>OY992540.1:140905266-143460478 GCA_963921195.1 Pegoplata infirma | reverse complement strand
AAACTGATCAGCAATTTTGCAATTCACTGGTATGTATTTTTCTATATTTACATTTGAATCAAAATTACTAATTTTTATTTTGTTATTCAGCGTGACCTGATGCGGTTAAAATGTAAGGCCGACTCATTATATGAGGCATACATGGGACTATTTAAATAAATGGACTAATTAATTGACGATTTCATTGGCATTATATTGAAACTAATGGCAATGAACTTTTTAGCATTAGCATTGTTTCAATCAATGCCAATGCCCGTTAAGGAATTAGTAGCATTAGTAATGCCAATTATGAAAAATTTCATTGGCATTAATAAATGTCTTAATGAAAACAAAGCATTAGCAATATTAAAAGTCGTATTTCCGTCAAACAGTTGTGAACATTTTTTTTTGGTTAAAACTTAAAATGGCTATAGGTCTGTTTGTTTACCCAAATTTCTTACTTTTTTTACTACAACTGGAAAGTTTTGTTTACTTTTTGTATTACAAATTTCCAGCTTTATTAAAAGTAGTAAAAATGAGATGATTGTAGTTAGGTAAACGAACAGGCATAATATCTCGAAAACTTAGATAGAGCAAAATGGAGGGCATTTTTGGTTCTTAGAATCTCCATAGTTTCGCCGGTCCTCTTCACATGTGTGGACCCTAATAGGTCAAAATTTAGAATCTAAAAAATTGGCAGTCCCGAAAGTTTAAAAATTCACATACCTTTAGCATTATCTTGCTTATTTTTCCAGGTACTGCAATTTAGGGGCCCAATAGGGTCTTGAGAATTTTAGAAACTGAATAATTAAAAAACCATTGCTCTGAGGGTTTTCTAGTATTGGCAGACGAGTTCTAGAAACCAAGAACTACAAAAATGCTTTTGGACTTTTTGTTGTGTCACCAATATTTACCGAGACATGAGCATTTTTAAATTTTTTGGATTCAAAGTTAGGACCCTTTGGGGTAAACATATGTGAAGAGGACCCGCGAAAGTATGGAGATTCAAAGAACAAAAAATGCCCTCCATTTTTCTCTATCTGGCTTAGTTATCGATATATCGCCATTTTAAGTTTTTAAAAAAAATATATATTTATTGTAAAAAAATGCTTTTTTTTATCAATTGTAAATAGTTTTTTTAGGCATTTGTGCCGTTTCATTGGCATTAGTACAAATAATGCCAATGCCAAAAAATTTCATTGGCAATAAATTTTAATGCTTTTTTTTGGCATTGGCATTAGTTTTAACTAACGCCAATGAAAATTCAATGCCAATTAAAAATTCCCATGTATGATATAACCCTGCAAAAAAAGTCATTACCACTTCTCAGTGGAGTGCTTTAAAACTATAACAAATGTAATGAAATACAACAAAAATAACAAAAAACACAAGACAAAAACACACAAACAGTTTTTTCTACTCCAGAAAACATAGATATTCAGCACTTAACTCATTACCTATCGCGACACCTCCATACAAATGTAAGTAGATATTCAGTAGATTAGAACTACTCCGTGGAAGTAGTTGGAAGTTGTTTGAAAGCTCGGAGTACTTCTTATCTACTGAATATCTACTTACTTTTGTATGGGAGTGTCGCGGAAGGTAATGAGTTAAGTGCTGAATAACAACTTTTTATGGAGTAGAAAAAACTGTTTGTGTGTTTTTTTCTTGTGTTTTTTGTTATTTTTGTTGTATTTCATTACATTTGTTATAGTTTTAAAGCACTCCAAATAGAAGTACTCCGCACTTTTTTTGCTGGGAAGGCCATTGGAAGCATAGAGTAAGGAAAGTAAGAGAGTTTGAAAGGACCCAAAGTATGTCTGCAAGTTTATGAAAATTGGTAAACTAAATGTATTGCAGAAATTTAAAAATTTTGTAAAAAGATCAAAGAGAATTAGAAAATGAGTAAATTTGACCACTATTATTGAGAGGATTACTCATATATATTGAGAGGATTACCACTATTTCCTTTATTAAAATTCTCTCTTAACTAAATTCTCTACTTTTTCCCCTGATTTTGGAGCATTTTCCCTACTTTTTCCCCTGATTTTGAAGAATTTTTTAAAAATTTGCAGATATTTTTATACATTAAGAGAACCATTTTTTCCTTTGTAAAAAAAGAGTGCATTTTTTTCGGCCCCATATAATCTGACACCCACTGATTGGAAGTATCCTTTCCGTTATAATGTCCTCAGGTTTACAGCAAATGTTTAGCGGCGTTGGAAAACCGACTAAAGGAGTTTCGAAAAAAAAATTTAGCACCATTAAAGTTTTTAATGAATTGAAAGGTAATATTATGCTGGTTAACAACTATATATCTTTGACCAAAACATGTATGTGTTTTTTACAAAACAATTTTAGGTATCAACCTAATTTCGTCCCTTCGCGTTATATTTTTAAAGTAAAATTTATGTTAATAGAAACTTTTCAATTTTTTTTTGATATTTGTGAAGTTTGCCTTACCGCGAAAGCATCAAATTAAGCAAATTTCTAGATCTTTTTTTAAAAGATTTAAAAAAAACACATCGCAGTTTTCGTCAGATCAGAAATGCTTTATACCTATTATATTAATAAACTCATTTTGTTTTCCCGTTGCAGAACACCTTCTTCTACAATTTGAAAATGAGTCCGACGAGTCTATCGTGGCCAAAACTGCCGCTGGCTAGCGGCAGCAGAAGAGAGAATAACTAAACGAAATTCTATTTAGTTTTTGGTATAAAAAAACAGTTATTTTTTATAAAAAAATAATATATTTATCTTTTCTTAAAACAATAAAAATTAAAACAAAAATAAACTTTCATTTGGTTTTTAAACAGATGGAAAATTACTTTAGGTTTTGTATCTGAAATGCTTGTATATTGCTTTTTTTTTCATATAAAGCACTTTAAAATTGCTTTACATACCGTTTTAAAAGTGATACATTTTTGGTTTTTGCAATGCTTTAAAAGCGCTATAACGAAGCGTTCTAAAATCATTATTATAAATGTCTTTAAAAACGCTTCAAATAAACCGTCTAACGGTGTTATCATTAGGACAGTCTGAAAGCGCTCTGATGATGGTTTTCAGTATGGTCTGAGAGCATTCGTACTACCATACAAAGCGCTTTTAAAGCGTTTTAACGGTTGTATTTTTCTACTTGGGTAATTTCACAGACCCACAAAAAATAAAAAAGCTTCTGACTAAGAAACAAGACACTCAAAAAAAACCTTGTTAAATCACAAGAAAAGTTTGTAACTTTTTTTGCTACTTCCTATTTGACAAGAATTCCTTGTTACAAGCTTTTTACCAATAATTTTGTAATTTTAAAAGTTTTAACCAATAAAATTGTAAATTTACAAGTTTTTACCAATAAAATTGTAAATTTACATTTTTTTTGACGCAATTAATCTTACAAGGAGGTTTCGTAAATTTACTAGATTTTTTGCTACCTCCTATTTTACGAGAATTCCTAGTAAAAATTACGATGTTTTTTGTAATTTTACAAGATTTTTACCAATAAAATTTTAAATTTACAACTTTTTTGTCAAAATAAAACTTACAAGGAATTCTAGTAAATTTATTAGATTTTTTATTTGTAAAAAATCTTGGAAATTTGTAAAATTACAAGAAAAACTGTAAAATTACAAGAAAAAAAATGTAAATTTCGATCGAAAATTATTTGTTAAAAAACAAGGAAAACTATCAAATATTGGTAAAATGGGATTACGAGACTTTTTCTAGTTTTTTTTTGTGTGTAATCCTTATGTATTTTGACCTTCTGAATATAATTTCGTTATTAGAATTGAATTCTATCGCTGAGTTTTTCTCTAATATATGTAAAAGGAAAGTTCGCAAAGTGAAACTACCCGAGTAAAAATGTTTAGATATTTTTTTATATATCACATCTTATCCGAGATTTGAAAGATCAGTACTGATCAAAATAAGATCAGTACTTATCCGAGATTTGAAAGATCAGTACTGATCCTTCACATTTTTACTTGGGTACTACATGATTTCTTTGTAAATTTGACTAAGCTAAAAACTTTACAAGTTATTTCTGTATGTAAAGTTTAGGTCTCTTTTATTACGAAGAAAAAACGAGGGTTTCTAATAAAATACATCAACAATTGCTGATGTATTTTATTAGAAACCCTTACATCGTTACATGCATTTTTGTTCAAATGCATATAACTTTTACCACTTTTAACGGAATTTTTAAAAAGGCCTCTTATTTTCTACGTAATAAATCAGACTTCAACTATTCATACAGAAATAAAATTTAAAAAATGTTTAACTAATTGTTAGTCAAATTTAAAAGAAATCATTTAGGTTTACTTCTGATAGCATAATCGAGTTTAAGAGGACAAAACACATTATTTATGAAAGAAATATTGTTTTTAAGCACAGCAAAAGGTCAAAATAAAACTGATTTGTAAGCCTCTCCAAAAAGTTTTGAAAAACACATACCAGTACACGATTTCTGTAACTATGCGAGAAGTTTTCGCATCAAAAAAAATTTTAAAAACGTTATAGTCACCCAGTATGTCACAGAGTGATTCAGAAAAAAGCTGTGATTTCTTTTTTGTATTCGATGTTTTAACACTAGCATCATTCTACTCACCCTGTATAAAACTAAATGACTACAATATTATTATTGGGCATTGTTCTGCTTGGCGCACCGACGATATTTAAAACTTTTAGGTTACATATTGTTTTTATGAACGATTTTTATAGGAAAAATACCTCAGAATCTAAGAATTTATTAAAAATTTGTTCATAAAAAAATTCACAGATTAAAAGACATTTTTTTTAATAGAAACTTCAAAGATTTTGAGACATTTTTTGTATAGAATATTTTCAGAATATTTTCTATAGCAAAGTTCTCAGACTCTGATACATTTGTTTATAAAATAAATTGCAGAGTCTAAAACATTTTTTACTATACAAAAATTCTCTAATTCTAAGAAATTTTTTTATAAAAATATTTTCAGATTCTGAGATGTTTCAAATTTTGATATTTAAAAATAGAGTCTGAGACATTCTTTCTCTAGAAAAATTCACAAATTCTGAGGCATTTTTTTATAAGAAAATTCAAAGATTTTTTATGTTGTTGGTATAGAAAACTTCTGTGATTTCTAGAAATGTTTGTGGACTGGGGGGGGGGGGGTAGTCTTAGAAAATAATATTATTACATTATAATTACAAGCATTGTTCGAGTTGGGTGTAATAAAAATCTAGCGCTGAAAAAAGTCTTGAGGGTTTTGTTATGGAATATGTCAACTTTTTTGGTTGTTGCACTGTGTAATAAAAGCTCACTTTCTTTAAATGAGTGTAAAAAAAATATAGCACTGAGCAAAACAAATGCTTTAAGGGCTGGTAACTTATCAAAAGCTAATCAATGATTACCCGAGTAAAAAAGATTATATATGTTTATATTTAATTATATAAAGACATCATATATATTCATATAGAATTTGATGCGAAAAATGAGTCGATAAAACCATATAAAGTTGCATTAAATTTGATATAATTTGATGTGATTTTAATATAATTTTATATGATTTGATGCGAAAATTGGCCCCTTTTTTAGAAAAATTTATGCAATTATATATAATTAAATAAAAAAAAAATCCAAAAAAAAACCCAAAAAAAAATTATATTAAATTATATATCAAGAACTTAGATTTTTTTTCATAAATTTTGCATTATATATAATAACATATAAAATTTTTAAAACAAATGTTTAAGGTTTAGCTTTGGAACTTAAAAAAAAAAAAAAAATTCTGGACTTAGAAAAATTTTCAAAAGTTATATCAAATTATATATAAATGACTTCGATTTTTTTTTTTAATTTTACTCATATAAGATTACATATGATTCAGAAAAAAGTTGCATAAAGTTTTATATAAAATGTCTTCAAATATTTTGTTATATTAAATTATATAAAAAACAGACAGAATTTTATATTTCATATGTAATTATATAAACTAACTTTAATCATATGTTATTATGTATAACTTAACATTTTATTTTATATAATTTTATATAAGAAAAAAATACGAAGTGCAAATATATATAATCTTATATGATAGCAAAACAATTTACGTATAAATTTATCAAATAATATATGTTTATATAAAAATAAGTAAAATTATATATAATCTTTTTTACTCGGGTAATACTAATCATTGTTTATTTTTATATAAATTTGACGTTTGCAAACACTGATTAGCTTTAATCATCGATTATATTGTGATGAGTTACCAGCCCTAAGGGTTTTATTATGGAAAATTTAACTTTAATTTGCTTTTGGTTTCATTCCATTCGAATTTTGGTTATTGCAATGTATGATTTTTGATTAAAAGGCATATATTATAAATTTGAATGGATCTCTTTGAAGTTTAACGATCATTCTAAAGTTTGAAATTATCTCTTGAGAATTCAAATAATGTTTTTCAACATAATTTAAACTTTGTTTTGAGTTTCAATTTAATAGTTTTTGATATTCAAATACATCATCAATACATCTTTTCTCAATTCCAAATGCAATCTATAAATTTAAAATTGAAATTGATTTAATTTTATTTTTGATTACTGTTATAAATGGTGTAGTAGTAACTGCTAAAAACACTCAACAGCCATTATCATTGCATTGCAACACTTCCGTTTCCTCCATTCTTTTTTTTCTCTAATAAAAAGTTTTATTAAGCATGTTCAAACAAAAAAAAAACGAAATAAAATTGACGCCTATTGTAGTTCTTTCAATTGTTAAAACTGCAAAAAATGCATATATCTGCATTAAGCATTGTCTTTTCTAGATTCGTGGATAATTTATACTTTTTAGACGCATTGACAGTTCGATTGGTTGGAGACAAAAATAGATTTAAATATTACAATATCCTTTATATAAACTAAAATTTAAATAAATAATTGTTAAATAAATAATAAATGCAATATTTAATAAAAAATGTAAGTCGCTCGCATCTTTGTTACTTGTTTCAGTTAATAAATTTTCGCATTAAAACTGTAGACTGCTATAAATTTTTGTTTAAAGGAATAGTCTTGTCTTAATGTTTCTCTTTGAAGACATTTCTTTAAAATGTCCCATTTTAGCTTTTTTTATAAAGAAAAACAACTGATTACAATTTTTGTTAAATTTAAAAGATTAATCAATTAATTTAATAATTGGTAGAATTAAAGAATTATTCAAAAATCGGGAACTGCCAAAATAATCGCTCACGCTCAACCTTACCATTACCCATAGGTAATGAAATGTACTCTGCAATTTTGGTGTTATGTTATGATTATCTTTGTTTCCAAAACCTGGTAAAGAGGACTTCACCTTGTCGATTCATAAACCAGTAGCATTACTAAAGTGGAAAATTTTATAGTTCGGCACTTTAAGATCATGGGTCCAGGATCGAGAAGGATGTTGACAGACAAAACTAAAGGCTGAGTTTAAAAATGAAACGTAAAAATTTCAAATTGAATGTGTTTTTTTTTTGTTTTTTCTTGCGTCTTACGAGACGCAATTTGATTCAGGTTCGACGCATAAGAATGCCAAACGTTTTGTGCAATTAGAAAATTATTGCAGTTACTACATGCCGGTCATTTGTGTAGTAAGTAGTAGTTGTTGTTTTTAACTACAACTTCAATTGTTTTTGTATGACAAATCTCAAACAGCTATTTTTTGTAGTCGTTTTAAAAAAATAAAGAAAAATTACTACATTGTAGTAACAGTTGTTTTATGTAGTTGTTTTTAGTCTATAAAAAACTTATAATTTTCTAGAAATTTTTAGAAAAACGGATGTGTTGAACGAGTTGGAAGTGTCAGATGCAGCAGGAATTATTTCCAAATAATTTTAATCGTTTTTGACGTTTAGAAGAAAATTTAGACAATTTGAGTTACAGTAAAACCAACTGTAATTTGAAGTAGTTTTTACCGTTTTTTGTAGTTGCTAATCAATAGTTAAAAACAACAACAATTTTTGGTTGATTTTACCGTAAAATGTAGTGCACGCGTAAACAACAGCAGCTGTAGTAGTTTTAACTGTCATTTGTAGTGGAATCTATCGTCATAATTTTTTGAGTGTGACAATACCTGGCAGAAAAGCGGCTTACTTACTGGCATAATTTCGGAACAAAACGTTTTTGTGTCATATCGGATTTTCTGTGTAAGACACGTCTTAAGAATGAGGGCAAAACAGAATTTGGTATCTCATATTCTATTGTCAGACTTTCTCAAATTTAATTCTCAAATTCTCAGGCACCTATGTGTACATATTTTCTAGCTTTGAGTCAGCTTTCCAATTTTTTCTTATCCTTTAAAAACTTCCCATGGTATAATAAACTCTGACCACCGTGATTAAGCCAAGGATTCTAGACAGGTCCGATTGGACGGAGGGTCTCAACATACTTGAGGAGACACTAAAGGTTTTTACAAATGTCACTAAAATTGGACGAGAGGGGTTGTGGCGTTTTTATGAGTCAACTGGATTACCGACTCTCCTCTCCTTTCGACCACCAGACCAGTGTAGCGTATTTTATACCGAGATCATGGCTTGGGGAATGGATAGGAAGCCAACGGTGCCTCGAGCAATCCTCAGTGATGGCGCGGTGACATGTCAAAGTCACTGCTGACATCCACAAGACTTCTTTATATACTGAGTTGAGGATAGTTTTATATAAATTTTCAAAATGTCCTCACTCAAAGTCAGCAGTAATCAGGGCATGCTGACTTTCTGGGGACATGTCACCTAAGACTTCTTTGGGGAAATATCGCATGTAGGTCATCCGAAAATACAAAAAATTTTCGTATTTCCTTTTGTTTTTACTTTTATCCATTTTCCTTTTTAAATTATCTTTCTCATATTAGGAAAAATTTGTTCGCCATTTTAAGTCCCAACTGGATTTGAACCTGTAACCACCAGTTTATTAGTCCCACACCTAACTACTTGTAGCACACTTTATTTTGAAAATTGTTTGTCTATTTATTACTTTATACTTCTTGTTAAATTTTGATTTTATTTTAAATAAATCGATAATATTGACATCTTATTTTGGAAATGGAAGAGTTGCCAAGATTTAAAATTCAATTTAATATACTGCAATTTAATAAAATTCAAAATATATACTACTGACATGTCATCAAGGATTAACTATGATTTGTCAGAACCTGAAGACATTTCCTCAAGGAATCACTAGCGGTTCTCACCCTTGATAGAAAACAAGAAAAGAATCGGAGAATCGAAGAAACCAAGAAAATGTTTGACAGATACAACAACAAAATACATGGCGGCTCGTTTTTCTCATTTTCTTGGTTTCTTCTTTTGTACATAGAAAATTTCTTCGACTTGATGCTTGAGTAAGTTGAAGTATAGAAAAAAATAAAAGTTTCTAGACCAACAAAACAGCTGATTAGAGAGGCATTTAATTATTTTGTGATATTTCCAGACTTTTTATATGAAATTTAAAATGAAACTTAAATGATTAATTATATTTTTACTAAAAATCGCGTTGTTTATTTTTATTTCGTGGTTTTAATTATGTAAAATAATTTGAGGTTATAGAAAATGTTAGTGTGAGAAAACTTGTTTAAATAGTTGTTCACTCTTTAGTGGAAAAAATCGGTAGAAAATTTTCTTGTAGGAAATTTCCTCAAATGTTTTTTATCAAGGGTGAAAACCGCTACTGTGTAAATTTCCTCAGTGACATATTTTCCAACTGAGATATCATTCAGGAATATCTATGTTTTTACCACCAACCAAGTAACTATTTAATCCCAGGCGGGTGTGGCATCTAGAATTGTCCACGAATGCCGGGCGCCTCTAAAAGAGTTGGCGAGACATTCGAATTATCTGATTACCTGGACTTATGGGTATAAATGGCAACTATGTTACCGATCCTTTGCCAGGCAGGAGATGACTCTACATTTTAACGGGATCGATCATACGCCTGGTATCCCACTCAATGCGAGTAAGCGGCGGAGCTAGACTTCGCTATTTCAGATCACAACAGACAGGTGGCGAATTGAACGCACGTGCTGTAATACGAGGATGTTGTGGCCTTCATGTGATCTCCGGAGTACGGGTAAGATCATTCGACTGCTTCGGAACCAGCTGAGCAACCTAGTTGCAGCCGTAACGGGGCACAGTGCACGCTTAGGCGCAAATGTCACAATCAGTATTGCGGGGGATGTCAGGACGTGGAGCGGAAAGATATGGCATCGCATTTTCTCTGTCAATATCCGGCATGCTTTCAAAGTAGGGCGAAACATTTTGGCAGTCCGATACTGGCGGATATGACATGTTCATCCGGGACTCCGAGCGATTCATATTGGATCCCAGCGAAGCTACGAGGACTACACACGTGTGCACCCGTGCATTATCTTGATGAAAAAGAACTTTTTTCTTGGCCATATGGGGTAGTTTTTTTTTTTAAATCCTCGTTAAATAGGTCTAATAAGTTAGCATAATATTCGCCGTTTATTGTTTTTCCCTTTTAAAGGTAATCGATGAGGATTATCCCGCGTGCATTCCAAAAAACTGTTACCATCACCTTATTGGCCGACAAACTTACCTTCGGAGCAGGTTCACCCGGAGAAACCCATTGTTTAGACTACTGCTTGGTCTCCGGAGTATTGTAATGGATCCATGTTTCATCCACAGTTACAAAACTCCGCAAAAACTCATTCGAATTGGGGTTAAACAATTCCAAACAATCCTTTGAAGTTGTCACACGATTACGTTTATGGTCAATTGAGAGCGAACGCGGCACCCATCATACGCACATCATTTAAAATCTAAACCACACTGCCATATGAAATGCCTATGACATCAAAAATCTGACGCACTTTTACTCTTCAATCGGCCAACACACTATCGTGAATTTTTCGACATTTTCGGGTGTATTAACCTCAACTGGCCGTCCAGATCGTTCAGCGTCATTTGTGCGACCACAACGAAAGTCACTTTTTTACCATTGAAATCGATGGTGCAGATTCCCAATAGTATTTATCAAGTTTTTCCTGTGTGTCGTTGTTCAGCGTTCTCAAAAGCCAAGCAGGGAATTTTAGGATTTGATATTCTCTAAATGGACACAGTCCATGGTCTGGTCGGACTTTCACAAATTTGTGGAAGCAACTCTTTTCTAACATTGTTTAAGCTTTCCGACTTTCATCTTCCGACAAGTTGTTTTCGAGGGTACTGTTTTTCAGGTTTGTGCAACCCACCCTCAACTCATTAAAGTTAATATGTTGTGAATTAAATTAATTTTATTGTATTTGACGGTTATTTAAGTTTGAATTTTATTTCATTTATTCAAGGTTGGCAATCGATACCCACCCAGAATAATGGTATTTGGCTATTGTACCGCAACCAATAAAGATATGGACATTTTTAAAAGCGATTATGAAAGTAGATGAAATTTCTAGTATTTTTGATGTGTTACTTCGTGTTTGTACCGGTTCATTTTCGTTATATAGGCCAATACCTTTAAAATACCGTTTCAAACGGTATTATAAAGGTATTGGCCTATATTTCGAAAAGCAACCGGTACAAACACGAAGTACCACATCAAAAATATTAGAAATTTTATTGACTTTCATAATCGCTTTTAAAAATATCCATATCTTTATTGGTTGCGGTACAATAGCCAAATACCGTTATTTTGGGTGGGTATCGATTGCCAACCTTGCATTTATTTGTTTTGTTTGTTTGCCCGGAGATTGGATTATTTTGTATTTGTGGCAACTCTTTTTTACCTTCTGATTCTGCTCTGGTTTTGATTTATGTATTTGATACTCGGTTTTTAAGTCGACATGTCTAAAGTAGTCGCTTGGTTCATTTAAATTAGCAATCAATTCCAGGGAAGAAGCCAAGAAGAAAAGAATTAAGTAAGTTTTTATGTGAATTGTTATACTTTATATTTTCTAAAATGTAAATTCTTTTAGATAATAAAACCGACAACATTTGTACTTTATTTTAAATCATAATAAAGTTGCGTTATTATTATTATCTTACAAGTTACTGCCGTAACAGGAAAAAAACTTTAATTTACGTTGCTGCCGCAACATTTTTTATTATTTAATTCCTGGAAATAATTTATGCTACGCCGCAGCGAACGCCTGAAGAATAAGAACATGTCCGAAAATGAGGAAAACACTAGCGAGGCCAGTGAAAGTGATGCTGAGAGTACAATAGTTCAGCAAGACCCTGTTGCCGAATTGAGGGAAGAAATTCGTAGCCTTAGAATTTCGTTGAAGACACTTATGGATAAGGCCAACGCATCATCACCAACTGAAGTCGCTTTACCCCATCTGCCTGATGGAACGACAAATCAATTGCCACATTCACCTGCAGCGACATCGACTGCCTGTAGTGCCTTTTTGCCGTCGGACACTAGCACAATGCCAGCATCACACCAGCCGATGCAACAAAAGTTAAGTATTAATCAATTTTCTTTGCCGTCGTCCAACTATACAAATTTAAATATGCCTTGTTATTCTGCCTCCTATAAGCCACCGCCTGCGCCCACAGCTTCATATATGCCTTCACCGTCTATACGTACAACCTATATGCCACAGCCATCCGTTCAGTCAAACACTTTTAAGCCGTTGATGTCTGTACGTACTAACAGCAATATGCAGCCGCCGACTACACAAACGTATACATCAACATCTGGGCAACCATACGACTATATGCCTACGCCATCTGTACAAATATCAACATTTTTGCCGCATATGCCGTTTATACCTGCCTCGACATCTTATCATACATCAACTGCAACACCATTTTTTTTGCACACAGGCGCAGCTGCCGCATCTTTATCCGCGCCACAACATGATTATGAACACCGCTCAATGCGTAAACTGCATGACCTGCCGGAATTCGATGGTCACCCTGAGCAATGGCCAATGTTTATCGTTGCATACAGGAAAACAACTCTATCCTACGGATACTCGAAGTTGGAAAATCTGACCCGTCTACAAAAAGCATTAAAAGGTGATGCTAGGAAGAAGGTTGAAGCCTATTTAATTTACACGGAAGGTATAGATCAGGTAATTAAAACATTGGAATTCCATTATGGTCGTCCTCAGACAATGATACGTAGTCAGATATCAAAGGTAAGGGCATTTCCGATAGTATCTGGAAGGAAAATCTCCGAAATTGTCAACTTTAGTACAATGGTAGCGAATCTGACTGTCTTTTTGGAAAACGCAGGGGCAGCCCCGCATTTATGTAATCCTACTCTACTTGATGAATTGGTCAACAAATTGCCTCTGAACAAACGTGAGGACTGGATAAAATATTCCTTGAACAATCTCGGTCAGTATCCAAGTGTACGTGATTTCAGTGTATGGTTACAAGATGTTGCTACATATATCTCTCTGGCAACGGAAGCGGACTCGAATAGAGATGAATTAGCCACTAACAAGGGGGATAAAATCAAACCAAGTTTTGCCATAACGACTAATGAACGACGCCAGCTAAATTGTTTAAAGTGCCACCAAAATAACCATTTACATCAGTGCGAAAAATTTAAGAACACTTCTACAGCAGGTCGATGGAAATTAGTGAAGGACAACCATCTTTGTTTTGCTGTTTACATATCGGCCACACTACATTGAAATGCAATAATCGTCGTCAATGTGGTTTATCGAAATGCACAAGATATCATAATCGCCTCCTACATGAAGAACCAGATACAAATAAGAATGCCGGCCAGGTTAAGCAGCCACAAACAGCTAGTGGTGGTAATATATCGATAAGTGATGGAAATGGGAACAACGATAACACACTTGTTACGACAATTGTTGATGATTTGTTGAATAAGAAAACTTTATTTAAATACTTGCCAGTCAGATTAATAGGACCTAAGGGATATGTAAGTATTATTGCATTTATCGACGACGGTTCCAAAATATCTCTGTTGGAAGAAGGTGTCGCAAGACAAATAGGACTACAGGGTCCCACAAGCAATTTATCACTCGGGTGGATTGGAGGTAAAACATCAAACGAAATGTCAGAGAAGATAAACCTTGAAATTTGCAGTGTAACTGATAATGAGTGTAGCTTTCCGATGAAAAATGTGAGAACAACTGGAAACTTGAAATTACCACCACAGAGTCTACAACTTGAGAAATTTAAAAGAATGTTTTCGGAGTTGGATGATGTTTATGTCGATGATTACTTCGATGCCACTCCAAAATTGTTAATTGGTCTACCTCATATTAGACTTGTCCGTCCATATAATGTTTTGAATCTGGATGAGGACTTTTCAGTACATCAGACAAGTTTGGGAAATGTATTATTTGGTTCAAACGAAGAGGCAACAGAGGCCGCTGTTTGTGTTATCGATGTAGAAACTCTTCACGATATTCAGCAACAAGTATCGGATTATTTTACACTTGAAGGCTTTGGCATGAAGGCCCTTAATAACGTCACGTCAGATGCTGATAAAAGGGCTGAAGAGATTCTTAAAAGAACTACGATTAAAATTGATCTTCAATATGAGACCGGCCTTTTGTGGAAGCAAAACGATTTTGATTTTAAGAAAAGTTTTTTTATGGCATTAAAACGTCTTGAGGGCGTTGAACGAAAAATGGTTAGAGATGAGGATTTGGCTAAATGGTATAACGATAAAATCGATGAGTACGTTTCCAAAAGCTATGCCAGAAAACTTTCCCCTGAGGAGGTTCTTATTGAGGACGAACGTACTTGGTACTTGCCACATTTTGTTATTACTAATGTCAACAAGGGTAACAAGCGACGTCTTGTTTTTGATGCAGCTGCCATAGTTGATGGTGAATCGTTTAACTCCAGATTATTGAAGGGCCCAGGTAAATTTCAACCTAAACCACTTTTGTCAATTTTATTTAAATTTCGCCAGTGTCAAATTGGAGTCTGTGCGGATATCCGGGAGATGTTCCATCGGGTCAAGATTCGTGAACAGGATCAGGGTGCTCAGAGATTTTTATGGAGAAACGGTGACAGTTCGAAGCCGCCGGATATTTATGTAATGCAGGCCATGATTTTTGGCTCTGCCAGTTCGCCATGTTCTGCCCAGTACGTAAAAAATTTAAATGCTCAAGTTTATGAGGAAAGTCACCCTAGAGCCTACAGGGCAATTGTTGACTGCCACTATGTTGACGATTACGTGGACAGTTTTGATACCGTTGATGAGGCAATAGCGGTTACCGAAGATGTGATTAACATACACAAACAAGCTGGCTTTGAGTTGCGAGGGTTTGTTTCTAATTCAACTAGATTTTGCAATACCGTTTCGGGTGAGTCCATTGATGATAATTTTAATATTACAGACCTATGTAGAAGTGAAACAACTACTGAGAAGATTTTAGGGCTGTTTTGGTCACCCACAGAGGACACATTCTGTTTTGTTTTGAAATTCGCTAAAGTACCTGAGGCAGTTTTGAGCGGTAGACGTAGACCGACTAAAAGTGAGGTTCTTAGTCTCACCATGTCGATATTTGATCCGTTCGGTTTTGTGGCGAATATGGTGATACGGTCTAAAATTTTGCTCCAGGAGCTGTGGAGGTACGATATTGAATGGAACTCGCCAATTCCGGAGGGAATTTACGAAAAATGGTATGAGTGGTACAGGGAACTTGGAA
This sequence comes from Pegoplata infirma, assembly GCA_963921195.1. NCBI lineage: Eukaryota > Metazoa > Arthropoda > Insecta > Diptera > Anthomyiidae > Pegoplata > Pegoplata infirma. The sequence continues at coordinate 143,444,889 of OY992540.1, read as the reverse complement.
ATGTTCGTTACTTAAAAATTCCAAGGTGCTATGGCCCGAAATTCAGTGATTGTTCAACGGATATCGAGTTACATATTTTTGTCGATGCTAGTGAGGTTGCCTTTGCGGCTGTTGGTTATTGGAGAGTTGCTTCTGAAGGCGAGGTAAATATCGTATTCGTAGCTGGTAAATCGAAATGTGCACCAGTAAAACCACTTTCGATCCCCAGGCTTGAGCTTCAGGCCGCTGTACTCGGAGTAAGGTTGAAGGAGGCAATTATTTCAAGTCATGACGTGGTACCGCAAGTAATTACATTTTGGTCCGACTCTAGAACCGTCATCAAATGGATTCAATCGGATTGTCGTATTTATAGACAATTTGTTTCTCATCGTATTTCCGAAGTTTTGGAGTACTCAGAGGTAAAACAGTGGAGATGGGTTCCTGGCTCCCAAAATCCTGCTGATGATGCAACAAGACCCAGACATTTTTCTGGTGACTCGGATTCTCGTTGGTTAATAGGCCCTGAATTCCTAAGATCCGATAAAGGTGTCTGGCCAATATTACCTGGTGATGTGGATTTAAAGGAAGGTGATCATGAAATGAGATCTAAATTTGTCTCAATGATAGCGAATATTGAACCATTGATAGCTTATGATGAGAAATCCAAATACTACAGACTATTAAGAGTGAAATGCTGGATAAGTCGTGCTGTCAAAATTTTTAAATGTCTTGCATCTCACCAGAAAAAGTCTGATTTAAATTTTAAAACTTATTTAACAGCTCAGGAGATAAGGGTGTCAAATAGCCCAACGGGAGGAGTTTTTCGAGGAGTACAATTCTTTGGCATTAAACGAACCTGTGTCTAATAGGAGTCCTATATACAAATTGACGCCATTTTTGGGACACGACGGATTGATACGAGTATCTGGTCGTATTAGTAAGGCAGAATGTGTCACCCAAGTGACAAGAGACACCTCATCACGAAATTGATCGTGAAACAATATCATGAAGACTGATTAGAATTAATTTTTTAAAAATTGATATTTTGATTATTTTAATTATGTATATCAATTTAAAAAAATAAATAGCATATTTTTTGTTTTCTATAGCAAAAACTTAAATACGGGCTTTTCTATGTAGTCACAAAAAAGAAAAACGATGTTATAAAATCAGAAAAAAAATAAAAATAAGTTTTCTATAACTTTATTTTTGGTTGAACAAAGCCATTAAAGTCAATATGAGGCTTTTATGCGTGTGGTCAGTTTTTGGAGGCAGTGCCAACAACAAAATACTAACAAAAAAAAGTCACAGCTGCAATGGTTTCAGTTAATTTTTTACGATTGAAAACATGCAACATAATTGTCTCATTGTGGCATTAGCAACAAAAAAAAAAACTTTCAAACGGAGGCAGAAACGGAAAGTTTTTGGAGCAACACAAAAAAAATATTGTGTTGGAAAAACAATTATAAAACAAAATGTTGGTGTTATTTGTTAGTTGATGTTCAGATAATAGTGTCCATTTTTTTTAAATAAAAAAAATCTAAAATGTTAAAAAAAAAAATAACCGTCATGTTCGTATAAATGTATTGTACTACTACATATAAATGTTTGCTTTTATTATTAAATACCAACATTCAACATTGACATTTTTCTATTTTGCCATAATAGTTTTTTCCCCGTTTCCGTTTTAATGTTATGGTCATGTATGAAAAAATAAAAATTGACACTGACAAGGAAGGTTTCCTAAGAGGTTTTCTCTGATTAGAATGAAATTAACATTAGCACATTAACATTAAAAAAAATTAATTTACAAAAAAAAATTTTCGAGTGTAAAAATTTTTTTGAGTGTAAAATTTTTTTCGAGTGTTTTTTTTTAGTGTAAAAATATTTTTGAGTTACAAAAATATGTTGTAAAATATTTTTGTGACTCATGAATGTTTTTAAAACTTATTTAACGGGTTTTCAACACGTGAATTTAAGGTGAAACTAATCTGAAATTCACGGTTTTTGAACCACTGGACCGATTTGGCTGAAATTCAATACGAACCAAGCCAGGGGAACTACAAATATATATGCCAAGCTTTAGCATCCTCAGGATGCCTTTCGAAAGTTTGCGTTTTTTTTTATCTCGTAAATTCACGAAAAGCCCTTGCCGAAATTTAGTATTTTGATTATAACTTTTGAACCACTGGACCGATTTCGCTGGATTGCAATACCAACCTGACCAGGTAAATGTCCAACATATATGCCAAACTATAGGAGCCTCCGTAAAGTCTTTCAAAAGTTAGCGTGTTTTCAACAGACAGACAGACGGACGGACATCGCTAGATCGTCTTAAAATCGATCGAGGATCATGAATATGTATATATATGGTGTCCTAGACCAATATTTCGAGGTGTTACAAACGGAATGACTAACTTATATATGGGGCAAAACGCGTAAACGGTCCACACCAAAAAACAAATGTTGTCCGATTGAAGTATAATTTTGTCAAAATAAAAGGTTGATGATAAGAAGTATAAATTAATACTTTAACAAAAATCAAAGCAGTTTGAAAGCTTTCATAATTTTTTTATACCCTCCACTCTAGTGACAGATGGTATATATAACATATACCCTCTATCACTAGAGTGCACACTGGGCCGAAATGGTAGTTTTTTGGCCAAAACTAAAAAAAAAAAATTATCAAATTAATGAAAGTGAATGCACTTTAGTATTAAGTATGACTTGCTGCACCTTGTCTGTAATTTTTGTAAAAATCGGTACACCCATTCTCTTGGAAAGTTCAATCAAAGATAAAATATGTATGTTTAAATCTCCATATACCGCAATCAAGAAAGCTAACAAATTTATATATTATTAAGGCGGTACCCTGTTTTTTTTTTTTTTTTGTTTTTTGGATTAATTAATTTCACGAAGGGAAGTACAACATGTAAATGGGTAGGAACAGCTCTTTTTGCCTATTTTTTTGATGATTTTTTGATATTTTTATTTAAATTTTTAAAAATTGTTCCATTTCAAATAGTTTTTCCAAAATGTTCTGCGGCATAATCCAAAACTTAGGATGCCAAAATGTTCGTTGGCTTAGTAGCTTTCAGACTGGCCTGCCCGCTTTTTCCCGGTTTTTTTTCTGCGTATAAAATATCAATAGAAAGGGAGATAGATGAACAAATCTAAAGTTGTTATTTAACATTTTAAAATGAGCCAAATCTAAAGTTGTTATTTAACATTTTAAAATTAGCCTTTTTTACTTGAAATAAATTAATTTTATGAATTAACAATTTTCAAGTATTTCCCAAAGTACATACATAGTGTTTTTCTGTATTAATACGGGATAAAATGAAACCCGGTTACACAAAAACCCGAATACACAAAAAACCGGTTACGAGAAAAACCCGGTTACACGAAAAATAGTTTTTTATCGTATTAAAATTTTTTTCAATACATTGAAAAAAAAAATAACCTGTTAGGCAGTTCAGACAGTTTTTTGAAAGAGTGTGGAACTTTTGATAACGATGAGTTAAAAAACGGGTTTTCACAAATTTTTTTTTATTATTGTTTTCAATTTTTGGTATTTTAATTCCATTTGTGTAAACGGGCACAAGCGGGCAAGTTTTTTGTAAAATAGAGATAAAAAGGATATTTTTGGCCCAGACAGTTTTTTGAAAGGGCGTGGAACTTTCTACATAGATAAGTTTTTAAAAGGGGGGTTTCAAAAAAAAAATAAAAATCCCAATTTTTTTATAAAGTTTATTTCAATTCCATTTTTTAAAACGGGCACAAGCGAGCAACTTCTATGGAAAGTGTGGATAGGAATTTTTATAATTCTGGCCCGGACAGTTTTTTTTAAGGGCGTGGAACTTTTGATATTGATGAGTTTAAAAAGGGGGTTTTCAAAAAAAATAATAATTTTCCTTTTTTTTATAAACTCTTTTTTCAATTCAATTTATTAAAACGGGCGCAAGCGGGCAACTTTTTTGGAAAGTGTTGATTAAAAGGATAATTCTGACTCAGACAGTTTTTTGAAAGGGCGTGGAACTTTTGATAACAATGAGTTAAAAAAAAACCCCTCACAAAAAAAATAATTTTTTTTTTTCAAATTTTTAATGTTTCAATTCCATTTGCGTAGGGATAAAAAGAATAATTTTGACCCATACAGTTTTTTGAAAGGGCGTGGAACTTTCTATAACGATGAGTTTAAAAAGGGGGTTTAATTTTTTTTTTTTTTTTAATTTTTTATAAACTCTTATTTCAAATAAATTTTTGAAAACGGGCACAAGCGGGCAAATTTTTTGGAAAGTGCAAACTTTTTATGACGATGAGTTTAAAAAGGGTGTTATCAAAAAAAAAAAAAAAAATTTTTTTATAAGCTCTTATTTCAATTCAATTTTTGAAAACGGGCACAAGCGGGTTACTTTTTTGGAAAGTGCTGATAAAAAGAATAATTCTGGCCCAGACAGTTTTTTGAAAGGGCGTGGAACTTTCTATAACAATGAGTTTTTAAAAGGGGGTTTTCAAAAAAATAAATAAATTTTAAATTATTATTAAATTCCATTTTTGAAAACGGGCACAAGCGGTCAACTTTTTTTGGAAAGTGTGGATAGAAAGGATAATTCTTGTCCAGACAGTTTTTTAAAAGGGCGTGGAACTTTTGATAACGATGAGTTCAAAAAAAAACTTAATTTTTTCCAATTTTTTATAAACTTTTTTTTTTTAATCAATGTTTGAAAACGGTATATTCACGTGATTTAAATTAAAATCGCTCACGCGTGAATCACGTTGTTTTGAAACTTTTTTTTAATTTAATTTTTGAAAAATTTTTAATCACGTGATTTAAATGAAAATCACTCACGCTCACTCGTAAATCACGTTGTTTTCTTGAGTCACGCAAATCTCGGGACCAGAGACCATCTCCGATTGAATTACATAAACAAAAGACAAGTGTCCCTTCATTTGCTTCATCTATAACATCTGTAAATTTTATTTAAAATGAAGTGTCCACCCTGAAATAGTTTCCTTGTAGGTCCGATTCCAAAAAGTTTCAAGACACTTATTTATTACCCTAATATAGGTAATTTAAATGAAAATCAATCTATAAGCACGTGATTTAAATAAAAATCACTCACGCTCACGCGTGGATCACGTTGTTTTTTTTTTTGAGTCACGCAAATCACGGGACCAGAGACCATCTTCAATTCAAATACATAAACAAAAGACAAGTGTCTCTTCATTTGTTTCATCTATAACGTCTGTAAATTTTATTAAAAATTAAGTGTTCACTAGAGATATAAATTTTTGCAATTTTTGCAAATATCAAAAATACCACCCCATAGCCGTGTAGAACATGTAAAAATATAAAAACATATGGTACCACTTTTCCTCTATTGTGAAAAAAAGTTTCCGCACCGAAAGCGCTGAAGTTTTGTCTATATTCATTAATTTATTTTTTTTTATCAAAACAGTTATTCTTGTCTTAAATAAGTTATTTTTGTTAAAATTCTTATATAATCTTCAATACCGAACTATTTTTCATAAGTCTAATACAAAATTTTGATCAAATCGCAATACTTAAAAAATCATAATTATTAAAGAAATATAAATAAAAATTTAAAGCACTTTAGAAATCTCTTTCGGTGCGGAAACTTTTTTCACCGAATCAACATTAAAAACTGTTTTTTATTATTAGAACAACATTCCCCAGATGGTACTGGAATGGTATTTTGCACTCAAAAAAAGTTATATCCCTAGTGTTCACCCTGTAATAGTTTCCGTGTAGGTCCGATTCCAAAAAGTTTCAAGGCACTTATTTATTGCCCTAATATAGGCTTATATTCTGAATTTCAAGAAAATCGGTTAACATTTACGACCTGTAGAGACTTTTGGCCAAAAAACCTACCATCTCGGCCCAGTGTGGAGTGGAGGGTATAAAAAAATTATGAAAGCTTTCAAACTGCTTTGATTTTTGTTAAAGTATTAGAGGTTTTTGTATTTGTGGTAGTTCGAGTTTTCCCGAACATTTTGTATTCCCTACATCTTTGTTAGCTTTCATAAAAATCTGCCAAAACCCCTAAGGAGACCTTCCTTGTGACTAATTGACTGTATGGTTGTTTATTATTTTTTTTTTTTATATTTTAGAAAGTACTTTATTCTAAGGGTGCTGCTACGGAACCCAACCAAAGGAAGCACCATTTATGAAACCACACATGAGTACGATAGATGTGCATTTAACTTTTCTATCTATCCATAATTTTTGAGACAATTAAAATTTTATTTTCCAACTCTTAAAACTTAACTATATACATTGTATGACCGTTGTAAATAGAGCTTGGCAATATTGTTTACTTATGTAATACTAGCTTACCATCCCGGTACTTCGTTACCGGTTGTATTGAATACCGGATAATAGAAGGATAAGAACTACTCTACCGATTTCAAGAAAAAAGAAATTTGTTTTATTTACTTGTGCACGTTTAAGTCTTTCATAAAATAATATTTCAATAAATAATTTCAACAATAAAATTTGAATAATTTTCGAGCCCTTATATCGGGACTTTGGATTTTGAGTGAATAAATATTTCAGTCAATAAAGAAATTGGAATAAAAATTAGTTTGAGTGAAAAAACATATAGAGAGAAAAAATATGGAGTAAAAAAGTTAAATACGAAAAATTTGAGTAAAAGGTATCATTTCATATTGTTTCCTGCTCTATTCTACTTCGTTCCCCGTTCTAAAATTTTAAATTTTAAAATATGTCCTTTTCTTGGGTGTTATTTTTGGGGCTTTTGGTTTAATAGTTAGATAGATAAAAATAACCATTTGCCCCCTTTTCCCCCTTAAAATTAAATTTTCCAAAAACTCGTTTTTTTTTGAGCTAGGTGATCCTTTATTTAAAATATCAAATTTCTGAACCCATATTTCAAGAAATATAAGAATAACAAAAACTTACAATTTTTCATTATTATAGGAACAAAAAAAAGTACCAAAAGTACACTTTCTTACCCCCGTTAGAAACGGAATTTCCAAAAAGATCTACTTCTAGAATGTTTTCTTCTTCGCCGAGGGATACTCTTTTGCATATTTCAATTTTCTAGTATCATTGTTTTAGCAAATATTAAAAGTACCAAAAGGATTTTACATTCTTATTTTTAAGTTTCTAGAACCATTACGTCAAAAATATCACAGGTACCTAAAATACACTTCTTAGCCATTTTACCCCACTAAGAAGCGGAATTTTAAAAACGTATTTTTCCCAGAATGTTTTTTACCGAATTCTCATACACTTCAAATTTTTAGATTCTAAGAAAAAATAAAAAATTTCTATAAATATAATTTCAGGAAATAAAAAAGTACCAAAAAGTGTACACTCAAAAAAAAAAAACTGTAAAGTTAGCAAAAAATTTAGTTAAATTTAACTAAAAAAACACCTGATTTTGAACCTACTAAATTTCTAGTTAATTTAACAAAAAATATTTAGTTAAATTTTCGTAGAATGAATGTAGCAAAAAAAACCGTAATTTTAACTAAAAATTCAGCTGAAAATTTCGTAACATTTTTAATAAGTTGAATTCAGCTAAACTTTTTGTAAAAAATTTTAAGTTTGTTAAATATTGGTTTTAAACACTAACACTTCACTTTTTTTTCTCTTTTTTTCACAGTTTAAGTAGGACTAATGAGATTTGCATAGGAGGCTACACAAGAAATGTTTAAAATTTTTCACTTGACAAAAATGTTACAAAAAATCAGCAAATTAATTAGTAAAAATTCGTAAACTCAGTTTTAAAATCAACAAAAAAAATTAATTAAAAATTTGTACAAAACTAGTATTTTCTTAAATTGAACTTAACTAAAAAAAGTAGTTAAAGCGCTGATTTTAACTAAAAATTTGCTAAAAAGCCAGTAAACTCGAGTTAACAAAAAAAATATTGTTAACTTTACAGTTTTATTTTTTTGAGTGTACTTCCGGTACCTTTAATAAAATGTACTTTTTATAAAAGGTACTTTTTATAAAAGGTACTTTTAATAAAAGGTACTTTTTATAAAAGGTACTTTTTATAAAAGGTACTTTTTATAAAAGGTACTTTTTATAAAAGGTACTTTTTATAAAAGGTACTTTTTATAAAAGGTACTTTTTATAAAAGGTACTTTTTATAAAAGGTACTTTTTATAAAAGGTACTTTTTATAAAAGGTACTTTTTATAAAAGGTACTTTTTATAAAAGGTACTTTTTATAAAAGGTACTTTTTATAAAAGGTACTTTTTATAAAAGGTACTTTTTATAAAAGGTACTTTTTATAAAAGGTACTTTTTATAAAAGGTACTTTTTATAAAAGGTACTTTTTATAAAAGGTACTTTTTATAAAAGGTACTTTTTATAAAAGGTACTTTTTATAAAAGGTACTTTTTATAAAAGGTACTTTTTATAAAAGGTACTTTTTATAAAAGGTACTTTTTATAAAAGGTACTTTTTATAAAAGGTACTTTTTATAAAAGGTACTTTTTATAAAAGGTACTTTTTATAAAAGGTACTTTTTATAAAAGGTACTTTTTATAAAAGGTACTTTTTATAAAAGGTACTTTTTATAAAAGGTACTTTTTATAAAAGGTACTTTTTATAAAAGGTACTTTTTATAAAAGGTACTTTTTATAAAAGGTACTTTTTATAAAAGGTACTTTTTATAAAAGGTACTTTTTATAAAAGGTATTTTTTATAAAAGGTACTTTTTATAAAAGGTACTTTTATAAAAGGTAATTTTTATAAAAGGTAATTTTTATAAAAGGTACTTTTTATAAAAGGTACTTTTTATAAAAGGTACTTTTTATAAAAGGTACTTTTTATAAAAGGTACTTTTTATAAAAGGTACTTTTTATAAAAGGTACTTTTTATAAAAGGTACTTTTTATAAAAGGTACTTTTTATAAAAGGTACTTTTTATAAAAGGTACTTTTTATAAAAGGTACTTTTTATAAAAGGTACTTTTTATAAAAGGTACTTTTTATAAAAGGTACTTTTTATAAAAGGTACTTTTTATAAAAGGTACTTTTTATAAAAGGTACTTTTTATAAAAGGTACTTTTTATAAAAGGTACTTTTACAGTCCAAATTTCAAGTCTCTGTGACAATTTTTTAAGGAAATATAAAAGGTACCAAAAGTACAGATTTTTACCCTTTTTACCCCCTTAGAATCAAAATTGGCAAAAATCCAGCCTTACTGGATCTATACTCCAGGATGTTAACATACAGTCCAAATTTCAAGTCTTTATGACCATTATTTCAAGAGATATAAAAAGTACCAAAAGTACAGTATTTTACCCTTTTTACCCCGTTGGAATCAACATTGGCAAAAATCTAGCCTTACTGGATCTATATTCCAGGATGTGGACATACAGTCCAAATTTCAAGTCTCTATGACCATTATTTCAGGAGATATAAAAAGTACCAAAAGTACAGTTTTTTTACCCCCTTAGAATCAACATTGACAAAAATCCAGCCTTAGTGGATCTATATTCCAGGATGTGAACATACAGTCCAAATTTCAAGTCTCTGTGACCATTATTTCAGGAGATATAAAAAGTACCAAAAGTACAGTTTTTTACCCTTTTTATCCCCTTGGAATCAACATTGACAAAAATCCAGCCTTAGTGGATCTATATTCCGGGAGCTGAACATACAGCCCAAATTTCAGGTCTCTAGCTTCAGCGGTTTGGGCTGGGCGATGATGAATCAGTCAATAAGTCAGTCAGCCAGTCAGTCAGTCAGTCACGTTACTCTTTTATATAAGTATATAGATTACATAGTTATTAGGGCGTCCCGTCAAATATAAACTTTCGAATTTCGAGTCTAAATACCTGGCGAATGATGGCCACGGAATAGCTGATTGTGGGAAAATTTCTGAAAAATTTTTGCAAGGGCATCTTCAGTCGGCAACCAACGGTCAAAGTTGGAAATTTTTTTATTTTTTTTTTTTTAATATCTTTTAGATAACATTCTTAAAATTTTCCAAATTTTGGGACCAATTTATATGATCTGTAACGTGATTTTCGGTTAACCAATTTGGAAAAACTACAGTAATTTTTCCAACAGTAATTTTAAGCTGATTTTATTTTCATAATTAATTTAAGTGTACTAAATTTTTAAACAATTTGTCCCATATTCTTACTATTATTTCACAATGCATTAACAGATTTAAACTCATACTTGTATATTAACTAAACTCATACGTACATAATTGCACACAAAAATCATGACCAAAATTTTAATTAATTGCCCATAATTATTATTGACCATATGTGGTTGGTTGGTTACTTGCAGTGCGGTTAAAGAATATTTATTATATTAAATTTTTGTAGAAAAATAAACTAATTTAGACCACGTATCATACTAAATTTTGGTAGTTGGAATAGGTTAGAATTTTGTTGCTAATTCTTCACATCAGCACTTTTCGGCTGTGAGATCCGATACAATCGATAGGATGGTTACTTTAGTCAAAAAGCTCTTGGGATGTTGTACTCTGACATCCGAAATATCCGGGTGATTTAGAACTGCACATATCCAAAGAAAACAAATCTTAGATCTTCAGAAAGCGCTGGACAGCCATAGAAAAAGTGTACGATAGTTTTCACTTTCTAACAGGCTTTAGAAGGAGTTGAATAAATATGAAGAAAGTGTCCGTGCAGAACCTTCACCATAAATGCCCAGGGGTTGAAGGAAAGACGCTTGAGGTATATAGAAAAATACTGTTCAACACTGATCGTTAAAGTCCTTTAACTCCTGATTTTTTTAACCAAGTACCGATTTAAGGGTAGTACCACTTTTAATAACTGGTATAGGGTACTTTCCACTATCACACTTTTCCATTATACACATCAAAATTTACCAACTTCCTAAAGATTTTCGGATTCTTTTTTGATTGAAACCTAGTCGTATCTAATAAGTGAACAATTTCTGGCCAAATTTTTTAAAAAAAATACTTCGCTAACATGGTGAAACTACGCTTGTATAATGGAAATGTGTGATAATGAAAAGTACCCTTATGTAGCATCTAGGGTAGTTTCTGAGGAAACATCCTATAATGCTGATGAGTGGTGGAAATATCCTACTAAAGATTCTTAAAACTATTTTCAGAGCCAGCAAGGCTTATGGGTTCATGTTATGGGTTATGTTTCATCATCTTGGTGCAATGTCAAGATAGTCTTTATTTTCAAACCTGGGAAGGAGGACTACACATTGTCAAAGAGTTTTATTTTAGACCAATCAGTTTCAACTGAAGAATCTTAAACGAATGGTTGAGAAATTCGTTAGGTCAGTAGCATTAATCAAATGCCCCCTAAATAGTCAGCAACGTGTGTGTCAGAGTGGTAGATCTTGTAAGTGGGCACTTCAAGATCATAAAGGGCATAGAGAAACAAGATTGAGAGTGCTTTTTATGATGCTACTTTTGATTCTATGAAAACTTCGGCTGTATTGCATGGCGTGGATCCAGCTCCAGCCAAATGGATTCATTTTATGCTCTCTCGGAGATTGTTGATGGCTAAAGGTGAGTGAGGCACAAAAGTCACGTTTGAGGTTAGCAGAGTTTGCCCCCAAGGAGGGGGAAGACTCCTCTCTACTTAGCTGTGAAGTGTTGTGGTAAACTCTCTTTTGATTTAAAAAAACAAGCTCTACACCCAAAAAAAAATTGGGTATTCAATACTAAAAATTTTACTAATGAACTAATTTTTTAGTCCAAAATGATCTAGTGCAGGCGTTGGTAATCAATACTAAAATTTTTTACTAATATTATTCAAAACCAGTAAAAATTACTGATTTTAGTACTTTGAAGATACTAAAAAACTACCGTACTACTGGTAATTAGTAACTTCTTAGTAGATTTTGGTACCAAATCACTTACTAATATTTTTACTGCAGAATTATTTTGAGTGTAGGTGTACACATACAGATTGACGATGTGTGCGCATTAGTATCTGGAAAGTCGCTTAATATGGTATGCAAGAAAATGCATACCATTATTGAATTTATGGACAACTGGTGCAATCGATATGGATTGTCTGAAGGTTAGGTTGGATGGGCGTCCGCCAATTTAGCGAATTCACTCACAAGGGAAGTATCTCAACCCTTATGAACCGATTTGCATGAAACGTAAAATATATATAAAAGAGAGAAGTTTAAGGTTGGAGTGTCTCGGCTTATCGGCCATATCGGGGTTTTAGGTGTTCAAAACATGGGTCAAAAAATGGCGAAAAAATTGTTTTTTTAATTTTTCAGCCATATCTTTCTAAGAAATTATATGATGTTTACATATGAGAAGAAAGGTTTTTTTAATGCCTATCCAACTGTGGCATAACCTTGTAAAAGTTTCTCTTCGTTAAATACTTTTTTTATGAAAATTTGTAAATTTTGGACAGTATTTATATGAAGACTTAGACCTACGATTCCCATATGAATACGAAATAATCTTTATTAAATTTAAGTCGACACGTATTTTTTCTCTAGAGGATAATCTTGTTAGTTCGGGAGTTATCGAAATTTTCCCGGAGGTCCACGTTGTTTCATAAGGGGACAACGAAATTTTAAAACCTTAAAATCGTCTCATTTATATATATTTTAAGTTTCAGGCAAATCGGTTCATAAGGGTTGAGATACTTCCCTTGTCAGAGGCCAAACTGTCCATTGCGATTCCTTGGATTGTCTGAATGGGATGATACTAAAAGCAAATGAAAGTTGAAAAATTCCATAACAAAACCCTCAAGGCTTTTTTTAGTTCAAAGCTAGATTTTTTTTACACGCATTTGAAGTAAACTTTTATTATAACTTTTATTATAATTATAATAATAATTGCTTGAAAACTGTATAAGGCGTATACTTAATTTTTTAATTGCCTTTAAATAACAATCATACGCAACGGTGCACAATGGTTTATTTTTAATAATATAGCTATTTAGTAAGTAGGTACTGGACCGATTGTAGCGCAATTCATACCGGTAATTTCGGTATTTCGAGCTTAATTTTGGATGCTGGAACCCACATGTGCAATAAGGACACCACCCCTTATGCAGGACATGTTCAGTACACAAAAACTTTAAATGCTTTAAAATCACCAACTTTAAATGCGTGTAAAAAAAATCTAGCTCTGAAATAAAAAATGTTTGAGGGTTTAGTTATGTAAAATGTAGTTATGTAAACTTTCAGTGGCTTTTGGTTTCATCCCATTCCGATTCGGAAAGATCGATTTTGTATCACTGTGTAATAGGGTGGGGCGATTTGAACATCTTAATGGGCGCTTCGAGTTTCTGTTTCTTGGGATTGTACTGAGCTAAAAAGTATGGAAGGAAAAAAATCTTAATGGGCGCTTCGCGTTTCTGATTCTTGGGATTGTACAGAGCAAAAAAGTCCACTAGACCATACGTCTACGGCAGTGGCGGGTACAGCTTTTGGGTTTGGGGGGGGAAAATTGTTTTACTTCGAAAAAAATCATAAATTCTCCTTTGTTGACGAGCAAAAAAAAAGGGATACGTTTTTTTTTTTTTTTTTTTTTTTTGTAGTTAATTTGACTAAAAAAAATCTTAAAAATTTGCTTGTTGCACCCCTGGAACCTTCAAATTGCAACAAGCAAAAAAAAAGTGATGGGAAAGCTATAAAATCATCAAATTAGTTTTTGCCGAATAAGGTTTGTTTTTCATGATCATGTTTCGTTTAGATCATTTTTTTTTAATTTGTTTTCAAAGAAAATTGTATATTTTTCGTATACATAAGAAGAGAATTTAATAGAAGAAATTCTCCCCACATAGAAAACATCAGATGTTGAGACATTTTTCGTGAAAAAATTATTTTTTATAGGGAAAATGTCTCAGAATATTAGACTAAATGTCTCAGAATCTGAGACTATTTGCGTAAAGAAAAATTTTCGGATTTTTAAAAGAAATTTAAAAGAAAATTGTACATTTTTCGTATACATAAGAAGAGTCTAAATCTGAGAATTTAAAAGAAGAAATTCTTCCTACATAGAAAATATTTTTTTCCACAGAAAAGGTCTCAGATTCTGAGACATTTTACTATAGAAAAAGTCTCATATTTTAAAGCATTACTGAGACATTTTTCCAATAGAGAGGTCTCTGATTATTAGATTTGTTTCGTACTGAAAAAATTTTAGATTCTGAGACCTTTTTTCTATAGAAAAAGACTTAGATTCTTCGACCTTTTTCCAATAGAAAAAGTCTCAGATTCTAAGACCTTTTTCCTAAACAAAAAGTTTCAAATTCTCACACATTTTTCCTAAAGAAAAAGTCTCAGATTCTGAGAGCTTTTTCTTATATAGAAAAAGATTAAAATTCGGGCACTTTTTCTTTAAAGAAGAAGTGACAGATTCTGAGACCTTTTTCTGGTTCTGAAATCTTTTCCGATTCTAAGACACTTTTCCTATAGAAAAAGTCCTAGATTCGGAAATGTTTTTCCTATACAAAACGTCTCAGACTTTAAGAACTTTTCCTATAGAAAGGTCATAGATTCTGAGACCTGTTTCCAATAGAAAAAGTCTGAGATTCTGAGACACTTTTCTGAGATTCTGAGACCTTATTCCCTTAAAAAAAGCCTAAGATTCTAAGACCTTTTTCCCGTTGAAAAAGTCTCAGATTTTGCGACCTTCTACCAATTCAGTTATTTTCAACTTCTGAGACTATTTTTTAACAATAAAAAGTCTCAGACTTTGATACCTTTTACTGCTTAAAAAAGACTTAGGTTCTGAGACCATTTTCCTTAAAATAAATCTCAAATTCAGAAATTTTGATTTTTTTCCCATAGAAAAATTCTTCTGCGACCTTTTTCCAATAAATAAGTTTTGAGACCTTTTTCATATAAAAAAGTCTCAGATTCTGAAAATTTTTTCTTTAGAAAAAGTTTATTCTTTAGAGAAAAAAAATTAAAATAGTTTTACAATGTAAGTTCGACTATCAACATTTTTAAGATTTTAGGATGTTTTTTTCATTTATTGCTATGTAGAAGACAAACACTTTTTATATAAACCAAATTAAGATCCTGCAACATTTTTCTAAACAAAAAAAGCATATTCTAAGTAATTTGTTTATGCCAAAATTCATAATAAGATTGACAAATATTTTTCACAGAAAATTTTCAGATTGATTCACTTTTTCCTTAAAAAATTTAAAAATTTTCCCTTTTAAAATTTTCAGATTTTTTTCTATGAAAAATTTTTGGACTTCCGAATTTTTTTAAGAAAATTTCCTTCTTTCTTTTTTTTTTTCTTTCCTTTTCTTTCATTTTTCTTTTTTTTTTTTCTTCTTTTTTTTCTTCTTTTTTTTTCCTTTTTTTTCTTTTCGAAATTTGGTCTGGGGGGGGAAATTTCCCCTTTTTCCCCCCCCTTGTACCCGCGCATGGTCTACGGTGAAAATCGAGCTTCCAATTTTTGACTTGCAGTTTTTTCTCAGACTTTATTTTTTTTTCTTGGGCTCATATTTCGTAAACTATTTGAAATTTTGACTTATTTTCAAAAGTAATGTTGTAGCTATTGTCTTGGGCTACAATTTCTCTGAACATATGACTTAGAAAAAACTTCGTTTTCATGGTCAAAATGGTCAAAAAATGTAGAAAATTCACCACTTTATGTCACATTTTTTTGGATATTTTGGCCTATAACAGCCAAACCATCGAGATTTTCGATCCAATACTAATGTAAGACAAAAATTGTAGCCAGAACAATAGTTAAGAACTCTTTAGTAAATCGCAAAAGCATTGGAATGCTCCTTCAGGCAGTTTTGGCCTTGTGAAAGTGCAGTAGTTGAAAAATTTGCAATTTCACAAGGCCAAAACTGCCTGAAGGAGCGTTCCAATGCTTTTGCAATGTACTAGAGAGTTCTTAACTATTGTGCAAAAATTTGCACTTTCACAAGGCCAAAACTGCCTGAAGGAGCGTTCCAATGCTTTCGCGATGTTCTAGAGAGTTCTTAACTATTGTCTTGGCTACAATTTTTGTCATCGAAAATCTCAATGGTTTGGCTGTTATAGGCCAAAATATCAAAAAAAAAAAAACGTGACAAAAAGTGGTGAATTTTCTACATTTTCGACTTTTTGACCATGAAAACGAAGTTTTTTCTAAGTAAAATGTTCAGAGAAATTGTAGCCCGAGACAATGGCTACAACTTTATTTGCAAACTTTCCAAAAAAATAAAGTCTGAGAAAAAACTGCAAGTCAAAAATTGGAAGCTCGATTTTCACCGTAGACATATGGTCTAGTGGACTTTTTTGCTCAGTACAATCCCAAGAATCAGAAACGCAAAGCGCAAATTAAGATTATTTTCCTTCCATACTAATCGCCCCACCCTACTGTGTAATTAGACCTATTCTGACGGATGCGGTGGTAGTCTGCTGGCCTAGAACGATGGTGAAGGCTATTCGATACAGGCTAAACGGAATACAAAGAGTATCTACTTTGGGAATTACTGGTGATATGAACACCACTCCAGGCGCAGATCTGAACGCTATGTTACATATACATATTCAAGGGGAATAACTGACATATTTGTGCATGCTCCGCAATAGTGGGACATGGCATAGGGAGTAAAATGCAGGGCATGGTCGACTGTTTAATCGGCTATTTGTCCGATATTTGATATGCCGTTGGACAGTACGACCTCTTGCATCTAGTTTGGCAAAAAGTTTAAAGTTATATTTTCGAGTGGGAAAGACTGGGGCAACTCAGAATGTCTACTTGCAAACTACACTGACACTAGTACCCTACACTAAAAAAAAAGACATAACTAAATTTAAGGAAAAAATGTCTTTGAAAATTTATCATGAATTTTCCTAAAATTTAGTTAAATTTAACTTAAAAATGAGAAATTTTCTTAACTATGAGGAAAAAATTTTAGTTCATTTACTTATAATTAGTTCATAGTTTTCTTTAAATGGATTTTTTAAATATTAGCAAAAAAATTCTTACTGCCAAAGAAATTTTCCACAAATCTAAGAATCGTATCTTTATTTTTAAGACATGTTTCTTAAAAAACAATTTAGTTCAAGTTTAGTTAAAATTTACTAAAAAAAACATCATCGTATTTCTCTTCTTTGAATTGAGGAAGTGTACTTCTTAGAATTAAGTAAATGACTTCTGAGAATTTAGTAAATAACTTCTTAGAATTTAGTTAAAAATTCAAAATGGCGATATCTCGAAAACTAAGCGAGATAGAGCGAAACGGATGAAATTTTCAAAAGAAAGACTACAAAGAAAAATATGGAATAGCCTAGCTCTGCATATCTGTCGGGGTCTCAAGACCCTAATTTTAGATCTAAAATTTGAAATTCCCGAGATTTTATATATACACATATCTCGGTAAATACTGTCAACACGAGAAAACGTCCAACGGCATTTTTGTAGCTCTTGACTCGTAGAACACTTCCGCAAAATACCCGAAAGCCCTCTGTTTAATAGTTTTTGAGTTATCCGGTTTTTAAGATTCTCAAGACCCTATCAGGCCCCTTATTACCGTATCTCAAAAACTAAGCAAGTTAGAGCGAAACGGACACAAGTTTTGGTTCAAAACCTATGGGGTTAAAGGACCCAACGGGGTCTCGAGTTAAATGGGGTCCGAACCCATGGGTCCAGGGTCTAGACCCAATCTATTTCTAAAATGTGAAGTATAATTTTTCCCATTTTCTAGTTAAAATTGGCTTAAAATTAAATAACTTTGTTTTCCTTATTTTTGGGAAAATTATGAACTAAAACCAAGAAAAAAAATCTTTGGAGCCAAATCATTCCCTCTTTTTCTCAAAATTGAGTTAATTTTCCCAGATTTTAGTTCACTTTTTTTTTGAGTGTAATACCTCTGGTTGGTATTTGGACGATGCGACCAAATGTTATTTTGCTATAGGAAAAATGTCAACAGTATTTCAAACTGAAATGTTTGCTATTTTAAACGTAGCGAACTGTATAAATGAAAACAGATAGGGAGATAGGAGAATCAGTATCTGTAGTGTCAGCCAAGCTGCGCTTAGGACTCTAGATTCTTTAATCACTTCATTTAACATAGTTTAGGAGTGTAGGAGTAGACTCAATGAAATCCTATCTTGAAATACATAGGGCGTCATTTGTGGGTTTCGAGTCATAGGAGAATACGGGGAACGAGATTGCCTATTCTTTAGCAAATGTTGTCTCCGATACAATTGTCTCCGATACAATCGGAGCCTCAGATTGGTATAAACTTGACATGTATGATGCGTTGGATCAACTCTCACATGAAATCAATTTTTTATGGAAAGATGGTCTCACCCCAGTATGCAATGTTTCGAGTTAGTTCTTTATTTCGAACTTTTCTCGAATCTCCTACGAAAAAATGAATCCTTTTCAATACGATATCAAGTCGATTTTTTTAAGTATTTCAAGTTTTTAAATTCAATCGATTCAATTCAATTCATGTTAACTCATATGAGTTAACATGAAAAATACTAAATGCTTTGTGATCAGACCAGGCAAGAAAGTGGCTAACTATATACTTACAAGGGAAGTCTCCCTAGTGTCACCCGCGGATCTTTATGGAATTGGTTTTATTTTGTAGATCAGAAAAAATAAAGGGACACGTATTTTTTTAGCGGCCAAATTCATATTTAGGGGGTAAAAAGGAGGGGGGAAGACAAGGCCATTTTTAATTTTTTTTTTTCGCTTATCTCCTATATTATGCAAAGAAACCTAGTCATACTATATACCAAATGAAAGGTCTTTGGAAAACCTATCTACGTGTGCTAAGAACGTGTCCAAACATGCACAACTTTTCGCCAAATTGAGTAAAATACCAAAATTTTAGGACATTTTTGTTAATAAGTAGAAAAATATTAACTTCTTTGGCCCGTTGTTAGGACCACGAGATAGGTATTTTTAATACCTTTAATCTGATACCACACATGCCTATATTAATTTTGTTTAGATAGGCGTAAATCGTAAAAAACTGAAAAAGGTCAATTTCCCCCCATACAAATCGACCCCCCTAAAAATGAGTTTGGGCCGCTAAAAAAAATACGTGTCGAATTAATTTTCGTTCTTAACAACACATCCAAATTTCATGAAGATCGGAGGGTGACACCAGGGAGACTTCTCTTGTTAGTCTGAGTAGAATAGGCTGTCGCACAATGCCTGTGCTTGTCAGACCCCTTATGTTCAGCTTGACTTGAGGATGAGAACACAACGGAACAATACGTCTGCTGTTGTCCAGCGTTCTCAAGAGTTAGAATGCAGGTTATGGGTTCTGATATTCCGTTAATAGACATGGTCTATAGACTCGCTTTATCTGATTTTCTCAATGTTGGGAAAGCAACCGAGAAATTCTGAACAAGTAGTTTTCACTTTATTTTTCCTAAATTTTCTTCTAACCCTTTACTAATTTACTTTTCCGGATAAGGTACAATGGACTACTTTAAGTCTGAGCACCATGGACTTGCCTATTTCTCTTATTTACTTTGATTAATAATTTAAAATTCCTTTAATTTCTTTACAGTGCTTATTGATGGCGTTGACACCTCCGCCATGGATCGTGATCAATTGGAGGCGTTTGCCTTGCGGCTTAAAGCCGAAATGGATCGTGAAAGAGAAGAACGTAATTACTTTCAAATGGAAAGAGATAAAATACGTACTTTCTGGGAAATTACAAGAGGCCAATTGGAAGAAACCACCACAGAATTAAGACAAAAAGATCATGAAGTGGAAATAACTCAGGAAGTAGCTGATATCGAGGCTAAGGAAATAATGCAGCAAATGAAACATTTACAATTTGAAAATCAAAATAAAATTAGTGAGATAAGAGCTGAGGCCATGACTCAACTGAAATTGTCACAAGAAGATCATGTACAACAAGAAATGGAATTATTAAGTGATAAGAGAGAACTAAAGAGATTGTTAAGAGAAAGTGAAGAGTTGCATGAGTTACAAATACAACAGCTGAAAACGAGCAACATCGAAGAGATACAGTAAGTGTGAAGGTAAATGATAGAGGAAATTGCTTTCTTTTAATATTTTTTTTTCTTTTTTCCATAACAGTAATTTACGTAATCGTTTTGAGAAAGAAACTAAAGATATGACCCTGTTACATGAAGAGAAAATGGAAGCTTTGAAATATGACATAGAATTGATATATCGTATGCAAATGTTTGAGGTGGAAGAACGTAAAAATACTCAAATACAAAAATTAATAGAAAATCACGATATGGCTTTTAATGATATGAAAAATTACTACAATGATATCACTCTTAATAATTTAGGCTTAATCAGTTCTCTTAAAGAGCAAATGGAAGTGTTACGCAAACAAACTGAGAGAAGTGATCGTATAGCTGGCGATATGACTACAGAGAATCGTAAGCTTAAAGAACCTTTGGAACAAGCTCAGCAAGAGCTAGTCGCTTTGAGAAGAAAACTGGAATTTTATGATCGTGATAGAGCACAATTATTGCGCTTAAAGAATCGTAACACTTTTGTAGAAAAACAATTGAAGGCTTTGACCTGGGAAACTGAAGCTTTACTCTTGCGTAATGATACATTGGTTAAAGAGAGAGAAGAGTTAAAGACCAAATTCGAAGATGTTGTTATTGAGTTACAACAAAAAACAGGACTCAAAAATGTTTTACTTGAGCGTAAGATAGCCATTATGAGAAGAGAAGGAGAAAAGCAGGATATAATGCTTAAAGAAACATTAGACTCTTGTGCTGCTGTCGTTAAAGCTACTGGCATCGAAGCTGAATCACCAGTGGAACTCGAAAAGAGAGTAGAAAATATTTTAGATGATAAAAATAGAATTATACAAGATTTACGTTATGAATTGGTTAGAATTACAAAAGCTCATGATGATCTGTTAGCCACCTATGAATTGAAATTAACCCAATATGGTATACCCAAAGAAGAATTGGGTTTCGAGCCATTACGTACTACTTCCAAATGGGGTTATTTATGTGGACCAGCCGGTTTAGTTTCTAAAAATCAATAAAAACAAATATTTTTTCCTATTACCAAAAATTTACATAAAAATTTTTTAAGTGCTTAAAATTGTTTCCTCCTCTTTACGAACTTTCTCTTTAATAGTTTATTTGTGCTCATAATTTTTAAAGTCATTTCCTTTTCACCGAAATGCATTTGATTTTATTTTCTTTTTTTCGATATAAAAGTCTATTATTAACGCATTGTGCTTATTCGTGTGTGTTCTTTTAACTGGAGTCGTGGCTTTTGTTATGAATTGTCTGTGCACATTTTCTTGGACTTTGTCCAAAAACAAAAGAAAATCTAAATAATTCTTTATAGTTAAAACAAAAGAACTTATAAAACAAACATGTAAGAAAATTAAAGTCGGTCAAGACCGACCATATAATAGCCTACACCTGTGTTTGCCGGGAAATGGGTCCGAAGTCCAAAAATGGAGCGATTGGATCTATCTTTTGTTAGGTCTTTATTTAGTGTAGAAAACACACACAGATCAAATTTTAGTGAAATTGGTTTATTTTTTTTGTCAGTAGAGCGATTTAACTGAATATGGGCCGAAATTTATATATGTGGGACTTGTCCAAAAATGGTCCAATTATATTCAGATTTGATAAGGCTACCATAGTACACGTTTAACACCTACAAATAAAATTTTTATCAAATATTTCCATTTATATGAATTTTTTGGGGAATTAAGTGAGTATCGGTAGGGTGGTTTGTATGGGGACTACGAGAAGGACTGACCCGATTCCTTTGAAATTTGAAATGATGATTCGTGCATACAAAATTATTGAATACCTGTTAAATTTCAAAGCGATATCTATTATAATTAGAGAATGTATCCTGGGATTTCCCGTCCCGTGAATCCCGGGAAATTCGTCAATTTTCATTTCCCGCATTCCCGGGAAATTTGTGCGGGATTCCCGGGAATTTTAAAAAATGTACATAAACAAGTTAACTGCTATATTTAGTTCAATAAATTTTTAAATATAAGGGCTCCAATTTTCACGCACTACAAAATCGAAAATATGTGCTTAAAGTATGCACTTAAAAATCGAAAATATGCGTTAAAAATTCAAAAATATTTACTAAAAACGTAAAGAGTATTAAAAACTCGTTTTTCATTAAAAAAGGTTTTACTAAAAGCAAAACATATTAACTTTATTTTTTTATTTTCAGTTAAAAAAATTGTTTTTATAATCACAAAAACGTTTTTTTTTGTTTGAACACAGATAAAAACAAATTGCCAATGAACCACATTCGTAGCATTTATGAACAAATTTTAAAAAATGTATGAACCTTTCATAAAATTTTTGATTTTTTATTCATAAAAAAATTATAATATTTTTTCAATTCCACATAATACATATTATGAAAAAGTTATGAATTAGTTCATAAATACTATGCATTTTTTTGTGACTTTTACTTATTTTCAATGTTTTTTAATTTAAACTCGTAAAGTTTTTTAAGTTTTCTTATTTATGACAAAATATGGAAAATATGCATTTTCGTAAAAATCTGCAATAATATGCAAAAACAAATATTTTTCTCTTATTGTTGGTGAAATGTCTATCCTAAAAACAGCACATTCTATTAAACAAAAATTTCTTAAAAAAATATAACAGGACATTGTTAAATTATTTTTTTTTTTAAATAGAGTTTTTAGCTTAATTTATTATTTTTGGTTTATAAGACTGAATTCTTATTTTATTTGCTTTTAAATGTATCAGGCATTGTTAGACGTACAAATTGTTCAAAAAAAAAATGTAAAAAATTGTTAAAAACTAAAAAAAAAATATTATTGGTTTTTAGTGCGGGATCCCGGGAATCCCGGGAAGTTCAAAAATTTTTCCCGCTTTCCCGGGAAATGAAAAAGTGCGGGAAATTGCGATCCCTAATTATAATACGGTTATTAGAGCCATTTAAGCCTAATCCAAAGGGGGCGTTTGTATGGGGGCTAGGTCTTAACATGAACCGATTTTCCAATTTCAATAGGCTTCGTCCTTGGTCCAAAATATGCTTAATGTTTAAAATTTAAGTCAATTTATTAAAAATTGCCAAGTGTATCGTGCTTAAATCGTTAGATGGACAGACGGACGGACGGACATCGCTAAATCGACTCAAAAAGTAATTCTGAGTCGATCGGTATGCTTGAAGGTAGGTCTAGGACCAATATTTCGGGTAGTTACAAACATCAGCACAAACTCATTATACCCTGTACCACAGAGTGGTGTAGGGTATAAATATGTAAGAAAATTATAGTCGGTTAAGACCGACCATATAATATCCTGTTTTTGTCGGTAAATGGGTCCCAAGTCCAAAAATGGAGCGATTGAATATACCTTTTGTTAGATCTTTTATAAGTGAAAAAAAAAAAACACTCACAAACCAAATTATAATGAAGTAGTTTTTATTTGTGGCTAATAAACTGATTAATCTGAATATCGGGCGAAATTTTTATATGGGGACCTAAGCCCAGAAATGGTCTTATTATAGTAAGATTTTGTCAGATAACCAAAATCAGAGTTACAGAGTAATGTATCGACCGTTTTTTACACCTGGCAACGCCAAGAATAATTGCCAAAATCTGGTAATACCACACTAATTGATTCTGAGTCGATCGATATACTTGAGGGTGGGTTTAGGACCAATATTTCGGGTATTTACATACATCAGCACAAATTCATTATACCCTGTACCACAGAGTGGTGTAGGTTATAAAAATACAGCAACCCACTTCTTCTGTTTTTGGCAACTCGCTAATATTGAACTTGAGACTCCTGTTTAAGAAAATGTTATGACTTTATATTTTTAAAAGATGAAAAGATTATTAAAATGATTTTTTTGTGTAAAGGACAACTTTGCCGTAAAATGATATTTTAAATTAGAATTAAAGAAAACAAGTAAAAGTTTAATTTTCTTTAGCCTTGGAACATCTTTAAATACCTTTCATATGAGGCATTACACTGAACGACACGATTTTGAACTCATCATCGGGACCAAAAAATTCTGAAAGTAGTCTTTCAGTTTTTAAACCCTCAACCATAGTATGGGGGTATACTCAATGTGTCATTCCGTTTGCAGCGCAATCGAAAAATTACACTAATCTAAAAAAATCAACTTTTTGTTTGCAGCGACAAACGAATCTTTTATCAGAAAAATATCAAATCGCTTTCTCGAGATATAGGCATTTTAGTTTTTTGTGGACCAAGCCCTTAAAACCTATAAATTTTTTAATATTGATAAGTGTATATTAAAGTTATACAAATTTTTTTTATTAACTTCCCCAATAAAATTACCTAACTTTTGCAAGAGACACGGCCTCAATACGGTCAGGGCTACATCAGGACATTGTAAGGAAGTTGAAAATGTCCTTTTTTAGTTTTATCCTTATAACTATCAGAACTTTGCAAGATAGATTCCTGTTCAAAGAATATACATACCCAATAAGCCAAATTGCTGGAATTCAAGTGTAATTCAAGCGTAATTCCAGTCACATTTTCAATTTTCAAGCCTTGAATTCAACTTGAATTACACTGTATTTCAATAGCATATACCAACGAAACGGATACTTGAATTCAAGTCAAACAAAACAGTGTAAAAACACTTGAATTCAAGCCTGAAATTAAAGCGTAATTCCAGTCGAACCAGAGAAAAATATAAAAAAATGCTTGAAAATGGCTTGAATTATACTTGAATTATACTTGAATTCAAGCCCCTTTCCAGTGCGAAATATTTAAAAAATATGCCTTTTTGAACAACTTTTTATTAAAAAAAACAGCGTTTTTTCACTACTTTTTATTATATTTTCAATAAACATATAAAATATGTAAAATACATGCAAATTAAAATTTAAAAATCAATCTTCCTAAATATATGTAAACCTAAAATACGATCTCCAAGAAACAACCCTAGTCAGACTAACATTTGCAGATAAATCTTAACTTCCTACAAATTTATTCGCATTGGTATCCAAGGAAGATTTACTCCATGTTGGTATCCAATTTTATTTATTCTTGTTGGTATCCAATTTCTAGCAAAATGCTATTTTTCTGCAACATCCCGGAAAACTACGGAAAAAATATATAAATTAGCACAAAATTTGCCACTTAAAATTAGCACATATTCCTTACCATGAGTACATTCACTTTTTTTGAAATTTCCCCTTTATTTTGATAAAAATTTGCTCCAAACTTTTTTACGAAAATTTTATATTTTTTTTATTCATATTTTTTCTTTGTTATGAAAATTAAAATGACAATTTATTCACATACAATTCAAATAATGTTCGACTTGATTTACACTTGAAAAATTTGCTTGAAACAAGCTTGAATTCAAACAAAATTTCAAGCGCTTGAATTTTAAATTTTAAGTGCTTAATGGGTATGAGGGGGTTAGAGCAAAAGGGGTTCCTTAGTGCCTTATATTTAATAATGAGAAAAAAGAGGTTAAAGTTAAATTGCAATAAAAAATGTTAGATGATATCTAGAATATTATTTTTTAGTTAATAGAGATCCTGAGATATATTTTAATCTAACAAGTCAAAAAAATACCATCTTTTGCAAATGCAAGATCCCAAAAATTGCCTTTGAAGTAAGTAAGTCGCACTTATACCCCTTGTGCTCTAACTTTTTTTTATAAATTTCTAAATTTATTAAAAAAAATGTTAGTTATACGTAAAAGAAAAACCACATTTTATTACGAAAATCTTTAATGGTTCTTTGTTTCATTTTTTAGTCGTCATAATCAGATTCCATGACATCATCGGACTCATCTTCATCTTCATTAGGGCGTCCCGTCAAATCTAAACTTTTGAATTTCGTGCCGTAATACCTGCCGAACGATGGCCACGGAGTAGCTAATTGTGGGAAAATTTATGAAAAATGTTTGCGAGGTCATCTTTAGTTTAGTCGGCAACCAGCGGTCAAAGTTTAAAAAAATTACGTTTTTGGACCAAAATTCATATCAAAATTATTTAACCAAATCTGGCTCAAAAATAAGGAACTTTTGGATACTTTATTAGAAAAATATTTAAAAAATTCCAAAATAGCGATTTTGGTCCACAGATGCTGATTTTCAAACATAAAAAAATATTTTTTAACCAAATTTGTCTTAAAAGTCGAAAAATGTTGAGTACACATAAAAAAATGAAAATGGGTTTCAATCACTAAAATGATGATATCAATTACTATTTTAATTGATTTTGCACCTATCACGAAAATGATAGTATGAATTACTAAAATTTGTAAAAGTTTAATAAGAAAAAAGTGCATTTATTTTCAATTAAAAAAAGTGATTGAAAATTTTCAAAAAAATAATTAAAAAAATGATTGTATCAATTACATAAAATAATAACATTTATAGCTTAAAAATGTCCCACTTTCTAAATAAAAACAAATATGGATAAAAATAGAAATTGATTGTTTATTATTAACAAAATAAAATCAGAACATATAAAATAAAATGGCACTGAACTCGAAACTTTGACACAATAAGTTAGCCTCTTCAATTAATTGTTTAAATTTTATAAAAGCCGGCTAAAAGGCAAACAGCCATCACAGACAGTATTCCCATTAAAACCAAACTCACGCTTGTAGAAGAAACAATTGTATATAGACTGAACTTAAGATGGTGTTTTGATGCGGTTTCCATGAGCTGAGCAGGAGTCTTTTCGGAATATTTGCTATTGTCCTTACACTAAGTAGCCAACCATCCCTCTCTTCCACGTTCCAAGATATCTTTGCGGTCCTTATCTTATTGGAATTTTATAATCCAACATTTGTAGGGATAGATACAAACGTAAACATTGGTTCCATTGACATTTCCACGTTGGATCTTTTGTGTTTGGTGGCATTTTTGTAAGCGAGTGGGTAACAAGTAGGGTTGCCATTTGTATTTTGAGAAAAAGAGGACGTCAACCTCAAAAAAGGAGGACATTTGACCCAAAAAAGAGGACAATTTTTTTTTAATATTAAATTAATTTAAAACAAGTCAACAAAGCAATACAATATGAAAAAACAAATAATATTTATTAAGAAAACAATTTTTTTCCCACTAAATAAAATATATTTCCAATTATATTTCACTATTTTGGAAATATCTATTCAATTATATTTTAGAAATATCCCTTTATAACTAAAAAATTTCCATTTATATTTCAAAAAGTTCGAAATATAAATCAAAAATTTTCTGTTGTATATCAGAGTTTTCTATTTGTACTTCAATATTTTCTAAATGCTTTTCAGAAAATTTCATTTGTTTTTCAAAAATTTCCATTTTCATTTCAAAATTTTCTAAATAATTTTAAGAAAATTACTTTTTAATTTAAATAAATTCAGATATTTTAATTGTATTTCAAAAATGTCCATTTTGATTTAAAAATTATGCAAATGCTTTTCAAAAAATTTTATTTGTACATCAAAATTTTCTGAAAAGCATTTAAAAAATTTTGATATACAAATCGAAATTTTTGAAATATACTTAATTGGAATTTTCCGAAAAGCGTTTTGAAAGTTTTGAAATATAAATGGAAATTTTTTAAATGCAATTGGAAATTTATCAAATTGAATTTTTAAAACGCATTTAGAAAATTCCAAATGGAAACTTTTGAAATACAATTGGAAATTTCTGAAATACAATTTTTGTAAATTCAAAAGGAATTTGCTTAAAATCATTAAGAAAATTTTGAAATGGAAATTTTTGATACACAAATCTTTTTTCGGAGAGCAAACTTAAAGACACACGGCATGCCGCGGCCACAGACTAAATACAGACTCGACAGTAGAGTTTTATAAGAAAAAATGGGGAAAAACTAAGCGATTTTAGGAGAAAACACAGCGGTTTTTAGTCCGTTTTACTCTAACATGGCAACACTTTTTACGACTTAGGAGTGAGTGAAACAACAAAAACCGATCTGGCATCCATTTTTCTTATGGCGCGTTATACCAGTTTTCTCTTTCTAACCTAATTCGTAGAATAATTTGAAAATATTAACCATATGATTAAAGATCACTTTTTTGACACCTGTCACTTCTGTCGAGTCTGTATTAGTCTGTGCCGCGGCAGCTGATAAGAAGTGATGTCAACGTAGTTATTTTCACACTACATAAATTGTTTTTTTTTTTATTTTTGTGCTCGTTTTGCTCTCAAAAAGTTGACATTACTGCTGGTAAGCGAAAATACAGCGACGGCAATAATTCAAACGTGAAGAATTAACAAAAAAAAAATTATGGGGAAAAGTGCAAAAAGTAGGACAACCCCGGACACTTTCTAAAAAAGAAGTAGGACAGCCCCGGACGCCCTAAAAAAGAGGACGGTGTCCGGGGAAAAGAGGACGGATGGCAACCCTAGTAACAAGTCACTTTAGGGCTGGTAGCTTATTAAATGTGTAACTATCTACCACCATCTATTTTAAAGCGAAATCCTCATTACTTGGTAATAAAAGTTTTTACCGGAATATTAGAATGTCACAAAATTCACTATTTTCTTTGTATTTTTATTATTTTTTAATCTTTTTTTATCTTGTGCTTGTGTTAATTTCAACAAGCGTCAGTGGTGTTTACAACTGACTAAAAAAAAATCGTGATTTGACTTTAATAAAAACGTTTAAAAAATTTAATAAATTAAGTAATATTACACCACTTTTATCTTTTATTTTTTTGTTGTAAACAAATTTTGTTACTCGCTTTATGTATTTTGAGTCCTAGAATTACGTTTTAAGTATATTTAAGCAAAAATTAATAATAAACGTAAAATATGTTAGACGTTTTTTTTTTGTTTTTATATGTTGTCGACAGTATTCACAAAAAATTTCAAAATCAATCAAAAAATTTAATTGTATCAATTAAAAAAATGATTAAAAACAAAATTGAACTTTTTAAAATTTTTAATTGAAATGTTTTCCCCTAAAATTTTTTGTGTGTATAGTTTATGTAAAAAATATATAAAATATAAAAACACGATTTTGGTCCAAAAATGGTGATTTGCATCTGTGGACCAAAATCTTTGATCAGCATTTTTTAACTAAAATCGTGATTTTTATATTATAAATGTACTATTAATACACGAACTTCTAGGACTTCAACCACTTTTTCCACGTAAAAAATTAAATTTTAATAATTGCTTGGAGCACAAGGGGTTTAAGTGCTCATATACCCCTTGTGCTCCAAGCAAAACAGGTATTTTAGTAACAATAGCTAAAAATTATCGCCATATCTCGCTAACGAATAAGAATTTTACATTGAGCTCTTGTGCTCTAAACTTCTGTGAACTTCACCTACTAATATGTTAACTCATTTTTTTTTAAAGCCACTTGAACCCCTTGTGCTTTGAGCCCCTCATATGTAAATATAAAGAGAACCTGTTCTTAAAATTCAAAATCCATTCAGTATATCCAGAAGTATTTGCAAAATAAATCAAAATTTTCAACCCATTTTGCAAATTTGAAAAATAGGATGAAGGAATTTAATCCATTTTTTTTGTACAATCCCTGTGATGTATTTAATGAAATCAAGTAGATAAACTAACACATTTTGAGATTTTATTTCAATAAATTCTGAAAAAGTAGTTTTGAGCTACATGCTTTAAATGTGTGTTTTTTGTGTCTCACGTTGTTATCGATATTCGACAAACTTCAACATTTTCATCCGAAAATTTATGAATTATTACAATACAAAAAACTTTAGCTTTTTTAAACAGGTTTTTTAAGTATTTTTGAGCAGCAATTTTTTTTTTAAAGTTCTGATAGCTAAAAGGATCAAGCCAATTTTTTTTTGTTTTAAATAATTTTTTTTTGCAAAGTTCTGATAGCTAAAAGGATCAAACCAGTGAAATAGCTCCCAATGAAATAAAGTCCAATGAAATATGTCCTAATGAAATAACTCCTAATGAAATAGGTTCCAAATAAAATGAAGTATTTCCCAAAAAAAAAGTCTCAACGAAAAAGTGAAATAATTCCCAATGAAATAAGTCGTAAGAAAATTTTAATAAAACACATTTTTTTTTTTTAATATTGGCCTCTGTTCCAAAAATTAGTATTTAATTTATAGATATTTTTATTTTTTTACGTATTTAATTTTATATAAATTAAATACGTATGAAAGTGGTGTATGAAAGTGGTTCATCCAAAAGAGCCTTCTTTTTAGACTCCGACATGACTCCGTAAAAAGAGCGTAAAAGGGGAAATTTCCCTCATAATTTGGAGCCCTTTCGGAGTCTTCATTGAGCACAATGACGGAGCGTTCAATTGGGCTCTTTTTGGATGATTTTTGGAGTCAATATAAAAATAATCGATTGATAAAAGATGGTATTTTTTGCATATGAAGTTGGTTTATTTTAACTTTAACAAGACTTAAAAAATACAACAAAAATAAAACACATTAATTACACCATTAAATACACAACAATACATAAATGTAGAAAAAAACACATGTAACTCTTAAGGGCATGTACGAGTATATCCTCCACTTCCAGAACGATTTCTTCCTTCCTTCAAATCATGGCTTAATGTTGATTTTGATTTCTCTTCTTAGATTTTTGAAATGCAGCTTAACTCCTTTTTTAAATTCCGGCTGGTTTTTTTACACAGGTCGCAATTATTTCGCGATTTATTTTTTTTCTTTAGCACGCGAAATATTTTTGACCTTTTAAATTCTCTTTTTGTTTATCCATTTTGTTTCGATGAAAAAAATTGAATTACAAAGAAAATTTTGCCAAAAAATCATTTGAAAATAAAATAATAAAAAGTGATTGGCTCCAAACCGAATTTATTTTTGGAGCCTTTTTAGAGGGCTCAAAAAACACTTAAATTTCCCAAATTTTTGGAGTCGTTTTAGACTCTATTTAATGAGTATACAAATTCCCTTACATTTGAGAGTGTTTTTTGACTCTGTTTAGATGGCTTATTTTTTAATTGAAAAAAGTGTGTTTTATGGAAAAAAAAATATTTTTAGCTCAAAATAAATATTCAAATTTGATTTATTTTGGTATCCAAAGTATGTGGGCTCAAAAAACATTCCTTTAATGTAGTCTTTTAGAAGTCAAAGGTTTGGAGCGTTCCGAATTTTGTTAGCTGGGAGAATATCCTAATAAAGAAAGTAGAGTTATCATAAGTACTTGTTATGTTAATTCATAATGGGGAACATGAAAAGGCCTCGAATCAGAATAAACTCTTTTTCATTGTTTTTACTCAAAATAAAATATTCTAATCAAAATTGTTCATTTTTACACGTTAGAAAATTTACCATTCTTTAAAAACGGGATTGTGGAGGGTATTCATAGATTCGGCCAAGTCGAATTTAACTTTTCTACTTGTTTTATTTTAACTGACGTTATTGTTCTTCTGAATAAGAGGTTTTCTGAATAAATAACTAATTTTATTATTTTTAATAAGTTCAAAGTAAATAATTTCTATTTTCAAAATTCACTCTCAAACTGTTGGGAGTTATTTCATTAAAATAATTTGGTAGTTATTGCAATGGACTTTTTTGTTAGTCTGACAATGAGTACCATGGACTTGCCTTTCATAATGAAATAACTCCGAAATCGTATGGATATTTTTTTCGGACTTATTTTTTTTTTTCTTGGGAGTTATTTCATGGCGCCGACTTTTTCAAATTTCTTACAATGTCCTAATGGTACCCCTGATCGTATCGAGGTCGGATTTCTTGCAAAAGCAAGCTAGTTTTGTTGAGAATTTAAATTGAAAACATGTATAATTTTATTTTAATAAACCCTGTTCCAATATTATAAAATTTGTTAGTTTTGAAGGCTTGGTGCACAAAAAATTAAAATGCCTACATATATCTCAAAAAGGCGATTTAATTCAACTTTTCTGATGACAGATTAGAAAATGTATTCTAGAAGTCTGGGCAAAAACCATGTATAGTAGTGTTATTGATCCACAAGCTATTCTTTAGCATTTTAAAATGAAATTGGAAAACATCTGTGCATATTTTGACCTAGCCCCATACAAGAGACCCCTTTAAATTTGGCTCAAATGACTCTAACAACGGTATTATAAAAGGTATCCTTTCATAATTTGGCAAGTAAACTTAATTCATATTAACAAACTATCATACAAACCACCCTCTTAATATTTACAAAAATCTTTCAAAATTCCTAAAAATTTGAATGCTTTTTTATATAACGTTCGTAGTACTTAAATCAACCAATCAAATCTGATTATAGTTGAACCATTTCTGAAATAATTCCCGTATAAAACTTTTGACCGATATTCAGTTAAATCGGTTTATTGGCCTATTTCACCCAAATTTCGTGTGTGAGTGCTTTTACACTAATTAAAGGTCTAACAAGGGGTATGTTCAATCAGATCCATGTTTGGACTTTGGACGGATTTTCAGTAAAAAACTGGTATAGGGTATTATATGGTGTTTGAGACTCAAATTGTGCAAAAAAATAATATTGGATATTTTGAAAAACATAGGCCGCTGCACGTTGGGTTGAAATGGATCAAAAGTGGCGCTTTATTCAAAACTGAAAAAAAAATTTTTACAAAAATTATTAATTTAGGGTTAAAGTATATAAAATTACACTAAAAAATCTGTCACAATTATTATTCTGAGTTGTTTACTTTTCTTGCAATCCGCCGTCAAAATCAAATAATTTTTTGTGTTTTTGAATATGGTGCTAAAAATTGAAAATCAACTTATTTCTATATTTTTTTTTTGGTATTTATTCATTCAAAAGTAATTTTTTTATTATGGAACCATCAACTTCAGGCATTTTCAAATACATTTCTGTTTTTTGTTTTTTGAAAATTGTTGTAAAAATATTTTTGAAATTTTTTTGTAAAATGTTCCAAAATTGGAGTATTTTTAATACTTGATGGAATATAAAAAAAAATGTAAGAGGTTATTGTTGCTTATACATTGTGATAATAAAGCATATAGTATAAGCTTTAATTTAAAAGAAAAAAAAACGTCCGCGTTTAATGCCGTTATTTTTTTATTTAAGATTTTATGAAAAAAATACGGTGGCTTCAATAACACTTCATCACAAAAAAACAAAAAAGTTTCTGACCCAGAAACTAGACCCACTTATCGTTATGTATTTTGACCTTCTAAAATCGATTCTGTTATCAGAATTGAATTCTATAGTTGGGGTTTCCTGAGATTTACAAGGAAAGTCCGCAAAGTGAACCCACCTAATTTCCTTGTGAATTTGACAAAGTTACGAAATTTTTTTTATTTTATTTCTGTATGTAAGGTGCAAATCTGATTTATTACGTAGAAAACAAGAGTATTTTAAATAAAATCCGTCAAAAATAGCAGAAGTTACATGCATTTGAACAAAAACGCGTTATTTCAGTTTTATACAAAAACAGTTGTATTTATGTTGTGAATCAATGCATTTTTGTTAAAATAGCAACTTATGCAATTTTTGATGGATTTTATGAAAAAAGCTCTTATTTTCTTCGTAATAAATCAGACTTGAACATTACATACCGAAATAAAATTTTAAAAAATGTTAGCTTATTGTTAGTCAAATTAACAAGGAAATCGGGTCAGTTCACTTTTGGGGACTTTCCTTGTAAATTAGAGAAAAACCCAACGATAGAATTTAATTCTGATCGCGAAATTGAATTTAGAAGGTAAAAATGCATAAGTATTAGTGGTCTAGACCTTTTTTGTGGGTCTTTGTAAGCTATATATAAACAAGTAAGAGTTTGAAATTCGGCTGTGCCAAATCTTTGACACCCTCCAACAAGCAAAAAATATAAAAATGACAGGGACGGTTTTTGTGGGGAGTGAGAAGGGGGCGGGGGCGGGGTAAGCAGATGTCTCTGGGTGGTGTAATATAATATCTGACAAATATGATAATAATAGTTCAGAATTACAACTTTCCTGGCCTTTTTATGGAAAATTTTAATTTTGGTGTAACACAAAAATCCGACTTTGAACAAATTTTATGCAAGTATTAACACATATTTATTTTTTATTGTTTTAAATTTTTAATATTGCATTAAAAATACTTTAATTTGAAACTGTATTCATTAAATTATCGCTTTTGGTTTAAAAGTTACAGCCTAAATTGTGAATCAAGTTCAATATTCAAGAAACACTAAAAAAATTCTGACAGGTTAAAAATAAATAAAAAACACATGTTTTCTCTTTAAAAGGGTGCTTTCTAATGAATTATTTATCATTCATCAATTAAAAAATTTTATATGTTAAAATTACTGCTTCCCTAAATAAAGCGCCACTTTGCCTCTCATTCAACCCAATGTGCGCTGTTCCAAAAAAAGTAATTCACATAAAAAATGTGAAAATGAAAATTTCCGAATTTTTTTGGTGTTCTAGATTTCACATCCGATTTTTTTTTTCGTTTTGTTTTACATAAATAAAATTTGGTGAAAGCAAAACGAATGCACTTTTTTCCTTATAATTTTTTTTAATTTTAATTATTCGATTTCAACTCGAATGAAAACGTGATCGACAAAACACCAAACTTGATTTCACGTGATTCGGAAATTTTCATGTGAATTGAAAAGTTGTGAAAGACAGAACAGAGGACAAGGACTAATTTCAAATTATTCAAAAACTTTATTTAAGTTAAGTCAAAACAGACTTACTAAAGCGATTAACAATATTAAATCTTAGTTTTCTCAATATTAGTGTTGGTGCAAATAGAACCCTGTTGTTGTAAGGTTTCGAAATTGTAAGTGTATAAAAAAATATTGTAATAATTGTACAAAAGTACTGCTAAAGCACTTTCAGGTGGTAATTTGAAGCGTTGGAAAAGCCTCAAATTACAATTTGTCAGCAATTTCTGCAGTGATATGTGTAGTACATTTGATATTTTTTTTATTACAATAAAAGGACATGATTCCACAATATATTGTTTCCTGCAGTTTATTAAAATTTACACAGATTTTTAAATATTCGTTTAGAAATATAAATTTATTTTTCCTTATTTTTTTTTTGTTTTTCACAAGAAAAAATATATAAATTGTAAATTTTTACATGTTTTTTTATTAAAAAAAAAATTACGCTAAGCATTTTAATAGAATGTCAAGTATTCAATTTGACTTACAATATGAAGAAAAATTTTAAAAGACTTTAAACGTGATTAAATTACATTTCTAACACGAAAAACTATGACAAACACAACCTCTTCTACTTTAAGTGACAACGAACAGTACGTTCAAAAAGACTTTTAACTATTTTTTTTACATTAAGGGAGGAAGTCTTCCATAAATGAAGACAATATATAAAATTACTTAAAAATACATAAAAAAAAGAAGATAAAAGTCTTTAAAACGTTAACTAAACGCTGAAAAGAAAGCTGTCGGTTAAGAAAGAAACAATAACGTTCTTTTAAATTAACAAAATCTCAAACATTTTGGGGAAAATGGAAAAAACAGGTTTGATTTTTTTTAGGAATCTTAAGATGATAAATGATAAATTAAATGGTATCAAAAAAAAAAAAAAGACCATGAGTTGCAATGGTGGAAAAGAGAACAACTTATTGTTGTTTAACAGCCTTTTTAGGTTTTGGACTCTGAGTTTGCTTGGGACTGCTTTGTTTACCAGGTTTAGGAGATGTTTTAGGTGTTTTCGATTTGGGAGGAGATTTTTCTGTAAATTAGAAAAATGTTGTTAGCATTAAAATACTAGTTTGAATTGAAAATTTGCAAATAAATACTTACGCAAAGCACGCAAAGTTTCTTGGGGCAACCATTCGTATTCAATTGAATTATCATTGGTGGTACCGGTTTCAATGGTTTTCTTGGTAGATGAACGCTTACGTTTGCCCGATGAACCCAACAAGTATTGTTGGCCAACGACCAACAACAAAACAACAATACCAGCCATTAAAACGTACAAGAAGAAAGTTTCACCATCCAAACCCTCATCAACTTCAGAAATCAAAACCGTTTCATTGAATACAGATTCCATATATTGAATACCATGGGAGTCACGATAGTTCATTTCAATGTTTAAACCAAAAGGACGTCCAGCAAATTGATCAGAAGGCATAAATGAATAAGCAATGGTAGCTTCATAACCAGATTTTACTTCACGATTGTAGGCAATAACTGAGAAGTTTTGAATGTGATAGTTAAAGTCCATGGGATAACGGAAAGAGGCTTCAACCGTTTCAACAACAAAATCATTGGGACCCTTGTTGGTGAAACCAATAAGGAATTCAACAGCTTTGCCACCGGGTAAATCCATTTGTTGGCCAGGAGTATAAGTTGGTTTGGTAAACAACAGAATAGTGTCGGCATAGGGAGATGTAGATTGTGTTGAGTCCGAGTCATCTTCCGTTTCGGCATCTTCGCCAGTTACAGCACCATCTTCAATATCAGCTTCAACAATATCTTCCTCAACGGCATCTTCTTCAGCAAAAGCTGAGAATTTGTTGGCTAAAAATTATATAAAAAAGAAAACAAGTTTATAACAAAATTAATCAAGGTCTTTTCCAAAAGCCAAATCATTGTTACTACTATTAACCTAATTATATTTGAAAATGCCCTCAAATCATTTAAACAATACAATTTTCATTCAATATTTTACAAAATAAAAAAAATTTTAAACTGTAAATTAATATTAAACACTTGTGTTAACATCGTTTTTCTTTGCCACGTCAATTTACGTCGTTTGCTGCAGCAACAAAGCCGACACAACCAACATAAAATGAAAACGTCACATTGCATTTAATTATTTGCTTTTACAATCACTTTTTATTTTGAATATATTTTTTTAACTTACGTGCATTAAATGTGCATATAATGGTGGGCAAGACCAATAACAATATTAACATATAATTTTTCATTTTGTTTGAATATTTTTTGCAATTTAATTTTTAAATAAAACAAATGTTAAAAAATATTCCGGGCCGCTTATAATCGAAATCAGTAATGAATCGTAAAGAGAAAATAGAAAATACAAAACGAAGTTGTTGTTGTCATTTGAACGAAATCTTCTTACGTGTCAGAAACGTCAAATTGGGGTTTGTCAATTGGTTTAGGAAGTGTTTGGATAATTTTATTTCCCAATTAAAACAGGGTGCTGCAAATATAAAATAAACCAAATTTTTCAAA
This sequence comes from Pegoplata infirma, assembly GCA_963921195.1. Taxonomy (NCBI): domain Eukaryota; kingdom Metazoa; phylum Arthropoda; class Insecta; order Diptera; family Anthomyiidae; genus Pegoplata; species Pegoplata infirma. The sequence continues at coordinate 143,407,883 of OY992540.1, read as the reverse complement.
AGAAAAATGCTCAGAATCTGAGAATTTTTCTTTAGGAAAAATATCTCAGAATCTGACAATTTTTCTCAGAATCTGAGAATTTTTCTATAGGAAAAATGTCGCAGAATCCGAGAATTTTTCTATCGTAAAAATGTCTCAGAATGTGAAAAATTTTCTATCGAAAAAACCTCTCAGAATCAGATAATTTTTCCATAGAAAAAATGTCTCAGAATAAGAGAATTTTTCTAAAGAAAAAATGTCTCAGAATCAGAGAATTTTTCTACAGAAAATATGTCTCAGAATCTGACAATTTTTCTAAAGCAAAAATGTCTTCAAACCTGAGAATTTTTCTATAGGAAAAATGTCTCAAAATCTGAGAATTTTTCTACAGAAAAATGTCTTAGAATCTGAGAATTTTCCTACAGAAAAAATGTCTCAGAATCTGAAAATTTTTCTAAAGAAAAAATGTCTCACAATCTGAGAATTTTTCTATAGATAAAATATCTCAGAATCTGAAAATATTTCTATAGGAAAAATGTCTCAGAATTTGAGAATTTTTCTATAGAAAAAATGTCAGAGAATCTAAGAATACTTCTACAGAAAAAATGCCTCAGAATCTAAGTATTTTTCTATATAAAAAATGTCTCAGAATCTAAGAATTTTTCTATAAAAAAAATGTTTTAGAATATGAGAATTTTTCTATAGAAAAAATGTCTCAGAATCTAAAAATATTTCTATAGGAAAAATGCCTTAGTATCTGAGAATTTTTCGATAGAAAAAATGTCAGAGAATCTAAGAATATGTCTCAGAATCTGAGAATTTTTCAACATAAAAAATGTCTCAGAATCTGAGAATTTTTCTATACACCCAAAAAATTTTGTAGTTGATTACAACTTAAATATCAACTATTTTGTAGGTGAATTACCACTAACTAAAGTTTAGTTGATTTTCTTAAGTTGCTGATAACTACGAATAAATCAAAATATAATTACTATTACCAATATTTAGTTGATTTCAACTTATATTTGACATATTTTGAAAAAATAGCTGAATACAACTATATGAACAGTTGAAAACAACTTTAAATAGCTAAATACAACGATTAAATAAATAATTTTATTTTTAACTACCTTTTTAGTTAATAATAATTATTAAATTGCTGTATTTTGGTTGCTTGCTAATTAGAATAAGGTAAATATTTTTTAATTTAAAATAAAAAACGACCTGGAAGTTTCAAGAGATTTTATTTAAGTTAATCAAAAGTCTTACTTCACTAATTTAGTATCTGATAATTTTTATATGGAAAAACTGTTTCAATTTTTCTATAGAAAAGAAAATTTAGAATTTTTCTATAGAAAAAAATGTCTCAAAATCCCAGAATTTTTCTGTAGAAAAAATCTGAGAATTTTTCTATAGAAAAAAAATCTCAGAATCTGAGAATTTTTCTATAGAAAAAATGTCTCAGAATCTGAGAATTTTTCTATAGAAAAAATGTCTCAATATCTGAGAGTTTTTCTATAGAAAAAATGTCTCAGAATCTGAGAATTTTTCTATAGAAAAAATGTCTCAGAACCTGAGAATTTTTCTATAGAAAAAATGTCTCAGAATCTGAGAATTTTTCTATAGAAAAAATGTCTCAGAATCTGAGAATTTTTCTATGGAAAAAATGTCTCAGAATCTGAGAATTTTTCTATAGAAAAAATGTCTCAGAATCTGAGAATTTTTCTATAGAAAAAATGTCTCAAAATCTGAGAATTTTTCTATAGAAAAAATGTCTCAAAATCTGAGAATTTTTCTATAGAAAAAATGTCTCAGAATCTGAGAATTTTTCTATAGAAAAAATGTCTCAGAACCTGAGAATTTTTCTATAGAAAAAATGTCTCAAAATCTGAGAATTTTTCTATAGAAAAAATTTCTTAGAATCTGAGAATTTTTCTATAGAAAAAATGTCTCAGAATCTGAGAATTTTTCTATAGAAAAAATGTCTCAGAATCTGAGAATTTTTCTATAGAAAAAATGTCTCAGAATCTGAGAATTTTTCTATAGAAAAAATGTCTCAGAATCTGAGAATTTTTCTATAGAAAAAATGTCTCAGAATCTGAGAATTTTTCTATAGAAAAAATGTCTCAGAATCTGAGAATTTTTCTATAGAAAAAATGTCTCAGAATCTGAGAATTTTTCTATAGAAAAAATGTCTCAGAATCTGAGAATTTTTCTATACAAAAAATGACTCAGAATCTGAGAATTTTTCTATAGAAAAAATGTCTCAGAATCTGAGAATTTTTTATAGAAAAAATGTCTCAGAATCTGAGAATTTTTCTATAGAAAAAATGTCTCAGAATCTGAGAATTTTTCTATAGAAAAAATGTCTCAGAATCTGAGAATTTTTTTATAGAAAAAATGTCTCAGAATCTGAGAATTTTTCTATAGAAAAAATGTCTCAGAATCTGAGAATTTTTCTATAGAAAAAATGTCTCAGAATCTGAGAATTTTTCTATAGAAAAAATGTCTCAGAATCTGAGAATTTTTCCATAGAAAAAATGTCTCAGAATCTGAGAATTTTTCTATAGAAAAAATGTCTCAGAATCTGAGAATTTTTCTATAGAAAAAATGTCTCAGAATCTGAGAATTTTTCTATAGAAAAAATGTCTCAGAATCTGAGAATTTTCTATAGAAAAATGTCTCAGAATCTGAGAATTTTTCTATAGAAAAAATGTCTCAGAATCTGAGAATTTTTCTATAGAAAAAATGTCTCAGAATCTGAGAATTTTTCTATAGAAAAAATGTCTCAGAATCTGAGAATTTTTCTATAGAAAAAATGTCTCAGAATCTGAGAATTTTTCTATAGAAAAAATGTCTCAGAATCTGAGAATTTTTCTATAGAAAAAATGTCTCAGAATCTGAGAATTTTTCTATAGAAAAAATGTCTCAGAATCTGAGAATTTTTCTATAGAAAAAATGTCTCAGAATCTGAGAATTTTTCTATAGAAAAAATGTCTCAGAATCTGAGAATTTTTCTATAGAAAAAATGTCTCAGAATCTGAGAATTTTTCTATAGAAAAAATGTCTCAGAATCTGAGAATTTTTCTATAGAAAAAATGTCTCAGAATCTGAGAATTTTTCTATAGAAAAAATGTCTCAGAATCTGAGAATTTTTCTATAGAAAAAATGTCTCAGAATCTGAGAATTTTTCTATAGAAAAAATGTCTCAGAATCTGAGAATTTTTCTATAGAAAAAATGTCTCAGAATCTGAGAATTTTTCTATAGAAAAAATGTCTCAGAATCTGAGAATTTTTCTATAGAAAAAATGTCTCAGAATCTGAGAATTTTTCTATAGAAAAAATGTCTCAGAATCTGAGAATTTTTCTATAGAAAAAATGTCTCAGAATCTGAGAATTTTTCTATAGAAAAAATGTCTCAGAATCTGAGAATTTTTCTATAGAAAAAATGTCTCAGAATCTGAGAATTTTTCTATAGAAAAAATGTCTCAGAATCTGAGAATTTTTCTATAGAAAAAATGTCTCAGAATCTGAGAATTTTTCTATAGAAAAAATGTCTCAGAATCTGAGAATTTTTCTATAGAAAAAATGTCTCAGAATCTGAGAATTTTTCTATAGAAAAAATGTCTCAGAATCTGAGAATTTTTCTATAGAAAAAATGTCTCAGAATCTGAGAATTTTTCTATAGAAAAAATGTCTCAGAATCTGAGAATTTTTCTATAGAAAAAATGTCTCAGAATCTGAGAATTTTTCTATAGAAAAAATGTCTCAGAATCTGAGAATTTTTCTATAGAAAAAATGTCTCAGAATCTGAGAATTTTTCTATAGAAAAAATGTCTCAGAATCTGAGAATTTTTCTATAGAAAAAATGTCTCAGAATCTGAGAATTTTTCTATAGAAAAACTGTCTCAGAATCTGAGAATTTTTCTATAGAAAAAATGTCTCAGAATCTGAGAATTTTTCTATAGAAAAAATGTCTCAGAATCTGAGAATTTTTCTATAGAAAAAATGTCTCAGAATCTGAGAATTTTTCTATAGAAAAAATGTCTCAGAATCTGAGAATTTTTCTATAGAAAAAATGTCTCAGAATCTGAGAATTTTTCTATAGAAAAAATGTCTCAGAATCTGAGAATTTTTCTATAGAAAAAATGTCTCAGAATCTGAGAATTTTTCTATAGAAAAAATGTCTCAGAATCTGAGAATTTTTCTATAGAAAAAATGTCTCAGAATCTGAGAATTTTTCTATAAAAAAAATGTCTCAGAATCTGAGAATTTTTCTATAGAAAAAATGTCTCAGAATCTGAGAATTTTTCTATAGAAAAAATGTCTCAGAATCTGAGAATTTTTCTATAGAAAAAATGTCTCAGAATCTGAGAATTTTTCTATAGAAAAAATGTCTCAGAATCTGAGAATTTTTCTATAGAAAAAATGTCTCAGAATCTGAGAATTTTTCTATAGAAAAAATGTCTCAGAGTCTGAGAATTTTTCTATAGAAAAAATGTCTCAGAATCTGAGAATTTTTCTATAGAAAAAATGTCTCAGAATCTGAGAATTTTTCTATAGAAAAAATGTCTCAGAATCTGAGAATTTTTCTATAGAAAAAATGTCTCAGAATCTGAGAATTTTTCTATAGAAAAAATGTCTCATAATCTGAGAATTTTTCTATAGAAAAAATGTCTCAGAATCTGAGAATTTTTCTATAGAAAAAATGTCTCAGAATCTGAGAATTTTTCTATAGAAAAAATGTCTCAGAATCTGAGAATTTTTCTATAGAAAAAATGTCTCAGAGTCTGAGAATTTTTCTATAGAAAAAATGTCTCAGAATCTGAGAATTATTCTATAGAAAAAATGTCTCAGTATCTAAGAAGTTTTCTATAAAAAATGTCTCAGAACCTGAGAATTTTTCTATAGAAAAAATGTCTTAGTATCTAAGAAGTTTTCTATAGAAAAATGTTTCAGAAGCTGAGAATTTTTCTATAGAAAAAATGTCTCAGAATCTGAGAATTTTTCTATAGAAAAAATGTCTCAGAATCTGAGAATTTTTCTATAGAAAAAATGTCTCAGAATCTGAGAATTTTTCTATAGAAAAAATGTCTCAGAATCTGAGAATTTTTCTATAGAAAAAATGTCTCAGAATCTGAGAATTTTTCTATAGAAAAAATGTCTCAGAGTCTGAGAATTTTTCTATAGAAAAAATGTCTCAGAATCTGAGAATTTTTCTATAGAAAAAATGTCTCAGAATCTGAGAATTTTTCTATAGAAAAAATGTCTCAGAATCTGAGAATTTTTCTATAGAAAAAATGTCTCAGAATCTGAGAATTTTTCTATAGAAAAAATGTCTCAGAATCTGAGAATTTTTCTATAGAAAAAATGTCTCATAATCTGAGAATTTTTCTATAGAAAAAATGTCTCAGAATCTGAGAATTTTTCTATAGAAAAAATGTCTCAGAATCTGAGAATTTTTCTATAGAAAAAATGTCTCAGAATCTGAGAATTTTTCTATAGAAAAAATGTCTCAGAGTCTGAGAATTTTTCTATAGAAAAAATGTCTCAGAATCTGAGAATTATTCTATAGAAAAAATGTCTCAGTATCTAAGAAGTTTTCTATAAAAAATGTCTCAGAACCTGAGAATTTTTCTATAGAAAAAATGTCTTAGTATCTAAGAAGTTTTCTATAGAAAAATGTTTCAGAAGCTGAGAATTTTTCTATAGAAAAAATGTCTCAGAATCTGAGAATTTTTCTATAGAAAAAATGTCTCAGAATCTGAGAATTTTTCTATAGAAAAAATGTCTCAGAAACCAAGAATTTTTCTACGGAAAAAATGTTTCAGAATCTGAGAATTTTTCTACAGAAAGTGTCAGAATCTAAGAATTATAAAATAATATTTTTCTACAGAAAAAGCCTGAAAATCTGAGAATCAGATACATAATATTTATACTAAGAAAATTTATGATTCTGAGACTTTTTTAATATAAAAATTCTCTGATTCTGAGACAATTTTATACACAATAATTTACAGATTCTGTAACAATTTTTCTCTAGAAAAAAATTCTGATTTTCTGTAAAAAAAATGTTTCTAAGGCTTAGAATTTTTCTTAAGAAAAATCAGGATAATTTACACAAAATCGATTACTATTTTAAATTTGCGCTGAATTTTCCTCATCCCACTTTTAGGTTTTCTGTGTCACAATGTATGCTGTGTTTTACTCCGCTGGAATTCATTCGCCTTATTCCTGTAAACGAACATTTTCAATACAATTTTAAACAATTTATGCATTTGGAACTTACCAAATAATTTTTGAAACATCTATGTATAAAAGAAAACTTCCACCAAATTAGTTTATAAAAATAATTTAAAATTTAATGAAAATAATTTTTCGTATTGGCATTTGGTGATGTTTAATATTTTCGTTTTGGCAGATTTCCTTTTCTTTTTTCAAAATTTATGGTTGTCAATATAAAATAAAAAGAAAATTAAAAAAACAGGGTAACTTATAATAATTGTTTTTAACGAAGTAAATAGTTGGTGGCGATTACAATAGTTATTTTAAATAATTTTTAATTCAACTATACACCCAAAAAATTTCCCAGTTACTGGCTACTGAATTTTTAACTAATTCCCAGTTAAAATACACCTAACTGACTCCCAGTTGTTTGAATTAATTAAAAATAACTAACTTTATTTAAAAACTTGATTGTAACTGTTTCTTAGTTGAAATAAAAATAACTGGGAATTTTACAGTTAAAATTTACTAAATGTTCGTGAATAAAATTAACCAGAAACAAATATTTGGTTTTGAATTTCTTTATTAAAACTGAATAATTTTGTAACAATTAAACTAAATTAAATGTTGACGATATCTTCATGAGACAGACATTTTCCCGGACAGTTCCACCAGCAGACAGTTCCACCATCATTACACATCTCCTTTTCCAAAGCCGTGAACGTAATTCAAATGTTGTATAATCCCTTTCGAATTAATGAATTTTTATTTCACTTATGCATTTTAGATGTTTGTTTTACGAGTAATTTTGCTTTTTGGTAGAAATATGTATTTATTTAATTAATTTTTTTGACAATGGTTCTCAAAAATTATTATTTTTCAAAAATTGACTAAAAACTATTATTGTTTGTAACTGAAGCTTTAGTTGGTCATAATTATCCCAGTTATTTTCAAATATTTTGATTTCAACTGGGAATTTTCGTAACTATGTAACTGCGGAATTTTTTCGGTGTAGAAATCCTTAACTACACAACTACAAAATTTTTTGGGTGTAGAAAAAATTTCTCCGAATTAAGAATTTTTCTATAGGAATAATTTCTCAGAATTTTTCTATATGAAAATGTCTCAGAATCCGAGAATTTTTCTATAGGAAAAATGTTTCAGAATCTGAGAATTTTTCTACAGACAAAATGTCTCAGAACCTGAAAAATTTTCTAAAGAAAAACTGTCTCAGAATCTGAGAATTTTTTTCAAATAAAATGTCTCAGAATCTAAAAATATTTCTATAGAAAAAATGTCTCAGAATCTTAGAATTTTTCTGTAGAAAAAATGTCAGAGAATCTAAGAATATTTCTATAGAAAAAATGTCTCAGAATCTGAGTATTTTTTTACATAAAAAATTTCTCGGAATCTAAGAATTTTTTTATAGAAAAATATCTCAGAATGTGAGAATTTTTCTATAGAAAAAATGTCTCAAGTTTTATACAGCAAAAAATGTCTCAGAATCTGAGAATTTTTCTATAGAAAAAATGTCTCAGAATGTAAGAATTTTTTCATAGAAAAAAACTCAGAATCTGAAAATTTTTCAATAGAAAAAATTCTCAAAATTTGAAAAATTTTCTATTGAAAAAATTTCTCAGAATCTGAGAATATTTCTACAGAAATGTCTAAGATTCTCAGACAATAGAAAAATTCTCAGATTTTAAGACATTTAAGTCTCATATTCTGAGATATTTTTCATACATAAAAAGTCTCAGATTCTGAGACATTTTTTTCTTTAGAAAAGTTCTCAGATTCTGGGACATTTTTTTTATAGAAAATTCTCAGATTCTAAGCCAATTTTTATATAGAAAATTCTTAGATTCTGAGACTTTTTCTTAAGAAAAATTCTCAGATTCTAAGATTTTTTTTTCATATAAAATTTTTCAGATTCTTGGATATTTTTCTTTAGAAAAATTCTTAGATGATGTGACATTTTTCTATTGAAAAGATGTCAGATCCGGAAAGATGTGTTTTATAGAAAAATTCTTAGGTTCGAGACATTATTCTATTGAAAAATTCAAAGACTCTGAAACATTTTTTCTATTCCAAATTTATAGAAACATGTGTTTTATAGAAAAATTCTTAGGTTCGGGACATTATTCTATTGAAAAATTCAAAGACTCTGAAACATTTTTTTCTATTCCAAATTTCTTAGATTCGGAGACAGTTTTTCTATAGAAAAAATTTCAGATTCGGAGACAGTTTTTCTATAGAAAAATACAGATTCTAAGATTCTGAAAATTAGCGTTATAATATTTTTAATTAATTTTAATAAAATCTCTTAAAACATCCAAAAGGGCTTTTACTCTAAATTAAAAAAAATATATCTGACAAAAAGGAAGAAGTGCATAAATCGAGTTATGTTAATCTTGTTTGTTTATTAATATTTGAGAAACCGTCTCCCGTGCCGTGTTTTTTCTGTTCCTGCATTTAGAGGATTATTTCTACACTTACAATTAGTTGGATTTTGCTGGATTTTGCCCAAAAAAAATTGGCATCAGTGCTGATTTCACTGTTGCCAATTTGGTGTTTTTCCCGCTAAAACTAGCGATTTTATTTTGCGTCTAGCGGGGAAAAAAGTGATTTAAGGTGCATACAGACGACGCAATATTATGTACAATATTCAATTATATTGATGGTGTGTGGGTAAGATTGACCATTGTACAATCGTCAATATTACCCACACACCTTCAATATAATTGAATATTGTACATAATATTGCGTCGTATGTAGGTACCTTTAGAGGGCAGCGGGAAATCTAGCGATTTTAACCAGCCACAACTTAACAATAAAAAAAACCTAAAATTTTTCACACTTTTGATTTTTTTGTTTTTATTAAAGAGCCGTTTAGATGAGAGTTTTTATCGTCATTTGTATATTTGACCTTTTTCGGCTTTTTACGATTTACGCATATTTAATCAAAATTAACAAAGGCATATTTGGTATCAGATTAAAGGCATTTAAAATACCTATCTTCTAGTACTAACAACATGCCAAAAAAGACTTATTTACAAAAACTTTGGTATTTCCCTCAATATGACGAAAAATGTCCATGTTTGGACACGTTCTTTACAGACTTGGATAGGTTTTCCAAAGACCTTACATTTGATATACATATATGACTAGGTTTCTTTGCATTAGGCGTGACATATGCGAAACAAAATTACTGTTTCTTCCCCCCTCATTTTCACCCACGAAACCTGAATTTGGACCGCTAAAAAAAATACCTGTGCCTTTATTTTTCTGCTCTACAAAATAAAACCAATTCCATAAAGACCCGCTGGTAACACTACTGGCCAAACATGCACAGTTTTTGTCATATTGAGTAAAGTAGCAAAATTTAAGGCCATTTTTGTTAATAAGTCTTATATATAACTTTTTTGTCACGTTGTTAGCACCAAGAGTAGGTCTTTTAAATACCTCTTAATTTGGGCCGCTAAAAAAATACGCATCCTTTCATGAAGATTGGAGGGTGAACCAGGGAGATCTCCCCTTGTAAGTCTAATTTAACTCTTTTGCTTGTTTTTCCTACATAAATAATTGCTTTTATTATTCGGATTCGGTTTTGGCTGTATAGTAACAATTTTACCGAATATTTGGTATGGCCAAAACAGTTGTATTCGATTCTTTAATTTTTTAACTTGCTATTAGAGATGGACGGGTGAGTGAATTTTGACTCACGCACGCTCATGAAATCAAAATATTGCTCACACACGATCACGCACGAAATTGCTTTTTCTGCTCACGTTCACGCACTCTCACGTGAGTAACTAAAATTTTTCTCATGCTCACGAAGACTCACGAAATTTAAATTAACAAATTTTTATTTTACTGTTTGCGATTTCTTTTACAAAAAGTATTTAATTTCCTTAAAACAATTATAAAAATTTATTTAAATCACAATTTTGTATTAATTACCCATTAAATTCCATTTATTGACGATTTTTTTACTTGTTTTCTGTTTCAAACAGCACAAAACTATCACGAAAAGTCACGAAACAAAAGTTACTCACGCACGCTCACGTACGAAAATATTTTTTATAATCACGCGCACTCACGATCACGTGAGTAAAATCAAATTTCACTCACGATCACGAGTGAATTACGGAAAATTCGTGTCACGCTCTCATCTCTACTTGCTATGTTAAATAAAAACTCGTTTTATAGCATTTTTATAACATTATTAAAAAAAAAACGTTATATTTTTTAAAAAACCGTTACATTTCAAATTTCTTGACATTTAGCTATTAAATAGCTAAATTTATTTTCTGTTTTTGAAACTGGTGTTTTCTGGAGATTTTTTTTCCTGATTTAGCGGGTTTTTGTCAAAAAAAGTTGGCATCAGTGCTGATTTAGCGTTTTTTTGTTTAAAGTTGGCATCAGTGTTCAATAAATACAATTTTCTATAAAAATACAACCCTGCTGTGGTGAATAATATGACATTAGTTCAACTTAACGATAATTGAACGAAACAAACAACAAATCTGCCAAAAATTAACGAATATACGTTCTTTCTGTTTCCGGCTGTCACTTTGAGTGTTTGTCGCACGTGAATTTTTTAAGAAAATCACAAAATTTATTAAATAAATATGGATAAACCAGTTGTTTGGGCACGTGTCATTAAAGTTTTGGGCCGTACCGGATCCCAAGGCCAGTGTACACAAGTTAAAGTGGAATTCCTCGGAGAACAAAATCGTCAAATCATCCGCAACGTTAAGGGACCCGTACGTGAAGGTGATATTTTGACATTGTTGGAATCTGAACGTGAAGCCAGAAGACTTCGCTAAGACGAAAAACCAATGGTCAAATTGACGAATGTGGGTGTAAAGTAAACAAAAGTCTTTAAATTTATTTGTTGAAAAGGTAAATTAATCAATAGATTTGTAAATTTTATTTGTGGCTAATAAATTTGTTTTTTTGTTACAGATGCACTGAATTGCGTTAATAGAAGTTCAATCATTGAACTTGTGGATCTTTTTTTTTATACTTTTAACATTAATCAAGAAAAAATGTGCAGTGAATAATGGAAAACAAATAAAATTAAAGCCTTTTAAAAACTTTTAAAATTAGACAAAAAGAATGTGTTGTTATTGCAAAACAAAAAATCTAGTACAAAAAATTTATTATTCTTTTTTATACTCGATACAAATGCAAGTGGGGTGATTTCGCCTGCTGTTCAATGTACGGTTTAAAATACGGATTTTGGATGTAAACGTTTACAATAAGCCAAACCTACATTTAGATATTCCCCGAATTCTTCTGATGGGTCCATCAGTTTTTTGTACTTATCTATTTCTTCTGTTTTTAATGGATCAAACTGGTGAGATGAATAGCGAAGTTTTAAAATCCTGGCATGAAAATATTTAAACAGGTCACTAAATAATTCTATAAAAAAAGCTATAGGTTTATGGAATGCATCGCCTATAATAACAGGACTTTTTATGTTCATATCCAGTTGGGCACATAGATTTTCAAACGCAAGGCAGGATTTTCGTAGATCTCCAACACATTTAAACAAGTGGCAGCTAAAATTTATAAATTAAAATTAGATCTTTAAATCTTATCATTTTGATAAAACTTACTTGGAATTTTCAATAAGTTTTAGCTTCTCCGCAAATTCTTGTAGTAAAACATCTTCAGCAGGTGCCGTATAAATCTCTGGATATTGACAACATGGACCTGTACTAAATTTGCAAATGTAAGCTTTTCAATTTTATTAAATTTTGTTAATGTATTATGTATCTAATTACCTTTCTAATAGAATATATCTTTGTGATAATATCCATAATCTCGCTACCAATTCTTTTTGGAATTGCAATTCTTTATTAAAAACTTCATTGAATTCACGAAATTCTTTTTCCAAGATCAATAGTTGCTTAACGGTTCCTTCTTCAGTTATTTTATGATGCGACAGATGTTCATCTGATGACATTATTTATTTTTGTATTTTTCCTCAAAAATATACTATTTTTTTAATACATTTATCTTTTGTCATTAGATTGTTTATATTTGTTTTGCTAAAATATTTGAGGTTAGGTTTAAAGTGCTGCCAAGTTTTTTTAGATGACTTTATCAACAGGGTGTATCATATTCAATCAAAATCTTTCGCATAACCGGAAACGTTACCAAAATATTTTTTTTACCAGAAAATGTGGGTAATATATATTATGGGAAATATGCAATAATGCATTAATTCACTTCGAAAGAAATTATCTCCTTAATCATAGATTATTTTTGAACAAAACGATATACAAACTACGAATTGAATACTCTTATTAACGGTTTTTTAATTTAAGAGGTCACTATGATTATGGCATTATGATAATGGCAGCTGGCAGTAATAAAAAGGACGTTATAACAATATTTTATGATACTAACTATGGAACTGACCGATAAAGAGTCTTCATATATTATAGTTTTTTGGGTAAAACAATAAATTGGTTGTTTTTAACGCATAAATGATTCAATTCAATTAAAAAATTGTTTTTGATTTTTTTAAATACACAAAATGCAAGATCACAAAATTCCTTTAAAGGATCAAGTATACCTTTTTAATTTTTAGTGGGGATTTCCCACTAGGGAAAATAAAAAAAAAAAATAGTCTGGCCACACTGTCTGCGCTTATCAGTATTTATTTTGTTTGCAAATTTTAGTGTGAATTTAGTTTTTAGTTCTTATTCGACAATAATACAAATGTTATGTTTAATGTAACATCGGTGTCTTATTTACTATAGAATTTAAAGGAAAGTACAAAGTATTTGTTAGTATTTGCATAAATTAATTTAATGCTATAAGAGTGTGAACAATTAAAATAAGTGTAAGTGTATTATGTGAAAACAAATGCAATTTTTAAGAAAAGTAGACATATTAAATGGATGTCATAATTTTATTACCTAACTATAATTATTAATTACGTACATATGCATATCAAATATACATATATGTATGAATGTACAACAACAATCGATATGTTTTATAAATAAACAAATCAATATGCGAATTGTTGTTATGCGAATAACAATTGATTAGTGTAATTATACGGAAATGTTTAGAAAACAGCTGATGTCACATGTGACATGTAATTACAAATTTTCATGCGTGTGTCTGTAACTCAGCCTATGTTGCCATAAGATAAAAATTGTGATAATTCTAAATCGCTATAAAAAGTGCTAAAATGTTTCACAAATCACAAGGCAGCCTCACATTTCAAACAAGTTGAATGACATGATCATAGAAAAAAAATAGAAGTGTAACAGAGTCGTATTTCGCTTGATTAAGTATTAGTGACAGCACATTATGTACCTTTTGACGTTTAATAAAAACAATGCAACATAAAGGAGAACAACAACAAAGCAAACAACAAAAGAGAAAAAAAAAGATTTTAAACTATCATTAGTGCGTATTATCTTTAAAAAAACGTTAAATAAAGCAAAATAAATAATAAATTTAATTAAATAAAAGACAAATTCCAATTTTAATTAACAAAGAATATAATTTGATATTAAATACATGTGAGATGAGGAAGAACATGCATTTTGCCACCATATTGGAAAATACATCAAATACAACACTGCGTACCTTCTAATCTTTTCTATGGACATGATGGATGACCAAAGTAATAATACCCTACATCACTCTGTGGTACCTACCTATAAGTATTAGGGTTGTAAAAGTACCGGGTATTTGGGTACTTGGTATCGAGTACTAACAAATTTTCCGGGTACCCACTACCAAAAACTCCCTACCCAATACTTTTTAGGGTTGTATTTTTTTACATTTTAGCAATAAATTTATCTAAAAAGTGCAAAAATCGTATAAGATTTTATAAAATATATTTAAAAAAATCCGTTAGCCATTGGCGCTTGTATAAAACAAGTGTCAAAAATACTGAATAATGTATAAAAATAATGTATAATGTTTAAAAATAATGTAATATATATAATTTTTAAAATTTTGCTTAAAAAACATACTTAACAGAAAGTATCGAGTACCCAATTCAAAAAGTATTGAGTAGTATTGAGTACTGAAAAGTAGCAGACTTTTACAACCCTAATAAGTATACCGATCGACTCAGAATTACATTTTGAGTCGTTTTAGCGATGTTTGTTCGTCTGTCCATCTAAGGGTTTAAGCACGATACAGGTCGCAATTTTCATGTAATTCAATTGAAATTTGAAACTTAAGCATCTTTTGGCCCAAGGACGAACCCAGCAGAAATAAATCGAGGTTTTGGCGACACAGCATCTGTTTATAGCATACCGTAGCGCATCCAAAGAGCGCTCTTAGGGATGCAGTAAAAGGAAGGGGAAAAAATTTTAATTTTTTTTTAAGATTTTTTATATAAAACTTATAATGTGTAATTATTTTTTGATAAAATTTCACACTTGCTTTCCTTTTTAATATTTTTAACACTTTTTGAATAAAAAAACATGAGTTTTAGACAAAGACACATGATTTGACTGCATCATTATTGCGCATTAATCAGCGCTGCAAAGAGCGCTTCAATCATAGCATCTTTGACCGCTGTTCCCAAAAAAAACCCCTAAAAAATGTGAAAATGAAAATTTCCGATATTTTTTTGATGTTCACTTCCGATTTTTTTTTTTTTCATTTTGTTTCACATAAATAAAGTTTTGTAAAGTAAAACGAATGAATTTTTTTGTTATATTTTTTTAAATTTTAGTTATTTGATTTCAACTTTGAATTTACAGCATCTTTATTCTGCTTAAATCAGCTCTACAAAGATACATGAATTCACTGCATCTTTAATCTGCTTAAATCAGCGCTAAAAAGATACATGAATTTACAGCATCTTTATTCTGCTTAAATCAGCGCTCTAAAGACACGTGATTTCAGTGCATCTAAAGAGCGCTGTTTCTGTGTATCCAACTAGCGCTCTAAAGTGGGACATCGCCTTAGGGAATCATGCATGAATTCAGCGCAATTGGATGCGCTCCTTTACTCAAGTTCCCCTTCCAAAAGCTGCTGAACGTTCAGCAAAATTTCTGCTGGAAAACCTATTGAAATTGGAAAAAATCGGTTCATGTTAAGTCCTTGCCCCCCTACAAACGCCCCCTTTGAATTTGGCCTAAATGACTACACTCAACCAAAAATCATTGTATTCCCAAAGAAAATCATTGTGAATTCAACAGAAATCATTGTTGATTTTGACCCTACAAATATTTATGTATGTTGATTTCAATAAAAATTGTTGTCAGTTTTTGTAAAAGTTGATCAACTCGTTTTTTTGTAAATCAACTCGTATTTTTTGTAAACTTAACTCATATTTTTGTTGATATAAGAAATTTTATTAATAAAAAAAAGCTTGTTGTTATTTGTAAATACCCAGACAACAAAATGTTGAGCCCTCCAAATTTATGACTCCTTAATGACTACAAAAAAGCATTGTTTTTAGAGCGCACATATTTTGGAATAAAAAATGATTCAAATAGGAAACTTTTTTTTCAGTTTTTCATTTCTTTGCTCATAAAACACTCATTTTTTGGAGTCAAAAAAAGCAATCTGAAATAAGTCCAAAAAGACTTAAAAATGTATGGGAAATTGTTATATAAAAATGTTGGCTCCAAAATGAATCCAAAAATTTGGGAAATTTAAGTTATTTTTGAACATTCCAAAAAAGCTCCAAAAAAATAGTCTTTTCGGAGTGAACAAAAAAATTTATTTTACAAAATTGTTTTTATTTGTCAACATTTTTCTTTTGAATACAAAATAACAATCAAAAATACCGTTAAAATTAAATACCGCGCTATTTATTGTGGTTGTTGAACAATATATATACACATCAACGACAGAACCTGCCAATGCGAGCGATTATTTTGGAAGATCCTGAATGAAGAGCTCCTTGAAGATGATGAATTGTTCTTTGTGGTCAGTTTTATAGTTTTGAAATTTATTCTTTTGTAATTTATAATTAATAAATATATGTATGTACAAATAAGAAAAATATATATAAAGTGATCTTTCTATTTAAAAAAATTAAAGGATTAGCGATCTAAAAAAAAAAAAATATTGGCACCAAAAAGGCTCCACGCAAGACTTTTTTTTACACTCCAAATGGACTCCTAAACGACTCAAATTAATATGGGAAATTTCCCCAAATACACTCTTTTTATTGATTCAATTTGGAGTCCAAAAAGAGGGCTCTTTTGGATGAACCACTTTCATACAAAAATTTGAAATTTTGGTTACATTTTTAGAGCCCATTTTGGAGTCTAAATTGAGTCTGCTTGTTTGCTGGGATATTCTTTTATTAAGTATAAATCACAATATTTTTTAGAATTATCACCGGCTTTTTAAGCTGCAATATTAGATTTTATTTATTTATTTTATTTATTTATTTTATTGATGATCTAGCACAACAAGATAAATCTTATAAATGATAGTGCTAGTGAGTATAACATACATACAAAGGTTAATGATTAAAAATTATCAAACAAAAAAGCATTAATATTTTGTGAATAAAATCACACTAAAATTAATATAAATATTAATAGAATATAAAAAATTTAAAAAAGTACAAAAGTACAAAAAAGCGCAGAAAAAAATAAAGTAATTAACTAACATATTCAAAAACAATTTTGAAAAACAATTTTGATTAGCATATTTAATTAACATATTGAAAATTAAGAAAATTTTTCTAATAGCTCCTTTTTAAACAAGTTTGCGTTGCTTATAAGCTGAGTATCATCTGGAATTTTGTTCCAAAGACGAGTGGAAAAAATAAAAAATTGGCGTTCTGACAAAAGGCTTCGAAATCGTTGTTGAATTATTTTCTTTCCACGACGAGATCTTGCAAATTGAATTCTTCTAAATAAATAGATTGGTTGTTTTTGGGTTATTATTTTGTGCAGGAGTATAAGGCATTTGAATTTTAAAAGATTTTCAAAACTCATTTCATATATCTGATATGAAAACATTGAAATGTGATCACGGCGTCCTTTATTGTAGATATATCTTGCAATATTATTGTATGCAACATTTAGTTTTTGAAGGTCGTCACTATTACAATTAGCAAAAATTTCGCATCCGTATAAAAGTACTGGAATAAGGTAGGTTTTTGCTAACAACATTCGAATGTTTAAAGGTGTTGAGAATTTCACTGCCCACAGATTTCGTAGCATACCGTAAACTCTCCCTACAACAGAGTTAATATGAGTTGACCAAGTAAGTTCATTATTAAACGTTACTCCCAGATTTTTTGAAGAATTAACGAAATCAATTAAGTTGTTGTTTATTTTAATTTGAAATTGATCATCTAATGTTGTTTTATTTTTTGAAAGAAAAAGACATTTGGATTTCGAAGGATTAATGAGTAAACCATTGGCATTAGCCCATGTGTTGATGTTGTTTAAATCAGTGTTAATGTTGTTTATGCATAATTGAATGTCAGAAACATTAGTGCTGTTATAAAGTTGTACATCATCTGCATACATGTGTACTTTGGTATTAATCGTAACGTCTGGTAAATCGTTTATGTATAAACAAAATAGAAGAGGCCCAAGAATTGATCCTTGTGGAACGCCTCTGTTGACATCAAGTGCGTTTGAAATTTTGCCATTGAACTGTACGACTTGAGATCTGTTAGTAAGGTATGATGATAGTAAATTACATGCAGAGTTTGGAAAATAGAACAGTTTTTCAAGTTTTTTAATTAAGATAGGATGAACAACTGAGTCAAATGCTTTGCTATGGTCTAGAAGAATTAGGAACGATACCATATTTTGATCAAGACATGACCTGAGATCTTCAACAACGTCTGTAAGTGCTGTGATACAACTTCTTGCTTTCACAAAGCCGGATTGTCTTTCGCAAAGAAGTTTTTTTTGACTCAAGTATTTATTCATTTGTCGGCACATTATATTTTCCATCACTTTTGATAAAAACGGAAAAATTGCTATTGGTCGAAAATCATTGTTAGTCTTGGGAATTGGTATAATTCTAGACATTTTCCATCCTTCTGGAAATACCGATTTAGTTAGAATAGAGTTGAACAGATGGGTTAAGTAAGGTAATATCTTCGGGATTAGCGCTTTTAGGAAAGTAGGATCCATACCATCCATGCCAACTGCATTTGATTTGATAGAGAGGAAACTCTCAAGTACATCACACTGATCAACACAACGAAAACTAAAACAATTTTCAATAGATACAGAACAGATGTCATCATAAATGTTTTGTGTGGGTGGTGGGATATTAACATTTACAAACTTGGAGTTAAGTTCATTTACATCAACGATCAGATCACTAACGATAGTGCGTTTCTGCCCAATACCAATTTTCCGAATTTCCTTCCATTTAGATTTACTGTCAATAGCTGATGAGAACTTTCTTTGATAAAACGAAGATTTTGCCTGCTGAATATGTTTTACGACATCTCTTCTAGCAGATTTAAAAATAGCTTGGAGCTCTAAAGTTTTAAACCTTTTCCACCTGCGATAAGCATCATCACGTTTCTTAATTAGTTCTTTGATTTGCGAATTGAACCAAGGCTGCTGATTAGCTCTTATTAATTTAGTCTTCATTGGAACACAGAACTCAAATACATTGCTTACATTATTCTCAATGAAAGCCAATTGATCATTTACATTTTCCAATGAATAAAGATGACTCCAGTGAATGTTTTCAATAAGTTCATTTAACAAAGAGTAATCAATATTACGGAAATCACGATAGTTAATAAAAGTTTCCTGACTATTCATACAAGAGTCGTAAGTCAAGAATATAATGTCGTGCTTTGAAAAAACTGGAGCTGACAACTGATCATAGAGAAGAATCTTTGATTTGTGGTTGACAAATACTAGATCAATTAAACTGTTAGATGTACTATGGAAGTGTGTTGGATATATAGTATTAACAGGAAACAGATTCAATACAAGCATTGGTTCAATAAGGGGATTTTCATCAAGTAAATTATTATTGAAGTCACCAATAATGATAATGTCATCATACGATACAGTAATGTTCTCCAAAGTACTAATGAAAGAATTAACATTTATATGACGATTTGGCCTATATACACTGCAAACCAGAATTTTCTTCTTATCTTGACTGGAAACTTCGAGAAATAAATATTCAACTTCACTATTAACTTTCGATCTTAATTTTTCAACACAATGTATACCATTTCGTACATAAATTGCTACTCCACCTCCTTTTGCTTTTTTTTCAACACCATCAACTAATTTTCTTCTATCAGATCGAAAAAGTGTGAAGCCAGTTAAATTGAAAACAGAATCACAAATATCCAAAGGAAACCAAGTTTCTGAAACGCAAATAATGTCAATTCCGGCAGATGCAAATAAGTATCGGAATTCATCAATTTTCATATTCAGACTTTGTGCATTCAAATGTACTACTTTAAGGCCTGTCTTTTGTCGAGAAAGAATTCTGAGCATATTGTACACACTGTCTTTGGAACGATTATTTCTATTGACTGACAAAAGTATCAAAGCTATAGGCAACGCATACAAATATTAATAGATTAAACATTTTAAAAATTTTTGAAAAACTTATGGAGCTGTATAATTTTATAAGAGAATGAGAAGTTATAGTGAGTAAAAACGTTAGAAAATTGAATAAATTGATAAAAAATTTAATTGAATTTATGTAATTTAAAATAAAGTATAAATAATAAAGTTTTAAATAAAAAAATTTAATTAGTTGAAACATCACCACGCATTTCCTCAACGCCAACATCCGGTTCATCGGACCCAGGAAATAACTCGTACAAACGCCCGATCTCATCAATAAGAATTATATTATCATTAACAGACTTTTTTATATAAACAAAACCACGCATAGTGAAAGCACTGTGAATACGATTTTTTCTTTTGAGATCAATGGCAGCGCGTAATATGTTAAAATTAGTCTGTGTTAAATTTTCGTTTACAAAGAATTTGTTGTCGGAATTAAAACCAAGTTGCCTCAATATTAAATATTTTTACAAGAAACAAACACATAAAATAATTTTATAAGAGACAAACAAAAATTTACATTGCTACCAACTTGATAATACAAAAATGAACGAACAGGGTTGTCTTTTCTTTTTTGGTTTTATCTATTGAATTCTGTATAAGCGTTGTAAATAGTTGATTCAACTTTACTGATTATTCAACTATATCAACATTAATTTTTGTTGAATACGGCAATATTCTGTAAAACTTGATCTACAATGGGTTTACTAATTTTTCTACTAAGATATTTCTATGAGTGCACTCAACCAAAAATCATTGTATTCCCAAAGAAAATCGTTGTAAATTTAACAGAAATCATTGTTGATTTTGACCCTACAAATATTTATGTTGATTTCAATAAAAATTGTTGTCAGTTTTTGTAAAAGTTGATCAACTCGTTTTTTTGTAAATCAACTCGTATATTTTGTAAACTCAACTCATAATTTTGTTGATATAAGAAATTTTATTAATAAAAAAAAGCTTGTTGTTTTTTGTAAATATTCTTTTATTAAGTATAAATCACAATGTTTTTTTTAGAATTATCACCGGCTTTTTAAGCTGCAATATTTAAACACGAGATTTTCACACACACTTCGTTTATTTATGTTATGCACTCGTAAGCCATACTCCAGTTTTCTAATGACACCAAATCAAAAACCTTTAAAAAAACAAAAAATTTATAATATAGTATGAAAACATAAAGTAATCAATGTATTTTATTACTTACCAAATATTTACAGATCAGAATCTGATTATCAGATCCTATTTTTATTTATTTTTATAATATTATATATTTTTATAAGAAACAAACACATAAAATAATTTTAAAAGAGACAAACAAATTTCACATTGCTACCAACTTGATAATACAAAAATGAACGAACAGGGTTGTTTTTTCTTTTTTGGTTTTATGATAAGTTGCCAAGTTGGAGGTTTTCCCGCTAAATCTAGCGCTTTTTGTTTGGATTTAGCGGGGGAAAATTGATTTTAGCGGGAACGGTGCTTTAGCGGGAAAATCTAGCGCTTTTTGTTTGGATTTAGTGGGACAAATTTAGAGGTTTTTTCCAATTTTTTTTTTTTTTTAATCGAAAACGCCAAGTTTGTCGAATTTTAGCGCTTATTTTGTAACTTAGCGGGAGAATTTTATATTTTCCCGCTAAAATTTTTTCGGCGGTTTCATGCGCGTTTTTAATGAAAAGTAAATTTTTGTAGAAAAAATAATTTGGAGGTTTTTTTTTTAAATTTTTCTTTTTTGTCAATCAAAAATGCCAAGTTTTTCTGTTTTCAGCGCTTTTTTTTTTTTTTAATTTAGCGGGAAAATTTTAAATTTTTCCCGCTAAATTAATTTTTGGCGGTTTCTAGCGCTTTTTTCGTGAAATTTAGAGGTTTTTGGTTAAAAATAGTTGGCAACAGTGGTTTTATCTATTGAATTCTGTATAATAGTGCGTTTACATTGGAATTCTAATCTAGTAAATTGCGATTTTAATCTACTTTGTAATCTGTACCGTTTACATTGTCATTTTTTGCATTTGAGAAGATTAAGATTGACATTTATAATAACAAGTTGGTAATAAATGTGACTGCGTCAAAAGACAGCAACGGTAATTAGTCGTCGTATGATTAACAAGGACAGTGACGACGTTTACAAATAACAATTTCGGCGGCATAAACATACTTGGCGGCGCCATCAAAACGGCAGGCTTTGTGTCGGTGTTTTTCAGTGTTGGAAAATGAAAATAATAGAAATACAGAGTTGTATTTAACTTTACAAGATTGCGTTTGCCGATTAGAGCCTAAACTACTAGATTGAAAAATATAAATTTGTATGGGCAATCTAATAGATTGAAACTGGATTGGAGCCACAATCTACTTTAAGCTAGCTTAGAGGACCAGTGTAAATGCACTATAAGCGTTGTAAATAGTTGATTCAACTTTACTGATTATTCAACGATATCAACATTAATTTTTGTTGAATACGGCAATATTCTGTAAAACTTGATCTACAATGGGTTTACTAATTTTTCTACTAAGATATGTATTTCTATCAGTGTATTTACCGATATTTTCAAAATGGCAATATCTCAAAAACTAGTCATTAGATATCAAAATATATAATCTAATCTATCTATCAAAATATTTACCAGATTCGTATTCAGCATAGCAATTGCAATAAGATATGTGGTCTAATTTGTTTTAAAAAAAATTTGAAAAATTTTTGGAAATTTACAATGGGAGTTGGCATTTATTTTCACCAAAAAAATATGTACTTTGAGATAGCAGAATAAGAAAAATGAATGTAAAACGACAACAAATTATTTTTTTGCTCTGAAATTTTTATCACAGTTGGGTATTGCATAGGGGAGCTATTTGCCATCGGAAACTGATTTCGGTCAAATTTGAGTTGGCATATTTTGAATATAGGTTCACGATATACATATAAACAACTTTTGTTTAACAGCACCGATTTCAGCGAAATTTAGCACACACATTGACATCACTTATTCAAATTTTTACAAAAAATTAATTGATTAAATTTTACACATAAAATACTATATCAAAACTGGTAACATTGATAAAGTTTGGGAATGTTGTGACCATTTTTGTAGCTTTAATCACATATTTAAATTTGAGGATATACGGGGGGTAGGCGTGTCCTTGCTCCGATTTTTTCAAAAACCCGTTTTTTCTTGATTAGATCATTTAATGCTAGTGTACCAAATTTCAGAAATCTGCGACCAATATTATATTTTTGCCCACTCGATATATAGGAACGAATCACTGTGCGACGGGGCCTTAAAGCATAAAAGTTTGCATTCCTTTTACACAAAACATTGAAATCGTTTAACTCATTGTCAGTGGTACCGTTCCAATTGGTCTTAAGTACGATTTGTGAATACCCTCAATTAAAATACAAATAGTTTCCGAGATATAATTTTGAGAATCATTTTGTGCACAATATTGGCCAATCTTTTCATGATATTATCATATGTTTAAAGATTCTCTATTTTTTGGTTTTACTAAAATAGTTTAAATAAATTGATGACGTTGTTCTGTGCAACAAATTGCTTTCAAAAAAAGTCTGAGAAAATTTGTAATTTTTCCGTTGAAATGCAATTTAGTGTTCGTTTAACTATTCTAGCATTTAGATCGGTGTAATCACAATTGGTTTAAGAAATATTTATTAAACAAATTTATATTGTGTGTACATAGGGCGGAGCGACATTGTATATTATAAACTGTTTTAATCATAAATTTTAATTTTGAACCATACGGGATCGGTAACAATGTATATACGTTCAAAGTGTACAATTTTTGAAATTAATATTTAATCTAGCTCGCATTTTTAAATTAAAATTTGAACTTCAAATTTTGAAGCAATACTTTTCGTTGCTTTGGTTGTAATTGGTTACAAAAATATATGCATTTTTGTATTTCTTTAACTTGAAAAAAATGGACCGTTAATGTTAAAAAATGGATATTTTAGTTTTTCGATCAAATTAGCTTAATGATCTTTATAGAAAAATAAATTAATAACAAAAAATAACGCTAAAACTTATTTATACGTATTTTTAATAGCAATTGCAGTTATTTAAACTGCCATTTCAGTAACAAATCACAAAAACCACTGTATATTTCGATATTTTTTAAATTTTCTATTATTTTAAAGGAAAATTGTAGAAAAACGCATTTCGCTCCGCCCTTACTTATTTAAATGTGCACATTCATATTTATATATAAAAGTGAAATAACATTATTTGTGAGGTATGTATTTGAAAAATATTTTAAATACGCTACGATTATTATTAATTTTGTCGATCATTGACCTTGCTTTCATAAACAATTTCGGCCTTGAACTTGAAAAATTCTGCATTTGTTTCCTAGATAAAAATACTTTTAAATTAAAAAAAGCTTTTACATATCATTAACAATTTTTGTGTGATAATTGAAAAAAAAAAATATAGGGTAGAGAGGGGCACACTCGCCAGTGGGGCACAATCGCAACCACGACTTATCTCTTAAACTAAGAGAGGTATCAAATTATGTTAAATGTGTATTCAAAAATCATCTTTCGCACTATGAACGTTGACCGTTCTACTTTACACGTGAAATCGTACATATTACCAACGCTCCTGGGGCACAATCGCCAGATTGAGGATGGGGCAGTTTTGCCGACGACGGATGCACCCATGGGGCATGCGCCACATAAAATGTAGGTAGTTTCGCCGGCGAAAGGGCCCTATGGGGTTGATTCGCCGATGACGGATTTACCCCATGAGGTTGATACGCCACTTAGAATGGGGTAGTTTGCTGGCGAATGGGCCCCACGGGTAGTATATTTTTTTGGTTTGTTTTAATAAAATTATGTTTTTTTAATAAAATTATTTTTTTTTAATAAAATTATATTTTTTACGAAAAATAACGAATTTCTAGAAATTTTATTTTTTGGCGATTGTGCCCCACCAGCTTGGCGCACGTGCCCCATGGATGGGCATTTTTTGCCGATTTGGGTTGCTTTTAAAATGTAAAAAAAAAAATAATAGAAGCCAAACAAATTAATTCCATTTGGAGTTTACATTTTAAAGCTAAAATATGTAGCTTCTTAAATCAACAAGAATTTAGGAAAAACATATACTGGTTTAGGTTTTACAGTGTGGCGAATGTGTCCCTCTCTACCCTAAATACACATGTTTGCATATAAATATTAATACTTTTTGCTATCTTTGGACTATGTTTTTATAAACAAATTCGACCTTGAACATGAAAATTTTTGCAATAATAATTTTTTTTTAGGTTGAAACTGCGGAACTAAAAATAAATAACATGTTATAGTCTATAACTGATAGAGCCGATAGAGAAGGCAAAACTAAGAAAGAGTGTCAAAAAATTACATACACTTTCATTGTCGGTGTGCAATAGAAAATAAAAAAGTTACTACATGCGATTTTGGTCCACAGATGCTATTCAGCATTTTTGGACCAAAATCGTGTTTTTATATTTTTTTCAATATTTTTCACATAACATACGCAACATTTTAAAACTTTTAAGACCGATTTAGTTTAAAAATAATTTTTATGTTTAAAAATCAGCATCTGTGGACCAAAAGCGCTATTTAGGAATTTTTTAAATATTTTTCCCAAAAATTACGCAAAATTACTAATTTTTGAGCCGGATTTGGTTAAAAAATTCGGACATGAATTTTGGTTGAAAAACGTAATTTTTTTCAAACTTTGACCCTTACAAAATTTTCCCACAATCAGCTATTCCGTGGCCATCGTTCGGCAGGTATATCGACACGAAATTCAAAAGTTTATATTTGACGGGACGCCCTATTAGTATATACCCCACTTTCAAAGATACCGTAGTACCCCTGCGACTGATTTAGTACCTTTTTATACCAGACGATTTCAAACATTTGTTCAACCAATTCTAAAAAAATTCCCGAAAATGTAACGATTTTCATTGGAAAAATGCTTCAAATAACAGACATTTTTGATTTAAGTCAAGCTTTAGTGGAATGTCTTCAATTTAAAAAACTTTTCTATTGAATTATACCCAGTTTCTGTACGACAAACATTATTCGTCTGCTACGAATTTGAATCTTTTTTATTATTGTAACAAAATACATGCAAATTTAGTACCTTCGAGTGCGAAAAAGTACTTTTTTAGTTGAGATTTAGTACTATTTCAAATTTCCGATTTTCCATCCCTGATATACCCTACGAATAGGAGGAGTTTAGGGTGATCTTTATTCTGAAAGCGGAAAGGATAAACACAATACCGCAAAGGATTGCAGATCTATCAGTCTGTCATCGTTTTTATTGAAAACACTGGAAAGGCGGGAAGATTTGAGAAGTAACCTTACATCAGACAATTTCAGGGCAATTAACTCAAAGATAGGTATTGGTGAAGCGAGGGGAGTGGTTACAAGGGGCACTCCACAAGGGGGAGTGATCTCTCCTCTTTTGTGGATTCTTGTAATAAATGAGATCATCGAGTCACTCAACGGAATAGGTATCAAGGTAGTTGCCTACGCTGATGATGTTGTGATCCTAATCGAAGGTAAGTTTTTACCAACGATTAGCGAACTCATGGGATCAGAACAACGGCACAGTATATACAACGGTCTGGGAGTTAATCCCGTCAAAACCGAACTCGTATTGTTCACAAAAAGGACTTAGATAGGCAGGTTTCTTTTATCTTTATAACTATCTAATGAGGCTAAATACCTGGGTGTAATCCTGAACTCAAAGCTTTCTTGGAAAAGGAATACAGAGGAAAGGATGAAAAAGCCGCTCTATGATTTTTCGCATAGTATGGTGCGATATTTAGACCAATACTTACCTATGGGGCCCTTGTATGGTGGAAAGCAGTGGATAAGAAATCATATCTCTGCACCCCATATATGGTACAGCGACTGGAGTGTGTAAGTATCACTGGTGCCCCAGGCCGTCCTAGAAATGATACTAAACATTCAGAGTGTGGGTATCTACGTCAAGAGCAAAATCGGCTCTTAGGTTGATAGAGTCCAAATGCTTAAGCAACGCTCATGGGGACACTCTTGGGGACTGGAGCAGAAAACCGACTATATCTCACTGCAGACAAACTTTGATAGAAACTTCGAAATCCAAATGCCAACTAGGGAAGACTGGGCGGAAAACTCTATTATAAGAGAGAATGCGATCTCAATCTTTACGAACGGATCGAAGATGATAATGGGTACGGTTTTAGGAGTACACTCCGAATGCCTCGTAGTGTTTTACTTGCAATTAATAAGGTTGCGTAGATTATTTTGAAAAGAGTCTTAAGACCTTGCGCCATTAACATTTTCGTGGATATTCTTGCAGCCCTTAGGTCCTTAGAATCAAACACTGTAAAATCAAGAGTTGTTAGGAATTTTATACAATCCATTCATCGAATCAGTCAGCACACACTTAAGCTAATCTTGTGCAATAAATATGTCCGAGTCGGTGGGAAAACGTGCCGAAATTGATATCTCGGTTCCTATAGTGGAATTGGTGAACGAAATTGATAGGATACAGAGAATAGAATGAAGGATAGGTGGATATCACTGACTATGTGCAGAATATCTCGAACCCTATTGCCACTACCAAATCTTAAGAGGACAAAAAGTCTTCTTACTTTTGGAAAACAGTTAGCCTATTATTAGGAGGAATCCTGATCGAGACTATAGTAAAAGTTTTGGGGAAGTGGAGGATAAGGAGTCAGTGAAGCACTTGGTGTGTGAATGTCTGGGTCTGGGGAAGCACCGCCTTAAGCATATGAGGCAAAGATTTTTCGATGACCTGGATTGCCAGCGTTGCCAGTTTTTGTTGTAATTTGTCCCCAAAAAATCCTCAAATCGACTTTGATTCATCATAACTTTTTTAATAAACGGGGGATAAGGTTTATTTTGGTCAAATTGGATTCGTGAACATGTTTTCTGTAAGTCTGACCAATTAAACAAAGTCCAGATTCACGTACAAACAAATTATGTAGCAAAATGTTGAATAGAAAATTGTACATCTTTTTTTTAAGCAGTCAACACATTTAAAGTTATATTACTATGAACAATTACTTTTTTTATGAATCAGTCTTATAGAAAAAATGTTCGCGAACCCAATTTGACCAAAATAAAAGATATCCGGGATTTATTTAGAAAGTTATGATAAGTTAAAGTCGATTTGGCGATTTTTTGGGGACAAATTACAACAAAAACTGGCAACGCTGTGGATTGCCTAAAAAGTGTCTCATTGTAATCTCTAGCAGAATATCTTAGAGAATCGGGGTGGTTAAAGAATTAGAATTAGAGTGGGAGTAGGGAAATAACACTTAAGGGGATTATATGGGCTCCGAGTTAATTCGCCGGTTGGGCGGACGCCTATCCAACTTAACCTAAACTTCTGTAAAGAATGTCTAGATTTGTTTGGTTAGAATTTACCAGGGTTCCCCTGTCCAAATTTAAGCAATTAATACAAAATGGAACAAAATTAGGTGGTAAGCGTTTTTAAATACCAGCTATGTTATATTTTAACGTAAATAAATTTATAAAAAAATAGTTTTCTTAAAAATTGCATTCGTTTTTAAATGTTCGTATTTATTTAAAAATTAAGTTTTATTTTTAAATTACTTTTAATAGTGGCTGTGTTAACAAAAAAGTAAAAAAATAAAATAAAATGCCTTTAACATTAAATTTTGTAAGAACACAATGGCGAGCCTTTACCAACACTCACCCTTTAGTCAGAGGATCAATAACCTATGCGATTTTATGGCCAACTGGCAGTTTAATACATCAAACGATAGAGGGTAAAAACTTGAGTAAGTGAAAACATGGAAACTGCTTTTCAGAATAAAATTTATTAATATTTGTTTACTTATATTTGCATAAAGGAACCTATGATTATATGCGCATGTTAAGATTTAGTTTATTTGGATCCTTGTACGTAGCTCCAACATTATATGGTTGGGTTCGACTTACATCAGCTATGTGGCCACAAATGAATTTAAGAGTTGGTGTCGTAAAGGTATATGGCCAGAAAGTAGTCTCAAAATTTGTCTCATCCGCTTCGAATTAGATTTTCACTAAATTCGTAGGCGCCTGAGGTCAAAAAAATTATATTTTTGTTTTATAAATTTTTACTCAATTTTACCTTTATATATAGGCTGTAATTGAACAATTATCCTATGGCCCATTTGCATGTGCAAGTTTTTTTATGGGTATGTCTTTGTTGGAAATGAAGACTTTTAAGGAAGCCGTGCAAGAAACCAAAGAAAAATTTGTTCCCACCTTTAAAGTAAGTTCTCACTGTATATTATCAGTTGCTTTAGAGATAATTTTTCAAAATGTCCATTTATTTTTAGGTTGGCATTTGTATATGGCCAATTTTACAGACTATAAACTTTTCGATGATACCTGAGAAAAATCGAGTGGTGTTCGTTAGTATATGCAGTTTACTGTGGACAACGTTTTTAGCTTATATGAAAAGAAAAGAACTAGTAGATCACGAAGAAAATCGGGGGACACCTATTAAAATTTAAATGAAAGAGATATTAAGAGATCAAGAGATAGCATATATGTTTATGTAAATTTTATGGGTATTCATAGTTAGAACAATTTTAGTTTTAAGCTAATTTGTGTAGTGAATATGTTATTAGGAATGTTTAAACGAATTATAATAAAGTGCATTTATTTGTTTTTGTTGACCAATTACTAGGGTATTCAATTAATCGGGTTTTAATCGGTTAATCGAACAAATATTTAATTTACACTAGTTTACAATTTATAAAAAAATTTTGTGTGTCACGACATTTTGCATTTATTTTCCATGAATCACAAATCACGGCTTATTAACTTAAAGGATCTAGTATTATTTCACACAATTTCAAATATGAGTTTCGATATGATCTCAAGCGGAGCATCCACTTACTGGTCGTCAGATTGGTAGAAAATACCGGCTCTAAAAGATTTCGGAGTCACAAAGGCTATATTAAGACATATCGCTCGTTTACTTGTCATAACTCAAAATATTTGATTTTGCAGAAATCGCGTTTTAAGTTTACAATTGAAACTGGTTTTCCATTGAAAAAGACCGGTACATTGAAAATGTAATAATGGCGTGTTCTCTTCTCAAACGGTGAGTTTAAAAGATATAAATACGAATTTTGACACAATATAAAGAAGGATAAAACAAATAATTCTGTATCATGAACTCAAAAATCACGTTTTTTGAGTTGTGACACTATACAAGTAAATGAGCGATGATTCAAATAGAATCGCCTTTACAACTCTCCTCTGATCCCACACCCACTATCGTTACTCTTTTTAACCCTCAAGAAATTGTAAACGCATCTGGTGACTTACTGGCAAAACGACAAATTGGCTTAAATATAAAAAAACGAGTATGAACAAGGTGAAACTAATATGGGTACCAGGTCACATAGGTATTCAAGGAAACGAGAGAGCGGACGAGCTCGCGAAACAAGGTGCTGATGGTATTGGTATTTCTGTGCATATTGATCCACCAATCCAGCACTTCAGATCACTACGCGACATTCAAAACACTGCAATGACTAATAGAAAGTGGAGAGAGCTTACAACAAGTGCAGAGTCATAGAGTGGTCCAACAAATGGCGTTTGAAAAAGTAGTAAGCAAAAACCATATGGTATTGTTTACGAAATTTTATCACAAATCGAAATGTGAGCGAGATGGAAGATACCAGTTTTACAGTGAGAATGCAGATTGTTTTTTGTCTCTCTTTGCTTTGCGTTTGAACTTTAGTTTGGCATTGCCAGAATTTTCCAATTATCTTTGGTGATGCCAGATCTACAAAACGGTCGATGGATTACTATGTCACTATGAACAAGTGCGATCAGTAGAAGATTGTGGGCATGCTACAATCTAAGAAAAACTGAATACTTACTCTCACTCACTAGATGGAACTGCCGTGTACTTACTGGAGTGATCACCGGGCACTGCCTAATAGGTTATCATAGAAAGAAGATGGGACTTATTTCTGATGCAAGCTGTAGAAGGTGTGATGAACCTAACACTGAAGAAACGGTCGAACATATTCTTTGCCAATGTCCTGCTTTGGCCAGAACCCGACTGCACATTTTAGGCAGACATGACTTCGAGAGCTTGGAAACGGTTTCGAATGTCGACCTAAGGCAAATAGTACAATTCGCGATTAGGACAAACGCGTTCTATCAGCGTCGCTGAGGAATTATTGAGGTTTCGCTATGGACCATCCGGTCTATGTGAGGAGTATTTGACTCCGCCACCTCTAACCTAACCTAGGGTGGCGGTGCCAGATCGGCACTCCGCATAGACTAATTGGTATATAGCGATACCACAAAACTTTTTCCGCTTATAGATGTAAACTAAATACATTGCGAATTGCTTTTAACTTTTCAGGTCTATACTCGTAATTTCCCCCAATGTCTCAAACTGTGAACTTCCTATAATTGTTAGTCGAGTTCGTGCAAAAACCGGGCAGTGACACAGGAAGTGTTCAATGGTCTCCTCGACGCCTGGTGTCTCGCACCTATTGCAGCTTACGTCCGTAATAGGATTCATGTTTTTGGCATGTTTCCCGACAAGACAGTGTCCCGTTATTAAACCTGTCAACATATGACATTCTATTCTTGTAGGTGAAAGTAAGAATTTTGTCCTTCCTAAATCATAGCGTGGCCAGAAAATTCTGCTTATACGACTTGTCCCAAGTTCCTTCCATCTTCGATTTGCCTTGGCGACAGTACAGGGAATTTCGTTTATATTTATTATCTGACTACATTTGCGAAAATGTTAAACAAAAAATATTCCTTCATTTGTGTCTGCAATTCCAGATCATGATGGTAACCCTTGCGAAATAACGTATGAGGTGAGGTTGAGATTGCTAGAAATAAAATTGTAGAGTTGGAAACTGTCAAAATTTATTCTGTAGAAACTATAAATACATATTCACATATATAAAAAACAATTTCCATTAACAAGACAAACCGACATTTAAAATCCTACTGATGATAACACTAACTGGAGTGTTTGAAACTGGCATGGAAATACCCGAAATGTCTATAACTTTTAGAAATTAAATTTTTCTTTTGCATTTTTCAACTTGAACCCTTATAACAATTATAATTAGTGCCCGAGCTCTATCTATTTACAGAAAAAACAAAAAAAAAATATTTTGTTTTGAGCATATTAATAAAATTAGTAATTTAATTTTGTATAATTCAGTGGGTTTTCCCCAAAATTCGAAACTTTAACCGGTTTGGACCAAATTTTAACAGGTACTTATTTTAGTTCGCTTAACAAATCCTAGCTTCAGGACCAGCGGAAATCTGAACAAATTTTAAAATAAGGACCACTCTAGTAAACATGACTGTTTTTTCAACTAAACCTGTCACATGCATTTGGTTTGTTTATTTGTCTTTAAACTTTAAACAAAATTTACATATTTCCAGAAAAACTATATATTTTTATTATTCGATTAATCGGCAAAAAACTCCAATTAATCCTTTAATCGAAATTGACAATTATAAACTAATCGAACAATTATTCGTCTATAATTGTTCGATTAATCGGACAAGAATTAATCGACTGAACACCCTAATATTTACTCAATAAATATTAAACAACTTTTAACACAAAAAGACAAGAGCAAAAACTGACTATTCGCCAAAATTTCATGGTTTTTAAAATTTTATTTATCTAAGTTTTTAAATCTTTAAATTTTCTTACTAAATTTATTTATATACATCTAGAGGTTTAAAATCAACTCCTGAATTTACTATACTTTTGCAGCACTACCTTATGCAGAACGATGTTATTATAAAATACAATCTTAATTTTTTAAATTCAACGGATTTTTTGAACGAATTATTATTAAATTTCCACTCATAATTTCCTCAAGACCTTCATTGCTGCCATCCTCTTCATCTTCTGCATCAAGTATTGTTTCCAAAATCCAACCAACATATGCTGAAACTTCTGTAAAAACACCAGGAAATGGTGGTTTAGTGCACGGCTTGCGCGACCACGAAACAATGCCTATTTGAGTGCCATTTATTATTAGAGGACCACCGGAATCACCACTACATTGACCTTTACCACCTTCTGGAATACCGGCACAAATAGTGGTGGAATGCATTTGTAAACCGTGTCTTTTACTGCACTCTGCGTCATCGAAAATTTCTAAGTCGACTTTTTGCAAATGTTTTTGGACCACACCACCAGTCTGCAAAAGATTAATGAAATGTTTGTTACTTACACTTGTTGGAAACTGCTGAAAAGCTTACCGCATTCAAACCCCAACCTATTAGTGTGGCTGGTTTTTCATTATTAGTAGGAGCGTTCAACTCTGGCAATCTTATACCTACAAAGTCTTTTTCTTCAATATTTGCAGCTTTATCGAGCCTTAGCAATGCAATGTCATGTATATATTGTTTGCTGGGATCATAGCCCTCATGGACAAAGATTTTTGATACATTTGCTACTTTTGAGGAGTTGTGTTTTAATTCGTTACTGCCATATTGTATATTGATCTGATATGGTTTCGCCTTAACTACACAATGGGCTGCAGTCAAAACCCAAACCCGGTTTAACAACGAAGCGCCACAAGAATGACGACCCGACGAAGAACGTCTTAGAGAAACCTTTAGATATATTAAAAAAATCATAAAAATTAAATTAAAACCCTTATGAAAGAGTTCTTACCATAAATGGAAATTCACCAGGTAAAGCCAAAGTGCCATTTACTATTTTACTATCCGATGCCATAGTTAAAGCAATTGTTCCACCTAGGATAGTGAATACAAAAATGCAAATTTCACATTGTCGCAACATGTTGTTAATTTTAAATTCTCTATTGTTATGAAGATCTGTTACAGTTTACTAAAGGTTTTTATAAAACCACATTGTTTGGAAAATCTAGGGTTTTAATGTATGACCCACATGCTGTTTTCACTAGTGGTTCTGATAGTACATAGTATTTAAGTATTGCACCTCCTACACTTTCATACTTACTAACATCAAGGTCAATGTTTGTTACAAAACATATAAATACATATCGTAGAAAATAATTTTAATTCGCCAATTATAAGGGTTTTTATGAAATTCATTTCCTATTTGTAGTTTACTTTAGGTATTTTGTTGAAAAATGTCTATGTTATTACAAAATTTTAAAGTATTAATTACCAAATATCCAGTGGTAAGGGGTATGGTTTCCTATAGTCTTATATGGCCCACAAGTAGTTTAATACAACAAACATTTGAGGGTAAAAGATGGGGTAAGTTATCCACGCTTTGACTGACAGATGTTCAGGTCTAAGAAAAAATACCAATGCCTTTAAAATATATCGGTTTAAAACAATGGACTTGCCAACCATGAAAAAATTTTATTTTTGAGTCAGATTCATCACATTGTGTTCTTGAGATGTTAAGGTTTTTTGAGGTTCGGATTCTTGAGGTTCTTGGATCACATTTGATCCAGAATTTTCTATAGAAAATTTTATCATAAAATGTGATAGATTTTTTTATAGAAAATTTATCATAAAATGTGATGTAATTTTCTTTAGAAAATTTTATCATAAAATGTGTTTTCTATAGAAAATTTTATCATAAAATTTGGTAGAATTTTGTGCTAACATTTTTGTAATACAATTTTTTAAAGAAAATTCAACCACATTTGATGATACAATTTTCTATAGAAAATTCTATGAAATTTTGTGATATAATTTTTTACAGAAATTTCTATCACATTTTGTGATAAAGAATTTTCTATAGAAAATTTTATCATAAAATGTGATAGATTTTTCTATAGAAAATTCTATCACATTTATTTTCTATAGAAGTTTGATCCCAAAATATGGTAGAATTTTCTATACAAAATTTTATAACAAAGTGGGATAGAATTTACATAGAATTTTTTTTTCAAAAGATGTGATAGAATTTTCTACAAAGAATTTAATAATTGTTAAATTAGAAAATTCGACAAAAAATTTCATAGAATTTTCTTTAAAAAATTTTAACACAAAATGTGATAGAATTTTCTATAAAAAATTTATCGCAAAGTAACAAATTTTTTTGATAAAATTTTCTATAGAAAATTCTATCACACTTTGTGATAAAATTTTCTATAGAAAATTGTTTTATATTTTTGAAAATAATTTCTTTAGAAAATTGTATCAACTTTTTGTGATAATTTTTTTCATGACAAATTTTGCCACAGAAAATTTTATCACAAAATGTGATAGAATTTTCGATAAAAAATTGTATAAGAAAATGTAACAAAATTTTCTTTCGAAAATTTTATCACCAAATTTTATATAACATCATTTTGTGATAAAATTTTCTATAGAAAGCTCTAACATTTTATCACAAAATGTGATAGAATTTTCTTTAGAACATTTATCACAAAATATGATTAAATTTTCTAACAAAATGTAATAGCATTTTCTATAAAAATTGTTCTAACAAAATGGTTTAGAAAATTATATTACAAAATGTAAAAGAAATTTCTACAGAAAATCTTATCACAACATGTAATAGAATTTTCTTTAGAAAATTTTATCACAAAATGTAATAGAATTTTCTTTAGAAAATGTTCTCTCGAAATGAGGTAGAATTTTTCATAGAAATTTTTTCACAAAATGTGATCGAAATTTCAATAGAAAATTTGAAATAAAATGTGATAAAATTTTTTTATAGAAAATTTTATCACAAAACGTGATAGAATTTTCTATAGAAAATAGATAGCATTTTCTATAGCCTATGATCTTTTTCATAGGTTTCTGGTTTCTATGAATTTGTTTCATAGAAACCAGAATTTTGAATTTTTTCATAGAATCAATGTACGTTTTCATAGCTGTAATGAACAAAATTCTTTCAGTGCATGTGATAGTATTTTAAGCACATTTTGTGCTTAACATTTTCTATAGAAAATTTTATCACAAAATGTGATAGAATTATCTATAGAACATTTTATCACGAAATGTGATTGAATTTTCTACAACATTTTCTATAGAAAATTTGGTCACAAAATGTGATAGAGTTTTCTATAGAAAATAGATAGAATTTTCTATAGAAAACTTTATCACAACATTTGATAGAGTTCTTTATAAAAAAATTTTCGATAAAAAAATTCAATCACATTTTGTAATAAAATTTTCTGTAGAAAATTCTGTAAAAATTCTGATAAAATTTCATCACAAAATGTGATAGATATATCTATAGAAAATTTTATCACAAAATGTGATTGAATTTTTTACAGAATTTTCTATAGAAAATTTTATCACAAAATGTGATTGAATTTTCTATAGAATACTTTATCACAAAATGTGATAGAAGTTTCTTTAGAAAAGTTTTTTATAGAGAACTCTATCACATGTTGTGATAAAGTTTTCTGTAGAAAATTCTTTATATATTCTATAGAAAATTCTATCACATTTTGTGATCAAATTTTCTATAAAAAAATTCTATAACATTTTATGTAAAATTTTCTATTGAAAGTTCGATCACATTTTGTGAAAAAATTTTCTATAGAAAATTCTATTACATTTTGTGATCAAATTTTCTATAAAAAAATTCTATCACATTTTATGTAAAATTTTCTATTGAAAGTTCGATCAAATTTTTTGAAAAAAATTTCTATAGAAAATTCTACCTCATTTTGTAATAAAATTTTCTGAAGAAAATTCTATTACATGTTGTAATAAAGTTTTCTAAAAAAAATCTATTACATTTTGTGATAAAATTTTCTAAAGAAAATTCTATTAAATTTTGTAATAAAATTTTTTGTAGAAATTTCTATTACATTTTGTGATATAATTTTCTATAGAAAATACTACAACATTTTGTTAGAAAAATTTTTATAGAAAATTCTATTACGATTTGTTAGAAAATTTTATCATATTTTGTGATAAATGTTCTAAAGAAAATTCTATCACATTTTGTGATAAAATTTTCTATCTCATTTTGTGATAAAATTTTCTGTAGAAAATTCTATCACATTTTGTGATACAATTTTCCATAGATAATTCTATCACATTTTATAATAAAGTTTTTTATAGAAAATTCTATCACATTTTGTGATAAAATGTTAGAGCTTTCTATAAAAAATTTGATCACAAAACGATGTAATATAAAATTTGGTGATAAAATATTCTATAGAAAATTCTATCACATTTTGTGATAAATTTTTTATAAAAAATTCTATCACATTTTGTGTTAAAATTTTGTAAAGAAAATTCTATAAAATTTTTTGTTGAATTATCTTATTTAAATATTAATAAATTCTTTGTAGAAAATTCTATCACATTTTGTCAAAAAAAAATTTTCTATATAAAATTCTATCACACTTTGTGATAAAATTTTGTATAGAAAATTCTACCACATTTTGTGATCAAACTTTCTATAGAAATTTTTGTAGAAAATTATATCACAAATTTTTATAGAATTTTCTATAGAAAATTTTATCATAAAAGGTGATAGAATTTTCTATAGAAAATTGTATCATAAAATGTGACTGAATTTTCGATAAAAAATTTTATTACAAAAATTTTATCACAAAATGTGGTAGAATTTTCTATAGAAAATTTTATCACAAAACGTGATAGAACTTTCTATTACATCATTTTGTGATAACATTTTCTATAGAAATTTTATATCACATTTTGTGATAAAATTTTCTATAGAAAATATTATCACAAAACGTAATAGAATATAAAAAATTTTGTCGCAAAATGTGATAGAATTTTCTTTAAAAGTTAGTACAAAATGTGATACAATTTTCTATAAAAATTTTTAACAAAATGTGATTGAAAAAATATAA
This sequence comes from Pegoplata infirma, assembly GCA_963921195.1. Lineage (NCBI taxonomy): Eukaryota > Metazoa > Arthropoda > Insecta > Diptera > Anthomyiidae > Pegoplata > Pegoplata infirma. The sequence continues at coordinate 143,370,336 of OY992540.1, read as the reverse complement.
TAGAATTTTTTATAAAAAATGTGAAAGAAATGTAATAGAATTCTCTATAAAAAATGTTGTTCAAAAAGTGATAAAATTTTCGTTAAAAAAAAAAAAATCTGTAAATGCATATAGTCGCAGTGTATATAAAAATTTGGCAGTATTACCAAGTCCATTTTTTTACACCAACTAATTTTGTATGCCCCTAATGAAACAATTGGTTGTCGCTCAGAAAGTAATTTTGGTAATTTTTTAGTCCTGAACATAATTTAGCCGAACCGTGAGCCGTTCATCTCCGATTACCTATTTTAATTTATTTTCCTTTTTTTCAAGGAAATTATGATTGGTGGCGTGTTTTACGTTTTAGTCTATATGGTGGCCTATTTGTGGCACCCACATTATATGGTTGGATTAAGGTAATTTTTTAAAATATATAACAATTTTATTGGAAGTTTCCTGATTTTTTTCAATTTGAACTTTGTAGATATCTTCGGCCATGTGGCCCCAAACATCTTTAAAAACCGCTGTGATAAAGGCAGCTGTTGAGACCATATCGTATACTCCTGGTGCAATGACATGTTTTTATTTCATTATGAGCTTATTGGAACTGAAGACAGTTGATGAGGCCGCTGCTGAAGTGAGGAAGAAGTTTTTGCCCACCTTTAAGGTAATCTATGTATTATATAAGAGAGCGTAACTGTATGGAGGAAAGTTTGGTTTCAATTCTAACAAGGGTAAAAATTGATGGAAAGTCTGAAAACTACAAAATTTTTTATGTTTATTTAGATTAGAGACGCTGTGACTTGAGGTCCTAACTGGATAAAAAAGTGCAAAAACTGTACGATTTTTTTTATAAAAATTCAAAAATATGTACCATTTTAATCTTGTAAAAGATCAAGTGTAATTGAAATTCGAAAAAGATTAATTGAAATTCCAAAAACATCATTTCAAATAGAAACTAACATTTCCAAAATTACTACGGCAATTTATAAAATGAAGATCGATTAAATAAATTTCTAAATGATTTTTTTTATTACTTCATATTTTTAGGTTGCTGCATCTATTTGGCCGATTGTAGCTACTATAAATTTTTCAGTCATCCCCGAACGTAATCGTGTTCCCTTTATAAGTGTTTGTAGTTTATTGTGGACTTGCTTTTTGGCGTATATGAAACATTTAGAGCACCACGAAATTGATGGAGAAAATAATTATATACCGATAAAGAAAACCGATAGTTAGTTGTTTAATAAAGTGTTTGTTGTATTAAAATAAGTTTTTAAATTTTTATTTTTTTGAAAAAAAAAAAAATTTGAATAAAAAATGTTGTCATAATTGTGGTGTAGAATTTTCCGATTCTATTTCAAAATGTTTCCAATGTACCTATTTTAAATGTTCCAAATAAATTTTAAAAATGTTCAAATATACATATCGGTCACAATTACGATACAAAACCACAAATCTGGACGTGGGTCTTCAGATTTTTTGTATATTATGATCACAGATGCTCTATGGAACCATTTGACAGTTTAATTAAATTCCAAAAACTCACGATTTTATTCGCAATTTTCATTTTTTAAAAATAACAAAAAATTTAAAAAGTGGTGTAGTTTGAAGAGCTATAACTTCTTAAGTAAATATCGGATTTTTATAATCGAAATAGAAATTAAAAGCCAATGTCCTCTACTTTAAACATAGTAATTCCTTTTTTTATTGACACAATTTTTTGAACTTTTTCGTTGATAGGACTTTAGCTTTTTCCGAATCTGTGTTTTAAATTTTTCTAGTACGTTAGGTTTTTGAGAAAATTAAAGGCAAAGTTCACAAAAACGTATTCTTGTGCAAATTGGACTTTAAAAACTTTCTTGGTAAATATGTCTTCATGTCTGATCAGGCTAAACTGGTATTTTTCTTTTTTTTTCGGAAATAAAAAATGGCTGACGATAGTAAGTTTCGATATAAAATGCCGTAATTTGGGATCTGGTTTCTAATTGTTTAGGAAATTGAGGTCAAAGTTTACAAAAATTGTGTTTTTTTATTTTTTAAAAGCTTTTTACGTGAAATTTTTGGTATGCGTCTAGGATCTGACCACACGGTTTCAATTAATTATTTAATGTTTGGTTTTCAAATTATTCCATTAATTCAGGTTTTTGAAAAAACTGAGGCCAAATTTCACGTCAATAATATTTTTTTTTATATTGGGGGGGTCGCAAAAAATTTAGAAAAGGGGTCGCAAAGCAGAAGTTAGTGAGAAGCTCTGCCCTATACAAACCAACCACCCAATATTCTCATAAATCTCTCAAAATCAATAAAAATTGGAAATATTTTATTAAAATATTGTTTTTGTGGAGATAAACGTTTAACCTATTGAAATCTTATTATAATCGGACCATTTTGGGGTCCCAAGGTTCTTGATATGTCACATACAGCCTCTCTCGAGCAACTGTCAACCTCAGGCTTCTAGCGGCGGACCCTGTTTTCATAGATGAGGCTCTGGCGTCCGAACAAAAGGCGGTATAACCTTTCAACACAACAACATGTTCTGAAGTAAATGATCAGAATAAATATCAACGAGAGGCAGGTTTGGAGGCCATCTTGTAAATAAATCTATTTGAAGATATCAGCCCTGCCACCAAACTAGGTAACACTAGGCCAATCCCCTACTGGCCAATCCCCTACTGGCCTAGAGTGGTCTCTAACGAACAAGTTCTTCAAATCGCGAACCAGGACAACATCAACACCCAAATAAAGAAGAGAAAATATAACTGGCTTGGACATACACTACGAAAACCATATAACAAAATATGTCATGATACACTAGAATGGAGCCCGCGGGGCTCAAGAAACAGAGGACGACCAAAGTTAACATAGAGACGAACAATTTTTAACGAAACACGTAAATCTTTTAGCGAACTAAGACACATCGCAGCCGACAGACAGAGATGGAGATTCTACGTACACAGCCTATGTTCCTGATGGAATTTTCTGAAATATATTTTTGGACTCGACCCCATGCAAAAATTTCGCCATATTTTCAGTAAAATCGGTTTAACAGCAACATTAAGTAGGCTATTTCTATCAAATTTGCTTTGTGTATGTTTTATACACTAATTAAAGGTATAACAAATAGATTCAATTGGTCTATAATTGGATTTCGGAAACAATTCCCCGGAAATCACTGGTGTAGGGTATTAAAAATCGGTCTTGACCGACCATAAGTTTCATAATTTTTTTTTTGTACAGTTGGCCGTTTTTGTCTGGGAAGTTTGTAGGGTTTGCGGTAAAAACGAAAACTTGGCACTACTTTTTCACATTTCTATTTTTTTAACTGTCAAATAAATTAGCTAGATAATTTGTAAATCATCAGCTGTTGCTTCATTACATTCCCAAAGGAAGTGAAGTTTGTGCGTTTTTTTTTTAATTGTGACGGTGCCAATTTTTACAATTTGCATAATTAACCAAACAATACGCATTCACCCTTTATCGGCTTATAAAACATTAACTTACAAAAAAAAAAATGGTTTTTAAGTGTCAAGAAGATAGTTTTTTAAAAGAAGTATGTAAAATTTTTAAACAGAAAATAGCAGAATTGCAAATAAAATATTTTTACAGTTTACAACCAAAGTGAAGTCATTCGAAGTAGCTACATTAAAATGGTGTCCAGCGGGTTCCTCGGAAACTAAAGAACTAACCGGCTATAATGTAATTTGTGAAGATACTATACTCTTTCCCGAGGGAGGTGGACAACCTTGTGATTTTGGTACTATTAATGGTAAACCAGTACGTAATGTGTTTCGTTCCGGTACCGATGCTATTCATTTCGTAGAGACTGATGAAAGTTTTGAAGAGGGAATGGAGGTTAAGCAATGTATAGATTGGGATCGACGCCTGGATCACATGCAACAACATTCAGGACAACATTTGATAACGGAACTATTTGATAAAGAATTTAATTATAATACTACATCCTGGTGGCTGGGCAGTGAAACTTGTTACATAGAACTTAATACAAAGCACTTGATAAGCCGCGAATCTTTGGATTTAATAGAGGATAAAGCTAATAATATAATAAGACAGGGCAAAGAGGTCAATGTAGTGTTATTAGATACTGAAACGTTATTAGAGGTAAGATTAGAATTTACTAAAGTTAAGTTCAAAGTAGCGACATATAACACAGGTTTTATGTACTTAGAATATGCATGAATATATTCTCTATTTTGGGATAGAGGATATATAAAAGTTGGTCGGTGACCGGACATAATCTCCACGGACATTATCCCCATAACGGAAATCGGAATTAGACCAAATACATCACGGTCATAATCGCCATATTAGTCCTGTTGGGATTACGATCCAAATTTTTTCGGTCATAACCCCATTCATATTATTGGGACTAACAACAAGTTCAAATCAATTTCGGTAATAATCCGTTCATTGCGTGTTTGTCATCCCAAAGCCCAAAAGAAGACAATTGTTGGGATTATGACCAATTAGTATAAGGGACATAATCACTGTAATGGGGTTTATAGCCATTTGTTACGTGGTCGATATCCCCATAAACCTCCGATTTATGTCCATTTTTTATTGGGATAATGTGACAATTATTTTCGGCCATAGTCCCCACTCCCTTTATGAGGATTATAACTAAAATGAATTTGGCCATAATCCCCATAACGAAAATGGGGATTATATCCGTTTGGATTAAATATGTCATGTCACCAATTTTGTTATTACGTTTGCAACTAATCGAAATATCGGTATGGGAACCCATAAAGCATACATATTCGTGGAAATTATTAAAATACTTACGGAAAATTTAAAATTATGTTTGGACAATTTTAAAATACATTTGGACAATTTTAAATTCATTTGGACAATTTTAAAATACATTTGGACAATTTAAAAAAAAAACATTTGGACAATTCAAATTCTGATAATTTTTATTAAAAAATAAAAATTGTTTTATTCGACCTTTAAAATATTATATTTTGAGGATGTTTATTCTGGCTCGAGGTCATTATTTTTGTCATTTGATTTGTCATTAGACTCGTTTGCTACTTTGTAGTAAATCGTTTCTATTTTTGCTAAATAATCTTGACAATGGAATCTGACAAATTCCGAAACACGTGTCGATTAAGTCTTGCAAAAATGACCAACATAAATAAATTTAAAACAAAAAATAATTTTCTTGAAAATTATGCTATGAGAATATCACGGTTTTAATTAGTAAAAAAATAATGACCTCGAGCCAGAATAAACATCCTCAAAACATTTGGACAGTTTTAAAATAAATTTAAACAATTTTAAAATTCAATTGGTCAATTTTAAAATATATTTGGACAATTTTAACATACAATTGGAAATGGTGCATTTCTATGCGTTACACACAGAATGACAAACTCTCGTGCATCTTTTGATACAAGTCGTGGTAACATAAAAAATTCTGTGGCGTGTAAACTATACTATTTCAAACTTGATAAATATACCATTTATTTTTAGATGGATGGTGTTAGAGCTCCTCGCGGTTTACCCAAAGATGTTGAAGGTCCGTTACGCGTTATTTGTATAGAAGGGCAACGCCATAATTTGTGTTGTGGTACTCACGTCACCAATTTGTCACAATTACAATGTGTTAAACTTTTATATGCCGAAAAAAACAAAAGTAGCGTTATTGTTCACTTTGTTGTCGGCCAACGAGTAATAAAACGTTTAGGTGAATCTTTTGAAAGAGAACAACAACTAACACTAGCTTTGAAGTATGTAAATATTTTTTGTATGTTTCCATGATAGATGTGTGTATATTTTTTTTCTTTTTATTAAATTTTACTTTTAGAGGTGGTCCGCTACAACATTTGGAGTTAATTCAAAAAATGCAAAATAATTTAAAGGCAGTTAAAAAGTCGTTCCAAAAGTTATTAAAAGAATGTGCCATAGCTGAGTCTGAAAAACTAGCAAATATGTCTCAACCATGGCCGAAATATTATAGTCTGCATCGTAAAGATGGCATTGAACCGGATTTCATTAACACTTTTTTAAGGCTTGCACCAGTAGAAATATCACTTTACTTTGTAACAGTCTCTGAGCCGCCGTTGGGCAATCAACCAGGTAAGGGTCACATGGTTTTGAGAGGTGAACCAGAAATTGTAAAACATTTTGGTTCTAAATTCATGGACATCCTAGATGGTAAAGGCAATGGTAAGGAGGGTAATTTTCAGGGGAAATTTAATGACATTGATAAAATAGTAGATTGTGAAGCCATGTTGGAGGAATACTTTAAAAAACCAAAACCAAAACCTATTGTTATAGAAAAGGGAGAATTTGTTCACAATAATTATCGTTTGCATGTCAACCAATCTTAACATGCTGGAGCTAGTTAACCTATGAGTTTAACACATAAAAAGTTCAAAACTTTAAAATTCAGTTAAAAAAAGTAAATTTAAGGACTGGTAACTTATCATATAAATTTGACGTTTGCAATTGTGATAAGTTACTAGTCCTAAAAATAATATTCCTATTAGAACTGTTACAGTACAAGGGAATCTTTAATATTTTTTAGTCGGTTTTTAGATTTGTTGTTTTTCCTTTTATTTATTAAAAAAAAAACAAATATAAATAAGAAAATTTTTCTTTTTTTTTAGATCACCATAAGTCATCAAATTTTGTTCTCTTTAAAATCGCAATATCACAAATAATTTACATCATAATTATACATTTCCCATTTTAAACGCCAAAATTGATTCCAAAATCCTATATCCACAATATGTTTATGGAAATCATAATACTTTACTTGTGTGTATTCACATTGGGCTAGGTAAGTGCAATCATCTTTATCGTATAAATCTTCCCACAATATTGTAAATATGCCAAGAGATAAATATCTTAATCTATTTTGATTGAGGTCGCCCTGTAGACGTCTTAGGTACGCTGCTGATTTAGGATTTTGTAATGTGGGAGTTACCATTATCATTTCATTTGAGGCCGATCGAAATTGCTTAAAAAAATCTTCTTCATCGGGACAACGTTTTGAACACTGATATAAACCGTAACCGGTAATGGCATAGAAGGCTGCTTTTCGTGGCTTCTCTCGTGCACCATTTACTACACCCATAGTAACATCTTTGTAGTCACTTAGTAGACCTTTCCAATAATTGGCCCACTTTTCTACCACCGTACCTTTGAAACGTTCTGGTAGGGTAAATGTATTGTTGACTTTCGTTCGTATGCTGGCCATACGTGCACTTAAGGATAGTATTCGCATGTTGCTGGTATTAATAATTGAATAGTTTATGTTTTTTATTTATTTTTTTAAGATTTTACGAAATTATTTAACATTTCTTGTTATGAATAGATCGAGAAAAAACACACTTCTCTTGCTATGGACAGCTGTTTTTTTTTTTCTAAACTTGGCAGCACATTCTGATATTAGGGTTACCGTTACTTTAAAATTAATTTAAATGTTTAAAACAAAGAAAAGAGCAAAAACCAAGCAGTGTTGTTTTTCAATTATGTATTTTCCAATATGGTGTTGAAATATTTCTTCAAACAAGTAAGAAAATTATAGTCGGTCTATACGGACCATATGATACCTACACCAGTGTTTTCCGTAAAATGGGTCCCAAGTCCAAACATAGACCGATTGGATTTATTTTTCGTTTAATCTTTAGTTAGTGTAGAAAACACACAAACAAGATTTGAGTGAAATTGGCTTATTTGTGTTACCATAGATCGATTTTACTAAATATCGGGAGAAATTTTTATGTGGGGCTAAGTTAAAAAATGATCCAATTATATTCCGAATTTTGTATACCACCAAAGAACACGTTTAACATCTACAAACAAAATTTTTAAAAAATATTTCCCATTTTAATGAATTTTGCGAGATTTATGTGAATATCGGGAGGGTGGTTTGTATAGGGACTACAAGAAGAACTGGTTCGATTCCTTTAAAATTTGGAATGATGTTTTGTGAATAAAAAATATATTTACCTGCCAAGCTTCGAAAAGATTTTCACGTAGTATGTTACTTCGTTCAGTAATCGTTTACACGTATTGCTATATGAGAAAAACGAACAAGCTGATTTGTTACTGCTACTTTTGTTGCGTTACCAGTTGAGTAACGAGTCCTTAACTGCTACTTTTGTTGCGTTACCAGTTGAGTAACGAGCTCTTTAGTCTTTTAAAAATAATTATTTCACTAAATAAGACAATAATCACAATTGGAGCGGCAAGCGGTTTTCCGCAATTGTCCTCATAAAAATATAATTGAATCTAGTTGGGCGGAAAAACGCGGCGGTTTTTTGTTTTTATACAAAACGTGTGTGAACAGTTGCGGAAAAACGCTTCCCGCTCCAATTGTGATTATTATCTAACGGGTAACCCTAATTTACGCCGTTTTTAATAACAATTTATCGACTTTGAAGTCAGCCGAACACATGGTGCGAAAGTGTAAACAAATTTTTTTTTTATCAACATTTTGTGCATCAATGGAGTAATTTAAGGATCAACAAACAAGCATTTTGTGCATTTTACTTTCATAAAAATTAAATTACGCTTTGGGACTCTTTTTAAAACGGGTTTCTAAATTTTATAAACAAACTAGAAAACTTATTTTTAAATTTTGATTCAAAGATCTGAAAATACGTTTTTTTTTTACACAAATTAAATAATTTTCAAAATGGTCAAACGAATATTTCAATTACAACTTGATCATCAAGCCAAAATCAGAAGAAAATCACTAGCATTAGATGAAACCTCAAAATATCATCCCAATAATTTAGTTGACGATGACGAAGCAAATGATGAACATGATCAACACGATGAAGATAAGGAAAAAGAACAAGAGGAGGAGCAGGAGGTTAAAAGTAAACCATCAAAAATAATGAAATATGTGAGATTAAATCAAAATAATGAAATTGAACGTTTACTGCTGTACAATAGTAAAACCTTGTATTATCATGTTGATCATTGTGATTTTCCCTCTTTTAATGTTGGCCTTTGGCCACAAGAAGATAGCAAAATGCTGACCACTTATCCCTCACTTGCATTTTCAGTACCACATCCTATTTATGTGGCTGAAAAACAATGTGAAAAAGTTGATTTGTGTTATAAAAGAGTAATGAATAGAGTCTTTCATAAAAAACGTATTGCAATTGCAAGAACATCATATAAAACTGCTCATAAAAGTAAGTACGTTGAAATAAATCATAGAAAAATAGAATTTATTAATAAAATTTAATAAAAAAAACTTTACAATTTTAGAAAAAAAAGTTCTAAGAACATCTGAAAAGGATGGGATTTATCATACGTCTGTTTTTGATATGGCCGAGCGTGTTTTATTGCAACCCGATACATATTTTAATGGAAGTTATGATCACTACTTTACTGGGGGTAATTTAAGCATTTTACCACAAACTGGTAATATAATTCATGCCGGTGGTGAACAATTAAAAACATTAGGTAAGTAGCTTAAACAAAAAACAATAGAAAATTATAAATATATCGTAGGTTAGGATAGGGTGGCGGTGTCCAATTTACACCTTGCATAGACCCTTTGGCCCATAGCGTTACCACAATACTTTTTTCGCCATCGGCGCAAGTTATACACGTTCATAGTCATTGGGAATCTTTTTAGCAAAGTACTGAAATTTATCTGACCAGTAATCGATCGGTGACTCCTTGCTACCGCTAGACAGTGACAAAGTATGTTTTCTATCGTTTCATCTACTCCTGGTGAGGCGCATCTTTTACAACTGACGTCTAAAATGAGTCCAATATTATTGGCATGAATGCCGACAAGACAGTAACCAGTTATTATTCCAGTCAGAGCTCGAAATTCCCTTCTCGTAAGTGATAATAGATATTTAGTTTTCCCTTGGTCATGAAGTTCTGCTAATTTTGCATGTTAGTTCTTTCCATTTCATGTTCGCTTTTGCAACATTAATGGAATCTCGTCTTAGTTTGTAGTGTTGGTGGGGTTTCGCGAGTTCGTCTGCCTTTTTATATACAACCAAAAAATTAAAAAGTGTTTGTTGTGATTTTACACCAATTTTATTGTATTTCAGAAAAAGTCAATTGTATTTCAGATTTTCCAATTGTATTCCAGAAATAGTTTTTTGTATTTCAGATTTTATCAAACTCTCTTTTAGTAATGGAAAAAACTTCCTCATGCTTATATTTTATCGGGGTCCTAAAAAGGTATTTCGGTTCCAAAAAAATTAACTAAGTAACCCTAGCAAATTTTTTATACATTGCTAAAACTACATATCGTCGCTTGGTATGTGTTTTTAACTAAGTTTTCAGGAGAGCAAAAAAACCGTTTTATTTTGTCATTTTGCCATATTTTATAAAAGTCTAGCGTCTTTAAAATACATAAAGATATTTTATACATGTGTACCACAAAAAAACGAATGATTTTTTAGCTAAAACGAAAATATTAACGGATTACATAAAAAACTACACATAACACATTTTGTTAGAACATTTTTGGTATTAATTTTTTCATTTTTGGACATTTTTATACACATGACCGTTTTTGTTCAAAGAACTTAAGTTATAAAATTTGATAATAGTGCAAAAAATTTTAATATTCATTAAAGTGATAGTAATTACACTTTTTAAACCCATATTTTGTACAAATCTGCATCCAAGTCCTGCGTTGTTTCAATGAATTTTGTTTTTTTAGCGAAAAAATTTTACTCAAAAAAATGGTACTCAAATTTGTGCCATGAGACCTGACCATCATTTCTATATAATTGATGCATGCTAATTTCAATGGTGAAGTCCGATTTTGAATCAATGGAACAGTTTTCATGCAAATCGTCGTTAATGTTTTCCACATTTTGTTGCAGTTTTTTATTTAAAAAATTTTGCTTTTTCAAATGTAAATTGGTTTGGTATTGGAAATGCGGATTAGATTCATAACGATATATTAAGTACAAATTTGGATAAAATTGTTTGCGATTAAATTGTAAAAATCGCGATTATCTCATATTTTATTAATTTTGCGTTTTTTTTGCAACCCCATAATTAGTTTTTAGAATTGATTTCCTGTGTATAAAAAGACTAATGTATGTGATTAATTTCCGCAAAGAACACTGTTTAGATACATATAACTTTTTAAGGAAATCGCGAAAAATCGCTTTTTTATAATGGCAGCTTCCCTTTAAAATGTGATCTCATACTTCATTTTTTGGTATAGTATGTAAGCATGCCTAAAACCCTTATGTTAAAAATTTTAAGCAAAAATGTTTATATTTGCAAAAGTTTTCTTAACAAAAACTGGTTTTAAACTACACATACCACTTTTTTTTGGAACATTTACATATGGATTTCACATAGCTACTTTGGCTAACTTCTAAACCATTCAAGATATGGCTAAACGGTTTAGTGGGCAGACGGATGACCTATAGAGGTTTCAATTTATGCAATAAAAAAAAAACCCAAAAATATCACATGCCAAATCATGACGGAGCAGCGACGATATATATTTTTTGATGCGTTTAATCCAAATCTGGATTCAGAATTGATCTTTCTTATCTTAAGACGTTTAGGTTTTCGATTTACAATACTGTATATATACTCAGATTTTCGCAATGTTCGGGATCGTATAAAACAGCGAATTACTTTTTGATGTGAAAATAGTTCAGCACATCTGAAAACACTATTTTTTTCAAAATACTTTTGGAATCCTTCAGATATCTTTTTTCATCACGGAGATTTCGACCGATTAAATTATTGCAAGTTTTGCCCCCAAAAATAAAAGACAACAAATTTGGAAACCAAAAATTTTTTTTAATATATTTGGTACCGATTTCAAAACTTTATCAAGGGTGCGTCTAAGCCTGGCGGCAATTTGGAGCAATTTTTTCCTTTTTATAAAAAAATGTTTTTTTTTTGCATTTTTCACATTAAATTTGGTCAAAATTTCACATTTCATTATGAGGTGATATTTTTCATCTCACAAGGTATTTCACAGGGCACCCACCGATTTTCTTGAAACTTGAATATGTGAATGAGGGGGCAAAAAAAGAGTTATCTGTTGCCACCTTATAAAAAAATAAGGGCTTTCGGAAAATCCGCATAAAAGCCGAACTAAGAGGAATTTCGCCAAACGAAAAAATACGGGTCTACTTAATTTTGATAGAGATTATTATATATGATTTTGGCGGTTGGACGTATATACATCTCCATATCAACTACGCACACAATTAAATGTGAGATTGGGCAGCTAAAAAAAAGGTAACTCTTATTTTGCTCCCCTCTTTCCTATATGCAAGTTTCAGAACAATCAGTGGATGTCCCGTGGAAGACCTTCCTTGTAAGCCCAAATTCAAAATCATTTAATGCGGACTTTTTGTGATAAATGGATTTCCATCTTGTTGAATGCTACAGAAAACTCTGAAATCGCTTGTTTAACTGTGAGACAAGATTAATAAAGATTAAAATTCTGGATCTACTTACCAAAAGTTTCTAGTTAGAAAAAAATATATTTATTCGTATTAGAGAGTTAGTTTTTCACAGCTTATGCAATGTTAATTTCTGTAAAGAATATGTATGATTTTTCTTTAAAAACTAAATTAAATTAAATTTTATTTTTCTAGCAATTAGTGAATTTCCTATTTTACAAGACTACAACATTAGCAGTTCATTACTAAATGTAGCCTCGCAAGAGTCCTCAGAAGAAAGTGAATTTTTTGAAGTACGTCCTCTTCTATTATCACCAAATTCAAGTCGTCAAAATTGTTTTGTAACACGACAAAGAAATGTGATAACATTTAACTACCTTAATGATAATACTAAACAATTAAAAACTTTAACACAATTTCGTACAAAATCAACACCGTTTATAAGTTTTGCCCAATCCGAACGTGATATCAATAACTTTATAATGACAACAATGAAACAACATGTACGTCTTTATGATTTAAGCGCAAATGTTCCCAAGTTAGTTAAATTATATGAAATTGCACCGGACAAGCAAAATATTTCATGGAATACAGTAAAACCTTGGCGTGAACATACATTCCTGTATGCCAATGAAAGGCAATTTTTTTTAATTGATACCCGTACGACACCGGAACAATGGATGGATTCGATTACACTAAACAATCCCGATAGTTTTATATGTGATCATATTTCGTCTATAAAACCAAGTGAATTTAATAATTTATTTTATGTAGCTACAAATCATAAACTATATTGCATGGACATAAGAAATATGAAGAAATTTGCATTTAATGATACCAAGGGTGCCATTTGTCGTTGGTCACATCAATTACGCTATGCCCCACTAATGATGGATACATTACGTTTACGGCAAACTGAATATATAGCCATATCGTCTGCTATTGCTGATGATTTACATATTTGTCAATTGTCTAGACAACGTAACGACGAAGAACTGACTTTGGAACCAACGGTAGGCGTTACAAAACATATCTATAGCTCAAAATGTTTACCGTATCAACCACCAAGCTTACTTGAAGCTTATGAAAGTGCTAGATTAGCAGGTAAATGTTTGCGACCTGAGTCTAATTTAGAAGCACGTCTTAAATGTTGCACAACTGGTTTAACTTTTTATAATTCATCATTAAATAATACTGAAGCTACCATTGGTCTTTTACTTACCTCCAATTCAAATGGTGATATATTTTCGCAAACTATAACTAAGCGAGATAAAAATGAAGCGACGGAAATACGTTGTAATACGGACAGTGATGATATGATGGCTGAATTTGAAACAAAAATATGTAAACAAACGCAACCGCCGTTGAACTATACAGAAATTAGGAATATGAAGAGTAAGTACTGAATAATGTGTTAATATATTTAAAGGGTTGAATCAGAATCAAATGCGTAGCGCAAGACGTAAAAAAAAACAAAAACAAACACATCAAATTTCAAATTTTTACGTCCGTTTGATTTAGGTAACTCACATTTAAATATTAGAAACGAAAAATTATTGGGCGTTACGCCTTACGCGACGTAATTTGATTCAGGTTGGACGCTTAATATATAAGTTTATCATTCCGTTTGTAACTAATTGAAGTGTCGGTCTGGGACCCCATAAAGTATATGAGAGAAAATACCTCAAGTGAACACACTTTTTACATCGATGAGATCCGATCAGTCATAAAGATGAGATCTATTGGGTAGTAGTTACCTCACTGAGTAAAAAGGGGGAGGGGGGGGAGGTACAATTTTGACGTTTTAGTCAACAGTAGTGTTTATAAACCGGTTAAGCGGTTAACCGAAAAACCGGTTTTTTCCTAAAATTTCGGTTTTTTTGCAAACCGGTTAACCGGAATTGAAGATTTCCGGTGCACCGAAAACCGGTTTTTTTCTGTCGGTTAACCGGTTTTTTAAATACATTCAAAACGGAATATTTCCGCAAATATTAAGGGTTTACACATATTTTTTTATATTTTCAAAATTTCGTTGAAAACACATTAAAAATCCGCGAAAAAATACGTCTAAAATATTTTTTGTCTTCAAGAAATAATTTTGTAAATAGGATTTTTATTCCGAAACTGATAAAAATTTTAAATACTCACCATTGTCAGCGTTTTTTTGAACATTTCATAAAAAATTTTAATAAGTGAATATTAACCAGATACTAAAGTCCCTGTTAATGGCAAAAATGTCAATAAAAGAAAATAAAAATAAAATTCACAACTGCAATTTACTTATAACGAATAAATGTGTTTTTCTAAATAAAACCAATACAAATTAAATTGAAGTTCTAGTGAATATGGTCAATTAAAGTACATTATTTAAATATCGCTTTTTTTATAGCGTAATAGTTGCAAACCTTGCTGAAAGAAACAAATATGTTAACTTAAGCTATATTCGCTTATTATTTATTAAAAATCAGCTATTTTCAAGTATTTTTTGTTTTTTTTCAGTTAAAGAGAAAAAACCGGTTAACCGGTTTTTTTATTCCGGTTTAACCGAGAAAACCGGTTAACCGAAAAAGTTGATTTTCGGTTAACCGAGAAACCGGTTTTCCAAAATGTCGGTTTTTTATAAACACTAGTCAACAGGCCCCTTTTCGGGTCCATAACTTTTCAGCTATTATATACAGAAAGTTTTGTTCAATACGTTTTTTACGGACTTTTTTTGAATCTTTAAAAAAAAAATTCAAGACCCCAAAAATTTAGCCTTTTTTTTTAAATCAAAATTATTTTTGACTTTTTTTTATTATTCAAGGGGTGATCTATCCCTAACGGCCGGCACTGCGACCTTATGGGTCTTTTGACTTTTTATTACAAAACTACTTTTTAAATTCTGTTTTAATTTTTAAATTAATAAAAATTATTTATTATTCGAGCTTATGGTTGTAAGTAGAGATAAGCGCTTGAGTGATTTTTGACTCACACTCACTCACACTCACGACAGGAAATTTTGAATCACGCACACTCACTCACGAGCATATTTTTTCTACTCACACTCACTTACAATCACGTGAGTAAATTTAATACAACTCACACTCACGCAAGTTTCACTCACACCCACGCAAGTTTCACTCATACTCACGTTGACTCCCACTCACGAAATTTTTATTTATACAAAAAAAAATTTCAAAAAGTAAAATTTCAAAAATCTTTCAATCGAGTTAGAAATATTTTTCAACAATTTTCTAAAAAAAAAATAATTTTGCCTAATCTGGACGTCATCAAGCTTAAAACAAGGCTGTATATACTTTATACCGCTATTGAAAAGTTATCAACGTTATTTAATCATTAAATTTTATTTTTTTTTTTAATTTTAGGTTTACGTAAAATATTTTTATGCAATAGTTTATCATCCAATATAAAATATGATCTTGATGCTATGGCAGATGAATATAGTGAAAATGAATTAGCTGAAACTAATAATGAAAATCCCACCACACAACCCACATTAACTATTCCAGCCGCATCACTACCACCGCCTCGCAGACGTCTACACTTGGGACGTTGGCAAAAATCATTTAAAACCTTACATTCTTATAAAGATGCTTTAGTACCTGATTTATTATCAATTTGGGATATTGATATGGAGGAAGATAAAAATCACATACGTTTGGGTAATTTACAATCGAGTCGACATATCAAACCAGATGCGACATCTAAAGTTAATGATTGGCTTAATACAGCCTTAACACCAAATCCTCCGATGCTTACTATACCCAATCAGTCTATTGCTAAATTTAATAGCAGTAATACAAATTTAACAACAGAAAATTTGTTAAATATTACTGACGCACAAAATACAACAATTGATTTTATAAATGTTGTACATTCTACACAAATTATGGATTACACGGCCAATGTTTCGACTGCATTAGATACATCCGGTTTGGAAGTTCAAATACATAATGAAAAGACGACAACTATTGTGGAGAAGTTAAAAACTAAAAAGAAGACAAAGAAATATGTTAAAGGATTTTAAATTTACTTTTAGTATTAAGTGTTTTTTTATGCTATTGAAAGTTGTTTTTTTATTTTAAGTATATTTTTTTTATAATATACATACTTATGAATTTTGTTTAATTTAAAAAAAAAAACAGTTAGTCTTACTTATGGCGTTTTCTTTTCCTTTTAGGCAATACTATCCAGCAAAATTTTCCGAAAACTGTAATTAAAAAAAAAAATGCGATGTCTCGAAAACCGTACGACCGTTTTTTTTAATTCGTGTTTAGGGCATCAAAATTATGAAATATGATGTTTCGCAAAACATATAATTTTTCCCCCTTTGCCCCAATTTCGTTTTTTTACCCAAACCTCACACAAAACTGGGCTCCGATTTTATAAATTAAAAAAAAAAAAAAAAAACAAGTAAGAAATTATAGTCGGTCAATACCCTACACCAGAGTTTCCCGGAAAATGGGTCCCAAGTTCAAACATGGACCGATTGGATCTGTATTTTGTCAACTCTTTAATAACCCAGCAAAAAATAAACGAAGTGGTTCAAAAAGAATTAGTAGTTTCACTACATACAAAAAAGCTATAGGTGCCGAACTTCATATTCCGTAGGAAGTACTTTTAAAATTACTTCCAAAAATGCTACAAAATAACAAAACATCTTTCAACAGTTCTTTGCTTAATGATTTTGAAGTACCTTTTTCATATGTTCTTAGGAATCATATCAAATCACCACAACATATAAACTTCTTTTTCAACTGAAACAATTAGAATGAGGGTGATACACGAAGTATGCAATTTTTTCTACGTCCAGCTTCAAATTTATTTAGGTTTTGCAAAAATGGTGACAAAATTTGGTAATGGCATTTCATTTCTCTTTATTTAGAGCTTAAAAAATCGAAAAGACGAAAATCGATTATTGATAATTTTTTTTAAATTTCATATCTTACAAAAAAATTTGGTCCTTAATTAAATAAATACATTTACGAATTAAAGCGGATGTTACTCCATTACATTATTAAAGATTGTTTAAGCTTTTTAGAAAATTGAGGTATAGGCTTGTGGTCGAAACAAACTTGTGAATCAATTCGCCGTGAATTTTTATAGTTTTGTGATCTCTATAATTGCTTCTTTTTAATTCGAAGTATATACGTTTGATTATCAATGAAATTAATTTTTCTATCACGTAAGATTTTTAAGATACTCGCGTTTGAGATATTGGCGTTTGAAAAACTCAAACTCTACTGTTACGCACTTATATTCTTTATAAATCACACTAAAATTTTCAAACGCGAATATCTCAAAAACAGAACATGCTTGAAAATTGTGGATTGCAGTTTTGGAATCAGGAGGTCCATTTTATATGAAATCAAGTCCTATTTCGTAGAAGCAACGTAAGAATACTTAAGAGTGGACCCCTAAAAGTGGTACATGCTACAACAATTTGGACGGTAGATTTGGAAGCAGGAGACCAAAATCTATAAGGACCAGTTAGAAATTTCTGTTTTTCTGTCGAACAGTGTTTTTAGTGTAAATATTACAACAAATACTCTTTCAATCAATCTTACAAAAATAAGTGAAAAAAGAACTTCTAATTTAGAATTTCTAAATCAAAAAATAAAAATCACATAATCACATCCAAAATGCCAAGAAATATGTACTTCTAAAGAATTGATGAAAAAAGTGCTTCAAAAGGCCAAGTTATATTAACATCCGGATCACTACATCAGAAGTTGTGATAAAACACTTGTGATATATGTTATACTTAAGTGTCAATCTTTCGCCACTGAAAAGTGGCGATAAAAAGAACATACTTTGTGTGTCACGCCCATATTAAATTCATCAATGTTTCAGTTGAAGAAGAAGTACATCTGGTTCATAAGTTGTGGTGAATTTTGTAGTGAATGGTAAGCTCTTTTTTTGCTGGGAAGTGTAAAAAACACTCACAAAACAAATTTGAGTGAAATTGGCTTCTTTTTGTTGATAATAAACCGCTTTAACTGAATATCGGACGAAACTTTCAAATGGGGCCTGAGTCCAAAAGTGGTCCGATGATAATCAGATTTGATAAGGTTACTAAAGTACGCGTTTAACATACACAAACAGAATTTTAATCAAATATTTTTTTTATTTTCTTGAAATTTGAGCGATTTATGTGAAAATCGGGAAGGTGGTTTGTATGGGGGCTACAAGAATAACTAGTCTGATTTCTTTAAAATTCGGAATGATGATTTGTGTAGATGAAACATGATTCCCTGCCAAATATCAAAATGATACATATTATAATACGGTTATTAGAGTCATTTGAGTCAAAACTAAAGGGGACCTTTGTATGGGGGCTAGGTCTAAATATGGACCTATTTTATCCAATTTCAATAGGCTTTGTCCTTGGGCCAGAAGAGGCTTAAGTTTCAAATTTCAAGTCAATGGATTAAAAATTGCGACCTGTATCGTGTTTACACCGTTTACATGGACAGACAGACGGACGGACAGACGGACGGACGGACGGACATCGGTAAATCGACTCAAAAAGTGATTCTGAGTCGATCGGTATACTTAAAAGTGGGTCTAGGACCAATATTTCGGGTAGTTACAAACATCAGCACAAACTCATTATACCCTGTACCACAGTGTGGTGTAGGGTATAAAAACAAAATAAGGCCCACCTTAATGTTATACGGAAGAAAAAAAGCCTAAATAAAATAAGTGAGAGTGTTAAATTCGGCTGTGTCGAATCTTTAATACCCTCTAACATATAAAAAAAAAATTCGCAGGGCCGTTTTTGTTGGAGGGGGGAGGAGGGTCATTGGGGGACCAATAAACCCTCGCGGTAAATATTTACAAATTCATTAATAATGCTTTTTGAGCTTAAGCAATACAATTTTATCATTATTTAAATACATTTTTTTGTAACCACGCCCACAAAAGGGGGCGGACAAACAAACAAAACATTTTTTTATTTCCTGAGTCCGAGTGCCGGACCTTGAATTTTTTTCTGACATAAAATTGTTTCATTTTCTTAACAAAAATACAAAAAAAAAAACATGTGAAAATATGGCGTTTTATAGAGGTTAGTTAAGTTATTCAAGGGGAACTATTTCCCCTGGTCCGATTTTGTCCATTTACGAACTTAAACTGCCTAGGACCATAAGACACATTCGTGCCAAACCTCATGAGTCTAGCTCTTTTATTTTGGACTGCATCGTGTCTTCTACAGACGGACGTGCGTCCGTCCGTACGTACATTTTGGAAAAGTCTCAGAATTGATCATAGATCAATAAAATATATATTTTATGGGGTCCCCGACCGATATTTCGATGCGTTACACACGGAATGACAAAGTGAGTATACCCCCATACTGTGATTGGAGGGTATAAAAATAAGTACTATATACCTGGGAGCGAAAGAGACTAAAACGGGAAAAAGAAATTGAATGTAACAAAATAAAAAGATTTTTTTACTCTGATATTTTACCTTTAGTCAATTTTCTATTTACTCAACATTTTTTTTCATTCAAAATATTTTTTTATCCAATTTTTTTTTTTCATTTCTTCATAAATTTTTTTTCCAAATTTCCGGATGTAATAGTTAAAAGGACTCGAAAATTTGCAGCGGAACGAACGTGATTACGCGCTTAACGGCGCTAATAAATTTTATTGTGAAATATTAGGAATTCCACACCAAATGTCCCGCTACAGAAAACATGTGTCCCGTGAATTTCTGTATAGGTTGTATGAATAGCCTTATATGTATGTAATTAAGAAAATTGCGTTTTTAGTTTTTTAATTTTTCAAAAACTGGGCTTAGGGGGCGTGGTCAAATATTGGAAAAATTGTCAAATTTGTGACGAGTTCTTTTGATTAAATATTTATCACATTAAAACGGAATGCACCACACTATCAAAAATTTACATTCTTATATAGTTTTGTATGGGCTATTCGATTAAATTTTTTTCTTGGAAATTTTCAGAACCCGTTCTGAAATTTTCCATTTTTCAAAAAAAGTCAATTTATCAAAAATCCGGCCACTTTTTTTTAAATTTTTTTTTTTTAAAGTTCAGTTGTTTGTCCATCCACACAAAAAAAAATCAGAAACGCGTTTTTCGTTTTTTTTTTCGAGAAAATCGCATTTGATTTTTAAATTTCATAGCAATTTTGTAATTTGCTTGTATTTTCTTGTTTTAACAATGCGAATGAGTATTATTAATTGCATAAATATTACTCATATTTATTATTAATTGCATAAATATTACTCATACGCTGTTATGGTCTTAAATGAAATAAATCACATTTCCCCAGATTTTTTTTTTTTTAAATGCAGAAATTTATGAATTTTGAGTAAATTTTTACTTGACACAATTAAAAACTTACTTAAAAATAAACGAAAAATTTTGAGTAAAGTTTTAATTGTGTCAATTAAAAATTTACCCAAATTTTTTTGCAAAAATTTATTAAATTTGCATTAAAAGTTTACTATCGTTTACTGGTGCAAAATTGAGGAACTTTTTACTTAATAGTGTTAAAGATTAACTTAATTTGTTTATTTTTTCTGGACGGGCATGGTTGTTAAAAATTAAAATCACAATACATGCAATTTTTAAAAATGGAAGACAAAAATATTGTTAGATAAAAAAGTATTTTGTATGGTTAGGGGGTTTTTTAAGGATAATTTGTTTTATTTTTGAGTACAACGGAAAAAAGTACCTGACAACTTTGCATATGGTTGGTTTGCTATGAGGTAGAGATGGGCGCGTGAGTGAATTTTGACTCACGCACGCTCACGAAATAAAAATATTGCTCACGCACGATCACGCACGAAATTATTTTTTCTGATCACGTTCACGCACGCTCACGTGAGTTACTAAAATTTTTCTCATGCTCACGAAAAAATCACGCTCACGAATACTCACGAAATTAAAATTAACAAATTTTTATTTCACTTCTTTCGATTTCTTGAACAAAAAGTATTGAATTTTCTTAAAACAATAATAAAAATCACAATTTTGGATTAATTTCCCTTTAAATTCAATATAATGACGATTTTTTACTCGTTTTCTGTTTCAAACAGCACAAAAAAAATCACGCAAATTCACTAAACAAAAATTACTTACGCACGCTCACGCACAAAACTATTTTTTATAATCACGCGCACTCACGATCACGTGAGTAAAAATAAATTTCACTAACGATCACGCGTGATTCACGCGTGAGTCACGTGAATCACGAAAAATTCGTGTCACGCGCGCATCTCTACTATGAGGTCTTGATATATTCAAAGTAAATTAATAAAGTACAACGCTAGGCGTATAAGTGATATATATTTCATATGTGTACAAATATTACTTATACGTATGTGTGATTTAAATGAAACTGATGGTGTTTTATTCTCTGGCAAAATGTGTTTTTTTTTTGCATTTTGCCACAAAAATTATGTTGTTTTCTAAAAAATGTCAACCCTTTTAAAGGATATCGTGTTTTTTTTTCTAAAAATGTCTTCCCTATATAAGTGCCTTATACAACAGCTGACTTTTTCTGTGTTGTTTTCTCCAAACAGCTGTTAAAAAAAAACGGCTGTATGTTGTGTTCTATTCCAGTCAAATAAAATGCAAATTTATGAAGGTGTGAGTTAAACATTTTAAAAATGTATACTCTAAAAAGGCAAAAGATTTTTTTTCAGAAAAGAAAACACCATGAGTTTTACAATTTACAGTAAAACTCGGTCATAACGAGTTATCGGTTATAACAAACTAATTCTACTTCTTGTATAACAAACTCGGTTATAGCTAAGCCTCGATTAAAACGAACTACTTATTATGGTCCCACGAATATAATATCGTATGCATTTATGTTTTTTTTTTTTAACGAACTGCCACACACGTTCATTAACTTTGTAGAAAATATTAAGGTAAATATTTTCCTGGAACATATTAATCCCCTAACTTCACCACATAATTCTAGTAATCGTAACAAAAACCCTTCAAACGGGGAACAACTAAAAAAAAAACAACCTTGTAAAATTACATGAAAAACTTGTAACTTTAATTTTGTTTGCTACCTCTTATTTGACAAAAATTCCTAGTAATTTTACAAGCTTTTTACCAATAATTTTGTAATTTTACAAGTTTTTTTTACCAATATATTTGTAAATTTACAGTTTTTTTGGCGCAATTAAAATTACAAGAAATTCTCGTGAATTTACTAGATTATTTTTGTAAAATTATCTTGGAAATTTGTTAAATTACAAAAAAATTGTAAAATTACAAAAAAAACAAATGTAAATTTCGATCCAAATTTGTTAAAAAACAAGGAAAACTGTTAAATATTGGTAAAATGGGATTACGAGAATTTTCCTAGTAAGTTGACAGTTTTTTTGTGTGTAGCCATGTGAATGGGTGAAATTTTAATATTTGCCTGATCCTGGTCAAGCTTTTTGGGAATATGCTCCAAACTAGAGATGGGCGCGTGAGTGAATTTTGACTCACGCACGCTTACGCTCACGAAATAAAAATATTGCTCACGCACGATCACGCACGAAATTTTTTCTGCTCACGTTCACGCACGCTCACGTGAGTAACTAAAATTTTTCTCTAATCACGCTCACGGAGACTCACGAAATTAAAATAAACAATTTTTATTTTTACTTTTTTCGATTTCTTGCACAAAAAGTATTGATTTTCCTTAAAACAATAATAAAAATTATTTTAAATCACAATTTTGTATCAATTACCCTCTAAATTCAATATAATGACGATTTCTTTTACTTGTTTTCTGTTTCAAACAGCACAAAACAATCACGCAAATTCACGAAACAAAAATTACTCACACACGCTCAATCACGAAACTATTTTTTTTAATCACGCGCACTCACGATCACGTGAGTAAAAATAAATTTCACACACGAATCACGCGTGAATCACGTTAATCACGAAAAATTCTTGTCACGCGCGCATCTCTACTCCGAACAATGAAATATCTTGTTTTGTTAAAAAGTTACACCATTTAAAACATGAAAATTAAAAAAAAAAAAAATATATTTTTTCATAAAAAGTAACAACACTCTTTTTCCTCCAGCTAAAAAAAAACTTTCGTTTAGAACAATGGTTCCCAACCTTTGATTCTCGCCCCACTGGGGGGCAATTTGAAAGTTCCAGGGGGGCAACGAGCAAATTTTCAAGATTTTTTTAGTCAAATTAACTACAAAAACTATTTTTTTTAGCAAAATTTACTGCAAAAATTTTGTTAATTGTTAAAAATTTTTACTAAAAATTTAGTTTAAATGCTTATTTTACAAAAACTTTGCTAAACCTGTAGTAATTTTTCATTAGAAACAAAAATTAGAAAAATTAAAAAAATTTTTCTTTAATTTTAGGGGGGACAAAGCAATTTTTTTAACTTAAAAGTGGGGCGTGGCGTAAAAAAGGTTGGAACCATTGGTTTAGAACATGTAAATTTACTTTATCAATTTGTCTGAAAAGCAACATGACGTAAAACGGTTTAAAAAATAGCGTGTCAGAATTTTATATTTTTTTGTACCGCCAAAGGGGGTAGGTATGTTCTGCAAAAATATTGGAGTCCCGGTCGTGATCCTATTGAACATGTGGGGACCCTACATGTCCAAACTTAAGTTTTGAAATTACGTTGGCTACAACTGGTATGAATTTTACTGCAATCGGTCCAGTACTTACTGAATAACCAAATTATTTCCAAAAAAAAATTTGAAAATAAACCACTGTGCGATGTCGGAATATAGTTATTCGTGTCGGTTGCCAATCCTGATTTGCAATAGAAAACAAAAGCAAACATGATTTTTTTTTTTTAAAATGTTAAATGTCAAACAGTTAATCTATTCTTGTACAAAAAACCACTCGTTTTATTTTCTAAAAAAAGGATGCCTTTTTCTATATAAACAAACTAATGTTGAAACATCTGTCACTTGTGTTTTTTGTTTATTTTCCACTTTCTATATCCACTTCCAAACAAATTATATGTTAAAGATGATTTTTGTATTATCCTCTCTCTCTATGAATGGCATATATATTCTCTTAATACATTTTTTAGAACTTTTTAACATTTAAGGACATTTACCATTCAAAGAGCAAATTTAATATTCTACTTGTACCATCAACATCAACAGTTTTATAACAGTCGCCGTGGTAGACGTTTGTGTTGCACTAAAATAATTTAAAAATCAAACTAAATAAAAATTTATTAATTAAATCTGTATAATAAAATTGTGAAAAAATTAAAAAAAAAAAAAATAGTAAAAAAAAATATTTTTTTAAACAAAAATCTTATACAAATCCTTTAAAAACCCAAGTGAAAACAAAAGTAAAAACAATAATTTCATAAAACAAAATTTTTTTTTGTTAAAGTGTTATGCAAAAATTTTTTCGTGTATCACATATCCTATAAATGGTCTTCTTCTCCACCCCCACCCCTCTTCTCTCTCACCACCTTTTAAGACCACCAACATTATCTTACTTAAAATCCCAATTGTTAATAAATATTCGAAAGTAGTTTTACCCACCTATCAACAAACCATCCTGCTATAGTTTTGTTGTAGTATCTTGAACACCCACTAACACACAAAGAAAAATCGTGTCTCTTTTCACGGCCTACATACGTACGTAGTAACTGTGTCGTTTATGTTGGTTGTTCGTAAGTTCATTTGTTTCGTTTAAAACAGTGTTGTCAATTTTTGATTAAGCACAAACGGCTTAAAGATAATATAAATAAATATAAACTTTCAGACTTTTTCTATAGAAAAAATATTTCCGAGTATTTTTCTAAGGAAAAAGTTTTTAAATTGTGCAAATTTTTTAATAAAAAAAAAAACCTCAGAACATGAAAAGTTCTCCATGCGAAAAATTCCTCCAAATGTAGAAAGTTTTCTATACGACAAATATTTCTAAATATTAGAATTTTTCGTTGGAAAGAGACTTTTTTTATTTTTTTTCAAAAATATTTTTTTTAAGTTTCTTTAAGGATAAGTAATAACACAGTGCAACAACCAGAATCGGAATGAGATGAAACCAAAAGCAAATCGTTGGTGCGCCAACCAGAACCGCTATGTGTATTTTAAAATTTTTTGAAGATACTTTATTAACAGCTAAATTTGGTACTTTTGCGCTATTTTTTTTAAATTCAAACTAGTGTTAATAGAAAATTTGAATGAAAGAAATATTGTGTTAAAGCACCGCGAAAGGTCAAAATAACGCTGATTTGCAAGCCTCTTCAAAAAATTTTGAAAAACACATAGCGGTTTTGGTTGGCGCACCGACGAAATGAAAGTTGAAATTTCCATAACAAAATCCTCAAGATTTTTTTTACATGCATTTGAAGTTGGTGAACTTTGGTTATATATAATTATAACACATAATATGCTTAATTTTGTAATTGCCTTTTAATAACAATCCTACGCAACCGTGCACAGAGGTTTTAAAATTAGTTTGGCTGGAGAAGAAACGGTAATTTGTTATCTCCTATACTATGCAAATAAACCTAGCCATGTTACATAACAAATGATAGGTCTTTGGAAAACCTATTTTCGTGTGCAAAGAACGTGTCCAAACATGCACAACTTTTCGTCATATTGAGAAAAATACCAAAATTTTACAACATTTTTGTTAATAAGTCAAAAAAATATTAACTTTTTTGGTACGTTGTTAGCATCGCAAGATAGGTATTTTAAATACCTTTAATCTGATACCATATATGCCTATATTAAATTTGAGTAAATTGGCGTTAATCGTAATAAGCTGATAAAGGTCAATTTCCCCCCATACAAATCGACCACCCAAAAATGAGTTTGGGCCGCTAAAAAAATACGTGTCGAATTATTTTTCGTTCTGAACATCATATCCAAATTTCACGAAGATTTGAGGGGGACACCAGGGAGACTCTCCTTGTCAGTGCGTTATGTTTTGGCACTTTTAAGCCAATTGTTTATAAATTTTGAGCCTAAAAGTTTTAAAAATTTTTGAAGGTACGTTTTAACTAAAAAATAAATGTTTATGGCCTGTGTGTATCTAGTTTAATACATAGTAGTGCTCTGTAGAAGTTGACATTGTGATATAAACTATGGTTTAATGGAATGCAACTTTTGAAATTCGATCGGATTCGCTCCAATTCTTGTTTTGATTATTAATTTGGATAATTGTTGTTGTGATGTTCAAGTATTGCTTGCTTGCTAGTTTGCGCAAGTTCGGGTTTTTTGTGTCCGTCCGTCTATCCAAATAAACGGGTTACACGAGATACAGACCGCAAATATCAATCGATTTGGCTGAAATTTAAAATTTAAGTTTATGCGATAAGCAAAAACGAAACCTATTAAATTTTGACAAAATCAGTCCATGTTTACCCATAGCCCCCATATACCACACCAAACCACCCTCCCGATATTCACATAAATCTCCCAAAATACATAAAAACGCTGAAATAAATAAATATTGTTTAAAATTGATTCAATTCAATTCTTTTATAAATTTTATAATCGCAAAAAAGCATTAGACTTTATTATTTTACATTTCTGAATTAAGCGCTTCTAGATTGGGTATTTCGGCCACTGTGCAGTGCACTGTGGTTTATTATAAATTTTTTTTGGAAAAAATTCGGCCATTCAGTAAGTACTGGCCCGATTGCAGTGAAATTTATACCGGTTACAGGTAACGTAGTTTCGAGCTTAAGTTTGGACGGAGGGCCCCAAATGTCCAATAAGGGCGCCTCCAGGGGAACCTAAAGTGGAGGGAACCTTTTGCATACAAAGGCTTTAAGTGCTTGCCAATTTGTTGTTTATTATCCGATTTTTATGATCGGAATGCTTGAAGTAGTCGTTATCTCTTTTACTTTCCGATTTATAGCCATTTGAATGGGGAAAATTTTATTTTTTTGTCCAATTCCGGTCCAGTTTTTCGGAAATTTGTGTAAAAAATGGGTAAACTTTCGATGTGGCTGGGTAGCTCAAAATAAGAAATGTTGACACGCTGTTTTTTTTTTTTTAAATCATCTACGTGGTATTGCCTTTCAGGTCAATCGAAAAAATTTACATGTTCTAAAGATGGAAGCAAAAGAGTGTTGGTACTTTTTGGGCACAAAATCCCAATTTTTTTTTTTGATTTTTTTTTAAAGTTCAAAATCGTTTAACTTTTTAACAAAAAAATATATTTTATTCGTTATGGTTTTAAAATATCAAAAATTTATCTAGCTAACTAAAAATTCAGGTTTGAAAAAAATCGGACGTCAGGCGACCAACCTATTCCCGAAAAACTGGACCAGGATCGGAAAAAAATAAAATTTTCCACATTCAAATGGCTATAAATTGGAAAGTAAAAGAGATAACGACTACTTCAAGCTTGTTTTTCTAGGTATTTACTAGCGCTTTCAAAAAATTTAAATTTCATAAAAATCAGATAATAAAAAACAAATTAGCAAGCACTTAAAGGCATTGTGTGCAAAAGGTGTCCCATTTTAGGTTTCCATGGAGGCTCCCTTATTAGACATGTGAGGTCCTCCGTCCAAACTTAAGCTCGAAATTACGTTACCTATAACCGGTTAAAATTTCACTGCAATCGGCAATCCAGTACTTACTGAATGGCCAAATTATTTCTAAAAAAAAACTATTATAAACCACTGTGCAGTGGTTCAAAGATTATGAGCAAAACCGTGAATTTTAGATTTGTTACACCATAATTTCACGTGTTTAAAAAACCGTTAAAAAAGCTTTAAAAAACAACAATATTTTACAAGGTATTTTTGACACTCAAAAATATTTTTACACAAAAAAAAAAAAAAATTACACTCGAAAAAAATTTTAACAAAAAACAAAATTTTGCCAATTGTTTTTTTTTACAAAATATTTCGAATCAAATTGTGTTTTTTTACATTAGGAAATTTACTATCACTTCAAAAGGGATTATGGATTCGGCCAAATCGAATTTTTCCTACTTGTTTTTTTTTTTTTAATTTCAAAATTTTGTCTAAGTATATCTAGAAACCGTCAAAGTTCCTATGTCTGCTAAAAATTTAAGGCAAAATCCACTTAATTGACAACACTGGTTTTAACATATTTCTTTTTATATTTTGTTGGTTTTGTGTATGTCCTCGTAAAATTTATTTAACAGTTTGATTTTACTATTCCTGAATATCGTTTCGAATATAAAAAGTGAAAGTATTTAAAAATAACCACAAAATAATAATAATAAAAAAATCTATTAAAAACATAAGATAAGTGCAAAAACAAATAAAACCTTAAAAAAAATTTAATTTAACAAAAAATTTAAAAACCAGTACAATTATAAAGAAAATTAAATAAAAATCTATTAAATGTGTATGTATCACATACATACACACGCACACACATACAAATGAATTAATGTGTATGATGATTGTATAAATGATTGTTATTTTATGTGACTAAAAAAGTAACTGTGTTGGTATTGTATACATCTGCTGCTGCTGCTTCTTCAAAGCATTCATCATCTGGTTATCCAGAGGCTCAACTAACTGTGCTTTTGGTCTATGTGCTGTATATGCTTCTGTGTTATATAAGCTTCAATTTTTTTTGTATATAAATTTTCTATTAAAATACAACTTCATTAGTGAAAATCTTCATCATTTCCTTTTTGTTGGATTCATAAAGAATAAAGTAAATTAAGTGGCGTTAATCGTAATAAGCTGATAAAGGTCAATTTCCCCCCATACAAATCGACCACCCAAAAATGAGTTTGGGCCGCTAAAAAAATACGTGTCGAATTATTTTTCGTTCTGAACATCATATCCAAATTTCACGAAGATTTGAGGGGGACACCAGGGAGACTCTCCTTGTCAGTGCGTTATGTTTTGGCACTTTTAAGCCAATTGTTTATAAATTTTGAGCCTAAAAGTTTTAAAAATTTTTGAAGGTACGTTTTAACTAAAAAATAAATGTTTATGGCCTGTGTGTATCTAGTTTAATACATAGTAGTGCTCTGTAGAAGTTGACATTGTGATATAAACTATGGTTTAATGGAATGCAACTTTTGAAATTCGATCGGATTCGCTCCAATTCTTGTTTTGATTATTAATTTGGATAATTGTTGTTGTGATGTTCAAGTATTGCTTGCTTGCTAGTTTGCGCAAGTTCGGGTTTTTTGTGTCCGTCCGTCTATCCAAATAAACGGGTTACACGAGATACAGACCGCAAATATCAATCGATTTGGCTGAAATTTAAAATTTAAGTTTATGCGATAAGCAAAAACGAAACCTATTAAATTTTGACAAAATCAGTCCATGTTTACCCATAGCCCCCATATACCACACCAAACCACCCTCCCGATATTCACATAAATCTCCCAAAATACATAAAAACGCTGAAATAAATAAATATTGTTTAAAATTGATTCAATTCAATTCTTTTATAAATTTTATAATCGCAAAAAAGCATTAGACTTTATTATTTTACATTTCTGAATTAAGCGCTTCTAGATTGGGTATTTCGGCCACTGTGCAGTGCACTGTGGTTTATTATAAATTTTTTTTGGAAAAAATTCGGCCATTCAGTAAGTACTGGCCCGATTGCAGTGAAATTTATACCGGTTACAGGTAACGTAGTTTCGAGCTTAAGTTTGGACGGAGGGCCCCAAATGTCCAATAAGGGCGCCTCCAGGGGAACCTAAAGTGGAGGGAACCTTTTGCATACAAAGGCTTTAAGTGCTTGCCAATTTGTTGTTTATTATCCGATTTTTATGATCGGAATGCTTGAAGTAGTCGTTATCTCTTTTACTTTCCGATTTATAGCCATTTGAATGGGGAAAATTTTATTTTTTTGTCCAATTCCGGTCCAGTTTTTCGGAAATTTGTGTAAAAAATGGGTAAACTTTCGATGTGGCTGGGTAGCTCAAAATAAGAAATGTTGACACGCTGTTTTTTTTTTTTTAAATCATCTACGTGGTATTGCCTTTCAGGTCAATCGAAAAAATTTACATGTTCTAAAGATGGAAGCAAAAGAGTGTTGGTACTTTTTGGGCACAAAATCCCAATTTTTTTTTTTGATTTTTTTTTAAAGTTCAAAATCGTTTAACTTTTTAACAAAAAAATATATTTTATTCGTTATGGTTTTAAAATATCAAAAATTTATCTAGCTAACTAAAAATTCAGGTTTGAAAAAAATCGGACGTCAGGCGACCAACCTATTCCCGAAAAACTGGACCAGGATCGGAAAAAAATAAAATTTTCCACATTCAAATGGCTATAAATTGGAAAGTAAAAGAGATAACGACTACTTCAAGCTTGTTTTTCTAGGTATTTACTAGCGCTTTCAAAAAATTTAAATTTCATAAAAATCAGATAATAAAAAACAAATTAGCAAGCACTTAAAGGCATTGTGTGCAAAAGGTGTCCCATTTTAGGTTTCCATGGAGGCTCCCTTATTAGACATGTGAGGTCCTCCGTCCAAACTTAAGCTCGAAATTACGTTACCTATAACCGGTTAAAATTTCACTGCAATCGGCAATCCAGTACTTACTGAATGGCCAAATTATTTCTAAAAAAAAACTATTATAAACCACTGTGCAGTGGTTCAAAGATTATGAGCAAAACCGTGAATTTTAGATTTGTTACACCATAATTTCACGTGTTTAAAAAACCGTTAAAAAAGCTTTAAAAAACAACAATATTTTACAAGGTATTTTTGACACTCAAAAATATTTTTACACAAAAAAAAAAAAAAATTACACTCGAAAAAAATTTTAACAAAAAACAAAATTTTGCCAATTGTTTTTTTTTACAAAATATTTCGAATCAAATTGTGTTTTTTTACATTAGGAAATTTACTATCACTTCAAAAGGGATTATGGATTCGGCCAAATCGAATTTTTCCTACTTGTTTTTTTTTTTTTAATTTCAAAATTTTGTCTAAGTATATCTAGAAACCGTCAAAGTTCCTATGTCTGCTAAAAATTTAAGGCAAAATCCACTTAATTGACAACACTGGTTTTAACATATTTCTTTTTATATTTTGTTGGTTTTGTGTATGTCCTCGTAAAATTTATTTAACAGTTTGATTTTACTATTCCTGAATATCGTTTCGAATATAAAAAGTGAAAGTATTTAAAAATAACCACAAAATAATAATAATAAAAAAATCTATTAAAAACATAAGATAAGTGCAAAAACAAATAAAACCTTAAAAAAAATTTAATTTAACAAAAAATTTAAAAACCAGTACAATTATAAAGAAAATTAAATAAAAATCTATTAAATGTGTATGTATCACATACATACACACGCACACACATACAAATGAATTAATGTGTATGATGATTGTATAAATGATTGTTATTTTATGTGACTAAAAAAGTAACTGTGTTGGTATTGTATACATCTGCTGCTGCTGCTTCTTCAAAGCATTCATCATCTGGTTATCCAGAGGCTCAACTAACTGTGCTTTTGGTCTATGTGCTGTATATGCTTCTGTGTTATATAAGCTTCAATTTTTTTTGTATATAAATTTTCTATTAAAATACAACTTCATTAGTGAAAATCTTCATCATTTCCTTTTTGTTGGATTCATAAAGAATAAAGTAAATTAAGTGGAGATTACTTTGCTAAAAATGCTATAAAAATACATACACACACATAAATATTTATAAAAAAAAGGTATAATTTGTTATATATGCTTATATGTATATGTATGTAAAAAGTGTTTGTGTTTGTATGTGTGTGTAAATGTGTCTGTTTTTGTCACACGTAAAAGATATAACAGTATTTTTGGAAAGTCTATGGTAATTTATTGATTTGAATTTTAATGTAATTTTTCCTTTTTTTTAACCTTTTATTAAGAATTGTAAAATTAATTTCTTATTTATGGCACTAGGCGTATGAGTTATAAATTTATATTAGTAAAATGAAAAAAATTAATGTTGCTTATACGTTACGTGATCTTTTAAATTGTTGAAAAGGGGTTGTTATGTTTTAAACAGTCATAAGTAGGGCAAGTACTTTCATGCATCTAAAAATCGAAAATATGTGCCTATAATATGCGTCTAAAAATCCAAAATATGCACTAAAAACATCAAAAATATGCATTTAAAAATTATTGTTTTTACTAAAACATAAGTTTGTCAACATAAATTAGGCTTTGTCAAATACTTTAAGGCCCTCGACAATTCTTAACAAAGGTTTTTTTTTTGAGTGGAAACAATGTTTTATTAGTAAAATATTTTTTTCATAGACACATTTTGTCATAAAAATATTTTTAATTGAACAAATTTATTTTGGATGTTTTTTCTTTGAGTCACAAAATATTTCTGGAGTAAAAAATTTTATAAAAAAAATTATAAAAGTACAATATTTTTCTAGAACAAGTAATTTTAATTTTTTTTTCTAAAAAAAGTAATTTTTTAATATTTATCGCTTTTTCTGAATTTTACGATTTTCAAGTCAGAAAATGAATTCAAAAGCAAAAAACCCCACCCTCAAAGCGAAATAAAAAAATGCAATTTTCCTGTAGAAAAATCTTTAATTTAAAAACATTTTTTTCTTTACGATTGGTTAAATGTCTCGAATAGGAACATTTTTAATAGGAAACATTTCTCAGAATCTAAAAATTATAATTCCCAATGAATTTTCTATAAAAAATGTCTCAGAATATTATTTCTACAAATAAATATCATAAAATCTTTTTTAAATTTCAACTCAGTGAAACTGAAATAAATGTTTAAAACAACTGGCAGTTTTTGGAATTTAGAAAAACTGTAAATGCAGTTGTGTAAACAAGACCTTGAACCATCACTGAGCAATGTTTAAGGATTACCCCACTTTATCCGTAAAAGTTACAGAGGGTTAAAGTAGAAAAATCGATAAAAATGGCTTGAAATAATCCATAGTTTTTACCTTCTCTCGCTTTTTCTTTTAAGATCTCCTTATATTTCAATCTTTTCCGGCATAACACAAAGTCAGTACACATAAGAGATTATTTTAATGTTGGTTTGATAGATGCTTCATCGCTTGGTAAGAAGTTATAAGACGGTTAAGTTTTCAAACCAAAAATTAAGAGTTTTTAAATTTTCGAGGTTTTTTGATCAGGGATTTCGGCCCCCTCTATAGAATGAAAAAAGTTGAACTAGAGTTGGTAGCTGTTGTAAGTAGTTCTTAACATTTTGGAATTAATCCCGTTAATGTGCCACGAATAGTTAAGGAGTTTCAGCAGATCAAAGTTCGAATGAAAAAACGTAATTTTTTTAAAATACCAGTTTTTTGCGAGGCACATTCGCGGTTTTATTCGAAATTTGGTGGACTCTTGCGTAAACCGAGTTTTTTGTGAATTTATATAAAAAATCACTGGCGGGTTTATAAAAAATAAATTGCAAAAATTTTATGGCATTTTTGAAAATTGTGCGAAATTTGCAAATCTGTTTCCTATTTTTTTAGTAGCAATTAATGCATCATGTTCATTTTAATACACCAAAAGACGTGCCTTAACGAGTAGAACTGATTTGCTTTTTGACTTTTTACTTTAAGCCATTCTGAGCGGAAAGCGCGATGATTTTATGTAAACCTGTTTTAATCTGGCACATCCAAGGCTTTGCACGAAATCGGATGAAATTTTTTTTTAATGAAAGGCTACTTGATGTGTCATCATAAAATCAGAGGCGGGTTAAAAAATGTTGATGATTTTAGATTTTTTGGACCATATTAAATTTTCTTGTTATAAAAAAGCATCACCGATTTTTTTTTTAACTACTGGTACAATGATACGATTTTCCGTGATTTTTTTCAGTAATACCAACGCGCATTGCCTAAATGTGTTATAAAAAATTGTGAAACTTTTCTTTTACCGCGAATTAATCGCGATTTTAGGTACTTAGATATTTTTTTTAAATTGTTTGGTCATTAAAGGGTTAAATTTATATCATATATTTTAGAAGAAATGATATATCCTGGCATGTTTAATAACGCATGCAACAAATGTGTAAAAAAAAATCTTTAAAATATTTTTAAGATTTTTAAAACGCTAAATCTTAAAACCGCCATAACTTTTGACCCCCTTGCGCGATTTAATATTTATGCCAACTTTCATCGATGTGCCATCAAAACAAAAATCACATATTTTTTACCTCAAAATTTAAGTCATAGACGGAACTCCTCATATATTTTTCAATAAGAAAGTTTCGAATTTTTCTAAGGAAGTTTTGAAAGAATATTAGTGAAAATTAAAAAAATGTCCAATTTATATGAAAATATGCAAAAATATGCATTTATACCAAAATATGCAAAAATATGCAACTACAAATCGATGTCATTTTATTGCAAATTTATTGATTCGGATAGATATTTAATTTATGTTATGTTTACAATGCACATTGGGGCAGCTATATGGGGGCCCTTGGCAAAAAGTCAAAAACTGAAACCGCGAATTTTGAAAAACGGGTAGCACCAATGGAAAGACAATAAAATTCTGCATATAACCTCATACTTATTTTTTATTTTTAGCTTGGGGCCTTCCTATAGAAAGGGTTCAAAGTCAAGCAAAAATATGTTAAATTAAAAAATTAAAATAATTTTATTTTGAAGGCAATGTTTGGTGCACTTAAAGATACATAAAGCGTGCACACTCCGAAATTTTTTGAATGCCTCATGATTAAGAATTATGTTATGAACATTTTTGGACCGTTAAAGCTATAAAAACATGCAAAAAAGTTATACTTTTAGGGGATTTTCAAATAGGCTATTAAGAAAATAAAAATTAATTAAATTTATAATTTCAAAGGAATAAAAGTATACTGCGAATTGCACTGAATTGATACTACTCATATGTGGAATATAGTGCGACATGTATACAACAAGATTCCAAGTAAAACGGTTGCCTTAATTTGCCTTTAGGCCATGTTATCGCGGTATTAAAAACCCTCTAAAATCGAAAAAAAAAAAATAAAATATTAAGTGTTTTATAGAATTTAATTTGGAATCTTACAAATTTCGGCATATAAAAAAATAAGCAACAAAGGAGGATTAAGCGAATTATATATAAGGGGTTCCACACTAAATTTCCAACTCACAAATTTTATTCGAATATATGAGTGGTTCCGCACTAAATGTCCAACTTGAAAATTTTATTCTTATTTATTTCGACCTTACTCTTTCGATTATCAATTCTATTTCGATATTCTTAAAAAATTAATACTATTTTTCGGTTTTATATGCGGGGTTTCACACTCAATTTCCAATCAACAAATTTTATTTATGTCAATTTCGAAGTTACTGTTTTGGTAATGTTAAACAATCATAAGTAAGAGGGATTTATACATATATGAGTGGTTTCACACTAAATTTTCAACTCACGTATTTTAATCGTATCAATTTTTAATTTATTGAATTTTTTATAGATTTCTGTTTTCTGTTTTTTTATTTTATTTTTTGTTAAATATAAATTTGCATTGTTTTCGAAAAATCGAAAAAATGGTTTTATACACACTTTTAACTCTTTTTTTTAAATTTAATTATTTTAATCTGATTTGTTCTCAAAAAAATTCACACAATTTTTTGCATGTTTTTTTGCAAAATGCTAAA
This sequence comes from Pegoplata infirma, assembly GCA_963921195.1. Classification (NCBI taxonomy): domain Eukaryota; kingdom Metazoa; phylum Arthropoda; class Insecta; order Diptera; family Anthomyiidae; genus Pegoplata; species Pegoplata infirma. Next base: position 143,334,413 of record OY992540.1, on the reverse strand, counting down.
AAATATGATATTATTAAATATTTCTCATTCACACTTGTTGAAAAAAATAGTTTTTATTGTTTTTGAATTGTATTTTTTGATATTTTTTTTGCATTTTTTTTTTGCAAACTCTTACTGAAACCAGAGAGTAGATGTTTTTTATTATTTCAACTGAAATAATTTTTTTTTAACGTAATTAAAGATTTTTAAAACAAAAAAATACATTAAATGAACATAATATGGCAAAATTTTCAGAATTTTGCAAGGTAACCATGAAATTTTATAATGCAAATATGATCTACAGATTGTCCCCATTACAACGGTACCACACACTCTCATTAAAAATAAGCAGTTTATTTAATGCCAAGAATCGTATAGGTTTGCCCCAATGTGCAATGCTGACAAGGGAAGTATCTCAACCCTTATGAACCGATTTGCCTGAAACTTAAAATATATATAAATGAGACGATTTTAAGGTTGGGGTGTCTCGGCTTATCGGCCATATCAGTGTTTAAAAATTTCGTTGTCCCCTTATGAAACAATGAGGACCTTCGGGAAAATTTCGATAACTCCCGAACTAACAGGAATATCGTCTAGAACAAAAATACGTGTCGACTTAAATTTAATAAAGATTATTTCGTATTAATATGGTCTATGTCTTCATATGAATACCCCCTAAAATTTGCACATTTTCATGAAAAAAATATTTAACGAAGCAGAATTTTTACGGGGTTATGCCACCGTTGAATAGGCATTAAAAAATCCTTTCTTCTCATATGGAAACATCATATAGTTTCTTTGAAAGAAATCGCTAAAAAAAATCCAAAAAACGATTTTTCGCCAAATTTTGACCCATTTTTTGAACCCCTAAATCCCCGATATGGCCGATAAGCCGAGACACCCCAACCTTAAAATGGTCTCATTTAAATATATTTTAAGTTTCAGGTAAATCGGTTCATAAGGGTTGAGATACTTCCCTTGTGAGTAAAAATATGCATTTTCATGAAAGTACTTGCCCTAGTCATAAGATTAAATATTTTTAAACATTTGTCTAAAAACGTATTTCTAAATAAATAAAAAGACGTTTCTAGAAGACGAACATTTGTATGATGCTCATTTGAGTATTTGTGAGATACTGAATTATTTATTTAAATTAAAACCTTAAGAACTAACTACAATAATCTTAAAACTAACCTAGAACTAGTGTTTCTACCGCTGCGCACAAACAATCCCTGCATGGAACATGTGATAAGATAAACTTATCACACACACAGATTTTATTGCTTGGGAAAAACAGTCATTAAACATGAGTTTAAGGGCTGTTCTAAAATAGCACATCTTGTCTTTAATGATAGGAAAATTCTTATCACTAAGAAAATCCATAAATAGGATAAACAAAATGTTTATGAAATATTTTAGAATAAAACACATGTTCATTTTTGAACAACATTTAAAAAAATAAAAAAACGCAATATTTTTTTTTCTGTTTTTTTTTAATTTGAAAAATAAACTATTGTTATATTTTCAAAATTTTATAATCCGAAATTAGGTTATCTAGAATTGCCAGGATTCTTAATCAATTGTGAGATGATTTTTTTTAGAGCTCAATATCGCCTGCAGTTGTACATTAACAACTACTGAACCGATTTTGAAGAATTTTTATTTAATTTATAGATTATTTAATACTCTAATACTTATCGTGGCCATTTTTTGAAAAGTAATGATTTATGTTGAAGTTGTGCTAACGTAAACTTAAAAAATTTAAAAATTTACTTTTCTTCTTTCATTGAAAAAATAACACTGCTACAAAATACAAAATCGAATGTACTTTTTTATCTTAATAAATATTTTTAAAATGTTTTAATTTGAAATTTGATTAACTAGAAATGCCAGGATTGCCAATCAATTGTAAAATACTTTTTTTAGAGGTCAATATCAGCTGCAGTTGTACATCAAAAACTACAGAACCGATTTTGATGAACTTTTCTTTGATTTATAGATTATTAAATTCTCTAGTAATTGACGTGGCCATTTTTTTTTTTTAATATTGATAATGTAAACTTAAAAAAAAATTGAAAAGTTTTTTTTTTCATTGAAAAAATCACACTGTGCAACAAAAAAAAAACAAAATATAATATAATATACTTTTCAAACGAGCCTGTGCACAGAGGGACAGACAGATCGATTTCCGGCCAAAAGTCCTTATTTGTAAATTCTCAAAAAAATGTTTACCAGTTTGTTGGGCATATATAGATATATTATATAGACGAAATATTTGGGAATTTTTCTAGACGAAAATTTCCTCTAGAAAAATTTTATGATTTCTAAATGAAAAATTTGGGAATTTTTCTATAGGAAAAAGTTGATAATTTTTCTTACAATTTTTTTTTATAGCAAAAATCTTAAAATTTTGACTATTTTGATATAAAAAATCGAACAGTTTTTCTATTGGAAAAAATCTGATAGTTTTTTTATAGGTAAAATCTGAGAATTTTCTATATTAAAGATTTGACAATTCTTCTGGGTAAAAAGAATAGAGGAAATTAAATCATGAGTGAGAATTTTTTCTAGAATTTTCAACAGTCGCATAAGTTATTTTTAGAAAAAATGTTTTTAAATCTTAAATTTTTTTACAGACAAAAAAAGTAAAATTAATCTAAATTTTTCTGTAGGAAAAATAAGAAAATTTTCTTAAGGGAAAATTTTCTTATTTTTTATACAAAAAATGCAATAGAACTTTGACTTTTTCTAAGGGAAAAATTATACAGCATCTGGGACTTTTATAGGAAAAATTTCTAGGAATCTAAGTATTTTTCCTTAGGAAAAATGTCTTAGAATCTGAGATTATTTTCCTTATGAAAAATATATCAGAATCTGAGATAACTTTTATTAGAAAGATGTCTCAGAACCTAAGACTTTTTAATAGGAAAAGCTTTTCTATAAGAAAAAAGTCCTAGAATACTAGAAAATTTTTTTAGATTTTTTCAAAAGGAAAACCTTCTCAAAATTTTTGAGTTTTAATATTAAAAAAATATTCTAAAATCTAGGCCTTTTTGATTGGAAAATAACTCAGAATCCAAGTAAATTTCTATAAAAAATGCCTTAGATTCTGAGAATTTTAGAAAAATATTCTGAGAATTTTTGAAAAATATCACAGAATCTAAAAAATGTCTTAGATTCCGAATTTGTTTTTTATTTGAAAAATGTCTCAGAATCCAATACTTTTTTGTAGAAAAAATTTCGGAGGCTCAGACTCTGAGACTTTTTCTATGAAAAAAAATGACTCAGAATCTAGAAAATTGCCTCTAAAAATTTTAAAAAGCATTCAAGTCTTCAATTTTTCTAATCCCAGGTACTTTCTATGAAATATTTTTTTAAACCCTAAAAATGTAGGTGCAGAAAGATCGTTTCGGTATCTTAAAACTTTTTTGTAGAAAAATAGAAATGAAAAAACTAGTTCAAAACCTAAGAAATTTTCAATGGGAAAAAATCACTTAATCTGAGAATTTTTCTTTACGAAAATTGTTTCTAAATATAGAAATTTTTTGGTGTGAGAATTGCATAAGTATCTGAGAATTTTTTATATGAAGGTGTATCAGAATTTAAAATTTTTTTGTATAAATTCTGATTAATTTTTATTCAAAAATAAAAATCGTTACATTTGACCTTTACAATATTATAATATTTTGAGTAGGTTTATTCTAGCTCGATGTCATTATTTCCTTAACTTATTTAGACTATGATATTCTCATAGAATAATTTTTTGAAAACGTTAGGGGCACCTTCCCCTTGCGATTTTGAACTTCTTTTGAGATAAGAATGTTGCATTTGCTTAGCAAAAGTACAAAAAACCCTTAAAAAAATGCGGTTTTTCTTAGGTTGGTTTAGTTTTCCAAGGGGGAACTTTTTTCCCCTTGGTCCGATTTTGCCCATTTCCGAACTTAACCTGCCTAGGAATATAAGACATATTCGTGCCAAACTTCGGAAGTCTAGCTCTTTTATTTTGGACTGTATCGTGTCTTCTACAGACGGACAGACGGACGGACATCGCTAGAATGTCTTAGAATTAGGGTGTTCAGTCGATTAATTCTTGATCGATTAATCGAACAATTTTAGACGGATAATTGTTCGATTAATTTAAAATTGCTAATTTCGATTAAAGGATTAATCGAAGAATTTATGCCGATTAATCGAATAATAATAACATATGTTTTTTCTGGAAATATGTAAAATTTTTTAAAATTTTTAAGTCCAATAAACAAACCAAATGTATGTTACCGTTGGAATTAAAAAAACACAGTCATGTTTACTTGAGTGGTCGTTATTTTAAATTTGTTTTCTGATTTTCGCTGCTCCTGAAGCTTGGATTTGTTAAACGAAATAAATTAGTACCTGATAAATTTTGGGCCAAAGTTACAGTTAAAATCGGTCCAAGTTTCGAGTTTTCGGCAAAAACGCACTAATTTATAAAAAAAAAATAAATTAAAAATTTAAGATTTCCCAAATGTAGTCAGATAATAAATATAAATTTTTTTGTGATATCGGTAATCCAATAAATTTGTCAAAAAAATTGTTTTTGAATTCTACACAAATCTCTAAAATGATTTTTTTTTAATTTTCTCAAACAAATTAGCAGAAAACTTAAATTTTGATACATGTTGAAATGATTTTAATTTTGTTTTTTTTGTTGTTAATAAAATGTTTAAATACTTGTAATTAATGTTGTTTATTTACTCAAGTAACAAAAAATCTTGTAATTTAGAAAATTTCTGAATTTGTAATTATTCGATTAATCGAACAATTTTAATTTTTTTTCCGTTTAATCGAATAATTTAAAAATGGCAAATATCGATTAATCGTTTAATCGAACAATTAAAAAACCCGATTAATTGAACACCCTACTTAGAATCGATCACTGATCAATAATATATATACTTCATGGGGTCCTAGACCGATATTTCGATGCGCTACACACGGAATGACAAAGTGAGTATACTCCCATACTGTGGTTGGAGGGTATAATAACTGTTATAACAGTTATTTACTCCAATAAATATAAAATAAAAGTTATTTTAGATTTTTTGAACAAAAAGTTTTTAATAACTGTTATATTATACTGTTATTGAAAAAAATCAAAGAATAAAAGTTATTGCAAATTTTAACACGGGACATCTCTAGAAGTCGTTTCATATATAAAATACTTAGTTTGGACAACATTCGTTTACTGATTTTTTTAAAACAAAATTAAACACATAACTGTTATATTTGGTCTCTGCTTTATGTTTTACCAATAACGTTTGTCAATTTGCTAAATACTCTTGACAATGGAATTTGACAAATTTCGAAACACATGTCGAGTAAGTCTTACAAAATGACCATACTAATCAATTTAAAACCAACAAGGTTTATAAATAGTTTCTTGAAAATTGTTAGTTTGACAATATCATCGTAATAATTAGTAAAGAAACGTGACCTCGAGCTGGAGTAATCTTTTTCAATAGAATTTATAGGTCGAATAATAAATAATTTTTATTAATTTAAAAATTAAAACAAAATTTAAAAAGAATTGTTTTTGTAAAACTATTTCAGTTAAAAATTAATTTGATAGATTGGTCATAATTTAGTAAACACATTTCTATTGAAAATTCTCTTTCGAAAATATTGCAGATAGCAAGTTTTGAATATTTACCCTCGATATTTACCATGAATTATGTCAGTTAGCTTTCCTTGCTCTAAAACCAAACATAAATTGCTGGTTTTATTTTAATTTTATATTTACATTAATTTAATTGATTATTATCATTTAATTTGTTATGTACATAACATTTATGGTTATAAATTTAATGGTAAACTGTCTTTCAAAATAAGTAATTTGCACGCTAGTTTGTTATATGGATGGTTGATTGGTTGTTTGTTCATAGGTTTATTTGTTTGTTTGTCTGGCCTTCAACAAAACCAATATGTAATGTAATAATAACAATCATGATACCTTAACATTTATTCTTAATGTGTTGATATCACTTAAATACATAAATATATACTACTACTTACATTAGAGCACCCATAAAGTACATAGGAATGTGCAAAAGTTTTTCCGTTCTCCGCACATTTTCCGGTAGATTGAGCGTTAAAACAATTATCAGAATACACATTTGTTTAAATCGGATGCAAGGAGGCCTTGACTTTGTGGGTGGTTGTTACGTCTAAAACAGCCTTAATATAATCAGTTTTGAAACAGCTACACACACAAAAAAACCCCGTCAAATTACTAGAAAAAGTCTCGTAATCCTATTTTACAAATATTTTGACAATTTTCCTTGTTTTTTAACAAAAAAATTTCGATTGAATTTTATGTTTTTTTTTTGTAATTTTACATTTTTTTTTGTAATTTTACAACTTTTTAAATTTTTTCTACAAAAAAATCTAATAAATTCACGAGGATTCCTTGAAAGTTTTATGCGCCAAAAAAAGTTGTAAATTACAATTTTACTGGTAAAATTCTTGTAAAATTACAAAAAAGCTCGTAATTTTTACTAGGAATTCTCGTAAAATAGGAGGAAGCAAAAATCTAGTAAAGTTACGAGACCTCCTTGTAAATTTTATCGCGTCAGAAAAATTGTAAATTTACAATTTTATTGGTAAAAAGCTTGTAAAATTACAGAATTATTGGCTAAAAGCTTGTAAAATTACAAATATTCTTGTCCAAGAGAATTTAATAATCTACAAATTGAAAAAAAAAAAAATATCAAAATCGGTTCAGTAGATTTTGCTGTACTACTACAGCCGATTTTGTTCTTAAAAAAATCAGAAAATTTCCGGAAATTCTAGTTGACCAAATTTTGAGTTAAAAATTTTTAAAAATATTGTGATAAGTTATCTTTTGGATAAATAAAAAAAAAAAAAATAATTAAAAATATAGCATATTTTTTTTTAATTGCTGTTTTAAAATTGGTAATATCAAGGCTTAACGACACCCCCTTAAGCGATAAAATGAAAAAAAAAATTTTTTCTTGAACTATGTCCATTAAACTACACCATCGCGATAAATATACCAAATATTTCATTTATTTAACAAAAATACAAAAAACATGTAAAAAAAGTGTATTTTTTCAGATGTTGGTTCAGTTCTTCAAGGGGGAACTTTTTTCCCCCTGGCCCGATTTTGCCCATTCACGACCTTAACCTGCCTATGAACATGAGACATATTTGTGCCAAACTTCAGGAGTCTAGCTGTTTTATTTTGAACTGCATTGTGTTATCTATAGACAGACGGACGGACAGACGGACATTCACAGAATGTCTTAGAATCGATCATAGATCAATAATACACGATGGCTCGCAGCTTATTTCGTGTGAAAGATATTAGTTAGCAATTCATTCAAGACAAAGATAACCAAAATAGACCTAATTATTATCAGATAAGTATTTTTGTAAAAAGTTCTGTGTATGTAATTAATCAAGCTTTAATTAAAGCTTAATGACGTTCAGATTGTCTAAATATTAAATGTGCTACGAGGGTCGAACTGGAAATTGAAATTATTGAAAGACCTTTTTTAGAAAATTTCTTAAAAATATTTCTAGGTCGATTCAATCCAAACTCAAACATAAAAAAATTAAAAAATAGTCCAATAGTTAATATTCATTTATTTAATAATTTTTCCAAAGACCCAAACAAAAATCAAAATTTTTAAAACACAGTAGAAGAAATTCGAATTTTTTGACCTCCAATTCTTTTGAACACCAATTTTTTGTAAACAAAGAAAAGATTTAATTGTTTAATAATTTTAGTGCACCTAAGTGTATAGTAATGAGATATAAAAATAATTGAACATTTCCTTTGTTTACAAAGAATTGGAGGTCAAAAAATTCGGATTTCTTCGACTGCATATTAAAAATTTTGATTTTTGTTTGGGTCATTGGAAAAATTATTTGATAAATGACTATATACTATTGGACAATTTTTTAAATTTGAAATGTTTGAGCGAGGGAAAAATCGACCTAAAAGTATTTTTAAGAAATTTTCTAAACAACGTCTTTCAATAATTTCAATTTCCATTTCGACCCTCGTAGCACGATTAATATTTACTCAATCTGGACGCCATTAAGCTTAAATTAAAGCTCGATAAATTACCTACACAGCACTTTTAACAAAGATACTCGTTTGATAAATCAATTGTAATTCTTAAAAGATCAATTGTTATTCAAAAAGATCAGTTGTAATTCGAAAAAGTTCTATTGTAAAGCCGAATTAAGAGATTAATCACAATTGGAGCGGGAAGCGGTTTTCCGCAACTCTCCCCATACATTTTATATGCAATCAAAATTCCGCGGCGTTTTTCCGCCGAAATAGATTCTATTCTATTTTCATGGCGTTTTTTTTCTCTCTTTCATTTTTCCTCTGATTTTACTTTTTGGCGTTGCCAGACTTTAACCAAAAAAAAGTATTGTTTTTCTGTACAGTGTTGTAAAATACAAGTAAAGTACGAGTTTTTTGGCAGATGGAAATAAACAACAAAGCACAACAGAAAAAAAATATGGAAAATTATTCAAACAATGGAGTTTGCTGAAAAATTAATAGATATTGTTAAAAAATATATCAGCTTTACCACAAGAAAATAAAATAAATTTAAAATGAGCTTTTAATTTTATTTCCATACAAATTGTTTTTGTTTTTAAAATCAACTTTCAAAAAATGTATTGAAAATTTGAAATTTAAAATAAAACTTTTGTTAAAATAGACTTTTTGTTTTCTTGTGGTAAGGGCCTATGATTTTTTATGCAATTTTTCAAGTTTTTAGGATGCAATATGTAAAATTTGTTTCACGGAATGCGTATTTTATTTTTTATTGTTTCGAATAAATAAATTGTGCAAAAGTTGCTGTTATTTTCTTGTTTTGCAACTGTTTTATAAGATTTTGTCTCTTGGTCTTAATTGAATGAGTTCTTATAATATTGAACAATTTTTATTGTTTAAATATAAAAATAATGTGGTTGCCAAAAGTAAAATTTCTAAATAAAATTAAAATAATTATCACAACAATTATATATTTCGAGGTATGAATGTCAAAAATAATGCAAAGAAAACCGCAAACCGCTTGACGTTTAATTTAAATTAATCGCTCGATTTTTGAAGCGTTTTTCCGCTTCCCGCTCCAATTGTGATTATTCTCTAACAATGGCAGAGTACTCCGTGCAGAGATTGGATTTTGTTCCTTTCTCTTTCACACTTACACATTTTTAGTATATTGTCGTCTCTATTTTTAGAGATGGTACTCTATAGTACAGAGTACTCCGACCAGGGCTGCCATATTTGCCGATTTATCGGCATTTTGCCGATTTTTTGCCTCAAAATTATCGAAGTGCCGATTTGCCGATTTTTGCTCCAAAAATGCAGATTTTTTGATCAACTCTAAAAGCACTGTCACATTTTATACCCACCCCTTAGCTGAAGGGAGGATTTATGTATATAAGTTTGTCATTCCGTTTGTAACACCAGCAAATATCGTTCTAGGACCCCATAAGTGAACATACTCATGGCCCTCCATCGATTTTAATTCAATCTAACGATGTCCATCCATCTGGCTGTAGAAAACACATCATGTTCATTTGAGTGGAGCGGTTTTTTTTAGTTTACTTATTGCAGGGGTCAAAACAGTTGTCTTTTAGGGTCAATATTAACACAAACAGATATCGAACCTGTTAGGAAATGTCTTTGGGTTTTTTTTACCTAAAATCGGAAAGCTCTAAAAAAAATTTAAATTTTTTTTTTTAATTTTTTTGCTGGAATTATTTGTTAGTTCTTGACAATAGAATCTGACAAATTCCAAAACACATGTCGATTAAGGGCGGATTACTCAATGAAAAGTTAGCTGCTAACTGCCGAGTTAACAGAGCCTTATGTCAAAGTTTGTATGAAAAAGTTAAATTTAACGGATAGTTATTTTATAACGGAGCATTGAGTAATCCAGCCTTAAGTGTTGCAAATATCACCAACATAAATAAATTTAAACAGAAAAATAGTATTCTTGAAAATTATTCTAGAGAATATCATGGTTTTAATTAGTAAAGGCACTAATGACCTCAAGCTAAAATAAACCTACTCAAAATATAATATTTTGAAGATCGAATAAAACAATTTTTTCTTTTTTATAAAAATTATTCAGAATTTTTAGTTTTTTCTGAAAATATAACGCAATATTAGTGCAGTATTGAAAAGTTTTAATAAGCGTATTAATTATCGTTTTCCTTTAATGCTAAATTGTTCTATTTTGCTATTTTTTGTCAATAAAAATATGTTTTATTGTATTTAAAATGGTTATTTTTCATTTGCCAATTTTTTTAAATTGAAGTGCCGATAATGCCGATTTTTTTTGTTGAAAACATACCGATTTTTCATTAAAATCATCTGGCACCCCTGACTCCGACATTGTGTCGGAGCCTTAAAGCTGAATTCACAATGATGGAGTACTCTGTGCCAGAGAGTGGATTATGTTCCTTTCTCTTTCGCATTTACAGAGTTTTTGTCTGATGTCTTCCTTATTTTTAGAGATGGTACTCTGTAGTACAGAGTACTCCGATATTGTGTCGAAGCCTTAATTCTTAAAAGACACTGTTCAGCAAATTTTGGGTCTTCGAGTGTATCTGGAACGGGAACAAAAAATAATGAAAGTATACCAATAGAAGACCAAAACCCGCAGAAGGGTTTGGAAAACTTAGCTTGAGTTATTTTTTTTATGGCCCACTGGAGTTTTTTTTTTTTTTAAAGGCGTTTTGAATAAGTAAAAAAAGTACTAAATCTAATACTGAGGTAAATAATGTTAATACATGTCTTCAGTAGAATTTGATGGCGGTTCTTTGCTTTAAATATATTAACCCTCTATCTCCCTTTCTTAGGGGTCAATTTGGTACATTTTTCAAATATCCTCATAGAACACCAATAAAACGTGCGTTAAAAGGGTTAAAATGTTCTACAAGAATTTCTGCATCAAATTTTTCTAGGGGTTGTCGAAGTTCAAAAGTTCGTGCGAAAATTGCAAAATGCTTAAAATTGTAAACTATCACATACTATTAAATTTTTTTTCATCAAAGTCGTGTGAAATAAGTCGAAAAATTTGTTATAAATCTGCATCTGAAATAAATTACGATAATAGACGTCTTCAGTGAAATTTGATGGCGATGCTTTTCTTAGAACGCATCAACCCTTTATCTCCCATTTCTAATGATCATTTTGGCTATTTTTTCAAATATCCTCTTAAAACACGACTAAGGCGTGCGTTTAAAGGGTTAAATGTTCTACAAACATTTTCTGCATGAAATTTTACTGGGGGTTCGTGCGATATAAGCAAAATTTTTAAAAAAGGAACATTTTAAGCTATCATAATAAGCTAAATTATGTTTCACCAAAATACTTTACATTTTTACTTTTTAAAGCATTCTGCACCATTCTCACGAACTTTTGGCCCTTGACAACCCCTAGTAAAATTTGATGCAGAAAATGTTTGTAGCACATTTTAACCCCTTAAAGGCATGTTTTAGTGATGTCCTATAAGGGTATTTGGAAAGAGGACAAAAATGACCCCTTAAAATGGGAGATAGAGGTTTAATATATTCTAAGAAAAGAACCTCCATCAAATTTCACTGAGGACATCTATTTTCGTAGTTTATGTCAGAAGCAGATTTATAACATTTTTTCGACTTATTTCACATGACTATTATGAAAAACAATTAAATAGTATGTGACAATTTACAATTTAAGTATTTTGCACTTTTCGCACGAACCCCTAGTGAAATTTGATGCAGAAAATCTTAACCCTTTAAACACATGTTTAATTGGTGCTCTATGAGGATATATAAAAAAAGGACCAAAATGACTTATAAAAATGGAAGATAGAGGGTTAATATATTCTAATAAAAGAACTGTCATCAAATTTCCCTGAAGACATGTCGTGACATTTTTTATCTCAGAACTAAATTTGATACTTTTTTTTGAGTTATTTAAAACGCCTTTGAAAAAAGTTTAAAAACTTCAGTGGGCCATAAAAAAATAACTCGAGCTAAGTTTTCGAAACCCTTCGAGAGATTTGCTCTACTGTTGGTATACTTAAATTTTGTTTGGTCCCATTCAAGATACAAAATCGTTTTGCACAGTGTAATTATACAAAAGACGATAAAAACGCAGGAAACGTTTAAAAATTAATTTGTAAAATCATACAATTTGCCTTTATTCGCATAAACTGTTCAATTGATATCTTTCGAATTTAAACAATTTATCGTTTTTGAATCATAATTGATCTTTTTCGAATTACAATTTTTCTTCTGCGAATTACAATTGTAATCTTCGAATTATAATTTATCGTTTTCAAATTAAAATTTATCTTTTTTGATGTATAATTAATCTTCTTTGAATTACAATTGATCTTTTCGACTTATAATTGATCTTTTTTAAATTACAGTTGATCTTTTTCGAGTTAAAATTGATCTTTTTTGAATTACAATTGATCCTTTACCAATTACAATTGGAATTTTCGAGCTACTGATGAAATTTTCGAATAACAAGTAGAATCTTCGAATTAAAAATGGAATGATTGAATTAAAAAGGGAATCTTCGAATAACAATTGATATTTTTTGGAATTAAATCTTTAAATGGTGTAGAGCAATGGTTCCCAACCTTTTTTACGCCACGCCCCACTTTTAAGTTAAAAAAATTGTCTTGTCCCCCTACACTAAGAAAAAAATTAATAGTTTTTCTAATTTTTGTTTCTAATGAAAAATTACTACTTGTTTTGCAAAGTTTTTGTAAAATAAGCACTTAAATTAAGTTTTTAGTAAAAATGTTAAGAAATTAACAAGATTTTTGTAGTTAATTTTGCAAAAAAAAAAAAAAATAGTATTTGAGTTAAAACACCTCAATTCAACCGAAAAAAGTAGAATTTTTGACCTTACCCCTTTCGAATTTGATGAAACTTGGAATATTGTTGGGCCCTTACAAAAAAATCATAGTGCCAAAATTTTGGACTTCTGGTACTTTTTCTTCCCGAGATATGGGGTCTTGAAAATTGGCAAAATCGCATATATTTGAGAAAAGTGTTCTGAGATAAATAAAGATAACTCGAAAAGTAATTACAATATACGTCTCAGTCAGGTCGCAAATAATAGGTAATAAGACAGCCTTTAAAATGGCATTCCCCAAGATTTTTTTTGAAAAAGGTCAAAGGTCATTGGTTTTAACCTTAATTTTTGGAGAGCTATATCTCAAAAAACGATATTTTTAAAATTTTGGAAAAAATATATGTGATTAAGAATCATCTATACTACTTAAGTTTAAATTTTCAGGATGGAGACTTCATTGGAACTTTTTATATTAATAGAAACGTTGTGACAGGAAAGAAAAAGCGGTGTAATTTCCCTTAGAAAAAAAAATATTTTTTTTTTGTCTTTGAAATTCTGGTACCAAAATATATTTTTCTGAATCTTTTTGACGTGCTGAGTCCAAATATGACCTTTGAACTGGCCTCTCGCTATTAGTTTTCGAGATATCTGCACATAAATATGTGAAAATTGCTAAAATGCTATTGCTGTGTTATTTTTGAAAATTAAGGTGCATATATCTTAAAAAGTAGCGATAGGCCAGTTCAAAGGTCATATTTGGACTCAGCACGTCAAAAACATTCAGAAAAATGAACTTTGGTACCAGGATTTTTAAAGACAAAAAAAAAATATTTTTTTTTAAGGGAAATTACACCGCTTTTTCTTTCCTGTCACAACGTTTCTATTAATATAAAAAGTTCCAATGAAGTCTCCATCCTGAAAATTTAAACTTAAGTAGTATAGATGATTCTTAATCACATATATGGGGGTTTTCGTGTCAACTGACACAACTTTTGAAACCGATGTCTTCCGATCGGGATGAAATTTGCACCAAGGTTAGTTCTATTGGATAGTAGTTCAGACACAATTTTTCAACGAGATCGGTCAAGAATTCTCTGAGTTAGAGGGGGTCCAAATTTGACATTTTGGCCAAAGAGGTGTTGATTCTCATCCATGTAACTTCTTACCTATTGTTTTTAGCAAAATGTGTCCCAAAGAGTTTAGATAGCTATTTCTTCAGTCTTTCGAAAAAAAAATATAAAAAAAATAAAAAAAAAAATTTTGATTTTTTTTCTTAAAAATCCAAAACTTTTTTGACTTTTTCCCCAAATTGGGCCCCTTTTTTTTTTTTTTTTTTTGATTCAAAAGAAAGCTTAGGTGATTTGCTTTACGAGCTGTGGGGTCGCTTAGTGGGATGCGAGTGGGATATCTATGAAAATTATTTTTTTTTAACTTTGGAACACAAAAAATGGTTCTTCAATTTGCACTATTAGGCGTGGGATAGCTAACCAGTTTTCGATTTCGATCCGCGATACCCTCTAATTTTTTTAGGTTCGAAAAAGAAAGCACGAGCCAAAAAATGGGGGCGGTGGGGAGGGGCCATATGGCCCCTCATTGGGGTCAAAGTTGGGCGTAAAGAGGTAAAAATCCCCAAAAAGCCCCAAAACTCCCCTAGAAACGCCCCTGGAGGGGTGCAATGTGAGACCGACCTCCAATAATTTTCTGCCCCCAACATTTTTCTTGAACATACCTTACCCCTATTTCCACTTCCTAAGGGGGCTCCCATACAAAACATTTTTAAAAAATTTGATCCTACTATTCTAACTTACCCTAAAGTGCCCCTAGTGGGGCCAAATGTATGACCGACCTCCATTATTTTATTAATTCCAACATTTTTTGCAAACATACCTACAATGTATCTTTAACCCTTAAGGTGGTCCCCATACATTTCTTTTAATTTTTATAAATTTGTTTTATTAAACCAGCTCCTACCGCCCCTACCGTGCCTCCTAGAGAGGCAAAAATTACGACCAACCCCCATTATTTTTTAGTTACCAACATTTTGTCCGAACATCATAACACCCTATCTCCACTCCTTAAGGGGCTCCCATACATTATAAAAACATGTATTTTTAAAAACTAATAAAAAAATTAAAAAAAAAATGTATGGGGACCCCCTTAAGAGTTGAAAATAAAGGGTAGGTATATTCTAAGAAAATGTTGGAGTTGAAAAAATATTGGGGGTCGGTCATACAGTTTACATCTCTAGGGGCAGCCTATGGACAGTTAGAGCGGTAGGAGCAAATTTTATAAAAATGTCATTTTGTATGGGAGCCCCCTTAGGAAGTGGAAATAGGGGTAAGGTATGTTCAAGAAAAAATGTTGGGGGCAGAAAATTATTGGAGGTCGGTCTCACATTGCACCCCTCCAGGGGCGTTTCTAGGGGAGTTTTGGGGCTTTTTGAGGATTTCTACCTCTTTACGCCCAAATTTGACCACAATGAGGGGCCATATGGCCCTTCCCCACCGCCCCTATTTTTTGGCTCGTGCTTTCTTTTTCGAACCTAAAAAAATTAGAGGGTATCGCGGATCGAAATCGAAAACTGGTTAGCTATCCCACGCCTAATAGTGCAAATTGAAGAACCGTTTTTTGTGTTCCAAAGTTAAAAAAAATTTTTTTTCATAGATATCCCACTCGCATCCCACTAAGCGACCCCACAGTAGGGCGGATCGAGAAATGCTTTTTCACTAATTTCGCTTGGGCGCTATGCGGGATTGGTTAAAATAGATGCCAAAACGATGTGGTTAAAATTTCAGGAAGATCGCACTTTATCTAGGGTTGCCCCCCCAGCGCTGAAGTTTCAACTTTTTTAAGCCAAAGAGCATTTTTTTAAAAAATTGTCAAAAATTCAAATTTGATCAGATCTTCTTAATTTTGGATTTTATGTGGTCTAGTTAATCACATCTATTTAGATTTTAAATGTCAGCTTAATACGATATCGCTAACCTCCAAAAACCAGAGGTGGAAAAGTATACTTACATTTTGGAGAAACCCGAAAAGCAACTTTTTGCAATTATGTAAAAAAAAACACATTAAAATTGCAAAATATGATTTTTTTCTTTTCGACTTGAAAAATAGACTACTCAAGGATTCCAAAACCGTTAAAACCAAAAAATACAAAATTCTTGAACGGCGTGTGGACCAATCTCAACTTACGATATTTTCAAAAAATTTATTTCATAATTTTTTTTTGCTATATTGTACTATATTTTAAAATTTGTTTACAAAATATGTCATATTTTCCTATTAAAGATAATCTCATTACAATTTAAGAGATCATTAACCCTTGTCTACATGGGGTCATATATGTCCCACACAAAAAATTGTTTTTTACCAAATACAAATAGATTAAAATTGAAAACTTTTATGAGTTTAGCGGATCATATTACATGTACAAAAAATATTCGCGGTTAGTTCGCATTTTCATTTAGGAATTCTCTTTCCGAGGTAGGGACTTTATATATGCAATTGCATGCGGACCATGTTACGCATTTGCATGAGCAAATATCGAAGAGTTTTTGTCCAAAATCATGGTACCTCTTTTTTGATAATTTTAAATGTTTTTTGAAATGTTCCAACTTACTACGGAATACCTTAAGCTTTCCAATAACAGATTTTTAAGAAATTGTTGGAATTGTTGTTTTTTCCCATATAGATAAAATGTCTTTCGCTAGAGGCTTGGCAATACTCATAAACGGCAGATCATTCCCTTTGTTAACGTTATTTTGAATGAAGCAATATCCTTTCGCTACATCGGAAAATGTTGGTAGTTGGTTTGCGGGTAGTTTATTGGCCTTACCGAAAATTGGACAATTTATATTTTTATTACGAATAGGCGACATTTTAAAGACTGCGACTAACCTTTTTAAATTAATTTTTTATTGCTTTGCAAAAGTAATTTGATATTTACAAAACTTAAGCCAACTATAAAAATAAATTTTTTATATTTCGCACAGGTTAAAGATAAACCTGGATTCGAGTTTTTTTTAATAATTCAAATAATACTAGTCTACAACGAAAATGCGAACTAACCGCGAATATTTTTTGTATATGTAATATGATCCGCTAAACTCATAAAAGTTTCCAATTTTAATCTATTTGTAATTGGTAAAAAACAATTTTTTGAGTGGGACATATATGACCCCATGTCGACAAGGGTTAATGATCTCTTAAATTGTAATGAGATTATCTTTAATAGGAAAATATGACATATTTTGTAAACAAATTTTAAAATATAGAACAATATAGCAAAAAAAATTATGAAATAAATTTTTTGAAAATATCGTAAGTTGAGATTGGTCCACACGCCGTTCAAGAATTTCGTATTTTTTGGTTTTAACGGTTTTGGAATCCTTGAGTAGTCTATTTTTCAAGTCGAAAAGAAAAAAATCATATTTTGCAATTTTAATGTGTTTTTTTTTTACATAATTGCAAAAAGTTGCTTTTCGGGTTTCTCCAAAATGTAAGTATACTTTTCCACCTCTGGTTTTTGGAGGTTAGCGATATCGTATTAAGCTGACATTTAAAATCTAAATAGATGTGATTAACTAGACCACATAAAATCCAAAATTAAGAAGATCTGATCAAATTTGAATTTTTGACAATTTTTTAAAAAAATGCTCTTTGGCTTAAAAAAGTTGAAACTTCAGCGCTGGGGGGGCAACCCTAGATGAAGCGCGATCTTCCTGAAATTTTAACCACATCGTTTTGGCATCTATTTTTACCAATCCCGCATAGCGCCCAAGCGAAATTCGTGAAAAAGCATTTCTCGATCCGCCCTACCCCACAGTTCTTAAAGGAAATCACCTATGCTTTCTTTTGAATAAAAAAAAAAAAAAAAAAAAAAGGGCCCAATTTGAGGAAAAAGTCAAAAAAGTTTTGGATTTTTAAGAAAAAAAATCAAATTTTTTTTTTTTATTTTTTTTATATTTTTTTTTCGAAAGACTGAAGAAATAGCTATCTAAACTCTTTGGGACACATTTTGCTAAAAGCAATAGGTAAGAAGTTACATGGATGAGAATCAACACCTCTTTGGCCAAAATGTCAAATTTCGACCCACTCTAACTCAGAGAGTTCTTGACCGATCTCGTTGAAAAATTATGTCTGAACTACTATCCAATAGGACTAACCTTGGTGCAAATTTCATCCCGATCGGAAGACATCGGTTTCAAAAGTTGTGTCAGTTGACACGAAAACCCCCATATTTTTTTTCCAAAATTTTAAAAATATCGTTTTTTGAGATATAGCTCTCCAAAAATTAAGGTTAAAACCAATGACCTTTGACCTTTTTAAAAAAAAATCTTGGGGAATGCCATTTTAAAGGCTGTCTTATTATCTATTATTTGCGACCTGATTGAGACGTGTGTTGTAATTACTTTTCGAGTTATCTTTATTTATCTCAGAACACTTTTGTCAAATATATACGATTTTGCCAATTTTCAAGACCCCATATCTCGAATACTGGAATGACCAGAAGCCTGAAAAATTGGCCAAATCTCTTTTTTGTTAAAGTAAACATCAGTACTTAATTTCATTAAATTTTGAGGGGGTGCGGTCAACTCCTCGGTTGAATTGAGGTGTTTTAGCTCATTTGTAGTTAATTTGACTAAAAAAAATCTTGAAAATTTGCTCGTTGCCCCCCTGGAACCTTCAAATTGCCCTCCAGTGGGGCGAGAATCAAAGGTTGGGAACCATTGGTGTAGAGGTTTTGGGGGGAAAGCAATTATTTTCGTATTTTTCTCTTTAAACCTCTGATTTTAGAACTTTAATGCAAAAATAGCTTTGAACTTAAATTAGTCTATTTAGCACTAAAAGTCCAGGGGGCTTGGCCTGTTTGCAACCGAGAGGATCGATTTAAAAAAGAATATAATTTGTAAATGCTTATATTATCAGATAATTGGAGGAGAGTGGAAAATAAGCACTTTTGCACATATGGCACAGAATAATACAGACTCGGCATAAGTGACAGGTGTCAAAAAAGTATTCTTTACCCATATGGTTAATATTTTCAAATTATTTTACGAATTAGGTTAGAAAGAGAAAACTGATATAACGCGCCGTAAGAAAAATGGATTCCAGATCGGTTTTTGATGTTTCACTCACTCCTAAGTCGTAGAAAGTGTTGCCATGTTAGCGTAAAACGGACTAAAACACGCTGTGTTTTCTCCTAAAATCGCTTAGTTTTCCCCATTTTTTCTTATAAAACTCTACTGTCGAGTCTGTATTTAGTCTGTGCATATGGGTTCTCTAAATACCAGTGTTGCCACCTCATGTGTAATTACACATATCATGTGTAATTTTTTTTTTCATGTGTAGCCCATGTGTAATTGTCTGCATGTGTAATTCATGTGTAATTTGAAGTTTTTACTTTTTAGAGCATTTTTTTTCATAATTTGTTTTAACAAAACTTTTAGCAGATTTTTCTGCAGAAATGGATATTTTAACGAAATTCTTTGTCATTCAGTTTTAAAAAATAACAGAAGTTTTTAATTATTTGCTGATTCTGTTTGCTGAGTTTACAAAAATATTTTTGTGAACATTTTAGCTAATTATTTTAAAATTTTACAGATTTTTTTTTTTTATTTTGTGAAAATTTAACGTTTAAAAACTGTCAAAATTAAAAAATAGCAGACTATTTTGCTTATTTTACAAAAATACTTATTGTTAGTTATCATTAGTATTTTTCTAAATTTTATTAAAAAAAAATTGACGATTTGAAAAAAAAAAGAAAAAATACAACAAACTGTTTCTGTGAAATAAGCTTTCCGCCGTTTTTTGTCCTTAAAATTGAGCAATATTTTCGTTTATGTTTATGCTTAAAATTTTTTACTTAAACAATACGTTTAAGATGTTCAGATTTTTTATCAAGTCTGCAGATTTTTCTGTTTTAATCATCAGGGTTTTCGGTTAAAATGAGTAGATTTTCAGCTGAAATCAATATATTTTTTTTGCTGTTTTTCAGATTTTCTTCTGATTTGACTTAGAGTATCCAGACAGAAATTTCGCAAAAAAATATAAATCGTAGGTTTTTTGAGCAGTAAAAACCAGACTTTGGTTAACCGTTATATTTTGAAAATTTACAAAAACAACCTTATTAAAAAAAACATGTGTAATTTCATGTGTAATTTTGGCATGATCCATGTGTAATTTGTGATTTCATGTGTAATTTTGGCATGACCCATGTGTAATTTACGATTTTGTTGGTGGCAACACTGCTAAATACACACACCGCTACGTATGAGTGATATTAATTCTAATGTATTTTATAAACACTTATACGTCATGGTGGTCAATAAAAAAAACCTTTATAAATACAATCTTCTTAACAAAATATCAATAAAATACTTATTTATTTTAAAAAGGATTAAAGTAAACAAATCCTTTTGATTGAGTTCTTTTGAAATAAAATTTCATTAGAATATATGGTACACTCAAAATAAAGTCTTACATAACCAACAAACATTTATTGCTAATATATTATAGAAAATAAATGTGTTTATGTAAAAATGTGTAAAAGTGAAGTCAGTGCCTTTCCTCGCGAGATAAATGTTTACAAATGAATTTATTAGGCTTTTTGACCTTAAGAAATACAAAACGATACTAAATTTTATTAAAAAAAGTTATTTTTTTTCCATTTATGTAGGTATCCTTTTTAAATTAATATTTTTTATGATCGCATTGGTAAAAATTACAGTTTTTTAAATCAAATGCTTTTTGAAACGTAAAATCCGATACAATTGCAAAATAATCATCAAATTTATATTTTGAGTGCATCAGTATAAAAAATGATAAAACTGTGTTACAGTGAAAAAATACTTCTGATGTGACATAGTATAGGTTGTTGGTCTTGTCGAGTAGATCACAAAAATGCCCATTAAACTTGGCAGACACCCTCAAATTTTAGAGTTATTGTCAAAAAACTTTTTTTTGGAACTTTTCGTACTAAACCTTGTGTAATTTAGAAAATTTTCAACCGATTTTAAATTTTTAAACTGTTTCGATCTGTGTGAATTGGTCAATACGTAAAAAAAGATATCTATTGATTTTTTCTATAAAATCAAATTTTTATACCCTCCAACCACAGTATGGGGGTATACTCACTTTGTCATTCCGTGTGTAACGCATCGAAATATCGGTCTAGGACCCCACAAAGTATATATATTATTGATCAGTGATAGATTCTAAGACATTCTAGCGATGTCCGTCCGTCCGTCCGTCCGTCCGTCTGTCCGTCTGTCCGTCTGTAGAGGACACGATACAGTCCAAAATAAACGAGCTAGACTTCCGAAGTTTGGCACAAATATGTCTTATATTCCTAGGCAGGTTAAGTTCGGAAATGGGCAAAATCGGACCAAGGGGAAAAAAGTTCCCCCTTGGAGAACTAAACCAACCCAAGAAAAACCGCATTTTTTGCAGGGTTTTTTGTACTTTTGCTAAGCAAATGCAACATTCTTATCTCAGATGAAGTTCAAAATCGCAAGGGGAAGGTGCCCCCTAACGTCTCCCACCAACCCCCCCCCCAAAAAAAAAGACGCCCCTGGATTTTTTTTAATATTTTTTTTTTTACATTTTGGAGGGTATAAAAGATTCGGCACAGCCGAATTTAACACTCTCACTTGTTTTTGTTATTTTTTGAAAATTTTTCGAGTTTATCGATTTTTTTCTGCTATAGTTCGTTTAACAACCTTTATATTTATGAGCGTTTTTTAAAGAAAATTTAATTCTGAATACGATGAGTTTTATCCTGAAAAAATCGGATAATTTATTAATATAAATGTTGTTAAACAAACTATAGCAGAAAAAAATCGATAAACTCAAAAAATTTTCAAAAAATAACAAAAAATTAGATATTGTTGAAAAAATCAATACATATCTTTTTTATATGTATAGACCAATTCACACACATGAACAGCCCTATCCTTCTTCTATCCATAACAGTTGAAAAATTTAAAATCGGTTAAAAAATGTTTAAGTTACACGTGGTTTAGTGTGAAAAGTCCAAAAAAAAAATTGTTTTTGACAATAACTTTAAAATTTGAGGGTGTCTGGCAAGTTTGATGGGCATTTTTGTGATCTTTTCGACGAGACCTACAACCTTAACTACCTTATTTTTAAAGTATATTCGATTTTGTGTTTTTTGTAGCACAGTGTAATTGTTAGAGTCGAATGTTTTTTTGATCGCAGAAATCTGATAAATATTTTCAAAGATATGGTACTTACAGTTTCATACTTTTTTGATTTTTAAAAATTTTCAATGAAATTAACTTACAAGGGAAGTCTCCCTGGTGTCACCCTCCGATCTTCATGAAATTTGGATATGTTGTTAAGAACGAAAATTAATTCTACACGTATTTTTTTTAGCGGCCCAAATTCATTTTTTTGGGGGGGGGGGGGTCGATTTGTATGGGGAAAAATTGACCTTTTTCAGTTTTTTACGATTTACGCCTATTTAAACAAAATTAATATAGGCATGTTTGGTATCAGATTAAAGGTATTAAAAATACCTATCTCGTGGTGCTAACAACGGGCCAAAGAAGTTAATATTTTTTGACTTTTTAACAAAAATGTCCTAAAATTTTGGTATTTTACTCAATATGACGAAAAGTTGTGCATGTATGGACACGTTCTTAGCACACGTATATTGGTTTTCCAAAGACCTTTCATTTGGTATGTAACATGACTAGGTTTCTGTGCATAATATAATAGATAAACGAAAAAAAACTGAAAAATGGCCTTGTCTTCCCCCCTCCTTTTTACCCCCTAAATATGAATTTGGGCCGCTAAAAAAAATACGTGTCCCTTTATTTTTTCTGATCTACAAAATAAAACCAATTAAAGATCCGCGGGTGACACTAGGGAGACTTCCCTTGTTAGCTAAAAATCGTGATTTTTTGTTAAACCTAAAATCTGAAAACAAATTCTTAAAATGAAAAGCCCCATATTTATTTGATGGCAGCCATCCATAGTAAAATTGATACTTAAGTATTCAATAATGCTTTTATTTCGCACTTGTTTTCTATAAAAAAAAAAAACATATTCTTGGAAGATGATTTTGAAAATATTATTTTTATTTTAAGAATTTTTATAAGTGTTAGTTAAAAATATATAACAAGTGAAAATGATATAATATGTTCGGCAGTGCCGAATCTTTTATACCCTCCATCATATGGAGGGTAAATATCAATCAAGAATCGTGAATATATTATGTGGTGGACAACTGGAATTTCGGAATAAAAGTCAACACCTCCCTATTTTTTGGTGGAGAGCACAACACAACTGAATCTGCAGTGAAATTAAATAGTTTAGAAAGACTTTCTTTTAACACTTTAATTTAAATTTAAATTAATTGATTTTTTTATACCCTCCACTCTAGTGATAGAGGGTATGGGTGAAATCAAAAAATGTCAACCAAACCATGTAATCATGTAATATCTCATACATGGGTTAAAGTATTCGCATATTTTTTAATGTACAACGTCGTAAAGATTGGCGTTCTACATAACTAACAACAATCCGGATATTAGTTAGCTATTTTAAACAAGTTATTTTCATTTTTGTAGGCCAAATGTAAACTCCGTCGCCAGTAACAAGTTCAATTTTTAAACTTTAACCGGTTATATCTTAAAAACCAATAACCCAAGCGCTTAATAATTGACTACATTTTTAAAGAGGGAATGTTAACGTTCTTAAAAAATATTTTTATATAGTCATAACTATCTCTTTTACACATGCAAACACGGCTTCAATTGTGTGACGATTTTTCGACACTTTTTTTAGACATTATGGAACCTGACAATTTTGTTGTTTTTTACGTATTATATTTAGAAAAATAATTGGTTATTGCCCCATTTATTAAACGCGAGGCTATAAAGTATCATTTTGCATCATTGGTTTCAAGTTTGCTCATTGCATATTAATTTCCCGGTATAAAAAGATAATTCATAAATGAAAAATCGAAAAATGCTGTAAACTCCGTCTCCACGTTTACAACAAAACTACTTAGCGTGTATCTGAAATATCGTCATATTTTGACGTATCTAGTTGACATCTAATGATTTTTTTTCGGAAACCAATTTCCGACAAATAGTTTTCAAAAAAAAGGGCAAAAAGTGACGAAATGTAAACTCCGTCTCTGTAAACTCCGTCAACTTTTTTTTTTTTTTTTTGCAGATAGCATTAAAAAACCTTATGTAGTTGTTAAAACCGACGCAAATATTAACACTAGTCATTCAAAAAAGTAAAAAAACTAATTTTAACAGAAATAATAATAATTTTTTTTTACATTTCCTTAGAAAAATCCTATTAAAATAAAAAATAATTGTAAAATCTTTAATGACAAAAACCAGAAAAAAATCCTAATTACAAAAATTGTTAGCAATTACATAAATAAGTGTTTCAAATTACAATAAAATGTTTTCAAAGAAAATTCAAAAAATTTAATGTATTTTTCTAAGGTGAATGTAAACTCCGTCACCAAAAAAATCATAAAATTATCGATAAAATTTGTTTGAAACAATTTGTAGAAGAGATTTTTTATAGTTATATTAGTAGTGATGTAACATATCGATTTTAATAAAAAAATTCACCAAAAATTCAAATTTTTTGTTTGTACAATTTTGGCTCAAAAACACTGACATTTTTTGATTTCACCCGTATATATAAGTTTGTCATTCCGTTTGTAACACCTCGAAATATTGGTATAGGACCCCATAAAGTATATATATTCATGATCCTCGATCGATTTTAAGACGATCTAGCGATGTCCGTCCGTCCGTCCATCTGTCCGTCTGTCTGTCTGTCTGTTGAAAACATGCTAACTTTTGAAAGACTTTACGGAGGCTCCTGAAGTTATCATATATGTTGGGCATTTATCTGGTCAGGTTGGTATTGCAATCCAGCAAAATCGGTCCAGTGGTTCAAAAGTTATGAGCAAAAGACTGAATTTCGGCAAGGGTTTTTCGTGAATTTATGAGATAAAAAGCACCATAACTTTCGAAAATCAAATCTGAGGATGCTAAAGCTTGGCATATATATTTTTCGTTCCTCCAGCCTAGTTCGTATTAAATTTCATCCAAATCGGTCTAGTGGTTCAAAAGTTATTAGCAAAACCGTGAATTTCAGATTAGCTTCACCTTAAATTCACATGTTGAAAACCCGTTAAACCTGTTTTAAAAACATTGGTAAGTCACAAAAATATTTTACAACGTATTTTTGTCACTCAAAAATATTTATATACCAAAACAAAAAAAAAAAATACACTCGAAAAAAATTTTACACTCAAAAAAAATTTTACACTCAAAAAAAAAATTAGTAAATTATTTTTTTTTTTTTCAAAAATTACTAAAAAATTTTTTTTTACACAAAATAAAATATTTCTAATCAAAACTGTTGTTTTTTTCACGTTAGAAAATTTACTATCACTTAAAATGGGCATTGTGGAGGGTATTCATAGATTCGGCCAAGTCGAATTTAACTCTTCTACTTGTTTTTATTTAAGCTTAACAAGTATTTTAAATTTAATTAAATTCTTTCGCACATTAAATTTTGATATATAATGATTTATGATTTTATTTTTTTTATTAACCACATGCTCATTTTATAGATATTACGATTTGTTGGTTAAATTTTCAAAATCGATTTTTCATTTTTAATTTGCTCAGATGTTGTTTTATTATTTATTTTTATATATTTTTTTTCTCTATTATGGTTCATTGTTTGTTCTTTTGTTTTATTTTGGAATATTAGGGTCGAACCAGAATCAAATGCGTCGCGCAAGACGTAAAAAAAAAACAAAAACAAACACATCAAATTTGAAATTTTTACGTCCGTTTGATTTAGGTAGCTCACATTTAAATATTAGAAACGAAAAATTATTGGGCGTTACGCCTTACGCGACGTAATTTGATTCAGGTTGGACGCTTAAACACAAATGTTGTTTTGTTAATGTCAAACTTTTGTTTATGTGTGTATGTGTGTATTTATTACGAGGATTTAATGTTTTTTATTTGTCCTGTGAATTGTTGTTAATTTTTTTTGCTTTTGAAAAAAAAATAAAACTGTGTCAAGTTTATGGGCAATGGATGGATGGATGATAAAATTTAAAGATGTGTTTAGGAAAATATATATGTGTTTGTTATACCCTTCAGTCTTGTAATAGAGGATATACTGCGGTTGACAATACAATGGAAACTTTTCTATAGATAGATGCAATTTGTTAAATACAAAGTTAACAATAACACTGTAAGTAAAATTTAAACTTTTGAAATGACACACAAAAACGCCGAGACACCCCAACTTATTTTTGGGTCATAGAATTCAGTGGTATACTCCGTTTTAAAAAGTTAGCTCACAATAACGATATATTTCGATTTTAAATTTGCAAATGTAGAGTAAAAATTGAATAAATCCAAAAAAAAAAAAATATATAAAATTCATCAAAATAAGAGCAATATTGTTCCATGTCCGCTTGAAAATGGACGCATATTATTTTTAGATATTAATTTTGACAAATAACAAGTTTTTAACAAGTTTTTTAAGTTTTTTCATTCAAATAAAATTAAAAATCGCCTTAAATCTACTACAAATTTAAAATCGAAATATCTCGGGATTTTGAGCTAACTTTTTAAAACAGGGTACACCAAAGGATTCTACGACCCAAAATTAGGTTGACGTGTCTCGGCGTTTTGGTGTGTCATTTTCACCTACTTACAGTGTAATCAACATTGTTATTATTAAACGAGTTAATTTTAAAAAAAATGTTATGTAGGTAATTTATAAAGCTTTAATTTAAGCTTGATAGCGTCCAGATGGAGTAAATAATAAATGAACAACGAGGGTCGAACTGGAAAATGAAAATATTTTATTTATAGACATTTTTCAGAAAACTTTTTAAAAATTTTTCTAAGTCGTTTTTTTTTAAGTTTAAACATTCAAAATCTTACAATTTGGTCAATAGTTTTTATTTAGTAATCAACTAATTTTTGCCACAACCCGAACAAAGAGTGATTTTTTTTAGTACAGTAGAAGAAATCCAGATTTTTTGACCTCCAATTCTTTTGACAACAAATATTTTGTAAACAAAAAGAAAAAACCGACTTAGAAATATTTTTAAAAAATTTTATGAAAAATATCTATAAATAATTTCATTTTCCAGATCGACCCTCGTAGAATATTTTTTATTTACTCAATCTGGACGCTATTAAGCTTAAATTTAAGCTTTATAAATTACCTACATAACACTTTTAAAAATAACACTGGTTTGATAACACCGTCCAACAAATTGCAACTTTTGGCTGTACACATGAACCGGACCCGAAAATTCGGAAAGTTGGGCCAAAAATAAAATACCCGTGTCTCCCAGTTTCTCTAGATCAATTCGCGTTTTCGCGAAAAATGCAACAAAAAAAAAAGTTTTCACAATAGAAAAAAATTATGCTATTCAGAAAGTGGGGTTGAAAAAAAAACACCAGTGTCTCTCAGGTTTTCGCCATCAATTCGCGTATTCGCGAAAAACGCTAAAAAAATATTTTTTTGCACTGTTTAAAAAAAAAAAATTGGGTTTAAATCTAAGAATTTTTGTCCCAGTTATTTCATATCAATTCGCAAATTTGTAAAAAAAAAATATTTTGTTCTTTTTAGCACACTCGCAAAATTTCAAGTAGAGTTAAAAAGAAATTTCCCATGTATCAGAGTTTTTCCAGCTAATTTAATTTTAATTTAAAAAAAATTAGGTGAATATTTTATTTTTAGTCCCACTTTTCGAATGTAGTAAATTTTTTTTAAGTGTGCAAAAAAATGCATTTTCGCGAAAACGCGAATGGATACATACTACATTGGGAGACACGAGAATTTTATTTTTAGCAATTTTTGTATAAGGACCGTAATTCTACTGTAAATCATGTATATTTATTAGAGATGGGAACATGAGCAGATTTGAGCGTGATACACGTGAATCACGCGTGATTGTGACTGATTTCAATTTTACTCTCGTGATTGTGAGTGAGTGTGAGTGGAGAAAAAAATTGCGTGAGTGAGTGTGCGTGAGTCGTTTTTTTTTGCGTGAGTTTGCGTGAATTATTTTCTCTTTATATTTCCTATTGTACCAAAAAAGCAACAAAAAAATTTTAAAATTTGGCCTAATTTATGATTTTGTCCCAAAAAAACCAAAAAAAAATGTAAAATTTCGCTGAACTGTAAATTTTGCTGAAAATTTTTTAAAGATTTTTGAAATTATAGTTTTTGAAATTTTCGTGAGTGTGACTCAATGTGAGTGTGAGTGAAGCTTGCGTGAGTGCACGTGAGTGTGAGTTGTTTTACTCACGTGATTGTGAGTGAGTGTGAGTAGAAAAAATATGCTCGAGAGTGAGTGTGCGTCATTCAAAAATTCCTGTCGTGAGCGTGAGTGAGTGTGAGTCAAAAATCACTCACGCGCCCATCTCTAACATTTATGTTTTATATTTATAAAAAATAATGCAATACATTTTTTCAAAATTGCATTTTTCGTGAATTAATATGGAAAAACTAGAACAATATTTTATTTTAAGCCCTATTTTCGGAATGCACTTAATTTTTTCAAGTGTGTAAAAAAAAAAAAAAATGCATTTTCGCGAAAACGCGAATTGATATAGAAAAACCGGGAAACACAAGAGTATTATTTTGAGCCCCACTTTCTGAAAAGCGAACTTTTTTTTTACATGTAATTTTTTTTTTTTTTGCGTTTTTCGCGAAAACGCGAATTGATCTAGAAAAACTGGGAGACACGGGTACTTTTTTTTTGCCCTACTTTCAGAATTTTTGGGTCCGGTCCATGTGTACAAAAGTGTGTCGGACGGTGTAATAATAACGTTGAGTATTGTTAACTTTGTCTTTAACAAATCACTTGATGTTCTACTTACAACACACTTTCCGGGATGTAGGACAAACCCGATTGCAGTGAATGTAATCCGCGATAACCCCTCGATCATTCCAGAAAATTGTTTAACTGCTGACCGAATAAAATGGGCTCTAGCTTCATTCAAACCATACAAATCACCTGGACCTGACGGCATTATTCCGGCAATGCTTCAGAACGTCTCCAATATTTTAATTCCGCATCTTTTATCGATTTTTACTGCATGCCTGAAATTTTGCTATATACCAAAAGGATGGAGGAAAGCAAGTATTATATACTTGCCCAAAAGCGGTAAACTTAACCACGCGACGGCAAAAGATTACAGACCAATCAGTTTGACATCTTTTCTTTTAAAAACACTGGAAAGGATAATTGATCTATATATACGGGAGCATTTAGGTACAAATTTTCTATCGGATGCACAGCATGCTTACCAGCAGGGTAAATCCATAGAGACTGCGCTTCATTCACTTGTACAGAAGGTAGAAGTATCCCTGGAGTATAAGGAATTTGCTCTTGCAGCATTTCTGGATATAGAAGGGGCTTTTAACAATGTAAATACAAAGACGATAGTTAATGCTTTGGACAAGGCTTCAACTAACAGTTGTTTGAGTAAATGGATAGAGCAAATGCTTTCATGTCGGGAAATAACGGCCGAATGGGGTCATGCAAAAACATCTCGTTACGCTACTAGAGGAACACCACAAGGTGGGGTTCTGTCACCACTGCTCTGGCTCCTGGTGCTGGACCCCATTTTAAAGGAACTGAAGACTTTAGGAACCACAACAATAGCATACGCTGATGATGTGGTTATTCTATCATGTGGCAAATATCTGGATACTGTATCCGAGATTTTAGAGGGCTCACTTAAGGCTATGTGGAAGTGGGCTTCAGGAAATGGATTTAATGTCAACCCGCAGAAAACGGAAATGGTCCTTTTTACTAGAAAATACAAAATCCCGGAATTTAGAAAGGTTCGAGTGGGAGGAGTTGAAATTCCAATATCACCGCATGCCAAATTTCTTGGAGTGTTCTTGGACAGTAAGCTGTTCTGGAACAAGAACTCTGAAGAAAGAGTAAAAAAGGCAAACAACGCGTATTACGCGTGTAAGAAAATGTTCGGCAGTACCTGGGGTCTAGAACCTAAAGTCACTTACTGGATTTATATTTCAATCGTAAGACCAATCTTACTCTATGGAGTTTTAGTCTGGCATAAGGCACTCGAAAAGGATGTGACGCTTAAAATGTTTCAGAAGCTTCAACGGCAAATGGGACGAAGTATCACTGGCGCTTTGAGAACAACATCAGCCGACTCTATCGACACTTTATTGCACTCATTACCAATTGATCTCTTTGCTAAGGGCGAGGCTTATAAAGCTTGCCTCAGACTCAAAGAGTCAAATTGGTTCAAGTATCGCAACTTTGGACACAGTAACATTGCTAATATGGACCGTATTGACTCTGATTACACAGTGCCCAAACTATTTTTCGACCGGAAATATGAAGTTAGATTTCCGGATCGAGAATTCTGGTCGACCTGGCAAGGCCCTCCTGCGAACTCAATAAATATCTTTACTGATGGATCGAAGCAATCGCATGGTGTTGGAGCTGGTTTCACGATACTGGAACTAGACCAACTTTTATCTTTTAAATTACCTGTGGACTCGAGTATCTTTCAGGCTGAGATAGCTGCTATATCAAAAGCTGTGGAATATATGGCAAAGGAAAAAGGTGCCACCCTTAATTTCTACGTGGATAGTCAAGCTGCCCTAAAGGCACTCTTGAGCTACCAAATTAAATCGAAAACGGTTTTAAAGTGTTACGAGAATTTAAAACAACTTTGCCTAAATAATGAAGTTACCTTATTATGGGTACCAGGGCACGAAGGAATAGAAGGAAACGAGAAAGCAGATGAACTCGCGAAACTTGGAGCAGATGGCATAGGTACCACCATAATGCTTTCACCGCCACTCCAGCATTTCAAACTAAAACGAAATACCCTTACTGTCGCCAAAGCAAATCGAAGATGGAAGGAACTTGGGACAAGTCGTATAAGCAGAATTTTATGGCCACGCTATGATTTAGGAAGAACTAAATTCTTACTTACACTTACGAGAATAAAATGTCGTATGTTGACAGGTTTAATAACGGGACACTGTCTTGTCGGAAAACATGCCAAGAACATGAATCTTATTACGGACGCAAGCTGTAAAAGGTGCGAGACACCAGACGTCGAAGAGACCATTGAACACATCCTGTGTCACTGCCCGGGGGTAAAAGTTTTGAAAAATGCACTTCAAAACTGCATTTGCATTTAAAATGCATTTGTGAAACACCAACATTTTTGGGGTTATTATATGCAAGAAATGGACAAAAATACATTTCTAATGTGCATAAAAACAATAAGATACGATTCGTACATTTAAAAATATAACGGTTTAAAAACATGTATTTTTACATGATTTTGGAATAATTTAAAAAATAAAAAATTTTATAAGGGAAACTTAAGGAAGTATTTTTTAAAAAAAATATTAAAAATAGCATACATTCTCGGTCCATTGTAATGAAAACATTTTTTTGTTTTTTTAAAAAAAAAAATTAAAAAAAAATTAAAAGGGGTAAAAGTTTCGCAAAATGCACTTCAAAACTGCATTTGCATATAAAATGCATTTTTAAACCACCGATATTTTTTCAGTTTATAAGATATTAATATAGACTTACATACCATTCGTATGAGCTATATATTGTTAAAATCCGATAAGTAGTTTAGGAAATAAAGCAGCTCAAGGTAACACAGATTTTCCATTTTTTTTACTTTTTAATAAAAAGAAAATCGTGAATAAAATCGCGAGTTTTTCAAATATTTTCGATCTGATGGGTGTAATTTGAAATTGGCTCCATAGACAATCTGTATCAAAAATCGGAAGACCCTCGGTCAGATTTTTTAAAATGTCTCATGGAATGGACGCTATATAAAAATGTGTAAGAATCGGATACTTTTTCTACAGGAAAATGTGAAATTTTCTTAAAAAAAATTTAAAACGAGATGAAAACACGATAACTTTCGAAATACAACAATGAGACTACTGAAGCTTGGCATGTATCTTTGCCGTTCACCAACCTTGTTTGGTATTGAATTTCAGCTCAATCGGTCCTAAATTTCAGATTGGTTTCATCTTAAATTCAACGTGTTAAACAAGTTTTAAAAGCATTGGTGGTAACTTAACAATGCTTTTCAAACTTGTTTCGTTTTAAAGCAATGCTTTTTAAACTTGTTTAGTTTTGAAAGCATTGGTAACTCAAAAATTACACTCGAAAAAAATTTTAAACTTAAAAAAAAATTAGTTTTTTTTTTACAAAAATGACAATATTTTGTGTACATATGTACGTACGTGCATTCACTCAGAAATATTTTTACAGCGAAAAAAACATTTCACTCGAAAACAATTTTACACTCAAAAAAAAAATTAGTATTTTTTTTTTAAATGGCAAAATAGCAGTGTTGGATACCCTTACCCTTTCAATACCGTTACCGATTAAAAACCCTTTAATATTGACTACCGTTACCAATACCGAAATAAAAATTTTAAATACCGTTACCGATAAAAAACCGTTACCTTTATTCGAATTTTTACCGGTATTATATCGGTTTTGTCTCGGTTGCATTAATGTTTTATTTTTTTTTGTGGATTTAAAACATATTAAAATATTTTTTATATATTTAAAATAAAAAAAAAATTGTTTGTTCATTGCCAATCCAACCAATGATCTTTTTTGCAATTTACTAAATTCGAATATCGGTCTTGGACCTCATTAAGGTTTTATATTATTTTGATCAGTGATTGATTGTAAGCGATGTTCGTCTTTCCGTCTGTAGAAGACACGATACGATCCAAAATAAACGTGCTACTCTGCTGGTACGAATACGTCTTATGGTCATAGGCTGGTTAAGTTCCGAAATGGGAAAATCGGACCAGATAAAAAAAGTTCCCCCCTGGGAAACTTACAAAACCCCAGAAAAACATAATTTATTTCATTTGTTTGTCTATTTGCTTAGAAAATGAAACATTTTTATGCCGTGTGAAGTTCGTTGACCAAGATGATGGGACCGTTCGAAAAAAAAATTTTAGAAAATGTGATTTTTTTCTTTCCGAAACTTTTTAAGTTTTTTTATCCCTGCCGATTTTTTTTTAACAATAGGACAAACAATTTTTATCATTTTAACAGAGAAATCTGCTGATTTCAAATAAACAGTTCAGGCTGTTTATTTGAAATCAGCAGATTTCTCCACCTTGATTATCCAGACATAAATTTAGCAAACCGCGTCAGCTATAATCAGCAGATTTCTCAAATGGCTTAAAACGCAGATTTCTCTTATGGCTCAAAATGCAAACTTTTTTGCTTATTGGACAAAGGTGTAATTCAACAAATACGAACATAAGTTCATATTTGTTGAATTACAATATTGCGTGAATATTTTAATTTAATTCTGAGTTGATTCATAGTATTTAATACTAGTAAAAATATAAACATGTATAGAAAATGTACAGAAAATGTACAGTTTTTTAATTTTTTTAAACAATTTTTTTATTTTTTACGCGTTTTTAACAAATTTGTGACTTGTTAACATTTTATAATACCGGTACGTACCGGTATTGATGTTTCGTTAACGGTTCACCGTTACCGATATAATCGAAAATACTGTTACCTTTACCGTTACCGATATAAAAAATATGTAATACCAATACCGTCACCGATACCGTTATTCGTTTCGGTTAACAACCCTACAAAATAGTGTTTTTTACTCAAAATAAAATATTTTTAATCAAAATTGTTCATTTTTTTCACGTACTTTCCTTTAAAAAAGGCATTGTGGAGGGGATTCATAGATTCGGCAAAGTCGAATTTAACTTTTCTGCTTGTTTAATCTAATATTTCCAGTTCATTTGACCATTATTTCAGCACAAATATTAAAGTGCCAAAGTATACTTTACCTATTTTTGCCCCCTTAGAATCGGAATTTGCAAAAGGTACTTTTTTCGGGATGTTTTTTCCGCCGAAGGATCCAACATTCTTAATTTAATTTTCTATAGAACCATTAGTGTGTCAAAAGTGTACTTTTTTACAACTTTAATCCCCTTTGAATTGAAATTTCAATTTTTTTTTGCTAAAATTTTATTTATTTCAAACTTTCAGTTTTCTAGATTATTTTTTCATCACAAATATTAAAGTACCAGAGTACACTGTTTTACCCATTTTAGCTCCTTTGGAATAGAATTTTCCAAAAAGAAGGTACTTTTTTCGGCATGTTTTTTTCCGCCGGATGATCCTACATTCTAAATTTCAAGTTTCCATAGAACCATTAGTGTACCAAATGTGTACTTTTTTACACCTTTTAGCCCATTAGAATTGAAATTTTCAAAAATTTTACTTTTTTCGGAAAGCTGTTTTTTTTTGTTTTGCTGAAAGACCCTACCTTTCCGAATTTCAAGTATGCTGGACAATCATTACAGGATGTATAAAAAGTACCAAATTTAACTTTTTTCTCTATCATCAGTGGTTTGGACTGTGCGATGACGAATCAGTTAGATACAAAAATTTCAAGATACAGACTTTTATTAAAAGGGTCGAATACAAGCAACTTTAATTTTTTAATTTTAATATTGACATTTAAAATATTTTTCCTACAAAAAAATTTGGGGATTCTGTGCCAAACGAAATAAAAATTGTCATTATAAAATTTATCATATTTTTTATTAATTTATTATTTAGTAGTAATTTATTATCTCTTAAAAAAAAAACACCTTGACGAATGATTAATGTGAATTGACTTAAACGTTCAAAACCACTTGACGTATAATTAATGTACAATTGATAAATAAAACGTAGGTACTTATACGCCTAGTAAGCTTACTGCATTTAGTATATAAAAACGAATGGAATCTGTAAAAAATTTTTAAGCATGAATGTGTGTGTATGATTGTATGTGTTAGTGAAAGCATTTATGATTAAAAACACCTATCCCTCGAATAAGTTGAAAATAAATTTAGCTATAAAAAACTCATATAAATAATTAGTTTTTTATGATAAATGCAATTTTTTTCAGAGAAAGGGGAAAACACACTTTAAAAAATTTGTGTATAGATATTTGAGGGGTAGGTGTAATTAAATATATTATTTAAGTTAATGTATTTATTAGTAATTGTATCTACTAAAACTATTTATGTAATATTTTATGGTTTTATTTCCTAGTTTTATACTTTATTCTGTTACTGTCTGTATATTAGGGTGGCACGATAAATTACTGTTGCCCAATTTTGTCGATTGCCGGGCAAATTATGTTTCATTTTGGTAAAAATTCTATATTTAAAATTTTAGTCAAATCGTACAATTTGAACTCGTGCCGGTGAGGGTACACAAATAAAAAAATAAGTAAAAAGTTAAATTTGACTGGACCGAATCTACCCTCCATAATGACCTTTTAAAGTGATAGTAAGTGACAAAAAATTAACAATTTAAGTAGAAATATTTTATTTTAAGTAATAAACTTTTTTAGTAATTTTTGAAAAAAAAAAGAATTTTTTACTAATTTTTTTTTGAGCTTCATTTTTTTTTTAGTATAAAAATGTGTTTGTGTGACAAAAATACTTTGTAAAATATTTTTCTGACTTACCAATGTTTTTAAAGCTTGTTTAACGATTTTTTCAACACGTGGATTTAAGGTGGAACCAATCTGCAATTCACGATTTTCTTAATAACATTTAAATCAACCGATTTTGTTGAAATTCAATACCAATCACACCAGTGAAATGACAAATATATATGATAAGCCCAGCAACATCAGGAATGCCTTTCGAAAGTAAGCGTTTATTTAAACTCGTAAATTCGCGAAAAAGCCTTGCCGAAATTTACTCTTTCGCTTATAACTTTTGAACCACTGCACAGTGGTGAATTTCAGCCAAAACTTTATAACTTCTTTAATTCTTTATGAAAACTTATAAAATTTTGTGTGTTTGAAAAAATTTTAAATATTTGAACTGGTGCTGCGAAATAACTCCCAAATGAAATAAGCCACAATGAAATAAGTTCCAAGAAAAATTAATTAACTCCCAACTTTACAAAATGAAATAATCCCAAAGAAAAAATGAAATATGTCCCAGTAATTGGGAGTTATTTATAATCAAAATAATAACTCCCAAAAAAATTAAAGCACTCCCAATGAAATAAGTGCCAACAAAAATTAAATAAGTCACCATTACAGGAATTATGTCTACATGTTCATAGTCCAAAATTATGAAAAAAAAATATATACTACCTGTGTGCAATTTGTTTTTTTTTTGTCTTATAAGTTTTTCTGCGTAAATTGCACAGATTGGAAATAATTCTCAACGATAATAAAATGAAATGAAATAATTCCCATAATAATTGCTGTGGGAGTAATTTCATTTGGGAGTTGTTTCATTATGAAAAAACTTCCCACAAAAATTGTGAAATAATTCCCCACGCACTGGGACTTATTTCATAATGAAATAAGTCCTAATTTGTATGGAAAAATTTTGGAAGTTATTGCATTTTATTTT
Organism: Pegoplata infirma; assembly: GCA_963921195.1. NCBI lineage: Eukaryota > Metazoa > Arthropoda > Insecta > Diptera > Anthomyiidae > Pegoplata > Pegoplata infirma. The sequence goes on along the minus strand of OY992540.1, from coordinate 143,298,037 downwards.
TTGGAGTTAATTCATTTGGGAATTTTTTCACAGTACCGTTTGAACTCGGGATCCATTTTCCGGAAAGCACTGAGTAGGGTATTATATGGAAACTCTGGAAACCAAAGCTATTTTGGTTATCAGGCCTTTTTGAGGCATAATAAATTTGATTTGATTCCCAATCTATTTTTTGTTGTGGTTTTTATACCCTCCAACTACAGTATGGGGGTATACTCACTTTGTCATTCCGTGTGTAACGCATCGAAATATCGGTCGGATACCCCATAAAGTATATATATTTATGATCAGTGTTCGATTCTAAGACATTTTAGCGATGTCCGTCCGTCCGTCCGTCTGTCCGTCTGTCCGTCTGTAGTTAACACGATGCAGTCCAAAATAAAAGAGCTAGACTCCCGACATTTCGCACGAAGATGTCTTATGTTCCTAGGCAGGTTAAGTTCGTAAAGGAACAAAATCGGACCAGGGGTTCCCCCTTGTAGAACTAAACCAACCTCTGAAAAATACCATATTTTTACATGATTTTTTGTGTTTTTGTTTAACAAATGCAACATTTTTATGCTACAAGAAGTAAAAAGTCCTGCATTTGAACCCACAGAATTAAAAAATGTCGTTTTTTCGGTCCGCCCCCCTTTTATGGGCGTGGAATAATTTTTTTTTTTAAATAATGATAAACTTGTATTTATTTAGTGCAAAAAGCATAAGAATGAATTTTTAAACACATGTTCGAGAAGAAATGTGCCCCACCCCAATTACCACTACAGACCCCCCCCCCCAAAAAACGACCCTGCAATTTTTTTTATTTATTTACATGTTGGAGGGTATAAAAGATTCGGCACAGCCGAATTTAACACTCTTACTTGTTTTCATTTGGAAGTTATTTCATAATGAAATAATTCCCAACTAAATTTGTGCAATAAGTCCCACTACACTCGGACTAATTTCATAATGAAATAAGTCCCAAATCGTATGTAAAATTTTTGGGAGTTGTTTAATTTTTTTTTTTTGGGAGTTATTGCGCAGTACCATTATATGGTCGGTCTTGACCAACTATAAGTTTTTTACTTGTTTCTTTACATTTTTTAGTGTGAATTATATCGTTATCGTTTGATCCGACATCACATATCGAGTGGGACATATCATTAAAATGTCTAAAAAATAACTATCCCGTGACCGGTACACATTTTATATGTACTTCATGACTAGAAAAGGAGTACATATAAAAGTTTTCTGAAACAAATTTTCAAAGTCCCACACACAAATTGTTTTTTTATGTTTTGGAGTAAAGAATTTCATTAAATATGATTTTAGAAATATTTTTTTTTACCAATTAAAAAAAAAAAAAATCCCGAAAATTATTTTAAAAAATAAACAAACAAAAAAAAAAAAAAATTGGCAATTATTTTTAACATTTTGGAGTTAAAAAAATCATTTAAAACTCTTTTAGGAAATTTATTTTTTTTAACGATTTCTAAGTCCCGAAAACATTTTTTTGGCGTTTTAAAGTAAAAATGTTAATTAAAAATGCTTTAAAAAAATATTTTTTTTGAAAAGTTATTTAAGTTCCGAAAGTCCTGGACAAAAATTTACAGTTATTTTTAAGGATTTACAGTTATTTTTAAGGAATTTCAACAGTTATTAATTAACATTTAAAAATAACTAAAAAATGTTTTTGTTTTAAATGAAATGTAAGTAGTCGGTTTTTAAATAAGGTTAGGTTAAGGTTAGGTAACCTAACCTAATATAGAGTTCACACTAGCGACTTTAAACATCTCATGAGTGTTTAAGCGCTAAACGAGCAAAATTTGACTTGTTTCCCCATACATTTGGTTGTTCAGCTAAACAACCAAATTCGACTTGTTTCCCTGTTGAACATTTCGCTAAACATTTCAAAGGCAGGGTTCGGTATGTTTCCTTTTAATTTTTCTTTATTCTATTCCAAAAAAAAAGATTTCATAGAAACCAGCTTCTGTATCTGTCTGCCATTTTCTTAGCAAAACATTGGAAAATTGAGAAATTATAAATATTTAAAAAACTAATAAAAACTACTGAAAAATCAGAAAAAAGTGTGTGTTTTATTTATAATTATATTGGAAAAGCTGCTCTAATAGTGAATTGTGCCTTCCATCGAAGTATAAATATGCAAAGAGCTTCGGACAGGTCCGGAACAAAAAACAGAAAAATCTTCCTATTTACTTGGAATTAGTCAATAAAAAGGTGTTCCGTGTAGTGGTGTTATGTAAATGTTATAAAAAAATTAAATATCTTGTCTTCCGCCAAAGTTTAAAAGGATTTTAGAAATATTTTTGCAATTTTTTTTCAGAATTAGGTTATGTGCGTTTGTTTACAAACGTTAAACACTCAGCGTTAAACGAGCAAAATGTAGTGTGAACGATTTTGTTTACTTTTTTAAACAAGTGGCTTAAACGAGTACAAATTCTCTAGTGTGAACTCCGTATAACAACCTAACCTAAAGTTTCATTTGTTTAATACGTATTTTCTGTTGAATTTACTTGCATAATATTTTGAGTGGATATGAGTTACCGGGTTAGTTCAATACTTGTACCGCAGTTTACATTACTGGGCCAGTATTGATCCACTAGTATTGTTCTGCTAATTTAGCTAAAATTTTATATTTTTAGACCAAAGGGCAATCGACGAAATTCAACAGAAGTAATTTTTCGTGCCACCCTACTATATCTTCATATATATTTAAAAACCTGACATACTTTTAGGATGAATTTAAAAGCAAATTGCTCCTTAAAGTATGCAAAGTTTTCGTATTTAAATATTTTTAAATTTCTAAAACGTTAACAGAACCATAGATGGGAATTTTTAATTACCATTGAAATTTAATTACCATTGGTTGATATCAATGGTAATGAAAAAATTTTCATTACCATTTAATGGTGATTAAATTTTTTTAATTGAAAAAATAATTACTAATGGTAATGAAATGCACCAATTGTTGAAAAACACCAATTATAATTGGTTTCAAAACCATTGGTTTGCACATTTTTGTTTTTTTGAAAAGTTAAAAATTTAAACATCAAAGTATGTTTTTACAAAAAAATACGAAAATGTTAAAGACAAAAAACAAAAGGCAAATAAAAATTTCAAATATTGTGTTATACAAAGGCAATCAACGTGTGTTTGGTTTATAAAATGTGAAAAACTAAAACACCATATAACACAAAACAACAGATATTTACAAATATTAACGATTTTGACAATATTGTGACGACTTTTACTAATGGTAATTATTTTTTTTAAGTGATGCCATACCAATGGTAATTTTTTTTTTTTAATTTTCATTAGTAATTAAATTGATAAATAATTTAATTGGTACAATTGATACAACCAATGGTAATGAAAAAAATTTCATTACCATTGACATCAATTAAATGGTAATTTAACCATCAATTAATTGGTCCCTTTAATTAATTAGTCCCATCTATGAACAGAACTAACAATTGATTTACAAAGGATGCTATAAATATTTTTGCACATATTTTTAATTTTTTTTAATTATTTGCTAGAGAATAACAAAATGGATGTTTTAAAATAAACTGCACTTAAAAAAAAAACAAAAAAATAAAATAAAATTGATATAAAACATACCAAATGCACCTTTCTAAATGTACCAGCACTAAAAGTATAAGCACCATTTGCAATTATAATCGATAGATTAAACATTAGAAAAACAGCACAAACAATTGTCTAAAAAACTAGAAAAAATCCACTAGAAAACAAAAAAATCGCTTAAAATTTTCTTAAATTCTTCACAAAACTGCTTAAAATTCACTACCAACAACATCCACTATAAAAAATGGCAAATACAGCACAATTATTAAGACGACAAAGTTCCAGGGATATTATATTAAAATCACAAAAGAGTATCGATCAACATGAATTAAGAGTAAGTTAATACTAAATGGATTTATTTTGACATGCATTGCATAGGGTGGCACTTATACGTAAATTATTTATTTTGAAAAATATTTTTGAAGGGGGGTTTTCAATTGATCTTTGATCTAAAATATGTTAAAATTAAATAAAAGTTCTTCGAGTTCGAGGCCAGTTTTTTCTTGTAAATAAATATTATTTTATTCCATTCCAATATTTTAATCCTCTTTGAGGATCATCATCAGGGGATTTCTACATTTAAATTAGTTATAAGAACAATAAAACATCCCCTGATGATGATCCTCAAAGAGGATCGAAATATTGGAATGGAATAAAATAATATTTATTTACAAGAAAAAGCTGGCCTCGAGCTCGAAGAATTTTTATTTATTTAAATTGGAAAGGTCGAATAATTACAACTTTAATATGTTAAAATTGATAAATCTTTAAATTCCCAAATATCAAAAAAAGGGCCACCCTCCTTAGCATACATGCATGATTTACGCATTTGTTCAATAACAATGAAAAGTTATTAGCTTTAAACCAGGGTTGGCAACCGATACCCACCTAGAATAACGGTATTTGGCTATTGTACCGCAACCAATAAGGATATGGACATTTTCAAAAGCAATTATGAAAGCTGATGAAGTTTCTAGTATTTTAAATGTATCACATCGTGTTTCTACCGGTTCGCTTTAGTTATATAGGCCAATACCGTTATAATACCGTTTCAAACGGTATTATAAAGGTATTGACCTATATTTTGAAAACGAACCGGTAGAAACACGAAGTGACACATTTAAAATACTAGAAATTTCATCAGCTTTCATAATCGCTTTTGAAAAAGTCCATATCTTTATTGGTTGCGGTACAATAGCCAAATACCGTTATTCTAGGTGGGTATCGGTTGCCAACCCTGCTTTAAACGTATTTTTTTTTATTTCCTTCTAAATTTTTTCTAACAATAGGAATTACGTGGTCGTTTAGTATCACAACAGAGTACAACAAGTATAGGTAGTGGTCCTCGTGGTCATCATCATGGTTCACATCATCATCATACACCCATGTATGGGGCTACCAATCAAGCATTTATGTCCGATGCCTTTGATGAAAACTCTGAATTGGAAGAAACAGAAGGACAGAGTTCGAGCAAAGCGGTGGCAGAGTTGGTGGCTGCCATCGAAAGTGCACCAGCAGATATTGTGGAAGGTGAAAAAGAAGGCGAAGAACGTGAAAGTTGGGATAGTAAAATAATGTTTTTACTGGCAACAATAGGGTGAGTTTTTGTTTTTGATTTGATATGGAAAAATTTAAGTGTAATTGAATGGGATTAATGAAGTGGAATTTAAATCATAAGTGGAAGGTAACAGGTATTCTATTGAGGAAGTATAACAGTGAGTTAATTTTAAAAAATGTAAGTGAAATAGAGCGAAACGGATGAAATGTTCAAAAGAAGTACTGTAAAAAACAATATGAAATAGCATAGCTCTTCATATCTGTTGAGGTTGACATTCCCGAAATTTATGCACATATCTCGGTAAATAGAACAGACACAAGAAAAAGTCCAACAGCATTTTTTTAGCCCTTGGCTCGTAGAATACTGTCACAATACCCAAAAGCTGTCCGAGTAATAGTTTTAGAGCTATGTAGGTTTTAAGGTTCTCAGGACCCTATCAGGCCTCTAATTTCCGTAACTTAAAAACTAAGCAAGGTAGGACAGCGGGGTCTGGAAATGTGTATCAACTAAAGTACAATGAAATCTTTCCCACTTTCTAGTTAAAATTGTCAAAAAATTTAATTACTTTGTTTCCTTATTTTAACGAAAAATATTAACTACTTAATATTAAAGGATTGAGAAGAACGGCAGAAATCGGTGTGTACTCAAAAAATAAAATGTCGAAACAAAAAGGAATTGTAAACATTGTCAATTTAATTTTTTTTTTAATTTGTTTAAAATACAAGAAAATTGTGATTTTTTCTATTTTTTTTTTGAAAATTATTAATTTTTGCTAATTAATCTTTAAAAATAAAGTAATTGTTTCTGCTAAAAGTGTGTGAAATTGCAAATAATAAAAATTAAAAGAAAACACCGAAACTTGTCAAACTATTGACATGGCCGACTAGTTGTCCAATCTTACTTAACCTTTATATATCTAAACCGTGATATCAACCAAACATTTAATAAAACGGCCGCCTGTTAGTCTATAATACAAAACTTCAATTTTGTTTTTAACAAACTCAGTCAAGTAATTTTATTTCAAAATTATTTTATCATGTCAACAAAAAGTTTTTGTGTTTGTTGAATTTCTTTGTTGAAAAAAAATAAGATTTTTTACGTTTGTCATAATTTTATTTCAAAATTATTTTATCATGTCAACAAATAGTTTGTGTGTTTGTTGAATTTCTTTAATGAAAAAATAAGATTTTTTACGTTTGTCAGATCAACTAATTGTGTTTGTGATTGTTAAATTTCTTTGTTGAAAAAAATTTAAGATTTTGTACGTTTGTCAAAACAAATACATAATAATTTTAGAGAACTATTACAAACTCGTTTATCAATTTTTTTTAAATTTTTTTCAACAATCAATATCTACAAACGTTAGTTGATATCACAAATTTCCGTATAGGAGCACTTTCAGTAAAAAAGTTAATTGTATTCACAAATATGGGGTCAATATAACAATTCGTTTTTTTATGTGTACAGAGCGGCAAGTAAAATTACAGATAAAATTTAGTATTTTGGTTACGAAAAAAAACATTGTATTTTTCCAAAATAATTATTTTAGCAAAAAACTGTTTATTATCTGTAAAATAAAGATAACAAAGTACAATTACAGATAAAATTTTGTTTTTCGGTAACAAGAAAATACAAAGTATTTTCTTAAAATCTGTATTTCGGCAGATAACTTTGTCAAATATCTGTCGAATTGTTATAACAGTCATTTTACAGAGTTATTATTTTGAGTATAACCGAGGTTGCGGTAGCAGACAAATCACCAAGACCTGTCACCGTCATCGTGGGATTTAGATCTCCTAAGATTATGAAGCCCCGTGCCGGATACTGAGGTCATGAATTGCCGTCGGACATTTTGTATAGAGGGTTTTTTGCACTATTAACCTTCTGCAATGATCGATACCTGCCGCCCGATCTGAGTTCAGACGCAGACCAGTCTGAGAAGCAACGCCGATAGATTTAACGGACATACGTACAATGAAGAGCAACATTCGCCACTTTTCAAATGAGAAGAGACAGACACTGTTGTTTCTTAGAGTTAATGAAGGTTTTTGTCCTTATGTTAAATTAATTTTTCATAACTTCAGAAACACTTTTTTTAACAAACTTAAAATGGCGATCCCAGCAAAACTTAGATTACCAAATAAGGTATAAAATAAGGTATCGGATCTCTTATTTTATACATTGCAGCATTGATGATTTTAACAGGCGATGAGACTCAAAGTAATGCATCCACATTATCACAAAGAATACCAGTAAGGTATAAAATAAGTCACAAATTTATAACGAAGAATACGAGTAAGGTGTAAAATATATGATATTTTATAGGTTACGAGAAATGAAATAATATAGCATACCAGAAGATAATATATAAGGTGTTACGAGTAGCGAAAAAGTAATTTTGTATTAAATTTACTCACGTGATTGTAAGTGAGTGTAAGAAGATAAAATATGCTCGTGAGTGTGTGTCGTTAGAAATTTCCTACCGTAAGCCCATCTCTAGTTTAAACTTATGCATTTTTTTATAAAATAATTATTTTTTATGTTATTGTAATGCATTATGCATTCAATTATAAATAATGCATTATTTCAAACTTTCAAATAATACATAATGTAACCAAATATAAGTCATCCATGATTTAATGTTTACCCGAGTAAAAATTTTTATATGATGCAATACATAATGATATATAACACAATATATATTTATACGTAATTTAATCCGAATAATGGTGGATGTTTTTGCATTATGCATTCAATTATAAATAATGCATTATTTCAAACTTTCAAATAATACATAATGTAACCAAATATAAGTCATCCATGATTTAATGTTTACCCGAGTAAAAATTTTTATATGATGCAATACATAATGATATATAACACAATATATATTTATACGTAATTTAATCCGAATAATGGTGGATGTTTTTGCATTAAAAAAGATCAACTTGTATAAAATATGATTCGATTTCATCCGAGTTTTGACCAGACATTGCCATATTTCATTGGATCCAATTAGATCTAATTGCATAAAAACATAAAAAATCTTGGTGTGTTTTGGTTTGGGTGAGTTACACCACAGGTCAACGATACATTCACCAAACATATAATTTTCTAAAACAAAAAAAATGTTTGGGTACGCTTCGAACCAGATAGGTGATATACATAACCCTAACAAGGAAATGTTTAGGAACATTTTAAAAGTTTCTTATACTTTGCTTAAAAAGCTTAGAACATTTTTGGTTGATTGGAAACATTTAATTGGAAACATTTATATATGGAACAGAATAAGCTATATATAATTTTATATTAAATTATACAGAAAAACAAATTTTGTATTGGCCCTAATATTATTTCATATATTTATATCAACCGTATACATTTTAATCCGAATCATGATTAAATTATATATTACAACATATGACTGCATATAAAAAATTAGCAAATACCTCACGGGATGTATAATCATATATGATTTATTATGTTTGTATCAAGTTATATATTGTTATATATGTTTATTTTTACTCGGGTAGAAATAATAAATATCAAATACATTTTTTTCAATAATCATGCATTACGTAGCAAATTATTAGTAATGCATTTTTTTTTTCACTTGAAAATAATACGTTGTGGAACGAATGTTTGGTAAGACATCCTAAAATAATGCTACAAATAAGGTATATACATTACCTGGTAATGTGTTATATAATCACTACCCATTACCAAAGTTTTGCTGGGATATCTCGAAAACCGATCCAGATAGAACAAAATGAAGCAAATTTTTGGTTCATTGAATTTCCACAGTATCGCCGGTTATCTTTACATGTGTTGACCCCAATGGGTAGTACTTTCAATCTGAAAAAGTTGGCATTCCCGAAAATTTAAAAACTGCTCATATCTCGTTAAATATTGCCGCCACAATAAAAAGTTAAGCTTTCCAGTTTTTATACCCTCCACTCTAGTGATAGAGGGTATATATAAGTTTGTCATTCCGTTTGTAACACCTCGAAATATTGGTCTAGGACCCCATAAAGTATATATATTTTTGATCCTCGATCGATTTTAAGTCGATCTAGCGATGTCCGTCCGTCCGTCCGTCTGTCTGTCTGTCCGTAGAAAACACGCTAACTTTTGAAAGACTTTACAGAGGCTACTGAAGTTTGGCATATATGTTTGTCATTTACCTGGTCAGGTTGGTATTGCAATCCAGCCAAATCGGTCCAGTGGTTCAAAAGTTATGAGCAAAAGAGTAAATTTCGGCAAGGGTATTTCGCGAATTTACGAGATAAAAAACACGATAACTTTCGAAAGACAATAATGAGACTACTGAAGCTTGGCACGTATCTTTGCCGTTCCCCGGGTCTGTTTGGTTTTAAATTTCAGCTCAATCGGTCCAGTGGTTCAAAAGTTATAAGCAAAACCTTGAATTTCAGATTAGTTTCATCTAAAATGCCACGTGTTTTAACAAGTTTTAAAAGCAATGGTGGTAACTAAACAATGCTTTTCAAACTTGTTTAATTTTAAAGCAATGCTTTTTAAACTTGTTTAGTTTTAAAAGCATTGGTAACTTAAAAATTACACTCGAAAAAAATTTTACACTCAAAAAAAAATTTACACTCAAAAAAATTTTACACTCAAAAAAAAATTTACACAAAAAAAATTTTTTTTTTTTACAAAAATGGCAATATTTTGTGTAAGAAATATTTTTACAGTAAAAAAAACATTACACTCGAAAAAAATTTTACACTCAAAAAAAAAATTAGTAATTTTTCTTAAAAAAAAAAAAAAAATGACAAAAAAAGAGTTTTTTACTCAAAATAAAATATTTCTAATCAAAATTGTTAAGTTTTTCACGTTATAAAATGTACTACCCTTTAAAAAAAAATGCATTGTGGAGGGTATTCATAGATTCGGCAAAGTCGAATTTAACTTTTCTACTTGTTAAGATTCTCTATTGAGCTCCTTAACTCACATATCTTAAAAACAAAGAAAGGTAGATCGAAACGTAGATCGAATTGAACAAAACCTACTACGATCTTTAAGCGACCCAGCTGGGTCTGAGCACGTCGGGGTCTGCACCGAACCCAATGGGGTCTTCACCCAATCGAGTCTTCAAATGTGTGTGAACTAAATTGAAATAAATTCTTTTTCCATTTTCTAGCCCAAATTGGCATAAATTTAAAAAAATGTTTATATATCCTTGTTATTAAGAAAAATATGTATGAACAAAGAAGAAGGAAAACACGGCAATTAAGCAAAATCATTACCCATTTCCTTTAAATTAGTTAATATTCTAATTTTTTGATTTGATTTTTTTGAGTGTAGTTTAAATTAATATAAAGAAACTTGGCCAAAAAATGGTCACTTACCTACAATGCACATAGGGGCAGCTATATGGGGCTTCTTGGCAACAATTGAATTTTTGAAAAAGCGATTTTGTTATTTTTTTTTGTTTATATCGAAAGCCTATACTTTTCTACGCTTGACTGCATTTTTACTTTTTTGATTTATCCATTCTTCTTTTCTTACCATCGTGTTAAAGTTAGTAAAAGTTAAAAAAAAAAACAAAAAATTATTTAAAATAGTCTTTAGTTGAAAACTCAAAATAAAAGGTATGCCAGTAAAAAATGTTGACACTATACACATGAATGGAAAGGTAGCTTTAGCACAAAAAATTTGCATTCATGCTGATTAAATTGCATTAAATATTAAACTAGTTATCGCCGTTCTAAGACATTTTTTTATGAAATTGTTCAAAACCTAACTTTGAAGGTCAAAAAGTGGACAATTATCCTACATTATCCTTAGTTACTTTTATACAGTGGTAAGTGGTATAATTCTTTACAAGAATCACTTATTAAAACTTGCTCGAAATGAGCCCGCGATGTGCAGTTGCATTTTAAAAATATTACCTTTTTTTTAGTAATTTTTTTGTTATTTTTTTTTAATATATTAAAGTTATAATTTTAACTAGAGATGGGCACATGAGCAGATTAGAGCGTGATTTACGTGATTCACGCGTGAATGTGACTGAATAAAATTTTACTCACGTGATTGTGAGTGAGTGTGAGTGGAGAAAAAATTGCGGGAGTGAGTGTGCGTGAGTCAATTTTTTTGCGTGAGTTTGCGTGATTTATTTTCTCTTCATATTTTCTTCCGTACCAAAAAAGCAACAAAAAAATTGTAAAATTTGGCGAAATCTTAAGTTTCGTCCCGAAAAATCCGAAAAAATTTGTAAAATTTTACTGAACTTTAAATTTTGTGAAAATTTTGAAAGATTTTTGAAATTTTTGTTTTTGAATTTTTTTTTTGTATAATTAAGAGTTTCTTGAGTGTGAGAAAACGTGAGTGTGAGTGAAGCTTGCGTGAGTGCACGTGAGTGTGAGTTGAATTAAATTTACTCACGTGATTGTAAGTGAGTGTGAATAGAAATAATATGCTCGTGAGTGAGTGTGCGTGATTCAAAAATTCGTGTCGTGAGAGTGAGTGTGATTCAAAAATCACTCACGCGCCCATCTCTAATTTGAACACTAGAGTGACCACAAAAAAAAATTTTTTTTTTTGTTTTTTGTAGGTCTTATCCCTTAAATTTGTTTCTTTTGGTGCATACAAGTTTTGATTTTCTTAAAAAATATTTAGATGCCGCGATCGCGATTTTTTACGGAAATTAATATATTACTCATACGTTTTATACCACATTATTGTATAATATTAGGAAAGTGAAATGTTTAACACTTATTATACTATATCTACAAAGCCGTTTTATTTAAAAACCATTAATTTTTTATTTATTTTCATTTCTACGTCCGATTTTAACTTCATACGGCATAACTTTTTTTTATCAGAACATTTGGTGTGGAATGCTTCATATGTTTGATTTTTCAATAAAGTAATTGTTTTAACGGTATCCTTAACCATATATAAAAATACAAGCATACAAAAAATTTTTACCTCTAACAAATTATTATTATTTTTCGTTTTTGCGAAATTTTTCGCAATTTTGCAAAGAAAGTCTTACATGTTTTTAGATAAATTTAATCCTTAAACAATGCTCTTTGAAATGGTGTGCATAACGTCTATAAAAATTCAGCGGTTTAATTGATGCCACAAAACATTACATCTTGCCCCTATGTGCAATGTCAGCTTTTTTTGAAAATAACCTCTATTCTATTTTAGTTGTTTCTTTAAATCAGTCTCAATAAATCTCTTTATCTTTTTTAGATATGCTGTTGGTCTTGGAAATGTATGGCGTTTTCCATATTTGGCACAAAAAAATGGTGGCGGTGCATTTTTAGTGCCCTACTTTATTATGTTGTGTATTCAGGGCATACCAATTTTCTATTTGGAATTGGCTATTGGCCAACGTTTACGTAAAGGAGCCATTGGTGTTTGGAGTCAAGTATCACCATATTTGGGTGGCATTGGCCTATCGTCCTGTGTGGTTAGCTACATTGTTGCATTGTATTACAATACAATAATTGCATGGTGCCTCATTTACTTGTTGCATAGTTTTGAATCGCCACTGCCTTGGGCTGATTGCCCAACACGTCTTTATGCCAATTATACTTATGATCATGAACCCGAATGTGTGGTAAGTGTCTAAAAAGAAAATAATAAGAAATTCCGTACATTATTTTTATAGTTTAATTTGCACAAAACTTTCCTAATATGTGTCATTGCCACCACCACTAATGTTTTTTTTTTCCAGGCCTCATCACCTACACAATATTATTGGTATCGCACAACATTACAATGTTCGGAGAGTGTCAATGAACCGGAAAATTTCAATTATCATATGGCAATAGCATTGATTGTATCATGGTTTCTTGTTTACATTTGTATGGTACAGGGCATAACATCATCGGGTAAAATTGTCTATATGACAGCAATATTTCCATATGTTGTTTTAATAATATTCTTCTTTCGTGGTATAACATTAAAGGGTAAGTAAGTCACTGAGTAAGAGAGTTTAGAAGTTATTGTTATTTTTATGATGTAAAAGTAATTGATTTTCAAGTTAGGGGGAAAAAACGATATAAAAAGAAAACAACAATGGCTGTAAAAGTATTGAATAGATCAATAAAATAGCAGTAATGATACATTCATATAACAAGTACAGTTTCCACAACCGTAAATATTCCAACAACATTTTGGTTGTCACAACCATTTAACCATAACCATTTTGCGGTTACCATAACCGAATTTAGGTTGTGATAACCACATAACGGATTTGTTTTGTGATTTGTTTTTTATGAGTGTAGCATACAAAATTGTTAATTTACAAAAAATTTATCTTATTGTTAGTAAAAAAGAAATTTTAAAATGAATTAAAATTTAGTAAAGTCACAGACACAACTTTTTTTTTACTTTTAGAATAGTTCACTCAAAATGTTTCATGGACATTATTTTTTGGAAAATTAATTCGTAATTCAGGCTAGCGTGTGTTTCACACAATTTCTGATCTGCCTCATGAGCGATTTACGCAGATTTCACTCTTTCTTAAATTATTTTTATTAAAAAAATACGGAAGCAAAAGCTTAAAGAACACACTCACAAGGAAGGTCTTTCACAGGGCTCCCACCGATTGTCCAGAAACTTGCATATGGCAAAGAGAGGAGGGAAAGAGTTACATGTTTTTTATTAGCTGCCCAATATCACATTTATCGGGTCAAAGGAAATGGGGGGGGGGGGGGGGGGGGAAACTTATTTGTTTTTGTTTTTTGAGGACTTTTCACATTTCTTTAAAAGAAACTAAATGAAGGGCTTATTGTAAAAACTCGATAAGCAACATTTCATTTTATGGTGGTTTTTGCTTAAAACTTTTGAAATTATGTAGAAAATAGATCTTTTGAAGAACTTTCATACTCAAGATACTTGTACAAAGGGCTTATGCAAAAGTTCTGCCAAAAATCTGTCAATGGAACAGCAGTAGAAGGTAAAAAACGCCAAAAAATAAAGTATCGCTTATCAAGTTGTTGCAGTAAGCCCTTCATATGAACATTTTATACAGATCGAAAGTTTTTAAGGCCTATCCAATGGTGTATAGGTCGTGTCTAAATTCGGCTTCGTTAAGTCCCTATTTTTAAAAATGTAAAACTTTGGGGTAGTTTATATGGAGAGGTATATACGTACGAGAGGTATATACGTGTGACCAGGATACAACAAATTTTTAGATTTTTTTTTTCAAGTTTTGGAGAAGTTTAGGTTAGGTTATATAAGCAGGGAGCCGCCTATTGGTCAGCTAACATGAATCCTTCGATGAACGCGGTCCCATTGTGTTACCTATTAAAGAAAGGAATGAAAAGATAAGGAGAGGAAGGGAAGAAATATGGGAAAAAATCAAGTATCCTCACTGGGACCCAAACTGAATCACTCGAAGTCCCGGATGAACAAGGAAAGAAATAGGAAAAAATTTTCAAGTGTCTTCACTGGGACCCAAACTGAATCACTCGGAGTACCGGATGAACAAGTTTATCCCACTGATGTCCATACCCGACAAACATGTCAAGCCTGCCAGTATTGAGATGCCAACATGTACGGCTCCTGATGGGCATATGCTGGACATTGACAGAGAAAGCACGATAGCGTATCTTCCTCATTCTCGTCCTGACATCCACCGCAATAGTTGTTCTGGGGGATTCCTATTTTACTGGTGTGTGCGCCGAAGCGTGCATTGTGTCCCGTAATGGCTGCAAACAGGTTGCGTAACTGGTAACGAGGCAAGTCAATGATCTTACCCGTACGCCGCCAAAATATAAGAGGGTCACAAGATCCTCGTGTTAGAGCACGTGAGCTCACGTCGCCACATGTCGTTATCGATCTGTACACAGAGAGAACAGTTTAGTTGTGCCAGCCGAATTTAGAGCCAACTGCATAGTTTAATAACAACAACCGAAATTTTCGGTTGCCATAACCAAAATTTGTTTTGAAAATTTATCTTCTGTTGGTCCAAATAAATTTCGGTCAATGATTAAGGACGTGTAAGCTGCGGCGTTGTAGTTAATAAAGGTTAAAGGCAAAACTGTACTGCGTGTTTTTTTTTGTTGAGCCTGCTGACAGTTGTGGTCTGATTGTATGTCTGTTGGCGCTTGGGAGCATTGTTTCACTGCCTCCATTGCAAAGGCAATGGTCGTTTTTTTGTGTGCGGTGCGAACTTGAGTGTCTGGGCTTTAGCGTGGCGTCATCATCAGTAACGGGATTTCCCGTTATTCCTCGTGGCTGCTAATCTATTGCCGTAATTTGTAATATGTTCACGACTAGATCGTGTGAATTTGTTTTGGCGTATTGATCCTCACGGTCTTCAACCTTGCCTTTGCGCAGTTGAAGCAACAGAATAAGAAGAAAAAAAAATATAGGCATATTAAAGTTGACCTTTTTCAGTTTTGTACGATTTACGCCTATTAAACCCATTTTGGACCAAGGTTAAATTTTATTTTTCTTTTTTGGAAAAAGGTACTTTTTTAGGGTAATTAGTACTAGCTGAACTCATAAATCTTGTCAAAAAAAATTTTCAATGTGTGGTTATCCCAGAAAAGTCTATATTTTATGCAATTTTTATATTTGCATTTATTTGCTATTTTATTAATTTATTTCATTATTTTTAAAATTAGTTTCAAAATGATTCAAATTAGTGGAATTTGTTAATCAACTAAATTTAAAATTAATCAAAAAAATTAAAAGCCGAAAATCAAAAAGTTGTAAATTTTCGTTTTTGCTCGAAAAGTTTCTGTGCTGATTTGCATTGCATTTCATGGATATATAAATTGCGGTGGGGATATTTTTTTTTTAATTGCAGAAAGATGAGACTTAACATTCGTAACCATATTTATCCGAAATTCCACCTTTTTCATACATAAATATTTTTTTGAAAAAGATATTTTCTACTGTTCGAAAAATCGAACAGAGGTTCTAAATGGGTTAATAAATCATTTTTTCTACGAATTTTGTTTAATTTTTTTAATTGCCAAAATTTAATTAAAATTTAATTTTTATTCACTCAATTAATTCAGCACTGCTGAATTTGGCTGGTGTTGATAGATCTAGGGATATTTACATTCTTCATCGTAATATAGTAATGGCAAACGATTATATAATCATTTTTTCTACGAATTTTGTTTAATTTTTTTTTAATTGCCAAAATTTAATTAAAATTTAATTTTTATTTACTCAATTAATTCAGCACTGCTGAATTTGGTTGGTGTTGATAGATCTAGGGATATTTACATTCTTCATCGTAATATAGCAATGGCAATCGATTATGTTTATCCAAAATTGGTTTTAAACTTGGAAATTTACCATATTCTTCTTTATCCAAAATTAGTTGTTTTCCCTCTTTTAATATGCGATTATTAAGATGTCTTTCATGAGCATATTTTAAAAACATAGTTTTATCATGCTTTTCCCAAGTCTCTTTATAAATACGATCCATTTCCGAATATAACCGTCTTTGCTCAAGAGGAACCCAATTATATAAATGTTTCCATTTACGACGAGCTCGACCAATCGTACCAATAACATCTCGTTGGTGGGTTAGTTGATGATTGAAAATTACTTCCATTTTATTTAGAAAAAGATCTGAAGAAGGGATTAATTAATGTTTATAACAAAATTTATTTTTATTTTTATTTAAAAATTTTTAAATGTCTAATGATGAATTTTTTTGATTTTTATTTCCAGGTGCTTCTGATGGTGTTGCCCATCTTTTTACCCCCCGCTGGGAAACTTTACTAGATCCGGTCGTTTGGCTAGAAGCCGGTACACAAATTTTCTTTTCTTTAGGTTTAGCTTTTGGCGGTCTAATCGCTTTCAGTTCTTATAATCCGGCTAATAATAATTGTTATCGCGATGCTATATTGGTATCTTTAACCAATTGTGGTACTTCCATGTTTGCTGGAGTTGTGGTATTTTCTGTTATTGGTTTTAAAGCTACGGCAACATTTGATCGCTGCAACGATGATAGAAATCATTTGATTTCACTGAATAAAACTATAAATTTACCAGTATGTGATTTACAAAAAGAGTTGGCAAATGTAAGTAGAAGTATTAATTATTTTGTTTAGTGCATGGGCTTATAGCCCTGTTTTCGCATAAACTGATAAACATAAGTTATTGAAAATTAAATAAGGTTCAACAGAAATTTTACGATTTTGAATAACTTTTCATAATTTTTTACTGTTTTCCATTTACATATCTTTTTCGGATTTAAATTGAATTTCAAATGATTTCGATATTTTTCGGTCTCTATATTTTTTTTCTAATTTCAATTCATATTTTTTGAATTTATCTCGATCTTATTAATATTTCAAAAGATATTGTACACTTCTCAATTTATACTTTTTTCAATCCAATTGATTTTTTTGAATTTTAAGTGATAAGTTTCGATTTTTATCGATATTTTTAAAATAAAATAAGATCTTTTAACAACACTCTAACCAAAATTTGTTGAAATTTACCCAATTTATAGTAGGAAACTGGACTCCTACTATAAATTGGGTAATTTTACTCTGAATGTGTAAATTGTATAAATTGACCACATGTGGTCAATTTAAATAAAAAAGAGGTGAATAAAATATAAAAAAAAAAACATGCGGCGCCAGCCAGCATCGAACTCGCCACCTTCTGATTTGAAAGTACACTTCTTAACCACTACGCTACGGAAGCTTATACTTTTATCTGGCGTTTTAGTTATTTAACATGTGTGTATTATGTATGTTGTTTGACAATTTATTTACGCATTTGTGTGTAAAATATTTGAATTAACGGATAATATTTTTAATTTGCTGTGTTTAATTGGTTTGAATTTATTATACGCATTTAGTGATTATATTTACACATAATGCGTGCTATTCAACAAAAATTTACCCAATTTATAATAGTAATTTTACATGCGTTTTTTAGAGTGAATTCAAAGGGATCTTTAACAATTTTCAATTTATGTTTTTCGAATTTCAATCAAACAAATGTAAATTAAACAAAATGATATGTCGGATTTTCAACTTTTTTAAATCTCAAACGAGTTTTATTGCATTTCCGTGCATATTTTTATAAAATGTGCACTGTGTTCTCTGTAATGCGTGAACCAATTTAATTTCTACAAATTTCCCATGAAAGGTGACGTCAATACCAAGGTTTTTATTTGTATACGATCTTTGTATGTGTATTGGTTCATGAGTTGCAATCAATTTATTGCACATATCTGCGCGCTTGCGTAAATGGTGTAAATGGGGAAGTATTTGATGGACATATTTTAGGGTGAAATAGCGTAAACAATTGTACACACAAAAAAAACCTTGTCAAATTACTAGTAAAAGTCTCGTTACATTTTTTTTGTAATTTTACAATTTTTTTTTTGTAATTCTACAAATTTTCAACATTTTTTTACAAAAAAATCTAGTAAATTTACGAGATTTCCTTGTAAATTTACAATTTTATTGGTAAAAATCTTTGTAAAATTACGAAAAAGCTCGTAATTTTTACTAGGAATTCTCGTAAAATAGGAGGTAGCAAAAAATCTAGTAAAATCACTAACTCTCCTTGTAAGTTTTATCGCATCTAAAAATTTGTAAATTTACAATTTAATTGGTAAAAAGCTTGTAAAATTACAAAATTACACTGTGCTACAAAAAACACAAAATCGAACATACTTTTGAAATAAGGTAGTTAAGGTTGTAGGTCTCTTCGGAAAGATCACAAAAATGCCCATCAAACTTGCCAGACACTCTCAAATTTTAAAGTTATTGTCAAATAACGTTGTTTTGGAAATTTTGTGTGTGAATTGGTCCATACATATAAAAAAGATATGTATTGATTTTTTCAACAATATCTAATTTTTTTGTTATTTTTTTAAAATATTTTGAGTTTATCGATTTTTTTCTGATATAGTTCGTTCAACAATATTTGTATTTATAAACGTGTTCTTAAAGAAAATTTAATTGTGAATACAATGAGCTCTATGCCGAAAAATCTAATAACAATTGACAGAGTTGTGATAATTTTTCTAAATAAGAAAATAAGGAATTTGCATGAAATTGCCGTTCAAACAACCAAGGCAAAAAAAAATAAAAAAATAAACGAACATACTGAGAGGTCGCGTATCATTATTTTAAAGGGTTTTGGCCTCCTGAATTCGAATTTCACCTTGAAATTGCGCTATCCTATTACGTTTTTGATAAATCAATTTATATTGAATATCTCAATTTAAAGGTCAGATTTGGATTCAGCGCGCGAAAAACCTTTAAAAATATTTTACATGACCTCTTGTGATAAATTTATTTTTTTTACCTGGGTTATCTGAACGGCGATTTCCTGCAAAATCTTAATTTTCTTTTTTAGAAAAATTATCACAACTCTGTCAATTCTCATCTGATTTTTTCAGGATAATGCTCATCGTATTCAGAATTAAATTTTCTTTAAAAATACGTTCATAAATATAAAGGTTGTTAAACGAACTATAGCAGAAAAAAATCGATAAACTCAAAAAATTTTCAAAAAATAGCAAAAAAATTAGATATTATAGAAAAAATCAATAAATAGCTTTCTTATATGTGAAGACTCATTCACACACATGGAAAGCCCTATCCTTTTTCTATCCAAAACAGTTAAAAAATTTAAAATCGGTTGAAAATTTTCTGAATTACACAAGGTTTAGTGAGCAAAGTCCCAAAAAAAACTAAAAAAATTGAGGGTGTCTGGCAAGTTTAATAGGCATTTTTGTGATCTACTCGACAAAACCAACAACCTATACCATGTCACATCAGAAGTATTTTTTCACTGTAGCACAGTGTTATTGGTTAAATTACTCCATTTTTTACACCAGTTACGAAGTTAGGATAAAAGTAATTAAAACTTAAAAACTCCAAATTAAAATTTCAAAAATTTACCTTTTAAATATCCGATTTTTAATTAATATTTTCTTAGTTTTTTTTAAAAAATCCCTATTGGGGTTTTCTGAATTTTCATTGCGCTTTTTCTTTTCCCTTGAACAGAAATTTTATATATTTTTCTAATTTCCATTTATCTTTCAGAGTGCTTCTGGTACTGGTTTGGCTTTTATTATTTTCACTGAGGCTATAAATCAATTCCCCGGAGCCCAGTTATGGGCTGTGTTATTCTTTTTGATGTTGTTTACTCTGGGTATCGATTCACAGTTTGGTACATTGGAAGGTGTAACAACATCTCTGGTTGATATGAAACTATTTCCAAATATGCCTAAAGAATATATAATTGGAGTAAGTGTTTTTGTAATAATTTTTAAAGAAATTTTAAACTTAAAATCGTGTTTTTTAACTACAGGCTCTATGTTTTTCCTGCTGTTTAATCTCAATGTGTTTTGCAAATGGAGCTGGCAGTTATATATTTCAGTTAATGGATAGTTTTGCTGGTAATTTTCCGCTGCTAATAATCGCTTTGTTTGAATGTATATCGATTAGCTATGTTTATGGTGTGAGAAGGTAAGAACAAAAATGTTTATTATCTTGCACAAAAGGTATCAAAAGAGTACCAAAAAAGGTACCAGTAAATGATGCTAAAATATCTTTTCCAATGATACCTGGCACATTTTTAATTCCGTTCGGAAGTGTTTTCATAGTTCTCCCTTTTAAAACATAAAAAATAGTTTTTCGAAATAAAACCACTTCCATGCATTTCAATTCCACTTTGATTTTTAAAAATGGTTTTTCATTAAAAAAAAAAAATATCCGTTTTGCGTTTTACAGAGTAAACAACTTATTTCACTTTTAAACGGAATTGAGTCTGTGGCATACACGCCCCCTAATATTGTTTTTACGTATTTGAAAAAGTTTTTGTTATAAAAAAATTCATCTTTTTTAGGTTTGCCGATGATATTGAAATGATGACCGGCTCTCGACCTGGTCTATATTGGATGTTTTGTTGGAAATATTTATCACCATGTGCCATGATTACCATACTTATAGCTTCATTTTATCAATTGCTCACCGAAGGCAGTAGTTATCCAGCATGGATAGCTGCCAAAGGTATAACCGAGAAAATGGAATGGCCTCATTGGTGTATAGTT
This sequence comes from Pegoplata infirma, assembly GCA_963921195.1. Taxonomy (NCBI): domain Eukaryota; kingdom Metazoa; phylum Arthropoda; class Insecta; order Diptera; family Anthomyiidae; genus Pegoplata; species Pegoplata infirma. Next base: position 143,276,864 of record OY992540.1, on the reverse strand, counting down.
ATCGCATTCATATTGATATTATCTTCAATATTATGGATACCAATTGTGGCTATCTTAAGGTAAGTAAATACATATTTTATGTTACGAATATGTGCGAGATGGCTTAATTTATCGGCAAAAGGTATGGTTCTGTTCTTACTCCTACCTTTTTTTGTATTTTTCTTAACGAACTCGTAAGTCAAACTTCAAATCATTTATGTAGATAACAGGAACTTTTGTCAATCCCCAGCAAAAACTTGGTAATGACACATCATTACCATTCGAATTACTTAGTAATGACAGAAAATTACCTTTAGCATTATTTTAAAATGTAAAATAAGGACTTATTAATAATGACTTACGTAAGTCATTATAATAAAATAAAAAAATTTCAGAACTAGATTTTCACTTTTTGACTCACTGTACATTATTTTAATTAAAAATAAAATAAATTTAAATTTTTTTTTATTTTTTTAAATTTTTTTTAAAATAATTTTGTTCATTACCTATAAGTACATACGTAATTAGTTATTAATACTGTTTTGATAATCATTACATTTGGCACATTTGCTTGTAAATGTAATGGGAAAGGTAATTCGAATCAGAAGTAGTTATAACTTTTGAATTTCCCATTACACATTTCATTACTTGGTAATGCAAGTTTTTGCTGGGTCATTTTCTTTTAATCGTAGGCCAAGGCTTGTTGAGATTGATGGCAAAAGCACATTATGAATGACACACTTAATAAAGACCTGTTGACAATTGTCTAATTGTAAGAGTTTTTCTTTATAAATACTGTATTAAAATCTGATAATTTGTTGAGAAAATTCTTGGAGGGAACTCGCAAAAATTCTAAGAACTATTTAATTAAAAATGGTGTCAGCAGTTGAGATTTATTTATTAAGAAAAATGCTTCAGTCAAAAAGTTTTTCTATGCCAAAAATGTCTCAGAATCTGAAAATATTTCTAAAGATGAGATTTATACAGAATTCTGGAATAAGTTCTTAATAGTTATTTATATTTCACATTTTAATTATGAAATAGATCTGTAACCAAGGATAGGTTAAGTGGATGACGTAATGTCCACAGTACCAGTTCCTGATCCAAAGTGCTACCTCGATAAAAGGGGTGAGTGTGGGGGGGGGGGGGGGGTGTTGGCTGCCTTTTAATTCCACACATATGCTTCATCAAATTTACTCAGCCTAATATATTTCAACATCTTCCACGAGTTGGTCTAAACCAATGCCCATAGATGCCAAATTGTGGAACCATTATGATTGTTGTTTCTCCTTCTCTTTCGTTTCTTAAGGCAATGTAGCATCTATGCATTCCTCTTCGATACATTGACGAATGCCAGTAAGGTCCATCGGTTTTTGTCCCGGATATCATATAAATTCTAAAAGAAAAAAGAGCAACAAAAATTTAAATCTTCTAAAAGACAGCGCAGTGCATTCACATAAAAAGTGATGACTGTCTTCAACAGCTTCCCTGTACCATCTACATTAGAGATGGGCGCGTGAGTGGATTTTGACTCACACTCACTCACGCTCACGCAAAAAATAATTGAATCACTCACTAATCATTCACGCAAGTTTTTTTGTACTCACGCTCACTCACTATTCACGTGAGTAATAAAAAAGTTACTCACGCTCACGCGTGACTCACGCAAGATTCAATCACGCTCACGCGTGAGTCACGCAAAATCTACTCACGCAATAAAATTTTCTTACCAAAAATAGAAAAAAAATCCAAAAAAATTTTTTTTACAAAAATTAAAAAAAAAATTGGGCAAATCAAAAAAATCTAATCACGCAAACTCACGCAAAAAATAAATGACTCACTCACTAATCACTCACTCAGATTTTTTTTCAACTCACAATCACGTGATTGAAATGAAAATCACTCACACTCACGCGTGATTCACGCGTGATTCACGTGAATCACGCAAATCACGTGACCAGCGCTCATCTCTAATCTACATGTATCATCATTAATTTTTTCAATTCTTAACATGTGTTTACCCACAGTATTATGGCCTGTAATCAAATTAATAACAATTTTCAGTTGTCTTCCATAATGTTTGTCGGAATATAGTCCATCGTTTTAACCAAGTTTCTCTCGCATCCAGTCTGATCCGTTACGAAATTAGAGATAGAGGTGGAAGATGTCACTCACAGCCAATTCCTGTGAAAGATTAGCTCCCTGCTTAGTAAGTTCATCTGCCTTTTCGTTGTCCAGTATATCCAGGTTCCCAACACAGTCTCATGTTGTGCTGCACGCTGAACACCTTTAGCTATCTGTGAACGCGGCTAACTACTGTCATTTTTCAGCGCCCCTAAAGCTGACTGACTATCAATGAAAAAACTAATGTCACTTCTGTATATTGGTGACTTTGAAACCTGCTCATCCCACTAAGTTCCTCCATAGTCTGAAAGAAATAAGAAACAAAACAATTAAATCGAGTGCGAGATAATGCGATCACTGACAAAGATTATGCAATGAATCTTCCACTGTCTCTTCGTCCCCACACCATCTGTACAAGTCATCTCTAATCAATTTCAACATTTTCAAATAACCTTTCAAGCCAGTGTGGCCTGTAATTAAACCTACATCTTTCTCAAATCTGATTTTTCCATATGAAGAAGAGTTTTTTTGAACACTTTTTCCACCGATAGTCCACAAAGTCTTCGTTTGTATACGGTCTTGCTTGCTTTCCTATTCTGAATCTTCATGGCGTTGAAAATTTTCATATAAAAGCATCTAGGCCTGAATGAACGTCGTTCGTAATTGTGTTTGATGGTAAAATTGCGCCCATACGAGCTAGCTTCTCCTCTTTTTCATTTTCTGAAATATTTTGATGACCCGAAATCCGGCACAGTCTTAAAGAGTGTTGTTTGATGAGAGCCTGAAGCTGTTGGCGACAACGGCCTACTACCCTTGATCGTATATTCTTATTTCCAAGTGCTTTAAAGCTGCTTGACTATCAATGTGAATAATCATCTCATTAGAGTAGTTCGGTCTCATCGAAATAAGCCCTTTTTGCTGTAGTGATATTTAAATCAACTACTCTATTCACCTTGTTCAGATACGGAGTGTACGTGCCCGTTTTAACAATAGGACACCACACTAGTGTGCCAGTGTAGATCTGGCAATTGCCGTAAAAATCCATTGTATAAGATTCGGTTAAAGACCTCGTGTATCTCTTCAATCATTTTCTGGCATACATAGCTAAATACGCCTTCTTGACTCATTCATTTATATTCTCGTGCCAATTTCTTGTCAAAAAATATGCCTAGGAACTTGGCACTGCCCGACAGTGTCAGACATGTATCCCCAATACGCGGTAGTCGAAAGTCAGCTAATTTTCTTCTTCTTGTAAAGAGCCTCCATAAGGTAGGAAATAGTACTTATACAGTGATCACCCACTTGCCAAAATCACTAGGTCGTTAGTATAAGTTTCTACCTTAACTCCGTGTCTTCTTAGTTCCAAGAGGCATCCCCTGAGGATGCCCTTTTATGCGGTTCGTAAGGACTTTCATTACCCAATGATTCACGATTGGGTCATCACGCGTACTATTTCTCAACTAATAGCCCAGAATTTTCTCCAGTGTCATAAGCAGGTAGTATTATAGACTGATTGGTCTATAGTCTTTAGCGCTACTATGTTGTATCTTACCCACCTTGGGAACGAAACTAACTTTCACTTTTCTCCAATTCCTTGGTAAATATGATATCCTTAGGCTGAATGTATAAATCTGTTTCTGGAGTGGTGTGGTGATCTTCAGCAGTGATCTGCAGCATTATGGAAAAAATACAATCCACTCGCGGAAATTTTAAAGGTCTGTAACCTAATCTAAAAAAGTGATAATTAAAAAAATAGTTTTTGAGTTAAAAAAATTACTTCCCCGCACGTTCAGAAAGATCAGGGTATTATATGGTCAGTCTTGATCGGCTTTTAAAAAAGTTAAGCCAATTCTTACTCCGCCTAATTCACCAGAAAATAAATATATTTTATTCCTAACCATTTTTAATCATTTCAGATTATGTGGTATTAAAGTTGTTGAAGATAGCGATCCTGCTTGGTTCCCCGAAGCCGAACTTAAAGAAGTCAATGGTATTGTGCCACATGAACCAACCGAAATTGAACGTACATTATTTTGTTTTAATATGGATGGTACTGAAGGTATGTGTTGTCCGAAATATGGTTTACCCGAAAAATCATTAGAAGAAGAGGAGGAGTAAAGGAATTGTAAGAAATAATAAAGAAAACAGTGTAAGTGTTCGATTTATAAAACAACACAATTACCTTAGTTAACTTTAAGTTAAACAATAGTTTATAAAACGAAACTACTATAAATAGACAGAAAACATTTCGGGAAAATCATAACAAAAAAAGAAAAATTCTTGTAAATATACATCTATATATGCTGAAACAATATTCTAGACTACCTAACTATACAAAAATATTACAAAAAAAAAAAGCTGAAACTAACACCTTGTTTCGTATTAACTAAGTACAATATTTCGAATACACCTGTTATAACAAAGTACATATGTATTTATTATAGTTTTTTAGTATGTATTTTAAAATTATTTTAATGACAAAAAACAATAATCGCCACCGACGACACTATGTTAACCTTAATATTTTTTTTTTTATTTTTTATTTTTTTTACAAAAATAGCAAGTTATTGCTTTAGAGAATATTAGAATTTTCTTCAAAATATTTGAATTTGCAAATTCATTTTTGGAATAGACTTTACTTGTATTAAGTTCTGCTAGAAACTTAACGAAATTTTATATTAGTTTTAAAAACTTATAATCGAAACTCCGACACTTCAACACGGGTGGTTTGAGACATTTTTAACCTAAAAGTGCGAATACCATAATTTTTATTTTTGAATAATTTAGAAATAAAAACTAAAACCTTCGATAGAGCACTTTTTGCAATAATCACGGTTGAATTGGAAAAAATTACAATATTCGAATTTTCTCGAAAACTATGGGAGATATCAAAAAACACATATGACCAAAAATATTCCTCGAATACAAAACATTTATATAAAGTACTATTTAAAAACTTACATTGCAGTATTAAAACGGTAAAAAAAAAAAAAAATTGAATGTATGACAGATTTGGATTCTACAGGTCCATATTATATAAAATCCACCCTTAGTTTCTTGGCATTAACGCAATAATATCTAACAGTGAAGCCACAAAAACGCTTACAAATCGCATTTTTTAAATTTCAATCGCGAATATCCCGAAAACGAAATGCCATAGAGAAATTTGGACTGCAGGTTTTAAATTACGAGGTCCATTTTGTGTAAAATTATGCCCCATTTTGTGGCTATTACTTCCAACAACGTTGCAGTTCCGTCATAAAAAACACAACATTTTCGTTTTTTTTGTTGTATTTAAACGAAAATGTCTACTGCTAGGAAAGTTTTGATGGCTAATTCGGATTCAGGAGGTCTATAAAGTTTGTTGTTACCGAATTTAGAAAACGTTACAATGAAACTACAGAAAGTACTAAAATATTAGTTTTTGGAATCTAGCAGATTTGGAATCAGGAGCTCAAAATCTATAAAGTCCGCATATTAAAATTTTGAAGAATGAGTTTTTTTTTTTTATTTTTTGCAATTCAAACCGGATTTTTGCAAAAAATGCTTGATCGAAGATTTTGGTTTTTGTTGCTAAATTTGTCTTACACATCTCAAATACATGTTAAAAAAAATATGGTATTCGCACATTTAGGTTACAGCTGGCTCGGACCACCCGTGCCAATTTTGCATAAAATTCGAAAACTCAATTTAAAATTCGAATTGAAAAAATTAAAGATTACCTAATATATTTTTGTAATACATCATTTAGATATCGAAAAAGATCAACTAAATTTTGAGATAGATTGAAATTAAAATTTAAAAAGATCAATTTAATTTGTAAAAAGATCAATTAATATTCGTAAAAGACTACTTGAAAATCAATAAGATGAATTAAAATTTGAAAATATCAATTAAAGCACGTTAATTAAAACTCGATAGAGATCAATAAAATTTCGATAGACATCAATTAGTTTTCGTAAAAGACTATTTAAAAATCCATAACATCAATTGAAATTAAAATACATTTTTCCTAAAGAAACAATCTCAGATACTGAGACAATGTTCCTGTAGAAAAATTCTCAGATTCTGAGACATTTTTGCTATAAAAAAGTCTCAGATTCTAAGAAATTTTTCCTAAAGAATTAGTCTCAGATTCTTAGACATTTTCCCTATAGAAAAGTCTAAGATTCTAAAAAAATTTTTCCTTTAAAAAAGTTTCAAGTTCTAAGACCCCAGCAAAACTTTAGTAATGGATGGTGATTATATAACACATTACCAGGCAATGTATATACCTTATTTGTAGCATTATTTTAGGATGTCTTACCAAACATTTGTTCCACAACGTATTATTTTAAAGTGAAAAATAATGCTTTACTTATAATTTGTTTCGTAATGCGTAGATGAATTATATTTGGTTACATAATGTATTATTTCAAAATTTGAAATAAAGGGCAGTTTACACGTTAACTACCCTTGACCAGCCTTATCTACTATTTGCCAGTATTGGTGATACGGTTTGCCGGGTTTAAATAATTTTGTATGAAAAATTATTTGAATTTGACAATTGCTATCCTCCAATACTGGGAAATAGTAGATAAGGGTAGTCAAGGGTAGTTAACGTGTAAATCAAGCTTAAAGCATTATTTGTAATTGAATACATATTGCATTATAATAACATAAAAAATAAATATTTTATACAAAAATGAATAAGTTTAAACTAGAGATGGGCTCACGACAGGAATTTTTGAATCACGGACACTCGCTCACGAGCACATGTTTTCTACTCACTTACAATCACGTGAGTAAATTTAATACATCGTTACTTGTTCACTACTCGTAACGCCTTATATATTGCGTTCTGGTATGCTATATTTTATACATTACTCGTATGCATTACTTTGAGTCTCATCCCATTTTAAAATCATCAATGCTGCAATGTATAAAATAAGCTATCCTATACCTTATTTTATTTATCCTATACCTTATTTTATACCTTATTTGGTAATCTAAGTTTTGCTGGGATATTTTTCCTGTAGAAAAATTTTCAGAAACATTTTTGCTATAGAAAAGTCATAGACTCTGAAACATTTTTCCAATAGAAAAAATATAATTTTTCCCATAGAAAAAGTATCAGACTCTGAAACAATTTTCCTATAGAACAAATCTCAAATTCTGAGACATTTTCCTGTAGAAAAAGTCTCATATTCTGATGGCCGTTATGCGATTTTAAATATTAAAAAAAAAAACTGGACGTAAATATGGAAGAGGCCAATTTTTTTTTCCGTAAAAACCTTAGTTGGACAAAGAAAATAGGCAAAATCATTTTTCCTAAAGAAAAAGTCTCAGATTTTTCATATATGTATAAAACGTCTCAGATTTTAAGAAATTTTTAAATTTTTATAGAAAAAGTGCCAGATTCGGAGAAATTTTTCCTATTAAAAAAGTCTCAAATTCTACGAAATTTTTCCTATAGAAAAAGTCACAGATTCTGAGACATTTTTCCTAAAGAAAAAGTCACAGATTCTGAGACATTTTTCATGTAAAAAAGTTTTAGATTCTGAAACATTTTTACAATAGGTAAAATCTCAGAATCTGAGACTTTTTCTATGTGAAAAATTATTAAAGTGTGGCAAGGGTTAAAAGTGCGAGAAATAAAGCATCACAATTTTTAAAAATTTTTCAAAAAAGTTCACAAAAAAATTAACTTAAAAATCGAAAAATTAACTAAATTAGAGAAAAAATGGTAATGATTTGGTGCTTAAGATCTTTTTTATGGTTTTAGTTTATATTTTTCTAAAAAGTAGAAAATGCAAAACAATTTTATTCGACCCTAATTCATTCACATTTTGGGACTAAAACAAGTCCAGACCCCATTGGGTTGGGACCCCATGAGGTCAAATACCGCGCTCGAGACCCCATTGGGGTTTGTTAGGGTCGCCATAGTTTTGATCCAAAACTTTTGTCCATTTCACTCTACCATTTCTTAGTTTTCTAAAAAAACTCAAAAACTATTACTCGAAGGGATGTCTAGTATTTTACAGTCTTTTACTTCTAGTCGAAAGCATAACAATGCTGTTGGACTTTTAGTCATGTCAAGTATTTACCGAGATTTGTGTATTTATAAAATTTCGGAAATGGTAAATTTAAGAACATACACAAAAAAATGGTATTGATATAACGCTAAAGATTTTTTTCTTTCGTTCAAGTTCACATTTTTCTAAATAATAAGAAAATTAAAAGTAGTATAAAATAATAATTTGAGGATGTTTATTCTGGCTCGAGATCATTATTTTCTTTACTAATTAAAACCATGATATTCTCATAGCATAATTTTCAAAAAAAATATTTTTTTTTAAATTTATTTATGTTGGTCATTTTTGCAAGACTTAAGCGACACGTGTTTCTCAATTTGTCAGATTCCATTGTCAAGATTATTTAGCAAAAATAGAAACGATTTACTACAAAGCACAATAGGAAATTTTACCCATTTTTGGCCAAAATTATTTACAGCCAAACGGCTGGACCGATTTGAATGATTTTTTTTGATTTGGCTTTTGGAAGACTCTTTAGAGGGAGGGAGTGACTCTTAAAGTTTTTCATACACTCAAAAAAAAAAAATTAGTAAAGTTACCTAAAAAATTAACTAATAATTAGTTCCAAACAGGGTTCCCGGGTTATAAGTATCCGCATCTAAGATTTTTTAGTTCCTTGATAGATTATCTGGTTTTCTAAACTGTTTTTACTATTTCTTTTTTTTTTTGAGTGTACACTAACTTTCGATGATAGCAGTAGAAATTTATTTTAACAATTTTAAGTAGGGTCAAACAAAGCTACTTTTTAAAAAGGATTTTATTCAAAAGTTTGATTTTTGAGTTCCAATTTGTCAACATTTCAAAATGCTACTACGGGCAGCCGTAGAAGAAGCAAGAGCTAGGCGCTCAACTTCCCTATTTAGATCTTTAGAGATTTCTGCTGTAACTCGTATCTTTGTTCTCGCAGATTTTGACAAAAAAGTTAATTGCGGCAGACCAGGGTTCGATTTAGTGGAGGCAGGCTGCGTTTCAAGTTTTCTTAGCCAAGTATTGCCTTTAAGCCAAACAGCATGCCGTCTTTTAAAAACTTTCAAACTCCTACAACTTTTAATCCTTTTCATATTCATATTTGAACAAAATATACTTAATTCCTCCTTTATATATTGTTTAAAGTTTTCGAAACAATCACTCTCAGCAATGTATGAAAAGAAATGCCCAGAAATAGCGGCTCCTTATCCACCTTTGTTTTATTTATTAAATAACTCTTCGCCATTTATTAAATAACTCTGAATTTGGCACTCAGTAGTCACCTGGAAAAATGCGTTTTAAAAAAAAGTTTGCACATATCCGACCTTGAAATTTATTAAATTCGGAAGGTAATTGATTGTCCTAGAGAACTTTTATGGCTTTACAGCTAACATATGCTATCATTTTTTTTAAAGTCAAAATAAAATTCCAATTCATACTTCAAAAAGTTCATCTTAAGGTCACTTCAATTTTTCCAATTAAATCGATCTAATAGATGAGTTCACCAACATTTCACTATTTATCATTAAAGTACTCACCTTCGACATTATTTTCCATTTTTTAGTTTTTAAAAACTATAAATTCTTAATATAAAAATTTTGTTAGAAGCTATCACAAAATTCACTGCACTCAATCGTTATTTTATAACTGATTAAGAAATTGCAAGAAAAACTACTGATGAAGTGACAGTACATCAATTCTGTCGAAAAATTGAGAAAGAATTGTTTACTTTGTTAAGTTTTTTTTATATTAATGTAAAAAAAAATAATGTTTGCAAAAATTTTAATTTTGACTTTTGGCCAAAAAATGGGTAAAATTTCCTATAGTGCAAAGTAGCAAACGAGTCTAATGACAAATCGTTAGTGCACAAACTAAAATATAAGTACATATTCGACTCTATCCACAATGGGAATCAAAAAGACGAAGAAATTGTACTATACTAAAAATCATCCTCAAATTATAATTTTTTAAAGGTCGAATAAAACAATTTTTATTTTAATAAAAATTAATCAGAATTTGTAGTATAAAATAATTTATTATTTGTGTGCTCTCAAAAGAAAAACTCTGTCAAAAATTCTGTAAAACAAATTTCAGTTCGAATTAGCAAACTTTCAGCAGATTTTTCTGCTGAAATGGAATTTTGCAGAATTCTTTGTCATTTAATTTAGAAAATAACAGAAATCAATAGATTAGTTTGATATTTCTACAAAAAATTTCTGACAATAAGGTTTTTATTAAGATTTCTTAAATACTTTAAATAGGTTAATTCTGGCTCGAGGTAATTTTTCTTTAATAATAACACCATGATATTCTCATAGAAAAACTTTCAAGAATTTTTTTTTCTGTTTCAAATCTATTTATGTTGGTAATTTTTTGCACGACTAAGCCGACATGTGTTCCGATCTCGTCGTGTTCCGATCTCGAACATCTTGTGAAGACTATTTAGAGTTTGAATATCATGGTGTAATTAGCTAAGTAAAATGACTCAGAATAAATCTCCTCAAAATATAATATTTTAAGGGTCAACCAAAAGGTTGTTTATCTAAAAACAGCAGATTTTTCTGCTTAATATGGCTCAAAATGGGTGTATTTTCAGCAGATTTTTCTGCTGAGTGGAGAGAGCTTTCATTTGGAGCGTGCTTTTTTAGAAAAGAATACAAATTTTTTTCTACAGTGGGCCATAGAAAAAGTAATTTCTCTAGTTAACTAATTTTTGTTGACTTTTTCCTAAAAGTAGATGACCATAAACTATCAAAAGCAATAACTTGCTAATTTGTTAAATATTTATAATTTTTAATTCTATTCCTAAAAAACTAAAAAACTAAAACATAAACCAAAGACAATAACAAATATTTATTTTACATAAAAATAAAATAAAGACAATAATTTTTGATTTCGTTACATAAATTTATAGATTAAATAGTATTTTTTTTTAGAAAATTTACAAAACCATAAACTATTTAGTCAATAAAGACTGTACAAAATTGAAACCAAAAAAATCTATATATAAATGTTAAATAAAAGAAAAAACGTAATAAAAACCCAAAATGTCTATAAAAACCAAATATTGGTTTCATCAGCCATTTAAATAAAAAAAAAAATATATTAACAAAAAAATAATAATCATATTAAATTTCATTACTAACATACTTTTACATAAAAACACCACAAAAAAGCAATAATCAGCATTAATACAAAATCAAAAAAAAATTGCAGAAAAATATTTTTTAAATAATTTTTAAAAATTTTAATTATTTAAATTTTTTTTGTTGTGTTTTGCATTAAAAAATGATAACAATGAATTATATACGAGTAGCTTGTAATATTTAAAAACATAATTAATGGACTTATTCTGTATTTCGTTTGATAGATATGTTTAATTAATGTTAAGTAAACAAAATGAAAAAGATTTAATCGACTTCGAGGGCTTTTATTTTTCCCATTATGAATTTACATAACAAATTCGATCGATACCACAAAATAAACTGGTGTGTTTTAAAAAAAGTTAATTTTATCCAAAATTTGAAAAATTTCGATCAAGTGCTGAATTTTTTCCAAAAACAAATAATTTTAATCTATAGCCCGTTAAAACTCTATGAGTTACAGAAAAAAAAAATTAAACAAAAAACCATGTCATGCAAAAGTTTTTCAATTGATAAATATCCTACTAGAGAAAGTAGAGCTAACATAAGTATTTGTTTTGTCAATTAATACGGGAAAATAAATGACCTCGAACTAGAACGAACTATTTTGCATTGCACAATCAATTACTAAAAATTATATTTTTTTCATTTAAATTAGTTATATATTCGATCTTTAGTGCAATGAAAAAGCGTTTATTTAAGTTCGAGGCCATTTATTTTCTCCGTAATGAATAATCATAACAAGTTGTTATGTTAACTCCACTTTCTCTAAATTGCTTTCAAATTGTTCTTAATTTTTATGATTGTATTGACGATTGTTTCGGAAAATTTCTAATTATTTCCCATTATCAGAATTCTTTAGAAGATTGCGGTAATACTGTTGTGATCCAAACATGAAATAATAATTCAATTCCAGATTCTGTAACATTTTCATATGAGAAAGTCTCAGGTTCTTTTGCATTTTTCATACTGAAAAATCACAGATTCTGAGACATTTTTATATAGAAAAAGTCTCAGATTCTAAGTAAGACACTTTTCCTATATGAAAAAGTTTCAGATTCTGAGATATTTTTCCTATAGAGAAACTTTCAGATTCTGAGATATTTTTCATATAAAAAAGTCTCAGATTCAGAGAAATTTCTTCCAAAGAAAAAGTCTCAGATGTTGAGACATTTTTCGTAAAAAAAATTTCTCAGATTTTACCAAATTTTTCCCATAGAAAAAATCGCAGATTCTGAAACATTTTTCCTTTAGAAAAAATGTCTAATTCTAAGACATTTATTCCTAAAGAAAAATTCTCAGATTCAGAAAAACTTTTTCCTATAACAGAAATCTCAGATTCTGAGACATTTTTTTACAGAAAATGTTTCAGATTCTGAAAAAATTTCCTATAAAAAACGTCCCAGGTTCTGAGACATTTTTTTCTTTGGAAAAAGTCTCAGAAAAGTCTCAGAATTCTGAAAAATTTTTCCTGTAACAGAAATCTCAGATGCTGAGTCTCAGATTCTGAGATATTTTTCCTATACAAAAAGTCTCAAATTCAGAGAAATTTTTTCCATAGAAAATGTCTCAGATGTTGAGACATTTTTCCTAAAAAAAATTTCTCAGATTTTAACACATTTTTCCAATAGAAAAAATCTCAGATTCAGAAATATTTTTTCTTTAGAAAAAATCTCAGATTTTGACACATTTTTCCTTTAGAAAAAGTCTCTAATTCTAAGACATTTATTCCTATAGAAAAATTCTTAGATTCAGAAAAAGTTTTCCTATAACAGAAATCTCAGATTCTAAGATATTTTTCCTTTAGAAAGAGTCTCAGATTCTGAGATATTTTTCCTATAGAAAAAGTCTCAGATGTTAAGATATTTTTCCTAAAAAAATTTCTCAGATCTTAACACATTTTTCCAATAGAAAAAATCTCAGATTCTGAAATATTTTTTTTTAGAAAAAGTCTCAGATTTTGACACATTTTTCCTTAAGAAAAAGTCTGTAATTCTAAGATATTTATTCCTTTAGCAAAAGTCTCAGATTCTGAGACATTTCTCCATTAGAAAATGTCTCAGATTTTGAGACGTTTTTCCTGTAGAAAAATTTCTCTGTTTCTCAGATATTTCTTTCCTATAAAAAAATTCTCATATTCTGAGACATTTTTCCTACAGAAAAAGTCTCAGATTCTGAGACATTTTTCGTATATAAAAACTAACAGATTCTGCGATATTTTTTCTATATAAAAAGTCTCAGATTTTCCTATAGAAAAAGTCTCATATTTTCCTATAGAAAAAGTCTCAGATTCTGAGACATTTTTCCTATAGAAAAATTCTCAGATTCTGAGACATTTTTGCTATAGAAAAAGTATCAGACTCTAAACCATTCTTCCTATAGAAAATGACTCAAATTCTGAGACAGAAAAAGTCTTAGATTCTGAGACATCTTTTCTACAGAAAGTGTCTCAGGTTCTGAGACATTTATTCTGCAGAAAGTGTCCCAGATTCTGAGACATTTTTGCCATAAAAAAAGTCTCAGATTCTGACACATTCTTCTTATAGAAAAAGTATCAGATTCTGAGACATTTTTCCTATAGAAAAGGTCTTAGACTCTGAAACATTTTTCCTATAGAAAAAGTCTCAGATTCTGAGACATTTTTCCTATACAAAAAGTCTCAGATTCTGAGAAATTTTCATATAGAAAGGGTCTTAGATTCTGAGACATTTTTCCTTTAGAAAAAGTCTCAGGTTCTGAGACATTTCTCCTATAGAAAAAGTATCAGACTCTAAACCATTCTTCCTATAGAAAATGACTCAAATTCTGAGACAGAAAAAGTCTTAGATTCTGAGACATTTTTTCTACCGAAAGTATCTCAGGTTCTGAGACATTTATTCTTCAGAAAGTGTCCCAGATTCTGAGACATTTTTGCCATAGAAAAAGTCTCAGATTCTGACGCATCCTTCTTATAGAAAAATTATCAGACTCTGAGACACTTTTCCTATAGAAAAGGTCTTAGACTCTGAAAAATTTTTCCTATAGAAAAAGTCTCAGATTCTGAGACATTTTTCCTATACAAAAAGTCTCAGATTCTGAGAAATTTTTCCTATAGAAAAAGTTTCAGATTCTGAGACATTTAACCTATAGAAAAGGTCTCAGATTTTGAGACATATTTCCTGTAGAAAAATGTCTCAGTTTCTCAGATATTTTTTCCTATAGAAAAATTCTCATGTTCTGAAAAATATTTCCTATTACAGAAATCTTAGATTCTGAGACATTTTTCCTATAGAAAAAGTCTCAGATTCTGAGACATTTTTCGTATATAAAAACTACCAGATTCTGCGACATTTTTTCTATATAAAAAGTCTCAGATATTCTTATAGAAAAAGTCTCAGATTCTAAAACATTTTTCCCACAGAAAAATTCTCAGATTCTGAGACATTTTTCCTATAGCAAATTCTTAGATTCTGAAAAATACTCCTATTACAGACAATTTTCCTATAGAAAGGGTCTTAGTTTATGAGACATTTTTCCTTTAGAAGAAGTCTCAGGTTCTGGGACATTTTTCCTTTAGAAAAAGTATCAAATTCTGAGACATTTTTCCTATAGAAAAAGTCTGTAATTCTGAGACCGAAAAAGTCTCAGATTCTGAGAAATTTTTTCTACAGAAAGTGTTTTAGGTTCTGAGATATTTATTCTACAGAAAGTGTCTCATATTCTGAGACATTTTTGCAATAGAAAAAGTCTCAAATTCTGAGAGATTTTTCTTATAGAAAAAGTCACAGATTCTGAAACATTTTTCCTATAGAAAAAGTTCCAGATTCTGAGACATTTTTCCTATAGAAAAAGTCCCAGATTCTGAGAC
The DNA here is from genome assembly GCA_963921195.1 of Pegoplata infirma. NCBI lineage: Eukaryota > Metazoa > Arthropoda > Insecta > Diptera > Anthomyiidae > Pegoplata > Pegoplata infirma. The sequence goes on along the minus strand of OY992540.1, from coordinate 143,261,730 downwards.
ATTTTTCCTATAGAAAAAGTCACAGATTCTGAGACATTTTTCCTATAGAAAAAGTTCCAAATTCTTAGACATTTTTCCTATATAAAAAGTCTCAGATTCTAAAACATGTTTCCTATAGAAAAAGTCTCAGCTTCTGAGACATTTTTCCTATACAAAAAGTCTCAGATTCTGAGAAATTTTTCCTATAAAAAAATTCTCAGATTCTAAGACATGTTTCCTTTAAAAAAAGTTTTAGACATTTTTACTTTTAGAAAAAGTCTCAGATTTTTCTATAGAAAAAGTATTAGATTCTGAGTCGTTTTTCTATAGAAAAAGTCTCAGATTCTGAGACATTTTTCCTACAGAAAAAGTCTCAGATTCTGATTCAATTACGAATATTACCAAATTTTTAAAAGCTAAAACTCTATAAGTATTTGTTTGTAGAATATTAAAAATAATAAGAAAGTACCCACCAGTAATTTTGCTTAAGCGGAAACATCTTTTGAACGGAATCAAAGAGCGCATCGAAACCATCTGTATTAATGCATAGCAACAAAATTAAAAATATGTTGCATCATAAGCTTGAAAATAAATGAGCACGAACTAGAATTTATTCTTTTTCATATTCTTAAAATATTTTTTTTTTTTTTAAATTAAAAATTTTTTGTCATTGAGAGTTTATAATGTCCTAGAATTGGGTATTTAAAAAACAATACGAGTTTTTAAACTCTTAAAAGTATAACAAGATTAATATTTTTCTCACCCGCCTAAAATTATGTTATAATTTTGTTTACTTATAAAATAAAATCTGTTATTTTATTTTGACAGCTTTAACAAACGCTTTACAGAATAAGGCCATTATTTTTTTTAAATGAAACTTAATAACCGAATTGAATTGAAATTTAACCAAATTAAAAAAAAAAAAAGTGGAAGTAACATATCTTATACTACCTCCGTCCCAAAATAATCTTAACATTTCTATATTTTGGCTGGGATTATGGAGGATTTTTTGAAAAAGCTTGATTTTTTTTGTTAATACATATCGGGACATATCAATAATTTAAAAATTTTTTATAGCTTTGCAATTTTTCAATTCACGTGCAAAATGGATGCAATAAACTGCATCCAGATAAATGAGACAACTTGTTTTCGACGTTACAAACAGGCATGGTGTCCACTTTGGTCGAAAAGATGAAAATTATTACAAAATGCGGCGTATGAAATAAGAAATTTTACGCTAGAGGCTCTTTTAACGATTTTTAATAAATGCATTATGGATGCAATAGGGACATCTTGCAAATATTTTTAATTAATTTTGTTACAGTTTTAGTACACGAGATTAGTATAAGATTGTTTTTTTAACTTTATCTTGTATTATTTCAACTAAAACACTGCTTAATAAAATGTTAAGTTTATTTTGGGACAAAAAAATCTATAGAAATGTTAAAAATATTTCGGGACGGAGGTAGTAACAAATATTTATAATACTAACATACATATAAATTAACAAAAAATATATTTATACTAATAAAACCTAAAGACACAAAAACAAAATAACCTTCGCATATCTGCAGCTGTTAATGAACTTGAGTTCTAGAGTTCTTTTTGTTTTTCAAACATATTTATTTAAAAAAAAATATTTTTTTTTTGTTTTATAAATTATGCTGTTTAAACAATTTTTTTTTCGGAAACAAAAGGGAATCATTTGAATATGCATTTTTATTTTGAAAATTTATAGGCATTTTTGTATTTTTTATTTTTTGTTAAATTCTTAAACAATTTTGTTTTTCAATTTTATTGTGATATTTAAGCTTAAACACGAGTTTTCCTTAATTTGTAAAAATAATAAATATTTTTTTTAGGAGACAATAATTAATTTGCATAATATGCTAAATAAAAATCATAATATACATTTAATACATTATTAAAATCAATTAAATGAATTTATAATTAATGCCCGACAGTTTATGGAATTTTTAAAAAAATTGTGTAATTTAAATTAAATAACACTGTGCAACAAGTTTGAAATTATCGAGTGTATGTTGATTGAGAAATTATTTTTTTAAAGCAGTATTTAATTTTTTATTTCAAAAGCGTTTTTGATTTCGGTTCCAAAATTAACCTCAAAAACGATGTCCAAAACAAAGATCATAAAAATCTTAAACTAAAATTTTATACAAAGTATGACCCAAAAATATGCATTTATAGCAAAATAATAGAAAAATATGCAAAAATATGCATTTTCAGCAAAATATGCAAAAAAATATGCACTTACGAATCGTTGCCATTTTAAAGCAAATTTTTTGCTTTGCAAAGATATTTAGTTTATGCTGTTCTAAGATTAACTGGAAAAAAACATGCGTTTGCATGAAAGTCCTCTCCTTGGTGATGACCTAAAATTTGTTGCAAAGTGTTATATGTACAATATTTCCCTATTTTAAGACTTTTTCTATTTTCTAAGACATATTTAAAAAAAAAAAATTTAAATTAAGTTAACATATGTAAACTAGCTGGACATGTATTAATCATTACTTTATTACGTATTTAAGTGTTAATCAAAAATTTGTTAAAATTTATTAATTTTATCCATATTCATTGATCTGAACGTATTTTAGCTTATAAAATGTGATGCATTAGGTCAGTCATATATTTTACTTATATTATAGTAAAACTCGAAACCGTTCATTTATTATTAGGTCTTACATAAATACTAGGGTGGAGCAAATTTAATTTTTTTTTTCAAATTTCGAAAACGTCGGGGTCGGAAAAGTTGCATTTAAGTTGCTCAGTTAAATGTTGGATATTTTGAAAAATGTCTCTTTAAGAAATTTTCAGGTTCTAAAGCATTTTTCTGACAGCAAAAGACTCAGTTTCTGACACAATTTTCCAATGGAAAATAAGTCAGGTTTGATATATTTATTCAAACAAATTTTGTGATTTTGAAATTTTTCTGAGATTTGCTTAAGAGAATTTCTGAGGTTCTGAGGCATTTTGATACAGAAAATCTTTTAAAATTTATACAAAAATTTTCAAATTCTGATACACTTCCATATAGAAAATTCTCAGATAATTATGCAATTCTTCTGCTCAAAATTCCTATATTTAGAAAAAAATCGTAAAAAAAATCTCAGATTTAGTGACTTTTTCCCTATAGAAAACTTCTTAGGTTCTGAAATTTTTTTTATTCTCTTTTTCTACATAAAATGTCTAAGATACCGAAACGAACACCAAAATATTACCTGAGATTAGAAAAATTGAAGATTAAAAAAAATTGCTTTTAAAATTTTTTGAGGCATTTTCCTAGGTTCTTAAACATTTTTCTATAGAAAAAGTATAGTTTTCTGAGACACTTTAGATCAGAAAAAGTCTTAGATTCCCAAGAATTTTTCGAGACATATTTTCGTAAGAGAATCTAAGAAATTTTTCCTCTGAGTCTCAGAAATTTTTCCTACAGAAAAAGTCTTAGATTCTGAGAAATTTTTTAAATAAAAAATCAGAATCTAAGACCTGTTCTGAGATTCTGCGATATTTTTCCTAAAATTCTCAGTATTTAAGGCATTTTTTTATAGAAAAAGTCTTAGATTCTGAATTATTTCTTTTTATCGAAAAAGTCTTAGATTTTAAAACATTTTTTTAATATTAAAACCCACAAATTCTGTGTCATTTTTCCCATTGCAAAAATCTTATATTTTTTTTTCTAGGATTCTAAGACTTTTTTTCCTATAGAAAGGGTCTCAGCTTTTCCTATTAAAAGCCTTAAATCCTGAGACATCTTTCTATAGAAATAATCTCAGATTCTGAGACATTTTTCCTAAGGAAAAAGACTTAGATTCTAAAACATTTTTAAATAAAAAAAATCGCAAATTCCAAGAAAAAGTCTCAGATTCTATTACATTTTTTCTATAAAAAATTCTCAAGTTTTCTAAAAATGTAAAATCTCAGATTCTTTCACAGTTTTTCTTTAAAAAATTCTCAAATTTTCACTGAAGAAAATTTTCTTATTTTTCTACAGAAAAATTTCTTTTTAATTTTACTTTTTTTACTTTTAAAAATTTAAGATTTAAATTTTTTTTTTTAATTTTGAGATTCCTTAAAATTTTAGAAAAAATTCTCACATGCTTTATAATCTTTTCTTTTACCAAGAAGAATTGTCAGATTTTCAATATAAAAAATTTTCAGATATTTCGTAAAGAAAAATTGTTAGATTTTTCATATCAAAATTGACAAACTTATAAGATTTTTCCTATAGAAAAATTCTAAGAAAAGTTATCAACTTTTTTCTATTCAAAAATTCCCAAATTTTTCATGTAGAAAATTCACAAATTTTTCGTCTGCTATAGAAAAATTCTCCTACAGGAAACTTTTACGGATTTTCCTACAGAAAAATTCACAAATTATTTCTCTCGAAAAATTCTCTCTTGTTTCCCTAAAAAAATGCTCAAAGATTTGCTATAGAAAAAAATGTACATTCCAGGACATTTTTTCTTTAGAAAAATTTTAAAATTTTTTCACATTTGCATACCCGTGTGAAAATGACCATGTATGTTCATATATGGATGTCCATACAAGTGCATATGTGGGGGCCCCCGTAGGCTAGTTGGTAGCGTGCTAGCCTTTCAACGTGGGGGTCGTGGGTTCGATTCCCACCAGAACCCTTGGTTTTTTTTCGCTACAACGTACCGACGGTCATTGTTACCAGTTCTCGGTTAGGGTGAATTTATTAAAAATGAGTTGTAAATAAATAGAGAGAATAAATAAAAATAATTGATCATGTGATGTGATCAAAACTATTACAAGTGCATATCCGTAATTTAAGGGTACATTTACATTAATGATCATACATTGTCATACATGAATTTGTATGTAAAATTTTTTTTTTCCATAAAACGTCTATTAACTGAAGTTTTTTCAAATATAAATAATTTGTACTAATTTATGACACTGATTTTTTAATAAAAACTAACGAATATTTTAAAAATATACTTTGGACTTTATGATACTTTAGGCTAATCAAAGCTTCGAAGAATTAACCACTTTTCGAATGAATTCACAAATAAAATACATTCGATTTTTATAGTCACTGAATCTTTAAAATATCAATATTTCTTGGAATGGATTCGATTTTTACCATTAAATCGAATTCTTGTTTATAAGAATTTTAAAAACTGAATGCATTCTTTATTGAGACTTTTAAAAATCGAATTTATAAAAACTTACGCATAAATTGTGATTAGGGAATGCAATCATTAAAGTTTAATTCAGAACACCAAATCTTATTAAGGGATGAAATCCTTCGCAGCTCTGACAGTAATACCGTCAGAGTGTTCGAATTTTCTTCTAAATTTGGTTGCATACATTTACATATATGGAATATTACATTACTTGTGTATGTTCATTAGAGGTGTCCTTAAAAACGAAAATCACCTTTTTATACCTGGTAGGGTCCTATATTGTTCTTTAGTATCTAAAAATGAGTGAGCCAAAATTTGGGGACAATCGGCTAAAAATAACTCGTGCCGAAAATGGATTGAAGTTTTGGGACATTCTTATAAGAACGAAAAACTCGTTTTTTCTAGTTTTTGGAAAAACATTGGTATTTAATATTTTTTGTTAAATTTTTTGTAAAATAATATGAAAATGGTACTAAATTACCTTTTCAAAACGACTAATAAAATTAAAATCGGATGAAAAATAAGCATTTTACGAATACATGCCCCAGACCATTGTATGGTTTTTAGAGCCAGAATTTCAAAATTTTCAAAATTTTTAGGCAAAAAAATAGTAAAAATTTAATTTTACTTTATGATCAAATTGAAAACATGTTTAAGATTAAAAATAGCAGATATGGTAGTCAAGCTTTTTTTTTTATTTGGCGCGGGTAGTGATAAAATTTCCGCGGATTCCAAATAAAATGCGTTTTTCTACAATAATTAAGCAAATTTTTGAAAATTTGTGCTCTATTGTGCGGATCGAAGTGTAAAACGTAAATTCTGTAACTTTTGAGAAATCGGATATATGCAGATATTTTGTATTATAGAAATGTATAACGTCTCAAATTTGTCATTTCACCTCGACGAAAAGCGGTTAAAGATGCCCGAATTCTCAAAAAATTTACAGAATTTATGTATTTCACTTCGTATAATACAATACAGAAAATAGTTTCCCATATTTGCTAAATTATTTTAGAAAAACTCATTTTCTTTGGAATCCGCGGAAATTATATCACTACCCACGCCAAATGAAAAAAAAGTTAGACTACCATATCTGTTAGTTTTTATCTATAACATGTATTTAATATAATTATAAAGTAAAATTTAATTTTTTTTATTTTTTTGCCTAAAAATTTTGAAAATTTTCAAATTTTGGCTTTAAAAACCATGCAATGGTCTGGGGCATGTATGCGTAAAATGCTTATTTTTCATCAGATTTGAATTTCTTTAAGCTTTTTGGAAAGGTAATTTATTACCATTTTCATATTACTTAACAAAAAAATTAACAAAAAATATCATATACCAATATTTTTCAAAAAACTAGAAAAAACATGTTTTTTCATCAGATAAGAGTGTCCCAAAACTTCAATCCATTTTCGGCACGAGTTATTTTTATCCGATTGTCTCCAAATTGTGGCTCACTCATTTTTAGATACAAAACTACAATTTAGGACCCTACCACGTATTAAAAAGTGATTTTGAAAAATTACCTTAGTCGTTAGGACACCTTTAATGTTCATATATGCTCCCATATATGACATACATTTCCATATATTGTTCATATACTATCATACATGGATTAATGTTTGAGCATGTATGAACATGCATGGTTATTTTCACCCGGGTAGAAAAAAATTTTCAGATTATTTCTTTTACTTTTTTACTTTCCTTTTTCCCCTCTACTTTTCTTTTCTAATCTTTCCTTTCTTTTTTCTTTTTTTCTTTCGAATTCAGTTGGGGGGGGGGGGAATTTCCTTCCCCCCCGTGGATCCGCGCCTGGACGGAATATATATAAAAAAATACTTAAAAAAAAATTGTTTTACTTTGTTTGAAACTTTCCGAGTTTTAAGTCAAAAAGGAACCCAAAGCCAATATCCTACAGGTCCAATATTTTTGTGTGTTTTTATTGGGAAAAAGCTAAATTTGCTCCACCCTAATAAATACATATGAGGAATTCTTTAATAACTGTTCCGCGGTAACAAATGTGAAAGCCATTGCAAGATATTGATATTTAGGGAACTAGAAAGTAGCGTATAATAAATGGGGCCTCGCGAGGACGATCTCCTCAGGTGATTTTTCTGATGGTCAAGAAACTTGACATTGCATTTTTTTTCTAACAATGGATTTTTCTAAAAAATTACACAGTGCTACACCAAAAATATCCAGGAGTTCTGATATGAAAATTTAAGTTGGTTGGAGTCCATAGAGCACGGAGGTACTCATACTTTTGCTCGATCACTTCGTTTAGTGCTTTTTTTTTATTAGCAAATGTGTTGAAAAGTTTTGTTTTTTACTCAAAAATTGTTTGTTTGGCTTGCGGCCCTTTGTTCCTACTAGGAACCACAGGACATTACATATATATAGGGACAGACGGACTTACATTCACACTTGCTGTTTTGCAGTGTTCAAAAGTGAGATGTTCAAAAAAGTCTTTGTTCTGTGTCCTTAACGTTTTTATTCTGTTACAGGTGTTTTGTTGAACAACTTGTCATATGTATTATATATTATCTTTAAAACAATCGTTAACCCTTCTTGGTAATGGGGCAAAAATGACCCATCAGTAAAAAATATGTATTTTGTTGATATAAAAAAATTCAAGCACTATGACTAAAATGTGGGTTAAATATATCTTAAATAGGTAAGATTTCACACTCAAAATAATCACTCTGTTAAATTACAGAGATACTCTGCTGAGCCAGCAGAAAATACCATAGATTTCCAACCAGCAAGATTTTTTGTTATTTTACGAAGAAAACTCTGTAAAATGATTTCGATAAAAAAAACCTGTAAATTTACAGAATCATCTGTAAAATATTGATAAAAGCGACCAGAATTTTACTATTTTATTTACTATTTGTTTCTGATCAATTTCTCTTTCCTTAATGTGTAAGTAGTGTTGACAATTGGAAAATGCCACCGAGTAAATTTGCCCGCTTTAATGCTTCCAAATTGTAAATTTACTTTTTTTATTTTTGTGAAAATTACGATGTATTTTACGAGTACCTCCAATTTTACCCGACATCCTCGTAAAATTTACCAGGTTTTATTGTAATTTAAGACGCTTTTTAAAGAGCGGTTGAAATACTTGGGAGTTTTTTGAAGAGCTTTTATTTAAAAACTGTATTACAGAGCACTAAGTTAAATTACAGTTGAAATTTAGTATTTTGGTTACGAGAAAATGTATAAAATCTGTATTTTACCAAAAAACTCTGTTTATTATCTATAAAATATAGATTACAAAGTAAAAACTAAAATTACAGATAAAATTTTGTTTTTCGGTTACAAGAAAATACAAAGTATATTCTTAAAATCTGTATTTCGACAGATAACTTTGTCAAATGTCTGTCGAATTAAGATTACAGTCATTTTACAGAGTTTTTAACAGAGTAATTATTTTGAGTGCAGGTGTGATTTAAAGTTATCTAATAGATTGCCACAAACAAATTTTCTGTAAAATATATTTATTTTTTACTGAATGGGCAATTTTTGACCCCCTACTTCTTGTGGTAAGATTTTCTTCAATTTTATTTGATTATACGCAATTCTAAAACGAAAAATTTGATAGTTTTAGTGATTCTGCTGCAAATATGAGTGTGTATTAGTGAAATTAAGGAATTTATCAAAGCAAACGACGAAAAATGTTTATCCACGGTAATATACTTCTTGCAACTTCTCCACTACCCGCTCATAGGACGTCTTTTATTAGAGTCTTTGATATTACCTATTATATACGTACACTCCAAAAAAAACTGGTAAAACGTCTGGTAAAATGCCTTGTAATCCCGTTCTACCAATATTTAACAATTTTCCTTGTTTTTTAACAAAAACTCTTGTACTTTGCACAAACGAGAACTAAAGTTTTATTGGTAATTTTTACAAATTTATTTTCGTAATTGTATTCTACCATTTCAAAAGGTTATTTTACAAAAAAAACTGTAATTTTACAACAGTTTTTATTTCGTACAACAAATTTTACAACATAGTTTTTATTACCAGGATTCTAGTTGATTTACAAAAAAACTGTTATTTTACAAAAATTATGTTATACGAGGATTTATGATGTTTAACAAAAAAAAACACAGTTTTTCTTTTTATATAAATTTTATATATATATTTTTTTTTTAAAATTTCCAAGTACCGGAAATTTTTTTTTTTTTTTTTAAAAATATTTAAAAAAAAGTTGAAAAATTTTAAAATTTATTACGAGTAGAGTTTTTCTTTTCCCGGACTTTTTCATTTCCCGGGAAAGCGGGATTCATTTTCAAATTTCCCGGGATCCCGGGAATTCCCGCAAAAACTAAAAACCCAAATTTCTTGTCCAAAAAATATATAAAAACCTTATGAATGCGATTACATTAATTATAATGTTTATTAACACCATAAAAATCGTATTTAGTACCTTTAAAACAAAAAAAAAAGTTTCGAGAAAAAAGAAAAATTTTTGTTACCCAGTCTTTATAAAAACGGCCCAAATATGTCGAAATCATTTAAAAGTATTTTTAAGGGAATATGGTATTTCAAATCGCTTTATCTGTTGTAATAATAAAAATTCATCATTTATTCTAATTCATATCAGTTCATTTTTACAATTGGTTCTCGGCGCTTTGCTCTAAAGCACAATGAAACTGATTCAGAGGTATATCTTAATTATGTCTCTGAAACTGAATGCAACTGTTTCAGAGAAATGAAATTATAAGAAAATTTACCCCAAAAAATTATTAAGAAAATTAAAAATTCTTGTTTCTTAAAGAAACACCCGTTAATTTCAGAGTCATTCCTTACACAGATTTTATATCAATTTATCGATTAAATGCAAATTTTTATAATGCAAGTCTCAGAAAGAAAATTTCTCAGCTTCTGAAAAAAAGTAAAGTTCTCTGATAACACAGTGCAACAATGGAATGAAACTAAAAGCAAATGAAAGCATAACAAAACCCTCGACACTTATTTTTGGTTCAGTGCTAGATTTTTTACACGCATTTAAAGTTGGTGAACTTTTATTATAATAATAATTGCTTGAAAATTGTATAAGGCGTATGATTAATTTTGTAATTGCCTTTAAATAACAATCATACGCTACGGTGAACAGTGGATTATTTTGAATAATTTGGCTAACATAAGTAGGTACGAGACCGATTGCAGCGAAATTAATACCGGTTATAGCTAACGTAATTTCGAGCTTAAGTTTAGATGCTGGACCCCACATGTCCAATTAGTGCCCCACCAGGGGCTCCTGATGTAGGACATGTTTAGTACACAAAAGCTTTAAAGGCTTTAAAATCACCAACTTTAAATACGAGTAAAAAATAATCTAGCACTGAACTAAAAAAAGTTTTGAGGGTTTTGTTATGTAAAATGTAAACTTTCAATTGCTTTTGGTTTCATCCCAATCCAATTCGGAAAGTTCGATTTTGTATTACTGTGAAATTGTATCCTATCGAAGATTTAGATATTGTGAGACTTTTTTCATTTCGTAAGTCTCAGATTTTATGAAATTTTTTAGTTAGAAGGTCTCTCTTGGAATACTTTTTGGGTCCTCCTTGTCCCTGCGTACGTTTTTGTCATCAATTATCAAGAATTTTAATAAAATCTAAAAAACTCACATACAAAATAATCAATAGCAGTCCAAAAATCAACAATTTCAAAGAAACTAAAATTCCCGGGAATTCCCACTCTATTTCCCGGGATTTCGGGATCGAAAATTTACGGGAATTCCCGTCCCGGGAATTCCCGTGAAAAACTCTAATTACGAGGATTCTAGTTAATTTACAAAAAAAAAAAAAAAAACATTTATTTTACAAAAATTTTATTGCGAGGATTTATTTTACATATAAGTTTTTTTTGTAAATTTACCATTTTTATTTGTAAATTTACCATTTTTTTAAACAAATTTACCATTTTTTTTTTATTTTTCCGGTTTTAAAACAATATTTTTAACAATAAAATTGTTTATTTTACCAATTTTTGGCGCATTCAAAATTACGAGGAAATCCTCGTAATTTTACGAGAATTTAACCTACCTCCTATTTTACGAGAATAGCCTCGTAAAATCACGAGATTTTTTGGTAACTTTACAAGGTTTTTTTTTGAGTGTATATGTGGATTTGAAATCTGATAATTTTCTATGAAATTTACACAATCATCATTAAATTAAAAGACAATACTTAGACTTTAAAACTGTTATAGGTTTTCTGTAGCGAAACAGTAAATGAGAAATGCCTCATATATGAAAATAAAAACAGTAAAATCTCTATATAATTCCCAATTTTCAATTTAAAAAACTTATTGATGACTTTTTTTATTTTTTATATTTCAGATAATGTCTAACCCCCAGATTCTGTAACACGAACGTCATTCGTTCGTGACGAATTTGTGTGTATTTTGTTATTGTAACAAAAACAAAATGCATGCAAATTCGTCGCTGACGAATGACGTTCGTATTACAGAAACTGGGGGTAAGACTGTGAGATATTTTTATATGAGAATTTTTGTAAGCAAAGATTTCTAAAAATTTGACTTTAAGTGAAATGCCTTAGAATTTTATGGAGACTTTATTGTTTATTTAGTAACATAATAAAAAAATTTAAACGAATTTTTATAACAATGAATGCCACCATTTAACATTATTCTAAATGCCATAATTTAATTTTTTTAAATATATAAAATGAAACGCCAACAAAATTATAAATGATGTATATGTTTTAATCAAATCAATATATTTAACAAAATAATATAAATCAAAATTAAAATAATGTTAATAAATGTTAAATGTATAATTTAAGTTAACAAAAAAAACAGTATTAAAACAAAAACTTATATAAGAAGTAGGGCTGTCAATCCCGAAATCCCGAATCCCGAAATCCCGGGATTTTTGTCATAAAATTAATCCCGAATCCCGGGATTTTTAAGCTCAAATCCCGGGATTTTTGAAATATTAAAATTGTTTGATTATTTATTTTTAAAAATACAACTTTGATCCAATATTGTTACATTTACATAAACAAACTAAAACAATTTTTTAATTTTCAACGTAGCTGGCCACGAATTTGGTTGGCTAAGCTGAGAACTCTACCCAGGCTTGCTGAATAATAGTCCAACGCACTAACCATTGAGCCACAGTCACGGAGACCTTTGATCAAAGTTTGTAGGTTTTGGCGAACATTTTCTAAAAAACCGAAACTTTGATCGAAGGGCGCCACGGGTAAATTTAATCCGATTGCCCCCAAATTTGTACCACATAAGTTTTAGGCGTAGGAGGATAAAAATGCTCCGTTATAAAATAACTCTGCGTTAAATTGAACTTTTTCATACAAATTTTGACATAAGGCTCCGTAAAAATCGGCAGTTAGCAGCTAACTTTTCATTGAGAAATCCGCCCTAAATGTTTTATTATTTTAAATTTTCTTTAAACTATTTTTAAAATTATACAGTGCAACAACCAAAATCGGAATGGGATGAAACCAAAAGCAAATTAAAGTTGTCATTTTCCATAACAAACCCATCAAGGCTTTTTTTAGTTCATTGATAAATATTTAATAATAATTACTTTAAAAATGCATAAGTGGCGCATACTTAATTTTTTAATTGCCTTTTAATAACAATCAGAATAATTCAATATCATTTTTTTTAATAATTTCGTTGTAGCGAAATAGACCCAAAGGTTTTTGTGGGAATCAAACCCACGACTCCCTGCCTAATAGGCTAGCACGCTACCAATTAACCCACAGTAGCCCCCTTAATATGCACAATAAAATTGAAACATTTTTTTTACTTTTATAATCAAAGAAATTTAATCCCAAAAAATCCCGGAATCCCGAAAAATCCCGCGATCCCGAAAAATCCCGTAATCCCGAAAAAACCCGGGATCCCGGGATTTTGATTTTCAAATCCCGAATCCCGGGATTTTAAAAAACCGATCCCGTTTGACAGCCCTAATAAGAAGTAATAAAAACCTCAAAAACATAAATTTATTAAATTATAAAACAAAAAATATTTAATACTACAAAAAAACTAAACCTGAAGTTAATAATTATTTAATCCCCACAAAAAAAAACAACATATATTAAAATAAATTTTAATGTGTTAAATAAAATTCTTAATTACAGTTTAAATTAGTTAAAATAAAAATAAAATTATAGCGATATTTTTTTTTTTTTTGTTGAAATTCGATTTTTATTTTAAGAACTGGATTCATGTAAATTATACAATAATTGTAAAAAATAATGACAATAAAAAAAGAAAACTTTTATTTTGTTTAATATTTGAAACAAATATTAAATATGAGAAATATTTATGGAAAATATCTTTGGCTTTATTAGTGCAAAAAAGGTTTGTATTTTTTCAATTTCTTAAATTTTCTTACCTATTTTGTTCCCTTCATAATGTAATAGTAGTTAGCATTCTCTTTTTATGCTCTTTCAGAATATGTAACCCATATTTTTACCAAAAATAATGACAAACTTGGCAACCCTAGTCAGTGTGTAAGAAAAAATTGGTAAAATCGCTATAACTCCAAAACTACTGGACCGATTTACAAAATTTTAGCGTCAATTTGTCGAGCGTGAAATTCTAAATTATATAGCTATTAAAAAATAACAAAAATCAAAAAAAAAAAATTTTGGCCAAAAAAAAAACGATGGACTAACCACTGCTTTTTTTGTCAAAAAACTTTTGGATTTTTTTCCTACTTATTTGGTATCTATTTTATGTAGAATTTCACGCTCGACACATTGATGCTAAATTTTTGTAAATCCGTCCAGTAGTTTCGGAGATATAACGATTTCAAGATTTTTTTGATTTCAGAAAAATTAAAATTTCGAATTCTCTCAAGGGTTGCCACAATTTAAGTTTTCGTCAATAACTCGGGAAATATTGACCCGAATTGGCTCGGAGACATATATGAGGCATTCCACACCAAATGTTCAGCAAAAAAAAAGTGATGTCGTGTCAATATGAATTCAATTGCAGAGTATTCGCCCTTAGTTCACTATTAAATAACACAAATAAAATTTAAGATTTTTCAAAAAGTGGGCCTTGGAGGCATGGTCAAAAATTGAAAATTTCAGCATTTTTTGCCTAAGTATCTTTATTTGAATATTTATGCCAATAAAATGAAACACAGTGATGTCTTTAAAATAAAAGTTTTTTATAGATTTTTGTATGGGCTATCGATTAAAAAAATAAAAATTGGAAAATTTTCAGAAGAAGTTCTGAATTTTTTAAATTTAAACTTAAACTTTATTTCTCAAAAAACATGCCACAATTTTATTTATTTTTTAAATGTTTAAAAATTAGTTAAGGTGTATATCTATCTGTTCTGAAATTTTCAGAGATGCATTTTTCCTTGTTTTCGAGAAAAAAAATGTTGAACATTGCATTATGCTTATAATTTGTAATAATGGGGTATATTACGTATGCGAATGAGTAATATTAACTCTTAAAAAACATTTAAAATAGAGATGTTTTCGTGGGTGAGTTTTTTTTGACGATCACGCACGCTCACGAAGGATAAGTTTTAATCACGCACGATTTTTAATTTTCCTCACGTTCACGTACGCTCGCGTGAGTAGAAAAATTTTGTCACGGGCACGATACTCACGTGAGCGTGACTAAGCGTGAGCAAAATAAATGATCATGCGTGATTAAAATAATTTCCTTGGTGAGAGTGCGTGATGGTAAAAAAAAAACTTACCCACGATCACATCTCTATTTAAAATGTTTTTTAAGAGTTAATATTACTCATTCGCATACGTAATATACCCCATTATTGTAAATTATTAGCATAGTGCAATGTTCAACATTTTTTTTCTCGAAAACAAGGAAAAATGCATCTCTGAAAATTTCAGAACAGATAGATATACACCTTAACTAATTTTTAAACATTTAAAAAAGAAATAAAATTGTGGCATGTTTTTTGATAAATAAAGTTTAAGTTTAAATTAAAAAAAATCAGAACTTCTTCTGAAAATTTTCCAATTTTTATTTTTTTAATCGATAACCCATACAAAAATCTATAAAAAACTTTTATTTTAAAGACATCACTGTGTTTCATTTTATTGGCATAAATATTCAAATAAAGATACTTAGGCAAAAAATGATGAAATTTTCAATTTTTGACCATGCCTCCAAGGCCCACTTTTTGAAAAATCTTAAATTTTATTTTTGTTATTTAATGGTGCCCTAAGGGCGAATATTTTGCAAATGATATCCTATTGAAACCACCATGGTTTTTCTGTAGTGGAACAGTTGGTGTGGAATGACTCATATGTGCCAACTTTATATGCTCTTTCAGAATATGTAACCCAAATTTTTACTTCGTAAAAAAAGATTTTTCGACAAAATTGGCAACCCTAGTCAGTGCGTAAGAAAAAATTCGTAAAATCGCTATAACTCCAAAACTACTGAACCGATTTACAAAATTTTAGCGTCAATGTGTCGAGCGTGAAATTCTAAATTATATAGCTATTAAAAAATAACAAAAATCAAAAAAAAAATTTTTGGCTAAAAAAAACGATGGACTAAAACCACTGCTTTTTTTGTCAAAAAACTTTTGGATTTTTTTTTTACTTATTTGGTATCTATTTTATGTAGAATTTCACGCTCGACACATTGATGCTAAATTTTTGTAAATCCGTCCAGTAGTTTCGGAGATATAACGATTTTTAGATTTTTTTGATTTCAGAAAAATTAAAATTTCGAATTTTTTTAAGGGTTGCCACAATTTAAGTTTTCGTCAATAACTCGGGAAATATTGACCCGAATTGGCTCGGAGATATATACGTCCCAACTTTATATGCTCTTTCAGAATATGTAACCCAAATTTTTCCTTTGTAAAAAAAGATTTTTCGACAAAATTGGCAACCCTAGTCAGTGCGTAAGAAAAAATTGGTAAAATCGCTATAACTCCAAAACTACTGGACCGATTTACAAAATTTTAGCGTCAATGTGTCGAGCGTGAAATTCTAAATTATATAGCTATTAAAAAATAACAAAAATCAAAAAAAAATTTTTTGGCCAAAAAAAAACGATGGACTAACCACTGCTTTTTTTGTCAAAAAACTTTTGGATTTTTTTCCTACTTATTTGGTATCTATTTTATGTAGAATTTCACGCTCGACACATTGATGCTAAATTTTTGTAAATCCGTCCAGTCCCAGGAAAAATTTTTGGAACAAATTCCTGGTTCAATAGATTCTTAAATACATTCTACGGTAATCACAACAAAATTTTCTATGTAAAATTATTTTTCAAAAAAACTACTTGCTCTAAAAAACGATTGCTTTCGAGACAATTTCAAACAAAAATCATTGATTCTGGAATGTTAAGTAGAACCGGTTGCAGGATAGTTTGATGCGTTCTGGAACTGATTATTTGGAACAGAAAATTTTGCTGGGGTAGTTTCGGAGATATAACGATTTTAAGATTTTTTTGATTTCAGAAAAATTAAAATTTCGAATTCTCTCAAGGGTTGCCACAATTTAAGTTTTCGTCAATAACTCGGGAAATATTGACCCGAATTGGCTCGGAGACATATACGTCCCAACTTTATATGCTCTTTCAGAATATGTAACCCAAATTTTTCCTCCGTAAAAAAAGATTTTTCGACAAAATTGGCAACCCTAGTCAGTGCGTAAGAAAAAATTGGTAAAATCGCTATAACTCCAAAACTACTGGACCGATTTACAAAATTTTAGCGTCAATGTGTCGAGCGTGAAATTCTTCATAAAATAGCAATTAAAAAATAACAAAAATAAAAAAAATATTTTGGTCAAAAAAAAGATGGACTAATAACCACTGCTTTTTTTATCAAAAACCTTTTAAATTTTTTTACTACTTATTTGTTATCTATTTTATGTAGAATTTCACGCTCGACACATTGATGCTAAATTTTTGTAAATCCGTCCAGTAGTTTCGGAGATATAACGATTTTAAGATTTTTTTGATTTGAGAAAAATTAAAATTTCGAATTCTCTCAAGGGTTGCCACAATTTGGTTTTTCGTCAATAGCTCGGGAAATATTGGCCCGATTTGGGTCGGAGACCTATGCGTCCACACTTTTTATGCTCTTTCAGAATATGTAACCCATATTTTTACCCCGTAAAAAAATATTTTTCGACAAACTTGGCAACCCTAGTCATGCGTAAGAAAAAATATGGTATAATCGCTATAACTCCAAAACTACTGGACCGATTTAGAAAATTTTAGCGTCAATGTGTCGAGCATATCCCAAATTTTTGAGCTTGTAGGGCATAAATTGAGGAATTAGCAAATACCAAAATAAAAAAAAAATTTGGACAAAATTTAATAAGGTTTACTTACCTCTAATTTATTTCTTGAGTAAAAAAATTTTTTTTTCCTCGTAATAAAAACCAAAAATTTTAGCAATATATAAAACACCCGCAATTATTGATGTTGGATTTTATTTTGTTAAGTATTTAACAAATTTTATTAACATTTATTAAAATATTCATACAATAAATTATACAATTGTAATTAATATGGACATTAAACAATTAAATAGTCAAAAAATAACCTTGTCAAATTACTACAGAATTATCAATTGTATTTTAGAAATTATCAATTGTATTTTAGAAGTTATAAATTGTATTTCAGAATTTATCCATTGTTTTTCAGGAATTATCAATTGTTTTTCAGAAGTTATAAATTGTATTTCAGATATAATCAATTGTATTTCCGAATTAATCAATTGTTTTTCAGAAATTATTAATTGTATTTCAGAAAATTCAATTCTGCAATGCAATTGATAAATTCTAAAATACAATTGATAATTTACTGAAATACCTTAAACAATTAAATAGAGTCAAAAAATAACCTTGTCAAATTACTACAGCATTATCAATTGTATTTCAGAAATTATCAATTGTATTTCAGAAGTTATTATTGTATTTCAGAATTTATCAATTGTTTTTCATAAATTATCAATTGTTTTCAGAATTTATAAATTGTATTTCAGATATTATCAATTGTATTTCAGAATTTATCAATTGTATTTCAGAAATTATCAATTGTATTTCAGAAATTATCAATTGTATTTCAGAAATTTTCAATTGTTTTACGGAGGTAAGTTTCTAAAATACAATTGATAAATTCTGAAATACAATTGATAATTTCTAAAATGCAATTGATAACATCTGAAACACAATTAATATTTTCTGAAATACAAACTAAAAATGCTAAAATACAATTGTAATTTCTGAAATACAATTGATAAACTCTGAAATACAATTGATAAATTCTGAAATACAATTGATAATTTCTGAATTACAATTGATAATATCTGAAATACAATAATTGTTTCAATTATTGATAATTTCTGAATTACAATTGAAAATATCTGAAATACAATTAATAGTTTCTGAAATTCATTTGAATAGTTCTGAAATACAATTGATAAATTCTGAAAAACAATTGATAATTGTATTTCAGAAATTATCAATTGAATTTCACACGTTATCAATTGTAATTCAGAAGTTATCAATTGTATTTTAGTAGTTTTAGATTGTATTTTAGAATTTATCAATTGTATTTCAGAAATGATCAATTGTTTTTCAGAAGTTATCAATTGTATTTCAGTACTTATCAAATGCATTTCAGAAGTTATCAATTGTATTTAAGAATTTATCAATTGTATTTCTAAATTAATAAATTCTGAAATACAATTGATAACTTCTGAAATACATTTGATAAGTTCTGAAATACAATTGATAACTTCCGAAAAAAAAATTGATAATTTTCTGAAATACAATTGATAAATTCTAAAATACAATCGATAACTACTGAAATACAATTGATACCTTCTGAAATAGAATTGATAACGTGTGAAATTCAATTGATAAATTCTGAAATATAATTGCAAATGGTAGAAATTCTCGAAAAATACACCCAGAAAAGTTTTACAGTAATTATTTACGGTTATTCAAAAAGTTTTTAGTTAAAGTTGTTTTAAACGTTTTATCGTTTGTTTTTCAAAAAATTTAAAATGTTGAATGTTCTATACAGTTGTTAACACAATAAACTACAAAATTTACGGAAAAATATATTTATCAGTTAAATTATTTGTGACTGATTATCTATATATATAAAAGAGTAACGTGACTGACTGACTGACTGACTGACTGACTTATTGACTGATTCATCATCGCCCAGCCCAAACCGCTGAAGCTAGAGACTTGAAATTTGGACTGTAGGTTCACCTCCCGGAATATAGATCCACTAAGGCTGGATTTTTGCCAATGTTGATTCTAAGGGGGTAAAAAGGGTAAAAAACTGTAGAGATTTAAAATTTGGACTGCATGTTCACCTCCCGGAATATATAACCGCCAAGGCTGGATTTTTGCCAGTCTTGATTCTAAGGGGGTAAAAAGGGTAAAAAACTGTACTTTTGGTACTTTTTATATCTCCTGAAATAATGGTCATAGAGACTTGAAATTTGGACTGTATGTTCACCTCCCGAAATATAGATCCAGTAAGGCTGGATTTTTGCCAGTGTTGATTCTAAGGGGGTAAAAAGGGTAAAAAACTGTACTTTTGGTACTTTTTATATCTCCTGAAATAATGTTCATAGAGACTTGAAATTTGGACTGTATGTTGACATTATGGAATTTAGATACAATAAGGCTGGGTTTTTGCCAATGTTGGTTCTAAGGGGGTAAAAAGGGTAAAAATCTGTACTTTTGTGTACTTTTTATATCTCCTGAAATAATGGTCATAGAGACTTGAAATTTGGACTGAATGTTCACCTCCCGAAATATAGATCCACTAAGGCTGGATTTTTTCCAGTGTTGATTCTAAGGGGGTAAAAAGGGTAAAAAACTGTACTTTTGGTACTTTTTATATCTCCTGAAATAATGGTCATAGAGACTTGAAATTTGGACTGTATGTTTACATTATGGAATTTAGATCCAGTAAGGCTGGGTTTTTGCCAATGTTGGTTCTAAGGGGGTAAAAAGGGTAAAAATCTGTACTTTTGGTACTTTTTATATCTCCTGAAATAATGGTCATAGAGATTTGAAATTTGGACTGTATGTTAACCTCCCGAAATATAGATCCACTAAGGCTGGATTTTTGCCAGTGGTGATTCTGAGGGGGTAAAAAACTGTACTTTTTGTACTTTTTATATCTCCTGACATAATGGTACTAGAAACTTGAAATTTGCAATTTCGGTTCACTTCCGGGAAAAAAGATTCACTACGGCTGGGTTTTTGCCAATGTAGATTCTACGGGAGTAAAATGGGTAAAAAAGTGTACTTTTGGTACTTTTTTTTATTTACTAAAAAAATGGTCATTCAAACTTGAAATTTAGAATGTAGGATCCTTTAGTGAAATAAAAAATTATGGAACAAGTACTTTCTGAAAATTCTGTACCGTTTATAAAAAATATTTTTTTTAAAAAGTACCTTTTTTAAAAAGTACCTTTTATAAAAAGTACCTTTTATAAAAAGTACCTTTTATAAAAAGTACCTTTTATAAAAAGTACCTTTTATAAAAAGTACCTTTTATAAAAAGTACCTTTTATAAAAAGTACCTTTTATAAAAAGTACCTTTTATAAAAAGTACCTTTTATAAAAAGTACCTTTTATAAAAAGTACCTTTTATAAAAAGTACCTTTTATAAAAAGTACCTTTTATAAAAAGTACTTTTTATAAAAAGTACCGTTTATAAAAAGTACCTTTTATAAAAAGTACCTTTTATAAAAAGTACCTTTTATAAAAAGTACCTTTTATAAAAAGTACCTTTTATAAAAAGTACCTTTTATAAAAAGTACCTTTTATAAAAAGTACCTTTTATAAAAAGTACCTTTTATAAAAAGTACCGTTTATAAAAAGTACCTTTTATAAAAGTACCTTTTATAAAAAGTACCTTTTATAAAAAGTACCTTTTATAAAAAGTACCTTTTATAAAAAGTACCTTTTATAAAAAGTACCTTTTATAAAAAGTACCTTTTAAAAAAAGTACCTTTTATAAAAAGCACCTTTTATAAAAAGTACCTTTTATAAAAAGTATCTTTTATAAAAAGTACCTTTTATAAAAAGTACCTTTTATTAAAAGTACCTTTTATAAAAAGTACCTTTTATAAAAAGTACCTTATATATAAAGTGCCTTTTATAAAAAGTACCTTTCATAAAAAGTACCTTTTATAAAAAGTACCTTTTATAAAAAGTACCTTTTATAAAAAGTACCTTTTATAAAAGTACCTTTTATAAAAAGTACCTTTTATAAAAAGTACCTTTTATAAAAATTACCTTTTATAAAAAGTACCTTTTATAAAAAGTACCTTTTATAAAAAGTACCTTTTATAAAAAGTACCTTTTATTAAAAGTACCTTTTATAAAAAGTACCTTTTATAAAATGTACCTTTTATAAAAAGTACCATTTAAAAAAAGTACCTTTAATAAAAAGTACCCTTTATAAAAAGTACTTTTTATAAAAAGTACCTTTTAAAAAAATTACCTTTAATATAAAGTACCTTTTATTAAAAGTACCGAAAGTGCTGAAACAATGATCCTAGAAAATTGAAATATGGAATGTAGGATTTTTCGATGAAGAAAAAAACATTCTGGAAGAAATACTTTTTGGAAATTCCGTTTCTAACGGAAATTTTGGTACTTTTTTGTTCCTATAATAATGACCTTAGAAGCTTGAATTTTGGAATGTAGGGTACTTCGGTGAAAAAAGGGTTTTTTGATACTTTTTATATTTCATGAAGTAATGATACTAGGCACTGAAATTTTGAATGCTTTATTTTAGGAAATTCTGTTTCTAAGGGTCGCGACTGATTGTAAAGGGAATAAAGAAGTGAAAATTTGGTTATTCTTATATTTCTTGAAATAATGGTTCAGAAACTTGATATTTTAAATATAGGATCAACTAGCACAAAAAAAAAAGGTTTTTTGGAAAATTTAATTTTAAGGGAAGAGGTGGCAAATGGTTATTTTTACCTATCTAACTATTAAACTAAATGCCCCAGAAATAGCAGCCATATTTTAAAATTTAAAATTTTAGGATAAAAAGGGGTACCTGGTAAAAGTGGTGTAAAATGGTAATTTTCATATCTATAAAATAGCGACAATATAAATTTTTATTTCTTTAACGCATATTATACGGAGAGGAATGAAACTTGCATGGAACAAAAGGAGATGGAATTGGAAATGAAATGGAGTAGAACGGGGATCGAAATGAAATAGAGCAGGGAACAATATGGAATGATACTTTTTACTCAAATTTATCGTATTTATCTTTTTTTATTCCATATTTTTTCTCCCTATATGTTTTTTCACTCAAACTTATTTTTATTCCCATTTCTTTTTTCACTGAAATATTTATTCACTTTAAATCCAAAAACCTGATATAAGGGCTCGAAAATTGTCAATATCTTTTTTTCACCGGAACGCACATGATAACGTACCAGCGAAGTTATTCAAATTGTATTGTTTAAATTATTCATTGAAATATTATTTTATGAAAGACGTAAACGTAAACAAGTAAATAAAACAAAGACTACCTAGGGGAATTTTTTGAAATCATGGAGTAATCCTGATCCTTCTATTATTCGGTATTCAATACAACCGGTAACGAAGTACCGGGATGGTAAGCTAGTACCGTATAATTTTACAGAAGTACGGTTTTTGTAGTTTGTTATTAAAAAAAATATTTTACTCCACAAAAAATTAAATTGTAAACAGTTAAAATAACTGAAATATCATTTGTTTTTACGGAATGTCTAGTCATTTATTGACGTTTAAAAATAACTGAAAAAGTATGTTTTTCAAATGAAATATAAGTAGTCCGTTTTTTATAAGGAAAAACGATTGTTTTAAACGTTTTTTCGGTTGAATTTACTAACAAAATATTTTGAGTGTAGGAGGTAGCACAAAATCTAGTACAGTCACAAAAAGTCCTTCTAATTTTTATCGCGTTTAAAAAGTTGTAAATTTACAATTTTATTGGTAAAAATATTGTAAATTAATTGTAAGTTTACAAGCTTTTTACCAATAAAATTGTACACTCAAAAAAAAAAAGACTTAACTTAAACTTTGGAAAAAATTTCTTAAAAATAGTTTATAAAATTTCCCACAATTTAGTTCAATTTAACTAAAAATTGGGAAATTTTCTAAAAATGTTAGTTCATGTACTGTTAAATGGTCTATTATTTTCCTTAAATAGAATTCCCAAATACATGGAAGAAATTCTTACCGCACAAGAAATTTTCTCTAAATATATGACAAAAATCTTTATTTTTAAGAAATATTCCTCGTCTTTAGTTTTAGGACGTATTTTTCTACCAATTAGTTAATTTTATTAGATTTGAGGAAGTGTTTTCCACGATCGTAGTAAATTTTTTTTTAACTCGGGCAAATTTTTATTTTTAAAAAAACTTAAAATGGCGATATCTCAAAAATTAACAAGGAGAGTCTCCGTGGTGTCACCCTCCGATCTTCGCGAACTTTAAATATGTTGTTCAGAACGAAAATTCATTCGACACGTATTTTTTTTAGCGGCCCGAACTATTTTTAGAGGGGGTCGATTTGTATGGGGGAAATTGACCTTTTTTAGTTTTTCACAATTTACGCCTATTTACTCAAAATTAATATAGGCATATTTGGTATCAGATTAAAGGTATTTAAAATACCTATATTGTGATGCTAATAACGTGTCAAAACAGTGAATATTTTTCGAATTATTAACAAAAATGTCCTAAAATTTTGGCATTTTCTTAATACGACGAAAAGTTGTGCATGTTTGGACACGTTCTTTGCACACCAAGATAGGTTTTCCAAAGACCTTTCATTTGGTATATAACATGACAAGGTTTCTTTGTATTATATAGGAGATAAACGCAAAAAACTGAAAAATTACCGTTTCTTCCCCCTCATTTTCACCCCGTAATATGAATTTTGGCCGCTCAAAAAAAAAAATCGTGTCCCTTTATTTTTCGTGTTCTACAAAATAAAACCAATTCCATAATGATCGGAGGGTGACATCAGGGAGACCTTCCTTGTTAGCCAGATAGAGCAAAATGGATGCCATTTTTGGTTCTTTGGATCTTCATAGTATCGCCGGTCCTCTTCACTTGTATGGACCCCAATGGGTTCTAACTTTGGATTTAAAAAAGCTGGTATTCCCGAAAATTTCTAATGCTTATATCTCGGTAAATATTGCCAACACAACAAAAAGATCAAAAACATTTAACATCTTAACACGGAGAACCCGAAAAGCTCTCCGAGTAATAGTTTTAAAGTTATCGAGTTTATAAAATTCTCAAGACCCCAGGGGTCCCCTAAATTCACGTATGTCAAAAACTAAGTAAGGTAGAGCCAAACGGACAAACATTTTGGATCAAAAAATATGACGATTCTTACGGAACCCAACTGGGTCTGGGCCCATTGGGGTCTGAACCTATCGAGTCCGAACCCAATGGGGTCTTCACCCAATCGTGTCCTCATCTATGTATGAATTAAATTGAAATAAAATTTTCCCCATTTTTTAGTTCAAATTGGCATAATATTAAAAAAAAAATTTTACTTATTTTTAAGAAAAATATGAACTTAAAAGAAGGAAAACGTGGCAATGGAGCTAAAACATTATCAATATTCCTTGAATTTAGTTAGTTTTCCCATTTTTTAGTTAATTTTTTTTTCTGAGTGTAATTTTTACTAGGAACTCTCGTAAAATCGGAGGTATCGAACAATTATTTTACGAGGCTTTTTTGGTAATTTTACAAGATTTTTTTTTGGGTGTAATTTAAAGCAATTATTAGATATCAGAAATACATATTTGTAGATGCGTTTGTTCAATTAGTTGTCATTGGATTTGACGTCCTCAGAGATTTGTATTTTTTCCTTCTTCTTGAGTCCTTCTTTACGTTTCTTATGTTTATTCGATTTCAAATGTAAATACCACTGATATTCACCAATAAAATGACGTTCACAGATGTTACAAAAGTTCGAAGTCTGAAATGAGAGAAAAGACAAAAATTGTGTACCCCATATTATTTTAGATCAAAAAATGCTTATAAAAAATTATACAATTTGATCCGGATTTTGGTCAAATCTTATTATATTCACACAAAAAATTATTAGCTAAAAAATTCTAATGAAATCTATTGATCAACAAAATATAAATGAGTCAATTATTGTGTTGATCCAAAATTTTTGTTATATTCTTTATCTATCAAGTTACAAATTTTTAACATACCAAATTTTTTTTCGCTTTAATTTTTTTGAATAAATTAATTCAAAAATATACAATATAATCGGGTTTTACTTTTTTTATTATCAGCAACATATTGGGAAGCGAAAAATATGAGTTTTTGCATAATTTTGCCATAAGCTTACAATTCATTCGTTAAATCAAATATTATTTTGATTGACTTTAAATAAAAAATTGATTAAATTTGTGATCAAAATCTGAAAAATGTTTATTTGAAAATAAAATCAAATAAACACCTACAATTTGATGAATGATATAACAATTTTCTTCATCGGAGGAGTTTCAATTAAAAAATTAATTGAAACCGCGTTTTTGTTGATTGAAATTCGATTTCAATTCTTTCTGTGTTAAGTTGATGTTATAATATATATTTTTATATAATTTAATTTTAAAAAACCAAAATACGGATCAAATCATATATGGAGCAATATCTATGATTATATACAAAAAATTTTTACTCGAGTAAGCAAATATAAATTGCCTTCTATCCAATTTTTTCACTTACCTCTTCATTTAAATCAGCACCCGGATGTAATCTCTTTTCCATTGCTTCTATTTCACACACTTGACCATTACGATAACAATCAATTATGGTGACAGCACGTGAATAAACTTGTTCATGCCATCGGCTAACATCACTTGTATCCAATTCGTAAAGATCGGGTACTTGGCGATCTCTGCTGGCCAGAAAACGATTGTTAATCCATTTAATTTGTTTTTTGGAATAGCGTCGTGTTACTAATTTCAATTCATTCAAACATGAATTTAAAATATCCAAGCCTGGAGGTAATTGATCTGTTAGGTCGTTCGTGTTCAAAGCTGCAGCAGAATTAGAAGCGATGTTAGCATCAACAGCATCGCCATCAGCAGCAGCGCCAGCAGCGTTGAAAGTGGTTAAAGTGGGGTCGTTTATTGAACCAGCATATGATTTGAATTGTTCTATTAAAATAAAAATAAAAGGAATTGTTGAGATAAGCAAATTATGAAGTTAACTATAATATTTTTTTATCTTAAGTTTAACAAATAAATAATCATCTCATACTGTGCTTAAGAAATTTCAAATATCAAACTGTGGGTTAAATGTGTGAACATTTACATGCAAAAACAGGTGCGGTTTAAGTTTCCAAGTTTGGGGGGAGGGGTGAGGGATGGAAGAATTTTTTTTCGGATTTGTCAACATTTTTATAACGCAGAACTAGTGTTTGACAAAATATTTTTGTTCAGAATTCAATATTTAAAATATCGGTCTGCTCTAAAAATTTTTGTAATTTTTTAGGAAAAAATCATGTAAAAATTATAGTGTCAAAAACTTTTCATACAAGGATTTAGTTGTAGTTTTAATCACGTCTAAAACGACAACAAAAAATGAAAATTAAATTTAATTTACATACATATCGATTAATGGTAACCCAAAAATGTTGAATAACAACTAAATTGTTTAATGATGAAATTTCAAAAAGATCAGCTGTAATTCTAATATTGCATTTGAGTTGAGTTGAGTTAAGTTGAGGGACTCCTTACCCCTTGTGGTCAGGACCGGATTACCCTTAAGGCAAAGTAGGTAACTGCCTAGACGCCAACAGCGGATAGGAGCTAATACTTTGATTTTTTTTGTATATGTACCTTTATGTAGCTCCCTGCCCCTCCTCCACGCCTTTTCGGTTTGGAGTTTTTTTACGGAATTACAAAGCAATTTTAAAGACTCAACTAAAAGAATTTGTGAATATTCTTATCGAAAATATTTCTCAAGAACTATGAACTTTTTCTTTATGAAAACTATTTCAGAATCTAAAATTTTTTGGAATATTTTACTTTGTCCTCTTCTTTTTTCTTTGTAAAATATTTGTGTGGCTTTTAAAGCTTTTTTAAAGGAAGTTTTAGAGGATTAAATTTTATAAAATATTTTTTTAATATTTGTACAGGGTGGTACAATAACAAGTATCT
Organism: Pegoplata infirma; assembly: GCA_963921195.1. NCBI lineage: Eukaryota > Metazoa > Arthropoda > Insecta > Diptera > Anthomyiidae > Pegoplata > Pegoplata infirma. The sequence goes on along the minus strand of OY992540.1, from coordinate 143,234,368 downwards.
TTTAAAAATCCAATGAAATGAACAATACTCAATATTTTTGGAACCTTATGGCTTTATTTGAAAGAGCAAATATTTCCATGATTTATGGCAAACGACTTAATTCATACGGCTTCCATGGTTAGCTCCGCAGTAGCTCATCCTAGGCACCTATTTTTCTAATGTTTCTGGTTCTATCTCACAAATGGTTTGAACGATATTCGTCGAAAAGGCCCAGAACATTTCTGAATTTCCCATGTTGCGTGGATCTTTAACAATACCCCTCAAAAAAATGTCTAAAGGTCAATTGTCACCGCGAATATGGATAAAAACACGATTTCTAAACTAAGTGCGCAAAATATCGATTGTTTGGTGGACTGTGGAACATATTTCGACATCCTACTGAAAACAAATGTCATCCAAGTTGATATATTCTATTACTGCCAACAAAAAGTCGGTAATCATGGCTCTGCAGCGCCCATCTTTGACGAAAATGGGGTTTTCATCTGTATGTTTGAAAATATTGTGTAATGATGCTGATACTCAAATCTGTTGCTTCCTATAGATGAATTGGATTCTTTACAATACCGTGCGGTTTTTCCGATCCCAAGATGTAGCAATTTGTTTGTTAACATAACTTCATATGAGTGCTTTATTTCGGTTAAAAACTTTTTTTCGAAAAACGTACAGTTTGGCAGCGCAGTATTGCGCTACAACGCGATACAGCGGAGCAACCCGAGTTAAGTCCTTTCAAAACTTTATCCTTCAATATCATTCAAAATTTTCGACAAAATATTTTGACAAAGTTTTCAAACGACTTCATTCACATCCTTTCATCCTAATAAGGCAAAAAAAAAAATGGAAAAATTAGAGGAGATTCTCCACTTTAATTTCCCATTACCAGTGGCATCCTAGGACAAGTACAGATATTTCAGAAATATTTTACAAAATGTATCCTTTAAAACTTTGAAGTCCTTTTAAAAGCAAATAGGATCACGAAGTGAAAAACTGTAAATTCAGTTTTACTTCATTTGGTCTATACTTTCAGACTTATATCACCCGGTTCATGTTTAATATTGGCTGTCGGACGGTGTAACAATTGAACCACTTGACCGATTTCCCTGAAATGCAATACCACACTGCACACTAGGCTGGGTCGTATTCCAACAAAGTGCTCAGATCAACTATTAATAGTGAAAAAAAGTTGGTACAAGTAAATACAAGCAATTTAAAACCAAAATGAACAAACTCAGTCCATGTTTTTGAAAAAATGGACATAATTAAAAAAAAAAAAAAAATATTAAAAAAAAAAAATTTTTTTTTGTATCGCATTAATTCAAAGATATTTAGAAAAATTTTGTTTGTTTTTTTTCGGATATCGATAACCCACCCAAACGTGAGGCCAAAAAAACTCACATTTTTAACATGGAGCTCAAAACTACTTTTTCACTATTTTAAAAATTTAGTGAAACTAAATTTTTAAATATATTAGTTTATCCACTTGATATCATTGAATACATCTCAGGGATTGTAGAAAAAAATTCTTAGTTAAATTCCTTCGTCCAGTTGGTGTGTGGAGCGATTTGAATTTAGGGGATTTCCAGAACATGGAGTTAAAAAAATCCTCCAATGAAATTTTTGAAAATTCCTCACTCTAAAATCGTGTATGTGTTTAAATAATCAACAATTACAAATTTATACAAAGTTTTCTTGAAGGACATCTTTAACCCTTGTTGAACGAACGCCCAAAAAACAGCTGTTTTTTTGCTCATAGTCAAAATGGACTTTTTTGACATATTAAATAATATGTTTTTCACTTTTAGCTTTACACAGAAAAAACGACGAAGACGTAAAATGAAATTTCGGATGCCATTTTTTTTATTTTATTTAGTTTTAAACACTTTCCGCTTAAGTGCGCTTACTTTAAAACGTTAATTTAAAAACTTATTTAGTATGTTAAAAAGTCCATTTTGACTATGATTATAAAATGAAAGATATATACATCTGCGAGTGAATCGTTTGAGCGGGGAATGCATTTAAACGATCGCATTTAAATTAACGTTTTAAAATAAGCGCACTTAAGCTTAAAGTGTTTAAAACTAAATAAAATAAAAAAAAATGGCATCCGAAATTTCATTACGTCTTCGTCGTTTTTACTGTGTAAAGCTAAAAGTGAAAAACATATTATTTAATATGTCAAAAAAGTCCATTTTGACTATGAGCAAAAAAAAAACAGCTGTTTTTTGGGCGTTCGTTCAACAAGGATTAAGGATGTCCTTCAAGAAAACTTTGTATAAATTTGTAATTGTTCATTATTTAAACACATACACGATTTTAGAGTGAGGAATTTTCGAAAATTTCATTGGAGGAATTTTTAACCTCGTGCCGTGGAAAAATCGTTCAACTGTTGACGAGTGTGGACGTGTTTTATTTTAACTCCGTGCTATAAATTGAATTACTAAAATTGTTCGTAATAGGTTTGTTCGTAATAGGTATTTTTGTGATATTTTCATTACCACATCAAGGAAAATGAAAATATGGACACAAATGATACCGATTTAGTTCGAGGCTCTGCCTCACCGACTGGTGCTGGTCCTAGCACTGGTCTTAGGGTTGCGACCTTGAAGTCCGGCCTTGATTCTGGTAGGGGTGCTCAGCCTAATATTGGTGGTAAAAAGAAAAAGAAACTTAAGCCATCAAAGGTCAGGCACAACCAGAGAAGGCTTTGTTTGAAAATAATTAACAGACTAAGCCAACTCGATGGAACAAAGCTCTCCGAACGTGAGAGGGCGTCGCTATCATGGGCGAAAGGAGTCATTGAAGAACAGGACAAACTTTCGGCAATGCGCGCATCTGACAAACAGAGCGCTGTTTCGGCCTCGTCATCGAAGTCTGGTAAAAGGTTGCGCTCGCCCGACGAGAAACCTTTACCTAAAAGATCTAAGGTGACCGGCAACGTCTGGACTCAGTCTTTTAGTGAAGTGGTGAAAGGTAACTTCGTTAGGGCTGTGATAAACAGGCAAAATGGGGATTGTAGTATTCCAAGGGACAAGTGGAGTTTAGTTGAAACTAAACTAAATGAAATCTACTATAGGCTTCTTGAGAGTATGCCTGATTTTCTCCCTACTACTGTCAACGCAGGTTGGTATCAGGGGCGAGTAAAACTCGTTGCTTTTGGAAACGAAAGATCCGCAGCCGTGTTTAAGGTTGCCATTAGCCAAGTGGGAGAGTTATGGCCTGGAGCCAGACTGGACGTTGTGGAAAAACATGATATCCCCTCGCAACCCAGAGCTCATGCATGGATCCCAATGGCTACAAGTGACACTGCGGTGATTCTAAAGATGATAAAAGTCTGCAATCCTGACCTTCCAACTCAGAATTGGCAAATTGCCAGATTGGGTGAGATGGAGGGCGCTCGTCGTCAAGCAGTGGTCTTGGTTAATGAGGAATCGCTTCCGCTTTTAGCCAGGACTGACGGTATTATTAGATTTGGCTTTTTTCATATAAGAGTCAATGTCTACAAGGGCGACCAGAAGCCTATTTTGGAAGCAGACAAGCCAGTGGCAGAGTCGGCTGGGGAGGAGAATCTGGAAAAGGTTGATATTCAGCTGACCGATTCTAGGCTGATGGGAGATGCATCTGGCATTTTCGAAACCGAATCTGGTAACGAATGCGACCTCTGTGATGGCACGGAGGATAAAGCTGATGCCACTATGGGTGACATTCAGGACGAGGCCCATGCAGTGAGGAACTCGGAGAGTTCTGTTGCCTCCGATTCAGAACAGATGGGACACATATCTGGCTTATTCGAAACCGAATCTGGGGACGAATGCGACCTCTATGATAACACGGAGGATGAAGCCAATAACACGGTGGTGGAAAGGATGGTGGAAAAAAAGCAAGATGTTGCGGTTCCTACAAATAAACCTCCATCACTGTAAGGCAGCCTCAGCTGCACTATTGCTGCGCCTGACGACAGGAGCAGTTGACTTGGTTTTTATCCAAGAGCCCTGGGTGCGGGGTGGCAGGGTTTGCGGATTGAAGACCCCTGGGTTTAAGTTGATGGTTGCCAAAGGTGAGGGCTCACCAAGAGCCTGCATCTTGGCGAAAAATGGCTTAAATATATTCTTTTTATCAACTTTTAGTGATATGGATGTTACAGCGGCTAGCTTAGAGCTTCATGGGAAATCTATTTGGCTCGCCTCTGCGTATTTTCCTAATCCGGGGCCAATACCCCCGGAGAAGGTTGGCGGTCTGATTCGGGAGTCTGAATCTAGGGAACACCAGTTACTAGTGTGCTGTGATGCTAATGCACATCATTCGATATGGGGTAGTACAGACACAAATGATAGAGGCGAATCACTTTTGGAGTTTTTGTTAAGCACTAACCTGTATATTTGTAATAAGGGTAGTGAACCAACTTTCGTTACAAGTACGCGGCAAGAGGTTCTTGACGTAACACTTGTATCAGATACATTGTCTGATAGAATTGATGACTGGAGAGTTTTGGAAGAGCATTCTTTCTCAGATCATCGCTACATTGAGTTTTTACTCAGGGAGCGTGCCCCGGTTGAGACAGTCTCTAGAAATCTGAGGAGAACAAACTGGGTGAAATATAGGGAGACTTTTTCTTTGCTTTTGGATGAAGTACCCCTATCTGAACCGCATAGTTTAGCGGAAATTGACTGTCTGGTTGAACATATAACAAATGTTTGTAATAGGTGCCTGGATGCGTCTTGCCCTTCTGCAAAGCCTAGAGGGAAAAAAAAGCCACCTTGGTGGTCAAATGAGTTGCAGACGAGCAGAGATTCCTGCAGAAAGCTCTTTAATAAGGCTAAATTTTCAAGAGCGGACGAGGACTGGTCTGCATACAGGCTGCAACTTAAGAGTTATAAAAAGATGATCAGAAATGCAAAATGTGATTCTTGGAAAAACTTCTGTGGAAACATAGAAGACGTTTCTGAGGCATCCAGGCTGCGCAAGGTTCTGGCTTCTTCTCCTTGCACCCTAGGATACCTGAAAGATCCTAATGGGGTGTGGTCTTCCTCCAGTGGAGAGTCGCTGGATCTCCTTTTAAACACGCATTTTCCGGGCAATTCCATGACGCCGTTTCAAGCTTTGGAACGTTCTGACGCCCAAGCATCTGAAATTGCTTCGGAAATAATAAATATGCCAACATTAATCTGGGCGATAAAAAGCTTCAGGCCCTATAAATCCCCGGGACCTGATGGTATAATCCCGGCTGAGTTGCAGCAAGTGTTGGACTATATAGCCCCGTTGCTGTATAATCTATACACAGCATGCATCAACTGGTCGTATATTCCTTTAAAATGGAGGGATACCAGAGTCGTATTTATCCCGAAGGCTGGGAAAAGTTCCCACACAGCTCCGAAGGATTTCAGACCAATTAGTCTGTCTTCTTTTTTGTTAAAGACAATGGAACGGATGATAGACTCATATTTGCGTAGAGTGATTGACCCGAGGTTGCTTTCGACAAAGCAACATGCATACAGCAAGGGACGATCAACGGAAACAGCTCTTCATGAGCTCGTTGGTACCATCGAGAGATCGCTTTCGGTAAAGGAGTACACTATGGTGGCCTTTCTTGATATTGAGGGGGCTTTTAATAATGTCATTCCAGAATCGATAATATTGGCATTGTCTGGTCTGGGAGTAAAGCGTGAAATCGTTTTAATGGTGGAAAACCTACTTGCCAATAGACGTATAACGTCTGAATTGGGAGCGTCCGTCATATCTCGATTTGTCAATAGGGGCACACCACAAGGAGGTGTTCTTTCGCCGCTTCTTTGGAACCTGGCACTGAATTCAATGCTACTATCTCTAGAAGCACGTGGTTGTCATGTTATCGCATATGCTGACGATGTCGCGATAGCGGTAAAGGGGAAGCATCTGCCAACATTGCGGGACATTCTTCAGGGTTCTCTGAAAGATCTGTCTAAATGGGCAAGAGACTGTGGTCTAGGAGTTAATCCTAGTAAAACAGAGCTTGTTTTGTTTACAAGGAAAAATAAGATTCCTGCTTTTGATCCTATTTCTCTGGACGGTACTGAAATCACCTTCTCAGATGGAGCCAAGTATCTTGGAGTATTTCTAGATAGGAAGCTGAATTTCAGGCGTAATATTGAGGAACGGGTGAGAAAAGCAACGATTGCTTTGTATTCCTGTAAAAGGGCCATTGGAAAACGATGGGGTTTTAGCCCTCAAGTCGTTCATTGGATCTATACAGCAGTGGTGCGTCCAATTTTGCTGTATGGAATCATTGTCTGGTGGCCTGCTTTGGAAACAAAAGCGAACTTTGTCTTTATCACGAAGGTACAGAGAATGGCGTCAATGTGCATCACTGGTGCTCTTCGTACTACACCTACGGCTGCATTAGAAATCCTCCTTCACCTGATACCCTTGGACATATTGGGTAGGCAGTATGCGGCTGCGTCGGCAATTCGACTTAATAGCACGCTGCAATGGAGGAGCAGTGATTGTGGCCATAGCGCGATCTTGAAAAAGATAACAATACCACAAAATGTGGACTGTGCTCCCTCTTTGAGCCTCTTTGAGCGCCACTTTACCACTATGATACCATCCAGGGAGTCTTGGATGGGGGATACTCCGGGTAGTGGAGCTACCATAAATTTTTACACAGATGGATCGAGGCTGCACGAACAAGTGGGCTTTGGAGTCTATTCGGAAGAGCTTGGGTTGAGCCTGGCTCGTAGATTGCCAGATCATTGCAGTGTTTACCAGGCAGAGATGCTGGCAATAAAAGAAGTGGCTGACTGGTTGAGCTGCAATGTCTTGTCTACAACCGCAGTCAACATCTATACTGACAGTCAAGCCGCGGTCAAGTCCCTGGATTCAATGTTTCTGAAAACAAGATCTGCCCTTAACTGCCGCACGTCTTTAAATGAGATGGCCAAGCAGTTTAACATACGACTCATATGGGTCCCAGGGCACAGAGACATTCCAGGGAATTGCAAAGCCGATGAGCTTGCAAGACTAGGAACTACCTTACAGGTTCCAACAGAATTGGAATGTGTTGGTATGCCTCTAGAAACTTGCAAGCAAAACCTACGGCTTTGTTCTGCGACGGAGACTAATCAAAGATGGGCAAATGGATGGACGTGTGAGACAACACGACTGATTTGGCCTTCTCTTAATCAGGGGCGCACAAGTGAGCTGATATCGCTTCCAAGAGGAGAGATTTCGACGGTGGTTTCTATAATTACCGGACACTGTCTTATAGGGAAGCACGCAGAGCGGTTAAATGTGCCGTCGAATGATTTTTGCCGAAGTTGCATGGATGAAGAGGAGTTGGAAACTATCGAACACTTTATTTGCCATTGCCCGGCACTTTCTGGTCAGAGACTTGCTTCACTGGGATCTAGGGAGCTGTACGATCTTTCTGATTTGTTGGATGTCAAAATTCAACATCTAAGGAGTTTTATAAGAAGCTCAAAATGGTTTAACGACAGGGACTAGTAGGGAAACCTATTACGGTCCCGTGGTATCACAATGGACCTCAGAGTCTACGTGTGTTGACGTAAAACGTCAGCAGCCACTTACAACCTAACCTAACCTAACCTAACCTCGTGCCGGCAAGGGTTAACGTTGTCCAAAAAGCCTATTATTTCAAAGCAGAGTTACTATGGTCCAAAACAACCATTTGAACAAAAAAAGTTGGTTAATTTAAGTAAAATGTTGCTAACAACTACAAATTAGTCAAAAATGTCGATAAAAACACATGTTCTGGAAATCCCCTAAATTCAAATCGCTCCACACACCAACTGGACGAAGGAATTTAACTAAGAATTTTTTTCTACAATCCCTGAGATGTTTTCAATGATATCAAGTGGATAAACTAATATATTTAAAAATTTTGTTTCACTAAATTTTTAAAATAGTGAAAAAGTAATTTTGAGCTCCATGTTAAAAATGTGATTTTTTTTTGCCTCACGTTTGGGTGGGTTATCGATATCCGAAAAAAACAAACAAAATTTTTCTAAATATCTTTGAATTAATGCGATACAAAAATTTTTTTTTTTTTTTTAATAATTTTTTTTTAAATATTTAATTTTTTTTTTAAATTATGTCCCTTTTTTCAAAAACCGCAATTTTGACCCGCGATGCGAGAACGGAAGCCATGGATCGATTTTGTTCATTTTGGTTTTAAATTGCTTGTACCCAGCAAAAATTGGCATTACCAGTAATGGGTTTTGTAATCCGAAACAACGGTTAATAAGTAGTTACTTATTGAATGAAACACTAATTATTTTAACAAGGGCGTGAGACAAAATTAACTAGTGAAGAGTATGGAGATAAATAAGTAGTTACTGCTTCGGATTACAAATAAGGAGCAAAAACCCATTACCAATAAGAAGTAAAATAATTAGTTAATTAAAACTTTTAAAATTTAACTTGTTTTTACTAAAACTTAAAAATTGCGTAATTTTAAAAACTGCAAGTGCAAGAAGATATTATTACTTACAATTAGAGGTGCTTTTATAACATATTACTGAGAAGTAGTTACTTTTGGGCTTAAAATAATTTTAATGGTAATGGGTACTCATTATAAATAATGTACTTGGTAATGATTACGTTTCACAACTCATTACCATGTTTTTGCTGGGTATTTACTTGTACCAACTTTTTTTTCACTATTAATAGTTGATCTGAGCACTTTGTTGGAATACGACCCAGCCTACTGCACACAGGGCCAGCCAGATCGATTTCTGGCCAAAAGTCCTTATATTTAATTTATCAAAAAATATTTTAACCAATTTGTTGGACATATATAGGAGCTGAGTTCCTGAACTTGTCTTTATGACCCAACTACACCATTTCCTTTGACAGGTCTTCAAAGTTAAAAAAGTAGAAAAAAAAAAATTTGTAAGTGGAGATACTTTTTTATTTTTTTTTACACATTTCTATTGCTAATGATCAACTTTTGATTTGCCGGGTTCACCCTTATATATTAGCCTTTGTAACGAAAATAATATGGAAAAATATAACTCATTTTCCTGACAGCAATTCGCGTTTTTGTGAAAATAATTTAGTTATTTAATTTAGTTATTTACTTCGCGCCGAAAAAATCCTCAGCGATCCTCAGTTGATACAATCAGTCTATATGTTTTCCTATATAGAATGGATCCATATCTTTCGAAAAAAGTTGCCCAAACTTGCTCGAAATGTTAAATGGCGAAATTACAGCTATATATGCAGTGCACTATAGGGAATTTTCTGGTATTTTCTGGCCAAAACTCCAAAAGTTGGGATATTGCCTCAAAATTTGGCAAGTTTATTTGGTGGTAAGTTTTAAGGCTCTGTATAAAAAATTGGCATGATCTGGCCTAATAAATCGTGTTTTTAATGCAATTTTGTAATATAATTTTGTCAATAATTTTTACATCCACGCCCACAAAAGGGGGCGGGCAAAAAAATAATTTTCCTAGTGCCTTTGGTCCAAGTGCAGGGCTTTGAACTTCTTGTGGCGTATTTTTTTTTAATTTTTAAGCAAATGTACAAAAAAAATGTAATATATGGGATTTTGCGTAGCTAGACTAAGTTATTTAAGGGGGAGCTTTTTTTCACATGTTCCAATTTTGCTCATTTACGAACTTGAACATCGTAATACTATAAGACATATTCGTGCCAAACATCAGGTGGCTAGCTCTTTTGGTTTGGACAGCATCGTGCATTCCCCAGACAGTCAGACCGACAGACGGTCGGACGGACATCACTAAATTTTTTTTCCCCATGGAGCCGCATGGCTTAGCGGATGAATACATCTTACTCACAAAGAGTTTCCCAATATCTCATAGAGATATGGGAGTATGCAATTATATGCAAAAAAAGTAGCAGTCCACAAATTAATTTGGTTTCAAAAAGAAAAAAAATAATTAAATAGAAAAATTAAAAAAAATATAAATCAACATTTTAAACCTGTACTTTGTACAAAATATATTTATTTGCCCTATTGATAATTGAAATTAATTTCAAAAGATTTTAATACAGGATTTTAAGTACGTTAATTTTGTAATAAGTTATGTTCTCCAAAATTAAAAAAAAAATAATAAAAAATTAAATTTTGTTTTTGACGCCTCCGTACTAGCGGTAAAAGAGTTTGGTGTATAAAAATATGTGTGCTTGCTTACTTTAATATAGTTTACTGTATAATGGCATCCGAAAAAAGTTTTTTTGAACACATCAAAAATGGACTTTTGGCCAACAATTCCTTATAAATTCCCTATAGTGCAGTGGTCCGAGATTTGTTTTAAAAAAAAATAATTTAACCCAAAATAATGTTGTACGGCTTGATTAGTTTTTTTTATCGTTAGAGAGTGCCTTAAGTGTGGGGGAAAAAATATCTACATTTCTAGTTTTTTTTTGTAGAATTATGGAAAATATCAGTTACACCATTTCCAATTAAATTCAAAGATTTTTTATTGAATTTCCAAAATAAAGAAAAAAGTGAATAATTTGTGGTAACCATTTCCAAAAGCGAATCTGAAACTAAGTAATTTACACCATTTCCATATTTATATATAAAAAAATAAATATAAATATTATTTGCGTAGATTTAACTTCAGACACTCTTAATACTCTTAAAACTAATTTTAAGTTAGATCAGACAAAGTTAAAAATCTATCCGCCATATTGTTTCCGCTATATTGAATTTTATCAGTTCGATTTTAAGATAACAGACTCAGAAATTTACTAGGCCACACTTTCAGCTAGCTTCAACAAAGAAAAGGAATATAACTGTTTTTCATCGGGCAAAGGAACATTTTACCAATGCTTACAGTCAAGGTGTTTTCTGGCAAACTCTAAACTTTTTCAAATATGTTGTACGCTCAGCGGTGGTTCTTTCCTTGGACTTCGAACTTATAAAACAGATTTCAGTAATTCATTTCTTATTGTACGACTCGTCACTGGGGTCTTTTTTGAATAATAATTACCGGTTTCCACCCCTGGTTTCGGGTTTTTCCTTGAGCGAATCACTTTAAATACTTTGTTTTTGGAACACTTTATTATTAGGACACTTAACATCATCGATATTACATCCGCTTTTAAGCTAAAAATGTGTTTTCGTTGAAAAAAACGTACAGTGGGAACCGGTACTCATTATCCTACACTATTGGCGAATATAAAAAAGGCTTAAATAATTCCAGAATGCACAGATTTATTATTATACCCTCCACTCTAGTGATAGAGGGTATATATAAGTTTGTCATTCCGTTTGTAACTCATCGAAATATCGGTCTGGGACCCCATAAAGTATATATATTCATGATGCCCGATCGATTCTAAGACATTCTAGCGATGTCCGTCTGTCCGTCTGTCTGTCTGTCTGTCTGTCTGTGGAAAATGCTGTCGCGGACAAAATATTGCACAGAGATGACTGAAACTTAACATATTTATTGGAAGTTCTCCCGAGAAGTTTGGTATTGCATTTGAGCGATATCGGTTCAGCGGTTCAAAAGTTATGAACGAAAATGTAAGCACACCTCAAAAATTTCAGTACATTCAACATAACCTAAAAATACAAAATGCTTTAATTCGGCTTCTGGTTGACATATGTGAACATAATTGAACACCAAATGGTATTTAAACAAGTACGAACATATTTTTTGACAAAAAAAAAAAATCGCGGATTTTTTTTTCGCGGAATTTTTTTTTCAAAAAAATTTTTTTTTTTTCAAAAGTAATTTCCTTTTAAATAAAGTTTTTTTCAATAATCTTTTTGAAATTGTGGAGGGTATCACTACATTCGGCAAGGCCGAATTTAACTTTTTTACTTGTTTTTAATTATTTTTTGCACTTTTTAATAATAATATTTAAAAACTTAACGTTAAACTCAATTCAAAATAATTTTTTATTAATTTTGGCATTTCGTCCCTATTATTTTTTCCAGATAAATTCAGTACTTTTCTTACTATTCTGCCAATTGGAAATTAAATTAAAGGAGAATGGTAAAAAGCAATACAGATTATTAATCCAGTTTAATTAGTGATCATTTTTCAGTTGAAGCTAAAAAAATTAGACATTTATGAAAAAGTTTTTAACGAGTTTGTAAATTTTAACTCGTCGTCCCTATTATTTTTTCCAACAATGTATGCCCTCTATCAGTACAGTGGAAGTTATAAAAACATCTAAAAGATAACGTTTTTCGGAGGTTGATTTATTTCTTTAATGGGAAACTTTTTCCCCCTGTTTCGAGTTTTCCCATTTACGAACTTAACCAGAGGACATATGAGGCATTCCACACCAAATGTCGAGCGAAAAAAAACACGTGTACCGTACACTTCTGAATAGGTTGTATGGATATCCCTATAAGAAACTTAGAAAATTGAGTTTTTGGTTTTTCAATTTTTCAAAAACTAGGCTTAGGAGGCGTGGCCAAATATTGGAAAAATTGTCAAATTTGTGGCGAGTTGCCTTGATTAAATATTTATCACATCAAAACGGAATGCACCACAATCTTAAAAATTTATATTCTTATATAGTTTTGTATGGGCTATCGATTAAATTTTTTTTTTTGAAAATTTTCAGAACCCGTTCTGAAATTTTCCATTTTTTAAAAAAGTCAATCAATTTATCAAAAATCCGGCAACTTTTTTTTTTAAATTTTTGTTTTCAAAGTTTAGATGTTTGTCCATCCACACAAAAAAATTCAGACACGTGTTTTTCATTTCTTTCGAGAAAATCGCATCGTATGAGTAATATTAATGCAATTAATAATACTCATTCGCAAAGTTAAAACAAGAAAATACAAGCAAATTACAAAATTGTTATGAAAATTTAAATTCAAATGCGATTTTCTAGATTTTTTTTGTGTGGATGGACAAACATCTAAGCTTTAAAAAAATTAAAAAAAAGTGGCCGGATTTTTGATAAATTGACTTTTTTTAAAAAATGGAAAATTTTATAACGGGTTTTGAAAATTTTCAAAAAAAAAATTTATCAATAGCCCATACTAGATCACCCCTTGAATAAAATAATAGCCCATACAAAACTATATAAGAATATAAATTTTTGAGATTGTGGTGCATTCCGTTTTAATTTGATAAATATTTAATCAAGGCAACTCGCCACAAATTTGACAATTTTTCCAATATTTAACCATGCCTCCTAAGCCCAGTTTTTGAAAACTATAAAAAACCAAAAAGGCAATTTTCTTAGTTCCATATAGGGCTATCCAAACAACCTATTCACAAATTTACGGGACACATGTTTTTCTGTAGAGGGACATTTGGTGTGGAATGCCTCATATTCGTGTAAAACTTCAAGGAGGTTAGTTTTCTTATTTTGGACTGCATCGTATTAACTACGGAGCAACGGACATTCATATAATGTCTTAGAATTGATCATATATATCGTCACCTAAAATGCAAAAGGCCCTAACTAACATTTTATTAATTTTACAGGAGAAGCAAAAAACAGAGTAAAAATTTTAATTTGTTAATAACTTTTTTGGTTTTGATTGAATTGGGCTAACATTTTGTGAGGACGTACGTTTTGTGAATATGTATCAAAATTAATCAAAAACTGATTAAAAAATGTATTTTTAGTTGCGTTCATTGGCGATTTCGCAATTCTCGTGTTTTAAATTTTTGGCTATAAAATCGCTAATTTTTATTATGTGACCCTAATTTTTTATTGGGACGTGTAGGTTATTAAAATACACCAGAATCTATAAAAATACCGATTTTGAATTTTTTGTTAGTTAGGGCATTTGCATTTTAGGTGACGATATATATATAAGTTCCCGTTGATCCTATAAGGAGCTTAGGGCCTCAGAATTGATCATGGATCAATAATATTGGGCCCGCGACCGATATTTCGATGCGTTACAGTCGGAATGACAAATTGAGCATACTGTGGTTGGAGTGTATAATAAGTATAGAAGAGTGCTGACGAAGGAAGAGTGACTTTTTCCGAAAGCTTGCGAAATCTCTACTTTGCCAGTGTTGTCAATTAATATTTTTCAGATTTCTCATTGTACAACAAAAATTATTATTACTCAGAAATAATTAATATGGACTCAAACCGAGCTAAATATAAATTTTTAGTTATAAAATTTAAAAACTTAATTAAACTTATTATTAAATAAATATTTAATTGATATTAAATTTAAAAACAATTAAAATTTTAATTAAAAAATATACGATATTATTTTCTATCAAGTAATAATGCAAACGTTTAAGATGCTAAAACATTTTTTCTATAGAAAAATGGTCATACTCTGAGGCACTTTTCCTATAAAATAAAATCGAAGAATATAAAACGTTATCTTAGACTTTATATCGCCCATCCCGTAAGTCCGCACATGCTTTCATATGTTTATTTCGTTTGTGGGAGATTTATTTTTTCATAGATTTATGAATAGATTAGATGGATAACAATTTTTTTTAAGATTTATTAATGTCAATAGAAATGTTTAAATAAAATGTGTTAAACACAAAATTTAAAAATACAATGTGTGCGATTTTATATATTAGTGAGTTGAAATTAGATACAATAATTTTTTTATTCTAATTTTAAGACAGTTTCAGAGGCAATGACAATTTAAGACTGCTTTCCCACTGAAAGATTTTCAGATAGAATACCGTTACCAAATCGACTAATTCTCCGGTCCTGAGACATTTTTTGTATTGTAAAAATTTTATAAAATTTTTCTGTCTAAATTTCAATACGATGGCTGAAATTTTTCATCATATCGATGAAAACTTAATCAACATGCTAATTTTTTTTTTCCGAAAATGAACGCATCTATATTTATCTCTGTGATACAAAATCATTCATATTTAGACGTACAAATATTTTCCCTGTAAATATGTACAAATTTTCAAACAATAGTCGCAAAACAAAAATTTACCTTCTGTTGGCATTTTATACGCATTCGCCTGTAAGTACTTTTCAATTTTTTGATCATTTGCCGCATTAAATTGCTCTAAATAGGGTATAAATTCTTTGAATCCAATAGTTTGCAAGACGCCCTTAGTATATGCTGCTGACGATGGCGATGATAATGATGACAATGGTGATGATGATGATAATATTGAGTTAGCAATATTCGCAGAATCACTAATATTTTGTTAAGTAGCAGCAACAGAGTAAAAAACAGTAACATCATCCACAGCAGCCCAGCCAGCATTCATCCACACGGTAGGTAAAGTATAGGTACATAATTTGGTTTTTATAAATGATTTATTGAAAATTATTATAATTCTATGCAATAAAAAAATATCTAATATGAAATATGTTTTATGTAGAATGAGGTGCCTCACAAAAGATATTTACTATACCAAACTAAAAAAATCTTGGATTGTTTTGTAATGATTCCAAATTATTTCGACTCTGGAGGAACATTAATATTTTTTTTAATTGCATAGTTTAAAAAAAAAAATCTTGTTTACAAAAATATTTAAATAACTTACAAACATAAATTTCAAATATGAAGCATTCCACACCAAATGTCCCGCTACAGAAAAACATGAGTCCCGTAAATTTCTGAATAGGTTGTTTGGATAGCCCTATATGGAACTAAGAAAATTGCGTTTTTGGTTTTTCAAATTTTCAAAAACTGGGCATAGGAGGCGTGGTCAAATATTGGAAAAATGGTCAAATTTGTGGCGAGTTGCCTTGGTTAAATATTCATCACATTAAAACGGAATGCACCACAATCCCAAAAATTTACTTTCTTATATAGTTTTGTATGGGCTATCGATTTTTGAAAATTTTCAGAACCCGTTCTGAAATTTTACATTTTTTAAAAAAGTCAATTTATCAAAAATCCGGCCACTTTTTTTTAATTTTTTTTTTTAAAGTTAAGATGTTTGTCCATCCACACAAAAAAAATCAGAAAAACATTTTTCGTTTGTTTCGAGAAAATCGCATTTGAATTTTAAATTTCATAACAATTTTGTTATTTGCTTGTATTTTCTTGTATTAACGTTGCGAATGAGTAATATTCATGCAATTAATAATGCTCAGGGAAACCAAAAATATGCAGTATCATGTTTTTTCCTGTACTTTTTATTGATAAATGGGTAAGGTATTTATCCGTTTCAGAAGTTTTTAAGAAATCTGGCATCGATTTGTTAGAGCATATTTTGGCATATTTTAGCCTTAAGAGCATATTTTTGCATATTTTAGGTTTAAGAGCATATTTTTGGAGCATATTTTCAATTTTTGGAGCATTTTTCCACTTTTTAGAGCATTTTTTTACATTTTTAGAGCATATTTTTTTCAATTTTTAGAGCATTGTTTTCCATTTTTTTTGATGACAACATTTATTTTTAAATTTTTTGTCCAACAAGGATATTTTTTTCAACAATTACGGAAATGTGACGATTGATTCCCCTTTGGCCTGTTCTTGCTTGATATCGGTATATGACACTATGTTCTCTTTAAATTCAGCAACTTGGTAGAAAATATTAAGGCAAATATTTTTTAACCCTCTAACTACCGCACATGACGGTATTTGGAGGGTCTATTCTCTAACAAATTGTAAAAAACACCGCAAAAATGGGGACATAATTTTTTTTAAGAGCATATTTTTATTGTTTTTAGAGCATATTTTCCGTTTTTAAGGGCATTTTTTAAGCGCATAAAACGAGTTTTTTAGAGCATATTTTTGGTTTCCCTGATAATGCTCATTCGCAACTCTAATACAAGAAAATACAAGCAAATTACAAAATTGTTATGAAATTTAAAATTCAAATGCGATTTTCTCGAAAAAAACGCAAAATGATTTTCTATTTTTTTTGTGTGGATGGACAAACATCTAAACTTAAAAAAAAAAAACAATTAAAAAAAGAAAAAAAAGGGGCCGGATTTTTGATAAATTGACTTTTTTAAAAAATGGAAAATTTCAGAACGGGTTCTGAAAATTTTCCAAAAAAAAAAAATTAATCGATATCCCATACAAAACTATCTAAGAATGTAACTTTTTGATATTGTGGTGCATTCCGTTTTAATGTGATAAATATTTAATCAAGGCAACTCGCCACGAATTTGACCATTTTTCCAATATTTGACCACGCCTTCTAAGCCCAGTTTTTGAAAATTAGAAAAACCAAAATCGCAATTTTCTTAATTCCATATAGGGCTATCTAAACAACCTATTCAGAAATTTAGGGGACACATGTTTTTCTGTAGCGGGACATTTGGTATGGAATGCCTCATATATCTGATGATGGATTTGAGATTGTAAGTAAGAAACAATACGATTTTCCGATTTGTTCTTTGAAACGCCTAAATATTTTTATATATATATATAAATATAATTTACTTTAATTCTTAGGAGAAAATGTCAAAATTTTTTTGTAAACGGCTTGAGCCACCTTAATCTACATTAGAGTTGGTCAGAAATATTTTTTTCTGAAAACAACATGTAGACGGCCAGAAAAATTGTACGGAGGGAAGACAATGTCGTGATTTTCGAAGTGAGACTCAAGCACCATAAAATTTTACTGAAGACATCTTTGAACATTATTTAGGTCAGAAGTATATTTACATAATTTATTTAACTTATACTCCTTTAAAAAACTTTAGAGGGCCATAAAAAAAAACTGTAAGTGAGTGACCAAAATCCTTTGGGGGTTTTAGTTTACTATTAGGGTATTTTAATATTTTTTTTCAAGCCAAATACATTTCCATGTTGAACAGTATTATTAATTCTCTTTCTGACACACATGCTGACTTAAATCTGATACACATAAAGTGTGACAATCGAAACGCACTGATGATCGAAGGGTTGCAACTTCCAAATTCTGCGACATCTTTACCTAGCCTGTGTTGTCACGTATTTTTTTTCCGGGATTTTTCATTGTACAACTCTAATCTACATAACTTATATGGACTCAAAACAAACAAAATTAATTTCAGTTGTATTTGAAATTTTATAATTAAAACATGGAACGTATGATTAATAAATATATTTTAATCAGCAGGAAGTATACGTGTAGTAGAGTTGTCAATTATTTGCCTTTCAACGTTATTCGAATAATTCAAATAATTGTTTTTGTTCGTTCGATCAAACGATTAAATCTAAAATATTATTCGATTAATCGAGGAGAATAACGAATAAAAAAGTGGTTATTGAAAAATATTTTTATTAACAAAAAAATAAACAATTCATACAAAAAACTTAAAAATAAAATAATTAATATTTTTTCAACAAAAAATAAGTAAAAAAACTTAAAAATTGAATAACCGAATTTACCTTTTTAAGTAAAAAATGCATAAAAAACTTAAAATTTGAATAATTTTAAGATTATAGTTGCTAGGACTCGGCGGGGGACGTTGGAGGACACCTTTCCCTCTTCAAAAATGTTTACAAACTCATTTTAACGGCATTGGTCCAAATGCAGGTCAATGAACTTCATATGTCATAAAAATATTTCATTTGTTAAACAAATATACAAAAAAACCTTGTGTTTTCTGGTAGTATTTTAGGGAAAATTTTTCCCCTTGTCTGATTTAGCCTCCGAACTTAACCACGTATGACCATAAGACATAATCGCGCTAAACTTCAGAAGTATGTCTCTTTTATTTTGGACTGTATCGTGCCCATCACAGGCGGATATTCCTCGAATGTCTTAGAATCGATCACTGATCAACAACATATATACTTTACTAGCTTACAATCCCGGTACTTCGTTACCGGTTGTATTGAATACCGGATAATAGAAAAATCAGGATTACTCTATCGATTTTCAAAAAATTCCCCTACGTAGTCTTTGTTTTATTTACTTGTCGACGTTTAAGTCTTCCATAAAAAATATTTCAATGAATAATATAAACAATAAAATTTTAATAACTTTGCTGGTACGTTATCATGTTCGTTCCGGGGGAAAATATAATGACAATTTTCGAGCCCTTATGTCGGGATTTTGGATTTTGAGTGAATAAATATTTCAGTGAAAAAAGAAATTGGAATAAAAAAAAATATGGAGTAAAAAAAGCTAAACACCAAAAATTTGAGTTAAAAATATAATTCCATATTGTTCCCTGCTCTATTCCATATTTTTCCCCGTTCTACTCCATTTCATTTCCAATTCCATCTCCATCTTCTAAGGTCATTATTATAGGTACAGAAAAAGTACCAAAAGTACACTTTATTACCCCCATTAGAAACGGAATTTAAAAAAAGTACCTCTTTCAGAATGTTTTTTCTTCACCGAAGGATCCTACAATCCATATTTCAATTATCTAGGATCATTGTTTCAGCGAATATTAAAAGTACTTTTTATCCCCGTTAAGAAACGGAATTTCCAAAAAAAACTTTTCCCAATCTCTTTTTCACCGAAGGATTTTACATTCCAAATTTTAAGTTTCTGGGGCCATTATATCAGGAAATAAATAAGTACACTTTTATATTCCTTTTAACCCCATTATTTTCCGAGAGGCGAACCTTTTCCAATTTCAAGTTTCTATGTTTATTATTTCAGGAAATAAAAAAGTACCAAAAGTGTACTTTCGGCATATTTAACAAAACGTACTTTTATGGAAGGTACTTTTTATAAAAGGTACTTTTTATAAAAGATACTTTTTATAAATGGTACTTTTTATAAAAGGTATTTTTTATAAAAGGTACTTTTTTATAAAAGGTACTTTTTATAAAAGGTACTTTTTATAAAAGGTACTTTTTATAAAAGGTACTTTTTATAAAAGGTACTTTTTATAAAAGGTACTTTTTATAAAAGGTACTTTTTATAAAAGGTACTTTTTATAAAAGGTACTTTTTATAAAAGGTACTTTTTATAAAAGGTACTTTTTATAAAAGGTACTTTTTATAAAATGTACTTTTTATAGAAGGTACTTTTTAAAAAAGGTACTTTTTATAAAAGGTACCTTTTATAAAAGGTACTTTTTATAAAAGTTACTTTTTATAAAAGGTACCTTTTATAAAAGGTACTTTTTATAAAAGGTACTTTTTATAAAAGGTACTTTTTATAAAAGGTAATTTTTATGAATGAACTTCATATGTCAATGAACTTCATATGTCATAAAAATATTTCATTTGTTAAACAAATATACAAAAAAACCTTGTGTTTTCTGGTAGTATTTTAGGGAAAATTTTTCCCCTTGTCTGATTTAGCCTCCGAACTTAACCACGTATGACCATAAGACATAATCGCGCTAAACTTCAGAAGTATGTCTCTTTTATTTTGGACTGTATCGTGCCCATCACAGGCGGATATTCCTCGAATGTCTTAGAATCGATCACTGATCAACAACATATATACTTTACTAGCTTACAATCCCGGTACTTCGTTACCGGTTGTATTGAATACCGGATAATAGAAAAATCAGGATTACTCTATCGATTTTCAAAAAATTCCCCTACGTAGTCTTTGTTTTATTTACTTGTCGACGTTTAAGTCTTCCATAAAAAATATTTCAATGAATAATATAAACAATAAAATTTTAATAACTTTGCTGGTACGTTATCATGTTCGTTCCGGGGGAAAATATAATGACAATTTTCGAGCCCTTATGTCGGGATTTTGGATTTTGAGTGAATAAATATTTCAGTGAAAAAAGAAATTGGAATAAAAAAAAATATGGAGTAAAAAAAGCTAAACACCAAAAATTTGAGTTAAAAATATAATTCCATATTGTTCCCTGCTCTATTCCATATTTTTCCCCGTTCTACTCCATTTCATTTCCAATTCCATCTCCATCTTCTAAGGTCATTATTATAGGTACAGAAAAAGTACCAAAAGTACACTTTATTACCCCCATTAGAAACGGAATTTAAAAAAAGTACCTCTTTCAGAATGTTTTTTCTTCACCGAAGGATCCTACAATCCATATTTCAATTATCTAGGATCATTGTTTCAGCGAATATTAAAAGTACTTTTTATCCCCGTTAAGAAACGGAATTTCCAAAAAAAACTTTTCCCAATCTCTTTTTCACCGAAGGATTTTACATTCCAAATTTTAAGTTTCTGGGGCCATTATATCAGGAAATAAATAAGTACACTTTTATATTCCTTTTAACCCCATTATTTTCCGAGAGGCGAACCTTTTCCAATTTCAAGTTTCTATGTTTATTATTTCAGGAAATAAAAAAGTACCAAAAGTGTACTTTCGGCATATTTAACAAAACGTACTTTTATGGAAGGTACTTTTTATAAAAGGTACTTTTTATAAAAGATACTTTTTATAAATGGTACTTTTTATAAAAGGTATTTTTTATAAAAGGTACTTTTTTATAAAAGGTACTTTTTATAAAAGGTACTTTTTATAAAAGGTACCTTTTATAAAAGGTACTTTTTATAAAAGGTACTTTTTATAAAAGGTACTTTTTATAAAAGGTACTTTTTATAAAAGGTACTTTTTATAAAAGGTACTTTTTATAAAAGGTACTTTTTATAAAAGGTACTTTTTATAAAAGGTACTTTTTATAAAATGTACTTTTTATAGAAGGTACTTTTTAAAAAAGGTACTTTTTATAAAAGGTACCTTTTATAAAAGGTACTTTTTATAAAAGTTACTTTTTATAAAAGGTACCTTTTATAAAAGGTACTTTTTATAAAAGGTACTTTTTATAAAAGGTACTTTTTATAAAAGGTAATTTTTATTAAAGGTACTTTTTATAAAAGGTACTTCTTATAAAAGGTACTTTTTATAAAAGGTACTTTTTATAAAAGGTACTTTTTATAAAAGGTACTTTTTATAAAAGGTACTTTTTATAAAAGGTACTTTTTATAAAAGGTACTTTTTATAAAAGGTACTTTTTATAAAAGGTACTTTTTATAAAAGGTACTTTTTATAAAAGGTACTTTTTATAAAAGGTACTTTTTATAATAGGTACTTTTTATAAAAGGTACTTTTTATAAAAGGTACTTTTTATAATAGGTACTTTTTATAAAAGGTACTTTTTATAAAAGGTACTTTTTATAAAAGGTACTTTTTATAAAAGGTACTTTTTATAAAAGGTACTTTTTATAAAAGGTACTTTTTATAAAAGGTACTTTTTATAAAAGGTACTTTTTATAAAAGGTACTTTTTATAAAGGGTACTTTTTATAAAAGGTACTTTTTACAAAAGGTACTTTTTATAAAAGGTACTTTTTATAAAGGGTACTTTTTATAAAAGGTACTTTTTATAAAAGGTACTTTTTATAAAAGGTACTTTTTATAAAATGTACTTTTTATAGAAGGTACTTTTTATAAAAGGTACTTTTTATAAAAGGTACCTTTTATAAAAGGTACTTTTTATAAAAGGTACTTTTTATAAAAGGTACTTTTTATAAAAGGTACTTTTTATAAAAGGTACTTTTTATAAAAGGTACTTTTTATAAAAGGTACTTTTTATAAAAGGTACTTTTTATAAAAGGTACTTTTTATAAAAGGTACTTTTTATAAAAGGTACTTTTTATAAAAGGTACTTTTTATAAAAGGTACTTTTTATAAAAGGTACTTTTATAAAAGTTACTTTTTATAAAAGGTACTTTTTATAAAAGGTACTTTTTATAAAATGTACTTTTTATAAAAGGTACTTTTTATAAAGGTACCATTATTTCAGTAAATTAAAAAAAGTACCAAAAGTAAATTTTTTTCCATTTAACCCCCGTAGTGTCAACATTGGCAAAAACCTTCATTGCAAATTTTAAGTTTTTAGGACCATTATTTAAGAAAATATAAAAGGTACCAAAGGTACATTTTTTACCCCTTTTACCCCCTTAGAATCAACATTGGCAATAATCCGGCCTTACTGGATCTATATTCCAGGAGTTGAACATACAGTCCAAATTTCAAGTCTCTGTGACCATTATTTCAGGAGATATAAAAAGTACCAAAAGTACAGTTTTTTACCCTTTTTGTCCCCTTAGAATCAACATTGGCAAAAAATCCGGCCTTACTGGATCTATATTCCGGGAGGTGGACCTACAGTCCAAATTTCAAGTCTCTGTGACCATTATTTTAGGAAATATAAAAAGTACCAAAAGTACAGTTTTTTACCCTTTTTGTCCCCTTCGAATCAACATTGGCAAAAATCCGGCCTTAGTGGATCTTTAATCCTGAAGGTCAAACTACAGTCCAAATTTCAAGTCTCTATGACCATTATTTCAGGAGATATAAAAAGTACCAAAAGTACAGTTTTTTACCCTTTTTACCCCCTTAGAATCAACATTGGCAAAAATCCAGCCTTAGTGGATCTATATTCCGGGAGGTGGATCTACAGTCCAAATTTCAAGTCTCTAGCTTCAGCGGTTTGGGCTGGGCGATGATGAATGGGGGATACCTGCAAATTTTGTTCCTTTTTGTGCAAAAAAATTTCGGTTTTTTTTTGGGATTTTTAAAATAATATCTAGAGGTCGCGATCTCGCGTTTTATAACGATTTATTTTTTTTTGAATTTTTTATTATTTTAAATTGTTAAATATGATTAATATGATAAAATATTAATAATTTCAGACAAAAAAAAATTAAATTAAAAATTAAATATCGCTCATTCCATGAGATGTCTCCCAGCATCTAATCAAATGTTCCTTAATTTATTTGAAATTTTGCACACATGAACACTATGAAGCTATTAAAATAAATCAGTTGTTAGTTCCGAGAAAATCCGTGAATTCGCGAATATATTCGCGTTCGCGAATTCGTGGATTTTCGCGAAACTAAAAACGAATTTATTTTAATTGCTCCATAGTGTACCTGTGTGCGAAATTTCAAATAAATTAAAGAACATTTGATTAGATGCTGGGAGACATCTCATGGAATGAGCGATATTTAATTTTTAATTTATTTTTTTTTTGTCTGAAATTATTAATATTTTATCATATTAATCATATTTAACAATTTAAAATAATAAAAAACTCAAAAAAAAATAAATCGTTATAAAACGCGAGATCGCGACCTCTAGATATTATTTTAAAAATCCCAAAAAAAAACCGAAATTTTTTTGCACAAAAAGTAACAAAATTCGCAGGTATCCCCCAAGAAAATAACAACTTTGTTTTTTTCTGGGCAGTCTAATGAGTATATCAGTCAGTCAGTCAGTCAGTCACATTACTCTTTTATATACATATATAGATGGGGTCCTAGACCGATATTTCGATACTGTAGTTGGAGGGTATAAAAAAAATAATTGTTCGATTAATTGACATAAATTAATCGATTTATTCGTTATTCGAAAATCGTCATTATTAAATTAATCGAACAAGAGTTTGGATTTGTTTGATCGATTAATCGAATTATTCTTAATCGGTTGACAACTCTAACGTGTAGGCTAATTTTAAAAGAGTTTGCCAAAAATTGTAAGAAAAACTAAGAATTTCTTACGCAAACAAAAAAAAAAAACAAAAAAATTTGCGGTTAATAACTAACATGACTTTTTAATGCTACCCATTAAAATTTATTTAAAAAATCGGTCAGTTTTTTTCGAAAGAGTTCCTATCTCTCTATTAAAAGAGACAACTTTAAAAAACATCACGGGAAATTTTTTGGAACCTTTTAAATATTTTAGCAATGTACCGACCACTCTAATCTACATAAAACATATTAGAAAACCAATATGATTAATAGCATTTTGGTTTCATACATTTCATTTCATTCCATTCCATTCTATTCAAACTCTCCAACGTACCTTTTGTTTAAATTATGTTTATTGTGAAAAGCTCGTATTTCACGTAGTAGACCCTGTTCTAGCATGGCATCAACACGTTTATCTAAGCGATTATTCAATACATCCTGGAAAAGAAAAAAAATAATAAAGAGGTAGTTATGCACAAAAAACGAAAAGATTTTCAGAATTAGATTATAGCTAATCATGGACAAAGGGAATATGTAGAAATTGTATAAATTTTTATATCGATTAGAAATTTATTAAATAACTGGTAAAAATATTCTTAAATGTATTTTTAATATATAAAAAGCAAACTAGAATCTCTGGTCAAGACTTATATTAACAAAATAAATTTAATAATCAAATCAATTAACATTTTAATGAAACTGATAAAGTTAACAATTTAAGAACACTTATTAGTCCAACATTTTCCACTTTATTTATTTTTTTTTTTTCAAAACTTGATCTTTCAAAAGGGTTGACTTAAAAGCCGTCAATATAAAAATCTCTAAAAAATGTCCGATTTTATAGCATTTTTTATTGAAAGTTTTTTAAGATTCTGAGACATTTTTTTGACGCATATAAAGTGTGATAATCGAAAAGCGCTGATGATGAAAGGGTGGTAACTACTGAAAGCTGTCGTCCTCTCCTCTTAGCATGTTGTCCCTTCATTGTATTCACTTAATATGTTTCATTAAGTGTGACAATCTAAAAGTGCTAATGATGGAGGGGTGCTAACTTCCGAAATCTGTCGTAATATCAGCTTAGCATGTGTTGTCATTTATTTTCAGATTTACAGATCCCCCCAAGCTGATTTCGAAATAAAAAAAATAAAATAAAGATAAAGTAATGTAGAGAAGAGGAAAAAGAAAAGGAAATTATCTGAGAATTTATTTTCTACATCATAAAAGGCTCGGAATCTTAAAAGTTTTTAAAGGAATCAGAGAATTTTTTAAAATAAAAATCTGATAAGGAGGTGGGAAAAGGAAATAAACTAAAAAGGGAAGTCTTCCAAACTTTATACACCGATTTGCCTAAAACTTAATATCTATTTTAAATAGACGATTTTAAGGTTGGGGTGTCCCGGCTTATTGGTCATATATGGTCACCTTATAAAAAAATATAAAACTTCGGGAAAACTCCGAAATGATTTCACAAATTTCAGTATTTGGTATTAAATATTATGTACAATGTAAAAAAACTTCTTAAAAAAAATTAAAAAACATTTCAGAATCTGAAAATTTTTCTGAAGGAAAATTTTTTGAATCTAAAAATTTTCGTCCCAGAAAATGTCTGAAAATCTTATTTTTCCTTAAGAATTTGAAACGTTAGAACTTAAAATTCTACTGGAAAATTGTCTCAGAATCTGAAGCTTTATGTATACAAAAAAGGGTTCTAATTGTAAGTCATATGTAGTGATAACTTAAAAATTTATTATTAGTTCATAAAAGAATCTTCTCAGAATCTGGTATTTATTCTGACTTTTTCTATAAAAAAAAATTCTTAAAATCTGAGACTTTGCCTTTGAAAAAATTTTCCAGATTCTGAGATTTTTATACCCTCCACTCTAGTGATAGAGGGTATATATAAGTTTGTCATTCCGTATGTAACACATTGAAATATTGGGTTAGGACCCCATGAAGTATATATATTCATGATCCTTGATCGATTTTAAGTCGATCTAGCGATGTCCGTCTGTCTGTCTGTCTGGCTGTCCGTCTGTCTGTTGAAATCACGTTTTTGGCAATAATCCGAAACCGATTTAAACGCTTGGGGTACCAAAAGTTGCGTTATTCTCCTAGGCAGAAACTGATGTATTTTTTTTTGAAATCGGTTAAGTATTTTAAAAGTTATGAGTGAAAATGTAAAGGTACCTCAAAAATAATGGTGAATTTTACACAAAAAAATGCTACAACATGACACCTGTTGAATGAATGAGAACGAAACTTGGAATTTAATGTAATTTTATCATTCCTAACGGCGTACGGACATAGCGCCCAAGGACTTATCGCCCAAAACCGTAAATGTCATATCGCCCACGCTGCGACATATAGCCCAAAATGATAGGTCTAAAAATGTTATTTCTCCCAAAACAAAATTGTCAAAAAATCCAAAATATTTTTTTTGGGCGAAATGTCGAAATTATGACTTCTATGATTTGTTTTATTGTAATAAAGGTTTTCTGCGTAGCCGGCCTTCGGCCGGGCTTAGGGATTACATACTCCATGCATTAAACCCACCCTCTCTGCAAACCAAAGCTATTTTGGTTATCAAACTTTACTTTGCGGAGAGGGTGGGTTTAATGCATGGATTTTGTAATCCCTAAGCCCGGCCGAAGGCCGGCTACGCATAAAAACTTTAAAATATTCTGTTAAAAAAAAGACAATTTTGGTGAGTTTTATGATTATTTTTTTTGGGTGCTATGACATTTTATAAATATAACATTTTGATATTTGGGTAATATGACATTTTTGATAATTTATATAAATTTAAAGAAAATTGTTAAAATACCCAAAAATATTGGCCATATCGTCCAAAAAATTTTGCAACAACAACTAACACACATTTTTTTTGGGTGGAATGACTTTTATAAATTGGGCGATATGCACTTGGGCGTTATGTCCGTACGCCATTCCTAACACTCACAAAAAATTTGGGCGGAATCGCACAATGGGGAGAGGCACCAGAAATTTAACCCAAAATTTTAAAAAGATTTATCTTGGCTCATGGTTGATATATTCAAATAAAATTTTAAATAGCTTCATATTTTATTGTTCTCAACGTTTTTCTGGTTATTTTGGTACCAATTATGGCAAAATCGGTCAAGGGGTTAAGAAGCTATGAGCAATTGAGATGAGTTTCAATATAAACCTCCATGATATGACGTGGCTGCGCGCCATTTTGTAGTTGTTGATGCTTATTTGGCTCGTTAGTTGTTATTTGTATCAAAAGAAGTAAAAAATACGTAGTATATGTCATACACGTGATTGCTTTTATATCATTTTCATACATACTTATAAAATATTTTTTTTTTTTGTTTTTTAAATATTTACATTGCACTATGGTTCCGGTCATCACTTTTCTTGCCCAAAATTACAAAACTGGAAAAATTTCTGGTTTGAAATAGGTTTTGTGTTAAAAATTGTTATAATTTTTTTGTTTTCCATGTAGAATATTATAAGATTTTTTTTATATTGAAGCATAGTACTCTGTTTGATTTCACGGGAAAAAATCTGTCAAACTCCATATAAAAAAAATAAATTTTGGCAACGCGAGGAATTATAGGGAAATTGTTAAAAAAGTTTTCACACATTTTTATTATGCAAGACAATTTAAATTGCCGTGAAAAAGTGACATTTCAGTTTTGTTATGATCGTTTCTTTCTTATAATTGTCAAAAGTTGTTGACTTTTAAATGTTTTATTACGATTTAAGGCGTTTGAAGTTTAAGTAAAATTTTCACCGTAAAAAACAGAGTACTAAACTCAAAAAATAATTGAAAAAATTTTAAAAAATATTTTTTTTTTATTTTTATCTAAATTTGTTTTTGAACGGTAAATAAGTGTATACAAAGACAAAATATGTTTTCTGTTGTGGTAAGTGTTTATGATTTTCTATAAAATCAATTTTGGCCAAGAAAGGTCGTCTGCGTCTAGTGCATTGGTTTACACTGTGGAGGGTATTTAAAGATTCGGCACAGCCGAATATAGCTTTCTTACTTGTTTAGTATAGTATCTATATAATGTCTCAAAATATGAGAATCTAAGACTTTTTCTTTGAAAAAGGACTCAGAATCAGAGATTTTTTCTATATAAAAATATCTCAGAATCAGAGGCCTTTTTTTAGAAAAAAAATATTTCAAAATCAGACACTTTTGCTGTCTAAAACTTTTTCTATTATAAAATGTCATAGAATCTGAGACTTTTTCTATAGGAAAAAGGTCTAATATTCTGGAATTTTTTTCATAGGAAAACTTTTTACGAAAAATATCTTACAATTACAATCTGAGACGAATGTCTCAGAATCTGAGAATTTTTCTATACGAAAAATGTTTAAAAATCTGAGAAATTTTGTAATATTAAAAATGTCTCAGAATCTGAGAATTTTTTTAAAAGGAAAAATTTGTCAGAATCTGGAATTTTTTTATAGAAAAAAATTTTTTTTTTTTTGTAAAAAAATGTCTCAGAATCTGAGACATTTTCTATAGGAAAAATTTTTCAGAATCTAAAGTTTGTTCTATAGGAAAAATGTATCAGAATCTGAGATTTGTTCCATTGGAAAAATATCCTAGAAACTGTGATCTATTCTATAGGAAAAATGTCTCAGAAGCTGGAACTTTTTTTTATAGGAAAAATGTCTTAGAATCTGTGACTTTTTCTATTGGAAAAATGTCTGAAAATCTGCGACTTTTTATAGAAAAAATGTCTTAGAATATGACACTTTTTCTACAGAAAAATGTCTTAAATACATTTCTTAAAAAATTTTAAATTTTTGGGAGAAAAAATTAAAAGAGTCTGGTTTCTCTTAATCAGTTACATATTATTTCAAGGGAAAGACGGCGGAAAAAAAATCCAAAATATGTGCAGATATATTAATTAAAAAAAATGTTGGGCTCCCTGCGAAATAGAATCCTGGATACGCCCCTGATGCACATCATAGTATCTTAAGAAGAAATAGCTCAAAAACCCCCAAGAAAAAGAAAAAAATTGCCATTTTTTACCCATTTTTTGGAACCTTTAATCCCTGAAATGGCCAGTAAGCCGAGAGGTTGGGGTGTCTTAAAATGAAGTTCTATGAAAAATATCAAACAACTATTTCTGTTAGTTATTTTAACTCGTTTTTTTGAACAACTAACAAAAAAGTACTGTAATGCAGTAACAGTTATTTAAAGTAGTTAATTTTATTTTTTTTATCTCTGAAAAATTTTCAAAGTTTTTTTCCAAAAAGTAAAAATAAATTTCAGTTTTTTTATTTTTCAAAACTTTTTAAAAAAAAAAACTTGGAAAAAATTTCTTCAAATTTTTTTCTGAAAAATTAAAAAAAAAAAAAATTATATATTGATTATTTTATTTATTTTTAGTTATTTTGACTACAAATTAAAGTAGTTTTTACTACATAAGTCAATTGTTTTTTGTCAGTTAAAATAACTAACATTGTTAGTTGATTTAACAGAAAAAGTAGTTGACCCCAAAACAACTTCCAAAGTAGTTATTTTAACTGACATTTTCAGTTGATTTAACTAACATAATTTTTTGATGTTATTTTAACTGACATTTTCAGTTGATTTTACTAACATAATTTTTTGAGTGTACATATCTGTTGGCGTCTCAATACCTTAATTTTGGATCTAACATTTGCCATTCCCGAGATTTTATATATTCACATATCTCGGAAAATACTGCAGACACGAGAAAAATTCCAAAGGTATTTTTGTAGATCTGCACTTGTAGAACACTTAAAAAAAAAAACACCCTAAAGCCCTCCGAGTAACAGTTTTTCAGTTATCCAGTTTATAAGATTCTAAAGACCATATCAGGTCCCTATTTTCGGTATCTCAAAAACTTAGCGAAGTAGTGCAAAATGGACAAAAGTATTGGATCAAAATCTATGGCTACCCTTGAAGAACACAACGGGGTCTCGAGCCAACAGGGTCTGAAACCATGGGGTCTGAACCCATTGGAGTCTGGACCCAATCCAATCCTCAAAAAATGTTGGTAATTTTCCCAATTTTGAGTTCACTTTTTTTTTTTTTTGAGAGTGTAAGAAAAAATTTTTGAATAAACAAAATTTCTTTGCTTTAGTTTTGTCTCAAATGGAATCTTTTTTTTTTGGAAATTTGAATTTTTTTTAATATGTAGCTTAATTAAACATTTTAAAAGGCACCAATTGAACAATTTTTCAGTAACCAATACTGACCAATTTTTTGACTTTAACTATTATGAAATCTCTAGTCATATGCTGACATTTTACTGACGTATCAATAGGGAACAATGTTCAGTTTTAAAGTTAATTTTAAACTTAAAAAATATGTGTGTGTGTTATATTTTGTCTAAATTAAATATTTAGTCAATATATTGAATTGGCTTATCAATATGCTCTAAATTTCGTATCTGTTAATGTTTGAAATCTTAAGTGTTTTATTTTATATATTTGGAATAAAAACGATAAAGTGACCATTTAAGTTAGTTTTATCTTTAATTATTAGAAATACATCTTTTTTTCTAGTCTGCTTCAAAACTTAAACTTTTATTATCAGTTAAAGAACTATAAAAAACCGAAAGTTCCTAAATATATAATGATACAATTAGTATTCACTTTAAAAATTATTTTAAAGAAGTTGAAAATGATTGACACATATTTTCAAATAAAATATAAATGGAATTCACGTCAGAAATTTTAGTCTTGCAAAATTGCGCAATGTCAAAATTGCAACTTCTTTTGCTTGTTTCTTTGTGAATAAAAGCAATTGTGTTAATATTAAAATAAATTGCAAATCTTTTCTTGCAACTACGCATCATATACAAGGTAATAGAAAACAAGTAAGAAAATTATAGTCGGTCAAGACCGACCATATAATACCCTACACCAAGGTTTCCCGGAAAATGGGTCCCATGGATCGATTAGATCTATATGTTGTAAAACCTTTAATAAGTGAAGAAAACACTCACAAATCAAATTTGAGTGAAATAGGCTTCTATTTGTTGACAATAAACCGCTTTAACTGAATATCGGGCGAAATTTTCACAAGGGGCCTGAGTCCAAAACTGGTCCGATGATTATCAGGTTTGATAAGGTTATTTAAGTACGCGTTTAACATACACAAACAAAATTTTAATTAAATATTTTCCATTTTCATGAAATTTGAGACATTTATGTGAAAATCGGGAAGGTGGTTTGTATGGGGGCTACAAGAAGAACTGGTCCGATTTCTTTGAAATTCGGAATGATGATATGTGAAGACAAAACATGTTTATCATCCAAATTTCAAAGCGATACCTTCTACAATACGGTTATTAGAGTCATTTGAGCCAAAACTAAAGAGGAGGATGCTAGGTCTAAATATGGACCGATTTTTTTCCAATTTCAATAGGCTTCGTCCTTGGGCCAAGAGAGACTTAAGTTTCAAATTTCAAGTCAATTGATTAAAAATTGCGACCTGTATCGTGTTTACACCGTTTACATGGACAGACAGACAGACAGACAGACGGACGGACGGACGGACGGACGGACGGACATCGCTAAATCGACTCAAAAAGTGATTCTGAGTCGATCGGTATACTTAAAGGTGGGTCTAGGACCAATATTTCGGGTAGTTACAAACATCAGCACAAACTCATTATACCCTGTACCACAGTGTGGTGTAGGGTATAAATAAAAATTTTATTAAAAAGTTTTTTAAAAAAAAAAGTTGCAATATTGCACTGTTGCAAGGGTCAAAAAATTCTGAAGTGAATACCCTGATAATTTAAAAGAAAAAAATATTTGTGTAATCGGTGGTATAATCTGATACTTGCGGCTTGTAAAGTACCAGCAAATTTTTGAATTACTAGTAGTGAGTATAGTAATTAGTAATAATTATTGGTATGTACTTACTCATTGCATGAAACACTACTTATTCTATAAAGGCCGTGAGACAAAAATAACACTGTGCTACACCAAAAAAATGCACGGGTTCTCATATGAAAATTCGGGTTGGTTGGAGTCCATAGAGTACTGATATACTCATAGTTTTTCTGGATCACTTCGTTAAGCACGTTTTTTATTGGCAAATGTGTCGAAAAACGGCAATTCTTAAATTACAACTTTAAAAAATTATTACTTTGTTAGTTTGCAACCGATTTTCGATTTTCGATTTTATAGATTTTTTTGAAAGGTATAAGTCTTACCTTTTAAACAAAACAAAAATATTAAAAATCGATCAAGAATTGGCTGAGCTACGATCGTTTAAGTTAAAAAAAAATCCAATTTTTTGAAAAATTTGTCATGTTCTTTATACTCTAAGTTGAAAGTGCATCATTAAACAATTTTTTTTTTTTATTTTTGTATAAAAGTATAGTAAAGTAGCTTTCCAAAACACCAAAAAACATAACAATCGGTTAAAAAATGAATGAGTTATGCTAAGTTTTGTGATAGGACATTTTTAATTTTTTTCAGAAATGCTTGTAATTCAGGTATTATTCATAATTCTTATTGCTAGTAGTAATTTTATGTGCCTATGGATATAAACAAGAGATGGTAACATAATTAGATTTGTGCGTGATTGACACATGATCACAAGTGAGCGTGATTGAAAATCAATTTTACTCACGTCGTTGTGAGTGAGTGTCAGTGGAATAAAAAAGTGTGAGTGAAATAAAAAAAAATTTCAGAACCCGTTCTGAAATTTTCCGTTTTTTAAAAAAGTCAATTTATAAAAAATCCGGCCACATTTGTTATACCCTACACCACACTGTGGTACAGGGTATAATGAGTTTGTGCTGATGTTTGTAACTACCCGAAATATTGGTCCTAGACCCACTTTTAAGTATACCGATCGACTTAGAATCACTTTTTGAGTCGATTTAGCGATGTCCGTCCGTCCGTCCGTCCGTCCGTCCGTCCGTCTGTCTGTCCATGTAAACGTTGTAAACACGATACAGGTCGCAATTCTCGATCAATTGACTTGAAATTTAAAACTTAAGCCTCTTTTGGCCCAAGGACGAAGCCTATTGAAATTGGAAAAAATCGGTCCATATTTAGACCTAGCCCCCATACAAAGGTCCTCTTTAGTTTTGGCTCAAATGACTCTAATAGTCGCATTTTAATAGGTATCTTTTCAAAATTTGGCAGGAATTAATGTTTTATACACACAAATCACCATTCCGAATTTTAAAGAAATCGAACCAGTTCTTCTAGTAGCCCCCATACAAACCACCTTCCCGATTTTCACATAAATCTCTGAATTTTCATGAAAATAGAAAATATTTAATTAAAAATCTGTTTGTGTATGTTAAACGCGTACTTTAATAACCTTATCAAATCTAATTATCATCGGACCATTTTGGACTTAGGTCCCATGTGGAAATTTCGCCCGATATTCAGTTGAAGCGATTTATTGTCAACAAAAAGAAGCCTATTCCACTCAAATTTGATTAGTGATTGCTTTTTACACTTATTAAAGATTTGACAAAATATAGATCTAATCAGTCCATGTTTGAACTTGGGACCCATGGTCCGGGAAACTCTGGTGTAGGGTATTATATGGTCGGTCTTGACCGACTATAATTTTCTTACTTGTTTTTTTTTGTAATTTTTTTTTTAAAGATTAGATGTTTGTCTAAGAGATGGTCACGTGAGTGAATTTTAACTTTCATAATAATTTTTCTTCTAACACTCACTCACAATCACGTGTGTAAATTTAATACAACTCACACTCACGTACGCCGATGCAAGAGTCACTCACGCTAACGTTGACTCACACTCACGATATTCTTATTTATACTAAAAATAATTTCAAAAATCTTTTAAAATTTTCAGCAAAATCTAAAATTTTACATTTGTTTTGATTTTTTCGGGACGAAATCTGAAGTTAAGCTAAAATTTTACATTTTTTTTGTTGCTTTTTTGGAATGAAAGGAAATATGAAGAGAAAATAAATCACGCAAACTCACGCAAAAAAATCAACTCACGCTCACTCTTTCACGCAATAATCTTTCTCACACTCACTCACAATCACGTGAGTAAAATTGAATTCAGTCACACTCACGCTCTTATCTGCTCATGTTCCCATCTCTAGTTTGTCTATACACACAAAAAAATTGTAATGTGTTTTTTTCGTTATTTTTGAGAAATCGCATTTGAATTTTGAATTTCATGACAATTTGGTAATTTGCTTGGTTCAACGTAGCGTATGACTAATGCAAATATTAAATAGTCATTCGCTACGTTGAAACAAGAAAATACAAGCAAATTACAAAATTGTTATGAAAATTAATATTCAAATGCGATTTTCTGAAAAAACATATGTCTGAATTTATTTGTGTGGATAGACAAACATCTAAGCTTAAAAAAAAGTGGCCGGGTTTTTGATTAATTGACTTTTTTTAAAAATGCGAAAATTTCAGAACTAATTCTGAAAAAATTCAGAAAATCGCATTTGAATATTAATTTTCATAACAATTTTGTAATTTGCTTGTATTTTCTTGTTTCAACGAAGTGAATGACTACTAAATATTTGCATTAGTCACACGCTTCGTTGAACCAAGCAAATTACCAAATTGTCATGAAATTCAAAATTCAAATGCGATTTCTCGAAAATAACGAAAAAAACACATTACAATTTTTTTGTGTGGATAGACAAACTAGAGATGGGAACATGAGCAGATAAGAGCATGAGTGTGACTGAATTCAATTTTACTCACGTGATTGTGAGTGAGTGTGAGAAAGATTATTGCGTGAAAGAGTGAGCGTGAGTTGATTTTTTTGCGTGAGTTTGCGTGATTTATTTTCTCTTCATATTTCCTTTCATTCCAAAAAAAGCAACAAAAAAAATGTAAAATTTTGCTTAACTTCAGATTTCGTCCCGAAAAAATCAAAACAAATGTAAAATTTTAGACTTTGCTGAAAATTTTGAAAGATTTTTGAAATTATTTTTAGTATAAATAAGAATATCGTGAGTGTGAGTCAACGTTAGCGTGAGTGACTCTTGCATCGGCGTACGTGAGTGTGAGTTGTATTAAATTTACACACGTGATTGTGAGTGAGTGTTAGAAGAAAAATTATTATGAAAGTTAAAATTCACTCACGTGACCATCTCTTAGACAAACATCTAATCTTTAAAAAAAATTTACAAAAAAAAACAAATGTGGCCGGATTTTTTATAAATTGACTTTTTTAAAAAATGGAAAATTTCAGAACGGGTTCTGAAATTTTTTTTATTTCACTCACACTTTTTTATTCCACTGACACTCACTCACAACGACGTGAGTAAAATTGATTTTCAATCACACTCACTTGTGATCATGTGTCAATCACGCACAAATCTAATTATGTTACCATCTCTTGTTTATATGCATAGGCACATAAAATTACTACTAGCAATAAGATTTATGAATAATACCTGAATTACAAGCATTTCTGAAAAAAGTTAAAAATGTCCTATCACGAAACTTAGCATAACTCATTCATTTTTTAACCGATTGTTATGTTTTTTGGTGTTTTGGAAAGCTACTTTACTATGCTTTTATACAAAAATAAAAAAAAAATTGTTTAATGATGCACTTTCAACTTAGAGTATAAAGAACATGACAAATTTTTCAAAAAATTTGATTTTTTTTAACTTAAACGATCGTAGCTCAGCCAATTCTTGATCGATTTTTAATATTTTTGTTTTGTATTCGATTAGAGGTTTATTCTAGTTCGAGGCCCAAAAATATTTCTATTTATGATATTGTCATAATAGAGTATTTTTAATTTATTGCTTTAAAAAAGTTACTATCTCATAGTATGTCTGTACTGATCAGTTTCATCCCCACTAAAGGAATCTTCAGCAGACTTTAGAGAATCATCGTTGGTCAATCAAACATCAAACCAGACATAATATTTGATATATTTCCCAAGTTATATGAGAAGTACTATTATGAAGGTCCGAAATCTGTTTTCCAACAAAAATAACTCTTTTAAAGCAAAAATTGTATATATTAAATCACCGTCGGTAACTATTAATATATGTGTTGCTGTTATTTTACAATAACAACAGTGCCTAACCAAACAATAGTGTTGGTAGGATAAGTCGTACTAAACTTTGTGTTAAATGTTGTTTTTTTATTTTTAGTACCAAAAGGTACATAAAAATAAAATGTATTTATTCGGCCTTTATATATGTATATATATTCGATTAGAGGTTTATTCTAGTTCGAGGCCCAAAAATATTTCTATTTATGATATTGTCATAATAGAGTATTTTTAATTTATTGCTTTAAAAAAGTTACTATCTCATAGTATGTCTGTACTGATCAGTTTCATCCCCACTAAAGGAATCTTCAGCAGACTTTAGAGAATCATCGTTGGTCAATCAAACATCAAACCAGACATAATATTTGATATATTTCCCAAGTTATATGAGAAGTACTATTATGAAGGTCCGAAATCTGTTTTCCAACAAAAATAACTCTTTTAAAGCAAAAATTGTATATATTAAATCACCGTCGGTAACTATTAATATATGTGTTGCTGTTATTTTACAATAACAACAGTGCCTAACCAAACAATAGTGTTGGTAGGATAAGTCGTACTAAACTTTGTGTTAAATGTTGTTTTTTTATTTTTAGTACCAAAAGGTACATAAAAATAAAATGTATTTATTCGGCCTTTATATATGTATATATATTCGATTAGAGGTTTATTCTAGTTCGAGGCCCAAAAATATTTCTATTTATGATATTGTCATAATAGAGTATTTTTAATTTATTGCTTTAAAAAAGTTACTATCTCATAGTATGTCTGTACTGATCAGTTTCATCCCCACTAAAGGAATCTTCAGCAGACTTTAGAGAATCATCGTTGGTCAATCAAACATCAAACCAGACATAATATTTGATATATTTCCCAAGTTATATGAGAAGTACTATTATGAAGGTCCGAAATCTGTTTTCCAACAAAAATAACTCTTTTAAAGCAAAAATTGTATATATTAAATCACCGTCGGTAACTATTAATATATGTGTTGCTGTTATTTTACAATAACAACAGTGCCTAACCAAACAATAGTGTTGGTAGGATAAGTCGTACTAAACTTTGTGTTAAATGTTGTTTTTTTATTTTTAGTACCAAAAGGTACATAAAAATAAAATGTATTTATTCGGCCTTTATATATGTATATATATTCGATTAGAGGTTTATTCTAGTTCGAGGCCCAAAAATATTTCTATTTATGATATTGTCATAATAGAGTATTTTTAATTTATTGCTTTAAAAAAGTTACTATCTCATAGTATGTCTGTACTGATCAGTTTCATCCCCACTAAAGGAATCTTCAGCAGACTTTAGAGAATCATCGTTGGTCAATCAAACATCAAACCAGACATAATATTTGATATATTTCCCAAGTTATATGAGAAGTACTATTATGAAG
The DNA here is from genome assembly GCA_963921195.1 of Pegoplata infirma. Lineage (NCBI taxonomy): Eukaryota > Metazoa > Arthropoda > Insecta > Diptera > Anthomyiidae > Pegoplata > Pegoplata infirma. The sequence continues at coordinate 143,196,683 of OY992540.1, read as the reverse complement.
GTCCGAAATCTGTTTTCCAACAAAAATAACTCTTTTAAAGCAAAAATTGTATATATTAAATCACCGTCGGTAACTATTAATATATGTGTTGCTGTTATTTTACAATAACAACAGTGCCTAACCAAACAATAGTGTTGGTAGGATAAGTCGTACTAAACTTTGTGTTAAATGTTGTTTTTTTATTTTTAGTACCAAAAGGTACATAAAAATAAAATGTATTTATTCGGCCTTTATACCAACACTATTGTTTGGTTAGGCACTGTTGTTATTGTAAAATAACAGCAACACATATATTAATAGTTACCGACGGTGATTTAATATATACAATTTTTGCTTTAAAAGAGTTATTTTTGTTGGAAAACAGATTTCGGACCTTCATAATAGTACTTCTCATATAACTTGGGAAATATATCAAATATTATGTCTGGTTTGATGTTTGATTGACCAACGATGATTCTCTAAAGTCTGCTGAAGATTCCTTTAGTGGGGATGAAACTGATCAGTACAGACATACTATGAGATAGTAACTTTTTTAAAGCAATAAATTAAAAATACTCTATTATGACAATATCATAAATAGAAATATTTTTGGGCCTCGAACTAGAATAAACCTCTAATCGAATATATATACATATATAAAGGCCGAATAAATACATTTTATTTTTATGTACCTTTTGGTACTAAAAATAAAAAAACAACATTTAACACAAAGTTTAGTACGACTTATCCTACCAACACTATTGTTTGGTTAGGCACTGTTGTTATTGTAAAATAACAGCAACACATATATTAATAGTTACCGACGGTGATTTAATATATACAATTTTTGCTTTAAAAGAGTTATTTTTGTTGGAAAACAGATTTCGGACCTTCATAATAGTACTTCTCATATAACTTGGGAAATATATCAAATATTATGTCTGGTTTGATGTTTGATTGACCAACGATGATTCTCTAAAGTCTGCTGAAGATTCCTTTAGTGGGGATGAAACTGATCAGTACAGACATACTATGAGATAGTAACTTTTTTAAAGCAATAAATTAAAAATACTCTATTATGACAATATCATAAATAGAAATATTTTTGGGCCTCGAACTAGAATAAACCTCTAATCGAATATATATACATATATAAAGGCCGAATAAATACATTTTATTTTTATGTACCTTTTGGTACTAAAAATAAAAAAACAACATTTAACACAAAGTTTAGTACGACTTATCCTACCAACACTATTGTTTGGTTAGGCACTGTTGTTATTGTAAAATAACAGCAACACATATATTAATAGTTACCGACGGTGATTTAATATATACAATTTTTGCTTTAAAAGAGTTATTTTTGTTGGAAAACAGATTTCGGACCTTCATAATAGTACTTCTCATATAACTTGGGAAATATATCAAATATTATGTCTGGTTTGATGTTTGATTGACCAACGATGATTCTCTAAAGTCTGCTGAAGATTCCTTTAGTGGGGATGAAACTGATCAGTACAGACATACTATGAGATAGTAACTTTTTTAAAGCAATAAATTAAAAATACTCTATTATGACAATATCATAAATAGAAATATTTTTGGGCCTCGAACTAGAATAAACCTCTAATCGAATATATATACATATATAAAGGCCGAATAAATACATTTTATTTTTATGTACCTTTTGGTACTAAAAATAAAAAAACAACATTTAACACAAAGTTTAGTACGACTTATCCTACCAACACTATTGTTTGGTTAGGCACTGTTGTTATTGTAAAATAACAGCAACACATATATTAATAGTTACCGACGGTGATTTAATATATACAATTTTTGCTTTAAAAGAGTTATTTTTGTTGGAAAACAGATTTCGGACCTTCATAATAGTACTTCTCATATAACTTGGGAAATATATCAAATATTATGTCTGGTTTGATGTTTGATTGACCAACGATGATTCTCTAAAGTCTGCTGAAGATTCCTTTAGTGGGGATGAAACTGATCAGTACAGACATACTATGAGATAGTAACTTTTTTAAAGCAATAAATTAAAAATACTCTATTATGACAATATCATAAATAGAAATATTTTTGGGCCTCGAACTAGAATAAACCTCTAATCGAATATATATACATATATAAAGGCCGAATAAATACATTTTATTTTTATGTACCTTTTGGTACTAAAAATAAAAAAACAACATTTTTGTTTTGTTTAAAAGGTAAGACTTATACCTTGCAAAAAAATCTATAAAATCGAAAATCGGTTGCAAACTAACAAAGTAATAATTTTTTAAAGTTGTAATTTAAGAATTGCCGTTTTTCAACACATTTGCCAATAAAAAACGTACTTAACGAAGTGATCCAGAAAAACTATGAGTATATCAGTACTCTATGGACTCCAACCAACCCGAATTTTCATATGAGAACCCCTGCATATTTTATTTTTGCTCATTTGTAGCACAGTGTAATTAGTGCCTACAAGCTTACGAGTAGGGAAATAAATAACTACTTACCTATAATGAGTAAAATAAGTAGTTACTTATAAGGAATAAAATAAATGGTTGAAAACCGAGTTTGAAATAACTATTTATCATTAGATTATTCGTTTTCGCGAAGCTTTAAGATAAAAAAGGTAAAACAAATATTGTTTTTTTCTGATTGGACTTAATTTCCCAAGTGAACTTGCAAATAAGTATTTATTTTTAACATTCTTAATAACTTATTATTTACATTATTGCAAATAAGTACTTACATATTACAATATAAGCCACTAGTTGCTTTTTGTACTAAAGTAATGCAGTGGGTAATGAGTATTTGTTATAAGTAATGTAATTGGCAGTCATTACTTTTCACAACACATTGCCTTGGTTTTGCTAGGGTTTTATAGTTTTCTCGAAATCATAACTTTAGAAAAATTCTTTAAAATTACACGGAAAAAATTCGCAGCGTACATTTGGAATTCGAAAAGACTCATAAAAGAGTCTTTAGACGCTCAGAAAACATATGTATAAATATAAGTGTTTTCATGTTAAAATGGTCCCTCTTTCCGAGCGCTCTTATTTGACTTATAAAAGACTCTGAACAATATGAATGTTCAAACATTTTTTTTTCATTTTTCGAAGGTTCATAAATAAGAGTCAAATATGAATCCTTTAGGACTAGAAATTTTGATCTAAAATTACCCGAGTAAAAATAATTTAATATGATCTTATATACTTTTATATAGTCATATTATTTGATATATGATCATGTGTGACACTATGTATTGCAAGATAAATTTATATAATAAATTTTGATGTGGGATTTTTTTAAGATATCGCCATACATAACTATATGTTGTAACGTCTGGTCCCATGCATCATTTTAAATTTCTATGTGTTTTATATAAAATTTTATATGCCTCCATTATTTTTTAATTTTTTTAAAGGTTTTCCAAGAACATATTTTTGTCGTAAATATTTTCAAAGTGTTTTATATAAAATTTCATATGACTTCATATTTTTTTATTTTTCTAAGATTTTTCCAATCACCACTTTTTTATGACGAATATTTTCTAAGTGTTTTATATAAAATTTTATATGATTCCATTTTTTAAAATTTTTAAAATTTTTTTTCAAGGAACATTTGTTTTATCGCAAATATTTTCTAAGTGTTTTTTATAAAATTTTATATAACTCCATTTTTTCAAATTTTTCTAAGTTTTTTCCAAGGAAAAATTTTTTTGAAAATATTTTCTAAGTGTTTTATATAAAATTTAACATGACTCCATTTTTTGAAATTTTTCTAAGTTTTTTTCAAAGAAAAACTTATTTTTATTATTTTAATTTTTCAACTTTTTATTAAAAACTAAAAAAAAAACATCCGATATATAAAATTGTATAAATTTTAATATAATTGGATATAATTTTATATTATTGGATTAGACCAAAACTCGTATCAAAGTCGATATAAAGTTATATAAACTGATATTATTAGATATTATTCGATCAAATCTTATGAAACCATTTTTCGTATAAGATTATATCAAAATAGACACGAACCCATATTAAATTATATATTGTGTCATATCAATTTTTTTACTCGGGTATTCATATTTTGGGGCCTTCAAAGAGTTATAATATAAAAGGGTTCAGAAAATTATACACAGGGTAAATTTTTTTTTACTTCCATCATTAGTCTAGTAACGAGAGTGGTTCGTATTTATATAACCCGAAGTTTAGTGACTGGTAAACATACTTCGGAAAAAAAACCGTTTCAAACAATTGGTTCCAGAAGGCATTACATTATCCTACAATCAACTCGATGGTTTTTGTTTGAAATTGTCCTGAAGTCAATCGTTTTTTAGATAAGAAGTTTTTTCGAAAAATTATTTTAAAATATAAATTTTGTTGTGATTTCCTAATAATGTGTGCCAGAATCCATTACAATTGGAATCTGTTTACACAAAATGTTCTGGGCATTAACGAAATTTGTATTTTTTTACACTATACATTTTTAAGAATATATATATAGGAGACCAAGGGGCGTGGCAGCTCCCACATAATCCAAAAGTTAATTTCTCCCTTAATAAATGTTGTCAAAAAATTTTTTTTTTGATATTTCCATAGTAAAAGCCCGTAAGTTGTTTTACAATTTTATCATTATTTTAATTACTTTTGTTTATCCACGCCCACAAAAGGGGTCAGACTAAAACAAATGACATTTTCTTGTCCCTTGAATGGAATTTAAGGGCAATGAAATTCTTCTAATTTAAAAATGCTTCATTTTCTAAGCAAAATTAACAAAAAACAAAACAAAGAAAAATTGAATTTTTTTGAGGTTGATTTAGTTCCTTAAAAGGGGAACTTTTTGCCCCCTGATCCGATTTTGCCTATTTCTGAACTTAACCAACCCAAGAGCAGGACCCTTGCTCTTTTACTTTGGGCTGTATTTGTCTTCCACAGACGGACAGACGGACCACGCTAGAATGTCTTAGAAACGATCACTATATCAATAATATTTATACTTTATGGGGTGCTAGACCTATATTTCGATGCGTTACAAACGGAATGTGAAAGTGAAAATACCCCCATACTGTAATTAGAGAGTATACAATGTAGGGGTTCTCATATAAAAATTCGAATTGATTGAAGTCCATGGACTAAAATACTCATAGTTTTCTTCGATCACTTGGTTAAGTAATTTTTTTTATTAGCAAATGTGATGAAACGCCGAAATTTTAAATCAAAACTTTTAAAAATTATAACTTTCTTGTTTTGCAACGGAATTTCTACACCATTTACAGATGTAATTCGAAAAAGATCAATTGTAATTCGAAAATTCTATTCGAATAAGATCCACTCTAATTCGAAATAGATCAATTGTAATTCGAAAAAGATCAATTGTTATTCGAATAAGATAAATTTTAATTAGAAAAAGATCGATTGTAATTCGAAAAAAGAATGTAATTTGAAAAAGACCAATTGTAATTCGAAAAAGATCAATTGCAATTCGAAGATTCCAATTGTAATTTGAAAATGATCAATGGAAATTTCGTTGATATTTTTCGAATTACAATTAGAGTCTATGAATTACTATTGATATTTTTCGAATTATAATTAATTTATTCCGAATTACAATTAATCTTTTTCGAACTACAATTGTTCTTTTTCGAATTACAATTGATCTTTTTCGAATAACAATTGATCTTTTTGAATGACAATTTATTTATTTCGAATTATAATTGATCTTTTTAAATTACAATTGGAATTTTGGAATTACAAATGGAATTTTCGAATAACAAGTGAAATCTTCGAATTACAAGTATAATTTTGGAATTACAAATGGAATCTTAAAATTACAGATGTAATCTTCGAAGTACAAGTAGAATTTTCGAATAACAATTGATGTTTTTTGAATTACATTTGGAAATGCTAAAGGGCAAGGCCACCGTCAGTAACGTCACGCTCGTTTACATATTTTGGTCAATATCTTTATAAAATACAATTATTTCTCCCAACTTGAGAGCGGCATATGAAAGTTCTCGTCATAACTGTTGTTTCATACACAGACAATTTTGCTCTATCTCGTTTTGTTGTGAAGTTATGACCATTTTAAGCTGTCAGTAACGTCACCGGATTTTGGAAGTGTGTTTGGAGGTAACTGAACGTTTGTGTAAAAATGAGCGAATTGAAAGAGTTCATGTTTATTATTTCCCAGTATTTTAAAAAAGGAAGGATGAAAGATGATTTTTATCCAAAAGGTGGGCTTAATATTTTATGTTTTAATCAAGTAAATGACATAAAAGCAGTGTCAGTAACGTTACGCAAAATGTCAGTAACGTCACACGTACGAATTTCGTTACGATTTTCGGGTCTTTTTTTTCTTGGGTTAATAGAGGGACCCTACACAGCGAAAAAATCATAGTATCATAAGCGATTTTAGGAGAAAACAGAGCGGTTTTTAGTCCTTTTTACGCTAACATGGCAACACTTTAGGAGTGAGTGAAACAACAAAAACCGATCTGGCATCTATTTTTCTTATGGCGCGTTATATTAGTTTTCCTTTCTAACTAGAGTTTTTCTTTTCCCGGACTTTTTCATTTCCCGGGAAAGCGGGATTCATTTTTAAATTTCCCGGGATCCCGGGAATTCCCGCAATAACTATAAGCCCAAATTTTTTGTCTAAAAAATTATATAAAAACCTTATGAATGCGATTACATTATTTATAATGTTTATTAACACCATAAAAATCTTATTTAGTACCTTTAAAACAAACAAAAAAATAAGTTTCGAGAAAAAAAGAACAATTTTTGTTACACGGTTTTTATAAAAACGGACCAAATATGTCGAAGTCTTTTAAAAGTATTTTTAAGGGAATATGTTATTTCACATCGCTTTATCTGTTTTAATAATAAAAATTCATCATTTATTCAAATTCATCTCACAAGGGAAGTCTCCCTAGTGTCACCCGCGGATCTTTATGGAATTGGTTTTATTTTGTAGATCAGAAAAAATAAAGGGAAACGTATTTTTTTATAGCGGCCCAAATTCATATTTAGGGGGTAAAAAGGAGGGGGGAAGACAAGGCCATTTTTCAGTTTTTTTTCGTTTATCTCCTATATTATGCACAGAAACCTAGTCATGTTACATACCAAATGAAAGGTCTTTGGAAAACCTATCTACTTGTGCTAAGAACGTGTCCATACATGCAAAACTTTTTGTCATATTGAGTAAAATACCAAAATTTTAGGACATTTTTCTTAATAAGTCGAAAAATATTAACTTCTTTGGCCCGTTGTTAGCACCACGAGATAGGTATTTTTAATACCTTTAATCTGATATCACACATGCCTATATTAATTTTGCTTAAATAGGCGTAAATCGTAAAAAACTGAAAAAGGTCATTTTCCTCCCATACAAATCGACCCCCCCTAAAAATGAGTTTGGGCCGCTAAAAAAAATACGGGTCGAATTAATTTTCGTTCTTAACAACATATCCAAATTTCATGAAGATCGGAGGGTGACACTACGGAGACTTCCCTGTCAGTTCATTTTTACAATAGGTCTCAACGCTTTGCCTCTAAAACACAATGAAACTGATTCAGAGGAATTTCTCAATTATGTCTCTGAAACTGAATGTAACTGTTGCAAAGAAATGAAATTATAAGAAAATTTTTACCCCAAAAAATTATTAAAAAAAATTAAAAATTCTGGTTTCTAAAAGAAAACCCGTTCATTTCAGTCATTCCTTACACAGATTTTATATAAATTTATTGATTTAAAAAGAATCATGCCCAGAGACATAAATATTTTCTATAGAAACAAATAATCATACTGCAAATTTTTCTAATGCAGGTCTCAGGGCGTGTGTGAAACGGTAGCAAAGTATGTTCGTTGGTAAATTTTTGACACTATTGAGGTGAATAAAATTTCACTAGCCCAATGGGCTAGTAGAAATTTTGACATTAGATTAGAAATTTTTGAAATACAAAAAAATAAATAGAAATTCAAAATTGTGAAGTTTCTGAAAAACACAAAAAATAATAAAAACGAAAGATACGAAAATTTGCATTTTATTTATAAATTTTCAACAATTTTTGTTCTTGACAAATTCCAAATGGTGCATTGTGAGTACCTACAAATTATGCAGCTAACAATTTGTGTTCATCAAGGAAAACTCCAAATGGTACATAAGGAGTGCCCACAATTTAAAACGTCTGCTTGCTATTGCCTTCCCGTTAAAATTTGGACTGGATGCATTTAATTTGAAGTTAACATTTATTTTTGTAATTTATCTTTGGATTTTTAAAATAAAGGTCAATAAAAACAATCATTAATTGAATCGCCAATCTTTTGTAAGAGATTTATGATTACTAAAAGTAATAATTTTCAGAAATTTTCATAAAACCAAATTTCCTGAACATTTTTTGTTGTTTTTTTAACAACTATCAAAAATTTACTGTTGTCAAAAAAGATTTCATTTCACACAGCAGAAATACAAAATTTTATCACCATAGAAAAAAAATTTTTCACCATAGTACTTTGCTACCGTTTCACACACGCCCTCAGAAAGAAAATTTCTCAGCTTCTGGAAAAAAGTATCAGGTTCTGATAATTATATCCTATCGAAGATTTAGATTTAGGTATTGTGAGACTTTTTTCATTTCGTAAGTCTCAGATTTTATGACATTTTTAGTTAGAAGGTTTCTCTTGGAATACTTTTTGGGGCCTCCTGGTCCCTGCATACGTTTCTGTCATCAATTATCAAGAGTTGTAATAAAATCTCCAAAAAATCACATACAAAATAATCAATGGAAGTCGAAAAATCAACAATTTCAAAGAAACGAAAATTCCCGGGAATTCCCGCTCTATTTCCCGGGATTTCGGGATCGAAAATTTACGGGAATTCCCGGGAAATCCCGTCCCGGGAATTCCCGTGAAAAACTCTATTTCTAACCTAAATCGTATAAAAATTTGAAAATATTAACCATATGGTTAAAAAATACTTTTTTGACACCTGTCATATTTGTCGAGTCTGTATTAGTCTGTGGTAGAGTTTTATAAGAAAAAATGGGGAAAAACTAAGCGATTTTAGGAGAAAACACAGCGGTTTTTAGTCCGTTTTACGCTAACATGGCAACATTTTCTACGACTTAGGAGTGAGTGAAACATCAAAAACCGATCTGGCATCCATTTTTCTTATGGCGCGTTATATCAGTTTTCTCTTTCTAACCTAATTCGTAGAATAATTTGAAAACATTAACAATATGGTTAAAAAATACTTTTTTGACACCTGTCATATTTGTCGAGTCTGTATTGGTCTGTGACCCTGCTATACGCAAATAAGTGTTTCTTCGCAATACAGCAGCAAGCAGCAGACAGCAAAATTTTTAAATATATTTTGTTGTTGCGTCAACAACAAAATACATGAAAAAATTTTGCTATCTGCTACTTGCTGCTGTATTGTAAAGAAACACTGATGCTTCATTTAAGCATAGAGGGACCCTACACGGCGAAAAAATCATAGTAGAGGAGTTTAAGATGCAATTAAATACAAAATTATTAGGCAAAAAAGTAAAAAAACAAAAATAAAAAAAATCCGTCAGTAACGTCACACAATCTTATTTTGCAAAAATACCCTGCTATATGCAAATAATACAACAATATATTATGGACCGAAACCAATCAAATACCAATCGCAACAGAAATAAAAAAACGAAAGTGGAACTGGATTGGTCACATCCTACGAAGACCCCCAAATGACATCACCAGAAACGCCATAGACTGGAATCCACAGGGTAACCGTAGAACAGGTCGACCTGCGCACACATGGAGACTACAAATCGACATCGAAGCTGCTGCTATAGATAAAAGTTGGGGCGAAATAAAATTCCTTGCCCAAGATAAATCACGCTGGAACATATTTGTTAAGGCCCTATGCTCCTTATAGGATCGACGGGAACACATATATATATATATATGCAAATAATGCTTCATTTAAGCATTGATTATGAAAGTACCCGAGTAAAAATGAATACATATAATTTTACATTATTTGATGTATGTATATATAGCCATATGAAATAATATGTTTTCATATCAAACAAAGTATATAATTATATCTCGCATTAAGTTTTTCCAAATTTGTTAAATGGAGTTATATAAAATTACATCTAATGATAACCATATTAATATATAAATACATGTGGGAGACATAATCATATGTGACACATATAATTTAATCTGATTGCATACATATTTATATGTGACTTAATATCAAATAACGTATACGAGCATATTTAAAAAAAATCCAATATCATTACATATATAATTATATATGACTTACAAGAAACCATTTAAAATTATATATGACTTACAAGAAACCATTTAAAACTATATATGGTTCCATCTTAAAAAACAAAAAATATTTTTTTCAAACATAATTATATATGGTCGCACATATAACTCTATATACAGTTATATAAAACTATATATGGCATCAAACATTTATTTTTTTAATATTATCAAAGATATAATTATAAATGGCTTATGAGATACCGTATATAGTTTTGTAAGGTACCATATAAATACAATTTTTTTTTAAACTCTATATATAATTTTAAATAGTGGCACACGTAACGCCATATAAAATGTTATACAATTGTGTAAGGTAAAAAATATTTTTTTCTTTCACAATATTTTATATATAATTATGCATACTTTTATATGACAGTATTTCAATACTTTTTTTTTAATGTTGCATCATATATATTTTTATTTGAGTATACAAGAGAGCTTGTATAATTATATATGATTCTCAAAGCACCTAAAATCAGTAAAAAAAAATATATATAAATTCTATAAATTTTTAAATAGAAAAAAAATCTGTTTAATCCATTGTATTTTAAAACTTAAAAAAATGCATATTGGATTTTAAAAGTTAAATTTTTAAAAAAATGCATATTACTTAAATTTTTGTGTGTAACTTTATATAAGATCATATAAGATAATATATGATGCTTGGGGACCCGGAGTTCGATTCCCGGCTCAACACAGAAAAAAACTATTTTTTTTTTAATTTTTTAAAAAAGAAAATATGGTTTTAAAGCTTCTTGTTTTTTCTAAACTTAAAAATATTGAATAATGAAATTTTTATGATAAAATCTAAAAATAAATATTATTTATTTATAGTTATATAATTTTATATATTACATCATATAAGGTTATATATGGTTCCTAGGGACCCTGGGTTCGATCCCCGGCTGATCTAAGAAAAACGGTTGTTTTTTAAATTTTTTTTTTAAAGAAAATATGTTTTAGAAGCTTTAAATTTTTACTAAACTTAAAAATATTGATTAATTTATTTTTTATGATAATATTTAGAAATAAATATTATTTATATATAGTAATATAACTTTCTATATTGCATCATATATGATAATATATAATTCTTGAGGACCCTGAGTTCGATTCCCGACAAAGTCAAGAAAAAAATTATTTTTTTAAAATTTTTTTTTAATCTAAATGATTTTTTAATGCGTTTTCGTTTTTCAAATTTAAAAAAAATAAAATCCCTGAATTTTAACAAAAATATTTCAAAAATAATTATATTTTGATATAATTATATATTATTTAATCCGAAGAAAAAAATATTTGAAAACTTTAATGTTTAACCATCAATATCTCTGGTTTTAAGAGAGCTAAAGTCCTCAGATCAAGCTCAAATCAAAGCTTTATTTGTTGCCAATAATTAAAAGTTTATTTGGTTCGAACTTATGTTAGCAATATTTTCAGATAAAATTATTTTTGTCTGAAAAACTTCCGAAAAAAACTTAAAACTCATTATTTGGCTGTTGGTGAGTAAAAAAGTTTATACATATTTTATACCATTTTAAAGGTATTTTTATTAAATATACAACGGCAGAAAGAACATTTGGATCCGATGAAAAATGTGAAGCTCATAAGCCAAAAACCGTTTTTACTTTAAAGCTTTATAACTTGGAAAGTTAAGAGCATTGGAAGATGAAAATCATGTTGTTGAACTCAGTATTAAACCCCCTATTAGCTCAGCAAATAAACTAAAAAAAAAAAAAATCACAAATTTTAGCAAAAATTTTCTAAGTCTTTTTTAAAATTTTTTTCAAATTCAAATCGAATATAATTTGATGCAATCATATACACGATAAGATAAACTGGATTTAATTATATATAAGTTAAACTTGATATAATTATATATGATAAACTATTTTCAAAAATTTTCTAAGTTTTTTTAAAACATAGTCTTTTAAAGTTGTCGTTTATTAACAACGTCCGCTGGGTCAGAGGGTAGAGATTGCGATTACAAAACAGTTGGTAGCTGTTCGATTCCCCCGCCGCTCGAAGTTTTTTTTTTTTTTTTTTTTTTAAATAAAATTTAATTATACACTCAAAAAAATAACTTAGTCAAAATATTAGTAAAAGGTGTTGTAATTTACTTCAACCAAACTTTAGCAAAAAAAATTGTAAAAATTAAACTTTACTATTGGTAAAATACAACAATTTTTTGGTACTTTTACTATATTTTCTTGCTAGTTTTTTTTTTTATTTTACTATAATTTTAGCAAAAATATTAGTATTTTCGTTAAAGAAATGGTAATACTTTTTATTTTTTTTTTCTTAGTTTTAAGAAAAAAAATTGTTTAAAGTGTTCTAGTGTGAAAAAAAAAATCATTGCAGATTGATGATGCTGCCAACACCATAGCAAAGTAGCCATCCATCAAATGAGTGTGCGCTCAAAAATAGGCTACACAATTTTTAGTATTTTTTACCATATTTTTTGCTAATTTTACCATATTTTTTGCTAATTATATATGAAAATTTTTTAAAATTTGCCACCTAAATTGTTAATAAAAAGTTGATAATTTTGAAAAATTATGTTTTTAAAATTTTAACACATAGTTAGATATCTAATCTTCAATATCCAAAAGTTTTTTTTTAATTTTTTTTTAAATACATGTGAAAAAAATTAAAAATTCGAAAAAAAATTGTTAATTTTTTACAAATTTTACCTGAAAATGTAAGAAATTTCTTGTGTAGACTACTACGCAATTCACATTTGTTCTACTTAAGCTAAAAAAAAAATTACGCAAAAAAATAAAAAAGTTAAGTGTTGTTCTTTAAATTTTTTGTTTAAAGTGTTTAAGTGAAAAAAAAAAAAATCATTTTGGATTTTGATGTTGTTGGAAGTCCAGTTACTGTAACTACAGCTGTTGAGAAGAAGGCAAAAGAAGATGCTGTCACCATCAAGCCAAAGAAACCATCCAACAACTGAAGTAATTGTTGATGCTGCTATTACTACATTTAAAGAACGTGGTGCTCAAAAACAGGCAAAATTTTTTTTAGTATATTCACCAAATTTTAAATCAAATACTAATCAGAGAAAAAAAATTACTAAATAAAACAGTTTTTTTTACCAAATTACAAATTTTTTTTATCTATTTCAATTTTACCATTATTTTTTGGTAATTTTACCATATTTTTTGATAATTTTACAAGGTTGATTTTTTACAAAAATAATATGGTATTCTTGTAATTTTACCATTTTTTTTTCTAATTTTTTGGTTAGCAAAATGGTTTTGCTAATATTACCAAAATTTTTGCAACGTCCAAAACTACAGTTTTTTTTGCTAATTTTAACAATTTTTTTTGCTAGTTTTACAATATTTTTTTTTTTGAATGTATATATTTATATCTTAATATTGAAAAAAATTGTTTGGATAAAACTTTATCAGTTCTAAAAATAAATTTTATTGTTCGGATAAAATTATATGTAGTTCTAAAAATAGATTTTTTTTTTCGGATGAAATTTTATCTAAAGTTTTTTGTAATAACCCGAGTAAAAAAAAATTGTATGGTAAAACATGTTATCTTATAAAATTATATATAATTTATTGGATCTGATTTTGCTAAATTTCATCCGAAAATTGGCCGCGCCAAAGTTATCTCATAACATCATATAATATATGAAGTTACAGTTTAATATTTGATTGTATGTGATTTCATCCGGAAATTGGCCGCGCCAAAGTTATCCCAAATTATCTATTATCATGATTTTGTATTAAATATGATATAATATGATGTAATTTCATCCGGAAATTGGCCGCGCCAAAGTTATCTTAAAATATCCAATATCATGATTTTACATTAAATTGGATATTATATAATGTAATTTCATCCAAAATTTGGCCGCGCCAAAGTTATCTTATAATATCTGATATCTTGATTTTATAAAAAAAATTATTGGATACATTTTTATCTAAAAAATGTTTCTGTTTTTAGATTTATTTTTAGATATAATAATGTCAAACTGAAAATAAATAAAAAAAAAAAAAAAACTTCGAACGGACGGGGATTAGAACCACAAGTCTTCCGTTTTGTAATCGCAATCTCTACCCTCTAGACCAGCGGACGTTGTTAGCAAATAACAACTTTAAAAGACTTAGTTTTAAATAAATTGATCGTATCTAATTATATCAAATTGATCTAACATATAGTAATATATGATTATATCCAATTAAATATGTTATTCACTTGTACACAATTTTCAAAAAGACTTAGAAAATTTTTGATAAAATTTGCAAAAAAAAAAAAATTGGAATGACGTACAGCGCTATTAGGGGCTTCCATGGTAAGCTTAAACAATAATTTTAATGTAGCGGTATGCCTTATTTCCAAGTCATAGGCTTCCAAAGTGAAATAAGACTTTGGCTTATAAATTTGAAATTTTTCATGGAATCAGGAAATCAGAATTAGATTTGAGATCGGGTTCCAAAAATCATTGATAATTTGATAATTTAAACCAAATATAGCTATTATTAACTATATAAATGCAATATAAATTTTTAAAAATGATTGCAAAAATTCAAAAAGTAAAATTTTTTAAGTTCTAAAAAAACAAATGCAATAAAAAGTGTTTTCCATTAAAAAAAAAAATAAAAAAATATATTTTTTTCTGGAATCGAACTCGGGTTCCCAAAAATTATAGATAATTTTATAATAAATTAAATATAGTTATATATAACTATATAACAGCAATATATTTTTTTAAAAATGATTGCAAAAATTCAAAAAAAGAAAAATTTTTAGTTCTAAAAAAAATAAATGTAATAAAAAAGTGTTTTCTATTTAAAAAAAATAAAAAAAATATATTTTTTTTCTGGAATCGAACTCGGGTTCCCAAAAATTATAGATAATTTTATAAAAAAATCAAATATAGTTATATATAACTGTATAAAAGAAAAATAATTTTTTTAAAATGATTGCAAAAATTCCAAAAATGAAAATTTTTTAGTTCTAAAAAAATTAAACGCAATAAAAAAGTGTTTTCTATTTAAAAAAAATAAAAAAAAACTTTTTTTTTCTCGACTGGGCCGGGAATCGAACTCGGGTTCCCAAAAATCATATGTAATCTTATATGATACAATAAAAAGTTTTGTATAACCATGGTTATATATATATATGGGCATATATGTTGACACACAAAAATAAATTTTGAAATACTGGCATATATAATTATTAGGGATGAGATTTTCATGCACTAAAAAATCGAAAATATGCGCTTAAAATATGCGCTAAAAAATTCAAAATATGCACTAAAAAACTTAAAAATATGCACTAAAAAATAAAATGTGCACAATAAAAATCTTGTTTTCATAGGAAAAACTTCTTAAAAACCAAAAAATAACTCCGGGTTCAAATAATAACATTTAAAACTTTATATAAACAAGATTTTTTTTAGAAATTAAGAAAATCTTGAAAAAAAATTAAAATAAAAAATAAAATTTTCTTATTATCAAAATATATTTTAAAAATTTTAAATAGTTTTTGGAAAAAATAAATTTCAATTTGTTGTTTTGCTAATTTATGACAAAATATGCAAAAATATGCACTTAAAAGTTTGAAATATGCACAAAATATGCATTTAAAATCAAAATATGCAAAAATATGCATTTTCACCAAAATATGCAAAAATATGCAAAAACAAATCGATGTCATTTTAACTCAAATTTCTATATTCGGAAAGATAATTGGTCAATATCGTTTTTAGACTATCGACAAAAAACATGCATTTGCATGGAAATCTCATCCCTAATAATTATATATGGCTAGTTGTTTGGTCAAAAAAATATTTTTTGTATACATGATTATATCAAAATATATATTCCATTACATATGTGACCATTTATAAATATATATTGAGTTTAGACGAAATTTTCGTATATATAGTACCATACAAACACAGATATGTTATCGTTTAAGACACATATAATTATATCTATTATTTTTGTTGGAAATTTTTTTAGTATGGAACCATATATAGTTTTAAATGGTATTATATTAGTCATATATAATTATACATAAATTGATACTGGATTTTTTGTTTAGTAAAGTCCTATACATAATTAGATATAAAGTCACGTATAATAATGTATGAAATCGGATTAAGTTTTATGTGCAACGTATGATTACATCTACCATTTATATTAATATATTATGAACAATATAGGTTAGGTTAGGTTAGGGTGGCGGTGCCAGAGGGGCACTCCGCATAGACCAATTGGTCCATAGCGATACCACAAAACTTTTTCCGCTTATCGATGTAAACTAAATACATTGACCTTCATTGCGAATTGTTTCAAGCTCTTCAGGTCTATCCTCGTAATTTCCTCCAAAGTCTCGAACTGTGAACTTCCTATAATTGATAGTCGAGTTCGTGCCAAAGCCGGGCAGTGACACAGGATGTGTTCAATAGTCTCTTCGACGTCTGGTGTCTCGCACCTTTTACAGTTTGCGTCCGTAATAAGATTCATGTTCTTGGCATGTTTTCCGACAAGACAGTGTCCCGTTATTAAACCTGTCAACATACGACATTCTATTCTCGTAAGTGTAAGTAAGAATTTAGTTCTTCCTAAATCATAGCGTGGCCATAAAATTCTGCTTATACGACTTGTCCCAAGTTCCTTCCATCTTCGATTTGCTTTGGCGACAGTAAGGGTATTTCGTTTTAGTTTGAAATGCTGGAGTGGCGGTGAAAGCATTATGGTGGTACCTATGCCATCTGCTCCAAGTTTCGCGAGTTATGAACAATATAATTAGATATGATTTTATATGACATCATTTAAAAAAAATGGAAAATTTCAAAGTGAGATATAATTTTATACTTTGACTCATATAGTTGTATATGGTTTTATGAAAACATATAAAACAATATACATTTATATAAATTCCTTTTTACTCGGGATTTTTTTTATCTTTCGTATAAAATTTTATCTTTTTTTATCCAGCTAAAAAATCTTTTTTTTTTGTCTTGGTCTAATAAGATCCAACCATTTTTCGGATGAAATTGTATTAAAACTGATCTAATTAGATAAAACTGATCTAATTAGATAAACCCATTTTTCGGATCAAATTGTATCCGTCCGGTTAAAACTGATCTAATCTTAGCGATCCATTTTTCGGATCAGTGCTGATCTTTCAAATCTCGGATCTATCAACAGATCTGGAATAATATAAGAACATATATTGCTCCATACAAAAATTTTTACTCGGGTACTTCAAAAATACTAAAAAAAAAAATCAGCTCATCCAACCTCTTTTCAAATTAGTTAATGCATAAAAAAACATTTTATAAAAATTTGTCAGTAACGTCACCATTTATTTGCGGCTGATTACTTTAAGCCCTAATTGGTCCAAAAGCCAAGATTTGTACACAAATTTGCTTGCACATCAATAGTTTGATTTATATTCTATCCAAAAAAAGTAATCATCTGTCTAAAGCACAAAAAAATATCAACAAAATTTACCTTTTTCGCTGACATTGATATATTTTCCAACTACGCCTTGCACATGCCACTTATGAAAAGAATGTAAAATGTCAAAGCAGACACAAATTTTGGACTGGCATACAGTGATGCCATATTCTATACATATTTGACATTTGAAATGTAAAAAATATTTTGGGCTTTGTGACAGAAAAAAAAATCTATGTGGTTTCATTTTTCGTGGCCTTGCCCTAAAGTTTTTTGTTTTGTTTGAGAGATATGAGTATAACCTCTTAAATTTGATACGTAGGAAATCAATAACACCGTTTGACATCCAATATTAAACATGAACCGGATGATATACGTCTGACAGTAGAGATCAAATGGAGTAAAACTGCATTTACAGTTTTTCATTTCGTGATTCTATTTCCTTTTAAAAGGACTTCAAAGTTTAAAAGGATATATTTTTTAAAATATTTTTTAAATATTTGCACTTGTCCTAAGATGACACATGTGATAGCAAATGAAAAATGAGGATCTCCCCAAATTTTTCCATTTTTTATTTTGCCGTATCAGGATAAAAGGATGTGAATAAAGTAATTTAAAAAACTTTATCAAAATATTTTGTTGAAAATTTTAAATGATATTGAAGGAAAAAGTTTTGAAAGGACGTAACTTACCTCCTTTTTCCTGATATGTAAAAATAATAAAATAGGAAAATTAGGGGAGAGCCTCCTCTTTCATTTGTTTTCACTAGTGACATCCTAGGACAAGTACAAATACTAAAATTTGTAAGTCCTTTTGAAGGGAAACAGAATCACGATATGAAAAACTATAAATGCATTTTTTTTACATTTGGTCTCTAGTTGCAAACAAAATATTATCCAGTTCGTGTTTAATGACATTTTTTCATTTTTGTCGGATGGTGAAATATTTGTAATTAATTTATTTCTTTTCAAATAAAAATCGATTTCAAAAGTGCAGCTAAAAAAATGTTTTCCTTTCACTTATATTGCATGATATAGTAGTTTAAAAACTAAAGAAGATTCCACTTGTGTTCTTTAACAAAAAAAATGTTAAAGTTTAATCACCAATTTCTCACCAAGTCAAAAATTAGCATTCAACAACTTAACTTTCTGAAATTATTTTTCATTTTTGCAACTTAATTTATTAGCATGTTTTTTTTTTTTGCCTAAATTTAGTGGTGCCTCTCAACTCATTTGCAATGCCACCAACGTATTTTTATACCCTCCACTCTAGTGATAGAGGGTATATATAAGTTTGTCATTCCGTTTGTAACACCTCGAAATATTGGTCTAGGACCCCATAAAGTATATATATTCATGATCCTCGATCGATTTTAAGACGATCTAGCGATGTCCGTCCGTCCGTCCGTCCGTCCGTCCGTCCGTCCGTCTGTCCGTCTGTCTGTCTGTCTGTCTGTCTGTTGAAAACACGCTAACTTTTGAAAGACTTTACGCAGGCTCCTGAAGTTTGGCATATATGTTGGGCATTTACCTGGTCAGGTTGGTATTGCAATCCAGCGAAATCGGTCCAGTGGTTCAAAAGTTATGAGCAAA
Organism: Pegoplata infirma; assembly: GCA_963921195.1. Taxonomy (NCBI): domain Eukaryota; kingdom Metazoa; phylum Arthropoda; class Insecta; order Diptera; family Anthomyiidae; genus Pegoplata; species Pegoplata infirma. The sequence continues at coordinate 143,177,335 of OY992540.1, read as the reverse complement.
AGACTGAATTTCGGCAAGGGTTTTTCGTGAATTTATGAGATAAAAAGCACTATAACTTTCGAAAATCAATTCTGAGGATGCTGAAGCTTGTCATATATATTTTTCGTTCCTCCAGCCTAGTTCGTATTGAATTTCACCCAAATCGGTCCAGTGGTTCAAAAGTTATTAGCAAAACCGTGAATATCAGATTAGCTTCACCTTAAATTCACGTGGTGAAAACCCGTTAAACCTGTTTTAAAACCATTGGTAAGTCACAAAAATATTTTAAAACGTATTTTTGTCACTCCAAAATATTTTTATACCAAAACAAAAAAAAAATACACTCGAAAAAAATTTTACACTCAAAAAAAATTTTACACTCAAAAAAAAATTAGTAAATTTTTTTTTATGTAAAATTCGAAAAAATTTTACACTCAAAAAAAAATAGTAAATTTTTTCTTTGAATGTAAAATTCGAAAAAATTTTACACTCAAAAAAAATTTTACACTCAAAAAAAAAATTTGTATTTTTTTTTTTTTCAAAAATTACTAAAAAAAAATTTTTTTACACAAAATAAAATATTTCTAATCATAACTGTTATTTTTTTCACGTTAGAAAATTTACTATCACTTAAAATGGGCATTGTGGAGGGTATTCATAGATTCGGCCAAGTCGAATTTAACTTTTCTACTTGTTTTTTTTTGTAGTTGCCAAAATCATCATCTTCCAACGTCGTAAACATTTTCTCTGCATAAATTTTTTAAATTCAAAAAAATGTTGTAGTTTAAGCCTTAAAGCATTTCAAATACATATTGAATGAATACAAAAAGAAAAAGCAACAAAGATAGGGATACAATGTTGCCCAGGGGTTCTTAAATGGTGCACAGTTAGATAGAAAATATTTTGGAATAGAATCAACCGTTGTTTAGTGACTGTTGGATTAAATTTGAATTGTAAAAGCAGTGGTAAAAGCAGTGGTAGCTCTATGATAAAGTTTGGAAGATGAACCTTACATAAGGATATTTTGGAAATACGGAGTTTCACAAAGCTTAATTTGTAGTAAGGATTCAATTTTTAAATTTTTCAAAATATTGTTAGAATTGCTGCTTTTATTTTTCAAAATTAAAAAAAAAAAGTTTAAGAACCCCTGATTAAAACTTCTCCAATAAAACATTCATTATATATCATGTTTTAAATGTAACCAAACTAACAACAAAAAATATACAAAAAAAAATAACATTCGTTAACTTATCACTAATTCTTCATCTACCAACACCACCAACAAAATTAAATTTAAAAATCAAACAGTCAATATTTCATTTTGGTTTGCATTTTCGTTCTTTTCATTCATTATTTAATTTAAAAAAAAAATGTAGAAAAGAATCGTAAGAAATATTTAAAATAAAATACCAAAAACAAGTCTTTCAAAAAAAAAAAAAAAAAAATGATGGCAAAAAAACCCACTAAAATTCCAAAAGAACTTTAGAGTGGTAGAACTCCTTTCACTTTGCATTCATTTTGTTGAAGAGATTATACTTAAAATATAAAGTTGTATATTAAGTTCTTTTTTTTATAACTTCATTTAATTATTATGCATATGGGGCATTCAATAACAAATCACAGATTTCGGACACTACCCGCTTTGGTTTCGCTATTTTTATACCCTCCACTCTAGTGATAGAGGGTATATATAAGTTTGTCATTCCGTTTGTAACACATTGAAATATTGGTCTAGGATCCCATAAAGTATATATATTTATGATCCTCGATCGATTTTAAGTCGATCTAGCGATGTCCGTCCGTCCGTCCGTCTGTCTGTCTGTCCGTAGAAAACACGATAACTTTTGAAAGACTTTACAGAGGCTACTGAAGTTTGGCATATATGTTTGTCATTTACCTGGTCAGGTTGGTATTGCAATCCAGCCAAATCGGTCCAGTAGTTCAAAAGTTATGAGCAAAAGAGTAAATTTCGGCAAGGGTGTTTCGCGAATTTACGAGATAAAAAACACGATAACTTTCAAAAGACAATAATGAGACTACTGAAGCTTGGCATGTATCTTTGCCGTTCCCCGGGTCTGTTTAGCATTAAATTTCAGCTCAATCGGTCTAGTGGTTCAAAAGTTATAAGCAAAACCCTGAATTTCAGATTAGTTTCATCTAAAATGCCACGTGTTTTAACAAGTTTTAAAAGCATTGGTGGTAACTTAACAATGCTTTTCATACTTGTTTAATTTTAAAGCAATGCTTTTTAAACTTGTTTAGTTTTAAAAGCATTGGTAACTTAAAAATTACACTCGAAAAAAATTTTACACTCAAAAAAAATTTTACACTCAAAAAAATTTTACACTCAAAAAAAAAATTTACACAAAAAAAATTTAGTTTTTTTTTTTTACAAAAATGTCAATATTTTGTGTACATACGTACGTGCATTCACTCAGAAATATTTGTATAGTAAAAAAAAACATTACACTGGAAAAAAATTTTACACTCAAAAAAAAAATAGTAATTTTTCTTAAAAAAAAAAAAAAAAAAATGACAATTTTACACTCAAAAAAAATTTACACTCAAAAAAAATTTACACAAAAAAAATTTTTTTTTTTTTTTTTTTCAAAAATGTCAATATTTTGTGTACATGCGTACGTGCATTCACTCAGAAATATTTTTACAGTAAAAAAAAATTACACTCAAAAAAAAAATTAGTAATTTTTCTTAAAAAAAATACAAAAAAAAGAGTTTTTTACTCAAAATAAAATATTTCTAATCAAAATTGTTAATTTTTTCACGTTAAAAAATGTACTACCCTTTAAAAAAATGCATTGTGGAGGGTATTCATAGATTCGGCAAAGTCGAATTTAACTTTTCTTCTTGTTTTTAAATGTCTCAGTATCAACGAAAAAATTGATGCGTAAAATATACGAAGCCTTTCGTACAACGTATAAAAACATTTGTGGTTTCGCACAACGAAAGATATTCGTAAAATACACGAAGTATTTTGTATATTGTACGAAAAATATTTTTAATTTAACAAAAATATTTTATATATGATACGAAAAAATTTTGTAAATTTAATGCAGAATTTCGTAAAATACATGAAATTTATTTAAAACGCTTGGTTTCACCAATTTTTTCCAAAATTTTTGTTAAAATCTTATTTTAAACGAAGTTCTTACAAGGGAAGTATTTCAACCCTTATGAACCGATTTGCCTGAAACTTAAAAAATATATAAAAGAGACGATTTTAAGGCTGGTGTGTCTCGGCTTATCGGCCATATCAGTGTTTCAAAATTTGATTGTCCCCTTATGAAACAATGTGGACCTCCGCGAATATTTCGATAACTCCCGAACTAACAGGAATATCCTCTAGAGCAAAAATACGTATCAACTTAAATTTAATAAAGGTTATTTCGTATTCATATAAACATCGTAGGTCAATGTCTTCATAAAAATACCTCCCAAAATTTACACATTTAAAAAAAAAAAAAAAAAAAAAAAAAACATTCTTCTCATATGTAAACATCATATCGCTCCTTTACTTGTATAGTGTCACAACTCAAAATATTTCATTTTGCAGAAAACACGTTTAAAGTTTACTATTGAAACTGGTTTTTAATTGAAAAAGGCCGGTACAGAGAAAATGTAATAATGGCGTGTACTCTTCTCAAACGGTGAGTTTAAAAGTTATTAATACGAATTTTTGACACAATATAAAGCACGATATAACGAATAATTCTGAATCATTAAAGGAGCGATATAGTTTCTTAGAAAGAAATGGCTGAAAAATCCAAAAAACGATTTTTTCGCCATTTTTTGACCCATGTTTTGAACCCCTAAATCCCCGATATGGCCAATAAGCCGAGACACCCCAACCATAGAATTGTCTCTTTTATATATATTTTACGTTTCATAAGGGTTAAGATACTTCCATTGTTAGTAAAATGTTTCATCTTTAAACTAAATAATTTTATTTAATTTAACTAAAAAATATTTTTTTTAGTAATTTAATTGAAAAAAATCTTAAAAATTTGCTCGATGCCCCCTTAAAATATTCAAATTGCCCCCCAGTGGGGCGAGAATCAAAGTTGGGAATCATTAATGTAATAAGACTTGCAGGACTGCAGTCAGATCCAAAGAGGATGCATTCAGAAATTGGCGGGACAACAAAAGCGACAATTCTGATATGCTGCGTAAGCATGCGATAACAAATTGTGCCAAGGTACTGAGACGCGAGAAGCATCTCTACGAATATCGTCTTCGTGCTGAAGTTCTTTCGGACCCTCGCTCAGTGGGGAAAAATGGACTTTTTTTGTTCGATTTTGCCTATAGGTCGCAATTCTTAACCGATTTTAGTTTTTCTTCATTTGAATTTTAGCTAATAAAATTCCTCATCGGTCTATCATGGTGGATTTCCAAAAAAGTTCAGAAAATATTAATTTTTTTAGAATTTTTGCTCTAAAAAATTTAATAGGCAGGGGACGAATAAGCTGTATGGACAAAATTAAAGGTATTTGAACCCCTTTATAAATGACATTAATACCATTTGTTAATTTAATATTATTTTGGTTTTAATAAACATATGAAAACCTAAAAATGTTCACTTTTAAGTACCAATATTTTAAATAATGTACCAATTTCAATGAAATTTTTTTCAGATATAAGTATTTTTGCAAAATTGTTTAACTCCATTTTTCGAATTTACAATGTAACAACTTTTTTTTTTTTTTAAACAGACTAAAAAATAATTTTAAAATTCCAAAATTCATAAGGTAAAATTTAAGCAAAAAATATTTTTTTTTTTAAAAAAATTTTGTGTACCAATTATGACTAAGCAAAACAAAAGCTTTAATCATAAAAAGATTTCATTGAAATCGGTATATTATTTTTAAAGATATAGGCTTTTAAAAATGAAAATTCTTGAATTTTAGTCTGGTTATAAAAACCAAAATAATAATATATTTTCAAATACTAATCACGTCGTTGATAAAGGGTTCCAATACCTTTAATTTAGTCTATAAAGCATATTCGTCCCATGCCTAATACATTTTGTATTGCAAAAATACTGAAAAAATTAAAATTTTCTGAACTTTAGGAAAATATAAAAAGTAATCCAACATTTTTTTTCAAAAATCCACCATGACAGATCGATGCGGAATTTTAGTAGCTAAAATACAAAAAAAGAAAAACCAAAATAGGTTAAGAATTGCGACCTGTAGGCAAAATTGGACAAAAAAGTCCATTTTTCCCCACTGTGCCTCGGGGTGGTAAGAGTTTTTGGTCATTCGTAAAGATAGTAAGGGACAACGGACCTCAGAGTAAGGGACAATGCTAGTTCTTCTATCCCGACTCTTATAAAGGAGTTTTGAGTTTAATAATAGTCGATGTAAAGAATAGTTATTTTTTAAGTCGGTGTTAAATATAAATTATTTTTTACCAGCCAAGATGACCATAATCAAAGAGTATCGAAATATCGGCAACGAATAAAAATAAAATTTATTTTCGAGCTCGAGCTGAAATAATGTCCCTAGACACCTGATATTTGGAATGTGATAAAAATTCTGAAAAAAGTACATTTTGGAAATTCGGTAAAAAAAATTTTAATAAAAGTACTTTTTGAAAATTTTGTTTTTAAGGGCGTAAAAGTAAAAAGTGTAATTTTGTTACTTTAAATATTTCATTAAATATTGCTACTAGACACTTAAAATTTGGAATGTAGGATCCATCGGTGAAAAAAATATTCTGAAAAAAGTACTTTTTGGAAATTCCAATAAAAACTAAAAAGTGTACTTTTGGTACTTTTTAAAGTTCCTGAAGTAATGTTCCTAGAAGTTTGAAGTTTGGTGTGTAGCAGCGACGTATGCAGGAATTTTAAAACGGGGGGGCACAACTTCCAATTTTTTTTTTAGTCATCGCCGATTTAACTAGAACTTCACCCCCCCCCCCCCCTCGCATATACGATTTATCATTATTTATATAAAAAAAATGTTTTGGAATATCATAACCGTTTTCTTATGCCTTTTTGTGGTTCTACTGCTACGTATTCGTAAGTTAGCGCGTTCCATTATTCCATTATCGAAACATTCAAGTTTGAAAAAAATCGTATTTATTGCTTGACGTAAGAGTCATAAGTGAGAGCCATAAAAATGTCTGTTTAGGCAGATTTTTCTGCTGACTCGACCTAGATTATCCAGATATAAATTTAGCAAACCGCGTCTGCTTAAATCAGCAGATCCTCATATGGATCAACATGGGTGTATTTTGCGTAGATTTTTGAGGTTTAAATATTTTTGAGTATAGTTTCAAAACTTTGTTCCTTTGTTCAATTTTAACCCAGAAAAAGTGATAGATTGAAAATTTTAGCTTTACATCCAAAAATTGTTGTTAGATATTCAAAATTCATATTCATTAAAAAGTCTGGTGATCGCGCTGTTTTAGATTAAAACTTGTTCCGTGGTAATTTGTGATGATTTTTCTATAAAAAAGATTCAAAACTTAAGATTTTTTTGATAGAAAAAGTATCAGCATTTAAAAAGTTTTTATATAATAATTGTTTCAGAATCTGATATGTTTTTGTATAAAAAATATTTAAGAATATGAATATTTTACTATGGAAAATAAAGCTTCGAATCTGAAAAGAATTTTAAAATTTCTATAGAGAAAATGTTTCAGTACCTAACAATTTTTCAATAAGAAAAAAAAATCTCCCAAAATATAAGAGTTTTCGTGACGAAAAAATGTATTAGAATCTGAAAATAATTCTATAAAAAAAAACTTTTCAGAATCTGAGAATCTCGTATAGAAATAATATTTCAGATTCTCACAATTTAATATAGAGAAAGTGTCTTAGAATATTATCCCAGCAAAAACATGGTAATGAGTTGTGAAAAGTAATCATTACCAAGCACATTATTTATAATGAGTACCCATTACCATTAACATTATTTTAAGCCCAAAAGTAACTACTTTTTAGTAATATGTTATAAAAGCACTAAGTAATAATATCTCCTTGCACTTGCAGTTTTTAACATTTACACATCAATTAACTTAAAAAGTAATTAAAAACTTAATAAAAATTACGTATTTTTTAAGTTTTAGTAAAAACAAGTTAAATTTTAAATGTTTTAATTAACTAATTATTTTACTTCTTATTGGTAATGGGTTTTTACTCCTTATTTGTAATCCGAGGCAGTAACTACTTTTTTATCTCCATACTCTTCACTAGTTATTCTTGTCTCACGCTCTTGTTAAAATAATTAGTGTTTCATTCAATAAGTAACTACTTATTAACATCTGTTTCGGATTACAAAACCCATTACTAGTAATGCCAATTTTTGCTGGGATAGTTTGAAATTTTTTTAGACATTTTTTTATGATCTTGATGCCAAATATTTATTAGATAAAACCAATTTATGTGCTTTTTAAACATATTTCACAGATATTTCGATATAAATGACGAAACGAAATTAGATCACACTCTGGAGTTTTTATAAAAAACTAAAATATTTTCTTTAAAAACCAAAATATTTTGATGCCTGTGTATTTTTTTTTTTGTACAATGCGTTGCAGTGTATTAATTTTTAAAAATTTTCAAATCGAAAAGGGGGGGGGGGCACGTGCCCCTTGTGCCCACCCCCTGTATACGTCCATGATGTGTAGGATCCTACGATGAAAAAAAAAACATTCCATAAAAAGTACTTTTTAGGAAGTCTGTTTGTAAAGGGGTAAAAAAGTGTACTTTTAGTACTTTTTATATTTCCTGAAATAAGATCCTACACTCAAAATAATTACTCTGTTAAATATTCTGTAAAATGACTGTAATCTCAATTCGACAGATATTTGACAAAGTTATCTGTCGAAATACAGATTTTAAGAAAATACTTTGTATTTTCTTGTGACCGAAAAACAAAATTTTATCTGTAATTTTACTTTTTACTTTGTAATCTCTATTTTACAGATAATAAACAGTTTTTTGTTAAAATACGGATTTTAGAAAAATACTCTCTCGTAACCAAAATACTAAATTTCATTTGTAATTTTACTTATTGCTCTGTATAAATAAAAATCACTTCGAAAAACTTCCAAATATGACCGATAAACCCCTCTTTAAAAAGATTCTTAAATTACAATAAAAACTGGTAAATTTTACGAGGATGACGTGTAAAATTGGAGTTACTTGTTAAAACGCGTAATATTCACAAAAATTTAAAAGTAGATTTACAATTTGGAAGGATTAAAGCGGTAAATTTAACAAAACTTTAATTAATTTAATTTTTTTAATTTTAATTAATGTTTTTGATGCAGAGAAGTTTTACTCATAAAATGGATTTAACTAAAACTTTGTAAATTTACAGAGTTTTTTTGTAAATTTTGACTCATAAAATGTATTTAACTAAAACTTTGTAAATTTACAGAGTTTTTTTGGTAAAATTCTTTTCGGTTTTATCAATATTTTACAGATAATTCTATAAATTTACAGTTTTTTTCTATCGAAATCATTTTACAGAGTTTTCTTCGTAAAATGACAAAAAATCTTGCTGGTTGGAAATCTATGGTATTTTCTGCTGGCTCAGCAGAGTATCTCTGTAATTTAACATAGTGATTATTTTGAGTGTAGACACTTAATAGTCCTTTTTGGAAATTCAGTTTCTAAGGTTCGTTACTGGTGTAAAAAAGTGTGTTTTTACAAGATAAAAATCATTACTTGTTACATTAATATTGATGCTTCATCGTATTGAAGAAAAGCTTCTTCAATATGATAAAATTTGTCATCAAATATGATGACTAGAAGTGATACAACAGTTTTTCAATATGAAGATTTTTTTTTGAGTATACTAACTTCGAATATCACAATCTCAACTTACCTGATTACATCTTAACCACAATAGAATCGTATGCGGATATCTAAGTGGACCGCCTAAACGATTTCCACCAGGTTGTTCACGTTGTTCTTTCAATTTAGAACTTAATGTTTGACCACTTTCTTGATAAAATTCAATGGCCCTAAAAATAAAAATAAAAAATATATAAAAAAAATTATAATACAGAAATATGTAAATTTATTACGATTCAACTAATTGTTAATGATAAATAACTTAAATTAACTAAAACATATTAATTAAATAGTTGACAAGTGTTGTATCAACTGGAATAAGAAAAAAATAAATTAACAAACAAAAAAGCAAAACAAGAACGAAAACATAATTTTTACGAAATAGAATAAATAACATGTTTTTAAAGATGTACACTAGAGTGGATTGAAAAATAAAAAAAAACTTTTTTGTAAAATATTGATGTACAAGGAGGACAGAAGGACGGAGTTATAAAATTTTAAAAATAATTTCAAAAAAATTTTGAAATTAAAAAATACCATTTGTAATTTGAAGATTCCACTTGTAATTCGAAAACCCCAATTGTAATTTAAAAAAAAATTAATTGTATTTCGAAAAAGATCAACTGTAATTTGAAGAAGATCACTTGTAATTGTAAATAGATCAATTAAAATTTGAAATAGATCAACTGTAATTCGAAAAAGATCAACTGTAATTCGAAGATTCTAATGGTAATTCGAAAAAGATCAATTGTAATTCAAAATAGATCAATTGTAATTCGAAATAAAGAGATCAATTGTAAAACGAAAAATATCAATTGTAATTCGAAAAAGATCACGAATGAATTCACAAAAAAAAAATTTAAAATTGGCCTTAAGATATTTGAGACATTTACCGATCCACTCTAATATACATATTTACAAAAAAATATATTTAAGTAGCCGAAAAACTACAAAAAACATCATTAAAAAAACATAAATTAATTTCTTTTTGTTGAACTAATACTTTATTTATGTTTAAATTCCAAATGAACGACACAAACAAAATTACACAATTAACAAAAAAATAAATAGAAAAAATCTATTTTCTTTTTTTCTAAAAAAAAAATAACTTTAAAGTATTTTTCCTTCAGTAAAAAAAATACTAGAAAAACATTTGAAGACAAAATATTTGGAATGTAAATAGACAAGCGTCACATTTTATTTTTTTTTGTATACAGACAACACCCAGCAAAAACATGGTAATGAGTTGTGAAAAGTAATCATTACCAAGTACATTATTTATAATGAGTACCCATTACCATTAACATTATTTTAAGCCCAAAAGTAACTACTTTTCAGTAATATGTTATAAAAGCACCTCTAAGCAGTGTTGCCATATATTTTTTTGAAAAAACTTGTTATTTCTGAAAAAAAATCTTTTTTTTTGTAAAAAAAATCTTTTTTTTACAAAACCCAGCAAAAAAAGAGCTTACCATTCACTACAAAATTCACCACAACTTATGAACCAGATGTACTTCTTCTTCAACTGAAACCTAAATCTATTTAAAGCTGGACGTAGAAAAAATTGCATACTTCGTGTATCACCCTCAATCTAATTGTTTCAGTTGAAAAAGAAGTTCATATGTTGTGCTGATTTGATTCCTAAAAACATACGAAAAAGGTACTTCAAAATCATTAAGTAAAGAACTGGTGAAAGATGTTCTTATTGTTATTTTGTAGCATTTTTGGAAGTGATTTTAAAAGTACTTCCCACGGAATATGAAGTTCGGCACCTATCGCTACTTTGTATGTAGTGAAACCACTAATTCTTTTTGAACCACTTCGCTTATTTTTTGTTGGGAAGTATTGAAAAAACTAAAAATTAATATATTATGTACTTTCATAATGTATTTTCAATTTATTTTTTATATCAAGTGTAAAAAAAATACTAAAAAAAAAACAACCAAGCGTTCATTTGGAGCTCGAAAAGACTCATAAAAGAGTTCTTAGACGTTCAAAAAACATAATCCCTTTTTCTTAGCGCTCTTATAATATCATAATAATAATTTTAATCCAACGATCAGTTTTTATTTAGTTTTCGCAATTTAATTACAAATCATTTTTAATAATTAATTAAACCTAACCGAGAACTGGTTACAATGACCGTCGTCTCGTTATATCGAAATCGACCAAGGGTTTAGTGGGAATCGAACCCACGACCCCCTGTTTCATATGCTACCAACTAACCTGCAGGGGCCTTATATGACTCATAAGATTCTGAAAAATATATGTTCGTATTCTTTCCTGACTCTTTTATGAATGTTCAAAAAAACATATTTTGAATTTTTTACATATCCAGAATTAAGATTCAAACATGAATCTTTCAGGCATCCAAATGTCGAGCGTTCTATTAATTTTTTGGAGCCTTGAAAGATTCATAACTTATGAAGGCTCAGAAAATTGTACACAGTAAGCAAATATCAAACACCGGTGCATGCTCGACAATATATGACGGATTGTATCTATATGTGGTAAAATCTTTTATTAGTGCAACAATTTAAGAGAAAAATTATTCTATGTTGGCAACTTACAGATTTAAGTGAATATCGTGTGGAATTTTCATATGGCGACCAAGTCAAAGAATGGTCTGATTTTAAATGGATTTAATAAGGTTACCAAGCTAAAAACAAAATTGTAATCGAATATCTCATATTTTCATAGAATAAAGACGTATTTAATTGTAACCGTTTACATAGACTGAAGGACGGACACGTTAAGTCAAATCAGATAGTGATTCTGAATCGTTCGGTATACTAAAAGCTTGGTCTACGACCAATATTTCGGGTATTTACAAAAAAAATTATGCTTTTTGTATTTTTTAACTAATTAAGAAAAACTTGAAAAAACTTTATTATTTTCCAAAAAACTTATTTTTTTTTTAAAATCTTGAAATCTTTTTAGCACCTCAAAAAACTTGCAAAAAAAGGGAAATCTTGATATATGGCAACACTGCCTCTAAGTAATAATATATTCTTCCACTTGCAGTTTTTAACCTTTACAGTTCAATTAACTTAAAAAGTACTTAAAAACTTAATAAAAATTACGGAATTTTCAAGTTTTAGTAAAAACAAGTTAAATTTTAAAAGTTTTAATTAACTTATTATTTAACTTCTCCTTATTGGAGAATCCTTATTTGTAATCCGAGGCAGTAACTACTTATTTATCTCCATACTCTTCACTAGTTATTTTTGTCTCACGCCCTTGTTAAAATAATTAGTGTTTCATTCAATAAGTAACTACTTATTAACATCTGTATCGGATTACAAAACCCATTACTAGTAATGCCAATTTTTGCTGGGCAAATACAAAATGTCAATCAATTTTGTAAAAAAGAAAAAGACAACCTCCTTCATATGAACTCAAAAAATCAGCATGATGAGATGAATATTGAAAAGTGTTTCCTTAAGGCGAGGTATTATAAAATGTATTTTTTTGTTAGCCTAAACGGAAATAAAAGTCGATTTTGACTTTTCAAAGAAATTTTCCATAGACAAAGTTATTAAAAATTTATTTTTAACATGTTTTCGTTTTCAATTAAAAACAAATACATACATAATTAAATAAAATTTTGTTTCCGACATAGAAAAATAATAAGAAATTATTTAACCCATTTCAAACCAGCGTGTGTTTGACACACGCTCATAATTTTTTAATAACCCGAGTAAAAATGTTTAGATATATTCTTATATATCACATCTGCTCCGATATTTGAAAGATCAGTACTGATCCGAGTAATAAAAAATTTGAAAGATCAGTACTGATCCGAAAAATAAATCGCTAAGATTAGATAACTTTTAATCGGGCGGATACAATTACATCCGTCCCATTAAAACTGATCTAATCTTAGCGATTCATTTTTCGGATCAGTACTGATCCTTCACATTTTTACTTGGGAAAATACAAAATACAAAACATGAAAAAATAATAATAAATAATAAAATTTTTCGGTTGCTTTTATTAGGGTTAGGTCTATTACCGAATAAAAAAGATATTTTTGAAAACTTTTCACAGGCTCGCCCTTTTCAAGGGGAGGGGGAGCCGTCCCTAAAAAAAATGTTTATTGAATTTAAACGTTTAGATGTGCAGTTATTTTTCACAAGGGGCGAAAAGAAGTTGTTCCTGAAATTTTCGTCAAAAAATTCCAACGTTTAAATTTCCGGTAAGAAATGGGTTAAGACTATGTTATATAACACTATGCAACACGATTTTGTATCTTGAATGGGACAAAAAAATGTTATATTAATATACCATTAATAGACTAAAACACTAGAGTTGTCACCCGATTAAGAATAATTCGAATAATCGATCAAACAAAACCAAACTCTTGTTCGATTAATTTAAAAATTACGATTTTCGAATAACGAATAAATCGATTAATTTATGTCAATTAATCGAACAATTATTTTTTTATACACTCCAACTACAGTATCGAAATATCGGTCTAGAACCCCATAAAGTAAATATATTTTTGATCAGTGATCGATTATAAGACATTCTAGCGATGTCCGTTTGTCCGTCCGTCTGTAAAGACACGATACAGTCCAAAATAAAAGAGCAATACTCCTGAAGTAAAGCACGTTTATGTTTTCTGGCCATAGGCTGGTGAAATTCCGAGACAAAATCGGACGAGGGGAAAAATGTTCCTCCTTAAAAAACAAAAACAATTCCAAAAAAAAAAACAATATTTTTTAAAATTTTTTTCCACTTATATTTGTTCAACAAATGAAATATTTTTATGCCATACATATATAAGTTCATTGACCTACATTTGGACCAAACTGATTAGGAAATGACATTTTTCGGCCCGCCCACTTTTAAGGGCGCGGTTATAGAAAAAAATGACAAATATGTTTTTAGGCGTAAATATCGCAACAAATGAATTTGTAAACATTTATGTGAAGAGGGAAAATGTGTCCTCCAACGTCCCCCGCCGAATCCCCCAACTTAAGAAACGTTAAACTTAACAAAAATATTTTTTTATATCCACTCTTTTTATTCGTTATTCTTGTCGATTAATCGAATAATTTTTTAGATTTAATCGTTTCATCGAACGAACAAAAACAATTATTTGAATTATTCGAAAAAACAATTATTTGAATTATTCAAATAATCGACAACTTTATAAAACACCCAAAGGGTTTTAAAAACTTAGCTCGAGTTCTGAAGTTTTAAAATTTTTTTTTAAGTCGAAAAATATATTAAATCTAATTCTGTGCTAAATTATTTTAATAAAACAAATTTTCCCTCTTTTCCCCGTTATTATGGGTAGTTTCAGACCTCTTTTCGAATTAGCCTAAAAACTCTATATTTAAGTTTTAAGCAAATCGGTCAATTTTAACCTGTGCCGCGGGGGGGGGGGGGGGGGGGGTAAAGTTTGGCCCTAATTTTTTTTTTGCTTTGAACAAAAAACTTTAACCCCCCCAGGAACACGGTTTAAAATTGTTTGATTTGGCTAAAAATTTTAAAACAGAAATTTTAGACTAAAGCTTTGAAAAAAATTTTTTTAGGAAAAAAAATTTCCGCGAAAAAAAAAAATTTGGTTAAAAAAAAAATCCGCTATTTTTTCTCTTTTTTTGTCAAAAAGTATGTTCGTACTTGTTTAAATACCATTTGATGTTTAATTATGTTCACATATGTCAACCAGCAGCCGAATTAAAGCATTAATATTTTTAGGTTATGTTGAATGTACCAACATTTTTGAGGTGTCCTCACATTTTCGTTCATAACTTTTGAACCGCTGAACCGATTTCCTTCAAATGCAATATCAAACTGCTCGGGAGAACTTCCAACAAATATGTTAAGTTTCAGTCATCTCTGTGTAATATTATGGCCGTGTTCATCATTTCCACAGACAGAAGGACAGACGGACATCGCTAGAATGTCTTAAAATTTACAAACGGAGTGACAAACTTATATATACCCTCAACCACTAACAAGGAAGGTCTTTCAGAGGGCACCCGCCGATTGTCCTGAAACTTCCATATGGGAATGAGGGAAAAATATAAGAGTTACCTGTTTTTTTAGCATATGCCAACCAGAAGCCGAATTAAAGCATTTTGTATTTTTAGGTTTTGTTGAATGTACTGAAATTTTTGAGGTGTGCTTACATTTTCGTTCATAACTTTTGAACCGCTGAACCGATATCGCTCAAATGCAATACCAAACTTCTCGGGAGAACTTCCAATAAATATGTTAAGTTTCAGTCATCTCTGTGCAATATTTTGTCCGCGACAGCATTTTCCACAGACAGACAGACGGACAGACGGACATCGCTAGAATATCTTAAAATCGATCGGGCATCATGAATATATATACTTTATGGGGTCCTAGATCGATATTTCGATGAGTTACAAACAGAATGACAAACTTATATATACCCTCTATCACTAAGTGGAGGGTATAAAAAAAATCAAAAGAAAATAATATTTTTGGGTTGTATTTGAACAAATTTTTTTGGGGCAAAACTTTAACCCCCCCAAAGACACGGGTTAACTTCCTCCGATTTGGCTATGAACTTAAAAATAGAGTTTTTATACCAAAACGAACCATAATTAGCCCGGCGATTGACGAAATTTAAAAAAAAGTCATTATTCGTGCCACCCCAATGTATAACGTAGGGTAGAGAGGGGCACATTTGCCACTTTTTTTTAAGTGCTGTAAAACCGAAGCCAGTAGACTTTTTTCCTAAATTCATTTTGATTTAAGAAGCTACATATTTTAGCTTTAAAATGTATACTCGAAATGGAACTTACTTGTTTGGCTTCTATTATTTTTTTTTTGATATTTTTAAAGCAACCCAAATCGGCGAAACTGCCCCATCCATGGGGCACAATCGCCAAGAGGGTGGAGCACAATCGCTAAGAATATGGTTTTATTAAAAAAAAACATATTTTTATTGAAAAAAGAAAAAACGAGAAAAATATACTACCCGTGAGACACATTCGCCAGAAAATTACCCCATTCCAAGTGGCGTATTTGTTCGCGAAACTACCCTATTTTAAGTGGCGTATGTAACCCATGGGATTCATCCGTCGTCGGCTAATGTGCCCCATGTGGTACATTCGCCTGCAAAACTGCCGCATCCTGGCGAATGTGCCCCAGAAGAGGGCGCTTTCCAAAAATACAAATTTTTACACTTAATTGTTACTTATTAAATTACTGTTTTTTTAACTCTGCTTTTAAGTTAGATTGATAAGAGTTTCAGTCATAGAAATAATCTTTAAATCTCATTTTTACTAAAAAAAAAAATAATCTAGAAATCTTATACCCTACAATAAATAGTTTTGCCTTTGAAATTCAATAAAAATAGGTCACTATGCTAACGACTTTGTTATGGTGGTATGTATGCATGCATGTAACTATTTCAATGCTGCACCTTGTTGAATTTTTTTATCTGCATATTTTATAAAAAAAAAACAATCCTACGGAAAAACTTCATTCATGGTGGTTCATTGTCTTTACAACTACAACTGCAATATCAAGAAAAATATTATGGCCAAGTTCCCTTTAAGCTATAATTTGTAACAAATTGTTGTTAAAATTTATACCCATATCTATAGTTTATCTTTACATATAAAAAACATAGGAAAAATTGCAAAAAAAAAAAAAAATAATTCTTAAATCTACAACCCAACCTACAGACAATTTTTGGTCTCAAGATTGAATGGATTTTTTTTGTTATTATACAATTTTCTTCTTTTTTATTTCTTCTAGCCTTATAAGGCTTTAAAGTTAAAAAAAAATACACCATTTCAAATTTAAGTACAGTTAAACATATATTATCAAAAAGTATTTCAAGATTTGACAAGTCCTACATGGAAAAATATTTGTTCAAAAAATCAACAATATAAAAAAACATCAAAAAATCAGCGACCCAGTGTTTAATTTTCATTACAAGAATATTTTTTTTTTTTTTTAAATTAATGAAAAATTTCATTGAAATAATGAAAAAGTTTCATATAAGGAAAATTTATAATATTGATTATTTTTTCATAAATGATTATTTTCATAAATACTTAAAATCGTTTGTAAATTGCAAAAAAAAATCATGGTCATTATGAAAAAATAATTGATCTAATGAAAAAATTCATTGGCTAATTATGAACAATCAGACAGCATCACGCAGTATAGTTTAAACCATTTGCGAATACGGCGCATGGACCTCAAGGGGGGCCCGAAAGACCAATAAATTCGTTTACACGAAAAATTCTCAGATTCTGAGATATTTTTCATATGGAAAAATTCTCAGATTGTGAGACAATTTTCGTAAAGAATAATTCTCAGACTAGGAGACATTTTTTCGTATAGAAATAATACTATCAGATTCTGAGACATTTTTCATATAGAAAAAGTCTCCTATGCTGAGATATTTTTCCTATAGAAAAGTCTCCTATGCTGAGATATTTTTCCTATAGTAAAAGTTTCATATTCTGAAACATTTTTAGAGTAGAAAAATTCTCAGATTTTGAAATATTTTTGAATAAAAAGATTCTCAGATTCTGAGACATTTTTGTATAGAAAAATTTTTAGATTCTGCGACATTTTTCGTATAAAAAAAATTCTCAGATTCGGAGACATTTTCGTATAGAAAAATTCTAAGATTCTAAAACACTCTTTGTATAGAAAAATTCTCAGATTCTGAGACATTTTTCGTAAAGAATTTTCAGATTCAAAGAGATTTTTCTTATAGAAATTCTTCTACGGGAAAAATGTCTCAGAAACTATGACGTTTTTTCTGTAGAAAAAGTTTCAGATTCTGAAACATTTTTCCTGTGGAAAAAGTGTCAGCTCACTCAAACTAAGTGTGAGAATCGAAAAGCGCTGATAATTCCGAAAGCTGTCGTCATATACCCTTAGTGAGTGTTGTCCCTTAAATTCCTTTTTCAAATTTCTTCTTGTGCAAAAATAAATAAAATTTGAAATGGTGTAGTTTGGACCATTTTGCACACAATACATATCTTGGGAGGAACTGAAAACTAATCAAACTGGTTTTAAATCGTACTGCACATTTATTTAGAATGTGTATCAAAATAAATTAAACTATGAAAACAAAATCTATTAAAATGCGCGCGCATGCGCTGAAATTGAGCAACGACTATAAAAAAAACAAGTAAAGAAGTTAAATTCTACCTTGCCGAATGTATTGATACCCTCCACAATGTAAAAAGGTTTATTTGCAAAAAAAAAATAAAAAAAACTAGTAGAAAAATTTAATTCGACTTAGTCGAATCAATGAATACCCTCCACAATGTTATCTGATAGTAATTTTCTAAAAAAAATTTAAAAAAATTGCATTACAAATTTTTTATTAGAAATATGTATATTATTTTGAGTCAAACTTTCTTTTAATCAATCAAATTTTTTGGAGTGTACAATTTTTTTGACTGTCAACATTTTTTTGAGTCTGCCATTTCATTCAAAAAAATAATAATGTGTAAATTTTTTTTTTTGAGTGTAACATTTTTTTTTTTGAGTGTAAATTTTTTTTTGAGTGTAAATTTTTTTTAGTGTACAAATTCTTTGAGTAACAAATTACTTTGTAAAATATTTTTGTTGTTTTATACCTACATATATGTAGTACAAAAAAAAACTATTTCACATATTTTCCTCTTTTTATATTTATTACCATCCTTTTCTTTAAAAACCAAAAACAAATTAACATTCAATCATACACATACTTTATTTGATTTTTTCCCGCTACATACAGTTACACTAACAATAACAAATATTTACTTGTCTAACAACTAAACTGCACCCCACGAGAAGAAAACAAACAACAACAAGTTTTACAAAACTGGTATTTCACCATGCTATTAAAACTTGTTTAACGAGTTTTCAACAGTTTAAGCTAAGTACTCTGTTTCTTACGGTGAAAATTTCACTTAAACTTTAAACGCCTCAAATTGCAATAAAACATTTAAAAATCAAGAACTTTTGACAATAATAAGAAAGAAACGATCATAACAAAACTGAAATGTCACTTTTTCACGGCAATTTAAATTGTCTTGTATAATAAAAATGAGTAAAAACTTTTTTAACAATTTCCCCTTAATTCCTCGCGTTGCCAATTTTTTTTTTTTTTATATGGAGTTTGACAGATTTTTTCCCGTGAAACCGAACAGAGTACTTAGCTTTAAGGTGAAACAAATCTGAAATTCAGTGCATTGCTTATAACTTTTGAACCACTGAACCGATTTAGTTGAAATTCAAAACCAAACAGCCTTGGGGAACAACAAATATATATGCTAAGCTTCAGTCCCCTCAGAATTGTCTTTCGAAAGTTATAGTGGTTTTAATCTTGTAAATTCGAAAAATACCCTTCCCGAAATTTACTATTTTGCTCATAACTTTTGAACCACTGGACCGATTTCGCTGGATTGCAATACCAACCTGACCCGGTAAATGAGGAATATATATGTCAAACTTCAGGAGCCTCCGTAAAGTCTTTCAAAAGTTAGCGTGTTTTCAACGGACAGACAGACAGACGGACGGACGGACGGACGGACGGACGGACGGACATCGCTAGATCGACTTAAAATCGATCAAGGATCATGAATATATATACTTTATGGGGTCCTAGACCAATATTTCGATGTGTTACAAACGGAATGACAAACTTATATATACCCTCTATCACTAGAGTGGAGGGTATAAAAATAAAAATTGTATTGGGGCCAAGATTGGCGCACCTTTCAGTTTTCACTTTCATATAGAGCGCGTTTTTCAAATAAAATTGGCAGATAAGGTAGATGTAATGCAGTTTTTTTCCGCAATTGAAATAAAAGCATATTTATGAAACACGTGTACACTGAAGAAAATAAATTGGAAAATTTATATAAATTAAAAGTTTCATAATTTTTGCAAGAATAATGTTTCAGAAACTGAGAATTTTTTTATATAAAAAATGTCTCTGAATCTGAAACTTTTTTATATAGAAAAAATAGTTTAGAATCTGAGACTTTTTTTATATAGAAAAAAAATCTGAGACTTTTTTATATGGAAAAAATGTCTCAGAATCTGAGACTTTTTTTATATAGAAAAAATTTCTCAGAATCTGGGACTTTTTTTATATAGAAAAAATGTTTCAGAATCTGAGACTTTTTTTATATAGACTTTTTTTATATAGAAAACATGTCTCAGAATCTGAGACTTTTTTTATATAGAAAAAAAATCTGAGACTTTTTTATATGGAAAAAATGTCTCAGAATCTGAGACTTTTTTTATATAGAAAAAATTTCTCAGAATCTGGGACTTTTTTTATATAGAAAAAATGTCTCAGAATCTGAGACTTTTTTTATATAGAAAAAAATGTCTCAGAATCTGAGACTTTTTTTATATAGAAAAATGTCTCAGAATCTGAGACTTTTTTTATATAGAAAAAATGTCTCAGAATCTGAGACTTTTTTTATATAGAAAAAATGTCTCAGAATCTGAGACTTTTTTTATATAGAAAAAATGTCTCAGAATCTGAGACTTTTTTTATATAGAAAAAATGTCTCAGAATCTGAGACTTTTTTTATATAGAAAAAATGTCTCAGAATCTGAGACTTTTTTTATATAGAAAAAATGTCTCAGAATCTGAGACTTTTTTTATATAGAAAAAATGTCTCAGAATCTGAGACTTTTTTTATATAGAAAAAATGTCTCAGAATCTGAGACTTTTTTTATATAGAAAAAATGTCTCAGAATCTGAGACTTTTTTTATATAGAAAAAATGTCTCAGAATCTGAGACTTTTTTTATATAGAAAAAATTAAAAAAAAAATTTCCTATTTTTTAGAAATGAGACTTTCTATATTAAAAATCTGAAGCGATTCAAAAAAAAAAAATAAGTCCAACGGAAACGGAAATACGTTTTAAAAACAATTTAAAATTTAAACTCTATTATTACTTTTTAGTAAATTAAAACCATTGTTGCATTTTCAATATAAAATCATTAAGTTCATCTAACAATTCAATAGTGGTAAATAAACTAAATTGAATTGTATTTTTATAACTAATTGTAAGTACTTTATTATCATTTACATAATCTAAAAATGTTGTAAATCACATTCATGAAAATGTTAATAAAGTGAAACTGAACAGTGATAAAATTCTGACATGCAATAAAAATTATATGAAGCCTTAGACCGGCATTTTTATATTTGGCAAACTATTTTGTGTTCCGATTTGAATGTCCGGGCAAATAAATTTTGTCTTAGACCTAAAACTTATTTGGTTTAAATTAGTGTTTATAAACCGGTTAACCGGTTAACCTAAAACCCGGTTTTTTCCCAAAATTTCGGTTTTTTTGCAAACCGGTTAACCGAAATTGAAAAATTCCGGTGCACCGAAAACCGGTTTTTTTCTGTCGGTTAACCGGTTTTTTAAATACATTCAAACGGAATATTTTGCAAATATTAAGGGTTTGCACTTTTGTTTATGATATTTTCAAAATTTCATTAAAAAGACCTTGAAAATCCGTGAGAAAGGAAGTCTAAAATACTTTTTGTCTTCAAGAAACAATTTTCCAAATAGGAATTTTAATCTGGTAAATATTTGAATTATCTCCGTTATAAGCGTTTTTTGGACAGTTTCATTGAAAACTTAATATGTGACTGTTAACCAGGTACTAAAATTCTTATTAATGGAGAAAATGTCAATAATAGAACATTAATATAAAATACGGACTACAATTTATAACGAATTGATGCATTTTTTTTTAAATTAAACCAATAAAAATAAAATAAAGCTCCGGTGAATATAGGAAAATAAAGCACCGTATTTAAATACCGCTATTTTTAAAGGATAACAGTTGCTAACTTTGCTGAAAGAAACAAATATGTTAACTTTAGTTACATTCGATTTTTTATTTAATAAAAATTACCAATTTTAAAGTAGTTTTTGGGTTTGTCAGTTAAAGAAAAAAAACCGGTTAACCGGTTTTTTTATTCCGGTTTAACCGAGAAAACCGGTTAACCGAAAAAGCTGAATTTCGGTTAACCGAGAAACCGGTTTTCCAAAATGTCGGTTTTTTATAAACACTAGTTTAAATTTAAGACCGTTCGAATTAAAATAAACCGTGAAATTTTTTAAATACTTAAAAAAAATGTGTGTCCTTTGATTCAACATATTTATTTTGATAAATGAACACGAATATTCAAAAAATTTTAGAATCGGTGGAAAGTTTTTCGAGATATTAATACAGTCAAACCCGGTTATAACGAACTCCGAGGGACCAGTAAAAATAGTTCGTTATAAACGAAGTTCGCTATAAGCGGGGTGTATTTTTTGTCAACCTAGATTTATTTCCAAAAAATAGATCCAATTTTGTTTTATTTGATGCTTTGTTTGTAAATAAACTACTTATTGAGAAGAAAACATTAAAAATATAAGTAAATTTTATCGAAATTATAATATAAACCAAAAATTTCCAACCTTTTGTGAGTTTGATAAACATGATTTCCACACATTACAAAATATTTATGGGAGTTCGTTATAAAAAGGTAAATACACATGAAATACTGTTCATGGGACCATAATAAGCAGTTCGTTTTAACCGAGGATTCGTTATAACCGAGTTCGTTATAAAAGAAGTATTTTGTGTGAAAATTGATACCAAAACGTCCTTTGAAATTAGTTCGTTATAACCGATAATTCGTTATAACCGAGTTCGTTATAACCGAGTTCGACTGTATTTGAAATTTGAAAAAAATAGTGTTTCCTACAGTCAAGAAATTTAAAATAGAAAATCCCAATTTAATTTTTTTTTATTTTTTTTATATTCGTGTTCAGTGCATCAAAATATGTGTTGCAAAAGATATTTTTTAATTTTTCAGAAATCGAAAACTTTGATCGCCGGTCTCCTTGGGTAATTTAATCCGGTTGGTCCAAATTTCTACTACACAAGTTTCAGGCCGTGGAGAATAAAAATTTGTCTGGACATTTCAGGAAATCCAAAGTTGCAAAAAGTCACCCTAATGGGCCAATCTTTTGTAACCTAGGCCACCTTTCTGACTAAAATTCATATCGGTTATTGGTTTTTGAAATTCATACACGGGGGATCCAAGTTGGGGAATTTGTTATGTATTTAAAAGTGACTGCTTCTAAAAACCATTGAATTTTTGAACCTGATACTATCTGTTTAATAAAACAAATTAATAATAAATTACATTGAATATAACACGTAACCAATGTAACTTTTAATAAATTAATGTAAAAATTAATGAATGAATTGCACCTCAAAATTTGATAAATTAAAAAAATTTAATTTAAAATTACATTATTATTGAAATTTACATGCAATATGACCAACACAAAAAAAAACTGAAACAGAAAGTGTCATTGATAAGCATCAATATAAACCTGTCCCTCCTAAAGTTTAGTAAAATAAGGCGAATTTTCAGCCACTTACAACCTAACCTAAATCACAATGGACCTCAGAGTATACGTGTGTTGACGTAAAACGTCAGCAGCCACTTACAACCTAAGGCGAATTTTAGATTAGTCCCTGACGGGGGTTTTCAGATTTTTTGTGAATTTTATTTCTGAATCGATCTTAATTTTCTAGAAGATATTCTCGCATTTCCGAATTTTACTAAACTTTTTATTTACATTAAAAAAATTATGACATTAACTGTTTGTAGTTTATTTAAAAAAATTTACGTTTAGTCGTTTTTAAAAGCAAAAACATTTGCTTTTATTAATGACTACTTCTTGTCCTTCGTTTCAAAAATAACTCACTAAAAAATAAAGACTTTCATTAACATTTAATTTTTAAAGTCATTTATTTTTGTTCTGTAAGTAAAAACTACTGATTATTCTTTAAATTTTTAATGATTCTGTAAGTATTTTTTTTTTTTAATTGTTGGTATTTTTTAATGATATATCATTAGTTTTTACCTACACAAGTACACTCAAAATATTTTGTAGGCAAAAACAAAAGAAAAACACACTTAAAACCAGTGAATAAACAATTGAAAACCATCCCAGTAATTATTCATTTGTTTTAAAAACATCAACATTTATTTTTTACTGTTGGCAAAATTTTCTAAAATAAAAACACTAAACATTAAAAAATTACGGTTTTTTCATTCTTTTTTACCAACAAATTCGAAAAAAATAACCTACGAAAACATTAAAAATTAATGATAGTTCTGTTATTTTTACCAACAAATTCCAAAAAAATAACCTACCAAAACATTAAAAATTAATGATTTCGTAGGTTATTTTATACAATTTTTTATTGAAATATTTTTTTAAAATTTTTTAATAAAATTTTGGGGAATCGATCCCGCAATCAACTACATTCTGGCCAGACACTCTACCCATCGTGCCAAAGCCACTTGATACAAATATGTTTTTATATTTCTATAAATAATTTTTTGAATTTTTTTCTACAAACAAATAACTGACTTGTGTAGGTAAAAACTAATGATATATCATTAAAAAATACCAACAATTTAAAAACAAATTACTTACACAAATCATTAAAAATTTAAAGAATAATCAGTAGTTTTTACTTACAGTACAAAAATAAATTACTTTATAAATTAAATGTTAGTGAAAGTCTTTATTTTTTAGTGTGTTATTTTTGAAACAAAGGACTGATGTAGTCATTAATAAAAACTGAACATCAAACAAATGTTTTTTCTTTTAAAAACGACTAAACGGAAAACTTTTTAAATAAACTACAAACAGTTAATGACATAATTTTTTGAGTGTAGGTTATTTTTTGTAGAAAAAATAATTCAAAAAATTATTTATAGAAATATAAAAACATGTTTGTATCAAGAGACTTTGGCACGATGGGTAGAGTGTCTGGCCAGAATCTAGTTGATTGCGGGATCGATTCCCCAAAATTTTATTAAAAATTTTTAAAAAATATTTCAATAGAAAATTGTAAAAATAACCTACGAAATCATTAATTTTTAATGTTTACGTAGGTTTTTTTTTTTTGGAATTTGTTGGTAAAAATAACAGAACTATCATTAGTTTATAATGTTTTCGTAGGTTATTTTTTCGAATTTGTTGATAAAAAAGAATGAAAAAAAAACTTAATTTTTAAATGTTTAATGTTATCTTGACAGATGCTGTCTTGACAGATATCTCTGCTGATTTCAAGACAGCTATTTAGCAAACCGCGTCTGCTAAAATTAGCAGATTTGTCATATGGATCAAAATGGGTGTATTTTCAGCAGATTTTAAAATAATTTTAATCGAAGGATAGGTGTTTTTTAGTGTGAAGTTAGATAGCCCAATGCAAAAAAAGAATCAATTAAATTGCATGTAAACATTATTTTCAGTTGTAAAACGTAAAAATCGTGTGTTTGTCTATCATACCTAGCCTTCCATAACGGCCAAAAAGACTTAAGCGCCATTGACAAGAAAAACCAATTTCAAAAATGTTAGCGCCCAGGAAAATTTTTCAGAACCGATTCTGGCAACTGTTGTTCTAGAACAGGTTATTCGGTAATCATACACTATTACACTTTAATTATTCAGAACAAGATAAGTGAAAATTATTGTAAAGCTTGTTCTCTACAATCAAATTTTCATAACATTTTGGTTCTCAGGAAATAAAAAAAAATATGCATAAAAAAAAATTAAAAAATAAATATAATTTTTTTGTTAACCAAGAAAAAACACGAAATGCTACACTCAAAATAATAACTCTGTTGAATTACAAAAAAAAAAATTTTAATTTAACAGTGTACACAATACACTTCCAACTAGCAACATTTCTTGGTAATTTTACTATAAAACTCTGTAAAATGATTTTGACAAAAAACAATTTTAATTTACGAGTTTATAGTAAAATATTGGTTAAATATTAAAGCCTTTTGACAGAGAAAACTCTGTAATTTAACTTTAAAACTCTTTAACTTAAAAAAAAAAAATTTTTGTTTGCAGAAAAGCCATGTTCTGGTATGTGATTATTGTAAGGCCCAACGTCTTAGATTCTGAGACTTTTTCTACAGAAAAAAATGTCTCAGATTCTGGGACTTTTTCTATAGAAAAATGACTCAAATTCTGAGACTTTTTCTATAGAACAAATGTCTCAGGTTCTGAGACTTTTTCTATATAAAAATGTCGCAGATTCTGAGACTTTTTCTTTAGAGAAAACAATTTTTTTCTATGCAAAAAAAGTCCCAGCATCTTAGAAGTTCTCAGAATCTGAGAAATTTTATCAATAGAAAAAGTTTCAGAATCTGAGACATTTTTCTATAAAAAGTTTTAGAATATAAAAGATTTTTTCTATAAAAAAAGTGTCAAAATCTAAGTAATTTTTCTATAGAAAAATGTCTCAGATTCTGAGACATTGTGAAAGATTAGAATTTTTAAAAAAATCGTTTTTTGACAATATTGATTTTATGACAGTTCTATAACATTTTTGTGCTCGGAAACCGTAAGTCGTACGAAAAAACTTATAAAAACAATATTGTTTATAAAATTATGAAGATTTTAAATTTAAAAAAAAAAAAATATATATATTTTTTTTAAAAAATTTCAACAAAAAATTTTGAAACACAAATTTGAATGCCCTTCTTTGTTGGGAAGGGCACTATGAATTTCCAAGAACATAATTTTGTATTAAAGTTTAGAATGTGCTTTTATCGCTATTAACATTTCGGAGAGGGGTTTTTTCTTATTGTTGAGCAATAATTTTTCAAACGTTTTTTAGATAGCCAAATATTGGATTTTTTTTTTTCAAAATTTTGGCAAAAAATCAAAAATTTTGCTATAAAAAACACCTCCCTGAAGTTTTAACAGCGTTAAAAGGAAATTCTAAACTTTAATAAAAAATTTTGGTTTTGGAAATCCATGGTGTCATTGACAGCAGAAAAGGACATTCCAATATTGTTATAATTTTTTTTTTTTAATTTTTTTTTAATTTTTTTTTGTTTCTAAATTTTTTGCCAACTCGCCTCAAAAATGTCCTAGCGACGCTGAGGCAACATTTTTCTTTGTAATTATTTTTTTTTTTATGAATTAAAAAAATAAATATCAACAAAAAAAAATCTTTATAATTTTATCAACAATATTGTCACTGAAAGTTTTTTCGTGTAACTTACGGTTTTCCAGTAAAAAACACAAACGACTGTCTAAAGCCAACAATTGGATTTTTTGCCAACATTAAAAAAAAAATCAAATATTTGTCTCTCTAAAAAACTTTGAAAATTTATTGCTCAACAATACGAAAAAACACCTCTCTAAAATTTTAATAGCATTAAAAGGACATTCTAAACTTTAATATAAAATTTTGTTTTTGGAAATCTATTGTGTTCTTCCCAGGAAAAAAAGGGCATTCAAACATATTATTAAAAATTGTTTGTTAAAATTAAAAAAATATATATAAATTTTAAATCTTCATAATTTTATAAACAATATTGTTTTATAAGTTTTATCGTACGACTTACGGTTTTTGAGAATAAAAATGTTTAAAAACTGTCAAAAAGGCAATATTGTCAAAAAAAATTTTTTTTAGACGTCCATATCTTCCAAAGTTTTGATAAAAAAAGATATGGTTTTTAATCATTTACGAAGCTTTACAAAATAACCAAAAATAAACAAAATCGATGATCCGTCAGTTAAATTTCCCATGGGTTTTTGATTATCCAAAACCAACTCGCAATAAAAGGCTGAAAAGCGCTATGCAAGTTTCACATAAAATTTGCTCAATATTACAAAACAAAAATAAATATTAAGCTTTTATAGTGTATTTTTGCCGGTTATAATCCGAAATGTACTTTTCCATTAAAAAATTTCAAATATCATAAATACAAAAAAAAAAATCATGAGAAATAAACAAATAATATAAATAAAAATACACAAAAGCAAAAATTACTCATATTTAAATCAAAATTCATTCATAAAAACTATTTTCAAATACAAGTAGTGTGTGGGTGTATTATAGTAAAAATGTTCTTACATGGTCATATGAAATAAACCTGTGATGTACTACAAACAAATATAATTATCGTATTATACTTTTCATACCCTCCACTTTGTGATAGAGGATATATATAAGTTTGTCATTCCGTTTGTAACTCATCGAAATATCGATCTGGGACCCCATAAAGTATATATATTCATGATGCCCGATCGATTTTAAGACATTCTAGCGATGTCCGTCTGTCCGTCTGTCTGTCTGTGGAAAATGCTGTCACGAACAAAATATTCCACAGAGATGACTGAAACTTAACATATTTATTGGAAGTTCTCCCGAGAAGTTTGGTATTGCATTTGAGCGATATCGGTTCAGCGGTTCAAAAGTTATGAACGAAAATGTAAGCACACCTCAAAAATTTCAGTACATTCAACATAACCTAAAAATACAAAATGGTTGACATATGTGAACATAATTAAACACCAAATGGTATTTAAACAAATACGAATATATTTTTTGACAAAAAAAAAAAATCGCGGATTTTTTTTTTAACAAAAATTTTTTTTGCGGAAATTTTTTTTTTCAAAAATTTTTTTTTTTTTTCAAAAGTAATTTCCTTTTAAATAAAGTTTTTTGCAATAATCTTTTTGTAATTGTGGAGGGTATCACTACAAAAAAATATAAAAAAATATTTTTTTTCACTTTTTTTTGGAACTTCTTGAAAAAAAGGAACCCAAAATTTTGGGTCCCAAAGACATTGCCCAACAGGTCCAACATTTTTTTGTGGTATTATTGTTATTATTGGCAACTGTTCAGAAAGCCAAATCGAAAAAAAAACTAAAAATCGCTCCACCCCTAATGTACATGTATATTTACAAAATACCACGTACATACAATATATGGGGCATTCCATGTCAAATCGGACACTTTGAATATTTTTTTTCTCAGATTTTCTTAATTTTATGACAGTTTTTAGTACCCTTCGAAAACTCCTTCGTGGTAAATTTTCAGATTTTTTTGATGACCCGTTCAAAAGATATCGAATTTTTAAAAATTGATAGTTTGTTCATTTACTTAAACTTTATAACTTACATAACTTCTTCAATAATGGTCCAAGTTTCAAATTTTTTTTTTCAAAATTTTATTTTTTTAAGTTCTTTTTAAAAAACAACAAAAAAAATCTTAAAAGTATGAGATTTTTAAGTTTTAAAATTTAAATCTCAATTTTTAAAATGTTTGTACTCTTTGATTTTTTGGAAACTTTTTTTATGTAAAACTTCTATCGATTCTACAAATTTTTTGCCCAGTAGGATTGTGGGATATCGATTATTACTATTTTTTTTTAAATTTTTTAAAAAAAATTTTATTGTATTTTTCCAATCTTAAAATCATTTTTACTACTCCAATGGTGCGACATAGAGGGGTCATTTAAAAGACCGACCCCCATTAATTTTTAGGTCTTAACATTTCTTTGGAGCAAACTAATGCCTCCAAGTCCTAAGGGGGCTCCCACACAAAATTATTTTTTTTTTAAATTTGCTCCAACCGCTCTAACTGCCCTACGAGTGCCCTTAGAGCAATAAAATGTATGACCGACCCACAATATTTTTTTTAGTCCAAACAATTTCTCTGAACACACCTACCCTCTATCTCTAACTATTAAGGCGGTCCCCATAAAATTTTTCTTATTTTTTGTAAATTTGTTTTATTTAATCAGCTTCTACCGGTCCAATGGTGCTTCCGAGAGGGGTCATTAGCGAGACCGACCCCATTTATTTTTACCCCCCTACATTTTTTTAAAACATACCTACACTCTAACTCCACTCCCTAAGTAGACTCCCATACAAATTACAGTTGGAGCAAATTTTATAAAAATGTAATTTTGAATGGAAGCCCACTTAGGGGGTGCAGATAGGGCGTAGGTATGTTTTAAAAAAATGTTGTAGGGAAAAAATAAATGGGGTCGGTCTCACTAATGACCCCTCTCGGAAGCACCATTGGACCGGTAGAAGCTGATTAAATAAAACAAATTTACAAAAAATAAGAAAAATTTTATGGGGACCGCCTTAATAGGGTCGGTCTCACTAATGACCCCTCTCGGACGCACCATTGGACCGGTAGAAGCTGATTAAATAAAACAAATTTACAAAAAATAAAAAAAATTGTATGGGGACCGCCTTAACATTTAAAGATAGAGGGAAGGTGTGTTCAGAGAAAATGTTTAGGCTAAAAAAATATTGTGGGTCGGTCATACATTTGATTGCTCTACGGGCACTTTTAGGGCAGTTAGAGCGGTTGGA
This sequence comes from Pegoplata infirma, assembly GCA_963921195.1. Lineage (NCBI taxonomy): Eukaryota > Metazoa > Arthropoda > Insecta > Diptera > Anthomyiidae > Pegoplata > Pegoplata infirma. The sequence continues at coordinate 143,147,326 of OY992540.1, read as the reverse complement.
GCAAATTTAAAAAAATGTCATTTTGTGTGGAAGCCCCCTTAGAAATTGGAGATTGGTTTGTTCCGAAGAAAGTTTCAGGCGTAAAAATTAATAGGGGTTGGTTTTGAAATGGCCACTCTATGGCGCACCATTGGAGCAGTAGAAATGATTTTAAGATTGGAAAATTACAATAAAATTTTTTCAAAAAATTAAAAAAAATAGCAATAATCGTTATCCCATGATCCTACTGGGCAAAAAATTTGTAGAATCGATAGAAGTTGTACACAAAAAAATTTCAAGAAAATCAAAGAGTACATAAATTTTCAAAAATGAGATTTAAATTTTAAAACTTAAAAATCGCATACTAGAGCACTTTTATGATTTTTTTTTGGTTTTTTTAAGTACGTAAAAAAACAAACATTCTGAAAAAAAAATTGCGATTTGGACCTTTATCGAAGAAGTTATTAGTAGTGTCCGACTGAATATTCGGCTTTGGCCAAAAAGCACTATTCGGCCACTATTCGGCTTCGGCCACAATTTTAGCCGAATAGGCAGAATACCGAATAATTGTAAAATATTTGTGCTCACGTGTTGAAAACACACACTAAACTAACTTTGAATCACATTAGTAAGCCACAAAAACATTTTACTAAGTGTTTTTGCAACTAAAAACATTTTTTACATTCAAAAAAAATTTTCGGTCGAAAAAAAATTCACACTCTAAAATATATTTTTTTACAAAAATATCCAAAAAAAAATTTTTGCTTAACATAAAATCATTCTAGACAACATTGAATTGCATTTGAGTATCGGCTTCGGTTTGGCCGAATAGCGAAAATTTGGCCGAATATTCGGCTTCCGCCAAAAAAGGTGTATCGGTCGGACACTAGTTATTACTAAAAGAAGTTTAAGTAAAGGAACAAACTACCAATTTTAAAAAATTCGTAAAAAAATCTGAAAATTTACCACGAAGGAGTTTTCGATGGGTACTAAAAACTGTCAACAAATCGGGAAAATCTAAAAAAAAAAATTAGTCAAAGTGTCCCATTTGACTTGGAATGCCTCATATATACTTACATAAATAAATGTAAAATGTCGTTTTGCCTCAAGCATTTAAAATAATTATAATTATAGACACATAAATGCTAAAATTTAGGCATACAAACATAAATATGTTTGCAATACTAGCCCGGCATGCTACATACATACAAACTTCCCAAAGAGGAAATGACGTAACATAAAAAAGTGTTGAAAAATAAGAAAAAAATAAAATAAAACGTTTAAAGATTTAAACATTAAGATAAAAATTAAGTATTATGATACTTAATGAAATTGAATAAAACAAGATTTGGCAAATTTTGATTAATTTCTAAGAAAAAAAAATAATACAACAAATTCCAAAACTTTGCTTTAATTAAAATCTACAATAAAAAAAATCATATAATTTTTACAATAATTTATTCAATTTACAAAATAATTAACTTACCACAACATAGTTATTACATGCCACAACAACAATAACAACCTTACTTTTGGTACATGTGGAACTAATAATTAATTTAACCGACAAGTCTTTAAATCAAATATTTTTGTATGGAAAATTTAAGTCGATTAAAAACGAATTAAGAATCGCTACAGTTTTACTTCAGATTTTGTATTGAAAAAATCTCAAAATCTAAAAAATCTGATACATTTTTTTTACAGATATGGGTCCTACAGAGAAAAAATTTAAAATCTGAGACATATTTCCTACAAAAAAGTCTCAGAATCTGAAATGTTTTGCATATAGAAAAAGTCTTAGAATCTGAAACATTTTTCATATACAAAAAGTCTCAGAATCTGAGACATTTTTTCTATAGAAAAATGCTCAGAATCTGATACATTTTTTCTATAGAAAAATGCTCAGAATCTGAAACATTTTTTCTATAGAAAAATGTTCAGAATCTGAGACATTTTTTCTATAGAAAAATGCTCAGAATCTGAGACATTTTTTCTATAGAAAAATGCTCAGAATCTGAGACATTTTTTCTATAGAAAAATGCTCAGAATCTGAGACATTTTTTCTATAGAAAAATGCTCAGAATCTGAGACATTTTTTCTATAGAAAAATGCTCAGAATCTGAGACATTTTTCTTCGGAATCTGAAAAATTGTTCTATATAAAAAGTCTCAGAATCTATAGAAAAAGTCTAAGAATCTGAGACATTTTTCCTATAGAAAAAGTCTCAGTATCTGAGTAATTTTTTTCTATAGAAACAGTCTCAGAATCTAAGACATTTTTTCTATAAAAAAGTCTTAGAATTTGAGACATTTTTTTCTATTGAAAAAGTCTTAGAATCTGAGGCATTTTTCCTATAGAAAAAGTTGAGAATCTGAGAAATTTTTCCTATAGAAAAAGTCTAAAAATCTGAGAAATTTTTCCTATGGAAAAAGTCTCAAAATCTGAGACATATTTCCTATAAAAAAGTCTCAGAATCTGAAAAATTTTTCCTACAGAAAAATTCTCAGATTCTGAGACATTTTTTCTATAGAAAAAGTCTCCGAATCTAAGACATTTTCAGTCACAGGATCTGAGACATTTCTCTTATAGAAAAACTCTCAGAATCTAAGACAAAAATTTTTTAAACTAAAGAAAAATTCCCAGAATCCGAGACACTTTTCCTGTAGAAAAATTCTCAGAATCTGACACATTTTTCCTATAGAAAAGTCTCGAAATCTAGAACATTTTTTTCCAAAAAACAAGACTCAGAATCTGAGGCAGGTTTTCCTAAAGAAAAAGTCTTAGAATCAAAGACATTTTACCTATTGAAAAAGAATCAGAATCTGGGACATTTATTCCATAGAAAAAGTCTCAGAATCTGAGACAATTTTCTATATAACAAGTGTCAGCTTCTGATAGATTTCCTATAGAAAAACTGTCTCTGAATATGAGACATTTTTCCTATAGAAAGTCTCAGAATCTGAGACATTTTTCCTATAAAAAGTCTTAGAATCTGAGACATTTTTCCTATAGGAAAAGTCTTAGAATCTGAGACATTTCTCCTATAGAAAAAGTCTCAGAATCTAAGACATTTTTCTACAGTCAAAGACACAGGATCTGAGACATTATTCTTAGAGAAAAAGTCTCAGAGTCTGAGACATTTTTCCTAGAGAAATAGTCTCAGAATTAAAGGCATTTTTCCTTTACAAACACTCTCAGAATCAAGATTTTTTTTCCTAAAGAAAAATTCTACGAATCCGAGACACTTTTCCTTTAGAAAAATTCTCAGAATCTGACACATTTTTTCAATAAAAAATGCTCAGAATATGAGTAATTTTTCTATAGAAAATGTCTAAGAATATGAGCATTTTTACTCTAGAAAAAAATTTCATCATCTGAGACATTTTTCTATGGAAAAAATCTCAGCATCTGAGACATTTTTGCTATATAAAAAGTCTCCAAATCTGAGACATTTTTGGTATAAAAAAAGTATCAGAATCTGAAACATTTTTCCTTAAAAAAAAAAACTCTCAGAATTTGAGACATTTTTCCTTAAGAAAAAGTCTCAGAATCTTAGACATTTTTCCTATAGAAAAAGTCTCAGAATCTGAGACATTTTTCCTATAGAAAGACACAGGATCTGAGACATTTTTTTAGAGAAAAAGTCTCAGAATCTGACACATTTTTCCTATAGAAAAAGTCTCAGAATTAAAGACATTTTTCCATTAGAAAAACTCTCAGAATTAAAGACATTTTTTCTATAGAAAAATACTCAGAATCCAGATTTTTTTCCTAAAGAAAAATTCTCAGAATCCGAGACACTTTTCATATAGAAAACTGCTCAGAATATGAGACATTTTTCTATACAAAATGTCTTAGAATATGCGATATTTTTCCTCAGAATCCGAGACATTTTTCCTATAGAAAATGTCTTAGAATTTAAGATATTTTTCCTCTAGAATAAAATCTCAGCATCTGAGACATTTTTCTATAGAAATAATCCAAGAATCTGAGACATTTTTGGTATAGAAAAAGTCTCCAAATCTGGGACATTTTTGGTATAAAAAAAAGTATCAGAATCTGATACATTTTTCCTTAAAAAAACTTTCAGAATTTGAGACATTTTCCCTTAAGAAAAAGTCTCAGAATCTTAGAAATTTTTCCTATAGAAAAAGTCTCAAAATCAAGAACATTTTTTTCATAGAACAAGACTTAGAATCTGTGGCAGGTTTTCCTAAAGAAAAAGTCTTAGAATCAAAGACATTTTTCTGATAAAAAGTGTCAGCATCTGACAGTTTTCCTATAGAAAAACTGTCTCTGAATCTGAGACATTTTTCCTATAGAAAGTCTTAGAATCTAAGACATTTTTCGTATAGAAAAAGTCTCAGAGGCTGAGACATTTTTCCTATAGAATAACTCTCAGAGTCTGAGACTTTTTTACTAAAGAAAAAGTATCAGAAATGGAGACATTATTCCCATCGAAAAAGTCTCAGATTCTGAGACATTTTTTCTATACAAAAAGTCTAAGATTCTGAGACAATTTTTCAAGTGGAAAAGTCTCAGAATCTGAGACATTTTTCTAGAGAAAAAGTTTTAGAATCTGTGAAATTTTTTCTATAGAAAAATTCTTTAAATCTAAGACATTTTTCAAAGCAAGAAAGTCTCAGAATCTTAGACATTTTTCCTACAGAAAAAGTCCCAAAATGTGAGACATTTTTTGTATTGAAAAATGATCAGAATCTGGGATATTTTTCCAATCGAAAAAGTCTCAGAATCTGTAACATTTTTTCTCTGAATCTGAGACATTTTTCCTATAGAAAAAGTATCAGAATCTGAGAAATTTTTCCTATAAAAAAAGTCTCAGAATCTGAGACATTTATCCAAAAGTCTCAGAATCTGTAGCATTTTTCCTCTAGAAAAAATCTCAGAATCTGAGATTTTTTTCCTATATAAAGTCTCAGAAATTCTGAGTCAGAATCTAAGAATTTTTTTTTTATAAAAAAGTCTTAGAATCTAGGCATTTTTCCCATTAAAAAACCTCAGAATCTTAGACCGTTTATCCTATAGAAAAAGTCTCAGACTCTGAGATATTTTTTCCTATAGAAAAAGTCTCAGAATCTGAAACATTTTTCCAATAACAAATTTTTTCTACAGAAAAATTCTAAGATTTCTGTCTCAGAATCTGTGTGAAATTTCCTATAGAAAAAGTCTCAGAATCTGAGACATTTTTCTTATAGAAAAAGTTTTAGAATCTAAGACATTTTTCTTATAGAAAAAATCTCAGAATATGCATAATTTTTCTTATAGAAAAACTTTCAGATTCTGAGACCTTTTTTTCTATACAAAAAGTGTCAGATTCTGAGACTTTTTTCCTATAGAAAAAGTCTCAGTTTCTAAGACATTTTTCTACAGAAAAGGTCTCCGAATCTGAGACAATTTTTACTGCAGAACAAGTTTCAAAATTTGAGACATAAAAAAGTCTTTAAATCTTAGACAGTTTTTCCTGCAGAAAAAATTTTAGAATCTGAGACATTTTTCCTATAGAAAAGGTATCAGATTTGGAATATTTTTTATATAGAAAAAATATTCCGAAATTTGGATTGTCACATACCGCAGTATTAAATAAATATACCCAATATCGCTATAATGAAAAATAAGTATCAATCAATTGTTTTAGTTTTTTTTGTAATTCCAAACATGCAAGTCAAATGTCAAGCATCTTAAACAGTTGGTTGGTATTTGTCGGTGTATGTGTTTTTTTTTAAACCCAAATCATTAAAAAAACATTTGTTGTAGTTGTTGTTGCTGTACAAATTCATTCATAGTAAATTAATGTAGCTTTTGTTTAAATACATGCACATTTTTAAATTTTTTTTTTTACTATTTTAAAGTCAATGAGTTTAAGTTTTTCATTCATGATTTTTTTTTTCGTATTTTTGCCACAACTTGCTGCGAATTCATTTACAAAAGAATGTGAAAAATTTTGTTAAAAACAAAAAAAAAAAAAAAAAAAACATTAAAAATTATTGTATAAACAAATAATTGTTGTTGTCGCCGTTGGTTGTTTCATTATTGTTGTTCACTTGCAATTGCAATTATTATTTTCTATTGTTGCTGCTGCTGCTGTTAGCAATCAACATGTAATCGTGAGTGTATAAATGAACAAATGAATGACTGAACTGACTAACAGTTTGTCTTAATGACAGACTACTACTAGCAACTACAACCTTAACAACAACAACGACAACTACACCAAAATAATGTTTATATGGTTGGTTGAGTCTGCGCAGTTTGACACAGTTTCAAAGGTTGTTAAAACTGACTATGTCACATAGAAAAAAAAGTGTTTCAAGGTATGTGGGACGTTTTGGTTTGTTATGATTTCCGTTTTTTCTCTAATTGAAAAATTTGTTGATAATATTTGAAAATTTTGTTGACAAATTTTATATTTTAGAATCGGAATGAAAATTGTTGATAATTTTTTAAATTTTTATTTGACAAATTTTTTCTCTGATTCGGAGACTTCTATAGAAATAATGTCTTAGATTCTGAGAATTTTACTAAAAAAAGTCTCAGATTCTGATACTATTTCTATAAAAAAATGTCTCAGACTCTGAGACTATTTCTATTAGAAAAATGTCTCAGATTCTGAAACTTTTTCTATAAGAAAAATGTCTCAGATTCTGAAACTTTTTCTATAAGAAAAACGTCTCAGATTCTGAGACTTTTCTATAAGAAAAATGTCTCAGATTTTAAGATTTTTTCTATAAGAAATATGTCTCAGATTCTGAGACTTTTTCTAGAAGAAAAATGTCTCAGATTCTGAGACTTTTTCTATAAGAAAAATGTCTCAGATTCTGAGACTTTTTCTATAAGAAAAATGCTTCAGATTCTGAGACTTTTTTTATAAGAAAAATGTCTCAGATTCTGAGACTTTTTTTTTATAAGAAAAATGTCTCAGATTCTGAGACTTTTTTTTATAAGAAAAATGTCTCAGATTCTGAGACTTTTTTTTATAAGAAAAATGTCTCAGATTCTGAGACTTTTTTTTATAAGAAAAATGTCTCAGATTCTGAGACTTTTTCTATAAGAAATATGTCTCAGATTCTGCGAAAATTTTTCTTTAGAAAAAATGTCTCAGATTCTGCGACAATTTTTCTATAGGAAAAATGTCTCAGATTTTGCAACAATTTTTCTAGAGGAAAAATGTCTCAGATTCTGCGACAATTTTTCTATAGGAAAAATTTCTTAGAAACTGTTACAGTTTTTCTATAGGAAAAAGGTCTTAGATTCTGCGACAATTTTTCTATAGGAAAAATTTTTTACACTCTGCGACAATTTTTTTATAAGAAAAATGTCTCAGATTCTGCGACAATTTTTCTATAGGAAAAATGTCTCAGATTCTTCTACGATGCTTCTATAGATATGTAATAAGGCCTCAGATTCTGCGACAATTTTTCTATAGGAATAATGTCTCAGATTCTGCGACAAATTTTCTATAGAAAAAATGTGTCATATTTTTCTATAGGAAAAATGTCTCAGATTCTGCGACAATTTCTCTATAGGAAAAATTTTTCAGAAACTGTGACAGTTTTTCTATAGGAAAAATGTCTTAGATTCTGCGACAATTTTTCTATAGTAAAAATATTTTAGACTCTGCGACAATTTTTCTATAGAAAAAATGTCTCAGATTCTGAGACTTTTTCAATAAGAAAAATGTCTCAGATTTTGATGCATTTTTTATAAGAAAAATTTCTCAGACTCTGAGACTTTTTCTAAAAGAAAATTATTTTAGATTGTGAGATTTTTCCTGTAGGAAAAATGTCTCAGAATCTGAGAAAAAATTAGTCGGATTCAGAGAATTTTTCTATAGAAAATATCTCAGATTCCGTGACAATGTTTCTATACAAAAAACTTTTTAGTTTCTGAGACTTTTTTTGAAGGAAAAACATCACTTATATTCACACTTTTTCTTTAGGAAAAATCTCTCAGATTCTGCGACAATTTTTCTATAGGAAAAATTTTTTAGATTCTGGGACTTTTTCTATCGGAAAAATGTTTCAGATTCTGCGACAATTTTTCTATACGAAAAATGTCAAAGATTCTGCGAAAATTTTTCTATACGGAAAATAACACATTTTTTGAGACTTTATCTATAAGAAAAATGTCTTAGATTCTGGAACTTCTTCTGTAGGAAAAAATTTCTCTCATAATTAAAAATAAATCTATTTATGCTAATTTTTTTACCTTCAAAATTGTCATTCATGGTTTTTTTTTGCCTTTTCATTGTGTAGATTTTTATCACAATTACAAGATTTAACCAATCATAGATACTGTTGAAATTATTATTTTATTAGAAAGTTTTATTGAAATTCTCACCATTAAACAATAACCAACTAATAACAAATAAAATTTTTGGTTACCTTCTTTTCAATAGATTTTTACAATAATAAAAAAGTATGTGATCTTTAATCCGATCTAATTTTCAAGATTATTGTTTTTGGTTTTTTTTTGTCTACCAATCAAAATTATCTGGAATATTTATAAGAAAACAAAAGTCGGCTTTTTTATATATATAAAGACTGTTATGTAGATGAATTTTGGTTGTGTGTTTTTTTTTGCCATATTAGACTATGGGTCTAAATGATTTCCAATGAAATGGCAAAAAAAAAACTTAAGCCAAAAAAAAAACTTAAAAAACAAAAAAGAGAAACGCTTTAAGGGCAAAACGTGATCTTCAATATAAAATTTTGTAAAGAATTTTCAATTCATTCAAAAAAAAATATTGTTAAAAAAAATCTACAGAACAAGGAACTTCAACCAAAAAAAAAATTAACTTTTATCTCAAACGAACATTTTTGTACCCTAAACTAAAAACAAAATTATTTTTTTTTGACATTTTTACTTCAAAATTTTTTTTTAAAAAGTATGCTTGTTGTTTTTAAAATAACCTACAAAAATAGTCAAAAACAAAGATTATTCACTTAAAAACAACTATGCGAAAAACTTTTAAAACAAACTTTTAAGATAATTATTTTTTTATTTTGATATTTGATATTTTTGATATTACATTTTTACAAATTTAGTTAATATTAAATTTTTACTTAAAAAACTGATATTAAAAAAAAAAATGTTGTATTTAGATTAACCCACAAAAATAGTCAAAAAGATTATTTACTTTAAAACAACTATGCGAAAAAACTTTTGAAACAAACCTTTTAGATTAATGTATAAGAGACAAAGTTTTGATTTTATGTTTTTAAAAATTTTTTATGTTAAATTTTTACTTAAAAAACCAAATTTAAAAAAATTTTTATTTTTAGAATAACCCACAAAAATAGTCAAAAAGATTATTCACTCCAAAACAACTATGAGAAAAAATTTTGAAACAAACTATAAGAGCTAAAATTTCGATATTACATTAGTAAGCTCTTAAACTTTAAACACGAATAATCCCTTAACAACATTTGTTACAACCAAAACGATAAAATTAGCTCCAAGACCATCTACCGTAGGGTATAACAAAATCATACAAAACACTTCACAATTCATAAGTAGTAGAAGTAGTAGAAGACGTTCTTGTTCGTTTGTCCGTCCATTCGCCATTCAGACAGTCTATAAGTTTGTCTGATAGTCAAACCGTCAGTATAAGTAAAGGTTTGATTAACATTGGCGCATGCGCGCAGATTCTGTGAATTTATGCACAGGTAAATAACGATGTCTTATCGTTTCTTGTACCTTTTTTTAGTGTTTTGTTATTTTTTTGGGTATTTTTGTTTTTTCTTTGGAGGCCTCTTTACTAACATTTTGTTTGGAAAAAAGTTTACAATCCATACAATGAGATAAATGTTCAGCTTAATGTTTAAACTTGTATTGAGTAGGGTTTGAAGAAGAAGAAGAAGAGTATTTGCGGTAGAAGAACCTCGTTAAGGGATAAGCAGGTCTATAAAGGAATTGTTTTTTATAAATTTTTTTTTTTGCAAAATCTAAGTCTTTTTTCTATAGAAAATTTTTGTGCCAGAATCAGAGACTTTATTTAGGACAATTTTTCTATAAAAACAAATTTATAATTTTGAGACAAAATTTTAAGATTCTGAAACAAAATTTTCTATAGAAAATTTTTTGTCTTAGAATCTGAGACTTATTTTCTATAGAAAATTTTTTGTCTCAGAATCTGAGACTTATTTTCTATAGAAAATTTTTTGTCTCAGAATCTGAGACTTATTTTCTATAGAAAATTTTTTGTCTCAGAATCTGAGACTTATTTTCTATAGAAAATTTTTTGTCTCAGAATCTGAGATTTATTTTCTATAGAAAATTTTTTGTCTCAGAATCTGAGACTTATTTTCTATAGAAAATTTTTTGTCTCAGAATCTGAGACTTATTTTCTGTAGAAAATTTTTTGTCTCAGAATCTGAGACTTATTTTCTATAGAAAATTTTTTGTCTCAGAATCTGAGACTTATTTTCTATAGAAAATTGTTTGTATCAGAATCTGAGACAAAAAATTTTCTATAGAAAATAAGTCTCAGAATCTGAGACTTATTTTCTATAGAAAATTTTTTGTCTCAGAATCTGAGACTTATTTGCTATAGAAAATTTTTTGTCTCAGAATCTGAGACTTATTTTTTATAGAAAATTTTTTATCTCAGAGACTTATTTTCTATAGAAAAATTTTTCTCTCAGAATCTGAGACTAATTTTCAATAGAAAATTTTTTGTCTCAGAATCTGATACTTATTTTCTATAGAAAATTTTTTGTCTCAGAATCTGAGACTTATTTTCTATAGAAAATTTTTTGTCTCAGAATCTGAGACTTATTTTCTATAGAAAATTTTTTGTCTCAGAATCGGAGACTTATTTTCTATAGAAAATTTTTTGTCTCAGAATCTAATAATTATTTTCTATAGAAAATTTTTTGTCTCAGAATTTGAGACTTATTTTCTATAGAACATTTTTTGTCCTAGAATCTGAGACTTATTCTATAGAAAATTGTTTGTCTCAAAATCTGAGACTTATTTTCTATAGAATATTTTTTGTCTCTGAATCTGAGACTTATTTTCTATAGAAAATTTTTTGTCTCAGAATCTGAGCCTTATTTTCTATCGAAAATTTTTTGTCTCAGAATCTACAACTTATTTTCCATAGAAAATTTTGTCTTAGAATCTGAGACTTATTTTCTATAGAAAAATTTTTGTCTCAGAATCTGAGACATATTTTCTATAGAAAATTTTTTGACTCATAATCTGAGACATATTTTCTATAGAAAAGTTTTTGTCTCAGAATCTGAGACTTATTTTCTACAGACAATTTTTTGTTTCAAAATCTGAGACTTATTTTCTATAGACAATTTTTTGTTTCAAAATCTGAGACTTATTTTCTATAGAAATTTTTTTGTCTCAGAATCTGAGACTTATTTTTTATAGAAAATTTTTTGTCTCAGAATCTGAGACATATTTTCTATAGAAAAGTTTTTGTCTCAGAATCTGAGACTTATTTTCTACAGACAATTTTTTGTTTCAAAATCTGAGACTTATTTTCTATAGACAATTTTTTGTTTCAAAATCTGAGACTTATTTTCTATAGCATTTTTTTGTCTCAGAATCTGAGACTTATTTTTTATAGAAAATTTTTTGTCTCAGAATCTGAGACTTATTTTCTATAGAAAATTTTTTGTCTCAGTATCTGAGCCTTTTTTTTTATAGAAAATTTTTTGTCTCAGAATGTGAGACTTATTTTCTATAGAAAATTTTCTCAGAATCTGAGACTTACTTATTTTCTATAGAAAATTTTTTGTCTCAGAATCTGAGACTTATTTTCTATAGAAAATTTTTTGTCTCAGAATCTGAGACTTATTTTCTATAGAAAATTTTTTGTCTCAGAATCTGAGACTTATTTCCTCTAAAAAATTTTTTCTCTCAGAATCTGAGACTTATTTTCTATAGAAAATTTTTTTGTCTCAGAATCTGAGACTTATTTTCTATAGAAAATTTTTTGTCTTAGAATCTGACACTTATTTTCTATAGAAAATTTTTTGTCTCAGAATCTGACACTTATTTTCTATAGAAAATTTTTTGTCTCAGAATCTGACACTTATTTTCTATAGAAAATTTTTTGTCTCAGAATCTGAGACATATTTTCTAAAGAAAATTTTTTGTCTCAGAATCTGAGACTTATTTTCTATAGAAAATTTTTTGTCTCAGAATCTGAGACTTATTTTCTATAGAAAATTTTTTGTCTCAGAATCTGAGACGTATTTTCTATAGAAAATTTTGCCTCAGTATCAGAGACTTATTTTCTCCGGAAAATTTTTTTCAGAATCTAAGACTTATTTTCTATAGAAAATTTTTTGTCTCAGAATCTGAGACTTATTTTCTATAGAAAATTTTTTGTCTCAGAATATGAGACTTATTTTCTATAGAAAATTTTTTGTCTCAGAATCTGAGACTTATTTTCTATAGAAAATTTTTTGTCTCAGAATCTGAGACTTATTTTCTATTGAAAATTTTTTGTCTCAGAATCTGAGACTTATTTTCTATAGAAAATTTTTTGTCTGAGACTTATTTTCTATAGAAAATTTTTTGTCTCAGATTCTGAGATTTATTTTCTATAGAAAACTTTTTGTCTCAGAATCTGAGACTTATTTTCTATAGAAAATTTTTTGTCTCAGAATCTGAGACTTATTTATCAGAAGTATTTTTACACTAAAAAAAATTTACACTCGAAAACAAATTTACACCCGAAAAAAAAAAATTACACTCGAAAAAAAAAAATTACACTCAAAGAAAAAAATTAGTAATTTTTCTTTTTTTTTTACAAAAATGACAAAAAAAAAAATTTACTCAAAATAACATATTTCTAATCAAAATAGTTAATTTTTTCACGTTAAAAAATTTACTATCCTTTAAAAAGGGCATTGTGGAGGGTTTTCATAGATTCGGCCAAGTCGAATTTATTTTTTCCAAAATTTTGTCTCAGATTCTGAATTCTTTTCAAGACTTTTTTTTAAAAATTATTCTTTTACAAACTGCATTGCTTGTATGGCGGCTTATTTTTGTTAAAAAATAAGTATGATTTTTTTTATACTGAAATAAGTTTTTGTCGCAGTTCATTTGCTGCCTTTAATTTGGTAGATACTTCATAAAATTGGTTTTTGAAGTTTTTTTTATACCTTTTGCTACCTTTTTCAATAAAAAAATCTTCCTTCCTAAGCAATATTGTTTATATATTGGATTTTTTTAAAGAGCAAACCTTTATTTCAGCTTCAGTATATTTTTTTTTGTCGGGGGCGTTTATGGTTCAATGAATATTATTTTCCAAGGCAGTGGCACTTAATAATCATTTCAAATAATAACAAGTAGAAAAATTAAATTCGACTTGGCCGAATCTATGAATACCCTCCACAATGCCCATTTTAAGTGATAGTAAATTTTCTAACGTGAAAAAAATAACAGTTATGATTAGAAATATTTTATTTTGTGTAAAAAAATTTTTTTTAGTAATTTTTGAAAAAAAAAATACAAATTTTTTTTTGAGTGTAAAATTTTTTCGAATTTTACATTCAAAAAAAAAAAATTACTAATTTTTTTTTGAGTGTAAAATTTTTTTTGAGTCTAAAATTTTTTCGAATTTTACATTCAAAAAAAAATTATTAATTTTTTTTTTGGGTGTAAAATTTTTTTGAGTGTAAAATTTTTTTCGAGTGTATTTTTTTTTTGTTTTGGTATAAAAATATTTTTGAGTGACAAAAATACGTTTTAAAATATTTTTGTGACTTACCAATGGGTTTTAAAGAGGTTTAACTGGTTTTCACCACGTGAATTTAAGGTGAAGCTAATCTGATATTCACGGTTTTGCTAATAACTTTTGAACCACTGCACAGTGGTAAATTCCGGCCAAAACCCTATAACTTCTTTAATTTTTTATGTAAACTTATAAAATGTTGTAGGTAGGTTAAGAATATAATAACACAGTGATACAAAATCGAACTTTCGGAATCGGAATGGGATGAAACCAAAAGCAAATGAAAGCTGACGTTTTCCATAACAAAACCCTCAAGGCCTTTTTTTAGGTCAGAGCTAGATTTTGTTTTACACGCATTTAAAGTTGGTGATTTTAAAGCATTTAAAGTTTTTGTGTACTAAACGTGTCCTACTTTAAAGGCCCCTGGTGGTGCCCTTATTGGACATGTAGGGTCCAGTTTCCAAACTTAAGCTCAAAATTGCTTCAGCTATGACTGGTATGAATTTTGCTGCAATCGGTCAAGTACCTATTTACTGAATAGCCAAATTATTAAAATAAACCATTGTACACCGTTGCGTATGATTGTTATTTAAAGGCAATTATTAATATAAATCACTGGACACCGTTGCGTATGATTGTTATTTAAAGGCAATTACAATATTAATCATTCGCCACTAATACAGTTTTCAAGCATTTATTATTGTAATTATAATAAAAGTGCACTAACTTCAAATGCGTGTAAAACAAAATCTAGCTCTGAACTAGAAAAAAGCCTTGAGGGGTTTGTTATGGAATATGTCAACTTTCATTTGCTTTTGGTTTCATCCCATTCCGATTTTGGGTGTTGCACTGTGTAATAAACCAATTTCGCGAAAAAAAAAAAATTCCGCGGAATTTTTTTTTCCGCGAAAAATTTGTTTTTTGTTCGCGAAAAAATTTTTTTTGAAGGTGTTTTAAGATGTTGTGTCTTAATTGTCAGATTTCATCCATCTTAATTTTTTTATGTGATTTCCACAGCTTAAAATGCTCTTTATTTGATAAAAATGACCCAACTTTAACAGGCTCTAACTGAAAGACTTGGTTAAACTTGGTACTGATGTTAATTAGTACTTACTTGGGAACACTGGCACTAATTTGTGGTATAGCGACTTAAGAGCAATTTTTAGCAAAAAGTACTTTTTTGGGCTTTCTAAAGTTTGTATTTTTCATAAATTTTTTATTTTTTTTAGATTTATTTTCACCACCACTGTTTAAATTGATCCACGCACTCGAAATTACCGAAATGCATATGACATGTAAAAATAATCCTAAATTTTCAAAATATATCAATTTCAAGGCAAATTTTTTTTTACAGCCTACTTGGATTTCAAAGTTGCAAATCACAACTTTTAAAATTTAAAATTAAAAAAAAAAAATAATACAAAAAAATTAATACAAATACTCAACTTTGCTTCGTTATAAAACCTAAACTAGTCAAGGGATTGACACAAAACTTTGTAATCGCATGTTTTGAACCGTTAGGCTTCAATTTGGAAAAAAAGAAAAAAAATTTTTTTTTTTTAGTTTTGGCCGGTTTTTACCTCTGTGCACTGGACCGATTTGGGTGAAATTCAATACGAACTAGGCTGGAGGAACGAAAAACATATATGCCAAGCTTCAGCATCCTCAGAATTGATTTTCGAAAGTTATAGTGCTTTTTATCTCATAAATTCACGAAAAACCCTTGCCGAAATTCAGTCTTTTGCTCATAACTTGAACCACTGGACCGATTTTGCTGGATTTCAATACCAACCTGACCAGGTAAATTCCCAACATATATGCCAAACTTCAGGAGCCTCCGTAAAGTCTTTCAAAAGTTAGCGTGTTTTCAACAGACAGACAGACAGACAGACAGACAGACAGACAGACAGACAGACAGACAGACGGACAGACGGACGGACGGACGGACGGACGGACGGACGGACATCGCTAGATCATCTTAAAATCGATCGAGGATCATGAATATATATACTTTATGGGGTCCTAGACCAATATTTCGAGGTGTTACAAACGGAAAGACAAACTTATATATACCCTCTATCACTAGAGTGGAGGGTATAAAAAATATTTTTTTTCTCCGAAGTTTGTTACCCATTCATCAGTGTTAAAGTAAAACAGAAAAAAACTGATCTTGTTCGTTACTTTTTTTTTGAATTTTAAAACACAAATTTACTTCAATACATAAATTATTGCAACACGATTGAAAATTATGGTGTGAACTTTTTTCCGCTGCTGCTTTTTATTTTTATACCCTCCACTCTAGTGATAGAGGGTATATATAAGTTTGTCATTCCGTTTGTAACTCATCGAAATATCAATCTGGGACCCCATAAA
This sequence comes from Pegoplata infirma, assembly GCA_963921195.1. Classification (NCBI taxonomy): domain Eukaryota; kingdom Metazoa; phylum Arthropoda; class Insecta; order Diptera; family Anthomyiidae; genus Pegoplata; species Pegoplata infirma. The sequence goes on along the minus strand of OY992540.1, from coordinate 143,131,254 downwards.
GTATATATATTCATGATGCCCGATCGATTTTAAGACATTCTAGCGATATCCGTCTGTCTGTCTGTGGAAAATGCTGTCACGGACAAAATATTGCACAGAGATGACTGAAACTTAACATATTTGTTGGAAGTTCTCCCGAGAAGTTTGGTATTGCATTTGAGCGATATCGGTTCAGCGGTTCAAAAGTTATGAACGAAAATGTAAGCACACCTGAAAAATTTCAGTACATTCAACATAACCTAAAAACACAAAATGCTTTAATTCGGCATCTGGTTGACATATTAGAACATAATTGAACACCAAATGGTATTTAAACTAGTGCGAACATATTTTTTGACAAAAAAATAAAAAAATCGCGGATTTTTTTTTACCAAAATTTTTTTTTCGCGGAATTTTTTTTCAAAAAAAATTTTTTTTTTCAAAATTAATTTCCTTTTAAATAAAGTTATTTGCAATAATCTTTTTTAAATTGTGGAGGGTATCACTACATTCGGCAAGGCCGAGTTTAACTTTTTTACTTGTTTAAATTGGTTTTGTTTGGAGTGAATTTTTTTTAATGAAATTTTAAATAAAGGTATAGATTTTAATCATTTTATTTTGTGAATGATATTAGTTTTAAATTAAATTAATCCATTTAAAGTAGAACTCATAATCAAATTAACCTTTTTCTATCTACACCATTTATAGATGTAATTCGAAAAAAATCAATTTTTATTTGAAAATTGTATTTGTAATTCGAAGATTCCATTTGTAATTCGAAAATTCTATTTGTAATTCGAAGATTCTACTTTTAATTCGAAAATTCCATTTGTAATTCGAAATTTCCATTTGTAATTCGAAAAAGATCAATTGCAATTCAAAATAGATCAATTGTATTTCGAAAAAGATCAGCTGTAATTCGAAATAAAACAATTGTTATTCGAAAAAGATCAATTGTGATTCTAAGATTCCAATTTTAATTCATAAAAGATCAACTGTAACTCAAAAAAGACCAATTGTTATTCAAAATAGATCAATTTCAATTCAAAAAATATAAAATGCAATTCGAAATAGATTTATTGTAATTCAAAATAGATCAATTGTAATTCAAAAAAGATCAATTGTAATTCAAAAAAGATCAATTGATCTTTTTCGAATTACAATGGATCCTTTTTAGAATTACAACTGATATTTTCGAATTACAATAAATCTATTTACAACTAAGGTTTGCGAATTACAATTGATATTTTTTTAACTACAAGTGATTTGTGTCGAATTACAATTGATGTTTTTGAATTACAATTGATCTTTTTCGAATTCCAATTGACCTTTTTTGGAGTTACAATTGATCTATTTTGAGCTACAATTGATCCTTTTCGAAGTGATACTGGAATTTCGAAGTGCTACTGGAATTACAAATGAAATCTTCGAATTACAAGTATAATCTTCGAATTACAAATGGAGTCTTCGAATTACAAATAAAATTTTCGAATTACTATTGATCTTTTTCGAATTTCACCTGTAAATGCTGTTGAGTATTGTTGTTATAATTAATTAGAGTGTTCATTTTATTTTTGATAAGTATTTCGTGTTTTAAACTGATTTATTTGAAAAATGCATGTATTTCAAACATTTTCTATTTTCTTATTCAGTTTCAATTTATAAATTCCAATAGAAATCTAACACTAGAAAAAGCCATATTTGTCACATTGACCTTAATGACTCGCAGTGTCTGTTTCTACTTAATCAATGTCTGGCGGTTTAAAGTTTAAATCATATTAAGATTAAATATAAACGAAATGCGTTTTTAAATACAAAATATAGTTTTTTTTTAATTATATACAACAAAATAGCAAGACTATATTGGAGACTTTGGATTCTGTTTAAAGAATAAAAATTAAATATAAAACCCTCCAAAATGGCAAAAATATTTTGAATACAAATGAATTTGAAAAGAAAAACAATTGTTTAAATAAACAATTGTTTTTAAATAAAGTCCGAAACTTTCCGTGTGTTCACTGATATTCTAAAGATACTCGCCGTCCTTCGTAAAAAAGGTTTCCTGCGTCTAATAGCAAAAAATACAAATTAGTAGATAACGCCCACCGTTTTTTGCCAATGATCGCAAATGGAATTTTTGATAGTTCCGAGCAGAGTCAAATCATGTTAAGATGCTTTGACTTTTTTGGCTGCCTGCTCATTCATGTTAAAGTTCCCAGCAAAAACCAAAAATATTAGAATTTGGTAACCTCCTAATTTCATTATGGCAATGTCATTGAAAACAAGTAGAAAAGGTAGATTCGACTTGGCCGAATCTATAAATACCCTCCACAATGCCCTTTTAAGTGATAGTAAACTTTCTAATGTGAAAAAAATTACATTTTTGATTAGTTTTTATTTTGTGTAAAAAAACTTTTTTTTAAAGTAATTTTTGAAAAAAAAAAATAATTTACTAAATTCTTTTTTGAGTGTAAAATTTTTTTCGAGTGTAGTTTTTTTTTTTAGTGTAAAAATATTTTTGAGTGACAAAAATACGTTGTAAAATATTTTTGTGGCTTACCAATGTTTTTAAAATATGTTTAACGGGGTTTCAACTCATGTATGAGGCATTCCACACCAAATGTCCCGCTACAGAAAAACATGTGTCCCGTAAATTTCTGAATAGATTGTTTGGATAGCCCTATATGGAACTAAGAAAATTGCGTTTTTGGTTTTTCTAATTTTCAAAAACTGGGCTTAGAAGGCGTGGTCAAATATTGGAAAAATGGTCAAATTTGTCGCGAGTTGCCTTGATTAAATATTTATTACATTAAAACGGAATGCACCACAATCTCAAAAATTTACATTCTTATATAGTTTTGTATGTGCTATCGATTAATTTTTTTCTTTTTTTGAAAATTTTCAGAACCCGTTCTGAAATTTTCCATTTTTTAAAAAAGTCAATTTATTAAAAAATCCGGCCACTTTTTTTTTTCTTTTTAAATTTTTTTTTTTAAAGTTTAGATGTTTGTCCATCCACACAAAAAAATTCAGAAACATGTTCTTCGGTTTTTTCGAGAAAATCGCATTTGAACTTTAAATTTCATAACAATTTTGTAATTTGCTTGTATTTTCTTGATTTAACGTTGCGAATGAGTATTATTAGGTTCGTTCCAGAACGTTACCGCGGGTGCCCGCGGGTACCCAAACCAGCCCGAAAAGCGTTCCCGTACGCAAAAATTGGGTAAATGAGAGAGTTTTTGAGAGAATAAATTACTTTCTCATTTTACCGAACTTACCCGCACTTTTTTTTTCGGGTAAATTGGTAACAGTCAGATGTTGAAAAAATAGCTGTTTTTATTTGTGAAGTTAAATTGGAAACTTAAATAAAATAAAGAACTAAACCATAAAAATGTGTTATTTCAATACAAAAAAATATAATTTGTTATTAAAATAAACTTTTACAATTTGTTTTCTTGTTTAAAGTAATTTTTCTTATGAAAATATTTTAGCGTTATTGGTTTGTTTACATTTTCTATTATTTTGGGCTTAAAATTGGTTTTTCGCGTTCCCGTACTTTTGTGCATTTTTGTGGTATCGTGAGAGGTTTTTTGATTTTCTCTCATTTTACCGAACTTTACCCGGAAATTTCTGGAACAGACCTATTAAATGCATAAATATTACTCATTCGCAACGTTAAACCAAAGAAATACAAGCAAATTTCAAAATTGTTATGAAATTTAAAGTTCAAATGCGATTTTCTCGAAAAAAACGAAGAGCGTGTTTCTGAATTTTTTGTGTGTCCATCCACACATCTAAACTTTTAAAAAAAATTTAAAAAAGAAAAAAAAGTGGTATGTTTTTTAATAAATTGACGCTACAGCTAGAGACTTAAAATTTGGAATGTAGGTTCAGCTCCCGAAAAAACCATCCACTAAGAAGGGATTTTTGGAAATTCCGATTCTAAGGGGGGAAAAAGGGGGAAAATAGGGCTCTTTGGGGGATTTTGTATCTTTTGAGCTAATAGTCCTAGAAACTTGAAATTTGGAGTCTAGAATCCTCTCGCGCAAATAAAATTTCGGAAAAAATATTTGTTGAAAATTCCGCTTCCAAGGGGGGGGGGGGGGGGGAAGGGGAAAATATGGCAAATTAGTTAATTTTTTATCTTCTGAAAAAATGGTCCCAGAAACTTGAAATTTGGTCTCTAGGATCCTCTCGCGAAAATAACATTAATATAGGATCATCTCGCGGAAATAATTTTTTTAAAAATGTACTTTTTAAAAAATTTTGGTTTTAAGGAGGGCCAAAAGGGGGAAAATAGTGCAATTTGCTAAATTTTAAACTAATGGTCTTAGGAACATGACATTTGGAAATTTCGCTTTTATGGGGGTAAAGTAGGGCAATTTTGTATATGCTAAAGTAATGGTCCTAGATACTAAGGTGCAGAAAGGGGAAAGTAGGGCAATTTTGTATCTGCTGAACTAATGGTACTAGATACTCGAAAATTGGACTTTACGATCCTCCCCCGGAAATAACATTCAGAAAGAAATACATTCGGATATAAAACTTACCAATTTGCCCTATTTTCTCATCCTAGGATCCTTGAATCCAAATTTAAAGTTTTTGGGACCATTTGTTCAGAAGATAAAAAAGTACCAATTTGCCCTATTTTCCAAACCTTGGAGATGGAATTTTCAAAAAATATTTTTTCCGAATTTTTTTTTTTTGCTAGAGGATCATAGAGTGAAAATTTCAAGTTTCTAGGACCATTAGTTCAAAAGATACAAAATCCCCCAAAGTGTCCTACATGTGTTCTCTTGCTATTCAGTTTAATGGTGTTATTTACCATTGCGTTAATGTGTATGCAAGCACAAATACATTCTCTGGTTCTAACACACTTTTCCTATCGAAAAAAGTTTCAGATTCTGAGAAAATGTTCTTTACAGAAAATACGTCATACGTCTTTTTATATTTCAGCGGGGCCCCAAACTCATGTGTGCACAAGGGTTCCTTTACACCTTAAGGCGGCCTTATACCCCACGACAAATGTCTAAAGAACTTGTCACAGAACCTGTCACATGTACATTTTTTTTTTACTTTGAGCCAACACTAAGGGGATGCCCCCTACTAATGCAATGCATTGTGTTGGTAATAGGAAAATAGGTTATGAGGAAAGGGAAAGAGGTAGTAGTGTTTGTGGACATTTAAGTAGATTTTTTCTAAATTGTATCCGACTGGGAAGACTTCTGCCGGGAGTTTATTCCACATACGGCTAGTTCGACCGAGAAACGATTTTTCTCTGTAATGTGCAAGACATTGGACAGTCGACAACGAACGGATGTGAACTGCTGGAACGGCGAGTACTACGGGCATGCACCCGCGTCTCGGAAGAGTTCGTCCATCTCAGTTGAACACTTACCGTGGTAATATCGATAGAACAATGACGCACAACCCACATGCCGACGATGATCCAATGAGTCAATAGAGCTGGATACCCTACTGTCATTGATGAGCTTCAACGCACTATGCACCCGGTCCAGAAGCTTCAAGATATATCTTGAAGCACATGCCCAGATATGGGCGCTGTATTCCATTTTCGGTCGGATATAGGCGGTATAAATAGTGAGGAGATCAGATGGAGGGAAGTAATTCTTGTACCGTTTTAAGAAACCAAAACAATTGAATGCTTCGACACTTGACAAACATGTTGGTTCCAACGAACATCACATTTAAACACATGCCCAGAACCTCAAGAGTGTCTGATTCCTCAATAGCTATACCACCCATGGATACAGATGATGCTAATTCCACAAGCCGTCTGTGGGTCAACATTGGGTTTTACGAGCATTAAAATCGATACTAATCGGAAGACCAAACTCGGAGATTGTCCTAAGGTCATTATTGAATGTGTCATTCATGTTCCGCCTAATAGCTTCAACCTCAGTAAGATTTGGTCTATGATTAAAGGAAAACGAATGACAAATGTTGCCGTCATCTGCGAAAGAATAGATAGGATTGGAAGTTGGACTCAGGAGGTCGTTAAGAAAAATAAGAAAAAGTGTAGGAGAAAGAACAGAGCCTTGCAGTACCCCTGAATTTAAATGAAACTCATCTGATAAGAAACACGTATAGAACGGTCCCTAAGAAAGCTCGATATAAATAAAGAGAATTCACTACCGACACCAAACGCAATAAGTTTTGAAACGAGTGCACCGTGCCACAAACGATCGAACGCTTTGGAAATACCTAAAGCAACCAGTTTGCTTTCACTAAATTGCTGAATAGAACGCGTCCAACGTTAGGAAAGGAACGCTAACAGGTCCCCCGTAGAACGACTTCTACGAAAGCCATATTGTCGATCACACAAAAGTGAATTAGACTCCAGATAATATCCCAAGTGGTGGTTGATCATGCTCTCCATGACCTTCGAGAGCGTAGAGCAAATTGCTATTTGGCGGTAGTTTTCAGGGTTTGTAGCCTCACCCTTTTTTTTTGATTGTCGGGACGTTGGCCACCTTCCAGCAAGAGGGAAAAACTCCTGCCCGGTACGAGTAGCTAAATAATGCTGCCAAAGGGCGAGACAAAGACAATGCACAATTCTTCAGAAATACAGCCGTTATTATTATTATTAGTTCCTGTTGTTCCTAAGAGGAACATAGCCGTAACAAGATTCTTCCATTCGGATCTATTAGGAGCTATTGATTTGACTTCTCTCCAGCTAAGTCGAACTTTTTTTTCATTTCTTCTTGGATTTTTCGCTTCCATGTGTGAGCAGGACGACCTCTACGTCTACTTCCTACTTCCCTGCGGATTCCACTCAAGTGCCTGCTTGGCAACATCGTTGTTGTTTTTACGGAGAGAATGCCCTATCCATTTCCATTAACGCTTGCATATCTCGTTTGAATAGAAATCTGCTGTGTTTTTTCCCACAGACGAGCATTGACATTGTATTGGGCCAGAATATCTTTAGTAGCCTACGGAGACAGTTGTTAACGAACACTTGTACCACATTAACATCAGAATTGGCAGCATTCCACGTTTCACATCCGTAAAGGACAACTGACATAACGTTTGAGTTGAAAATATTCAGCTTTGTTCTTATCGAAAGGATTGAAGACTTCCAAACTTTGTTTAACCTTCCGAACGCCTGCCATCCTTTCTTTACCTGGTTTAAAATAGCAGTACTAGATCCACCCTGTTTATCAATGATACTACCAAGGTAACAAAAGGATTCTGCCTCTTTAAGTTGAATTCCATTGATGTGGAGAGGTGTGTTGTTAGGGGTGTGAATGCGTAATACTTTTGTTTTTGGAATGTTAATCTTAAGACCAGCAATTGAAGCATACTCGACAACAGTGCGAAGGTTATTTGTCATATCAACATGGGTGTGTGTAAGAAGGCATATATCGTCCGCGTATTCGAGGTCCACCAGCCTCTCTTGAAGTCCCCATGATATTCCGTTTCTTTGAGTTGTGGCCTGTCGCATGATGACATCCAATACTTCGTTAAAAAGAAATGGGGATTGAACGCAGCCTTGACGAACTCCCTTGTTGATGCTTATCTTATCGGACAAATCATTTTCATGGAGAATTCTGCATGTTGCGTTCGCGTATATTGCCTTTATAATTGCAGCCATGGTTCAGCGTATGAAATGCCTTCTCAAAGTCGATGACCAAGAGGTAAAGTGGGGATCTCCATTCTACGGATTGTTCAACAATTATCCTTAGACTATTGACATGATCAACACAAGATTTTCCTTGGCGAAAACCAGCCTGTTCACTTCGTAGATATGGGGAAATGCCTTCTCAAAGTCGATGAACACGAGGTAAAGTGGGGATCTCCATTCTACGGATTGTTCAACAATTATCCTTAGACTATTGACATGATCAACACAAGATTTTCCTTGGCGAAAACCAGACTGTTCACTTCGTAGATATGAGGAAATGACATAAAAAAAGGCTTTTCTTAATGATGTGGGCTATCACTTTAAGCAGCATATTTAAAAGCGTGATACCTCTCCAATTACTACGCTCGGATAGATCACCCTTTTTCGGGATTTTAACGATAATACCTTCAAGTAATTCATCAGGTAAATGGTTGGAAGACCAAAATTGTTCAATAAGTGGATGTAAAAGTTTGGAACTGATCATTGGATTGATCAGTAGTAGCTCGGGAGGGATGTTATCTAAACCAGCGGACGTGTTGTGTTTTAGTGCTTTGCTGGCCTCATTAATTTCTAGAATCGAGGGACACTCCGTTCTTATACAGTCGTTACACCATTTTTAATTAAATTTTCTTTATGTCTCCATAAACGAAAAATCCGTTAAAAATACACTGCAATGGTAAGCCGAATTGAGTAAATATTTGTATACACAATGGTAACCCCATTAAGTTTATACTCTTCAGCTCAAAATAGGAATCTCTAAAAAAAAAGCTCGAGAAATTTACAAACACTCAAGTTTATTACTCAAGTTCTCAAATTCTCAAACAGTGAGAAACTAAAACAAACGTAAACAGACAAGTTTTTAAGCGAATTCTCGCATGACATCAACGCCGGGAAACACCCTTTTAAAGAATACAAATGAAGAGAATATAAATGAGTAGAGATGAGGTATTCCTACACATACACACGAAAAAGCTTTTACTGTCTGGCTTTTAGCAAAAAAAAAAAAAAATAGGTACAGTTACAACAACAAAATAATAATATAAACAACTATACAACAAAAATAATATAAAAAAAAAAATTAAAACTTTTAAAGAGAAGAAGAGCGGCACATGGGGCCAGAGATTTAGAGAGAGACCCCCACGAGATCAAACATAAATAAATAGAGAATTGAGAAGCCGGTATAAATAAAAAAAAAACTAATACAAATAGAAAGAGCGAAACAAAACAAAAAAAATTAAAGCAAACGATGAAAACAAAGATTGTATAGTAGTATAGTACAATGAGTAAAGTATATTATGTATACAAACTACATACATATGTACAGTGTACAATTGTACACATGTATGTATGAAACTCACTATTGTTATTTATTTACTTTTTTTTGCATTCGTTTGTTTGATTTCCCGAATAAGGCAACGTGTGTGTGAGAGCTTTAAAAAAATGCTTCGTTGGATGTTGTTTTTGTTGGTGGGGGACCCAACAAGGGGGTTGATTGTTTGAGGTAGGGTAGGGTAGAAGAAAAATGCTAAATGTATGTCTGTCCTCAAATATTTGTGTGCGTTTCTGTGTGTACATATTTACTTACTAGGCATACGCGAATGCAAAGTAAGTTAGTAAGTATATAATGTCTGTGTAAAAAAAAAAAAATAAAAAAAAAGATAAATTAAATAGAAGACTAAAAGGAAAAAGAAGAAGAATGTACGAAAAAATAAAATCATTGTATAAGGATGATGATGATATCCAACAAAGAGACAGCGTCATTTTTGGCGCCAACAAGAGTAAAGTACAGAGGGTATCCAAACATATGTACATACCCGTACACTAGCAACAAAATACGTATGTATGCACGTACAAAAGTTCATATCTACGTACACACAAAAATGACATTAAAAACAAGAGCAGGGGATGAAATTCATTTCAATTTTATTGTGCTGGCTGGCTGTGTTGTGCTATGTCGTCGTCGTGTTATGTTAGTTAAATGTTAGAGCAGCAAAAAATACAACAAAAAAAAAAAGCTTTTTTGGCAAAGAATTTTAAATATGGTATCAAAGTGAATGATTCTTCTTTTTTTTCTCGTTGTTTTTGTTCTGGCTCGTTCTATTCATTTCACAATGTGTTAGGGCAGGGTTTTGGGATACCAAACGCCGGTTGGCAGGTAGGGAATGAAGAACACGCGTGCACTAAAAACTATGTGTGTATGTATAGCAGCAACAACAAAAGCAACGACTACAACATGTACAACAACATAAAATTCTTCATTATGATTATGGTAATGGTTTGAATGTACATTAGGGTAGTCTTTAGTTTTGTGACTTACAAGGAAAGTGTCCTGGGGAGGACACTTTTGTTCATTTGAACAAACAAGCGTTCATCTCGAATTCATCAAGTCATTCGTACGACCGTCTTCACCGGAAAACTTTTGCATTGATTCGTAAACATCGCGAAATATAATTTTCGGCTGATTTCTTCTTGCAGTTTTATCAAACATATCTTCAAAACCTCTTCTTGGCTGATGCAGAGCTTCAAAACCGTTCGATGTTTGTAGTTGCATGTATCTTAATCGTTGTAGTTCAATCATTACTCTTTCCTCAAATCGTTCTTCATCTGCTTTAGCTTTTCTTCTTTCAGCTTCCAATCTTACCCTTTCCTCAAATCGTTGATGTTCTTCATTTATCGCAATTTGTTGTCTTACCTCATCAATTTGTTCTTCATCCTTTCTTTTTTCACTTCTGCTTTTAATCTTTCTTCTTCTTTTTTCCTTTTTTTTAGACTTTCAGCCTTAGTTCTTTCGTTTTCTTCTTCCTTTCTTCTTGCGGCTTCAGCCATAATTCTTTGTTCTTCTTCATACTTTCTTTTTTCTCACTTCGTTTTCTCTCAAAAAATTTGATTCGTCTTACCAATGTGCTTCTGTCACCATCATCAGATAATCAGTACTCTTGGCATGCATCCTTCAGGTCCTGATCTGATACGCTGTTCCACTCCATTTGCGCCTTTAAATATTTCAGTTATTGTTTAGGTTGAGTCCCCAAATGTATGACTCATTGACAACGCCAAACCGTTAGTTTTATATAAAAGTTCAATTTATTAACCGGAAAATACAAATTATCACGACAATTCATAATATTTTAAAAACAAAACAATTCTTTTAACAGCAGAAAAACAAATGACTTCAAAATTAATAAAATTGACAAAATTACAAAATGAAATATGAAATTTAACGGGTAAATTGATAAAACAAAGCTACAAAGTATTTAATAAATACACAGGGCAGCAACAGTTCGCATTACCACATTAATAAGTGCTGGGATGGATGGGTGTCCGGAATTTGGCGAGGTAAATCGGAACCCACCGGCCCATTGTGATTCCCTTGACTATTTTTTGGTGCCGTTCAACAGAGCCAAAGGCCATATGATTTTATTTTACATCATACGTAAATAGACGAGAAACGAATGTGCCAGAGTACTCAGGCGTGAAAAGCTTGCCCACGAACAGCATCTGCGTGCTAAGGTCCTTGCTGCTCCACGGGGCAGTAGGACCTTTTGGTCATTTGTTAAAAGGGTAAAGAATAATACTAGTCCATTAATTCCAAACATTATAATGAATGACCAAATATTCTAAGATCCAGTAGATAAAGCCAAACTTTTTGCGGACATGTTTGCAAGGAATACATACTTGCCGGAAAGCCATCAACCACCGCACGAACTCGAAAGGGTATCTGTTACTATGTCGAAAATATTTTTTCGAGCGCGTGCAGTCAAAACGGTCCTTGAAGATCTCAACATAAATAAGTCCCCAGGGCCGAATGGTGTTACGGCTTTAGTCCTGAAGAAGTGTGCATTGTCGTTATCTCGTTCTTTGGCAACATTATTTAGCTACCGGGTAGGAATTTTTCCCTCTTGCTGGAAGTTAGCCAAAGTCCAGCCAGTCCCAAAAAGGGTGAGGCTACAAACCCTGAAAACTACCACCCAACAGCAATATGCTCGACGCTCTGGAAGGTCATGGAGAGCATGATCAACCACCCCTTGGTAAATTATATGGAGTCTAATTTACTTTTGTGGGATCGACAGTATGTCTTTCATAGAAATCTTTCTACGGGGGACCTGTTAGCGTTTCTTTCGGAACCTTCTATTCACCAATTCGGTAAAAGCAAAGTGGTTGCTCTTAATATTTCCAAAGCGTTTAATCGTGTGTAGCAAGATGCACTCGTTTCAAAACTTATTGCGTTGAGTGCCGATAGTGATTTCTCTCGATTTACATTTAGCAAGCTTTCTCAGAGACCGACCCATAGTGTTTTTATAGTTCTCATCAGATGAGTTTAATTTAAATTCAGGCGTACCCCAGGGCTCTGTTCTTTCTCCCACACCCTTTCTTATTTTTCTTAACAACCTCCTGGATCTAACTTTCAATCCTATCTATTTCGCACATGACATTAATTTTGCTTAAATCATCGACCAAACCTTACTAAGGTGGAAATTAAGAGGCAGAACATGAATGATACACTCAATCATGACCTTACGCCAATCTCCGAGTGGCGTCTTGCGAATTGGGTCGATTATAATGCTCGTAAGACCCAAGTTGTATGTTGACCCACAGACAGCTTGGGGAATCAACGTCATCTGTATCCATGGGTGGTATAACTATTGAGGAATCAGACACTCTAGAGGTTAAAGGTAGTACCGTAGTACCGGGAAAACCGGTATTCCCGGTTCTCGGTATTACCGGGAAATGGAACCGGTTTCCCGGTTCTTAAATTATTCCCGGTATTCCCGGGAATACCGGTATTCCCGGTTCCGGTTCTGACGGTATTCCCGGGACTACCGGTATGTATATTTTGTAAAATTTTGTATAATTAAAATTTATTCTTCGCTTTTAGCAAAAAATAATACAAAACATGTGAAAAACATCATTTCGTTTTCTTTTATGAATTTAAAGAAAAAAAAATACTTGATTATTAAATAATTTTATAAACACAACTAAATATTTCTCAAATACTGATTAAATGGTGTAATCATAATATTTTATGGTATGGTATTTTTTTGTTTTTTGAGAACCGGTACCAGGATCAGAACCGGGAATACCGGTATTCCCGGGAATATATCTAGAACCGGGAAACCGGTACCAGAACCGGGAATACCGGTATTCCCGGGAATACCGAGAACCGGGAAATGGGGGGCACTAGTTAAAGGCATGAGGATCCAATGTGATGTTCGTTGAAACCAACATGTTTGTCAAGTGTCGAAAGAAAAATTCAAGTGTCTTGGTTTCTTAAAACAGTACAAGAATTACTTCACTCCGTCTGATCTCCTCACTATTTATACCGCCTATATCTGACCGAAAATGGAATGCAACGCCCATATCTGGGTAGGTGCTTCAAGGTATATCTTGAAGCTTCTGGATCGGGTGCACAGGAGTGCGTTGAAGCTTATCCATGACAGTAGGCTATCCAGCTATATTGATTCGTTGGAGCATCATCGGAATGTGGGTTGTGTGTCATTATGATAGATATTACCACGGTAGGTGTTCAGCTGAGATGGGCGAACTTATCCCTGAGACGAGGGTGCATGCCCGTAGTACGAGGCTTTCCAGCAGATCAAATCCGTTTGTGGTCGATTGTCCAATGTCTCGCACAACGCATTACAGAGAAAATTTGTTTCTCGGTCAAACTAGCTGTATGTGGAATAAACTCCCGGTAGTAGTCGTTCCAGTCGGCAACAATTTGGAAAAATTCAAGTTAAATGTCCACAAACACTACTCTCTCTTTCCTTTTCCTTATAACCTATTTTCCTAATGCCAACACAATGCATTACATTAGTAGAAGGCATCCCCTGAGTGTTGGCTTAAAGTACAAAAAAATGTAAAATAAAGCCATTATGGCATTAGTCGCCTTGACAGTATGCATACTGCAACGCAGGTTGCTATCAAGGGTGAGTAAAACTAATTGCTTTTAAGAATGAAAGATCAGCAGTTATGCTTAAGGTTGCCATTAGCCAAGTGGAAGAGATATGGCCTGAAGCCAAACTGGAGGTCGTGAACAAACATGATATTAAGCCTAGGGCTTAAGCATCGACTCCGATGGCTACAAGTTACACTGCAGTCATTCTGAAGATGATCAGGGTCTGCAGTCCTGACCTTCCAACTCAGAATTAACATATTTCCAGATTGGGTGAGATCACCATCTCACTCGTCGTCATGCTGTGATCATGGTTAATGGGGAATCATTTCCGCTTTTAGCCAGGGCTGACGTTATTATAAGATATGGCTGTTTTCGTATGAGAATCAATGTCCAGAAGCCTATTTTTGATAGAGTCGGCAGGGCAGAGGAATCCGGAAGTGGTTGATATTTGGCAGAGCATCCATACAGTAATGATTGTAGATGGTGTTGATGCCACCGACTTTAGGCTGAAGGGAGGTGCATCTGGCATATTCAAAACAGAATCTGGTAACGAATGCCACCTCTGTAATTACACGTAAATAATACGAAGATTTTTGTTGTCTCCGATTCAGAGCAGATCGGACAAATATCTGTCTTATTCTAACATAAATCTGGGGTCAAATGCGATCTCAATGATAACACAGAGGGCGAAGCCAATAACACGGTGGTGGAATGGATGGAGGAAATACAAGATGTTACGGTTCCTACAAATAAACTTCCTTTACTGTAAGGCAGCCTCAGGTGCACTCATGCTGCACCTGAAGACAGTAGCGGTCGACTTGGTTTGCATCTAAGAGCCCTGGGTGCGCGGTGGAAGGGTTTGCGGATTGAAGACCACTAGATTTAAGTTGATGGTTGGCAAGGGTGAGGGCTCAGAAAGAGCACGCATCTTGGAGAAAAATTGCTTAAATATATTCTTTTTATCAGCTTTTAGTGATAAGGATGTTACAGCAGCTAGCTTGGAGCTTAATGGAAAGTCTTTTTGGCTTGCCTATGCGTATTTCCCAATCAGGGGCCAATACCCGCAGGAAAGGTGAGAGTTTTGATTGGGGAGTCTGAATATAGGGGAACTAGTTAGTAGTGTGCTGTGATGTTAATTCACATCATTCGATATGGGGAAGTACAGAAACAAACGATAGATGCTAGTCACTTTTGGAGTTTTTATTAAGTACTAACCTGTATATTTGGAACAGGGGTGGTGAACCAATTTTTGTTACAAGATGTAACACTTGTATGAGATAGATTGCCTAATAAAATTTATGACTGTAAAATTTTTAAAGAAAATTCTTTCTCAGATCATCGCTACATTTAGTTATTGCTCAGGGAGTGTGTCCATGTTGAGACAGCTTCTAGAAATCTGAAGAGCTAAAAATGTGTGGAAAAAAGGGAAACTTTTTCTGGGCTTTTAGATGAACTACCCTTATCTGAACCACATAGTTTACGGAAATTGACTGTCTGGTTGACCATGTAACAGAAGTAGTAGGTCGCTGGATGCCGGTTGTCCTTCTGATAATGAGTTGCAAACGAGCAGAGATTCCTGCAGAAAGCTCTTCAATAAGGAAAATTATTCAAAAGCAGACAAGATCTCTGCTTATACGATGCAACTAAATAGTTATGAGAAGATGATTAGAATTGTCAAATGTAATTCTTGGAAAAACTTCTGTGGAAACATAGAAGACATTTCTAAGACATCCAGGCTACTTCTTGCACCCTGGGATACCTGAAGGATCCTACTGTGGTGTTGTCTACCTCCAGTTTCTCACGCATTTTCCGGGCAATTCAATGACGCCGTTTCAAGCTTTGGAACGCTCTGACGCCCAAGCATCTGAAAGGTAAAGCAATACGAAGGTCAGAAAATTAAAATGATGCAGAAATAAGGTTATGATCCGAGTTTCCAAGAGGCGCAAATAGCTCAACCTCGTATTTCCCAGGATGGGAGGTGAGAAAGAAGGTCGAGGTCATCACAAAACTGTGGAATGTGGGTTGGTTCATTCACTAGTTGCAAAAGGTGATTGTGTACAGCGAAGAGCTTAATGTATAAGCCCTCGGGAGTCAAGATGAGGCTATTTCATTGTCAATAGATGCAAGGTAAGATGTGTGATGCAGTTTGTGCTAATTATGTTTATTAAAACATAGGTTAGGTAAGGGGTGGTGGAGCTCAAAGTTTTGACCTCCTCGAAGAGACCGGCTGGTTAGTTCATGTTGCATAGAGTTAAACTGACATAAGGTCCATAGCTGCGATTTCTTCCAAATTCTCGATTTCTGCTTTGCCTTATATTTGCTCACGATGCCTGGCCAATGCGGGGCATTTGCACAGAATCTGTTTAACTGTTTCATTCGTATTCGGTTCATCATATATTTTCCAATTGGAATCAGAGATGAGCCCAATTGTTCTTGTTGTGTTAACCACGCTCATTGCAGTGTTTACCAGAAAGAGATGCTGGCAATATAGGAAGTGGATGACTGGTTGAGTTGAAATGTTTCTGAAAACAAGATCTGAACTTAACTGCTGCACGTCGTTAATAAGATAGCCAAGCAGTTTGACATACGACTCATATGGGTCCCAGGGCTCAGAGACATGGAGAGGATTGCAAAGCCGATGAGCTTGCAAGACTGGGAAATTCAGGTTCCAATAGAATTGGAATTTGTTGGTATGTTTCTAGAAACTTGCAAGAAAAATATACGGCTTTGTTCCGTTACGGAGACTAATCAGAGATGTGCCAATGCATGGTCGTGTGAGACAACACGACAGATCTGGCCTTCTCCTAATCAGAAGAGCACAAGTGAGCTGCTATCGCTCAAAAGAGGAGAGATTTCGACTGTGGTTGCTATAATTTCCGGGCAGTGTCTTAAAGGGAAGCACGCAAAGCGGTTAAATGTGCTGTCAAGAAGAGGAGTTAGAAACTGTAGAACACTTCATATACCATTGCCCGGCAATACCTGGTCAGAGACTTGCTTCACTGGGATCTACACGATCTTTCTGATTTATCAGATGTCAAAAATCAATATATTAGGAGTTTCATAAAAAGTTCAAATTGGTTTAACGGCAAAAACCAGTGGGGGAACCTATTACAGTCCCGTGTATCACAATGTACATCAGAGTCTATGTGTGCTGACATAGAATGCAGCGGCCACTTACAACCTAATCCAATTGGTCTTGCTTGGAAAGCAATAAGGCAGTTTCCTATGACCATTCCCGTGAGTGAACGACATTCTCTTTATGTTAAGAGAAAGTTGTTGGCGAGTTCTTGTCGTAACGCGGTCAGATTATTTTGGAAATTCTACTTGTACTTAACTCTCTCCATTTCTTATTCGCCTTGGAAATACACAGGATGATTGAAAAGATAATCTGGGACTTTATGTTAGTTATCTTTAACAAAATAGGTAAATGAGGGCCGGAGTTGAAGAACGTTGCGACTTAGCTGTTTTATTTCATTTTATGAGAACCTGAAGGTCACGGAATTTGCTTCATGATATTGATCGTTACGGTAAGGTTACGTTACATCAACGTTCCGCTGACCCAGCCTCAATTCGTACAATCCAGTCTATAACATAATATACGGTCACGTGTCGACTGTAGGTAGAGTAGTTGTATAGATGCACGCTCATACGAGTACTACGACATGACTGACTACGAGGAACAACTTTAGGAAAAGTTTAACCGGTCTCATTATGAAATAAATGTATGGATGGATGTTCCTCCACTACATTTGTACTATGACTACTACTACAGTACTAGTAATCCACCCAGATTGTAAAGTACAATGTCGATGTTATACATAGTATCCGTACGAGTACTACAAAACATTTTTTTGGGATATAAAAAGTTATAGTAAAAATAGTAGTAAAGCTTTCTAGTGACTTTTTGTTTGTAGTTGCTAAGGAATGTTTATGCCATTCCGTTTTTTTTTGCTTTTTTTGCCTTTTCTGCACACAAACGATTTAAATGGGGTTGAAACTAGCACGAGACGTCACGTGAGGATATGACACAGACAGAAAAACACTTAAACATATTTATGTCCAAAAATTTATTTTTTATGTACAACTTTGCAATAATGATGATGATGATGATGGTAATAATGACGATGATAAGTTCCTTTTTAAATTTTTTGCAATAGTTTGTATGTTTTATTACAAAAAGGTTTTTTAGGAAGAGAGAGGGAAAAGAGAGCAAAGGAAGGGATGGGGAGTTGGGTTAGGGGGTGACAATATAAAGGTGTGATAGTTTTATTGAGATTGAAGTTATATAAATTTCTGTGATTGTAAGGGAATGTTGTAAAACGAAAAATCATGGGACTAGTTTTCGGAGGCGATAGCAATCGAAACTCCACTGGAACGTATGATTTTTTTAATTTTTCTTTTTGCCTAAAATTATGCTTTGATTAATACTAGCTTTTTAATTTGTGCTCATTTTTCTATGTTTCACGGTTGTAAAAAAAATACATTAAAAGCTTGTATTATTCAAAGCATAATTTTAGGCATACAGACAAATAGAAAAATCTCTCGTTTAAATAGAATCGATTCGCTCGATAGCGAATTAGCCCCTCTGGCTAAATCTCAAGGTTGATAGAGATCGACATTTTTCCCAAACGAACGATTTACAAGCTTTTCATTCTTTTCCAACACTGAAACTTAAAAACATGAAAAAATGATATAAAAAGCTTGTACTTATCAAAGCACAATTTTAGGCATACTGAAACGAAAAAATTGAAAATCACACGTACGAATAGAATTTCGATCGCTTTCGACTCCGAGAACACGGTGATACAAAATCGAGCTTTCCGAATTGAAGTAGGGTGGAACCAAAAGCAAATTAAAGTTCACATCTTTCTTTAGGAAAATTCTCAGATTTTAAGATAATTTTTTAAAGATATTTTTTTAATGTTTAAAAATTGAAATGATGATTTCTGAATAGAGCACCCCATTACCCGGGTTTCGGTCTACCCGGTTTTTGTGTTCATCGGTCTACCCGGTTAACTGGACTGTCAGTCGACCGGTCTAGCCGGGTAGACTGGTTTTTACATATTTTTTTATTGAATTTAAATTAAGAACAACTTTTACGAATCAATCATGGGCCGAAAATGAAGTATTAAATTAGTTTAGTGTTATTTTCACAAAAACTTAAAAAAATTCTACATATTTTTATGGAAAATGCAGATCTGGGGAAGTATGTAGGTCTGATTACAGGCCATACTGGCTTGAAGGGTTATTTGAAATTGTTAAAATTAATTGAAGATGACTTGTGCCGATGGTGCGGGGACGAAGAGATAGTAGAAGATTCATTCCATTATCTTTGTCAGTACCCTGCACTATCTCGCACTGGATTTAATTGTTTTGGCTCTTATTTCTTTCAGAATATGGTGGAACTTACAATATGAGGGATAATCCCGTGGAAGATGCTAAAATATATTAGGCTGAGTAAATTTGATGAAGCACATATGTGGACTTAAATCGTCATGCTATGGGACAAGAAGATAGAAGAACTTGAACTAATGTGCAAAGAAGCCCAACACCCCCTTTTCCCGAGGTATCACAATGGATCAGGATTTGGTTTTGTGGACATATTTTTTTTACTTAAAACTAAAAATGCTGATATCTCAAAAACTAAGCACGATAGAGCAAAATCGAGAAAATTTTTTCACACGATAAAAAGTTAGGTTCCTCTTTACTTGTACATATAACTTGACCACAAAAATATCTGAAAGTCCTGAGATCAAAAGTTTTTGAGTTATTTTATTTTCAATTTTTTTTATGACCCCTAAACCTATTACTTTACTACTTTAACAGCCGATTTCTCAAAGTATTTGTTCTAACACTAGGAAAAAAAGCTGTGGGTAGATCGGCAGTTATGTCTATAGTATCCTTGTTCCATATGGAGTCATTTAAAGCAACCACAAAAATGTGCCGTTCTAAAGACCGAAAAAGGCCGTCCCAATTTCATGTAAATACATTCAAATAACAAGACTGTACGAGTTTAACAACCGATTTCTCAAAATTTTTGTTTTAAGACCGGGACAAAAAGCTGTGGGTAGATTGTCAATTATGTTTAAAATATCCTTATTCCATATGGAGTCATTTGAATCAACCATAAAAAAGTGTTGTCTTAAAGACCGAAAAAGACAGTCGAAATGTTCATGTAATTTAGTCTTTAGGACGTAATTTAATCTTTAGGTGGAAAGCAAACGACTTTATGAGTTTAACAGCCGATTTCTCAATATTTTTGTTTTACGACAGCTTTTTGTTTTGGGTCGGAACAAAAATTTTGAGAAATCATCTGTTAAACTCGTAAAGTCTTGTTTTTTCCATGTATTTTCATGAAATTGGGACTATCTTTTTCGGTCTTTAGGACGGCAATTTTTTGTGGTTGCCTCAAATGACTCCATATGGAACAAGGATACTCTCGACATAATTGCCGATCTACCCACAGCTTTTTGTCCCGGTCATAGAACAAAAATTTTAAGAAATCGGCTGTTAAACTCGTAAAGTAATGGGTTTTGGGGTCCTAAAAAAAATTTAAAATAAAATAACTCTTAAACTTTTGATCTCAGGGCTTTCGAATGTTTTGTGGTCAAGTTCTACAAGTAAAGAGAAACAAAAATACCTTTGGACTTTTTATCGTGTGGGCACTAATTACCGAGATATTGGCTTTTTAAAATTTTCCGAAATGCGAATTTCTACCTAGAGTCCACACCTGGATAGAGGAAGGCTGATCCATATTTTTCTCTGTAGTCTTTCTTTTGAAAATTTTCCCGGTTTTGCTCTATCTTGAATTTTTAAGCTTTAAGCCTGCTACTCTGTTTTTTAAGGTGAAAATTTGACTTCAAATCGCAATAAAACATTTATAAATCAATAACTTTTGACAATATAAGAATGAAACGACCATAACAAAACTGAAATGTTACTTTTTCAAAGCAATTTATATTATCTTGTATAATAAAAATGGGTGCAAACTATTTTAACCATTTCCTTGTAATTCCTCACGTTGCCAAAATTTATTTGACAGATTTATTCCCGTGAAATCGAACAGAGTACTATGCTTTAAGCAAAGTACTCTGCTTTTTACGGTGACAATGTGACTTAAACTTTAAACGCCTCAAATCGCAATAAAACATTTATAAATCAATAACTTTTGACAATATAAGAAAGAAATGATTATAACAAAACTGAAATATAATAAAAATGCGTGAAAACTATTTTAACCATTTCCCTGTAATTCCTTGGTTTCCAAAAAAAAAAATTTATGGAGTTTGAAAGAATTTTCCTGTGAAATCGACTAGAGTACTATGCTTTAATGAAAAAAAAATTAACAAAATTGTTCGAATTGTAACGAAGTTTTGAAAAAAATAAATTTTTTTACATAATATTTTAGTTTTGACTTTTGAGTCAACATTTTTGAAAACAAAAAAAAATATTACTAACAATGTTAAATTCGGCTGTGCCGAATCTTTTATACCCTCCAACACGTTTAAAATTAAAAAAAAAATCGCTGGGGCGTCTTTTCTTTTCGCGGGGGGGGGGGGGGGGGCGGAATCGGTGGGGGACACCTTTACTCAACGGCGTCTGCAGGACTGTTTTTCAGTGAGATTCGTGTTTTCCAATACATATAAAAAAAATATTTTTTTGTTGTTGTTGTTGGGCCCCCCCCCTGTATACGCCGATGCCTTTACCGCCGCTATATATGTTTATAAATTATTTGTTTATGATATTTACGCTTAAATAATACATTTTTATCGTTATTTTTAATTAATTTCTATAACCACGCCTCAAAAAAGGGGCGGCCTGGAAAAAAATCGAATTTCCTAACCCCGTTGGTACAAGCGCAGGTCTATGAACATAATATGGCATAAAAAATGTTACATTTGATGAGCAAAAATTAAAAAATTACCCGGGTAGTCCGGTCGACCCGTCTTGAAAACCGGTCTACCCGGGTAGACCGAAAGCCGGTCTACCCGGGTAACCGGTCATGAACATAGCCTACGCATAGGCTCTATTTCTGAATATAAAACACATTTACGAGTTAAATTTCTAAAGGATACGTTAGCTTTAACCGGAATGAATTTCGATGCAATCGGTCCAGTACCTAAGTACTTACTCAATAGCCAAATTAGTTAACATAAATCACTGTGCACCGTTGCGTATGATTGTTATTTAAACGCAATTACCAGATTAAGTATACGCCACTTATACAAATTTTAATTAATTACACTACTAAACATTTTGAAAAAACTGGATGCGACTGGGACGCGACCTTACACACAAATCTGGTCTCCAAACTTTTCCATCACATCAGGTTTTTGAGAAAATTAAGGTCAAAGTTCAAAAAAATCGACGTTTTGGCCATTTTTGACAACTCATAGCGGATGAACCCGCTGTGATAACGACTTCAAAATAAGTCGAGGGTAAAGCTTAAACATTGCTCAATTTCAAAATAAGTATTGAGTACTCAGTTGAAAAAGTATCGAGTAGATTGAGCAGTCAAAAGTAACCACATCTTACAACACTAAACCTGAGGTTGTATTTTCATCAATAGGGGCCCCCGTAGGCTAGTTGGTAGCGTGCTAGCCTTTCAACGTGGGGGTCGTGGGTTCGATTTCCACAAGAGCCCTTGGTTTTTCGCTGCAACGAGACGACGGTCATTGTTACCAGTTCTCGGTTAGGTTGAATTTATTAAAAATGAGTTGTAAATAAATAGGAGAATAAATAAAAATAATTGATCATGTGATCAAAAAACTATACTACTATTATTATTAGTTAAGGTTTTCAGGGTATACCTCTCAGAATGAATTTTTCTATAGAACCATTTCCAAATTTTAAAAATGTATTCTTTTAGAAAAGTTTTAAAACTTAAGAAAATGTTTGAAATTTTAAGTTTTTCTATTACCCAGCAAAAATAAATCGAGATTTTGGCGACACAGCATCTTTTTATAGCATACCGAAGCGCATCCAAGGAGCGCTCTTGAGGATGCAGTAAAAGTAAGGGGGAAAAAATAAAATTTTTTGTTAAGATTTTTTATATCAAACTCAAAATATAAAATTATATTTTGATAAAATTTCATACATGCTTTCCTTTTTAATATATTTAACACTTTTTGAATAAAAAACCATGAGTTTTGGACAAAGATACATGATTTCACTGCATCATTATTGCGCATTAATCAGCGCTGCAAAGAGTGCTTCAATCATAACACCTCACATTTTGAGTGAAAAAAAATTGAGTACACTATTTTTTTACTTTAATTTCAGAAAATACAAATTATATTACAAAAAATGTCCAATCATATTTTAGAATCTCCAATTATATTTCTAAAATTTCAAATATAATTGAAATTTTTTGAAATGTAATTAAAATTTTTTTAATTATAAATGGTAATATCTGAAATATAAATGGAAGTTTCTGAAATATAATTTGAAATTTTCGAAATATAATTGGATTTTTTTTTTTAAGTAATTGGATCTCTTAGGCGATATTTCTTCCAAAGTTTTCTGTTTTTAATTTTATTGAGTCATTTGCTGAAAGAAATATGAAATGAATTTGAGACACTTTTCCAAATAGAAAATATCTGATGTTTTGAGGAATTTTGCCCTTAAAAAATCTTACACAATTTTTAAAATTCATGTTACTAAAAAATACACTTTCTTATTGAAAATCAATGCCAAATATCGTCAACCAAAATCTCGGTAAACTAGTCTAATTGGTCCATAATGGATACTTCTCTCCCACATTCATTACACAATTTCCAATATCCATCACCATTTTGCATATTAAATTTTCAGATTTATACATTAATTTTATATTACCCTTAACAAAAAAATAAATAATTCCTTTCATTGCTAGAATTTACCCTTCAATAATATAGATGTACATCATCATTATCGCCATCAATACATTACATTACTTTACATATCAATGAACCAAAAAATTACAAAAATTTTTATGAACAATATTGTGAACAAAATAAAAATGAATTAACACGATAAACCAAGACCGAGTAAAAATGTTTGAATTATTTAACCAAAAATTATATCAAATAAGATTTATTTATGATGAAGAAATGTGATCTGATCTGATCTGATGCACTTTGATTTAATTCTACCTAAGCAAAAAAAAATGATCTTAAGATTCTTTCTATTACAAGATTTTGTGAAATCAACTAATCATGTTCAATTATTTTTGTAATTGATTTAATTAAAAAATTATTCAATATGACACATTAAATGTTATTTTTTATTACTACTTAAGCACATATTTTTTTTAAATTGTAATGCATTATATAAATTATACAATGAAACAGAGTTTATTCTAGTTCGAGGTCTTTTACTGTGTCCGTAATGAAATAACATATTCTACCAAAACATACTCATAGAGTTTCTGCTTTTAAAAATTTGACAATTTGACAATAGTTTCGGAAATTTTCCAATTGTTTCCCATCATGAGAATTTTTTAGAAAATTATGGTAAATCTGTCCTGATAAAAACATCAAATGTTTATATTTTCAATTATATCAACCTTGTGCGAACTACGGTAAAAAGAAATATACAAAATCTATGATTTCGAAATTTGATCAGTATTAACTGTTCAAATTTTGGTCAATCGATTTTAAATCCTGAAAATTATTACCAAATTTTTTGAAAGCAGAAAGAAACTCTATGAGCATTTATTGGGCGAAAATCCCAAGAGAGAAAGAAAGTTAACATAAGTACTTGTAATGTTAACTCATGACGGGGAAAATAAATGACCTCGAACTAAATAAACACTTTTTTTGCACAATATACATATATTATTAATATTATTTTCAATAAAAAATTAAGAAAAAAAAATTATTTCAATTATAATTTTTTCCCTTCATCGATTTTTTTTACATCCCACAAATTTTATGTAATATTTTTGTTTGCATAATTTATAAATTTATTTTTAAACGGTTTTTAAAGTATCATCGTCAGTTAAGCTGATGGAAATAACACGAAAATATAATTTGTTGTTGGCCATAAAAGAACTGAACAAAAAAAAACAAAAACAGATTTTGGAAAAAGCCTTTTACACCATCCATAAATATTTAATATTATACACTTGTAACATCCCAGTTGGAAAATATGTCAATGAGGAAATTTACATAGTGGTTTTGTGCGGAAATGTCTTCAGGTCATAGTTAATTCTTAATGACATTTCATAACATTGTCATCTATGAATGTTTGATTTGTGAGTTTGGATGAATCCTCTATGATATTAATAAGGAAATGTCTTCTGAATACGATTAGTAGTATATGTAGGCTGACCATTCGTACTGATTTGATCAGTACATGTACTGATTTTTGATCACGTGTACTGATCAAAAAACGTTGTACTGATTAGTACTGATTTTTTGAAATATGTACTGATTGTACTGATTTTTGAACAATTCAACATAAAAGTAATTTTATTCGAATATTCTATACAAAAACTTGAATTGCCATAAAATAAGTCGTCAGAGTAGTTTTTTATAACTTAAGTCTGAAATTATAATGAATTAATCTAATGAGATTAGAGTTTATGAATCAAGAGGTTCTTTAACGCAATAATGTATCTGAACATTACGTTATTTTGATCTTCATACATTTATATGAAAAGGAGCACAGAATTTTTGAAGATTTCTATAACGAAAAATTCATGGGATGATTTGTTGTTTATAATTTTAAAAAGATGATGCAAGTGCATAAGTCCAAATGATTCGATGAGAAAATACTAATTGACCCCAAGTTTGTTAGTTTAACCGAAATTTTTTGAGTGTTGTAAAAATCATCAGTGTTTTCCCATAGAAATAGTTTTTACAGAGTTATTTCTGGAAAAAAAACAAAAACTTGGGCGTACTGATTTGAGTTCAGAAAAAAATGGTCACCCTAAGTATATGAAATCATATAAAATTTATAAATCTGGGAAACTTATAAATTTCCAAGAGAAACATAGCAGTATTATTGCATTATTGAGAAAAATAATAGACATACATACATTAAAAAAAATTACTGCGAACTTTGTACTCTTGCCCAAAACATTAAATCATGATAATGTTTTGCGGAAGATTTGGGTGTACTTGCCAAAGCAAAGTTTGTAAGAATTTAACACTCTCACTTGTTTAATGTACATTTGATAAACAAATGGAACATTTTTATGTGAAAAGTTTAGACTTGTTGAAAAAGTACCCAGGCAGAAACTGCCAACCGTTCCAAAGTAAAAGCCCCGGCAAAGCACTTTATTTTTTGTGTAGAAGGTAGTATGAATTCGAAAAAGTGCTTTGCAAGCGCTTTGCCAATGTTTTTCTATTTAAATCCGTTCAAAGTATACATTTTTTATTAAAATTTATTAATTTTCATAACAATTGGAATATTTTTTATTTCCCTGCAGGATAAGTGGCCGGTCCTTGATAGTTCTCGTGATATGTCACTTAGACACAATGACCTACATACTACAAACTTGACACCTTTTATATAGAAACACCTGTTTGTTTCGTGAGGAAGTGTCTTAAACTCCGGATACATCACCCTTAAACTCCGGATACATACCCGTTTCCATTCCATACACCATTTTTTTCGGGACTTTTCCAAATTTTTTCCTAAAAGCATTTTTAATAAATTTTTTATTCCAAAACGCAAAGAAAACTGCAAAAAAAATTTCCGGGACTTAGAAAATTGTTCAAAGTTTGTTCAAAATTTTTTTTATCCTAATAAATGAGTCAATAATTTTTTTATCCTTATTTAATAAATTTCTTTATTCAAATATACACCTAAAAAAGTTGTGTCTTGTGGACTTATGTATACAATTTAGATACGTCCCATTTTTTGTTCTAAAAGTGCTATATTCTGTTTTTAAAGCGCTTTCTAAGCGCTTTAAAATAGCAACGGCATACCGTTTACCGTGGTTATCATTTTGGACGCTGGGAGAGTACTAAACTGTGATGCTTTCCCAGCACACAAGCGACCATAAAAGGTACTTTGCCAGCGCTCTCCCGTTCGTATTTTTCTGTCTGGGTAGTTTTGGTAAAAAAAAGGGGAAAAATGTTTGATGAAAAAAAGTTTTTGATAAAGACAAAATGCTTTTGATGAAAACGAAAAATTTTTTATAAAAAAAAAAAATTGTAATGAAACAAAAATTTTTGTTTTTTTTTTTTTTAAATTTAAGAAAAAAAAAATTTTTGATGAAGAAGAAAAATTTTTTATAGAAAAATAATTTTGATGATAACAAAAAATTTTTTTTTTGAAACAAAAATTGGAGAAGAAAAAATTTTAAATGAAAAAAAAAATTTTTTTTGATAAAAACAAACATACTTTGATGTAAAAAAATTTATGAAAAAAAATTTTTATGATGAGAAAAAAATTGATTAAAAAATTTGAGAAAAAAAAATTTAATGAAATAACAAAAAAATTTATAAAAAAAAAATATTTGATGAAAAAAAAAATTTTTTTGATGAAAAAAATTTGATAAAAAAAATATGGCGAAAAAAAATTTGATGAAAAAAAAAATTGATAGAAAAAAGAAATATTTCATGAAAAAAAGAAATTGATGGGGGGAAAAAATTGATGAAAAAAAAAAAAAAATTGGTGGAAGAAAAAAAAATTTATGACAAAAATTTTTTTTTGTTGAAAAATAATTGTTACTTTTTATTCACCAGCTGGTTAAAAACGGGTTTATTCACCACGAGGTGAATTATTATCCAAGTTACAAACCCAAGTTACTAAAATTTTTGGTTTTAAGGAAATGAAAATAGCAATTTTTATTTTCTTTTTCGTTAATTGTTAGCTTATATAGTCAAACTGAGGTGGTGTACTGCAACTTTTTTTAAAATTAGACACCAGCCTAAAACCATTATAATGTTTAAAAATTTTGGATCAAATAGTTGGATGTGAGACTAATAAACTGGAAGGTTCAAATCCAATTGGAAATAAAAACGGCGATAAGTTATTTCTTAACCCTCTAACCGGCCATTTTTGTTTTTCAATAAAAACATTTGATACCCTACACCAGTCTTTTCCGGAAAAAGGGTTCCAAGTCCAAACATGGACTGATTGTATCTGTCTTTTGTTAGATCTTTATTTAGTGTAGAAAACACACACTGATCAAATTTTAGTGGAATTGGTTTATTTTTTTGTCAATATACCAATTTAACTGAATATCGGTCAAAGTTTTTATATGGGGGACTAACAAGGGAAGTCTCCCTGGTGTCACCCTCCGATCTTCATGAAATTTGGATATGTTGTTAAGAACGGAAATTAATTCGACACGTATTTTTTTTAGCGGCCCAAACTCATTTTTAGGTGGGGTCGATTTGTATGCGGGGAAATTGACCTTTTTCAGTTTTTTACGATTTACGCCTATTTAAACAAAATTAATATAGGCATGTGTGGTATCAGATTAAAGGTATTAAATACCTATCTCGTGGTGCTAACAACGGGCCAAAGAAGTTAATATTTTTCGAATTATTAACAAAAATGTCCTAAAATTTTGGTATTTTACTTAATATGACGAAAAGTTGTGCATGTTTAGACACGTTCTTAGCACACGTAGATAGGTTTTCCAAAGATCTTTCATTTGGTATGTACAATGACTAGGTTTCTTGGCATTATATAGGAGATAAACGAAAAAAACTGAAAAATGAATTTGGGCCGCAAAAAAAAAATACGTGTCCCTTTATTTTTTCTGCTCTACAAAATAAAACTAATTCCATAAAGATCCGCGGGTTACACTAGGGAGACTTCCCTTGTAAGTCCAAAAATAGTCCTATTATATTCCGATTTGATTAGGTTACTTAAATACACGTTTAACACCTAAAAATAATTTTTTTTTCAAATATTTTCATTTTTATGAATTTTGAGGGAATTATGTGAATATCGGGTAGGTGGTTTGTATGGGGACTACCAGAAGGACTGACCCGACCCCTTTGAAATTTGGAATACAAAATTTGTGCATACAAAACTTGATTACATGCTGAATTTCAGAGCGATATCTATTATAATACGGTTATTAGAGTCATTTAAGCCGAATCAAAAGGGGGCGTTTGTATGGGGGCTAGGTCTTAACCGATTTTCTCCAATTTCAACAGGCTTCGGTCTAGGGTTAAAAGATGCTTAAGTTTAAAATTTCAAGACAATTGATTGAAAATTTCGACCTGTATCGTGCTTAAACCAAAAGATGGACAGACGGAAGGACGGACGGACATCGCTAAATCGACTCAAAAAGTAATTCTGAGTCGATCGGTATACTTGAAGGTAGGTCTAGGCTCAATATTTCGGGTAGTTACAAACATCAGCACAAACTCATTATACCCTGTACCACAGAGTGGTGTAGGGTATACAAATATTCCTAGGGTAATTTGGGAACGGAAAGTCCATTTCTGTACTCAGAAAGTTAATATGATAAGAAAGGCTCATGGAAGTTACCAACTGGGATTGTATGAATAATATGAAATATGTCAATATTGTTACATGTTGTACGCAGACAGTGGAATGAGAAGCTGAAACTCTGACGCAAGTAAACGAAAGGGCTAACAACATAAAACATACTTAAATAGAGAATATTGAAAATAAGGTTTTCGTACACTTACAAAAAAACCTCGTAAAATGCAAAAAAAAAGTTTGTTATTTGTATTTCTTGTTACCTCCTATTTGACAAAAATTCCTTGTAATTTTACAAGCTTTTTACCAATAATTTTGTTATTTTACAATTTTTTTACCAATAAAAATGTAAATTTACAACTTTTTTGACGCGATAACATTTACAAGGAATTCTCGTGATTTACTAAATTTTTTGCTACCTCATATTTAACGGCAATTAAATATGTTTTTTTTGTAATTTTACAAACTTTTTGACAATAAAATTGTAAACTTACAACTTTTTTGACGCGATAACATTTACAAGGAATTCTCGTGACTAGATGTTTTTTTGTAAAATTTCCTTGGAATAATATATAAATAACAAAAAAATTTTTCAAATTACAAAAAAAAAGTAAATTTCGATCGAAAATTTTTTTAGAAATTTGTAAAATAACAAAAAAAATTGTAAAATTACCAAAAAATTTAAATTTCGATCGATTTTTTTTTGTTAAAAAAAGTAAAATGTTGGTAAAATGGCACGACACTTTTTCTAGTAATTTGACAAGTTTTTTTTTTGTGTGTAGTAAGATTAATGACTTAAAAAAGGGGTGATGCAGGGTGGGTATAAATTTACAACTACGTAATAATTGAATAAACATTTGTCATAGTTATTGACAAGGTTTATAAGGGGACTGCTGGTCTTATAGGTATAACACAGTTTTCATTTTTTAATAGGAAAAATTTCCTTAAAATTTGTGAGTTTTTATATACAAAATAGGGAGGCGCCCCAGTAGGCTAGTTGGTAGCGTGCTAGCCTATGAGTCTGGGGGTCGTGGGTTCGATTCCCACTAGAGGCCTTGGTCTGTTTCGCTACAACGAGACGAAGGTCATTGTTACCAGTTCTCGGTTAGGTAAAATTAGTATATGATTTGTAATTATATGGTAATTCTTAATAAAATAAAATAAAAAAATATATACAAAATAGATCAAAAAATAGTTGAAAACTGAACAAATATACTAGGAAACTATAAAGGCAAATACATTTGAATGTGTCGGGTATTTATAAATTTTTCTTCCCCAAATTCCCAAAATTCCCCAAATAAAACAAATTATACCCTGCAGCTTTGGAAACTGGTAGGAAATTGATACTATAATATTATAAGTTTAATTGTATTTTAAAAAGTGTTTTTGTCACTCAAAAAGATTTTTACATCCAAATATAGTTTACACTCAAAAAAATGTTTGTAATGCTTTAAATTTGTTCACTTACATGCTTTTAAAGGAATAAATAAACTTACCTGGAAAGAAAAAAAGTAATATATTTTATAAGTAATGCTTTGCATTTTAATATTTAAAAATTAATGTTTAAAAATTAGTATTTAAAAATTACAAAAAAAAAAACTTTCCTAAAAAATTAACAACCCAAGTAAAAAAGTTTTGATAAAGTCATATATAATTTTATAAACACCATATATAATTATATGGAATTTGATGCGAAAAATGAGTCGATAAAACCATATAAAATTCTATCAATGTTGATTAAATTTTAATAAAATTTGATATAATTTTATGCGAAAATTGACCCCCTATATGAGGCATTCCACACCAAATGTCCAGCGAAAAAAAACATGTGTACCGTAAACTTCTGAATAGGTGGTATGGATAGCCCTATATGGAACTTAGAAAATTGCGTTTTTGGTTTTTCAATTTTTCAAAAACTGGGCTTAGGAGGCGTGGTCAAATATTGGAAAAATGGTCAAATTTGTGGCGAGTTGCCTTGATTAAATATTTATCACATTAAAACGGAATGCACCACAATGTCAAAAATTTACGTTCTTATATAGTTTTGTATGGGCTATCGATAATTTTTTTTTTTTTGGAAAATTTTGAGAACCCGTTCTGAAATTTTCCATTTTTTAAAAAAGTCAATTTATCAAAAATCCGGCCACTTTTTTTTTTCTTTTTTATTTATTTTTTTAAAAGTTTAGATGTTTGTCCATCCACACAAAAAAAATCAGAAACACGTTCATCGTTTTTTTCGAGAAAATCGCATTTGAACTTTAAATTTCATAACAATTTAGTAATATGCTTGTATTTTCTTGTGTCAACAGAGCGTATGACGAATATTTATGTAATTAATATTACTCATTCGCAACTTTAAAACAAAGAAATACAAGCAAATAACAAAATTGTTATGAAATTTGAAGTTCAAATGCTATTTTCTCGAAAAAAAAGATGAACGTGTTTCTGATTTTTTTTGTGTGGATGGACAAACATCTAAACTTTTAAAAAAATAAACAAAAAAGAAAAAAAAAAAGTGGCCGGATTTTTGATAAATTGACTTTTTTAAAAAATGGAAAATTTCAGAACGGGTTCTGAAAATTTTCCAAAAAAAAAAAAAATTATCGATAGCCCATACAAAACTATATAAGAACGTAAATTTTTGACATTGTGGTGCATTCCGTTTTAATGTGATAAATATTTAATCAAGGCAACTCGCCACAAATCTTACCTTTTTTCCAATATTTGACCACGCCTCCTAAGCCCAGTTTTCGAAAATTTGAAAAACCAAAAACGCAATTTTCTTAGTTACATATAGGGCTATCCAAACAACCTATTCAGAAATTTACGGGACACATGTTTTTCTGTAGCGGGACATTTGGTGTGGAATGCCTCATATTTGATATAAAAACAACAAAATTGTTTAATCATATATAATTATGTAAAATTATATCAAATTATATAAAAATTTATATAATTATATAGAATTACATAAAATTATATATATTTATATATATTTTGATATAATTATATATAACTTGATATAATTTTATGTAATTTTATATATTTTTATATAATTTGATATAATTTTATGTTATTTTATATAATTATATATAATAATATCTATTCGCTAATTTTTCTAAATTTATATAAAAAATAGTGGGGCAATTTTCGCATAAAATTATATCAAATTTTATTAAAATTTAATCAACATTGATAGAATTTTATATGGTTTTATCGACTCATTTTTCGCATCAAATTCTATATAATAATATATGATGTTTATAAAACTATATATGAGTATATCAAAACTTTTTTACTCGGGAAGCCAAAAAAAAAAACGGTGAAGCCAATTACAGAGCAGTAATTTCAAAATGGTTACTGACCCAACAGAAATTTTTCTGAACTGGCAGCAGTTTTTGGAAACGAATCCCGATTCAAGGATTTCATCCAAACCACATAAGTTCATGCATTATTCCCTAAGACGATGCCACAGTTTAGAGCGCTAGTTGGTAGCACTGAAAAAGCGCTCTTAAGATGCAGAGAAATCATGTGTATTTTCGCGCTAATTGGAGTATTCTTTCTTATTATCTTATAAAATTCTTTAAACATTTTATAAAGAAGGGGAAATTATCTGAGAATTTGTTTCAAGGAGAAATCTAAGTGCCGTATACAAAATAAAAATCAAGAAAAATTTTGAGTTTTCTAGAATTTTTATAAAAAAAAATCTGAATTCCAAGAAATTTTTTTATAATAAAGATAAAATCGTAAGGGGGGCGGGGGTGCTAGTTAAAAATAAATAGACGAGAACAAACATTTTTGGAAGTTGTGCCCCCCCCTCCCCTCTTTTCAAAATCCTGTATACGTCGCTGGTTTTAACTTGAAAAAATTAATTCAGAAATATTTTTTAAATTTTTTTTTTTAAATATTCAGTCTGGGACTTTTTGTATGGAAAATATTTCTTAGAACTGAGACTTTTTCTATAGGAAAAATGTCTTAGAATCTGAGACTTTTTTTACAGGAAAATGTTTAAAAATTTCTCAGAATCTGAGACGTTTTATATTAAAAAATTGTCTAAGAATCTTCAAATTTTTAATAGAGAACATGTTTCTGAATCTGGGGCTTTTTCTATAGGAAAAATATTTTTGAGTCTGAATATTTTTCTATAAAAAAACTTCACAAAAAAAACTTCACCGAAAAAAATTCATGCCTTATATGAACGAAATGTTTAGTACAATGTACGAAAAGTTTCGTAGTTTTTGCTTACGAAATTATTTCGTAAAAATTATAAGTTTTTACGAAAAAGTTTACTACATTCTACGAAATATTTTTTTGTTTTTACGAAACAATTTTCTATATTATACAAATAATTTCGTAAATTACAAAAATTAATTCGTACATATTAGATATAAAAAATTAGAAAAAAAAGTCATGTCTTATATGAACAAAATTATTCGTACATTGCACGAATTGTTTCGTAATTTTTGCTTACGAAAATTTTTTTAGTAAAAATTATATATTATAAATTATAATATATAAAAAATTTACTACATTCTACGAAATATTTTTTTGTTTTTACAAAACAAAATAAATTCGTAAATTACAAAAATAAATTCGTACATATTAAATATTTCTTTTGAGAAATCACGTGTTTCGATCTCTTCAAGATCTTGTCAAGATCCTATACTACAAGTAGCATAAGCATATTAGTAAAGTATATATTTTTGTAAATTTACAAAAAAAAAAATTTTAAATTTTTAAGAATTTTATTTAAAAATTTTTTTAGAAAAAAACATCTTCTGCACAAATTTTCCAACGAATTTTTTTTTTCGGACACAAACATTTTTTTTGCGGTTTGAAATTTAAAAAATTCATTAAAAATGCTTTAAGGAACTTTGAAAATTTTGTTATTGCAAGTCCTATATGAAAGGTTTCAAAGTTTGTGATGGGTCATTTGGTTCCGTGTGACATGTCACGTGATATATCAAGGACCGGTTACTTTTTGTGCAGAGGAATTTAAAATTTTTATGATTACGAAATATTTTCGTATGTTTCGTAAATTTACAAAAGTCTGGACTAATTTTTTTTTCGTAATATAAAGTAAATTTTCGTATATTTTACGAAACAAGTAAGTACGAAATTTTATTTCGTAAAATGTTGCATGGATTTTTTTCGGTGTAGGAAAAATATTTTTGAGTCTGAATATTTTTCTATAAAAAAACTTCACAAAAGCTGAGACTGTTAAACAGGAAAAATGAATCAGAATCTGAGAAAATGACTCAGAATCTGAGATTTTTTTAGCAAAAAATTTCGTATACAGTAAAATAATCTCAGTCTGAGACTTTTTTTCTAAAAATTGCTCAGAGGCTGAGACTTTTTCTATAGAAAAAAATGTCTGAGAAGCTTCCACATTTTCTAAAAGAAAAATGTTTCTAAAGCTGAGGCTTTTTATAAAAAAATCTAAGAATTTTTTCAGAATCTAAGTATTTTCCTTTATCAAAAATATCTCAGAATCAAGACTTTTTCTTTATAAAAAATGTCTCAGTATCTGAAATTTTTTCTATTGGAAAAATGTCTTAGAATCTAAGACATTTTTTTAAAAGGAAAATGTCTAAGAAGCTTAGTCTATTTCTATAGGAAAACTGTTCCAGAATCTTAGATTTTGTCTTTGGAAGAATCTTTCAAAAAAATATATATTTGCATGAGAGAAAATGACTTCGAAGCATTAAAGTCGCAAATTTTTCTAATCTTAAGTATCCACTATAATATATATTTTTTTTTAAATCTGATGATTTTAGTAAAGGAAGAATATTTTGGAGTCTCAGATATTTGTGTAGAATTCGAGGATTTTTCTAAGGAAAAGGGCTTTAATTAAAGTTGTTTTTATTCGATCTTTTTATTTGTTAATAATAAAAACGTTGAGCTCGAGGCCAATATTGAAATATTTTTTTAACATGATGTTTTTAGGCTGGTGTCTAATTTTAAAAAAAGTTGGAGGATGCCACCTATATAAGCTAACAATTAACGAAAAAGAAAACAAGAATTACTATTTTCATTTTCTTAAAACCAAAAATTTTAAAAACTTGGGTTTGTAACTTGGATAATAATTCATCTCGTGGTGAATAAAACCGTTTTTCACCAGCTGGTGAAATCAAATTTTTTTTTTTCATCAATTTTTTTTTTTTTCATCAAATTTTTTTTTTTCATCAATTTTTTTTTTCCATCAAATGTTTTATTTCATCAATTTTTTTTTTCATCAAACTTTTTTTAATGAAATTTTTTTTTATCAAAAAAAATTTTTTTTTTTTAAATTTTTTTTTTTTTTCATCAATTTTTTTTTTTCATAAATTTTTTTTTTCATCAATTTTTTTTTATCAAATTTTTTTCATCAAAAATTTTTTTTCATAAATTTTTGTTTTATAATATTTTTTTTCATCAATTTTTTTTATCAAATTTTTTATTATCAATTTTTTTCTCACCAAAAAAAAAAATTTTTTTATCAATTTTTTTACATCAAAAAGTTTTTCTTTTTATCAAAAAAATTCATTCAAAACTTTTTATTATCAAATTTTTTTTTCACCAAAAATTTTGGGTCTATTAAACTTTTTTTAACATAATTTTGTTTTTCGTAAAAAAAAAATCATTTTCTTTTACCAAAACTACTTTTTCACCATGTCTAAGTGTACCCGCACAACATTGTCGGTGAAGTTTTTTTCATACAAATTTGGCAAGAAAAAACGCTCGACCGAAAACCGCCTGAATAAAACCAATTTTATTTCGTCGGGTTTTCTCTCTCTTTGAATTTTTGATATGAAATGTTACCACATTTTTATAAATATTTCGATTATTTTCGATAAAGTAAACAAAAAATGTGATCTCTAAAAAAATATATTTAAAATTCCAAAAAAAAAAACAAAAAAAACTATTGAATATACGAAAATCAAATTTATATTAAAATAAACAATAAAATTAAATAAAAAAAGTGTCGAAAAAGAGAAAAATAGTGTAAATATCAACGCCTGACTGAATTTCCCGCTGTCGCCTTTGTTTTGCGCCTATACTCTCTCATGACCGAAACCGTCAACCGCTCCGACATTGTTGTGCGGGGACTCTAAGCTTTTCGCATAAATATTTTCCATTTGTTTATCAAATGTACATAAAACAAGTGAGAGTGTTATAGCAGGGATGTTAAATGGGGGTTTCAATTTTGTACCAACTTTCACAAAAAATTGTACTTTTTGGACCCTCACGGTACTATTTTTTTATAAAGTCTTTATTGAAAACATGAAAGTGTTAAATTCGGTTGTGCTGAATCTTTTATATCCAACATGCAAACAAATATAAAATAACTAGCTGTTTTGCACCCGGCGTTGCCCGGGTTGAAAAAATATTATTGTATAATGAATGAGTTTTTTATTAGCATACTGCTCAATGACTTTTCACTGGGTTTATGGGTTGAGCGATTTTTTTTTTTGATTTCGCTTAGCGTCGGTGTTTAAAACAGTTACCATTTAGCGTAAATATTAGCACGACAAAATATTGGACGTTTGGGCATTTTTTTTGGGTTCCATTTTGACTTGAAAGGCGAAAAGCTTCGAACAAAGTGAAAAAACGTTTAATTTTTTACTGAAGATATTAGTTGTAAGTTGTTCATCAGTAAAAAAAATGTTTCGAAATGTCAATTAATTTGTAGCGAAAATTTGACAGTCATAAGTTTGGTTATGTTTCGCGCATCAGTAAACAAAAAATAAGCGTTATAATGGAACAGGTAGAAAAAACGTTCAGTACATTGCAAAAGGCGTGGCGGTTTACACCCCCTTGTCCGATCGCCCGTTAATGCAGACTAAAGTTCTCGCTTCGGTTGTACTATCTGTGGAGAAAGTTTTGTTAAAATTTCAGAGTCAATCAAATCCGTGGCACAGATTGAAATGTTAACTGTGCAAAATCCAGATTAGAGTTCTTTTAGATTCTAAATGTCATTTTACTTACCCTTCTCAGAATTTCACAAAATCACAAAATTAAAATTGGCGCACTTAATTAATTTATTTAAATCTATTTTTTTTTAAATATTTTTTTTAATAAAACTTTATAAAAATTATTTATATTTGTTTTGTTTTTTATATGTTTTTAATGAAATTATTAGATATGGAACTTTCACAGAGCTGTATTTTTTCTCTGTTAACGGTTAACATAGGCTAACAGAGCAGATTGGAAACTTCAGAGTAGAACATGTTTGACTCTGAAGTGAATTGAAAAATGTAGTCAAATTCAAAAATATGAAAGTGCAATAGGGAAGGTATACAATTTTCTACAGATTGGAGTACTCCAATATTGTTATTGCGGCTAAAGAGTGATTACGGAACAGGCAGAAAAACTATGGCATACAGTTCCGCATCTTATATGGCATATAGTTGCGAAACAGGAAAAAATATTTTTTAATTTAATACAAAGCATGGCGGCATTTTAAGCCCCTTTGCCCGATTGCTTCGGTTAGTACTATATATGGTGAAAATTTCATGAAAATCGGTTCAGCCGTTTTCCCCTGATTGAGGAACAGACATGTGTCTGTGATTAAAGTTTTATTAAAATCGGTTTAGTCCTTTAAGCATGATTACGGAACATGATGAAAAAACTTTCAGTATGGTACAAAGGGAATTATAAATATATCGTCACCCAAAATGCAAAAGGCCCTAAATAACATTTTATTAATTTTACAGGAAAAGCAAAAAATAGTACTGAACGATATTTTAAATTTGTTAATAACTTTGTTGTTTTTTAATGAATTTGGCAAAAATTTTGTGTGGACGTTCTTTTAATAAATATGAATCAAAATAAATAAAAAAAATATTAAAAAAGTTTTTTGTTTAGTTAGGTCCATTGGCGATTGCCCAATACACGTGTTTTTTTAATTTTGGCTATATAATCGCTAACTTTTATTATGCAGCCAAATGTTGATTAAATAATCCAGAACCAATAAAAAAAATGATTTTGAATTTTTTGTTAGTTAGACCTTTTGCATTTTAGGTGACGATATGCCCCTTTGTCCAAACGCGATCTATTGTGGCTCATAGTTTTTGCCTACTGTCTGTTCTGAAAATATCATAAAAATCGGTTCAGCCGTTTAAGCGTGATTTCGGAAAAGGCAGAAATATCGGTTAATAAAATACAAAGGGGTGTAGAATTTTCCGCCCGTTTACCCAAACGCGATCTATTGTGGTTCATAGTTTACTCCTCGGTCAGTACTATGTGTGGTAAAAATGTCATTAAAATTAGTTCAGCCGTTTATGCTTGAACACGAAACGGGCAGAAATAAATTTTAATTTAATACAAAGGGGCGTGGCATTTTACGCCCCATTTTTCCATCGCCCTCTATGGTGGCTCATAGTTTTCGCCTCGGTTAATACTATCTGTGGTGAAAATTTCATGAAAATCGGTTTAGCCGTTTAAGCGTAATTTCGGAAAAGGGAGAAATAACTTTCAATGCAATACAAAGGGGCGTGTCATTTTACGCCCCCTTTTCGATCTCCCTCTATTATGGCCATAGTTTCAGTCTCGGTTAGTGCTATCAGTGGTAAAAATTTCATTAAAATCGGTTTAGCCGTTTATGCGTTATTACGGAAAAGGCAAAATTAAGTTCCATAAATTAAAAAGGGGCGTGGCATTTTGCGTCCCTTTGTTCGATCGCGGTCGCTTATAGCCTATAGTTCCCGCCTCGGTTAGTACTTTCTGTGGTGAAAATTTCATGAAAATCGGTTCATCCGTTCTCCCCTGATTGCGGAACAGACAGACAGACAGACAGACAAACCAACACTCAGATTTGTAATAATAATAATAATAGGGATAATAGGGATTAAATTGGTTCAATTGATACAACCAATGGTAATGAAAAAAATTTCATTGCCGTTGACATCAATTAAATGGTAATTAAACCATCAATTAATTGGTCCCTTTAATTAATTAGTCCCATCTATGGTTTACATTAAACCACTTTTTATCAGCATTCCTCTTAAGAACACATTTTGTTTTTAATTGCCTCTAGTTTCCCTCGGTTAGCCCTATCTGTGGTGAAAATTTTAGTGAAATCGGTTAAATCGCTTTTTAGTGATTGCGGGACAGGCAGACATAGTTTGTGTGTAGTACAAAGGGGCGTGGCATTTTACGCCCATTTGTCCGATCGCGGATTTTTCTGGTCTATAGTTCCCACTTGGGTTAGTACTATATGTGATGAAAATTTCACGAAAATCGGTACAGCCGTTTTTCCGTTATTGTCGGACAGGCAGATGTAGCTGTAGGATGGAACAAAGGGGCGTGGCATTTAACGCCCCTTTTTCCGATCGATCTCTTTAATGGCCTATAATTACCGCCTCGGTTAGTACTATCTGTGGTGAAAATTTCTTGAAAATCGGTTCAGCCGTTTTTGCGTTATTGCCAGACAGGCAGATACAGCTTTAGCATGGTAAAAAGGGGCGTGGCATTTTACGCCCCTTTGTCCGATCGCGTTCGCTTATGGCCTATAGTTCTTGCATCGGTTAGTACTATCTGTGGTGAAAATTTCATGAAAATCGGTTAAGCCGTTTTTCTGATATTGCCGGACAGGCAGATATAGCTTCAGCATGGTACAAAGGGGCGTGGCATTTTACGCCCCTTTGTCCGATCGCGGTCTCTTATGGCCTATAGTTCCCGCCTCAGTTAGTACTATCTGTGGTGAAAATTTTATGAAAATGGGATAAGCCGTTCTTTAATTATTGCGGAACAGGCAGATATAGCTTCAGCATGATACAAAGGGGCGTGGCATTTTACGCCCCTTTGACCAATCGCGGTCGCTTATGGCCTATAGTTCCCGCCTCGGTTAGTACTATCTGTGGTGAAAATTTCATGAAAATCGGTTAAGCCGTTCTGTACTTATTGCGGAACAGACAGACAGACAGACAGACAGAAAGACAGACAGACAGACAAACCAACAATCAGATTTATAATATTAATAGGGATAACATTTTCTCAAGGACGTTTTTGAAAAATTTCTTAAAATCTGGTCTGCGGAAAAATCTCTCAGTGTCCAAAACTTTTTCTATAGGAATAACTCCCACAACTCTATAATTTGTCGACCGAAAATATGTTCCTGATTGTGAGTGAACATGAAAAATGTATCTGAGTGTGTGAACATTCTTTGATAAAAGTGAGTAAGAATTTCATCAAGTGAACAGTTCATGCAAATAAGGGCGAATAGACAACTTTTTCGAAAACACATTTTTTGCATAAATGGGTAAAAACCCAGAGCTCTACAATCCTCTGGAAAAATTTTGGTAAAATTTTGATTTTTTTTGTCTAAAAAAATGGCTTTAAAAGTGCAATTCATTCAAGCAAAAATTGAAGTCCAATTTTTTGGCAAGTTCTCTTTCGAATGCCT
Organism: Pegoplata infirma; assembly: GCA_963921195.1. Classification (NCBI taxonomy): domain Eukaryota; kingdom Metazoa; phylum Arthropoda; class Insecta; order Diptera; family Anthomyiidae; genus Pegoplata; species Pegoplata infirma. Next base: position 143,090,952 of record OY992540.1, on the reverse strand, counting down.
TACAAAAATTTTGTATATGGGTAGAAGAGAGTTAAAACTTAGTGCTATTGAAAACAAATTTGCAAAAATATTAGCTTTTAACCGTTTTCTGCGTTTTTATTGTCCCCTGTACACTCAAAATAATTACTCTGTTAAAAACTCTGTAAAATGACTGTAATCTCAATTCGACAGATATTTGACAAAGTTATCTGTCGAAATACAGATTTTAAGAATATACTTTGTATTTTCTTGTAACCGAAAAACAAAATTTTATCTGTAATTTTACTTTTTACTTTGTAATCTCTATTTTGCAGATAATAAACAGAGTTTTTTGTTAAAATACAGATTTTATACAGTTTCTCGTAACCAAAATACTAAATTGCAACTGTAATTTTACTTATTGCTCTGTAATACAGTTTTTAAATAAAAAACTCTTCAAAAACTCCCAAATATTTCAACCGCTCTTTAAAAAGCGTCTTAAATTACAATAAAACCTGGTAAATTTTACGAGGATGTCGGGTAAAATTGGGGGTACTCGTAAAATACATCGTAATTTTCACAAAAATAAAAAGAAGTAAATTTACAATTTGGAAGCATTAAAGCTGGCAAATTTACTCGGTGGCATTTTTCAATTGTCAACACTACTTGAACAATAAGGAAAAAGAAATTGATCAGAAATCAAATAGTAAATAAAATAGTAAAATTCTGGTCGCTTTTATCAATATTCTACAGATAATTCTGTAAATTTACAGGTTTTTTTTTATCGAAATCATTTTACTGAGTTTTCTTCGTAAAATAACAGAAAATCTTGCTGGTTGGAAATCTATGGTATTTTCTGCTGGCTCAGCAGAGTATCTCTGTAATTTAACAGAGTGATTATTTTGAGTGTAATGTTCTACAAATGGTATTTTCGTCCATATTCGCATGAACTGTTCAAATGTCAAATTCTTATGTCTTTTCTATAAAAACAAGTTTTTAACATCTGGAAATTTTTCTAAAAAAAGTTTCACAGTTTAGACTTGAAATTTTAGTTGAAAACTACTTTAAACTGTTTTACGACGAGAGCTAAAAACTAAAAAGAGTCTCATTTATGGTGTAAATCGGTATAGCATTAGTTCCCTTATGAACATTTGTTTAAGTAAAGAACAATAATATTTCGATGAAATTGAAATTTATATAATGTACCAAATGAGTCGCGGTAGTACCATGGTACTTTTGATGGTCAAAATGTACCAAAAAAAGTACAATTGTACCAACTTTAACATCCCTGTGTTATAGTCTTTGGTGCCGAATCTTTTATACTCTCGAAAATGTAAAAACATTTTTTTGCACTTATTTTTGCACTCACTTACGAAATGTACAGCTCTTTTCGTTTTTTAATGGGATCCTCGACTAATATTTCAATTCGTTTTGCATGGAATAGCAAAGTAATATAACATCATTTTTTCTAAAAAAAACTTTGCTTTGGCAAGTACACCCAAATCTTCCGCAAAACATTATCATGATTTAATGTTTTGGGCAAGAGTACAAAATTCGCAGGCATTTACACGTAATGTTTTTGAGATATTCACTGTCAAAAACAAATAATGTAACACTTTTGGGGGTCCACTGTTCTTACATTGGACCTCCTGAGTCCAATACAAAACAGCAATCAATATTTTTCTAGCATGTTTCGTTTTCGAGATATTCGCGCTCGAGATTTTCGCATATAAAAATTATCGAACGTAAAAACGGAACATGCTAGAAAAATTTAGATTGCAGTTTTGGACTCAGGAGATCCATTTTATATGAACTTAATACCTATTTTGTGGAAACAACGCAAGAATATGTAACAGTGGACCCCAAAAGTGCTAAATTATTGTTTTTTTTTTTCACTTTTAAACAGCGAAAATCTCAAAAACGGTGCGTGCTAGAAAAATTTAGATTGTAGATTTGGAATCAGGAAAGCAAAATCTATAACAGTCGGTTGAATATTTTACTGGGAGGTTTTTGTTGTTGAACAGTGCAATTATTTAGCAATATCTCAAAATCAAGATCAGCTAGGATTTTCGTGTTAACGATTTTTAAAGTTCTAAATAAAGAGGAATGAACTGCCAATATCCGATTTTGTGCTTCTATTACATCGTCTAGCATTTAGATTCAGAGAATTTTTTTTATGAAAAAAATATCTCTAAATTTTATAAATTTTTCTACACGACGATTTTTTTTCCAAATTTTGGTGAAAAAAATGCGTCAGAATCCGAAAATGTTTCTTTACAAAAGTGTATCAAAATCTATAAGTTGTTTAAAAGCTTCAATATCATAAATTCTAAAGCTTTTCTATGTGCAATCCTAATTAATGTTTCAAAAATCCTAATTAATGTCGCAAATCCGGCTGATCTCTCAGTCATCTAATTCTAATTAACCCAGCAAAAACTTCCATTACCAAGTAATTAACTTTGGGATTTATAACAAAAATAAGTAACTAGTTACGTCCCAATTTCATTGTTAATTACCAAAGCAAGGGGGTTCATGTAAATACATGTTTGTTGTCGTTAGCCTGAGCACAACTTAAAGTATTTATCTTCGCGAATCATCGAATTTGCTTAAAAATGACATTGATTTGTTAGTGCATCTTTTTGCATATTTCGATGAAAATGCATGTTTTGCATATTTTGCTTAAACTTGCATATTTTTTAATATTTATTAAAAAAATCATATTAATTTAGAGAAATTTTATATTTTTCATGAAAAATGTGCAAATCGGTTCATGCATTTTGATAAAAAAGAAATAAAAAAAAAAAATTTTTTTTTGTCAAAAATTTTAAGCAAAAATTGCGAATATAGTGGGAAAAATATAAATTCAATTTTCATGGAGTGATTTCGGTCAAGGGCAGCATCTTAAAGACGGAAAGGAGTGTTCCTATTTTATTTTATTAAACTGTACTGACAATGAGATAAAAAAACTGAAAAAATATATATTTTTTTATTTTTCCTGTAAAAGGGTCCTAATTGCCAATCGTTTTGGGGCAAGCGTTTTCAAATTAGAAAAAATCCGAATTCGGGACGCAATAACATACGTATTTTTAAATGTTTACACTATGGTGGAGCAAATTTAGCATATATTTTGAATTTCGAAAACGTCGGGATCGGAAAAGTTGCATTTTCGGGTCGATATTAACACAAAAATATTGGACCTGTAGGACCATGGGTTTTGAACAAAGTGAAAATTAAACTTTTTTTTTGCTTAAAATATTAGTTTATATTCGGACATTACAAGAAAAGTATTTTTATGGTAAAAAAAAAAATTTTTTGTCAGTAAAATTTTTTTATTTTTTGTATCTTGCTTTACAAAAAAATATTTTTAATTAGTTTTCTGCTGAAAATATAACGTAACATTAACTCAGTGTGGAGAATATGTATATTTTTAAATATCGTATTATTTAATTTGGACAGTAATGCATTTTGAAATTAATTAGAAAAAAAAATATTTATTTTTGAAGAAAAAAAAATTTCACAAGCAAAAAGTTAAAATTTTTTTTTTCACTTTATTCAGAACTTTTCGATTTTCAAGTCAAAAAAGGAACCCAAATCCATTGTCCTACAATTAAATCATTTTTGTGTGTTATTATGAACCCTTAAAGGCAACTTTTCCGACCCCGATGATTTCGAAATTCGAAAAAAAGCAAAATATGTTCCACTGAATTTTATGTTTTACGATTTTTTATGAATAAATATTAAATAAATCAATTTTTAATGGATATTTTTTTAGTTTTTACTGCATATTTTTACATTTTTGATACATATTTTTAGCGCTAAAAACTTTATTTTTAGTGCATGAACCTCCTTGCCCTGTTAATTACTTTAACAAGGCGATGTCATTGGAGGCAAGGCGTGCTTTGTTCGCTTACAAAAAAGCTAACAAGTAATAGCCCATTCCTAGCTCGCTTACGAAAAGTTGAAAAAGTAACTGCATTGTTTGTTTAGTTGCTCTTATTAAATGAGAGAAAATAAATTAAGAGCAGGGTTGCCAGAATTGTTGGGTGCAAAATCGTCAAAAATTTAAGATTTTTATAAAAAAAAATCGTCAAAATCGTCATCCCATTTACAAAAATCGTCAAAAAATCGTCAAAATAAAAAAAGGTATATTTATCCTTGATTAAAGATCAATTCTAACACATTCAAGGGATGTCCGCCCGTCTGTTGAAGACATGATGCAGTTCAATTCTAAAAGAGCTTAATCCATGCAGTTTGGCACAAATATATCTTATGGCCATTGGATGATTCTATTCGAAAATTGGCAAAATCAGACCAGGAAGAACAAAATTCCCCCATGTAAAACTAAACCTACCTCTGATTTTTTTTACAGTTTTTGTTATATTTTTAAGCATATAAAATATTTTTATGAAAGAAAAGGTCATGCAGTTGGGTCAAGTTAATTAAAAATGTATTTGTTTTTCTGTCCACCCTTTTTTGTGGACACTTTTATAAAAAATAATTATGATAAAATTGCATAAATATTTTATAAAAGAAAAAGATTGGTCCTCCGCCAAAAAACTCCTATAAAACCTATAATTTTTTTACATTTTGGAGAGAAAAAGATATGTAAGTAACACTCTCACTTGTTTCTTTTGTCCCTTTTTGTACAAAAATATTGGTGGATAGTTTTTTTTTAACTAACAATAAGCAAAAAATATTCATTGAATACTAAAGTTCTATTAAAATTTTTTTAAAAAGTAGAACAAATTTTCAAGTTTTTGTTATTTTTAAAAATCGTCATTTTTTGGGTAAAAATCGTCAAATCGTCATTTTACTATTTTGGGGAGTAAAAATCGTCAAAATGCAGAGAAATCGTCAAATCTGGCAACAGTGATTAAGAGTAAAATTGTTTTTTATATATTTTCATGAAACTTAACTGGTTTTTAAAATTCAGATTGCAAATCATTTACATCGTAAGTTAAAAGTAATGCCTTTTTTTGGGGTATAAAGTAATGCAGCGTGTAATTAGTACTCATTACCAGGTAATCCAATTGGGCATGGGTACTCTTTACCTAGTTTTTGCTGGGAAGTACAAGAACTCAATTCTAGAAAGTTTTAAAAAAGTAGTTTTACTAAATTAGTACTAATTTTTATTTGTAAAACAAATAATAAAATATTTGACTATTAGTGATATAAATATAATTAATAAACTCAAATTCCAACGAATAGATGCTAATTTTTGTTTTATTTTTTAATTTCTTAAAAAAAAAATAAACAGAAAAAATCTCTGGATATTAACAATAATTTGGGCATATACAGAAATTATCGAAAAAACTCATATATATTTTTTTTTTTCAAATACTTAAACTATTTTAAAATATAATAGTGGTGATCATATTTATGTGTACATACCATCATTTACACCCACATACGAATTATATAAACATAAAGCCAAAAAAACTAAAGAAGTAAGAGTGGTATGTAAGGCTTAGACGAAAGATTTGATACACTACGCGTAAGAAAGTGTCAAGGCTGTAGATTACAAGTTTGAGGGTGGAGATTTTGTTTCCCAACCAACCCCGACATAATAATTTAAGTTGCCACAGGGGGGATTTCTACCTCCCCCCAAAACGATTAAAAAAAACACGTGAAAGTTGGTTTTATTTAAATTATATTTGTATCTCCCACAAAGGGGGCGGGACAAAAAAAACTAAAACTTTCCTGACCCTCTTGGTCCAAGTACAGGTCAATGATTTTTCATATATAAATATTTCTAAAATTTTAGAAATATTTTTTAAATTTTTTTTTTAAATGTCCATAAAAATTTTAATTTTTCAGTTCGCCCCTCGTAGAAAATTTATTATTAACTCAATCTGGACGCTATAAAGATTAAATTAAAGCATATAATAAATTACCTACAAACATCTTTTAAAAATACTCGTTTGATAAAAAAGTTCTGGTATTTTAAATTGCATTTACTTTAGCTCTGTGTGAATACTAGTGACGGGCACTATATATTATTGATCAGTGATCGATTCTAAAGCATTCTAGCGATGCCCACCTGTCTGTTGAAATGGCACTCACGGTCTTAATATTACAACGATATGACTGAAACTTAACACATTTACTTGTTGTTGCCCCGAGAAGTTTTTTGTTGCATTTGAGCAATATCGGTTTAGCGTTACAAAAGTTATGAATGTCCCGTTTTCAACTGTCACGGAATTGTTGATTTCGAATCGAGAGACACACTTTTAAAGCAGAGATATTTGGATTTTTTTTTAAAGTAGGGTATCCAAAAAGATCATCGTCATACGCAGACACTATCTATAGTATACAATTGTGTTGGGTGTTAAAGTGACACGTTAAATTAGTGCTAAAAACGAAAAATTAATTTAAATGCCAGACCTTATTAAAATGTTTTAATTAAAATTTGTACAAGACATAAGCATGTTGAACTACAACATAATTTTGATGTTAAAATTAGCAAAAAAAAAGAAAAAAAAATGTGTAAAATATAAATTGCTATGTAGATGAGAAATTTTGATGAAAATATGTTTTAAAATTAACCCCTTGAAGTGGACTTCATTTTTAAAGATGTGAGAAATTTTCAAATAAAACTTTGGATAAAAACAAAAATTATGATACCTTAAATATTTGCTAAATAATCTGACAAACTTCGAAACACGTATCGATTAAGACTTGCAAAAATTACCAACCTAAATAATTTTTTTTTTCTTGAAAATTATTCTATGAGATTATTATAATTTTAATTAGTAAAGGAAATAATGACCTCGAGCTAGAATAAACCTACTCAAAATTTAATATTTTTAAGGTCGAATAAAACAATTTTTTAAGTTTTTAATAAAAACAAATCAGAATTTAAAAGACGGAAGCTACAATTTAAAATGATCTAGAGATTAAAACATTTCAAAATTTTGTATAATTTTTAAAGAAAATTAAAAATTGCTATTTTTGTTATTGAAAAATGCTAAAAAAGTGGGTGTGTCAAAACTTTTGCAAACATACATCATCATCTTCCACTTTGTGGGTTAAATTTTCAAATACAATTTATTATAAACAATAACTTATTTTTTGGCAATACAAATAAAATAAAGCCTAATTATAAAAATGATTCAGAGCAGAAATTATTGTTAGTGTAAACAAAAAAAATCTTTAAACGGATTTTATAACATTAAAAATTGAAAAAAAAAAAAAATATATAAATAAATACTCAAATGTATATTTAACTAAATAAATAATATTAAAATTTGGCTAAAATAAAACAAAGTTGTTAACACGCGCAAATTATTATTGCTTACACCAGTTTGTTTTTGCTGTTTTTGTTAATAATTATGAACATTAGGGATATTCACCATATAACTTTAAATTAAACTTATTGGTAGCTTATCCTTAAGATTTTGTTTGTCCCAATAACTAAATAACGATGGTTAGGTTAGGTTAGGTTGTAAGTGGCTGCTGACGTTTAACGTCAACACACGTAGACTCTGAGGTCCATTGTGATACCACGGGATCGTAATAGGTTTCCCTACTAGTCCCTGTCGTTAAACCAGTTTGAGCTTCTTATGAAACTCCTTAGATGTTGAATTTTGACATCCGACAAATCTGAAAGATCGTACAGCTCCCTAGATCCCAGTGAAGCAAGTCGCTGACCAGAAAGTGCCGGGCAATGGCAAATAAAGTGTTCGATAGTTTCCAACTCCTCTTCATCCATGCAACTTCGGCAAAAGTCATTCGACGGCACATTTAACCGCTCTGCGTGCTTCCCTATAAGACAGTGTCCGGTAATTATAGAAACCACCGTTGAAATCTCTCCTCTTGGAAGCGATATCAGCTCACTTGTGCGCCCCTGATTAAGAGAAGGCCAAATCAGTCGTGTTGTCTCACACGTCCATCCATTTGCCCATCTTTGATTAGTCTCCGTCGCAGAACAAAGCCGTAGGTTTTGCTTGCAAGTTTCTAGAGGCATACCAACACATTCCAATTCTGTTGGAACCTGTAAGGTAGTTCCTAGTCTTGCAAGCTCATCGGCTTTGCAATTCCCTGGAATGTCTCTGTGCCCTGGGACCCATATGAGTCGTATGTTAAACTGCTTGGCCATCTCATTTAAAGACGTGCGGCAGTTAAGGGCAGATCTTGTTTTCAGAAACATTGAATCCAGGGACTTGACCGCGGCTTGACTGTCAGTATAGATGTTGACTGCGGTTGTAGACAAGACATTGCAGCTCAACCAGTCAGCCACTTCCTTTATTGCCAGCATCTCTGCCTGGTAGACACTGCAATGATCTGGCAATCTACGAGCCAGGCTCAATCCAAGCTCTTCCGAATAGACCCCAAAGCCCACTTGTTCGTGCACCCTCGATCCATCTGTGTAAAAATTTATGGTAGCTCCACTTCCCGGAGTATCCCCCATCCAAGACTCCCTGGATGGTATCATAGTGGTAAAGTGGCGCTCAAAGAGGCTCAAAGAGGGAGCACAATCCACATTTTGTGGTATTGTTATCTTTTTCAAGATCGCGCTATGGCCACAATCGCTGCTCCTCCATTGCAGCGTGCTATTAAGTCGAATTGCCGACGCAGCTGCATACTGCCAACCCAATATGTCCAAGGGTATCAGGTGAAGGAGGATTTCTAATGCAGCCGTAGGTGTAGTACGAAGAGCACCAGTGATGCACATTGACGCCATTCTCTGTACCTTCGTGATAAAGACACAGTTCGCTTTTGTTTCTAAAGCAGGCCACCAGACAATGATTCCATACAGCAAAATTGGACGCACCACTGCTGTATAGATCCAATGAACGACTTGAGGGCTAAAACCCCATCGTTTTCCAATGGCCCTTTTACAGGAATACAAAGCAGTCGTTGCTTTTCTCAACCGTTCCTCAATATTACGCCTGAAATTCAGCTTCCTATCTAGAAATACTCCAAGATACTTGGCTCCATCTGAGAAGGTGATTTCAGTACCGTCCAGAGAAATAGGATCAAAAGCAGGAATCTTATTTTTCCTTGTAAATAAAACAAGTTCTGTTTTACTAGGATTAACTCCTAGACCACAGTCTCTTGCCCATTTAGACAGATCTTTCAGAGAACCCTGAAGAATGTCCCGCAATGTTGGCAGATGCTTCCCCTTTACCGCTATCGCGACATCGTCAGCATATGCGACAACATGACAACCACGTGCTTCTAGAGATAGTAGCATTGAATTCAGTGCCAGGTTCCAAAGAAGCGGCGAAAGAACACCTCCTTGTGGTGTGCCCCTATTGACAAATCGATATATGACGGACGCTCCCAATTCAGACGTTATACGTCTACTGGCAAGTAGGCTTTCCACCATTAAAACGATTTCACGCTTTACTCCCAGACCAGACAATGCCAATATTATCGATTCTGGGATGACATTATTAAAAGCCCCCTCAATATCAAGAAAGGCCACCATAGTGTACTCCTTTACCGAAAGCGATCTCTCGATGGTACCAACGAGCTCATGAAGAGCTGTTTCCGTTGATCGTCCCTTGCTGTATGCATGTTGCTTTGTCGAAAGCAACCTCGGGTCAATCACTCTACGCAAATATGAGTCTATCATTCGTTCCATTGTCTTTAACAAAAAAGAAGACAGACTAATTGGTCTGAAATCCTTCGGAGCTGTGTGGGAACTTTTCCCAGCCTTCGGGATAAATACGACTCTGGTATCCCTCCATTTTAAAGGAATGTACGACCAGTTGATGCATGCTGTGTATAGATTATACAGCAACGGGGCTATATAGTCCGACACTTGCTGCAACTCAGCCGGGATTATACCATCAGGTCCCGGGGATTTATAGGGCCTGAAGCTTTTTATCGCCCAGATTAATGTTGGCATATTTATTATTTCCGAAGCAATTTCAGATGCTTGGGCGTCAGAACGTTCCAAAGCTTGAAACGGCGTCATGGAATTGCCCGGAAAATGCGTGTTTAAAAGGAGATCCAGCGACTCTCCACTGGAGGAAGACCACACCCCATTAGGATCTTTCAGGTATCCCAGGGTGCAAGGAGAAGAAGCCAGAACCTTGCGCAGCCTGGATACCTCAGAAACGTCTTCTATGTTTCCACAGAAGTTTTTCCAAGAATCACATTTTGCATTTCTGATCATCTTTTTATAACTCTTAAGTTGCAGCCTGTATGCAGACCAGTCCTCGTCCGCTCTTGAAAATTTAGCCTTATTAAAGAGCTTTCTGCAGGAATCTCTGCTCGTCTGCAACTCATTTGACCACCAAGGTGGCTTTTTTTTCCCTCTAGGCTTTGCAGAAGGGCAAGACGCATCCAGGCACCTATTACAAACATTTGTTATATGGTCAACCAGACAGTCAATTTGCGCCAAACTATGTGGTTTATATAAGGGTACTTCATCCAAAAGCAAAGAAAAAGTCTCCCTATATTTCACCCAGTTTGTTCTCCTCAGATTTCTAGAGACTGTCTCAACCGGGGCACGCTCCCTGAGTAAAAACTCAATGTAGCGATGATCTGAGAAAGAATGCTCTTCCAAAACTCTCCAGTCATCAATTCTATCAGACAATGTATCTGATACAAGTGTTACGTCAAGAACCTCTTGCCGCGTACTTGTAACGAAAGTTGGTTCACCACCCTTGTTACAAATATAGAGGTTAGTGCTTAACAAAAACTCCAAAAGTGATTCGCCTCTATCATTTGTGTCTGTACTTCCCCATATCGAATGATGTGCATTAGCATCACAACACACTACTAACTGGTGTCCCCTAGATTCAGACTCCCGAATTAGACCGACAACCTTCTCCGGGGGTATTGACCCCGGATTAGGAAAATACGCAGAGGCGAGCCAAATAGACTTCCCATGAAGTTCTAAGCTAGCCGCTGTAACATCCATATCACTAAAAGTTGATAAAAAGAAAATATTTAAGCCATTTTTTGCCAAGATGCAGGCTCTTGGTGAGCCCTCACCTTTGGCAACCACCAACTTAAACCCAGGGGTCTTCAATCCGCAAACCCTGCCACCCCGCACCCAGGGCTCTTGGATAAAAACCAAGTCAACTGCTCCTGTCGTCAGGCGCAGCAAGAGTGCAGCTGAGGCTGCCTTACAGTGATGGAGGTTTATTTGTAGGAACCGCAACATCTTGCTTTTTTTCCACCATCCTTTCCACCACCGTGTTATTGGCTTCATCCTCCGTGTTATCATAGAGGTCGCATTCGTCTCCAGATTCGGTTTCGAATAAGCCAGATATATATCCCATCTGTTCTGAATCGGAGGCAACAGAACTCTCCGAATTCCTCACTGCATGGGCCTCGTCCTGAATGTCACCCATCGTGGCATCGGCTTTATCCTCCATGCCATCACAGAGGTCGCATTCGTTACCAGATTCGGTTTCAAAAATGCCAGATGCATCTTCCATCAGCCTAGAATCGGCCAGCTGAATATCAGCCTTTTCCAGATTATCCTCCCCAGCCGACTCTGCCACTGGCTTGTCTGCGTCCAAAATAGTCTTCTGGTCGCCCTTGTAGACATTGACTCTTATATGAAAAAATCCAAATCTAATAATGCCGTCAGTCCTGGCTAAAAGCGGAAGCGATTCCTCATTAACCAAGACCACTGCTTGACGACGAGCGCCCTCCATCTCACCCAATCTGGCAATTTGCCAATTCTGAGTTGGAAGGTCAGGATTGCAGACTTTTATCATCTTAAGAATCACCGCAGTGTCATTTGTAGCCATTGGGATCCATGCATGAGCTCTGGGTTGCGAGGGGATATCATGTTTTTCCACAACGTCCAGTCTGGCTCCAGGCCATAACTCTCCCACTTGGCTAATGGCAACCTTAAACACGGCTGCGGATCTTTCGTTCCCAAAAGCAACGAGTTTTACTCGCCCCTGATACCAACCTGCGTTGACAGTAGTAGGTAGAAAATCAGGCATACTCTCAAGGAGCCTATAGTAGATTTCATTTAGTTTAGTTTCAACTAAACTCCACTTGTCCCTTGGAATACTACAATCCCCATTTTGCCTGTTTATCACAGCCCTAACGAAGTTACCTTTAACCACTTCACTAAAAGACTGAGTCCAGACGTTGCCGGTCACCTTAGATCTCTTAGGTAAAGGTTTCTCGTCGGGCGAGCGCAACCTTTTACCAGACTTCGATGACGAGGCCGAAACAGCGCTCTGTTTGTCAGATGCGCGCATTGCCGAAAGTTTGTCCTGTTCTTCAATGACTCCTTTCGCCCATGATAGCGACGCCCTCTCACGTTCGGAGAGCTTCGTTCCATCAAGTTGGCTTAGTCTGTTAATTATTTTCAAACAAAGCCGTCTCTGGTTGTGCCTGACCTTTGATGGTTTAAGTTTCTTTTTCTTTTTACCACCAATATTAGGCTGAGCACCCCTACCAGAATCAAGGTCGGACTTCAAGGTCGCAACCCTAAGACCAGTGCTAGGACCAGCACCAGTCGGTGAGGCAGAGCCTCGAATTAAATCGGTATCATTTGTGTCCATATTTTCATTTTCCTGGATGTGGTCATGAAAATATTACAAAAATACCTATTACGAACAATTTCAAAAATTCAATTAACACTTGTCAACAGTTGAACGAATATGAACGAATATAAATAACGATAGTGATAACGAAAAGTATCACCTGTATGATACCAATTACGATATCACCTTAAATTAAAATTATGATACAATTTTCGAATTTTAGGCGATTTCGTTATCGTTATTCCTGGAAATTTCGATAGTGAAAACGATAATACATATTGAAACGATATCGTTATCGCCTGGAAAACGATAGTTTTTAGATAAATTCTGGAAAATGGCGAATAAACTATCGATATGGCACGAATTAACAATAACGAAAATGATATCATATTTTTATGGAAAAACGATATCATAAGCAAAGGTAGATTTATAACGAAAACACTATCGTTTTCGTATAGTATGCGATAATTAGGCGATATTGCCTCGATATCATAAAGGCATCGTTTGGTTTATTCGGATAGGATAAAATGTTTCAAAATCAGAGAAATTGCATATGAGAAACTTCAATGGCATTAGAGTCGTGCCATTTTCTAAGTGATATTTAATACTTGAAAATAACACTAAAAAAGGGAATTTAAAAATGAAAAAATTAACTTAAAAAATTATAGAAAAATTGGTAGTGATTTGATGCATAGGATTTATTTCATTTGTATCCTAATAAACCAAACGATACCGTTATGATATCGAGTCAATGTCACCTAATTATCACATATTATACGAATGATGATTACTAAAAAATTGAATTTATTCACCATAATGCAATTACATCTTCTTCTGTACGAAAAAACAACAGCAACAACCACACAAGAATTGAAAAACTACGATTTAGTTGATACTTGCTCAACAGCCAACTTAGCGTATCGGTCTAGAGTGATCGTATCTAAGAGGCAGTTAATAACAAAAACATTACAGATCATGGGTTCAATCCTTGGCGGCTGCGATCTGTTAATAATTTTCACATATAGAATATAATTGACTATTAACTGAATAAATTTGACATTAAAAGTTTTTCTGATGATTATAATAACTGCATTATATGAAACTAGTAAAAAACGAACCAGGATGTCTTAAATTTTTAGAAAAATAAATTTTTCTTTCACACCTTTCTCAATTCAAACCATATATAACATGATTAAAAAATTGTAATACATAATTATAATTAGAGCCTGAGCTCAACTGTCTTTACAGAAAAACAAAAATTTGAAAACGATAGTGTTTTTCGTTCTTTTCTTATGTTATCGGTTTTCTGTAAAATTATGTAAAATTATAACGGTAGTAAAATCGAAGGGCAATAACAATGTCGTTTGATATCGTTATCGCAATCGAAATTTCCAGGAATGACGATAGCAAAATCGGCTAAAATTTTAAAATTTCTTAACTTTATTTGAAAATGTAATTTTTAAATACATTTTGAGAGAAACTTCTGAAATTCAATTAAAAAATCAAAAAAAATTCGAAATTTTCTGAAACTGATTTTATTTTTAATTAAAGATTTTATTAAATTTTAATATTTGTTTAATTAATAAGTATAATTTTCGTCCCACATATGCTATAAAAGGAATTACAGATCCCTATTTTGCAGTTCAATTGTAAATATAATTTTAAAAAATGTTGTTTTTTTAGCATTTTTTTTAGCGGGCTTTGTGAAAAAATCGGGTTTTTTGGTTTTAAAATTCTGGCAACGCTGATTACAAGTAAAAAAAGTTCAATTCGGACCTGCCGAATATTTTGATGCCCCCCACAACGTAAAAACAACACAGGCCAACAAATTTTTAACCCATAAACCAGAGGTAACTTTTCTAAGGGTTTGAGTTGCACTGAATCCGAATCTTGTCTCACAATTTGTTTATCACATCAGGCTTTCGAGATATCTTAGCTTGAAGTTGAAAAAAAAAAATAACGTTTTCGCCATATTCGAGACGTTATAACTGCGAAAATTCTTGTTTGTTTATAAAACCTGACATGTAGTCTGAAAGTCCTACAAATTACCTATAAAATGAATGTTTAACCTTTATAATATCTTGTTTCATCTCTGAGGTATCTTAACCTGTAGCCGTAAATATAGCGAAAACCTAAATTTTTTTTAAACTTCGTGTTAAGATATCTCAGAGAAGAAACAAGAAATAACAGAGCTTAAACATTTATTTTAAAGGTATGAAGTAGGACTTTCCGATTACATATTAGGATTTATAAATAAAGGTGAACTCGCGCAGTTATGACATCTCAAATATGGCGAAAAACAGTTTTTTTTTTTTTTTCAAACTTTAAGCTAAGATATTTCGAAAACCTGGGGGCTAATTCTCGCAGTCGATAACGATCGAAATTCTACTCGAACGAGCAATTTTTTTTCTTTTGGGATGATATCACTCGTGATCGAGTTGTGTGTATCGAAATTTCTTATGATGTCATTCGATATCGAGCAAGTGTTTATCCGTTATCGTGCAATATTTCATTCGATAGCAAATTAGCTTTCGATATTCCGTTTATTTCTGTATTTTATGATATTACTGTATTAAATTTTTGCATAAAATTACAAATAACATTTTTTAAGAGACAAATACAAAAAAAAAACGGAAAATCTTATTCAACAAGTTGAACTTTGTATTTAGTGCTTTTGAAGTGTGTATTAAAGATGGGAGATGGTCGCGTGATTTGCGTGAATCATGCGTGAGTGATTTTTATTTCAATCTGGTGATTGTGAGTAAGCGTGAGTTGAAAAAAATCTGGCGTTAGTCACGCGTGAACATTTTTTTTACTCACGTGATTAGTAAGTGAGCGCGATTAAAACAAAAAATGTACATGAGTGATTCGAGCGTAAGTGACTGTGAGTCAAAATTTACTCTTACGCCCATCTCTCTGTATGATACTTGCTTTTTGCAAGTAAGTTATCGGTTGAAGTTATCGAAATTTTCATAAAAAACCCTAATAAAGTTAGCAACTAATTTCTTAAAAAAAAAAAGTATCATACACCCATGCGCCACCATACAAACGAAATAATTTTGGAAGATAGAATACGATAAAAATTAGTTTGTTTGTCAAAATGTATAATCAAGAGTTAGTCTAAAAATTATATAATTAAAATTTAAGTCAAATCGGACAATTTTAACCTTCACTTATTTTTTTTTTAATTAAACTAAGCGTGTAAATATCTCTACATTTTTTAAAATATATTTATAAAATTTGATTATTTCATACAATTCAGCGTGACGGCAAAACATTTTTTTTACAATAAAAAACTCATTTACAATGTATTGCATTTATCTACCCGAATTTTCGACGTTAACACATAACCGTGAACTTTGTATGGCAGAACATTGATAAGTATGCCAACAATAAAGGCCTGTTATAATTCGAAATTATTAAAATAAAACTAAATATTTATAAATGCATATGTTTAGGCTGAGCGACAAAAACATGTTTTACATTTAAAACAAAAACAAATCATACGTTTATTACATGCCTAAAACTATGCTTTAAAAAATACAAAAACACTGAAACATAAAATCGAATCGAAAAGTAACGAGTCCCATCATCCGCAAATTTCGAACTATCGATATTTTACTCGAAACAAAATAATTTCGATCACGACTGCGAGAATTAGCCCCCTGATAAGATGGAGAATTTCTGAGTACAGATTCGGACTCGGCGCAGCTTAAACCCTTATAAAAGTATATTCTAGTCCCGGGGTTTCGACCTTTTACAAATTTTGTTGGCCTGTGTAATTATCACAGAAACTTTATGGGACAAAAAAAAATTTGGTAAAAAAAATTGGTGAAAAAAATTTGCCAAACAAATTAATTTTCAAAAAATAAAATTAAATATGTTGCAAAAATATTTTTGGTAAAAAAAGTTTTGTGGAAAAAAAAATTTCGGGCAAATTTTTTTTTTTTTTAGATTTTTGGGGGAAAAAATTTTTGTGAAAAAATTATGTACCTACCTTGCCGGAAAAGTGATAGGTCCATGATAGGTCACGTGACATACCACCCAGACCCAAAACATATATCACAAAGTCGACACCCCTCTTTAAGCAAGTTTAGGTTGTGTTAAAATGTTGACAAAATCGGTTAATGGCATTTCACTCCTTTTAATTTTAAGCTTTAAAAATCGCTAACACGAAAATCCTAGCTGATGCTGTTTTCGAGTTAGTGCTCAATAATTACAACAAAAACCTCCCAGTGAAATATTCATCTGATTCTTACAGATTTTGCTCTGCTGAATCCAAATCTGCCATCCAAATTTTTCTAGCATGTACCGTTTTTAAGATATTCACTGTTAAATAGTCAAAAAACCAATAATTTCGCAGTTTTGGTAGTCCAATGTAACAAATTCTTAAACAAAATAGGACTTGATTTCATATAAAATGGCCCTTTTGATTCCAAAACTTCAATTAAAATTTTTCTAGCATGTTCCGTTTTTGAAATATTTGCGTTTTTAAAAAAAAAAACGGAATATGCTAGAAAAATTTGTATTGCTGTTTTGGAATCATCAAATTTATCTGAAAACAAGTCCATGTTGGAAGCAACATAACAGTGGACCCCAAAAGTGCGAAATTAATGGGTTTTGTACTATTTAACAGCGAATATCTCAAAAACAGTACATGCTAGAAAAAAATGTATGTCAGATTTGGATTTAGGAGAGCAAATTCTATAAGAATCAGTTGGATATTTCACTGGCAGGTTTTTGTTGTCGAACAGTGTAATTATTTAGCAATAACCCGGAAACATGATCACCTAGGATTTTTATGTTAACGATTTTTAAAGTTCAAAAGAAGAGTGAAATGCTATTACCCGTTTTTATCACCTTTTTAACACAATGTAAACTTGCTTGAAGAGGGGTGTATATATATATGTCCTTTATTTAAATATGTACACTACTTATACTTTAGTATAACTAATATAATTTTGGTATAACTAGTAAATACTTAAATATAATGTTCACGAGGAACATAGGGCGTTAACAAACTCTCTCCAACTATTTCTATCTCTTGCAAGTAACTTGATTTGATTCCATGTTGTTTGAGCTGATTCGAGTTCTTTTCTTGTGCAACGTGTCCATGGAGTGTGTGATCACAATTTCAACAGACAGAAGGACATCGCTAAATCTTTTTTAAATTTATTAACGCAAAAAGCCCCTAACTTTTCATTGCTGGTGAATACCCCTAATACAATTTTTTTTTCTTTTGTTAACATTTATTTAACTTCTTTTTTTCACAGTCACGTGTTATTCATTTATTATGCAGTGTCATAAACAAACAAAACGCAAAGAAATAATAATGATGATAGAAAAAAGAAATATTTATTTTACAATAACAAAAAAAAAAAATCAACAAAAAAAAAAAAACAAAATAGTTTATCTCACCATAAATGAAATTAAGGTAGGCATTTTAAAAACAGTGTAACGAAATTATAAAAAAAAAATTGACAGAAAATAAACAAAGTTTTAAAATCTCAAAATTTTTCTAAACGAAAAACTTGCTCAAAATCTGAGCATATTTTTTGTAAGAAAAATGTCTCAGAAAAGGAAAATTTTTTGATCAAAAAATGTTTCGAAATCTGAGATTTTTTTTTTAGAAAAATTGTCTTAATCTATGAAAAATGTCTCAGAATCTAAAAATTTTTCTGTACGAAAAATTGTCTCAGAATCTGGTAATCCCGTTTAAAAATGGATTTAGTAGGATCATATCTGATCTGTTTATGTCCTTTTATATATGATCGTATCTGATTGCATAAAATTATATCTGAAATGGCCAAAATCGATATCAAATTATATTTCGCATTTGTTCAACTTTGGGTCAAAGTTGGCATTAACTATATCTGATCAGATACAAATATATACAATTAGATGCAATCATATATTATTCGATAATAGCAGATCTGATTTAATCGATTTTTACACGGGATGTTTGTATATTCCATAGTAAAAATATTTAGCTAATTTTACTGAATAGATCTAATTTGATCCGTAAAATGGTTGTATCAAATAATATATAATTGTATTACTTTAGATCAAAAAATATTAAAATTGATACAATTTGATCCTGAATTTGATCAAATCTAATTAGATCAAATTGATCTTCTAATATCTATTTATATATATAATTTGATGAGCAAAACCAAAATACGAATCTAATCATATATGGTGCAATATCTAACCATATAAAGTGGATCAACCGAATCAAAGTGTTATATAAAATTTTATATAAATTTATACGGAAGCATATTAACTCTTATAAGATTGTATCAAACTATATACGATTATATCAGAAAACTTTTACTCGGGTTCTGAAAATTTTTATTAGATTTTTGCACTTGTCTCGCAACACTGTGCATTGATAAAAAAAGGTGCCAACAAACATTGTATCAACATATATATTTTTTTTAATTTTTTGTTTAATCGCTATTTTGTATAGCAACATATGTACATCAAATATAATACGACGGTATTAGCATCAAAACGTTCCTACGCACACTTAATTTAAAACGCACACGCGTAATTATGGCCTATGGCAACAATATGATACCAAAGAAAAATTATATTTAACAAACATTAACAGTTCATTAAAAAAATAAAACTAAAAATAGAATTCGAAAATTTTACATAATCTTAAAAATAAACGAATAATTATGATAACTACTTAATATGGGAAATATTGCTGATAAGTCCTTTAAAAAGTATGATTGGCATGGAAATTGTTTAAGAAACTATAATATTTTAGTATCATAAAAGAAAGACAAAGCAAAAATGGTTTATATAAATTACACTGTGCAACGCGATTTTGTTTCTTAAAAAAGACAAACAAAAAAGTTTAAGTATACGAAGAATTATGTACATCACTCAGTGGCGTATACAAGGGGGGGGGCCGGGTGCCCGGGCCCCCCCGAAATGATTTCACAAATTTCAGGATTTGGTATCAAATAACAAGTACAATATTAAAAAACTTCTTAAAAAATCTAAAAACATTAAGAATATAAATTTTTTGAAACTGAAAATTTTTCTGTTAACAAAATCTAAAAATTTTTTCATTGAATTTGAAACTTTTCAACTTATGATTCTAATGAAAAAATATCTTAGAACCTGAACTTTTATGAACACAATAAATGGTAGGTCCATTTTTTGTAAGTAAAATGTAGTCAAATCTTAAAATGCGACTTTGTCTTTTAGAAAAATGTTTCAGAACGAGACTATTTCTTAAAGAAAAAATGTCGCAGAATCTGACACTTTTTAAAAAAAAGAATGTCTCAGAATCTACAACTTTCTATAAGAAAAATGTCTGAGAATCTAAGACTTTTTATATAGGAATAATGTCTAATAATATTGGCCTTTTTCTCAGAATCTAAGACTTTTTCTATAAAAAATTTTCAGAATCTGAGGCTTTTCTATATGAAAAATATTTCAGAATCTGAGAACTTTCTATAGGAATGATGTCTCTGAATCTAAAAAATGTCTAAAAATCTGAAATTTTTTCTATAAAAAAAAAATTTAAATGTTTTAGAATCTGAGAACTTTCTATAGGAGTAATGTCTCTGAATCTGAGAATTTTTCTTACAATCTAGGAAAATGTCTCAGAATCTTATACATTTTTTACGAAAAATGTCTCAGAATCAACAAAATCTAAGATTTTGTGTGTAGGAAAAATCACTCAGAGACACAAGCTGAGACTTTTTGTATAGGAAAATGCTCAAAATCTGAGACTTTTTCTATTGTAAAAACATCTTTATCTATAAGAGTAGTGTCTAAGAATCTGAGTATTTTTCTATGGGAAAAATATTTCAGAATCTGGGACTTTTTCTTTAGGAAAAATCTCAGAATCTGAGGCTTTTGCTATATGAAAAATGTTTCAAAATCTGACAATTAACTAGGCAAAATGTCTCAGAATCTGAGACTTGTTCTATATAGGAAAAGTGCTTAAGCATCTGAGACTTTTTCGATAGGAACAATATCTCAACATCTAGGAAATTTTCTGTAGAAAAAATGTCTGAGAATCTGAGGAAAAATGTCAAGGAATCTGATACGTTTTCTATAAGAATCTGAGACTTTCTATGTCTCAGAATTAGAACTTTTTTCTATAGGAAAAATGTCTAAGAATCTGAGACTTTTTCTATAGGAAAAATGTCCAAGAATCTTAGACTTTTTCAATAAAAAAAGTTTCTCAAAATCCCAGAGTTTTTCTTTAGGAAAAAGGTTTCAGAATATAAGACTTTTTTATGCTGTTTTCTTTTAAAAAAGGTCTCAACATCTGAATTATTTTTCTTATAGAAAAAGCGAACAACTTTTTGTGTATAATGTTTCTGAGAAAATGCGCTAGACTAGAAATATCTCAGATTCGGGGAAAATGTCTTACAATCGGAGTCTTTTCTTTTGGAAAAGTTTTTTATGAATATGTTTATAGAATCATTCTCTAAAGTGACTTTTTCCCGAGAAACGTTTTCCATTGGAAATATGATATGGAGTCTTTGACTTTTTCTATAACAAAAACTGTCTTAACTGGGAATTGTCATAGAATCTTAGACTTTTCTTTGAAAAACTCAGATTTTGATAATCTTCGTTGTTAAAATGTATCAGCGTCTTATACAATTCACACTTTGAAGAGTCTCAAAAAATTTTAATTTTTTTCCCCCAACAGTTTTAAACTTACACAAAAATGAAGAATCTGATTGTGTTACATTCAGTTCAAGGAAAAGATCGAGAAAATTCTAAAACATGTGCTGTTATGTAAATTTTTTGTAAAAAAAAATTTAAAAAAATGTTGGGCCCCCACCGAAATAAAATCCTGGATACGCCCCTGACATCACTGCACGGTGAAGTTTAAACTAAAAGAGCTAGGAACGCCAGAAGTTTAGCACGATTATCTCCTATGGTCAATAAAAATATAAAATTACCGAAAAAAAAAAATTATTCAATGATATTTTCAATTTTGTTCGTTGCCAAAATGACCAAATCCCACTGAAAAATTTTGTTTTCTTAAGAAAATTTTCCCTTCGGGTTTGTTTTTTTTTTACATTTAAGCCGAGGTCAAAATGACTAAACCCTACTAAAAAACTAAGTATTCTTAAGAAAATTTGTCTTAATTTTTATTTTTATTTTTTTTAAACCTCAAAGCAAACAAAAATTTAATAAAAATATAAAATTACCGAAAAAAAAAAAATTTATTCAATGATATTTTCATTTTTGTTCGTGGCCAAAATGACCAAATCCCACTGAAAAATTTTGTTTTCTTAAGAAAATTTTCCTTTCGGGTTTGTTTTTTTATATATAAATCTAAAACCATACCAAAACAAGATAAAATTAAACTAAAAAAAAAATTAAGGAAGATTTTTTCAAACTTTTCCCGAAGCCAAAATGACCAAATCCTACTAAAAGTTTATTTTTTCATTATTAAATGTCAAAGAGCTACAAAATAACATTTAAATTTAAAATTAACTTAAACAAGTAAAGAAGTTAAATTCAGCCTTGCCAAATGTATAGATACCCTCCACAAGTTAAAAAGATTTTTTGGGAAAAAAAAAAATCTTTTGAAAAAAAAAATTCGCGGAAAAAATTTTTTGGTGAAAAAAAAAAAAATTGCGCGAATTTTTTTTTTTTTTTTTTTTAAATAGGTTTGTAATAGTAAAAATACCTTTCTGTGTCCAATTCTGTTTACAAATGCCAACACAGAAAAAATTTGAAACGAATTTCAATCAACAAAAACGCGGATTCAATCAATTTTTTGATTGAAATTCCTCCAATTAAAAAAATTGTTATACCAATCATCAAATTGTAGGTGATTGATTGAAAATTATTTCAATCAAACTTTTTTTCGATTTTGATCAAAAATTTGATCAATTTTTTGTTTAAAGTCAATCAAAATAATGATTGACTTAACAAATGAATTGTAGGCTTATGACAAAATTATCAAAAAATTCATCTTTTTTGCTTTCCAATATGTTGCCAACAATAAAAAAAAGTAAAGCCCGATTATTTTGTATATTTTTGAATTAATCTATTCAAATAAATTAAAGCGAAAAAAAAATCTGGTATGTTGAAAATTTGTAACAAAAACTAGCAAAAATTTTAATCAAAACATTGATTGACTCATTTAAATTTTGTTGATCAATACATTTAATTGAAAATTTTTAGCCAATAATTATTTGTGTGAACCAACAGCCAATTTAAAGCATTTTGTATTTTTAGGTTATGTTGAGTGTACTAACATTTTTGAGGTGTCCTTACATTTTCGTTTATAACTTTTGAACCGCTGAACCGATATCGCTTAAATGCAATACCAAACTTCTCGGCAGAACTTTCAATAAAGTTTCAGTCATGTCTATGTAATATTTTGCCCATGATCACCAATATATATACTTTATGGGGTCTCAGACCGATATTTCGATGAGTTACAAACGGAATGACAAACTTATATATACCCTCTATCACTTACAAGGAGAGTCTCCCTGGTGTCACACTCCGATCTTCATGAAATTTGGATATGATGTTCAGAACGAAAAAAAAATCAACACGTATTTTTTTTAGCGGGCCAAACTCATTTTTAGGGGGGGTCGATTTGTATGGGGGAAATTGACCTTTTTTACGATTTACCCCTATTCACTTAAAATTAATATAGGCATATTTGGTATCAGATTAAAGGTATTTAAAATACCTATCTTGTTATGCTAACAACGTGTTAAAAAAAATAATATTTTTTGACTTATAATCAAAAATGTCCTAAATTTTTGGTATTTTACTCAATATGATGAAAAGTTGTGTATGTTTAAACACGTTCTTTCACAAGAAGATAGGTTTTCAAAAGACCTTTCATTTGGTATGCAACATGGATAGGTTTATTTGCATAGTATTGGAGATAAATGCAACAAAACTGAAAAACTACCGTTTCTTCCCCCCCCTCATTTTCACCGCCTAAATATGAATTTGGGTCGCTAAAAAAAAAATACGTGTCCGCTTATTTTTGCAAATTTCTACAAAATAAAATCAATTCCATAAAGATCGGCGGGTGAAAAATTAATTTTTCTTAAGAAAATTTTCCTTTACATTTTTGTTTAATATCAAATTTCGAATTTTTTAGAGGCCACAATGACCAAATCCTCTAAAAGATTAATTTTATTTTTCTTTGTAAATCTCGCAGCTAAACCAAATAAGATAACAAATAAGAGTGTTAAATTCGGCTATGCCGAATCTTTTATACCCTCCAACATGCAAATAAAAAAAAAAAAAAAATTGCAGGGGCGTCTTTTTTTTTTTTGGGGGGGGTCGGTAGTGGTAATTGGGGGCACAATTCCTCTCGAATAAGTGTTAAAAAAAGTAATTCTTATGCTTTTTGCACTAAAGAAATACAAATTTATCATTATATAAAAAAAAAATTATTCCACGCCCATAAAAGGGGGGGGGGGGCGGACCGTAAAACGATTTTTTCTAATTCTGTGGGTCCAAATACAGGACTTTGAACTTCTTGTAGCATTAAAATGTTGGATTTGTTAAACAAAAACACAAAAAATCATGTAAAAATATGGTATTTTTCAGAGGTTTGTTTAGTTCTTCAAGGGGGATCTTTTTTCCCCCTGGTCCGATTTTGCCCATCTCCGAACTTAACCAGCCTATGAACACAAGACATATATGTGCCAAATTTCAGGAGTCTACCACTTTTATTTTGGACTGTATCGTGTCTTCCACAGACGGACGGACGGACGGACGGACGGACGGACGGACAGACGGACATCGCTAGAATGTCTTAGAATCGATCACTGATCAATAATATATATACTTTATGGGGTCCTACACCGATATTTCGATGCGTTACACACGGAATGACAAAGTGAGTATACCCCCATACTGTAGTTGGAGGGTATAAAAATATAAAATATAAAATCAGACAAGGGAAAAGTGTAAAACTTAAAACTCTTCAATGAAAAAAAACCAAAAGTATTTTTTTCAAAAAAATATAATTCAATTTTTAAATAAATTTCCTACAATTTTAAAATAAAACTCGGTACCGAGTTTTAAAAATAAAACTCCGAAATAAAAAGAGTTTTATTTTCATACAATTAATTTTATTTTAAGTAAACAAAAAATGTTTTTGGTTTTTAACATTTTTATGTAAAATAGTTGATAATATGATAAAATATGACCGCACGAAATAGTAAAATTAGTTGAAATTAAATTCATCTTATTTAAATTTATTAATACTCCTAACAGAACTCTTATTTGTGAAAAAAAACTTTCTATTAACGAAATATTGCACTAAAAAAGTGTTCTCTTAATATTTTGTTGTTTTTTGCATAAAAAATATTTTTGCAAAAATCGCGTAGAAACTTTAAAAAATAAAAAAACACTCTGCAAAATTAAATGTATGAACTAAATAGATGTTGCCCTCCTAATTCCAAATCTGCTTTAAGTATTTCTAGCGTTTATCGCTTTTAAGATATTCGTGTTTGAAGATTCGAATAACCGCTTATTTAGTACTTTCTGTAGTTCTGTACTTTCTGTACTTATTCGAAAATAGTCCTCGTGAACCCAGATTATTTCGATCCATTTTCGAAATATTCGAGACGGGAAATAAATACTGTAAACAAATTTAAGCATCAATGACCACTAGTGAGAAAAGTAATGGATACAGACGCACTGTGTCTTTAATATCTAAGAACTCGCTAATTTTGAGCAAAAGGTTCAGCATGTGTAACTGTTCCAAAACCAATAAAACGAAGATTTAAATAATTTTCTTTTTCTTAAGGGGGGCCTAAAGAAAAAATAAACAGCCCTCATGTGATTTTTTAAGCAGCGATAAAAAATAAATACGCAATATTTTTTAATTCTGTTTTTTGATTTGAAAATAATTTATTGTAATATTTTTAAAACTTCGTAACACAAAATTTGATGAACTGAAATTTCCACTTAATTGTAGAATGTTTTTTTAAAGGACAAAATCGGCAGCAGTTGTACAGCTAAAAGTACTGGACCGATTTTGATGAAATATTTTTGATTTTTAGATTATTAAATTCTCTAGTACATTTTTTTAAAATTTTGACCTAATTATGTTTTTTTGAAAGAAGAAAATTAAATTTTGTATGTTTATATTAGCATAATTTCAACAAAAATCAATATTTTTCAAAAATGGATACGGTAAGTACTAGAGAATATAATAATCTACAAATAAAAAAAATTATTAAACTCGGTTCAGTAGTTTTTGCTGTATAACTGCATCCGATTTTCTCTTAAAAAAAAAATAAATGAGTGGCAACACTGGAAATTCTTGTTGACCAAATTTTGTGTAATAAAGTTTTAAAAATATTACAATAATTCATCTTGCAAATTAAACAACAGAATTAATAAATATTGCGTATTGATATTTTTATAGCTGTTTAAAAATTGCTCACGTTAAGACTAATTGTTTCCTTTATACCCCCCTTAAACCTAATGAAAATATTTAAGATGAGATACATAATTTTTTTCTAAACTCTACTACACACATGTTCATATTATTTTCAAAAATAATACCAAAATAAATTTCTTTTTATTTTTAAGGTAAAATAAAACTTTTTTTTTGAGAGAGTTTTATTTTTGAAATTATAAAACTCCAAAATTTTAAAGAGTTTTATTTTTTGAAATTATAAAACACCAACATTTTTAAGAGTTTTATTTCAAAACAAAATTAAATTTGAATAATTTAAACATTATTTTAATAAAGTATGGAGTTTTTCCTTGTCTGTATAAAATTAACTTTTAAAATTTAATGTAAATGTTTAAAATTTTTTCTAGTCCGGAAAGCATTAAAAAATTAATTTTTCCAAAATGACCATATTAAATTTTTCGTAAGAAAATTTTCCTTAAGATTTTTTTTTGTTGTTTTTAGCTAGAGCTCGAAGCAGATCAAAATAAGATTAAAATATAAATTACCTAAAACTATTTTTTTTTTTCAATGAAGATTTCTTAAATTTTTTTTGAGGCCGAAATGACCTCCCCAACTAAAATAATAATCTTTCTTAAGAAAACTTTTCTTAAGGATTTTTTTTAATTTTTTCCTTGTCTCAAAGCAAATATTAGCATAATTTTTTTTTCCGAGACCAAAAAGACTATAGCCGTTAAAAAATTAGTGTTTCTTAAGAAAAGGCTCCTTAAAAGTTGGAGTTTTTGTTTTTTATCTTTTTTTCGGAACCAAATTAATTGTGTTTTTAGCTGTGTTTAATGATTTAGCTAAAATTAAATGAAATTATGTTTTGCACACAAAATTTTGGTGTTGTATTTCTTATTTTTAAAAATATAAAAAACCGGTTTTGGTCAGATTGGCTTCCGAATAGCTCATATGTTTATTTTAACTCGAACTTCCAAATCTTAACCGCTTTGTGGAGGTTTTTCCCATAGTCCACTATTTTTTTTTTTCTGTTAATGTTCGAAAAAAACGTTTCTCAGCCCATTCTTTTATACATACATTCAAATTGTTAGAAATAATTTTTTTAAAATACTGTTATGAGATTTATCAAGAATATAATAAATATTGACCCTTTTTTTAAAAATGTGGTCATTTCTTGCGGTTTGAAGATAAACTGTAACATTATGGTAAAATTTTTGTTATAAAAAAAAATTGTATAATACACTATTTACACTATTTATTATTATCAAGTTAAAAATACGTGGAATTTGTTTTGCATTATTTTATCGTTATAGGTTAAAAATGAGAAGTGTAAACCACTTCCAGGGGAAATTTGCGTTTTTTTTTAAATACACAATTCTGGAAAGAAATAAAAATTATATATTTTTTAACGTCTCAACTGAAAAAAACACAATGTCTAAAAGTTTTAATTTAAAACATTGGTTTTAATTTCCGTTCGGATTTTAAGGATTTTTTATAAAAAATTTAAAAGACCTTTTGTGCCCACAGAATTTTAATACAATTATGTTGTATTAGGTTAGGTAAGCAGGCAGCCGCCTATCGGTCCTTTAATGAACGTGGTGCCGTTGTGTTACCTATAAAAGAAAAGGAATGATAAGGAGAGGAGAGAAAGAGATAGGAAATAATGTTCTAGTGGCCCTACTGCGATCAAAACTGAATGGCTCCGAGACCCGGATTAATTAGTTTATCATACACAGAAAGAATTTGAATCGAATTTCAATTAACAAAACTGCGAATTCAATAAATTTTTTGATTGAAATTCCTCAAATAAAGAAAATTGTTATACAAATCATAAAATTGTAGGTGATTAATTGAATATCTTTTCAATCAACCATTTTTTCGATTTTGTTCATAAATTTGATCAATTTTTTATTTATAGTCAATAAAAATAATGATTGATTTAGCGAATGAAATGTAAGCTTATGACAAAATTATGAAAAAAATCATCCTTTTTGCTTTTCAATATATCTGCTTTTCAAATAAATCTGGTATGCTGAAAATTTGTAATTCGACAGTTAAAGAAAATAACTAACATTTTAATCACAACATTGATTGACTCATTTAAATTTTGTTAATCAATACATTTAATTGAAAATTTTTAGGCAATAATTTTTTGTGTCCATTTCGGGTTTCTCTATAGGAGACCAAACATGGAAACGGAGAGGTCACATGGTGCCTTTGACTCCATTTCCGACTCCATCACCAGGATTCTTGAGAATTGCCCGGACAGCGAAATCGTTGTTGCTGGCGATTTCAATGTCCACAATTCTTCCTGGCTTCGTTATTCCAGCCACACGACTCTTGAGGGCCAATACGTTGAGCTCTTCGCTGCACAAAACCACCTTGTGCAACTAGTGAATGACCCAACACATATTCCGTGTGTTGAAGGGCAATTTCGTAATATTCTTGACCTTTTCCTCACTTCGCACCCTGAAAAGTACGAAGTTGAGTTACTTGCGCCTCTCGGCAATTCGGATCACCTTATCATTTCTGCATCTATACGAAAAGCTTCTATACGAACAGCGTCTGCGTACTTAGGTCCTTGCTTCTCCACGGGGTAGCAAGACCTTTTGGTCATTTGTTAAAAGAGTAAAGAATAATGCTAGTTCGTCTATTCCAACTCTTATAAGGAATGACCAAATATTTACAGACCCGGTTGATAAAGCTAATCTCTTCGCTGAGATTTTTGCAAGCAACTCGAACTTGCCGGTTAGCAATCAATCACTGCCCGAGCTCCAAAGTGTATCCTATACTATGCCCAAGATATTTTTTCGGGCTCGTGCAGTAAAAAGGGTTCTTGATGATCTCAATGTAAATAAGTCTCCGGGGCCGGATGGACTTACTGCACTGGTGCTAAAACAGCGCTCTTCGACGCTCGCTCGCCTATTGGCTAAACTTTTTAACTTTTCCTACCGTGGAGGGATCTTCCCCTCTTGCTGGAAGGTGGCCAATGTTAAGCCCATTCCTAAAAAGGGGGAGGCCACAAACCCTGACAATTACCGCCCAATTGCAATTTGCTCTGAGAGCATGGTTAATTTCCATCTTGTGAACTATCTAGAGTCTAATTCACTTCTATGTGATCGACAGTATGGCGTTCGTAGAAGTCGTTCTACGGGAGACCTGTTAGCGTTCCTTACGGAGCGTTGGAGTCGATCCATACACCAATTTGGTGAGAGTAAAGTGGTGGCTTTGGATATATCAAAGGCATTTGATCGTGTCTGGCATGACGCACTCGTATCAAAACTTATTGCATTTGGTGTCGGTGATGATTTCTCTCGATTTCTTATATCGAGTTTTCTCGGGAACCGCACTATACGTGTTGTTTTGGATGGGGTTTCATCCAAAGAGTTTCAGCTTAATTCAGGGGTACCACAAGGTTCCGTTCTTTCTCCTACCCTTTTCCCAATTTTTCAAAACGACCTTCTCAGTCAAACTTTCAATCCTATA
Organism: Pegoplata infirma; assembly: GCA_963921195.1. Classification (NCBI taxonomy): domain Eukaryota; kingdom Metazoa; phylum Arthropoda; class Insecta; order Diptera; family Anthomyiidae; genus Pegoplata; species Pegoplata infirma. The sequence continues at coordinate 143,061,639 of OY992540.1, read as the reverse complement.
TACTCTTATGCAGATGACAGCAATATTTGTCATTCATTTTCTTTTGATCATGGGCCTAGCCTTGTAGAGGTTCAGGCCATGAGACAGAATATGAATGACACACTTAATCATGACCTTTTTACAATCTCCGAGTGTGGTCTGGCGAATAGGGTCGATTTTAATGCTCGCAAGACCCAGTGTTGTATGTTGACCCACAGACGATCTGTGGAATCAACGTCATCTGTATTTATGGGTGGTATAAATATTGAGGAATCAGACACTCTTGATGTTCTGGGCGTGAAAATACAATGTGACGTTCGCTGGAATCAACATGTTTTTCAAGTGTCGAAAGAAGCATTCAAGTGCGTTGGTTTCTTAAAACGGTGCAAAAATTACTTCACTCCGTCTGACCTCCTTACTATTTATACCGCCTATATCCAGCCGAAGTTGGAATACAACTCCCATATCTGGGCAGGGGCTTCAAAGTCTGTTTTGAAGTTCTTCGGCCGGGTGCAAAGGAGTGCGTTGAAGCTCATCAATGACAGTAGGGTATCCAACTCTATTGATTCATTGGAGCATCGTCGGAACGTGGGTTGTGCGTCATTGTTCTACCGATATTACCATGGTAAGTGCTCTGCTGAGATAAGTGAACTTATCCCCGAGACTCGGGTGTACGTTCGCAATACTCGTCAATCCAGTAGATCACATCCGTTTGTTGTCGATAGTCCAATGAATCGCACAACGCATTACAGAGGGAATTCGTTTCTCAGTCGAACTAGTCGTATGTGGAATTCACTCCCCGCAGAAATCTTCCCACTCAACTACGATTTGGAAAAGTTTAAACTAAACGTCCACAAACACTACTCCCTCTTTCCTCCTCCTCATAACCTATTTTCCTAATACCAAAACAATGCACTGCATTAGTAGGGGGCATCCCCTGAGTGTTGGCTCAAAGTAAAAAAATCTAAAATTCACGGTTTTGCTAATAACCACAAGACCGATTGCTGAAATTCAATGCTAATCATACCAAAGAAACGATAAATATATGTGCCAAGTTCAGGCGCGGATCCAGCAATTGGGTTTGGAGGGTAACATTTATTTTTTACTGAAATTTTTTTTTTGTAGGGAACCTCAGGTAGGATTTGAATCATTAGTTTAGTGTTTTTAATGTTCAACTCTTATTTACTATAATTTTTTCTACAGAAACATTTTCAAATTTTAAAAATTTATTCTTATAACGCAAACTTAAGAAATGTTTGATATTTTGAAAAATGCCTGTTTAAGAAATTTTCAGGTTTTAAAGCATTTTTCTGACAGCAAAAGAACCAGATTCTGACACAATTTTCCAATAGAAAATATGTCAGGTTTGAGATATGTTTTTTAAAAAAGCTTTTTGATTTTAAAATTTTTCTGAGGCATTTGCTTAAAGAGAATGATTCTGACAAGAGAAGTATTTCAACCCTTATGAATCGATTTGCATGAAACGTAAAATGTAAATAAAAGAGACAATTCTAAGATTGGGGTGTCTCGGCCATATCGGGGATTTAGGGGGGGGGGGGGTGAAATAAAGCCATAGGCAATAAGGCCATATGGCTTTTTTTCTCAATTAATTGGAAAATAAGGCCATATGGCCTTATTACCAACACGATTGAGCAATAAAGTCATATTGATTTTGTAACACAAGTGGAAATAAGCCATATCAGTTGAAAATTTTGAAATATATTTCCACGTAAATTCTGCTACCCATAAAAAATTTATTTAGTGAACCCGCTAAATTAATTTATGGAGTTTGCAATCCCTAAGCCCGGCCAAAGGCCGGCTACGCAGAAAAAAAATTTTGTTTAACTCTCTTTAAATTGAAACCCCACATATACCAGGAACCTCTGAACTCAGAGGGGCCTAGAGGCACCATTTTTTTGTTAGCAGGATTTTTAATTTAGCAGGATTTTTAATTTTTTAAAAAAAATTTTCTGTGTAGCCGGGCTTAGGGATAACAAACTCCATTAATTAATTTAGCGGCTTCGCTAAATAATTTATTTTTTGTTAGGTAGCAGGATTTTAGTGGAACATTTTTTCACATTTTCCCCTACACTCTCCGCAAAATAATGACGAATAGTTTTATTTCCAACAGTGGATGGTATTAAGGCCATATGGCCTTATATCCTGTGGCTTTATTTCAGCCCCGGGGATTTAGGATTCAAAACATGGGTCAAAAAATGGCGAAAAAATAGTTTTTTTTTATTTTCCAGCCATTTCTTTCTTAGAAACTATATGATGTTTACATATGAGAAGATAGGTTTTTGTAATGCCTATCCAACGGTGGCATAACCTTGTAAAAATTCGACTTCGTTAAATATTTTTTCATGAAAATGTGTAAATTTTTGAGTGTATTTATGTGAAGACATATTCATATGAATACGAAATAATATTTATTATATTTAATTCGGCACATATTTTTGCTCTAGATCAATGGTTCCCAACCTTTGATTCTCGCCCCACTGGGGGGCAATTTGAATGTTCCAGGGGGGGGGGGGGGCAACGAGCAAATTTTTAAGATTTTTTTTAGTCAAATTAACCACAAAAACTATTTTTTTTAGCAAAATTAACTACAGAAATTTTGTTAATTGTTTAAAGCTTTTACTAAAAACTCAGTTTAAATGCTTATTTTACAAAAATTTGCTAAACCAGTAGTAATTTTTCATTAGAAACAAAAATTAGAAAAATTGTAAAATTTTTGTGACGTAAAAAAGGTTGGGAACCATTGCTCTAGATGATATTTCTGTTAGTTCTGGAGTTATAGAAATTTCCCGAAGGTCAAAATTGTTTCATAAGGGGACAACAAAATTTTTACCACCGATATGGCCGAAAAGCCGAGATACCCCAACCTTAAAATCGTCCCTTGTATATATATTTCAGGCAAATCGGTTCATAAGGATCTCAACCCTTCATAAGGATCTCAACTTTCCTTGTTAGAACATATTAAAAATCTATCTGTCATATTAAGGGGTAATTTTCGTCCTTTTTTTTAAATATCCTCAAAGAACAACATTTATTTAAGTATTTTTAATAACAAGAATGTTAAATTAACAGTTCTTAATTATTTAATATTATAAAGCCTTGATTAAAAATTAGAAATTTTAAAGTATTTCAATATTTATTAACTACATAAATTACTATATAAACAAAGTAACTGTAAGTAAACGCCCTCATATTTTCTAAATTATAGTAAAAACCAAAAAAAAAAAAATATATTCAAAAATATATTTGTATTTATAATCCACTATCTTTATTAAAATCTTAATTGGCTGAAAATAAATTATAAAGCCAAATAAAAAAACCAAAACAAATTGTATACAAAAAATTAAAAAAAAAAAATTGTCAACTAACAGACAATTATTGAATTAAATTGAAATTGTTTAAAAATCAGAAATGACTCATTTATCAAACCCCTTTTTTACGCATAAGATTTGCAAAAAAAAAAAACAAAAATCTTTAATAAAATAATATTTTAAGTAAAGATTGCGTGTTTTATTAATAATACACAATAAAATAGAAATATGAAGTGATTTATAGTAAAAAAAAAAACAACCAAAACAAATTTATAACAAAATATGTATTTGAGTGTATATTTTTTACATATTGTAAATTTGCCAACACCACTCAGTCACTCACTATAATACGCCGCCACCACCACCACCATCAGCGGCAGCACCAACGGGTTCACCACATGATATCTTTAAATATTAATCTGCTCCTCACTTCAAATAAGCAGAAGAAAAATGAATGAATGAGCCAACTATACAAACAAAAATCTAAATATGAGATATTCCAAAGGAAGTGTACTAATTTTTTGGGAAAATTAAAGTTTAAACAGGAAAAAACTGTAATCTGAGAAGTTTTCTATATGCAAACAAATTTTCAGGGTCCACAGAAAAAAAATATTTGTAATAATGATGTTTTTTTTTACAAATCAATAATTGTTTTCGTCGTGGCTATAATATTTTTTATTTTTTTTTACATGTATAAAAATAATCATTAATTTTGTGAACTAACTTCAAATGTATGAAATTTTTCATTAAATGTATGAAATTTTTCATTAAATGTATGAAATTTTTCATTAAATGCATGACATTTTTTATTTAATGTATAATATCTTTCTATACAAAAAAATATTTCAAAATCTGAGAATTTTACTTACGAAAAAAGTTTCAGAATCTGAGACTTTTCCTATATGAGGCATTCCACACCAAATGTCCCGCTACAGAAAAACATGTGTCCCGTAAATTTCTGAATAGGTTGTTCGGATAGCCCTATATGTAACAAAGAAAATTGCGTTTTTGGTTTTTCAAATTTTCGAAAACTGGGCTTAGGAGGCGTGGTCAAATATTGGAAAAATGGTAAAATTTGTGGCGAGTTGCCTTGATTAAATATTTATCACATTAAAACGGAATGCACCACATTGTCAAAAATTTACGTTCTTATATAGTTTTGTATGGGCTATCGATTAAAATTTTTTTTTTTGGAAAATTTTCAGAACCCGTTCTGAAATTTTCCATTTTTTAAAAATTCAATTTATCAAAAATCCGGCCACTTTTTTTTTTCTTTTTTATTTATTTTTTTAAAAGTTTAGATGTTTGTCCATCCACACAAAAAAAATCAGAAACACGTTCATCTTTTTTTTCGAGAAAATCGCATTTGAACTTTAAATTTCATAACAATTTTGTTATTTGCTTGTATTTCTTTGTTTTAAAGTTGCGAATGAGCAATATTAATTGCATAAATATTCGTCATACGCTCTGTTGACACAAGAAAATACAAGCAAATTACTAAATTGCATGGTTGGTTACCGTTACCCTTATTTTACCGTTACCGATTCAAAACCCTTTCAAATCGAATACCGTTACCGTTACCGATACCGCTAAAAATATTTTTTAAATACCGTTACCCTTACCGTTACCATTATAATTATTAGAAGTTACCGGTATTGTACCGGTATTCCAAATTTTACCTGTCTTAAGGGATTTTAACGAACAAAAAAATAAAATCAAATTGCTAACATAATTTTAAATTTATAATTTGCAAATTATCATAAAATAAATGACAAAAATAATAATCATATCAAATCTATACTGGTTTTTGGGTATATAAAATATTTTTAGCTTTCAGTTCCATCTTTTTTCAAATTTTTAACTAAATTAATAATACCGGTACGTACCGGTTTGGTTGGTTCGGTACCGGTACATACCGTTACCGAAACGATTTGAAAACACTTACCGTTACCTTTACCGAAATAAATAAAAATTAGATACCGTTACCGTTACCCTTACCGTTATTCGTTTCGGTAACCAACCTTGCTAAATTGTTATGAAATTTAAAGTTCAAATGCGATTTTCTCGAAAAAAAAGATGAACGTGTTTCTGATTTTTTTTGTGTGGATGGACAAACATCTAAACTTTTAAAAAAATAAATAAAAAAGAAAAAAAAAAGTGGCCGGATTTTTGATAAATTGACTTTTTTAAAAAATGGAAAATTTCAGAACGGGTTCTGAAAATTTTCCAAAAAAAAAATTTTTAATCGATAGCCCATACAAAACTATATAAGAACGTAAATTTTTGACATTGTGGTGCATTCCGTTTTAATGTGATAAATATTTAATCAAGGCAACTCGCCACAAATTTGACCATTTTTCCAATATTTGACCACGCCTCCTAAGCCCAGTTTTTGAAAAATTGAAAAACCAAAAACGCAATTTTCTAAGTTCCATATAGGGCTATCCATATCACCTATTCAGAAGTTTACGGTACACATGTTTTTTTTCGCTGGACATTTGGTGTGGAATGCCTCATATAGGAAAAATATTTTAGAAGCTGAGACTTTTTTATACCGAAAAAATCTTTTTGATTCTGAAAATATTTCAATACGAAAAAAATGTCTAAAAAAATTTCTCAGAATCTGAAAATTTGTCTATATCGGGAAATGTCTGAAAATCTGAAAATTTTTCTACATGTGGAAAATGTCTCAGAATCTGAGAAATTTTCTATATGGCAACAATGCCTCAGATCTTGAACAATTTTATATATATGAGGCACAGTCCCGCTACAGAAAAACATGAGTCCTGTAAATTTCTAAAGAGGTTGTTTGGATAGCCCTATATGGAACTAAGAAAATTGCGTTTTTGGTTTTTCAAATTTTCAAAAACTGGGCTTAGGAGGCGTGGTCAAATATTGGAAAAATGTTCAAATTTGTGGCGAGTTGCCTTGATTAAATATTTATCACATTACAACGGAATGCACCACAATCTCAAAAAATTACATTCTTATATAGTTTTGTATGGGCTATCGATTACATTTTTTTTTTTTTTTGGAAAATTTTCAGAACCCGTTCTGAAATTTTCCATTTTTTAAAAAAGTTAATTTATCAAAAATCCGACCACTTTTTGAACTTTTTTTTTAAAGTTTAGATGTTTGTCCATCCACACAAAAAAATTCAGAATCACGTTCTTCGTTTTTTTCGAGAAAATCGCATTTGAATTTTAAATTTCATACCAATTTTGTAATTTGCTTGTATTTTCTTGTTTCAACAGAGCGTATGAGAAATATTTATGCAATTAATAATACTCATTCGCAACTTTAAAACAAGAAAATACAAGCAAATTACAAAATTGTTATGAAATTTAAAATTCAAATGCGATTTTCTCGAAAAAAAGGAAGAACGTGTTTCTGAATTTTTTTGTGTGGATGGACAAACATCTAAACTTAAAAAAAAATTTAAAAAAGTTGCCGGATTTTTGATAAATTGACTTTTTTAAAGAATGGAAAATTTAAGAACGGGTTCTGAAAATTTTTCAAAAAAAAAATTTTAATCGATAGCCCATACAAAACTATATAAGAATATACATTTTTGAGATTGTGGTGCATTCCGTTTTAATGTGATAAATATTTAATCAAGGCAACTCGCCACAAATTTGACCATTTTTCCAATATTTGACCACGCCTCCTAAGCCCAGTTTTTGAAAAATTAAAAAACCAAAAACGCAATTTTCGAAGTTCCATGACGGGCTATCCATACAACTTATTCAGAAGTTTACTGTACACATGTCTTTTTTTTTTGCTGGACATTTGGTGTGGAATATATATGGGAAAAATGTATCAGAATTAAATAATTTTTCTATACGGGAAAAATGTCTGAAAATCTTAGAATTTTTCTATACGGGAAAATTGGCCAAGAATCTGAGAAATTTTCTATTCGTGAAAAATACCTCAGGATCCGAAAAATTTTTTGTATGGGAAAAATGTCTCAGAATCTAAGAATTTTTCTATACAGGAAAATTTCGATGAATCTGAAAATTTTTCTATAAATATCATATCTTAGTATCTTGGATTTCTTTTTATGCGGAAAAATGTTTTAGAATCAGAGAGTTTTTCTATATGGGAGAATTTTGAGAATTTTTCTATACTATCCTAACCAGGAAAGGTTCGTACCCCACTATTTAATTTTCATATCGTGAACCTATAATCAAAATATGCCAACTCAAATTTGACGGAAATGAGTTTCCGATGGCAAATAGCTCCCCTATGTAATACCTATCTGCCATAAAAATTTCAGAGCAAAAAAATAATTTGTTGTCGTTTTACATCCATTTTTGTTATTCTGCTAACTCAAAGTACATATTTTTTTGGTGGAAATAAATGCCAACTCCCATTGTAAATTTCCAAAAATTTTTCAAAAATTTTTTTAAAAAAAATTAGACCACATATCTTATTGCATTTGTCATGCTAAACACGAATCTTGTAAAGATATTGATATCTAATGACTGGTTCTCGAGATATTGCCATTTTGAAAATATCGGTAAATAGTGTTTGCAAAAAAAAAATTGCTTATATTTATGTAACCTTTAAACTATTTATCAGATTGAAACATTATGAATGGGGCAAATAAAGTCAATGATATAAGCTTTCAAAATAGCTAGTTTGGAGGGACCCTATTACAATACAGCGTGAGTTACAGAGTGCCAAAGTTGACCACCCTGAGATTAAAAGGCTTTCGGAGCTTGTAACTTTTAAAAATATGCAAAGATTTTTAATTTTTTGCTCAGTTTTTGCAATTACTAAGTACTAAGGATAACAAAAACCAAAAAAAAAAAAAAATTTAAAAATTTTTCTGAAAAAAATTTATTTTTATTTTCCGACAAAATATGCCAACTCTAAAAAAATATTTGTTTTTTGATATAGTAATAAATGCCATCTCTGAAAAATACGCAAACAAGTGCAAAATATGAAAATTTTTGCATAGGTAAAAATTGTTTAGAATATTTAAACCATCTTGTGGAAGGTACATTGTTTATTTTTGCAATAATATGCGAAATAACTAGTTTTTTAGCTCTCCTGAACAGTAAGCTTTTTCGAGTTGGCATTTATTGAATATAGTTCGACGATATATAAACTTTGAGTAGCTTTATTTCGCCCAAATATTAACCGATTTTCTGCATCGCAAAAAGGCGAGAACCGAGTGTGCCAAAGTACTTAGACGTGAAAAAGTTCTTTACGAACGGCGTCTACGTGCCAAAGTTCTTTCTGCTCCTCGGGGCAGTAAGACTTTTTGGTCGTTCGTTAAAAGAGTAAAGGATAATGCTAGTTCTTCTATTCCAACTCTTTTAAAGGACGACCAATTATTCACTGACCCGGTTGATAAGGCCAACCTCTTCGCTGAACTTTTTGCAAGAAATTCTTTCTTGCCGGAAAGCGATCAACCACTGCCCGTTCTCGAAAGGGTATCCTATACTATGCCTTCGATTTTCTTTGGAGCCCGAGCAGTCAAAAGGGTTCTTGCGAACCTCAACGTAAACAAGTCACCGGGGCCGGATGGCATATCAGCATTGGTGCTGAAACAGTGCTCTTCTACGTTGGCACGTCCATTGGCTAACCTTTTCAGCTCTTCTTACCGTGCGGGAGTCTTCCCCTCTTGTTGGAAGGTGGCCAATGTCCAGCCAATCCCTAAAAAGGGTGCGGCTAACAACCCTGAAAATTACCGCCCAATCGCAATTTGCTCTGCGCTCTCCAAAGTGATGGAGAGCATGGTTAACTACCATCTTGTGAAGTATTTAGAGACCAATTCACTTTTAAATGATCGACAGTATGGCTTCCGTAGCGGTCGATCTACGGGAGATCTGTTGGCGTTTCTATCGGAACGTTGGAGTCGGTCCCTTCACCATTTTGGTGAGAGCAAAGTGGTTGCTCTAGATATTTCTAAGGCGTTCGACCGTGTGTGGCACGGGGCACTCGTGTCTAAGCTAGTTGCTTTTGGTGTCGGTAATGACTTCTCTCGTTTTATAACGAGTTTTCTCAGAGACCGCACTATACGTGTTGTTTTAGATGGGGTCTCATCAAACGAGTTTCAGCTAAATTCAGGGGTACCGCAAGGTTCTGTTCTTTCTCCTACTCTATTCCTTATTTTTATTAATGACCTTCTTGGTCAGACCTTCAATCCTATCTACTCTTTTGCAGATGACAGCAACATTTGCCATTCATTTTCATTCGGTCACAGGCCAAGCTCTCTGGACATTGAGGGCATGCGGCAGAACATGAATGACACACTCAACCATGACCTTTCTACAATCTCCGAGTGGGGTCGAGTGAATAAGGTCGATTTTAATGCGCGCAAGACCCAATGTTGTATGTTAACCCACAGACGCGCTGTGGAATTAACATTGTCATCTATAGCTATGGATGGTATAGGTATTGAGGAATCGGATACTCTTGATGTTATGGGCATGAGAATACAGTGTGATGTCCGTTGGAATAAACACGTGTTTCAAGTGTCGAAAGAGGCATTCAAGTGTCTTGGTTTTCTGAAACGGTGCAAGACTTACTTCACTCCATCCGATCTCCTTACTATTTATACCAGCTATATCCGTCCGAAAATGGAATACAACTCTCATATATGGGCAGGGGCTTCAGTGTCTATTCTGAAGCTTCTGGACCGTGTTCAGGGGAGGGCGGTGAAGCTTATCAACGACAGTAGTGTATCCAACTCTATTGATTCGTTGGAGCATCGTCGGAATGTGGGTTGTGTGGCACTTTTTTATCGATATTACCATGGGAGATGCTCATCTGAGATAAGTGAACTTATTCCTCGGGACCGAGTATTTATTCGTAATACTCGCTTATCTAGTAGAGCACATCCGTTTGTAGTTGATTGTCCTGTGTTTCGCACAACGCATTACAGAGAAAATTCGTTTTTTAGTCGAACAATTCGTATGTGGAATAAACTTCCCGCAGAAGTCTTCCCTGTTACTTATAATTTAGAAAAGTTTAAATCAAATATCCATAAACACTACTCCCTCTTTCCTCCTTCCCATACCCTATTTTCCTGATCAGTACAATGCATAGCATGAGTAGGGGGCATCCCCTGAGTATTGGTTAAAATTAAAAAAAAAAAAAAACTACTTATTATTTTGACCATTTTAAGTTCGTACTGCATATAAAAGATTAGCAAATTTTTTGTGACGTAACCCTTGGATTAAATAACGGCTTTAATTCGATTATTTATCGAACTTATTAAAGTTTTACACTTACTAGTGGTGATGGAATCCCATAACTCATGTATTTTTACTTTCCATCCACAAATATGTGATTGGGGGTCGTTTTTAAGTGCCATTCATAATCGCCAACATCAAATCAATCGGATTTAAGTCCGGACATGATGAGTTATAGTTTAGGACACTAATTTTGTTTGATCTGAACCTTTTTTTGCTAATTTTAAAAATATGGACTCTTGTTGGAAGGTGATTCCCCAAAAGATATCACGTTTTCAACTGATTTCATTAGGGGTTGCCCTACCATATTTAATAGGATGGGCCGATTTGAATGGCCCAAAATAAACAAAAAAAAACAAAATCTGCGAGAAATTCTAAGAAAATTTTCCCAAGATACCATTGGTCCAAATTCAAACCTTATACTCGGCCTATCGACATGAAGATTGATCTACTCTTCATAAGCAAAACAAAGCAGTATTTATGTAAATATCATTTTGGAGTCAAAACGCATCAATTCAAGAGAATACCTGGGACCAAAATAGGTTTTTCCTAATGTTTTTGATGTGTCAAATCCGATTATGACCTTTGGTACCATAGTCGTCGGTTGAATTAAGGTATTTTAACTAAATTATGATATTTACATAAATACTGCTTTGTTTTGCTTATGAAGAGTAGATCAATCTTCATGTCGATAGGCGCTGTATAAGGTTTGAATTTGGACCAATGGTATCTTGGGAAAATTTTCTTAGAATTTCGCGTAGATTTTGTTTTTTTGTTTATTTTGGGCCATTCAAATCGGCATGTCCAATTAAATATGGTAGGGGAACCCCTAATGAAATCAGTTGAAAACGTGATATCTTTTGGGGAATCACCATCCAATAAGAGTCCATATTTTTAAAATCAGCAAAAAAAGGTTCGGAACAAACAAAATTAGTGTCCTAAACTATACCTCATCATGTCCGAACTTAAATCCGATTGATTTGGTGTTGGCGATTATGAATGGCGCTTAAAAACGACCGCCAATCACATATTTGTGGATGGAAAGTAAAAATACATTAAATATTGGATTCCATCACCACTAGTAAGTGTAAAACTTTAATAAGTTCGATAAATAATCGAATTAAAGCCGTTATTTAATCCAAGGGTTACGTCACAAAAAATTTATTAATCTTTAATATGCAGTACGAACTTAAAATGGTCAAAATAAAAAGTAGTTAATTTTGAGTACATGAAGCTATTGTTTTGTAACAAAGCTAATTTTTTAAAAATATTATCTTCAATTAATGATTCTTGAAGGGAATAAAACTACCTTTCAAATGAGTGTATAAGCATTAAAATCGGTTAATATTTGGGCGAAATACAGCTACTCAAAGTTTTTATATGAAAATTAAATAATGGGGTACGAACCTTTCCTGGTTTGGGTAGTACATTAAAAGTTTCAATGAATATCAAAATGTTTTTTCACAAAAAAAAAAAAATTCTCTGAATTTGAGAATTTTTCTATACTGATAAATAATCACAAAATCTAAGAATTTGCTATGCAAAAGAAAATTTCAGAATCTAAGAGTCTTTCTCTATAGCAAAAATGTCTCAGAATCCGATAACACTGTGCTACAGTGAAAAAATACTTCTGATGTGACATAGTATATGTTGTTGGTCTTGTCGAGTAGATCACAAAAATGCCCATTAAACTTGCCAGACACCTTCAAATTTTAGAGTTATTGTCAAAAAACGTTTTTTTGGGACTTTTCTCAATAAACCTTGTGTAATTCAATTCAGAAAATTTTCAACCGATTTTAAATTTTTTAACTGGTTTTGATAGAAGAAGGATGGGGCTTTCCATATGTGTGAATTGGTCTATACATATAAGAAAGATGTTTATTGATTTTTTCAATAAAATCTAATTTTTTTGTTATTTTTTGAAAATTTTTAGAGTTTATCGATTTTTTTCTGCTATAGTTCGTTTAACAACCTTTATATTTATAAACGTATTTTTAAAGAAAATTTAATTCTGAATTCGAAAAGCTTTATCATGAAGAAATCGGATAACAATTGGCAGAGTTTTGATAATTTTTCTAAAAAAGAAAATTAAGATTTTTCAGGAAATCGCCGTTCAGATATCCCAGGCAAAAAAAATAAAAAAATAAACGAACATACATTCCTTTTTATATGTATAAACCAATTCACACACGTGAAAAGCCCTATTCTTCTTCTATCCAAAACAGTTGAAAAATTGAAAATCGGTTGAAAAATGTTTAAGTTACACGTGGTTTAGTGAGAAAAGTCCCAAAAAATCGTTTTTTGACAATAACTTTAAAATTTGAGGGTGTCTGAACTATAGCAGAAAGTTTGATGGGCATTTTTGTGATCTTTTGGACGAGACCTACAACCTTAACTACCTCATTTTAAAAGTATATTCGATTTTGTGTTTTTTTGTAGCACAGTGTAATTTTTCTCTATAGAAAAAAATTCAGAACATTTTTCTATATAGAGAACATGTCTCAGAATCTAAGAATCTTTCTATTCAAAAAAAAGGGCCTCAGAATCTGAGATTTTATTTTTCAGAAATAATGTCTCAAAATCAGAAAATTTTTTTATACACAAAAAATGAATTTTTCTTACAGAAAAAATGTCTCACAATCTGAGTATTTTTCTATACGTGAGAATGTAAAATTTTTTTCTTCACAAAAAAATGAGATTTCTGAATAAGTTTACACAAAAAAATATCTCAGAACTTCAGAATATTTTTGTACAGTCTCACATTGGGAACTTTGTATGAAAAAGGCGCGCATCGACGTTTTTTTGTTATAACTCTTGAACGGATAGGAATTTCACGACATTCTTTACCATTATAAAAACTGTATACCTTAAGGAACTCACTCATGTGGATTGGACATTTTTCGCATTAGTACCCTACTTGTAAATTTAAGGCACAATTGGTTAATTTATTCATATAAAAAAAATAAAATGGAGGTCAATTATTTAAATCAGTTACGGATTTTAAGTGACAATATAACAGCTTCCCATTCAACACAAAGTACTGCTTTTATATTTTGGTAAAGTCTACACCCTACACTAAAATAATCTGCAAAATTAACTGTTTTCTATCTATTATCTTTTTCGATTTTTTAAACAAAATTAATGGGGAAAAATATCAACAAAGAAGCAACACACGGTATATAAGCATTATTTGCAATAATTGTTAAGTTATTTGGTAAAAAAAAAAATTATAAAAACATTACTCTATAATCAGTACTCCCAACTTTTCTGTCTGTCTTATTAGGGATATATTTGAATCGGACTCAATCATAAACATACTAAAAACATCTTGCAGGTTATTTGTTTTTCAGTTTTCTCTGTTAAAGTTTCTTTTATAGTTTTTAAAATGCCTATGTGATCTTTTCAGAGTCTGCTCCAATAATTGTCATGAAAGAAGGCAAATATTTTTTAAATGTTACTTAATGAATTAAGGATAATTTTAATACCAATGGGCAATCACAATTCTCGTATAAATAATGTCATGATATAGAAATGTATTCATAGTGGGAATCATGGCTCACCAACATTTCTTTTCAACTAATAATTTTGCAGTTCCACCCAGGAAAATTTTTTGGAACAAATTTCTGGTTCAATGGATTCTTGAATACATTCTACGGTAATCACAACAAAATTTTCTATGTAAAATTATTTTTCAAAAAAAACTACTTGCACTAAAAAACGATTGCTTTCGGGACAATTTCAAACAAAAATCATTGATTCTGGAATGTTAAGTAGAACCGGTTGCAGGGTAGTTTGATGCGTTCCGGAACCGATTATTTGGAACAGAAAATTTTGCTGGGCATGTATGTGTTTTCTAAACTTAACTGAAATAATTTTTTCATTTGCGTTGGTACACAGAAATATTATATCAACCCGTTTTATAATGTCTTCTTCTATTCCAGTTATTTTGGCCTTAACTGCGGTCAAGAAAGCCTTTTAGTTATGTACATGCATTAGGTGAAACTCCTTTTGCCTTAATAAAGTGAGGTAGGGTATCAAAATCAGTAAATATTGGAAACCGTGGTTATCAGTCAACAATAAAGATCGTTTAAGTAAAATTTTGTAATAAAACGATTGCAAGAAATTATTTTAAAATATAATCACTTTAAAAATATTTATTTTTTCGTTAATAGACCCCACTTTAAACCTCATTTCAGGCCGCAGCTGCAACTGGCTGCACAAGTTTCAACCCGAGGAGTATTAAGTAATACTTCTAGTTTATTGTATAAAAAGAATCGCCATTCCCTTTCGTTCCCCGCAAAAGTTGCAATCCAAAATATAAACGGTTTTTTTTCTAATTTTTTAAAAATTTACCCTATTTGATGGCCTGTATTTCTTACTTACAAAGAGTAATATTAAAAACCATAAAATGGGTAACAAAGCTACTTATTATAGCTACAATCTCCACTTAATTTCAGAAAAATCGCATTATTAGAAGTAGTTTTCAAAAATAAAATAAAAATAGTCTTCAAAAAAAAATATTTTTTTCAAATTTATGCAAAAAGTCCTTACTTTGAATTTATGTCCTGACTAAACTAAGCGATGGATTTTCTTTCTGTAAACGGGTTTCTTTCTCCAAGGGTGTCTACTTAGCGAATACGAGCATTTATTGTAAATAACTAAACATTTGTTTTGCTCTCAAATGCGCGTCTTGGATCCAATGTGAGTCTTAAAATTTTGTTTATGTAGAAAAAATTTCTCAGAATCTGAGATTTTTTTCTATACAAAAAAAAGGTCTATACAGGAAAAATGTTTCAGAATCTTATAATTTTTCTATACAGAAAAAATGTGTCACAATTTGAGAATTTTTTTTAACATTAAAAATGTTTTAGAAATTTTTTATACAGACAAAATTTCTCAGAATCTGAAAATTTTTCTTTTCAGAAATAATGTCTCAGAATCTAAGAATTTTCCCTTACAAAAAAGGTTTCAGATTCTGAGAATTTGTTTACTCAAAAAAACATCTCAGATTCTCAAAAAAATATCTCGGAATTTTATAATTTTTCTATACAGAAAAAATATCTCAGAATCTTTTGATACAGAAAAAATGTTTTAGAATCTGCACTAAAAAAAAACCTTGTAAAATTACAAGAAAAACTTGTAACGTTTTTTTTGGCAACCTCCTATTTGACAAAAATTCCTAGTAATTTTTCAAGATTTTTACTAATAATATTGTAATTTTACAAGGTTTTTACCAATAAAATTGTAAATTTACAAATTTTTTGACACGATAAAATTTACAAGGAAGTTTCGTAACTTTACTAGATTTTTTGCTACCTCCTATTTTACGAGAATCGCTAGTAATATTACAAGTTTTTTATCAATAATTTTGTTATTTTACAAGTTTTTAACAATAAAATTTCAATTTTACAGTTTTTTTGGGGCAATTAAAATTACAAGGAATTCTCGTGAATTTACTAGATTTTTTTTGGGAAAATTATCTTGGAAATTTGTAAAATTACAAAAAAAATTTGTAAAATTACAAAAAAAAATTTAAATTTGAATCCAAATTTGTTTGTTAAAAAACAAGGAAAACTGTCAAATATTGGTAAAAGGGGATTACGTGACTTTTCCTAGTAACTTGACAAAGTTTCTCTTTGCGTGTGAGAATTTTTTATGCAGAAAAAATGTCTCAGAATCCGAGAATTTTTTATACAAAAAAACGTCTCAGAGTCTTAGAACTTTTCAGAACGGAAAAATATCTCAGACTCTAAAAATTATTTTTAAGGAAAAATGTTTCAAAATTAAAAAATTTTCCTACAGTGAAAAATTTTTTTACACGGAAAAATGTCTCAGAATCTGAGAATTTTTCTATGCGAAAAAATGTTTCAGAATCTGAGCATTTTCTTTACAGGAAAAAGGTTTCATAATCTAAGAATTTTTCTATACCAAAAAATGTCTCAGAATCTGCAAATTTTTCTTTATGGAAAAATGTCTCACAATCTGAGAAAAATATCTCAGAGTCTGAGAATTATTCTATATCAAAAAGGCTTTAGAATAAAAGAAAAAAAATATACGGCAAAAATGTTTGATAATTTTTCTACCCAAAGAAAGAAGTCTTGGAATCGAAGATCTGAGACTTTGTCCCAGAATCTGAAAGTTTTTCTTTACGAAAAAATGTCTCAGAATCTAAGAATTTTTCAATACGCGAAAAATGTTAGATTCTGAGAATTTTTTTAACAGAAGAAATGTCAAAGTCTTAGAATTTTTTTTAGCGAACAAATTTCTTTGTTATACGGAAAAACGAATTTTTCTCCATGGAAAATGTCTCATAATCTTAGAACTTTTCGAAAAAATATCTCAGAGTCGAAAAATTATTTTATATGGAAAATTGCTATAAAAACAAAGAATTTTTCTATTACGGAAAAATGTCTAAGAATCTAAGAATTTTTCGATCCACGAAAAATGTCTCAGATCAGAGAAGTTTTGTGTGCGGAAAAATGTCTCAGAATCTTACAATTTTTCTAAATGGAAAAATGTTGCGCAATATATGAAAAATATCTCAGATTCAGAAAATTACACTGTTCAAGACGAAAATGTATTTGGCTTGAAACTAAAAAAAAAATGAAAGTACCCTAATAGTAGACTAAAACCCCCAAAGGATTTTGGCCACGTACTAACAGTTTTTTTTTATGGCCCACTGAAATATTTTAAAGGCGTGTGGAATAAGTGAAATGAATGATATAAATAAACTTCTGAGCTGAGTAATGTGCTTAGATGTCTGCAGTAAAATTGTATGGTGCTTCTTTTCTTAGAACATATTAACCCTCTAACGCTCATTCTCAGAAGTCATTATAGTCCTTTTTTTAAAAAAAACTGTGTTTTAGTATTTTTTTAAAAATAAAGTTTTTGAAAAAGGTTAGAAAAGTTCTTATGAAATCCTCCATATATTTATTTAAATAACACACCGAAATTTGCCATATTGATGTTAGATAAAACGCCATGGTCTGCTATTACTATTTCTAGGCGATTTATAGCTCCCCAGTGGAGTTTCTTGTGATAAGACCAACTCATATCGTTTTGGTTTAATTTTTTTCTCTTTTCAAAACTTTTTCAAGTTTGATGGGTGTTGTTGTAGCAGCAGCATACAACAATCTGCTGCACATACATAAATGTTTATAAAATATTTGTTACCAAGCATTTTTTTCGAAAAAAAAACATAAATACAAAAATGTTTAACAAGTCACACACAATCGCCCACCCTCAACTTATGAGAAAAAAAAAATATGTTAACGATGGTAAAACTAAGGCACGTGTGAGAAAAATGATTTTGAGAGATTTTTACATAGAAACGTCTTTAGATTCTAAAAAAAAATTTTGTAAAAAAAAACTCAGACTCTGAGACATTTTTATGCATATAAAAATTATTAGATTCTGAAAAAGATTTTGTATGGAAAAATTCTTCGACACTGAGACATTTTTTTAATATACAACAAACATTTTCAGATTCAGAAACATTTTACCGCATAAAAAAATTCTCAGATTCTGAGACATTTTTGATGTGAAGACAAATTCTTAGATTCTGAGACACTTTTGATGGAAGAAAAATGCTTAGATTCTGAGACATTTTTCCGTTAAGAAAAATTCTCAGATTCTGAGACGTTTTTCCATATAGAAAAATTTACAGATTCTAAGATATTTATCCGTATAAAAAATTTTATAAATTCGCAGATATTTTAACTTATCGGAAAATTCTCAAATTTTTATATTTTTTTCAGTACAAAAAAATTCTCAGAATCTGAGACATTTTTCTGTATAGAAAAATTCTCAGTTTCTGACTCATTTTTCCGTATATAAAAATTCTGAGATACTGAGATTTTTTAGACTCGCAGATATATTGTATTTTTCATTATGGAAAAATTCTCAGATTCTGAGACATTTTTTCGTATAGATTCTCAGATTCTGAGATATTTTTTAGTATGGAAAAATTCTCAGATTCTAAGACATTTTTCTGCATATAAAAATTCTCAGATTCTGAGATATTTCCCCATAGAAAAATTCTCAGATTCTGATACAATTTTCCGTATTTTTTTTTAGATTCTGAGAAATTTTTTCGTATAGAAAAATTCTCAGATTCTGAGACATTTTTTCCGTATAGAAAAATTATCAGATTCTGAAAAATTTTTTCCGTATAGAAAAATTCTCAGATTGTGAGAATTTTTTTTTTTGTATTAGAAAATTCTTAGATTCTGAGACAATATTTTCGACTAGAACAAACATTTTCAGATTCAGAAACATTTTTCTGCTTAGAAAAATTCTCAGATTCTGAGACATTTTTTCCGTATAGAAAAATTCTCAGATTCTGAAAAAAATTTTCCGTGTAAAAAATTCTTAGATTCTGAGACATTTTTTACGTAAAGAAAAATTCTCAGATTCTGAGAAATTTTTTCCGTATAGAAAAATTCTTTAATTCTCAGACATTTTTTTCGTGTATAAATTTTCATAGATTCTGTGACATTTTTTTAGTATAGAAAAATTCTCAGATTCTGAGACATTTTTTGCGTATAGAAAATTTCTCAGATATGCTGGGGTATTTCTCCAGTATTTTCCAGTATTTTTCATAGATTCTGTGACATTTTTTCTTATAGAAAAATTCTCAAATTGTGAGACATTTTTTCAGTATAGAAAAATTCTTATATTCTGAGACATTTTTTGCATATAGAAAAATTTTCAGATTCTAAGGCATTTTTTCACAGATTTTGAGACATTTTTTGAATATGGAAAAATTCGCAAATTCTGAGAATTTTTTTTAATTTTTTGGATAAATAAGAGTTTTGTTAGTATGAGTCAACGTGAGAGTGAAACTTGCGAGAGTGCATGTGAGAGTGATTTGTATTAAGTTTATTCTCGTGATTGTGAACAAGTGTTTGTAGTAGAAATATGCTCGGGAGTGATTGTTCGTGATTGGAAAAATCCTGTCCTGAACGTGAATGAGTGTGAGCTTAAAGGCGTATCTTTAGTATAGATTTTAGACATTTTCCCGTACAGAAAAATTCTCAGATTTAAAGACATTTTTCTGTATATAAAAATTATCGAAGATTCTGAAATATTTTTTCTGTATAAAAAATTCTCAGAATCTGGATTTTTTTTTTCAAATTTAAAAAATCTCGGATCCTGAGACTTCTCAGTTCTGAGGCATTTTTCGGTATAGAAAAATTCTTAGATGCTCAGACATTTTTTCCGTATAGAAAAACTCTTAGATTCCATATTCCCGTATAGAAAAATTCTCAGATTCTTCAACATTTTTCCCGTATAAAAAATTCTCAGATTCTGAGACATTTTTTCCGCAAAGAAAAATTCTCAGATTTTGAAAATTTTTACCGTATAAAAAAATTCTCAAATTCTCCAATGAAATATCAAGAAACTACAACTTCTGATTATAAAATGAATGCAGGTGTTCCTCAAGGAAGTGTTCTCGGCCCTGTTCTTTATCTCATATTTACGTCAAACTTGCCGATATCTGAACATATTACAACATCAACGTTTGCGGATGACACTGCTTTAATAAGCACTCACTCAGACCCATATGTTTCCTCCTTGAGACTTAACAACCATCTTACAGCTGTGGAGACGTGGTTCAAGAACTGGCGAATTAAAGTAAATGAACTTAAGAGCAAGCACGTTACGTTTACACTTAGAATGGGGTATTGTTCCCCTGTCTCATTAAATGGTGTAATTATCCCACAGTCTGAGAGTGTTACATACCTTGGTATTCACTTGGACAGACGTCTTACATGGCGAAAACACTTAGAAGCCAAGAGGCTTCATATGAAGCTAAAAGCCTGCCAACTTCATTGGCTAATTAATAAGCAATCAAAGCTAAGCCTTGACTCTAAAGTCATCCTGTATAATTGTATTATAAAACCAATATGGACTTATGGTATCCAACTGTGGGGTACAGCCAGTATGTCTAATATTGAGCTTATACAGAGGGCACAATCCAAAATTCTGAGGATCATTACGGGAGCTCCCTGGTGCGTCAAAAATATCAACATTCACCAGGACTTAAATATTCCGTTTGTAAGAGAATAGTTTATGGACATCAGAACGAAATATGTTGAAAAACTCAGGAACCACCCAAATACATTGGCGAGAGCCCTTACTCGAACCCAAACGCACACCAGACTGCAACGTGCTGGCTTACCGCCCATTTAATTTAGAGGCCCGTTCTTCAAAATGGCTCCTAGAGAGTAACTAGTATTTAAGTTAGTTTTGTAAGATTTATACACTTATTGTTAGGCCAAGAATAGGCAGATTCAATAATCCAGATAATAAAGTATTTAACAAAAAAAAAAATCTCCAAATATCCGTGCAGAAAAATTCTCAGATTCTTAGAAATCTTCCTGCATAGAACAATTTTTAGATTCTTAGAATTTTTTTCCAAATAGAAAAATTCTTCGTTCCTAAGACATTTTTTTCCGTATAGAAAAGTCCTAAGTTCTGAGACATTTTTCCGTATAGGAAAATTCTTAGAGGCTGAGAAATTTTTTCGTACAAAAAAATTCTTAGATTATGGGACATTTTTCCGTATAGAAAAATTCAAAGATTCTTAAACATTTTTTCCGTATAAAAAATTCTCAGATACTGAGACATTTTTTCCGGACAAAAAAAAATTTTAGATTTTGAGAAATTTTTTCCATATAAAAAAATTTTCAGATTCTGAGATATTTTTTCATATAGAGATATTTATCCGTATAGAAAAATTCTCAGATTCTGAGTTATTATTCCTTCCTTCCTAGATTATGAGACACTTTTCTTTTGGCCCCCAATTTATAAAAAATAAACGATTTGTTCTTCCTTTTTCATATGGTTTAATTTGTAAACAAAAAATTTTTTAATAAATCAAAAATTGTACTCTTTTGTTTTGCGAAACGATGACGTATGTATCTACTTCTAATGGCTGTGGGCAAAGTATGTGCGTATCGTGCGTACGGTAAGTAAGCTGGTAGACATACTGCTCCACTCGTACATACTAACAATTTGTTAATATTTATCTAAGTGTACGCATCTTTGACTGCATATTTACCCGTATTTATAAAGATTATTTATCTGGCGTATATTTTTTATATACCCACCACTTATTGTTGGTGGTAGTGGGGGGATATACTACAATAAGTTTGTCATTCCGTTTGTAACTCATCGAAATATTGGTCTGGGATCACATAAAGTATATATTCATGATCCTCGACCGATTTTATGGCGATTTAGCGATATCCGTCTCTAGGACCAGCGTTGCCATTTTAGCATATTTTCTGCTAGATTTAGCAGATAAAGCTTAGTAAAAGCAGATTTTGTTTTAAAAAATCTGCTAACTGCTTTTTTAGCATATTTTTTTTTGAAAAAGCAGATTTTAGCATATTTTTTTTTTTTAAAAAGCACACTGAGGGAAAAAAACATATTTAAATCAAATATTTTCATGATTATTTTAAGTATGCTACATATTTTTGGAAAAATTTTAATTTTAATATTGTTTTTGATTGATTTAAACAAAATATGTTTGTTTTAAAATTGCATACAATTTTAATTTAAAATTGATCACTTTAAAATTAATATGCTGTCATTAAAAGTCGTTAAAAATTTAAAAAAATCTTATTCAAATATTTGTATTAAAAACAATATTTTTCGTGGATATTTTAAAGTTGAACAATTTTGTTTTTTGACATTTAAAGTTTTTTTTTTTCAAGAAATATAGTAAAGTTGGGCAATTTTATTTTAAGTAGATACAATGTTAAAATATTTTTTCATTAAAAAAAGACGCACATTTTTCACATCTCTAAATGTGACGAGTTTTAAGTGAAATTAATTAAATTAACGAAAGTAAAATTAAAAATTAAAAAACTAAAGTGAAAAAGAATATTATTAACAATAAAAACAAAAATAAAACTGAAAAAAAAGTAAAAAAACCAAGTAAAAAAAAAACAAAGACAAAGAAAACGAGGAGGGGATGTATTTATGTATGTAATTGGCAGAAAATGAAAACTTCTAACTTTAGTTTTTTATATATGGTATATAGTATTAATTTAAGTGTGTTTATTTTTTATTTTTGGTATTTAATTACATTTGTTGTAATTAGATGTAGTGCTACAATTAGGGTAGAAGTACATCCAAGGCTTTGGCTTTGATTTTTTTATGTATAGCAAAAAATAAAGCCAACAAGCAATATTTAAAGCCAAAGCCTTGGATGTAATTCTACCTTAGATGTACAATTAGAGTAGTGTTAATTTTTTTGCTGTGTTATTAAAAAATATTTTAAAAATAATTTGAAAATAAAATAAACTTAAACAAAAATATGTATGTATTGTTTTATTTTAAGTTTCATGGTTTTTAGGTAAGTAAAAAGCTGCAAAAGAAAAAAATGTCGCATATTAAAATTAATATTGGTCAACTTTAAATTAAAATTTGTTGCATATTTAAATTTAGCATGGCCAATTTTAAAACAATATTGTTACATCTTAATTTTAACATGTTGTCTACCAATCTTGTCATGTTAAAAACAACTAGAAACATATTTAAATTAAATAAAAACAAACTTTGTTCTATTTCGTCACTGTTTTATATTTAATTTAAAGTTGTTTCTGTTTGATTTTAATATTTTTTTTTCTTAGTGCAGATTTTTTTTAGCATTTTTTTTTTTTACAATTAAGATAATAGTTTTTTTTAAGTGTAAAAAAATGTAGTTTTGTTAGTAACTGCGGTTTTTTACAACTGTTATTTAGAAATAAATACCGATTCACAATTAAACAGCAAGCAGGAGACAGCAAAATTCCCTAAACATATTATTGTTCGCTATATAGGAAATTTTGCTGTCTGCTGCTTACTGCTGAATTGTCAATAAGTTTGAAAATTCAGTAAAAGAGAATTAAAAATAAGTTAAGAAATTAAATTAAAAATAAGTTAAGAAACAAAATGAAAATGGATCTGCTGTGCAGCATCATACAAATCAGAGAAGGTTTAAAGCTACCCGAGTAAAAAAGTTCCTATATAGTTGTATATAATTTTATAAACATTATATATGATTAAATAGAATTATATAGAATTTGATACGAAAAATGAGTCGATAAAACCATATAAAATTTTATCAATGTTACTTGTGTTTTGATAAATTTTTTATATAATTTTATGCGAAATTTGGACCCCTATTTTTATATAACAAAATCAAATTTATATAATCAGATATAATTATATACAACTATATCAAATTATATAAAACAATATATAATTTTATAAAGTTATATAAAATTATATCAAGTTTTATATAAATCATAAAATTTTGTTTTAATTATATATAATTATATATAATTTTATGTAACTTTATATAGTTTTATACAGTTTTATACAATTTTATATATTTTTATATAATTATATCTAATTATATAATTTTGCTATTATTATATAAAAATAGGGGTCCAAATTTCGCATAAAATTATATAAAAAATTTATCAAAATATATGAAACATTGATCAAATTTTATATAGTTTTATCGACTCATTTTTCGCATCAAATTCTATATAATTCTATTTAATCATATATGATGTTTATAAAATTATATACAATTATATAGGAACTTTTTTACTCGGGTAGACAATTCTTGCTGTTACACGTTTAAAATACCACAAGATTTATTTCCAAAAATAAGGTCATCAGAAAAATACGAAAAAGTTGTGGTGGATGAGGAAGACGAAGATTTAGACGAAATTTTTTACACCCCGAGTAAAAAAGTTCCTATATTGTTGTATATAATTTTATAAACATCATATATGATTAAATAGAATTATATAGAATTTGATGCGAAAAATGAGTCGATAAAACTATATAAAATTTGATCAATGTTTCTTATATTTTGATAAATTTTTTATATAATTTTATGCGAAATTCGGACCCCTATTTTTATATAATAATAGCAAAATTATATAATCAGATGTAATTATATAAATATATATAAAATTGTATAAAACTGTATAAAACTATATAAAGTTACATAAAATTACATATAATTTTATATAATTAAAACAAAATTTTATGATTTATATAAAACTTGATATAATTTTATATAACTTTATAAAATTATATATTGTTTTATATAATTTGATATAGTTGTATATAATTATATCTGATTATATAAATTTGCTGTTGTTATATAAAAATAGGGGTCCAAGGTTCGCATAAAATTATATAAAAAATTTATCAACCCGACTAAAAATAAATATACAGGTCCATATATAATTCAAAATTGAGCCATATATAATTTAATATGGCCCAACACGTATTTGGATAAAATAAGATGATGAAATTGGTGGATCAAAATAGCTCAAAATTTGTTATATTAGATTAAATATGATCGTTTTTGATCCGAATATTGGGTTTATCTAATTTGATATAATTGTATATAATTTTATATCATAAGATACAATATGTAGAATTTTGCATAAAATATTTTTTTTTATCTCATTATTTTCAAATTTATCCCAAGTTTTTTCGGGAAATGCAAAAAAATTGCCAAAAATAAAAATTGTGTCCGGGACTTAGAAATTAAAATAAAAATCTAAATTTAAAAAAAAATTCTTAAAACTTTGTTAATAGATTTTTGCATCAAAACGGAAAAAATGTACCAAAAATATATTTTATCCAGGACTTAGAAAATTCTACAAACCTTTTTCAGGACTTGTAAAATTTTTCAAAATTTGGCTAAATTTTTTTTTGTTTAAATAATTTTTAATGAAATTCTTAACTCCAAAACGCAAAAATTATTTGTGTCTGGAAATTTTAAAAAATTTTCTCGGGACTTAGAAAACTTTTTTCCCCCGATTCGGCACCATATTTATATGTATATCTCATCTTGTATGAGTTCAGAAATGGAGTTGTATATCATATATTTATTTATATAATCTTGTATGAGGTCATTCATGGAGTCATATAAAACATTATATGCAATATCTAATTTAATAAAGCTTTATATATTGTATGTGGAGCAATACATGATTTGATATACTTTTATATGGCACCATATTAAATTTTGGGTGTAAAACTTAATGCAAGATACATTTACATATAATTATGTAAAGTACTGTGTATGGCCATATATAAATTATTAAATAATATGTTACTATATCTAAACTTTTTTAGTCGGGTTATTATTAATTTTCTTATTTTTTCAACAAAGTTTTTTTTTAGTTAAAAAAATACCTCAAAAAAATCTAGCAGATTTTTTTTGAGCTGTAGTGCATTTTAGCAGATTTTTTTTAGCCTTTTAGCAGATTTGTATTTCATAGTTATGGCAACACTGTCTAGGACCCATTTTCCGGTAAAAAGTCAAAAAACTTATAATTTAGCATTTTTGGGGGTCCACTGTTAAATATTCTTACGTTGTTTCTAAAAAATAGGAGTAGATTTTATATCAAATGGACCTTTTGATTCCAAAACTGCAACCCAAATTTTTTTTGGCATGTTCTGTTTTCGAGATATTCGCGTTTGTAAATTTTTTTACACGAATATCTCGAAAACAGAACATGCTAGAAAAATTATTGGTTTTTTGACTTTTCAACCGCGAATATCTCAAAAACGGTACGTGCTAGAAAAATTTGGATGGCAGCTTTGGAAACAGAAGTGAAAAATCTATAAGAATCAGTTAGATATTTCACTGGGAAGTTTTTGTGGTCGAACAGTGTAATTATTGAACAATAACTCGACCTAAAACCTAAACTTGTTTGAATAGGGGTTGTTCTTGTTGTTGTAAAAGCTCGACATAAGCTGGGGTTGCTGGGTTGACAGTCCTTAGTCGGAGATGACTCTCCGAGTCATTGGAAGTTCCGACTGTCGTGGAAACGCTTAAAGAGGGGTGTGTCTGGTCGTTGTTGCCAGACAATAATATTCTTACTTGTTCTTTCCTCTGGTAGTTTGGTTTAGTTTAGATTGAAAAAGGGTATGTAAAATGTATAGATGGATGGATGGATATATGGATAGCTCTAAGAGTTACACATGTTTCATAAGTGTAAACACGAAAAAAACCCCATATATTATGATTTTTATGCAGTGTTTACACCAGCGGTGCCCAAAAAGAGAAACGATAATATTTTTTTTGTTTTTTACGCTCTCTGTAGTTAGTTTTGTTGTTGTTCGGATTGTGTACGTGTATTTTTGTTGATATTTAACAAGTGTTTGGGCACCATTGGTTTACACTGCTGAGGCTTTCAGCGAAAACTCGTGGACCTTCAATGTAGAGATGGGCACTGGTCACGTGATTTGCGTGATTCACGTGAATCACGCGTGAGTGTGAGTGATTTGCATTTCAATCACGTAGTTGTGAGTGAGTGTGAGTTGAAAAAAAAATCTAGTGAGTGAGTCATTTATTTTTTGCGTGAGTTTGCGTGATTAGATTTTTTGATTCGCCCAATTTTTTTTTTCATTTTTTGTAAAAAAAATTTTTTTGTATTTGTTTTTTTTTGGGAAGAAAATTTTATTGCGTGAGTAGATTTTGCGTGACTCACGTTTGAGCATGATTGAATCTGGCGTGAGGCACGCGTGAGCGTAAGTTTTTTATTACTCACGTGAAAGTAAGAGAGCGTGAGTAAAAAAAAATTGTGCGAGTGATTCGATTATTTTTTACGTGAGCGTGAGTGAGTGTGAGTCAAAATCCACTCACGCGCCCATCTCTAGTTCAATAATTTAAATAGCAGGATCTCATTAAATAATTTTAACAGAATTGGTTTATTTTTTTTTGCCAATAGACCGATTTAACTGAATATCGGTCGAAATTTGTATATGGGGGACCAAGTCCAAAAATGATCCAAATGTATTCCGATTTGATAAGGTTACTAAAGAGCTCGTTTAACACCTACAAATAAAATTTTAGTCAAATATTTTAATTTTTATGAATTTTGAGGAAATTATGTGAATATCGGGAGGGTGGTTTGAATGGGGACTACCAGAAGGACTGACCCGATTCCTTTGAAATTTGGTATGATGGTTTGTGCATATAAAATTTTATTACCTGTTAAATTTCAAGACAATGAAAAGAAAAAATGCTTTATAAAAGATTTTCGAAGATTAATTGCGTCTAGATTAAGCAAATATTGAATGAGATACGAGGGTCGCGCTGGAAAATGAAATTATTTATAGATATTTTCTTGGAAATTTTTTAGTTATCAGGAAAATACGTGTATAGTAATGAGCAATAGTAATGAGGGATGAGATTTTTATGCACTAAAAAAATTAAAATATGCGCAAAAAAAATCAAAAATATGCATTAACAATATGCGCTTAAATCATGAAATATGTGCAATAAAAATCTTGTTTTTATACAAAAAAAAATCGTAAAAATCAAAAAATAACCCCGGATTTTAATATTAAGATTTAAAACTTTATACATATAAACAGTGATGTGCAAGATTTTCTAAAGAAATAAAAACAATCTACAAAAAAAAATTCTCGTTTTTTTCAAAAATACATTTTTAAAATTTAAATAATTTTTGAAACAAATAAATTTAACTTTTTGCTAATTTATGCCAAAATATACAATAAAAAGTTGAAAGTATGCAAAAAATATGCATTTAAAACCAAAATATGCATTTAAAACTAAAAAATGCAAAAAATATGCACTTTCACCGAAATATGCAAAAATATGCAAAAACTATTCGATACAATTTTAACGAAAATTTCAAGATTCAGAAAGATAATTGGTCGATATCGTTTTTTGACTATTGACAAATGAGATATTAGAATAATTAAAAGTTTTCTTTGTTTACAAAAAAATGGTGGTCAAGAGAGTTGGAGGTAAAAAATGCGGATTTCTTTTACTGGTTTTAAAAAAATATTGTTTGGGGTGTTGAAAAAACTAGCTGATAACTGAATAAAAATTTTTGGATAATTTTTTTAAATTTTTGATGTTTGAACTTGGAAAAAATCGAATTAGAAATATTTTTAAAAAAATTTCTAAGAAATATCTATAATAATATCATTTTCTATTGTGACCATCGTATCTTATGTAATATTTGCTCAATCTGGACGCTATTAAGCTTAAATTATAGCTTGGAAAATTTCCTATATAGCATTTTCTAAGAAAATAGTCGATTGATAATAATATGATAAAGTATTTATAACTTTTTCTTTAAAGATCTGCTTTCAAATACAGTGAGCGTCAAAAGAAAGTGTACAGGTCTAAAGTTAATGAAATTCTTTAATGACAAAGTTGACAATAAAAACCTTTATTATTATCAATCGACTAGTTTTGAAAAAAATTCTATATACGAAATTTTCCAAGCTTTAATTTAAGCATGATAGCTTCCAGATTGAGGAAATATTTAATGAGATACAAGGGTCGCACTGGAAAATGAAATTATTTATAGAATTTTTTTTAGAAATTTTTTAAAAATATTTCTAAGTCTATTGTTTCCAAGTTTAAACATTAAAAATTAAAAAAAAAATATCCAATGATTTTTATTCGGTTAGTTTTTTCAACAACCCGAATAAAAAACAAGTAAGAAAGTTATAGTCGGTCAAGACCGACCATATGATAACCTACACCTGTGTTTTTCGGAAAATGGGTCCCAAGTCCAAACATGCACCGATTGGATCTGTCTTTTGTTAGATCTTTATTTAGTGTAGAAAACACACACAGATCAAATTTTAGTGGAATTGGAACTGAATATCGGTCGAAATTTTTATGTCGGGGACTTACCGATAGATGGACAGACGGACGGACGGACGGCCGGAAAGACATCGCTAAATCGACTCAAAAAGTAATTCTGAGTCGATCGGTATGCTTGAAGGTATGTCTAGGACCAATATTTCGGGTAGTTACAAACATCAACACAAACTCATTATACCCTGTACCACAGAGTGGTGTAGGGTATAATGGTTTTTTTTATATACAGGAGAATAAATCCGCATTTTTTACCTCCAACTCTTTTGACCACCAATTTTTTGTAAACAAAGAAAATATTTTATTGTTTATTAATTTTAGTACCTATGTAAGTGTATAGTAATGATTAGGTATGTGACTTCCATGAAAATGCATGTTTTTGTCGATAGTCTAAAAAGGATATCGACCAATTATCTTTCCGAATCAAGAAATTTACGTTAAAATGGAAGAGACAAAAAAGTTGAAAGAAAGTATGAGGTGAGGTTGAGATTGCTGGAAATAGAATTGTACACTCAAAAAAAAAAAACTGTAAAGTTAGCAAAAAAAGCTTGTAAACCTACAAGAAAATTTGCTGATTTTGAACCCACAATTTTTTTGGTAAAGTTAGCAAAAACATTTTGCTAAAAATTAGTTAACTGAAATAATTTTTATTTCAACTTAGTATATACACATTTATGGACCCCATTGGGTTCGGACCCAATGGGTCCAGACCCCGATAGGCCTAGACCTAGTTGGGTTCCTTAAAAATCGTCATAGTTTTTGATCCAAAATTTGTGTCCGTTTCGCTCTACCTTGCTTAGTTTTTGAGATACGTGATTTTAGGGGATCACTGGGGTCTTAAGAATTAAAAAACTCGATAACTTCAAAAATATTACTCGGAGAGCTTTTGGTTATTTTGCGGTCTTGTTCCACGTGTTGAGAGCTACTAAAATTCTTTTGGACTTTTTGTTGTGTCGGCAATATTTACCGAGATATGAGCATTTTAAAATTTTCGGGAATGCTAACTTTTTTGGATCCAAAGTTAGGTCCCATTAGGGTCCACACATGTGAAGAGGACCCGCGAAAGTATGGAGATTCTAAGAACCAAAAATGCCCTCCATTTTGCTCTATCTGGCTTAGTTTCCGAGATAGCGCCATTTTAAGTTTTCTGAAAATAAAAAAAAATTTACCATTTATTTTTGCTAATGTTAGCAAAAAATCTTGTAAAAATGTTGTCAACTCAATTTCAAATTTAGCAAAAGAAATTAGTTCAAAGTTTGTTTAAAATTGCTAATGTGCTAAATGAAGTTTACAAGAATTTTTTGCTAACATGCTAATCTCAACTAAAAATTTGCTAAAAGTTAGCTAACTAGCATTAGCAAAAAAAAATTAGTAAATCTACTAACGTATTTTTTTGAGTGTAGTGTTGGAAACTGTCAAAATTTATTCTGTAGAAACTATAAATATTCACATATATAAAAAACAGTTTTCATTAACAAGACAAACCGACATTTAAAATCCTACTGATGATGACACTAACTGGGGTGTTTGAAACCGGTATAGGAAATACCAGAAATGTCTATAATTTTAAGAAATTCAATTTTTCTTCTGCATTTTTTCAACTTGAACTCTTAAATGGCATCGAATTTGTTTAGCCATATCACGTTACAATGATACTTGGCCTCTAATTTTCTTTGTAAATAATTTACATAATTTAAAAAAAACAAATGAATTTAAATTTAACTGAATTTTACTATTTAAACCGTTTAATGTTAAGTAAAGTGTCAGCTGTTTTAAGGCTGTTACTTTGTATCGCTCTTTACAGAAGCTTGGGATTTTTTGCTGAATTGTTAGAATAAGAAACCATTTTTATGTGAATAAAATCATTCTTGATATACATTGAATACCTACCGGTCTTATACTCTTTAATTGCAAAAGTTGCTAATTTTGTTTGTGTTGGAAGTGTCCACTAATTATTTTTTAAATCTAGTTTGCGTTCATTGTTTTGATTGCAATCGAAATCCGTAAAAAACAGATTTGTTTTTGCATATTTTGATGAAAATGCATATTTTTGCATATTTTGGTTTTAAGTGCATAATTTGTGCATATTTTTGTATATTTTGGTATAAATTAGCAAAACACAAATTAAAATTAATTTTTTCAAAAACTATTTTAAATTCTGAAAAATTATTTTGTAATTAAAAAAAAAAAATATTTTTTTTTCTTTTTAATTTTTTTTATAGATTGTGTAAATTTCTAAAAAAATCTTGCTTATATAAAGTTTAAAATCCTAATATTTTAGCCCGGCGTTATTTTTTTCGTTTTTAAGAAGTTTTTCGTATGAAAACAAGATTTTTATTAATGGGTATTTTTTTAATGCATATTTTTAGGTTTTTAGTGCATATTTTTGATTTTTAGTGCATATTTTGGATTTTTAGTGCATATTTTAAGCGCATATTTTCGATTTTTAGTGCATGAAAATCTCATCCCTAGTAATGATATATTAGAATAAGTAAAATTTTTCTTTGTTTACAAAAATGGTGGTCAAAACAGTTTTTAAAATTTTTTAAAACATTAATTTTTTATTTGATAATATTTGCTCAATCTGAACTGAAAATTTCCTATGGTTAAGTATTTATAACTTTTCCTTTTAAGAACTGCTATCAAATATATGCTGTTCCATTTGTTTCAGTCACTTTATTAAGAAATTACATGTGCCATTTGCTGGAAACTGAAGCGGCAGTCTAAACGTCTGAAAATTTAATTATTTTTTAATTCTCCGTGACCACAGGCGTGTTACTTTAAATTTTATTTTAACTATATTTAATTTTTTTTTTTAATACTGCAACAAACAAATAAATATATAATTATGATTGTTATATTGTTGTCTCCATCAAATTCTCCATAATAAAGACATAAATGTTATTTGTTTGTTAGTTTTATGTTTGTAAGTTTAATTTTTTTTACTACAATTCTTATTGTTTGTCATACAATTTTTATTACGACGTTATGCTTTATTTGCTTTCTTTCTTCAAAAATATACCATGAAAAAAAAAATGAATTAAATTTATACTCGTAATTTGACATTTATTTTTATTTTATTATAATTTATTACACTCGATTTAAACTATCTCTGTCAGCCAGGCAAGGACGGACGGACAGACAAAAATTTGTATTAGCATATTAGATGACTCAAACTGATGATTGAAAAAAAGGGGCCAGTATCTTTTTTAATAAAATTTTAAGTTGTTTGTTTTTTTTTGGGAAATTGTTAATAAGTTTACAAAATACTGTAAAATACTGTATGGTCAATAATAATTTTATTACAAGCAATTAATAATAATTTTTTTTTTTTGAATTTAGTGGTGGTTTATTAGATTTTTTTAAGAGAAATTTAAAACAAATAACTCAACCCAATAATACAAGACTTAACAAATTTAAACCGATAAAGCAGTAGAACTGAAATATCGCTTGAAACCATTTTTGTTTCTTAAATCGATATCCATGATTCCGAAAATGATTTGAAAGCAGGCACGTACGCAGGAATTTATTTTGGGGGGGCCAAAATTATTTTTTTATTTCGTTTTTTCGCCTCAATGTTTTTGAGCCTAATTTTTTTTTGGCATTTTTAGAAAACAAAACTTATATTTAAAACTTATGGTAAAAAGGAGTCGAATTATTTTTTTTAAAAAAGTGAAAATTTATGCAACTTGACACATTTTTAAATTGTTCATATATTTTTATACCCTCCACTCTAGTGATAGAGGGTATATATAAGTTTGTCATTCCGTTTGTAACACATCGAAATATTGGTCTAGGACCCCATAAAGTATATATATTCATGATCGTTGATCGATTTTAAGTCGATCTAGCGATGTCCGTCCGTCCGTCCGTCCGTCTGTCTGTCTGTCCGTTGAAAACACGCTAACTTTTGAAAGACTTTACGGAGGCTCCTGAAGTTTGACATATATGTTCTCCATTTACGGGGTCAGGTTGGTATTGCAATCCAGCGAAATCGGTCAAGTTGTTCAAAAGTTATGAGCAAAAGAGTAAATTTCGGCAAGGGAATTTTTCGAATTTACAAGATTAAAACCACTATAACTTTCGAAAGACAATTCTGAGGGGGCTGAAGCTTATCATATATATTTGTCGTTCCCCAAGGCTATTTGGTTTTGAATTTCAGCAAAATCGGTTCAGTGGTTCAAAAGTTATAAGCAAAGCACTGAATTTCAGATTTGTTTCACCTTAAACTGTTGAAAACTCGTTAAACAAGTTTTAAAAGCATTGTGAAATACCAGTTTTTTAAAACTTGTTGTTGTTTGTTTTCTTGTCGTGGGGTGCAGTTTAGTTGTTAGACAAGTAAATATTTGTTATTGTTTTGTTATTGTAACTGTATGTAACGGTGTATAGTAAGAATTTTTGGAAAAAAAATCAAATGAAGTAAAATAAAAAGTGGGAAATATGTGAAATATTTTTTTTTGTATTGCATATGGGTATAAAACAACAAAATATTTTACAAAGTAATTTTGCTACTCAAAGAAATTGTACACTAAAAAAAATATTTACACTAAAAAAATGTTACACTCAAACAAAAAATGTATACATAATTTTTTTTTAATGAAATGTCACACTCAAAAAAATGCTGACAGTCAAAAAAATTTTACACTCAAAAAAATTTGATTGATTAAAAAAAAGTTTTACTCAATATAATATATGGGGTATTCCATGTGAAATCGGACACTTTGAAAAACTTTTTTTTTAGATTTTTTTAATTTGTTTACAGTTTTTAGTACCCTTCGAAAACTCCTTCGTGGTAAATTTTCAGATTTTTTTGATGACCCGTTCAAAAGATATCGAATTTTTAAAAATTGGTAGTTTGTTCCTTTACTCAAACTTCTTTTAATCATAACTTCTTCAATAATGGTCCGAATTTCAAATTTTTTTACGTACTTTCTAAAAAAAAATCCCAAAAAATTCTTAAAAGCGCTCTAGTATGCGATTTTTAAGTTTTAAAATTTAAATCTCAATTTTGAAAATGTTTGTACTCTTCGATGTTTTTGAAATTTTTTTGTGTAAAACTTCTATCAATTCTACAAATTTTTTGCCCAGGAAGATCGTGGGATAACGATTATTACTATTTTTTAAAATTTTTTGAAAAAATTTTATTGTAATTTTTCAATCTTAAAATCATTTCTACTGCTCCAATGGTGCGTCATAGAGGGGTCCTTTATAAGACCGACCACCATTAATTTTTACGTCTTAACATTTCTTTGGAACAAACTAATACCCTATCTCCAATTTCTAAGGGGGCTCCCACACAAAACGACATTTTTTAAAATTTGTTCCAACCGCTCTAACTGCCCTAATAGTGCCCTTAGAGCAACAAAATGTATGACCGACTCACAATATTTTTTTAGTTCAAACATTTTCTCTGAACACACCTACCCTCTATCTTTAACTGTTAAGGCGGTCCCCATACAATTTTTTTTATTTTTTGTAATTTTGATTTATTTAATCAGCTTCTACCGGTCCAATGGTGCGTCCGAGAGGGGTCATTAGTGAGACCGACCCCCATTTATTTTTACCCTACAACATTTTTTCAAAACACACCTAAGCCCTATCTTCACTCCCTAAGTAGGCTCCAATACAAATAACAGTTGGAGCAAATTTTATAAAAATGTAATTTTGTATGGGAGCCTACTTAGGGAGTGGAGATAGGGCGTAGGTATGTTTTTAAAATGTTGTAGGGTAAAAATAAATGGGGGTCGGTCTCACTAATGACACCTCTCGGACGCACCATTGGACCGGTAGAAGCTGATTAAATAAAACAAATTTACAAAAAATAAAAAAAATTGTATGGGGACCGCCTTAAGAGTTAAAGATAGAGGGTAGGTGTGTTCAGAGAAAATGTTTGGACTAAAAAAATATTGTGGGTCGGTCATACATTTTGTTGCTTTAAGGGCACTATTAGGGCAGTTAGAGCGGTTGGAACAAATTTTAAAAAATGTCGTTTTGTGTGGGAGCCCCCTTAGAAATTGGAGATAGAGTATTAGTTTGTTCCAAAGAAATGTTAAGACGTAAAAATTAATGGGGGTCGGTCTTATAAAGGACCCCTCTATGACGCACCATTGGAGCAGTAGAAATGATTTTAAGATTGAAAAATTACAATAAAATTTTTTCAAAAAATTTTAAAAAATAGTAATAATCGTTATCCCACGATCTTCCTGGGCAAAAAATTTGTAGAATTTATAGAAGTTTAACACAAAAAAATTTCAAAAAAATCGAAGAGTACAAACATTTTCAAAAATGAAATTTAAATTTTAAAACTTAAAAATCGCATACTAGAGCGCTTTTAAGAATTTTTTGGGATTTTCTTTTAGAAAGTACGTAAAAAAACAAAAATTTTGAAAAAAAAAATTTGAAATTCGGACCATTATTGAAGAAGTTATGATTAAAAGAAGTTTGAGTAAAGGAACAAACTGCCAATTTTTAAAAATTCGATATCTTTTGAACGGGTCATCAAAAAAATCTGAAAATTTACCACGAAGGAGTTTTCGAAGGGTACTAAAAACTGTAAACAAATTGAAAAAATCTAAAAAAAAAGTTTTTCAAAGTGTCCGATTTCACATGGAATGCCCCATATGTTTTTGTAATAAAAAATTTGTGATGCAATTTTTTGAAATTTTTTTAGAAAATTACTATCAGATGACATTGTGGAGGGTATTCATAGATTCGACCAAGTCGAACTTAATTTTTCTACTTGTTTTTTTTTAGTTTTTGAATTATAAACCATATTTATGCAGAAAACTTTTAAGAGCATTTTTGGTATAGAAAATTCTCCGATTCTAAAATACGAATTATCGTAATAAAATCAAAGATTTTGAGAAATTTTTTGATAGAATGACTCCTTACATTGCCGGAAATTTTTTTGGTTTTACAGTTTTTGAATAAAAAAAATAGAATTCCAAGATATTTTAACCATAGAAAGATTTTTACTATTATAACGATTTAAAACATTTTTTGCATAGACATTTTTTGAACAGAAAAACTCTTAAACTCTGAGAAATTTTTCGTGTAGAAAAATTCTCAGATCATAAGACATTTTTCGTATATAAAATTTCTTAGATTCTAAGACATTTTTCGTATAGAAATTTCTCAGGTTCTAAGAAAAAGTTGTTTGATTTTGAGACATTTTACTTATAGAAAAATTCTCAATTTTTCCAACATTTTTCTTACAGAAAAATTCTGGGTAATTTTTCGTACAGAAAACCTCCTAAGACATTTATCGAATAGAAAAAGTTCAAAGCTTTTGAGACACTTTTTATTATAAAAATTTCAGACTCTGAGACATTTTTCGTATTGAAAAATTCTAATATTCTCTGAGACATTTTTCGTATTGAAAAATTCTCAGATTCGGAAACATTTTTCGTATTGAAAAATTCTCAGATTCTGAGACATTTTTCGAATGGTAAATTTTTCTATACGAAAAATCTCAGATTTGTATAGAAAATTTCTAAGATCCTGAAACATTTTTGCATAGAAGAATTCTCAGATTTTAACACATTTTTCGTACAGAAAAATTTCTTGCTAAGAAAAATATCTCAAATTTGTATAGAAAAATTCACAGATTCTGATACATTTTTCCTATAGATTTTTTCGATTCTGAGTCATTTTTCGTAACGAAAAAACTCAGAATAAAGACGTTTTTTGTATAGACAAATTCTTTGATTCATAAATATTTTTCGTATAGAAAGTCTGAAAAAATTATTATAATCTTAAAAAATCTCTTATCCATTTGTTGAATGTGAAAATTTAAAGATTCTGAGACATTTTTGTAAAGAACATTTTTTAAATTCACTACACTCAAAGAACTGGAAAACAATTTTTCATAAAAGTTCGTCCAATGAAACTTTTTAATGATGTTTTCATAAACATTATGCAAATTTTCATAAATATAATGAAATGTTTCATAAATACTATGAATATTTTTGAAACATTTCATAAATATAATGAAACAGTTTCATTGGACGAACTTTTATGATGAGTTTCATTATATTAATGAAGCTTTTTCTTTGTGTGTATATTTTTTGTCGTTAAAAATTTTTTATTTTGATATTAAAAAAAAAAAAATCTAACACTTCGATTAATTTTTTGTTTAAAAAAGTTCCAGATTCAGAGAAGATGTTTGGATTTAAAAATTGTCAAATTTGGTTAAACTTGGAATAACAAACCCTTTTGAGGTGTGCTATTCACTACCGTAAAAGTTTACGAATTTTTTAAATTTTTTTTCAATCAAAAATTTTTATTGTATTTTTTCAGTATTTTGAAATTTTCATAAAAAAACCCTTCGTTAGATTAGAGATAAATAAAAAAAATAATACTCAGCCTATTTTTGTTAACAAACGTATATTTTGTAGTGCAATGTCTTAAAATTTTTATATGGCCAAGTCATTTTGGGGGGGGCCCGGGCCCCCAGGGCACCCCCCTGCGTACGTGCCTGTTTGAAAGGGTCGTGTTTTCTTTCTTGGAGGGGGTGGGGTCAGCGGAAGACTTTGGGGACATCTTTTCCCTCGCGATAAATGTTTAACATTAATTTATTCAGATTTTTGCACCAAAGTAATGAAAATGTTCTCTTTATTAAATATATTAAAGGGTTTTGAGCCAGAAACTATACCCACTAATCCTTATTTATTTTTTACCTACTGATTTCGATTCCGCCATCAGAATTAAATTCTATCTTTGGGTTTTTCTGTAAATCAAAGTTCGTTTCCTGGTAAAGCAAGCCTACCTAATTTTGTAAATTTGACCAAGTTATAAGTTTTTAAATTTTATTTCTGTATGTAAAATTCACGTCTTATTTATTACGAAAGAAATAAGAGTTTTTTTTATTAATAACCGACAAAAATTGTAGAAGTTACATGCGTTTGAATAAAAATGCATAAATTCATTTTTATTTTGGGTGTGCCAAATGTAACAAATCTTACAACTATTTTTGTATAAAACTGAATTGATGCATTTTTGTTCAAATGCGTGTAACTTCTTCAATTTTTGACGGATTTTATTAAAAAACCTCTTATTTTCTTCAAAATATATCAGACTTGATCTTTATATACAGATATAAAATTTAAACATTTTTAAACTTATTGTTACACTCAAAAAAAACTTGTAAAATTACAAGAAAAACTTGTAACTTTTTTTTTTGTTTGCTACCTCCTATTTGACAAAAATTCCTAGTAATTTTACAAGATTTTTACCAATAACTTTGTAATTTTAAAAGGTTTTTACCAATAAAATTGTAAATTTGCAAATTTTTTGACACGATA
Source organism: Pegoplata infirma (assembly GCA_963921195.1). Taxonomy (NCBI): domain Eukaryota; kingdom Metazoa; phylum Arthropoda; class Insecta; order Diptera; family Anthomyiidae; genus Pegoplata; species Pegoplata infirma. The sequence goes on along the minus strand of OY992540.1, from coordinate 143,023,148 downwards.
AAATTTACAATGAGGTTTCGTAATTTTACTAGATTTTTTTGCTACCTCCTATTTTACGAGAATTCCTGGTAATTTTACAAGCTTTTTACCAATAATTTTGTAATTTTACAAGCTTTTTACTAATAAAATTTTAAATTTTCAGTTTTTTAGAGCAAATAAAATTACAAGGAATTCTCGTGAATTTACTAGATTTTTTTTGTAAAATTATCTTGGAAATTTGTAAAATTATCTTGGAAATTTGTAAAATTACAAAAAAAAAATTGTAAAATTACAAAAAAATGTAAATTTCGATTGGTTAAAAAAACAAGGAAAACTGTCAAATATTGGTACAATGCGATTACGAGACTTTTCCTAGTAATTTGACAAAGTTTTTTTTTGTGTGTAGTCAAATTTTCATAAAAATCGTGTATTTAGGTTTACTTTGCGGACTTTACTTGTAAATTACAGGAAAACCCAACGATAGAAATTAATTCAGATGACGGAATCGAATTCAGAAGGTCAAAATACATAAGGATTAGTGGGTATTGTTTCTGGGTCAGAACCTTTTTTATCAATTTCAATTGTACATTTCTCAATATTAAATAGAAAAATCTTAATAACAATTGGGCTATTCTCAATTTCAAATGAAAAATCATAATTTTATTTGGGGTTTTCCCATTATAATTTGATGCTTTTGAAATTTCATGTAAAAAATCTAAATTTTAATTACTTTTGTCTCAATATTATATAGAATATCACAATTTCAACTGACCAATTCTCAATTTTAAATAGAAAATCTAAATTTCAATTGGTGTTTTCTGATTTTAAAATGTAAATCTCAATTACATTTGATGAGTTCTCAATTAAAAATTTTATATCTCATTTCTATTGATATTTACTCAATATTAAATGAAAAATCGCAATATCAATTGTACTTTTCTCAATTTGAAATCAAACATCTCAATTACACTTGTTATTTTCTCAATTTCAATTGGAAATGGTGTAGTTCATACAGAATAACTGAATTATTTCCTAAAAAATAAACCACTTTGCACCGTCAAAAAGGCGTACAAACAAACGGAAATCGATAGAATATCTTAGTACCGATCCCTGGTCAATAACATATATACTTAATGGGCTCCTAGACCGATATTTCGATGAGTTAAACACGGAATGACAAAGTGAAAAATTTACGTTTACAAAATTTGATAAAGATCATTTCCTGTATTAATATTAGTGAAAGAATTTCATTACAACTCATTTAACAACATTAGTTATTTGCTAGAATTTCCTTAATTAAATTGTTATTACTCATAATTTATATTGAAAGGTATACATTGGACACTCGTAACTTATAAATATATCGTTTGTTTACAAAAAAAAAATGTTATGAATTTTTATACTTTTCAACCACAGCAGGGGGTATATTCATTTTGTCATTCCGCGTGTAACGCATTTAAATATCATTCAATGTCCCCATTAAGTATATATATTTTTTTATCAGTAATCGGTTCTCAGAAGTTATAGCGATGTCGGTATGGACGTCCGTCTGTGGAAGACACGATATAGTCCAAAGTAAAAGTGCTGACTGAAGTTTGAGAATATCAGATCATGCGAAAAAAAGTTCCTCTCGAAGAACTATACCAATCTCGATGAAAGTCGTTACTAAAGGCACTATACAAGGGGGAGTGATCTCTCCTCTTTTGTGGAATCTTGTAATAAATGAGATCCTTGAGTCACTCAACGGTATGGGTATCAAGGTGGTTGCCTTCGCTTATGACGTTGTGATCCTTATCAAAGGAAAGGTTTTACTACCTATGGGGTCCCTGTGTGGTGGAGAACATTTAATACGAAAACATATCTCTGCAACCTAAAGAAGGTACAACGACTGGAGTGTGTGCGTATCACTGGTGCTATTAGATCGGCATCTGAAATTGCTTTTGAAATAATAAATATGCCAACATTGAATTGGGCGATTAAAAGCTTCAGGTCCTATGAATCTCCTGGACCTGATGGTATACTCCCGGCTAAGGGCTATATAGCCCTTGATGTATAATCTCTACACAGCACGCATAAACTGGTCATAAATTTCTTTAAAATGGAGGGATACCAGAGTCGTTTTTTTCCCGAAGGTTGGGAAAAATGCCCACAAAGTTCCGAAGGATTTCATACCAATTATTCTGTGTTATTTTGTTTTAAGACATTGGAACGAATGAAAGACTCATATTTGAGTAAAGTGATTGACCCGGGGTTGCTTTCGACTACGCAACATGCATACAGCAATGATAGATTAACGGATACAACTCTTCATGACCTATTTAGTACCATCGACAGATCACTTTCGGTGTACACTATGGTGGCCTTTCTTGATATGGAATGGGCATTGTCTGGTCTAGAAGTGGATCGTGGGATCTTTTTAATGATAGAAAATCTACTTGCAAATGTATAAAGTCTGAGTTGGGAGCGTCTTTCATATCTCTATTTGTCGATAGGGGCACACCAGAGGGAGGTGTTCTTTCGCCACTTTGGAGCCTGGTACTGACTTTAATGCGGACAACCACGTGCTGAGAAGCACATGGTTGGCAAGTTGTCGCATATGCTTGCGATGGCACGATTGCGTATAAGGGGAAGCACCTGCCAACATTAAGGGACATTTTTCAGGGTTCACTAAAAGTTCTGTCTAAATGGGCAAGAGACTGTGGTCTCGGAGTTAAACAAGCAGAACAGAGCTTGTCTTGTTTACAAGGAAAAGTAAGATGCCTGATTTTGATCCTATATCTCTGGACGGCACTGAAATCGCCTTCTAAGATGGTGCCAAGCATCTCGGAGTATTTCTGGATAGAAAGTTGAATTTCAGGCGTAATGTTGAGGAACGGGTGAGAAAAGCAACGATTGATTTATATTCCTGTAAAAGGTCCATTGGAAAAGGATGGGGCTTTAACCTTAAAGTCGTTCAGTGGATTTTTACAGCAGTAGTGCGTCTATGCTGCTTTGGAGACAAAATCCAACTATGTCCTTATCACAAAGGTACAGAGGGCGATGTTGATGTACATCACTGTTGCACTTCGGAATACACCTACGGCATTATAAATCCTCATTCACCTGATTACATTGGACACATTGGGTAGCAGACTGAAATGGAGGAGTACCGATTGTGGCCATAACGCAATCATGAAGAAGGTAACAATACCACAAAATGAGGACTGTGCTCCCTCAGTGAGCCTTTTTGAGCGTCACTTTACAACTATGATACCATTCAGGGAGTCTTGGATGAGGATGGCCTCTACAAATACTCTTACAAATGGATTGCACCTACATGAGCAAGTGAGCTTTAGAGCCTATTCGGAAGAGCTTGAGTTGAGACTGGCTCCAAGATTAACGTATTATTGCGTTATTTACCAGGCAGAGATGATGGCAATAAAGGAAGTGTCTGACTGGTTAAGTTGCAAAGTCTTTTCCACATCCGCAGTCAACATCTATTCTGACAGTCAAGCCGACGTTACGTCCTTGGAGTCAATGTTTCTGAAAACAAGATCTACCCTTAACAGCTGCACGTATTTAAATGAGATGGCTAAGCAGTTTGTCACACTACTCATATTGGACATTTAGGGAATTGCAAAGAAGAAGAGCTTGCAATACTCGGAAGTACCTTGCAGGTTCCAACATAGGAATGTGTTGGTATGCCTCTATAAACTTCCCAGCAAAATCTACGGCTTTGTTCCGCGACGGAGAATAAGACTACACTACACATATGGCCTTCTCTTAATCAGAAGCGCACAAGTGAGCTGATATAACTTCTTAGAAAAAAGATTTCGACGTTGGTTACTGTAATTACCGGATACTGTCTTATTAGAAAGCACACAGAGCGGTAAAATGTGCCTTAAAATAACTTTTGCCGGAGGTGCATTGATGAGGAGGAGTTGGAAATTATCGAAAACTTTATCTGCCATTTCCTGAAATTTCTGATCAGAGACTTGCTTTAATGGGATTTAGGAATCTTAAGAGTTTCATAATGAGCTCAAATTGGTTTAATGGCAGGGACTATTAGCGGAACATATTACAGTCCCGTGGTATCACAACGAAATTCAGAGTATATGTGTTGACGTTAAACATCAGCAGCTACTTACAACGGAACCTATCAGAGGGGAGTAGGGAAATAACAATTAAGGAAATCACAAAGGGTCTTATGGATTCTGAGGGAATTCGCCAAATGGCGTACGACCATCCAACCTAACGTTACCTAACCTAAGAGCTTTCCTTCCTGAAATTTAGCAAGAATACGTCTTATGGTCATAATTCTATCAATGTAGAACTCATTACAAAAACTCAGAAAAATTCTGTATAAATGCGTAATTAGAAAATCTCAGTAAATGAGTTACGTATTGTCAATATTTGACCATCAGCGATATATGTAATAAAACGAAACATTTCCGTTTTATAACACCTACACCCAAAAACAATAGAGTTGTTATACTTGTTACACTTCAAATTGATCTAAATAAAGTGTTAATATTTCAAAACTTGGGTGGAGTTTCTGTTTTTTTGTTCATTTCATTATTTATGTTTACATTTCATTATTAATTTTCTTCAAAATCCGTTTTCTAATTCATTGAGGTTGCCGTTTGGCATGTACCTTGGTCGCGTATGCGATTACGAAAACAGGTAATTTGAAAAGAATTTAAATGACATACCAACCACTAAAGTAATTAAGCTCCAGCACACACTGTCAAACAAGGTTGACTACTTAAGACCAGTAATCAAAGTAACAAACACACTCACTTAACGACTCCATGTGTACATTGTGCAACTTACTTATTGTACGTACTGGAATTACACTTGGTCATGTCGAGAGACAATGAAAAAAATATTATAACAATAATAAAAAGTCTAGAAATGCAATGACTCATGGTTAGAGATTGTATTTTCCAATGACTAGAAAATTATCTATGTTCAGGGCATATAGAAATTGTAGATTGGTTGGCAAGAAGTACTGTGTGTAATTTGAATAAGAGCACTTCTAAGTGGAGTGCTTCGCCACTTTAATAAAAGTTGTTCCTTTAAGAAAAATACCCTTAAAAAAAAATATATCCAGCGCACTCCTCGGCCGAACCAAGTTTAACCTCAAGTTGCGAATGTAAATGTCTTTCTTGATTATTAATTTGGGGTGCCTCACTACTATGTTTCGATGAAAATCAAAACCTTCGCCGTTTTAGTAAAAATTGCGGTTAACGTTAAAAAATTTACACGTAATGGGACACCGCAGATTCATAATCAAGAAAGACATTGACAGCGTTCGCAGCTTGAGGTTAAAGTTGGTTCGAACGAGGCGTAAAAGGTCGGCTTAAAGAATTTTACACTTTTTGGCTATCTTGACTTGCTATCATTTTCTGACTTGTTAAATTGAAAAACTGATAATTTTGATACGGCACAAACACGAAGTAACACATCAAAAAAAACCAGAAATTGCATTGACTTTCATAATCGCTTTTAAAAATGCCCATATTTTTATTGGTTGCGGTACGATAGCCAAATACCGTTATTCTGGGTGGGTATCGATTGCCAACCTTGATTTCAATGTTAAAACTATTACTTAAACCAACGACAGATTTTGTCAATACAACAACGACTTTTGTATCTCAAAAAAAAAATCTTAATTCATTTCCAATTAAAATGATTGCTACAACAATTGAATTTATTAAAGACTTAAGTAATTTGACATTTAAAAAAACATTTCAATTATAACCGTTTATTTTACTTTATCAATTTATCTTCAATTCAATGTTCGCATTTCTTCTTTCCATTAATACACCTTTAGTTCATCTGATGGCATTTCCATTACTTTTAATTTTTCATGGTTTAATAACTTTTTGCCTCTTGATTTGCTTAAATAATTATTTAATGCACTTTATTATATTTATAGAATATTAAATTTAACTAGAAATACGGAAACAAACTAGAAAATAGAAAATCGTGATACTTGTGCTCAGTAGCTACCACAAAATCTACACCATTTACAGATGTTATTCAAAAAAGATTAATTATAATTGCAAGATTCTACTTGTAAAAAAAAAATTACATTTGTAATTCGAAGATCCTACTTGTTATTCGAATATTCCAATTATAATTAACAAATTCTAATTGCAGTTCAAACATTCCAATTGTAATTCAAAAAAGATCAACTGTAATAAGAAAAGGATCCATTGCAGTTTGAAAAGATTCCAATTGTATTTCGAAAAAATTAATTGTTATTTGAAAAACAAAATCAATTGTTATTCGAAAGTGATAAATTTTAATTCGAAAAAGATCATTTGTAAGTCAAAGATTCCAATTGTAATTCGAAAAAGATCAATGGAAATTAAGTTGATAATTTTTTTAATTTGTAAGTGGCTGCTGACGCTTTACGTCAGCCCACATTAGCTCTGAGGTCCTTTGTTATACTACGGGGCAGTAATGGGGTTCCCCTACTAGTCCCCGCCGTTAAACCAATTTGATCTCCTTATGAAACTCTAAAGATATTGAATTTTGACATCCGACAAATCAGAAAAGTCGCGCAGCTCCCTAGATCCCAGTGCAGCAAGTCTCTGACCAGCAAGTGCCAGGCAACTGAAGATAAAGTGTTCGATAGTTTCCAACTCCTACTTATCTATCGATGCAACTTCGGAAAAAGTCATTTGACTTTTGCAACTTTGGAAAAAGTCATTTGACCGTCGAGACCGTGTGCACTTCTCATTAAGAGAAGGCCAAATCTGCGTGTTGTCTTACACGTCCACCATGAGCCCATCTCTAATTAGTCTCCATAGCAGAAACAAAGACCTAGATTTTGTTTGTAAGTTTCTAGAGGCATACCAACACATTCCAATGCCGCAAGGTTCTGTTCTTTCTCCTACCCTTTTTCTTATTTTTCTTAACTACTTAAGTCAAACTTCAAATCCTATCTACTCTTTTGCAGATGGCAGCAATATTTGTCATTCATTTTACTTTGATCGTAGGCAAAGCCTTGTTCAGGTTGAGGAAAAAAGGCAGATTATGAATGACACACTTAATCAGTACCTGTCGACAATCTCTGAGTGGGGTCTTGCGAATAGGGTCAAGTTTAATGCACGCAAGACCCAATGTGTTATGTTGACCTACAGGAATGTGGAATCATCAGCGTCATCTGTACAAATGGGTGGTACAGGTATCGAGGAATCGGACACTCTTGACGTTCTGGGCATGAAAATTCAGTGCGATTTCCGTTGGAATAAACACGTTATTCAAGTGTCGAAAGAAGCATTCAAGTGTCTTGGTTTTTTAAACCGGTGTAAGAAGTACTTAACCTCATCCGATCTCCTAACTATTTATACCACCTACATCCGACCCAAGATGAAATACAACTCCCATATATGGGCAGGGACTTCAAAGTCTATTTTGGAGCTTTTGGACAGCGTGCAAAGGAGGGCGTTGATACTTATCAATGACAATAGGGTATCCAACTCTATTGACTCACTGGAGCATTGTCGGAATGTGGGTTGTGTGACTCTGTTCTGTCGATATTACCATGGAAAGTGTTCCGCTGAGATAAGTGAACTTTTCCCTAGAGCCCGAGTTTTTGTTCGCAACACTCGGTTATCTAGTAGATCACATCCATTTGTTGTCAATTGTCCAGAGGGTCTACTGCGTAATTCAAATCGAAAGAAAGCGTTCGAATTCGAAAATTTTTAACCCCTTAAAAACAACACAACCGTGTATGTAATATTTTATATTTTTCTCTTTTTACATTGTCTGGAGAAGCGCTTACAAGTTCCAAGTAATTTTTCTTGAATAAAAATACTTTTTATTACATTATTTTAGAAATAAAAATTCTATTCGAATCGATTTTCGTTTCGATTTGAGTTATGCAGTAGATCGCACATCGCATTACATAGAAAGTTCGTTTATCAGTCATACTAGCCGTATGTGGAAAAATCTTCCAGTGGAGGTCTTCCCAGCTTCTTTCAATGTACATATATTCAAGTCAAATATCCACAAACACTACTCCCTCTTTCCTTCTCCTCATAATCTATTTTCCTGATATCAACGCAATGCACTGCATAATAGGGGCATCCCCTGAGTGTTGTGTCAACGTAAAAAAAAAAAAGTGGGCAAAGAACAACGGTCTGGAGTTAATCCCGGCAAAACCGATCTCGTCTTGCTCACAAAAAGGACTAGGTTGTTTCTCCCAAATTAGATGGAATCACCCTGGAACTATTTAATGAGGCGAAATATCTGCGTATAATCCAGGACTCAAAGCTTTCCTGAAAAATAAATACAGAGGAAAGGATGAAGAAGTCGTTATGTGCTTTTTACACCTGCAGAATAACTTTCGGAAGATGGTGAGATCTACTAAATAAACAGCCCGTGGATACAACAGCAAAATCGGCTCTCAGTTTAAAAGGGTCGCAAATGCTTAAGAAACCCTCTTGGCGACTCTCGACCATATTAAGTACGGTGGGCGGGACGGAACTGGAACAGAGTACCCACTATATCTCACTACAGACGAACTTTGACAGAATCTTCGAAGTCCAAATACCGACTAGGGAAGACTGGTTGGAAAACTCTGTTATAATATATAATGCGATCTCAATCTTAACGGACGGATTAAAAATGGAGATGGGTACGGGAGGTTTTTTGAATGCCTCGAAGTCGGGACCTCATTTAGACTCCCGGATAAGTGTTTTCCAGGCTGAGGTACTTGAAATTGACAAAGCCGCGCAGATGATTATGATAAGGGACCCTCGCCATTAACATTTTCGTGGACAGTCTTGCAGCGCTGAAGGCCTTAGAATTAAACACTGTAAAATCAGTAATAGTTAGAAATTGTATACAAACCCTTCGTCGTCAGCACACAATCAAGCAATCACAATCAGTCAGCACACAATCAAGCAAATCTAGGTCCCTGGACATAGTGGGGTCGCTGGGAACGAATTGGCTGATGAATATGCCAGAAATGGCTCTGAATCGGTTGGGGAATGTGTTCAACCTGTTATTTCGGTTCCTAAAGTAGAACTGATGAACGAAATTGATAGGATATCTGAGAATAGAATGAAGGATAGGTGGATATTACTGTTTACGTGGAAGGTATCGATAACCCTGTGGCCACTGCCGAATCCAAAGTGGAAAAAAGTCTTCTTACTTTTGGCAAACGGATGGTTAGCCTATTAGTAAGAGTACATACAGGACACTGTATAATTGACCAAATGGCCGTGCGTATGGGAATTTCTGATAGGAGCTATTTTAAAAGTTATTTGGAAATGGAGGAGGAGGAGTTAGTGAAGCATTTATTATGTGAATGTCCGGGTCTAATGAGAAGCCGATTTAAGCATTTGAGGCAAAGGTTTTTTGTTGTCCTGGTTTGCCTAAACGGTGTTTTATTGACGTCTCTAGCAGAATACCTTAGAGAGTCGGGGTGGTTTAAGAAGTAGAACTTTGTATCAGAGGGGGAGTAAGGAAATATAATTAAAGGAATCACAATGGGCATTATGGCATTCGAGTGAATTCGCCGAATGGCGAACACCCATCTATTTGCAAATTTTTTTTTTTTAATTCAGGAAAGAGCTGTCTAAAACACTAAGAAAAATTTTTCTTAAAAACTACGGGTAATAACTCTCATGGATGCGAAAAACACATCTGATTAATCACTTTAATTATAGTGCGAATTTAACAGCGTTATGGCCACAATACAATAAAAGTTTTGTTAATTTCGATGACATTCCTAAGATTTTTTAATGACGCTGATTCATCATAATGATGAAACTTTTCATCAAAATAGTGAAACAGGTTTTTTTTGTATTTTAGTGTATCATAAAATTCTCCAAATTGCAATGTTTCGAAAGGTCTGATTAATTTTTGCTTAAAAATTTAAATTTCTTATCTTAAATCTTATATTAACCGTTATATATTAATTAAAGATGGGCGCTGGTCACTTGATTTACGTGAATCACGAGAGTAAGACACGAGCGAAACTCCTGTGGCGAGAAATTTAAGATAGAAACAATTAAAAAAAAAGAAGATTCCTAAGTGATAATTTTCCGTTATGGATTTGAATTCTTGTTAACGTGCTTTCGATTTCAAATATTTTTTTTTCTAACGGTTAATGTAAAAAAAAAAAATTAGCGTGACTCACGAGTGAGCGTTAGTGAAATTAAATTTAAATCTTTTTTTTTTTATTAAATAAATAAAATTCAGTAAACACAAAATGTGAATGGTTCATTAGTGAATCGATATTTTCTTGCGTGAGTTAAAATTATCTCACGCTCACATCTCTAATATAAATTGCATGTGCCGCCTATGGACCTACAAAGTAATCTAGCTATTTATTTCATGAATGAATTTTGCTGTTTTTTGCTTTGCCAGTTGCTGGTACTTTGCCTGTTTGTAGCCATTGCTATAACTAGTTGTTATTGCTGAATGTGCAGTATTGTATATTGTGTTCGATTCCTGATGGGGGAAGACGAAGTGCAAGAACGAAGAAATTATTAACGAGACAAGATTTTTATATTCGTTTTGTTTTTATTTATATATTTTTTTTTATATTACTTAATGTTTTGACTGCATTTTTTTTTTTAAGTACCGGCGAAAGTGTTTGTATGTGGGATTGTGTTAGTACACTTAAAATAAAATCACTGTTGAATAAGCATAAAGCACTGATAAGAACAATATTGCATGTATGAAATTGCCAAAATATTTGAAGGAAAAATATGTTGCTGACGAATAAAATTTGTGGTCCGATTGTGTATCAAAAACTAGGAGAGATATGGAAAATTAGACAACATCGTTTGCTCCTACACGAAGCTGCTCTAAAAGCTTAAAGAAGCTTTTCTATCAAGTCGAAAGTAGTTTTCGAATGCTTCTAGAACTTGCAAAGTTAAGGTTGTTCGGAGTCTTTGATTCCGCCACCTTTAACCTAACCTAGCCGAAGGAAGGAAGTGGGGGTCGCTCCTGACATCCAGGCACCTCATTGGTTAATTTCTTAGAAAATATACTAATTTATTAAGTCGTTTAACAAATTTTCATACCGACTCTTGTATTTTTTTTTAAGTGTATTACTATCGTTGTTTTGATTTTTGTTGTTGCTGTCTTTGTTGTTACCCTGTATATCTAATAGTCAAGAGTAATGTAGTAATTTAGCAAAACAAAACATGAGAAAAATATGGAGAAGAGGGGTGTGTGCACATTTTTTTTACGATATTTCAATTGTATCTTTTTTATAGATTTGGGGATTTATTTTTTTTACTATGAGCAAAGTCTGTTGTTCATGTTGTTGCTGCTTTTAGTGCAATTCGTTGCTGAATGCTATTCTCGTGCACATTTAATTAGAATTATTTTGCTGATAGTAGTGGCGCTATTTTTATGTTTTACTGTTGTTTCTTGTTGTAGTTCAGAGTATCTTGAGCGAAAGAAAATGTGGGGTCTTCGGTTAGGTTGTAAATGGCTGCTGACGTTTCACGTCAACCTACATATACTCTAAGGTCCGTCGTGATACCAGGGGACGGTAATGAGATTCCCCTACTAGTCCTCGCCGTTAAACCAATTTGAGCTCCTTATAAAATTCCTTAGATATTGAACTTTGACATTCGACAAATCAGAAAGATCGTGCAGCTTCCTAGATTCCAGTGAAGCAAGTCTCTGAGTAGAAAGGGCCGGGCAATGGCAGATGAAGTGGTCGATAGTTTTCAACTCCTCCTCATCCATGCAACTCTGTAAAAAAAGTCATTTGACAGCATATTTAACCTCTTTGTGTGCTTTCGTTTAAGACAGACAGTGTCTGGCAATTACAGCAACTACTGTCCAAAATCTCTCCTCTTGAAAGCGATATCAGCTCACTTGCGCTCTTCTGATTAAGAGAAGGCAAAATCTGTCGTGTAGTCTCACACCTCCATCCTTGTGCCCATCTCTGATTAGTCTCAGTCGCGGAACAAAACCATATGTAGATATAGCTTGCAAGTTTCTAGAGGCAGACCAACACATTGTGTCTTGTAATTAGACCAGTAAGTCTGCGACAGTCTATTCTACTTAGAATAAGTAATAAGTACTTTCTTTTCTGGTCTAATCACAAAGTATTTAGTATTCTTGCATATTAATTCATTTGACCATCTTTCCATAAACATTGATTTCATGTGAGAGTTGATCCAACTCATCATCCATGATAAGCCTATACCGATCTGAGGTTCCAGATTGTAAGGAGTTGTACCGGAGGCAACATTCGCTAAAGAATCGGCAATATCGTTTCCCCGAATTTCGCTATGACACGAAACCTATAGAAGACAGACTTCACTGAGTCTTCTCCTATGATCCTGGTCAATTTTAGATGAAGTGACTGGAGAATCTAGTGCCCTAAGCGCAGCTTGGCTGTCACTGCAGATACTGATTCTCCTATCTTTCCCTCCATTTTTAGTTATCCAGGTCGCTACGTTCGAAATAGCAAACACTTCGGTCTGAAATACTGTAAATTTTTTTCCTATAGCAATAAAGCATTTGGTCGTATCGTTCAAATACCAAGCAGACCCATTTGAGGTACTGGATACATCCGTGTAGAAAGTGTCAGTATAATTTGCGAATAGTTCTACTAGGTTACCCCAGTTGTCCCTCCTCGGAAATATCACGGCAAACTTTCTACCAAACTCGGTACAAGGAATCGTGCTGTCCAACTCTATATTAAACATCGGACAAAGTTCCGATAGCCTATTAAATAGTCGACCATGTCCCGCATTATACTCCCCATGCCATGTCCCACTTTTATGGAGCCGACACAGAGATTTCATGGCTTCCCCTTGAATATGAAGGTCCAAAGGAAGCATGTCCAACAGAGCATTCAGAACTCGTATATAGCACCAGTAATTCTTAAAGCAGCCGCTCTTTGTAGTCCGTTTAGCCTGGATCAAATAGTATTTACCATCGTTCTAGGCCACCAGACAACCGCCGCAAATGTCACAATAGATCTAATTACCGATATGTACATCCAATGCTAATTTGCAGGTTTTAGACCCCATGTCTTCCCAAAAACTCTCCGCCAGAAAATTCTAAATTCCCTTGAAACTTGTTGTTCGACATGTTTTATTCATATTAGCTTACTATCGAGGATAACTCCTAAATATTTAACTTCTGTAGACAGACGTAGGAAGCTGAAGACCCTTATGTTTGGTTCTTAGCGTGAACAACACGAATGTTGTCTTGTTTGAATTGACGAACAATCCATGTCGTTGCACCAGTTGTCCATCTGCATTTTCTTGCATACCATGTTAAGTGACTTTCCGGATACTAATGCGCACATATAGTCAGCGTATGCCTGACTATATGTACACCTAGAGCTTGTATTTCAGCCAAAAGTGAGTTTACCACAAAACACCACAGCAAAGGATAGAGGACATCTGCTTGGGGCAACGGCGTATGCAGGACTGTTTTTTCAGGGCCCAACAAAAAAAAAATTGTTGTTTTTTTCGTGAGATTTGTGTTTTCCAATACATATAAAAAAAATATTTTTTTTGTTGTTGTTGTTGGGCCCCCCCCCCCCCCCCCTCTGTATACGCCGATGGCTTGGGGACAGCCTCTGCTTACCTCAAACGTCAGCTTTGTGCCCCACTCACCTTTAGCCGTCAACAACCTCCGAGAGAACACAAAGTGAATACATTTGACTAGAACTGGATCCACGCCATGCAGTTAAGCCGAAGTTTTCATAGAATCATAAGTAACATTATCAAAAGCTCCCTCAATATCAACAAAAACACCCAGAGTGTCCTTTTAAATCCTGAAAACAAGATCGTGAAGTGCCGACTCACAGGATCTACCACTCTGATACGATATATCATTTGATTAACACTACTGACCTAATGAATTTCTCAACCATTCCTCCAAGACTCTTCAGTAAAAAGGATGATAAACTGATTGATCTAAAACTTTTTGCCAAGGTGTAGTCCCCCTTTTCCATGTTTGGGAATAGAAACAACCTTGACATCGCACCAAGATGCAGGAACATACCCATAAGCCAAGCTGGCTCTGAAGATATTTTTTAGGATTTTCACTAGGACATCTCCACAACTATTAAGAATCATAGGATATATACCATCTGGTCCAGGGGATTTATAGTTATCAAAGGACAAAAAGGCGTACCCGATTGATTCCTCAGAAACTAACCTAGATACTATATACCAGTTCCTACAAGTACTACTAAGTATTAACGCGTATTTCAATAATATCTGTATTTATCTTTGTCACTTTACATCCTGGAAAGTGAGTAGATAACAGAATGTCATTGACTTCCTGTTGATTGTTTGTGTATGTATCATCTGGCTTCCTGAGGAAATCAAGCCTCTCTGAACTATCTTATTGAAAGATTTTACAGAGCCTTGCCGTATCCCTCGTACCTTTTACCTCCTCACAAAAAGTTCTATAAGAATTAAGTTTGGCATCCCGTACTTTTTTCTTATATTCCTTTTGTATGAGGTGGTAATTGTTTCAGTCAGCATCCTTTCGAGACTTTAAGGCTCTATTCAGAAGGTTTCTTAAACTTTTTCTTAGCTTACCAGGTTCTATGTTCCACCAAGGAATTGAGTAACCTGTACCCGATTTCTGTAATTATGCGAGAAGTTTTCGCATCGAAAAAAATCAAATAACGTTATAGTCATCCAGTATGTCACAGAGTGATTCAGAAAAAAGCTTTGATATCTTTTTTGTATTCGATGTTTTTAACACTTGCATCATTGTATTCACCCTGTATAAAACTAAATGACTACAATATTATTTATTTTTTCTCGATGCGAAAACTTTTCGCATAGTTACAGAAATTGGGCACTGGTCTGCTTACAGTCTCATAGCAGTCAGTTAAAGTTTTACCCAATTTCTCCGACTCCACTTCAACCTACTCTATACTACTAGGTAATGGGATGGGACGTAAACTATGATGTAATAATTCCTCAAATCTTTTCCAATCTTTGGAACGCCTCTGTGCCCTGGATCCCATATGAGTTGTATGTCAAACTGCTGGGCAATCTCATTTAAAAACGTGCTGCAGTTAAAAGCAGATCTTGATTTCAGAAACATTGCCTCCAGTGACCGCGGATTGATTGTCGGAATAGATATTGACTGCGGTTGTAGACAAGGCATTGCAAATCAACCAGTCAGACACTTCCTTTATTGCTAGCATCTTTGCCTGATAAGCATTGCAATGATCTGGCAATCTCCAAGCTAGGCTTAACCCAAGCTCTTCAGAATAGACTCCGAAATGTATATAGGCTTAATTGTAAAATGTAAAAATGTATATAGGCTTAATTACCCGGAATGATGGGCATGAGGGACTCCCTAGATGGTTAAGTGACGCTCTAAAAGGAACCTAGAGGGAGCACAGTCCACGTTTTGTGGTATTGTTGTCTTTATTTAAGATAAAGTATACCTATGGTATAATTTTTTGACTAAACTTTTTTTTACGCGCCATTTTTTACGGTAAGATTCGGTCCATCCCTATTGTTCATCTGAGAAACTCTGTTTGTAGCTGTTTATTTATATTTTGTTGTTGCTGGCATAATACATGCATTTAAAAAAATTTACTTTGATTTTGTCGGGATTTGTTTTTATGTGCTATTTATTTGTTGTTGCTGCTTTTACGTAATATTTGCTGAATTTGCATTTTTTTTCTTTTTTCCTCTTCTTCCTGCTCATATTGCATGTTCTTGTAGTTGTGGTAGTTGTTGCTATTTCAACTTGTTGCATTTTTATTATGCATATTTATTGTTGTTGTTGTTGTTTTGGTTCTTTACATTGCTGTAGTTGTCGATCAGTTCTATTTAATTGTTGCGCTGCTGTTATTTGTAAATTTAATACTTTTTTTTCTACTTCATGCATAATTTTATTTAATTTATTTATTTATTTTTAGTGACAGCTCAGCAAAACTAATACTCAAATGATTATTTTACACTATAAAAAAAGAAAAACATTTAAATGCGCATTGCACAAATGTGTATGTGCGAGATGGTGTGTGTGAGTGTGTAATTGTGTGTCTGTTTTGTGGCATAAAAGTCAACACGCGCTAAGTATGATTTAATGTTTTTTTTTTTGTTGTAAAATAAAAAATAACATTGCAAAAATAAATAATTGTTTATATTGCTGTTTTTATTTAGCATTAAATTTTTAGTTCTTTTTTTTTTACGCGCCATTTTTATTGTTTTGGCATTTAGAGAAACAGAGTTGCCAAATGAAATTGATATGAATTTTAAGTTGAGTAGATGTTTACACTAAGGTCAGAATGCAAAACTACCGTATAGTCTAGCTCCAGGTGGTCTACAGCTGGGACTCAATCATTATGTCAATGATTTTAATACTATCCATCCACAGTATTTTAATAATATCCAACTTTGTAACCACTCAAAAAAAAAAAACTGTGAAGTTAGCAAAAAATTTAGTTAAATTTAACTAAAAAAGCATCTGATTTTGGGCCTACTAAATTTCTAGTTAATTTGGCTAAAAATATTTAGCTAACTTTTCGTAGAATGAATGTAGCAAAAAAAAAAACCGTAACTTTAACTAAAAATTTAGCTGAAAATTTCATAACATAAAAAAAAATTAGTTGAATTCAGCTAAAATTTTTGTTACTTTTCGTTAACTAAAATTAACAAAATATTTTGTAAATTTTTTTTTTTTACATTTTTAGGTTGACATTTTTTTTATTTCACCAAACACTTTAAACACTAACACTTCACTTATTTTTTTCGTTTTTTTACAGCATTAAGTTCAGCTTAAGTAGAACTTATGAGATTTGCATAGGAGGCTACACATAAAATTTCTTACATAGTAATCACTCTTTTCACTTTACAAATATGTTACGAAAAATCAGCAAATTAATTAGTAAAAATTCGTTAACACAGTTTTGAAGTCAACAAAAAAAATTAATTCAAAATTTGTTCAAAACTAGTATTTTCGTAAATTGAACTTAACTTAAAAAAGTATTTAAAACGCTGATTTTAACTAAAAATTTGCTAAAAAGCCAGTTAACTCAACTTAACTAAAAAAAATTGTTAACTTTACAGTTTTATTTTTTTGAGTGATATTGATAGATGCGACCTGTATCGTATTTACACCGTTTACATGGACAGACAGACAGACGGACATCGCTAAATAGACGCAAAAAGTGATTCTGAGTCGATCGGTATACTTAAAATTGGGTCTAGGACAAATATTTCGGGTAGTCACAAGCACCAGCACAAAGTCATTACACCCTGTACCACAGAGTGGTGTAGGGTATAAAAATAAGCCAAATCGGTCCTGCTGTTCTCAAGATATGCTATTCAAGATTTATCGAAAAAAGTGGGTGTGGTCAATTTGTCTTTCCGTAAAAACCTTGTGCTCGTTTCTGGAATACGATATCACCATTAGACTGCCCAGAAAAAAAGCGAAGTTTTTATTTTCTTGGGGGATACCTGCAAATTTTGTTCCTTTTTGTGCAAAAAAATTTCGGTTTTTTTTTGGGATTTTTAAAATAATATCTAGAGGTCGCGATCTCACGTTTTATAACGATTTATTTTTTGTGAGTTTTTTATTATTTTAAATTGTTAAATATGATTAATATGATAAAATATTAATAATTTCAGACAAAAAAAAAATAAATTAAAAATTAAATATCGCTCATTCCATGAAATGTCTCCCAGCATCTAATCAAATGTTCTTTAATTTATTTGAAATTTCGCACACAGGTACACTATGGAGCAATTAAAATAAATTCGTTTTTAGTTTCGCGAAAATCCACGAATTCGCGAACGCGAATATATTCGCGAATTCACGGATTTTCTCGGAACTAACAACTGATTTATTTTAATAGCTTCATAGTGTTCATGTGTGCAAAATTTCAAATAAATTAAGGAACATTTGATTAGATGCTGGGAGACATCTCATGGAATGAGCGATATTTAATTTTTAATTTATTTTTTTTTTTGTCTGAAATTATTAATATTTTATCATATTAATCATATTTAACAATTTAAAATAATAAAAAACTCAAAAAAAATAAATCGTTTTAAAACGCGAGATCGCGACCTCTAGATATTATTTTAAAAATCCCAAAAAAAAAACGAAATTTTTTTGCACAAAAAGGAACAAAATTTGCAGGTATCCCCCAAGAAAATAAAAACTTCGCTTTTTTTCTGGGCAGTCTAATCACCATACACAAAAATTTTAAAAATTTTATATTTTTTCGAACTTTAAGATTTTAAAATTGTTTTCTTGTAACAATTAAAGATCTAGTTAATGTCTTTGATAATTACAAGAACAAATTTAAAAATTCGAAAGAATATCAATCGTATTCCAGAATCGATTACCTTATCTGGATTTTTTCAAACATTTGAAAAAAAAAATATTAACCAAATCGGTCAGCCGTTCTGTAAATTTAGATATATTAAAAAAAGTGGGCGTAATGAACTGACAAGGGAAGTATCTCAACCCATATGAACCGATTTGCATGAAACGTAAAATATATATAAAAGGGAACAATTCTAAGGTTGGGGTGTCTCGGCTTATCGGCCATATCGGGGATTTAAGGGTTCAAAACATGGGTCAAAAAATGCCGAAAAAAACGTTTTTTGGATTTTTCAGCCATTTGTTTCTAAGAAACTGTATGATGTTTACATATGAGAAGAAAGGTTTTTTTTAATGCCTATCCAACGGTGGAATAACCTTGTAAAAGTTCGGCTTTCTTAAATACTTTTTTCACGAAAATGTGTAAATTTTGGGGGTATTTATATGAAGACATATACCTACGATGTCCATATGAATACTAAATAATCCTTATTAATTTTAAGTCGACACGTATTTTTGCCCTAGAGGATATTTCTATTAGTTCGGGAGTTATCGAAATTTTCCCGAAAGTGGACAAAATGGACCTTGTTTCATAAGGGGACAACGAAATCTTAAAACTCTGATAAGCCGAGACACCCCA
Source organism: Pegoplata infirma (assembly GCA_963921195.1). NCBI lineage: Eukaryota > Metazoa > Arthropoda > Insecta > Diptera > Anthomyiidae > Pegoplata > Pegoplata infirma. The sequence continues at coordinate 143,004,235 of OY992540.1, read as the reverse complement.
ACCTTAAAATCGTCTCTTTTATATACATTTTAAGTTTCAGGCAAATCGGTTCATAAGGGTTGAGATACTTCCCTTGTGAGTTGGACTAAAAACTAAGTTGGACCATAATACTCTAAGTTGGACTACGACGAACATTTTAAAAAAAATGTCAAATCGGTCCAACCGTTCTCCGATTTTAGACGTTTCGAAACAAGTGGACGTCGTCAAGTTTTCCTTGGGTCATGGCGAACATTTAAAAAAAATTTGCCAAATCGGTCCAGCCCTTTTTTGATTTTAGATATATCGAAAAATGTGGGCGTACAAGTTAGCGTGACAAGTTTTCTTAAGAAATTTATATCCTTTGTGGGGACCTAGACCAATATTCAACTGACAATGAGTTATAAACGAAATGACAATATTAGAACCTTCTGTTACATAAAAGGGTGTTTAAAAAATATAATTTGCATATGAAATAAAAATTTTTAAAAGTTTTATAATATCGATATTTTAAAATATTTACTTACTATTAAATCAATAAATAAAAAATAAATAGTAGTATAAATTAAAATAACTTAAAAAATATGAAGCAATTTACAATAAATATCCAATTAAAGAAAAATTAAAAAAAAACAAGTAGAAAAGTTAAATTCGACTTTGCCGAATCTATGAATACCCTCCACAATGCATTTTTAAAGGGTAGTACATTTTTTAACGTGAAAAAATTAACAATTTTGATTAGAAATATTTTATTTTGAGTAAAAAACTCTTTTTTTGTCATTTTTTTTTTTAAAGAAAAATAAATAATTTTTTTTTTGAGTGTAAAATTTTTTTCGAGTGTAATGTTTTTTTTACTGTAAAAATATTTCTGAGTGAATGCACGTACGTATGTACACAAAATATTGTCATTTTTGTAAAAAAAAAAAAAAATTGAGTAAATTTTTTTTTTGAGTGTAAAATTTTTTTGAGTGTAAATTTTTTTTTGAGTGTAATTTTTTTTTCGAGTGTAATTTTTAAGTTACCAATGCTTTTAAAACTAAACAAGTTTAAAAAGCATTGTTTAGTTACCACCAATGCTTTTAAAACTTGTTACAACACGTGGCATTTTAGATGAAACTAGTCTGAAATTCAGGGTTTTGCTTATAACTTTTGAACCACTGGACCGATTGAGCTCAAATTTTATACCAAACAGACCCGGGGAACGGCAAAGATACGTGCCAAGCTTCAGTAGTCTCATTATTGTCTTTCGAAAGTTAACGTGTTTTTTATCTCGTAAATTCGCGAAACACCCTTGCCGAAATTTACTCTTTTGCTCATAACTTTTGAACCACTGCACGGTGGTCAATTCCGGCCAAAAATCATTTTATTTTTTTTTTAAATCTTGATGAAATTTGTATGCTATATTATAGCTAATACTTCAAAACATACAACTTAAATCTTTTTTTGGGCCTTGTAACACTATATTATTGTGCAATGTGGTGCAAAGTTGAGTATTTTTTGCTTCTCATTTCAGCTTTTTTTAAAATGTATATTTTAGTTTTCAATAAAAGCTGGCTATGCATTTTTCTTCACATTATTTTTGTAAGTTCGCACATGGTTTTTTAATTCCAATAGTAAATAATCATTCCATGTGGTTTTTGCAGATTTTGTGTGCGTTTTTGTCTTAAAGTGATGTGTATGAAAATTAGATAAAAATTAAAAAAAAACTCTAAAAAAAATAAATTTTGAAAGACCATAAAAATCAATTAGAGGCTATTAGAGGTTAGCTATAAAAAGGAGTTTGTACTTTTAACTATTAAAAGTAAATATTTTAAATTTCAGCCCCTACTTTTACCGATTCTTTAAACCAGAGCATTTTTAGTGGACTCATTTTTTTTACAAATAGTGGACTTTTTTAAACCTACAAACTCCACAATAATAGGAAATGTGAAGAGATATTAACAATTATACTTAAAACCCATAGATTTGCGTTAAAATAAAAAGACGAAATAAAAAAAATGTGGTTTAAGGAGGGTTGGAACTAAAAAACAGCCTTAATGTTAGCAACTTTTAAACAGCTAAAAAATAACTACGCAATATTATTTAATTATGTTTTTTTCATTTAAGAGAAAGAAATTTTTATTATTTTTTAAAACTTAAAAAATAGAAAAATTTTAATTTCTCCTTTCATTCTAATATTATCCAAATCGATTTTGTAGTTTTTGCTGTACAACTTCGGCCATTTTTTCCTTAAAAAAAAACATCCCACAATTAACTGGAAACTCTGGAAATTCTTTGTCTTTTAAACTTTTAAAAATATTACGATTAGAGAATGTATCCCGGGATTTCCCGTCCCGGGATTCCCGGGAAATTCGTCATTTTTCATTTCCCGCATTCCCGGGAAATTCGTGCGGGATTCCCGGGAATTTTGAAAAATGTACATAAACAAGTTAACTGCTGTATAGAGGTAAATAAATTTTTAAATATAAGGGCTCCGAATTTCATGCACTACAAAATTGAAAATATGTGCTTAGAATATGCACTTAAAAATCAAAAATATGCACTAAAAATTCAAAAATATTTACTAAAAACGTAAAAAGTAATAAAAAACATTTTTCATAAGAAAAGCAAAACATATGAACTTTGTGACTTTATACCGACACAGAAGTTGATGATTTTGTATTTTAATTTCAAAAAATTTATTGAATAATTAAAAAATATTTTTTATTTGTGAACAGAAAAAAACAAATTGCCAATGAACGACATTCATAGTATTTATGAACAAGTTCTTAAAAATGTATAAGCCTTTCATAAAATTTTTGAACCTTTTTATTCATCAAAAAATAATTATATTTTTATATTTTACATATTAAACATTTTTCATAAATACTATGAAAAAGTTCATAAATATTATGAAGAATTTAATAAACTCTTAAAAATTAGTTCATAAATACTATGAATTAATTTGTGTATAACACAAATATTTTTTTAAACATAAATTATACCACTATTAAACTTTTTTTCACTGACTTTTAATTTAGTTTAAATTTGTGTAATATTTTCAGTTTTGTTATTTATGACAAAATAAGAAAAAATTTCAATTTTCGTAAAAATCTGCATAAATATACAAAAACAATTTTTTTTTCTTAGTAAAATATCTATGCCAAAAACAGCAAATTGTATTAATTTTTTTAAATTATTTTATTTTTTTTGTAAATATAACAGGACATGGTATAATTTATTTTTTAAATACAGTTCTTATCTTAATTTCTTATTTACACTAAGAAAATTATGTCATTAACTGTTTGTAGGTTATTTTAAAAAGTAATCAGTAAAGTTATTTTAAAAGAAAAATCACTTATTTTATAAAGGATTTAATTTTTTTACTATTTCTGTAGTTTAAAAAATATATTTTACTGTCTTAAAAACGAATTTTCTGTTACATTCATTTTCGGCAGTAAAAAATTTCTTCTATAGTTTTACTGTTTTTCAATACAAAATAAGTGAATATTCAGTAGTTTTTTAATGTTTTGGTTAGTCATTAAATTAACATTTAAAATTGACTGTAATATGTTTTTATTTTAAATGAACAAACAGTGGAATGGTTTTTAAATAAAATTTCAGTTGTTTTAAGTGAATATTCAGTGGAATTTACCTACATAATTTTTTGAGTGTATGGTTTATAACACTGAATTATTATTTTATTTTGCATTTATCTTATGTATATGCCTTGATAGAATTCCCATTTAAAAAAAAATAAAATGTTAAAAACTAAAAAAAAAATATTAATGGTTTTTAGTGCGGGATCCCGGGAATCCCGGGAAATTCAAAATTTTTTCCCGCTTTCCCGGGAAATTCAAAAGTGCGGGAAATTGCGATCCCTAATTACGATTGATAATATTTCAAATAAAAAAAAAAACAGAATTAAAAAGTATTGCGTATCTATTTTTAAAAAAAATTGCTAACACTAACGCTGTTTTTTTAGTTCCAACCCCCATCTTAATTTGTATGATACATTTGACACGTCCATGGACTATATTTTTATGTCCAACGTTTTGAAAAGTGATCAGATATATTATTCTTGATTCGGGTATAAAATTATTGCTGTTTATATGCAGTCATGTTTGATACATTTTGTACGTCCATGATTATTTGGCCAACCACTGTATTTGTAGGTCCAACATTTAAGATATGTTATTCTTAATTCGAATATTAAATTTAAGCTATTTACACGCAGAAATAAAGAAGTTATTGATTTTTGGCCGGAATTGACCACCGTGCACTGGACCGATTTGGCTGGATTGCAATACCAACCTGACCAAGTAAAAGACAAACATATATGCCAAACTTCAGTAGCCTCTGTAAAGTCTTTCAAAAGTTAGCGTGTTTTCTACGGACGGACAGACGGACAGACGGACGGACGGACGGACATCGCTAGATGGACTTAAAATCGATCGAGGATCATAAATATATATACTTCATGGGGTCCTAGAACAATATTTCGAGGTGTTACAAACGGAATGACAAACTTAAATACACCCTCTATCACTAGAGTGGAGGGTATAAAAATAATTATAAAAATCTTTTTGAATGGTCAAGAGCGCGAGGGAAGATTTTAGAAGTTAAATTTTTTCCATCAAAGGAAATGTTCTAAGAAATGTTTCATATAAAAAGTTTACTTTTATTTACATTGTCAAACTATCACTTGTGTTTGTTTAAGTTCACTATAGTTTAGATTAATACCGGCAAGGCGCGCAAAAAAAAAACTAAATAAATAAAAACCCAAACAAAAATATTCAATGTTAAGGTTGTATTTTATTTTTTTTTTTCAACTGAAAAAGTATTCATATGTTTATTTAGTATTTACTATTTTGCAACATTGTAACAAAACACGCGCGAACTTATTTTTGCTATAGTTTTCCCTCTACCAGTTGCTCAGGTCTAGAAGTTGGAAAAATCTAGTGTGAAAATATAATAAGTAAGAAAATTATAGTCGGTCTAGAACGACCAAATGATGCCCTACATCAGCGTTTCCCGAAAAATGGATACCAAGTCCAAACATGAACCAAATAAAAAAAATTTAAAAATTTAAAGAATTTAGAGAAAAAATCACAAAAATAATAACTAAAAAAATAAATTAATGAAAAATACTTTAAAAAAATGTTCAAAAAATTAATATTTAAATTTTCTATTTTTTTTTTAATTTTTTAAAAAATTTTTCAATTTTAAAATTCTTTAATTTTGGAAATTTTTTTTTAACTGTTTTTTATTAATTTATTTTTTTAGTAATTATTTTTGTAATTTTTCCTCCAAATTCTTTAAATTTTCTAATTTTTTTTGAATTTTTTTGATTTTTTTTAACAATTTTTCATTAATTTCACTTTTTGGGAATTATTTGACCCATTGTATTGAAAAAAAGTGCAGCATATTTTTTTTTGAAGGATAATTATTTGTTTGCAGCATAACCATTTGATGTCCCCAATTCGTGTTTCTGCACATACTATATATTCGGCCAATATTTCAAATAGTTTCAAACATCAGCACAAACTAAATATACCCTATACTACAGAGTGCTGTAGGGTATATAAATGCAAGTCAACAATTTTTGTATAAAAAAAAAAAACAAACTACTTAAATTGTGGTCTTGAATTTTCTTTCGATTCATACTTTGTATAATTTGTATTGATCGTGCAATATTTAACGCGCCATAAAATTAAATTTATTTTATTACAACTATAAACAATGTCTGAGTGTGCAAAAACACAACTACGACGGCAAACTACATTCATTAGAGTATTATCATTTTAAATTTTTTGTTGTAATGACAATCATAAAAGCCACGTGCAATATTGCTCACACAACTAACTAACACAATACCAAACAAAAGCAATTGCAACAACAGAAAAATATTTGCAAGCATTTGTAAAATTTGTAATTGTGTAAACCATTATCGTTACATGTGCCAGACACTGTTAAGATCATAAAACCCAGCAAGAGATTTTTTTACATATGCAATTTTTTTTAGACTTTAAGATTTTTAAATACTTTATACCATTGAGTGGTAAAGGATATGATCAGTTTGTGCTGATGTTTGTAACTACCCAAGATACTGGTTCCAGACCCACGTTCAAATAAATTGATCGATTAAGAATCACTTTTGTATATTTAAACGTTGTATACACGATACAGGCGGCATTACCAAATTTGAAACTTGAGCTTTCAAATCGGTCCATGTTTAGACCTAGCTCCTATACAAACATCTCCTTCAAATTTGATTCAAACCCCCTAATACCATGATACCAAGTATGCATATTTTAATTTTGATTAAATAGGGAAATCGTAAAAAACTGAAAAAGGTCAATTTCCCCCCGTACAAATCGACCACCCCCCCTAAATTTTGAGGGCCGCTAAAAAAACAAGGGTCGAATTAAATTGTTCTAAACAACATATTAAAATTTCACAAAGATCGGAGGGTGACACCAGGGAGACTTCCCTTGTAAGTGTTTTTTTAAACTGAAAACATTTTTTACACTCAAAAAAATTTTCCGCAAAAAAAAAAATTTACATTAAAATTTTTTTTTTACAAAAATGTCTAAAATTGTTTAAAATAAAACTATTCTAGACAACATTTTCATACCTTTGTGTATTCCGCCGACTCGAGTTTTATTTTGTTTTCTGTGTTTACTACATAAATATTTTTTTTTAACATTCGGTTTGACCAAATAGTGAAAATTTGGCCGAATATTCGGCTTCGGCCAAAAAATGTGTATTCGGTCGGACACTAAAAATCATGTCCCTTCCTCTGGCAAAAGTTTGGCCAACTCCGAATCTAACCAGCCTATTACACTGTGCAACAAGAAAAATGAGCCTCAATGGCTTCAACGCCATATGAAAGAAGACCATCAAATGGACAAAACCACCAAAGGGTTTTGCAAAGTCAGTTCGGATTTCTTTTTAATAGCCCACTGAAGTTTTTATTTTTTTATCAAAGGCGTTTGGAAAACGTCAAAAATACTATAATAAGAACACATCTGAGCTTCAAAATATGATTTAATGTCTTCAGTGAAATTTTATGGCGGTTCTTTTCTTTGAATATTTTAACCCTCTAACTGCCATTTTAAGGGGTCATTTTTGTCCTTTTTCAAAAACTAACCACAGAAGTCTAATAAAACGTCCATTCAGAGAGTTAAAATGTTCTACAAATATTTTCCTCATAAAATTTCATTAGGGGTTGTCAAATGTTCTAAGTTTGTGCGACATGCGCAAAGTGCTTAAAAAGGGTCAAGTATAAATAATCAATGTTTGTTATTTTTTTTACCAAAGCAGCGTTAAAAAATATCGACAAAAAACAGTGCAAATATACTATTGAGCTAAAAATGATGTTCTGATATGTTTTACAAAATTTTATGATGATTCTTTTCTTTGACCAAATTAACCCTCTAGCTCCCGTTTTAAAGGGTCATTTTTGTCCTTTTTTAAAAGAAATACAAAAAAGTCTATAAAAAAAGGCAGTTAAAGGGTTAAAATGTTTTACAAATATTTTCTGCATCAAGTTTTACTAGGGCACGCCTAAGACAGAAAGTTCGTCCAGCATATAGAAAGAAAATGCTTAAAAGTTTTAAAGTATTAATTTTTTTTTTTTTTTATATATTTTTTTTTGAGCCGAAATATAAAAAAAAAAACAAATAACAAAGTTAAATTCGACTTGTCGAATGTATTAATACCCTCCACGATGTAAAAAAGTTTATTCGCACAAAAAAAAATTTAAAAAAAAATCCGCGAAAAAAATTTTTGGGCAAAAAAAAAAAATTCGACGAAAATGTTTTTTTTTTTTTGGAAAAAATATGTTTGTACTTGTTTAAATACCATTCGGTGATCGATTCTGTTCACATTTGTCAACCAGCAGCCAAATTAAAGCATTTTGTGTTTTTAGGTTACGTTGAATGTACCACAGTTTTCGAGGTGTTCTTACAGTTTTTTTACCAAAAATTTTTTTTTGCGGATTTTTTTTTTTTTAATTTTTGTTTTGTTTTTATTTTTGCAAATAAACTTTTTTTTCATCGTGGAGGGTATTAATACATTCGACAAAGTCGAATTTTACTTTGTTACTTGTTTTTTTTCATATTTCGACTCAAAAAAAATATAAAAAAAAAATTTTAATACTTTAAAAATTTTCAGCATTTTCATTTTCAGCCCTAGTAAAACTTGATGCAGAAAATATTTGTAAAACATTTTAACCCTTTAACTGCCTTTTTTGTATTTTTTTTAACCCTTTGACGACCATACATTTTCTGCCGAGGCGATTTTGATTTTCTGTTCATTGTCTTAATCTTTGACCTAATAAAAGTAACTAAACAAAAATTTGGACCCCTAACCACTCTCCTTACCCTTCATTTTTCATGGGGAAAAATTTTGCCCTTCGACGATTACGCAGTTCTGGCCAAAGCTATTTGCTATTCGCTGTGATTTTTAAGATCTGAAACTCTATTGTAGTTATTCTACAAGAATTTGGACCTATAAACCCCCTTCTTGACCCCAATTTTGCTGGACAAGTATAGATCCTTTTGTCCCTAAAATAGAGATTTTTATTTTACAAACTTTAGGGACTTACAGTGAGTAAGTGGATAAAGTTAGAGACTAACTGAAAACCAGACTTTTATTGCCATAACACTCCCCTACAATTCACCTTTTAGCACATTTGCCCTATCTTTTACATGAACCAAAATAATCGCCAAAAACGATTTGGCAAGTATACTTGCCTGTGGTCGTCAAAGGGTTAAAAAAGGACAAAATTTACCCTTTAAAACGGGAGCTAGAGGGTTAATTTGGTCAAAGAAAAGAATCATCATAAAATTTTATAAAACACATCAGAACATAATTTTTAGCTCATTAGCATATTTTCACTGTTTTTTGTCGATATTTTTTAACACTGCTTTGCACTGTGGTTCCGATTCCAAAACTAGGTGGACAAAAGTATTTAACCATGATATTTTATGTTTTTGGGGTCGCTGATTTCAAAAAAATGCTTTAAAAAGTTGTAGCTTCAATATTTTTGAAAATACAGTGGGTTTCACTAAAATAGCTTCAACTTAATTGGACTTTGCGCTACAACTGGAAAAAGTTCATTACTTTTTGCAACTTTGGGGCACTAAATTTAAAGGAAGTATTTAAAAATGATATAAAAAGCTTTTCTGAGCATTACAGTAAAGCCCAGCTATGTCGAATTACTTTTAATGTGTAGTTTTTTTAGAATGTTCGAATTAAATCCTTTTTGTGCTTCTAGAGTTGCGGGAAAAGAAAAATATGTGATAAAACAATTATAGAAAATACTGTAGAGGTATTTGTTGCAAAAATATGTGCAGAAGATCCTGAATATTTTAAGCATTTTCTTGAGAGTTATAAATATTGCAGAAAAAATGACTTTTTTAAAACCGCTATAAAAAATGCAGCTGGACGCCGCTGGATGAGATGAAAGATGAAACATACTCTCTGATAGTTACTTTAAGAGATGTATATAGTGGCTTGCCCGCAACTTGGAGCGGTTTTTTTTGGCAAGCTTTGAAATATTGATAATATAATTTTTTTTTTTTACTTATAACCCTAACTTCAAAAACCGATACATATTAAGAAATCGCGAAAAAATTTCGAACCCATGAAAAATTTTTTGATAAGTATATACCCATGGCTATTTAAAAAACAATTCACGGCAATCTCCTGCAAATAATTCACTTGGTATAAGCTACTTAGTTTTGTATTGATTTCCTTTGTTTTTAATTACAAACATTTTCGTGAACAAACATTGATGTTCTAGTGCTGCGGGGACAAAGTTAAACCCCTTATTTAATCAAAATATTTTGCGTCTAGTCTAGGCATGTTGTTAGCTATTTAAAACACCTACCGTTTTTTAATTTAGAGGTTCAAACTTTTTAGACTTTTGTCCACCTAGATTTGGATTTGGAACCACAGTGCTTTGGTAAAAAAAATAACAAACATTGATTATTTATACTTGACCCTTTTTAAGCACTTTGCGCATGTCGCACAAACTTTGAACATTTGACAACCCCTAGTTAAATTTTATGAGGAAAATATTTGTAGAACATTTTAACCCTCTAAATGGACGTTTTATCAGACATCTGTGTTTAGTTTTTGAAAAAGGACTAAAATGACCCCTTAAAATAGCAGTTAGGGGGTTAAAATGTTCTAAGAAAGGAACCGCCATAAAATTTCACTGAATACATTAAATTATATTTTGAAGCTCAGATGTGTTCTTATTATAGTATTTTTGACGTTTTCCAAACGCCTTTGATAAAAAAATAAAAACTTCAGTGGGCTATAAAAAAGAAATCCGAACTGACTTTGCAAAACCCTTTGGTGATTTTGTCCATTTGATGGTCTACTTTCATATGGCGTTGAAGGCATTGAGGCTCAATGCGATGACCCAAAATTTGTTGCACAGTGTTATTTTATAATTTCTTAAAACGGGAGTTTTTTCTGATTCTAAAACATTTTTCCTAAAGAATTTTGCAGACCATTTTTCTAACTTTTAAGGTGGAATCAAAAACTTTCTAAAAAAAACTCAAAAACATGGTACTTTTAAAAAGTACCGAAAAAAGTTAAAAGTGGCTATAGAAATTCTCTAATGAAAAACAAGTAAGAAAGTTATAGTCGGTCAAGACCGACTATATAATACCCTACACCAGTGTTTTCCGAAAATGGGTCCCAAGTCCAAACATGGACCGATTGGATCTATCTTTTGTTAGATCTTTAATTAGTGTAGAAAACACACACACAGACAAAATTTTAGTGGAATTGGCTTATTTTTGATTCCAATAGACCGATTAACTTAATATCGGTCGAAATTTTTATAAAGGGGACCAAGTCCAAAAATTATCTGAATATATTCAGATAAAAGTAAGTTACCAAAGTACACCTTTAGCACCTAAAAACAAAATTTTAATCAAATATTTCCAACTTTCATGAATTTTGAGAGATTTATGTGAATAGCGGGAGGGTGGTTTGTATAGGGACTACAAGAGGAACTCGTCCGATTCCTTTAAAATTTGGAATGATAATTTGTGATAACAAAAAACGATTACCTACCAAATTTCGAAAGGATATCTGTTATACTTAATACGCTAATAAGAGTCAATTGAGTCAAATTATAGGGGACGTTTGTATGGGGATAGGTCTAAACATTGACCGATTTTTCCAAATTTCAATAGGCTTCGTCCTTGGGGAAAAAGAAGCTTAAGTTTCAAATTTCAGTCAAATCAGTTTATAATTGCGACCTGTATCGTGTTTACAACGTTTACATGGACGGACGGACGGACAGACGGACGGACATCGACTCAAAAAGTTATTCTGAGTCGATCGGTATACTTAAAGGTGGGTCTAGGACTAATATTTCGAGTAGTTACAAACATCAGCACAAACTCATTATACCCTGTACCACAGAGTGGTGTAGGGTATAATTAATCTTAAAATTAGTGTACATGAAAAATCTGGCCCTAAAATTTTCCTAAAATAATCATATAATCGAAAAATATTTTGGTGCTCCTTATTGGTACTTTATTTTAGGAACATTTATTACATACTTTTTAAAAAGCACACAAAAAGCTGTGGGTGGTTCTAAAAAGTCCTGGTTCTAAAATGGATATTCAAATTTTTGTACAAGAAAAATTTTTGAAAATCTCAAAATGTTTATCAGAATCAGAGACATTTTTCCATTCCTTAGTCTAAGACTTTTGTCTATACGGAAAGTAACGCACAGTTTAAGAATTTTTCAATACGGAAAAATGTTTGAGAGCCTGAGACTTTTATCGATATGAAAAAATGTCTCTGAGTGAGAGACTTTTTTATATGTGGAAAAGCGTCTCAGGACGTGAGAGAGTTTTTCCGTATAGAAAACTCTCTCACGTTTGTCTCAGAGTCTGAGAGTTTTTTTATACGGAAAAAGTCTCAGAATCTAAGAATTTTTCTACACGGAAATATGTCTCAGAATCTGAGAGATTTTTATATAAGGAAAAAAGTCACATAATCTGGCACTCTTTTCTTTACTGGAAAATTTCTAAGAATATGAAACTTTTTTCTCTACAGAAAAATATCCCAGAATCTGGGAATTTTTCAATAACGAAAAAAAATCTGAAATCAGAGAATTTTTCTGAACGGAAAAATGTCTCAGAGTCTGAGACTTTTGTCTATACGGAAAAATTTCTTAAAATATTGGACATTTAATACGACAAAAATGTCGTAAAATCTGACACTTTTGTAATTCCGACAAAATGTCGTAGAGTATGAAAATTTTTTCTATACGGATAATATTTTAAAATATGATATTTTTATTACGAAAAATGTCTCAGAATCTCAGAATTTTTCCTTACGGAAAAATGCTTCAGAATCCTGGAATTTTTCTGTACTGAAATATTTCTCAGAATCTGAGACTATTTCGATATAGAAACAAGTAAGAAAGTTATAGCCGGTCAAGACCAACCATATGATACCCTACACCAGTGTTTTCCGGAAAATTGGTCCCAAGTCCAAACATGGACCGATTGTATCTGTCTTTTGTTAAATCTCTATTTAGTGTAGAAAACACACACAGATCAAATTTTAGTGGAATTGTTTTTTTTTTTTGTCAATAGACCAATTTAACTGAATATCGGTCGAAATTTTTATATGGGGACTAAGTCCAAAAATGGTCCAATTATATTCCGATTTCATTAGGTTACTAAAGTACACGATTAACACCTAAAAATAAAATTTGTATCAAATATTTCCATTTTTATGAATTTTGAGGGAATTGTGTGAATATCGGGAAGGTTGTTTGTATGGGGACTACCAGAAGGACTGACCTGATTCCTTTGAAATTTGGAATGGTGATTTGAGCATTCAAAATTTGATTACCTGTTGAATTTCAAAGCGATATCTATTATAAGACGGTTATTAGAGTCATTTAAGCCGAATCCGAAGGGGGCGCTTGTATGGGGGCTAGGTCTTAACATGAACCGATTTTCTCCAATTTCAATAGGCTACGTCCTTGGGCCAAAGGATGCTTAAGTTTCAAATTTCAAGTCAATTGATTGAAAATTGCGACCTGTATCGTGCTTAAACCGATAGATGGACAGACGGACGGACATCGTTAAATCGACTCTAAAAGTAATTCTGAGTCGATCGGTATACTCGAAGGAAGGGTAGGACCAATATTTCGGGTATTTACAAACATCAGCACAAACTCATTATACCCCGTACCACAGAGTGGTGTAGGTTATAAAAATGTCTCAGAATCTAAGACTTTTTCTATATAGAAAAAATGCCTCAGAATCTGAAACTTTTTCTATATAGAAACAAGTAAGAAAGTTAAGGTCGGTCAAGACCGACCATATGATACCCTACACCAGTGTTTTCCGGAAAATGGGTCTCAAGTTCAAACATGGAGCAATTGGATCTATCGTTTGTTAGATCTTTATTTAGTGCAGAAAACACACACAGATCCAACTTTAGTGGAATTGGTTTATTTTTTTGCCAATATACCGATTTAACTGAATATCGGTCGAAATTTTGATATGGGGGACTAAGTCCAAAATTGGCCCAATTATATTCCAATTTGATTTGCCAATTTGATTTGGTTAATAAAGTAAACGTTTAACACCTAAAAATAAATTTTTTATCAAATATTTCCAGTTTTAGGAATTTTGAGGGAATTATGTGAAGTCTCAGAATCTGAGACTTTCTTTATATAGAAAACATGTCTCAGAATCTGAGACTTTTTTTATATAGAAAACATGTCTCAGAATCTGAGACTTTTTCTATATAGAAAACTTGTCTCAGAATCTGAGACATTTTCTATATAGAAAAAATGTCTCAGAAACTGAGACTTTTTCTATATAGAAAAAATGTCTCAGAATCTGAGACTTTTTCTATATAGAAAAAATGTCTCAGAATCTGAGACTTTTTCTATATAGAAAAAATGTCTCAGAATCTGAGACTTTTTCTATATAGAAAAAATGTCTCAGAATCTGAGACTTTTTCTATATAGAAAAAATGTCTCAGAATCTGAGACTTTTTCTATATAGAAAAAATGTCTCAGAATCTGAGACTTTTTCTATATAGAAAAAATGTCTCAGAATCTGAGACTTTTTCTACATAGAAAAAATGTCTCAGAATCTGAGACTTTTTCTATATAGAAAAAATGTCTCAGAATCTGAGACTTTTTCTATATAGAAAAAATGTCTCAGAATCTGAGACTTTTTCTATATAGAAAAAATGTCTCAGAATCTGAGACTTTTTCTATATAGAAAAAATGTCTCAGAATCTGAGACTTTTTCTATATAGAAAAAATGTCTCAGAATCTGAGACTTTTTCTATATAGAAAAAATGTCTCAGAATCTGAGACTTTTTCTATATAGAAAAAATATCTCAGAATCTGAGACTTTTTCTATATAGAAAAAATATCTCAGAATCTGAGACTTTTTCTTTATATCTCAGAATCTGAGACTTTTTCTATATAGAAAAAATGTCTCAGAATCTGAGACTTTTTCTATATAGAAAAAATATCTCAGAATCTGAGACTTTTTCTATATATCTCAGAATCTGAGACTTTTTCTATATAGAAAAAATGTCTCAGAATCTGAGACTTTTTCTATATAGAAAAAATGTCTCAGAATCTGAGACTTTTTCTATATAGAAAAAATGTCTCAGAATCTGAGACTTTTTCTATATAGAAAAAATGTCTCAGAATCTGAGACTTTTTCTATATAGAAAAAATGTCTCAGAATCTGAGACTTTTTCTATATAGAAAAAATGTCTCAGAATCTGAGACTTTTTCTATATAGAAAAAATGTCTCAGAATCTGAGACTTTTTCTATATAGAAAAAATGTCTCAGAATCTGAGACTTTTTCTATATAGAAAAAATGTCTCAGAATCTGAGACTTTTTCTATATAGAAAAAATGTCTCAGAATCTGAGACTTTTTCTATATAGAAAAAATGTCTCAGAATCTGAGACTTTTTCTATATAGAAAAAATGTCTCAGAATCTGAGATTTTTTTCTATATAGAAAAAATGTCTCAGAATCTGAGATTTTTTTCTATATAGAAAAAATGTCTCAGAATCTGAGATTTTTTCTATATAGAAAAAAATGTCTCAGAATCTGAGATTTTTTTCTATATAGAAAAAATGTCTCAGAATCTGAGATTTTTTTCTATATAGAAAAAATGTCTCTTAATCTGAGATTTTTTTCTATATAGAAAAAATGTCTCAGAATCGAGACATTTTTTATATAAACAATCTGAGACTTTTTCTATATAGAAAAAATTTCACAGAATCTGACACTTTTTGTTTATAGAAAATTTCTTAGATTTGGAGATATTTTAGCGTAAAGAAAAATTCTGAATTTCTTCAATTTAAAAAAAAAACTATGCTGGGTTGTACAAAGAGTTTCCATCTGGAAAAAAAATCTTATCAAACAAAATACAAAGTAGTTAAAAAGAAAGAAGTGAGAGCAGTCACAGAAATAAAACGACGTATAAAAAAATATTTACATATGATAGAAATTTACAAACGTCAATTTACTTGAACTGCCATATAATGGTAATACAACGTGATCGTAGAAAATGAAAATGATAGTGTGACACAGTAATTTGTTTTTACAAAAATTACGTTTTTAAGTGGCGCGTCATGACGTTTACCTATGGCATGATTAAGATATTTTAAATATTTTTTTGGGTTTTGCTCAATAAAATTAGTTTTTGGATTGTATTGAAACTGTTTTTTAGTTTGTAACATTAATAGATATTCGTTTTTGCACAGCTGTGGTGTTATAATGAACTCAATGAGAATTAAAAATATCTGAGTTTATAGGAAAAATTATAAAAAAAAAACAAATTTCGATTTTTTTTATTATTTTTTTTTTTTAGTAAATAAATTTTATAATTTTACACCCGCCCCTCAAACCTTTCAAACCGGAAATTCTTTTTTAACCGTTTCGATAATTTTTTTCATAAAAATGTCAAACATTCATTACTCTGTTAAAGTGACATATGACATATAAATTATGTTTATCCTTAAATTTAACTTTCAAAAATAAATTCAAAATTAATTTGCATTTAATTTCATCAGTTTTGTATGTAATAAATCATAATGAAAAAATTAAAAACTTCAAGTGTAGGGTATTCAACAACAAATTGTTTGTTTTCAAGATGCAAACA
Organism: Pegoplata infirma; assembly: GCA_963921195.1. Classification (NCBI taxonomy): domain Eukaryota; kingdom Metazoa; phylum Arthropoda; class Insecta; order Diptera; family Anthomyiidae; genus Pegoplata; species Pegoplata infirma. The sequence continues at coordinate 142,988,076 of OY992540.1, read as the reverse complement.
GAAATTTAAAATTAAAAAAATTTTTAAAAGCCAATTTGACGCCTGGCATAAAAGCATGTGTAGGACTTTGTGTACATTTTTTGTTTTTTACTTTTTACATTAAAACTTTTTTTTTTACCGAAAAATTATTTATGATTTTATAATGGCTACAATTTTGTTGTGTTCTCTTTATTTTCGTTGTTTTGTTTAAATGTATAAAACGGAAATTGTTGAAATTTATTTTGTGACATGTTTGAAAACATAATAATGTTCTTTCAATTTTATGTACAAAAGAGGAAAAAACATGTGTAAATCTTCAAAAAGAAAACAAAAAATAATACAAAACAAGTAGAAAAGTTAAATTCGACTTGGCCGAATCTATAAACACCCTCCACATTGCCCAAAATAGTTTTGGCCGCCTTCTCATAATTTGTAGTTCTTTCCTCCTTTTTTTTTAAAGCGATTTGGCTTTTTTTCTCTAATAGCGGTTGTGACCCTATAAAAAATATTTTTGCAGCTTTTGTTTTTAAATTAATAAAATTACAGAGGATTTTCTACCGAATCCACAATTTTTGTTTATGTGCACAAATTCTATTAATTTTCATAAATTTTTGATAAACAGTACATCATTGCGTATACTTATGAAAAATTAGGGAATATTTATCAATCATACGCCCAGTGGTACTTGTTGTCAATTATAATTAAAATGCTGACGTTAAGTATACGCAGTAGGGGGGGCAACAATGACGATTTTTTTTTCGAATTTCGTCTACTGCTGGGCAAAATCTATTGGTCTAAAACTTCTATGTTTAAATTTTTAGGAAAATCGATGGGGGGGGGGGGGTGGTTAAAGTTTGGCCTTGATTTTTCATACACACCAATATGTTATTTGTTCAGAGACAAAAATTTATGTAGAGTTTTTAGACCAAAGTGAACTATAATTTTTTCCGGCAATCGATGAAATTCGAAAAAATATTTTTTTTGTGATGATACATAAAATTTTATATGGTGTTTCTGGACACATTTTAGAACACGATAAATATGAGCTGAACAGGGTTATTTTACTTTTTTTTATACCCTCCATCCTAGTGATAGAGGGTATATAAGTTTGTCATTCCGTTTGTAACACTTCGAAATATTGGTCTAAGACCCCATAAAGTATATATATTCATGATCTTCGATTGATTTTAAGACGATCTAGCGATGTCCGTCCGTCCGTCTGTCTGTCTGTCCGTCCGTAGAAAACACGCTAACTTTTGAAAGACTTTACAGAGGCTACTGAAGTTTGGCATATATGTTGGTCATTTACATGGTCAGGTTGGTATTGCAATCCAGCTAAATCGGTCCAGTGGTTAAAAAGTTATGAGCAAAAGAGTAAATTTCGGCAAGGGTTTTTTCGCGAATTTACGAGATAAAAAACACCATAACTTTCGAAAGACAATAATGAGACTGCTGAAACGTGGCATGTATCTTTGCCGTTCCCCAGGTCTGTTTGGTATTGAATTTCAGTCCAATCAATCCAGTGGTTTAAAAGTTATAAGCAAAACCCCGAATTTCAGATTTTGTTCTTCTTAAATGCCACGTGGTAAACAAGTTTAAAAAGCATTGGTGGTAACTTAGCAATGCTTTTCAAACTTGTTTAGTTTTAAAGCAATGCTTTTTAAACTTGTTTAGATTTAAAATCATTGGTAACTTAAAAATTACACTCGAAAACAATTTTACACTAAAAAAAAAATTTACACTAAAAAAATTTTACACTCAAAAAAAAAATTTAGTTGTTTTTTACAAAAATGTCAATATGTTGTGTATTCAATATTTTGTGCATTCACTCAGAAATATTTTTACAGTAAAAAAAATATTACACTCGAAATATCACACTAAAAAAAAAAATATAATTTTTTTTTTTTTTTTATGACAAAAAAAGAGTTTTTACTCAAAGTAAAATATTTCTAATCACAATTGTTAATTTTTTCACGTTAAAAATTTACTATCCTTTAAAAAAGGCATTGTGGAGGGTATTCATAGATTCGGCAAAGTCGAATTTAACTTTTCTATTTGTTTTTTTATTATTATTTTTTTATTTTTAATAACACCGCTCAACAAATCGAAGGTTTTTGACTCCGTTTTGAAGTTTAATACAAAATTTGTAAAGATTTTGACTCGCTGATTCCAAATCTGTGATACAAATTTTTCCATCACGTCTAGAATTTTAATTATTCGCGGTTGAAAATGCGAAAAAACGCGATTTTTGCATTTTTTGAAAGCCTGCACGGCAGCCACTGGGTGGAATAAAAATCTGGTATAAAGCGTTAGAGTAGAATTGAACTATGATCTCAAATCTATGATTAAAAAAATTTTAAGTTATTGCACTATTATTGGCCAAATATGTATTTAAAAAAAAAAACACTGTGAAAAAAATTAGAAAAAGCACCATTTTGAAAAGGCTCTAAAACAAAAACCAGATGATCAATCTTTACTGTGATGAGCTCAAAATTTAGGCAAAAGTTCATTTTTATCTTTTTCCAAAAATGATAATTTTAACAGAGTCATTTTAAAACGCAATTGTAACCCAACCAAACGCAATAATTAGAAAAGAATTTATTTGATTTTTTCTGTAAGCACAGATAAAGCACGGGCTCTAATTATATTTGTTATAAGGGTTCAGGTTGAAAAAATGCAGAAGAAAAATTGAATTTCTAAAAATTATAGACATTTCTGGTATTACCTATACCGGTTTCAAACACCCCAGTTAGTGTCATCATCAGTAGGATTTTAAATGTCGGTTTGTCTTGTTAATGAAAACTGTTTTTTATATATGCGAATATTTATAGTTTCTACAGAATAAATTTTGACAGTTTCCAACACTACAATTCTATTTCTAGCAATCTCAACCTCACTTCATACTTTTTTTCAACTTTTTTTTCTCTTACATTATTTCGCAAGGGTTACCAACATGATCTCGAAAAATTGTTTTCTATGTTGGAGACCAAAGACAAATAATACTTTTGCGCTTTATACCAGATTTGTATTCCACTCAATGGCTGCTGTGCAGGCTTTCAAATAATGCAAAAATCGTCATTTTTCGCATTTTTAACCGTGAATAACTAAAAAAATCTGGACGTGATGGAAAAATTTGGAGTACAGATTTGGAATTAGGAGATCAAAGTCTACTTGATCACCAGAATTCAAACCGGAAAATGACTGTTGAGCGGTGTAGTTTTTGTGAAGGATTTATACATTGAGACTCTAATTCTTCTACACTCAAAATAATAACTCTGTTAAATTACAGAAAAACTCTGCTAATTTAACAGAGTACACCATACTTTTCCAGCTAGCAACATTTCTTGGTAATTTTACTATAAAACTCTGTAAAATGATTTTGACAAAAAAGATGTTAAATTACAGAGTTTTTAGTAAAATATTGGTTAAATTAAAAACCATTCTACAAAGATAAACTCTGTAAATTTGCATATATTTGCAAAATGCATTTGATGCAACCAAAATTTTACAGTAAAAAACTTTGTAAATTTACAGAGTTTAGTAAAATATATGTTATTTTGTAAAATTTTTATAAGATTTTAAAAAAGATTTTTTTGGGACCTTTTTTAACATTTTCTCAAAAAAAAATACAGATAAATTTTGGTGTTTTTACAGAAAACTCTGTTTTTAACTATGAAATTAAGATTAAATAGAAATAAGTAAAAATATATAGAAAACTTAGTTTTTTTGGTTTAAAAAATACAGAGTATTTCGCTAAAATCTGCATTTTAGCAGAAAACTCTGTTAAATTTCTGTAAAATTAAGATTACAAAGTTAAAAGTTATTTAACAGATGAAACTTTGCTTTTTTGTCACAACAAAATACAAAGTATTTTCTTTAAATCTGTATTTTGACAGAAAACTCTGTCAAATATCTGTTGAATTAAGATTACAGTCATTTTACAGAGTATTTTACAGAGTTATTATTGTGAGTGTATAAGCCGGTTATTAATATTACCGGTAACGAAGTAGCGGATGGGCATACTAGTTAATCATGCGTACGATGATTTGTGCAACATAATTTAAAAGTGTTAGTTTATGGCAATGTTCAACAATTATTTTACCAAAACTTAAACAAAAAATATTTTTATTTAAATTCTCTTAAAATATTTTTTTTTCTGTTTATTTGGAACATTTTTAATTGAAAATATCAAATTTTAAATGTGTTTTTGGCTTTCACTTACTTGTTGTTTCAAAGGAGTAACAAAACATATGAGACTTAATAATAGAACTTACCTGGAAAGAAAGAAAAAAAATATATGTATTTTATTAGCAATACTGAAAATTTGAATAAAAAATGTTTTCAAAAAATATTAGTAGCAATAATAACACAGTGCAACAACCAACATCGGAATGGGATGAAACAAAAGCAAATGGAATTTGACATAATCAATAGATATCTTTCTAATATGTGAAGACCAATTCACACACATGAAAAGCCCTATTAGTATTCTATTCAAAACAGTTAAAAATTTTAAAATCGGTTGAAAAGTTTCTGAATTAGACAAGGTTTAGTTAGAAAACTCCCAACAAATTGTTTTTTGACAATAACTATAAATTTTGAGGGTGTATATGGCAAGTTTAATGGACATTTTTGTGATCTACTCGACAAAACCAACAACCTATACTATGTCACATCAGAAGTATTTTTTCACTGTAGCACGGTGTAATCAAGTAAAAAGTACATTAAAACCCACTACAATGCCCAAAAATTTTGAATAATAAATATAAAAATTTTGGCTACGAAATTTTTATTCTGTGTAAAAAATCTACATTTTTAGTATTTTTTATAAAAAAAGATTTAAAATATATTCTCCTTTGCGTGTAAATTTTTGTTGACATTTTTATTATAGAAATAGTCTCAAAGTCTGAGATATATTTCCTATAGAAAAAGTCTCAGAATCTCAGACATTATTTCTATAGGAAAAGTCACAGAATCTGAGAATTACCTTATATATAATCTTACCGATCTAGGACGTATTTAACCCACATTGGCTGGGGGTCAAAAATTATCCCGGCAAAATCTTTTCGGCATAGTGCTTGAATTTTTTGATATCAACAAAATTCATATTTTTTATTGAATGGGTCATTTTTGACCCCCTACCAAAAAGGGTTAACGATTTTTTTTAAAGATAATATATTAATACGAAATAATAGCTAGGGCAAAAAACACAAAAGCCGTTTTATACTTGTTAATAGCACAAAATTTAAGCTATAAACTTCAAATTTTCTGCGGGGGTCATTTTTGACCCCCAGCCAATATGGGTTAAAGACATCCTAGATCGGTAAGATTTCATGACAGACTTAAAGTTATCTAATAGAATGCCACGACACCAAAAAACAGTTAATTTACCCAAAAATGAAATTTATAAGATTTTATTAATCCAAATCTATATATATAAAAGAGTAATGTGACTGACTGACTGACTGACTTATTGACTGATTCATCATCGCCCAGCCCAAACCGCTGAAGCTAGAGACTTGAAATTTGGACTGTAGGTTCACCTCCCGGAATATAGATCCACTAAGGCTGGGTTTTTGCCAATGTTGGTTCTAAGGGGGTAAAAAGGGTAAAAATCTGTACTTTTGGTACTTTTTATATCTCCTGAAATAATGGTCATAGAGACTTGAAATTTGGACTGTATGTTCACCTCCCGAAATATAGATCCACTAAGGCTGGATTTTTGCCAGTGTTGATTCTGAGGGGGTAAAAAACTGTAATTTTGGTACTTTTTATATCTCCTGACATAATGATACTAGAAACTTGAAATTTGCAATTTCGGTTCACTTCCGGGAAAAAAGATTCACTACGGCTGGGTTTTTGCCAATGTAGATTATACGGGAGTAAAATGGGTAAAAAAGTGTACTTTTGGTACTTTTTTTTATTTACTAAAATAATGGTCATTCAAACTTGAAATTTAGAATGTAGGATCCTTTAGTGAAATAAAAAATTCTGGAACAAGTACTTTCTGAAAATTCTGTACCGTTTTTAAAAATTATTTTTTTTAAAAAGTACCTTTTATAAAAAGTACCTTTTATAAAAAGTACCTTTTATAAAAAGTACCTTTTATAAAAAGTACCTTTTATAAAAAGTACCTTTTATAAAAAGCACCTTTTATAAAAAGTACCTTTTATAAAAAGTACCTTTTATAAAAAGTACCTTTTATAAAAAGTACCTTTTATAAAGAGTACCTTTTATAAAAAATACCCTTTATAAAAAGTACCTTTTATAAAAAGTACCTTTTGTTAAAAGTACCTTTTAAAAAAAGTACCTTTTATAAAAAGTACCTTTTATAAAAAGTACCTCTAATAAAAAGTACCTTTTATAAAAAGTACCTTTCATTAAAAGTACCTTTTATAAAAAGTACCTTTTATAAAAAGTACCTTTTATAAAAAGTACCTTTTATAAAAAGTACCTTTTATAAAAAGTACCTTTTATTAAAAGTACGTTTTATAAAAAGTACCTTTTATAAAAAGTACCTTTAATAAAAAGTACCTTTTATAAAAAGTACCTTTTATAAAAAGTGCCTTTTATAAAAAGTACCTTTTATAAAAAGTACCTTTTATAAAAAGTACCTTTTATAAAAAGTACCTTTTATAAAAAGTACCTTTTATAAAAAGTACCTTTTATAAAAAGTACATTTTATAAAAAGTACCTTTTATAAAAAGTACCTTTTATAAAAAGTACCTTTTATAAAAAGTACCTTTTATAAAAAGTACCATTTATAAAAAGTACCTTTTATAAAAAGTACTTTTTATAAAAAGTACCTTTTACAAAAATTACCTTTAATATAAAGTACCTTTTATTAAAAGTACCGAAAGTGCTGAAACAATGATCCTAGAAAATTGAAATATGGAATGTATGATTTTTCGATGAAGAAAAAAACATTCTGGAAGAAATACTTTTTGGAAATTCCGTTTCTAACGGGGGTAAGAAAATGTACTTTTGGTACTTTTTTTGTTCCTATAATAATGACCTTAGAAGCTTGAATTTTGGAATGTAGGGTACTTCGGTGAAAAAACATTCTGCTAAAGTATTTTTTAAAAAAATCCGCTTCTAGAAGTATAAAAAAGGGTTTTTTGATACTTTTTATATTTCATGAAGTAATGATCCTTGGCACTGAAATTTTGAATGCTTTATTTAAGGAAATTCTGTTTCTAAGGGTCGCGACTGATTGTAAAGGGGATAAAGAAGTGTAAATTTGGTTATTCTTATATTTCTTGAAATAATGGTTCAGAAACTTGATATTTTAAATATAGGATCAACTAGCACAAAAAAAAGGTTTTTTGGAAAATTTAATTTTAAGGGAAAATGGTTATTTTTACCTATCTAACTATTAAACTAAAAGCCCCAGAAATCCCTATTAATATTATAAATCTGATTGTTGGTTTGTCTGTCTGTCTGTCTTTCTGTCTGTCTGTCTGTCTGTTCCGCAATAAGTACAGAACGGCTTAACCGATTTTCATGAAATTTTCACCACAGATAGTACTAACCGAGGCGGGAACTATAGTCCATAAGCGACCGCGATCGGACAAAGGGGCGTAAAATGCCACGCCCCTTTGTACCATGCTAAAGCTATATCTGTCTGTCCCGCAATAACGGAAAACCGTTGAACCGATTTTCATGAAATTTTCACCACAGATAGTACTAACCGAGGCGAAAACTATGAGCCACAATAGGGGGCGATCAAAAAAAGGGGCGTAAAATATCACGCCCCTTTTTGTTACACTGAAAGCTAATTCTGCTTTTTATGCAATTACGCTTAAACAGCTGAACTGATTTTCATCCTCAAATTTTCACCAGTATTAATCGAAGCGAAAAGAATGATCCAAAATAGAGGAGATCGAAAAAAGGGGTCGTATAATGCCACGCCCCTTTGTATTACATTGAAAGTTATTTCTTCCTGTTTCGCAATCACACATAAACGGCTAAACCGATTTTAATGAAGTTTTTAGCAAAGATAGTACTAACCGAGCCGAAAACTAGAAATTATAATAGAAATAATGTCACGCCCCTTTTTACTATACTGAAAGTTTTCTCTGCATATTCCGTAATCATGCTTAAAAAAAATAAAATAGATAATAAATAAATAATAACAAATATAAAAAACAGTTTTCATTAACAAGACAAACCGGCATTTAAAATCCTACTGATGATGACACTAACTGGGGTATTTGAAACTGGTATAGGAAATACCAGAAATGTCTATAATTTTTAGAAATTCAATTTTTCTTCTGCATTTTTTCAACTTGAACCCTTATAGCACGCCCCTTTTTATTTATTTGAACGCTATTTCTGTCTGTTCCGTAATATAGCATAAACTGCTAAACCGATTAGAATGAAATTTTTACCACAGATAGTAAGTATTTACCGAGGCTGGAACTATAGATTAAAATAGAGCGCGTTCGGACAAAGGGGCGTAAGTTGACACGCGCCTTTGTACTATACTGAAAGTGTTTCTGCCTGTTCCTTAATAACGCTTAAACGACTAAACCGATTTTAATAAACTTTTTTCCATAGATAGTACTAACAGAGGCGGGCACTTTAGTACGTATCGACTGCCACGCCTTTTGCAATGTACTGAAAGTTCATTCTGCCTTTCCGTGATCACGTTTTAAACGGTTATTTTAATTTTCACCACAGTTAGTACTTATTTAGGCGGAAACTATAGACACGACCAGACAAAGGCGTGAATTGCCACGTCCCTTTGCAATACATTGAAATTTATTTCTGCCCGATCCGTACACACGCGTTAACGGTGAAACCAGTTTTAATTAAATTTTCACCACAGATGGCATTTACCGTGGTGATCGGGAAAAGGGGCTTAAAATGAAGCACCCCTTTGTATTAACTTAAAAATATATATTTTTTCCTGTTGAACGATATGCCATATTAGCTCGCGATTAGACAAATGGGTGTATAATACCACATCAATTTGTAATATACAGAACGCTATTTCTGGCTTATTGGCTATAATGCAAAAACGACTTAACCAATTCCTTTAAACACTACGGTTAGAACTAACTGAACGCGAACTATTTGCTATATCAGAACCTGAAAACAGTTGAGCCGATTTCAATGAAATTTCCAACACAAATAGTGATATAGCCAATATTAAACAGCGATGATAAAAAGGCATATAATGACACGCCCCTTTATACTTTAGCGTGAGTTATGTCTGCTGAGTAAATATAATTGCAATTTTCTTCACGTGCTAACTAATAGGGGAACTATAGGTCACATGAGGCCAAAATTGAACTAAATGCGTTAAATGCCAGTTCAAGTGGAACTACAGTGAAAGTTATGTCTTTATTGATGCTTTCACTACATAAAGTGCTAACCGAGGATGGAACTATAGGTTCCTTTTAAAAGCCATTAAACAAATACATTAATATTAGGTTTGTTCCCATGACGGAGGAAAACGTACACACCATGTTCCCGACGCTAAGCGAAATCGAAAAAAATCGACCAAACCTCATGATGACGAGGTTTGGTCGATTTTTTTTGAAAAGCTACGAAGAAGTAGATAAATTGACTAATAAAAAACTCATTCATTACATAATATTTTTTTCAACCCGGGCAACGCCGGGTGCAAAACAGCTAGTCTATATATATAAAAATGGATGTGTGTATGTATGTGTGTGTGTATGTATGTTCCGTATGGACTCGAAAACGGCTGGACCGATCTTGATGAAGTTTGTAGGGAATATTCAGAATAGCCTGGGGAGTAACACTGTGCGGTCAGATTTTTGATTTTCTGTCGGTGGGCGGAGGGGCGTGGCAAAATCAATTTTTTACATTCCACCACTAATGACATCTATATATAAACAAAACGGATGGACCGATTGTGATGAAATTTAAACCAAAGATAGTACTAACCGAGTACTAACTATATGCCAAATTAGAGCGTGATCGGACAAATGAGCGTAAAATGCTATGCTTTTTAGCCAGTGGGCGCAGGGGTGGGCAACATCGAATTTTTACATTGCACCACTAATGACATCTATATATAAAAAAGCGGATGGACCGATTTGGTGAAATTTAAACAAACAATAGAACTAACCAAGTACTAACTATGTGCCAAATTAGAGCGTGATCGGACAAATGGGCGTAAAATGACATGCCCCTTTGTATTGAATTGAATGTTATTCCTGTATGCTCCGCAATAACGAAAAAAACTGTTGATTCGATTTTAATTCAATTTTCAGCACTGATAGTGTAAACCCAGTGCGGAACTATAGGACATGTTATACTACGACTGGGAAAAGGGGTGTAAAATGACACGCCCCTTTGTACTATACTGGACGTTGTCTGCCTGTTTCGCAATCACGCAAAAACAGCTGAACCGATTCTCTTGACATTTTCACTACAAACAGTGCTAACCAAGTGTATATGTAGGCCATATAAGATCGTTATTGGATAAAGAGATCAAAATTGCAACGCCCTTTGTACTATACAAACCACGATTGAACAAAAAGGCGTATATTGCCACGCCCCTTTGTTTTATACTGAACGTTATATCTGCCTGTTTTGAAATCACGCAAAAACGGATAAGCCAAATCTGTCACTACTGATAGAACTAACCGAGCGGGAACTGTAGGTGATATGTAGATCGCGATTCGGCAAAAGGGTATAAAATCTCACTCCCGTTTTTCATAAATAAAAATTTATTTCCTCCTCTTTCGCAATCACACAAAAACGGCAAAACTGATGTCAATGGAATTTGCAGCACAGTACTAATCGAGGATGCAGCATGGAACTGAAAGTAAAAACTACTGATTATTCTTTAAATTTTTAATGAATTGTGTAAGTAATTTTTTTTTAAATTGTTGGTATTTTTTAATGAGATATCATTAGTTTTTACCTACACAAGTAGGTTATTTTTTTGTAGAAAAAAATTCAAAAAATTATTTATTGAAATATAAAAACATGTTTGTATCAAGTGACTTTGGCACGATGGGAAGAGTGTCTGGCCAGAATGTAGTTGATTGCGGGATCGATTCCCCAAAATTTTATTAAAAATTTTTAAAAAAATATATCAATAGAAATTGTAAAAAATAACCTACGAAATCATTAATTTTTAATGTTTCGTAGGTTATTTTTTTGGAATTTGTTGATAAAAATAACGGAACTATCATTAATTTTTAATGTTTTCGTAGGTTATTTTTTCAAATTTGTTGGTAAAAATGAATGAAAAAAACTTAATTTTTTAATGTTTAATGTTATTTATTTTAGAAGATTTTGTCAACAGTAAAAAATAAATGTTCGTGTTTGTTAAAATAAATGAATAATTACTGGGATGGTTTTTAATTGTTTATTCACTGGTTTTAAGTGTGTTTTTCATTTGTTTTTGCCTACAAAATATTTTGAGTGCACTTTTGTATTAGAATTTGATCAGAGAGAAAAGCCCAAAAACGAGCCACCCTAGTAGGCAACAATACATTGGAAACTTTTCCTTTTTAGACAAAGTTAACAATACTAAACGTTATTATTATCAAACGAGTATTATTTAAAAAAATATAATGGCGTCCAGATTGAGTTAATAATAAACGTGCAACGGGGGTCGATCTGGAAAATGAAATTATTTATAAATATTTTTCAGAACATTTTTTAAAAATATTTCTAAGTCGATTTTTTTTAAGTTCAAACATTAAAAATTTAAAAAAAGGGCCAATAGTTTTGATTCAGTGATCAAATAATTTTTCCAATAACCCAAACAAACAGTGACATTTTTTAAGTACAGTAGAAAAAATCTAAATTTTTTGACCTCCAATTCTTTTGGCCAAAAATTGTTTGTAAACAAAGAAAATATGTTATTGTTTATTAATTTTAGTACACCTAAGTGTATAGTAATGGAATATTAAAATAATTTATTTTTTATTTATTAAATTTATTATTATACACATTTATTATTTACTCAATCTGGAAGCTATCAAGCTTAAATTAAAGCGTTATAAATTACCTACATAATATTTTTTAAAATAATACTCGTTTGATAATAAACCGTATAAAATTTGATTAGACCTTGTCAGATCTGTTTTTATCTAATAATATATGACTGCATTTGATTGTATATAATTATATCTGATCAGATATAATTAAATGTCAATTTTGTGCTAATGTTGACCAAATCCGAGATATAATTAGATCTCGATTTCAGTCATTTATAAGTATATATGAACAGATCAGATAATATATTTTACATTTTTACACGGGAATGACGTTTAGTATTGTCAACTTTGTCTTTAACAAATTGCATCTACTATAAAAAAGATTCCAATGTATTGTCGCCCACTGTTAATCTAGTATTTGTGTTATAAGAAAATTTACCAGGACATCAAAATGTGCAAAATTTAATCAACCCTATCGTAAAAACTTCAAGTTTTGTCATGCTTTGCATTGTAAATATATTTTTTTTTTTATCAAATATTTACTGTCAAATAACTAAAAATTAATATTGATTAATAAATTTTTTTTTTGTTGATATAAAATTTAAAAAAATTCCCACTATTCATAGTAATGACGACGTTCACCTAAAAAGCTTTGCACTATATTTTTTTGGCGTCTTCAATCCGGTCTGGCTGTTTGATTCATTCAAAAATTCTTAGAACACTTTAAAAACATGCAGTTGTATGTTTAGCACAATGTGAAACAAACAAATTGAAACAGAATACTATATCCAGTTTGACACATACAAACAAAAGGTGAATCATTAAAAAGTGCTAAATGCAAAAAATATAAAAATGAATAGAGTATATTGAGTTGTAAATCTTGCAATTTATTCATAGTCAAACAAAGCCAAATTATTAAGAAATCGCAGTTACATATAAAAATAAACTACTAAATACTACAAAATTGTAAAATTTACCTTGTAAACGAGAATATGAGGTGCTTCACACACAAAGTGTTTGTAAGCGACATTAAAAGGCATGCCGGCCAGGCGCCATGCGATATCTTTATTGCAAGATATTAAAGTAGTAGTTGTATAGATTATATTTTTTTGAATGACATCTAAACGTCAAAGTGAACGTTTAGACGTCACTTTTTCTTTTTACACCCTATTCTTTAGTGAAAGAGCGTAGGGTACTGCCTGTACCCACTCCTTAAGAATATACGGTATCCTTACGTTAGTTCATATACTTACGTACATGATACAGCATCCACACTTATCTTACTAGACTTAAACTGGAGTGTGTTTTTTTCATAGTGGTCGATTTTCAAGCCAAAAATGGGCCAATTTTGGATGGGAATCGGTACTTTTTACGAATTTTTTTAGAAATCTGATAGCAAATTTTGGTGAAAAAAAATTTTTAAAAAATATGTTTAAATACCATTCGGTGTTCAATTCTGTTCACGTATGTCAACCAACAGCCGAATTAAAGCATTTTTCATATAGAAAAATTCTCAGATTCTGAGACATTTTTATACCCTCCAACTACAGAATGGGGGTATACTCACTTTGTCATTCCGTGTGTAACGCATCAAAATATCGGTCTAGGACCCCATAAAGTATATATATTTATGATCAGTGATCGATTCTAAGACATTCTAGCGATGTCCGTCCGTCCGTCTGTCCGTCTGTAGTTAATACGATGCAGTCCAAAATAAAAGAGCTAGACTCCCGACATTTGGCACAAATATGTCTTATGTTAATAGGCAGGTTAAGTTCGTAAATGAGCAAAATCGGACCAGGGGGAAAAAAGTTCCCCCTTGAAGAACTAAACCAACCTCTGAAAAAATACACTTTTTTTACATGTTTTTTTGTATTTTTGTTAAATAAATGAAACATTTGTTATATTTATAGGGATGGGAAGGTGCTGTCAACATCCCCCACTGACCCCCATCATCACCCCCCCCAAAAAAAAACAAACGCCCCTGACAATTTTTTTTTTTTACATTTTGGAGGGTATAAAAGATTCGGCACAGCCGAATTTAACACTCTCACTTGTTTTCTATAAAAAAGTCTCAGATTCTGAAACATTTTTCCTATAAAAAAAAGTGTCTGATTCTGAGGCGTATTTTCTATACCAAAATTGTCACGTTCACAACAATTGTTCCCAAAGAAAATTTCTCTTCTTAATAAGAACGTCCATTGATTGACAAACATTTTTGCACATAAAATTTTCAGATTTAGTCACATTTTTCCTTTAAAAATTATTCAGATTTTCCCTATAAAAAATTTTTATACCCTCCAACTACAGTATGGGGGTATACTCACTTTGTCATTCCGTGTGTAACGCATCAAAATATCGGTCTAGGACCCCATAAAGTATATATATTTATGATCAGTGATCGATTCTAAGACATTCTAGCGATGTCCGTCCGTCCGTCTGTCCGTCTGTAGTTAACACGATGCAGTTCAAAATAAAAGAGCTAGACTCCCAACAATTGGCACGAATATGTCTTATGTTCATAGGCAGGTTAAGTTCGTAAATGAGCAAAATCGGACCAGGGGGAAAAAAGTTCCCCCTTGAAGAACTAAACCAACCTCTGAAAAATACCATATTCTTACATGATTTTTTGTGTTTTTGTTAAACAAATGCAACATTTTTATGCCACAAAAAGTTCAAAGTCCTGCATTTGGACCCAGAGAATTAGAAAATGTCGTTTTTTCGGCCCGCCCCCCTTTTATGGGCGTGGAATAAAACATTTTTTTTAAATAATGATAATCTTGTATTTCTTTAGTGCAAAAAGCATAAGAATGAGTTTTTAAACACATATTCGGGAGAAAATTTGCCCCCCCCTCAATTACTACTATCGACCCCCTGACCCCCCCCCCCAAAAAAAAAAAATAAAAATTAAACGCCCCTGCATTTATTTTTTTATTTTTTTGGCATGTTGGAGGGTATACAAGATTCGGAACAGCCGAATTTAACACTCTTACTTGTTGACTTTCTTTTAAAAATGTTCAGATTTTTTCTTTGAAACATTTTCGAATTTTAAAATTATTTTCACTCACAATCAGAGAAGAAATATGATTGTGGCAACCATAATTTAAGAGCGTCATATTATTACTCTTTCACCATTCACCTAATCTTTAAAAATTTGATATACTTTTAATGTTAAAGATTTTACACTCAAAATAATAATTTAACAGAGTACACCATACTTTTCCAGCTAACAACATTTCTTGGTAATTTGACTAAAAATCTCTGTAAAATGATTTTTACAAAAAAAAAAAAACTGTTAATTTACAGAGTTTATAGTAAAATATTGGTTAAATATGAAAGCTTTTTAACAGAGAAAACTCTGTAATTTTACTTTAAAGCTCTGTAAAATGATTTGGACAAAAAAAAAACTGTTAATTTACAGACTTTCTAGTAAAATATTGGTTAAATAAACCACCATTTAGCAAAGAGAACTATGTAAATTTACATATACTATTTGTAAAATGCATTTGATACAAAAAAAAAAGATTACAGAAAAAACTTTGCAAATTTACAGAGTTTAGTTAAATGCATGTTATTTTGTAAAACTTTTAAAGATTTCTGAAAAAAATTTTTTGATAACGTTTTTTTTCACTTTTTTAAACTTTTTCTCAAAAAAAAAAAATATACAGATAAAATTTTGATATTTGGTAACAAAAACTACTCAAAATAAACAACTTTTTTGGTTATAAACAAATACGAAGTATTTTGCTTAAATCTGTATTTTAGCAGAAAACTCTGTTAGTTATCTGTAAAATTCAAATTATAAAGTAAAAAGTAATATAACAGAGGAAACTTTGTTTTTTTGTCACAACAAAATACAAAGAATTTTCTTTAAATCTGTATTTTGGCAGAAAACTCTGTAAAATATCTGTTGAATTGAGATTACAGTCATTTTACAGAGTATTTTACAGAGTTATTATTTTGAGTGCACTCAGAAAAACTCTGCTAATTTAACAGAGTACACCATACTTTTCCAGCTAACAACATTTCTTGGTAATTTTACTAAAATACTCTGTAAAACGATTTTAACAAAAAAAAAAAACTGTTAATTTACAGAGTTTATAGTAAAATATTGGTTAAATATGAAAGCTTTTTGACAGAGAAAACTCTGTAATTTTACTTTAAAACTCTGTAAAATGAGTTGGACAAAAAATAACTGTTAATTTACAGAGTTTCTAGTAAAATAAACCAATAATAATAAAATAAACCACCATTTAGCAAAGAAAACTATGTGAATTTACATATATTTGTAAAATTCATTTGATGCATTATAGAAAAAACTCTGTAAATTTACAGAGTTTAGTTTAATGCATGTTATTTTGTAAAATTTTTATAAGATTTCTGAAAAATAATTGTATAACTTATTTTGCTACTTTTTCAACTTTTTCTAAAAAAAAAAAAAAATACAGATAAAATTTTGATGTTTGGTAGCAAAAACAAAAACTACTCAAAACAGAAAACTTTTTAGGTTAAAAAAAATACGAAGTATTTTGCTTAAATCTGTATTTTAGCAGAAAACTCTGTAAATTATCTGCAAAATTTAGATTACAAAGTAATAAGTAATGTCACACTCAAAAAAATGCTGACAGTCAAAAAAATTTTAAACTCAAAAAAATTTGATTGATAAAAAAAATTTTTACACTCAAAAAAAATTTACACTCAAAAAAAAATTTACACATTAATTTTTTTTTAATGAAATGTCACACTCAAAAAAATGTTGACAGTCAAAAAAATTTTACACTCAAAAAAATTTGTTAATTAAAAAAAAAATATTTACACTCAAAAAAAATGTTACACTCAAAAAAAAATTACACATTAATTTTTTTTTTAATGAAATGTCACACTCAAAAAAATGTTGACAGTCAAAAAAATTTTACACTCAAAAAAATTTGATTGATAAAAAAAAATTTTTTTGTTCAAAATAATATATTTCTAATAAAAAATTGTAATGCAATTTTTTGATTTTTTTTTTAGAAAATTACTATCAGATAACATTGTGGAGGGTATTCATAGATTCGACCAAGTCGAATTTAATTTTTCTACTTGTTTTTTTTGCTTTTCTTTCTTTCTTTCTTTCTTTCTTTCTTTCTTTCTTTCTTTCTTTCTTTCTTTCTTTCTTTCTTTCTTTCTTTCTTTCTTTCTTTCTTTCTTTCTTTCTTTCTTTCTTTCTTTCTTTCTTTCTTTCTTTCTTTCTTTCTTTCTTTCTTTCTTTCTTTCTTTCTTTCTTTCTTTCTTTCTTTCTTTTTTAAATTTGGTCTGGGGGAAGAGAAAGATCTCCGCTAATTTTCTCATTTTATTGAATGTCAGAAATATCAAAAAAATAACGTAAAGCATACTTATAACGTCGTTTCAAGACTTTATCATTCAATATCATTTAAAATTTTTAACAAAATATTTTGATAAAGTTTTGAAAGGATATTATTCACATCCTTTTTCCTGATATGACAAAATAGAACAAAATGGAAAAATTTGCCAGTATTACGCTCTTTCATTTGCTATCAATAGCGACATTACAAATATATAAAAAAAATATTTTACAAATTTTAATCCTTTAAAACTTTGAAGTTCTTTTAAAAAGAAACAGAATTAAGAAATGAAAAACTGTAAATGCAGTTTAACTCCATTTGAATTCTACATTCAGACGTATATCATAAGGTTAATGTTTAACCAGTCATAACTGTGAATAGGCCCGTTAATGCACTCACTCCACCAAAAAGTGCATTTACTTTATTTTGCTGGGGTCGATTTTGCCTTTTTGGGTCGATATTAACACACAAAAATATTGGACCTGTAGACTATGGCTTTGGGTTCCTTTTTTGACTTGAAAATTGTAAAGCTACGAACAAAGTAAACATTTGTTTTTCTTAAAATCCCAGCAAAACTTAGATTACCAAATAAGGTATAAAATAAGGTATAGGATCTCTTATTTTATACACTGCAGCATTGATGATTTTAACAGGCCAAGAGACTCAAAGTAATGCATCCACATTATCACAAAGAATACCAGTAAGGTATAAAATAAGTCATAAATTTATAACGAAGAATACGAGTAAGGTGTAAAATATATGATATTTTATAGGTTACGAGAAATGAAATAACCCAGCAGAAATAAATCGAGATTTTGGCGACACAGCATCTATTTATAGCATACCGAAGCGCATCCAAAGAGCGCTCTTATGGATGCAGTAAAAGTAAGGGGAAAAAAAGTTTAATTTTTTGTTAAGATTTTTTATATAAAACTTACAATTTAAAATTAATTTTTGATAAAATTTCACACTTGCTTTCCTTTTTAATATTTTTAACACTTTTTGAATGAAAAAGTATGAGTTTTGGACGAAGACCGATAATTTCACTGCATCATTATTGGGCATTTTTCAGCGCTGCAAAGAGTGCTTCAATCATAACATATTTAACACATTTTGAATGATTTTCAATATTTTTAAAAAAATTTTTGACTACACAATTTCCACTTTAATTTCAAATAATACAAATTATATTAGGAAAAACTTACAATCATATTTTAGAAACTTAAATTATATTTATAAAATTTCCAATTATATTTCAAAAATTTCCAATTATTTTTCAGAAATTTTCATTTATAACTCAAAAATTTACAATTATATTTCAAAAATTTTCCAATTATATTTCCTAAATTTCTATTTCAGAAACTTCCACTTATATTTCAGAAATTTCCATTTATATTACACAAATTTTCAATTGTATTTAAGAAATTTACATTTGTATTTCCAAAATTTTCTAAATACTTTTCAGAAAATTCCATTTGTATTTTAAAAATTTCCATTTTGATTTCAAAATTTTCAAATTTTTTTTTGCTATTAGGAAAATTCCATTTAAATTTTAAAAAAATTCCATGTGTATTTTAGAAATTTCCAATTGTGTTTCAAAAATTTCTATTTCAAAATTTTCTAAACTCTTTCCAGAAAATTCAATTATATTTCAAAATAAAAAATTTAAATCAGCACTTAAAAGATACATGAATTCACTGCATCTTTATTCTGCTTAAATCAGCTCTGAAAAGATACATGAATTCACTGCATCTTTATAGCGCTTAATCAGCGCTATAAAAGTATGCTTTAATCAGCGCTCTAAAGACACGTGATTTCAGTGCATCTTAAGAGCGCTTTTCTGTGTATCCAACTAGCGCTCTAAAGTGGGACATCGCCTTAGAGAATCATGCATGAATTCAGCACGTTTGGAAGCGCTACTTGACTCGGGATTCCTTTCCAAAAGCTGCTGCCAGTTCAGCAAAATTTCTGCTGGGAATATAGCATACCAGAAGATAATATATAAGGTGTTACGAGAAGTGAAAAAGTAATTTTGTATTAAATTTACTCACGTGATTGTAAGTGAGTGTAAGTAGATAAAATATGCTCGTGAGTGTGTGTCGTTAGAAATTTCCTGTCGTGAGCCAATCTCTAGTTTAAACTTATGCATTTTTTTTATAAAATAATTATTTTTTATGTTATTGTAATGCATTATGCATCCAATTATAAATAATGCATTATTTCAAACTTTCAAATAATACATAATGTAACCAAATATAAGTCATCATTGATTTAATGTTTAGAAATTATAAATATGAAATACATTTTTTCCAATAATCATGCATTACGTAGCAAATTATTAGTAATGCATTATTTTTCACTTTAAAATAATACGTTGTGGAACAAATATTTGGTAAAATAATTTGGTAAAATAATGCTACAAATAAGGTATATACATTACCTGGTAATGTGTTATATAATCACTACCCATTACCAAAGTTTTGCTGGGTTGTAATGAAAAATTTGTTGTCACGAAAATTTCTGAATCTGAAAATTTTTTTTAAGGAACTGTGTCTCCTGTGATTCTTTTTAGGGTCGAACCAGAATCAAATGCGTAGCGCAAGACGTAAAAAAAAACAAAAACAAACACATCAAATTTGAAATTTTTACGTCCGTTTGATTTAGGTAACTCACATTTAAATATTGGAAACGAAAAATTATTGGGCGTTACGCCTTACGCAACGTAATTTGATTCAGGTTGGACGCTTATACGAAAATATTTGTCAGAATTGTTGTCATGAAAAATTTTTTATATGATTTGTATAGAAAATATCTATCGGACTTTGGAAATTTTTGTTTATAAAAAGTATATCTGAGAATCTGATACTTTTTCTTTAAGAAAATTGTCCCAGAATCTAATCCCAGCGATCCTCTCCAACCCACCCCCTTCCACCCAGAAATTGGTTACCCGACTAAAAATAAATATACAGGTCCATATATAATTTGAAATTGAACCATATATAATTTAATATGGCACAACACGTATTTGGATAAAATAAGATGATGAAATTGGTGGATCAAAATAGCTTAAAATTTGTTATATTAGATTAAATATGATCGTTTTTGATCCGAATATTGGGTTTATCTAATTTGATATAATTGTATATAATTTTATATAATAAGATAAAATATGTAGAATTTTGCATAAAATATTTTTTTTATCTCATAATTTTCATATTTATTTAAGTTTTTTCGGGAAAAAATAATTGTGTCCGGGACTTAGAAATTAAAAAAAAAAATTCCTAAAACTTTGTTAATAAATTTTTACTTCAAAACGCAAAAAATGTACCAAAAATATTTTTTATCCAGGACTTAGAAAATATTACAAAACTTTTTCAGGACTTTTAAAATTTTTCAAAATTTGGCAAATTTTTTTTTTTTTGTTTAAATCATTTTTAATGAAATTCTTAACTCCAAAACTCAAAAATTTTTTGTGTCTGGAAATTTTAAAAAAAATTTCTCGGGACTTTTTTTCCCTCGATTCGGAACCATATATGTGTATCTCATCTTGTATGAGGTCAGACATGGTGTTGTATATCATATATTTATTTATCTAATATTGTATGAGGTCATTCATGGAGTCATATAAAATATTATATGCAACATCTAATTTAATAAAGCTTTATATATTGTATGTGGAGCAACACATGATTCGATATCCTTTTATATGGCACCATATTAAATTTTGGGTGTAAAACTTAATACAAGATACATTCACATATAATTATGTAAAGTACTGTGTATGGCCGTATATAAATATATTAAATAATATGTTACTATATCTAAACTTTTTTAGTCGGGATATTATATTAAATATGATCGTTTTTGATCCGAATATTGGGTTTTTCTAATTTGATATAATTGTATATAATTTTATATCATAAGATGAAATATGTAGAATTTTGCATAAAATATATTTTTTTTATCTCATAATTTACAAATTTTTTTCGGGAATTGCAAAAAAAATCTGTCTGGGACTTAGAAATTTAAAAAAAAAAATCGAAATTTAAAAAAAATTTTCTTAAAAATTTGTTAATAAATTTTTACTTTAAAACGCAAAAAATTTACCAAAAATATTTTTTATCCAGGACTTAGAAAATTCTACAAAACTTTTTCAGGACTTGTAAAATTTTTCAAAATTAGGCTAATTCTTTTTTTTTTTTTTTGTTTAAATCATTTTTAATGAAATTCTTAACTCCAAAACGCAAAAATTATTTGTGTCTGGAAATTTTAAAAAATTTTCTCGGGACTTACAAAACTTTTTCCCCCGATTCGGCACCATATATATATCTATATCTCATCTTGTATGAGGTCAGACATGGAGTTGTATATCATATATTTATTTATCTAATCTTGTATGAGGTCATTCATGGAGTCATATATAATATTATATGCAATATCTAATTTAATAAAGCTTTATTTATTGTATGTGGAGCAACACATGATTTGATATTCTTTTATATGGCACCATATTAAATTTTGGGTGTAAAACTTAATACAAGATACATTTACATATAATTATGTAAAGTACTGTGTATGGCCATATATAAATATATTAAATAATATGTTGCTATATCTAAACTTTTTTAGTCGGGTATGTTATTAAAAAACCATTTATTTATCTAAAAAAAACTTTTATCTGTAGTATTTTTATCAAAGCAAACTTTTAATAACAAAATTACCAACAAAAAAAAATATTTTTATTTTATTTTTAAATTTTCTATATCAACTATTAAATTACTTTCCCTGAAATTTCACATAAAAACCAATTGAAAAAGGTAGTAAATTAAATTTAAAATAATGAAATTCCTAGTCTCTAAGTACACAAATATAAAAAAAAATATATACAATGATAACAGTTCTTATCAAAGTTGGCGTCTAAAAAATCAAAAAAATTATTAAAAAAAAAATTAAATACTAAAATATTTGACCCATTTTTGATAAGATTCATTTTTTTTGTTTATATAAGAATAGAAAAAAAAAATAATGAAATAACGAAATGCTATTCGTACGTATAAAAATCGCACACGTTTATTAATAAATGTCATAAAAAAAATGTATAAATTGCAGAATCTGCAATTTTAATATATTCAAATGTTTTGTTTTAATTTTTTTTTTAATGATAACAAAGATGGGAGTAGGGAATTAAAGAAACTTTATTGGATTTTCTGAGGATAGAAGAATTTTAAGGGAAATTTTTTTGATATTTAGGGAACATTTTTCGATAAAAAAAAAATCCAAACATTTTTCCGTAAAAAAAAAAATTCAGATTCTCAGAGATTCAGAGAAATTTTTCCCTGTAGAAAAATTATCAAATTCAGAGATAGTTTTCCGTATAGAAAATTACGATTCTGAGACATTTTTCCGAATAGAAAAGTTCTCAGATTTTGATAAATTTTTCCGTAAAGAAATACTCTAAGATTTTGAGTCATAGTTCCGTTCAGAAAAATTCAAAGATTCTGAAACATTTTTCCGTATAGAAAAATTCTCAGATTCTGGGACATTTTTCCACATAGAAAAACTTCTCCGTATAAAATATTTTTTTAGGTTCTGAGACGTTTTCCCTATATAAAATCTCAGATTCTGAGAAATTTTTCCGTACAGAAAAATTCTCAGATTCTAAGAAAATTCTTAGGTTCTGACAAGGAAAATATTCTTTGTCAAATTCGTATACATTTCTCTGAATAGAAAATTTCATAAGATTCTGAGACATTTTTCCGTAAAAAAATATTTCAGATTCTGACAGTTTGCCGCATAGAAAAATTCTAAGATTGTGAGACATTTTTCCGTAAATAAAAAGTTTCAGAATTTGGGGCATTATTCCGCACAGAAATCTCTCAGATTTTGCGACATTTTTTGAATAGAAAAATTCTCAAATTTTACAACATTTTTCGAAATAGAAAAACTTTTAGAATTTGAAAAATTTTTCCACTAAAAAAAAAACATTTGTCTCTAAAGAAAAATTCTCAAATTCTGACAAAATTTTTTAGTATAGAGAACTTCTCAGATTCTGAGACATTTTTCCATATAGAAAAAATTCTCAGATTATAAGACATTTTTCCGTATAGAAAAAATTCTCAGATTCTGAGACATTTTCCCGTATAGAAAAATTCTCAGATTCTAAAACAATTTTTCGTATAGAAAAAGTTTTCAGATGCAAAATTTTTCCGTATAGAAAAAATTGCCAGATTCTGAAAAATTTTTTCGTATAGAAAAATTCTTAGATTCTCAGACATTTTTCCGTACAGAAAAAATCTCAGATGCTGAGGCATTTTTCCGTCGAAAATTTTTTTTAGATTTTAAAATATCTTTCTGAGATTTTTTTTTAGATTCTGAGATATTTTTCCGTATAGAAAAATTCTCAGATTCTGAGACATTTTTTGGTAAAAAAAATCTCAGGTTCTGAGACTTTTTTCCTTAAAGAAAAACTCTCAAATTCTAAAACATTTTCCCATAAAAAAATCATAGATTCTGAGAC
The DNA here is from genome assembly GCA_963921195.1 of Pegoplata infirma. Lineage (NCBI taxonomy): Eukaryota > Metazoa > Arthropoda > Insecta > Diptera > Anthomyiidae > Pegoplata > Pegoplata infirma. Next base: position 142,964,305 of record OY992540.1, on the reverse strand, counting down.
ATTTTTCCATATAGAAAATATTTTAGATTCTAAGAAATTTTTCCGTTCACAAAAATTTTCAGTTTCTGAGACATTTTTGCGTTTAGAAAAATTCTTAGATTCTGAGCCATTTTTTTTTTTTTTTTTGTTTAGAAAAACTTTCAGATACTGAGACATTTTTCCATAAAAAAAAAAAAAATTCAGATTCTGAGACAATTTCCATATAGATAAATTCTCAGATTCTGAGACATTTTTTCGTAGAAAAAAATGCTCAGATATTTTTCCATACAGAGTTTTTTTTTTAGATTCTGAGCCCGTTTTCCGTAAAGAAAAATTTTCAGATTCTGTGTTATTTTTTTCGTATAGAAAAACTCTGAGATTCTAAAACAGTTTTTCGTTAAAAAAATTCTCTCAGATTCTGAGACATTCATCCGTTTAGAAACTTTCTCAGATTCGGAGACATTTTTCCATATAGAAAAAACTCTCAGACTCTGACACAGTATAGACAAAATATCAGATTGTGAGAGGTACAGACAAATTTTCTAATTCATAGACACAAAATTCTTAGATTTGGAGACATTTTTCGGTTTAGAAATTTTTTTTAGATTCTGAGACATTTTCCGTATAAAACCATTTTCAGATTTTGCGACATTTTCCCGTATAAAAACATTTTTAGAATCTGAGACATTTTCCATACAGAAAAAAATCAGATATAGAAAAATTCTCAGAAATTTGTTCATATAGAAACAAGTAAGAAAATTATAGTCGTTCAAGACCGGCCCTATAATACCCTACACCAGTGTTCCCGGAAAATGGGTCCCAAGTCCAAACATGGACTGATTAGGTCTATCTTCTGTCAAATCTTAAAAAAGGTGTAGGAAACAATCACAAACCAAATTTGAGTGAAATAGACTTCTATTTGTTGCCAATAAACCGCTTTAAGTGAATATCGGTAGAAATTTTCATATGGGTCCTAAGTCCAAAAATGGTGTGATTATAATCAGATTTGATTGGGTTGTTAAAGTACGCGTTAAACACACACAAACAAAATTTAAATAAATTATTTTCTTTTTTCATGAATTTTAGAGATTTAAAATTTGGAATGGTGATTTTTGAATGAACTTTAACCTGCCAAATTGGGCAGGCAAAAGTTCAGCTTAAGTTTCAAATTTCAGACAAATCAGTTAAAAATTGCGACCTCTATCTTGCGTACAACGATTACCTGGACGGACGGAAAGACGCTAAACTGACTCAAAAAGTGATTTTGAGTCGATCGATATGCTTGAAGGTGGGTCTAGGACTAATATATCGGGTAGTTTCAAACATCAGCACACACTCATTACACCCTGTACCACAGAGTGGTGTAGGGTATAAAAATGCTTAGAGTCTGAGACATTCTTCGGTGTAGAAAATTTTTTAGATTCTGAGACACTTTTCTGTTTAAAAAAACTCTCTGATGCTGAGACATTTTTCCCGTAAAAAACAAAGAAAATTTTTTCGAATAGAAAATTTTTCAGATAATGAGACATTTTTTCCGTATAGAAAAACTGTCAGATTCTGAGAAATTTTTTCGTATAAGTAGAGCATTTTTCAGAAGATGAGACAGTTTTTCATACAAAAAAAAATTCTCAGATTCTGAGACATTTTCCGTATAGAAAAATTTTTAGATTCTGAGAAATTTTTCCGTATAGAAAGTTTTTCTGGTTTTTTGACATTTTTCGTTATAGATTAAGATTCAATTAAGATTCTGAGACACTTTTTTGTATAGAAAAATTCTCTGATGCTGAGATATTTTTCCTTAAAATAAAACTCTCAGACTCTGAGACATTTTTTCGCATAGAACAAACCATTTTGTTGTATAGAAAAATTTTCAGATTATGAGACATTTTTCCGTAAAGAAAAATTTTCAGATTCTTAGACATTTTTCCATATAGAAAATTTTTAAGAAGATGAGACATTTTTTCATGTAAAAAAATTCTAAAAATTTTGATACATTTTCCGTATAGAAAATTTTTCAGATTCTGAGACATTTTTCTGTATAGAAAATTTCTCAAAATTCTGAGACATTTTTCCGTATAGAAAAACTATTAACTTTTGAGATATTTTTCTGTATAGAAAAATTCTGAAATTCTGATAATTTTTTTTTGTATTCGGTTAAGAAAAACTCTCAGATTCTGACACATTCTTCTGTATAGAAATATTCTCACGCTCAGAGACATTTTTCCGTATTGAAAATTCTTCAATTCTTAAACATTTTTCCGTTTCGATAAACTCTCACATTGTGAGACATTTTTTTCGTATAGAAAAATTATTAGATTCTGAGAGATTCTTCTATTTAGCAAAATTCTTAGATTTTGAGACATTTTTCCGTATAAAAAAACTCAGATTCTGTCTGTATATAAAAATTCTTAGATTATGAAAAGTTCTCTGATTCTGAGATATTTTTCCATATCGAAAAATTCTCAGATTCTGAAACATTTTTCCGTATAAAAAAAAAACTCAGATTCTGTCTGTATATAAAAATTCTTAGATTATGAGACACTTCCATATAGAAATTATTTAGTTTTTGAGACATTTTTTCTTATAAAAAACTTTCAGATCTAAAATATTTTTCCGTACAGAAAAATTTGCGGATTCTTAGACACGAAATTCTCAGTTTCTGAGACTTTTTCCATAAAGAAATTTTTTTAGATTCTGAAACATTTTTTCGAATAGAAAAATTTTTCCGCATAGAATAATTTTTAGATTCTGAAAAATTGTTCCGTATAGAAAAATTCTTTAATTCTGAGAAATTTTTTCGTATAAAAAAAAATCTCTGATTCTGAAACATTTCTCTGTATAGAAAAATTATCAAATTCTGATTCACTTTTCCGAACAGAGAATTTTTTAGATTGTAAGACATTTTTCCGTATAGAGAAATTCTTAGATTCTGAGACATTTTTCTGTATAGAAAAATTCTCAGATTCTAAAACATTTTTTCGTATAGAAAAATTCTGAGATACTGAAACATTATTTCGTATATTCAAAAATTCTTACACACAAAGAAAAGGCTTCATTAATATAATGAAACTCATCATAAAAGTTCGTCCAATGAAACTGTTTTATTATATTTATGAAATGTTTCATAAATATTCATAGTATTTATGAAACATTTCATTATATTTATGAAAATTTTCATAATATCTATGAAAACTTCATTAAAAAGTTTCATTAGACGAACTTTTATGACAAATTGTTTTACAGTTCTTTGTGTATAGATTCGGGGAAATTTTGTTTGTATGCAAACATTCTCAGAAAATTTCTTTAATTCCAAAAAATCTCTAAAATTTAACTGCCACAACAAAAATCCCCTCTATGTCTGATAATGTGAATTAAATGCTGCCAATTAATTCCGCTATTAATTGTATGCACTAGTCAATCATTAGCAAGGCTACAAAATGAAAAGGTGACATGAACTTTAAACATATTTGTATTCATTTATTTTTTTATTTTTTATTTTTTGCAAATTTAAATAAGAGGCGCTATAAAGATTAGAAATGAAATCTGTGAATTGCTCTGATGTCAGTCATTTGCGAGCTGAAAAAAAAACACACATCAACAATGTTTTTATGAAATGTTTGACAACAATGCAAATTTTTTTATGAATTTTGATAAGGTGTAGCAAAAAAAAATTAAAAAAAAAAAATAAATAAATAAATCAACTATAATTAGGTATAATGAGAAATTTTGAAATTCTTGTCTATCAAGGAAATGTTTGAGACTTGAACATTGAATTTTATGTTGAGGCAGCGGTATGCGTTGGTGATTGCGATGGTGTCATTTAGTTCGAAGTACATTTTTTTTTTGTTTGTTGCCGCGCAATTCAGAACATTACGGTAATTAAAAACTTCCTGTAGCTGAATGAAAACAGATGTGGCGATTTTTTTTTTTTATTTTGGGAGATAATAGCTTAATTTTTTTTTTGTAGTTTATTATCTATGGAAGATTTTTTGCATTATTTAAGTGTAGTGAAGTATTTTTCCATTGACTACTGCGACATTTTTAGTAAAATAACAGCGATTGCAAAACCAAAAAAAAAAAATACATTAAATAAGTGCAAAGACATTAATTTTAACATCCGTTATGAAATTTTTAATTTTGCTTTCTATTATTAAAAACTATAGATTAGATAGTTTTGTTTTTAATTTATTATTTCAGAAATTTCTTTTGCATTATCCAGCAAATATGATTAGGGTATAATATTATGTGACCACAATAACCCGGAAAAATTTAATAAAATCGGATTTACGCTTTACAAACTTACCAACTAATTTACAGGGTCGCCAGGGTCCATTAAAAAACCGACCCGCAATAATTTTTACGCTTAAACATTTCTTCAGAACAAACTAATACTCTATCTCCAATTTCTAAGGGGGCTCCCATACAAAATGAAATTTTTAAAATTTGCTTCAACCGCTCTAACTGCCCTATGAGTGCCTCTAGATCAGTCAAATGTATGACCAACCCACAATATTTTTTTTTATTCAAACATTTTCTCTGAACATGAACAATCTGTAATCCTTAAGGCAGTCCCCATAAATTTTTTTTAATTTTTAAAAATTTGTTTTGTTTAAACAGCTTCTAACGGTCCAATAATGCGTACTAGAGGGGTCATTAATGAGACCAACCCGCATTTAGTTTTACCCTCCAACATTTTTTTGAAAACAAACCTACGCCATATATTCACTCCCTGAGTGGGCTCTTATTCAAAATTACATATTTATACAATTTGCTTGAACTGCTATTTGTATGGGGCCCGCCTAGGAAGTTGGATAGGGCGTAGCTATGCTTTAAACAAATGTTAAAAGATAAAAATAAATAGAGGTCGGTCACCACTAGGGCGCAATATGTTAATTGTATAACATATTGTCACAGGTTCCAAAGCAAGTTCCAGATTCTGAAATAATTTTCAAATAGAAAAAAAAAATCAAATTTGAAACATGTTTCATTCTGAAAGTTTTTTAAGACATTTGCTTTAAGTAAACATTTTAAGATTCTGTGACATTTTTCCAATAGAATCATTCAGAGGTTTGTGAAATTTTTTTGAAGGAAAATTCTAAAATTTTTCTAAAAGAAAATGATCAGATTTTCCTATTTTTAAACTTTTCCGATAGAAAGATTCTCTGAGATTTTCGTTAAAAAAATTATCTTAGTTTTTCAATAGAAAAATTTAAAGACTTTTTCCTTACAGAAAAAAACCTTGTCATCCCATTTTACAAATATTTGACAGTTTTCCTTTCCTCGTTATCCCATTTTACCAATATTTGACAGTTTTCCTTGTTTTTTTAACAACCAATTTTTAAGCGAAATTTAAATTTTTTTTCGTAATTTTACAATTTTTTGTAATTTTACAAATTTCCAATTTTTTTTTACAAAAAAAAATTTGTAAATTCACGAGAATTCCTTGTAAGTTTTATTTTCCCAAAAAAGTTGTAAATTTACAATTTTATTAGTAAAAAACTTGTAAAATTACAAAAAAAGCTCGTAATTTTTAAGAGGAATTCTCGTAAAATAGGAGGTAGCAAAAAATCTAGTAAAGTTACGAAATCTTCTTGTAAGTTTTATCGCGCCAAAAAAAATGTAAATTTACAATTTTATTGGTAAAAATCTGGTAAAATTACAAAATTATTGGTGAAAAGCTTAAAAGCGTTTATCTTACAATAACAAGGAATTCTTGTCAATTACAATTCCTGTCAGTTACAAGCTTTTCTTGTCATTTTACAAGCTTTTTTTGAGTGATCTTCATTTTAGAAAAGCTTTGTAATTCTTGGGTATTTTTCTTAGAAAAAAAAATGTTCAAATTATTTTCTTTTTCCCCCCTTCTTTTTATACCCTCCACTTTAGTGATAGAGGATATATATAAGTTTGTCATTCCGTTTGTAACACCTCGAAATATTGGTCTAGGATCCCATAAAGTATAAATATTTATGATTCTCGATCGATTTAAGATGATCTAGCGATGTCCGTCCGCCTGCCTGTCTGTTGAAAACACGCTAACTTTCGAAAGACTTTACGGAGGCTCCTGAAGTTTAGCATATATATTCGGCATTTACCTGGTCAGGTTGGTATTGCAATCCAGAAAAATCGGTAAAAACCGGCCAAAACTAAAAAAAAAAAAAATTTTCTTTTTTTCCAAATTGATGCCAAATAAGAGCTAACACTTCAAAACATGCGATTGCAAAGTTTTGTGCCAATCCCTTGACTAGTTTAGGTTTTATAACGAAGCAAAGTTGAGTAATTGTACTTAATATTTTTTAAATTTAAAAGTTGTGATTTGCAACTTTGAGACCCAAGTAGGCTGTAAGCTTAAAAAAAAAATTATTGTATTGAAATTGATATATTTTGAAAACTTAGCATTATTTTTGCATGTCATATGCATTTCGGTAATTTCGAGTGCGTGGATCAATTTAAACAGTGGTGGTGAAAATAAATCTAAAAAAATAAAAAATTTATAAAAAATACAAACTTTGGAAAGCCCAAAAAAAGACTTTTTGCTCAAAATTGCTCTTAAGTCGCTATACCACAAATTAGTATAAGGGTTCCCAAGTAAGTACTAATTAACATCAGTACCAAGTTTAACCAAGTCTTTCTGTTAGAGCCTTTTAAAGTTGGGTCATTTATATCAAATAAAGAGCTTTATGAGCTGTGGAAAACACATTAAAAAAGAAGATGGACGAAATACTGACGATTAAGACACAACATCTAAAAACTCCTTCAAAAAATTTTTTTTCGCGAACAAAAAAAAATTTTCGCGGAAAAAAAAATTTACGCGGAAATTTTTTTTCGCGAAATTGGTTTATTATTATATTCTTAACCTACCAACAACATTTTATAAGTTTACATAAAAAATTAAAGAAGTTATAGGGTTTTGGCCGGAATATACCACTGTGCAGTGGTTCAAAAGTTATGAGCAAAATACTGTATTTCGGCAATAATTTTTCGTGAATTTACGAGATAAAAAACACGCTTACCTTCGAGTATCTGAGTATGCTGAGGCTTGGCATAAATATTTGTCGTTCCCCTGGCCTGGTTCAAATTAAATTTCAGCTATATCGGTCCAGTGGTTCAAAAGTTATTAGCAAAACCGTGAATTTCAGATTTGTTTGAACTTAAATTCACGTGTTGAAAAGCCGTTAAACATGTTTCAAAAGCATTGGTAAGTCACAAAAATATTTTGCAACGTATTTCTGTCACTCAAAAATATTTTGACACGAAAAAAAAATAAACTCAAAAAAAAATTTTACACTCAAAAAAAATTTTACACTCAAAAAAAAATTTTACACTCAAAAAAAATTTTACACTCAAAAAAAATTTTCCACTCAAAAAAAAAATTGTATATAATTTTTTTTTTTCAAAAATTACTAAAAAAAAGTTTTTTTACACCAAATAAAATATTTATAATCAAAAATGTTATTTTTTCACGTAAGAAAATTTGCAGTAGAGATGGGGGGCGTGAGTAATTTTTGACTTACACTCACTCACGCTCACGACAGGAAATTTTGAATTACGCACACTCACTCACGAGAATATTTTTTCTACTCACACTCACTCACAATCACGTGAGTAAATTTAATACAACTCACACTCACGTGCACTCACGCAAGCTTCACTCACACTCACGTTGACTCACACTCACGAAACACCTATTTATACAAAAAAAATTTCAAAAACTAAAATTTCAAAAATCTTTCAAAATTTTCTGCAAAATTTAAAGTTAGCGAAATTTTACATGTTTTTATTTTGATTTTCGGGACGAAATATTAAATTAAGCCATATTTTACATTTTTTTTTTTTGCTTTTTTTGGTACAAAAGGAAATAAGAAGAGAAAATAAATCACGTAAACTCACGGAAAAAAATCGACTCACGCACACTCACTCACGCAAAAATCTTACTCAAGCACACTCACTCACGCAATTTTTTTCTCCACTCACTCACAGTAAAGTAAAATTGAAATCAGTCACATGTGACTTCTTCTATCGGAAAAATGTCTCATAATCTGAGACTTTTTCTATAGCAAAAACGTCTCAAAATCTGATACTTTTTCTACAGGTGAAATGTCTCAGAATCTGTCTTTTTCTATTGAAAAAATGTTTCAGAATCTGAGATTTTTTCTATTGAAAAAATGTCTCAGAATCTGAGACTTTTTCTATAGAAAAAATGTCTCTGAATCTGAGACTTTTCCTATAGAAAAAATGTCTCAGAATCTGAGACTTTTTCTATAGAAAAAATGTCTCAGAATCTGAGACTTTTTCTATAGAAAAAATGTCTCAGAATCTGAGACTTTTTCTATAGAAAAAATGTCTCAGAATCTGAGACTTTTTCTATAGAAAAAATGTCTCAGAATCTGAGACTTTTTCTATAGAAAAAATGTCTCAGAAAATGAGACTTTTTCTATAGAAAAAATGTCTCAGAATCTGAGACTTTTTCTATAGAAAAAATGTCTCAGAATCTGAGACTTTTTCTATAGAAAAAATGTCTCAGAATCTGAGACTTTTTCTATAGAAAAAATGTCTCAGAATCTGAGACTTTTTCTATAGAAAAAATGTCTCAGAATCTGAGACTTTTTCTAAAAGAAAAATGTTTTAGAATCTGAGATATTTTCTAAAAGAAAAATGTCTCAGAATCTGAAACCTTTTTTCAATTAGAAAAATTTCAGAATTTAAATTGAGTAAACCCCCTTACGGCGATTAAGAAATTTACTTGAAATTTTCTGAATTTTTTATTAGAATTTTCTGAATTTCAAATGGAATAGAAATTATATAATTTCATTAGAATATCGCTTTGTTGGAAACAATCAATTAATTTCTCTTTTCGTAATAAAAAAATCCAGTTTTTTTTTAAATTTCTTTATAATTCCACCTAATGAATTGTTATTAAGATAAATTACTTTAAGAATTCAATTAGAATGCAAATACACGATTACGGGTTTTTTGTTGTTTTTTAATTATGAATCACTGCTGGCGCTTTACAAATATTCGCCGTATCTTTTAATAGATAAACAAATATTTAAGCAAACTATTTTTTCATAGAATTTTGTTTTTTTTTATTATTTTATACATGATTTAACTTTAAGATTATAAAAAAGTACCTGGCAAAATTTTTTTTATAAACAACCCAGCAAAATTTTGAAGTTAACAGCTAAGTTATTAAATAAATGATTTATTGGAAAGTATTCGAAAATCGGTTTTACTGTGATAAACTATATCCAGCAATACCTTACACACAAAAAAAAAAAAAACTTTGTCAAATTACTAGGAAAAGTCACGTAATCTCATTTTACCAATATTTGACAATTGTCCTAGTTTTTTAACAAACAAATTTGCATCGAAAATTATATTTTTTTTGTAATTTTACAATTTTTTTTGTAAATTTACAAATTTCCAGGATAATTTTACAAAAAAAATCTAGTAAATTTACGAGAATTCCTTGTAATTTTACATTTTTTTTTGTAATTTTACATTTTTTTTTTTGTAATTTTACAAATTTCCAAGATAATTTTACAAAAAAAATTTAGTAAATTCACGAGAATTCCTTGTAATTGCATCAAAAAAATGCAAATTTACAATTTTATTTGTAAAAAGCTCGTAAAATTACAAAATTATTGGTAAAAAGTTTGTAAAATTACTACGAATTCTCGTAAAAAAAAATAGCAAAAAATGTAGTAAAGTTACGAAATCTTCTCCTAAATTTTATCGTGTCAAAAAATTTGTAAATTCACAATTTTATTGGTAAAAACCTTTTAAAATTACAAAATTATTGGTAAAAAGCTTGTTTTTCTTGTAATTTTACAAGGTTTTTTTTTGAGTGCACAGTTCCAATGGTGTGCCCTACATGGGTGAACAGCAAAACCGGCTCCATTAATTTTTACCTATAAAGTTTTTTTAAAACAAACTAATACTCCATGTATTTCCAATTCCTAAAGGGGCTCCGAAATAAAATGATTTTTTTTTTAATCTAACTGCCCTAAAAGTGCACCATGCAGTTTTTTATTTTTTTATAAATTTATTTTATTAAGTCAGCTTCTATCGGTCCAATGGTGTGTCTTTGAGAGGTCATTAGTGAGACCGATCCCATTAATTTTTAACCTCCAACATTTTCTTCAAAACTTTCTACTTCCTATCACCACTCCCTAAGTGGACTACCACTTCAAAATTAAACTTTTTTAGCAGCCCTCTTAGGAAGTGGAGATAGGGGTGGGTATGTTTTAAAAAATCTGGGAGGGTAAAAATTAATAGGATCGGGTCTTTAGGTGTGTTGTGAAAATAATTTTGGATTAAGAAAATATTGTGGGTCGGTCATACATTTGAATGCACTCTAGGGGCAGTCTTAGGGCAGTTATAGCAATTGCAGAAAACTTAAAAAAATGTTATTTTTTATGGTAATGAACTACGTAAAACATTACTACATCGAAAATTTTGCTGGGTAAGTTTCTTAACAACAATAAACCGCTATTGATAAAAAAAATATAAATAAATTTTTAATGACGTCAATTATATTTTATGACATTTTAAGATGAAAGTGTTGATTGTTTTCGGAATTTTAGAAAATTACCCTTAAATACAAATTAAAATACATATTTGTAACAAATCCAAATATTGATTTTAATATTTACGTATATGTAAACTACAAATACCAGGTAGGTAAATAGACAATTCTTAGGAAGCTTAACAATATTGAACCACATAAAATATAAAAAAAAATTCTACTGTGAAATATTACATTTGAGTGTTAAATGTTTGTGATGTTCTTAATTTATGAATTTTATACACGTTAAAAAAAAATAAGAGAGTAAAAAAGTAAAATTCTATTAAAAACTGTAATTTTTTTAGTAAAAAGCTTTTTACAGCTTAAAGCTAACTTTTCTCACATTTTTAAGGCTAGCCCAGGCTGAACGTGAAATGGAAAGATATAACCTACTTTTTCTCGGCCTTAGTGAGGTCAGATGGCCTGAATGCGGGGAACAACAAACATCTGGTGGTTATACTTTTATATATTCAGGGAAATCCGCGGATGAATCAAGGTCTAGTGGCGTGGGCTTCCTTCTATCTAAAGAGGCAAAGAAATAACAACCGCATGGCGACAGAATAATTGTGATAAAGCTAAAAACAAAAGCGAGGAACCTTTCGTGTATACAATGTTATGCCCCAACCGACGCTTCGGATAGACAGATTAAGGATGAATTTTACTGCAGGCTTAACTCTGTAATGACGGCCATCAATGAGGGTGACATAAAGATTCTGATGGGTGATTTTAATGCTCAGATAGGTGCCGACAATCGTGGTAGAGAAGCTGTCATTGGCAAACATGGCATTGGTCGCATGACGGAAAACGGCGAATTGTTTTGCGAAACTTGCGCCAACTACAAAATGGTGATTAGTGGTACCATATTTCCCCATAAAAAGATACATAAAGTTACCTGGGTATCAAACGACAAGGTTACAGAAAACCAAATTGTCCATATCGCAATTAGTAAAATGTGGAGGCACTCACTGCTCGATGTGGGAAATAGAAGAGGTGCTGATATTGGCAGCGACCACCACCTTGTTGTGGGGGAATTACAGTTAAAGATATGCGCGAACAAATCAGTGTTGCCACCTCATGTGTAATTACACATATCATGTGTAATTTGTTTTTTCATGTGTAGCCCATGTGTAATTGTCTGCATGTGTAATTCATGTGTTATTTCAAATTTTTACTTTTTTGAGCATTTTTTTTTATAATTTGTTTTAACAAATTCGGTTATGTTATAAGCAAAACCGTGAATGTTGGATGGATTTCATAACGAATTCGCATCTAATGTAAAAATCGATTTGATCTTATCAGATCTGCTTTGATCTGATAATATATAATTACATCTGATTGTATATAATTATATCTGATCAGATATAAAAAAATGTCAAATTTGTGCCAATGTTGACCAAATCCGATATATAATTAGATCTCGATTTTGGTCATTTTAGATATAATTATATCTGATCATATATGGATAGATATAAACAGATCAAATAAGATATTATCCATTTTTACACGGGATGTTAAGAAAACTGTAAACGGGGTTTCAGTTAAAAAGCAAACTTTTTGCAGATTTTTCTGCAGAAATGGATATTTTAACAAAATTCTCTGTCATTCAGTTTTAAAAAATAACAGAATGTTTTAATAATTTTACTGATTCTGTTTGCTGAGTTTACAAAAATATTTTTGTGGATATTTTAGCTGAATTTTTTCGCTTTAATCAGCAGGGTTTTCTGTTAAAATGAGCAGATATTCAGCTGAAATCAATAAATTTTTTGCTGTTTTTCAGATTTTCTTCTGATTTGACTTAGGTTATCCCGACAGAAATTCGCACAAAACGATAAATTTTTGGTTTTTTGAGCAGTAAAAACCAGACTTAGGGCGGATTACATGTCCAGTTAGCTGTTAACTGTCGATTTAACGGAGTTTTATGTCAAAATCGACTTAATCGACAGACTTAACCGTTATATTTTGAAAATTTACAAAAAAAACGCTATTAAAAAAAGCATTTTAGGTTTTTTGAGCAGTAAAAACCAGACTTAGGGCGGATTACATGTCCAGTTAGCTGTTAACTGTCGATTCAACGGAGTTTTATGTCAAAATCGACTTAATCGACAGACTTAACCGTTATATTTTGAAAATTTACAAAAAAAAACGTTATTAAAAAAAGCATGTGTAATTCGTGATTTCATGTGTAATTTTGGCATGATCCACGTGTAATTTACGATTTTGTTGGTGGCAACACTGGAACAAATGCAATAAACCAAAGAGAAGAGAAAAATTTAACCTAGGGAGGCTGAAGAACAGAGAAACACTACTCCATTTCTCAAACACCCTCAAATTAAAAACTGAACCGTTGAAAAATAATATGTCAAGTCTTGACACGTACTGGAAGCAGGTTGGAAATGCTTTTCTTGAATCCGCCAAAAATTGTCTCGGTAATTCAGTTAAAAAAGTGAAACCGTGGATATCAGATCAAACCTGGAATCTCATTGAAAATAGACGGGAGGTTAAACTATGTATCAACAACACCAAAACCCGACAAGCCAAATTGGACCTTCAGCAGCAGTATAACATCGCAAATCGAAAGGTCAAACGAAGTGCTAGGAATGACAAGAGAAAATGGGCAGAAAATCTGGCTGCTGAGGCGCAAAAGGCCAATGAAAGGAACACGTCAAAAGATATGTATAAAATCACGAAGTTACTCGCTGGTTATAATCACGCCAACATGAGGCCCCTGCGAAATGTAAATGGTGAATTGGAATATTCGAAGGAGGGTCAACTGCGAGTATGGGTAGATCACTACCGAAACATACTTAATAGCGCAAACGAAAATGAGTTAAATAATTCTGTCAGCACACCCAACACACTCAAAGAAATGACATAAACACCCAACCACCTAGTTACGTTGAAATAACTGAAGCAATAATATCGCTAAAAGACCACAAGGCTGCCGGGCCTGATAATATTCCCCCAGAATTATTCAAAGCTGATAAATCCCTTTCAACAAGTATAATTCAACCATTAGTTGAACATTTCTGGCAGACTGAATCACTCCCCAGCGCCCTAAAAGAAGGGTTAATCATCAATATCCCAAAAAAGGAAACTAGATGGATTGCAAGAACTGGAGGGACATTACCCTCTTAAATATGCTCAACAAGATTATATCCCGCATCTTATTTAATCGCATGTCTGCAGCGTCAGAGCCTGAATTAAGAAAAGAACAGGCAGGAGTCGGGCCAAATAGATCGTGTATTGACCACATCAACAGTCTACGCATAATAACTGAGCAGATAGCAGAGTGGCAATCGAATTTGTATTTAATTTTTATTGATTTTCAACGTATTTTTGACTCGCTTCATCATTCTGCCATACGGAAAGCCATGCAATGTAAAGGGATCCCAGATAAAATTATCAGGCTTGTAAAATGCCTGTATGCAAATGCAACTTGCTCTGTGCTACACGAAGGTCAAGTTAGCGACAACATAAACGTTAAAGTAGGTGTAAGACAAGGATGCGTTTTATCCCCCTTACTTTTCAATATCGTGCTTGATGTTATCATGAGCCAATCTGTGAATGCCATACATGGGATCACTTTTGGCATGACTGGAAGAGTGACAGATCTAGATTATGCTGATGACATCTGCTTATTGTCACACAATCATTAAGGCATGCAACAAATGTTAAATAACATCACAGATAAAGCATTGAACGCAGGTCTGATAATTAACATTTCAAAAACCAAATCAATGCGTTTTAATGTTACAAGTAACTATAGTTTTTCACTAATGGGGAAACAAATTGAAGATGTCACAACTTTTTGTTACCTGGGCAGCATTATTGCCACTTCCGGTGGCTGTAACGAAGATATCCAAAACAGACTGACTAAGGCTAAAAAAGCATTTGGAATCTTGAATAAGTTCTGGAGGTCAGCAAACATCGCAGTATCCACAAAAATTAAAGTGTTTAATAGCAATGTGAAGTCCGTACTGCTCTATGGCTCGGAAACCTAGAATTTAACGAGCCTTGATATACAAAAACATGGAGGCGCCAAGTTCAAGCCGAACTTCAAACCGCTGGTATAACGTGGAATGAAGCCAAAAGTGCAGCACAAGATAGGAATCGATGGAGATCAATTATTGAGGCCCTATGTTCCTTATAGGAATTTCAAGGATTATATATATACTTACAAGGGAAGTCTCCCTAGTGTCACCCGCGGATCTTTATGGAATTGGTTTTATTTTGTAGAGCAGAAAAAATAAAGGGACACGTATTTTTTTTTAGCGGCCCAAATTTATATTTAGGGGGTAAAAAGGAGGGGGGAAGACAAGGTAATTTTTGAGTTTTTTCCATTTATTTCCTATACTATGCAAAGAAACCTAAATAATAACTCTGTAAAATACTCTGTAAAATGTTTGTAATCTCAAATCAACAGATATTTGACAGAGTTTTCTGTCAAAATACAGATTTAAAGAAAATATTTTGTATTTTGTTGTGACAAAAAAACAAAGTTTCCTCTGTTATATTACTTTTTACTTCGTAATCTTAATTTTACAGATAACTAACAGAGTTTTCTACTAAAATACAGATCTAAGCAAAATACTTCGTATTTTTTTATAACCAAAAAAGTTTTCTGTTTTGAGTAGTTTTTGTTTTTGTTACCAAACATCAAAATTTTATCTGTATATTTTTTTTTTTTTGAGAAAAAGTTGAAAAAGTAGCAAAAAAAGTTATGAAAAAAATTTTTTTTTGCATCAAATGGATTTTACAAATATATGTATATTTACATAGTTTTCTTAGCTAAATGGTGGTTTACTTAACCAATATTTTACTAGAAACTCTGTAAATTAACAGTTTTTTTTTGTCGAAATCATTTTACAGAGTTTTATACACTCAAAAAATTATGTCATTAACTGTTTGTAGTTTATTTAAAAAGTTTTCCGTTTAGTCGTTTTTAAAAGAAAAAACATTTGTTTGATGTTCAGTTTTTATTAATGACTACTTCAGTCAGTTGTTTCAAAAACAACACACTAAAAAATAAAGACTTTCATTGACATTCAATTTTTAAACTCATTTATTTTTGTTCTGTAAAAACTACTGATTATTCTTTTGATTTTTAATGATTTGTGTAAGTAATTTTTTTTTTAAATTGTTGGTATTTTTTAATGAAATATCATTAGTTTTTACCTACACAAGTCAGTTATTTTTTTGTAGAAAAAAAAAAATCAAAAAATTATTTATAGAAATATAAAAACATGTTTGTATCAAGTGACTTTGGCACGATGGTAGAGTGTCTGGCCAGAATGTAGTTGATTGCGGGATCGATTCCCCAAAAATTTTATTAAAAATTAAAAAAAAAAATATTTCAATAAAAAATTGTAAAAAATTACCTACGAAATCATTAATTTTTATTGTTTAAGTAGGTTATTTTTTTGAAATTTGTTGGTAAAAATAACAGAACTATCATTAATTGTTAATGTTTTCGTTGGTTATTTTTTTTGAATTTGTTGGTAGAAAAGAGTGAAAAAAACTTAATTTTTTAATGTTTAATGTTATTTATTTTAGAAAATTTTGTCAACAGTAAAAAATAAATGTTGATGTTTGTTAAAACAAATGAATAATTACTGGAATGATTTTCAATTGTTTATTCACTGGTTTTAAGTGTGTTTTTCATTTGTTTTTGCCTACAAAATATTTTGAGTGTAGTAAAATTACAGAGTTTTCTCTGTAAAAAAGCTTTCATATTTATATTTAACCAATATTTTACTATAAACTCTGTAAATTAACATTTTTTTTCTGTCAAAATCATTTTACAGAGTTTTTTAGTAAAATTACCAAGAAATGTTGTTAGCTGGAAAAGTATGGTGTACTCTGTTAAATTAGCAGAGTTTTTCTGTAATTTAACAGAGTTATTATTTTGATTGTAGTCATGTTACATACCAAATGAAAGGTCTTTGGAAAAGCTATCTACTTGTGCTAATAACGTGTCCAAACATGCACAACTTTTCGTCATACATATTGAGTAAAACACCAAAATTTTAGGACATTTTTGTTAATAAGTCGAAAAATATAAACTTCTTGGGCCCGTTGTTAGCACCACGAGATAGGTATTTTTAATACCTTTAATCTGATACCACACATGCCTATATGATTTTTTTAAATAGGCGTAAATCGTAAAAAACTGAAAAAGGTCAATTTCCCCCCATACAAATCGGCTCCCCCTAAAAATGAGTTTGGACCGCTAAAAAAAAATACGTGTCGAATTAATTTTCGTTCTTAACAACATATCCAAATTTCATGAAGATCGGAGGGTGACACCAGGGAGACTTCCCTTGTAAGACCAAGGGGATTAAAAAACCTCTAATCGACCCGCCCACTTCTGTGGAGGTGGATATAAAAAACAATATAAATGCACTTTAAATAAAACCTCTGCCCAAAAAGCAAAAAAAATCTTCTGAAAATACAACCACTTTGAGAAATTAAGTGATTTTAGCAGACGCGGTTTGCTAAATTTCTGTCCAGAAAACCTAGGTTGAATCAGCAGAAAAATATGTCACGTCAGCATAAAAAATTGATCTAATCTAAACATCTAAAAGGTAGTTAAGTAAAAGGACTTAAAAAATTGTGAGTTTCGAAATTACTAAAAACAGTGTCGCAATCACATTTTACCAATATTTGACCGTTTTCTGTGTTTTTTAACAAACAAATTTTCGACCGAAATTTAAATTTTTTTTGCAATTTTACAAATTTTTGTGTAATTTTAACAATTTCCAAGGCAATTTTACAAAAAAAAATCTAATAAATTTACGAGAATTCTTGTAAGTGTTATTTTGCCAAAAAAGTTGTAAATTTACAATTTAATTGGTAAAAATCTTGTAAAATTAGAAAATAATTGGTAAAAAGCTTGTAGAAAATAAAAATAACTAGCTTATCGTGTCATTTTACAATGTTTTTTGTTGAGTGCATTATTACACTGTGCAACAAAAAAACAGCATATTTAAACAATCTAAACATCTAAAAGGTAATTAAGTAAAAGGACTTAAAAAATTGTGAGCTTCCAAATTACTAAAAACAGTCTCGCAATCACATTTTACCAATATTTGACAGTTTCCTTGTTTTTTAACACGATTTTTTTTTTTTTTTTGTAATTTTACAAATTTTTGTGTAATTTTTACAATTTCCAAGGCAATTTTACAAAAAAAAAATCTAATAAATTTACGAGAATTTCTTGTAAGTGTTATATTGCCAAAAAAAGTTTTAAATTTACAAAATTTTTTTGGTAAAAAGCTAGTAAAATTATTATTGTAAATTTACAATTTAATTGGTAAAAATCTTGTAAAATTGGCGAGCTTTTCTCGCCATTTTACAAGGTTTTTTGTTGATTGCATTATTACACTGTGCAACAAAAAAAATCCGCCTCAATGGCTACAATGCCAAATGAAAGTAGACCAACAAATAAAACAAATTTAACAAGGGGCTTTGCAAAATTAGTTTTAATATATTTTTTATGGCCCACTGAAGTTTTTAATATCCAGGAGTTTGAAAATCGCCCAAAAAACTATAGCAAATGCACATCCGAGCTTAAAAATCTTGTTGGATTTCTTCAATGAAATTGTATGGCGGTTCTTTTTCTGGAAAATATTAACCTTCTAACAGTCATTTTAAGGGATCATTTTGGTGCCTTTTTTAAATTTTAACACAGACATTTTTTTACACTCAAAAAAAATTTGTAGATTAAAGTTTTTTTACCAAAAATAAAATATTTCTATTATTTTTTTTTTTACTTTAGAAAAATAACTATTAATTAAAATGGGCTTGTGGACGATATTCATGAATTTGGCTGACAATAAGTCGAAGTTAGCTTTTTTTACTTGTTTTTTTTTTTTTTAGTGTAGCATATTATATGGTGTATGTATGTAGTAAGTTCCCTGTTTTATGTTTTGTAAGGCTTTTTTTGTATTGTGCTATTTCTACTGCATAGTGTTTATTTAAGAGTACCTTGATAATTGCATTTCCTACAAAAAACAACAACTACGCTGTTGCTATTTTACTGCAATTTGTTTAATACTTTTGTAGAACCTCAATAAAAAAAATTGTGGTGGTATGATTACTTTGTTACTCTGTGTGTAACAAATCGTAATAAATAGGGATGAGATTTTTATGTACTAAAACTTTAAAAATGTGCACTAAAGAACCTGAAAATATGCACTAATAAATTAAATGTGTGCAATAAACATCTTGTTTTCATACGAAAAACTTCTTAAAAAGCAAAAAATAACACCGAGCAATATTTTTTTTAGAAATTTTTTAGAAAATTATAAAGAAAAAAAAAATGTTTTTCTTATTTTCAAAATAAATTTTTAACATTTAAAATAGTTTTTGTTTAAACTTCAATTTGTGTTTTTGACAATTTATGCCAAAATATTTAAAAATATGCACTCAAAAGTTGGTAATATGCACAAAATATGCATTTAAAACCAAAATATGCATAAATATGTATTTTCAACAAAAACAAATTCAAAAACAAATCGACGAAATTTTTACGCAAATTTCCTGATTTCGAAAGACAATTGGTCGATATCATTTGTAGACTATCGACAAAAAACATGCATTTTTGAGGATTTTTCCCATTTCTACATTTTATACAGGTCGAAAGGTTTTTTGACGACCTATCCAATGGCGTATCGGTCGTGTCCAAATTCGGCTATGTTAAGTTAGTTATTGGCAAAAATGTGTAATCGTCGTATCAGGCGCGGATCCACGGGGGGGGGGGGGAAAGGGAAATTTCCCCCCACCAAACCGAATTCGAAAGAAAAAAAAAGGAAAAAAAAAAGGAAAAAAGTTAAAGAAAAGAAAGGAAAGAAGAGGAAAGAAGAGGGGAAAAATACAGTGAAAAGGAAAATAAAATAATCTTGTTTCTATGAAAAACGTCTAAGAATCTTAAAATTTGTCTAAAAGCAAAATGTCTCTTACTCTTACAATATTCTTTATGAAAAAAATTGAGAATATTTATACGAAAAATTAAAAAAAAAAAATCATATGAATAACTTGCGAACTTTTCTATATGAAAACGTTAGAATTTTTAAGTCGGAGAAATTTTTATAGAAATTCTTCTAAGATAAATCTCTAAGAATCTTAAAATTTGTTTAAAGAAAAAATTTCTCCGAATGTTAAAATTTTTCTATATAAAAAGAGTTTCAGAGTATTACAATTTTTCTTTAAAAAAAATATGAGAATTTTTCTCGACAAAAAATTTATGGATTTTTCTAGACAATAAATTTTGAAATTTTTTAGACGAAAAATTTGAGATTTTTTTTATTTTTCTTAGAATTTAAAAAAAAAAAAAATCTGAAAAATCTCCTATTGGAATAATCTGAAAATTTTTATGGGAAAATCTATCAATTTTTCTATAGGATAAATCTGAAAATTTATAAAAGGAAAAATCTGAAAATTTTTTATTAGAAAAAATCTAATAATTCTTCTTCGGAAAAATCTGAGAAGAAGATGGGTAAAAGGAAAGGGAAATTATGTGAGAATTTTTCTTTATAAAAATGTCCAAGAATCTCAAAATTTTCTATAGGAAAAATGATTTTGAATCTTTGAATTTTTTATAGGAAAAAAGTCTCGGAATTTTTAAATTTTTCTATAGGAAAAATAAAAAAATTTCTTCAGGGAAAAATATGAGAATTATTCTATAGAAAATATTTATTAGAATCTGAGACTTTTTCAATAAAAAAAAAAATACACAGAATATGCACATTTTTTTATAGGAAAAATATTTTGGAATCTCTGATTTTTTCTATTTAAAAATGTCTTAGAATGCATGATTTTTGTATAGAAAAACATCTCAGATTCTAGGATAATTGCTGTGTTTTTCAATAAGTAGATTTATTTTTTGATTAATCTTATTTAGTTTAAAATAAATATTTTAACATGCCAAATCAAATTTGGAATATTTTTTCCCGTAATCTACGATAAATTAGGAATTATAATCCGAAAAAATTATAAAAAAATCTGGAAAATGAAAAAAGTTATAAATAAATCAAAATTAATCCAAATGAATTTTAGGATAAATTAAGTCCATTTTGGATTAATTTTAATTTATTTATAACTTTTTTTATTTTCCAAATTTTTTTATTATTTTTTCGAATTATCATTGCAAATTTATCGTACATTACGGAAAAAAATACTCCAAATTTGTTATGGTATGTTAAAATATTTTTTTAAACAAAATAAGATTAATCAGAAAATAAATACACTTATTGAAAAACACAGTAAATATCTCAGAATCTGAGATTATATCTGTTTGATCGATGTCTCAGAATCAAACACTTTTTAATATCAAAAGCTGGACCTTTTCTATATGAAAAAATTCTTAGAATCCTAGAAAAAAAATCAGACTTTTCGGTAGGATAAATGTTTTAAATTTCTCAGTTTTTATTTAGACAAAATATTTTAGTGTCTGAGACTTTTTTATATAAAAAATGCCAAAGACTTCTGAAACTTTAGGGAAAAGTATCCCAGAATCTGATAAAATTTCTTAGATTGTGAGTTTTTTTCTATTTGAAAAATGTATCAGAATCTACGACTTTTTCTGTATGAAAATGTTTGAGACTCAGATTCTGATACTTTTTCTATAGGAAAAATGTTTGTAGAAAAAATTTCATATTTTCTTAGAATTTTCGATTGGAAATATGTCTTAGAAAATGTTTGAGAACCCTAAACTTTTTCTAAGGAAAAGTGTCTCAGAAAACAATACTTTTTCTAAAGAGAAATGTCTCAGAATCTTGGAAATTGCCACGAAAAATTTAGAAAGCATTAAAGCCTTTAATTTTTCTAATCTCAGGCACTTTCTAAAGAATAGTGTTTCAAAACCTGAAAATTTTGGTTTAGAAAGAACATTTCGGTGTGTTAGACCTTTTCTGTAGAAAAATAGAATAGAAAAAAAATTCCGAAACCTAAGCAATTTTCTATAGATAAAAACTCACCAAATCTGAAAAAATCTGTACAAATAAATTTTCTAAAAATAGAAATTTTTTGGTGGGAAAATTGCAAAAGTGTCGGAGAATTTTCTGTATGAAAGTGTATCAGAATCTTAAGATATGTCTATAGCAAGAGTTTTATAAATTCTAAAAGCTTTTCTGTATCAAATTGGCTCATAATATTAGAATTTTTCTATTGGAATAATTTGCCAGAATCATAAAATTTCTCTTTAAGCAAATAACCTAAAAAAATTTCAAAATCAGTAAATTTCTCTTGAATAAACATGTCTGAAATCTGACATATTTTCTATTGGAAAAATATTTCAGAATATGGGTATTTTGCAATCAAAAAAAAGGACCGGAAAATTTCTTGAGGGGACATTTTTGAATATATCAAACATTTTCTTAAGTTTTTCAACCTTTTCTATAGGAATAAGTTTTTAAAATTTGCAAATGTTTCTATAAAAAATCAAAATCATCTATAATAACCTCCAAAATCATATATAATAATCTCTATCAAAATTAAGCTGACCTCTATTTTTTCGTTTGGCGAAATTCCCAGAAGCCCTTATTTTTTTAATTTGATAAATATTTAAAGAAGGCAACTCGACACAAATTTTAGCATTTTTCCAATATTTGACCACGCCTCCTAAGCCCAATTTTTAAAAAAATTAAAAACCAAAAACGCAATTTTCTTAGTTCCATATAGGGCTATCCATACAACCTATTCCGAAATTTACGGTACACATGTTTTTTTTTCGCTGGACATTTGGTGTGGAATGCCTCATATGTAAGTTTCAGGACAATCGGTGGTGCCCTCTGAGAGGTGCCCTTATTTAAGGGCACTTGAAAAGTGGTTGAAGGATGCACAAGATTCGGTGTAACCGTTTAGAACACTATTTTGTATGTTTTTAGTTTTTATTTGTTTAATAAGTTTTTGTTGTTGATATTCTGCGCAGTTGTTACTGTAAGTTTTTTGCACTTCACTTTTGTAAAGTAAATATCAATGTTAGTATTTTGTTGTATTATAAACAACTTTGACTTTGTTGTTAAACAAATATTGCGAGTGCACTATAGGTATAACAGATATTTGAAAGAATGTTATCATTTTTGGACCCTTACTGAAAAAAAATTTCAGGAAAAAATTGAAAATTTACAACAAAAAGTTGTAAATTTACACCAAAAAAAATGTAAATTTACAACAAAGTTGTAAGTTTACATTATTCCTACACTTTCAAAAGTCCTTGCTGGTAAGTATTTGGATTTTTTTGATGACTGGTTTAAAAAACATCGATACGGAACTTGTTTACTCAAACTTTCTAGCAAAACCTTAAAAATGGTAACGGTATAATGCATCAACATGTAATGCATACCAAAAACAAATTAAAAATATGCATTATTTTCCCCCGCCGCTTGCCATAGGCATTACTTTTTGGTATTTTCATGCATTATGTTAAACTCATGCATTACTTTGAACAAATATCATAAATCCAGTTTGGGGTAAAGTATGGTAATATTGTTTTAAATGCATGCATTTGGTGAATACGAAACCTTAGGTTCATTATTTTGTTTATTTAGCTTTTTCCTGATCATTTGATAGAATAATTCTTGTTTTTTAGTTATGACTTGTATTAAAAATCCTACTTTCCATTTTTATAGTAAAATTTATTAGAAAAATAGAGAAATCTCTTAAGAAAAGTTTTCATGTTTTAAAAAACAAACAAAGCAGTTATCCATACTACAACGTCTTGTACGGCTTTCTTAAGTCGGTGTTGCTTTCAGTTTTGTAATATACAAATAAATTTGAAAAATATTAGAAAATTCTAAACAAATAATGCTATTCCGCATAAACTTGTATTATGATCTTGACATTAATCTAAATTCATAAACTGCAAACATTACAAAAAAACTATTAAAAAATATGTTACCTACTTTACATGATATTTTATGGCTCATAATTTTAATGATTTTTGCTGTCAAACATGAAAAAACAATAAAAAAGATATATGCGACTTGGCATAAACTACGAATATCCTCCACAATGACAAAAACATTTGAATACAAATGATTTTGAGTGCAAAAACATTTGTTAACATTTTTAAAGACAAAAAATTGTATTAAAATTTTGACTAGAAAAATTTTATTTAGAATAAAATTTTTTTTTTCGTCATTTTAGTAAAAAAAAAACAAATAAAAACAAGTAAGAAAATTAGTCGGCCAAGACCGACTATATAATACCCTACATCAGAGTTTCCCGGAAAATAGGTCCCAAGTTCAAACACGGACTGATTAGATCTTTATTTTGTCAAATCTTTAATAAGTGTAAAAAACATTCACATATCAAATTTGAGTGAAATAGGCTTCTATTTGTTGGCAATAAACCGCTTTAACTGAATATCGGGCGAAATTTTCACATGGGGCTAAGTCCAAAAATGGTCCGATGATAATCAGATTTGATAACGGTATTAAAGTACGCGTTTGACATACATAAACAAAATTTTAATTAAATATTTTCAATGTTCATGAAATTTAAGAGATTTATGTGAAAGTTGGGAAGGTGGTTTGTATGGGGGCTACAAGAAGAACTGGTCCGATTCCTCTAAAATTCGGAATGGTGATTTGTGAAGACAAAACATGTTTTCCTGCCAAATTTCAAAAATACCTATTATAATACGGTTGTAAGAGTCATTTGAACCAAAACTAAAGAGAACCTTTGTATAGGGGCTAGGTCTAAATGAGTACCGATTTTTTCCATTTTCGATAGGCTTCGTCCTTGGGCCAAAAGAGGCTTAAGTTTCAAATTTCAAGTCAATTGATTAAAAATTACGATCTGTATCGTGCTTACACCGTTTACATGGACAGACAGACAGACGGACGGACGGACATCGCAAAATCGACTCAAAAAGTGATTCTGAGTCGATCGGTATACTTAAAAGTGGGTATAGGACCAATATTTCGGGTAGCTACAAACATCAGCACAAACTCATTATACCCTGTACCACAGTGTGGTGTAGGGTAAAAATATACGATTAAGAATTTTTTCTCTTCTTTTTACTACAAAAAATATTTTTTTTTAAATATTCCGCTTCGGCTTACGTTTCGGCCGAATAGTGAAAATTTGGCCAAATGTTCGGCTTCGCCCAAAAAAGGTGTATTCGCTCGGACACTACTTCTTAACCACTGGGCAGATTAAAAAATAATGAAAGCAGACAATTTAATCCTAAAAATCACCAAATTTTTGAAATCACAAACTCTGAGTATTTGTTGGGCAAATATGCTAAGATAGAAAGTAGTGTTAACATAAGTATGTACTTGTTTTGTTAATTTATAATGGGGAACATAAACGACCTCGAACTAGGTTAAACTCCTTTTCATTGTACAATAAGGGTGAAATAGTGCACGAGTTTTCGATTTCGACAAGCTAGAGCCGCTAATTTTGTAAAAAATTCTCAGAATCTAACAGATTTTTCGTATACATCTAAGACTTTTTGGTGGTCGGTCATTTATTTAACTCTTCTAGCAGAATAAAGAGTCGAATAAAAAACTAATTTTTACAATTTATAATAAAAAATTAAAAAAAACTTAATTTCAAAAATTTTGTTTTTATAATGAACAATTTTTTAAAGTACTTTTTAAAAAGTACAATTTTATTTTGCAAAAAAAAAACTAGATCTTATGATACAAGTCGTAAAACTTTATTTTCCCATATCG
Organism: Pegoplata infirma; assembly: GCA_963921195.1. NCBI lineage: Eukaryota > Metazoa > Arthropoda > Insecta > Diptera > Anthomyiidae > Pegoplata > Pegoplata infirma. The sequence goes on along the minus strand of OY992540.1, from coordinate 142,939,081 downwards.
CTTTTTGCAACTTTTTTAGTTTTTTTGAAGACCTCTAACAAAGTGCTATTGAATTTTAATAATAGAATTTTAACAATTTAAGTACATATGCATGCATACTAGAGCACCCATATATGCATAATTGTTTTTTTTATCGCTCCCCGCTCATTTTCGGTTGAGTTGGGAGTAAAAAATAATATCTATCCAGAAATTGGACTTCTAGGTTGCAAACAGACCAAGCAGTTTGAACTTTTGACCTCAAAAATGGGCTAAAAAACCTTTATAGATTAATTTGGCTGTAACTCTTAAAATAAAAGTTTTTCGCAAATTACTTTCATAACAATTTTTTTGTAGATTCAAAATGCAAAGATTTTTCTCTCATACAGTTTTGATCTAAATATGTCCGATAGCGGTGTTTTTAGCGATTAAAGTCGAAATTTGGGTGAGAACTTTTTTTTAAAAAATTGTCATAAATTTTTAAATTGGGGAAAATTTTAGCTCTTTGCATAATTTAATAGAGTATTGAATGTAGTTTTCCAAAAAAAATTTTTTGCAAAAATATATCGACCCTTCCATGAAAAATTGCCAAAATCCTACTCTGAACCACAATTTTTTTGACCTCCAACCACGTTATGGGGGTATATTCACTTTGTAAGTGCGTTTTTTACGCAACGAAAGATAAGTCTAGGATTCCACATAGTATATATGGGGTATTCCATGCCAAATCGGGCACTTGGAACATTTTTAATTTTATATTTTTTCAATTTTGTAGTACCCTTCAAAAACCCATTCCAAGTAAATTTTGATATCTTTTTTGATAATCCGTTCAAAAAATATGGAATTATAAAAAAAAACAAGATTTTTTCTGTTTTTTACTTATCACTTCTTTAAAAATGGTCCAAATTCGAAATAATTTGTTAAAATTTTATCTTTTTTTCGTCAAAGTGTTTTAATAAAGATTGGAAGACAACAAAAAAAACTCAAAAACCGCTGAATATATTAATTACCTTTTTATTTTTAATTCTTTTTGATATATTACCAAAATCCCACGATCTACTTAAGCTTATAACTTTAAGAAAATGTTAAGTTTACCACAAAAAATTAAAAAAAAATTAAATAAAAAATTTTAAGAAAAGATTCAAAAAAAACAAAGAGTGCAATCATTTAAAAATCGCATATTAGAACACTAAGAAATTTTTAATAAAAAAACAAAAATTAAAAAAAAATGTTGACCATTTTTGAATTTGTTTTGATAGAAATACGGAAAACGATAGTTGTTTTTTTTTTTTAAATTCGATATCTTTGGAACGGGTAATTTAAAAATTTTGAAAACTAACTTGGATGGGGGTTTTAATGGATTTTAAAAAAAATTTAAAAATAATTAAAAAATCTAAAATAAAAATTTTCAAAGTGTCCAATTTGGCACTGAATACCCCATATATATTTAGGGAAATCCTAGACAGATGTTTCGGTGCGAAACTCACGGAATAACAAAGTGAGTATTCGCCTATATTGAGGTTGAATGGTAAAAAAAAAGAGATTCAGAGAAGAACTTTGGGATTTTTTCATGGAAGGGTCGATATATTTTTGCAAAAAAAAATTTTTTTGGAAAAGTACATTCAATACCCTAGTGAATTGTGCAAAGAGCTCAAATTTTCCCCAATTTAAAAATTTACGAGAATTTTTTAAAAAAAAGTTCTGACCCAAATTTTGACTTTAACCGCTTAAAACACCGCGATCGGACATATTTAGGTCTAAACAGTATGAGAGAAAAATCTTTGCATTTTAATTCTACATAAAAATTGTTATGAAAGTTAATTGCGAAAAACTTTTATTTTAAGAGTTACAGCCAAATTAATCTATAAAGGTTTTTTAGCCCATTTTTGAGGTCAAAAGTTCAAACTGCTTGGTCTGTTTGCAACCTAGAAGTACAATTTCTGGATAGATATTATTTTTTACTCCCAACTCAACCGAAAATGAGCGGGGAGCGATAAAAAATACACTTTTGCACATCCCATACATTTTGTGGGTGCTCTAATGCATACACTTCAAAAGATTATATTTAAGCCCAACAACCTTGAAATTTGTACTTTATGCAAAGAATTAAAAAAAACTATCGGAAATTCCAAAAATTGGTCATTCAATACTACAATATACAAGTCATTATCATTAAGCATAAATAAAGAAAGTAAAAAAAAAATTATAATGAAATAGCAACAAATTATGGTGAAAATCAATTTACGCAACTAAATGGGGAAGGTAACCTAACTTGAGAATTTTCTCACATTTTAAAGTGGCTCGAGAGGTTTATGTGAGTATCGAGTGGGTGATTTAAAAATGGTACGATTCCTTTAAAACAATTTAAACGATTTCTTGAGAAATGAAATTCGAGATAATTAAGACTAAATAATAGGGTGGGTCTAATTTAGATTTTGGCGAATTTAATTTTAGCACACCGGAAGATGTGTTGGAATAGATGTAAAAACAATGTGGTAAAAATTTCATAAAGATCAATGGTCATTTTCCGCTGCCCCCGAATTGTTGAAAAATCTGCCATTTTAAAAAAATTTTAATTTATTTATTTGAAAAAATTGCCAAAATTACAAAAGTCCAGAAATCTTCTTGTTTATTTCGCTCCATCTATTCAATTCTTAGAAAAAAAATCAGCTAAGAAGGACATTATTAAATGTCCTCCGGCCCTCGAAAACTGGGGCTGAAAATGACCCAAAAATTTAGCAAGAAACCAAAAATCCAAAAAAAAAACTTAAGTTTTATTGCATTTATTTTGGGCATTGCAATGCCCAAACCATGTAAAATACAAAAATTTTGAGTTAAACACAAATAATTTTTTAGTATTTTTTTTTGAGTTCAACACAAGTAATTTTTTAGTCATTTTTTAAACAATAAAAACAATTGACTGTAAAAATTTTTAAATGTTACATTTATTTAAAGTTTTTTTTTTGCGCGTCAACTTATTTTAAATATTTTATTTATAATTTGATCTCTTTCCATCATTTTTCAATTTTTTCTGAATCGTTAAGATTTTTTCTAAATTTTTCTAATTTTTTTTTATTAGTTTTCTGATTTCTTTTAATTTTCCTTGTTTTTTCTAAATTTTTCTATCATTTATCGGAATTTTCTGATTTTCTTTTAAATTTTCCTGAATTTCTCCGATTTTTATTTTATTTTAAATAAAATTTTGTGAGCTAAAAAATTTGTTTTCCCTTGGGTTACCTTCCTTGATAGTTCTTGATTTTTTTCTAATCTGCTTTGCTAATTAACGTATAATTATATCAGCTGTTCTTTTAACTTTTTCCCTGGATTCCTACTTATTTATACGCACACTTAAGTGATAAAGACATTAAGACAGACACGTCTATATACATAATCGTAAATGGGCCGATTTGGAAGTATCGGTGAATTATAATGGAAATTTCCACAATTAAAACTTTTTTTCGAAAGACAAAATAAGGAGTAAAAAATAAAAGAAAGAAAGAAAGAAAGAAAGAAAGAAAGAAAGAAAGAAAGAAAGAAAGAAAGAAAGAAAGAAAGAAAGAAAGAAAGAAAGAAAGAAAGAAAGAAAGAAAGAAAGAAAGAAAGAAAGAAAGAAAGAAAGAAAGAAAGAACAGGAGGAAAAAGAAAAGAGGAAAAAATAGGTTTTGAATTTGTTTCTAGGTGAAGAGAATAGAATCTAAAAAATTTTCTATAGGATAAATATCTTGGAGTAAAAAAATGTTTCTAAAGGAAAAAGTCTCGAAATCTTTTAATTTTTCTAAAGGAAACCTCTGACAAGGGAAGTATCTCAACACTTATGAACCGATTTGCATGAAACTTAAAAGTTTCGAGGGCGAATATTCAAAACTTGCTATCTGCATAATGGAAATTTTTAAGGAGAACTGTTATTTTAAGGTAATTCTAAGCGTTATTATTAATCTTTTTTCTTCAATATATTTAAAAACAATAGTTTTTGAAAGATAAAAATTAATTTGATAGATGTCAACTAATTCAGTGCACACATTTCTATCGTAAACTTTCTTTCGAAAATACTGCAGATAGCAAGTTTTGAATATTCGCCCTCGATATATATAAAAGAGACAATTTTAAGGTCGGCCATATCGCGAATTTAGGTGTTCAAAAAATGTGTAAAAAAAATGGCGAAAATCGTATTTTGGATTTTTTAGCCATTTCTTTTCAAGAAACTATATGATGTTTCCATATAAGAATAAAGGTGTTTTTAATGTCTAGCAAAAAATTGGGTGCTATTTATGTGAAGACATAGAACTTCAATATCCAAATCCATAAGAAATAATTTTTATTAAATTTAAATCGACACGTATATTTGCTTTAGGCGATATTCCTTTTAGTTCGGGAGTTGTCGAAATTTTCCCGAAGGTCCACATTGTTTCATAAGGGGACAACAAAATTTTTAAACACTGGTATGGCCGATAAGCCGTGACACCGAACCTTATAATCGTCTCTTTTATATATCCCACCAAAAAATACTGCTTGCCTATAAGCAGGTTTGTAAGGGAGTGATTTTTGTTGTCTGCTTACAAACCTGCTTACGTATGGCATGATATTTGTTCGCAATGTCCCACTTTAGAGCATTTCTTTCGAGCGCTTATATCGGCGCAATGAATATGAATTGAAATCATGCCTTTTCTAAAATATTTTTAGTATTTTTTTAAGTCGCTGCCATACTTTACTGCAACCGGTATGCAGATTAGTATGCCAACAAAATCTCTCCCTTATACTACTGCATACGGTATGCAGCTGTGTAAGCGAATGTCATAAAAAAACAACAACATCAAAAATCATTCGCTTACACAAGTGCATTCTTGTATGCACTACTTCCAAAATCTCGATTATTTTTTGCTGGGATATTACATGTTTCAAGCGAATCGGAGAATATTTTTCTAGAAAATGAATCTGAAAATTGTCTGGGAATCTTAAAATGTTTATAAAGAAATAAATTCTCGAACCTCAAGGATCTAAACATTTTCATAAGGAAAATGTTTAGAATTTTTGTAATACCCCAAACTCTCTTGATAGAGGGTATATATAAGTTTATCATTCCGTTTGTAACACCTCGAAATATTGGTCTAGGACCCCATAAAGTATATATATTCATGATCCTCGATCGATATTAAGAGGATCTAGCGATGTCCGTCCGTCTGTCAGTCAGTCTGTCTGTTGAAAACACGCTAACTTTTGAAAGACTTTACGGAGGCTCCTGAAGTTTGGCATATATATTGGGCATTTACCTGGTCAGGTTGGTATTGAAATTCAGCGAAATCGGTCCAGTGGTTCAAAAGTTATAAGCAAATGAGTGAATTTCGGCAAGGGTTTTTCTGGAATTTACGAGATAAAACACATGGTAACTTTCGAACGGCAATTCTGGGGGTGCTGAAGTGTGGCATATATATTTGCCGTTCCTCTGGTCCGGTTCGTTTTAAAATTATTCTTTTTAGTAAATTATTTTTTGTTTTTCAAAAATTACTAAAAAAAAGTTTTTTTTACACAAAATAAAATATTTCTTATCAAAAATGTTATTTTTTCACGTTAGAAAATTTACTATCACTTATAAAAGGCATTGTGGAGGGTATTCATAGATTCGGCCAACTCGAATTTTACTTTTCTACTTGTTTTGCTCTGAAATTTTTATCACGGATGGGTATTGCATAGAGGAGCTATTTGCCATTGGAAACTCATTTCGGTCAAATTTGAGTTGGCATATTTTGAATATAGGTATACGATATGTATTTCATGTCTCAAGCAAATCGGAGAATATTTTTCTAAAAAATGTGTAAGAATCTGAAAATTGTCTAGGAATCTCGAAATATTTATAAAGAAATAAAGCCTCGAACCTTAAGGATCTAAATATTTTCATAAGGAAAATTTTTAGAATTTTTTTTTTTCTGTAGAGAAAATGTTTTTAAATCTTAGATTTTTGCGAAAGGAAATTTGTCTCAGAATCTGACTCTTTTCCCATAGTAAAAGTGTTTCGAAATCTGAAACTTTTTTGATAGGAAAATGTCTCAGAGTCTCTCACAATCTAAGAAATTTTATTTAAAAAAAATCTCAGAATCTATGATTTTTTCCCTAAGAAAAATATTTCAGAATCTAAGACTTTTTCTCTAAAAATTTTTCAGAATTGGAGACATTTTATATAGGAAATATATGCCTAAGAGTCTAAAATATTTTTATACATATGATTCAGAATCTGAGACATTTTCTAATGGAAAACTATGTCAGAGTCTGAAAATTTTTCTACAAAAAACTTTTTCTTTATGAAAAATATCTTAGAATCTAAGACCTTTTCTTGACGAAAAATGTCTTTAAATCTGGAAACCTTATTTGGACTGCGTCAAACATTAAAAAAATTATCCAAACCTATTCAGCCGTTCTGCGATTTTAGATATATCGAAAAAGTGGGCGTAAAAGTTAAAATCTTATTTGGACTAAGAAAAATATTTAAAAAAATAAAAGCTAAATCGGTTTAGCCGTCCTGCGGTTTTAGATGTATCGAAAAAATTGAGCGAGAAAGTGGGCGTGGTCAAGTTGGACTACGACGAACATTTAAAAAAATTACCCAAACCAATCCAGCTGTTCCCCGATTCAGGAAAAATCGAAAAAAGTGGGCGTGATAATTTTTTTTTTTTTTTGTAAAAGACTAAGTTGGACTATGACGAACATTTAAAAAAAATAACCAAATTGGTACAGCCTTTCTCCGAATTTAGATAAATTGAAAAAATTGGGCGTAGAAATGGACATTGTCAAATTTTCTTCTCTTAAAAACCTTAGTTGGAGTATAACGAACATTAAATCGGTTCAGCCATTCTCAAGTGATGCGATTGCCAACAAACGAAATTTAATTTTTATTTATTTAGATTACTTAAACATGCGCGGGTTCAAGGGGGGGAGGGGAAATTTTCCTAGACAATATTTAAAAAAAAATAAATAAAAAACGAAAAAAAAAAGAATAAAATTTTTCTAAAAAAATTTCCAAATGAAAAGAATTTTGAAATCCGAAAATTTTTCATTGAAAAAAATATCTGTCAATTTAAAAGTTCTTATTATGAAAAGGAATTTTTTATGGAAAAAATTGTTGTGAAGGTGATAATTTTTGTATAAAAAAATTACTTAGACTTTTTTTATACGAAAACTGTATCAGAATCTGAGAGTTTTTTTGTAGAAAAAAACGCCTCAGAATCAGAGACTTTTTCTGTAAGAAAAATGTCTCAGAATCTGAGACTTTTTCTATAGGAAAAATGTCTCAGAATCTAAGACTTTTTATATAGGAAAAATGTCCCAGAATCTTAGACTTTTTTCTATAGGAAAAATGTCTTAGAATCTGAGACTATTTCTATAGGAAAAATGTCTCAGAATCTGAGACTTTTTCTATAGGAAAAATGTAAGACTTTTTCTATAGAAAAAATGCCTCAGAATCAACGATTTTTTCTAAAGGGCTATAAAGTAGTGCTGAGAGTAATTAGTACTCATTACCAGGTAATCCAATTGGGAACGATTACTCATTACCTGGTTTTTGCTGGGGTTTTTTGACAAAAACAAATTTAATAATAAAAAACTTGTTATAAGTCTTGAAAGTCTTATTTTATAGAGCTCTTAAGTTTACCCCCTAAACTTTCCAACTACCCCATGTCCCCAATATTTTTTAAATACACACAATCTTTGTACACTATATTATCATGAGTGATATACAAATGAAATGTTACTCATACGCACTATTATCATCATCATTAATTGTAATTATCACAAAAAAAAAAAAAAAAAACAAGTAAGAAAGCTATATTCGGCTTTGCCGAATTTTTAAATACCCTCCACCAATGTGATGATTTATAAAACAAAAAAGTTTGTTTTATTTATACCTCAGGAAATAAAAAAGTACCAAAAAGTGTACTTTCGGTACCTTTAATTAAAGGTACTTTTTATTAAAGGTACTTTTTATAGAAGGTACTTTTTATAAAAGGTACTTTTTATAAAAGGTACTTTTTATAAAAGGTACTTTTTATAAAAGGTACTTTTTATAAAAGGTACTTTTTATAAAAGGTACTTTTTATAAAAGGTACTTTTTATAAAAGGTACTTTTTATAAAAGGTACTTTTTATAAAAGGTACTTTTTATAAAAGGTACTTTTTATAAAAGGTACTTTTTATAAAAGGTACTTTTTATAAAAGGTACTTTTTATAAAAGGTACTTTTTATAAAAGGTACTTTTTATAAAAGGTACTTTTTATAAAAGGTACTTTTTATAAAAGGTACTTTTTATAAAAGGTACTTTTTATAAAAGGTATTTTTTATAAAAGGTACTTTTTATAAAAGGTACTTTTTATAAAAGGTACTTTTTATAAAAGGTACTTTTTATAAAAGGTACTTTTTATAAAAGTTACTTTTTATAAAAGGTACTTTTTATAAAAGGTACTTTTTATAAAAGGTACTTTTTATAAAAGGTACTTTTTATAAAAGGTACTTTTTATAAAAGGTACTTTTTATAAAAGGTACTTTTTATAAAAGGTACTTTATATAAAAGGTACTTTTTATAAAAGGTACTTTTTTTAAAAGGTACTTTTATAAAATGTACTTTTTATAAAAGGTACTGTTTATAAAAGGTACTTTTTATAAAAGATACTTTTTATAAAAGGTACTTTTTATAAAGGAACCTTTTATAAAAGGTACTTTTTGAAAACGGTACAGAATTTTCGGAAAGTACTTGTTCCAGAATGTTTTATTTCAGGATCCTACATTCTAAATTTCAAGTTTGAATAAAATTTCAGTAAATAAAAAAAAGTACCAAAAGTACTTTTTTTCCCATTTTACCTCAGTATAATCAACATTGGCAAAACCCGAGCCTTAGTGAATCTTTTTTCCGGAAGGTGAACCGACATTGCAAATTTCCATTTTCTAGTACCATTATTTAAGGAAATATAAAATGTAACAAAAGTACATATTTTTACCCTATTAGAAAAATCATTGGCAAAAACCCAGCCTTAGGGGATCTATATTCCGGGAGGTGAACATACAGACCAAATTTCAAGTCTATGTGACAATTTTTTAAGGAAATATAAAAGGTGCCAAAAGTACAGATTTTTTCCCTTTTTACCCTCTTAGAATCAACATTGGCAATAATCCAGCCGTACTGGATCTATATTCTAGGATGTGAACATACTGTCCAAATTTCAAGTTCCTATGACCATTATTTCAGGAGATATAAAAAGCACCAAAAGTACAGTTTTTTACCCTTTTGACCCCCTTAGAATTAACACTGGCAAAAATCCAGCCTTAATGGATCTATATTCCGGGAGGTGAACATACAGTCCAAATTTCAAGTCTCTATGATCATTATATCAGAAGATTTAAAAAGTACCAAAAGTTAAGTTTTTTACCATTTTTACCCTCTTACCATTGGCTAAACTCCAGCCATAGTGGATCTATATTGCGGGAGGGTAACATACAGTCCAAATTTCAAGTCTCTATGACCATTATATCGGGAGATATAAAAAGTACCAAAAGTACAGTTTTTTACCCTTTTTACCCCCTTAGAATCAACATTGGTAAAAATCCAGCCTTAGTGGATCTTTATTCCGGAAGGTCAAACTACAGTCCAAATTTCAAGTCTCTAACTTCAGCGGTTTGGGCTGGGCGATGATGAATGAGTATGTCAGTCAGTCATATTACTCTTTTATATATATACTAGCTCGCCCGCCGGAACTTCGTTACCGGTTATGTTAAATACCGGATAATAGAAGGATCAGGATTACCCTACCGATTTAAAAAAATTACTCATATGTAGCCTTTGTTTTATTTAAGTGTGGACGTTTAAGTCTTTCATAAAATAATATTTCATTGAATAACTTAAACAATAAAATTTGAATAATTTCGGTGGTACGTTGTTATGTACGTTCCGGTGAAAAAGATTTTGACAATTTTTGAGCCCTTATATCGGGATTTTTGATCTTGAGTGAATAAATATTTCAGTGAAAAAAGTAATTGGAATAAAAAAATTTGGGTAAAAAAACATATAGAGAGAAAATATGGAGTTAAAAAGTTTAATACGAAAAATTTTAGTAAAAAGTATCATTCTATATTGTTCCCCGCTCTATTCCATTTCGTTCCCCGTTCTACTTCATTTCATTTCCAATTCAATCTCCATGCAAGTTTCATTCCTTTCATTTCCACTTAAAATTAAATTTTCCAAAAATCTTTTTTTTTCTGAAACAAACTTACACTTTTGTATGCTCTTTACGACTCTTAGAAACAGAATTTCCAAAAAGTACTTTTTCCAAAATATTTTTTCACTAAAGAATACAGCATTCAAATTTTCACAGCCTAGGATCATTATTTCAAGAAGTATAAAAAGTATAAAAAAACACTTTCTACTTACACCTCTAGAAACGGAATTTTTTAAAAATGCTTTAGCATAGCAGATTGTTTTTTTCACCGAAGGACCCCACATTCCAAAATTCAAGCTTCTAAGACAATTATTAAAGGAACAAAAAAAAATTTGTACCAAAATTACACTTTATTACACCAGTTAGAAACGGAATTTCCAAAAAGTACTTTTTCCAGTATATTTTTTCTTCACCGAAGGATCCTACATTACAAATTGCAATTATCTAGGAATATTATTTCAGCAAATATAAAAAGTTTACTTTTTAACCCCGTTAAGAAACTGAATTTCCAAAACGTACTTTTCCCAAAATTTTGGTTTTCACCGAAGAATTTTACATCCAAAATTTTAAGTTTCTAGAACCATTACGTCAGAAAATATCAAAATTACCGGAAGTACACTTTTTTAGCCATTTTACCCTACTAAGAAGCGGATTTTCCAAAAAGTATTTTTTCCAGAATGTTTTTTTACCGAATGATCCTACGTTACAAATTTCAAGATTCTAGCGCCATTACCACCGGGAAATAAGAACATACCTAAAGTTTAAATTTTTACCCGTTCCACCGCCTAAGAAAAGGAAATTTAAAAAAATACTTTTTCCAGAATTTGTTTTCACTTAAGGATCCTACATTCCAAACATCAAGTTTCTATGATCATTATTTCAGGATATATAAAAAGTACCATAAGTATTATTTTTACCCCTAAAGAAAAGGAATTTTCAAAAAGTATTTTTCCTAGAATGTTTTTTTTTTTTGCAAAAGGTAATTTTTACAAAAGGTAATTTTTATAAAATGTACTTTTTATTAAAGGTACTTTTATTACAAGATATTTTTTATAAAAGATACTTTTTGTAAAAGGTACTTTTTATAAATGGTACTTTTTATAAAAGGTAATTTTTATAAAAGGTACTTTTTATAAAAGGTACTTGTTATAAAAGGTACTTTTTATAAAAGGTACTTTTTATAAAAAGTACTTTTTATAAAAGGTACTTTTTATAAAAGGTACTTTTTATAAAAGGTACTTTTTATAAAAGGTACTTTTTATAAAAGGTTCTTTTTAAAAAAAGGTACTTTTTATAAAAGGTACTTTTTATAAAAGTTACTTTTTATAGAAGGTACTTTTTATAAAAGGTACTTTTTATAAAAGGTAGTTTTTATAAAAGGTACTTTTTATATAAGGTACTTTCTATAAAAGGTACTTTTTATAAGAGGTACATTTTATAAAAGGTACATTTTATAAAAGGTACTTTTTATAAAAGGTACTTTTTATAAAAGGTACTTTTTATAAAAAGAACTTTTTATAAAAGGTACTTTTTATAAAAGGTACTTTTTATAAAAGGTACTTTTTATAAAAGGTACTTTTTATAAAAGGTACTTTTTATAAAAGGTACTTTTTATAAAAGGTACTTTTTATAAAAGGTACTTTTTATAAAAGGTACTTTTTATAAAAGGTACTTTTTATAAAAGGTTCTTTTTATAAAAAGTACTTTTTATAAAAGGTAATTTTTATAAAAGGTTCCCCCTAAGAAACGCATTTTCCAAAAAGTACTTTTTCCAGAATGTTTTTTCACCGAAGGATCCTACATTCCAAATTTCAAGTTTCTATGACCATACTTTTAAGAAATAAAAAAAAAGTACCAAAAGTACACTTTTTACCTCTTTTATCTAACTTAGAATCAAAATTTTCAAAAAGTACCTTTCCATATTGTTTTTTAGCAAAGGATCCTACATTCCAAATTTCAAGTTTGTATGACCATTATTTCAGTAAATAAAAAAAAGTACCAAAAGTACACTTTTTTTACCCATTTTACCCCCGTAGAATCAACATTGGCCAGAAACCCATCCTTAGTGGATCTTTTTCTCGGGAGGTGAACCTACATTGCAAATTTCAAGTTTCTAGGACTATTATTTAAGGAAATATAAAAAGTACCAAAAGTACAGTTTTTTACCCTTTTTACCCCCTTAGAATCAACATTGGGAAAAATCCAGCCTTACTGGATCTTTATTCCGGGAGGTGAACATACAGTTCAAATTTCACGTCTCTATGGCCAATATTTCAGGAGATATAAAAAGTACCAAAAGTACAGCTTTTTACCCTTTTTACCCTCTTAGAATCAACATTGACAAAAATCCAGCCTTAGTGAATCTAAATTCCGAAAGGTGAACATACAGTCCAAATTTCAAGTCTCTGTGAACATTATTTAAGATAACATAAAAGGTACCAAAAGTACAGTTTTTTACCCTTTTTACCCCCTTAGAATCAACACTGACAAAAATCGAGCCTAACTGGATCTATATTCCAGGCTGTGAACATACAGTCCAAATTTCAAGTCTCTATGACCATTATTTCAGGATATATAAAAAGTACCATAAATACAGTTTTTTACCCTTTTTACCCCCTTAGAATCAACATTGGCAAAAGTCCAGCCTTAGTGGATCTAAGTTCCGGGCGGTAAACATACAGTCCAAATTTCAAGTCTCTATGACCATTATTTCGAGAGATATAAAAAGTACCAAAAGTACAGTTTTTTACCCTTTTTACCCCCTTAGAATCAACACTGGCAAAAATCCAACCTTAGTGGATCTATATTCCGGGAGGTGAACCTACAGTCCAAATTTCAAGTCTCTAGCTTCAGCGGTTTGGGCTGGGCGATGATGAATCAGTCAGTCAGTCAGTCATTCACTCACTCACTCACTCACCCAACTCTTTTATATATACACTCCGCATCATAACTATAGCCGCATTGCATTTTTCGGTTTATTTAATGTTCAAGAAGTATTTTTATGAAACCTATTATGGTATATTACAGTGTTATAACAGTTCTCTTGTTTTTGTAAATTTGAGCCATCAGCTGCTTCAATTGAGAAAACGGCGACCTATAACTGTATTTCTCAGTGTTTCATAACTATAGCCGCATTTCAATAAAATCAGTTGAAATGAGTTCAAGTCAAACTTTCGTGACCAAATTAATTTTTTTTTTGGTAAAATTCGTTCCTCTATTAATTTTTAAATAAAATGCCACATGGTAAATTTTTAAATGAAGTCGAAAAATGCAAAATTTTAGCCTTTTTAGAAAGTGGTTCAATTTATCGCGAAATTAGGCGAAAAATTAAGCGATCTGACAAAGTTATCCGAAATTTTGTAAAAAATAAAAGTCTTGTTATCGTTCCAGACTCCTTTAAGACTCTACTTTTTGTAGAATTGGACACGTTCAAGCCGCATTCATTACCAATCTGCGAAAGAGTTTTCAAAGAATTGCTAGCAGCGTTAATAATACGGCGTTGATCTCTCTCAGATAGCTTTTTTTTCGACCCCCTGTTTTGTTCATCCCGTATCCACTTTTATTTTTTACAAAATTTTGGATAACTTTGTCAGATCGCTTTATTTTTCGTCCAATTTCGCGATAACTTAAACCACTTTCTAAAAAGGCTAAAATTTTGACTTTTTATACCCTCCAATCACAGTATGGGGGTACACTCACTTTGTCATTCCGTGTGTAACGCATCGAAATATCGGTCTAGGCCCCATAAAGTATATATTTTATTGATCAGTGATCGATTCTAAGACATTCTAGCGACGTCCGTCCGTCCGTCTGTCCGTCTGTCCGTCTGTCCGTGTGTAGAGGACACGATACAGTCCAAACTAAATGAGCTAGACTTCCGAAGTTTGGAACGAATATGTCTTATATTCCTAGGCAGGTTAAGTTCGGAAATGGGCAAAATCGGACCAAGGGGAAAAATGTTCCCCCTTGGAGAACTAAACCAACCCAAGAAAAAACGCATTTTTGGCAGAGTTTTTTGTACTTTTGGTAAGCAAATGCAACATTCTTATCTCAGAAGAAGTTCAAAATCGCAAGGGGAAGGTGCCCTCTAACGTCTCCCACGAACCCCCTCCAAAAAAAAAACGCCCCTGGATTTCTTTTTACATTTCGGAGGGTATAAAAGATTCGGCACAGCCGAATGTAACACTCTCACTTGTTCGACTTCATTTAAAAATTTACCACGTGGCATTTTGTTTAAAAATTAATAGAGGAACGAATTTTACCAAAAAAAAATTAATTTGGCCACGAAACTTTGACTTGAACTCATTTCAACTAATTTTATTGAAATGCGGCTATAGTTATGAAACACTGACAAATACAGTTATTGGTCGCCGTTTTCTCAATTCAAACAGCTGATGGCTCAAATTTACAAAAACAAGAGAACTGTTATAACACTGTAATATACCATAATAGGTTTCATAAAAATACTTCTTGAACACTAAACAAACCGAAAAATGCAATGCGGCTATAGTTATGATGCGCAGTGTATAGATTTTCCGGATTTGGGCGATTTTTGCAATAAAGTTTATTTCTGTCTTTTATTATTTAACAAAATTTATTTTTTTAAATGAAAATATTTTTTTTTTAAGAAATCTGAACAAAATTGAATTTTGGAGATATTTTACATCCGATTTGGCGACAAAGCCAAAAAAAGTCTGGCAACCCCGTTAATATGACGAAGCAAAAAATGGACACACAAACACACATACTATATAAAAATAACTATTAATTTTTTTATTATTACTTAACGAACTTTTTTTTAATTAAATTTAGATTTTGTTTAACATATTTTAAAGCTTTTTTGTAAAGATTTTTTTCCTTTTTCTAAGTTTTTTTTTTTTTCATTTTCGTTTTCTTTCTTAAGTATATACACAAAATATGAGTTAATTTAGGGTTATGTTAAAAAAAATAATGAGTTTTTCAGTAATTCGCTCATAACTTTTAAAATACTTAACCGATTTAAAAAAAAAATACATCAGTTTTTGCCTGGGAAAATTACGCAACTTTTGGTACCCCAAGCGTTTAAATAGGTTTCGTAGTATTGCCAAAAACGTGATTTCAACAGACAGACAGACAGACAGACGGACGGACAGACAGACAGACAGACAGACAGACGGACATCGCTAGATCGACTTAAAATCGATCAAGGATCATGAATATATATACTTTATGGGGTCCTAAACCAATATTTCAATGTGTTACATACGGAATGACAAACTTATATATACCCTCTATCACCAGAGTGGAGGGTATAAAAAAACTTATATGAAACAATTGAATTTAGTCAACCAACCAACTAACAATCACGTTATATTTTGAAAGATTAGATGTAGAAGAAACAATAAAAAACTATAAACAAACTAAAAAAACTTTATCAAACAAAAGTAAAAAAAAAAACTTTAATGATAAGATTTTTAAAATAAAACAATTGAATAAATACTTGAGTAAATATTTAAGTTTTTAAATAAAAAAAAAACTATAAACACAACAAAAAAAAAATAAATAAAAACAGACAACAAAATAATTTAAATATTTGATTAAATAGAAGGACAAAACTGGATTTTTTTTTTTTTTTTTTTCATTAAAGTTTTTTTATTAAAACAAAGATTTGAAGTAAAGAATTTCATTCAAATGATTTTAGAAAAAAAATTACAAATTTTAAAATAACTTTCCGAAACAATTTTTAATTCTAGAACACAAGCAAATTTTTTAAATTTTTTTTTAGCGTTTTTGAGTTTAAAAAAATATTAAAAAATACTTTTAGGAAATTCAGGAATAGGAATACTTTTAGGAATTTCAGTTACATCAAAGTTACATTAATATGATGAAATATTACAAAAATGCTCATCCAATGTAACGTGTCATCGATATAATGAAACGGTTGCATCAATAACAAGAATTTATTTTGATTTGAAATATAAAAAAAATATTCAATTCTATTTTTATTTATTTTATTTTATTTTATTTTAATTTTTTTTTTTATTTTATTTTATTTTATTTTATTTTATTTTATTTTATTTTATTTTATTTTATTTTATTTTATTTATTTATTTATTTATTTATTTATTTATTTATTTATTTATTTATTTATTTATTTATTTATTTATTTATTTATTTATTTATTTATTTATTTATTTATTTATTTATTTATTTATTTATTTATTTATTTATTTATTTATTTATTTATTTATTTATTTATTTATTTATTTATTTATTTATTTATTTATTTATTTATTTATTTATTTATTTATTTATTTATTTATTTATTTATTTATTTATTTATTTATTTATTTATTTATTTATTTATTTATTTATTTATTTATTTATTTATTTATTTATTTATTTATTTATTTATTTATTTATTTATTTATTTATTTATTTATTTATTTATTTATTTATTTATTTATTTATTTATTTATTTATTTATTTATTTATTTATTTATTTATTTATTTATTTATTTATTTATTTATTTATTTATTTATTTATTTATTTATTTATTTATTTATTTATTTATTTATTTATTTATTTATTTATTTATTTATTTATTTATTTATTTATTTATTTATTTATTTATTTATTTATTTATTTATTTATTTATTTATTTATTTATTTATTTATTTATTTATTTATTTATTTATTTATTTATTTATTTATTTATTTATTTATTTATTTATTTATTTATTTATTTATTTATTTATTTATTTATTTATTTATTTATTTATTTATTTATTTATTTATTTATTTATTTATTTATTTATTTATTTATTTATTTATTTATTTATTTATTTATTTATTTATTTATTTATTTATTTATTTATTTATTTATTTATTTATTTATTTATTTATTTATTTATTTATTTATTTATTTATTTATTTATTTATTTATTTATTTATTTATTTATTTATTTATTTATTTATTTATTTATTTATTTATTTATTTATTTATTTATTTATTTATTTATTTATTTATTTATTTATTTATTTATTTATTTATTTATTTATTTATTTATTTATTTATTTATTTATTTATTTATTTATTTATTTATTTATTTATTTATTTATTTATTTATTTATTTATTTATTTATTTATTTATTTATTTATTTATTTATTTATTTATTTATTTATTTATTTATTTATTTATTTATTTATTTATTTATTTATTTATTTATTTATTTATTTATTTATTTATTTATTTATTTATTTATTTATTTATTTATTTATTTATTTATTTATTTATTTATTTATTTATTTATTTATTTATTTATTTATTTATTTATTTATTTATTTATTTATTTATTTATTTATTTATTTATTTATTTATTTATTTATTTATTTATTTATTTATTTATTTATTTATTTATTTATTTATTTATTTATTTATTTATTTATTTATTTATTTATTTATTTATTTATTTATTTATTTATTTATTTATTTATTTATTTATTTATTTATTTATTTATTTATTTATTTATTTATTTATTTATTTATTTATTTTTTTCATTTATTTATTTATTTATTTATTTATTTATTTATTTATTTATTTATTTATTTATTTATTTATTTATTTATTTATTTATTTATTTATTTATTTATTTATTTATTTATTTATTTATTTATTTATTTATTTATTTATTTATTTATTTATTTATTTATTTATTTATTTATTTATTTATTTATTTATTTATTTATTTATTTATTTATTTATTTATTTATTTATTTATTTATTTATTTATTTATTTATTTATTTATTTATTTATTTATTTATTTATTTATTTATTTATTTATTTATTTATTTATTTATTTATTTATTTATTTATTTATTTATTTATTTATTTATTTATTTATTTATTTATTTATTTATTTATTTATTTATTTATTTATTTATTTATTTATTTATTTATTTATTTATTTATTTATTTATTTATTTATTTATTTATTTATTTATTTATTTATTTATTTATTTATTTATTTATTTATTTATTTATTTATTTATTTATTTATTTATTTATTTATTTATTTATTTATTTATTTATTTATTTATTTATTTATTTATTTATTTATTTATTTATTTATTTTTTTCATTTATTTACAATTTTCTATCAAACTAACAAAAAGTGCAAGTTGGTGAGATTTTCCTCTATGGTGGCTAAGCTCGCTAAAAGTGCGTTTACATTGGAATTCTAATCTAGTAAATTGCGATTTTAATCTACTTTGAAATCTGTACCGTTTACATTGGCATTTTTTACATTCGAGAAGATTAAGTTTGGCATTTATAATAACAAGTTGGTAATAAATGTGAGTGACTGCGTCAAAAGACAGCGACGGTAATTAGTCGCCGTATGATTAACAAAGATGGTGACGGCGTTTACAAGTAATAATGTCGGCGGCATAAACATACTTGGCGGCGTTTTCAAAATGGCAGGCTTTGTGTCGGTGTTTTTCAGTGTTGGAAAATGGAAATAATAGAAATACAGAGTTGTATTTAACTTTACAAGATTGCGTTTGCCGATTAGAGCCTAAACTACTAGATTGAAAAAAATAAATTTGTATGGGCAATCTAATATATTGAAACTAGATTGGAGCCACCATCTACTTTAAGCTAGATTAGAAAACCACTGTAAACGCACTATAAGGCGTAGACAATATACACCAGAATTTGGAGGTCGTGGCACACTGCGACGACTAGAACAAGCTAGCGGGACAAAATTATTTTTTTACATATTTAAGTTGCTAAGGTCATAAGTGTTTCCAATTTGTATATCTTTATCTAACTTGTGCACCCAACGCACAGAGGGGTGAAATGCATCCAAAGTGGCGATTAATTCAATAGATGAACATTAACTTTCACAACCGTGTTTGGTACCAGGTTAAAGTAGATAAAATTCAACATCAATAATGGCAAAAAACAAAGTTCTAAGTTGTATACTTTATTTGCAGTCTGTGTTTAAAGTTCAATTATTTTTATTATTTTTGCGCGCATTGATTTAAAGTGAAAATTTTGATATTTCAAGTAATTATATTTTGTATAAAGACTTCTAAAATTGAAATCTTCATAATGGATCAGTCTACTTTAGGTATTTGAGCATATAAAAAAATTTTTTTGGTTTAGATAAATGTTTTGGAAATATTAAAAAAAATAATAATAATAATGCTCTAAAAATAGGGTATTTTTGATATAAATATTGAGTTTCAACAACTTTGTCTGTGAAAGAGTGAAAATCCGCCTATATGGTCTTTAAATATATGATTTCATCTAATAAATCCCTGAATGTCCGTTTGCGGTTTTTTGCGGTTTTTGACTTATCAATTTTTGTGTGAAAGAACTCCAGTTGCTAAAAATCTATTTGAAAAAAATGACTAAAAATCAAGTTGTTTTCATAATATTTTGTCCTTATATTCCGTATGGTAGTTGTAACTGCAGCTCATGAGTGTACTGTTTATAAGAGATGGGTGCGTGAGTTATTTTAAATCACGCACACGCACGCCCGCCCCCTTTTTGGGGCGTGGTTATAAAAAAATATGTAATAATAATGCAATTGTATTACTTAAGTGCAAAAACCAATAAAAATTAATTTGCAATGATTAATCGCAAGGGTGAAAGTGCCCCCTACGTCCCCCTCCGAGCCCCTATCAAAAATGCCCCCCAAATTTTTTTGTAGTTTTGTAACGTTTTGGATGGTATAGAAGATTCGGCACATCACTCTTACTTGTTGTGTTAAAATACTCTCAATTTCCATATTTTTGGTATTTTGTTGTTTTTTGTTTTGTGAGAGATGAGTGCGTGAGTGATTTTGATGAAGATACACCATACATAACATCATCAACTAGACCTTAAATTATTCTGTTCTGATCCTTTAAAAATTTTCGTCTGTAAATTTTTGAGATAAATGTTCACATTAACTGAATTAAGTGAAAAATAAAAACTTGATTAAAATTGAATTAATACTAATAAGAATACATATTTTATTTTAAGTAGATTTATTCTAGCTCGAGGTCATTATTTAATTTACCAACTAAAACTATGATATTCTCATATTTTTTTTTTTTTTGCTAAATAATCTTGACAATGGGATCTGACAAATCCCGAAACACGTGTCGATTAAGTCTTGAAAAAAATTACCAACATAA
The DNA here is from genome assembly GCA_963921195.1 of Pegoplata infirma. Classification (NCBI taxonomy): domain Eukaryota; kingdom Metazoa; phylum Arthropoda; class Insecta; order Diptera; family Anthomyiidae; genus Pegoplata; species Pegoplata infirma. Next base: position 142,918,743 of record OY992540.1, on the reverse strand, counting down.
ATAAATTTAAAAACGGAAAAATTAATTTCTTGAAAATTATTCTATGAGAATATCATAGTTTTAATTAGTAAAGGAAATAATGACCTCGAGCTAGAATAAACCCACTCAAAACATAATATTTTAAAGGTCGAATAAAACAATTTTTATTTTTTAATAAAAATTAATCAGAATTTGAATACATATTTTATTTATTTTATATTTATTTACTTATTCTTTTGATGTCAAAGTTACAGCGTAAATTGTGAATTAGGCTTTTTCCGAAAAACAGAAAAAAAGTTTAACAGGTAAAAATATTTTTTCCAATTTTTCTTCTGAAATGCTGCGTTTTATTAAATTATGATTATCCATTAATAAAAAATTTTTAATCTTCTGTTTCGGGACTTTTTGAAATAAATTTGTACATTAATGAGATTTAGTGAAAAACAAAAATCGAATTTTAAATTAAAATTATACTAATAAAAACACATACGATATATTTACTTTTTTAAGTTTTTAATAGCACATTAAGTTCGCTATAATGTGCCATTTTATTTATAAATGTAAAGCTTTTTGTTCCAAAGTTACAGCAAAAATTGTGAAATAAGACATTATATCCGAAAATCAATAAAGCGTCTAACAGGTTAAAAAAAAATTTTTTCCAATGTTTTTTTTTTCGAAAATGCTGTGTTTTTATGTGTTTAAGATTACTCATCAATAAAAAATTATAATATTTTAAAATTAAGTCTTCTATGTATTAATCGCCATTTTAGGTATCATCCACCCCACTGTGCAACGTTCGGTATACCCTCTATATGATAGTGCATGTAACAGTTAATTATTTTTTCACATTTTTCATTTCCTAGGGTCATAAATACATTAGATTTGTATATTTCTATATCGCTTGTGCACCCTACGTTCGGCATACCTTCTATATGGATAGTGCATGTAATAGTTAATTATTTTTGTTCACATTTTACATTTCCTAAGGTCATAAATATTTCCAATTTGCATATTTTTATCTCACATGTATACCCTACGTTTAGTAAAACAACTATAAAGTGCATGTAGCAATTTTTTTTTGTACATTTGCTAATGTTAAATTAATAGTAACTATAATTGTGCAAAATTTGTGCATATTCCAAAATCTATATAAAATTTTATTGCCCATAAAATTAAAAATTTCAGACTAATTACATCTAAATTAATATATTTAAGAAAAATTAAAAAACATAAATAAAATAATAATGATAATTATCTATCTATTCTATATATAAGGCATTCCACACCAAATGTCCAGCGAAAAAAAACATGTGTACCGTAAACTTCTGAATAGGTGATATGGATAGCCCTATATGGAACTTAGAAAATTGCGTTTTTGGTTTTTAAATTTTTCAAAAATTGGGCTTAGGAGGCGTGGTCAAATATTGGAAAAATGGTCAAATTTGTGGCGAGTTGCCTTGATTAAATATTTATCACATTAAAACGGAATGCACCACAATCTTAAACATTTACATTCTTATATAGTTTTGTATGGGCTATCGATTAAATTTTTTTTTTGAAAATTTTCAGAACCCGTTCTGAAATTTTCCATTTTTTAAAACAGTCAATTTATCAAAAATCCGGCCACTTTTTTTTTCTTTTTTTAATTTTTTTTTTAAGTTTAGATGTTTGTCCATCCACACAAAAAAAAACAGAAACACGTTCATCTTTTTTTTCGAGAAAATCGCATTTGAACTTTAAATTTCATAAAAATTTAGTAATTTGCTTGTATTTTCTTGTGTCAACAGAGCGTATGACGAATATTTATGCAATTAATATTACTCATTCGCAACTTTAAAACAAAGAAATACAAGCAAATAACAAAATTGTTATGAAATTTAAAGTTCAAATGCGATTTTCTCGAAAAAAAAGATGAACGTGTTTCTGATTTTTTTTGTGTGGATGGACAAACATCTAAACTTTTAAAAAAATAAATAAAAAAGAAAAAAAAAAGTGGCCGGATTTTTGATAAATTGACTTTTTTAAAAAATGGAAAATTTCAGAACGGGTTCTGAAAATTTTCCAAAAAAAAAATTTTAATCGATAGCCCATACAAAACTATATAAGAACGTAAATTTTTGACATTGTGGTGCATTCCGTTTTAATGTGATAAATATTTAATCAAGGCAACTCGCCACAAATTTGACCATTTTCCAATATTTGACCACGCCTCCTAAGCCCAGTTTTTGAAAAATTGAAAAACCAAAACGCAATTTTCTAAGTTCCATATAGGGCTATCCATATCACTTATTCAGAAGTTTACGGTACACATGTTTTTTTGTAGCGGGACATTTGGTGTGGAATGCCTCATATATATAATTTCCCTATTTGTGTGTTCCTCTTTTTTTGTCTATCCAGAGCTTTTTGAAGCCCAATGATGACCTAGAAAGCTGAAAATTGGCATGTATATAGTAAAACACCTGGAGCAGATCCTAACGTAGCCGGATTTTCAATTTTTGTCCTGTGGGCGGAGAAATAAAAGGAAAAGTGGGCATGGTAAAACTCAATTTTTTGACATTTTTGCTTAATTTAATTTAAAGCCCCCTAATGACTTAGGAAGCTGAAAATTTCCTAGAATATAGTCCTAACGATGGCGCATATCCCCAAGTAGTCGGATTTAAAATTTTCGCAATGTGGGCGGAGAATTGAGGGGAAAAGTGGAGTGGCAAAATTGGGATTTTTAACATGTTTATTTCTTTTGAAGCTCCCAAATGACTTAGGAAGCGGAAAATTGCATAGCATTTAGTTCTAATAATGAAGCATATCCTGAAGTAATCGGATTTAAAGTTGTTAGACTGTGGAAGGAGAATTAAGAGAAAAATGGGGCGTGGAAAAATTTTGTTTTTTTTTAATATTTTAACAAATTTGACGACCCCCAATGACCTATGAAGATGAAAATTTACATTTTTGCTTATTTTAAAATCCTCTAATGACTTAGGAAGCTGACAATTTCCTAGCATATAGTCCTATCGATTAAGCATTTCCTAAAGTAGTCGAATTTTAAATTTTTGGACTGTGGGCGGAGAATTGAAAGGAAAATATGGTTTGCCAAAATTGGGATTTTTAACATTTTAACTTCTTTTGAAGCCCCCAAAGGAAGCGGAAAATGCATAGCGTATAGTCTTAACGATGTAGTATATCCTGAAGTAATCTGATTTAAAATTTCTCTTTTGCGGAAGGAGAATTAAAAGATAAAAGAGCGTGGAAAAATTGGGTTTTTTAATATTTTAACTAATTTGAAGACTAGTGTCCGACCGAATATTCGGCTTCGGCCTCGGCTTCGGCCAAAAAGCACTATTCGGCCACTATTCGGCTTCGGCCACAATTTTGGCCGAATAGGCCGAATACCGAATAATTGTATAATATTTGTGCTCACGTGTTGAAAAACATATTAAACTAACTTTGAATAACATTAGTAAGCCACAAAAACATTTTAATAAGTGTTTTTGCAACTAAAAACATTTTTTACATTCAAAAAAAATTTTCGATCGAAAAAAATTTACACTCTAAAATATATTTTTTTACAAAAATGTCCAAAAAAATTTTTTGCTTAAAATAAAATCATTCTAGACAGCATTCTCATGCATTTGAGTATCCCGCCGAGTCCACTTTTATTTTTTTCTTGTTTTTACTACATAAATTTTTTTTTTTTAATATTCGGCTTCGGCTTCGGTTTGGCCGAATAGTGAAAATTTGGCCGAATATTCGGCTTCGGCTTCGGCCAAAAAAGGTGTATTCGGTCGGACACTATTGAAGACCCCCAATGACTTAGGAAGATGCAAATTGGCATGTATATTGTAGGTTTCATGGGGAAGATCAACACGAACCTGGATTTTTGATATCCAGTGTATGTGTGGAGAATAAGAAAAGCAAATGGGCGTGATAAATTTATTTCCATCTATTTTCTGTATATGGGGTATTCCAGGCCAAATCACTCACTTTTAGACCCAACCCCTTTCGATTTATTTTATTTTTGGATATGTTTTAGTACTTATTAAATGCAACTCGGACACCAATTTTCAGCCTTTTACTCCAAGATGGTGTTGAGTAATCAATTTTTCAAAATGGCGATTTTTTCAAAAAAATTAAAAAATTAAAATTTTCAATTAAATTTGACCAGTTAAAAATATAGATATCTTAAAAAAGTTGGACAACGTTTTGTTGGTATTTAAATGTAGTTTTAGAAAAAATTATTAAAAAAATAATTCGAAGTAATTATCACTTATTTTTTAACGTTTAAAAATTAAAATCGACTTTTTGAAAAAGTTCGAAACCTTCGATTTTTTTGTAAAAAACTATAAAAATTCTACTCTAAATTACGCAACTTTTAAGCCATAACTCGAGATGTGATCGCAATTTGTTCTATTTTTTTCAAATTTTGAAAATTGCACCTTTTATTTTTTGACTCTGATTTATTTTATATGGTGCTCCAAAAAAATTAAGTTGGTAGATACTGACCCTAACTTACCCTAGATATATTCATTTCGAGGTAAAAAATACGACTCACAAAAATTAAGAACGATCGGACATGGATAAGGTGTTCCGCATGGGCCTTGAAGTTTAGAAAACGGATTACAAGGAAAATATGAATTTTTTCTGTTTTCTAAATTTTTTTCGAATTTTAAGTTAAGTTTAAATTCAAGTGGTTACAGAGTTATAATACGGAGTAAAATGCCTCTGTAATAAGGTACTAAAAACTAAAATCGGTTGAGAATCAGCCAAGTTATTACAACTTCCCCAGGCATCTAACGTATGGCAGAACACTTAATTAAGCAATACAATCCGATTTTTGAAATTCATTGAAATTTTCTACTGTAATAACATTTTTTTATTCTTCAAGTTCAAATGTAATTAGATGCAAAGTATTTTTCATATTGTGTTTTGCTAACATGTTTTAAATTAATGCTAAAAATGCCAGCATTTTCAAGACCCTTTTGAAATCTCTATTTAAAAAAAAAAAAAATTTTTTGTTTTAAAATTTGGAAAAACCAAAAAAATATTACACTGAAACATGAATAATGAAAAAATGTTATTACAGTAGAAAAATTCAATAAATTTAAAAAAAGGGACTCGAATTCTTTAATCAAGTGGTATGACACACGCTAGATGCCTGGGGAAGTTGTAATAACTAAGCTGATTTTCAACCGATTTTAGTTTTTAGTACCTTATTAGAAAGGGATTTTACTCCACATCATAATTCTATAATCACTTGAATAAAAACTTAACTTAAAATACCAAAAAATTGCGAAAACAGAAAAAAAAATCACATTTTTCCTTGTAAACCGTTTTTTAAACTTCAAGGACCATGCTATACGCCTTACCCATTTCCGATCGTCCTAAATTTTTGTGAGATGTATTTTTACCTCGAAATTGATGTATCTAGAGTAAGATAGGGCCAAAACCTACCATTTTTTTTTTTTTTTGGAGCACCATATAAAATAAATCAGTGCCAAAAAATAAAAGGTGCAATTTTAAAATTAAAAAAAAAAATAGAAAGAATTGTGATCACATCTCGAATTATGGCTTAAAAGTTGCGTAATTTAGAGTAGAATTTTTATAGTTTTTTACAAAAAAATCGAAGGTTTCGAACTTTTTCAAAAAGTCGATTATAGTTTTTAAACGTCAAAAAATAAGTGATAGTTACTTCGAATAATTTTTTCATATTTGTTTTCTAAAACTACATTTAAGTACCAACAAAACGTTGTCCAACTTTTTTTTTTAAATATCTATATTTTTTAATGGTCAACATTAATTAAAAATTTCAATTTTTTAATTTTTTGAAGAAAATCGCCATTTTGAAAAATTGATTACTCAACACCATCTTGAAATAAAAAGCTGAAAATTGGTATCCAAGTTGCATTTAATAAATACTAAAACATATCCAAAAATAAAATAAATCGAAAGGGGTCGGGTCTTAAAGTGAGTGATTTGGCTTGGAATGCCCCATATATATTTTTTTATTTTTTTTTTGTGTTTCTCTTATTTTTTGTGCGCCTTTTGAATCTTATTGATGGACTTAAAAGCTTAAATTTGACATGTATAAGTTAAAACACCAGAGACAGATTCTTACGAAGCCGGAATTTTTGCCTGTGGGCGGTGAATTACGACAAAAAAGGGGACTTGGCAAAATTATTTTTTTTTTTTTTTTAACATTTTAGAGTATTTTTAAGCTCCGCCCAAATGAATTAGGAAGCTGAAAATCTCTAACATGTAGTCCTAACTATGAAGCATATTCTAAAGTAGTCCGATTGACCTTGAAAGATGAAAATTGGGATGCATATGGTACGGACTATGACAAAGATCAACACTGACCTAGATATCCAGTGAAAGTGCGGAGATACAAAAAAATCCGTTGTGAATTTTGTTCAGTTTATATAATCTGTAACGTAGCCGGATTTTCGGCCTTTAAGAAAGGGGGAGTGGCGGAAGACGACGGAATTTAGCTTTTAAACATTTAAACTATTTCTGAAACCCCTAATGACTAAGGAAGCTGAAAATTGTAAAGCATAAAGTATTGACAATGGATCATATCCTTATGAAGTCTTATTTAATATTTAAACTGTGTACGGAGAATTATAAGGAAACATTTAAGGAAAAAATTGCGTTTTTTAACATGTTATCTAATTTTAAAATCCTTCATGACTACGAAAGATAAAAATTGCCATGTATATAGGAGTGACCATGAGACAGATCTTACCATGGATTTTTGATATCCGGTTTAAGGGCGGAGAGACGAAATGGGCGTGCTAAATTTAGTTCTAAATTTTATCAATTAAACCCTTTATACTCATTAAATTTTTTTCCAGATTGGGAAATATATTGATGTAACTCAATCTAGCAATATTAAATTTTTTGAAGCACAACCATAATTTTTTATAAAGTTTGGTAAATAGAATTATTGAGAAAAGTGAATTGGTGTTCCGCCTGGCAGGGGCAGGCTATTCGACTAGTAATATAATACATAATAATAATACTAATAAATATACGTATAATTAAAAAAAAAATTTACTTGACCGAATCCATAAATACTGTCTATAATTCCCAAAATATTGTGAATACTAAAATTTTTTTGTAGTGTAAATTTTTTTTAGTGTATTTTTTTTTTTTTTTAGTGTAAAAATTTTGGCAAATGACAGAATAGCTTTGTAAAACATATTTGTGGCCTAAGAATATCCCTTAAAGTGTGTTTAGGGGTTTTTTGAATATGTTAATTCGTGATGAAACCTATCTAAAACTTACGTCTTTGATCATAACTTCTGAACTCCTGGACCAATATCGCTATAATTTAATACCAATATGACACGAGCTATTGAAAATATATGTGCCAAGCTTCAGTAGCTTCAGACTTGTCTTTCGAAAGTTATCGAGTTTTTATTAAATATACAGACAGTCGGACGGACATCGCTAATAATATACCTGATGTGCAAGCGTGTGCAAAGAGACATTGCCATGGTAATATAGCCTAATATCGTACCTTTCATTTAAAAAAAAAAATAGCCATGGGACACGTGGAGACAACATTTTCCTATTGTAACAACTAAAAAAAATAGTTTTTTTGGGGATTTCTGAAAAATTCTTATAAAAAAAATTTTAAGCTCTGTTTAATAGGGAAAGTTAAATTCACTAGTTCCAACCCTCTTCTTAAAAATCAATTGCAAAAAAATATTGCACAAATTCACAGGTTAAAAATACTGTAGTCTAGGAGCACTATTCAAAAAATTAAAAAAAAAATTAATTGTTTTCAAACACCAATTTTTTGACTTCAACGGATTGGTTTATAGCTCACTGACATTATACGCTTAGAAATATGGCGATTTCGTGACTTTAGGACTATTATCGATTACACTGAACCCATTTTTTAAAAAAATAGGAGATTAAATTTTGTCCCGCTGGCTTGTTCTACACGTCACAGTGTGCGTGGGTTTTTTTTTATATTTTTTTATTTTTTTATATATTTTTTTTAATATATTTATTCAACTGTTTTAATTATTGTTATATTATTTTAATTATTAAAAAAAAATAAAAGAAATATTGATGAAATTTTTTGTTTCATAAATTTTTTATGACATATTTCATCATATTGAGGAAAAGCTGCAGGATTTCATTTCATATAACGAAATTTGTCATCAAAATTGATGACAGCAAGTTATGAAACCGTTTCATCAAAATTGATAACAGCAAGTGATGAAATCATTTCATTAATATTATGAAGCATTATTCTTTGTGTGTAACAATGTGTTAACTGCTGCGTGAGCGTTAGTCTAAATTAACTCACGCGCTCATCTCAACGTTTTATCACTTCAAACAAAAAAATAAATCATAATTGTCATTAGTTTCAATTTCATAAAAACCACATCATATGAAATCTCTATTGTTATTTCTGCTATTGTAGTCCCATCACTATTATCAATAATTTTGGCAAATAATAATAACAAAACAAAAATACAATTTACTTAGTTGCTAATTTAAAATATTTCATAATATTTTATTTGCAATATTTGTTTGATGTATCTGTTAATGTCTTCAACTACTACTCTCACTTACTCTACTCCACTCGAAGATACACTCTGTGGTTAAAAAATAAAGTCGGCAGATTCTGAGATATTTTTCGTATAGAAAAATTCACAGTTTCTGAAATATTTTTCTTTCATAAACGTATTCAGATTTTGAGAAAAAGTAACAGAATCAAAGACATTTTTCTTTACAGAAAAATTATCAGATTCTGAGAAATTTTTCCGTATAGAAAAATTTTCAGATTCAGAGATATTTTTTCCTATAGAAAAATTGTGAGATATTTTTCGTACAGAAAAATTCTCAAAATCTGAGGCCTTTTTCCGTATAGAAAAATTCTCAGATTCAGAGACATATTTTGTATAGAAAGATTCTCAGATTCTGAGACATTTTTCGTATACAAAAATTCTCAGATTCAAAGACATTTTTCGTATAGAAAACTTCTTAGAATCTTTCGGATAGAAAAATTCTTAGAACCTGAGACGTTTTTTGTATGAAAAAAATTCTCAGATTCTGAGACATTTTTCCGTATAGAAAAATCCTTAGATTCTGACAAGGGAAGTATCTCAACCCTTATGAACCGATTTGCCTGAAACTTAAAATATATATAAATGAGACGATTTTAAGGTTGGGGTGTCTCGGCTTATCGGCCATATCAGTGTTTCAAAATTTCGTTGTCCCCTTATAAAACAATGAGGACCTTCGGGAAAATTTCGATAACTCCCGAACTAACAGGAATATCGTCTAGAGAAAAAATACGTGTCGGCTTAAATTTAATAAAGAATATTTTATATTCATATGGATATCGTAGGTCTATGTCTTCGTATATATACCCCCCAAAATTTACACATTTGCATGAGAAAAATATTTAACGAATCCGAATTTTTACAAGGTTATGCCACCGTTGGATAGGCATTAAAAAAACCTTTCCTCTCATATGGAAACATCATATAGTTTCTTAGAAAGAAATGGCCGAAAAATCTAAAAATCGATTTTTCGCCAATTTTTGACCCATTTTTTGAACCCCTAATAGACCGATATGGCCGATAAGCCGAGACACCCTAACCTTAAAATGGTCTCATTTATATATATTTTAAGTTTCAGGCAAATCGGTTCATAAGGGTTGAGATACCTCCCTTGTGAGACATTTTTCGTATAGAACAATTGTTAGATTCTGAAACATTTTTCCGTTAAGAAAAGTTCTTAGATACTGAAACATTTTTCCTATAGAAAAATTCTCAGATTCTGAGACATTTTTTCAGTTAAGAAAAATTCTCAGAATCTGAGACATTTTTCCTTACAGAAAAATTTTTAGATTCTGCAACATTTTTCGTATAGAAAAACTCTCATATTCTGAGACATTTTTTCGGCATAGAATCAAACCCATTTTTCTGTACAAAAAAATTCTCAGATTCTAAGACATTTTTCCTTATAGAAAAATTTTCAGATTCTTCGACATTATTCGTACACAAAAAAAAAAATCCAATGAACGATTTTCATAATATTTACGAACAAATTCATTTAGTTTATTAACTTTTTCATAATACTGATAAACTTTTTCATAGTATTTATGAAAAATGTTAAATAGATCTTAAATTTCACATATTATGATTTATTCATAAATACTGTGAAAAAGTTTATAAATATTATAAAAAAGTTAATAAATTGTATGAATTTGTTCATTATTAATACTATGAAAGTCGTTCATTGGATTTTTTTTTTTTGTGAATCGAAAATTTTCCGATTCTGAGACATTTTTCGTATAAAAAACTTCTTTTATTCGTATAAAAATATTCTTAGACATTTTTCGTATAGAAAAAAATTTCAGATTCTGAGACATTTCTCTTCTAGAAAAATTCTCAGATTCAGAGACATTTTTGCGTACAGAAAAATTATTAGTTTCTAAGAAAAATTCTCAGATTCTGAGAAATTTTTCCTTATAGAAAAATCTCAGATTCAAAGATATTTTTATTCCTATCGAAAAATTCTCAGATTTTGACACATTTTTCCGCATAGAAAAATTCTTAGATTCGGAGACATTTTTTCGTATCGAAAAATTCTCCGATTAATTTTTTGCATAAAAGAATTCTCAGATTTTAAGACATTTTCCGTATAAAAAAATTCTCAGATTCTGAGACAATTTTTCGTATAGAAAAAATCTCACTACTCTAAGATATTTATACCCTACACCACTCTGTGGTACAAGGCAAAATGAGTTTGTGTTGATGTTTGTAACTATCTGAAATATTGGTCCTCGACCTACCTTCAAGTATACCGATCGACTCAAAATTACTTTCGATTTAGCGATGTCCGTCCGGACGTCTGTCTGTCCGTCCGTCCGTCTATCGGTTTAAGCACGATACATGTCGCAATTTTCAATCAATTGACTAAAAATTTGAAACTTAACGATATTTAAATTGAAAAAAATCGGTCCATGTCAAGACCTAGCCCCCATGCAAACGCCCCTTTGGAGAAGGCTTAAATGACTCTAATAACTGTATTTTAATAGATATCGCTTTGAAATTTAACAGGTAATGAAATTTTGTATGCACAAATCATTCCAAATTTCAAAGAAATCGGGTCAGTCCTTCTGGTAGTCCCCATACAAACAACCCTCCCGATATTCACATAATTCCCTCAAAATTCTTAAAAATGGAAATATTTGATAAAAATTTTATTTTTAAGAGTTAAACGTGTACTTTATTAAACTTATCAAATCGGAAAATAATTGGACCATTTTTGGACTTACAAGGGAAGTATCTCAACCCTTATGAACCGATTTGCCTGAAACTTAAAATATATATTAAAGAGACGATTTTAAGGTTGGGGTGTCTCACCTTATCGGCCATATCGGTGTTTAAAAATTTCGTTGTCCCCTTATGAAACCATGTGGACCTTCGGGAAAATTTTGATAACTTCTGAACTAACAGGAATATCATCTAGAGCAAAAATACGGTACGACTTAAATTTAATAAAAATTATTTCTTATCCATATGAATATCGTAGGTCTATGTCTTCACATAAGTACCCCTCAAAATTTACACATTTTCCTGAAAAAAATATTTAAAGAAGCCAAATTTTTACAAGGTTATTCCACCATTGGAAAGGCATTAAAAAAACCTTTCTTCTCATATGAAAACATCATGTAGTTTCTTAAAAAGAAATGGCTTAAAAATTCAAAAAACTATTTTTGCGCCATTTTTTTACCCATGTTTTGAACCCCTAAATCCCCGATATGGCCGATAAGCCGAGACACCCCAACCTTAGATTTGTCTCTTTAATATATATTTTAAGTTTCAGGCAAATCGGTTCATAAGGGTTGAGATACTTCCCTTGTTAGTCCCCAATATAAAAATTTCGACCGATATTCAGTTAAATCGGTCTATTGGCAAAAAAATAAACCAATGAGATACTTCCCTTGTTAGTCCCCAATATAAAAATTTCGACCGATATTCAGTTAAATCGGTCTATTGGCAAAAAAATAAACCAATTCTACTAAAATTTGATCTGTGTGTGTTTTCTACACTAAATAAAGATCTAACCTAAGATAGATCCAATCGGTCCATGTTTGGACTTGGGATCCAGTTTCCGGAAAACTTTGGTGTAGGGTATCATATGGTCGGTCTTGACCGACTATAACTTTCTTACTTGTTTTTATATAGAAAAATTCTCAGATTCTAAGAAATTTTTCTATATAGAAAAATTTTCAGATTTTGCAATATTTTTCGAATAGAAAAATTTTTAGATTCTGAGGCATTTTTCGTATAGAAAGATTCTCAGATTCTAAGACATTTTTCGTATAGAAAAATTCTTAGATTCTGAGACATTTTCGCATAGAAAAATTTTCAGATTCTGAGACATTTTCGAATAGAAAAATTCTCAGATTCTGAGACATTTTCGCATAGAAAATTCTCAGATTCTAAGACATTTTACCGCATAGAAAAATTTTCAGATTCTAAAGCCATTTTGAGTCATATTTCCGTTTAGAAAAATTCTAAGATTCTGAAACATTTTCGATATCGAAAAATTTTCAGATTCTGCGACATTTTTCCATATAGAAAAATTTTTAGATTCTGAGACATTTTTCCATTTAAAAAAATTTTCAGATTATGATTCAGAGACATTTTTCCTATAGAAAAATTCTCAGATTCTGAAACATTTGTCCGTACAGAAAAATTCTCAGATTCTAACACATTTTTTCCGTATAGAAAAATTCTCAAATTCTACGACATTTTTCGTATAAAAAAATTCTCAGATAATGAGACATTTTTTGTATAGAAAAATTCTTAGATTCTAAGACATTTTTTCTTATAGAAAAATTCTCAGATTATGAGACTTTTTTCGCATAAAAAAAATTTCAAATTCCGGATAATTTTTGTATAGAAAATATTTTTTTACAGAAAAAGTTTTTCTACAAAAGATCTCTCTTATCATCAAAAAAACTTTCCATCTCCATTCAATTTATGCGTATTGTAATCTTTTTGTTCGCTCTTAATTGTTGTATAATTGAAACAAGTTTTTTTTTTAGTATTTTGATAAGAATACGGGCGCCTAATGTTTAAATTTCACAATTTACTTTTTATTTTCTGAATAGAATTGTTTAAAACCAAGCAAATATATTTAACAAAAAGAAAAAACTTTTGTTGCGAAAAATTTCTATTTTCTTTATAATTTTTGTGGTTTTTGTATCTTGGCGGTGCGTTGCGTATGTACAATTATGTTGATATAATTGTCAAGAGGGCGTTTTATAATATCAAAAAATAAATACAAATTTCTATAGAAAATAAATTTTGATATTTTATTTATATTTGGTTGGGCGGTGGGGTGGAGAGGGGAAATAACAAATCAAGACAAGTGATTTGTTTAAACAAATTATGATTTTGATTTATTTATAATGATATTGAAAACCATATGAACACGTAATATTTAATAAATATTGAGATAGAGTGGGTCCTATGGAATAGGAAATTTATGACACAAAGTGGCGAAATTATATTTCTATAAATAACTAATTTCGGGGAAAATTTTAGTAGACAAAAAAATTTTAAAGTTCTAATATAGTTTTTGTTTTAGCAAAATTATCAGACTTCAAACAGGAATCTTTATGAAGCCGAAAGATAATTTTCTGAATTTTCTTAATTTTTGTTTAATTTCCCTTAAATCTCTTAATATTTTTTTTAATTTTGGCATCCGGATTTTTTAAGCTTTTGTAGTAATTTCCGAATTTTTTTGAGTTGTTTAAAAATTTTCTTATTTTTTTTTTCAAATTCTGCATCATTTTAAAACCTTAATCCGTATAGAAAAGTTCTTAGAATTTTGCCACAAAACCCAATAGAGTTTTTCTTTAATGTAAAATTTGTATTTTCAATATTTTTCAATTTTACAATTTCTAAAAAAAAAACTTTCTTAGGAATTTCGGAAAAACCATTCTTTGTGAAATTCAACACAAATTCTTAATGATGCGTAGCCAACAAAAATAACAACAACTAAAATATGTCCACTACAGTTCTCTTAAATACACTGAAAAAATAAACTTAAATTATAAATAATGTTTATATTCCTTGATTTAACGATTTTAAAGAGATTCTAATTTGCTTTATAGAAGGAAAAAAAACGTAGTCAAATCAAAAATTTTCATACTCATTTTAAAAAACCTCAAATTAAAAAAAATAATTATGAACTTTACATAATTTGTAGAGTCTGACCGAATATTCGGTTTTGGTCTCGGTTTTGGCCGAATATTAGGGTTGCGGCCTCTATTCAGTATTTGGCAAAATTTTGGACGAACATTAGCCGAAACCGAAACTTTTTATACACTGTAGTGATAGAGGGTATAAATAAGATTATCATTCCGTTTGTAACACCTCGAAATATTGGTCTAGGACCCCATAAAGTATATATATTCATGATCCTCGATCGATTTTAAGACGATATAGCGATGTCCGTCCGTCCGTTTGTTCGTCTGTCTGTCTCTTGAAAGCACACTAACTTTTGAAAGACTTTACGGAGGCTCCTGAAGTTTGGCATATATGTTGGTCATTTACCTGGTCAGGTTGGTATTGCAATTCAGCGAAATCAGTCTAGTGGTTCAAAAATTATAAGCAAAAGAGTGAATTTCGGTAAGGGTTTTTCTTGAATTTACGAGATAAAAAAACACGCTGCTGAAATATGGTATATATATTTGTCGTTTCTCTTGTCTGGTTGGTATTGAATTTTAGCAAAATCAGTCTAGTTGTTCAGAAGTTATTAGCAAAACCGTGAATTTTAGATTGGTTTCACCATAAATTCACGTGTTGAAAACCCGTTGAACAAGTTTTAAAAATATTGATAAGTCACACAAATATTTTACAACGTATTTTTGTAACTCAAAAATATTTTTACACTAAAAATAAATAAAAAATAAACTCAAAAAATTTTTACACTCAAAAATAAATATTTTTTTTTACAAAAATGATTAAAAAAGGATTTTACTCAAAAAAAAAATATTTATAATCAAAATTGTTAATTTTTTTCACATTAGAAAATTTTTCTATTACTTAAAAAGAACATTGTGGAGAGTATTCATAGATTTGGCCTAGTCGAATTTAACTTTTCTACTTGTTTAATATGGAATTTGGAGTTTTGGTGTTACGCTCAATAAACTAAACACGAATAGAAACTGAATTTCTGCATTTTTACTCAAATGCATGTAACTTTTATAATTTTCAACGGATTTTCTTAAAAACCCTCTTTATTTCTTTGTTATAGATCATACACACTCAAAAGAAAAACTCTGTCAAAAAATCTGTAAAACGACTTTCAATTTTGATTTAGCAAACTTTCAGCAAATTTTTTTACTAAAATTTATATTTTTACTAAAATCTCAGTCATTCAGTTTTACAAAATAACAAAAATTTTA
This sequence comes from Pegoplata infirma, assembly GCA_963921195.1. NCBI lineage: Eukaryota > Metazoa > Arthropoda > Insecta > Diptera > Anthomyiidae > Pegoplata > Pegoplata infirma. The sequence continues at coordinate 142,903,316 of OY992540.1, read as the reverse complement.
CTGATTCCGTTTGCTGAATTTCAAAATATTGTTGAACATATTTTTTGCAGATTATTTTTTAATTTTACAGAAATAGTTTGATGTCTTCTTTTTTTCAAGAAAATATTCTAAGTTTGTTTTTAAAGTTTAAATTTTGTTTACTTTTTTATGCAATCAAAACAATGTTTTTAAACATATTTTTGAACATAGGTTAAGCAGATTCTTTTGTAGTTTTACAAAAATAGTTTGCCGTCATCCTTTTTTCAAGAAAACTTTTAAGTTTAAATTTTTTTTAAGTTTAAATTAAAAAAAAAAAAACAAGTAAAAAAGTTAAATTCGGCCTTGCCGAATGTAGTGATACCCTCCACAATTTCAAAAAGATTATTGAAAAAAACTTTATTTAAAAGGAAATTACTTTTGAAAAAAAAAAATTTGAAAAAAATTTCCGCAATAAAATTTTGTTGGTAAAAAAAAATCCGCGATGTTTTTTGTCAAAAAATATGTTCGTACTTGTTTAAATACCATTTGGTGTTCAATTACGTTCACATATGTCAACCAGCAGCCGAATTAAAGCATTTTGTATTTTTAGGTTATGTTGAATGTACTAAAATTTTGGAGGTGTCCTTACATTTTCGTTCATAACTTTTAAACCGCTGAGCCGATATCGCTCAAATGCAATACCAAACTTCTCGGGAGAACTTCCAATAAATATGTAAAGTTTCAGTCACCTCCGTAATATTGTGGCCGTGATCACCATTTCCACAGACAGACAGACGGACATCGCTAGAATGTCTTAAAATCGATCGGTGTTCATGAATATATATACTTTATGGGGTCCCAGACCGATATTTCGATGAGTTACAAACGGAATGACAAACTTAGATATACCCTCTATCACTAAGTGGAGGGTATAAAAAGTGATAGTGTTAAATTCGGCTGTGCCGAATCTTTAATACCCTCCAACATGTTAAAATGCATTAAAACAAATTTCAGAGGCGTTTGGGGGGGGGGGGGGGGTGCTGGAGGATACCTTCCCCAACGCGATAAATGTTTACTAAATTATTTATTATGCTTTTTGAACTTCAGTTATACCACTTTCTCATAATTTTTATATTTTTTTTAATCCACGCCCACAAAACAATATTTTGTAGCCCCTCGGGGTCTAAGTGTATGACTTCAAACTCCTTCTGACACAAAAAGGTTTCATTTACTTAACGCATTTCGATCCTCTGTTCGATTTTTCGAACAGTAGAGAACACCTTTTTCAAAAAAATATTTATGTATTAAAGAGGTGGAATTTCGGGTACATATGGTTACGAATGTTTCCGCATTTAAAAAAAAATATCTCCGCTTGACCACCGCAATTTATTTGTCCATGAAATGCAATGCAAATCAGCACAGAAATTGTTTCAAGCAAAACCGAAAATTTAGCATTTTTTGAATTTTGGCTTTTAATTTTTTTGACTATTTAATTTTTTTTTTAGATTTAATTTATTATGAAATTCCACTAATTTCAATTATTTTGAAACTATTTATTTTGAAAATAATGAAATAAATTAATAAAATAGCAAATAAATTCAGATATTAAAATTGCATAAAAAGTTGAAATGCAGGCTTTTTTGGGAAAACGGCACATTGAAAAATTTTTTTGACAAGATTTTTGAGATTTGCTAATTACCCTAAAAAAGTACCTTTTACCAAAAAAGAAAAATAAAATTGAATCTTGGTCCAAAATGAGTAAACAAAAGATCCAAAAAAGCTGTAAAAAATGGCGTTTTTATAGAGGTTTTTTTAGTTCATTAAGGGGAAACTTTTTTGCCCCTAATCCGATTTTACCCATTTCCGAACTTAACCGGCCTATGATCAGGAGTCTATCTCTTATGTTTTATACAGACGGACGGACGGACATTCATAGAATGACATATAATCGATCATAGATCAATAATTTATGGGGTCACCGACCAATATTTCTATGCGTTACAAATGGAATGACAAAGTGATTATACCCCCATACTGTGGTTGGAGGGTATAAAAACTATTAAAGTTTTCGTGAAACAAAATTTTGTAAAAACAAACATTTTCTAGAAAATGTCTTAGCAAATTTCTCTGCTGTTTTGACAGATTTCTCTGCTGATTTCACCTTTTAATCATGTAAGACTTTCAGCAAACCTTGTCTGCTAAAATTAGCTGATTTTTCTTCTGATTGGACAGAGAATTTATTTGGAGTGCATGAACTGTAAATAGAGAAAAAAAATTTTAAACTTGTTTACTTCTAAAATTTACAATAGAATTTACTCTTTTTTTTTTAATTTTTGAAAAACTGAAGCAAAATTGACGATATATCGATTAATGGCTTCAAAGGTGATAAGCAGATTAAATTATCCGATTTGGTACGGAGATATTTTTTTATTTAAGTCAAACCACTTTTTAAAAAAATTTAAAAATTTGAAAAGTAAGCACTATCTCGAAAACTGTTCTACTTTTGAAACTTTGAATTTCATTTTCGAATTTAGCACGAGATGTTGTGTATCAAAATCTCTATAAACTACACTAAAAAAAAAACTGTAAAGTTAGTAGTGTTTATAAACCGGTAAACCGAAAAACCGGGTTTTTTCCCAAAATTTCGGTTTTTATGCAAACCGGTTAACCGGAATTGAAAATTTCCGGTGCACCGAAAACCGGTTTTTTTCTGTCGGTTAACCGGTTTCTTTAAATACGTGCAAAACGGATTATTTTTGCAATTATTAAGGGGTTTTACTTATTTTTTATGACATTTTAAAAATTTCGTTAAAAAAACCTTGAAAATCCGTGAGAAAGAAAGTCTAAAATATTTTTTATCTTTAAGAAACAATTTTCCAAATAGGGATTTTATTTCGAATCTGGTAAATATTAAAAATTCACATTATTGTTAGCAAGTTTTGGGCACTTTCATTGAAAACTTTATAAGTGACTGTTAACCAGATAGTAAAATTCCTGTTAATGGAGAGAATGCCAATAAAAGAACATCGAAATAAAATACGGTACTGCAATTTACAACGAATTGATGTATTTTTTAAATAAAACCAATAAAAGTTCAATTAAAGCCTCGGAGAATATGGGAAAATAAAAGCACCGTATTTAAATACCGCTATTTTGAAAAGGTATCAGTTGCCAACTTTGCTGAAAGAAACAAATATGTTAACTTAAGTTATATATTCGCTTTTGTATTTAATAAAATTTAGCTATTTTAAAGTATTTTTTGGGTTTGTCAGATAAAGAAAAAAAAACCGGTTAACCGGTTTTTTCATTCCGGTTTAACCGAGAAAACCGGATAACCGAAAAAGCAGATTTTCGGTTAACCGAGAAACCGGTTTTCCAAAATGTCGGTTTTTTATAAACACTAAAAGTTAGCAAAAAAAGCTTGTAAACCTACAAGAAAATTTGCTGATATTGAACCCACAATTTTTTTGGTAAAGTTAGCAAAATTATTTTGCCAAAAATTAGTTATCTGACATTTTTTATTACAACTTAACTCATACACATTTTAGGACCCCATTGGGTTCGGACCCGATAGATCCAGACCCCGATGGGCCTATACCTAGTTAGGTTCCTTAAAAATCGTCATAGTTTTTGATCCAAAATTTCTGTCCGTTTCGCTCTACTTTGCTTAGTTTTTTGAGATACGTGATTTTAGGGGACCACTGGGATTTCGAGACTTAAAAAATTCGATAACTTCAAAAATATTACTCGGAGAGCTTTTGGTTATTTTGCGGTTTTGTTCTACATGAGAGCTACCAGAATGCTTTTTGAGTTAAAACACCTCAATTCAACCGAAAAAAGTAGCATTTTTGACCTTACCCCTTTCGAATTTGATGAAGCTTGGAATATAGTTGGGCCCTTACAAAAAAATCATAGTGCCAAAATTTTGGACTTCTGGTAGTTTTTCTTCCCGAGATATGGGGTCTTGAAAATTGGCAAAATCGTATATATTTGACAAAAGTGTTCTGAGATAAATAAAGATAACTCGAAAAGTAATAACAATGCCGGTCTCAGTCAGGTTGCAAATAATAGGTAATGAGACAGCCTCTAAAATGGCATTCCCCAAGATTTTTTTTGAAAAAGGTCAAAGGTCATTGGTTTTTACCTTAATTTTTGGGGAGCTATATCTCAAAAAACGATATTTTTAAAATTTTGGAAAAAATATATGTTATTAAGGGTCACCTGTACTACTTAAGTTTAAATTTTCAGGATGGAGACTTCATTGGAACTTTTAATATTAGTAGAAACATAGAAAAAGCGGTGTATTTTCCATTAGAAAAAAAATATTTTTTTTTGTCTCTGAGATTCTGGTACCAAAGTTCACTTTTCTGAATGTTTTTGACGTGCTGAGTTCATATATGACCTTTGAACTGGCTTATCGCTATTAGTTTTCGAGATATCTGCACATAAATGTGTGAAAATTGCTAAAATGCTATTGATGTGTATTTTTGAACATTTAGGTGCATATATCTTGAAAAGAAATAGGGATAGGCCAGTTCAAAGGTCATATTTGGACTCAGCACGTCAATAACATTCAGAAAAATAAATTTTGGTACCAGAATTTCAAAGACAAAAAAAATTTTTTTTTTTCTAAGGGAAATTACACCGCTTTTTCTTTCCTGTCACAATGTTTCTATTAATATAAAAAGTTCCAATGAAGTCTCCATCCTAAAAATTTAAACTTAAGTAGTATAGGTGATTCTTAAAAACATAAATTTTTTCCAAAATTTTAAAAATATCGTTTTTTGAGATATAGCTCTCCAAAAATTAAGGTTTAAACCAATGACCTTTGACCTTTTTCAAAAAAAATCTTGGGGAATGCAGTTTTAAAGGTTGTCTTATTACCTATTATTTGAAACCTAAATGAGACCTGAATTGTTATTTCTTTTCGAGATATCATTATTTATGTCAGAACACTTTTGTCAAATATATACGATTTTGTTAAATTTCAAGACCGCATATCTCGAATACTGGAATGACCAGAAGCCTGAAAATTTGGCAAAATCTCTTTTTTGTTAAAGTAAACCACAGTACTTAATTTCATTAAATTTGGAGGGGGTGCGGTCAACTCCTCGGTTGAATTGAGTTGTTTTAGCTCTTTTGCCTTTTTGTTGTGTCGGCAATATTTACCGAGATATGAGCATTTTAAAATTTTCGGGAATGCTAACTTTTTTGGATCCAAAATTAGGACCCATTAGGATCCACACATGTGAAGAGGACCGGTGATACTAAAGCCCGAGATACGGCGATACTAAAGCCCGAGAAACAAAAATGGCCTCCATTTTGCTCCATCTGGCTTAGTTTCCGAGATAGCGCTATTTTAAGTTTTCTTAAAAAAAAAAAAAAAATACAATATATTTTTGCTAATAAGGGGTGGTCCAATAACAACTATATTTTTGAAAATGCAATAAAATGATCAATACTCAACTTTTTTTGGAATGTTATGGCTTTATTTGAAAGAGCAAACATTCCCATTTTTTATGGCAAACGACTTCATTGATGCGTCTTCGGCATGGTCCGCTGTATCGCGTTTTAGCGCAGTACTGCGCTGCTAAACTGTACGTTTTTCGAAAAAAAAAGTTTTTAACCGAAATAAAGCACTCAAAAGAGGTTATGTTAACAAACAAATTGCTACATCTTGGGATCGAAAAACTTGCACGGTATTGTAAAGAATCCAATTCATCTATAGGAAGCAACAGATTTTAGTATCAGCATCATTACACAATATTTTCAAAAATACAGCTGAAAACCCCATTTTCGTCAAAGATGAGCGCTACAGAGCCATGATTACCGACTTTTTGTTGGCCGTAATAGAATATATCAACTTGGATGACATTTGTTTTTAGAAGGATGTCGCAATATGTCCCACAGTCCATCAAACAATCAATATTTTGCGCACTTAGTTCGGAAATTGTGTTTTTAGCCATATTCGCGGTGACAATTGATCACTTCAGAGCTGCGGATTAAAACCTTTAGACATTTTTTTGAGGAGTCTTGTTAAAGATCCATACCACATGGGAAATCCAGAAATATTCTAGGCCCTTTCGACGAATATCGTTCAAGGCATTCGTGAGATAGAACCAGAAACATTAGAAAATTTGGTGCCGAGGATGAGCTACTGCGGAGCTAACCCAGGCAGCCGCATGAATGAAGTCGTTTGCCATAAATAATGGGAATATTTGTTATTTCAAATAAAGCCATACGGTTCCAAAAATATTGAATATTGTTCATTTCATTTCATTGCATTTTTAAAAAGATACTTGTTATTGGACCACCCTGTATTAGCAAAAAAGCTTGTAAAGATTTGGTCAACTCAATTTTAAATTTAAAAAAAAGTTAAAATTTTGTTTAAAATTGCTAATACGCTAAATGAAGTTTACGAGATATTTTTGATAACATGCTAATCTCAACTAAAATCTTGCTAAAAGTTAGCTAACTAGCGTTAGCAAAAAAAAATTAGTAAATCTACTAATGTATTATTTTGAGTGTAGTGTATTTAGACTATCTAATTCAGAATCTTAACGTTTATTTTTTTTTAAGTGTAGCCAGCCAACGCAATTTTCTGTTTTCATTTTTTTTTTTTTTTGTTATTTTTCAAAATAAAATTAAAAGTGTTGTTACATTTGTTTAATTTCACAATATATTTTTTGGCTTTTCCGTGTTTTCTATTTATTTATTTTTTTTTTTAAGAATTTTGTATATTTTTTTTATACCCTCCACTCTAGTGATAGAGGGTATATATAAGTTTGTCATTCCGTTTGTATCACATCGAAATATTGGTCTAGGACCCCATAAAGTATATATATTCATGATCCTTGATCTATTTTAAGACGATCTAGCGATGTCCGTCCGTCCGTCTGTCTGTCTGTCCGTTGAAAACACGATAACTTTTGAAAGACTTTATGGAGGCTCCTGAAGTTTGACATATATGTTGGGTATTTACCGGGTCAGGTTGGTATTGCAATCCAGCCAAATCGGTCCAGTGGTTCAAAAGTTATGAGCAAAAGAGTAAATTTCGGCAAGTGAATTTTGCGAACTTACGAGATTAAAACCACTCTAACTTTCGAAAGACAATTCTGAGGGTGCTGAAACATGTTACATATCTTTGTCGTTCCCCAAGTCTATTTGGTTTTGAATTTCAGCAAAATCGGTTCAGTGGTTCAAAAGTTATAAGCAAGGCTCTGAATTTCAGATTTTTTTCACCTTAAACTGTTGAAAACTCGTTAAACAAGTTTTAAAAGCATGGTGAAATACCAGTTTTTTTTATACCCTCCACTCTAGTGATAGAGGGTATATATAAGTTTGTCATTCCGTTTGTAACACATCGAAATATTGGTCTAGGACCCCATAAAGTATATATATTCATGATCCTTGATCGATTTTAAGTCGATCTAGCGATGTCCGTCCGTCCGTCCGTCCGTCCGTCCGTCCGTCTGTCTGTCTGTCTGTCCGTTGAAAACACGCTAACTTTTGAAAGACTTTACGGAGGCTCCTGAAGTTTGACATATATGTTCTCCATTTACCGGGTCAGGTTGGTATTGCAATCCAGCGAAATCGGTCCAGTGGTTCAAAAGTTATGAGCAAAAGAGTAAATTTCGGCAAGGGTATTTTTCGAATTTACAAGATTAAAACCACTATAACTTCGAAAGACAATTCTGAGGGGGCTGAAGCTTAGCATATATATTTGTCGTTTCCCAAGGCTGTTTGGTTTTGAATTTCAGCAAAATCGGTTCAGTGGTTCAAAAGTTATAAGCAAAGCACTAAATTTCAGATTTGTTTCACCTTAAACTGTTGAAAACTCGTTAAACAAGTTTTAAAAGCATGGTGAAATACCAGTTTTGTAAAACTTGTTGTTGTTTGTTTTCTTGTCGTGGAGTTCAGTTTAGTTGTTAGACAAGTAAATATTTGTTATTGTTTTGTTATAGTTAGTGTTACTGTATGTAACGGGAAAAAATCAAATAAAGTATGTGTATGATTGAATGTTAATTTGTTTTTGGTTTTTAAAGAAGAGGATGGTAATATAAAAAGAGGAAAATATGTAAAATAGTTTTTTTTTGTATTACATATAGGTATAAAACAACAAAAATATTTTACAAATTTGTTACTCAAAGAAATTGTACACTAAAAAAATATTTACACTCAAAAAAAATGTTACACTAAAAAAAAAAATGTACACATTATTATTATTTTTTTTTTAATGAAATGGCAGACTCAAAAAAATGTTGACAGTCAAAAAAATTTTACACTCAAAAAAATTTGATTGATTAAAAGAAAGTTTGACTCAAAATAATATACATATTTCTAATAAAAAATTTGTAATGCAATTTTTTGAAATTTTTTTTAGAAAATTACTATCAGATAACATTGTGGAGGGTATTCTTAGATTCGACCAAGTCGAATTTAATTTTTCTACTTGTTTTAACTTGTTGTTGTTTGTTTTCCTGCCGTGGGGTGCAGTTTAGTTGTTAGACAAGTAAATATTTGTTATTGTTTTTGTTTTTGTAACTGTATGTAACGGTGTATAGTAAGTATTTTTGGAAAAAAATCAAGTATTAGTTTGTTTTTGGTTTTTAAAGACGAGGATGGTAAAATAAAATAAAATGAGGGAAATACTTATGTGAAATATATTTTGTTAACATATACGTATAGGTATAAAACAACAAAAATATTTTACAAAGTAATTTTGTTACTCAAACAAATAGTACACTAAAAAAAATATTTACACTCAAAAAAATTTTACACTCAAAAAAAATGTTTTTTTTTTTAATTTTTAATTTAATTATTTTTTTTTTTTTAATGAAATTCACACTCAAAAAAATGTTGACAGTCAAAAAAATTTTACACTCACAAAAAAATTTTACTCAAAATAATATATTTCTAATAAATATTTACACTCAAAAAAATTTTACACTCAAAAAAAAAAAATGTTTTTTTTTTAATTTTTAATTTAATTATTTTTTTTTTAATGAAATTCACACTCAAAAAAATGTTGACAGTCAAAAAAATTTTACACTCACAAAAAAATTTTACACCCACAAAAAAATTTTACTCAAAAAAATATATATTTCTAATAAAAATTTGTAATGCAATTTTTTTAGAAAATTACTATCAGATAATATTGTGGAGGGTATTCATAGATTCGACCAAGTCGAATTTAATTTTTCTACTTGTTTCTACTCAACTTGATGGTGTTCATTCGTTTAGTAAAATATTAGATATTGTCGCTGCTTGTTAGTTATTTTTAGTTTGTCTCAGTGACAAATTTAGTTTAATGTGACTGAAAAAAAAAGTTTTTTTTTTTTAAGAATATAATATTATTTAGTTGTTGCTACAAAATGTTGAGTACAATTTTAGCTGTCAAATGTCGTTGCGTTCTGTATGGCCAGCCTGCCGGTTGTTGTTTATATTCTAATGTCTCACAACATTTTGTTATTTTCAGATTTTGAATGTTTTCTTTTTTTTAAAGCTATTTTTAAAATTTTTGTTTTGTTGGGTTAAATTGTTAGTGTTGGTGGTGTTATTTTATTTATTTATTTTATTGGCAGACATTTGATTACAGTTCATTGTACTTTTTTTTCTTCTTCTTTGGTTCTTAATGACTTTTATTTGAAAACAATAAAGAAATATATTTCAAAATTTAAATGTTTCAGTGCTTTTAAGCTAAAATTAACAATTTGTGATGTCTTAACAATATTATTAAAATTTTATTTTGATTGTTTTAATTTGTTTGTTAGCACAGCTGATTTTTAAATAATTTCTTTGTTAATAAAAATATTTATTTGGAATATATTTATTTTCGAATATAAAACTGCATCGCAAGAAAATATAATGTTTCTTGAAAATTGTTGTTGTTGTTATGACTAACAAAGAAATGTGACCTCGAGCTACAATAATCTGTTCTAAAATAGCATTGTAAGGCAATAATTAAAAAAAAATCAAATTAAAACTTTTATTTTCAAAACTAGCGGTCTCGACAGGCGTTGTCCTGTCCACACAAAAAGAATTGAAAACAAATTTCAATCACAAAAACCCGGTTTCAATCAATTTTTTGATTGAAAGTCTTCCGATGAAGAAAAATGTTTGACCATTCGCCTTACTAATAGGTGGTTAATGGAACATTTTTTAGTCAAACATTTTTCGATTTTTGATCAATTTTTTGTTTGAAGTCAAACAAAATAATGATTGACTTAACGAATAAATGGATTTCCGCGGAAATAAAATTTTGGTGAAAAAAAAAATCTTCGAATTTTTTCTTTTTTGTAAAATAATATGTTTGTACTTGTGTAAATATCATCTGTGCCCAATTCTGTTCACCCATGTCCACCAGCAGCCATATTAAAGCATTTTGTATTTTTAGGTTATGTGGAATGTTCTAAAATTTTCTAGGAATCCTTACGTTTTCGTACATAACTTTTGCAACGCTGAACCGATTTTGCTCAAATACAATACGAAACTGTACAGGGAAATAACAAGTAAAATGTTAAGTTTTAGTAATATCTGTGTAAAATGTTGGCCGTGATTGCTAACAGACGGACTAACGGACGTCGCAATAATGTCTAAGAATCGATAGCTGATAAATAGGGATGAGATTTCCATGCAAATGCATGTTTTTTGTTGATAGTCTAAAAACGATATCGAGCAATTATCTTTCCGAATCAAGAAATTTGCGTTAAAATGGCATCGATTTGTTTTTGCATATTTTTGCATATTTTGGTGAAAATGCATATTTCAGCATATTTTGGTTTTAAATGCATATTTTGTGCATATTTTCAAATTTATAGTGCATATTTTTGCATATTTTGGCATAAATCAGAAAAAACACAAATTGAAATTAATTTGTTTCAAAAAGTATTTTAAATTTTAAAAATTTATTTTGGAAATAAGAAAAAATTTTTTTTTTCTTTTAATTTTTTTTTTTTTTTATAGATTGTCTTAAGTTCTTAAAAATCTTGCTTATATAAAGTTTTAAATGTTAATATTTAAACACAGCGTTATTTTTTGCTTTTTAAGAAGTTTTTCCTATGAAAAAAAAAATTATTGCGCGCATTTTATTTTTTAGTGCATATTTTTAGGTTTTTTAGTGCATATTTTGAGTTTTTTTGCGCATATTTTAAGCGCATATTTTCGATTTTTTAGTGCATGAAAATCTCATCCCTACTGTTAAATAACATATTTCAACAACCCAAATCGGAATGGCATGAAACCAAAAAGCAAATGAAAATTTACATTTTCCTTAACAAAACCTTCAAGATTTTTTTTAGTGCAGTAAAAGATTACACTGTGCTACAAAAAACACAAAATCGAATATACTTTTAAAATGAGGTAGTTAAGGTTGTAGGTCTCGTTGAAAAGATCACAAAAATGCCCATCAAACTTGTCAGACACCCTCAAATTTTAAAGTTTTTGTCAAAAAACGTTTTTTTGGGACTTTTCTCACTAAACCACGTGTAACTTAAACATTTTTCAACCGATTTTAAATTTTTCAACTGTTTTGGATAGAAGAAGGATGGATCTTTTTATGTGTGTGAGTTGGTCTATACATATAAGAAAGATATGTATTGATTTTTTCAACAATATCTAATTTTTTGTTATTTTTTTGAAAATTTTTTGAGTTTATCGATTTTTTTCTGCTATAGTTTGTTCAACAACATTTACATTAATAAACGTAGTCCTAAAGAAAATTTAATTGTGAATAAGATGATCTTTATGCCGAAAAAATCGGATAACAATTGACAGAGTTGTGATAATTTTTCTATAAAAGAAAATTAAGATTTTGTATAAAATTGCCGTGCGGATAACCCAGGAAAAACAAGTAAGAAAATTATAGTCGGTCAAGACCGACCATATAATACCCTACACCAAGGTTTCCCGGAAAATGGGTCCCATGGATCGATTAGATCTATATGTTGTAAAACCTTTAATAAGTGAAGAAAACACTCACAAATCAAATTTGAGTGAAATAGGCTTCTATTTGTTGACAATAAACCGCTTTAACTGAATATCGGGCGAAATTTTCACAAGGGGCCTGAGTCCAAAACTGGTCCGATGATTATCAGGTTTGATAAGGTTATTTAAGTACGCGTTTAACATACACAAACAAAATTTTAATTAAATATTTTCTATTTTCATGAAATTTGAGACATTTATGTGAAAATCGGGAAGGTGGTTTGTATGGGGGCTACAAGAAGAACTGGTCCGATTTCTTTGAAATTCGGAATGATGATATGTGAAGACAAAACATGTTTACCATCCAAATTTCAAAGCGATACCTTCTATAATACGGTTATTAGAGTCATTTGAGCCAAAACTAAAGAGGACCTTTGTATGGGGGCTAGGTCTAAATATGGACCGATTTTTTCCAATTTCAATAGGCTTCGTCCTTGGGCCAAGAGAGACTTAAGTTTCAAATTTCAAGTCAATTGATTAAAAATTGCGACCTGTATCGTGTTTACACCGTTTACATGGACAGACAGACAGACAGACAGACAGACAGACAGACAGACAGACAGACAGACAGACAGACAGACAGACAGACAGACAGACAGACAGACAGACAGACAGACAGACAGACGGACGGACAGACGGACGGACGGACGGACATCGCTAAATCGACCCAAAAAGTGATTCTGAGTCGATCGGTATACTTAAAGGTGGGTCTAGGACCAATATTTCGGGTAGTTACAAACATCAGCACAAACTTATTATACCCCAGCAAAACTTAGATTACCAAATAAGGTATAAAATAAGGTATAGGATCTCTTATTTTATACATTGCAGCATTGATGATTTTAACAGGCGATGAGACTCAAAGTAATGCATCCACATTATCACAAAGAATACCAGTAAGGTATAAAATAAGTCATAAATTTATAACGAAGAATACGAGTAAGGTGTAAAATATATGATATTTTATAGGTTACGAGAAATGAAATAATATAGCATACCAGAAGATAATACATAAGGTGTTACGAGTAGTGAAAAAGTAATTTTGTATTAAATTTACTCACGTGATTGTAAGTGAGTGTAAGTAGGTAAAATATGCTCGTGAGTGTGTGTCGTTAGAAATTTCCTGTCGTGAGCCCATCTCTAGTTTAAACTCATGCATTGTTTTTATAAAATAATTATTTTTTATGTTATTGTAATGCATTATGCATCCAATTATAAATAATACATTATTTCAAACTTTCAAATAATACATAATGTAATCAAATATAAGTCATCCATGATTTAATGTTTAGAAATAACAAATATGAAATACATTTTTTCCAATAATCATGCATTACGTAGCAAATTATTAGTAATGCATTATTTTTCACTTGAAAATAATACGTTGTGGAACAAATGTTTGGTAAGACATCATAAAATAATGCTACAAATAAGTTATATACATTACCTGGTAATGTGTTATATAATCACTACCCATTACCAAAGTTTTGCTGGGACCCTGTACCACAGTGTGGTGTAGGGTATAAAAATAAACGAACATACTGAGAGGTCGCGTATTATAATTTTAAAGGTTTTTGACCTCCTGAATTCGAATTTGACCTTGAAATTGCGCTAAACCTTTAAAAATGTTGAACATGACCTTTTATGATAAATTTATTTTTTTTTGTCTGGGTTATCTGAACGGCGATTTCCTGCAAAATCTTAGTTTTCATTTTTAGAAAAATTATCACAACTCTGTCAATTATTATCCGATTTCTTCAGGATAAAGCTTATCGTATTCAGAATTAAACTTTTTTTAAAACAACGTTTATAAATAAAAAGATTGTTAAACGAACTATAGCAGAAAAAAATCGATAAACTCTAAAAATTTTCAAAAAATAACAAAAAAAAAATTGATTTTATAGAAAAAATCAATAGATATCATTCTTATACGTATTAGGGCTGTCAATACCGAAATCCCGAATCCCGAAATCCCGAGATTTTTGTCCTAAAATGTATCCCGAATCCCGGTATTTTTAAGCTCAAATCCCGGGATTTTTGAAGTATTAAAAATGTATGAGAATTTATTTTTAAAAATACAACTTTGTTCAATTATTGTTACATTTACATAAACAAATTTAAACTAAAACTTTTTTTTGAATTTTCAATGTAGCTGGCCATGAATTTTGCTGAGCTGAGAATTCTATCCAGGCTTGCTGAATAATAGTCCAACGCACTAACCATTAAGCCACAGTCACGGAGCCCTTTGACCAAAGTTGGCAGATTTTGGCGAAAATTTTCTAAAAAAACAAAAGATTGAGCGCCACGGGTAAATCTAATCCGATTGGCCTCAAATTTGTACCACATAAGTTTTAGGTCTAGGAGAATAAAAATTTCCGGAACGTTCAAAATTGGAAGACAAACTTTTTTTATACAAAAAAAAATGCAAGTCAATGTATTATATTATTATATTCACCTTTAAATATTTTAATTATTTTAAATTTTCTTTAAATTAGTTTTAAAATTATACAGTGCAACACCAAAATCGGAATGGGATGAAATCAAAAGCAAATAAAAGTTGTAATTTTCCATTACAAACCCCTTAAGGCTTTTTTAGTTCATTGCTAAATATTTAATATTAATAATTACTTGAAAACTGCATAAGTGGCGTATACTTAATTTTTTAATTACCTTTAAATAACAATAAGAATAATTAGAAATCATTTTTTTAGTAATTTCGTTGTAGCGAAATCGACCCAAGGGTTTTCGTGGGAATCAAACCCACGACTCCCTGCTTGTTAGTCTAGCACGCTACCAACTAACACACAGTAGCTCCTTAATATGCACAATAAAATTGAAACATAAAGAGTCTACTATTTTTTTTTTTTTATAATCAAAGAAATTTAATCCCAAAAAATCCCGGAATCCCGAAAAATCCCGGGATCCCGAAAAATCCCGTGATCCCGAAAAATCCCGGGATCCCGGGATTTCGATTTTCAAATCCCGAATCCCGGGATTTTAAAAAGCCTATCCCGTTTGACAGCCCTAATACGTATTGACCAATTCACACAAATGGAAAGCCCTATCCTTTTTCTATCCAAAACAGTTAAAAAATTTAAAATCGGTTGAAAATTTTCTGAATTACACAAGTTTTAGTGAAAACTGTATAAGTGGCGTATACTTAATTTTAATAATAATAATTGCCTTTAAATAACAATCATACGCAACGGTGAACAGTGTTTAATTTTTAATAATTTGGCTATTCAGTAAGTAGGTACTGGACCGATTGCAGCGAAATTCATAGCAGTTATAGCTAACGTACTTTCGAGCTCAAGTTTGGACGCTAAACCCCCACATGTCCTATTAGAGCACCACCAGGGGCCCCTAAATGAGGGCATATTTTTGCAAGAAAATTAATTGTTTCTTGAAAATTGTTGTCGTAATGATTAGTAAAAAATTTGGCCTCGAGCTAAAATATTTTTTCTCAAAATAGCATCGCAAGACATTTATTTTTTTTTTTTTAATTTTCAAAAATCTCAATTTTTATTTTGGAAATTTTCAAAAAAAAACTCTGAATTTAATTCTCTATTAAAAGGTCATGGAAAACAAATTTAAATATTGTTTTAAAAAAAATTTTCAAAGTAGTAAAAAAAAAAAGATAAAGTACTTACAAGGGAAGTATCTCAACCCTTATGAACCGATTTTCCTGAAACTTAAAATATATATTAAAGAGACGATTTTAAGGTTGGGGTGTCTCGGCTTATCGGCCATATTGGTGTTTAAAAATTTCGTTGTCCCCTTATGAAACCATGTGGACCTTCGGGAAAATTTTTATAACTTCCGAACTAGCAGGAATATCATCTAGGGCAAAAATACGGGTCGACTTAAATTTAATAAAGATTATTTCTTATCCATATGGATATCGTAGGTCTATGTCTTCACATAAGTACCCCCCAAAATTTACACATTTTCCTGAAAAAAATATTTAAAAAAAAATTTACAAGGTTATGCCACCATTAGATAGGCATTAAAAAAAACCTTTCTTCTCGTATGAAAACATCATATAGTTTCTTAAAAATAAATGGCAGAAAAATCCAAAAAACGATTTTTTCACCATTTTTTGACCCATGTTTTGAACCCCTAAATCCCCGATATGGCCGATAAGCCGAGACACCCCAACCTTAGAATTGTCTCTTTGATATATATTTTAAGTTGCAGGCAAATCGGTTCATAAGGGTTAAGATACTTCCCTTGTTAGTAAATTTCAAGAGACAATATTTTGAAAACTTTTTGTATGATTTCAAGCGCACTTTTGCCCGTAATCCAAAAAGTTGTCGAAGTTCTTAAAGAAATGTTCTATAAAAAAAATTCTCAGTATATGAAAAGTTTTAATATTAATGATAGGTTCAAAAACCGTAATTTTTTTTTTTTGGCAGCCAAAATAATTTTGCACTAAAGAACATTATTCATACACTAAATAATTAATTGTTAGTATACTGTTTAAGAATGCGTGAGCGTGGGTTTAAATGCGGAAAATTATTAAATATATTCCATTTTAACGCACGTGTGGCACTAAAAATTATTAAAAATTAAAATTAAAAAAAATAAACAAAATTATCTATTTGCATTACACAGTAGGATGGTGTGTATCCAACAAAAGTGCTAAGATCAACTATTAATAGTGCGGAAAACTCGGTACAAGATAATACAAGCATTTAAAATACAAAATGATTAAAATCGATCTATATCTCCTCACGTTTAGAAGGGTTATCGATATTCGACAAACTTCAAAATTTTTATCTGAACATTTTTTAAATTAATGCAATAAAAAAATAATTTAAATAATTTTTTTTAATGTTTTTTTATTTTTTAATTTTGTCCAATTTTTGAAAAATCCCAATTTTGACCCGCGATACAGAAGATATAGACCGATTTTGATCATATTGGTTTTAAAATGCTTGTATTATTTTGCACTATTATAGCACTGTGCTAGTCGCAAAAATTAACAAGCTAGGCACCTTGCTGGTAAAGTTAATTCCGGTACGCTGAATTCAATGATGCTAGCAGTTTTTCAAAGTTAGAGCTCGTATTCGCTATATTCGCGATACAAAATTGTAAATCTAAAGTACAACAAAAATTACATTTTTATGCTTCAGGAATAGTTTTTTAACATAAATTTAGAAAATGCATTATTTTTTAGCGAAAAAAAAATTTGAAGCGAAAAAAAAATTACGCGAATTTTTTTTTTTTTTTTTGAAAAATCTTGTTCCTGTAACGTATCGTATTCTACACATTTTCATAAATAAATAGCAAAATAAAAAAAAAAAAAATTTAAAAATGTTCGCGAAAAAAAATTTCTGTGCTAAAATTTACAGTGCTAATTTCTTTTGGATATTCAATAGTGTTTAGATGATAGAAATTAAGCCATTGTCTAAATAATATAAACAAAAAAATTATTTTTTTACTTAAAAATGTAATCGCGAATATCGATAATACTTTCGCTAACTTTGAAAACTGATGTAACAATGGGATTTAGTGCACATTAGTCAGCTTTACCAGATGGGTGTCGTAAATTCAAATCAAACTAAAAATAATTGTACTAAAACATTTTTTTCACGAAAACACAAGATTTTTCGCGAACAAAACATATTTTTCGCGAAAAAATTCACAGTATTATGGTTTGTTGTGTTAATTTAACAGAGTTGAATGGTTTTAAATTTAAAAATGATCGCCTAAGTTTAAAATATCGTTTTTTTGTACTTGAGCACCACAATTTTAAATCGCGAATATCGCGAATACGAGCGCTGACTTCGAAAAACGGCTAGCACCATTGAATTCAGCGTACTCGAATAAACTTTACAACACTCAAAAAAAAAACCTTGTCATGTTACTAGAAAAAGTCTTGTAATCCCATTTTACCAATATCTGACAGTTTTCCTTGTTTTTTAACAAATAATTTTCGATCGAAATTGACACTTTTTTTTGTAATTTTAAAGTTTTTCATGTAATTTTACAAATTTCCAAGGTTTTTTACAAAAATCTAGTAAATTTACGAGAATTTCTTGTAAGTTTAATTTCGCCAAAAAAGTTGTAATTTTACAATTTTATTGGTAAAAATCTTGTAAAACTACAAAATAGCTCGTAATTTTTACTAGGAATTTTTGTAAAAGAGGAGGTTGCAAAAAATCTAATAAGGTCACGAAACCTCCTTGTAAGCTTTATCGCTTCAAAAAAATTGTAAATTTACAATTTTGTTGGTAAAAAGTTTGTAAAATTACAAAATTATTGGTAAAAAGCTTGTAAAATAAAAAGTAATCCTTGTCAAATAGGAGGTAGCAAAAAAAAAAAGTTACAAACTTTTCTTGTAATTTTACAAGGTTTTTTTTTAAAGCAGTAGGGTGGCCAGCTTGTTAAAAAAGTGTCAAATTCGAGCACAGTGTAGTTGATATAAGCACTATGTTGGAATACGCACCACACCATTTTTCAAGTACAGGCAAATTTAAATGCTATTAGGCTTAAAACTTTGAGGACAATCAAATAAAATTAAAAACAAGTAGAAAAGTTAAATTCGACTTGGCCGAATCAATGAATACCCTCCACAACGCCCTTTTTAAGGGATAGTAAATTTTTTAATAAAAATTACCAATTTTGATTAGAAATATTTTATTTTGAGTAAAAAACTTTTTTTTGTCATTTTTGTAAAAAAAAAAGAAAAATAAATAATTTTCTTTTTTTAGTGTACAATTTTTTTGAGTGTAAAGTTTTTTTGAGTGTAAATATTTTTTTTTTGTGTAAAAATATTTTTAAGTGACAAAAATACTTTTTAAAGCAATTTTGTGGCTTACCAATGTTTTTAAAGCTTTTTTTTTAAAGCTCGGCTTTGCCAACACGTGAATTTAAGGTGAAACCAATCTGAAATTCACGGTTTTGCTAATAACTTTTGAACCACTGCACGGTGGTCAATTCCGGCCAAAAATCATTTTATTTTTTTATTAAATCTTGATGAACTTTTGATGCTATATTATAGCTAATACTTCAAAACATACAACTTAAATCTTTTTTTGGGCCTTGTAACATTATATTATTGACCATAGTGGTGCAAAGTTGAGTATTTTTTGCTTTTCATTTCAGCTTTTTTTAAAATGTATATTTTAGTTTTCAATTAAAGTTGGCTATGCATTTTTCTTCACATTATTTTTGTAAGTTCGGACATGGATTTTTAATTCCTATAGTAAATAATCATTCCATGTGGTTTTTGCAGATTTTGTGTGCGTTTTTGTCTTATAGTGATGTGTATGAAAATTAGATAAAAATTAAAAAAAAAACTCTAAAAAAAATAAATTTTGAAAGACCATAAAAATCAATTAGAGGCTATTAGAGGTTAGCTATAAAAAACAGTTTGTACTTTTAACTATTAAAAGTAAGTATTTTAAATTTCAGCCCCTACTTTTACCGATTCTTTAAACCAGAGCATTTTTAGTGGACTCATTTTTTACAAATGGTGGACTTTTTTAAACCAAAAAGCTTCACCAAAATAGGGAATGTGAATAGATACTAACTTAAAACCCATAGATTTGCGTTAAAAAAAACTTAAAAAAAGACGAAATAAAAAAAATGTGGTTAAATTGCTAACATTAAAAAGCCTTAATGTTAGCAATTTTTAAACAGCTAAAAAAATAAATACGTAATAGTAACATTATTTAATTCTGTTTTTTCATTTGAAAGAAAGAACATTTTAGCATTTTTAAAAATTTCATAACACAAAATTTGGTCAACTAGAATTTTCAGGGTTGCCAGTTAATCGTGTGTTGTTTTTTTTATGGGAAAAATTGGCTGCAGTTTTACAGCAAAAACTACTAAACCGATTTTTATGATATTTTTTTTTGATTTGTAGATAATTAAATTTTCAAGCACTTAACGTGGCCAATTTTTTTGGAAAAAATTGATTTTTGTTGAATATATGCTAACATAAACTCAAAAAATAGAAAACTTAAATTTCGTCTTTCATTCAAATATTAATTAGGTCAAATTTTATAAAATTGTCACGATAAGTATTAGAAAATTAAACAATTTACAAATCAAAAAAAAAATATCATCAAAATCGTTTTAGTTGTTTTTGCTGTACAACTGCGGCCATTTTGTCTTTTAAAAAATAGCATTCCACAATTAACTGGAAACCCTGGCAATTCTTTGTCTTTTAAACATTTAAAAATATTACGATTCCCGGGTAAAAATGAAATATATATGATCATATATGAAGATATATGGATCATATATGGATTTATATAACCATATATTATCATATATGCCTCCATATATGTTCATATATGATCTGATCCAAAAATTGGCCCGATATGAGGTCAAATAAAAAAAAAACAGAATTAAAAAGTATTGCGTATCTATTTTTTAAAAAAATTGCTAACACTAACGCTGTTTTTTTAGTTCCAACCCCCACCTTAATTAGTTTGATACATTTGACACGTCCATGCTTAGTTGGCCAACCACTACATTTGTATGTCCAACGTTTTGAAAAGAGATCAGATATATTATTCTTAATTCGGATATTAAATTATTGCTGTTTATATGCAGACATGTTTGATACATTTGGGACGTCCATGATTATTTGGCCAACCACTGTATTTGTAGGTCCAACATTTGGGTAAGGTATCAGATATGTTATTCTTAATTCGAATATTAAATTTGAGCTATTTACATGCAGAAATAAAGAAGTTATTGATTTTTGGCCGGAATTGACCACCGTGCACTGGACCGATTTGGCTTTTGTCTTAAAAAACTTGTGTATGGGAAAGAAGGGAGAAATATAAAAGTGATTTGAAATATTTTTTTATGAGAAAAATCAGTAAAAAACAAGTGAGAGTGTTACATTCGGCTGTGCCGAATCTTTTATACCCTCCAATATTTAAAAAAAAAATATAAAAAAATTTCCAGGGGCGTCTTTTTTTTTTTGGGGGGGGGGGGGGGGTTTGGGGTAGGTGGGAGTTTGGTGGGAGACGTTGGGGGCACCTTATTCTGACATAAAAATGTTGAATTTGCTGAAGAAAAGTACAAAAAACACTGCAAAAAATGCGGTTTTTCTTAGGTTAGTTTAGTTCTCTAAGGGGGAACTTTTTTCCCCTTGGTCCGATTTTGCCCATTTCCGAACTTAACCTGCCTAGAAATATAAGACATATTCGTGCCAAACTTCGGGAGTCTAGCTCTTTTATTTTGGACTGTATCGTGTCCTCTACAGATGGACAGACGGACAGACGGACGGACGGACGGACATCGCTAGAATGTCTTAGAATCGATCACTGATCAATAAAATATATACTTTATATGGTCTTAGACCGATATTTCGATGCGTTACACACGGAATGACAAAGTGAGTATACCCCCATACTGTGGTTGGAGGGTATAAAAATAATTTTGGGGGAAAAAAATTTCAGCATGAAAAAAAAATTGGTGAAAAAAAATTCCTCAAAATAAAAAATCCGTAAAAAAATAAGTTTGCGCTTATTTAAATACCTTTCGGCCTTTAATTATGTTCGCATATATCAACTAGCAGCCGAATAAAAGCATTTCATATTTTAAGGTTATGTGGAATGTACCAAAATTGATTGATTTGAATTAAATGGAGATACCCAGCAAAAACTAGGTAATGAGTACCCATTCCCAATTGGATTACCTGGTAATGAGTACTAATTACTCGCTGCGTTACTTTATACCCCAGCCTTTCTTTTAACTTACGATGTAAATGATTTGCAATCTGAATTTTAAAAACCAGTTAAGTTTTATAAAAATATATAAAAAACAATTTTACTCTTAATTTATTTTCTCTCATTTAATAAGAGCAACTAAACAAAAAATCCAGTTACTTTTTTAACTTTTCGTAAGCGAACTAGGAATGGGCTATTATTTGTTAGCTTTTTCGTAAGCGAACAAAGAAGGCCTTGCCTCCAATGACATCGCCTTGTTAAAGTAATTAAGAATGAAATTGGGACGTAACTAGTTACTCATTTTCGTTATAAATCCCCAAGTTAATTACTTGGTAATGGAAGTTTTTGCTGGGTAGTTTGGTCGGACATTCCCAGCAAAACTTAGATTACCAAATAAGGTATAAAATAAGGTATATGATCTCTTATTTTATACATTGCAGCATTGATGATTTTAACAGGCGATGAGACTCAAAGTAATGCATCCACATTATCACATAGAATACCAGTAAGGTATAAAATAAGTCATAAATTTATAACGAAGAATACCAGTAAGGTGTAAAATATATGATATTTTATAGGTTACGAGTAAGGTATATAATATAGCATACCAGAACGTAATATATAAGGTGTTACGAGTAGTGAAAAAGTAATTTTGTATTAAATTTACTCACGTGATTGTAAGTGAGTGTAAGTAGATATAATATGCTAGTGAGTGTGTGTCGTTAGAAATTTCTTGTCGTGAGCCCATCTCTAGTTTAAACTTATGCATTTTTTTATAAAATAATTATTTTTTATGTTATTGTAATGCATTATGCATTTAATTATAAATAATGCGTTATTTCAAACTTTCAAATAATACATAATGTAACCAAATATAAATCATCCATGATATAATGTTTAGAAATAATAAATATGAAATACATTTTTCCAATAATCATGCATTACGTAGCAAATTATTAGTAATGCATTATTTTTCACTTTAAAATAATACGTTATGGAACAAATGTTTGGTAAGACATCCTAAAATAATGCTACAAATAAGGTATATACATTACCTGGTAATGTGTTATATAATCACTATCCATTACCAAAGTTTTGCTGGGTTTCGTTTGAAATTAAGAGCTGTATTATGTTGTGTATTTAATACATAAGTTCTAACAATTGTCAATTTGCTTAATACTCTTGACAATGGAATTTGACAAATTCCGAAAGACGTGTCGAGTAAGTCTTGTAAAATAACAAAACAAACAACTTTATAAAAGTTTCTTGAAAATTTTTACTTTGGCAATATCATCGTAATGACTAGTAAAAGAAATATGACCTTGAGCTATACTAATATTTTTTAAAATAAGATGATATACATATTTATTTATTATACCCTACACCATTCTGTGGTACAGGGTATAATGAGTTTGTGCTGATGTTTGTAACTACCAGAAATATTGGTCCTAGACCTACCTTCAAGCATACCGATCGACTCAGAATTACTTTTTGAGTCGATTTAGCGATGTCCGTCCGTCTGTCCATCTATCGGTTTAAGAACGATACAGGTCGCAATTTTTAATCAATTGACTTGAAATTTGAAACTTAAGCATCTTTTGGCCCAGGGACGAAGCCTATTGAAATTGGGGAAAATCGGTCTATGTTAAGACCTAGCCCCTATACAAACGCCCCCCTTTGGATTCGGCTAAAATGACTCTAAATACCGTATTTTAATAGATATCGCTTTAAAATTAAGCAGGTAATCAAAATTTCTATGCACTAATCACCATTCCAAATTTCAAAGGAATCGGGTCAGTACTTCTGGTAGTCCCCATACAAACCACTCTCCCGATATTCACATAATTCCCTCAAAATTCGTAAAAATGGAAATATTTGATAAAAATTTTGTTTTTAGATTTTAAACTTGTACTTTAGTAACCTAGGGTTTCTATTCGGGAAAAATTTCCCGGGAATTCCCGGGAAATATTTTTCTTAAAATCCCGGGATTTTTTCTTCGGGAAATTTCGGGAATTCGTCGCTAATTTTTTAATAAAAATATATTTAATTTACACGTTTTTAACACAATCTTAAATGATTTTATAAAAATGACATTAAAACTTTGAAAGAATTAAAATTTTTAAAGAAAACTAGTAAGGAAATGCTTCAGCTTGCATATTATTTAGGCCTAATAATTATTTTTCTTTAATCGATTGCGTGACAAAATACGGAATCAAACTAAATTTCACTTCAAATGTTGGTTGCAAATTGGCAAAAGTTTTCTTAATCTAAAATTCCAATGATTTCTTCTTTACGACATTTAGTATTTCATATTCAGAACACCAATCTTTATAGTGCTTAAACAAAAATATCGATATTTTAAAAAATATGTAACAAACCTGGTTTTCAGCTTAAAATTTCATATATGAAGTAAAAGCTTGATGTCTATCGGCCGTGAAAAAAAAAATATTTTGTAACGAACCTTGGCCGCCGCGAGTTCTATCCCAGCAACCAGTGAAAATACGTCGTTATAATGGCTATATAGTATATTGGTGTTCTCATTTTGGCCGGAATGCCTTAAATCAATTAATTTTAATAATTCGAAAGTTTAATTAAATATATCTTCAAGATATAATTTTCTTACGGTTGGCGTAGTAAAAATTAGAAAAATTTTCCAAAAAGTTATTAAAGCTGCATTTGAAGCAAAATCACGTATTTCCGAATTATGAATTTTGCATTGAGTGGAAATACGTCAATGCAAATACTAAAACAATGATAAGGTCCAATATTTCTACAAAAAATAGATTTTATGCACTTTCTCCGTATATTTTAGAGGTAAGTAAAACTATTTTACAAAAGAATTCATCTAAAATGGTTTTAAATTGGAAAATACGACCATAATTTGTAATATAACAATTTTTATATGGTAAAGTTCAAAATTTGTTTTAATTAAAAAATTCCCGGGAATTCCCGGGAATACGATATTTTTAAAACGATTTCCCGGGAATTGAAAAAGTCCGGGAATTTAGAAACCCTATAGTAACCTTATCAAATCGGAATATAATTGGACCATTTTTGGACTTGATCCCTTATATAAAAATTTCGACCGATATTCAGTCAAAAAATAAACCAATTCCACTAAAATTTTACCTGTGTGTGTTTTCTACACTAAATAAAGATCTAACAAGGACAGACCCAATCGGTCCATGTTTGGACTTGGGACCCATTTTCCGGTAAACACTGGTGTAGGGTATCATATGGACGGTCTTGACCGACTATAACTTTCTTGCTTGTTTTTTAATTTGTTTAATTTTTTTAGCTTAAAGTTATTCGTTTGTGATCAAATTTGTACCACATAATTTTTAGGCCCTCTGGCATAAAAATTTACCTGAACTCTGAAACTCGAAAGAAGACATTTTTACCCATACCAAAATAATGCCAATATAGTGTGCTTATTAATGAATATAAAGTTAAACGTAAATTGTTATACATCATTTAAAATGTTTATAATAAAATTGATAACACAACAAAAAAAAAATTACATAATAATGGCGGGAATATATTAAAACCACGTACTTTAAACAATTTAATAACATTGTAATCAGAACTGAATATAAGTGGCAGATTCTAGAATTACAGAAATGTTTTATATAATACAAAAAGATAATCTGGGAAAATTTCCAGACATTTACTATGTATAATATTAATGTAAACAAAAGGTTACACGCGTTTAATAGCATTTTTTTTATAAATGCATATATCAGCAAATTTTAAAGGGAAAGTTTTTTAAGAAAAAAATATGGATGCATTTTTATAAAAAGAAAAACGGCTTAGGTTCAATATTTAAATGAACCTTGAAGATTGTATCCAGGCGTATAATTAATATTAATTTTTGGAAAAATATTACTTATACGTAGTGTTTGGGAATTCCCGGACTTTTCAATTTCCCGGGAAACGGGAAAAAAATAATTTATTTCCCGGGATTCCCGGGAATCCCGGGAAATTTTCATTATTAATGTAAATCATAAAAAACATAAAAATTTGATTATCTTTTTATTAAAAACAGTTTTATTAGAGATAAACAATTAAATAAAACATAAAAAATCAAAACATAAAAGATAAAAATCCTGAAATACAATAAAACAAACCAAAAAAAATATTGCAACTTTTTCCTTCACAAAAAAATTGCCAAAAAAATAGCTAAAAATCGCAAAAAAAAAATAAAACTGCGTTATATGAGAAAAAACTAATATAGTTGGCAGCACTTTTAATATTTATTCTGGAAATGTTAATTCTAGGTTCAAAATTTTTATATTTTTTTGACAGTCTTAGCAAAATTATCATTAACCGACGTATATTTTTTGACTTTTAAGTTTTTTCATGATATTAACATACTTTTTACACTTGGTCAGTTTTCCTATGAATATATATTTGCACTGTTCTTCCAAATACAAAAAAATATCAATTTAATTATACCTGTATGTTAAAAAAAAATGGTAAAAATTAAAGTAAAATAAACGTTTTTATGTAAAAAGGTTTATTTTACAAAATTCCCGGATTTCCCGGGAAAAATTAAAAAAAATCCCGGGAATTCCCGACAGTGTTTTCCCGGGAATTCCCGGGAAATCCGACCCGGGAATTCCCGGACCCCAAACACTACTTATACGTCACAGTGTACGTCTTTTCATTGATGGATCTTTAAACATGCAAATTTTCTATGGAAAAAATAGAAGAAAATTTAGTTTTTGAAATGGAAATCACAGCAAAGTACTTATGATTTTGTCGTCCCCCACCAATATGTCGCGACATATCTGGTTTTATAAATAAAGATTTATTTGCGCAGTTATAAAGTCTCAAATATGGCGAAAAAAGGGTTTTTCTAACTTCAAGCTTAGATATTTCGAAAACCTGATTTGATGGAGAAATTTTGAGTACAGATTCGGATTCAGCGCACCTCAAACCCTTAAGAATATACTAATGTATACTCTAGTCATTGGGTTTTCGTTTTTTTTTTTTTTCAAATTTTGTTGAACTGTGTTATCTACAACGTACTTTTCATCTGGAAGATTTTATGTCTATTTTTTTTTTGAATTTTATCGTTGATATTCCTATTTTACTTCTATTAATCTGAACTGTATTATAATTTTTCAAAAGTTTCAAAAGTCCTTTTTTAAATTTAAAAATTAGTCGCTTAAAGTTTTAATAAAAGTTTATATAAGCTCCCGCCACTGGTAACGATCTTGACGCGATGTGGGAGCTTACGTGCACATTGGTTGAATTTCGGTCTTGGTCGTTAAAAGAAGTCTTCTTTTAACGTCAAAGACAGAAAATCGCGAATGGCACAACCAAAGGTTACCAACCCCCCCTTGAAGCAGTGAGTACTGCAGAGTACCATGACGCGTAAGATAGCTTATTCTATTGAAAGTAGCCATAGCCTCTCTGGTATCTAGGACCGACCATACGTGGTGAAGAGCCACACCCTGTCTATTAAGGTACCTGCAGGCGGAACAATGTTGTATGTAGTATCCGGTTGCACTGACAATGTAATTGGGTCCTGTATGCAATATTGGGTCATCTGTAGGGCCCTTTTATAACAAAATATGACGGATCTAGAGCGGAATCTCAATAAAATTCCCGTAATCCCCGGTGTTATCTGGACCGTGCCCATGGGATGAATAGCACTACGTTAGTGTGTTTTTGAACGGAGGCCTCCAAGGAACTGGCGAACCTTGGTTGTATTAGCTCGCTGGCAGTAAAGGGCTCTGCTGTCAAGCGTCTGTTGTTAATCCCTTATTTTCTTTTCTTTATACAGATAGATTCAACTAACCAAAGTTTAAATGAGAAAACTTTAATACAAAGTCAGGTTGAAGTAAACCTATCAACTGGGGATAAAGAGATTCAAGGTCTCAATAATCCAGTCGAACAAATGGATGTAGTTGAACATATAGTGGACTTAGGTCTCAATGATGTTGAAACTAATATCCCAACGGATGATGAGGATGAACTACTAAATTCTCAACCTAAACCAGCCGGTGATGAAGTAGAAGGCGTAAAGACAAACCCAATGTCTGACAAGATCAAACTAAGTGGTGCTGCTCGGAAACGTCTTAAAATTTATCTAGATGATGGTATTGACATCGAGGTAGCTCGTATGCTTTGTAAGAAGCCAATGCGTGAAGCTCGGAAAGAGGTGCAGGAGCTTACATCGAGTAGAAAACGGGTAAGATCGAATGGTTCCACGCCAACAGAGGAAAAACACCCCCCAAAACGGGCCGCTGAAATTGATGTTGATGGTACTCCCCGCAAAGCTGCAGTTAAACCAGCGTTGCCGACCGCACAAAAGGAACCTCCTCAACAACAGAAAAAAGCAGCGGTACCCTCCTTCAAGGAAGTCGTCACTAGTACGAAGATTGGCGTAATTCCGCCTGATTTCCCTAAAACAAGATGGTCGAACAGTCAACTTGAGGCCATTCAGGAAGCTGTATTGGGCAAGATTGTGGAGCTGAGAAAAGGTACTGTAAAACCTAGCTTCTCTAGCTGCACCTTTAAGCCTGGTTGGCTTGCATTCGCCTGTCGCGACAACGATACGGTGCAGTGGTTAAGGGATCATGTCCCTACTCTACAGCCATGGAGCGAGGCCGTATTGAAAGTTGTAGCGGAAGACGACGTGCCAAAGGCCCAGGTCTTTATAGGGTATTTCCCTGAGAAGGCTGATAAGTCCAATGATCTAATCCTTGGACTGCTCGAGGGTCAGAACTGTGACCTTTCTGTTGAGTATTGGAAGGTGCTAAAAAGGGTGATTAAAGGTGGGATCATAGAACTCACCTTATCTATCGACCCAATATCAGCGCAGGTACTACAGCAGAAAGGTAACAAGGTGAACTATGGGTATGGATCAGTGCTTGTCAGACCCACTCGTCCACAACATGAGGTCGCGCACGGCATACCCAGTACGGCGAAAGCAACTACTTCGTCAGCATCGGGGAAATCTGACAAAGGAGTAAACCAGAACTCCGCTCTGTCAGAAGAACCATGTTGTTCGAAGAACATTGCCAAGCCAAGTTCTTCCAGGCCCTCGGTCAGCAAAAAGACCGGAAATCAGGGACACCGCGAGTCGAATACATCAAGACCTCGCAAGTGGGAAAGAGGCTCGGCTGAGGAAGCAGCGCTCCTGAACTCCAACAGAGGCAGGAAAATGGCGAAGCGCGCCTCGAAACCTAAGCGCTAAAATGTCACCTTCCAAAGGTAAGACACCAAGGCACCTAAAGTGCCTTCAGGTGAACCTTCACCATGCCAAGGCGGCATCACACGTGCTCAACAGAAGGTTCACCAAAGACGACCTGGACGTCCTTTTTATCCAGGAGCCTTGGATAAACAACAGAGTCATCAATGGGCTCACTGCAAAGCAAGGTAAACTTATTTACAATTCCCAACATGATAGGCCTAGAGCGGCCTTATTTATTAGGAATAATATAACATTTCTTCCAATTTCAGAGTTTATTCTTGGGGACTTGGTGGCGATATTGGCAAATGTGCCTTCTCTCTCAGGGGATCACGAGGTAGTCATTGCTTCTGCCTATCTGCCAGGTGAGTTCACTACAGCTCCAACCTCGGAGGTCAAGGCCTTCGTGGAGTACTGCAGCGGGAGGAATCTGAGCTGGATCCTCTGTTGTGATGCAAATGCGCACCACACAAATTGGGGAAGCACTGATATAAATAAAAGAGGTGAGTCACTTTTGGAATTTATATTTAAACATAATATTAACATTGCGAATCGGGGAAATGAACCCACATTTAGAAATGTAGTTAGATCAGAGGTCTTAGATCTCACTCTCACTAGTTCTAATATGGGGTTTGCCATCTCTAACTGGCATGTGTCCGACGAACCTTCTATGTCCGATCACCAACATTTGGTTTTTGACGTAGTGGGTGCGGTGGGCACTGAACAGAGATATCGCAATCCTAGGAAAACTAACTGGGATAACTTCCGTTTGCATTTAGAAGCAAATGCGAATCAATCAGGGGAGCTTATAAAAAGCTCGGTAAGCATTGATCAGGAGGCATATGATTTACAGTCAAATATTAAACTTGCTTTCGATAGGAGTTGTCCTTTAAGGGCCAGGAAGGTGAAGAGAGATGTTCCATGGTGGAACGATGGTCTTGAGGAACTCAGACAGGAAGCTAGGAGACTATTCAATAGGGCAAAACAAACAGGCGACTGGGTGACCTACAAAACTGCACTTACTGAATACAATAGGGAAATCCGTAAGTCCAAGAGGGCTACGTGGCACAACTTCTGTGAGAAAATTGACGATCTCCCAGAAGCTGTGCGGCTTCAGAAAGCTCTTTCACAGGACCACACTAATGGTCTTTGCACTCTGAAAAGACCGGATGGTTCCTACACTACATCATCCAATGAAACCTGTAAGCTTCTATTGGAAACACACTTTCCTGGGTGCACGGCCGGAGATGATTCTATGCCTGTTTTAAGAAATCCCTCTTTAATAGGCCGAGACATCCGTCTAACGGCCAACATCTTTAGGAAAGAACGGGTTCATTGGGCGATAGAAAATTTTTCCTCTTTCAAATCACCTGGACCGGACGGTATCTATCCATGTCTGCTTCAGAAAGGGGGTAATTTAATTATCCCACAACTGATCAGCTTATTTAGATCAAGCCTTCTATTTGGCTATGTCCCACGTCCATGGAGGGAGGTAAATGTGGTTTTTATACCTAAGATAGGAAAGAAATCTGAACATCTGGCTAAGTCTTTTAGACCAATTAGCCTTAGCTCATTCTTTCTTAAAACGATGGAGAAACTGTTGGACTACTTTATCAGGGAAACCTGTTTGATACGCAAACCAATACATAAGTATCAGTTTGCGTACCAACAAGGCAAATCTACTGAAACTGCGGTCCATCATGTTGTCACATCAATAGAGAAGGCACTGGATGCGAAACAAATCGCCCTCTGTGCCTTCATTGATATACAGGGAGCCTTTGACAATACATCTTATGATGCTATTAAGAGGGCTATGCTAAGAAAGGATGTTCCTTTACTTATCATAAATTAGATCCTGGAGATGCTCATCTCCAGAGTCATCACGCTCAATCTCGGTAACACATCTATGACGGTCAATGCAACTAGAGGCTGCCCTCAAGGGGGTGTTTTGTCGCCACTGTTGTGGACATTGGTCATAGATGATTTACTCGATGAGCTTAATAATTCTGGTTTTAGAACCTACGGTTATGCGGATGATCTTGTGATTTCGGTCAGTGGGTGGCATACGCCAACTATCTCTGATCGGATGCAACAAGCACTCAACATGACCTTAAAATGGTGTCAGGAAAGGGGATTGACTATTAATCCATCTAAAACAACACTGATACCCTTTACTAGAAGAAGGATTGTTGACTTGTCCATGCCTAAAATAGATGGCGTCACGATAGGTTTTTCGGATGAAGTGAAATATTTAGGGATAACACTTGACAAGTCTCTGACATGGACTCCTCATCTGAACAAGACAACCAAAAAAGCTACCAGGGCAATTTACGCCTGCCAAAGGCTATTTGGAAGGACATGGGGGCTTAAGCCTCACATGATATATTGGTCATTTCTTACGATCGTAAGACCAATGATCACCTATGCAGCTCTGGTTTGGTGGCCGAAAGTGGAACAGAGCACGGCCAGATCTATACTGGACAAGGTATATCGTCTGGCCTGCATCGGCATAACAGGGGCGGACGATTCATAGGGGACCCATACGCTAAGATCTCTGACAGAATGCTACCCAAACAAGTCTTTATAAGACATTTTAGAATTGATATTCCTGAAAGGAGCATATGGTCTACTAACTCTTGGAATCCAGAACCAGGATCTCAAGTGTGGTTTACTGATGGCTCAAAACAGACCAATGGGGATACTGGTGCGGGGATTTTCGGTCCGAATTTCCAACGCGCACTACCTTTGGGGAAATCCTCATCGATATTTCAGGCAGAACTTTATGCCATATATATATGTGTGTCCGAATGTTTACGTAGGTGCACAAAAAGGACAAACATATATATACTATCTGACAGTCAAGCAGCATTGAAGGCTTTATCAGCCTACGATGTATCTTCGAAACTTGTCATGGATTGTATTCTTTCCCTAAACGAACTAGGCCGTAACAATGAACTTACTCTCAGTTGGGTCCCGGGCCATGAGGGGCACCTGGGCAACGAACGGGCAGACTGTTTGGCCAATCGTGGTGCAAGTCGCCCTTTTATCGGTCCGGAACCCTTCTGTGGTTTGCCCATTGGGCATATCAGGGAAAGTTTACGATCATGGAGAGAATCTGAATTTGCCAATCACTGGAACCATTGTTCTGGACAGCGTCAGGCAAAAAGATTTATCTCTCCATCCCCTGGGGTATCTAAACGACTACTAAATCTCGACAAAAAGGATCTAAGGATTCTAACTGGTTACCTCACTGGACATTGTAATCTTCGCTATCAACTTAGGAAGAAAAATTTATCGGACACTGAAATATGTAGATTCTGTGAAATTGACGCCGAAACGGCGGAACACATCCTTTGTGAGTGCCCAAGACTCAACATCAGACGAATTCGACATCTAGGGCGACATTCATTAACTCCAAGTGACATATGGGAATCCATGCCAAATAGGATACTTGGCTTTATCAAAAGCCTTAACTTATAGGGCAACTGCTAGGCTGCACAAAAGATCATATTGGTCGCAGTGCATAGGGCCTTTTCTAATCTAATCTAAATATAAGCTCTTTTAAAAGCTCAAAGGAGCAAATTTTAATTTAAAACAAGTAGTAAAGTTAAATTCGACTTACAATTAGCCGAATCTATAAATACCCTCCATATTTTTGAGTGACAAAAATACGTTGTAAAATATTTTTGTGACTTACTAATGTTTTTAAAACATGTTTAACGGGTTTTCAACATGCACTCAAAAAAAAAAACTGTAATGTTAGCAAAAAAAGCTTGTAAACCTACAAGAAAATTTGCTGATTTTAAACCCACAATTTTTTTGCTAAAGTTAACAAGACAACCCGACATTTAAAATCCTACTGAAGATGACACTAACTGGGGTGTTTGAAACCGGTATAGGAAATACCAGAAATGTCTATAATTTTTAGGAATTCAATTTTTCTTCTGCATTTTTTCAACTTGAACCCTTATAACAAATATAATTAGAGCCCGTGCTCGATCTGTACTTACAGAAAAAATCAAATAAAATTAGCAAAAATGTTTTGCCAATAATTAGTTAACTAAATTTTTTTTTTTTTTTTGAACTTAGTTCATACACATCTGAGGACCCCAATTGGGTTCGGACCCGATAGGTCCAGACCCCGATGGGCCTAGACCTAGTTGGGTTCCTTAAAAATCGTCATAGTTTTTGATCCAAAATATGTGTCCGTTTCGCTCTACCTTGCTTAGTTTTTGAGATACGTGGTTATAGGGACCACTGGGGTCTTGAAAATTAAAATACTCGATAACTTCAAAAATATTGCTCGGAGAGCTTTTGACTATTTTGCGGTCTCTTTCTACGTGTTGAGAGCTACAAAAATGCTTTTGGACTTTTTGTTGTGTCGGCAATATTTACCGAGATATGAGCATTTTAAAATATTCGGGAATGATAACTTTTTTGGATCCAAAAATAGGGCCCACTAGGGTCCACACATGTGAAGAGGACCGGCGATACTATGGAGAGCCCGAGAACCAAAAATGGCCTCCATTTTGCTCTATCTGGCTTAGTTTCCAAGATAGCGACATTTTAAGTTTTTTGAAAATAAAAAAAAATTTACAATTTATTTTTGCTATTATTAGCAAAAAAAGCTTGTAAAAATTTGGTCAACTCAATTTTAAATCTAGCAAAAAAAATTAGTTCAAAATTTGTTTAAAATTGCTAATGCGCTAAATGAAGTTTACAAGATATTTTTGCTAACATGCTAATCTCAACTAAAAATTTGCTAAAAGTTAGCTAACCAGCATTAGCAAAAAAAAAAATAGTAAATCTACTATTGTATTATTTTGAGTGTGTTAATTTAAGGTGAAACTAATCTGAAATTCACGGTTTTGTTAATAACTTTTGAATTACTGGACCGATTTGGCTGAAATTCAATACGAACCAGGCCAGGGGAACGACAAAAATATATGCCAAGCTCCAACATCCTCAGAATTGCCTTTCGAAAGTTACCGTGTTTTTAATCTCGTAAATTCACAAAAAACCCTTGTCGAAATTCAGTCTTTTGCCCATAACTTTTCAACAACTGGACCGATTTCGCTGGATTGCAATACCAACCTGCCCAGGTAAATGTCCAACATATATGCCAAACTTCAGGAGCCTTTGTAAAGTATTTTAAAAGTTAGCGTGTTTTCAACAGACAGACGGAAGGACATCGCTAGATCGTCCGAAAATCGGTCGAGGATTATGAATATATAGGGTGTTTTTTTTACTGTTACCGAACTTTAAATTGAAATAAAGTAAGGAAAAATATTTTTAGTATCAAACAAACGGACTTTATTGGATAGATAATTTCATGACATTAATGTTTAAAAATTATTAGGAGCCATATCGATACCAAAAATGGCTCGTACATGGAGTAGTCTGAACCTCCCGTTTTTTCGAATTTCACCAATAACTTGTCGAAGGTTTATTTCCAGGTGTTTAATTGTCTCTAATTTATCGGAAATGACAAGTTACTTCACATAGCCCCACAGAAAATAATCCAATGGGGTTAAATCGAACGATATTGGTAACCAATTAATAGGGTCTTTGAATAAAATTTAAGTTCGACGAAAAGAACCATTTTTTGATAAAAAATGTCTACAATTTGGAAGCGTTGCTCTTGCGTAAGTCTTTGCATGATAAAATGTCAAACCATACTTTACAAAAAACAACTATCAGCAGTTAGATCGGTTGTCAAATAAAGTAGTATTAACAATTCAAAGTTGTGAACCTCTAAAAAAAACACCCTATATATACTTGATGGGGTCCTAGACCAACATTTCGAGGTGTTACAAACGGAATGACAAACCTATATATACCCTCTATCAGTAGAGTGGAGGGTATAAGGATTTTTTTTCCAAAAAAAAATAATATTCCTGTTTACAATTAAATAAAAATTTGCATATAGTAGTATGATTCAAAGCAAAAATTTTTTGTGAAGGCATAGACCCCTAAATTATTTTGTCAGACGTATGATTAATATTAAATTTATACCAAATATCACTCATTCGTCCAGTAATTGCCACTCTTAAATGCAAAATTTTACGAAAATTTATGAAAATTCTTTTTAGAAATCGAAAATTTTCTATAATAAAATTTGCGATATAAAATTCATAAATCTTAAAATTTCTCTAAACAAAAATTTATAACTAGTTACAACCTCAATCAAATATTTCTAGTTACAACCTCAATCAAATTTTCCACATAAAAAACTCTTCCTTAACCCAATATGATTAATAAAGAAAAAAACCTTCTAACTAGCGAAACTCTCTCAAAATCTAAAAAATATAAAAAAATGATTGTCTTTGATCAAGTTCAATGTTTCGATCTGAACTTGTTTTTCTATGTAAATGCGTCAATATTATAATAATTTTCAATATTTATTTTAATTTATTATTCTTTGTTCATTTTAAATAATTTGTAATTAATTAATATTACAAATTTATACTTGTTGTATTATTAATATGATTGTTATAATTTGTTTAACGTAATTATCAGTTATATATTTTTTTAATAGCAAAATAAACAAGAGTGCAGTACTGGCCAATGCCGAATCTTGAAATGCCCTACAAGTGAATTTAAATAATAAATTAATAAACTTTAAAAAAAGGGAAGGAGAAAGAAGTGGTCACTGTGATACCTAACCCAGCGTTTTAAAAATTTTCTAGAGGACAACCCAACTACAGCAACACAAAAAGTACGATTACTGCGAAAGCTCTGAGGAGACGAGCAAAAGCATCACATACACCAAATGCTTGTTTTATTAAGATGAGTGAAACGTGCCAAACACGATTAATAGCCTTAAAAATAAACAGACCAACAACCTTACTCTCGCCAAGCCAATGAATGGATTGACTCCGCCGTTCGGAGAGAAACGCCAATAATCCACCGTTGAACGACCCCTATGGAAACCATACAGTCGATCATTTAACATGACCTTGTGCACTAAAAAGTTCACAAGATAGTAGTTAACCATACTCTCCATGAATTTTGAGAGCGCAAAGCAAATGAAAATTTGGCGATAATTATCCGGTTACGAGACCTTGCCTTTCTTGGGATTTAAAAGTTTAAGTTTAAGTCTAGACCGAAATATTCATAAGTTACAAAAGGAATGACAAACATAGTAGCTTCAATAATAAGTGTAGGGTAGAGAAAAAATACGTTAACACTTCCCTAGTATAGCAACAAAGAAAATGTAAATATACACTCAACAAAAAAGAAATACAAGTTAAAAAGAGCTCTAAAATTTTCAGGAACATTTTCTTATGTTGAACCCACAATTGAGCTATTCAAAAGCCAGTGTGATTAAATCCAATTTTCTTTTTTATACCCTCCACTCTAGTGATAGAGGGTATATATAAGTTTGTCATTCCGTTTGTAACACCTCGAAATATTGGTCTAGGATCCCATAAAGTATATATATTTATGATCCTCGATCGATTTTAAGTCGATCTAGCGATGTCCGTCCGTCCGTCTGTCTGTCCGTCCGTAGAAAACACGCTATCTTTTGAAAGACTTTACAGAGGCTACTGAAGTTTGACATATATGTTGGTCATTTACCTGGTCAGGTTGGTATTGCAATCCAATTTTGGGCAAGGGTGTTTCGCGAATTTACGAGATAAAAACCACGATAACTTTCGAAAGACAATAATGAGATTGCTGAAGCTTGACATGTATCTTTGCCGTTTCCCAGGTCTGTTTGGTATTAAATTTCAGCTCAAGCGGTCCAGTGGTTCAAAAGTTATAAGCAAAACCCTGAATTTCAGATTAGTTTCATCTTAAATGCCACGTGTTTAACAAGTTTTAAAAGCATTGGTGGTAACTAAACAATGCTTTTCAAACTCGTTTAATTTTAAAGCAATGCTTTTTAAACTTGTTTAGTTGTAAAAGCATTGGTAAATTAAAAATTACACTCGAACAAAATTTTACACTCAAAAAAAATTTACAACCAAAAAAAATTTTACAATCAAAAAAAAATTTTACACTAAAAAAAAAAATTAGTTTTTTTTTACAGAAATGACAATAATTTGTGGACATACGTACGTGCATTCACTCAGAAATATTTTTACAGTAAAAAAAACATTACATAAAAAAAAAAATAGTAATTTTTTTTTTTTTTTTAATGACAAAAAAAGAGTTTTTTACTCAAAATAAAATATTTCTAATCAAAATTGTTTATTTTTTCACGTGAAAAATGTACTATCCTTTAACAAATGCATTGTGGAGGGTATTCATAAATTCGGCAAAGTCGAATTTAACTTTTCTACTTGTTTTATTATTTATCATAAAATATTTATGTAAAAAATATTATAACGTTCCTATTAAATTGCCACAGCTAAAAAGCGCTTTCGCTTTTACTACTAAAAATATTAATAACACAAAATTTCAGAAGCCAATCAACTTTACTCCACAAGAAATTTGTAAATCTATATAAATCAAAATCAAATGTCATTCATTGGTAATCGCATTACTTGAGAACGGAAAGACCGATTTGGCTAATTTTTTTTTAATATTCGTCAGAAAAAAAATTGCCGGTCTAGCCGTATAAATTTAAATTTATTCGAAATAGCAGAACAGCTGGACCGATTTGGCTAATTTATATTTTAAATTATTTGTCTTTTTCCAAATCAAGTTTTTAAGAAAAGAAAATTGACCAAACCTACTTTTACGCCCACCTTTTTTGATATATCTAAAATCGAACAATCGGCTGGACCGTTTCGATTATTTTTTTTATTATCCAACTGAAGTTTTTTCCACGCCCACAAAAGTGGGTGAGTCAAAATGAATTACATTTACTGAGTCCCTGCGTTCAAGTGTAGGACATTGAACCAAGGACCATAGAGTATTAAAGGATCCCGAACTTTCAAGTTTGTGGAAATCACTTGGTCCATCTCGTCCAACTTGTCTAACTTATCAGTACCAAGGACCATAGAAGTATATAGGATGTCCAGAATGTCAAGTTTGTGATAATCACGAGACCCCTCGTTGCTCAACTTGCTCAAATTGCAACTTGCTCAACTTGCTATGACGTAACAGGGGCCGTGTGGACTGTCCACAAGACCCCTGAACATTAACCACGTAAGCGTTCAAAACAAAGAAATCGAAATTTGGCAAACATTTTGAAAAATTTTCGATTTTAATTTTGAAAAAATGAGGAATGTTAAGAAAAATTCCAAAAAAATTATTGAAAATACAAAGAAGAACCAAAAATGAATATTTATGGTGGAAAAAAAATAAAAAAATAAAGAAAATTTTTTAGGTTTTCAAAAAGAAGAGAAAAGGCTTAAAAAGATTTATAAATCAAATCCGTTCAAATTCTGATTAATTTTTATTAAAAATAATAATTGTTTTATTCGACCTTTAAAATATTATATTTTGAGGATGTTTATTCTGGCTCAAGGTCATTATTTTCTTTACTAATTAAAACCATGTATTCTCATAGCATAATTTTCAAGAAAATTATATATATATATTTTTTTTCAAATTCCATTGTCAAGATTATTTAACAACAAGTAAAAAAGTTAAATTCGGCCTTGCCGAATGTAGTGATACCCTCCACAATTTCAAAAAGATTATTGCAAAAAACTTTATTTAAAAGGAAATTACTTTTGAAAAAAAAAATTTTTTGAAAAAAAAATTTCCGCGAAAAAAAATTTTGGAAAAAAAAAAAAATCCGCGATTTTTTTTCTTTTTTGTCAAAAAATATGTTCGTACTTGTTTAAATACCATTTGGTGTTCAATTATGTTCACATATGTCAACCAGAAGCCGAATTAAAGCTTTTTGTATTTTTAGGTTATGTTGAATGTACTGAAATTTTTGAGGTGTGCTTATATTTTCGTTCATAACTTTTGAACCGCTGAACCGATATCGCTCAAATGCAATACCAAACTTCTCGGGAGAACTTCCAATAAATATGTTAAGTTTCAGTCATATCTGTGCAATATTTTGTCCGCGACAGCATTTTCCACAGACAGACAGACAGACAGACGGACAGACGGACAGACGGACATCGCTAGAATGTCTTAAAATCGATCGGGCATCATGAATATATATACTTTATGGGGTCCCAGATCGATATTTCGATGAGTTACAAACGGAATGACAAACTTATATATACCCTCTATCACTAAGTGGAGGGTATAAAAAATAGAAACGATTTACTACAAAGTAGCAAACGAGTCTAATGAGAAAATCGTTCGTGCACAAACTAAAGTATTAATACATATTCGCCTCTATTTACAATGAGAATTAGAAACACGAAGAAATTGTACAATACTAATAAGGCAACGATTGTCAATAACCAACAAAAATATTTAAAACAATTTTACATTCTTTTCAGGACGACAAATTATTAAAAAAAAAGAGTAAAAATTTTGTGGAACGAAATTTAAAAAAAAATTTTGTGGAAAGAAATTTAAAAATTAAAAAAACCTAAAAAAAAATCAATTCTGAAGTTCATGGGATTCGAACCTGAGACCAACTGTTTGTAAGGTCTACCACCTAGCAACTCCTCTAAGTTATACTATAAAAAACTATGGATATTGAAATCCAATATCCGTCCTTTTCAGGACGACAAATTATTTTTATAAATCTTTTTAAGCCTTTTTTTTCTCTTCTTTTTGAAAACCTAAAAAATTTTCTTTCTTTTTTCCCCCCATAAATATTCATTTTTGGTTCTTCTTTGTATTTTCAATAATTTTTTTTGGAATTTTTCTTAATATTCCTCATTTTTTCAAAATTAAAATCGAAAATTTTTCAAAATGTTTGCCAAATTTCGATTTCTTTGTGTTGAACGTTCACGTGGTTAATGTTAAGGGGTCTTGTGGACAGTCCACACGGCCCCTGTTACGTCATAGCAAGTTGAGCAAGTTGGGCAAGTTGAGCAACAAAGGGTATCGTGATTATCACAAACTTGACATTCTGGACATCTTATATACTTCTATGGTCCTTGTCTCAGGTTCAAATCCCATGAGTGTTAAGTTTTTTTCTTATTTTTTTTTTTATTTTTTTTTAATTGTTTTTTTTTATTTTTTTTTTTTTATTATTTAAATTTTCTTGTTTTTAATTTTTTTCTTTTGATTTTTTTTTATTTTCTTTAGCATTATAAATTAATTTAATTTTTTCGTTTTTATTTTTTTTTTTTGCCTTCAATATTAATTTTTTGTTGTTTTTTATATTTTTAATATTTTTTTTTGGAATTTTTCTTATTTTTTTCAAAATTTTAATCGACAATTTTGTTAAATGTTTGCCAAATTTCGATTTATTTTGATTAACCCATTCCAGAGTTAATGTTAACAGTCCTCGTGGCCAGTCCACCAGGTACTGCTAAGGTGGACGAGATGGACGAGACGGACCAAAAAAAATGTCAAATCAGTGTTGGCAACCGTTACCCTTTCAATACCGTTACCGATTAAAAACCCTTTAATATTGACTACCGTTACCGTTACCAATACCGAAATAAAAAATTTTAAATACCGTTACCGATTAAAAACCATTACCTTTATTCGGACTTTTACCGGTATTATATCGGTTTTGTTTCGGTTGTCTTAATATTACTTTTTTTTAGTTTTTTTGCAGATAAAAATCAAATTAAAATATTTTTAATGTTGGTAAAATAAATAATTTTGTATTCATTGTAAACCGGATTGTCATTTGGGCAAAAGCAATGAAAAAGTCTGTCCAACAAATGATCACATTCGCAATTTTCTAAATTATGTGGAAATCGGTCCAACCAATGATCACATTCGCTATTTCCCTAAAAATTTCTGAAGAAAAAAGTGAGCGCCACGACAAACCTGATTCGCTCAAGTTTTGCTGGCGTTGTCATCCACGCAGGTAAGCGTGGAGAGTCGTACAGTCTGAAGAAACACTCTGTCGGAAAATCCGTAAAACAACTTTCAGTTTGAATTAGAAAGCTTT
The DNA here is from genome assembly GCA_963921195.1 of Pegoplata infirma. Taxonomy (NCBI): domain Eukaryota; kingdom Metazoa; phylum Arthropoda; class Insecta; order Diptera; family Anthomyiidae; genus Pegoplata; species Pegoplata infirma. The sequence goes on along the minus strand of OY992540.1, from coordinate 142,862,536 downwards.
TACCAGATTTTTCTGCTATAATGAATACTTCTAACTTAATTCTCTGTCATTAAGTTTTAAAAAATAACAGACATTTTTCTGTGTTTTACTGACTCTGTTTGCTTATTTTAAAAAATATTTTTGTTAAAATTTTAGCAGATTATATTGTAATTTTACCAAAAAATTTGTTGGCATTTTTTTAATTTTTGTTTAATTTAAACGATTAAAACTAAAAATTAATCAAATGTGAAAGAATCAGCTGATTATTTTAATAATTTTACAGTAATTGTCTTGTTTGTAAGAACATTTTCTAGAAAAAAAATTAAAAAAATTTGAAAAGTTTATTGAAATTAAAAACTTCGCTTTTTTTACAACAGTTTTTAACAAAAATAAGTATTTTTTACTTTAATAAAATATAATTTCGATGTTCAGGCTGTTTATTTGAAATCAGAAGATTTTTCAACTTAAAGCCGCAGATTTATCTGTGGTCTTGACGCTTTTTTCTGCAGACTCTGCTAAAACCATCAGATTTCTTAAATGGCTCAAAGTTCAGATATTACTGCTGATTGTGCGGAGAAGTCTTATAAACACGTAAAAAATCAATGATTTATTTGTTGAATTACAATATTCCGTGAATACTTTAATTTAATTCTGTGTTAATTAATTAAAGTATTAAGTACTTCTATATAATTATATGTTGAAATGCACAACATTTTTCAGTTTTTAAGTGTTTTTAAAAAATTTGTGACTTTTTAACATGTTGGGTAAATTTTATTCATAATACCGGTACGTACCGGTATCGTTGTTTCGGTAACGGTTAACCGTTACCTAAATAATCAAAAATACCGTTACCTATACCGTTACCGATATAAAAAATATGTAATACCAATACCGTTACCTATACCGTTATTCGTTTCGGTTGCCAACCCTGTGTCAAATTATGCTGAACTTTAAATTTTGCTGAAAATTTTGAAAGATTTTTGAAATTTTAGTTTTAGTTTCGTGAGTGTGATTCAACGCGAGTATGAGTGAAGCTTGCGTGAGTGAACGTGAGTGTGAGTTGTATTAAATTTACTCACGTGATTGTGAGTGAGTGTGAATAGAAAAATTATGCTCGTGAGTGAATGTGCGTGATTCAAAAATTCCTGTCGTAGGCGTGAGTGAGTGTGAGTCAAAAATCACTCACGCGCCCATCTCTTATTTTAATTGATGCACCTTTCTTACCTTTTATAGATAAATGTCACTTATTACAGAATTTTTCTTAAAAAAAAACTCACCTGAAAATAAAATAATAAAAAAAAAAAACAAATTACTAATTTTGTAAAAAAAAGTTTTAAAAATAATAAAAACAAAAAAGTTAAAGTCGGTCAAGACCGACCATATGATACCCTACATCAGTGTTTTCCGGAAAATGGGTACCAAGTCCAAATATGGACCGATTGGATCTATCTTTTGTTAGATCTTATTTTAGTCTAGAAAACACGCACAGAACCAATTTTAGTGGAATTGCATTATTTTTTTGCCAATAGACCATTTAACTGAATATTGGTCGAAATTTTTAAATGGAGGACTAAGTCCAATTATATTCCGATTTGATAAGGTTACTAAAGTACACGTTTAACACCTAAAAATAAAATTTTTATCAAATATTTCCATTTTAATGAATTTTGAGGGAATTATGTAAATATGAGGAGGGTGGTTTGTATGGGGACTACCAGAAGGACTGACCCGATTCCTTTGAAATTTGAAATGATGATTTGTGCATACAAATTAAAAGCATGATTACCTGCTAAATTTCAAAGCGGTATCTCATGTAATAAGGTTATTAGAGTCATTTAAGCCTAATGCAAAGAGGGCGTTTGTATGGTGGCTAGGTCTTAATATGGACCGATCTTTTTCAATTTCAATAGGCTTAGTCCTTGGAACAAAAGATGCTTAAGTTTATAATTTAAATTGATTGAAATAAATCGACTCAAATAGTAATTCTGAGTCGAACAGTACTACTTGAAGGTAGATCTAGGACCAATATTTCGGGTAGTTACAAACATCAGCATAAACTCATTATACCCTGTACCAAAGAGTGGTGCAGGGTATAATTACCACAAAACTAATGCAAACAAGTGATAGTGTCAAATTCGGCTGTACCGAATCTTCTTCTTCCAAAATGCGCCACGGAAAGTTTAATTGACAGATCACCGAATGTCCTTTTAACACTATTAAAATTTTAGGGAGGAGTTTTTTCGTATTGTTGAGCAATAAATTTGTTAAAGTTTGTTAGAAAGCCAAATATTAGACGTTGGGGAAATTTTCCCCATCGCCATAAAAGTTACAAGTCATCTATTACACTGTACGACAAAATTCAACTTTTGGTTGCACCCATGATCGGGACCAAAAAATTATAAAAATAGAGGTAAAAAAGATACCCGTGTCTCCCAGTTTTTCTAGATCAATTCGTTTTCGCGTTTTATTAGCAAATCAATATTTTGTATATATTCGAGTTTCAATCACTTGGGGAATTGAGGATTACACACGCAACAATTAATCGTGATAGCTTAAATTTTGCTGAAATACTTGTAAATAGTGTCAGATAAAATGTGCAAAACATGAGGAAGATCGGTACACGGGCTTAAAAGTTATGAAGAATTATCTCAAATTTGGATGTTTTTGTGCATGTTTGTATACCTTCTATTTAGTGATATAGGGTTCAAAATACTCTAACTTTTGAAAGACAATTTGGATGCTCCTAAAGTTTGGCATATATATTTGTTATTTACCTGGCCAGGTTGGTATTGAATTTCGAGGCCAGGTTGGTATTGAATTTCAGAAGTTATGATCAAAATCATCTTGAATTCCGTAATTCAAAAAAACCCTAAATGCTCTTTTAAAATATTGGTATGCCACAAATATATTTTACAAAGTAATTTTATAGCTAAAAAAATGTTTACAAACGGAAAAATAGTACACTTAAAAAAATTGTACACTCAAAAAAAATTTTCACTCAAAAAAAAAAAATATTCTCAAATTTTTTTTTTTACAAAAATTATAAAAAAGAGTTTTTTAATGCAAATAATTTTGTTTTCACGTTAGAAAAATTACTATCACTTAAAAGGGGCTAATGGAGGGTATGCATGGATTCAGCCAAGTCGTTTTTAACTATTCTGGTTGTTTGTTAGTGGCAATTCTAAAGAAAATTGTGGCAACTCTGAGAAAGTTTTAAATTTTTTTTTTTGAAATGCACACATCTTATTTTTGTTGCCATCATAGACAATTTGGGTGGACAAAAATGTTTGAGTGTAACATTTTTTTGAGTGTACTTTTTTGCGTGTAAAATTTTTTTGAGTGTATTTTTTTTCGAGCGATAAAATTACTTTGTAAAATATTTTTGTGGCATAGCAATATTTTTTAAAGAGCATTTAAAGTTTTTTTGAAAGAGGGAATTCAAGATGATTTCTAGTCGAAATTCACAGTTTTGATCATAACTTCTGAAACACTGGATCGATTTTCTCGAAATTTAATACCAACGTGGCCAGGGAAATAACAAATGCATATGCCAAACTTAAGGAGCATCCAAACTGTCTTTCAAAAGTTACCGTATTTTTAACCCTATATCATTTAAAAGAGGGTATAAAAACATGTGAAAAAACGTCCAAATTTGAGAAATTTCTTCATAACTTTTAAACCAATGGACCGATTTTCCTCATGTTTCGCACATTTTATCTGATACTATTTGCAAGTTTTTCAGCTTAATTTAAGCCATCACGATTAACTCTTGCGCGCGTAATCCTCACTTCCCCAAGTGATTAAAACTCGAATATATACAAAATATTGATTTGCTAATAAAACGCGAAAACGAATTGATCTAGAAAAACTGGGAGACACGGGTATCTTTTTTTTACCTCTATTTTCAGAATTTTTTGGTCCCGATCATGGGTGCAAAATCGTGTCGTACAGTGTTATGATACTAACTTATGATCAGGGTAAGGAATGGCACGCGTGCCCAGGGCACATGTGCGCACATTTGGCACATAGCACATCTGAAACGTGTGCCGTGTGCCATTTATTGGCACACGGCACACGGGCCATGTGCCATGTGCTGGCACACGGCACATTTCTGGTGTGTCATGTGCCATACACATGGCACATGGCACATTTGAAATGTGCAATGTGTCCTAGTATGACACATGGCACACCTGAAATGTGCCGTGTGCCAGCACATGGCCTGTGTGCCGTGTGCCAATTATTGGCACATGGCACATTTCAGATGTTTTTTTTTCAATAATTGTTTTTAGAAATAAAGTACTTTTTTCAGAAAAAATACTACTTTTTTAGAAAAAAAGTACTTTCTAGAAAAAATAGTACCTTTTTAGAAAAATAGTACTTATTTAGAAAAAAGTAGTACTTTTTTAGAAAAAATAGTACTTTTTTAGAAAAAAAGTACTTTTTAGAAGTTATAACTTTTTTAGATGAAAAAAGTACTTTTTAGAAAAAATAGTACTTTTTTCGAAAAGTTAGTACTTTTTTTAAATAAAAATACTTTTTAGGAAATAGTACTTTAAAAAAAAATGTACTTTTTTAGAAAAAATAGTAATTTATAAAAAAAAGTACTTTTGTGGAAAAGTTAGTACTTTTTTAGCAAAATAATACTTTTTAGAAAAAAATAGTACTTTTTTTAGAAAAAAAGTACTTTTTTAGAAAAAATAGTACTTTTTAGAAAAAACAGTACTTTTTTAGAAAAAAAAGTACTTTTTAGAAAAACAAGTACTTTTTAGAAAAAATATTAAAATTAGTACTTTTTTGGAAAAAAGTACTTTTTAGAAAAAATAGTACTCTTTTAAAAAAAGGAGTACTTTTTAGAAAAAATAGTACTTTTTTTTGAAAAAAAAGTACTTTTTTAAGACAAGAAATACTTTTTAGAAAAAATAGTACTTTTTTTTAGAAAAATAGTACTTTTTTAGAAAAAAAAGTACTTTTTAGAAAAATTAGAAAAACTAGTACTTTTTAAAAAAAAAATTTACTTTTTAGAAAAAATAGTACTTTTTAGAAAAATTAGTACTTTTTTAGAAAAAAAGTACTTTTTAGAAAAAAAGTACTTTTTAGAAAAAATAGTACAGAACACAATAATTTAAAAATAACGACTATAAGTCGCCCTAAGTGGCAATCAGTATCTTTGGAAAAATGGCAACACCTAATATTTGTGTCTAAAATATAGACCATGTCTGGCAATGTTTGCAAAAATAAGTACTTAGATCAGAATTGATGAAGGAGAGGAAGAAGAATAATGATTACTAAAAATAAAAATTTGTTTACACATTACAATAACAAATCTTCTGTGAGAAAAAACAGCAACAACTACACTCGAATTGAAAAAATCAGATTTAGTTGATACTTGCTTAACAGCCTACTTGGCGTATCGGTCTAGAGTGATTGTACGTTACAAGCAGTTAATAGCAAAGTATTACAGATGATGATGAGTTCAATTCTTGTCGGCTGCGATCTGTAAATAATTTTCACATATAGAGTTTTATTGACTATTAACTAAATAAATTTGACATTAAAAGTTTTTCTGAAGATTATTATAACTGGATAATATGAAACTAGTAAGAAACAAACCAGGATGTCTAAATTTTTAGAAAAATTAAAAATTTTTCTTTCACACTTTTCTCAATTCAAAACCATATATAACAAATCAAAAAATTATAATACATAATTATAATTAGAGCCTGAGCTCGACTGTCTTTACAGAAAACAATAATTTAAAAATAACGACTATAAGTCGCCCTAAGTGGCAATCAGTACTTTTTTTTAGAAAAAATAGTACTTTTTAGAAAAAAAATAAAATATTGGAAAAGTTAGTACTTTTTTTAAAAAAAGTACTTTTTTTTAGAAAAAATAGTACTTTTAAAAAAAAAAAAGTAGTTTTTTAGAAAAAATAGTACTTTTTTAGAAAAAATAGTACTTTTTAGAAAAATCACTACTTTTTTTGGGAAAAAAGTACTTTTTAGAAGAAATAGTACTTTTTTAGAAAAAATAGTACTTTTTTAGAAAAAAAAGTACTTTTTAGATAAAAGAGTACTTTTTTAGAAAAAATAGTAGTTTTTATAAAAAACAGCACTTTTTAGAAAAAATTTTACTTTTTAGAAAAAATAGTACTTTTTTGAAAAAATAGTACTTTTTGAGAAAAAAACAGTACTTTTTAGAAAAAAAAGTACATTTTCAGAAAAGTTAGTACTTTTTTAGAAAAAAAAGTACTTTTTAGAAAAAATAGTACTTTTTTAGAAAAAAGTATTTTTTAGATAAAAAGTACTTTTTAGATAAAAAAACTTCCTTTTTTAGAAAAAATAGTACTTTTTAGAAAAAAAGTACTTATTTAGAAAAAAGTACTTCTTAAGAAAAAATAGTACTTTTTTAAAAAAATTGTACTTTTTAAGAAAAAAAAATACTTTTTTAACAAAATAGTACTTTCTAGAAAAAATAGTACCTTTTAAGAAAAAAAAAGTACTTTTTAGAAAAAAGTACTTTTTTAGAAAAAATAGTGCTTTTTCGAAAAATCTTTACTTTTTCACCTTCTTTTGAAAAAATAGTACTTTCTTACAAAAAAAGTATTTTTTTAGCAAAAAAATGCACTTTTTTAGAAAAATTAGTACTTTTAGGAAAAAAGTACTTTTTCAGAAAAATTAGTACCTTTTTTTTAGAAATTCTAGTACTTTATTTAAAAAATATTACTTTTTTAGAAAAATTATTAATTTTTTAGAAAAATTATTACTTTTTTAGAAAAATTATTACTTTTTTAGAAAAAAAGTACTTTTTTTTAAATAATAGTACTTTCTTAATAAAATAGCACTTTTTAGAAAAAACATCATATATTTTGCTCTATCTTTGCTCTATTTGTAAGATATAATTATAATACCAAATTACCGTCCTTTTGCTTTTATCTTAATTATTTAAGAAGTTATTTGCAATTTAAAAATCTAGCAAAGATAAAATTGATCTGTAATCGATTAAGTGGTTATGGAGGGGTAAAAATGACAAAAATATCATTTATTTTGCTCTATCTCGATTAGTTTTTGAGATATAAGTAAAATACCAAATTAACGTCCTTTTGCTTGTATCTTAATTATTTAAGAAGTTATTTGGAATTTAAAAATCTAGCTAAGATAAAATTGATCTGGAATCGCTAAAGTGGTTATGAAGGGGTAAAAATTACAAAAATAACATATATTTTACTCTATCTCGATTAGTTTTTGAGATATAAATAAAATACCAAATTAACGTCCTTTTGCTTGTATCTTAATTATTTAAGAAGTTATTTGCGATTTAAAAATCTAGCAGAGATAAAATTGATTTGGGATCGCTAAATGGGTTATGGAGGAGTAAAAATGGCAAAAATCTCATCTATTTTGCTCTATCTCGATTAGTTTTTGAGATATAAATAAAATACCAAATTAACGTCCTTTTACTTGTATCTTAATTATTTAAGAAGTTATTTGCAATTTAAAAATCTAGCTAAGATAAAATTGATCTGGGATGGCTAAAGTGATTATGGAGGGGTACAAATTACAAAAAAAAACATATATTTTACTCTATCTCGATTAGTTTTTGAAATATAAATAAAATACCAAATTTACGTCCTTTTGCTTGTATCTTAATTATTTAAGAAGTTATTTGCAATTTAAAAATCTAGCAGAGATAAAATTGATCTGGGATCGCTAAATGGGTTATGAAGGGGTAAAAATTACAAAAATATCATCTATTTTGCTCTATCTCGATTAGTTTTTGAGATATAGTTAAAATACCAAATTATAATATAACTAAAATACTAAAAACTAATCGAAACCCCTCCGTAGCCTTTAAGCGTTTCCAGATAATTTTTTTCTTTGTTGGATTTTTAAATTGCAAATAATTTCTTAAATAATTAAGATACAAGCAAAAGGACTTTATTTTGGTAATTTAATTGTATCTCAAAAACTTATCGAGATAGAGCAAAATATATGATATTTTTGTACTTTTTACCCCTTCATAATCACTTTAGCGATCCCAGATCAATTTTATCTTTGCTAAATTTTAAAATATGAATAACTTCTAAAATAATTAAGATACAAGCAAAAGAACGTTATTTTGGTATATTAATTATGTATATCAGAAACTAATCGATATACAACACAATAGATAATATTTTTGCCATTTTTATCCCTCCATAACCCCTTTAGCGATCCCATATATATTTCATCTTAGCTAGATTCTAAAATTGCAAATAACTTCTTAAATAATTAAGATACAGCAAAAGTACGTTAATTTGGTATTTTATTTATATCTCAAAAACTAATCGAGATAGAGCAAAATAGATGACATTTTTTCCATTTTTACCCCTCCATAACCCATTTAGCGATCCCAGATCAATTTTATCTTTGCTAGATTTTTAAATTGCAAATAACTTCTTAAATAATTAAGATACAAGCAAAAGGACGTTTATTTGGTATTTTATTTATATCTCAAAAACTAATCGAGATAGAGCAAAATAGATGATATTTTTGCCACTTTTACCCCTCCATTCAATCAATTTTATCTGTGCAATATTTTAAATTGCGAATAACTTCTTAAATAATTAAGATACAAGCAAAAGGACGTTAGTTTTATATTTACTTATATCTCAAAAACTAATCGAGATAGAGCAAAATAAATGATATTTTTGTCATTTTATAACCACTTAATCGATTACAGATCAATTTTATCTTTGCTAGATTTTTAAATTGCAAATAACTTCTTAAATAATTAAGATACAAGCAAAAGGACGTTAATTTGGTATTATAATTATATCTTACAAATAGAGCAAAGATAGAGCAAAATATATGATGTTTTTTCTAAAAAGTGCTATTTTCTAAAAAGTGCTATTTTATTAAGAAAGTACTATTTTTTTTAAAAAGTGCTATTATTTCAAAAAAAGTACTTTTTTTCTAAAAAAGTAATAATTTTTCTAAAAAAGTAATAATTTTTCTAAAAAAGTAATAATTTTTCTAAAAAAGTAATATTTTTTCAAATAAAGGTACTATTTTTTCTAGAAAGTACTATTTTGTTAAAAAAGTATTTTTTTTTTTCTTAAAAAGTACAATTTTTTTAAAAAAGTACTATTTTTTCTAAAAAGTACTTTTTTCTAAAAAAGTACTTTTTTTCTAAAAAGTACTATTTTTTCTAAAAAGTACGTTTTTTTATCTAAAAAGTAATTTTTTTATCTAAAAAGTACCTTTTTTCTAAAAAAGTACTATTTTTTCTAAAAAGTACTTTTTTTCTAAAAAAGTACTAACTTTTCCGAAAATGTACTTTTTTTCTAAAAAGTACTGTTTTTTCTAAAAAAGTACTATTTTTTCAAAAAAGTACCATTTTTTCTAAAAAAGTACTCTTTTATCTAAAAAGTACTTTTTTTCTAAAAAAGTACTATTTTTTTTTTAAACGACCTTTTTTTCTAAAAAAAGTACTAACTTTTCCAAAAAAGTATTTTTTTTTTCCAAAAAAGTATTTTTTTTTTCTAAAAATAGTATTTTTTCTAAAAAGTACTATTTTTTCTAAAAAGTACTATTTTTTCAAAAAAAGTACTATTTTTTCTAAAAAAGTACTATTTTTAGTAAAAAGTACTTTTTTTTCTTAAAAAGTACTATTTGTTCTAAAAAGTACTTTTTTTCTAAAAAAGTACTTTTTTTCTAAAAAAGTACTATTTTTTCTAAAAAGGTATTTTTTTCTAAAAAAGTAAATTTTTTTTCTAAAAAGTACTTTTTTTCTAAAAAAGTAATTTTTTTTCTAAAAAGTACTTTTTTCTAAAAAGTACTATTTTTTCTAAAGAAGTACTATCTTTTCTAAAAAGTACTTTTTTTCTAAAAAAGGACTAATTTTTCTAAAAAGTACTATTTTTTCAAAAAAGTACTATTTTTTATAAAAATATTAAATTTTTTTCTAAAAAAGTAAATTTTTTTCTAAAAGAGTAAAATTTTTTCTAAAAAGTACTTTTTTTTCTAAAAAAACACTTTTTTGCTAAAAAAAAGTGAAATTTTTTCTAAAAAAGTACTAACTTTTCCAAAAAAATCCTTTTTTTCCAAAAAGGTACTATTTTTTCAAAAAAAGTACTATTTTTTCTAAAAAAGTAAATTTTTTTCTGAAAAGTACTATTTCTTCTAAAAAAAGTACTATTTTTTTCTTAAAAGTACTATTTTTCTATAAAGTACTATTTTTCAAAAAAGTACTATTTTTCAAAAAAGTACTATTTTTTCTAAAAACAGTAAATTTTTTTCTAAAAAAGTACTTTTTTTCTAAAAAAAATTAAATTTTTTCTAAAAAGTACTATTTTAAAAAAAAAAAAAAATACTTTTTTTATCCAAAAAGTACTTTTTTTTCTTAGGAAGTACTATTTTTTCTAAAAAAGTACTTTTTTTCTTATCCAAAAAGTACTTTTTTTTCTTAGAAAGTACTATTTTTTCTAAAAAAGTACTTTTTTTCTTAAAAAGTTAAATTTTTTCTAAAAAGTAGTATTTTTTCTAAAAAAAGTAGTATTTTTTCTGAAAAAAGTATTTTATTTCTAAAAACAATTATTCAAAAAAAAAACATCTTAAATGTGCCATGTGCCAATAATTGGTACACGGCACACAGGCCATGTGCCATGTGCTGGCACACGGCACATTTCAGATGTGCCATGTGTCATACTAGAACACATTGCACATTTCAAATGTGCCATGTGCCATATGTATGGCACATGACACACCAGAAATGTGCCGTGTGTCAGCACATGGCACACGGCCCATGTGTCGTGTGCCATGATATGGGCACACGACACATTAGTAAAATGTGATGTGCAGCACATGTGTGTGCCATTGCTTACCCTGCTTATGATATAAACTTTAATTAGACAATTTTAACATTATTTGTAATAATTTTTTAATCCACGCCTACAAAAGGGGCGGGCAAAAAAAAAATAATTTTTCTTCAAGAAGGAACTTCAGGAGTCAAGCTCATATAGTTTGGACTGCATTGTAGTTTCAACAAAAAGACAGACTGAAATTCATAGAATGTCTTAAAATCTATCATGGATCAATAATATATATTTTATGGGTCCCTGACCGATATTTCGATGCGTTGCTCATAGAATGATAGAGTGATACTGCAGTTGGAGGGTATAAAAAACATTTTAGAAAAAAGTGTCTCTTAAAATCTTTATTAATTAATTTAAACATTTTGCTATTTAAAGTTTTTTTGTATTAAAATTATAAAGTTTTCTTTTTTCCAAATTATGTGTGTCTTGTGATAAAATGCAAACTGCCAGCAATATGCAATAAGTTAACTAACGCCTACAATTTGTACCCAAACCCACGCAGCAAAATTCTTCTTCAACGGCAGGCACACAACACAAGTGTCATAAAATGATAAAAGAATGTTGGGAAGTTTAAAGCGTTTGTAACACACTTAGGTAATTGAGAAGAAAGAATAAGTATTAGGGAAATTTTTTTATTTATTGGATCTTACTGTATCTATTCTACAAAATTATATATTAACCCCACTGCTAAAGGAAAAACAGATTCCAAAACTGATTAATAAAAGAAGAAACAGACCAAAATTTCAAAAAGAAAAAAATAGAAAAAAAGAAAGAAGAAATTTTCTAAAAAAAATTCTCGAAATCCGAAAATTTTTCATAGAAAAAAAAAAATTTTTATAGGGAAAATTTTTAAAGGAAAAAATGTGACTTAATCTGAAAATTTTCCAGTTGTCGGTTAGGTTGAAATTTAAAATTATATATAAAAACAATTGATCATGGGATCAAAAATGGGATCAAAATTATTATTTTAATTTTATATTAGAATATGGAAACCCTATTGATAAAGTTAATTCGGGTACGCTTAATTCAATGGTGATAGCCGTTTTTCGAAGTTAGAGCTCGTATTCGCGATATTCGCGATTTAAAATTTCGATGCTCAAGTACAATAAAAACGATATTTTTAATGTTTTGCGATAATTTTTTTAATTTAAAACCATTCAAGTCTGTTAAACTAAAACAACAAACCATAATACCGTGAATTTTTCGCGAAATAAATTTTTTGTTCGCGAAAAATATTTATTTTCGTGAAAAAATTGGTTAAATACAAATATTTTTAGTTTGATTTGAATTTACGACAGCCATCTGATAAAGCTAGTTTGTGTACACTAAATCCCATTGTTATATCAGTTTTTTTAAAGTTAGCGTATGTATTAGCGATATTCGCGATTATTTTTTTTTATTTGTAAGTAAAAAAAACTTTTTTTTTTTCATATTATTTAGACAATTGCTGAATTTTTATCAGCTAAACTCTATTGAATATACAAAAAAAAAAGTTATTCGCGTAAATTTTTTTTCGCGAATTTTTTTTTGAGAAATTTTTTTCCAATTTTTTTTTATTTTGCTATTAATTTATGAAAATGACTAGAATACGATACAAAATTAAAAAAAAAGAAAAAAATCGTGGATTTTTTTTTGTTTTTTTTGCGTAAAATTTTTTTTTTTGCGAAAAAAACAATGGTTTTAGTAAATTTATATTTAAAAACTATCCCAAAATCATAAAAATTATTTGAATTACAATTGATCTTTTACAAATAATAACACTGTGATCGAATTTCACACTTTTTTTTTAACAAGCTGGGCACCCTACTGGTAAAGTTAATTTGAGTACGCTAAATTTAATGGTGCTAGCCGTGGTTTGATTTGAATTTACGACAGCCATCTGGTGAAGCTAGTTCGTGTGAATTAAATCCCCTTGTAATATCAGTTTTTTCAAAGTTAGCGTATGTATTAGCGATATTCGCGATTATTTTTTTTTTTTATTTTTAAGTACAAAAAAATATTTTTTTCATATTATTTAGACAATTCCTAAATTTTTATCATCTAAACTCTATAGAATATACAAAAAAAAAATTTATTCGCGAAAATTTCTTTTCGGGAATTTTTTTTTTTTTAATTTTTTTTTATTTTGCTATTAATTTATGAAAATGTCTAGAATACGATACATTACAGACACAAAATTTAAAAAAAAAAAAATTTTTTGGGGCTTTTTTTTTTTGCGTAAAATTTTTTTTTCGCGAAAAAAACAATGGATTTTGTAAAATTATATTTAAAAACTGTCCCAAAAGCATAAAAATTAATTTTTTTACAGACACAAAATTTCTCAAAAAAAAAATTGTTCGCGGATATTTTTTTCTCGCGGGATTTTTATTTTCTCGCGGATTTTTTTTTTTTTTTTTGCGTAATATTTTTTTTCGCGAAAAAAACAATGGATTTTGTAAATTTATATTTAAAAACTATCTCAAAAGCATAAAAAAATAATTTTTTGTAGTACCTAGGATTTACAATTTTAAATCGCGAATACGAGCGCTAACTTCGAAAAACGGCTAGCACCATTAAATTCAGCGTACCCGAATAAACTGTACCAGCAGGGTGACCAGCTTGATAATTTTTGCGACTAGCACAGTGTAGTTAATCTTTAACAAGTTACAATTGAGTTTTTACACATTTTAAACACAGAAAAAAATATAAAAAAATAATTGAGTAAATTTTGAATACTATTGAGTAAAAAATTACTCAATTTTGCACCAGTAAACGATTTAATAGTATTGAGTAAATTTTTAATAAAATTAATAAAATGTTTGAAAAAAATTTGAGTAAATTTTTAATTGACACAATTAAAAATTTACTCAAAATTTATCTATTTATTTTTTTATTAGTTTAAAAAAGTTTTAAATCTTTTTACAACAACAAAAAAACAAAAAACTTGTTTTTTCAAACTTTATCAAAAACATAGGAAAATTTTATCAAGACGATTACAAACTTTTATATACATACACAAAAAACTATAAACTAAACGAGAATTCAAAAACTATGAGAGTTTAAAAAAATTAAAAAAAACTATTAAATTTTTATTAAATTATTTACTTAAATTGTTTTTAAAATTTTTAAATAAATTTTCAATTGCGTCAATTAAAAAATTACTAAATTTTTGTTTTTAAATTTAAAAAAGTGATTACTCAAATTTGTTTTCTCCATATTTTTTTTTTTTTTTGTGAAGGATCTCATACGAATGGCAAAGTGATAAATTGATAGTTTTCCAAAAGGGTATTCTAAATTCGTTAAATATCATTTATCAAACTATATTTAATTTTTTTAAAGAATAAATTTTCTTGCAATTTAAGCGCCGCCAGTGTGGCAATTCCACTTACAAATATCTTTATAAAATTTCCATCTAAAATATGCACTCACAGTCAGTCATTCATTAATTCAGCCAACCATGGAACACACTGACTGCAACATTAAAACAGGAAAACTTTTACCAGAAAACAAATATTTTTACATCTACTATTTTATCTTCTTTGTCTGTTACAAAACTTAAAAAAAACAAAAAAAGACACTTTAACAAAATTTCAATAAAAAACAAAAAAAAATTTTTTGTCCTACTTTTGTGTGACAAAATCAGAAAAATGAAAAATTTGTTAAGTAAAGTGTATAAAATGAAAAGAAAACACTTAAATAGATTTTTAAAAGATTTAAGTTTATGGAGTAAGATTAAAAAGGGAGGAGGTGAAATTATAACACTAGAAAACAAATATTTAAGAAGAGGATAAATTTAATAATATCTCTACACAAAAAAAAAACATCTCAGAATCATAAAAATAACAAAACATATCAGAATCTTATACAAAACTGCATATTATTTCTAATAATTTCAAATAAATTGTTGAATTAAAAAATTTAAACAAAAAAAAAATTAATTAATAACATAAAATGGTAAAAATAAAATTATATCAACCTTAAATCAATAATTTTTCAATTTTAAATTGAAAATGAAACAACTTTGATTTTAAAATGTTAATTTCTATTCGCCCATTTTAAAAATGAAAATAAACATTTTCAAATTAAGCAAAAACAAACATAGTTTACTTTTGACAATGTTTCCTTTTTAATTTGAGATTGTTTCTGCTTGATTTGAAAATTAAGTAGAAAAACTCTATGTTTGTGTTCTAAAGCGTATTTTTGTTTCCCTGTGTTTTATGTATATTTAAAATATCGTCACAAAAGTTTTTAACAAAAGTATGATATTAAATTTCATATTATTCATCATGATGGCTAAAACTAATGTTTTCTTTTTATAGATTATTTTTTTCATCTAAATTTTGACAAAAAGCATTTTTTTATAAAATCCATAGAAAAAGGAGGACATACATGTATTTATATTTTATTAATAAGTAAGTGATAATATAGTAAATACGTCTAGCAATTATTTCTTTATTCATATTTGAATATTATTAAGACTTTTTCGAGTCACGCGCGTATTTTGTTTATCTGACGCACTTTGTGTTATAGTTAAAGTACAATTTTTTTTTTTGGCACATTTCCCTATTTTAAGCCTAACGCAAGCAATCAATATAAATTTCTAAATTTGACTACAGAGATTTTTGTCAATTTTGACCTATATTTTTAGTATAATTGTTGGCAGGAAATTTTGTATTAATGTCTAGACATGTTTTGGCAAACTTTATAGTTTGTTAATATTAAAATTTGCAAAGGAGTATTTGATGAAACTTAGCACTACTGACAAAAACATTTGGAATACTACACAGAAAAAATAAAAAAAATATATATGAGTACATTTTTAATACTATTGAGTAAAAATTACTCAATTTTGCACCAGTGAACGATTTAATAATATTAAGTAAATTTTTAATAAAAATTTAATAAATGTTTGAAAAAAAAATTAATTAAATTTTTAATTGGCACAATTAAAACTTTACTCAAAATTTATCTATTTATTATACCCTCCAACTACAGTAAGGGAGTATACTCACTTTGTCATTCCGTGTGTAGCGCATCGAAATATCGGTCTAGGACCCCATAAAGTATATATATTATTGATCAGTGATCGATTCTAAGACATTCAAGCGATGTCCGTCTGTCCGTCTGTCCGTCCGTCCGTCCGTCTGTCCGTCCGTCCGTCTGTGGAAGACACGATACAGTCCAAACTAAAAGCGCTAGACTCCTGAAATTTGGCACATATATGTCTTATGCTCATAGGCTGGTTAAGTTCGGAGATGGGCAAAATCGGACCAGGGGGGAAAAAATTCCCCTTGAAGAACTAAACCAACCTCTGAAAAACGATATTTTTTGCAGGATTTTTTGTACTTTTTTTAAGAAAATGCAACATTTTAATGTCGGAGGAAGCTAAAAACCCTGTATGTGGACTCAGCGGATAAAAAAAAATAAAAATAAAGTTTGACCCTCCCCTTTTGTGGGCGTGGATATAAAAAATGTATTTTAATAATGATTAATTGGATTAAATAATTGCATGAATCGTAATAAATCCATTTGATAACATCTATCGCAAGGGGAAGATGTCCCCCAATGACTCCCACCAAACCCCCAAACCACCCCCCCCCCCCACCAAAAAAAAACGCCTCTGAATTTTTTTTTGTTTTTTTTACATTTTTGGAGGGTATAAAAGATTTGGCACAGCCGAATTTAACAGTTTCACTTGTTTTTTTTTTAAATTTAAAAAAGTTTTAAATCTTTTTACACAAAAAAAAAACAAAAAAATTGTTTTTTCAAACTTTACCAAACATATTTATGTCTCAAAAAACTAGGAAAATTGTATAAAGACAATTACAAACTTTCATATACACACAAAAAAAACTATAAACTAAACGAGAATTCAAAAAACTATGAGAGTTTAAAAAAAAAAAATAAAAAAAAACAATGTAATTTTTATTAAATCATTTATGGCGTTTTCTTTTCTGGAAAAAAATGTTGCACTTTCTGCACTTTTTTTCTTTAATGACTCTGTGCACAGTTATGTACAGTTAATATAGACGTATTTGGTACCAAAAGAAAGGTATTTATAAGGACTGTAAAATGCTATATCAAGCATTTGAAAACAATACTCAGTTTTTGAGCTGATCCGATAAATGTAAAAATTTATGGGTTTTTGAAATTTTTTCAAAAAAATAATAAAAATGTCGTGTTTCGACATTTTATTATGAACAGTTAGATAGAACTCGAAAATACCTTTCCTTTAGTATCAAATATGTCTATACTTACTGTTTATTACTGTCCACAAGGAGTCATGAAAGAAAAAAAAGTGCAGAAAGTGCAACATTTTTTTCCAGAAAAGAAAACGCCATTAGTTAAATTGTTTTTAAAATTTTTAAGTAAATTTTTAATTGCGTCAATTAAAAAATTACTCAATTTTTGTTTTTAAATTTAAACAAGTGATTACTCAAATTTGTTTATTTTTTTTCTGTGTAATGAATTTGAATATCTAAAGAAAATCACCTTTCTTGAGATGGTGATTTTGAGTAGAAAAATTTGGTTTCTGAAACAAAATTTCATAACTCATGAACATCTGGACCGATTTCGCTGAAATTCACTACCAAAAAAATTACAAATGTACGGTGACTGTCAACTAATTAGAAGTGTTTCTATACACTGAAAGAATTTTGTTCATTACGGCTATGAAAACGTACATTGATTCTATGAAAAAAAATCATTAGAAGTCAGCCAATGATGCCCTTCATAGAATCTATGAAACCAATTCATAGAAACCTGATACCTATGAAAAAGTTCATAGGCAATGAGAAAAAAACTTTATTATTCAATACCCGCCAAAAGTGTCGGTAACTAACATGCAAAATATCACTCCGATCGGAGTTTATCTTCTGTCCCCTTTTTGAGCATCAAAATTGGGGTTTTTTCAAAAAAGGACTTTAAAAAAACAAGTAGAAAGTTCGACTTGGTCGAATCTATGAATACCCTCCACAATGTTATCTGATAGTAATTTTCTAAAAAAAATTAAAAAAATTGCATTACAAATTTTTTATTAGAAATATTTTATTTTGAGTAAAACTTTTTTTTTAATCAATCAAATTTTTTTGAGTGTAAATTTTTTTTGACTGTCAGCATTTTTTTGAGTGTGACATTTCATTAAAAAAAAATTAATGTATACATTTTTTTTTTTTAGTGTAACATTTTTTTTTGAGTCTAACATTTTTTTTTAGTGTAAATATATTTTTTAGTGTACAATTTCTTTGAGTAACAAAATTACTTTGTAAAATATTTTTGTTGTTTTATACCTATATGCAATATACAAACAAGTTGAAAAGTTAAATTCGACTTGGCCGAATCTATGAATACCCTCCACAATGCCCTTTTTAAGTGATAGTAAATTTTCTAACGTGAAAAAAAATTTTTGATTAGAAATATTTTTTGTTGTGTAAAAATGTTGTGTAAAAACACTTTTTTAAAACTAATTTTTGAAAAAAAAAAAATAATTTACTAAATTTTTTTTTGAGTGTAAAATTTTTTTTGAGTGTAAAATTTTTTTTTGAGTGTAAAAAATTTTTTCGAGGGTATTTTTTTTTTTTTTTTAGTGTAAAAATATTTTTGAGTGACCAAAATACGTTGTAAAATATTTTTGTGACTACAATGTTTTTAAAACATGTTTAACGGGTTTTCAACACGTGAATTTTAGGTGAAGCTTATCTGAAATTCACGGTTTTGCTAAAAACTTTTGAACCACTGAACCGATTTGGCTGAAATTCGAAATGAACCAGGCCAGGGGAACGAAAAAAATATATGCCAAGCTTAGAAATTGCCTTTCAAAAGTTAACGAGTTTTTTTATCTCGTAAATTCATGAAAAACCCTTGCCGAAATTCAGTCTTTTGCTCATAACTTTTGAACCACTGGACCGATTTTGCTGGATTGCAATACCAACCTGACCAGGTAAATGCACAACATATATGCCCAACTTCAGGAGCCTCCGTAAAGTCTTTCAAAAGTTAGCGTGTTTTCAACAGACAGACAGACAGGCATACAGACGGGCGGACATCGCTAGATCGACTTAAAATCGACCGAGGATCATGAATATATCGCTCATTTACTTGTATAGTGTCATAACGCAAAATGTTTGATTTTACAGAAAACCTGTTTAAAGTTTACAATTGAAACTTGTTTTACATTGCAAAAGGCCAGTACATAGAAAATCTTATAATGGCGTGTTCTCTTCTCAAATGGTGAGTTTAGAAGATATTAATACGAATTTTTAACACAATATAAATCAGGATATAAAAAATAATTCTGTATGGTTTACGCAAAAACGACATATTTTGAGTTATGACACTATACAAGTAAATGAGCGATATATACTTTATGGGGTCCTAGACCAATATTTTGATGTGTTACAAACGGAATGACAAACTTATATATACCCTCTATCACTAGAGTGGAGGGTATAAAAATGTTGTGTAGGTAATTTATAAAGCTTTAATTTAAGCTTGATATCGTCCAGATTAATTAAATAATAAATGTGCTACGAGGGTCGATCTGGAAATGAAAGTATTTATAGATATTTTTTAGAAATTTTTTAAAAATATTTCTAAGTCGATTTTTTCTAAGTTCAAACATTAAAAATTTAAAAAATGGTCCAATAGATTTTATTCAGTTATCAACTAATTTTTCGAACAACCCAGACAATTTAAATTTTTTAAATATAGCAGAAAAAAATCGCATTTTTGACCTAAAATTAGTTGACCATCAATTTTTTGTAAACAAAATGCGTACTGTATTAAAAAAAAAAAAAACTTAATTTTTTGTTTAGGTTGTTGGAAAAATTAGTTGATTAATTTAAGCTTGACATCGTCCAAATAGAGTAAATAATAAATGTGCTACGAGGGTCGATCTGGAAAATGAAATTGTTTATAGAAATTTTTTAGAAACTTTTTTAAAAATATTTCTAAGTCGATTTTTTCAAGTTCAAACATAAGAATTTTTAAAAATAATCCAATAGTTTACAGTTTTTCATTTCGTGATCCTGTTTCCTTTTAAAATTTGTAGAGGATTAAATTTTATAAAATATGTTTCCAACGTATTGTCGCCTACTCTATATCCTTTTCTCCGATGTTAAATCTGCTGGAGGATTTCTGGAAATAGTTAAAGTACTTAAGAGCAATTAATAACCCCATTAAAATCTGAATTTCCAAAATGTCCTTTTTAAGAATATTTTTTTTTTGGGATGGAGAATCCCACATTTCAAGTTTGCCACTATATTATTATGACCATACAAAGTACACTACTGCCTTATTAAAATCGGAATTTCCAAAAAGTTTTTTAGAAAGTATATATATTCGATTAGAGTTTTATTCTAGTTCGAGGCCCAAAAATATTTCTATATATGATATTGTCATAATAGAGTATTTTTAATTTATTGGTTTAAAAAAGTTACTCATCTCATAGTATGTCTGTACTGATCATCTCATAGTATGTCTGTACTGATTAAAAGTGGTAATTGATTGATATGAGAGAGTAAAATCTTGAATGGTTATAAAATGAAGGTGTTTAATTTACAAAAAATAAATAAACAAAAAAATACTGATCAGTTTCATCCCCACTAAGGAATCTTCAGCAGACTTTAGAGAATCATCGTTGGTCAATCAAACATCAAACCAGACATAATATTTGATATATTTCACAAGTTATACGAGAAATACTATTATGAAGGTCCGAAATCTGTTTTTCAACAAAAATAACTCTTTTAAAGCAAAAATTGTATATACTAAAACACCATCGGTAATTATTAATATATGTGTTGCTGTTATTTTACAATAACAACGGTACCTAACCAAACAATAGTGTTGGTAGGATAAGTCGTACTAAACTTTGTGCTAAATGTTGTTTTTTTATTTTTAGTACCAAAAGGTACATAAAAATAACATAACATAACTTTTTTAAAGCAATAAATTAAAAATACTCTATTATGACAATATCATATATAGAAATATTTTTGGGCCTCGAACTAGAATAAAACTCTAATCGAATATATATACATATATAAAGGCCGAATAAATACATTTTATTTTTATGTACCTTTTGGTACTAAAAATAAAAAAACAACGTTTTTTAGAAAGTTTTGAAATCGGATGAGTTGTTTCGGAAGTTTTAAAATTTTACGTCTTTTAACCAAAAGTCAGCTTTGAAATGGATGTGGTCAATGAAACCTTTCCCTTATTTACCCTGAAGAACCATTCCAAATATTGGTGAAAACATTTTTGAAATCGGATGAGTAGTTTCGGAGAAGTTTAAATTTTACGTTTTTGAGCAAAAATGGGCGTATAGGTCGATAAACCCTAACCTATGTCAACCATAAGGGACCATTCTAAAAATTCGATTAAAACGTTTTTGAAGTCGGATGAGTAGTTTTGGAGATTTGGAAATTTTACGTTTTTTGGCCAAAATTGGGAGTAGAAATGGGCGTGGTCGATGAAGCCTAGGGCATGTTTATCCTGAAGGACCATTCTTAATGTGTATTGGTGAATACATTTTTGGAATCGGATGAGTTGTTTCATATTTATAATACAGTCGAACCCGGTTATAACGAACTCCGAGGGACCAGTAAAATTAGTTCGTTATAAGCGAAGTTCGCTACAAGCGGGGTATTTTTTTATCAACCTATTTTTATTTCCAAAAAAATAGATCCCATTTTGTTTTATTCGATGTTTTTTTTTCGTAAATAAACTACTTATTGAGAAGAAATCATTAAAAATATAAATAAATTTTATCAAAATTATAATATAAACCAAAAAATTCCAATTAGTTTGATAAACATGATTGCCACACATTAAAAAATATTTTTGGGAGTTCGTTATAAAAAGGTAAATATACAAGAAATTGTGTTCGTAAGACCATAATAAGCAGTTCGTTTTAACCGAGGATTCGTTATAACCGAGTTCGTATTCGTATTTTGTGTGAAAATTGATGCTAAAACGTCGGGACTTTAGAATTAGTTCGTTATAAGCGAGAATTCGTTATAACTGAGTGTGTTATAACCGAGTTTGACTGTAATAATAATGAAGTTCAAATAAATTTTTATTTTTAAATTATTTTACAAAACTTCAATGAACTTTTTACTTATAACATGTCAAAAAACAAAAAGTTGTCAGACTTTGATGAAATCTGTTATTTTTTTAAATTAGAATTTTAACAAAGTGTAAACATTATCATATTAGACATTTGGCGGTGTTGTCAAATTATTATAAAAAACAAAAAATACATTTAAGAGAAAAATTGCTGCTTTTTTGTTGAAACAACAAAGTTGAAACATTTTTTTTTGACAACAATTACACAGTTGTCCAAGAAAGAACACAAAAAAAAAATAAATAAATTTGGATACAAATTTGTTTTTGTTTTTCTATAATAAATACTGGCAATATTTGTTTTTGTTAAAAAAAAATTGTTTGATACCCGTGGAAAAAAATAGTTATATCAAAACATATCTCCTTTGATTGAACCATATATGGATCATATCTAAATGGATATAATCAGATCTACTCCATATATATTCATATCTGCTTCAGATATGTTTTGATCTGTAAATTGAGTCTATCTGGCATATATGGCATGTATGATCAGACATTTTAAGATATGGTCATATATGTAAAATTGTCAGATAGACTCAATTTACGGATCAAAACATATCTGAAGCAGATATGAATATATATGGAGTAGATCTAATTACATCTATTTATATATAATCCATATATGATTTTATCAAAGGAGATATGTTTTGATATAATTATTTTTTTACACGGGTACTTTTTTTTTAATAAAAAAAAGAGAAAAGAACAAAACTTTTTTATTTATAAGACTGACAGCAGCTGCAAATGTCTTAAATTTTTCATTATTTCTTTAACAAACAGTTTGTCAGTTAGTCACATTTTTATTTGCAATCGTGCAGTTTCATATTTTTTGGTCCGGTTGCCATATTGATGTTTTTTTTTTTGGTAAATATTTTTTTTTTTAACCCGGGTTTAAATAAAACTGAAAAGTTTAGAGCCGAAAAATGATAGATAACTGTACAAATTGTAATTTTTTGCAGTCTTAAAGTTTTTTTGGCTAGTGTACCCCATTTTACCCTATGCTTTTATCAGAACTTTTTTTCGCAAAATACTATGAATATTGTTTCGGAAGATAAAAAAGTACCAAAGTACACTTTTTTAGCCTTTTTGCTCGATAGGTATTTAAATTTTCAAAAAGTACATTCCTTTAGAATGATTTTTATAATGTAGAACCCGATATTTTAAATTTCCAGTTTCTGTGGTCATAATTAGAAAAATTGAAAAAAGGTTCCAAAGTATTTTTTAGAATTTTTTTACAGTCATAAGATCTTACAATTCCAAATTCAAGTTTCTATGAGCATTATTTCAGGAAATATAAAGAGCACCAAAGTATACTTTTTAACCCTCTTCGAATCGGAACATCAAAAAAACACTTTTTTATAATGTTTTTTTCCGCAAGAGGATCCTACATTCCACATTTCTAGTTTGTAGGACTATTATTTCATTAAAAATAAAAAGTACCAAAATACACATTATCTTCTTGGAATCGGATCATAATTAAAGTAATTTTATCATAATTTGCTATCCGCTGGGTTTCAAACTTAATGTTCTACAACCATTATTTCAGGAGGTTGTACAAAAAACATATATTGTTTTATAAGATTATAAAAGTACATATTTTAACCCCATTAAAACGGACCCAACTTTTAGTTGGGACCTTTAAACTACGTCCAGCAGCTCATAAGCGCTATACAAAGCGCAAAAGGTACAACATACCTCGTCTTCTAAATCCTCAAACACAGTCGGCATACGAGGATTTACTGAAGAACAAACTGCAACCAAACGTACATCAACCTTGGCAAGAAAATGCACAAATCTGTAAGGATAGCGCAGAATCCGTCCTTGGTATACGTAAACGTGACCACAAACCTTGGCTAAGTGAACAAACATGGCAACAGATCAAAGTCAGAAAACAGCTAAAACACAAAGTTGACCGTGCAAAAGCAACTGAGGAGAAACAAAGATACAAACAGGACTATGGAGAGGCTGCACGTAGAGTAAAATCAATGGTAAGAGCAGACTGTAAAGCATACTTTAATAATATTGCTTTAGATATGGAAAAAGCTGCAAATACTGGCAATCTGCGGGATGTCTATTCTGGCATAAAACAGCTCAGCGGTAAAAAATTAAATACTTACAACGTCACACTAAGAAAATTATGTCATTAACTGTTTGTAGGTTATTTTAAAAAGTAATCAGTAAAGTCATTTTAAAAGAAAAATCACTTATTTTATAAAGGATTTAATTTTTTTACTGTTTCTGTAGTTTAAAAAAAATTATTTACTGTATTAAAAACGAATTTTCTATTACATTTAATTTCGGCAGTAAAATATTTCTTCTATAGTTTTACTGTTTTTCAATACAAAATAACTGAATATTCACTAGTTTTTTAATGTTTTGGTAAGTCATTAAATTAACATTTAAAATTGACTGTAATGTGTTTTTATTTTAAATGAAAAAACAGTGGAATGGTTTTTAAATAAAATTTCATTTGTTTTAAGTGAATATTCAGTGGAATTTACCTACATAATTCTTTGAGTGCATCAATAAAGGATCAAAACGGTAACGATCTAAGTACCATTGACCAACAGCTCGAAAGATGGCGGGATTATTTCTCAACAGAACTCGCAAATGTTGTAGAAACTTCCTCCCCTTTGTCAGAAGCACGCCGCAATCCAAACCGGCTAATATCAACGTCATCACCAACCTTACATGAAGTACAAAAAACCCTGGAGAATCTGAAGAACCAAAAAGCTTCCGGTAGTGACGACATCCCAGGTGAACTCCTAAAATATGGTGCAACAACACTTGCCAAATCCCTAACCCCAATTATAAGCGAAGCATGGGATACAAATTGTATACCTCGTTCTTGGAAGGAAGGTATAGTAATAACTGTCCCCAAAAAGGGTGACTTAACGTCATGCAAAAACTGGAGAGGTATTACTCTACAGAACGCAATATGTAAAGTAATGTCGCTTTTAATTTTGGGAAGAATAATGCCGGTGGTGGAACCTCTTCTCCGCAAAGAACAAGCTGGATTTAGACCAAACCGCTCTTGTGCGGATCATATTAACACACTACGTATCATCATTGAGCAATCTGTTGAACATAATTCACAATTGTATCTTCTTTTTGTGGACTTCGAGCGTGCATTCGATACACTGTCTAGGAACGCTCTATGGAATGCATTGGCTCTTAAGGGTATTCCTGAAAAGATAATCAATCTTATTAAGGAACTTTACAATGACTCAACTTGCATTGTGCGTTTTAACGGTCAGGATAGCCAACCTTTCCAAACAAACCGTGGTGTTAAGCAAGGCTGTGTCTTATCACCAACTCTGTTTCTAATTCTCCTAGATTGTGTCATGCAAAAGACCAATTTAGATTCACCGCGTGGGATCCGTTGGAACTTAAACGAATTCCTTAATGATATTGACTATGCCGATGATTTGTGTTTAATGGCACACCGTTTTTCTGATATAGAAGACAAACTCAAAGTTCTCACACAAAATGCAAATGCGGTTGGTTTAAGAATCAATGTCAAAAAGACAAAACTGCTAAGGATCGGTAACACTTTAAATACACCCTTAACATTGAATGGTGAAAATATAGAAGATGTTGAGTCCTTCTGCTACCTCGGAAGCATTCTTACAAGCGACGGTGGCTCAGAAAATGACATCAGTAATAGAATTAATAAAGCTTGAGTTGCATTTCATAGTCTATTTAAAGTATGGAGATCAAAAAATATTTCTAGAAAAACTAAAATCTGTATATTTCAATGCTACTTGGGGTACTTCACAACAACAAATAAGAAACTTCAAACATTTGTTAACCGTTGTCTAAAGCAAATTCTTGGAATATTCTGGCCCAACTGGGTAACAAACGAGCAACTACTCACGCTATCCAATTGTCAACCAGTAGCAGCAGAAATTTGCAAACGTAAATGGTCCTGGATAGGCCATATACTTCGGAGACAAAGAGATGATATTGCTAGATCTGCCCTAGACTGCAATCCCCAAGGTCAACGCCGAGTCGGTCGACCTCGTAATACCTGGCAACGAACTACTCAACGTGAATGTGAAATAGTCAACATAACATGGAACCAAGCCAAAGCACTTGCCGAAAATCGCAATAGATGGAAAGAATTCGTTGACGCCCTATGTTCAACAAAATGAAGTTTCGTATAATTATTTTATCATTACTTTTTGATTTCTTTGTAGTGATTAATATTTATTATGAATAAAGGCTTAAATATAATAATATAAAACGGAATTTTCAAAAAGTACTATACACTCCACTTAGTGATAGAGGGATATATAAGTTTGTCATTCCGTTTGTAAATCATCGAAATATCGGTCTGGGACCCCATAAGGTATATATATTCATGATCCCCGATCGATTTTAAGACATTCTAGCGATGTCCGTCTGTCTGTCTGTGGAAATGGTGATCACGGCCAGAATATTACACGGAGATGACTGAAACTTAACATATTTGGTGGAAGTTCTCCCGAGAAGTTTGGTTTTGCATTTGAGCGATATCGGTTTATCGTTTCAAAAGTTATGAAAGAAAATGTAAGGACACCTAAAAAATTTTAGTACAGTCAGCATAACCTAAAAATACAAAATGCTTTAATTTAGTTGCTGGTTGACATATGTGAACATAATTGAACACCAAATGGTATTTAAAAAAGTACAAACATATTTTTTGACAAAAAAAAAAAAATCGCGAATTGTTTTTTTACCAAAAAATTTTTTTTTTTTTTGCGGATTTTTTTTTTCAAAAAAAAAAAATTATTTTTCAAAAGTAATTTCCTTTTAAAAAAAGTTTTTTGCAATAATCTTTTTGAAATTGTGGAGGGTATGACTGCGTTCGGCAAGGCCGAATTTAACTTTTTTACTTGTTTTAGAACATTTTTTCACTAAACGGTGCTACGTTTGAAATTTTTGGCTAGATTAAAAAGGCCCTATGTCACTTTTAGGTTTCTATGACCAGAATTAGAAAAAGTACAAAAGTACTATTTTCCCCTCCTTTTGTCCCCTTATAATCAGAATTTAGAAAAGGTACTTTTTTAAGAACGTTTATTTTTTCTTTGATAAAAGCTGCTTAATATATTTTAAATTTCAATTTTATATGATAATTATTTCAGGAAAAATAAAAAAAAAGTACCAAAGTAGGTACATTATTTTGCCCCTTTTTCCAAAATGTACATTTTTCAGATATTTTTTCCTCACAAGGATTCTACATTTCAAATTTACAAGTTTTTGAAATCATTATTTCTGAAAATATAAAAAGTACCAAAAGTGTGGACCCCATATCATAAAACCCGGTTACCCGGTTTTTTCTTATAATATCATTAAGATAACTCTCTAATTATTTAATATCTTGTTTTATTAGACTCTTTTTTAATACGTAAAAAAAAAAAAAATATTGAATAAAAATAATAATAATAACAATAAAATGTCAATGACTTTGTCTCGGCAAAATTTATGTACTTTTTTAGGTGTCAATATATATATTTTTTTTTTTGTTTTTTGCTGGTGTCAAAATAAAACAAATATTAGTTCTTTTTTATCTAACTTGTCATTCAAATGGTTTTTTGACGCGTTAAATAAAATTTTTTTAGCACTCTATTTCACACCAAATGCATGGAATCCATTTTTTTGTTTGGTTGTTTCATTTGTCTGATTGATTTTTGTACAAATTTGGCATATTTAATGGTTTGGTTGGTTATTTGATTTGTGAAGTGAAATGAAATGAATAAATTAGGTACTAAATGGATATTCAAATTTAAAAATTTATGCATTAAAATGAATGAATTGCATGCAAATTAAAAGCTAATAAAAGGAATGGCTTTGTATTCTGTGAATGAAATGGTTGTGGTGAACACTGACAAGAAAACTGTCCAAACTTTTATGCATTAAACGTTTTTGAAGAAAAGTGACAGAAAAAACACATTAGTGTCCTGTATTTAGTTGTCCCGAATGTTTAAATACCCTTCAAAATCTTCAAATACCCAGAAAATAGATTCACTAGGTTTTTGAAAATTCCTTTTCATAAGAGGTAAAATACAGTAAAAAATTTACTTTTGGTATTTTTTTTGTTTCCTAAAATAATAGTGCTAGAAACTTGAAATATAGAATTTCAAGTTTATAAACCAATTATTTCTGAAGATAGAAAAAGTACCTAAGTACTAATGTTTACCATTTTTTATCATATTTTAATCGAAGTTGCTATAAGGCAGCAAATATTTAAAAGTTCTGTACTTTTTTACAGAACTTTTAAATATAGTACTTTTAAACAGAAAAAAATCTAAAAAAGGTACCTTATAGGAATTCTGATTACAATAGGGTAAAAAGCGGAACAAATTCGTTTTTGGTACTTTCTCTGTCTCCTGGAATGATGCTTTTTGAAGCCTGAAATTTGGAATGTAGGATAATACAGTAAAAAAAAACTCTAACTAAAGTACTTTTTTGAAAGTTTCGATTCTAAGAGGGTAAAACGTGTAATTTGGTACTTTTTCGATCACCTGAGTTAATGGTAACAAAAACGAAACAAGACATTATGAAAAAAATACTTAAATGAATACTAAGAAGAAATGTACAAAATTTTAAATTGGTACTTTTTCGATTTCCTAACGAGTAACGTGACTGACTGACATACTCATAAGTCATCGCCCAGCCCATACCCCTGAAGCTAGAGACCTGAAATATGTAATGTAGGTTCATCTACCGGAAAATATATCTTCTAAGGCTGGATTTTCGCCAATGTTGATTCTAAAGGGGTGAAAAAGGGTAAAAAAAGTGTACTTTTGGTACTTTTTATATTTCCTAAAATAATGGTCCTAGAAACTAAAAATTGGAATGTAGTATTATCTCCAGGAAAATATACCAATGCTGATAAGAAGGGGGTGAAAGGGGTAAAAGAGTGTACTTGTGGTACTTTATTTTCTAAATTAATGGTCATAGAACCTTGAAATTTGGAATGCAGGTTCGTTCACCGAAAAAAAAAACATTCTGGAAAAAGTACTTTTTAAAAATAACGTTTCAAAAGGGTTCAAAATAGGTAAAAAAGTGTAGGTACTTTTGTTACTTTTTATATTTCCTAAAAAAAATGGTCCATGAAACTTAAAACTTGTAATGTAGGATAACTTCGCTATGAAAAACATTCTGTTGTTGGAAATTCCGTTTCCTGACATAATGTTTGTAGAAACTTTAAATTTAGAAAGCAGGATCCTTCGCTGAAAAAAAACAATCTGGAAATAATACTTTTTCGAAATTCCGTTTTTGACAGTGCAAAAAATTATACTAGGCACTCGAATTTTGGAATGTAGAATCCTTCGGCGAAAAAAAAACATTGTGGGAAAAGTATTTTTTGAAAATTTTGTTTCTTAGTGGGGTTATAAAGTGTACTTTTGGTGCTTTTAATACGTCCTGAAATAACGATTATAAAATAATGATTGAGCAAAAAATATTCCGAAAAAAGAATTTCGTGGAAATTCCGTTTCTAACGCGATAAAAAAGTATACTTTTGATACCTTTTATATTTTCTGAAATAATTGTCCTAGAACCTTGAAATTTTGAATGTAGGATCCTTCTATGAAAAATACATTTTAGAAAAAGTACTTTTTCGAAATTCTGTTTTTAACGTGGTAAAACATTTAATGTTTGGTACTTTTTTTATTTCTGAAATAATGGTCATAGAAACCTGAAATTTTGAATGTAGAATCCTTCTGTGGAAAATACATTCTGGAAAAAGTACTTTTTCGAAATTCCGTTTTTAACGTGGTAAATAATTTACTTTTTCGTACTTTTTATATTTCCCTGAAGTTTTGAATGTATGATCCTTCGGTGAAAAAAAAACATTCTGAAAAAGCACTTTTTGGAAATTCTGTTTCTAAAGGGTAAACTGTTGGAACCTTTTATGTTTCCTGAAAAAATGGTCCCAGAAACTTGAAATTTTGAATGTTGGATGCTTCTGTGAAAATAACATTCTGTAAAAAGTACTTTTTCGAAATTCTGTTTAATAGCGGGGTTAAAAAGTGTACTTTTTGTTATTTTACTACATCCTGAAATAATGATTCCAGATACTTGAAATTTTAAATGAATGATCCTTCGGTGAAAAAAAAAAAACATTCTAGAAAATAACTTTTTGAAATAATGTTCCTAGATACTTGAGACTTAATTTGGGATCCTTTGAACAAATAAAAGAACATTCTGGAAAAAGTACTTTTTGGTTTTAGGTTTAGAAAAAGTGTACTTTTGGGACCTTTTTTATTTCTTGCACAAATAGGATCCTTCTGTGAAAAATAAATACTGGAAAACGTATTTTTCGAAATTCCTTTTCAACGTGTTAAAAAATTTAATTTTTGGTACTTTTTATATTTCCTTGAAATTTGGAATGTAAGAATAAGGATCCGAGACACTTGAAATTTGAAATTTGAAATGCATCGTTCGGTAAAAGAAAAAATATTCTGGAAAAAGTACTTTTCGGAATTCCGTTTTTTAGTGGGGTAAAATATTGTAGTTTTGGTACTTTTAATATTTCTTGAAAAAAAGTACTAGTAGATTGAAAAAAACACTCTGCGAAAAGAAATAACATATAAGAAAAGGATATTTTGAAATTTTGAATTTTAGGGTACAAAGTGGTACCTAAATTGGTACAAGTGGTGTAAAATGGTACTTGTTATATCTATAAGACTTAATTTTTTTTTATTTCTTTAAGGTATATTATACGGAAAGGAATAAAACCTACATGGAACGAAAGAAGATTTAACTGGGAACGAAATGGCATAGAACGGGAACGAAATGGAATGGAAGACGCCGTATGGTAAAATTTGAGAAATCGGGATTATTTTGATATTATTTCAAAATTAATTGCGTTAAAATATTTTTTGTAAGTAAAGTATGAACTAGGTTTGTTCGAGTATCTTTAAATATTCATCATATTTAACATTAAACGACAAATTTAAATTGACACATTTTTCCAGAACAACCCAAAACTAAAATCATCTCAAATACTAACTTCCTGTTAAAAACCAATTAAAATGATTTTATAAAAACTTTTTTTTATTCTCCGACAAACTAAAACTACACCATTTACAGATGTAATTCGTAAAAGATCAATTGTAATTCGAAGATTCTACTTATAATTCGAAGATTCTACTTGTAATTCGAAAATTCCATTTGTAATTCGTAGATTCTACTTGTAATTCGAAGATTATATTTGTAATTCGAAGATTCCATTTGTAATTCGAAGATTCCAATTGTAATTCGAAAAAGATCAATGGAAATTTAGTTGATATTTTTCGAATTAGAATTTGAATCTTCGAATTACAATTGAAATCATTGAATTACAAATAGAATCTTCGAATTACAAGTAGAATATTCGAATTACAAATGAAATCTTCGAATTACAAATGGAATATGTAATTGAATCTTAGAATTACAAATGGAATCTTCGAATTACAATTAATTTTTTGCGAATTACATCTGTAAATGGTGTACACCATTTACAGATGTAATTCGTAAAAGATCAATTGTAATTCGAAGATTCTACTTGAAATTCGAAGCTTCCATTTGTAATTCGAAGATTCCATTTGTAATTCGAAAATTCGTAAAATGTTAATGGAAATTCAGTTGATATTTTTCGAATTACAATTAGAATCTTCGAATTACAATTGGAATCATCGAATTACAAATAGAATCTTCGAATTATAAGTAGAATCTTCGAATTTTCGAATTTCAAATGGAATTTTCGAATTACAAATCGAATCTTCGAATAACAATTGATTTTTTTACGAATTACATCTGCAAATGGTGTAGACGGATAGATGAATTTAAAACCCCCTCTAAGAAAAAAAAATTTAAACAAATGTTTATTAATTAATTGGAAGCGGATTAAATAAAATAATAATATTAATAACAAAAAAATATAATGGTCATAAATCAACAAGGCTTTCAAGGCATTTAACATTTAATAAGAAATGTTTCATTTTAATTAAAAAAAAATTAACAAAAACTAGGCAACCATAAGAATGCAACCAAGTGAAAATTTAAAAAAAAAAAAATAAAAAATTATCTAAATACAGATAAACATAAAGTAGGGAAAAATAACTTTATCATAAATAAATTTGTACAAGTGCTAATATTAATCACGAGAGATCTAGGCAAAATTATTAAGAAAAGGGACTTTAATAAGAGGGCAAAACAACGACAAAAAAAATCTTAATATATTTAATAAATATTAAAAAAATTTTAATGACAAATTCTAGGAAGTGTTTGCCACATAAAAAAAGGAATAAACCAACAAATATTTTAAAATAATTTTTTTTGCACAAATTCTTAGATTTGAAAAAAAAAATGTATAGAAAAATTCAAAATTTTAAAACATTTTTATGTGTTATCGATATTTAATGTGTTATCGATATTTTATGTGTTACCGATGTATCGATAACTATATAATTTTTTATAAAAAATTGTATGTGTTATCGATAAATCGATAATTACAATATTTTCTAGAAATTAGGTTAAGTTCGTATCGATAAAAAATATTTTTTTATAGAAAAATTTGTAATTTATCGATAACTATACAATTTGTTTAAAAAATTTTGTTTGTTATCGACACATCGATTTTTTTACAATTTCGATCGATAACAATACAAATTTCCACAGAAAATTGTATGTGCTATCAATACATCACTTACTATACAATTTTCTATAGAGAATTTGATGTGTTATCGATAACACAAAATATATAACAAAATTTTCTACTGAAAATTATTAAGTTATTTATAATACAAAATTTTCTATAGAAAATTGCATAGTTATCGATTTATAGATAACACACAGTTTTCTAAAGAAACTTGTATAGTTATCGATAAATCGATAACGCACATTTTTCCAAAAAAAAAAAAAAAACAATAACACAAAAATTTTGTATAGAAAATTTTAAAGTTATCGAAAATTTTGAAAATTATATAATTTTTGATATTTTTATAATACACAAAATGTTTTCGAAAATTGTATAGTTATCGATACATCGATAACTAACAAAATTTTTTTGTAGAAATTTGTTTAAATTTTGTATAGAAAATTATAGTTATCGATATTACAAATTTTTCAATATAAAATTCTTTAGTTATCGAATTTTCCATAAAATTTTAAATTTTGTGTTATCGATGTATCGAAATACAAAATTTTCTATAGAAAATTATATAGTTATCGATAACACACAATTTTCAATGTAACATTGTATAGTTAGTGAATTTTTAATAACAATTTATCAATAACACAAAATTTTCTTTAGAAAATTGTATAGTTATCGATATATTGATAACACAAAATTTGCTATAAAAAATTGTATAGTTATCGATAACTAGCTTACAATCCCGGTACTTCGTTACCGGTTGTATTGAATACCGGATAATAGAAGGATCAGGATAACTCTATCGATTTTCAAAAAATTCCCCTTCGTAGTCTTTGATTTATTTACTTGTCGACGTTTAAGACTTCCATAAAAAAATATTTCAATGAATAATATAAACAATAAAATTTTAATAACTTTGCTGGTACGTTACCATGTTCCCTTATGTCGGGATTTTGGATTTTGAGTGAATAAATATTTCAGTGAAAAAAGAAATTGGAATAAAAAAAAATATGGAGTAAAAAAAGCTAAACACCAAAAATTTGAGTTAAAAATATCATTCCATATTGTTCCCTGCTCTATTCCATATTATTCCCCGTTCTACTCCATTTCATTTCCAATTCCATCTCCATCATCTAAGGTCATTATTATAGGCACAGAAAAAGTACCAAAAGTACACTTCATTACCCCCATTAGAAACGGAATTTAAAAAAAGTACCTCTTTCAGAATGTTTTTTCTTCACCGAAGGATCCTACAATCCATATTTCAATTATCTAGGATCATTGTTTCAGCAAATATTTAAAGTACTTTTTATCCCCGTTAAGAAACGGAATTTCCAAAAAAAACTTTTCCCAATCTCTTTTTTCACCGAAGGATTTTACCTTCCAAATTTTAAGTTTCTGGGGCCATTATATCAGGAAATTAATAAGTACACTTTTTTATTCCTTTTAACCCCATTATTTTCCGAGAGGCGAACCTTTTCCAAATTCAAGTTTCTATGTTTATTATTTCAGGATATAAAAAAGTACCAAAAGTGTAATTTCGGCATATTTAACAAAACGTACTTTTTATGGAAGGTACTTTTTATAAAAGGTGCTTTTGATAAAAGGTACTTTTTATAAAAGGTACTTTTTATAAAAGGTACTTTTTATAAAAGGTACTTTTTATAAAAGGACTTTTTATAAAAGGTACTTTTTATAAAAGGTACTTTTTATAAAAGGTACTTTTTATAAAAGGTACTTTTTATAAAAGGTACTTTTTATAAAAGGTACTTTTTATAAAAGGTACTTTTTATAAAAGGTACTTTTTATAAAAGTTACTTTTATAAAAGGTACTTTTTATAAAAGGTATTTTTTATAAAAGGTACTTTTTTATAAAAGGTACTTTTTATAAAAGGTACTTTTTATAAAAGGTACTTTTTATAAAAGGTACTTTTTATAAAAGGTACTTTTTATAAAAGGTACTTTTAAAATGTACTTTTTATAAAAGGAACTTTTTATAAAAGGTACTTTTTATAAAAGGTACTTTTTATAAAAGGTACTTTTTATAAAATGTACTTTTTATAAATGGTACTTTTTATAAAAGGTACTTTTTATAAAAGGTACTTTTTATAAAAGGTACTTTTTATAAAAGGTACTTTTTATAAAAGGTACTTTTTATAAAATGTCATTTTTATAAAAAGTACTTTTTATAAAAGGTACTTTTTATAAAAGGTACTTTTTATAAAAGGTACTTTTTATAAAAGGTACTTTTTATAAAAGGTCATTTTTATAAAAAGTAATTTTTATAAAAGGTACTTTTTATAAAAGGTCCTTTTTATAAAAAGTACTTTTTATAAAAGGTACTTTTTATAAAAGGTACTTTTTATAAAAGGTGCTTTTTATAAAAGGTACTTTTTATAAAAGGTACTTTTTATAAAAGGTACTTTTTATAAATGGTACTTTTTATAAAAGGTACTTTTTATAAAAGGTACTTTTTATAAAAGGTACTTTTTATAAAAGGTACTTTTTATAAAAGGTACTTTTTATAAAAGGTACCATTATTTCAGTAAATTAAAAAAGTACCAAAAGTACACTTTTTTCCATTTTACCCCCGTAGAGTCAACATTGGCAAAAACCTACATTGCAAATTTAAAGTTTTTAGGACCATTATTTAAGAAAATATAGAAGGTACCAAAAGTACAGTTTTTTACCCTTTTTACCCCTTAGAATCAACATTGGCAAAATTCAGCCTTAGTAGATTTATATTCCGGGAGCTGAACCTACATTCAAAATTTCAAGTGTCTAGGACCATTATTTAAGGAAATATAAAAGGTACCAAAGGTACATTTTTTTACCCTTTTTACCCTCTTAGAATCAACATTGGCAAAAATCCAGCCTTACTGGATCTATATTCCGGGACGTGAACATACAGTCCAAATTTCAAGTTTCTGTGACCATTATTTCAGGAGATATAAAAAGTACCAAAAGTACAGTTTTTTACCCTTTTTACCCCCTTAGAATCAACATTGGCAAAAATCCGGCCTTACTGGATCTATATTCCAGGAGTTGAACATACAGTCCAAATTTCAAGTCTCTGCGACCATTATTTCAGGAGATATAAAAAGTACCAAAAGTACAGTTTTTTACCCTTTTTGTCCCCTTAGAATCAACATTGGCAAAATTCCGGCCTTACTGGATCTATATTCCGGGAGGTGAACATACAGTCCAAATTTCAAGTCTCTATGACCATTATTTCAGGAGATATAAAAAGTACCAAAAGTACAGTTTTTTACCCTTTTTACCCCCTTAGAATCAACATTGGCAAAAATCCAGCCTTAGTGGATCTATATTCCGGGAGGTGGACCTACAGTCCAAATTTCAAGTCTCTAGCTTCAGCGGTTTGAGCTGGGCGATGATGAATGAGTATATAAGTCAGTCAGTCAGTCAGTCAGTCAGTCAGTCAGTCACATTACTCTTTTATATATATAGATACAAAATTTTCTATAGAAAATTTTATAGTTATCGATATATTGAAAACATAAAATATTTACATCGTTATATATTTGCTATAGAAGATTTTATAGTTATCGATATATCGATAACACAAAATTTTCTAAAGAAATTTGTAGTTATCGATATATCGATAACACAAAGTTTTCTATAAGAAATTGTAGTTTTCGATACATCGATAACACAAAATTTTCTATAAAAATTTTTATAGTTATCGATATATCGATAACACAAAATTTTCTATAAAAAAATTTATAGTTATCGATATATTAATAACACAAAATTTTCTGTAGAAAATTGTATAGTTATCGATAACACAAAATTTTCTATAGAAAATTGTATAGTTATCAATATATCGATAACACAAAATTTTCTATAGAAAATTGTATAGATTTCTATTGAAAATTGTAAAGTTATCGATATATCGATAACACAACATTTTCAATAGAAAATTGTATAGTTATCGATATACCGATAACGCAAAATTTTCTATAGAAAATTGTATAGTTATCGATATGTCGATAACACAAATGTTTGTATAGAAAATATATCGATAACATAAAATTTTCTATAGAAAATTGTATAGTTATCGATAAATCGATAACACAAAATTTTCTATAAAAAATCAGTGTTCGAAAAAAAACAGTACGTTATTTAACGTTCCGTTCCAAGAACACATTCACTAAAAAGTTTTTTAAGTGGTTGTGAAGGTGTTCGCAAACAGAATTCCGAACGTTATGCCTGTGAGTTGAAGAACAGAAACTTTACGATAACGTACCGAACTAGGTTAGAAACAAAATAAAATTATTTTAGTGTTCTGTTTGCGAACTTTTGAGAAATTTTTAAAATAGCGATATCTCGAAAACTAAGCAAGATAAAGCAAAACGGAGCACATTTTTGGTTCTTGGGATCTCCATAGTATCGCTAGGCCTCTACACATGGGTGGACCCCATTGGGTCCTTATTTTGAATCTAAAAAAGTTAGCATTCCGGGAAATTTAAAAATGCATATATTTCGCTAAATACTGCCGACACGACATAAAGTCTAAAAGCGGTCATGTACTACGAGACAAGATCCACAAAAATGCTTTTAGACTTTTCATCGTGTCGGCAGTATTTAGCGAGATATGTGCATTTTTAAATTTCCCGGAATGGTAACTTTTTTAGATTCAAAATAAGGACCCAATGGGGTCTACCCATGTGTAGAGGCCTAGCGATACTATGGAGATCACTAGAACCAAAAATGTGCTCCGTTTTGCTCTATCTTGCTTAGTTTTCAAGATATCGCCATTTTAAATTTAAAAAATGTCTCAAAAGTTCGCAAACAGAACACTAAAAGAACTTTATTTTGTTTCTAACCTAGTTCGGTACGTTATCGTAAAGTTTCTGTTCTTCAACTCGCAGGCATAACGTTCGGAATTCTGTTTGCGAACACCTTCACAACCACTAAAAAACTTTTTAGTGAATGTGTTCTTGGAACGGTACGTTTCGATAACGTACGGTCGCTCCATAGTTCCGTACAGAACACTAACGTACCGTACGTTAGAGTTTTTTTCGAACCCTGTAGAAAATTGTACAGTTATCGATATATCGATAACACAAAATTTTCTATAGAAAATTGTATAGTTATCGATATATCGATAACACAAAATTTTCTATAGAAAATTGAACAATTATCGGTATATCGAAAACACAAAATTTTCTATAGAAAATTGTACAGTTATCGATATATCGATAACACAAAATTTTCTATAGAAAATTGTATAGTTATCGATGTATCGATAACACAAAATTGTCTATAGAATTTTATATAGTTGTCGATGTATCGATAACACAAAATTTTCTATAGAAAATTGTATAGTTATCGATAAATCGATAACACAAAATTTTCTATAGAAAATTCTATAGTTATCGATATATCGATAACACAAAATTTTCTATAGAAAATTGTATAGTTATCGGTATATCGATACTACAAAATTTTCTATAGAAAATTGTATAGTTATCGATATATCGATAACACAACATTTTCTATAAAAAATTGTATAGTTATCGATATACCGATAACACAAAATTTTCTATAATAAATTTTATAGCTATCGTTAAATCGATAACACAAAATTTTCTATAGAAAATTGTATAGTTATCGATAACACAAAACTTTCTATAGAAAATTGTGTAGTTATCGATAACACAAAATTTTCTATAGAAAATTGTGTAGTTATCGATAACACAAAATTTTCTTTAGAAAATTGTATAGTTATCGATATATCGATAACACAAAATTTTCTTAAGAAAATTGTATAGTTATCGATATATCGATAACACAAAATTTTCTTAAGAAAATTGTATAGTTATCGATATATTGATAACACAAAATTTTCTATAGAAAATTGTATAGTTATCGAGATATCGATGACACAAAATTTTCAATAGAAAATTGTACAGTTATCGATACATCGATAACACAAAATTTTCTATAAAAAATTGTATAGTTATCGATATATCGATAAAACAAAATTTTCTATAGAAAATTTTGTGTTATCGATATATCGATAACTACACAAAAATTTCGAAATAATTTTTTTGTATCAATTTATTAGTCTTCCATCCCATAGTGTGTTGAAAATTATATGAATGCTGGGTTGCAGC
Source organism: Pegoplata infirma (assembly GCA_963921195.1). NCBI lineage: Eukaryota > Metazoa > Arthropoda > Insecta > Diptera > Anthomyiidae > Pegoplata > Pegoplata infirma. The sequence goes on along the minus strand of OY992540.1, from coordinate 142,823,835 downwards.
ATAAATACTAATGCTTTAAAATATAGAATAGATTCGATTCATTTGCCACTTAAAACTTCCGCAGTATTTAAAGATGAAATTGATTTCGCAGAAAAAAAATATTTTTTTTTTTCTTTTGCAAACTATTCTCCAAAATATTCACTTAAGATTTTTGGAGATTTTTTTTTTAGCAGCTTGGCTTCTTTGTATTCAAACAGCGATGATAACGGTTGGCGGTGGCAAAACTGATGGTAGGTTTCTACTTTTTAAATATATTTTTCGTAAATGATTTTGTATTACCCTCACTCACTCCTTGGTGGTAAATTTTATGTGTTACTGTTCAAAGTTTTTTTTTTTGTTTGTAATTTTTTTTTGGTGTAGTCAAACAAATTTTTTGTCAAACCTTGAACTTTTTTTGTTTTGGGGTATTTTGCTAAATTTATAACAAGAACCCGCGTTAAAAAAAAACTCAATGTGTATCAATGAATGAATGAATGAATGAATGGCAGCGAAAAAATTAAGCCAATGCTTCATCAAAGTCCTAACCTTGAAAGGCCGACAAACTAATAAATCATATTAAATTTTTATATAAAAAGTTTTGAATATTGCACTCACATTAAATATTCAAATAGGAATACAAACATTTGAATGAACTCTCAAAAAAAAATTATTTGAAATTAAACGATTTTTTTGATGGTTTTTGAGTGTAATCTGCAATAATACTAGGGTTTAGTTTAAAAAACAACCATAAATACTTCTGATATGAATGATAAATAATGTTGGAAATAAGGTCAATAACCCAAGTAGGCTGATATTCTCTCATTATTTACAAGCATGTCTGCTCGGTTCTTCGTTACCGGTAATATTAAATACCAGATAACAGATGGATCAGAATTGTAGTCGCCATTTTTTAAGTTCTCCCCAACGGAATCTTATTTAATAGTGAACATTTAGTTTTTCATAAAAACTGTTACAGATGTTTTAGCAATGAAATAAAAATAACCTCGTTTAGCCCGAAATTATGAAATTTTTAGGTAATTTTGAGTGAAAAAAATTTTGAGTGAAAAAAATTTTGGGTGAAAAAAATTTTGTAAAAAATATTATTGAGTGAAAAAATTATTGAGCGAAAAAAAAAGAAGTGAGAAACAATTTTGACATAAAAATTATTCCATTTTATTTTCTATTCCACTCCATTTCATTCATTTTGTTTTCATTTACAATTTTGAGTAAAAACAAATTTTGAGTGAAAAAATTTTTTATTAAAAACATTTTTTTAGTAATTTTTGTAAAAAAAAAATATTAGTTACTATTTTTTTTTAGTGTAAATTTTTTTTTCGAGTGTAAATTTTTTTTTTTGTGTAAAAATATTTTTGAGTGACAAAAATACTTTGTAAAATATTTTTTGGAGGTTCGGCGGTGGGAGACAACCTTCCTGGATCCAGCTGCAGAACTTTGAACTACTTCTGACATAAAAATGTTTCGTTTGCTAAGAAAAAGTACAAAAAACCTATAACAAGTAAAAAAATTAAATTCGGCCTTGCCCTCCACAATTTCAAAAAGATTATTCCAAAAAACTTTTTTTAAAAGGAAATTACTTAAAAAAAAAAAAAATTCCGCGAAAAAAAAAATTGTTAAAAAAAAAAATCCGCGATTTATTAATTTTTTTGTCAAAAATGTGTTCATTCTTGTTTAAATACCATTTGGTGTTCAATTATGTTCACATATGTAAACCAGCAGCCGAATTAAAGCATTTTGTATTTTTAGGTTATATTGAATGTACTAAAATTTTTGAGGTGTCCTTACATTTTCGTTCATAACTTTTGAACCGCTGAACCGATATTGCTCAAATGCAATACCAAACTTCTCAGGAGAACTTCAAATAAACATGTTAAGTTTCAGTCATATCCGTGTAGTATTTTGGTCGTGATCACCATTTCCACAGACAGACGGACATCGCTAGAATGTCTTAAAATCGATCGGGGATCATGAATATATATAATTTATGGGGTCCCAGACCGATATTTCGATGAGTTACAAACGGAATGACAAACTTATATATACCCTCTATCACTAAGTGGAGGGTATAAAAAAAATATTTGAGTAAATTTTTAATACTATTGAGTAAAAAATTACTCAATTTTGCACCAGTAAACGATTTAATAGTATTGAGTAAATTTTTAATAAAAATTTATTAACTTTAAAAAAAAAAAAATTTGAGTAAATTTTTAATTGACACAATTAAAAATTTACTCTAAATTTATCTATTTATTTTTTTTTAATGTTTAAAAAAGTTTTAAATTTTTTTACAAAAAAAAAAACAAAAAACTTGTTTTTTCAAATTTTACCAAACATATTTATGTCTCAAAAACATCGGAAAATTTTATAAAGACGATTACAAACTTTCATATACTCGCACATACACAAAAAACTATAAACTAAACGAGAATTCAAAAAACTATGAGAGTTTAAAAAAAATTAAAAAAACTATTAAATTTTTATTAAATTATTTACTTAAATTGTTTTTAAAATTTTTAAGTAAATTTTTAATTGCGTCAATTAAAAAATTACTCAATTTTTGTTTTTAAATTTAAACACGTGATTACTCAAATTTGTTTCCTCCATATTTTTTTCTGTGCACTAAGGAGTAAAAAAAGTATACTTTTGGTACTTTTTAATACTTCCTGTTAATGGACCTACTTCGAAATTTAAATTCGGAGTTTAAGATCCTCCGACAAAAAAAAACATTCCGCAAAATATGCTTTTTGGAAATTCCGATTATAATTGTAAAAATTTGGTACATTTTTCTTACTCCTGAAATAAGGGTTATAGAAACTTGAAATTTGAAATTTCAGAATTTTGACAAACCATTAAGAAAGTTTTTATTGTACTGTTTGGATCTCCAGAAATAATGATAAAAACTTGGTTTTTGCAATGTAGAATCATTCATCGGAACCAAAGATTCCAAAATAAGATTAAGGAATTTGTGATTCTTTTTCGATATCCTAAAAATCTTATTCTAATAATCTTAAAAACTTGAAATCTTGAGTCTAGGACCCTTTAGGAAAAAAAAGACACATTTAGAAAAAAGGGGGTGCCAATGAATAATAAGTAGGTACTATTTTTATAACTTTTAAATTAAGACCACAGAATCTTATAAATTGACACGCAATTTTGAATCGAATCGAAGCAAAATATAAGAAATCGAAGAAGGAATCACATTTAAACGTTTTTAAATGACTGTAGGGAATTTGAATTATAAATTTATGTGATTAACATTAAACAATGACCAGAAGCTGAAATATTAGTTACTTAAAAAAAATTTTTAATTTCGTTTTTAACTAAATTAATTATAATTAAGATTATCAAATATAATCAAATATACATATTTCTTTTTTTAATGAAAAGCAAAAAAAAAAATATTATTTAACAAGTAGAAAAGTAAAATTTGACTTGGCCGAATGTATGAATACCCTCCACAATGCCCTGTTTAAGTGATAGTAAATTTTCAAACGTGAAAAAAAAAATTTTTTGATTAGAAATATTTTATTTTGTGTAAAAACTTTTTTTTACCAATTTTTGAAAAAAAAAAAAAATAATTTACTAATTTTTTTTTTGAGTGTAAAATTTTTTTTGAGTGCAAAATTTTTTTCGAGTTTACTTTTTTTTTGTTTTGTTATAAAAATATTTTTGAGTGACAAAAATACGTTGCAAAATATTTTTGTGACTTATTAATGTTTTTAAAACAGGTTTAACGGGGTTTCAACACATGAATTTACGGTGAAGCTAATATGAAATTCACGGTTTTGCTAATAACTTTTGAACCACTGGACCGATTTGGCTGAAATTCAATACGAACTAGGCTAGAGGAACGACAAATATAAATGCCCAGCCTCAGCATCCTCAGAATCGCCTTTCGTTATAGTGTTTTTTATACCCTCCACTTAGTGATAGAGGGTATATATAAGTTTGTCATTCCGTTTGTAACTCATCGAAATATCGGTCTGTGACCCCATAAAGTATATATATTCATGATGCCCGATCGATTTTAAGACATTCTAGCGATGTCCGTCTGTCTGTCTGTGTGTGGAAAATGCTATCAAGGACAAAATATTGCACAGAGATGACTGAAACTTAACATATTTATTGAAAGTTCTCCCGAGAAGTTTGGTATTGCATTTGAGCGATATCGGTTCAGCGGTTCAAAGGTTATGAACGAAAATGTAAGGACACCTAAAAAATTTTAGTACATTCAACATAACCTAAAAATACAAAATGCTTTAATTCGGCTGTTGGTTGACATATGTGAACATAATTGAACACCAAATGGTATTTAAACAAGTACGAACATATTTTTTGACAAAAAAAGAAAAAAATCGCGGATTTTTTTTCGCGGAATTTTTTTTTTCAAAAATTTTTTTTTATTTCAAAAGTAATTTCCTTTTTTTTCTTTCGCGAAATTTTTTTTAAATTTTTTTTTTTCTCAAAATTAAAAAAAATTTTTTCGACTTGTGTTAAATAATCACCGTTTATATGAACACAATGACATCGTTCTGATTCCACAATTTTGATAGTTACAAACATCAGCACAAACTCATTTTATGCCCTGCACCACAGTGTAGAGTAGGGCATACATAATATATATTAATGTATTTATGTGCAATCAGACAGACAACTAAAAACAGGGAAATATAGCGTGTCATAACTATTTGCACCACTGGCTATCAACGCCAACATCTTACACTTCTTCCTTAGATGGTTAATGAAAAAAATTGAAGATAATGTATGATTAACAAAAAAATCTTACATAAATAATAGCAATACAACAAAAGAACGGTGATCCCCGTTCTCGTATTTTAAGAAACAACATTTGGTACCAACGAATTCTGTAAACCCTTTACTGGAATCCTTCCAATAACACTGTGCAACAAATTTTGGGTCATCGCATTGAGCCTCAATGCCTTCAACGCCATATAAAAGTAGACCATCAAGTGGACAAAATCACCAAAGGGTTTTGCAAAGTCAGTTCGGATTTCTTTTTTATAGCCCACTGAAGTTTTCATTTATTTATCAAAGGCGTTTGGAAAACGTCTAAAATACTATAATAGGAACACATCTGAGCTTCAAAATATGATTTGATGTCTGCAGTGAAATTTTATGGCGGTTCTTTTCTTAGAACATTTTAACCCTCTAACTGCCATTTTAAGGGGTCATTTTAGTCCTTTTTCAAAATCTAAACACAGAAGTCTAATAAAACGTCCATTTAGAGGGTTAAAATGTTCTACAAATATTTTTCTCATAAAATTTCACTAGGGGTTGTCAAATGGTAAAAGTTTGTGCGACATGCGTAAAGTACTTAAAAAGGGTCAAGTATAAATAATCAATGTTTGTTATTTTTTTTACCAAAGCAGTGTTAAAAAATATCGACAAAAAACAGTGCAAATATACTTTTGAGCTAAAAATTATGTTCTGATGTGTTTTAAAAAATTTTATGATGATTCTTTTCTTTGACCAAATTAACCCTCTAGCTCCCGTTTTAAAGGGTCATTTTTGTCCTTTTTTAAAAGAAATACAAAAAAGTCTATAAAAAAGGCAGTTAGAGGGTTAAAATGTCTTACAAATATTTTCTGCATCAAATTTTACTACGGCACGTCTAAGACACAAAGTCCGTCCAGCATATAGAAAATGCTTAAAAATTTTAAAGTATTCAAATTTTTTATTTTTTTTGGGCCGAATTAAAAAAAAAAGTATTTTGGTATTGCATTTGAGCGAAATCGGTTCAGCGGTTCAAAAGTTATGAACGAAAATATAAAAATACCTCGAAAATTATGGTACATTCAACATAACCTAAAAACACAAAATGCTTTAATTCGGCTGCTGGTTGAAACATGTGAACAGAATTGATCACCGAATGGTATTTAAACAAGTACAAGTAGTTTTTTTTTATTTTTTTTTTGGTTTTTTTTGCAAATAAACTTTTAACATCGTGGAGGGTATTAATCCATTCGACAAAGTCGAATTTAACTTTGTTACTTGTTTTTTTTATATTTCGGCCCAAAAAAAATATAAAAAAAAATTTGAATATTTTAAAATTTTTAAGCATTTTCTATATGCTGGGCGAACTTTCTGTCTTAGACGTGCCCTAGTAAAATTTGATGCAGGAATCATTTGTAAAACATTTTAACCCTCTAACTGCCTTTTTTATGGACTTTTTTGTATTCGGCTTTCATTCGGCTGATGCTTAACACATGTGAACAGAATTGATCACCGAATGGTATTTAAACAAGTACAAACATATTTTTTTACAAAAAAAACTATTTTCGTCGAATTTTTTTTTTACCAAAAAATTTTTTTTGTCGATTTTTTTTTTTTTTAAATGTTTGTTTTGTTTTTTATCAAGTAAACTTTTTTACATTGTGGAGGGTATCAATACATTCGACAAAGTCGAATTTAACTTTTTTATTTGTTTTTTTTTTTATTTCGGCCCAAAAAAAAAATTGAATACTTTAAAATTTTTAAGCATTTTCTATATGCTGGACGGACTTTCTGTCTTAGACGTGCCCTAGTAAAATTTGATGCAGAAAATATTTGTAAAACATTTTAACCCTCTAACTGCCTTTTTTTTATAGAATTTTTTGTATTTCTTTTAAAAAAGGACAAAAATGACCCTTTAAAACGGGAGCTAGAGGGTTAATTTGGTCAAAGAAAAGAATCATCATAAAATTTTTTAAAACACATCAGAACATCATTTTTAGCTCAAAAGTATATTTGCACTGTTTTTTTGTCGATATTTTTTAACACTGCTTTGGTAAAAAAAAATAACAAACATTGATTATTTATACTTGACCATTTTTAAGCACTTTGCTCATGTCGCACAAACTTTTACCATTTGACAACCCCTAGTGAAATTTTATGAGGAAAATATTTGTAGAACATTTTAACCCTCTAAATGGACGTTTTATTAGACTTCTGTGTTTAGTTTTTGAAAAAGGACTAAAATGACCCCTTAAAATGGCAGTTAGAGGGTTAAAATGTTCTAAGAAAAGAACCGCCATAAAATTTCACTGAAGACATCAAAATATATTTTGAAGCTCAGATGCGTTCTTATTATAGTATTTTAGACGTTTTCCAAACGCCCTTGATAAAAATATAAAAACTTCAGTGGGCTATAAAAAAGAAATCCGAACTGACTTTGCAAAACCCTTTGGTGATTTTGTTCACTTGATGGTCTACTTTCATGTGGCGTTGAAGCCATTGAGGCTCATTTTTCTTGTTGCACAGTGTAATAAAGGTTAGAAAAGTTAGAAAAGTACATAAATATATAAGTAAGCATAATAGTGTTGCATGAAAATATGTGTAACTTTAGGTTCCATGAATAATTTTGACTGCACTTATAAAAAATGTAGTATGTAGGTACTTTTTATAAAAAATGTACTATATTGGTACTTTTTTTTTAAAAAAAAAGTACTATTTTGGTACTTTTTATAAAAAGTTTCTATTTTGGTACTTGTTATAAAAAATAGCACATTTTTGTACTGGTACTTTTTATAAAAAATGTTCTATTTTGGTACTTTTTATAAAAAAAAAAATAAATACAAAAAGTACTATTTTGGTTCTTATTAAAAAACAATACAATTTTGGTACTTTTAATTAAAAAAGTACTTTTTGTAAAAATTACTTATGGTACTACTATTTAAGTACTTTCTTACAAAAAAGTTCTATATTAGTACTTTTTATAAAACAAAAAATATTATTTAAGTACTCTTTATCAAGAAATTATATTTTGCTACTCTGTATAAATAATTACTTTTTTAGTGCCTTTATAAATAACTACTATTTTAGTACTTTCCAGAAAAACTATTTTTTTTAGTAAAAAATACTATGTTGGTACTTTTTATTACAAAGGTAATATTTCAGTACTTTTTATTAAAAAAAAATAAAAGCAAGTTTATAAAAAGTACTATTTTGGTTCTTTTTTATTATAACGAAAAACAATTGTGGTTCTTTTAATAAAAAAAGTACATTTTGTAAAAAGTACTTATAGGACTTCAATAATTATTTTTTTTTATTGCGTTTATAAGTAACTATTATTTTAGTGCTTTCCAGAAAAAAATACTTTATTAGTAAAAAGTGATATATTGGTACTTTTTTTAAAAAAGTACTATTTTGGTACTTTTTATAAAAAGTTCCTATTTTGATACTTGTTATAAAAGAGGTACTATTTTGGTACTTTTTATAAAAAGTTACAACTTTGGTACTTGTTATAAAAAACGTACTATTTTGGTACTTTTTATAAAAAAATAAATACAAAAAGTACTATTTTAGTTCTTATTAAAAAACAATACAATTTTGGTACTTTTAATAAAAAAAGTACTTTTTGTAAAAATTACTTATGGTACTTCTCTTTTCTGACGATTAGTGTTGGTTTGTAATTTAAGATGGTATTGTATGAAAGTACTTTTTTAGTACATTCTTTGTTAATTTTATAAAAAAAAAGTACTATGTTGATGCTTTTTAGAAAAAAGGACTATTTTTTTACTTTTTATAAAAACGGTATAATTTTAGTGATTTCTTTTAAAGTTTAAAAAAGAAGTACTATATTATTAATTCTTTTCGTTAAAGAGTACTGTTTTGGTACTTATTATAAAAAAAAGGTACTATATAGGTACTTTAAAAAAATTTAAATATTCAAATTCAATTGCAGTTCTTTTTCTTAAAAAAAAACTATTAAGGTAGTTTTTATGAGAAAAAACTATTTAAGTTCTTTCTTACAAAAAAGTACTATATTAGTACTTTTTATAAAACAAAAAATATTATTTTAGTACTTTTTATCAAGAAATTACATTTTACTACTTCGTATAAATAATTACATTTTTAGTGCCTTTATAAATAACTACGATTTTAGTACTTTCTAGAAAAACTAATTTTATAGTAATAAGTACTATGTTGGTACTTTTTATAAAAAGTTAAATTTTTGTACTTTTTAAAACAAAGGTAATATTTCAGTACTTTTTATTAAAAAAAAAAATAAAAACAAGTTTAAAAAAAGTACTATTTTGGTTCCTTTTTATTATAACGAAAAACAATTGTGTTTTTTTAATAAAAAAAAGTACATATTGTAAAAAGTACTTATAGGACTTCAATAATTATTATTTTAAGTAACTATTACTTTAGTACTTTCCAGAAAAAAATACTTTTTTAGTAAAAAGTACCATACTGGTACTTTTTTTAGTAAAATACACTATATTGGTACTTTTTTTAAAAAAAGTACAATTTTGGTACTTTTTATAAAAAGCCTCTATTTTGGTACTTGTTATAAAAAAGGTACTATTTTGGTACTTTTTATAAAAAAGGTACTATTTTGGTACTTTTTATAAAAAGTTACAATTTTGGTACTTGTTATAAAAAACGTACTATTTTGGTACTTTTTATAAAAAGTTACAATTTTGGTACTTGTTATAAAAACATACTATTTTGGTACTTTTTATAAAAAATAAATAAAAACAAAAAGTACTATTTTAGTTCTTATTAAAAACCAATACAATTTTGGTACTTTTAATGAAAAAAAAGCACTTTTTGTAAAAATTACTTGAGGTACTTCTCTTTTCTGACGATTAGTGTTGTCTTGTAGTTTAAGATAGTGTTGTATGAAAGTAATTTTTAAGTACATTCTTTGTAAATGTTATAAAAAAAGTACTATGTTTTTTTACCTTTTATAAAAAAGTAATATATTGGTATTTTTTATATAAAAACGGTATAACTTAAGTGATTTATTTTAAAGTTTATAAAAGAAGTACTATATTATTAATTCTTTTCGTTAAAGAGTAATATTTTGGTACTTATTATAAAAAATGTACTATTTAGGTACTTAAAAAAAATTAAATATTCAAATTCAATTGCAATTCTTTTTCTGAAAAAAAAACTATTAAAGTAATTTTTATGAAAAAATAAACAATTTTAGTACTTTCTTACAAAAAAGTACTATATTAGTACTATTTATAAAACAAAAAATATTATTTTAGTACCTTTTATCAAAAAATTATATTTTTTACTTTTTATTATTTATTTTTCTTAGGGACTTTATAAATAACTATGAAGAAATTACTCGTGTTAGGTTCCATGAACAATTTTAACTGCACTTAAAAAAGTTATTTTTATAAGAAAGATTCTATTTTGGTAATTTTTATAACAAAGGTACTATTTTGGTACTTGTTATAATAAAGGTATTATTTTTGTACTTTTTATTAAAAAAATTAAATACAAAATGTACTATTTTGGTTCTTATTTTATAAAAAAAAGTACTATGTTGGTACTTTTTATAAAAAAGGTACTATTTAGGTACTTTTTATAAAAAAAAGGTACCATTTTTGTACATTTTTTAAAAAAAGTACTATTTTGGTACTTTATTGTAAAAAGGTACAATTTTGGTACTTTTTATAAAAAAAAAATAAATACAAAAAGTTCTATTTTGGTTCTTATTATAAAACAACACAATTTTGGTACTTTTGATAAAAAAAATACTTTTTGTAAAAAGTACTTATGGTACTTCAAAAATGGTCCTCTCTTTTTTGACAATTAGTGTTAGTTAGTAGTGTAAGATAGTGTTGTATAAAGAAATTACACGTTTAATTTAAGGTTTCATGAATAATTTTGACTGCATTTTTTATTATATGAAGTCATAAGAGACTCCATTTTGAAGCTCTATCAAGGAATAGGGAGCATAACAAAAAAACTTTAAACAAAATTCTCTACTCACCTCATTATTTTACGTTTATTATTTGGATGTATACGATTTGCTGTTTCTGGATCAATATTCCTTAAATGGTTGTGCAACAATTCCGATGACATTGTTAACATTTCTGTTTCAGGTATAAATGAAGGCTAAAAGTCAAAGAAACCAACAAAAAAAAAAAGATATAGCAACAAAGTCACAAAAACATCCTTTTTGTGTGTTTGATTTTTTTGTACAACATACATTTTCTAAATTCCCAGACACTGTGGCAACCATATCATCACTTGTGGTTTCAGTGGATAATTTTAAAGGTGATGATGATGGAGTTGCTGTTACCGATGCCGCCGATGATGCAGATGATATGGCAGCAGACATGTTTTTAACAGCATTGTTATCAGCAAATTCTGACGTTGGGCTAACCAGAATATCCCACAGCAAAGATTCTATATAATAATTAGTACCACCCACAATAATGGGACATTTTGAATGAGATAAAAGATTTTCAATCTGTTTGTTGATGGAGTTAAGAAAAATGAGTTAAGGTTTTAAGATGGCAAAATGATTATTTTTCAAAGTTTAAATTTATAAATTGTAAAAAAAAAATTGTTTATTGCTTTTAAAATTTTTAACACGTTTTTAAATGTTGTATTGGAACACAGGAAGTTTTGACTTTTTTTTCTTAATTTTTTTTTGTTTTTTCTTTTGGTGGCCAATTATTTATGAGCGATTTTAAATTACTAGGTTTTTAATTCAATACACGTTTTTAGGCATAATTTAAATATGTTGTTCATGTAAAACATAATAATACATTTGGTTTTTTTTTTTTTAACAAAAAAATATTCATGCGAATTTAAAAGAAGAAAAAATTTGTGACAATTTTTCGTTACTAAAAGGTTTTCAAAATCTGAAAAATTTTCTGTACGATTCCAATGTTTTTTTGTATAGAAAAAGTCTCAGATTTTAAAATATTTCTTTGCGTATAAAAAAGTCTCAGATTCAGAGACATTTTTTTTGTATAGAAAAAGTATCAGATTTTGACATATTTTTTCTTATAAAAAAAGTAGCAGATTGTGACAGATTTTTTCGTATAGAAAAAATTTTAGAATCTGAAAAAAAGCATTGAGTAAAACAAATTAAGTAGGAAAAGTTTGAGAAAAAAGTATCATTCCAAATCGTTCCCTGCTCCATTTCATTCTCCGTTCTATTCCCTTTCGTTCCTAGTTCCATCTTGTCTTGTAGATATAAAAATATAAAAAGCAGAATTTTATACAACCTTTACCAATTTAAGTCCCTTTTTAACCTTAAAATTTTAAAATATATCCTTCTCTTGGATGTTATTTCTGATGGATGTTTCTACATGTCTTAATTTAAAATTCTCAGTTATTTAGTTCAAAAGTTACAAAAAACTCCCCCTTCCCCTTTTCCACTTTTTTAACCCCTTAGAATTCAATTTTCCAATAAAATGTTTTTGCTGGATCTTACAAGATTCCTACAAAGGTTTTAAATATCAAGTATTTGTATTACTATTTCAGAAAATATAAAAAGTACCAAATGCACACTTTTTACCGATTTTGCGTTCCTTAGGGCTGGTAACTCATCACAATATAATCAATGATTAAGGCTAATCAGTGTTTGCAAACGTCAAATTTATATGAAAATAATCAATGATTAGTATTAATCATTGATTAGCTTTTGATAAGTTACCAGCCCTTAGACACCGAATTACCAAAAAATACCTTTTCCAAAATATTTTTTCATTAGAGGATCCTACATTCAAAATTTAAAGAACCTACACTCAAAAAAAAAACTGTAAAGTTAGCAAAAAAAGCTTGAAAACCTACAAGAAAATTTGCTGATTTTGAACCCACAATTTTTTTGGTAAAGTTAGCAAAAACGTTTTGCTAAAAATTAGTTAACTGAAATTTTTTTTATTTCAACTTACAAGGGAAGTCTCCCTAGTGTCACCCACCGATCTTCCTGAAATTTGGATATGTTGTTAAGAACGAAAATTAATTCCACACGTATTTTTTTTAGCGGTCCAAACTCATTTTTAGGGGGGTCGATTTGTAAGGGGGGAAATTGACCTTTTTCAGTTGTTTACGATTTACGCCTATTTAAACAAAATTAATATAGGCATGTGTGGTATCAGATTAAAGGTATTAAAAATACCTATCTGGTGGTGCTATCAACGGGCCAATGAAGTTAATATTTTTCGACTTATTAACAAAAATGTCCTTAAATTTTGATATTTTACTCAATATGACAAAAAGTTGTGCATGCTTGAACACGTTCTTAGCACACGTAGATAGGTTTTTCAAAGACCTTTCATTTGGTATGTAACATGACTATGTTTCTTTGCATAATATAGGAGATAAACGAAAAAAACTGAAAAATGGGCTTGTCTTCCCCCTCCTTTTTACCCCCTAAATATGAATTTGGGCCGCTAAAAAAAAACACTTGTCCCTTTATTTTTTCTGATCTACAAAATAATACCAATTCCATAAAGATCCGCGGGTGACACTAGGGAGACTTCCCTTGTTAGTTCATACACATTTGAGGACCCTATTGGGTTCGGACCCGATTGGTCCAGATCCCGATGGGCCTAGACCTAGTTGGGCTCCTTAAAAATCGTCACAGTTTTTGATCCAAAATTTGTGTCCGTTTCGCTCTACCTTGCTTAGTTTTTGAGATACGTGATTTTAGGGGACCACTAAGGTTTTGAGAATTACAAAACTCGATAACTTCAAAAATATTACTCGGAGAGCTTTTGATTCTTGTTCTACGTGTTGAGAGCTACAAAAATGCTTTTGGACTTTTTGTTGTGTCGGCATTTTTTACCGAGATATGAGCATTTTAAAATTTTTGGGAATGCTAACTTTTTTGGATCCAAAATTAGGACCCATTAGGGTCCACACATGTGAAGAGGACCGGCGATACTATTGAGAGCCCGAGAACCAAAAATGGCCTCCATTTTGCTCTATCTGGCTTAGTTTCCGAGATAGCGCCATTTAAAGTTTTCTGAAAATAAAAAAAAATTTACCATTTATTTTTGCTAATATTAGCAAAAAAGCTTGTAAAAATTTGGTCAACTCAATTTTACATTTAGCAAAAAAAATTTGTTCAAATTTTGTTTAAAATTGCTCATGCGCTAAATAAAGTTTACAAGATATTTTTGCTAACATGCTAATCTCAACTAAAAATTTGCTAAAAACCAGCTAACCAGCATTAGCAAAAAAAAATAGTAAATCTACTAATGTATTATTTTGAGTGTATGATCATTATTTCAGAAAATATAAAAAAGGTACCAAAAGTACATATTTATACAAACGGATATTTAAAAAATATACTTTATGCAGAATGTTTTTCCCCAAAGGATCTACATTACTAATTTTAAGTACCAAAAGTACACTTTATTGCCCCAGTTAGAAACGAAATTATTAAAAAGAACTTTTTCCACAATGTTTTTACACCGAAGGACTGTACATTTATTATTTCAAGTTTGTACAAACATTTCTTCAGGAAATATAAAAAGTACCAAAAGTACACTTTTACCACTCTTGAAACGGAATTTCCAAAAAGTACTTTTTCTTAAATTTGAACCAAGGATCGGAAATTCCAAAAAGTACTTTTTTAGAATGTTTTTTACCGTTATGTGTTTTCTACGTTACAAATTTCAAGTGTCAGTATTATTATTTCAGGAAATTGTAGTTGTAATTATTCGACCTTTCAAATTTTAATTAAGGTAATAAATAATCGAACTCAAGGCCAGTGTTTTGTTTAATAAATCTTCTTTATTAACTTCCAATATTTCGATCCTCATCGAGGATCATCGTTAAGGAGTAACTTAAAATTAAATACACTCATAATTTTATACCCTACACCACACTGTGGTACAGGGTATAATGAGTTTGTGCTGATGTTTGTAACTACCCGAAATATTGGTCCTAGACCCACTTTTAAGTATACCGATCGACTTAGAATCACTTTTTGAGTCGATTTAACGATGACGGTCCGTCCGTCCGTCTATCCATGTAAACACGATACAGGTCGCAATTCTTAATAAATTGACTTGAAACTTGAAACTTAAGCCTCTTTTGGCCCAAGGACGAAGCCTATTGAAATTGGAAAAAATCGGTCCATATTTAGACCTAGCCTCCATGCAAAGGTCCTCTTTAGTTTTGGCTCTAACGACTCTAATAACCGCATTTTAATAGGTATCTTTTCGAAATTTGGCAGATAATCATGTTTTATCCACACAAATCACCATTCCGAATTTTAAAAGAAATCGGACCAGTTCTTCTTGTAGCCCCCATACAAACCACGTTCCCGATTTTCACATAAATCTCTCAAATTTCATGAAAATAGAAAATATTTAATTAAAATTCTGTTTGTGTATGTTAAACGCATACTTTAATAACCTTATTAAATCTGATTATCATCGGACCATTTTTGGACTTAGGTCCCATGTGGAAATTACGCCCGATATTCAGTTGAAGCAATTTATTGTCAACAAAAAGAAGCCTATTCCACTCACATTTGATAAGTGAGTGCTTTTTACACTTATTAAAGATTTGACAAAATATAGATCTAATCAGTCCATGTTCGAACTTGGGACTAGTGTTTATAAAAAACCGACATTTTGGAAAACCGGTTTTTCGGTTAACCGAAAATCAGCTTTTTTGGTTAACCGGTTTTCTCGGTTAAACCGGAATAAAAAAACCGGTTAACCGGTTTTTTTTCTTTAACTGACAAACCCAAAAAATACTTTAAAATAGTCAAATTTTTATAAAATAAAAAGCGAATATAACTTATGTTAACATATTTGTTTCTTTCAGCAAAGTTGGCAACTGTTACCCTTTAAAGATATCGGTATTTAAATACGGTGCTTTATTTTAATTTTTATTGACTTTATTGAAAAAATCATTAATTCGTTGTGAATTGTAGTACCGTATGTTGTGATGTTTTTTTATTAACATTTGATCTGGTTAACAAAACTTATAAAATTTTCAATGAAAGTGTCTAAAAAAATCCTAACAACGGTGAGTAATTCCAATATCTACCAGATTCAGAATAAAATTCCTATTTGAAAAATAGTTTCTTGAAGACAAAACATATTTAAGACTTTCTTTCTCACGAATTTTCAAGGTGTTTTCACCGAAATTTTGAAATTATCATGAAAGAATAAGTATTTACCCTTAATATTTACAAAAATAGTCCGTTTTAAAAACCGGTTAACCGACAGAAAAAGACCGGTTTTCGGTGCACCGGAAATTTTCAATTCCGGTTAACCGGTTTGCAAAAAAACCGAAAATTTGGGAAAAACCGGTTTTTCGGTTAACCGGTGAACCGGTTTATAAACACTACTTGGGACCCATGGTCCGGGAAACTCTGGTGTAGGGTATTATATGGTCGGTCTTGACCGACTATAATTTTCTTACTTGTTTTTAATTTTTTTTGTGTAAAACTTCTATCGATTCTACAAATTTTTTGCCCAGGAGGATCGTGGGATAACGATTATTACTATTTTTTAAAATTTTTTGAAAAAATTTTATTGTAGTTTTCCAATCTTAAAATCATTTTTACTGCTCCAATGGTGCGTCATAGAGGGGTCATTTATAAGACCGACCCCCATTAATTTTTACGTCTTAACATTTCTTTGAAACAAACTAATACCCTATCTCCAATTTCTAAGGGGGCTCCCACACAAAACGACATTTTTTCAAATTTGCTCCAACCGCTCTAACTGCCCTAATAGTGCCCTTAGAGCAATCAAATGTATCAAAATTTCAAAATATTATTCCAAATACCTATTTTTGAAAA
Organism: Pegoplata infirma; assembly: GCA_963921195.1. Lineage (NCBI taxonomy): Eukaryota > Metazoa > Arthropoda > Insecta > Diptera > Anthomyiidae > Pegoplata > Pegoplata infirma. Next base: position 142,807,307 of record OY992540.1, on the reverse strand, counting down.
GAAATTACTTTAAAAAAAAAATTCCGCGAGAAAAAAAAATTTCCGCAAAAAAAATATTTTGTGAAATAAAAATTCCGCGATTTTTTTTTTGTCAAAAATATGTTTGTATTTGTTTAAATACCATTTGGTGTTCAATTATGTTCACATATGTCAACCAGCAGCTGAATTAAATCATTTTGTATTTTTAGGTTATGTTGAATGTACTAAAATTTTTGAGGTGTCCTTACATTTTTGTTCATAACTTTTGAACCGCTGAACCGATATCGCTCAAATGCAATACCAAACTTCTTGGGAGAACCTCCAACAAATATGTTAAGTTTTAATCATCTCCGTGTAATATTTTGGCCGTGATCACCATTTCCACAGACCATATTGCAAAAATTTCCAATTCCATCAGAGACATTTGTCAAAAAAAAAAAAATTACAAATCTCCCACTGTACACTGTAAATAATTTTAATTGAAAACCCATAAATTTAACCAAAAATTTAAGTTAAATTATTTTTTCCTAATGAAATCGAAACTAATTTTTTTTTTTGTTAAAATAACGACTATTGAAAAAAAAACGCAACATAAATTATTTATCAATACAGACCATCAAATTAAAAATTTCAATCATGCTTTGTTCAAAAAAACACCCTTTAAATTTTGTATTCTTTTTTCAAATTCATTGAAAATTAAACAAAAAATGCGTACACGCATTTTTATCAGTTTTAGCATAGTTTTCCATATAAATAATATTCGAAACAAACAGCAGATTGGTTTTGTTTATAAATTTCTTAATTAAATATTTGCTTTGGTTATTCAATTAATTTCAAATAATTTATATTCAATTTATTTTTTGGTCAATTATACAACAATGTGTGACAGGGTGAACTCCTAAAAAGGGACGATTTTATAAAAGGGGAAATTTTTTGAAGAGAAACTTAAAAGAAAGTACTTTAAAATAAATTTGAAAAGAACAGTAATCATTTTGATTAAAAAATTATTTGATACAATTAAAAAAATAATTCATTTTATAACAGCAAATAAATTTTCTGTTATAATTATAAAAAGTAGTATACGCAAAGAAATTCAATGTTTAAGAAAAAATATTTATTTGGTTAAATTATTAATTGACTTAATTAAAAAAATAATTAACTCAATTAAAGTATTGACTAAATAAATTTAAGCTTTTAAAAAACTTAATTTGAAAATGCTAAAATTTCTAAAAATTTGGCGAAAATATTCAAATAAAAAATATTTGCAAACCTCGTCTGCTTAAATCAACCTTAATGAAATTTTCAAATATTTTAGTAATGTTGTCTGCATTTTTAGTAGATTTTTCTTCTTTAGTTGATTTTTAGTAGTTGACTCGAATGATTTTTATACCCTACACCACACTGTGGTACAGGGTATAATGAGTTTGTGCTGATGTTTGTAACTACCCGAAATTTTGGTCCTAGACCCACATTCAAGTATACCGATCGACTCAGAATCACTTTTTGAGTCGATTTAGCTATGTCCGTCCGTCCGTCTGTCTGTCTGTCTGTCCATGTAAACGGTTTAAACACGATACAGGTCGTAATTTTTAACCAATTGACTTGAAATTTGAAACTTAAGCCTCTTTTGCACCAAGGACGAAGCCTATTGAAATTGGAAAAAATCGGTCCATATTTAGACCTAGCCCCCATACAAAGGTCCTCTTTAGTTTTGGACCAAATGGCTCTAATAACCGTACTATAATAGGTTTCGTTTCGAAATTTGGCACGTAAACGTGTTTTGTCCTCACAAATCACCATTCCGAATTTTGGAGGAATCGAATCAGTTCTTCTTGTAGCCCCCATACAAACCACCTTCCCGATTTTCACATAAATCTCTCAAATTACATGAAAATAGAAAATATTTTATTAAAATTTTGTTTGTGTATGTTAAACGCGTACTTTAATAACCTTATCAAATCTGATTATCGTCGGACCATTTTTGGACTTAGGCCCCCCCCCCCCCCTTGTGAAAATTTCACCCGATATTCAGTTAAAGCGGTTTATTCTCAACAAAAAGAAGCATATTTCACTCAAATTTGATTTGTGAGTGTTTTTACACTTATTAAAGATTTGACAAAATATAGATCTAATCGGTCCATGTTTGAACTTGGGACCCATTTCCGGGAAGCTCTGGTGTAGGGTATTATATGGTCGGTCTTGACCGACTATAATTTTCTTACTTGTTTTTTTTTTGTAAGAGGTTTTTCTGCTGAAAGACATATTTTTAGTGTCCGCTTTTTTTAGTTTTCAGTGTTATTATTAAATTTATAACTATGCCTATTGCTTTATGTATATAGTTATGTCTTGTTTAGTTTAAATTAAGTTTTGATTTATATTTGACATAAACTTTTTTTTGTTATGGTTATTGTTGTTTGGTTTCCTATAATTTTTGACAGTTATTATGACATTTACAAGTTGACACTAATATTAGTTGTTCGTATATTTATTGCTGGTGCGGGTTTTTTTGTTTCATGATATCAATTTTTTATAAATTATTGGTTAAAACTGTGATATTTAGTTTATGAAGTGATATGACCACTTTTTTTTTGTCATACAGTGGCCCATATTGTAAGTCGGGCAGTAGAAATTAGAAGTTTAAAGACAAAGTACTACACACAAAAAAATAGCAATGAACGACTTTCATAGTATTTATGAACAAATTCATAAAATTTATTAACTTTTTCCTACTACTTATAAACTTTTTCATAGTATTTATGAACAAATTCACCAAATTTATTAACTTTTTCATAATTCTTATAAACTATTTCATAGTATTTATGAATAAATCATAATATGTAAAATTTAAGAACTGTATTTAACATTTTTCATATATGTATATTATAAAAATAAAAAAAAATTAATGAAAAAGTTTATAATTTTAATGTATTTGTTCATAAATACTATGAATTTCGTACATTGGCAAATATTTTTTTTTTGTTGTTAATTTTTAAAATGCTTTAAATGTTATTTATCTAGCTTTAGTTAAAGCTTGTTAGCGTCCAGATTGAGTAAATAATAAATGTATTAACCGCTTCGAACTGGAAAATGATTTTTTTTAATTTAAGCTCAAGGGCTGGAAAATAAAATTACACTGTGCAACACGATTTTGTATCTTGGCTGGAACCAAAAAAAAAAAAGATAGTATAGCAATAGTAAACCAAAACCCCCGAAGGGTTTTTAAAACTAAGCTCGTGTTAGTTCTTTATTAAACACTGAAACTTTCAAATTTTGAATAAGTCAAAAAAAGAATAAGTCAAAAACAAGTAAAAAAGTTAAATTCGGCCTTGCCGAATGTAGTGATACCCTCCACAATTTCAAAAAGATTATTGCAAAAAACTTTATTTAAAAGTTAATTACTTTTGAAAAAAAAAATTTTTGAAAAAAAATTTTCTTTTTTTGTCAAAAAATATGTTCGTACTTGTTAAAATATCATTTGGTGTTCAATTATGTTCACATATGTCAACCAGAAGCCGAATTAAAGCATTTTGTATTTTTAGGTTATGTTGAATGTACTGAAATTTTTGAGGTGTGCTTACATTTTCGTTCATAACTTTTGAACCGCTGAACCGATATCGCTCAAATGCAATACCAAACTTCTCGGGAGAACTTCCAATAAATATGTTAAGTTTCAGTCATCTCTGTGCAATATTTTGTCCGCGACAGCATTTTCCACAGACAGACAGACGGACAGACGGACATCGCTAGAATGTCTTAAAATTGATCGGGCATCATGAATATATATACTTTATAGGGTCCCAGATCGATATTTCGATGAGTTACAAACGGAATGACAAACTTATATATACCCTCTATCACTAAGTGGAGGGTATAAAAAGAATAAAAATAATTCTGAGGTAAATAATGATTAACGATGTCTTCAGTAAAATTTAATAGCGGTTCTTTTGGTTTTTGGAACATATTAACGCTCTATCTCCCATTTTTAAGATCATGTTGGTTCTTTTTATACCCTCCACTTAGTGATAGAGGGTATATATAAGTTTGTCATTCTGTTTGTAACTCATCGAAATATCGGTCTGGGACCCCATAAAGTATATATATTCATGATGCCCGATCGATTTTAAGACATTCTAGCGATGTCCGTCTGTCCGTCTGTCCGTCTGTCCGTCTGTCCGTCTGTCCGTCTGTCTGTCTGTTGAAAATGCTCTCACGGACAAAATATTGCACAGAGATGACTGAAACTTAACATATTTATTGGAAGTTCTCCCGAGAAGTTTGGTATTGCATTTGAGCGATATCGGTTCAGCGGTTCAAAAGTTATGAACGAAAATGTAAGCACACCTCGAAAATTTCAGTACATTCAACATAACCTAAAAATACAAAATGTTTTAATTCGGCTTCTGGTTGACATATGTGAACATAACTGAACACCAAATAGTATTTAAACAAGTACGAACATATTTTTTGACAAAAAAAGAAAAAAATCGCGGATTTTTTTTTTACCAAAATTTTTTTCGCGGATTTTTTTTTTCAAATTTTTTTTTTTTTTAAGTTATTTCCTTTTGAATAAAGTTTTTTGCAATAATCTTTTTGAAATTGTGGAGGGTATCACTACATTCGGCAAGGCCGAATTTAACTTTTTTACTTTTTTTTTTCAAATATCCTCATAGAACACCACTAAAACGTGCCTTTAAAGTAGAGTTTGCAAAACGATTAAAATCGTAATCGCGATTAATCGCACCAATTAATCGTAATCGTAATCGGCAAAAAAAATCATGCGATTACGATTAATCATTTTCTTTGAAATACACTGATTTTATAATGATTTGAAAATATATTATTTTGGCCTACGATTCATTTAACTTATTTGCAATTTCTCTTTCCATTTTTCTTGTAAAAATAATTTAGATTTAAAGTAAAATTTAAATTATCATCTTAGTAACCCCACAATTTTGTTTTAAAAATATGAAATCCAAAAGAATTTGGCTGGATTTGGTCAAAAAAATGAAGTTTGGTCAAAAAATTAAGTTTAATTTGGTCAAAAAATGAAGTAGACTGAAGACGCTCTTTCTAAATTCCATTATAAATTTTCACACAATCAGCTCTTCAGTGGCCATTGGCAGGTATTCTGACACGAAATTCAAAATATTATAATTTTCGGGACGCCCAAATATATACCCGAGTAAAAATGTGTAGATATATTCATATATACCACATCTTACCCGAGATTTGAACGATCAGTACTGATCCGAAAAATGGATCGTTAAGATTAGATCAGTTTTAATCGGACGGATACAATGTCATCCGAAAAATGGGTTTATAAAATTAGATAAACCCATTTTTCGGATGAAATTGTATCCGTCCGATTAAAACTGATCTAATCTTAGCGATTCATTTTTCGGATCAGTACTGATCCTTCACATTTTAACTTGGGTACACATAAAAGTAATTTTTGTGGAATGTTTTGATTTTTTTTACAAGGAAGGATACTTCATTACAAATTTCAATAGTCCAGGATCGTTATATCATTAAATATGATAAGGACAAAAAGTACAATTTTTTTTAATCAATTTTACGACCCTTCGAAATTAAATTTTGTATTCCAAATTTTACCCCTTTTTTTTCCCCCCCCTTAACAATTTATCAAAAATCCGGCTACATTTTTCAAAAAAACATTTTTTTAGTTTAGATTTTTGTCTATCCACATAAAAAATTCAGAAGGGCATTTTTTGGGCATTTTTTGAGATTAAAAGGATTTAGGGGAGATCAAAACAATGGTGGTATTTTTTGGAAAAATGTTCGCTCCTTGGGGTGGTTCAATGCATCTGAAAACGCGAATTTTGAGCTAATTTTTATGCAGAGCAAAAACGGCTGAAAATATTGCAAATCCGATTTCACCAGTCAATTCTACACCCAAATTAAAACAACGGAGTTTTTTGAACTCTCAAAAAAAGTTCCAAAATCTCATCACAGGCGGGGGAAACATAATGTTTTTAATTTTTTTTAAATGTTTTTTTTTAATACGAGGGCAGACCAATAATTTCGTGACTTTTTGAATGAAACCCCCTCGTATATACAGTGAAAAGAGATTTTGAGCTTAGCAAAATGGTAACAAAATTTCCACTCAATCATAACCCGTCTCAAAAATGCCCAAAAACGAACTTTGACATAAATTTGCTCAAAAACCTGACATCATAGAAAAATTTGGGAACCATATTCAGAATCAGCATCGAAAGGTTAATCAAAAACAAGTGGTCAGATCTTAAAATATCATCAAAAAATATCGCAAAAATGCTTTCTAATAGGGTGACATGACATAATCCCCACGGACATAATCCCCATAATGGTAGTGGGGACTATGACCGAAAATTATTTGGACATAATCCCAATAAAAAACGGACATAATTCCCAGATTTATGGGGATAATGACCATGTAACAAATGGCCATAATCCCCATTATGGGGATTATGTCTTCTATACTAGTTGGTCATAATCTCCACAATTAAAATAATTTTTTTTTACTTAAAAATTTTTCGGCCTTCAGCCGGGCTTCGGGATTACATACTCTATGCATTAAACCCAACATCTCCGCAGAAAACGGGGTATATGACCAAAATTGCTTTGGACTTACTCCCCATAATGTGAATGGGGGTTATGACCGAAAAAAATTCGGTCGTAATTCCAACAAGGAACGGACATAATCCGTTTTGGAAACGGTCATAGTCCCCACAACTATTATGGGGATTATGACCGAAATGAATTCGGTCACAATCCCTATTTCCGTTATGGGGGTAATGTCCGGGGGGATTATGTCCTGTCACCATCTAATTGCACAAAAATACGTTTTTTGTGAACTTGGACCTCAACTTTCATAAAAACCTGAAGCCAGATGCGAAACCAGCATTGAAATGTTAATCTTAAACGAATGTCCAAATTACTAAAATTTTGCGTACCCCCGCGGACAGTTTCGCGTACCCCCTAGTGGTACGCGTACCATAGGTTGGTAACCGCTGAAATACAAGATAATTTTTAATTTTTATGAAATTTAATATTCAAATGATATTTTCTCGAAAAATACGAAAAAAGCCCTCCTGACTTTTTTTGTGTGAATAGACAAACATCTAAAATTAAAAAAAAATGTGGCCGGATTTTTGATAAATTGACTTTTTTAAAAAATTAAAAATTTCAGAACGGTTTCTGAAAATCTGCCAAAATAAAAAAATGTTAGTAGATATCCCATAAAAAATATACACGAATGTTAGTTTTTGCGATTGTGGTGCATTTCGTAAATTTGATAAATATTTAATCATGGAAACTCGACACAATTTTGAGAATTCTTCCAATATTTAATCACGCATCATTAGGCCAGTTTTTAAAAAATTGAAAAACTAAAAACGCAATTTTCTTAGTTTCATATAGGGCCATACATACCACCTATTTTTGTAAAAGAGTTTTTTTAAATAAACTATTGCAATTATATTTATTAAAAAACTCGATTATTATTTTTTTAATCGTAATCGCGATTATGAAATATCTCGATTATTTGCAAACTCTACTTTAAAGGGATAAAATGTTCTACAAAAATTTTCTTCATCAAATTTCACTAGGGGTTGTCAAAGGTCAATTTGATAAAAAATAAAACATTTTAACAGTATGTGATAATTTACATTTTTTCTTATGGAAAAAGTCTTAGATTCCGAGATTTTTTCGTAAAAAAAAAGTCTCACAAGGGAAGTCTCCCTGGTGTCACCCTCCGATCTTCATGAAATTTGGATATGTTGTTAAGAACGAAAATTAATTCGACACGTATTTTTTTTTAGCGGCCCAAACTCATTTTTAGGGGGGGTCGATTTGTATGGGGGAAATTGACCTTTTTCAGTTTTTTACGATTTACGCCTATTTAAACAAAATTAATACAGGCATGTGTGGTATCAGATTAAAGGTATTAAAAATACCTATCTCGTGGTGCTAACAACGAGCCAAAGAAGTTAATATTTTTCGACTTATTAACAAAAATGTCCTAAAATTTTGGTATTTTACTCAATATGACGAAAAGTTGTGCATGTTTGGTCACGTTCTTAGCACACGCAGATAGGTTTTCCAAAGACCTTTCATTTGGTATGTAACATGACTAGGTTTCTTTGCATAATATAGGAGATAAACGACAAAAACTGAAAAATGGCCTTGTCTTCCCTCCTCCTTTTCACCCCCTAAATATGAATTTGGGCCGCTAAAAAAAAATACGTGTCCCTTTATTTTTTCTGCTCTGCAAAATAAAATCAATTCCATAAAGATCCGCGGGTGACACTAGGGAGACTTCCCTTGTCAGTTTCAGAAAAATAATTTTTATTTAAGCTGGATTGTTGGATTGTGCTCAGATTAAATAAATAATAAATGTTCTACGAGTGTCAAACTGGAAAATGAAATTATTTACAGATTTTTTAATATTTCTTATTGTTAGTTGATTTTTACAAAATATTTTCTTTGTTTACAATAAATGAGTGGTCAAAAAAATTGGAAGTAAAAAAATAATATTTCATCAACTATATTGATTGATTTTTTTATTATTATTTAATAACTAATGCAAAACTACATACTTAAAACGAATCGACTTGGAAATATTTTTTTTTTTAATTTTCAAAAAAGCGTCTATAAAAAATTCATTTTCCACTTTGACCCTCGTAGCACATTTATTATTAACGCAATCTGCGGGCAGTTAAGCTTTAATTAAAGCTTAATAAATTACCTAAAACGCCTTTTTTAAAAATACTTAAGTTTAATCTACTAATGTACTTAAGTTTACTACTTAAGTTTCTATCTACTTATTATCATAGCTGTATGCTATGATTGAAATAACGAAATGAATAAATAACAATATTTTTTCAAAAATAATCAAATAACAGATTATTTAAATATTTGAAAATGAATAATATTTATTTTGATTTTATTTGAATAACGAAAAATCGAATAATTTTTTCTGATTTTTTTTATTCAAACAAACAAAATATAATTTTTCAAAATAATCAACAAAAATTTGTGATTTTTTTTGGTTATTCACAAAAATTCAAATAAATAACGTATTATTCAAACAACAAAAAATAAATATTCTTGAAAATTTTGTGTTTGAAAAAAAAAACTATTTTATTTATTTTGTACAGTTTAACAAAAAATTATTCTTACAAAACAGTTTTGTTTTAATATCAGGTTCTTATAAATTGTAATTTATAAAAAGTCCATTTGAATTCAGAAAAGTTAAGTTGTGATTTAGGAAATTCCAAGTGCAGAGCTATAAACTTATGCAAATATTTACTTAACAAAACTTTTTTTTTAAAGAAAAGTATAAAAATCTATAAAAATTGGCGACTTTCATAGGTTGATTTAAGGAGTATACTCACTTTGTCATTCCGTGTGTAAGCATCGAAATATCTATCTAACAAACCATAAAATATATATTATTTATTAGTGATCGATTGTTACACATTCTGCAGATGTCCGTCCGTTCGTCTGTGGAAGACATGATACAATCCAAAATAAAAGAGCTAGACTGCGAAAATTTGGCAGAAATATATCTTATGGTCTGAGGCTGGTTAAGTACGGAAATGGGCCAAATCGGATCATATTTAAAAATTTGAAAAAAGGCAGAAGCAAATGAAATATTTCTATGGCAGAAGAACTTCAACGTCCTGCAGTTGAATCCAGGGGACTAGAAAATGAAATTTTATGATAAAATTTAGCGGTCATATAACCAAATTTAAAAACATGCGATTTGCGAAATGGAATGATATCTGATAATAATGACAAATACCGAAATGTTTATTTATTACATACACTCAAAATATTATGTCAGTAAATTCAACAGAAAATACGTTTGAAACTAATGAAACTTTATTTAAAAAAAAGACTACTTATATAAATAACTGTAAAAATCCGTAAAAACTGACTGAAAAATTTTTACTATAAAAACGGTTAAAATTACGGAAATGTACATTCATTTTTGATTTTTTAGAAATAATTTTAAAAAACATCGAACCTGAGGAGAATCGAACTCATAATTTCGGGCTGATAGCCCAGAGAAATTTCATGCACTAATTCGTAGAATATTTTTTCCCTTTTGGTAGACTTCAATGTATCTCGCTTAAAAAATATAACAGTTAATCCGTAAAATGAGGGATAGACGGATAGATCCCCAGCAAAAAAAGAGCTTACCATTCACTACAAAATTCACCACAACTTATGAACCAGATGTACTTCTTCTTCAACTGAAACATTGATGAATTTAATATGGGCGTGACACACAAAGTATGTTCTTTTTATCGCCACTTTTCAGTGGCGAAAGATTGACACTTAAGTATAACATGTATCACTAGTGTTTTTATCACAACTTCTGAAGTAGTGATGAGGATGTTAATATAACTTGACCTTTTGGAAGCACTTTTTTCATCACTTCTTTAGAAGTACATATTTCTTGGCATTTTGGGTTTTGATTATGTCATTTTTGTTTGGTGATTTAGAACTTCTAAATTAGAAGTTCTTTTTTCACTTATTTTTGTAAGATTGATTGAAAGAGTATTTTTTTGTAATATTTACACTAAAAACACTGTTCGACAGCAAAAACCTTCCAGTGAAATTTCTAACTGGTCCTTATAAATTTTGGTCTCCTGCTTCCAAGATTGAGATATTCGCTGTTAAAAAATAAAAAAGCACTTTTAGGGTCCACTGTTACGTATTCTTATGTTGCTTCCACGAAATAGGACTTGATTTCATATAAAATGGACCTCCTGATTCCAAAACTGCAATCCACAATTTTCAACCATGTTCTGTTTTTGAGATATTCGCGTTTGAAAATTTTAGTGTGATTTATAAAGAATATAAAAGTGCGCAACAGTGGAGTTTGAGTTTTTCAAACGCCAATATTTCAAAAACAGTAAGCGATAGAAAAATTTGGATACCAGATTTGGAATAAAGATGTCTTATTTTAACTAAATCGAGTACTATTGTGTTTGAGCAACTTAAGAATACGTTACAGAGGAGACCCAAATATTTCAATATTCAAACGCGAATATCTTAAAAACCTTACGTGATAGAAAAATTAATTTCATTGATAACACAGGTTCACAAAATTTGAACTTTATCAATTTGCCTGACCTTTGACAGCTGATTTATATGGATTTTAGTGTGCTGATTCAGAATCTGTTATCCAATTCTTTCCATCAGCTCGCGTTCGCGAGCAAATCGCAAAAAAAGTGTTGCCCTGCTCCAAAAAAAAGTGTTGCCCTGGGGCAAAAAAAGTGTTGCCCTGTGTAATCAAACGTATATGCTTCGAATTAAAAAAGGAGTAATTATAAACATCACAAAACTATAAAAATTCACGGCGAATCGATTCACCAGTTTGTTCTGACTACAAGCCTAGACCTCAATTTTCTAAAAAGCTTAAACAATCTTTAATAATAGTTTGTAAATGTATTTATTTAATTTATGACAAACTTTTTTCAATATAAGATATAGAATGGTAGTTCAACGTCAAATTGCTTGTATGAAATGTGAATATTTATCAATAATCGATTTTCGTCTTTTCGATTTTTTAAGCTCTAAATAAAGAGAAATGAAATGCCATTACAAAATTTGTTCACCATTTTTGCAAAACCTAAATCTATTCGAAGCTGGACGTAGAAAAAATTGCATACTTCGTGTGTCACCCCCATTCTAAGTGTTTCAGTTGAAAAAGAAGTTCATATGTTATGGTGATTTGATTTAATTTGATTTAATTCCTAAGAACATATGAAAGAGGTACTTTAAAATCATTAAGCAAAGAACTGCTAAAAGGTGTTTTTATTGTTATTTTGTAGCATTTTTGGAAGTGATTTTAAAAGTACTTCCTACGGAATATGAAGTTCGGCACCTATCGCTACTTTGTATGTAGTGAAACTACTAATTCTTTTTGAACCACTTCGCTTATTTTTTGATGGGTCGTTATGTGCTAGAGAATCACAATAAATTACATCATCAGTACAACATCAGTTTTACCTCAAAAGTAGTCAAAAATAAAAAAATATTATAAGCATATATGCATTTAAATTTTAAAAATAGAATAATGCATTTTCTATTGCAAAAATGTTCAATTGTATAAAGAATGAAATTTTTTTCGATTAAAATAATTTTTGTGTAGTAGAAACATTTCACAGTTAATACTAAAGAATATTTTCTTAAAAATGTCACCAAAGCAAAAACCCTTAAAAATCTCAATGTTTTGCAAAATAAACCTTTACAATTAAGGGTATTTAAGTAATTATACATCCTTTCACGACTTTTTATTGTTTAAGAAAAATATCGAAAAGTCTAATCAACTAGAGTATTTTCCATAAGAAAATGTTTTAAGAACATTTTTTAATCAGTAAAAGTCAATTTAAGAAAAAATTAAAAATAATCTAATTAATGTTTTAGTAAAGAAAACCTTAAATAAGTAAAACAATAGTGGTTTGTAAGAATAATTGTGTGTTTTACTGTATAATAAAATTCAAAATAAATAAAAAAAAATTATTTTTCAAACACAAAATTTTCAAGAATATTTCTTTTTTTTGTTTAAATAATACGTTATTCATTTGAATTTTTGTGAATATCCAAAAAAAATCACAAATTTTTGTTGATTATTTTGAAAAATTCTATTTTGTTTGTTTGAATAAGCAATCAGAAAAAATTATTTGATTTTTTTGGAAAGAAATATTATTTCATTTTTATGAATTTGAATAAAATAAAATTTTATTTTATTCAAACCAAAATAAATAAAATAACAAAACATTTTATTTTTTGATAGCCAACTAAAATATCAAAGTATTTTATTTTTTTCCAAAAAATCCAAATAAAAAAAATCAATAATACAGCTATGCTTATTATCTACTAACAATAAGTAACTGAATTACGGTAAGAGCCACTGTATATGTAGTTGGCCGTTAATTGCTGTTAGGATGTCGTAACAAAATGTTGTTTTGTTACATTTATGGTAAATTACATGTCACAATTTATGATTATTACACGTGATGCCATGTTATTATTAAATACTTTTTCGCAATTTTTAATAGAAAGTTTAGCAAAGGATTTTTTTCCACACCCATTTTATTGTTTAAACATTGAATTAGCAGTTGCAACATAATATGAAAAGAAAAGTTTGCAATAAATAGTGAAATTCAAAATTTTAAAGTACGAGTACACAGAAAAATTATGAAAAAAAACATTTAAGTTATAGAATTTAAAAGTTTTTCTATGGCCGCTGTTCTAAAAAAAGTAATTCACATAAAAAATGTGAAAATGAAAATTTCAGAATTTTTTTGGTGTTCCAAATTTTTTTTTTCGTTTTGTTTCACATAAATAAAATTTGGTGAAAGTAAAACGAATGCACTTATTTCCTTATAATTTTTTAAATTTTAATTATTCGATTTCAACTTCGAATGAAAACGTAATCAACAAAACACTAAACTTGATTTCATGTGATTCGGAAATTTTCATATGAATTGAAAAGTAGTGAAAGACAGAACAGAGGCCTATACAGAAAAATTTCTCAGAATCTGAGAATTTTTCTGTGCGGAAAAATGTCTCAGAATCAGAGACTTTTTCTATACAAAAAAATGTCTCAGAATCTGAGAATTTTGCTATTCGGAAAAATGTTTCAGAATCTGAGACTTTTTCTGTAAGAAAAATGTCTCTGAATCTGACAATGAGACTTTTTCTATACGGCAAAATGTCTCAGAATCTGAAACTTTTTTACGATAAATGGTTTAGAATCTGAGACTTTTTCTATACGGACTTTTCCATAATGAAAAATGTGTCAAATCTGATATTTTTTATACGAAAAATGTGTCAAATCTGATATTTTTTTATAGGGAAACTGTCTCAAAATTTCAGAATTTTTCTGTACGGCAAAATGTATCAAAATCTGAGACTTTTTCTATACGAATAAATGTCTCAGAATCTAAGACTTTTTCAATACGGTAAAATGTCTCAGAATCTGAGACTTTTTCTATACGGAAAAAATTTTCAGAATCTGAGACTTTTTCTATACGGAAAAATGTCTCAGAATCCTAGACTTTTTCAATACGGAAAAATGTCTCAGAATCCGAGACTTTTTCTATACGGAAAAAGGTATTAGAATCCGAGACTTTTTCTCGACGAAAAATTGTTCAGAATCTGAGATTTTTTCTATACGGAAAAATTTCTCAGAATCTAAGACTTTTCTATACGGAAAAATGTTTCAGATTCTGAAATTTTTTCTATATGGAAAAGTTTTTTTAAAATTCAATACTGATAATTTTTATTTATATTCGCAAAATGTCTCAGAATCTGAGACTTTTTCTATTCGCAAAATGTCTCAGAATCAGAAACTTTTTCTATACGGAAAATGTCTCATAATCTGAGACTTTTTATACGGAAAATGTCTCAGAATCTGAGACTTTCTGTACAGAAAATGTCTTAGAATCTGAGATTTTTTCTATACGGAAAATGTCTCAGAATCTGAGACTTTTTCTATACGGAAAAATGTTTCAAAATCTGAGATTTTTTCTATACGGAAACATGTCTCAGAATCTGAGACTTTTTCTACACCCAAAAAAAAACAATTGTGAAATTATTTAATTTTAGGGTATAATTTACCTAAGATTTTTCGCACAAATCCAACTTGAAAAGTTTCTTTGCATATTACCCGAATCAACTTAGGTAAACTTACAAAATGCATTTAAGCATTATTTCAAATTTAATTTTGTTTATTTAGCCACTATATTTAAATAAATGGTACAGTTTGATTGGTCAAATAACGTTTTTTTTTAGGTTGATTTAATAGTTTTATATATCCCCTTCCATACAAAATGCTCAATATTATAAATTTTAATTATATTTATTTTTAATAATTTTTTTTAATAAAAAGGACAATATAATAAAATATAAATACTAACAAGCTTAAAATACATACTTAGCATGATCAGTGACAACAAAATTTTTCTATAGAAACTTTCTCAAAGACAATTTTTCTATAGAAAATTTCTTAAAGACAATTCTTCTTTAGAAAATTTCTGATAGACAATTTTTCTATAAAAACTTTCTGAAAGACAATTTTTCTATCAAAAATTTCTGGAAGAAAATTTTTCTATAGAAATTTTCTCAAAGACAATTTTTCTATAGAAAATTTCTAAAAGACAGATTTACTATAGCAAATTTTTAACAGACAATTTTTTTTTTAAAAATTCTCAAAGACAATTCTTCTATAGAAAATTTCTAATAGACAATTTTTCTATAGAAAATTTTTCAAAGACAATTTTTTTATAGAAAATTTCTGAGAAACAATTTTCTACAGAAAATTTCTGAAAGAAAATACTTCGATAGAAAATTTCTCAAGGACAATTTTTGCTATAGAACATTTCTAAAAGTCAATTTTTCTATAGAAAATTTCTGAAAGACAATTTTCTATAGAAAATTTCTTAAAGACAATTCTTCTTTAGAAAATTTCTGATAGACAATTTTTCTATAAAAACTTTCTGAAAGACAATTTTTCTATCAAAAATTTCTGGAAGAAAATTTTTCTATAGAAATTTTCTCAAAGACAATTTTTCTATAGAAAATTTCTAAAAGACAGATTTACTATAGCAAATTTTTAACAGACAATTTTTTTTTTAAAAATTCTCAAAGACAATTCTTCTATAGAAAATTTCTAATAGACAATTTTTCTATAGAAAATTTTTCAAAGACAATTTTTTTATAGAAAATTTCTGAGAAACAATTTTCTACAGAAAATTTCTGAAAGAAAATACTTCGATAGAAAATTTCTCAAGGACAATTTTTGCTATAGAACATTTCTAAAAGTCAATTTTTCTATAGAAAATTTCTGAAAGACAATTTTTCTATAGAAATTTTCTTAAAGACAATTTTTCTATAAAAACTTTCTCAAAGACAAGTTTTCAATAGAAAATTTTTCAAATACAATTTTTCTATAGAAAATGTCTTAAAGGAATTTTTTTTCTATAGAAAATTTTTGAAAGACAATTTTTCATAGAAACTTTTTCAAATACAATTTTTGTGAAGAAAATATCTTAAAGATAATTTTTCTATAGAAACTTACAATTTTTCTATAGAAAATTATTCTGTAAAAAATTTCGCAAGAACAATTTTTCTTTAGATATTTTTTGTTTTTTTTAGAAAGTATCTATAGAAAAATTGTCTTAATATATATTTTCTATAGAAAAATTGTATGAGAAATTTTTTATAAAAAAATTGTCTTTAAAAAAATTTTTTATAGAAAACTTGTCTTTGAGAAATTTTCTATAGAAGAATTGTCTTTCAGAAATTTTCTATAGAAGAATTGTCTTTAAGAAATTTTCTATAGAAGAATTGTCTTTCAGAAATTTTCTATAGAAAAATTGTCTTTGAGAAATATTTACAAAAAAATTTGTTGGAAAAATTTTTAATAAAAAAATTGTCTTTCAAAAAATTTTCTAAAGAAAAATTGTCTTTCAGAAATTTACTATAGAAAAACATCTTTCAGAAATTTTGTATAGAGAAATTGACAATAAGAATTTTTTTATAGAAAAATTGTATTTAGTTATTTTCTATAGAAAAAGTGCCTTTGTGAAATTTTCTATATACAAATATTCTTTGATTCTGATTTTCTCAGATTCTGACACAATTTTTCTACAGAACAAATTTTAGATTCTGTGACAATTTTTCTACAGAAAAAGTCTCAGGTTCTGATACAATTTTTCTATAGAAAAAATCTAAGATTCTAAGACAATTTTTCTTTAGAACAATTTTCAGGTTCTGAGACAATTAAATCATTTTCTGGATCTGCTTTGGTGCCCACCATTTAATGTCCAAGTAATGTCTTTTTAAAGAGTTCCGATTTAAAGCGTGGCGGATGCCGCAAATGTTCGGATAAACCACCACCGTCTGCAACTGAAAGTTAACATATTGGTTAATATACTTTTATCAAATATATAAACACATTATTTTTGCTTACCTTTTTAATTAATTAAATAAATTAGTTCCTCATAAATATTTTTTTATAAAAAATTAAAGACAATTTGTTGCCAATGTGTTGTTTACAATGTGGCATTACACAGAAAAAAATATGGGGAAAAACAATTTGAGTAATCACTTGTTTAAATTTAAAAAAAGTTTTGAGTAATTTTTTAATTGACGCAATTAAAAATTTACTCAAAAATTTAAAAACAAATTGAGTAAATAATTTAATAGCTTTTTTAATTTTTTTTTGGAATTTTCTTAGTTTTTTTAATTCTCGTTTAGTTTATAGTTTTTTGTATATATACATGAAAGTTTGTAATCATATTTATAAAATTTTTTTATGTCTTTAAGACAAAAATATATTTGGTAAAGTTTGAAAAAACATGTTTTTTTTCTTTGTAATAAAATATGAAATTTTTTTAAACTTTGTTTTTTTTAGAGTAGAAACAGAATAAACCCGGCACGACTTTTTCCATACGGTTTGGCAGATTAAACCGGTGGCCGGCGCCAATGTGAAATAAAACTTGTTCTGTTTTTAAAAGGTGGTGCTTCTTGTTCTGTTCCTGCACTTAATAGTGTCAATTATAAATTTACTCAAATTTTTTTGGCAAACATTTAATAAATTTTTATTAAAAATTTACTCAATACTATTAAATCGTTTACTGGTGGAAAATTGAGTAATTTTTTACTCAATAGTATTAAAAATTTACTCAAATTTTTTTTTTATTTCTTTCTGTGTAATATGTCGACTTTATCGAATTAAGTTTATTTACATTTATAAAAAAAAAACTTAGGTAAAAGATTCAAGTTTGTGTATGTTAAATTTAATATTGTAAACAATGCTATTTTACAAAATAAATGTCATATACAATTTAGTTAAAACTTGAACAATTTCTTGAACTCAATATAAAAAAAATTTACCTAAGTCACCTTAGACTGTTTAACACTAGTTATTTTTTTGGGTGTATACGGAAAAATGTCTCAAAATCTTAGACTTTTTCTATATGGAAAAATGTTTTTAAATCTGCGACTTTTATCTATACGAAAAAATGTCTCTCATCTGAGACTTTTTCTTAACGGAAAAATGTATCAGAATCTGAGACTTTCTACACATAAAAATGTCTCAGCATCTCAGAATCAGACTTTTTATACGGAAAAATATCTCTCAATCTGACAGTTTTTCTATACGGAAAAATGTCTTAGAATCTGAGACTTTTTCTATAGGAAAAATGTCTCACAATCTGTCTCAAAATCCAAGACTTTTTCTATGCGGAAAATGTCTCAGAATCTGAGACTATTGGGAAGAATCTCTCTCTCTGAGAGTTTTCTTTACGGAAAACATCCTCAAAATTTAAGATTGTTTTCTTAGAATCTGAGACTTTTTCTATACGGAAAAATGTCTCAGAAACTGCGACTTCCATATAGAATCTGAGACATTTTCTATACGGAAAAATGTTTCAAAATCTGAAACTTTTTCTAAACGGAAACATGTATCAGAATCTGAGACTTTTTCTATACGAAAAAATGTCTCAAAATATGACTTTTTCTATATGGAAAATGTTTTCAAATCTGCGACTTTTATCTATGCGAAAAAATGTCTCTGAATCTGAGACTTTTTCTTAACGGAAAAATATTTCAAAATCTGAGACATTTTTCTGTATAGAAAAGAGACATTTTTCTGTATAGAAAAGAGACATTTTTCTGTATAGAAAATCTAAGATTGTTTCTATACGGAAAAATGTTTCGGAATCTGAGACTTTTTCTATACGGAAAAATGTCTCCGAATCTGCGACTTTTTCTATACGGAAAAATGTCTCCGAATCTGCGACTTTTTCTATACGGAAAAATGTCTTAGAATCTCCGACTTTTTCTATACGGAAAAATGTCTCAAAATCTGATACTTTTTTTCTATACGAAAAAATGTCTCAGAATCTGAAACTTTTTCTATACGGAAAAATTCCGCAGAATCTAAGACTTTTTCTGTACGAAAAATATTCTTAGGACTTTTAGCTTCCTCTATTGATAAAAAATATCTAAGAATCTGAGACTTTTATTCCGAAACATTTCTCAGAATGTAAGACTATTACTATGCGAAAAATATCTCAGAATCTATACGGAAAAATGTCTCAGAATCTGATACTTTTTCTATACGGAAAAATGCCTCAGAATCTGAAATTGTTTTTTGAGAATCTGGAAATTTTCTATACCGAAAAATGTCTCACAATTTGAGATTTTTCTATATACGGAAAAATGTCTCAGAATCTGAGACATTTTCCTATACGGAAAAATATTCTTAAATTCAGGACTTTTTTCTATACGACAAAATGTCTCTGAATCTGAGACTTTTTCTCAGACTTTTTCTCAGACTTTCTGTACAGAAAATGTCTTAGAATCTGAGATTTTTTCTATACGGAAAATGTCTCAGAATCTGAGACTTTTTCTATACGGAAAAATGTCTCTCATCTGAGACTTTTTCTTAACGAAAAAATGTCTCTGAATCTGAGACTTTTTCTCAGAATCTGAGGCTTTTTCTAAACGGAAAAATGTCTCAAAATCTAAGACTTTTTCTATACTGAAAAATATATAAGAATCTGAGACTTTTTCTATACGCAAAAATGTGTCAAGATCAGTGACTTATACGGAAAAATACTCAAAATCTGAGATACTTAAAGATTTTTCTGTATAAGTCTCTGATCCAAGATCAGTGACTTATACGGAAAAATACTCTGAGATTCTAAAAGATTTTTCCATATAAGTCTCTGATCCTGACACATTTTCCATTTTTACGCAAAAATATCTCAGAATCTGACAAGGAAAAATGTCTCAGAATATGAAACTTTTCCTGTAGCAAAAATGTCTCAAAATCTGAATTTTTTCTCTAAATATCTAAGACATTCGCTGTACAAAAAATGTCTCAGAATCTAAAGAAGTTGCGAATGACTACTGATTACTTTAATGTATTGCAACTCTGTATCTTCCTTAAAAAGTTGCCAGAAAATACAACTCTGGGTTTATGAAACAGCAAGTAACAGCTGTGATTTTTATTTTTGAATTTTTAAATATAAATTTTCTAAATCTCCTGCAAAAATGTTAGTGATTAAAATTTTGGAAATTGTTCAACTTCTGGTAACATTTTGTGGAATCATTTTAACACCCATTGATCAATGTAAATTTGCTGTCTTCGCCTTTGCCATTGGTTTTACACATTCACTGGTGCATCTTCTCACATCATTCAACTTCTCAAACATTGTTCAAAATTTAACCGCTCAAGAAATTCAACAAAATGAAAATATTCTTCCACTCATATTGGATTCTATACACGATTACCTGCCTATTGCATTTATCAATCAAGATCTTCATCATCTATCCTCCCGAGTTCCCCAATTATCAAAAATCTTTTGTATACCCTTATTTTTGGATATGTTAGCTCGTTTATTTGATGAAACTGCCAATTTGGAAGTCATGATGTATATAAAAAAGATTAATATTGTAATTCATTCCATGTCGATTGGTCATTTGGGAATGAATGAATTAAATATTTGGTTTCTGTTTGTTGCATTTGCTACTTTTGTGGTTAATGTGGGAATATTTTTTGAATTTAATTATTTAAATACTGGAAAATGTATAAAATTAATTGGTTTTATATTATTTTATGCATTTTCAATTATTGGTATTTATGATGATGATTTTTTAAGCCGTTTGGAATGGTTTAATATGCATCATGGCATGGAGTATCAATATTAGTTCAATTGTTTGGCTTGATTAAAAAATTTAATACAAAATTTTAATAAAAAAAATTTTATAAAAATCTGAGAATATAAAATTAATTTTAAATGGAAAGGTCACAGATTCTGTTATATTTTTCCGCACATTTCGAAATATTTTCGTATAAACAAAGTTTCAAGTTCTGAAAAATTTTTCCGTATAAAAAAAGTCTCAGATTCTGAAACATTTTTCTGTACAGAAAAAGTTTTAGATTCTGAGACATTTTTGCCGCATAGAAAAAGTCTCGGATTCTTAGACATTTTTCCGTAAAGAAAAAAGTCTCAGATTCTGCGATATTTTTTCCCATAGAAAAGGTCTAATACTCTGACAAGCGAAGTATCTCAACCCTTATGAACCGATTTGCATGAAACGTAAAATATATATAAAAGAAACAATTATAAGGTTGGGGTGTCTCGGCTTATCGGCCATATCGGGGATTTAGGGGTTCAAAACATGGGTCAAAAAATGGCGAAAAAATCGTTTTTTGGATTTTTCAGCCATTTCTTTCTAAGAAACTATATGATGTTTACATATGAGAAGAAAGGTTTTTTTAATGCCTATCTAATGGTTGCATAACCTTGTAAAAGTTTGGCTTCGTTAAATACTTTTTTCAAGAAAATGTGTAAATTTTGGTGGGTATTTATATGAAGACATAGACCTACGATGTCCATATGAATATGAAATAATCTTTATTAAATTTAAGTCGACACGTATTTTTGCTCTAGAGGATATTTCTATTAGTTCGGGAGTTATCGAAATTTTCCCGGAGGTCCACATTGTTTCATAAGGGAACAACGAAATTTTGAAACACTGATATGGCCGATAAGCCGACACAGATAAAAATGAGTTGTTAGATCAAGCACGAAATACACCAGGTTGAGCATTATTTTAATTAAAAGTCATCTAATGAGAAAAATTGTTGGATCAAGCACGAAAATTGTAGGTCAGTCATTGAATGTTTCTTGATTAAACCAATGCTTGATTTGAGTAATTTGTTAATTGTTGCTTTTCTGTTATTTTTGATTAAACTAATACTTGATTTGAGTGAGCGGTTAATCAATAATTTTGTGTTATTTTTGATTAATCCAATGCTTGATCTGAGTGAATGGTTAATCATTATTTTACAGTTGTAGTGTTTTTGTCAGTCTTTTCAAGTCTTTTGTTTAAATTGTTTTTTTTTTTGTGCTTAATATTATTTTGTTTTTTTTTCGTCTTGTGTGCATGCAAGTACTTTTCTATTTGACGACTAACGAAAACTAAAACAAAAAACGCAACAGCCTTCATCGCATTGTTACTCAAAGCCTACTATGATGAGTTTTTTTGTTTTTATAATTTTTTTTTTTTGAATTTTTCAGATTTGAGCAAATGGTTAATTGATTCAAGTAAAATTTAATTGAATGTGAAATTTTAAGCTGAGCAAATATTTAATTGTTTTTTGCCATTGAATATTTTTTTCTGTGGAGACACCCCAACCTTAAAATCGTCTCATTTATATATATTTTAAGTTTCAGGCAAATCGGTTCATATGGGTTGAGATACTTCCC
This sequence comes from Pegoplata infirma, assembly GCA_963921195.1. Taxonomy (NCBI): domain Eukaryota; kingdom Metazoa; phylum Arthropoda; class Insecta; order Diptera; family Anthomyiidae; genus Pegoplata; species Pegoplata infirma. Next base: position 142,785,021 of record OY992540.1, on the reverse strand, counting down.
TTGTGAGATATTTTTTCGTATAAAAAAACCTCAGATTCTGAGACATTTTCCGTAAAGAAAAGTCACAGATTATGAGATATTTTTCCCCATAGAAAAAGTCTCAGATTCTGAGAAATTTTTTCGTATAGAAAAATCTCAGATTCTGAGACATTTTCCGTATAGAAAAAGTCTTAGATTATGAGAGATTTTTCCGAATAGAAAAATTATCAGATTCTGAGACATTTTTTCTTTAGAAAATGTCTCAGATTCTGAGAAATTTTTCCATATAGAAATAATCTCAGATTCTAGAACATTTTTCCGTAAAGAAGAAGTCTCAGATTCTGAGATATGTTTCCGTATAGAAAAAGTCTCAGATTCTGAGACATGTTTCCGTACAGCAAAAGTCTCAAATTCTGAGACATTTTTCCGTATAGAAAAAGTTTCAGGTTCTAAAACATTTTTTCGTATACACTCAGAAAATTATGTAAGTTACTACATGTTAGTTGTTTGTATATTTTGCAGTAGTAAGTTAGTTTTAACTACAAAGTCAGTTGTTTTTGTATGAAAAATATCAAACAACTATTTCTGTTAGTTATTTTAAGTCGTTTTTTTTAATAACTAACCAAAAAGTACTGTAATGTAGTAACAGTTATTTAAAGTAGTTAATTTTATTTCTTTTATCTCGGAAAAATTTTTTTTATCTCTGGTACTTTTTCTTGCAGAAAAATGTCTCAGACTTTTTAAAAATTCCTTTCATTTCATGAAAATCCTTGCTTAGTTCCACCAATATTTTAGGAGTCCGAAAAAATACAAAAGTAAAATTTTAACCTTCCTTTTCATAATGCCTTTTTTCCGCTGGATGATCCTTCACTCCAAATTTCAAGTTTCTAGAATTATTATTTACCCTTTTCACGCCACTTCAATCGGAATTTTTAACATGTCGTTTTTTAATTTTTTTTTAAACTTTTTTAAAATTTCTTTTATATCATGAAAATCCTAGATTAGTTCCACAAATACTTTAGGATATCGAAAAAATACTAAAGAACAAGTTTAACCTCCTTTGCCAGAATGTTTTTTTTCGCTGGATTATCCGTCACTCCGAATTTCAAGTTTCTAGAATTATTATTTTAGGAGAAAATAAAAAGTACCAAAGTAGAAAAAGTACAAAAGTACTAATTTTCTCTCTTGTCACGCCACTTCATCGAAATTTTTAATAAGTTGTTTTTTTATTTTTTTTTTTCGCAAGAGGCTCCTACATTTCAAATTTCAAGCATATAAAAAGATTTTTTAAAAATATTTATAAAATACCAAAATACACTTTTTACCCCTTATAATTAGAACTTTTAAAAAAAGTACTTTTTTAGAATGATTTTCTGGTAGAAGATCCTACATTTAAAGTTTCAAGAACCATGATTTAAGGTAATAGAAAAAGTACAAAAAAAGTATTTTTTACCCTTTTTGCCCAATTTAGAATCGTAATTTTTAAAAAGCTATTTTTTCAGAAGGTTTTTTTTTTTTGTTGCTAAAGGTTCCTACATTCAGGTTTCTTGGGCCATTGTTTCAGGTGATAGAAAAAGTACCAAAGTATACTTTTTACCTTATTTGCTCAAAAAAGAACATTTGTCAGAATGTTTTTTTTTTCGCTTGATGATCCCTAGCTCCAAATATCAAATTTCTAGGGCTATTATTTCAGGAGATACAAAAGGTACCAAAGTACTATTATTAACAATTTTCAGGCCATTTAAAACGGAGTTTTCAAAATGTTTTTTTTTTAATGACGATCGTAGATTTCAAATTTGAAGCTTCTATGACGTTGTTTTCTGCTAGAGATTCTTACATTTCAAATGTCAAGTTTCTAGGACCATTATTTCTGGAGATAGAAAAAGTACCAAAGAACTATTTTTTACCCTTCCACGAAATTTAAATCGGAATTTTCCAATTGTTCTTATTTCAGAATATTTTTATTTTCGCTAAACGCTCCTATATTTTAAATTTCAATCTTTTAGCACGATTTTGTTAAAATAATATATATAAAGTACCAAAACACACTTTTTATCCCTACACAGAAAAAAAACGTCGAGGTAATGTTATCTAGGCTGGCTTAGGTGAATTATTTTTGTATGAAACTTAAAAGCCACGACTTTTTACCTATGCCACCAGTATAATTTTACTTTACAATTTCAACTATTAACCATGTAAGATTTACAAAGGAAAATAGATGAAATTTCGAAATTAATTTTATTTTGCTTTTTTAATATGTCATTGTAAATTTTCGTTTTAGAGAAAGTCAAAAAAATTTATTTTAAAAAAATATGTATATTGCAACAATATTTTTTAATATACACGTATAAGGAGTTGAAGAGACTCAGTGAACGCAGTGATTCCATCCGACAACATATTTGATGAGCCCAACATTCATTAATTTACATCGTTGTCGCAATCATATCACTCAATAAGGTAAATGATTCCAAAATTGAAATTAAAAACTTATGTATTTCATTGTAAATGTTGTGTTTTTAATTCTTTATAGGAATGAGCAGTAAAAGGAACTCTAGGAACTCGCTGATTCGTCGCCTTTCGAGCTGTAATAACTCTTTAAATGAGTCATCGGCAAACAAACCATAAGATTATATTTATAACACAACCCACGTCACAAGATGACCACTGACCAGGGTAATATAGATTTTTTTTATCAGAATCTGAGACTTTTCCTATTGGAAAAATGTTTCCCAAACTGAGGTTTTTCCTATAAGAAAAATATCTCAGAATTTTATTGGAAAAATGTCTCAGAATCTTAGACTTTTTCCATAGGAAAAATGTCTCAGAATCTGGGACTTTTTCTATAGGACAAAAGTCTCAGAATCTGAGACCTTTTCTATAGGAAAAATGTCTCAGAATCTGAGACTTTTTCTATAGGAAAAATGTCTCAGAATCTGAGACTTTTTCTATAGGAAAGTGTCTCAGAATCTGAGACTTTTTCTATTGGAAAAATGTCTCAGAATCTGAGACTTTTTCTATAGGAAAAGTGTCTCAGAATCTGAGACTTTTTCTATTGGAAAAATGTCTCAGAATCTGAGACTTTTTCTATAGGAAAAGTGTCTCAGAATCTGAGACTTTTTCTATAGGAAAAGTGTCTCAGAATCTGAGACTTTTTATATAGGAAAAATGTCTCAGAATCTGAGACTTTTTCTATAGGAAAAATGTCTCAGAATCTGAGACTTTTTCTATAGGAAAAATGTCTCAGAATCTGAGACTTTTTCTATAGGAAAAATGTCTCAGAATCTGAGACTTTTTCTATAGGAAAAATGTCTCAGAATCTGAGACTTTTTCTATAGGAAAAATGTCACAGAACCTGAGACTTTTTCTATAGGAAAAATGTATCAGAATCTAAGACTGTTTCTATAGGAAAAATGTCTCAGAATCTGAAATTTTTTTCTATAGGAAAAATGTCTCAGAATCTGAGACTTTTTCTACAAGAAAAATGTCTCAGAATCTGAGACTTTTTCTACAGGAAAAATGTCTCAGAATCTGAGACTTTTTCTACAGGAAAAATGTCTCAGAATCTGAGAATTTTTCTATAGGAAAAATGTCTCTAAGACTGTTTCTATAGGAAAAATGTCTCAGAATCTGAAATTTTTTTCTATAGGAAAAATGTCTCAGAATCTGAGACTTTTTCTACAAGAAAAATGTCTCAGAATCTGAGACTTTCTACAGGAAAAATGTCTCAGAATCTGAGACTTTTTCTACAGAAAAATGTCTCAGAATCTGAGACTTTTTCTACAGGAAAAATGTCTCAGAATCTGAGAATTTTTCTATAGGAAAAATGTCTCAGAATCTGAAAAAACGTAATTTTTCCTATAGAAAAAAATTTTTTTGAGACATTTTTCCTATAGAAAAAGTTTTTTTTTTTTGCGACACAGAGATTCTGAGACGTTTTTCATATAGAAAAAGTATCAGATTTTGATATAGAAAAAGTATCAGATTTTGAGAGGGGTTTTTAGAAAGAAAAACTCTCAGATTCTGAGACGTTTTTCATGTAGAAAAAGTCTCAGATTCTGAGACATTTTTCATGTAGAAAAAGTCTCAAATTCTGAGACGTTTTTCATATAGAAAAAGTCTCAAATTCTGAGACGTTTTTCATATAGAAAAAGTCTCAGATTCTGAGACGTTTTTCATGTAGCAAAAGTCTCAGATTCTGAGACGTTTTTCATATAGAAAAAGTCTCAGAATCTGAGACTTTTTCTATAAAAAATGTGAGACTTTTTCTATATGAAAAACCTCTCAGAATCTGAGACTTTTTCTACATGAAAACGTCTTAGAATCTGAGACTTTTTCGGTATGAAAAACGTCTGAGACTTTTTCTATATGAAAAACGTCTCAGAATCTGAGACTTTTTCTATATGAAAAACGCCTCAGAATCTGAGACTTTTTCTATATGAAAAACGTCTCAGAATCTGAGACTTTTTCTATATGAAAAACGTCTCAGAATCTGAGACTTTTTCTATATGAAAAACGTCTCAGAATCTTAGATGTTTTCTATATGAAAAACGTCTCAGAATCTGGGACTTTTTCTATATGAAAAACGTCTCAGAATCTGGGACTTTTTCTACATGAAAAACGTCTCAGAATCTGAGACTTTTTCTACATGAAAATCGTCTCCGAATCTCTATATGTCTCAAAAAAGGCTTTTTCTATAGGAAAAATGTCTCAGAATCAGAAATTTTCTATAGAAAATATGTCTCAGAATCTAAGATTTTTTGTATAGCAAAAAATGTCGCAGAATCTGATTTTTTTTTATAGAAAATATCTCACAGAATATGAGATTTTTTCTTTAGCAAATATGTCTCATAATATGAGATTTTTTCTGTAAAAAATGTTTCAGAATCTGAGATACTTTCTATAGAAAAAATGTCTCAAAAATTATAATTTTTTCAATAGAAAAAATATCACAGAATCTGATAATTTTTCTATAGAAAAAATGTCACAGTATCTGAGATTTTTTCTGTAGAAAAGATGTCTCTGAATATTCTTTAAAGATAAACAACAATTGCAATTATTGATTAATAAAAAATATTTTTTACAAATAAAAACATAATAAAATCAATTAGTTTTTTTATTTAAGGGTGGAGTTATTTATAGTTTGCTTATTAACAAAATAAAATAGATAAACTACCAAAGTTTGTGTATAAATATTTACTTTACTAAACTTTGTAAAGTTTACAAAGTTTCCTAGGAATATTTCCTAAAAGCATAGTTAATTTTTCGAACATATCATTTTTTAAAAATCACCTTGGCTTTTTAGTAATATTGTCTAAAAACTTTGTAGGCTCTATGTTATCTTGGCACTTAGATAAAGTTATACCATGTTTTTAGGTAATATTACCTCGATTTTTTTTTGTGTGTATACACTCAGGCCTTTATTCATAATAATTAAAGTGTACTTAAAGTAGGTTTATTTGACAAATATTCATGCAATATCAGTCAAATAAACCTACATTAGATTTAATTTACTTATTATGAATAGCCCAGTCAGAATTTTCAAAAAGTACTTTTTCCAGAAAGATTTTTCTAGTACAGGATCCTTCATTTTAAGTTTCTATAGTCACGATTTCAGGTGATAGAATAAGTTGTAAAGTATACTTTTTACCTCTTTTGCCCACTTTAGTATTGGAATTTTAAAAAAGTACTTTTTTTAGATTTTTTTTACGCTAGAGGTTACTACATTCCAGAGCTGTATAGTCCAATTACTTTATTTGAAAATAACTCGAATATTGCAATATTTGTTTTTATTTTTATTTGCTTCAAAACAAAATAAAATATTTTAAAATTATTTGCGTTCTATGCAAATAAAATATCAAATAATATTTTATTTGGCTCAAGCCAAATAAAATAAAATATTCAAATATTTGTTTTAAAAAAGTTCAAATAAATTTTTTGTACGATTTATTTGCTTTGATTTTGGTCAAATAAAATATTTTAAAATTTTATTTGAAAAAGAGAAAACCAAATATTTTGAAATATTTTGTTATTTGGTATGAAAAAATAAAATAATATTCAAAATACAAAATAAAAAAAAGTTGGTGCGATTGTATGCAGATGGCAAATAATGTCTCCAAATAACTTCAGCTACTTATATCTTATTGGGACTCGTCTCTTAAATATATTCACCGTCTATCTAACATTAATGGTAATTTTAGTATTTTTCTACACAATAAAATAATACAATATTCATGCTAAATAGTTTTAAAGTTGCATGCAAATAATTTAGGGTACTATGGGGGTCGTTAAAAAATTGCTAACATTAGGGCTGGTGTTTTTTTTAAACCCCCGTTAGGAAGAAATGGCTCAAAAATAGATTTTTTCAATTTTTTTGAACCCCTAAATCCCTGATACGGCCGAGACACCCCAACGTCAGAATCGTCTTTTTTTTATATACTTTAAATTTCAGGCAAATCGGCTCATAAGGGTTGAGATACTTTCCTTCTTAGAAAATTTTCTTGAAAACAGGATAATTTAATATTTCTTAAAAATTAGCAAAATAATCTGTTGAATTCTGTTATTTTTTTAAACTAAATGACAGAGAATTTCTATAAATCCATTTCAGCAGAAAAATCTGCTTAAGGTTTGCTAATTCAAACTGAAAGTTGTTTTACAGATTTTTCTTAACGGTATATCATGAAATCTTTTTTAAATTTCGACTCAGTGAAATTGAAATTAATGTTTAAAAAAACCGTCAGTTTTTGGAATTTAGAAAAACTGTAAATGCAGTTGTGTAAACAAGACCTTGAACCATCACTGAGCAATATTTAAGGATTACCCCACTTTATCCGTAAAAGTTACAGAGGGTTAAAGTTGAAAAATCGATAAAAATGGCTTGAAATAATCCATAGTTTTTACCTTCTTTCGCTTTTTTTTTTTAAGTTCTCCTTATATTTCAATCTTTTCTGGCATAACACAAAGTCAGTACATACAAGAGATTATTTTAATGTTGGCTTGATAGATGCTTCATCGCTTGGTGAGAAGTTATAAGACGGTTAAGTTTTGAAACCAAAAATTAAGAGTTTTTAAATTTTCGAGGTTTTTTGATCAGGGATTTCGGCCCCCTCTATAAAATGAAAAAAGTTGAACTAGAGTTGGTAGCTGTTGTAATTCTTAACATTTTGGAATTAATCCCGTTAATGTGCCACGAATAGTTAAGGAGTTTCAGCAGATCAAATTTCGAAAGAAAAAACGTAATTTTTTTAAAATACCAGTTTTTCGCGAGGCACATTCGCGGTTTCATTCGAAATTTGGTGGACTCTTGCGTAAACCGAGTTTTTTAGGAGTTTACATAAAAAAATCACTGGCGGGTTTATAAAAAATAAATTGCAAAAATTTTATGGCATTTTTGAAAATTGTGCGAAATTTGCAAATCTGTTTCCAATTTTTTTTAGTAGCAATGAATGCATCATGTTCATTTTAATACACCAAAAGACGTGCCTTAACGAGTAGAACTGATTTGCTTTTTGACTTTTTACTTTAAGCCATTCTGAGCGGAAAGCGCGATGATTTTATCTAAACCTGTTTTGATCTGGCACATCCAAGGCTTTACACGAAATCGGATGAAATTGTTTTTAAATGAAAGCCCACTTGATGTGTCGATCATAAAATCAGAGGCGGGTTAAAAAATTTTGATGATTATAGATTTTTTGGACCATATTAAATTTTCTTGTTATAAAAAAGCATCACCGATTTTTTTAAACACTGGTTCAATGATACGATTTTCCATGATTTTTTTTTTTCAGTAATACCAACGCGCATTGCCTAAATATGTTATAAAATATTGTGAAACTTTTCTTTTACCGCGAATTAATCGCGATTTTAGGTACTTAGATATTTTTTTTTTAAATCGTTTGGTCATTAAAGGGTTAAATTTATATCATATATTTTAGAAGAAATGATATATCCTGGCATGTTTTAATAACGCATGCAACAAATGTGTAGAAAAAAAATATTTAAAATATTTTTAAGATTTTTTAAAACCGCTAAATCTTAAAACCGCCATAACTTTTGACCCCCTTGCGCGATTTAATTAACGCGAACGAATTTCTTATTCTTAAATAGCTTCTAACATTTATGACAACTTTCATCGATGTGCCATCAAAACAAAAATCAAATCTTTTTTACCTCAAAATTTAAGTCTTAGCCGGAACTCCTCATATGTATTAACAATTAATGTCGAATTTCGTTCACATTCGTTTACCAGATGCAGAAATAATGCATTTTGACTTTTCAGATTGTTTGAAATACACACAATTTTTCAAACTATTCTTGCACTTTCCCTCATTACTTAACCCACGGAAGCAATTTCCACAATTTTAACATAACAAACCTACGACCATGAAAAATATTAATATTCGACCTCAAGGCATCATTTTTTTATCAAAAAATACCATATCTACAGATCATCGTTAGATCGACTTAAAAAAACTTAAAATATTTGATTAAAAATTATGCTTAATAATTACATCAGCATCTCAAAAACCTTAGCTTATATTAAAAACGCTGTTCCATAGTTTGCTTCTGCTAATTTCCTCGTTTTATGTTATCATCACCGTTAACATACAAATATTGAATTCGCACATGTTTGTTTCTTTCATTTTTAATTTTAAACCATTTTTATTAAAATATTTATTTGTTATTTTATTTTTTCCATACAAATATGGCAAATAAAAAAACCAAAATATTTATTTGATATTTTTCAAATAAACATAAAATATTTGACAAAAATATTTGAAATATTTTTTATTTAAATAAAACCAAAATAAAATTATTTAAGGAAAAAAAGTTCAAATAAATATTTCCAAGAAATTTATTTGGTTTAAAATGTTTGAAATAAATTTTTTGGTTTTTTTATTTGAACCGAAATAAAAAGAAATAAAAATATATTTGGTTTATTTTTCTGAGAAATAAAATATTAAAAATATTATTTCAATTTATGAAATAAAAACATTAAATAAAAAAAAATATTTTTATTTGATATGATTATTTGAAATATACAGCTCTGCTACATTCCATACATTAAGTTCTAGGACCAATATTTCAAGAGATAGAAAAAGGACCAAAGTAATATTTTTTACACATTTCATGCCATTTTAACGGAAATTTTCAAAAAGTACTTTTTTCAGGATTTCTTTCTAATAGGCGATTCTTCATTTCAAATTTTTAGGACCATTATTTTAGGATATAGAAAAAGTACCAAAGTACATTTTTTAGTGTTACATAAACACGAATTTTTAAAAAGTACTTTTTTAGAATGTTTTTTCTTAAAGATGATCTTTCGCTTGAAATTGCAAGTATATAGCATCATTATTTTAGAAGATGGAAAAGTACCAAAAGTACAACATTTTAAAAGTACTTTTTTATTTTTTAAGTATATTTTTTTATCTTTTTTGTCCTCTCCAATCGGAATTTTTATAAAGTACTTTTTAAAACCTGTATTCAATATTTCAAGTCTTTTGGACCATTGTTTTAGGAGATAGTAAAAGTACCAAAGTACTTTTTTTTCAGCTTTACGCCATTTAAACGAAACTTTCAAGAGTACTTTTTTTCGTAGTGTTTTTTAAATCTAGGGGGTCCTACATTAAAAATTTTATGTTTTTAGCGCTATTAATTCAGGAAATACAAAAAGTACTAAAGTATAATTTTTACCTCTTTTGTGCTGTTATAATCGGAATTTTTAAGTACTTTATTCAAAATGTTTTTTTCCGCTAGGAGGAGACAGAAAAAGTACCAAATTTACACTTTCAAGAACTATTATTTTAGGTGATAGAAAAAGTACCAACGTAAAACTTTGGAAAATCCCCCCTTCTCCTTAGAATCGAAACTATAAAAAAGAGCTTTCTTCAAAATGTTTTTTTAAGCTACAGGGTCCTACATTCAAAATTTTAAGTATTTATGGCCATTATTTTAAGAAATATAAAAAGTACTAAAATATAATTTGTACCTCTTTCCGATTACGATTATTAGGTGTCAATTATGATCGAAATTTTTAAAAAGTACTTTTTTTTAAATGGTTTTTCCGTTAGGAGAACATATATTTGAAAGTTTTTTGGACCATTATTTTAGACGATAGAAAATGTACTAAAGTACTTTTTACAGTGTTAACGCCTTTTAAGTGAAACTTTCAAAAAGTACTTTTTTCAAAAGAAGTGGGTTTTAAGGTAAAGGTTCCTTTATTCAAACTTTATAGTTTTTAGACTCATTATTTCACATTTTAAAAAAATAAAAAAAGTACCAAATTAAAATTTGCATCACTTTTGTCCCCTTATAATCGAAATTTTTAATAAGTACTTTTTTCAAAATATTTTTTCCGCTAGAAACAACACAATCGAAATTTTATCTTTATTTCAGAAGATAGAAAAAGTACCAAAGTACCGTTTTTTATAATGTTTTTATGCTAGATGTTTAAAAAGTACTTTTTTCAGATTTTTTTTTTTCAGAAATATAAAAAGTGCCAAAGTGCATTTTTTAATTCTTTTTACCCTCTTAGAATATGAATTTCCAAAAACTCAGCCATATTGGTAAAGTCTTAGATTCTGAGAAATTTTTCCGTATATCTTGGATTCTGAGACGTTTTTCCATATATGGAGAGTCTCAGATTTATAGAAAGTCTTAGATTCTAAAAAAATTGTCTGTATTGAAAAAGACTTTAGCCAAAACCCCAATGTAGCAGTGCGGCATAAAACTGGCGCAGTCTGTTTAATTAGTAAACAGGAAATTATATGTTCTATTTCGAAAGACTGGCGCTGCTTACTGCTTTAGGTTCTCTAAATACTTTATGTAGGGTGCAAATAAATTGTTTTCGAAAAACTTTATCCGTTTTTTTGTCATAGTCAAAAACTGACAATTTAATTTATTTATCAACTCCAATCAAAATTTTATTATTAATTTTCTTTGTCGACAAAAAAAATTCAAAGTTTAAGAACCAAATTTATTAAATTTAAGCAAAATTTTTAGTGCAAAAAATGTCAACCGCTGAAAATATTAACGAAATGCTGTGGCTTTTTGAAAAATCTTCATATTTCGGTTTAACCTTAATGTCCAGTTATGCTGCCTACATCATGACACCGGATATGTATCCTTATGCCTTTACCGCTACAGCTTTTGGTATAATTTATGGTATTTTTGGTTTGGTGGGAGGACAAGAAATAGAATACAGTGTAGTAAGGGGTGTCATCGATAGCCTAATGGATCTTGTACCTTTGCCTCTAATGAATATAGAAATATTTTTAACATTGGGCATACCATATGCCATGATACATTCTCTATTCGTTATACCGCTGGTGTTGGATTTAATAGCTAAACTATTTGGTACTGAGGAAGATGATGAAGTTACCAAAACTCTAAAACATGCTAGTAATTTAGCAAATGTTGTCTCATTGCTGGTTCTAGCCTACACGGAAGATAATTATATGTTTGGTTATGTGGCTCTAGCATATTTAACGGCTCATACGGGTATGATAGTTGGTGGTAAATGTCATGGTTATTATATGAATCTTTCCTATTTGATGTCATATAATTTATTTTATTTTACCTCGATATTGGCAGTAACAGTGCCAAATGTCCTTTAAGGCAAAGAAATGGAAACTTGAAGAAATTTGTTAATTAAAAATAAAAATTGCTAAAAAAAAGCATTTGGGAAAAAATTTCTTATAAAAAAAAATTGTGAAAAATTATTGTATAAAACAGTTTTCGAGATATCGCAATTTGAAATTTGCAAAAAAAATTCGGTTTTGTCCTGCGATCACGAAATTTAAAAAAAAAACTCAAAATTTCTTTCCCTTGACCCATTCACAGAGTTTGAGATACTCTTTCATTTGCACTAAATTTGGCGAAAATTTTTTACAAAAAACCAAAACTTTGCAATTTTCAAATTGCGATATCTCGAAAACCGAAAGACCGATTTTATTTTTTTGATATTATTGTTCAACGCATTAATTAATGTTAATAAATATGATGTATCGAATGATACAATTTTTTAATTTTTTTTTTTTTTTTAATTCAAAAATCAAAAACTTTGATCGCCAAGCACCACGGGTTAATTTTATGCGATTGGCCTCAAATTTGTACCACATCATTTTTAGGTCTAGTGAAATAAAAATTTTCCCAGACACTTGGGAAAATCAAAAGTTGAAGAAAAAATGCAATATTTTAGAAATTGTCAAAATTTGGCTATGCCGAATCTTTACTACCCTCCAACATGTTAAAAATAACAATTAAAGGGAGGTTTTTTTGGTGGTAAAGTATCGATGGGTGCTGAAGTGTCCCCATCTATTGGTCATTAATTATGCTTTTTAAACTAAAGTTACACAATTTGATTAGTATTTACAATTTTTTGTATATCCACGCCCTTAAAAGGGGCCGGTTAGAAAAAAACTAAATTTTTTAATCACCCGGGTCCAAGTGAGGGACTTTTTTTTTTTTTTTATATACACTTTATTTTGGCTATTATTGAATCGCCTTTCTTAGGCCTAACAATAAGTATTTAAATCTTAAAACTCTAACTTAAAATAGTAGACACTCCAAAGGAGCCATTTTGTCATATGGGCCTCATAGTTACAAGGGCGGCAAGTCTGCACGACGCAGTCCTGAATGTCCCTGAGTTCGTGTCAAGACCCTAGCCAAGGGGTTTGGGTGATTTTCCAGTTTATCAGCATATCTTGTCCTTATTGTGATAAACTCATCCTTCACTAATGGTATGTTAAGATCCCTGTGTATATTCTCGTTGCGAATAAACCATGGCGAGCCGGTCATAGTTCTAAGAATTTTTGATTGTGCCCTCTGTATAAGTTCTATATTGGATGCGCTTGCAGTACCATAAAGTTGGATACCATAGGTCCAAATTGGTTTTAATATACAGTTATACAGGGTGACTTTTGAGTCAAGGCTAAGTTTGGAATATTTGTTAATTAACCAGTGTAAATTGCTGGATTTCAGCTTCATTTGAAGCCTCTTGGCTTCTATGTGCTTTCGCCATGTTAATCGCCTGTCCAAATGAATGCCAAGGTATGTTACATTCTCAGGTTGTGGGATATGTTCTCCATTTAGGGAGACAGGAGGACAAGTTCCTGTTCTTAGTGTAAAAGTAACGTGCTTGCTTTTCAGAGCATTGACTTTTATTCGCCAATTTTTAAACCACGTCTCCACAATTCTAAGATGGTTATTAAGTTCAATTGATGCAACGGATGGATTGGTGTGTGTACTAATAATTGCTGTATCGTCTGCAAAAGTTGACGTTAGCAGACGGTCGTTAGTTGGCAAATCTGATGTAAAAATCAAATATAAAATAGGACCAAGTACACTTCCCTGCGGAACTCCAGCTTTCATTTCAAAATCTCCAGATGTAGTATCCTTATATTTTACCCTGAATTTTCGGTTAAGAAGATAGGATTCAAGTAGCTTATGAGTACAGGTGGGTAAAAGACCTTTTACCTTAATTAATAGACCCTCGTGCCAGACTTTGTCGAAAGCCTGTGCGACGTCAAGAAAAATCGCTGAACAATATTTCTTTTCCTCGTAGGCCTTTCTTATCTCGCTTGTAATGCGGTTTTCTTGTTCTATTGTTCCATGCTTTTCGCGGAAACCAAACTGGTGAGCAGGAATAACGTTACAGTTTTCCAGGGAAGGCATAATTTTTTTAAGAAAAACTTTCTCAAATAATTTCGACAGACACGAAAGCAAGCTAATAGGTCTATATGATGAAGGTAAAGTTAAATCTTTTCCTGGCTTGGATATCATTTTAATTTCAGAAATTTTCCACATATCTGGAAAATATCCTTGAAGCAAGATCGCGTTAAACAGTTTTGTGAGGGTTATAACTGCTATGAATGGTAGGTTTCTTATCATTCTCGGCGTGACTAGGTCACATCCAGGAGCTTTTTTAGGATTTAAATTATCCTTAATTATAGTCTCAACCTCGTAAGGGTTGATTATAAAATTAGTCATATCAGCTCTGATAGGCGGTTCAGGGAGCGTAAAGTCATGATCCGGTGGATTTGGTTCAAAGACTGAACATAAATGTTCGGCGAAGGTGCACGCTTTGTCTTCATCACTCCGTGCCCAGTTTCCACTTTTATTTCTAAGTGGTGGCTCGCCCTCTACCGGTGTTTTCATATTTTTTGCAGCCTTCCACAACGAATAATTGGTGGAGCTTGAATTTTCTAGTCCCTCTATATAAGACATATTTCTACGATTCTCTTCTAAATGAAGGGCTTCTCTCAGTTTTCTTGTAGCCTCTGACAGCCTCTGCTTTGCAGCAGGTGATCTACAATTTTGCCATGCTCTTCTCAGTTTTCTTTTTTGCGTTATAAGTTTTTCAATCTCAGAATTTGATAGATATGATTCACGTTTTGAAGTTATTTCACTCTGAAGAGTCGAGTGTTCAGCTGCTGACCTCATAATGAACGTTAAGTCCTGTACGCATTCTTCAATATCCCCCTCACACTCCAAGTGAGGGACTTTGACTTTCTTATAACTAAAAAATATTTCAGGTGATTAACAAAAATACGAAAAAACACGTACAAAATTTTATTTTTCAGAGGTTGGTTTAGTTTTTTAAGGTGGACCCCATGGACCGGCAAAAATTTTAAAAACTGTACTTCGGTACTTTTTCATATTTCCCTAAATAATGTTCCTTAAAACTCGAAATGTTGCATTCTAAAAAAGTACTTTTTAAAAATTTTAATTTTGGGGATAAAAAGGGTAGGTTAGGTTAGGTTGTAAGTGGCTGCTGACGTTTTACGTCAACACACGTAGACTCTGAGGTCCATTGTGATACCACGGGACCGTAATAGGTTTCCCTACTAGTCCCTGTCGTTAACCCAGTTTGAGCTTCTTATAAAACTCCTTCGATGTTGAATTTTTACAACCAAAAATTTAGAAAGATCGTACAGCTCCCTAGATCCCAGTGAAGCAAGTCTCTGACCAGAAAGTGCCGGGCAATGGCAAATAAAGTGTTCGATAGTTTCCAACTCCTCTTCATCCATGCAACTTCGGCAAAAGTCATTCCACGGCACATTTAACCGCTCTGCGTGCTTCCCTATAAGACAGTGTCCGGTAATTATAGAAACCACCGTCGAAATCTCTCCTCTTGGAAGCGATATCAGCACTGATGCCATTTTACCCTTTTTTTGGAATTCTCTTTTGCTTTTGTGACTTTCTTAAAGGCTATTTCTTTAAAATATTTTTTCTTAAAAAATGCTCTTCGGAAATGCGCATTTTTTAAGAAAAAGGATTTAAAAAAAATTGCCTCTAAGAATGTCCAAAAAGCAAAAGAGAATTCCAAAAAAAGGGTAAAATGGCATCAGTGGATATCAGCTCACTTGTGCGCCCCTGATTAAGAGAAGGCCAAATCAGTCGTGTTGTCTCACACGTCCATCCATTTGCCCATCTTTGATTAGTCTCCGTCGCAGAACAAAGCCGTAGGTTTTGCTTGCAAGTTTCTAGAGGCATACCTACACATTCCAATTCTGTTGGAATCTGTAAGGAAGTTCCTAGTCTTGCAAGCTCATCGGCTTTACAATTCCCTGGAATGTCTCTGTGCCCTGGGACCCATATGAGTCGTATGTTAAACTGCTTGGCCATCTCATTTAAAGACGTGCGGCAGTTAAGGGCAGATTTTGTTTTCAGAAACATTGAATCCAGGGACTTGACCGCGGCTTGACTGTCAGTATAGATGTTGACTGCGGTTGTAGACAAGACATTGCAGCTCAACCAGTCAGCCACTTCTTTTATTGCCAGCATCTTTGCCTGGTAAACACTGCAATGATCTGGCAATCTACGAGCCAGGCTCAACCCAAGCTCTTCCGAATAGACTCCAAAGCCCACTTGTTCGTGCAGCCTCGATCCATCTGTGTAAAAATTTATAGTAGCTCCACTACCCGGAGTATCCCCCATCCAAGACTCCCTGGATGGTATCATAGTGGTAAAGTGGCGCTCAAAGAGGCTCAAAGAGGGAGCACAGTCCACATTTTGTGGTATTGTTATCTTTTTCAAGATCGCGCTATGGCCACAATCACTGCTCCTCCATTGCAGCGTGCTATTAAGTCGAATTGCCGACGCAGCCGCATACTGCCTACCCAATATGTCCAAGGGTATCAGGTGAAGGAGGATTTCTAATGCAGCCGTAGGTGTAGTACGAAGAGCACCAGTGATGCACATTGACGCCATTCTCTGTACCTTCGTGATAAAGACAAAGTTCGCTTTTGTTTCTAAAGCAGGCCACCAGACAATGATTCCATACAGCAAAATTGGACGCACCACTGCTGTATAGATCCAATGAACGACTTGAGGGCTAAAACCCCATCGTTTTCCAATGGCCCTTTTACAGGAATACAAAGCAATCGTTGCTTTTCTCACCCGTTCCTCAATATTACGCCTGAAATTCAGCTTCCTATCTAGAAATACTCCAAGATACTTGGCTCCATCTGAGAAGGTGATTTCAGTACCGTCCAGAGAAATAGGATCAAAAGCAGGAATCTTATTCTTCCTTGTAAACAAAACAAGCTCTGTTTTACTAGGATTAACTCCTAGACCACAGTCTCTTGCCCATTTAGACAGATCTTTCAGAGAACCCTGAAGAATGTCCCGCAATGTTGGCAGATGCTTCCCCTTTACCGCTATCGCGACATCGTCAGCATATGCGACAACATGACAACCACGTGCTTCTAGAGATAGTAGCATTGAATTCAGTGCCAGGTTCCAAAGAAGCGGCGAAAGAACACCTCCTTGTGGTGTGCCCCTATTGACAAATCGAGATATGACGGACGCTCCCAATTCAGACGTTATACGTCTATTGGCAAGTAGGTTTTCCACCATTAAAACGATTTCACGCTTTACTCCCAGACCAGACAAGGCCAATATTATCGATTCTGGGATGACATTATTAAAAGCCCCCTCAATATCAAGAAAGGCCACCATAAAAAGGGTAAAAAAAGTACTTTATATCACTCTATCTCCTGAAATAATTGTTCTAGAAATTTGAAATTTCTAATGTAGGATAATCTAGCGATAAAAACATTTTGACAAAACTATTTTTTAGAAAGTTTGCGATTCTGAGGAGGCAAAAAATGTACTTTGGTATTTTTGCATTGTCATGAATGTTGAAATTTGTAAATCAGCGAAAAAAACAACAGTCTGAAAAAAGTACTTTTTTGAAAATTCCGGTTTAAATGAATGACATAAAAATGGTAAAAAAAATAGTACTTTGGTACTTTTTCTATTTCCTGAAATAATGGTTATACACACTTGAAATTTAGAATGCAGGAAACTCTAGCGTAAAAACATTCTGAAAAAGTACTTTTTGACACGTCCGATTCTAAGGGGACAAAAAGGGTAAAAAAGTATACTTCTGTACTTTTTCTATCACCTGGAATAATAGTCCTAGATCACGCATGATCCCGTGTATTTTACGCACAAATCTGCTCATCCATTTCCTACTTCAAGTGTAGGATATTTCAGGAAAATAAGATATCTGAAACAAGGACCTTTTGAAAATTCCTATTTAAATGGCATAAAAAGGGTAAAAAATAGTACATTGGCACTTTTTCATATCCTGAAATAATGGTTCTAGAAACTTGAAATTTGAAGTGTATTATAAATCAGCGAAAAAAACATTCTGAAAAAGTACTTTTTGAAAATATCAGTTTAAATGGCGAAAAAAGGGTTAAAATATTACTTAGGTATTTTTTTATCTCCTGAAGTAATGTTCCCAAAAACTTGTAATTGGAATGTAGGAAACTAGCATAAAAAAAATCTGAAAAAGTACTTTTTGACACTTTTGATTCTAAGGGGACATAAATTTCTAAGGGACCTTTTGGAAATTCCGGTTTAAATGTTGTAAATACGGCAAAATAATTGTATGTTGGTACTATTTCTATTTCTTGAATTATTTTTATAAAAACTTAATATTAAATGGTGCGTAGGATAAAACATTGAAAAAAAAAACATTCTGACAAAAGTTTCTTTTTAGGAAGTTTCAATTCAAAGGGCCTTAAATAATCTTTTGCATGGGGCAACTCTTTTATCCATAAATAAATTTAAAAAGAAATATCTGTCAAAAAAATATTTCGAAATTCAATTTTGTAATTTTCTTTTTTCGTTTGTGTTTCAAATCCAAAATAAATTATTTAAATTTAAGTTTAACAAAATTCGTATTATCTTTTTAATTTTTAAATCAAAATTCTTTAATAAACTTCAAATAACCCGCCATTAGCTGCCCGCAAATTTAAAAAAAAATCATGCTTAAAATCATATTGGAAAGTTTTCTCAATGGTCTAGTAATGGGCAGCACTAGTTACGCTATGTTAGCGGTAGATCCTTTGGAATATCCTTATGCATTTAGCGCTTGCGCAGTTGGATTTTGTCATGCATGTATTGGAATGCTAAATATATTCTTTGAAAATTATGAAGCCTTAAAAATGACGAAAATCTTTTCAACCAGTTGTTTCGAATTAATGTCCATACCAATGATAAATATTGATCTGTACAAAATGTCCCAACAAAGTAATGCCTTGGCCATGGGTCATGGTCTATTTGTTATACCATTGGGATATGAATTATCACAAAAATTTTTAACGGCGACAGGTGAAGTTAATGAATCGCAAGGAATCTTAAAAGATCTAACTTTGTTGGGGAATTTAGTGTCACAAGTATTTTTTTCGGTCAATGAAAATAATTTTGCGGCTGGTGGTATGGCTCTTGCTGGATTTATGGCCAATTGTGGTTCAACACTAATGGAAAATTTTCTACAAGGAACTGGAGAAAATTTTAAATTGGGAATTTATGCTGTATTCTTTGCATTATTACCAACGGCAATACATACTGGGGAACAGTGAGGAATTGGGTGGTAAATAAGGTGGTTTAAAAGATTTTTTTTTTTGGAAATTGGAAATTTTGATTTTTAACTTTAAATTTTAAAAATTGTAAATAAGAGAAATTTTTGGAATATGTAGACAAAATATATAAAAAAGTGCTGGAAATTTTATTTCTATTGTTCGTCCCCTTATTTGCCTGAAACAAAACACTTAGGAGAGCCAATAAGGAAAAAGTATGTTTTGGTACCTTTTCAATCACCCGAAATAATGGTTCTAGAAACATGAAATCCTCTAGCAGATTAAAAATCTCAAAAAGTACCTTTTGAAAATTGCTGTTTAAATGGCGAAAACCGGTACTTAAAGGACTTTGGTACCTTTTCTATTTTAATAAAATAAAAGTCTAAGAAACTTGAAATTTTCAATCCTATAGCAAAAAAATCTAAAAAAGTACCTTTTGAAAATTTCTGTTTTAATGGCGTTAAACTGGTAAAATAAAGTGCTTTGGTACTTTTTGTATAAATAAATTTCCTGGAAATTTAAATTTTAAATGTAGAATCCTGTAGCAGAAAAAAAATCTGAAAAAGTACATTTTGCAAATTTCTATTTAAATGGCGTAAAACGGGTAAAATATAGAGCTTTGGTACTTTTTATATTTCCTGAAATAATGGTCCAAGAAACATGAAATTTGAAATAAAGGAACCTCTAGCAGAAAAAAAACATTTGAAAAAAATCTTTTTTAAAATTAAGGTTTAAATGGCATAAAAAGAGTTAATATAGTATTTTGGTACTTTTTCTATCTCATAAGATAAAGGTTATAGAAACATTAAAATTTAAAAAGTATCTTTATACATCAAAAAAATACCTTTTTTAAAGTTCCGTTACAAATAGTTCTTTGGTAAAGTACCAACTCCTGAAATAATAGATCAAGAAACTTAAAATTTGGACTATAGAACCATTTAGCGACAAAATGAAACGATTTAAAATAGTACTTTTTAATAGTACCGATTCTAAGGGGGACAAAAAGCGGTAAAAATAATATATAAATCATGAAATTAGCAATGCTGGATCCTCCAGCAGAAAAAAACATTCTGTAAAATGCCAATTTCAAGAATTAGAAAAGGTACTTTTTTAGTACTTTTGTTATAATCTTAAATAATGGTCCTAGAACCATTTAATTTTAAATCTAGGATTCTATAGCAACACAACAAAAAATATTCTAAATAAAAGTACTTTTTAAAAATACAGAATCTAAGGAGGCAAAATATAAAAAGCGTACTTTGGTACTTTTTTAAATTGTGGTCCTATGACTTGAAATTTTAAATGCAGAAACCTCTAGCAGCAAATACATTCTAAAAAAGTACGTTTTGAAAATTCAGGTTTTAATGACGTAAAAGGTGTAAAATATAGTTCATTGGTACATTTTCTATTACTTGAAACATATGTCCTAGAAATTTTAAATTAGGATTGTAGGAACCTCTTGCAGAAAAAAGTTTTCTAAAAAAAGTACTTTTTGAAAATTTCGATACTAAGAGGTCAAAATGGGTAAAAAGTATACTTTGGTACTTTTTCTATCTTTTAAAATAATGTTCCTAGGAACTTTAAATCAACAATTTCATACACTCAAAGAATTATGTAGGTAAATTCCAGTGAATATTCACTTAAAACAAATGAAATTTTATTTAAAAACCGTTCCACTGTTTTTTCATTTAAAATAAAAACACATTACAGTCAATTTTAAATGTTAATTTAATGACTAACCAAAACATTAAAAAACCAGTGAATATTCAGTTATTTTGTATTGAAAAACAGTAAAACTATAGAAGAAATATTTTACTGCCGAAATTAAATGTAACAGAAAATTCGTTTTTAATACAGTAAATTATTTTTTTTAAACTACAGAAACAGTAAAAAAATTAAATCCTTTATAAAATAAGTGATTTTTCTTTTAAAATTACTTTACTGATTACTTTTTAAAATAACCTACAAACAGTTAATGACATAATTTTCTTAGTGTATAGTAGAAAAAAATTCTAAAAAAAAGTACTTTAAAAAATTACGGATTAAATAGTGTTAAAAGGGTAAAATATAGCAATTTGGTACTTTTTCTATCTCCTGAAATAATGATCCTAAAATCATGAAATTAGCCATGCTGGATCCTCCAGCAGAAAAAACATTCTGTAAAATGCCGATTTCAAGAATTAGAAAAGGTACTTTTTTGGTACTTTTGCTATAATCTTAAATAATGGTCCTAGAACCATTTGATTTGAATTGTAGGATTCAATAGCAAAATAAATATTCTAAAAAAGTAATTTTTTAAAAATCCGAATCTAAGGAGGCAAAAAGATAAAAAGCGTACTTTGGTACTTCTTGAAATAGTGCTCCTATGACTTGAAATTTTAAATACAAAATCCTCTAGCAGAAAAAATATTCTAAAAAAGTACCTTTTGAAAATTCAAATTTAAATGACGTAAAAGGTGTAAAATATAGTTCTTTGGTACATATTCTATCACTTGAAATACATATATGTCGTAGAAACCTCTTGCAGAAAAAAAATTTCTAAAAAAAGTACTTTTTGAAAATTCTGATGCTAAGAGGGCAAAAAGGGTAAAAAGTCTGCTTTGGTACTTTTTCTATCTTTTGAAATAATGTTCCTAGAAACTTTAAATTTAAAATTTATGATCATATAGTAGAAAAAAATCTAAAAAAAGTACCTTAAACACTACGGACTAAATAGCGTTAAAAGGGTAAAATATTGTCATTTGGTACTTTTTCTAAAAACTTGGAATTTTCAATGCTGGATCCTCTATCAGGAAAAACATACTCAAAAATTTCGATTCCAGGAATTGAAAATGGAACTTTTTTGGTACTTTTCTATAACTTTAAAAAATTATCCTAAAACCTTTTAAATAAAAATGTAGGATTCTATAGCAAAATAAATATTCTAAAAAAGTACTTTTTTAAAAATTCGAA
The DNA here is from genome assembly GCA_963921195.1 of Pegoplata infirma. Taxonomy (NCBI): domain Eukaryota; kingdom Metazoa; phylum Arthropoda; class Insecta; order Diptera; family Anthomyiidae; genus Pegoplata; species Pegoplata infirma. The sequence goes on along the minus strand of OY992540.1, from coordinate 142,763,218 downwards.
TCTAAGGAGGCAAAAAGATAAAAAGCGTACTTTGGTACTTTTTGAAATAGTGGTCCTATGACATGAAATTTTAAATGCAGAATCCTCTAGCAGAAATAATGTTCCTAGGAACTTTAAATCTAAAATTTATGATCATGGTACTTTTATATATTTAGTGGTCCTACATATGTAGGATCCTCTGGCAGAAAAAAGTATTCTGAAAAAGTACTTTTTGTAATTCCGATACTAAAAAGGCAAAAAGGGTAAAAAAATCCTTTAGTACTTTTTCGATCCCCTGAAATAATGTTCCTAGAAATTTTAAAATTGAAATTCAAAATCATGTATTAGAAAAAAATTTAAAAAAGTACTTTAAAAGTTACGGATTAAATATCGTTTAAAGAGTAAAATATAGCAATTTGGTACTTTTTAATGGTACTGAAATAATGATCCTAAAAACATGAAATTCTCAATGCTGGATCCTCTAGCACAAAAATCATTCTAAAAAATGTCGATTGCAGGTATTGAAAATGGTACTTTTTTCGGTACTTTTGCTATAACTTTAAAAAATGATCCTAGAACCTCTTAATTAAAAATGTAAGATTCTATAGCAAAACAAATATTCTAAAAAAACTTTTTAAAAATTCCGAATCTAAAGAGGCAAAAAGATAAAAAGTGTGCTTTGGTACTTATTGAAATAATGATCCTAGGAACTTGAAATGTAGGATCCTGTAGCAGAAAAATACATTATAAAAAAGTTAGTTTTCAAAATTGCGGTTTAAGTGATGTAAAAGGTGTTAACTATGATACTTTGGTACCTTTTCTATCAAATGAAACATAGGTCCTAAAAATTTAAAATTAGAAATGTAGGTACCTCTGGTAGAAAAAAGTATTTTGAATTAAGTACTTTTTAAAAATTCCGATACTAATAGGGCAAAAAGGGTAAAAGTATGCTTTGGTACTTTTCGATTCTTTGAAATAAAGTTCCTAGAAATTTGAAATTTAAAATTCAGGATCATGTAGTAGAAAAAAAATTAAAAAGGACTTTAAAAAATTACGGATTAAAGATCGTTAAAAGGGTAATTTAAATTAATTTGGTACTTTTTCTATCTCCTGAAATAATGATTCTAAAAACTTGAAATTTTCAATGCTGACTCCTCTCAGGAAAAACATTCTGAAAATTTTCGATTCCAAAAATATGGAATGGTACTTTTTTGGTACTTTTGCGATTACATAAATAATGGTCATAGAACCTTTTAACTAAAAATAAAGGATTCTATAGCAAAACGAATATTCTAGAAAAACATTTTGAAAAAGTACTTTTTGAAAAGTCAGGTTTAAATGACGTAAAAGTCTCAAAGATAGTACTTTAGTACTTTTCTATCACCTGAAATTTGAAATGTATTCTACATTAGCAGAAAAAACATTTCAAAAAGTACCATTTGAAAATTCCGATTCTAAGGAAGTAAAAGTGGTAATAAGTATATTTTGGTACTTTTTTCATCACCTGAAATAATCGTATCAGAAACCTGAAATTAGGGCTGTCAAACGGGATCGGTTTTTTAAAATCCCGGGATTCGGGATTTGAAAATCGAAATCCCGGGATGCCGGGATTTTTCGGGATCACGGGACTTTTCGGGATCCCGGGATTTTTCGGGATTCCGGGATTTTTGGGGATTAAATTTTATTGATTACTAGCTGGCCCGGTCCGCGTTGCTGGCCCAAATGTAAGATCAGTGTTATATTTTGACTCGCTTCAAATACACAGGCCTGCAAAAATGTAATGAATTTCTTGACGCAGAAAAATTTGTGGGCGTGGTTTAAAGACCCGATTAGGCAGATAATCATTTTGCAAATTATATTTTAGGAACTAAAAAAAAATTATCATGTCTTCGACTTTGCGAACTGTACAAATTTAAAACTTCTTAGTGTCATTACGAACAACAGAAAAATAAATTAAGCAAATCCTTCGTTCTTATCGTGAGCAATTGTCTTGAGTTCAAACAAACCTTTATAGTTTTCCCGAATTTTCCATTTTTTCGGGACACTTTTCTCATTTATAATTCCTTAAAAACTTAATAAGAACTATAATTAACATAAAAAAATTGGTCCGGTCCATTAGTCGACCTATTTAGACAAAAGTGGGTGTAAAAATTTGTATGGTACAATGTGTTAATACCCAAGGTTATCTTTTAAGAAAAATTTTTTTAATAGATCAATTTAGAATAAAAATTTATTTTATATATATTGAAAAAAAGTGGGCTAGGACAATTTTTCTTTTCGAACAATTATATGGACTATTACGAACATTTAAAACCAAAAAATTAGCCACATCGATCCAGTCGTTCTCAAGAGTTTGCAAATTTTAATGATACTGAGAAATGTGCGCTTTGAAGTGGGGAAGGACAATAATTATTTCCGTAAAATCCTTATCTGAACAATAATGATCACTAAAGACAAAATTTACCAAATCAGTCCAGTTGTTCTTTGATTTTAGATGTATTTAAATAAGTGGACAATTTTTCTTATCGTAAAAACCTTAGTTGTACTGTCACGAACATCAAAAAATACTGCTAATGGCCAAATGGTCCTGCCGTTCTTCTATTTTAGATATATCGAAATAAAATTGGGCGTAAACAATTTTTTTTCTGTTTAGACCTAGGTTGGACTTTGACGAACATTTAAAAAAAAAAGTTTAGTCATATTGATCCAGCCGTTCTCCAATTTTAGATACATCGAAAAAAAGAGGCGAAAAGTGGATGAAATTTGTTTTCCGAGAAATCCTTAGACGAACATAAAAAAAAAGACGAACATTTACAAAAAAATATTATTCAAATCGGTCAGTTCTCAAGTGATGCGATTACCAACGAACTACATTTGAGTTTTATTTATGTTTTATTATTCTATATTTTTTCTATGGAGCAAATTTTACATACATCGAAGAAAAGAGTGGGTGGACAACTTTTCTCACCGTAAAAATCTTATTTGAATTTAACCTACTCGGTCCATCCATTCAAAAGTGGGCGCAGGATTTGAAAATTGTTCTTTCCGAAAAACATTAGTTGGGCTATGACGAACATTATTAACAAAATTAGACAAATTGATCCAGCCATTTCATGATTTAAAATTTATGTATCAAGAAGAATGAAGGTAAAAGTAGGCGTCGAAAATTTTTCTGTACTTAAAAATCTGTTGCGGACTATAACCAAATCGGTCTAGCCGTTATAGATCTTTCAGTGCATAGAAAAAAGCGGGCATGGGAAATTTTACTATCCTTAGTTGAATTATATAGAACATTTTCAACAAAAATTAGCCAAAGTAGGCGTGGCCACTTTCTTTTTTCGTAAAAACCAAAATTGGAATATGGGTAAAATTCATTAAAAAAATAAAATTAGTCAAATCGGTCCAGCCATTCTCAGATTTTAGATAAATTGAAAAATGAGGATTTGAATTGGCCGTGGTCGATTTTTCCTTCAGTAAAAGCTTTTATTGGGTTACTACGAACATTTAAATAAAAAATTACGCAAATCGGTGCAGCCGTTTTCCGATTTTAGATAAATCGAAAAAAGTGGGCGTAAAAGTGGGCGTGGCCAATTTTTCTTTACGTAAAAACCTAAGTTGGACTATGACGAACATTTCAAAAAAAAATTTGTTAAAATCGGTCCAGCCGTTCTCAACTGATGCTGTTACCAACGAACGACAATTGATTTTTATTTATATAGATAAAAGTAAAAAAATAGTAGACTCTTTATGTTTCAATTTTATTGTGCGTACTGTGTGTTACTTATTGGCTACTGTGTGTTAGTTGGTAGCGTGCTAGCCTATTAAGCAGGGAGTCGTGGGTTTGATTCCCACGAAAACCCTTGGATCGAATTCGCTACAACGAAATTATTAAAAAAATGAGTTCTAAATATTCTGATTGTTATTTAAAGGCAATTAAAAAAATTAAGTATACGCCACTTGTGCAGTTTTCAAGTAATTATTAATATTAAATATTTAGCAATGAACTAAAAAAAGCCTTGAGGGGTTTGTTATGGAAAATTACAACTTTTATTTGCTTTTGGTTTCATCCCATTCCGATTTTGGTTGTTGCACTGTATAATTTTAAAATTAATTTAAAACATTAAAAACATTTAAAGGGGAAATGTAATAATATAATACATTAGACTTGCATTTTTTTGTATAAAAAAAGTTTTTCTTCCAATTTTGAACGTCCCGGAAAATTTTTATTCTCCAAGACCTAAAACCTATGTGGTACAAATTTGAGGCCAATCGGATTAAATTTACCCGTGGCGCCCTTCGGTCAAAGTTTTGTTTTTTTAGAAAATTTTCTCCAAAACCTGCAAACTTTGGTCAAAGGGCTTCGTGACTGTGGCTTAATGGTTAGTGCGTTTGACTATTATTCAGCAAGCCTGGGTAGAATTCTCAGCTCAGCAAAATTCGTGGCCAGCTACGTTGAAAATTCAAAAAAAGTTTTAGTTTTAATTTGTTGATGTAAATGTAACAATAATTGAATAATTGAAAGTTGTATTTTTAAAAATAAATTCTCATACATTTTTAATATTTCAAAAATCCCGGGATTTGAGCTTAAAAATCCCGGGATTCGGGATTCAATTTATGACAAAAATCCCGGGATTTCGGGATTCGGGATTGAAAGCCCTACCTGAAATGTAGTATTCTCTAGCAGAAAAAACATTATGAAAAAGTACATTTTTTGAAATGGCGTAAATAGGGTATGATATTGCGGAAAAACGTAAATAATAATTTGGTACTTTTTTCATCACCTGAAACACAGGTCCAAGAAAACTAAAATTTTAAATATCGGATCCTCTAGCATAAAAGCCATTACGAAAAAATACCATTTACAAATTCCAGTATAAAATGGTAAAATTTAATACTTTGGTACTTTTTTATCTCCTTAAATAATGGTCATAGAAACATGAAATCAGGAATGTAGGAACCAATAGCGACAAAAAAACATTATGAAAAAGTACTTTTCCGATTCTTATTGGCAATAAGGGTGATAAGTATCTTTTGGTACTTTTTTCTGAAAAAAAGTACATTTTAAAAATTCCTTTTCAAATGGGAAAAAATGGTAAAATAATGGTCTTGAGACCTAAAATTTTAAATGTGGGATCCTTTAGCGAAAAACAAAACATTCTAAAAAAGTACCTTTTAAAAAGTTTGGTTTAAATGGCTTCAAAATAGTGGAAAGGGGAAAAAATACTAGAAGTTGCATTTTATTTTTAACTTGAACAGCAATTCAGTTTGTCAAAACCTAAAATTTTCTTCGAAAAGGACATCAAAAACGTTCACTTTTACATTTAAAAATAAAATTTTAAAAATTTTATTTTAATTTAGCTTCTCAATAAGTTCTTTGAAATTTAAAATATGCAATTAAATATCATGATTTTTTTTTTTTTTAATCTAAAAAAGAAGCAATATGTTTAACCATCAATCATTCACTATCCTGCTCAACAAAGAGAATACACATTTGTAAAAGATCTTGCCATGACTCATGGCATTTTCGATTTATTTTTTTTTTTAATCTTTTAAACTCCCGCTTAACCTTGGTTTCATTCAAAGAATTCATTGGCTTTTCAAATAAAATATAAAAAAAACGGTCAATAACTTAAAAATCAACACCACACACCAAAAAAAAAAATCTACAAAAATAAAATGAGCTTTGGGTACCCTTTTTTTTGCATACAGACGACAACTAAATAAACAAATCAGACTTCCCCTGAGTCAATCGTATGAATGGTGTAGAAAAATTAACGGCAACATCATTATCAATGTCGTTCTCGTCATTGACTCAATGCAAACAAAAGCTCAACAAAAAATCTGAAATATGAGAGTATGATCAAAAAGTATGAGAATTTTCAGTTGATATTAAAAAAAAACTCATCCATTGAAATGCAAAGATTTCATTTGAAATTCAAAAAGGATCAATCGACTTTAAAGAAAGATCAATTTAAGTTCAAAGATTAAAACTGTTATTCAAAGATTCCATTTGATATTCATAAATTTTAAAAATTCCTGTTTAATTTACGTAAAAAGGGTAAAAAATAGTACTTTGGTACTTTTTCTATCTTCTAATAGTGCATTCACATTGGCGTCGAAACCCCGTTTATCGAGGTTTCGAGCCAAACCTCATTTGAAAATACGTATTTTCCCACACAAATTGAAACCTTTTTGTATTGAGGTTTCAACGAATGTACGATCGAAACCTTTTAAATTTCATAGTTCTCCTCTTTTTTTCAACTATTATAATACAAGAAAATAAATTAAAGAAAGTGTCAAAAATAAAAAAACTAAAAATATTTAAATATTTGAATAAAAAACAACAATAAACAAAAGATTTAAATAAATTATTTAAAAATTTTCCGTAAATTAATTTATTGTGTGTTTTTTAAGCCGGTATAATCGCGAATTTTGTTCGGTAAATTTCGAAAACATGATAAGTGTCAAATTTTTCGGGTGTGAACGGTTAAGTTTTCAAAATAAAAACACGTATTTTCAACGAGGTTTCAAGGTCAGTCTGAATGTGCTATAAAACAATAATTCTCAAAACTTGAAATTTAGAGTGTTGGATAACAGACCGAAAAAACATTCTAAAAAAAGTACTTTTTAAAATGGTACCAAACTAGACAATAATTTGGTACTTTTTTATATCTTAAAATAATAGTTGTAAAAATTGACATTATGAGTGTAGGATAATCCAGCAAAACAAAAAACTGTCAAAAGTTATTTTTTTAAATTTTCGGTTCGAAGGGGGTAAAAAATATTTCTTTGGTACTTTTTTGATCTCATAAAAAATGAGTACAAGACCGTGATATTTGGAATTAAAGATTCTTTAGCCGAGCGCAATATTCTGGAAATAAACTTTTAAGAAGCACTTTATTGTAATTGTTCTGCCGGTCTCCAAACTTTTTCATCACATGAGGTCAAAGTCTCAGATTCTGGCAATTTTTCCTAAAAAAAAGTCTCAGATTATGATACATTTTTCCTATAGAAAAAGTCTCATATTCTGATACATTTTTCCTATAGAAAAAGTCTCAGATTCTGATACATTTTTCCTATAGAAAAAGTCTCAGATTCTGAGACATTTTTCCAATAGAAAAAGTCTAAGATTCTGAGACATTTTTTCTATAGAAAAAGTCTTAGATTCTGAGACATTTTTCCTGTAGAAAAAGTCTCAGATTCTGCGACAAAAGTCTCAAAAAAGGGGGGAAATTTCCCTCTTTCCCCCACCCCTTGTACCGCGCATGGTTTTAATGGTGGAAAATCTACTTGCTCCCGATTTTTAATGGTGGAAGATCTACTTGCTCTCGATTTAGAGGTTATACGTCTATAACGTCTAAATCGGGAGCGTCTGTCATATCTCGATTTGTCAATACAGGCACACCACAGAGGCGTTCTTTTGCCACTTCGTTAAAACCTGGCACTGAATTCAAAGCTGCTATATCTAGAAGCACGTGGTTGTTATGTTGTCGCATATGCTGACGATGTCGCGATAACGGGTAAGGGAAAGCATCTACCAACATTGCGGGACATTCTAGAGAGTTCTCTGAAAGATCCGTTTACATGGGCAAGAGGCTGTGGTCTGGGAGTTATTCCGAGTAAAACATAGCTTGTCTTGTTTACAAGGAAAAATAAGATTAATGCTTTTGATCCCATTTCTCTGGACGGCACTGAAATCGCCTTCTCAGATGGAGTCAAGTATCTTGCAGTATTTTTAGAAAGGAAGTTGAATTTCAGGCGTAATATTGAGAAATGGGTGAGAAAAGCAAACGATTGCTTTATATTCCTGTAAATGGGCCATTGGAAAGCGATGGGATTTTAACCCTAAAGTCGTTCATTGGATTTATGTAGCAGTGGTGCGTCCAATTCTGCTGCATGGAATCATTATCTGGTGTCCTGCTTTAGAAATAAAAGGGAACTGTGTCTTTATCACGTAGGTACAGAGAATGGCGTCGATGTGCATCACTGGTGGTCTTCGTACTACACCTACGACTGCAGTAGAATTCCTTCTTCACCTGATACAATTGGACATATTGGATAAGCAGTAGGCGGCTACGTCAGCAGTTCGACTTAATAGCACACTGATCTTGAAGAAGACAACAAAACAACAAAATGTAGACTGTGCTCGATCCATGAGCCTTTTTGAGCGCCACTTTACCACTATGATACCATTCAGGGAGTCTTGGATAAGGAATATTCCGGGTAGTGGGGCCTCCATAAATTTGTGCACGGATGGATGGAGGCTGCACGATCAAGTAGTCTTTGGAGTCTATTCGGGGAAGTTTGGGTTGAGCCTGGTTCGAAGATTGCCAGATCATTGCAGTGTTTCAGCACAGAGATGCTGGCAGAGATGTTGCAATGTCTTGTCTACAACCACAGTCAACATCTATTCTGACAGTCAAGCCGCGGTCAAGTCCCTGGAGTCAATTTTTCTGCAAAAAATATCTGCCCTTAACTTCCGCACGTCTTTAAATGAGATGTCCAAGCAGCTTGACATACGACTTATATGGGTCCCAAAGCACAGAGATATTCCATTGCAAATCCGATGAGCTTGCAAGACTGGGAACTACTTTACAGGTGCCAACAGAATTTAAATGTGTTGGTATGCCTCTAAAAACTTGCAAGCAGAATCTACGGCTTTGTTCCGCGACGGAGACTAATCAGATATGGGAAATTGGATGGACGTGTGAGACAACACGACAGATCTGGCCTTCTATTAATCGAAAGACGGTTTCAATTTCGACAGTGATTGCTGTAATTAGCGGACACTGCCTTATGGGAAGCACGCAAGGCTGTTAAATGTGCCGTCAAATGAATTTTGCCGGTGTTGCATGGAAGAGGAAGAGTTTGACACGAACACTAACGGCACTTCCTGGTCAAAAACTTAGGGAGCTGCACGATCCTTCTGATTTGTCAGATGTCAAAATTCAATATCTGAGAAGTTTCATAAAAAGCTCAAATTGGTTTAACGACAGGGACCAGTAGGAAGCCTTTTCATTTTCATTTCGTTTATTTCAGTCAATAGAACATAAATTCTTTACAGACTAAGATTTAAATACAAAAATGTACATATGTATAAGTATATAAATAAATTAAAATATTTACAAATAATACTTATAAATCTAATATTTTAAAGATTTTAAAAAGATACAATTTAAAACTTTCTTTTGAAGTGCAAAATTCTATTAGAAGATTAGAATCTATACTGATGGCCATATCATTGATGGCATTTAAATCATTTAAAGCGCAGTTTAAGGTACTGTTTTGGGCATAATTTGTGCGATGCGGAGGCAAGTTAAAAATATATTTATGACGGAGAGATCTAAGTGGAACATTAAACGGTATCAGAGATAGCAAGTCAGGGCAATCAATGCCACCAGACACTATATCAAAAATCAATAAAGCTGATTGAAATCTTCTTCTTAACTCTAAAGTTTGCAAACCTAAGAGTAAGCATCTGGACTTATAGGGAGGTATAGGGTCAATAAATTCAATGGAAGAAAGCGCCCATTTAATAAAAATTTTCTGAACTCTTTCTATACGCGATATATGTATTCCGCAGTGTGGATTCCAAACTACGGCAGCGTACTCCAACTTAGATCTTACATAAGACGTATATAATAATTTTAACGTATTGGGATCTGAGAAATCAGAACAATTTCTTTTTAAAAATGCGAACAAGGCATAAGCTTTAGGAACAATGTAATTTATATGATTAGTAAAGGACATTGATGAATCAAACATAACGCCCAAATCAATAGTTGATTTTTAAAAATGCGAACAAGGCATAAGCTTTAGGAACAATGTAATTTATATGATTAGTAAAGGACATTGATGAATCAAACATAACGCCCAAATCAATAGTTGATTTAACAGTTTTAAGAATATGATTACCAATTCTAAACACTTGTTGAATTGGGTTTTTAGATCGAGAAAACGAAATATGAAGACATTTGTCTAAATTCAAATGGAGACAATTAAATGTACACCAATTTAGGAAACTATCTAAATCATTTTGAATATGTAGAATATCGGTTAAATTTTTAACTCTAAGAAAAATTTTCAAATCATCAGCATAGAGAAGAAATTTTGAATTCGAAAAACACATTGAGACATCATTGATGAATAAATTAAAGAAAAGTGGGCCCAAAATACTACCTTGGGGGACACCTGAGGTTTGAATATATGTTGAAGATTCAAAGCCTTCAACAACAACTTTACATATTCTATTAGACAAGTATGACCTTATCCATTCTAAAAATTTAGAATGAAAACCCATTGCCTTTAACTTGGAATAGAGTATTGCATGCAGCCTCGTGGTATCACAATGGGCCTCATAGTCTATGTGTGTTAATGTAAAACGTCAGCAGCCACTTACAACCTTACACTGACAAGGAAGGTCTTTCACAGGGCACCAACCGATTGTCCTGAAACTTGCATATAGGAAAGAGGGGAGCAAAATAAAAGTTACCTGTTTTTTTATAGCTGCCCAATCTCACATTTAGCGGGTCAATGGGGAGGGGAAAAACGTGATTTTTTTCGTTTTTTGGGGATTTTTCCCATTTCTTTAAAAGAAACCATATGAACATTTTATACAGGTCGAAAAATTTTTTGAAGGATGCATCAGTCGTGCCCAAATTCGGCTTCCTTAAGTTCTTTATTGTCAAAAATGTATAACCGTTGCAGTAAAATAATCTCTATCAAAATTAAGCTGACCCGTATTTTTTTGTTTGGCGAAATTCCTACTGGTTTGGCTTTTATACGGATTTTCCCGAAAACCCTTAATTTTTCATACGGGGGCAACCCTTTTTTAAATTTAAGATTGGGCAGCTAAAAAAAACCGGTAGCTCTTATTTTTCTCCCCTCATTCCAATATTTAAATTTCAGGACAATCGGTGGGTGCCCTGTGAAAGACCTTCCTTGTGAGAGTAGTAATTCATTTGGATTCGTTTGGAACGAAAATATACTGATTGTGAGTCGGAAAATATATTGGTGGTGATGCTGCTCTGAACTCGGAGGAACTGGCATAAATCATGTTTCTTTTCTAAAAAAAATACTGTGTGAATGATCGAAGTCGATTTATTTGTATTTTTTCGATTAACTATTTTTGACACTATTGCACTTATTGTTCCACTCTGAATCAATAAGCCAAGACGAAGTAATCGGTACCTAATGTCAACTGAAAATTAATTTAGTCGCTGTAATTAGTGTGAATAATTTGGCTTAAGTTTTTCTCATTGACAGCGTTTTGATTTACGATTCGTTGGCAGGCCCTAGCTTGGGCGCCATTTTCTTTAAAATTCTGTTAATGATATTTTTAATATATATTTTTATACCCTCCACTCTAGTGATAGAGGGTATATATAAGTTTGTCATTCCGTTTGTAACACCTCGAAATATTGGTCTAGGACCCCATAAAGTATATATATTCATGATCCTCGATCGATTTTAAGTCGATCTAGCGATGTCCGTCCGTCCGTCCGTCCGTCTGTCTGTCTGTCTGTCTGTCTGTCCGTCCGTAGAAAACACGCTATCTTTTGAAAGACTTTACAGAGGCTACTGAAGTTTGGCATATATGTTTGTCATTTACCTGGTCAGGTTGGTATTACAATCCAGCCAAATCGGTCCAGTGGTTCAAAAGTTATGAGCAAAAGAGTAAATTTCGGCAAGGGTGTTTCGCGAATTTACGAGATAAAAAACACGATAACTTTCGAAAGACAATAATGAGACTACTGAAGCTTGGCATATATCTTTGCCGTTCCCCGGGTCTGTTTGGTATTAAATTTCAGCTCAATCGGTCCAGTGGTTCAAAAGTTATAAGCAAAACCCTGAATTTCAGATTAGATTCATCTAAAATGCCACGTGTTTTAACAAGTTTTATAGTACGTTCAGATTGGCCTCGAAACCCCGTTTAACGAGGTTTCGAGCCAAACCTCATTTGAAAATACGTATTTTCCCTCACAAATTTAAACCTTTTTGTAGTGAGGTTTCAACGAAAGTACGATTGAAACCTTTTCAATTTCATATTTTTACCACTGTGCGACAATGAGAAATAGAGAAAATGGGAAAATGACAAAAACAAAAATATAAATAAATCAATTTATTTACAATATTTCTTAAAAATATTTATTTATTTTAAATAAAAATAAAATTAAAACGTTCAAAAAAATAATTTGCGCGTAATTAAACCAGTTAAAAGAAACATTTTTGTGTGTGATAGTTTCCGAAACCAAAATAAATGTCAAAATTGTTGTGTGTGAACAGGTGAGTTTTTAAATTGAAAATACGAGGTTTCAACGGGGTTTCGAGGCCAATCTGAACATAGTATTAAAAACATTGGTGGTAACTAAACAATGCTTTTCAAACTTGTTTAATTTTAAAGCAATGCTTATTAAACTTGTTTAGTTTTAAAAGCATTGGTAACTTAAAAATTACACTCGAAAAAAATTTTACACTCAAAAAAAATTTTACACTCAAAAAAAATTTTACACTCAAAAAAAAAATTTACACTCAAAAAATTTAGATTTTTTTTACAAAAATGACAATATTTTGTGTACGTGCATTCACTCAGAAATATTTTTACAGTAAAAAAAACATTACACTCGAAAAAAGTTTTACACTCAAAAAAAAAAATAGTAATTTTTCTTTTTTTTGTTTTAAAAATGACAAAAAAAGAGTTTTTTACTCAAAATAAAATATTTCTAATCAAAATTGTTAATTTTTTCACGTTAAAAAATGTACTACCCTTTAAAAAATGCATTGTGGAGGGTATTCATAGATTCGGCAAAGTCGAATTTAACTTTTCTGCTTGTTTTAAATGTACTGGTGGTGATGCTGCTCTGAACTCGCAGGAACTAGTATAAATCATGTTTATTTTCTAAAAAAGTTTTGTGTGAATGATCGAAGTGGATTTATTCGAATTTTTTCGATTAACTATTTTTGACACTCTTACACTTGTTGTTCTACTCTGAATCAATAAGCCGAGACTAGGGAATCGGTACTTAATTTCTGCTGAAAACTAATTGAGTCGCATTAATTGCTGTCATGAATTTTGCTTAAGTTTTTCTCAGTGGCCCTAGCTTGGGCACCATTTTCTTGTAAACTATTTTTATGATTTTGTTTTAATCTATATGTTTATTTGAAAAAATTTTGTTAATGTAACAAACCCTATTTGGTAAACTTTATATACTGCGATCAAGGCTCCATGCGTTTGGTCCAGGCTAGGCGCCACGCCAATAACTTCGCCCTGATTTGAAAAGGATCTAAGATATGTTCAAACAACATTTTGAGTAAAATTTGGTGTACAAGTGATAACCAGGAACGGTATAAAAGCATTTTGTATTTTAAGGCAATATGTGCGAGATTTTTGAGGTGAGCTTATATTTTTACTCATAACATTTGTTGCGCTGGACCGATATCGTTAAAATACAATACCAAACTGATTAGAAGGCCAACAAGTACATACGTTGAAGCCATGCAACTAACTCCTTCTATTTTAGGCGTAATCGCGATTCTAACAGACGGAAAAACATTTCTATAACATTTTCTATCATTTTTCAACCAACCAAAGGAAACATATGAAAAGGGGTAGACTGATATTTCGACGGTCCTATCCCTCTATCACTAACTTTCAAGAAAAAGTCTATGTATCCGCATACTTTTTAACCTCACTGTACTTATTCTTAATACATTGTATGTATGGCTTTAGCTCAATGCATTAAGCAATTTGCAATTAATATAAATTAAACAGAAATATGAAAGAACATCATCCAAAATCATTAAGATCGTCATTTCGGTTTAACAACATCTTATGATATTTTATTGTTGTTTTTTTCTTAATATCCTCGATATTTAAAAATTTTTTTTGAGACTGGGTGAAACCCTTATCATACTAATTGTTGAGATATTTTCATGTCATTGTATTTTTTTTTTGTGTTTTTGGGGTAATGATCATAAAATTTAATATTTTAGCATGATCTTCCCGTGGCTGTGTCCATCATTTAACTAATGATAATGTTTACAGAAAACATTTTAGCTGAAACCTTGGACGGATGAAATATAATATAACATTAAGCTGTCATAGTGAAATTATCATTTATTTAAGAGGAAAGATTGTTGAACTTAAGGTCCTTCAACTTGAAAGGAGTTTTTGTTAAGTAAATATTTTTAATATTGCAAAGTTAAACCAAAAAATATTCCAAATGAGGTCTTCGAAATTTAACTTATAAGTTAAACTGTCAATAAAGAAGAGTTCTCGGCACCAACTAAATTTTCCACTTTTGAAGAAAAACACCCAGTTAAAGGGATTTTTGTAATAGGGTAAAATTGTACTTTGGTACTTTTTCTATCTTATGAAAAATGGTCCTAAAAACATCAAACTTGGTATAAAGTATACTCCAGCTAAAAAAAAACTTTCTGAAAAAAACATTTCTTTTTTTAAAACCGATTTTAAGGGGGAGCTCTTCATGAGCTCGTTGATAACATCGAGAAATCGAATTCGGTAAAGGAGTACTTTCTTGATATAGTGGACGCTTTTAATAATGTCATTCCAGAATCGATAACTGTGGCATTATCGATTTAATGGTGAAAAATCTACTTGCCAATAGACGTATAACGTCTGAATTGGGAGCGTCCATCATATCTCGATTTTTCAATAGGGGCACACCAGACGGAGGAGTTTCTTTGGAACCTGGAGGTGGTTGTCATGTTGTCGCATATGCTGACATTGTCGAGATAGCCGTATAGTATCTGCCAACATTGAGGGACATTCTTCAAAATTCTCTGAAAGATCTGTCTAAATGACAAGAGGCTGTGATCTGGGAGTTAATCCAAGTAAAACAGGACTCGAATTGTTTACAAGGAAAAATTAATTCCTGCTTTTTATCCTACACTAAGAAAATTAAGTCATTAACTGTTTGTAGGTTATTTTAAAAAGTAATCAGTAAAGTAATTTTAAAAGAAAAATCACTTATTTTATAAAGGATTTAATTTTTTTACTGTTTCTGTAGTTTAAAAAAAATAATTTACTTTAAATTAACATTTAAAATTGACTGTAATGTGTTTTTATTTTAAATGAAAAAACAGTGGAATGGTTTTTAAATAAAATTTCATTTGTTTGAAGTGAATATTCATTGGAATTTACCTACATAATTCTTTGAGTGTATTTCTCTAGACGACACTGAAATCGCCTTCTCAGATGGTGCCAAGTATCTTGGAGTATTTCTAGATAGGAAGTTGAATTTTAGGCGTAATATTGAGGAACAAGTGAGAAAAGCAACAATTGCTTTGAATACCTATTAAAGGGCCATTGGAAAATGATGGAGTTTGAGCCCTTAAGTCGTTCATTGGATTTATACAGCAGTGGTGCGTCCAATTCTGCTGTACGGAATCATTGTCAGGTGGCCTGCTTTAGAGATAAAAGAGAACTAACTGTGTCTTTATCACGAAGGTACAGAGAATGGCGTCGATGTGCATCACTGGTGCTCTTCGTACTACAACTACGGCTGCATTAGAAATCCTCCTTCACCTAATACGAATGGACATATTTGGTAGGCAGTATGCGGCTAAGTCGGCAATTCGACTTAATAGCACACTGCAATGGGGGAGCAGCGATTGTGGCCCTAGCGCGATCTTGAAGATAAAAATACCGCAAAATGTGGACTGTGTTTCCTCTATGAGCGTTTTTGAACGCCGACTTACCACTATGATACCATCCAGGGAGTCTTGGATGATGGGCATTCCGGGTAGTAAAGATCCCATAGATTTTTACACGGATGGACCAAGGCTGCACGAATAATTGGGCTTTGGAGTCTATTAGGAAGAGCTTGAATTGATTCTGGCTCGAATATTGCCAGTTCATTGCAGTGTTTACCAGGCAGAGATGCTGGCAATAAAAGAAGTGGCTGACTGGTTAAATTGCAATGTCCTGTCTACAACCACAGCCAACATCTGTTCTAAAAGTCAAGCCGCGGTCAAGTCCCTGGAGTCAAAAAAAATTTGCCCTTAACTGACGCAAGTCTTTTGTTCCACAACGGAGACTAATCAGAGATGGGCAAATGAATGGACGCGTGAGACAACACGACAGATCTGGCCTTCTCTTAATCAGAAGAGCACAAGTAAGCTGATATCGCTTCCAAAAGGAGAGATTTCAACAGTGATTGCTGTAATTACCGGATACTGTCTTATAGGGAAACACGCAGAGCGGTTAAATGTGCCATCAAATGACTTTTGCCGGAGTTGCATGAATGAGGAGGAGTTGGAAACTATCGAACACTTCATCTGCCATTTCCCGGTACTTTCTGGTCAGAGACTTGCTTCACTGGGTTCTAAGGAGCTGCATGAACTTTCTGATTTGTCAGATGTCAAAATTCAATATCTTACGAGTTTCATAAGACGGCAGGGACGAGTAGGGAAATGGACCTCAGAGTTTATGTATGCTGACATAAAACGTCAGCAGCCACTTACAACCTAACCTAATCCTTTATGATCATACCCGCGGAAGAAACTGACAAAGGTACTTTTTAGAAAGTTTCGATTTTAAGAGAGTAAAAAAATTGTACTTTTGGTAGGCATCTGAAAAAAGTATTGTGGAGGGTATTCATGTTGTCGGCCAAGTTAAACTTTTTTATACCCTCCACTCTAGTGATAGAGGGTATATATACGTTTGTCATTCCGTTTGTAACACCTCGAAATATTGATCTAGGACCCCATAAAGTATATGGGGCATTCCATGTGAAATCGGACACTTTGAAAAACTTTTTTTTTTAGATTTTCCCAATTTGTTTACAGTTTTCAGTACCCTTCGAAAACTCCTTCGTGGTAAATTTTCAGATTTTTTTGATGACCCTTTCAAAAGATATCGAATTTTGAAAAATTGGTAGTTTGTTCCTTTACTCAAACTTCTTTTAATCATAACTTCTTCAATAATGGTCCAAATTTCAAATTTTTTTGTTCAAAATTTTTGTTTTTTTACGTACTTTTTAAAAAAAAAATCCCAAAAAATTCTTAAAAGCGCTCTAGTATGCGATTTTTAAGTTTTAAAATTTAAATCTCATTTTTGAAAATGTTTGTACTCTTCGATTTTTTTGAAATTTTTTTGTGTAAAACTTCTGTCAATTCTACAAATTTTTTGCCCAGGAGGATCGTGGGATAACGATTATTACTATTTTTTAAAATTTTTTGAAAAAATTTTATTGTAATTTTCCAATTTTAAAATCATTTCTACTGCTCCAATGGTGCGTCATAGAGGGGTCCTTTATAAGACCGACCCCCATTAATTTTTACGTCTTAACATTTCTTTGGAACAAACTAATACCCTATCTCCAATTTCTAAGGGGGCTCCCACACAAAACGACATTTTTAAAAAATTGTTCCAACCGCTCTAACTGCCCTAATAGTGCCCTTAGAGCAACAAAATGTATGACCGACCCACAATATTTTTTTAGTCCAAACATTTTCTCTGAACACACCTACCCTTTATCTTTAACTGTTAAGGCGGTCCCCATACAATTTTTTTTATTTTTTGTAAATTTGTTTTATTTAATCAGCTTCTACCGGTCCAATGGTGCGTCCGAGAGGGGTCATTAGTGAGACCGACCCCCATTTATTTTTACCCTACAACATTTTTTCAAAACATACCTACGACCTATCTCCACTCCCTAAGTAGGCTCCCATACAAATAGCAGTTGGAGCAAATTTTATAAAAATGTAATTTTGTATGGGAGCCTACTTAGGGAGTTGAGATAGGGCGTAGGTATATTTTGAAAAAATGTTGTAGGGTAAAAATAAATGGGGGTCGGTCTCACTAATGACCCCTCTCGGACGCACCATTGGACCGGTAGAAGCTGATTAAATAAAACAAATTAACAAAAAATAAAAAAAATTTTATGGGGACCGCCTTAAAAGTTAAAGATAGAGGGTAGGTGTGTTCAGAGAAAATGTTTGGACTAAAAAAATATTGTGGGTCGTTCATACATTTTGTTGCTCTAAGGGCATTATTAGGGCAGGTAGAGCAGTTGGAACAAATTTTTAAAAATGTCGTTTTGTGTGGGAGCCCCCTTAGAAATTGGAGATAGGGTATTAGTTTGTTCCAAAGATGTGTTAAGACGTAAAAATTAATGGGGGTCGGTCTTATAAAGGACCCCTCTATGACGCACCATTGGAGCAGTAGAAATGATTTTAAGATTGGAAAATTACAATAAAATTTTTTCAAAAAATTTTAAAAAATAGTAATAATCGTTATCCCACGATCCTCCTGGGCAAAAAATTTGTAGAATTGATAGAAGTTTTACACAAAAAAAATTCAAAAAAATCGAAGAGTACAAACATTTTTAAAAATGAGATTTAAATTGTAAACCTTAAAAATCGCATACTAGAGCGCTTTTAAGAATTTTTTAGGATTTTTTTTTAAAAAGTACGTAAAAAAACAAAAATTTTGAAAAAAACAATTTGAAATTTGGACCATTATTGAAGAAGTTATGATTAAAAGAAGTTTGAGTAAAGGAGCAAACTACCAATTTTTCAAAATTCGATATCTTTTGAACGGGTCATCAAAAAAATCTGAAAATTTACCACGAAGAAGTTTTCGAAGGGTACTAAAAAGTGTTAACAAATTAGGAAAATCTAAAAAAAAAAATTTTCAAAGTGTCCGATTTGACATGGAATGCCCCATATATATTCATGATTCTCGATCGATTTTAAGACGATCTAGCGATGTCTGTCGGTCTGTGTGTTTGTTGAAAACACGCTAACTTTTGAAAGACTTCACGTAGGCTCCTGATGTTTGGCACATAGGTTGGGCATTTACCTGGTCAGGTTAGGATTGCAATCCAGCGAAATCGGTCCAGTGATTCAAAAGTTATAAGCAAAAGAGTTTTTTTCGCGAATTTACTAGATAAAACACACGGTAACTTTCGAACGTAAATTCTAAGAGTGCTGAAGTGTGGCATATATATTTGTCGTTCCTCTGGCCCGGTTCGTTTAAAATTTCAGCCAAATCGGTTCAGTGGCTCAAAAGTTATAAGCAAAACCCTGAATTTCAGATTGGTTTCACCTAAAATTCACGTGTTGAAAAACCCGAGTTTTAAAAAACAAGCTTTCAAAACAATAATAAGCCACAAAATTATTTTAAAGAGTATTTTTCTCACTCAGAAATATTTTTACACTAAAGAAAAAAAAACACACTCGAAAAAAATTTTACACTCAAAAAAAAAAATAGTAAATATTTTTTTTTACAAAAATGACACAAAAAAATTTTTTACTCAAAATAAAATATTTTTAATCAAAATTATTAATTTTTTTCACATTGAAGAATTTACTATCCTTGAAAAAGGGCATTTTGAAGGGTATTCATAGATTCGGCCAAGTCGAATCAAACTTTTATACATGTTACTTGTTAAATTAAAGCTTATTCCCGAAAACCATTCTAACAAGTGAAGTATCTCAACCCTTATGAACCGATTTGCCTGAAACTTAAAATATATATTAAAGAGATGATTTTAAGGTTGGGGTGTCTCGGCTTATCGGCCATATCGGTGTTTAAAAATTTCGTTGTCCCCTTATAAAACCATGTGGACCTTCTGGAAAATTTTGATAACTTCCGAACTAACAGGAATATCGTCTGGGGCAAAAATACGTGTCGACTTTTTAATAAAGATTATTTCTTATTCATATGAATATCGTAGGTCTATGTCTTCACATAAATACCCCCCAAAATTTACACATTTTCCTGAAAAAAATATTTAAAGAAGCCGAATTTTTACAAGGCTATGCCACCATTGGATAGGCATTAAAAAACCTTTCTTCTCATATGAAAACATCACATAGTTTCTTAAAAAGAAATGGCTGAACAATCCAAAAAACGATTTTTTCGCCTTTATTTGACCCATGTTTTGAACCCCTAAATCCACGATATGACCGATAAGCCGAGACACCCCAACCTTAGAATTGTCTCTTTTATATATATTTTAAGTTTCAGGCAAATCGGTTCATAAGGGTTGGGATACTTCCCTTGTAAGTATTAATGCAAATCTTAGCCAACCATATATGAGGAAGTGTGATTGCAAAAAAAAAACTAGTTTTTAAATTAAATTTATATTAAAGACCATTTCAAACCAATGCCAGACATTGCAAATGTATATTTCCCCCACTTATGAATTATTTTATCTAGAGTTTATTTATTTAATTTCTTTGGTCAATGATCTCCATGATGTGTTAGACAGATACCAGACCCTCTTAAATAATTAATCTTGTATTGTTAAATACACTGAAAGAAAAAGCGTCCAAATATTGAAAAAAAATATTTTTCAATAAATGTATAATATCGTCAATAAGAAAACTGATGAAAATTATATTGAAACTAATTCATTATATTGATGAAAGTTTGTTATATTGAAGAAATGTCGGCGAAGTGTATAGTTTTTCGGAGGACTTTGAACTTTTTGTGGCAAAAATATGTTACATTTGTTTAACAAAAGTTTAAAAAAGCTGTTTTAGAGGTTGTTTTAGTTTTTCAAAAAAAAAAAATTGGGAGACAGAATGTTTTTTCCGTAAAAGGATACTTCCAAATTTTAAAAAACATTTCTTCAGGAAAAACAAAAAGTGCTAAGGTAAAAAGTTCTCAAAAATTTAAATATGGAAAAAAAAACCCAGGAAAATTTTTTGAAACAGATTCCTATTGCAATAGATTCTTGAACACAACAAAATTTTCTATGTAAAATTATTTTTCAAAAAAACTACTTGCTCTAAAACCCGATTGCCTTTGAGACAATTTCAAAAAAAATCATTGGTTCTGGAATGTTAAGTAGAAGCGGTTGCAGGGTAATATGATGCGTTCTGGAACCGATTATATGGAACACAAAATTTTGCTGGGAACCTTTTCAAAAAATTACCAAAAGAACAAAATTTTTTATATCGTAAAAAATGCTTTGGTACTTTTTATATTTCCTCAAAAAATAGTTCTAAAAACTAGAAATTTGTACTTTGGTACTTTTTGTATCTTCCGAAATAATGGTCTTACAAACTTGAAATTCGAAATGTATTACTATCCAGCCACAAAAAAAAACGTTCTTACAAATTACCTTTCGGTATTTCTATTTTAAAGGGGCAAAGGGTACAAAATTGTACTGTGGTACTTTTTCTATCTTAATGGCAGGGACTAGTAGGGGAACCTATTAAAGTCCCGTATTATCACAACGGACCTCAGAGTCTACGTGTGCTGACGTAAAACGTCAGCAGCTACCTACAACCTAACCTAAGAGGACAAAAAGGGTTAAAACTGTACTTTAGTACTTTTTCTATCTTCTGAAACAATGGTTTTACAAACATTTTAAAAATGTACTTTTGAGAAGTTTCGATTATAAGGGGGAAAGGGGAAAATTTAAAATAAACGTCTTACAAACAAGTGATATCGTAAAATATGCTTTGGTACTTTTTTATATTTCCTGAAAAATAGTCCTAGAAACTTGAAATTTGTATTTTGGTACTTTTTCTATCTTCTGCAATAATGGTCTTTAAATATTCAAATTTAAAATGTATTACTTCCCAGCCGAAAAATAACATTCTAAATAATAACCTTTTGGAAATTTTAATTTTAGAGGGTAAAAAGGGTTATATATTAGACTTTGGTACTTTTTCTATCTCCTGAAATAATTTTTCTAAAAACTTGAAATTTGGAAATTAGTATTATTTATCAAAACAAAAAAAGACTTCTGAAAAAAGTATTTTTGAGTACGGATTCTAAGAGGGTAAACAAGTATACTTTAGGACAAGAAAGCTAAAAAAACTACTTTGGTACTCTTACTATCAACGGCGTATGCAGGACTGTTTTTTCAGGGCCCAACAACAACAACGACAAAAAATTTTTTTGTTTTTTCGTCAGATTTGTGTTTTCCAATACATATAAAAAAAATATTTTTTTGTTGTTGTTGTTGGGCCCCCCCCCCTCTGTATACGCCGATGGTTACTATCTTCTCAAACCATGATCTTACAAACCCGAAAATTGAAATGTAGTATTCGCAAATGGAAAAAAAACACACTGAAAATTGTACTTTTTGGAATTTACTATTTTAATTGTACTTTGTTGTTTTTTGTTTTTTTGTTTCCCGGTATAATGGTTTCAGAAACTTGAAAATTGGAATGTAGCCTCATTTAGCAAAAAAGAAAAACATTTTGACAAAAGTAATTTTTAGAAAGTTTGGATTATAAGAAGGTAAAAAAGTGTAGTTCAGGGCAAAGAATTGTAAAAAAGTTTACTTTGGTACTTTTTTTTAACTTCTGAAATAATGGTTTTGAAAACTTTAAATTTGAAATGTAGAATTTCCCAGCCGAAAAAAAAAATTGAAAAAAGTACTTTTTAACAATTAATTTTAGTGTGTAAGATTTTGTAGTTTTTCTTCTGAAATAATGGTCTTTAAATTTGAAATGTAGAATTTCCCAGCAGAACAAAAAAAATTTTTAAAAAGTACTTTTTTTTTAAATTCGATTTTAGAGGTGCAAGATTTTGTAAATTTTTGTACTTTTTTTTTGTATTTTTGTATCTCCTGAAATAATGGGTCTAAAAACTTAAAATTTTATATGAAGGATCATCTGAAAAAAAAACAAGTAAGAGTGTTAAATTCGGCTGTGTCGAATATATTATATATTATAAAAACTTGAAATTTTATATGAAGGATCATCTGAAAAAAAACAAGTAAGAGTGTTAAATTCGGCTGTGCCGAATATATTATACCCTCCCTCTAACATGCAAAAAAAAATCCAGGGGCGTTTTCTTTTTTTTTTTTTGGGGGGGGGGGGGGTTGGTAGTGGTACTTGGGGGGGACAAATTTCCTCTCGAAATATATGTTTAAAAATACATTCTTATGCTTTTTGCACTAAAGAAATACAAGTTTGTCATTATTTAAAAAAAAATTTTAAACCACGCCCACAAAAGGGGGCGAACCGAAAAAACGACATTTTCTAATCCTCTGGGTCCAAATGCAGGATTTTAAACTTCTTGTAGCATAAAAATGTTTCATTTGTCAAACAAAAAAACAAAAAATCATGTAAAACAAGTGAGAGTGTTACATTCGGTTGTGCCGAATCCTTTATACCCTCCAAAATGTAAAGAAACAATATTAAAAAAATCCAGAGGGGTCTTTTTTTTTGGGGAGGGGGGGTTGGATGGACACGTTAGGGGCACCTTCCCCTTGCGATTTTGAACTTCTTTTGAGATGAGAATGTTGCATTTGCTTAGCAAAAGTACAAAAAACCCTTCAAAAAATGCGGTTTTTCTTAGGTTGGTTTAGTTCTTCAAGGGGGAACTTTTTTCCCCTTTGGTACGATTTCGCCCATTTCCGAACTTAACCTGCCTAGGAATATAAGACATATTCGTGCCAAACTTCGGAAGTCTAGCTCTTTTATTTTGGACTGTATCGTGTCTTCTACAGACGGACAGACGGACGGACGGACGGACATCCCTAGAATGTCTTAGAATCGATCACTGATCAATAAAATATATACTTTATGGGGTCCTAGATCGATATTTCGATGCGTTACACACGGAATGACAAAGTGAGTATATCCCTATACTGTGGTTAGAGGGTATAAAAACTGGTATTTTTCAGAGGTTGGTTTAGTTCTTCAAAGGGGAACTTTTTTCGCCCTAGTCCGATGTTGCTCATTTACGAACTTAACCTGCCTAGGAACATAACATATATTTGTGCCAAATGTCGGGAGTCTAGCTCTTTTATTTTGGACCGCATCGTGTTAACTACAGATGGACAGACGGACGGACGGACATTGCTAGAATGTCTTAGAATCGATCACTGATCATAAATATATATACTTTTAGGGGTCCTAGACCGATATTTTGATGCGTTACACACGGAATGTCAAAGTGAGTATACCCCCATACTGTAGTTGGAGGGTATAAAAACTAGTAAAAAAAGTTAAATTGGGCTTTGCCAAATGTATTGATACCTAGTGTCCGACCGAACAGTTCGGCCAAAAAACGTCATTTACTAAAAAATCTGGTATATGGTTAAGTACTTTTTATTATGGTTAAGTACTTTCAACAACTTTTTTTATATGGGGTATGACGACTCTGAGTGTAAAATTTAAGAACGAGCACGAAGTTAAGCCGCAATTTCGAATTTCGGTAACCGAACTTTTTACAATTTGGCCGAACGTTCGGTTACCGAACATCTAAATTGGTGCTTAAGTTCGTCCTCGCCATTAAATTTGAAAGTCAGAATAGTCTTCTATCGCCTAAACAAACAAACGGCCATCAGAAAAAGCTGTTAAAAATGCTTGCAAATATTGATTTTTGGCCACTACCGTTTTTTGACCGAACTGTTCGGTCGGACACTATTGATACCCTCTTCAATGTAAAAAAAGATTATTTGCAAAAAAAATTTTTTTTTGAAAAAAAAAATTCCGCGGAAAAAATTTTGGTGAAAAAAAAATTCCGCGATTTTTTTTTTTTTTTCAAAATTGGTTTGTACTTGTAAAAATTCCATTCTGTGTCCAATTCTGTTCACATATACCAACCAGCAGCCAATTTAAAGCATTTTGTATTTTTAGATTATGTAGAATATACCAAAATTTTCGAGGTGTTCTTACATTTTAGATCATAACTTTTGAAACGCTGAACCGATTTCGCTCAAATGCAATACCAAACTACTTAGGACAACAACAAGTAAATTTGATAAGTCTCAGTCATATATGTTTAATACTTTGGTCGTGATCACCATTTCCACAGACGGACAGACAGATGGACATCGCTAGAATGTCTTAGAATCGATCAGTGATCAATAATATCGGGTCCCAGACCAATATTTTGATGAGTTACACACGGAATGACAAACTTATATATGAGGCATTCCACACCAAATGTCCCGCTATAGAAAAACATGTAATTGCATAAATATTACTCATTCGCAACGTTAAAACAAAGAAATACAAGCAAATTACAAAATTGTTATGAAATTTATAGTTCAAATGCGATTTTCTCGAAAAAAACGAAGAACGTGTTTCTGAATTTTTTTGTGTGGATGGACAAACATCTAAATTTTTAAAAAAAAAATTAAAAAAGAAAAAAAAGTGGCATGTTTTTTAATAAATTGATTTTTTAAAAATAAAAATGGAAAATTTCAGAACGGGTTCTGAAAATTTTCCAAAAAAAAAAAAAAAATTAATCGATAGCCCATACAAAACTATATAAGAATGTAAATTTTTGAGATTGTGGTGCATTCCGTTTTAATGTGATAAATATTTAATCAAGGCAACTCGCCACAAATTTGACAATTTTTCCAATATTTGACCACGCCTCCTAAGCCCAGTTTTTGAAAAATTAAAAAACCAAAAACGCAATTTTCTAAGTTCCATATAGTGCTATCCATACAACCTATTCAGACGTTTACGGTACACGTGTTTTTTTTCGCTGGACATTTGGTGTGGAAGGTCTTTCGCAGGGCACCAGCCGATTGTCCTGAAACCTACATATAGCAAAGAGGGGAGCAAAATAACAGTTACCTGTTTTTTTTATAGCTGCCCAATCTCACATTTAGCGGGTCAAAGGGGAGGGGAAAAAACGGGATTTTTTCGTTTTTGGTGATTTTTCCCATTTCCAGGTCGAAAGGTTTTTTGAAGACCTATCCAATGGTGTATCGGTCGTGTCCAAATTCGGCTAGTTTATATGGAGATTTATATACGTACGACCGCCAAAATCATATAAAATAATCTCTATCAAAATTAAGCTGAGCCGTATTTTTTCCTTTGGCGAAATTCCGTTTAGTTCGGCTTTTATACGGATTTTCCGGAAAGCCCTTAATTTTTCATAAGGTTTTTTATAACCCATTTTTAAATTTGAGATTGGGCACCTAAAAAAACAGGTAACTTTTATTTGCCCCCCCTCATTTCCGTATTAATGTTTCAGGACAATCGGTGGGTGACCTGTGAAAGACCTTCCTTGTAAGTGGAGGGTATAAAAAACATTGTACATGGGCACTTTTTGCTCAAATTATGTATCTAGAAACTTGAAATTTGGAATGTAGATCATCTTACAAAAAAAAAAACGTACAGACAAAAGTACTTTTTATTAACTTTCGATTCCAAAAAAGGTAAAAAAGAGTTATTTTTCCTATCAATATAAGAAAGCTTATCATTTATTTACCTGCAATTAAACCCTTTTATTAATATGATGAAATTTTTTTCTTTCAGTGTAGAAAGACAATTATTCTTCCATAACGTACCAGAAGTAAGAACAACTTAAGCTTTTATACGGTACACACGAAACAACTACACCACAAATATTGCATGCTCAAGATCACTAAGGGAATCTCTGGATGCCTGCGCCTGCATGCTAAATTCTGTCTGATGAAATATTGCAACAAAAAAATGAAAATACTGTTTACATAACAACAAAAAAAAAAAAACACTAGCAAACAGTAGGTGAAAGAAAAAGAAAACAGAAGAAGAAGTAATCGATAAAAGCCGTACAAAATATAAATAAGAATGAAACAAAATATAAACAACAAATACTAAAAAAAATCACAATATAAACAAAAACTAAAGCCAAACAAAAGCCAACCGTTTAAAGCACAGACACAGTGATGTCAACTTTTATAAAAAAAATATAAGAAAAGCGCTGTGAAGAAAATACAACTAAAATAGTTAAATTTGACTTGGCCGAATCCATGATTTTTTTTTTACTTTAACCCAACACTCAGGGGATGCCCCTACTAATGCAGTGCATTGTGTTTGTATTAGGAAAAAAGATAATGGTGAGGAGGATAGAAGGAGTAGTGTTTATGGACATTAATTTTACATTTATTTGAAAATTACTGGGAAGACTTCTGCGAGGAGTGAATTCCACAAACGACTTGTTCGACTGAGAAACGAATTTTCTCTGTAAGGCGTTGTGCGACTCATTGGACAGTTGACAAGAAAGGGATGTGATCTACTGAATTGACAAGTGTTATGAACGTACACCAGAGTCTCAGGCATAATTTCACCCATCTCAGCAGATCACTTGCCATGATAATATCAATAGAACAATGACGCACAACCCACATTTCGACAATACTCCAACGAATCAATAGGGTTGGATACCCTACTGTCATTGATAAGCTTCAACGCACTCCTTTGCAACCGGTACAAAATAGATCTTGAAGCCCCCGCCCAGATATGGGAGTAGTATTCCAACTTCGGTCGGATATAGGCTATATAAATAGTGAGGAGATCAGACGGAGTGAAGTAATTCTTGCACCGTTTTAAGAAAAGCACTTGAATGCTTTTTTCGACACTTGAAAAACATGTTGGTTGCGACGAACGAACTACGCACATCACACTGTATTTTTATTCCCAGAACATCGAGAGTATCGAATTCTTCAATATTTATACCACCCATGGATACAGATGACATTGATTCCTCAGATCGTCCGTGGGTCAACATACAACATTGGGTCTTGCGAGCATTAAAAATCGACCTTATTCGCTTGACGCAACTTGAAGATTGTAAACAGGTCATTATTAAGTGTGTCATTCATATTCTGTCTCATGGCTTCAAGCTCCACAAGGATGGCCAATGATTGAAGGAAAATTAATACAAATGTTGCTTTCATCTGCATAAAAATATATTGGATTGAAAGGTCTTTAAGAAAGATTAGGAGAAAGAATGGAACTTTGCGGTACCCCTGAATTAATCTGAAACTCGTCGGATGAAACCCCGTCCATAACAACACGTATAGTGCGGCTAATGATCAAATGCCTTGGAAATATCTAGATCCACAACTTTACTTTCACCGAACTGGTGTATTGATCGACTCCAATCGACTCAAACGCTAACAGGTCTCCAGTAGAACGACCTCCACTGGAGACCTCTTAGCGTACTGTCGATCGCAAAGAAGTGAATTGGACTCCAGATGGTTCACAAGATGGAAATTTAACCTCCAAGAGCGCAGAACAAATTGCAATTGAACGGTAATTGTCAGGGTTAGTGGCCTCACCCTTTTTAGGGACAGGCTGAACATTTGCCACCTTCCAGCAAGATGGCAAGACTACCACACGATAAGAAAAGCTGAAAAGTTTAGCCATGGACGAGAAAGCGTCGAAAAACACAGTGCTGCAATTTCCTCCGGTTAGGTTGTTAGTGGCCGATAACGTTTTACGTCAGCACACATAAACTCTGTCCCTGCCGTTAAACCAATTTGAGTTTCAAATGAAACTCACAAGATATTGAATTTTGACATCTGTCAGATCAGAAAGATTGTGCTGCTCCCTAGATCCTAGTGAATCAAGTCTCTGACCATCTGCCGGGCAATGGCTGATAAAGAGTTCGATAGTTTCCAACTCCTCCTGATCCATGCAACTCCGGCAAAAATCATTTGAAAGCACATTTAACCGGTCTGCGAGCATTCCTATAATACAGTGTCCGGCAATTTCAGCAACCACCGCCAAAATCTCTCCTCTTTGAAGAGACATCAGCTCACTTGAGCGCTTTTAATTAAGAGAAGGCCGAATCTGTTGTGTAGTCTCTCAGGTCCATCCATGTTTCTATCTCTGATTAGTCTCCTTTGCGGAACAAAACCATAGATTTTGCTTGCAAGTTACTAGAGACAAACCAGCAAATTCCAATTATGCTGGAACCTGTGAGTTAATTCCCAGTCTTGAAAGCTTATCGGCTTTACAACTCCCTGGAATGTATCTGTGCCCTGGGACACAGATGAGTCGTATATCAAACTGCTTGGCCATCGCATTTTAAGACGTGCGGCAGTTAAGGGCAGATCTAGTTTTCAGAAAAATTGACTCCCAGGACTTGACTGTCAGAATAGATGTTGACTGTGGTTGTAGACAAGACATTGCAACTCAACCAGTCAGCCACTTCCTTTATTCCCAGCATCTCTACCTGGTAAACACTGCAATGATCTGACAATCTTCGAGACAGGCTCAACCCAAGCTCTTCCGAATAGACTCCAAAGCCCACTTGTTCGTGCAGCCTTGATCCATCCGTGTACAAATCTGTGGAGTCTCCACTACCCGGAATGCCCCTTGTCCAAGACTCCCTGGATGGTATCATACTGATCAAGTGGCGGTCCTAATGTTTTTTAGTCCTGGGGGCAAAATATAGCTATTCTTTCGATTCGAAAGAAACTGTTTGAGATCAAACATTTTAATGGCCAATATTTTAACCGAATTCGTCGTTGGATTTGAAAAGTTTTTCAAGTCAATTTTACGTTTCTAAAACTTAAAATTTTACTATTTTACATCGTTGAAATCATTTTATTTTCAACCTATCAACCCTCCATCTTAAAGTTAGAGTACAAACTTTTAATAAGATGCCAAAAACAAATCGCTTAATCTATTCCAAAAATAGCTAAATTAATATATTTTGCTAAAGAATGCACGCGATGCGATCACCATCAACGACACACACACAGAAGAGAAAAAATAGCAAAAACAACAACTATGATAAACATGAACTACGTTAAACTACTATAAATGAGATGAATAGTGACGTAAGTAACGTAACGTAAAATTAATACCAGTAGGTTGGTGCACATGAACGTAAGAATGAAGACCTTATTTAAAAGAACGCAGACAAATCAGTATTCACACAAACACATTAATTTAGCCATGCAGAGGCAGTCAGTCAGTTAATATATATTTTATTTTTTTTTTTGCAAAAACCAGACATGCATTCAAACACAAACGTTTGCTCATTAAGCAGCCAAACAGCTATAGAGCAGACATAGCATTAGGTGAGGGATAAAGTAATTTCGGTAATTTCATTAATGAATTTAATATTCTTTACACTTTCTATAAATGTGAAAGAGATTCGGAGAATCTTGATGTTGTGTGCAAGATACTATAGATGATGTCTGATGAAACAATCCGTTCTTATGTGGGGGTGGCGGTGCCCGATTGACACCTCATATAGACCCCTAGATCTATAGCGGTACCACAAACTTTACCCACTAAGAGCATAAGTTAAACACGTTCAGAGTCATTACGATTTTTCCCAAAATTTTAAAAACTAGTCATGTTATTACCCTTAAAGTGTGTAATCACGGGTGCTCTGAAAACCTGCCCAACTTTGGCCCAAGAAGCCATTTTGGGTCTCACACCCCTCGACATCTTTATTAGATCTACGGCAACTATGGCTGCGCGTAGAATGAATATCGATTACTCTGACCCTCGCAACTTGAGCGGCCACTCCAATATTCTTTCTTCAATAGGAATTAGGGAAAACCTAGATATGCCGACGGATAGAATAAACACTGTGCTTCGCTTTGGAAGGAAATTTGAGATCGTGATACCGAGTAGACCAGAGTGGGATGAAGGTGGTCCATATGTGGATACTAGAAGCCTAAACTGGTATACTGACGGATCCAAAATGTCCTCTGGAGTTGGCGCTGGTGTCTACGGTCCAAACACGCGGATCTCCAAACCAATGGGTTGGTGGCCTACAGTTTTTCAGGCTGAAATTCAGGCTATTTCAATATGCGCTAGAGTTAATATTGCAAAGGGTATGAAGGGTACTCATATTTTAATCTTCTCTGATAGCCAGGCAGCACTTCAAGCGCTGTCTTCTTGGTAATTTAAATCCAAAATGACACTGGAATGTTTTGATACCCTTCAACAGCTGGCCGGGAGAAACAAAATTACTCTATTTTGGATCCCTGGTCATAGAGGTTTTGAGGGTAATGAAATAGCGGATGAGCTTGCTAGAAATGCCTCCGCTACTCCTATGACCGGACCCGAACCCTATTGTCCGCCTTCTCGAACATGATTAAGGGTTTGGAAAGAACCGACTTCTTAAACTTGTGGGAAAATTCAGGAGGTCTACGACAATCCAAAGCACTAATCGCGCCATTATCAAATGGAGGTATACTTAATCACACCAAAAGTGACATTAGGTTACTGACAGGTTTTCTCACCGGGCATTATAAGGTAAATTATCACTTGCATAATTTAAACCTGTGTGTCGACTTTGTCTTGAGGAAGTGGAAACAACGCAACACATATTATGTGAGTGCGTCGCAATATGTAGGATCAGAAGACGGTTCTTAGACAAAGAATTGCTTAATTCTGCGGATATAAAGCTAGCTTCTCCATCCTCTGTTATAATGTTCATTAGGAAAATTGAACAGAGTTTGAATTAGATTAATGGATATTGGCACAAAAGACCCATAAGGGTCGCAGTGCCGGCCGTTAGGGCTAGATCACCCCTTGAATAATAAATAAAAAATAAAATACCCTTAAAGTGTCAAGGCGTATTTGACAACTACTGGATTAGCGACTCCTTGCCACCGCAAAGTAATCTCTCTATACACCACATATCCAGCTTTCTGCATCCTTGCTCTTCTGGCATGTATGAATTTCAATATCCGCAGGATTGTATGACATTGTTTGAAGAGTTTGCATATTTTGGTGTTTCAAGAACAGATTCCTATGTTTAGTCTAAAACAGATTTCTATGTTCTGTTAAATTCACGATATCGAAAAGTGCTCTGGAGATTATTCTTCACAAAAAGCTACTATTGAACATGAATTTAATACTGAACGTGAATTTGTTATTAAACACGGTCATCGTCCATTTCGCGGGTAACGAGTAAGAAAGATCCTCAGAACAAATTGTAATAACTGCTGCACTTCGGTCAACTCCAACGTCAGCTCTATTCGCAATACTTAATTGGTTGACAATTAAGTATTGCGAATTCACTTGCAAAACTTCTTGCAAGTGAATTAGCGTGAACATAGCCAAAACAAAACATACGGATATGCGAAGATACTGGAGTATTGAGCTGATGCAGCGAACATTAAGTACTATAACCCTAACTAATGTTTAAAACCGTGTTAAGTACAAGAATTCCAGAAAGATCTGAGTGGTCAGAGAGACTCGATTATCTGAGAAGACACTTGAGGTTTTAACTCCAAAATAGATGGGAAAGTGAAATGTGCCGTTTTCGTGAGTAAACTAGAATACAGACTTTAGTTTCGACTATATGACCAGTGTATGGTATTTCCAACGGAATGAACTCAGGGACATCTGTGCTTTCTCCAAAAACCAAGCTTGTATTATATCCCTGGCGGGTGTGACCACCACATCTGCAATTGCCCAAGAACGCCAGAAATTAGTGCCTTTTTGCACTAATTTCTGTATTTTTTTCTTCTTCTCCTTATCCTTTTCTTTCTTTCTATCCTTTTTATTTCTTATAGGTAACACAACGGGACCATGATATTCAAAGAGATCATCTACCACTGTCCAAGAATACCGGGCATCTTTTAATGAGATAGCGAGATATTCGGAAACAGTGTCGGGAGAGAGAAAACGACTGCATTACACTTTCTTAATCAATATCTGTTATGCGCCCTTCCGAGAATCAAGCCTTCGGAAGATCAATCACTCTAGCAATCTGGTACTAGCCGATTTAATGAACATATCTGGGCTGAATATCAGACTGGACGCAGACTGGTTCAGTTAGGATCCCAGTGGGTCTCTTGAGAGTACTTTCCTATCATTCCGTTGTCTCTCCTTGTCCTTTCCAATCTGCTTATTATTTTTTTTTCTGTCGTATAGGTAACACAACGGGATATTGCAATAAGATGGCGAGACATTCAACAACGGTGTCGGGACGACTGCATCACACTTCGATTATAAATGTCCGGTATGCGCCTTTCCGAGGATCAATCCTTCGGAGGATCAAGCTCGTTAGCAGTCTGGTGCTGGCAGATTTGTTTATCTGGTTATCAGCAGAATAAATTCATTTATCTGGGACTCCGACTGGTTCAGTTTGGACCCTGGTGGAACCTTTGGGGCACGCAGTCTGGTACCGGCAAATTTGATATGTTTATCTGGGTTAGATATCAGCAGAATAAATTCGTTAATCTAGTACTACGACTTTTTCAGTTGCTCTTCTTGAGATTTCTGTCCTAACGTTCCCATTTCTCCTCCTTATCCTTTTCATTCTCCTTATTCTTTCTCTTTCGTAAAGATAACACAGAGGGATCATGATCTTTGAAGGGAACAGGTGAGCTGGCCAATAGGCGTCTGACAGCTTATTTTTCCTATAGATCGGGAGCTTAAACAAAGACAACTTAAGTTAGCCTTTGTATTCTACTTACTTTTTACTAGTTAGTTACATTCCAATGCGGTGTAGGGACAGAGAAAACGACTGCATTGCACTTCCTTTGAAAAATAATATCCTGCAATAACTTTAGCTGCTGGTACCTACGGGCAGATTTGATATGTTTATCTGGGTTGGATATCAGCAGAATAAATTAATTTTTCTGGGACTTTGAGTGGTTCAGTGAGGATCCCTGTGGATGCCCTTGAGAATTATTTTCTATCATTCCCTTTTTTCCCCCTGATCCTTTCAATTTTCCTTATTCTTTCTCTTTCGTATAGGTAGCACAGAGGGGTCATGATCTTTGAAATGAACAGGTGAGCTGGCCAGTAGGCGTCTGACAGCTTACCTTTCCTACAGATCGGGAGCTTAAATGAAGACAACTTAAGTTAGCCTTCGTTTGCTACTAACTATTTACTATTAGTTACATTTCGATACGGTGTCGGGACAGAAAAAAACACTGCATAATACTTCCAGTTCGAGGACAAACCTTCGGAGGATCTGTCACTTTTGCAGTCTGGAACTGACAAATTGAATGTGTTTATCTGTATTGGATATTGGCAGAAAAAAATAATTTATCTAAGACTTTGACTGGTCTAGTTTGGATCCCAGAGGGTTCTTTTAAAACTTCTTTCCGATCATTTCCTTTTCTCCTCCTAATCCTTTCCAGTCTTTTTATTACTTCTCTTTCGTGTAAGATGAGCATCCTAACCTAGATATGGAGTGCTTAAACGAAAGCGTCTGAAGTTAGCTTTGGTTTACGAGAACTTGCAGATGTTGTGTCTTTACAACCAGTTTAATTTATTATATTGGGTACCAGGACACAACGAAGTACAGGAAAGTGAAAGGGCAGTACTCGCGAAACCTGGAGCTGATGGTATTGGTATCATGGTGTCAGTTTCACCACCGCTTCAACGCTATAAACTTAAACGAAATTCCATCAATATTGCAAGGGCAAACAGGAAGTGGAGAGAACTAACAACGTGCAACTTATGATCAAGGGACGGCACTGTCAAAAAGGCTATTGCGGCAGTATGGGCAGCGAATAGGATTGTTGGTAGGACCTGGGGATTAAACCCCAAAATGGGCATGGGGATAAACTAAGTGATTGTTAGACCGATTATGACGTACGCTGTCATAGCCTGGTGGCCGAAAACTATGCAGAGGGATGCTACTGAAGGACTAGGCAAAGAAAAGCGTCTGGCTTTTCTATGAAAACCTGGTTCTATGAAAACCTGCCCAACATTGGCCCAAGAAGCCATTTTAGGTCTCACACCTCTCGACATTTTCATCAGATCTACGGCAACTATGGCTGCGCGTAAAATGAATATCGATTACTCTGACCCTCGCAACTTAAGCGGCCACTCCAATATCCTTTCTTCAATAGGAATTGGGGAAAACCTGGATATGCCGACGGATAGGATAAACACTTTGCTTCGCTTTGGAAGAAAATTTGAGATCGTGATGACGAGTAGACCAGATTGGGATGAAGTTGATCCATACGTGGACACTAGAAGCCTAAACTGGTATACTGACGGATCAAAAATACCCCCTGGAGTTGGCGCTGGTGTCTACGGTCCAAACACGCGGATCTCCGAACCAATGGGTAGGTGGCCTATAGTTTTTCAGGCTGAAATTCAGGCTATTATAATATGCGCTAGAGTTATTATTGCAAAGGGTATGAAGGGTACTCATATTTCAATCTTCTCTGATAGCCAAGCAGTACTTCAAGCGCTGTCTTCTTGAGAATTTAAATCCAAACTGACACTGGCATGTTTTGATACCATTCAACAGCTGGCCAGTCAAAACAAAATAACGCTATTTCGGATTCCTGGCCATAGAGGTTTTGGGAGTAATGAGATAGCGGATGAGCTTGCTATAAATGCCTCCGCTAGTCCTATGACCGGACGTGAACTCTATTGTGGGTAAATTGGTCCACCTTCTCGACCATGATTAAGGGTTTGGAAAGGACCGACTTCTTAAACCTGTGGGAAAATTCAGGAGGTCTACGACAATTCAAAGCACTAATCGTGCCACTATCATATTCAAGTATTCTTAATCACACCAAAAGGTTACTGACAGGTTTTCTTACCGGACATTATAAAGTAAATTATCACTTCCATAATTTAAACCTTTGTGTATCGTCTTTGTGTCGACTTTGTGTCGACTTTGTCTGGAGAAAGTAGAAACAACGCAACACATATTGTGTAAGTGCGTCGCAATTTGTAGGAGCAGAAGACGGTTCTTAGACTGGGAATTGCTTAATTCTGCAGATATAAGGCTACCTTCTCCATCCTCTGTTATAATGTTCATTAGGAACATTGAACAGAGTTTGAATTCAATTTATGAATCTTGGCACAACAGACCCATAAGAGTCGCAGTGCCGGCCGTTAGGGCTAGATCACCCCTTGAATAATAATGATCAAGGGAAAACCAAAAACCTACTATCACTTACGAGAAGGGAATGTATAGCTGTGACTAGGTAACTGGTCATTGTCTCATCGGCTTCATGTCAAGAATATTGGACTTATTTCAGACGCTAGTTGTAAAAGATGCGATTCACCAGAAGATGGAACACATACTTTGTCACTGACCAGCGGTGGCAAGTAGTCGCCGATCCACTGACAATCAGATAAGTTTCGGTACTTTGGAGAATATAACGCGAATAGATTTAAGGATATTGAAAAGATTCGCAATGTGACTTTGAACGTGTTTAACTTGCACTGCTAGCGGAAAAAGTTTTGTGGTATCACTATGAACCAAGACGTTTATGCGAGGTGTCAATCGGACACTGCCACCATAACCTAGCTTTTCTTGGAAGTATAACGCGAATGGATTTTAGGATATTGAAAAGATACGCAATGACTTTATATATATATATATATATGTGTTTTATTTAATTAAATATTAATAGAAATAGAAATACATATCGATTTTTAATTAATACTTAAATAAAAGTTCAATGACTTTGAACGTGTTTAACTTGCACCGCTAGCGGAAAAAGTTTTGTAGCATCGCTATGGGCCAAGAGGTCTCAAATCAGGCACCGCCACAATAACCTAGCATTCGTTGGATACTATCTATCAATTAGCTAAGAAAGTAATTTATCCCATAATCAATATCTCCTACGTAGTATAGTAAACGTATCTATCTTTCATTGAATTGTATCATATTTGTTGTTTATCGTATGGGGTAGATATGTGTGTACGAATGTTGTGTATAGCGCGAAATGCAAGCAAGCACAGCGTAGAAAAGCACATCACACACAAACCTTGTACAAGTTCAACAAACCTGTGAGTCAACATCGCATTCAAGCAAACAACAACACCAACAATAGCAGCAGACAGCTAGTCAAGCAATTCGCGAGCCAACCACTCAGTCAGAGTCCATACATATCGAGTATATGCGATATTTTTGGTTGTTGTTGTTGCTGCGGTTTTTGTTGTTGATGTTGTTGTATGCATAACAATCATAATATTAAGTATTTTTATTATTTTGGCGGTTAGTAAAGCAAATAAGCAAACAACAACCAACAGCAAAAATATTTTAGTAAGAGCAGCAGCAACAACAATAGCAACAACGATAGCAATATGACTACATCATCAAAAAAAAAAACAACAACATTATGGAAGTAATCACTACCAAGAGCAACAACAACATTAACAACATCATGTGAGCAGCAGCAGTAACAACATCAGCACAATGCATACATTTTAAATAAACTGTCAGTTGTTTTGGTTTGCAGTTGTTGTTGTTTGGAGTGTTGTTTTCGTAGTATTCTTCAGATAGCCGGTAAAAGCCGGCATGCCGGCCGGCCGGCTTTTTGTATGTTTATTAACGCTTTTTTCGCGTGTAGTTTTTTTTTTGCTTCTCGTTTGTTTTTTATTTTTATTTACTTCGAGCTTAACTGGGTATAGTTGTTGATATTGTTGCTGTGCTGCAATTGTTGTTGCTGTGTTAAACACAAAAACCACATGCAAAAAAAAAACAACTGAAATACATTATAAACGGATAACGACAATGTTTAGGACGGCGACGACAACGTTTTTTTTTTAAAGATTTCGTATTTTAAAATGACGCAAGTTTTTGTAAGTATGATTAAGAAAGGATTGCCAACAGAATTATTTGGCGATAGCCCAAGGTTAGGTTAGGGTGGCGGTGTCCGATTGACACTTCACATAGATCTTTTGGTCCATAGCGATACCACAAAACTTTTTCCGCTAGCGGTGCAAGTTAAACACGTTCAAAGCCATTGCGAATCTTTTCAATATCTAAAGATCCATTCGCGTTATATCCTCCAAAGTACCGAAACTTAACTGACCCATAATGGATTGGCGACTCCTTGCCACCGCTGGGCAGTGACAAAGTATGTGTTTTAACGTTTCATCTACTCCTGGTGAAGCGCACCTTTAACAACTAGCATCTGAAATAAGTCCAATTTTCTTGGCATGGATGACGGTAAGACAATTATCAGTTATAATCAAAGTCAGAGCTCGACATTCGCTCCTCGTAAGTGATAGTATATATTTAGTTTTCCCTTCATCATAAGTTGGCCAAAAAAGATCGTTCGAACACTTCCTGTTCGCCTTTGCAACATTAATGGAATTCCGTTTAAGTTTATATTGTTGAAGTGATGGTAAAACTGGCACCATGGTACCTATACCATCATCTCCAAGTTTCGCGAGTTCGTCTTGCCGTTTGTGTAGATACAACATTTGCAAGTTCTCGTAACATTGTAAAACTATTTTAGATTTAATATAATATCCTTAAAGTGCCTTCAAAGCGGGTCTCTGGGTCTGCATATAGGCTGCTACTTAAGAGTTTTAACAAGTTGACCAGAATGTGGAAAAAATTCTGTGGAAATATAGAAGACGTTTCTGAGGTCTCCAGTCTGCGAAAAGTTCTGGCTTCTTCTCCTTGCAACCCGGAATACCTGAAGGATCCTAATGGGGTATGGGCTACTTCCAGTGGGGAGTCACTGGATCTCCTTCTAAACACGAATTTTCCGAGCAATTCCATGACGCCGGTTCAGGATTTGAAACTTTCTGAAGCACAGGCATCTCAAATTGCTCCGGAAATAATAAATATGACAACAATAATATAAGCTGAATTAACAATGACGGAGTACTCCAGAGAGTGGATTTTGTTCCTTTCTGTTTCGCACTTACACATTTTTTGTATGATGGTATCTCTATTTTTAGAGATGGTACTCTGTAGTACAGAGTACTCCCTGGACCTGTTGGTATAATCCCGGCTGAGATGCAGCAAATGTCGGACTATTTATCCCCTTGGCTGTGTAATCTCTGCACAGCAGGCATAAACCGGTCTTATATTCCTTTAAGATGGAGGGATAGCAGAGTCGTCCGAAGGATTTCAGACCAATTAGTCTTCTTTTTTGTTAAAAACAATGGAATGAAGGATAGAATCATATTTGCGTAGAATGAATGCTTTCGACTAGGCAACATGCATACAGCCAGGATAGATCAACCAAAACTCTTCATGAGCATCAAGAGATAGCTTTCGGAAAAGAAGTACTCTATAGTGGCGTTTCTTGATATAGAGGGGGCTTTTAGTAATGCCATTCCAAACTCGATAAGTGTGGCGTTGTCTCGATTTGTCAATAGAGGCACACCACAGGGAGGTGTTCTTTCGAACCTGGTATTTTTTTGGAACCTGACACTCAATTTAATGTTGCTCTCTTTAGAAGCAGGTGGTTGTCACGTCGCATATGCTGACGATGTAGCGGTAAATGGAAATCACCTGCCTATATTGAGGGACATTCTTCAGGGTTTTGTGAACGATTTGTCTACATGGGCAAGAGACTGTGGTCTAGGAGTTAATCCAAGTAAAACAGAGATCGTTTTGTTTACAGGGAAAAATAAGATTCCTGCTTTTGATCCTATTTCTCTGGACGGCACTGAAGTCACCTTTTCAGATGGAGCCAAGTATCTTGGAGTATTTCTAGATAGGAAGTTGAATTTCAGGCGTATTATTGAGGAACGGGTGAGAAAAGCAACGACTGACTTTAGCGATATGACTTTAGCCCTAGAGTTGTTTACTGCATTTTTACAGCGATGGTACGTACAATTCTGTTGTATGGAATTATTGTCTGGTGGCATTATTTAGATCGAGAAGTGTTTGTCATTGTACTCCATTGCGAACTGGAAATGGAGAGTTAAGTACAATAAGAATTACTAGAATAATCTGCTCGCGTTACGACCTCAGAAGTACTCGCTCTCTAATTTCTCTTAACAGAAGGGAATGTCGTTTACTCACGGGAGTGGTTACAAAACACTGCCTTGCCAGTTTCCACGAAAGAACGATTGGGCTCATCTATGATTCTAGTTGTAGAAGATGTGATGAACCGAATACGAATAAAACCCTTGGACATATACTGTGCCAATGAACCACATTGGCCACGCATGGCGAGCGAATATAAGGCAAAACAGAATTCGAGAATCTGGAAGAAATCACAGTTATGGACCTTATGTCAGTTTAACTGTTGGCAACATGGACAAAATGGTTTTATCCCAATCGCTGAAGGAAAATGTGGTATAGCTTTGGCCCAGCCAGTTTATGCGATGAGTTTAAAAATGTTAAGCTTCACCACCCCTAAACTAACCTGCTCTAGCTGGGAAAGTCTCCTTACCACGAAGGTATAGAGAAAGTGTCGATTTGTTTCACTGAAGTTCTTCATACTTCACCTATGGCTGCATTACCTAATACCGTGGGACATATTGGTTAGATAGTGGCAGTGTCTGCAATTCGACAGTTTGTCGATTGTTGCCATAGCTTGATCTTGAAAAAGATAACAATACCACAAAATATCAAGGGAATCTTGGATCAGGGGCATTCCGGGTAGTGGAGCCTCTAAAAACTTTCATACTGATGGAACGAAGCTACACGAACAAGAGGGCTTTGGAGTCTATTCGGAAGAGCTTGGGTTGAGTCTGGCTCGAAGATTACCAGATCATTGCAGTGTTTACCAGGCAGAGATGCTGACAATAAAGGAAGTGACTGACTGGTTAAGTTCAAATGTCTTGTCTGCAACCGCTGTCAACATCTATTCTGACAGTCAAGCCGCGTTCAAGTCCCTTGAGTTAATGTTTCTGAAAACAGGATCTGCCCTTAACTGCTGCACGTCTTTTAATAAGATGGACAAGCAGTTTGACATACAACTCATATGGGTCCCAGGGCATTGAGACATTCCGGGGAATTATAAATCCGATGAGTTGGCAAGACTGGTTCCAACGGTATTAGAATGTGTTGGTATGCCTCTAGAAACTTCTACGGCATTGTTTAGCGAAGGATACTAATCAGAGAAGGAAACATGGATGGACGTATGGGACTACAGGACGATCTGGCCTTCTCTTAATCAGAAGCGCACAATGGAGCTTCGATCACTTCAAAAAAGAGAGATATCAAAGGTGGTTCCTGCCTTATTGTAAGGCACTTCGAGCGGTTAAATGGTCCGTCAATGGACTTTTGCCAAAGTTGCATGGATGAGGAGGAGTTTAAAACAATCAACCACTTAATCTGCCATTCTGGTCAGAGACTTGCTTCACTGGGAATTAGGAAGCTGTACTATCTTTCTGATTTGTAGGATGTCAAAATTCGGAGGTCGGATCTTAAACACTCACATTACCAACACAGTTGCCATAACCGTAAATATTCGAACCTCATGTTTGAGGTTGTTGCAACCGGTCATTCAGTTGTTACAACTACAATACGGTTGTTTCAACCGTATTGCGGTTTACATAACCGTATTGAGGTTGTAACAACCGCATGACCGGTTACTACAACCTTAAAAGTGAGGTTGGAATATTTACAGTTGTGTCAACCGGATATGTTTTGTGATTGCGGGGACTTCAGAGTCCACTTACAACCTAACCGTCAAATATGGCAACCCTGCCTGATAAAGTATGTGTGTGAACAATATTTTTTTAAAATTTTCATCTTTATAATAATAACGACATTTTAATAAGTATCACGTTGACTGCATTTCTAAATAAAAATATTCAAAAAAAAAAACGCTTTCGATTTTGTTTTAAATTCTCAAGCTCCCTCTTATTAATAAATATTTTAACCATTTTTGGAACAAAATTAAACAAAGAATAACATCGATGTGAATAAGAAAATATTGACTTATACTGAACAATTTTTTTTTGTGAAAACATGAACAACCACGCAAATAAACCGTTAAAAAAAAGTTTCCTTATGATACGAGTATTAAAATATTTAAAAAAAAAATATATATACTACATTATTTTTTAGCGGTCATCTTTGTTGTATTTTTAACAATAAACAATAACAATCATATTAATGATTATTGCGAATGGTGATGATCGTCTTAAACATCATTAACCGTGATTTTGATTTTTATGGGATTTTTATTTATATAAGGCACTATGGAAAATATGCTACATGTAATATTTAAATTAGTTATGATGTTGGTGGATTCAAAAAAAAACTTGTAAAAAAAAAATTTAAATTATTTTTTGTTTTCTCCTATTTTTTGAGAATTTCTAGTAAAAATTAAGAGCTTTTTTGTACAATTACAAACAATTTACAAGCTTTTTACCAATATAATTGTAAATTTACAACTTTTTTTAACGCAATAAAATTTACAACGAATTCTCGTGACTTTACTAAATTTTGTGCTACCTCCTAATTTACAAGAATTCCTAGTTAAAATTACAAATTATTAACAAATTTTTTGACGCTATAAAACTTGCAAGAAATTCTTTGTAGCTTTACTACATTTTTTTTGTAAAATTATCTTGGAAATTTGGACATTTGTTTAAAATATTGTAAAATTCAGAAAAAAAAAATTAAATTTCGATCGAAAATTGTTTGTTAGACCGAATTTACATTGGGCAATTTTAATTGCGGCAATTCTGATTTTTTAGTGTATCAGAGAGAGAGATAAGATTCTTCCCTCTCTCTCCGATACACTATAAAATCAGAATTGCGGCAATTAAAATTGCCCTGTCTGAATTTGGACTTAAAAATTTAGGAAAACTGTCAATTATTGCTTGAATAGCATTACGAGACTTTTTTAAAACAACTCACACTCACGTGCAGTCACGCAAGCTTCACTCACACTCACGTTGACTCACACTCACATTGACTCACACTCACAAAAGTCTTATTTATACAAAAAAAATCAAAAACTAAAATCTCAAAAATCTTTCAAAACAACCGATTCAAAATGAAATCCGCAAGCGAAAATGGTCCTGGATAGGTCACACTTTGCGAAAACCACCAGAGGATATACCGATACAAGCTTTAGAGTGGAACCCACAAGGCAGTCGCCGTTCAGGACGTCCATCGCATACCTGGAAACGCCAGATAACAATTGAGATGTCCAAACTAAATCTAAATTGGAATGAACTTAAAAATCGAGCATCGGATCGAGAATATTGGAAGCAACTTGTTTTGGCCCTATGCTCCTTGTAGGAGTTTAAAGGAACTGATATATGTTACGTGAATCACGCTCTAATCTGCTCATGTGCCCATCTCTAATAGAGGGTATATACACTCAAAATAATTAATTTGTTAAATACTCTGTAAAATGACTGTAATCTCAATTCGACAGATATTTGACAAAGTTATCTGTCGAAATACAGATTTAAAAAAAAAATGTATTGTAAAATTGGAGTTACTCGTTAAAAACTCGCAATTTTCAGAAAAATAAAAAAGTAAATTTACAATTTGGAAGCATTAAAGCGGGAAAGTTTAACAAAATTTTATTTTAATTTATTATTTTTTTTTAATTTTAATTAATGTTTTTGAAGCAGAGAAGTTTTACTCATAAAATGGATTTAACTAAAATTTTGTAAATTTACAGAGTTTTTTTTTGTAAAATTTTGAACTCATAAAATGCAATTAACTAAAACTTTGTAAATTAACAGAGTTTTTTTGGTAAAATTCTTTTCGGTTTTATCAATATTTTACAGGTAATTCTGTAAATTTACGATCTAGCGATGTCAGTCAGTTCGTCTGTCTGTCTGTTGAAAACAAGCTAACTTTTGAAAGACTTTACGGAGGCTCCTGAAGTTTGGCATATATGTTGGTCATTTACCTGGTCAAGTTGGTATTGCAATCCAGCGAAATCGGTCCAGTGGTTCAAAAGTTATGAGCAAAAGACTGAATTTCGGCAAGGGTCTTTCGTAAATTTACGAGATAAAAACCACGATAACTTTTGAAAGGCAATTCTGAGGATGTTGAAGCTTAGGCTATTTATTGGTCGTTCTATTGGTGGCTAGGTTCGTATTGAATTTCAGCTAAATCGGTTTAGTGGTTCAAAAGTTATTCGCACAACCGTGAATTTCAGATTACTTTCACCTTAAATTCACGTGTTGAAAACCCGTTAAACATGAGTTAAAAACATTAGTAAGTCACAAAAATATTTTACAACGTATTTTTGTCACTCAAAAATATTTTTACACTAAAAAAAAAAAAAGATACACTCGAAAAAAATTTTGCGCTCAAAAAAAATTACACTCAAAAAAAATTTGTAAATTATTTTTTTTTTTTCAAAAATTACTAAAAAAAAAGTTTTAACACAAAATAAAATATTTCTAATCAAAATTGTTAGAAAATTTACGATCACCTAAAAAGGGCATTGTGGAGGGTATTCAAAGATTCGGCCAAGTCGAATTTAACTTTTCTACTTGTTTTTTACGTGAGTTGGCCAAGTTGGAATCTCTCTACCCGTGTACAAAATTTTATAAGATCTGACCTGATGAATTCATAACTGGAATTTGAAATCTACACCATTTCCAATTGAATTTCAGAAATTATCAATTAAATTTCATAAGTAAGTATTTGTCAAATAGAGCTTCGAAGAACGAAATCCTTTTCGAATGAATTCTCAAAAAAATCCATTCAATTTTTATAGTCAGTGAATGCATTCGATTTCATAATTCAACATTGAATGCAGTCCTTGGAATTCATTCGATTGAATGAACAAAAATGAATGCATTCGATTTCTTGTTCATTCGATTTAGAAAAATCGAATGCATTCGATTTTTTATCATTCCACTGCGAATGCAATCGATTTTTTAAATATATTGACCAAAACGGAGCCAAATTTTGGTCTATAGTATCGCCTACTCTCTTTACATACTATGACCCTAATGGGCTCTAATTTTGAATCAAAAAAAATTGGTGTTCCCGAAAATTTTAAAA
Source organism: Pegoplata infirma (assembly GCA_963921195.1). Taxonomy (NCBI): domain Eukaryota; kingdom Metazoa; phylum Arthropoda; class Insecta; order Diptera; family Anthomyiidae; genus Pegoplata; species Pegoplata infirma. The sequence continues at coordinate 142,718,922 of OY992540.1, read as the reverse complement.
ATGCACATGTTAACTGCCTATACGACAAAAAAATGTGAAGAGTGTTAGCGATACTATGGACAAAAAATTGGCTCCGTTTTGTTCTATCTTGGTTAGTTTTTTAAGTTTTTTATGCAATGAATGAATAAGCCATTCGATTTTTCTAATTGAATGAAAAGAAAATCGATTGCATTCACAAGTGAATGCATTCGATTTTTAAAAGTCGAATAAAAAAAAATCGAATGCATTCGATTTTTGAAAGTCGAATGAAAAATAAAACGAATGCATTCGATATTTATAAATCGAATGAGGCTAAAGTGAATTCATTCAATTCGCTAAAATGTGATTGGGGAATGCAATCACTAAATGTTCACTCAGAATGACAAATCGAATTAAGGAATGAAATCCTTCGAAGCAAATACTATTTGAGAAATTATTAATTGTTTTTCAGAAATTATCAATTTAATTTTAGAAATTATCAATTTTATTTCAGAAGTTATCAATTATATTTCAGAAATTACACAGTGTTACAAAAATGAATGAAACAGAAAAACCTGGGATGCGATACTTTTTTTCTAGTAGGTGCTGTTGAGTACAACAAGATTCTGTCCTTGAAATTTGCGAAACACCTCCAAAATCTTGAGTTACGGGTAAAAAACCGGTTTTTCGAACTTTTTACACTTATAAGCCAGTAACTTTGTTGAATATTAACCGATTTTGAATTTCTCGACGGTTTTAGAAAGAATAAACTAATATCTTTCGCAGTTGTAAACATGAAATTTAAGTAATATTAAAACAACTGTGCGTATTTTTCCAGCAAACTCAATTTTTCAAAAAAAAATCATTATTTTCTAAGTTTGAAGATGTTTTATCATATTTTTTTTATTTAGGAACCGTACCATTTATGCATTTATTAATAAAGTATATTTATTTAAGAGTAAATTACAACCTTGGTTTTTAAAATCGGCTAAAAATTGACTGAGTTATTAAACTTTTAATAAAAACAAAATTTTGTAATAAATGCTTGCACAATGTTTTTCTACCATCCAACCATAATATGCGGGGTATACTCACTTTGTCATTCTGTGTGAAACACATCGAAATATCGATCTAGGGTCCCATAAAGTATATATTTTTGATCAGTGATCGATTCTACGACATTCTAGCTTTGTCCGTCTGTCTGACCGTCCGTTTGTCCATCTGTGGAAGACACGAAACTGTCTAAAATAAAAGAGCTAGACTCCTGAAGTTTTGACACGAATATGTGTTATGTTTATAGGACAGTAAAGTTTGTAAATGTGCTAAACCGGAGCAGGGGAAAAAAGTTTCCCCTTGGAGAACTAATGCAACCCCAGAAATACACTTTTTATTTTAAAGTTTTTTTGTCTATTTGTTCAACAAATAAAACATTTTTGCGTCGTATGAAGTTCATTGACCCGCTGTTGAACCAAGGGGATTAAACAATGCCATTTTTTGGTCCGCTTTCCTTTTAGGTTAAACGAAAAATAAAAAAAAATATAAAATTTTATTATTTGAGTGTAAATATTATAATATATAAATTTGTAAACATTAATCGTTAGGGCAAGGTGTTCCCAGACAGCATCACCCACAACCCCCCCCCCCCCCCCCCACAAACCCGCGAAACGTTCTTGTAGTTTTTCATTTTCATTTATCGCAAGGGAAAGGTGTCCCATGCAGGCCATACATCCGCGCCGCTGAGTTCCCCCTTCTCGACAACAGTTTAGAACAAGAACTTTCGCAAAACTTTTTTGCTTTAGAGTTCCATTGTCATTTATACAAGATTTACATTCCACTTAATTATTATGTATTCTACAAGCGGACGTCCGCACATGACGGACATCGCTTCAATGTCTTAGAATCGATCAATGATCAAAAAAATATATACTTTATGGGACTCTAGACCGATATTTCGCCATCTCTATAATGTCTTAGAATCGATCACTGATCAAAAAATTATATTCGATGTGAGGCTCTAGACCGATATTTTGATGCGTTTCGCACCGAATGACAAAGTGAATTGTGCAGGCATTTATTCCAAAATTTTGTTCTTATTAAAAGTTTAATAACTCGGTCAATTTTTTACCGATTTTAAAAACCAAAGTTGAGTTTTCTCACAAATAAATATACTTTTTTAATAAATTCATAAATTATACGGTTCCTTAACAAAAAAATGTGTAAAAACATCTCCAAAGTTGAAAAATAGAGAAATTTTTTAAAAAAAATTGAGTTTGCTGGAGAAATACGCATAGTTGTCTCAATATTACTTAAATATTATGTTCAGATCTTTGGAAGGTCTCACTTTCTTCTTTCTAAAACCGTCGATAAATTTAAAATCGGTTGGTTTTCAACAAAGTTACTGGCTTATAAGTGTAAAAAGTTCGAAAAACCGGTTTTTTACCCGTAACTCAAGATTTTGGAGGTGTTTCGCAAATTTCAAGTACAGGGTCTTATCCCAGGTTTTTTTTCGCTGTCACACAGTGTTATCAATTGTATTTCAGAATTTGTCAATTGTATTTCAGAAACTAACCTTCGTAAAACAATTGATAACTTCTGAAATACAATTGATAATGTCTGAAATGAAATTGATAATTATCCAACAAGTGAAAACAAAGCGTAGCGTATTTAAAAGTCGTTCTTAACTTAGTGTAACGTTATAAATGCGATATTTTTTGTTTAACAAACAAAAAAAGGCGTCAGTTTAAAAAACGATACACTTCCATTGAACTGTAAGTGGAAGTGGTTGGTCGGAATGTTTCACATCTTATATTTTGAGTTAAAAAATAAAAAGTGAAATCATTTTTAGAATCACGCACGTATGCAACACTTCAACACAATAAAAAAAAAATAACAAACAAAACTGCAAATTTAAGGCGACAAATATTCATACAACATGTTCTTAAGATGTTTAGCATTTTTTTTTTATGCAGGAAGTTATAACAGACATTTTTTGACATGTTTAAAAAAAATTATGATTATGAGTTTAATAAACGAATTTTTAAAAAATTAAACAAACTAAATGGAAATTATAAATTTTAGGAAGAAATAGCGTTAATGGGGAATTAATGAGACATTTTTCTGTATAGAAAGAAGACTTAGATTCTGAGACATTTTTTCTATATAGAAAAAGTCCCAGATTCTGAGACTTCAGATTCTGAGACATTTTTTCTCTTTAAAAAAAGTCCCAGATTCTGAGACTTTTTTTTATATACATAGAAAAATTGTCTCAGAATCTGAGACTTTTTCTATATAGAAAAATTGTCTCAGAATCTGAGACTTTTTCTATATAGAAAAATTGTCTCAGAATCTGAGACTTTTTCTATATAGAAAAATTGTCTCAGAATCTGAGACTTTTTCTATATAGAAAAATTGTCTCAGAATCTGAGACTTTTTCTATATAGAAAAATTGTCTCAGAATCTGAGACTTTTTCTATATAGAAAAATTGTCTCAGAATCTGAGACTTTTTCTATATAGATAAATTGTCTCAGAATCTGAGACTTTTTCTATATAGAAAAATTGTCTCAGAATCTGAGACTTTTTCTATATAGAAAAATTGTCTCAGAATCTGAGACTTTTTCTATATAGAAAAATTGTCTCAGAATCTGAGACTTTTTCTATATAGAAAAATTGTCTCAGAATCTGAGACTTTTTCTATATAGAAAAATTGTCTCAGAATCTGAGACTTTTTCTATATAGAAAAATTGTCTCAGAATCTGAGACTTTTTCTATATAGAAAAATTGTCTCAGAATCTGAGACTTTTTCAATATAGAAAAATTGTCTCAGAATCTGAGACTTTTTCTATATAGAAAAATTGTCTCAGAATCTGAGACTTTTTCTATATAGAAAAATTGTCTCAGAATCTGAGACTTTTTCTATATAGAAAAATTGTCTCAGAATCTGAGACTTTTTCTATATAGAAAAATTGTCTCAGAATCTGAGACTTTTTCTATATAGAAAAATTGTCTCAGAATCTGAGACTTTTTCTATATAGAAAAATTGTCTCAGAATCTGAGACTTTTTCTATATAGAAAAATTGTCTCAGAATCTGAGACTTTTTCTATATAGAAAAATTGTCTCAGAATCTGAGACTTTTTCTATATAGAAAAATTGTCTCAGAATCTGAGACTTTTTCTATATAGAAAAATTGTCTCAGAATCTGAGACTTTTTCTATATAGAAAAATTGTCTCAGAATCTGAGACTTTTTCTATATAGAAAAATTGTCTCAGAATCTGAGACTTTTTCTATATAGAAAAATTGTCTCAGAATCTGAGACTTTTTCTATATAGAAAAATTGTCTCAGAATCTGAGACTTTTTCTATATAGAAAAATTGTCTCAGAATCTGAGACTTTTTCTATATAGAAAAATTGTCTCAGAATCTGAGACTTTTTCTATATAGAAAAATTGTCTCAGAATCTGAGACTTTTTCTATATAGAAAAATTGTCTCAGAATCTGAGACTTTTTCTATATAGAAAAATTGTTTCAGAATCTGAGACTTTTTCTATATAGAAAAATTGTCTCAGAATCTGAGACTTTTTCTATATAGAAAAATTGTTTCAGAATCTGAGACTTTTTCTATATAGAAAAATTGTCTCAGAATCTGAGACTTTTTCTATATAGAAAAATTGTCTCAGAATCTGAGACTTTTTCTATATAGAAAAATTGTCTCAGAATCTGAGACTTTTTCTATATAGAAAAATTGTCTCAGAATCTGAGACTTTTTCTATATAGAAAAATTGTCTCAGAATCTGAGACTTTTTCTATATAGAAAAATTGTCTCAGAATCTGAGACTTTTTCTATATAGAAAAATTGTCTCAGAATCTGAGACTTTTTCTATATAGAAAAATTGTCTCAGAATCTGAGACTTTTTCTATATAGAAAAATTGTCTCAGAATCTGAGACTTTTTCTATATAGAAAAATTGTCTCAGAATCTGAGACTTTTTCTATATAGAAAAATTGTCTCAGAATCTGAGACTTTTTCTATATAGAAAAATTGTCTCAGAATCTGAGACTTTTTCTATATAGAAAAATTGTCTCAGAATCTGAGACTTTTTCTATATAGAAAAATTGTCTCAGAATCTGAGACTTTTTCTATATAGAAAAATTGTCTCAGAATCTGAGACTTTTTCTATATAGAAAAAAATTGTCTCAGAATCTGAGACTTTTTCTATATAGAAAAATTGTCTCAGAATCTGAGACTTTTTCTATATAGAAAAATTGTCTCAGAATCTGAGACTTTTTCTATATAGAAAAATTGTCTCAGAATCTGAGACTTTTTCTATATAGAAAAATTGTCTCAGAATCTGAGACTTTTTCTATATAGAAAAATTGTCGCACAATCTGAGACTTTTTCTATATAGAAAAATTGTCTCAGAATCTGAGACTTTTTCTATATAGAAAAATTGTCGCACAATCTGAGACTTTTTCTATATAGAAAAATTGTCTCAGAATCTGAGACTTTTTCTATATAGAAAAATTGTCTCAGAATCTGAGACTTTTTCTATATAGAAAAATTGTCTCAGAATCTGAGACTTTTTCTATATAGAAAAATTGTCTCAGAATCTGAGACTTTTTCTATATAGAAAAATTGTCGCACAATCTGAGACTTTTCTATATAGAAAAAATGGCTCACAATCTGAGACTTTTTCTATATAGAAAAAATGTCTCAGAATCTGAGACTTTTTCTATATAGAAAAAATGTTTCAGAATCTGAGACTTGTTCTTTATAGAAAAATTGTCTCAGAATCTGAGACTTTTTCTATATAGAAAAATTGTCTCAGAATCTGAGACTTTTTCTATATAGAAAAATTGTCTCAGAATCTGAGACTTTTTCTATATAGAAAAATTGTCTCAGAATCTGAGACTTTTTCTATATAGAAAAAGACTCAGATTCTGAGACAAAAAAATAGAAAAAAAAAATTTTATATAAAAAAAGTCTCAGATTCTGAGATAATTTTTTAAATTATGGAAATTTCCGTTAATTTCAAGTTTAAAATTTTGAACAAAAAAATATTGCAAAATTATTTAAACATCTTAAACAAATAATTTGCCAAACAAAAAAACTATTTACAATTAAATATTTAAACTCCGTAATATTTTTTTTAAGTTAAATAACAAATATTGATGCTTTCATTTAAAATCAATACAAAATCTCCGGGAATTTCAAGTTAAATTTAACAACCAACAAAACAGCAACAAAAAAAAGTGTTAAAAATACTAAAGGCGTGAAAATAAAATCAATAAACGTTCAATGAATATGAGATGAACAAAAGTTAACAACTGTAATGAATGAAAGAAAGGAAGTGAAATAAAAAACTTGGAAGTTCAACTCTACTTGGGAATAAAAACAAAACCAACAATTTTTTTTTGTATTTTTTTGTGTTTAAAACCAATTATTACCAAAGTGGTAAAACAAATCAGTTAACAATAAACAATAAAAAAACAAAAGACAATGGTTAACCAGAATTCCATAATAACTTTAGCCTTCTTGTTGCAATTTACGTTAAATGTTTAGGACAAAAAAAAACAAAAAACTTATTAAACATTTAGCATACAATGTTTGCAGGGTAGCCAAGCATTTTCATAGTTTAGTCACTGCATTAACCCATTGGTGGTTCTTATACCCAAAATCAGCAGACACACCGACAGCCGACTTTAAAAATCGACCGAATGATATACGTCTGAAAGTAGAAATCAAATGCAGTAAAACTGCATTTACAGTTTTTCATTTCGTGATTTTGTTTCCTTTTAAAATGACTTCAAAGTTTTAGCAGATTACACTTTTTGTAATTTTTTTTTTTCAATATTTGTATAATTTTACGATTGATGACACTTGCAAGAGGAGAATCTTTGCTAATTTTAAAAATTTTTGAATTTTGCGATATCAGGAAAAAGATTGTGCATAATGCCTTTCAAAACTTTATTAAAATATTTTGTAAAATATTTTAAATGGTATTAAAGGATACAATTTTGAAAGGACATTATTTAGCTCCTTTTTTCTTAATATGTCAAAATAATAAAATGGGAGAATTAGAGGAGATCTTACTCTTTTATTTGCCATTACTAATTACAACCTAGGGCAAGTAAAAATATTTAAAAAATATTTTACAAAAATTTAATCCTCTAAAACTTTGAAGTGCTTTTAAAAGGAAACAGTATTTCATAGTGAAAAACTGTAAATGCAGGTTTACTCCATTTAATCTCAAGTTTCAAACGTATTTAATACAGTTCGTGTTAAAGTCATTTTTTCGTTTTATCAGATGATGTTATCAAACGAGTATTTTTTTATTAAATTTTGTATAAGTTATTTTAAAAGCTTTAATTTAAGCCTGATGGCATTCAGATTGAGTTAATAATAAATAAGCTACAAGGATCGATTTGGAAATTAAAATTATTTAAAGATTTTTTAAGATTTCTTTTTGCCGTTACATTTCAAAAATATTAAATACCCTGACTATGTACAAGCTCCCTTTCACCTTCTTTTGTCGTTTGAGGATTAAAAATTATCATAATGAAGAAGACCACACACAAAAAAAAAATTTCAATTTCAATAAAAAAATTCACGAATTCAATAAATAAATTAACTAAAAAAGCCGCGGTGAAGATTTTCACGAATTCAATAAACGCATTTGTAAGTCGTTTGCTGAAAATAATTTCAATAAACAAATTTCAAGATTCAATAAAAAAGTTTATTGATTTATATTTTTTTTAATATTTTTTTTAGAACTAAAGAAAAAAAAAAATTTTTTTATTTGTTTTTTTTTTTATTTATTTATTTATTTATTTATTTTTATTTTATTATTTAATTGTTTTCTTTATTTCTTACTTTTTCTCAATTTATTGTTTCCATTGAGCTTTGAACAGCATACCTCCTGTTTAGAATGCCGGCCGTCTAACTAACTGAGCTACAGCATGACAACAAGTTTTGACGCATAAAATCAATTTGATTTTAAATAAAAGTAAACAAGAATTCTGAAACACTCACATAATGTTGTCAGTAATGGTAACAGAAAAAATTCTCAATTGAAATTAACAAAAGAAAACACTACTGACTAATTTAGTTGAGTGCATCACTTTCATTCTCTAACTTATAAGAGTAAAAATATTTAACACACAACTATACACACACACACGCATTCACAAACAAATTGTGTGTTTTATTTCTATTTTGTTCTTGCTTGTAAGTAGGTGACAGAATTTAGCCGACAAAACTATAACACTGTTTTGGCGTTATGCGCTAAGCGGTGGATAAACTTATTACTTTTTTTTGGGGGTCGTTGGTTCGAATCCCCATCAGACCCAACTTTTTTTTAATATTTTTTGTTTTTTTTTTTTAAGTTATTACTGTATTTGAAATTACTATGTGTGAAAAAAAGAAACACAACAAAACTTGCCGACGGAATGAGTTGAACATAGTTTTTTTTTAATTTCAATAAATTTTTTTATTGATACAATAAAAAATTTTATTAAAAATATTTTTATTTTTAATAAACGTGTTTATTAAAATTTTTTTAAATATTTTTTTTTCTGTGCATTATGATGATGGTGGTTAAAATTATACAAAAAATATTCAACAACAAATTGTCAACATTGACTGATAACAACTCTTGCATACAGATAAGTTTTTTTATGTTTTAGTGCATTAATTTTATGGTAGAAAATGAATTTTGTGCAAAAAAAACAAAATATTCTATACATTAACAATCATAAACAAATATGTCAAGCACTTGAAACAGTGGTTAAGAAGAAAACATTTTTTTAAAAATTTTTATGTAAAATATTCATCACAATTGTGGTGAAATTTTTTTTATATTAAAAATATCACAATTGTGTTGAAATTATTACTATTAAAAATTCATCACAATTGTGATGAAATTGTTTGCTATAAGAAATTCATCACAATTGTGATGAAATCTTTACTATAAAAAATTCATCACAATTGTGATTTTTATATTAAAAATTTCATCACAATTGTGATGAAATTTTTACTTTAAGAAATTTTTCACAATTGTGATGAAATTTTTACTAAAAAAATTCATTAAAATTGTTATAAAGTTTTACCATAAAAATCTTATCACAATTGTAATAAAATATTTATCACAATTGTAATAAAATCTATACTCTATACTTAATATTATAAAGAGGTAATGTTTGTATGTTTGTTTGTTTGTAGAGGGTAATCTCCGGAACTACTTATCCGATTTCAAAAATATTTTCAGCAATATTTAAAGTGTTCCTCCAGGATGGACATAGGCTAGGTTTCATCGACCATGCCCACTTCTACGCCCACTTTTGGTCAAAAAACGTAAAATTTAAAAATCTCCAAAAATACTGAACCGATTTCAAAAATTTTTTCAGCAATACATACTTGGAATGGTCCTTCATGGTGAACATATGCTGGGTTTCATTGACCACGCCCACATCTACGCCCACTTTTGGTAAAAAACTTAAAATTTAAATATCGTCGAAACTACTCATCCGATTTCAAAAAAGTTTTCAGCAATATTTAGAGTGTTCCTCCAGGGTCAACATAGGCTAAGTTTCATTGACCACGCCTACTTCTACGCCCACTTTTAGCCAAAAAACGTAAAATTTAAAAATTTCCACAACTACTGAACCGATTTAAAAATTGTTTTCACCAAAACATGCATGGAATTGTCCTTCATAGTGGACATATGCTGGTTTTCATCGACCACGCCCATTTCTACGCCCACTTTTGGCCCAAAAACTTAAAATTTAAATATCTATTAAACAACTCATCCGATTTCAAAAATGTTTTCACCAATATTTAGAGTGTGCCTCCAGGGTATACATAGGCTAGGATTTATCGACCACGCCCACTTATACGCCCACTTTTTGGCAAAAAAAACTCAAATTTAAAAATCTCCAAAAATGTTCATCCGATTTCCAAAATTTGTTCATCAATACTTGGTCCTTCAGAGTGAAAATATTCTAGGTTTTATAGACCACGCCCATTTCTACGCCCACATTTGGCAAGAAAAACGTAAAATATGATCAAACTACTCATCCGATTTAAAACATGTTATCACCAATATACAAATATTAAGAATGGTGCTTCGGGGGACATGGGTTAGCTCTCATCGACCACACCCACTTCTTCGCCCACTTTTGGCAAAAAAGAATGGTCCATCAAGTTAGACATATGCTCATTCAGTCATCTACGTAAAATTTGTAAATATACGAAACTTATTATAAGATATCAAAAATGTTTTCACCAATATTTAGAATTTTCTTCAGGGTGAGTTAGGGTAGGTTTCATTGACCACACCCACTTTGGGTCAAAAGACGTAAAATTTTTAAAGCTACGAAACTACTCATCCAATTTCAAAACATTCTGAAAAATGTCTTTTTTGGAAATTCCTATTTTACTGGGGCAAATACGTGCGAAGTAGTGAACTTTGTAACCTTTTCTATATCCTGAAAAGTTAGTCATAGTAACTTAAAATGTGGGATCCTCCAGCCCAAAAAATCATTCTGAAAAAGTACCTTCTGGAAATTTAGATTTTAATGGGGATAAGGGTAAATTATTGTAATGTGGTACTTTTTTTTTAAAAGAATGAAGCCTACTTGGAACAAAATGAATTGGAATTCAGAACAAAAGGGAATAAAATGGGAAACAAATGAATAGAAAAGGAAACGAAATGGAATAGAACGGGGAACGAAATGGAGTGAAACGGGGAATGAAATAGAGTGAAACGGGGAATGAAACGGTTTCATAATTACGATATAAGGGCTTGACAATTTTCAGGAACATTATTTACCGAAACGAACACGATACCAAGCTAAACGGGGCTGTTTTAATTTTATTGTTTATTCTAAATAGTTTTTATGTAAACGATAAAAATTAAAAAAAATAAAAATTCTGTTGGGAAGAATTTTGGAAATGGAGACTCTAACCCTGATCCTTCTTTAATCCGGTATTTAATATTACCTGTGACGAAGTTCCGGGCGGGTCTGCTAGTTTTTTATATAAAAAATCATAGTTGTGATGAAATTTTTACTTCATCACAATTGTGTTGAAAAAAATTCATCACAATTGTGATAAAATTTTTACTATAAAAAATCATAACAATTGTGATGAAATTTTTGCTATAAAAATGTATACAATTGTGATGAAATTTTTGCTATAAATAATTCATTACAATTGTGATAAAACTTTTACTATAAAAAAATGCATCACAATTGTGATAAAGTTTTTACACAATTGTGATGAAATTTTTGCTACAAAAAAATTCATCACAATTGATGATCTTTTTTCTATTTAAAATCATAGTTGTAATGAAATTTTTACTATAAAAAATTTATCACAACTGTCATGAAATTTTTACTATAAAAAAATCATAACAGTTGTGATGAAATGTTATCTATAAGAAAATTACAATGTGCTACAGTGAAAAAATACTTCTGATGTGACATAGTATATGTTGTTGGTCTTGTCGAGTAGATCACAAAAATGCCCATTAAACATGCCAGACACCCTCAAATTTTATAGTTATTGTCAAAAAAAACGTTTTTTGGAGACTTTCCTCACTAAACCTTGTGTAATTCAGAAAATTTTCAACCGATTTTAAATTTTTAAACTGTTTTGGATAGAAAAAAGATAGGGCTTTCCATGTGCGGGAATTGGTCAATACGTAAAAGAAAGATATCTATTGATTTTTTCTATAAAATCATTTTTTTTTTTTTATTTTTTGAAAATTTTTCGAGTTTATCGATTTTTTTCTGCTATAGTTCGTTTAACAACCTTTATATTTATGAGCGTTTTTTTAAAGATAATTTAATTCTCAGTACGATAAGCTTTATCCTGAAAAAATCGAATAATAATTGACAGAGTTGTGATAATTTTTCAGAAAAAGAAAATTAAGATTTTGCAGGAAATCGCCGTTCAGATAACCCGGGCAAAAAAAATAAATTTATCATAAATGGTCATGTACAATATTTTTTAAGGTTTTTGGCGCGCTGAATCCGAATCTAGCCTTTAAATTGCTCTATCTCATCAGGTTTTTGAGATATTTAACATAAATTGATATATCAAAAACTTAATAAGATTGCGCAATTTAAATGTCAAATTCGAATTCAGGAGGTCAAAAACCTTTAAAATAATGATACGCGACCTCTCAGTATGTTCGTTTATTTTTTTTTTTTGCCTGGGTTATCCGCATGGTAATTTCATACAAAATCTTAATTTTCTTTTTTAGAAAAATTATCACAACTTTGTCAATTGTTATTCGATTTTTTTGGCATAAAGCTCATCGTATTCACAATTAAATTTTCTTTAGGAATACGTTTATTAATATAAATGTTGTTGAACAAACTATAGCAGAAAAAAATCGATAAACTCAAAAAATTTTCAAAAAATAACAAAAAAATTTGATATTGTTGAAAAAATCAATACATATCTTTCTTATATGTATAGACCAATTCACACACATGAAACGCTCTATCATTCTTCTATCCAAAACAGTTGAAAAATGTTAAATCGGTTGAAAAATGTTTAAGTTAGACGTGGTTTAGTGAGAAAAGTCCAAAAAAAAGTTTTTTGACAATAACTTTAAAATTTGAGGGTGTCTGGCAAGTTTGATGGGCATTTTTGTGATCTTTTCGACGAGACCAACAACCTTAACTACCTCATTTTAAAAGTAGGGCCATTCCAGAAAATTTAGCTCAAATTTTAGTAATTTTTGGAAATGGTGTCGCAGATTAATTTGAGCCTTGACACATAGATAGCCCTCGTAAATATGATATATGTACCATATATCGTTTTTTTACATTTGGTGTATTTAACGAATTATGGCGGGTCAAAGATTGACTTTTTAAGCAAAAGTAAGAAAAATACATCACATTTAAAGAGCTGTAACTTCTTAACCAATGACCCGATTTTCACAAATTTAGGCTCATGTGAAAGCTGGGGTTCTTCTTTTAGAAAATAATTTTAAAATAACACAGTTTTTTTTTACAGAAATGATGCAAAAATGCAAAAACATTTTTTCTTTTCGAATATTTAAAAAAACACATCTTCGATTTTTTTTTAAAAAATTCTGGTGAAAAATAACAATGTTTTGTATAACATATTCAAAATTCAGAGTGGGATCTCCATGGGATCAAAAACTATTCTGATTTAAGTACGAGGTTCTCATATTTTTCCCTTAGAAAATTTAAATTTCTAATGTTTTGAATGTTTTTCAAAATTTTAATAGTATAATTTTCTTTGAAAATTTAAATTTTTATATTGAAGAAACATAAAATTTAAATTTTCTAAGGTAAAATTTAAGAACTTCGTACTAAAACCAGAATATTTTTTGATCCCATTGGGATCCCACTCTGAATTTTGGATATGTTGTACAAAACAGTATTGTTTATCACCAAACTTTTTTTAAAAAAAATCGAAGATGTGTTTTTTTAAATATTCGCAAAAAAAAATGTTTTTGAATTTTTGCAACACTTCTGAAAAAAAACCGTATGCTTTTGAAATTATTTCCTAAAAGAAGAAGAATTAAACTTTCATATGAGCCATTACTTGTGATAATCGGATTACTAGTTAAAAAGTTAGAGCACGTTAAACGTCATGTATTTTTCTGACTTTTGCTAAAAAAGTCGAACTTTGACCCGCGATAATTTGAAAACTACAGCAAATTTTGAAAATCAAAAAATGCGACATATCTCATATAAACGTGGATATCTATGAGCCAAATTCTCAGTGGCGTCCAAAGGCACGTTTCCGAACAGTGGGGCGAAAATTTTTGGAATTACCCAGTATATTCGACTTTGTGTTTTTTGTAGCACAGTGTAATCAAAGTTGTGATGAAGCTTTTACTAAAAAAGTTCTTCACAATTGTGATGAATTTTTTGCACTAAAAATTATTACTATAAAAAATTTATCACAACTGTGATGAAATTTTTACTATAAGAAATTCATCACAGTTTTTACAATAAAAAATTCATCACATTGTGATAAAATTGTTTCTATAAATAATTCATCACAATTGTGATGAAATTTTTACTATAAAAAAATTCATCACAATTGTGATGAAATTTTTAGTATAAAAAATTCATCACAGCTAAGATGAAACTTTTACTATAAAAAATTTATCACAGCTTAGATGAAATTTTTACTATTAAAAAATCATCATAATTGTGACGAAATTTTTTTTATAAAAAAATCATCACAATTATTATAAAATTTTTACTAAAAGAAACTCATCACAATTGTGATGACATTTTTACCATAAGAAATTTATAACAATTGTGGTGAAATGTTTTCTATAAGAAATTTATCAAAAAATTCAACACAATTATGATGCAAATTTTGCTATAAAAAAAAATCATCACAATTGTGATGAAATTTTTATAAAAAAAAATTCATCACAATTGTCATTAATTTCTTATGGTAAAAATGTCATCACAATTGTGATGAGTTTCTTTTAGTAAAAATTTTATAATAATTGTGATGATTTTTTTATAAAAAAAATTTCGTCACAATTATGATGATTTTTTAATAGTAAAAATTTCATCTAAGCTGTGATAAATTTTTTATAGTAAAAGTTTCATCTTAGCTGTGATGAATTTTTTATACTAAAAATTTCATCACAATTGTGATGAATTTTTTTACAGTAAAAATTTCATCACAATTGTGATGAATTATTTATAGAAACAATTTTATCACAATGTGATGAATTTTTTATTGTAAAAACTGTGATGAATTTCTTATAGTAAAAATTTCATCACAGTTGTGATAAATTTTTTATAGTAATAATTTTTAGTGCAAAAAATTCATCACAATTGTGAAGAACTTTTTTAGTAAAAGCTTCATCACAACTTTGATTACACATAATACATAATGTAACCAAATATAAGTCATCCATGATTTAATGTTTAGAAATAATAAATATGAAATAAATTTTTTCCAATAATCATGCATTACGTAGCAAATTATTAGTAATGCATTATTTTTAACTTGAAAATAATACGTTCTGGAACAAATGTTTGGTAAGACATCCTAAAATAATGCTACAAATAAGGTATATACATTACCTGGTAATGTGTTATATAATCGCTACCCATTACCAAAGTTTTGCTGGGTTGTGATAATTTTTCTAAAAAAGAAAATTAAGATTTTGTATGAAATTACCATGCGGATAACCCAGGCAAAAAAAAAATAAAAAAATAAACGAACATACTGAGAGGTCGCGTATCATTATTTTAAAGGTTTTTGACCTCCTGAATTCGAATTTGACATTGAAATTGCGCAATCTTATTAAGTTTTTGATATATCAATTTATGTTAAATATCTCAAAAACCTGATGAGATAGAGCAATTTAAAGGCTAGATTCGGATTCAGCGCGCCAAAAACCTTAAAAAATATTGTACATGACCATTTATGATAAATTTATTTTTTTTTGCCCGGGTTATCTGAACGGCGATTTCCTGCAAAATCTTAATTTTCTTTTTCTGAAAAATTATCACAACTCTGTCAATTATTATTCGATTTTTTCAGGATAAAGCTTATCGTACTGAGAATTAAATTATCTTTAAAAAAACGCTCATAAATATAAAGGTTGTTAAACGAACTATAGCAGAAAAAAATCGATAAACTCGAAAAATTTTCAAAAAATAAAAAAAAAAATGATTTTATAGAAAAAATCAATAGATATCTTTCTTTTACGTATTGACCAATTCCCGCACATGGAAAGCCCTATCCTTTTTCTATCCAAAACAATATAATAAAAAAATCATCACAATTATTATAAAATTTTTACTAAAAGAAACTCATCACAATTGTGATGACATTTTTACCATAAGAAATTTATGACAATTGTGGTGAAATGTTTTCTATAAGAAATTTATCAAAAAATTCAACACAATTATGATGCAAATTTTGCTATAAAAAAAAAATCATCACAATTGTGATGAAATTTTTATAAAAAAAAATTCATCACAATTGTGATTAAATTTTTACTATAAAAAATCATAATTGTGATGAAATTTTTACTATTAAAAATTCATCACAATTGTGATAAAATTTTTACTATAAAAAAATTCATCACAATTGTGATCAAATTTTACATGTCAAAAATTCATCACAATTGTGGTGAAATGTTTAATATAAAAAATGCATCATAATTGTGATGAAATGTTTACAATACAAAATTCATCACAATTGTGATAAAATTTTTAGTATAAAAAAATCATCACAATTGTGATAAAATTTTTACTTAAAAAAATTTTTACTATAAAAACAACATCACAATTGTTATGAAATTTTTTAGGTTAAGTTCATTATTTTCAGTTCAATTTTTGTGCATTCCAAACCACTGTTTATTTGTAATAGGAAGATTGTGAAGAAGGAGGAGGGGGTTTTAGGCTTTGTCGTCTTTTAGTTGTGAGAATAAACAACATTTTATGAATGAATATTGTATTTTTTTCGGATCTTTTTTATATATAAATGTATAGATGAGGTCAAAAAAATAGCAGCAACTGGGTTTTTTTTTCTATTATAAAAATGTCAAAAAATAAAATAAAGCGCTAGAAAAAATCGCAGAATATTTTTTTGTAGACTTGGTTTTTATCTTTAAATTGGGTAAATCAATCACCTTTGAAGGTAACTATTATCAGATCTGTGTAAAATTTACATTGTTGGGAAACGTAATGCAATTGCTTTTGAATAAATTGATCGCCAGATTACACTATGCGACAAATGAAGATTTTTTGACAAAAAACACATGGATTATGATCAGTTTGGTAACAAATATATTTTCATGGGCACCAAAAGATTTTGAAAATGTGTGGGCCATTCGAAAAACGGTGTCTCAGTTTTTGCCCAACAGCTAATTTAGACTTGGTGCTACCGCTTTACTATATTTGGTAATAATGCATTAAACAAATTTTTTTAGCATTTATGTTTAAAAAATTGTTTATTCTTGCACTTTTTTTAAAAAAAGAATTTAGGAAAAAATTATTAATTTTTCGCTTTTTACAGCATAATTTACAGAGACTGCTAATTTTTCACAAAAATTAGCAGTACAATGAAGACAGACCACTTTGTTCTCCACTCTATTCTTCTCTGCGTGCATAATATGATTTGAATAAAAGCTTCAAGTGGCCTCATTGTAAAGTCAAAGACCCAAAGAAGACACTTAATGCGAAATTTAGTTAGCTTTCTTTTGGTGTTCACAAAATTAAAATCTGTTCAGTAGTTTCGCAGATCTGTGATGTAGTTTTAAAGATTTTTTTTTTTTGAAAATTTTAGTTTGAAGCCTAAGCCTACTGTGCTTTAGTTTCATTGTTTCAGTTGTATAAAATTTTATGCTATTTGCTGCTATATTTTTCGTCACCACTGTTTATATGTATTAAATGAATGTATGTTTATGATAATGTTTATTATTATTATTATTGTTGTTTGCTATTATTTAATATTTGCATATGTCAATCATGTTTATGTTTCATATGAACTGTGTGTGTGATTGTAGTTTTTGTATGTTGGACTTGAGGGAAGAAGACGGATAGACGGATATTTCTGAAAAGACACATAGACAGACAGACCGACATACAGTCATACATACAGTTTTCATACATGCCCTGCATGCCTGAGACCATAAAAGTTTTTTCTTTTTGTTTATTATTTTTGTATTTATTTTATGATTTTGTGGTAATTTATGAGAATTATGAGTAGTAAATAAATAAAATGTCATATGGAGCAATCATACATGCAATGGGGCATATGAACAACATGCTCCTCACTTCTTGTATTCATTCAGTTTGTTAGTTGTGTACGAATATTTGTATGTAGTCACTGTAATTTAATTGGTTGGAAAAGAAATGAAACCCCAAAAAATGTCAATCATATTATTTCCGTTAAAGGAAGTCAAAACGACAGTTAGTTGATAAAAAAGAAACTGCATCAAAAAATATCTAAAGATTTTAAGAAAATTAAATTTCATACAAAATAAATTCTATGACATTATTACAAATAGTAGGGTGGAGCGATTTTTCGGCTCATCAGGGTCAATATTAACACAAACAAGTAGAAAAGTTAAATTCGACTTGGCAGAATCTATGAATACCCTCCACAATGCCCTTTTTAAGTGATAGTAAATTTTCTAACGTGAAAAAAAAATTTTTTTGATAAGAAATATATTATTTTGTGTAATTTTTGAAAAAAAAAAAAAAAATAATTTACTAAATTTTTTTCGAGTGTAAACTTTTTATTGAGTGTAAAATTTTTTTCGAGTGTATTTTTTTTTTTGTTTTTAGTGTACAAATATTTTTGAGTGACAAAAATACGTTGCAAAATATTTTTGTGACTTACCAATATTTTTAAAACATGTTTAACGGGTTTTGCAACACGTGAATTTAAGGTGAAACTAATCTGAAAATCACGGTTTTTCTAATAAATTTTGAACCACTAGACCGCTTTGGCTGAAATTCAAGACGAACCAGACCAGGGGAACGACAAATACAAGGTGGCGCAAAAATAACCTTCCGATGTTTTTTGGCTCTAATTTAAAAAAAAATTTAAAAACTTTGATTCTTCTTGTGGATTATTTTTATTTGGTCTTTAAATTTTTTTTACATCAAGTCGAGAATATGATGTCATGTAAATGGCCGCCGCCACAGTCGTTTTGCTGAAGAATGCATTTCCCGGGCGCCTAATCTCCCGTTTTGGCGATTTTCACTTTCCAGCAAGATCGCCTGATTTGACCGCTCCAGACTTCTTTTTGTGGGGCTTTTTGAAGTCGCGGGTTTATGTCAACAAGCCTCAGACTCTTGCAGCTCTTAAAGACAATATCCGTCAAGAATGTGAGGACCTATCGCCAAAGTGATGGAAAATGCCATAAAAAGGGCTCAAATGACAATCGACTGTGGCGGCGGCCATTTACATGACATCATATTCTCGACTTGATGTAAAAAAAACTAAAAGACCAAATAAAAATAATCCACAAGAAGAATCAAAGTTTTTAATTTTTTTTTTTAATTACAGCCAAAAAACATCGGAAGGTTATTTTTGCGCCACCTTGTATATATGCCAAGCATCAGCATCCTAAGAATTGTGTTTCGAAAGTTAGCGTGTTTTTTATCTCATAAATTCACGAAAAACTTTGCCGAAATTCAGTCTTTTGCTCATAACTTCTGAACCACTGAACCGACTTCGCTGGATTGCAATACCAACCTGACCAGGTAAATGCCCAACATACATGCCAAACTTCAGGAGCCTCCGTAAAGTCTTTCAAAAGTTAGCGTGTTTTCAACAGACAGACGGACGGACAGACAGACGGACGGACATCGCGAGATGGTTTTAAAATCGATCGAGGATCATGAATGTATACACTTTGTAGGGTTCTAGACCAATATTTCGAGGTGTTACAAACGGAATGACTAACTTATTTATACCATCTATCACTAGAGTGGAGGGTATAAAAAACAAGTAGAAAAGTTAAATTCGACTTGCCCGAATCTATGAATACCCTTTTTCAAGGATAGTAAATGCCCTTTTTCAAGGATAGTATATTGTTTAACGTGAAAAAAATTAACAGTTTGGATTAGAAATATTTTATTTGAGTAAAAAACTTTATGTTGTAATTTTTGTAAAAAAAAAAAAAAAAAAAAAAAAAAAAAAAAAATTTTTTTTTTTTTTGAGTGTAAAATTTTTTTCGAGTGTATTTTTTTTTCGTGTAAAAATATTTCTGAGTGACAAAAATACTTTGTAAAGTAATTTTGTGACTTACCAGTGTTTTTAAAGCTTCTTTTTTTTAAAGCTTGGTTTTTTCAGCACGTGAATTTAAGGTGAAACCAATCTGAAATTCACGGTTTTGCTAATAACTTTTAAACCACTAGACCAATTTGGCTGAAATTTAATACAAACCACACCAGAGGAACGACAAATATATATGCCAGGCTTCAGCACCCTCAGAATCTTGTCTTTCGAAAATTAGCGTGTTTTTTATCTCGTAAATTCGCGAAAACACCCTGCCGAAATGCACTCTTGAACCATTGGACCGATTTTGCTGGATTGCAATACTAACTTGACCAGGTAAATAACCAACATATATGCCACACTTTAGGAGCCTTCGTAAAGTCTTTTAAAAGTTAGCGTGTTTTCAACAGACGGACGGGCATCGTTAGATCGTCTTAAAATCGACCAATAGACCAATTTTTCGAGGTATTACAAGCGGAATGACAAACTTATATATACCCTATATCCACTGTTGCCAACTATTTTTAACCAAAAACCTCTAGATTTCACTAAAAAAGCGCTAGAAACCGCCAAAAATAAATTTAGCGGGAAAATTTTTAAATTCTCCCGCTAAATTACGAAAAAAAGCGCTGAAAACCGAAAAACTTGGCATTTTTAATTGACAAAAAATAAAACTTTAAAAAAAACCTCCAAACTATTTTTTCTACAAAAATTGACTTTTCAATAAAAACGCGCAAGAAACCACCGAAAAAAATTTAACGGGAAAATATAAAATTCTCCCGCTAAGTTAGAAAAAAAAGCGCTAAAATTCGGCAAACTTGGCGTTTTCGATTGAAAAAAAAAGAAAAATTGGAAAAACCTCTAAATTTTTCCCACTAAATCGAAACAAAAAGCGCTAGATTTTCCCCCGCTAAAGCACCGTTCCCGCTAAAACCAATTTTACCCCGCTAAATCCAAACAAAAAGCGCTAGATTTAGCGGGAAAACCTCCAACTTGGCAACAGTGCCTATATCACTAGAGTGGAGGGTATAAAAATTGAAAGTCCGCTGTGCGGGAGGGCGGTGAGTTGGGGAAATCCTTGCCTCTCACGGTATATGCTTAGAATGTTTGCATGTTAATTTTATTCTGCTTTGTGCACTTAGGTATTATAATTTTATTATAACTTAAATAATTTTTTTATCCTCAAAAGTGGGCGTGCCAAAAATAGTGACATTTTCCAATCCCCTGGGTCCAAACGCAGGACTTTGAACTTCTACGAACTTTAAAAAGGGTTCATCTGTTTAAAAAAAATCATCTAAAAAAAATTGGAGTTTTTTAGAGGTTGGTTTAGTTCCTCAAATTTTTTCCCCTTGTTCTGATTTTTATTTTGGACTTCATCGTGCTATCTACAGACGGACGGATATCGCTAGAATATCTTAAAACTGGGGTCAAATTACTAGGAAATGTCTTGTAATCCCATTTTACCAATATTTGACAGTTTTCCTTGTTTTTTTAACAAATAATTTTTGATCGAAATTTACATTTTTTTCTGTAATTTTACAGTTTTTCTTGTAATTTTACAAATTTCCAATGTTTTTTACAAAAAAAAATCTAGTAAATTTACGAGAATTCCTTGAAAGTTTTATTTCGCCAAAAAAAGCTGTAAATTTACAATTTTATTGGTAAAAATCTTGTAAAATTACAAAAAAGCTCATAACTTTTACTAGGAATTCTCGTAAAATAGGAGGTTGAAAAAAATCTAGTAAAGTCACGAAACCTCCTTGTTAGTTTTATCGCGTCAAACAAATTGTAAATTTACAACTTTATTGGTTAAAAGCTTGTAAAATTACAAAATTATTGGTAAAAAGCTTTTAAAATAACAAGGAATTCTTGTCAAATAGGAGGTAGCAAAAACAAGTAAAAAAGTTAAATTCGGCCTTGCCGAATGTAGTGATACCCTCCACAATTTCAAAAAGATTGTTGCAAAAAACTTTTTTTAAAAGGAAATTACTTTTGAAAAAAAATTTTTTTTTTAAAAAATCCGCGAAAAAAAATCCGCGATTTTTTTATCTTTTTTTATCTTTTTTGCAAAAAATATGTTCGTACTTGTTTAAATACCATTTTGTGTTCAATTCTGTTCACATATGTCAACCAGCAGTCGAATTAAAGCATTTTGTATTTTTAGGTTATGTTGAATGTACTAAAATTTATGAGGTGTCCTTACATTTTCGTTCATAACTTTTGAACCGCTGAACCGATATTGCTCAAATGCAATACCAAACTTCTCGGGAGAACTTCCAATAAATATGTTAAGTTTCAGTCATCTCCGTGTAATATTTTGGCCTTGATCACCATTTCCACAGACAGACGGACATCGCTAGAATGTCTTAGAATCGATCGGGGATCATGAATATATGTACTTTGTGGGGTCCCAGACCGATATTTCGATGAGTTACAAACGGAATGACAAACTTATATATACCCTCCATCACTAAGTGGAGGGTATAAAAAAATGTTACAAACTTTTCTTGTAATTTTGCAAGTTTTTTTTAATGTACTATAGTTGGAGGGTATAAAAAAATATTTGACTTGTAAGGCAAAGACTTAGGTTTCTTTTTTTGATTTGAAAATCGGGAAGTTCCAAACAAAGTGAAAAAAAAAATATTTTTGAAAAAATTTTTTGCTGCAAATATTATTAAATGTTTTTTAAATATGTCTTATGACTAGGGCGACCATTTTTTTCTGAACTTAAATCAGTACGCCAAAGTTTTAAGTTTTTACTCTCTGAAAACTTTTTCCTATGGGAAAACACTAAAAAAGTCTCTGAAAACTTTTTCCTATGGGAAAACACTAAAAAATGTCGGTTAAACTTTGTACTAATAGTATTTTTGCAAAAAACAACTGTTAAAAAACAACTGTCACAAACTGTTGTCTTTATTTGGCAAAAAATGTTGATCGTTTCAGTGCAGAAAAAATAACAAAAACCTTCAGGTTTTGAGAGTAAGAAAGTCCCTTAGATTCTGAGGAATTTTCTCATTAAGTTTTGAAAACTCTTTCTTTTAGAAAACTTCACAGATAACAAGCAAATATTTTTTAAATAGCCTGATGTTCTGAGCGCTTTTTTCAATAAATTCTGAAGACATTTCCCGATAGAATGTCTCAGCCTCATTTGGATTAATACAATTGTAATGCAATCTTAAAATAAAGAAAATGTATCATCCCCTGAATATTTCATTATTGAAAACCTCAAATATTATATGCGCATTTTTTTTTGTTATCAAAGAAATTTTTCTTAAAAAATTTTTTTTTTGATTTTTGCGGGAAAAAATTTTAAGTTTGGCCAAATTTTCCAATATTTTTTGCTTTTTTTTGGGACAAAGGAAAAATGAAATCACGCAAAAATCTTGCTGGCAATCACGTTAGTAAAATTGAGTTTCAGTCACACTCACGCGTGATCACCTATGAATCACGCACTAATCTGCTCACGTGTCCATCTTTAAAACCCTCTAAAATGAAAAAAAAAAAAAACACTTTTTTGCACTTTTATCATTTCCTGTATCCACGCCGACAATAGCGGGATCGAAAAAGTTAAATTTTAAGTCCTCTGGTTCCAAATTGGTGTTTTTCAGAGGAATTTAAACAAGTACAAACATATTTTTTTACCCAAAATTTTTTTTGGCTGAATTTTTTTTTTTTTGCCAAATTTTTTTTTTTCGCGGAATGTTTTTTAATTTTTTTTTGTCTCAAAAATTATT
Organism: Pegoplata infirma; assembly: GCA_963921195.1. NCBI lineage: Eukaryota > Metazoa > Arthropoda > Insecta > Diptera > Anthomyiidae > Pegoplata > Pegoplata infirma. The sequence goes on along the minus strand of OY992540.1, from coordinate 142,695,476 downwards.
GTTTATTTTCGCGGAATAACTTGTACACACCAAATTTTGATGTTTTTTTCCAACTTACCCGCAGAAAATAGTTAAAAATAAATTTCATTTAAAGAATAAATGTATATTCATTAAAAAACAACTTTACATAAAACTTATTTAAATAAATTACATTCCGTTAATACATATAAAATTTGTGTATATGTTTAAATAATTTTCATAACAACCTATTTCTTTTAAGATTTAGCAGCACAACGTGTGCGTATTGTGGAAAAATACCGTTCTAAATTCCATTAATCTTAATTTATACAAAAAAACTTAATCTCCTCAAGAACATAATGTTTTTTTGTAGCCATCATATTAAGGCTGTAATCTTTAATTTTCTACTCAAAATTAATGTGAAAATGTGTGTTTTTTTTTGCTGTAAATAGCAAGGGGATGAAGATTTACAAATAGAAAAAATCTTCAACTTATGAAAAACAAGTGAGAGTGTTTAATTCCGCTGGGCCGAATCTTTTATACCCTCCACAATGAAAAAAAAGCAAATACGGGGTCGTGATTTTTTTGAGGGAGAGGTTTTTGCATTGAAGGAAACCATCCCCGTCGCTATAAAAGTTAAAAATTAATTTATTTTGATTTTGGACCAAAGTTATACAATTTTATCTTTATTTAAATAGTTATAAAATCCATACCCCCACAAAAGGGGGCAGGTCGAAAAATATATATTTTCTTATTCCCATTGGTCTAAGTGCAGAACTTCTTCTGACATAAAAATGTACACGTACAAAAACCCCTGCAAAAAATGGAATTTTTCAGAGGTTGATTTTTGTTCTTCAAGGGGAAACTTTTTCCTCCTCATCCAATTTTAACCATTTCCTAATATCATCATATGACCATTCGAAATATTTGTGTCAGGAGTCTAGCTTTTTTATTTCGGACTGTATCATGTCCACACCGATAGACAAACAGGCGGATACCGCTAGAATGTCTTAGAATAGATCATTCATCAATAATGGTGTCCTAGACCGATATTTCAATGCGTTACATATGGAATGACAAAGTGGGTATACCAACATACTGTTTTTGGAGGGTATTTAAAAAATATTTTATTTGACAAATGTTGTCCGATGTCAGGCCATAAACATGAATATTTTTGGGATTATATAATAAGAGGAAAAATTTTTTGGGTCCCAGACACAAATATTTTTAGACATATTTTTTTTTTTACTTTTTCTAGATTTTATATTTCCATAAATAATGGTCCTAGAAACTTAAAATTTTAAATGTTTTTTTTTCGGAGGAAAAAACATTTTAAAAGAGTTTTTTTTGAAAATTTTGATCTAAGGGGGTAACATTGTGTACTTGGGTATTTTTTACATTCTCCCTAAATAATGGTAAAAAAACTTTAGTACAAAAACAAGTAAAAAAGTTAAATTCGACTTTGCCGTATGCATTAATAACTACCACAATGTAAAAAGATTATTGCAAAAAAAAAATATTTAAAAAAATACTTTTGAGAAAAAATAATAAAAAAAAACACTTCCGCGAAAAAAAATTTGGTAAAAAAAATCGCGATTTTTTCTTTTTTTGTAAAAAAAATAAGTTTGTACTTGTTTAAATACCATTCGGTGTTCAATTCTGTTCACATATGTCAACCATCAGCCGAATTTAAGCATTTTGTATTTTTAGGTTATGTTGAAAGTATTTAATTTTCGAGGCGTTCTAACATTTTCGTGCATAACTTTTGAACCGCTGAACCGATATCTGTGAAATGCTATACCAAACTTCTCAGGGAAACAACAAGTAAATGTGTTAAGTTTCAGTCATATCTGTGTAATATTTTGGCCGTGATCGCCATTTCCACAGACAGACAGACGGACATCGTTAGAATGTCTTAAAATCATTCCGTTTGGAAGTCATCGAAATATCGGTGTGGGACTCACTGTTGCCAGATTTGACGATTTCTCTACATTTTGACGATTTTTACTCACCAAAATAGACGATTTGACGATTTTTGTCCAAAAAATGACGATTTTAAAAAATGACAAAAACCTGACAATTTGTCAACTTTTTAAATTTTTTTTTTAATAAAACTTTAGTATTCAATGAATATTTTTTGCTTATTGTTAGTTAAAAAAAGTATCCACCAATATTTTTGTACAAAAGGGGAAAAAAGAAAAAAGTGAGAGTGTTTCATTCTCTTTTTTCCTCAAAAATGTAAAAAAATGTTACACTCAAAAAAAAAAAAACTGTAATGTTAGCAAAAAAAGCTTGTAAACCTACAAGAAAATTTGCTGATTTTGAACCCACAATTTTTTTGCTAAAGTTAGCAAAAATGTTTTGCCAATAATTAGTTAACTAAATATTTTTTTTTTGAACTTAGTTTATACACATCTGAGGACCCCATTGGGTTCGGACCCGATAGGTCCAGACCCCGATGGGACTAGACCTAGTTGGGTTCCTTAAAAATCGTCATAGTTTTTGATCCAAAATTTGTGTCCGTTTCACTCTACCTTGCTTAGTTTTTGAGATACGTGATTATAGGGGACCACTGGGGTCTTGAGAATTAAAAAACTCGATAACTTTAAAAATATTATTCGGAGAGCTTTTGACTATTTTGCGAGAGATATGAGCATTTTAAAATTTTCGGGAATGCTAACTTTTTTGGATCCAAAGTTAGGGCCCATTAGGGTCCACACATGTGAAGAGGACCGGCGATACTATGGAGATTCTAAGAACCAAAAATGGCCTCCATTGCTCTATCTGGCTTAGTTTCCGAGATAGCGCCATTTTAAGTTTTCTGAAAATAAAAAAAAAATTTACCATTTATTTTGCTAATATTAGCAAAAAATCTTGTAAAAATGTAGTCAACTCAATTTTAAATTTAGCGAAAGAAATTAGTTCAAAGTTTGTTTAAAATTGCTAATGTACTAAATGAAGTTTACAAGAATTTTTTGCTAACATGCTAATCTCAACTAAAAATTTGCTAAAAGTTAGCTAACTAGCGTTAGCAAAAAAAAATTAGTAAATCTACTAACGTATTTTTTTGAGTGTACTTAAGAAAAACGAAATGTCGAAAAAAATAAAAAAGTGCAGTGTTATACTTTAAAAAGTTTGTTAAAAGTGTTCAAGTGAAAAAAAAAATCATTTCAGGGTGTTGAAGTGCTACTCTAGGTGCCGAAGAAGGAAAAATAAGATGCACCAATGGGAAAAAACCTTTAAATTTACAAAACAAATATGTAAATAAACCAAATTTTTTGTAAATTTACAAAACAAATATGAAAATTTAAAAAACAAAATTTTATGCTTACACTCAAAAAAATAAAACTGTAAAGTTAACAAATTTTTTTTTGTTAACTCAAGTTTACTGGCTTTTTAGCAAATTTTTAGTTAAAATCAGTATTTTAACTACTTTTTTTAGTTAAGTTCAATTTACGAAAATACTAGTTTTGAACAAATTTTGAATTAATTTTTTTGTTGACTTCAAAACTGAGTTTACGAATTTTTACTAATTAATTTGCTGATTTTTTGTAACAAATTTGTTAAGTGAAATTTCTTGTGTAGCCTCCTACGCAAATCTCATAAGTTCTACTTAAGCTGATGAAAAACAGAAAAAATAAACTTAAAATTTTTTACAAAATATTTTGTAAATTTTAATTTACGAAAATTAACAAAAAGTTTAGCTGAATTCAACTAATTTTTTTGTTAATATATGTACATAAAAACGTTACGAAATTTCAGCTAAATTTTTAGTTAAAGTTACGGTTTTTTTTGCTACATTCATTCTACGAAAAGTTAGCTAAATATTTTTAGTTAAATTAACTAAAAATTTAGTAGGCCCAAAATCAGGTGCTTTTTTAGTTAAATTTAACTAAATTTTTTGCTAACTTTAGAGTTTTTTTTTTTTGAGTGTACAGAAAAAAGTTGTAATTTTACAAAAATTTAGTAGAAAATACGAAAACAATATTGTAAATTTACAAATTATTTGGTTAAACTACTGTTTTTACGGTAAAAACCGAAAAAAATCATCGGAAATAATGTGATTCCGGGGTTTTTTAATTTTAACGAACGCAATTTAAACAAATAAAGATGCCGTAGAAAAGAATTTCAGAAATGGGAACTAAAATTCGGAACTAAAAAATTGTAACGTTTCACCAAAACCAGATAATTTAAAAACACTGTTGAACATATTCAGAGAACTTGCACTCCCATGAATTATATAGATTTTGACCTTCTGATTCCAAATCTGCCTTCCTTCTTTTCTATCACGTAAGGTTTTTAAGATACACTCAAAAAAACAAGAAAAGTTTGTAATTTTTTTTTTTTTGTGCTACCTCCTATTAGACAAGAATTCCTTGTTATTTTACAAGCTTTTTACCAATAATTTTGTAATTTTACAAAGTTTTTTTTTATTGTGAGACGTTTTTGGTGTCGAACAGTGAAATTTGCTAAAAATCCAATTTCAACTAAACATGTTATCAAATTTTAGCGGAATTAAATTTGAACACGTTTTACTAATTGTTTTAAATATATAAAACAAAATCGCAAATATCGTTTGATAAATAAAACTAAGAAGAAAAAAAAAAAGAAAAAATCTACAAATTATGTTAAAACTATAAATAAGTGTGTTAAATAATGTTTGAACAAGTTTTTAAAAAAATCCCCTGATTCTTAGACAATTAAACAGCTTAAGACAATATTAAAAAATTAAAAAAAGAAAAAACTTACTGTGTTCCGTTACATTATGAAAGTGAATATCGTAAACTTAAATGGAAATGGGCAAAACTAACAAAAACATCTACAAAAACAATTGATGAATAATATGTAATCAATCAAGAAACTCGAATTTACTTTGTTTGTTAGTTATGTCTGTTGCCATTTCAGTTAACGCTACAATTTTTCTTTTATTTTTTTAAAAAAGGATACAATTGGCAAGGCCTTATTACGAAAATGCACCACTGTAAATGGTTCTCCTGGCGTTGCCACATCTAATAAATGATGTTTAGCTTTTGCTTGTTCTTCTTTAGTGGCTTTAGCAGTTGCAATATCTAAATTAGCATAAACCTGTAAGTAAAGAAAATATTTTTCTGAAATTAATAAACATAAAGAAATTTACATATTAAGTGCTAATTTGTTACTGGATTTTGAAAAAACAAAAAAACAAGAAATTTATATATTTTTTTTTTTTACATAAGGTGTGTTTTTTCGAGTTTGTTATAAACTTCCCATACAAATTTAAGTAGATATACACTTGATAAGTAGGGATATTTATATATTCTTAAAAGTTTAGTATTTATAAAAAGTGGTGCCAAATCTTGAAATTTTCGTTTATATCACTTACCAACACTATTTTTTATTTTGAAAAGTCAAAAAAATAGATAAATAAATTACAAAAATCACTTTAAAAAATTTTAATTTACTACAAAAAAAAAGAAATATTAAAATTATTTTGTAAATTCTATTAATTTAATAAAAATAACTTCAATATAAAATAATAAATAATAAAGTGATACCAAGTGCATTCAACAAAAAAAAAGAGTTACCAAATTTATAATGTTAAGTAGTGATACCGTTTTTTTACAAGTAGTTATAGCTATATATAAAAAACTCGAAAAAAACACGCCTATAGTAAAGTTTACAGACACAGAGAAAAATTTATTTCATTATTTTCAAAATAAATAGTTTCAAAATAATTCAAATTAGTGAAATTTGATAATTAATTAAATCTAAAAAAAATTTAGATTAGTCAAAAAAATTAAAAGCCAAAAATCAAAAAATCAAAAAATGCTAAATTTTCGTTCTTGTTTGAAACAATTTCTGTGCCGATTTGCATTGCATTTCATGGACTTATAAATTTCGGTGGTCAAGTGGGGAATATGAAAAAACAGAAAGATGAAACTTAACATTCGTAACCATATTAACCCGAAATTCCACCGCTTTCATACATAAATAACACTGCGGAACACTAAAAAATAAACAAGAGTTAAGACCATATATTTCGGACATGCTGATTCGAATGGCGTACTCCGTTTTTCGATGTATGGTACAGTTTTCTTGCAAAATGTCGTTAAAGATTTGCTGATTTCAAGCCAGTTCTTTAACAAAAAAATTTGCAAAGTAAATGGTTTATAAATTTTATGACATGGAAAACAAAGATATGACTTGTAGCAACATTTCTTATGCAAATTTGGTTTAAAGCTTTTCAATTTAAGCCCTTAAATTCGCGAATTTCTTCATTTTTTAAGGTTTTCGCGAAATTAACAGCCAAATTGGTCTTTGATAAAAAACTTGCTTTTAATGAATCAAAAATGCATCCCTAACAATACGAATAGTGGACAAAAAACAGCTATGTTATATGGACCATCATGATGAAAATCGCGAAAAACCGTTTTTTTGTATATGCCAGCATCACTTTACGAGATGATTTAAGGCTCCATCTTTTAGTATATAATGTGGGAACCTTAAACAACTAACTGACCAAAAATTCGGCCAAAAACGTTTTCATTTGCAAAAGTTGTCTTAACAAAAAGTATTATTTCAGTGTTTGCGATACAATAATTATAGTTTTTGTTAAGATAACTTTTGCAAATGAAAACTTTTTTGGACAAATTTTGGGTCAGTTCATTGTTTAAGGTTTCCACATTATATACTAAAAGATGAAGCCTCAAATCATCTCCTAAAGTGATGCTGCCATATACAAAAAAACGGTTTTTCGCGATTCTCATCATAATGGTCCATATAACATAGATGTTTTTTGTCCACTATTCGTAGTGTCATGGACGCCTTTATGATCCACAAAATGCAAGTTTTTTATCAGAGACCAATTTAGCGGTTAATTTCGCGAAAACTTAAAAAAATTAAGAAATCCGATAATTTAAGGGCTTAAGATGAAAAGCTTTAAACCAAATTTATATTAGAAATATTGCTACAAGTTATATCTTTGTTTTTCATGCCATCAAATTTAAAAATCATTAGCTTTGGATTTTTTTTTTTTTTGTTAAAAAAGCAGCTGAAAATCAGCCAATCTTTAATGAAATTTTACAAGAAAACTGTACCATACATTGAAAAACGGAGTACGCCATTCGATTCAGCATGTCCGAAATATATTGAAATGATGGTCGTACCTCTTGTTTTCTAAAATAGTGGTTAGTTTTGTCACGAAGTGTAATTTTTTGAAAAAGGTCACTACCGGTTTAACTATTAGGGCACACTGGGCACGTGCCCAGAGCCCCGACCCTACGGGGCCCCGAAAGGCCAAAACGTATATAATTCTGTGGACGTTTGACAAAAGCACTTATTTTTTTTTTTTAAATATTTTTAGAGCTTTTTTTTAAAGTCTGTAATGTTAAGAACTGGACGATTTTCTCCAAATTTTCCAAGAGATCTGATAACATGATATTTCAAATTGTTGAGATTTAAAAAAAAAAATCATGGAAAAAGTGTTTTTGTATCCGAAAAAGTCCATTTTAATATATTTTTGACAAAGGAACTTAAATCGAATTAAATGCTTTTGTCAAATCTCCACAGAATTTTTTCCTTTATACTGCTGTTTTTAAGAGAATAAACGAGTTGTTTTTAAAACTTAAAACTTAAATTTTCGTATAAATTTCAGATTCAGAAAAAGTTTAAATCTGAGTATTTTTCTAAGGCAGAAGTTCTTAAACTCATTTTCCTGCATAAATGGTCTCAGGTTCTGTCGTATAGAAAAAGTTTCAGGTTCTGAGACATTATTCGTATAGAAAAAGTCTCAGATTTAGATCTTTTTCTTATAGAAAAAAAAATCAAATTTTTAGAATCTAAGAACCTTTTCTCATAGAAAAATTCCATTTTCCTATAGAAAAAGTCTCAGATTCTAAGACATTTTTCCTTTATAAAAAATCTCAGATTCTGAGACCATTTATCTATAAATAGAGTCTTTGAATCTGAGATCTTTATCCTTAAGAAAAAGTCTCTGAGTTTTAAACCTTTTTACTATAGAAAAAGTCTCAGATTCTGATACCTTTTTCATATAGATAGAGTATTAGATTATGAGATCGTTTTCTAATAGAAAAAATCTCAGAAATCTCAGATTTTTCCTATAAAAAAGTCTCAGATTCTTAAACCTTTTTACTCTAGAAAAAGTCTTAGATTCTGAGACATGTGTTTTAGAGAAAAACCCTCAGATTCTGTAACATTTTTCTTATAAAAAAAAGGTTTCCTATAGTATCCGATCCTGAGAACTTTTCCCAATAGAAAAAGTCTCAGATTTTGATTCCTTTTTTCGATAGAAAAAGTATCTGCTTCTGGGAACCTTTTCTTGTAGAAAAGAAAACATACCTCGAGCTAGAATAACCCTACTCACAATATATACATATTTTTTAATTTTTTGTAGGTCCTAATTCTTAAAACAAAAACAGAACAATCTTTTTTTCTTGTGTTGCAACTTTTAACTTTCCAGGGGGCCCCCAAATTCTTGTGTGCCCAGGGCCCCCGCCATACCTTAAGATGGCCCTGTAAAAGGTGTTATCTACTGTTCGAAAAATCGAACAGAGGATCGAAATGGGTTAAAATAAGGAACAAAATGACCCCTTTAAATGGGAGATAAAGGGTTAATATGCAGAGGACGAAGCCGATCGGCTCGCAGTCGGCGCATAGCCGCCGCCGACTTTTTTTAAGTAATTGAGCCGCCGCCGACTTTATGCGGCTACCGTCGGCTCAAATTTTTAGCCGACTCGGTCGGCTTAGCTGACAATTTTGAACTTTTTTAGATTTTTTTATTTAATTTATTATTTTGGTTAAAAAATTTAACTTATAAAAATCTAAGCGAGTAACATTCAGAGCTTCGAAGAATGAAATCCTTTTCGAATGAATTCTCAAAAAATCCATTCAATTTTCATAGTCAGTGAATGCATTCGATTTCATAAATCAACATTGAATGCAGTCCTTAAAATTCATTCGATTGAATGAACAAAAATTAATGAATTCGATTTCTTGTTCATTAGATTTAGAAAAATCGAATCCATTCGATTTTTTTCATTCCACTGCGAATGCAATAGATTTTTTTAATATATAGACCAAAACGGAGCCAAATTTTGGTCCATAATATAGCCTACTCTCTTTACATACGATGACCCTAATGGGCTCTAATTTTGAATCCAAAAAAATTGGTGTTCCCGAAAATTTAAAAAATGCACATATTAACTGCCTATACGACAAAAAAAATGTGAAGACTGTTAGCGATACTATGGACAAAAAATTGGCTCCGTCTTGCTCTATCTTGGTTAGTTTTTTTAAGTTTTTTATGCAATGAATGAATAAGCCATTCGATTTTTCAAATTGAATGAAAAGAAAATCGATTGCATTCGCAAGTGAATGCATTCGATTTTTAAAAGTCGAATGAAAAAAAATCGAATGCATTCGATTTTTGAAAGTCGAATGAAAAATAAAACGAATGCATTCGATATTTATAAATCGAATGAGTCGGAAGTGAATTCATTCAATTCGCTAAAATGTGATTGGGGAATGCAATCACTAAATTTTCACTCAGAATGACAAATCGAATTAAGGAATGAAATTCTTCGAAGCTCTGAATATATTGAACATGTTTTTTTTGCAATTTTTTTCAGCTGTAGTCGACTTTAAGCCGCCGCCGACAGTTTTTTTGTTTAGCCGCCGCCGCCGAAAAAATGTCGGCTTTAGTCGACTTTTAACCGCCGCCGCCGACAGTTTTAAGTCGGCTTCGTTCTCTGGGCAGCATTGCTTGAGTGTTGCTTCCATAGAAAAGATTAGAAGGTACGCAGTGTTGTATTTGATGTATTTTCCAATATGGTGGCAAAATGCTTGTTCTTCCTCATCTCACACGTATTTAATATCAAATTAGATTCTTTGTTTATAAAAAATGGAATTTGTCTTTCATTTAATTAAATTTATTATTTATTTTGCTTTATTCAACGTTTTTTTTAAGATAATACGCACTATTGATAGTTTAAAAACTTTCTTTTTCTATTTTGTTGTTTGCTTTGTTGTTGTTCTCCTTTATGTTGCATTGTTTTTATTAAACGTCAAAAGTTACATAATGTGCTGTCACTAATACATATTCAAGCGAAATACGACTCTGTTTCATTTCTATTTTTTTTCTATGGTTGCTTCTTTAAAAAAAAAAAAAAAAAAAAAAAAAACTTGTTTAGTTTTAAAAGCATTGGTAACTTAAAAATTACACTCGAAAAAAATTTTAAACTCAAAAAAAAATTTACACTCATAAAAAAATTTAGTTTTTTTTTCAAAAATGACAATATTTTGTGTACATACATGCATTCAGAAATATTTTTACAGTAAAAAAAAACATTACACTCGAAAAAAAAACGTTACACTCAAAAAAATAAAGAGTAATTTTTCTTTTATTTTTTTTTTAATGACAAAAAAAGAGTTTTTTACTCAAAATAAAATATTTCTAATCAAAATTGTTAATTTTTTCACGTTAAAAAATGTACTATCCGTTAAAAAATGCATTGTGGAGGGTATTTATAGATTCGGCAAAGTCGAATTTAACTTTTCTACTTGTTATAATTTGCTCCAACCGCTCTAACTGCCCTGAGAATGCCCCTAAAGCAGTCAAATATATGACCGACCCACAATATTATTTTAATCCAAAAATTTTCTTCGAAAAATATTTTTTATTTTTTATACATTTGTTTTATTTCATTATAACCGAGTTTTACTGTAGATACATATAGTCTTTTTTACTCGGGTAAAAAAAATTAATTAGTACGTTTATAAATTTTCATAAAAGCCTATTGTTTAAAAATTTTGTTAATTACATAGATTTTAATAATTTAATTAACATATTATATGGTGTGGTATTTCAAAAGTTTTTTTTTCTGTTGTATTTTTGTTGTATTTCTTGTACATTTTTAGGTTCATTGACTTTGGGATTAAAATTTATCAGTAGTATTGGTATTGGGAAGAAATATGTTGCAGACAGACCAAAGGTTTTCTAAGAACAGGTTGTTTCTATTAAAGTCTTTGAAAAAAAAAACTAATAAATTTTTCATTAAATATTAAAATTTATATTGAATATTTAACGTAAATTTTAAATGAAAGAAAAAAGAAATACATATTTTTTATGAACTTTTAATGATTAAAATATTTAAATTAAGGGGCCCATTCGTAGAAAACAGTCATAACACAGTCTTAAAAAATTTTTTTCATGTAGTTGTTGTAAAAAAGTTATAAAAAATTATAATTTTTTTAGGAAATTTTTCAAAAAAAAAAAAATTAAGACCTGCTGATTTCTTTGTGATTTTTTGTGACTGTGTTCACAACAATATTAAAGTTAGCTTATGACGGTCATAGCCAGTCATAACTGTGAATAGGCACGTAAATCTTTTATTAATGGATTTTTAATAAATGTTATAAAATGTGTTATAGATTTCAGGTTAAAAATTTTTTATTCAACTTAAAGCAATTTTTTATTGCAGCCAATGATTAACGTTATTTAACAAAATTAACGTCAAAATTGCTATAAATTGTTATCGGCTGTTGTCATTATTGCCAGCATTATTCGAGAGATAGAGATTTTTCAGATCTTTTCATTGGAACAGATTTAGGATGTTATTATAGATGATCAGAAAAAAAAAATTTAATATTATGAACTAAAAAATGGGAAAACTTTTATTTTAATTTACTTCATACACATTCGAGGGTGAAGACCGCATTGGGTTGGGACCCGATAGATTCAGACCCCGATGCGCCCCATTTGGGTTCCTTAAGAATTGTCATAGTTTTTGAGATATGTGAATGTAGGGGACCACTGCGGTCTTGAGATTTTTAAAAACTCGATAACTTTAAAACTATTACTCGGAGAGCTTTTGGGCATTTTGCGGTTTTGTTCTCAGTGTTAAAAGCTATAAAAATACTGTTGAACTTTTTGTTGTGTTGCCAATATTTACCGAGGTATGAGTATTTAAAAATTGTCGGGAATGCCAACATTTTTAAAACCGAAGTTAGGACCCATTGGGGTTCACACATTTGCTCTATCCGGCTTAGTTTTCGAGATATCGTCATTTTAAGTTAAAGCTGTTTTTACGGTGAAAATTTCACTTAAACTTTAAACGCCTCAAATCGCTATAAAATATTTAAAAATCAACAACTTTTGACAATTAAAAGAAAGAAACGATCATAATAAAACTGAAATGTCAATTTTTCACGGCAATTTAAATTGTCTTGTATAGGGTGGTCCAATAACAAGTATATTTTTAAAAATTCAATAAAATGAACAATAATCAACTTTTTTGGAATGTTATGGCTTTATTTGAAAGAGAAAACATCAGTGTTGCCACCTCATGTGTAATTACACATATCATGTGTAATTTTTTTTTTCATGTGTAGCCCATGTGTAATTGTCTGCATGTGTAATTCATGTGTAATTTGAAATTTTTACTTTTTTGAGCATTTTTTTATAATTTGTTTTAACAAACTCGGTTATGTCAAGGTAGATTTATAGAAGGTAATATCCAATAACCTCACTTTTCCGCCATAGTAAGTTTTTTGACAACTTTCAGAACAATAATATTTACGAATTTCGTAAAATTAAATATAAAAAAAAAACATTTCAAAAAAATATTTAAAGAAAATTTTTATGTCATTTGAATAAAAATTTTATTTCATTTAAATAAAATTTCATTTTATACACATTCAAATTTTATAAAAATAAAAATGCGTTGTTCTATGAGTGGTTGCACAAATGCAACACACATTAATAAAAATGTAAATTATTTTAAATTTCCAAGTCGTTTGGGTATTAAAAATATTTGGAAAAAAATTTGCAAAAAGGATGTTGTTTCTGACAATGCAGTTATATGCTCCCTGCATTTTAAATCGTCTGATATTGTTCAAAAGGTGGGGAAAACATTTTTAGCAAAATCTGCTTTACCAATTTCTTTTGACGCAACTGTTAATGCCGCAAATTTTTTTAAAGTGTCCCCATCAAACTTTGAAGATATATTGCAAAATTCTGAAATGTAAGTAGTTATAATATTTAATGATTACAAGATTATAGTTAACATAGAAGTGTGTTTTAGTTCAACATATAATTACAAAATTTCCTGGATAGATAAGCCATCTGAGAACCATAGATCTGTTGGGAGCCAAACCGAGTAAGAGTTTTACATTTTTTTAAATCTTTGCTTTAAACTCCTTTTACTATATTTGAATTGTGTCTTTCTTTAAATAGCTGCGATTTATACTCTGAATTACCCTACATTGAGCAAGTCACCAATTTAAAGCTTCAATTGGAGGAATTGGAAGCCAAAAAATGTGTTATTGAAAAAAATCTTAATGAGCTCCGTACTTCCATTTCGAAATTTTTCAGTGAAGATCAAATCAATACTCTTCAATACCCAAATACAAAACCTAAATATGAAATTGAAGACATTTCAAAATCCATAAGTCTCTATACGGCTGGACCAAAATGTTATAGAACCCTACGTAAACGTGGTTTCCCTCTTCCGGCTCCATCCACTTTAAAGAAATGGTCCAGAAAAATTTCTGTAGAGCCGGGAATTTTAAATGACGTGTTGCAACTACTGAGTGTTATGGAAATACCGGTACATGAAAAACTCCTCGTCGTAAGTTTTGACGAAATGAAAATTCGTGAAGAGTGGTCCTACGACAAAACAAATGATAACATAATACCACCAAAATCATACGTGCAAGTGGCTATGATTCGAAGCGTAATGGGTAAGTGGAGACAACCAATTTATTATGGGTATGACCAGAATATGTCAGAGGAAATACTTAACCAAATAATTTCAAAACTTTATGAAATTGGTTTCACAGTAGTTGCAACAGTCTGTGATTTAGGAGTAAATAACCAAGTTCTATGTAAAAATATTGGAGTAACAACAGAAAAACCATACTTCACTCATCCCTGTGATTCTGCAAATAAAGTTTTTTGGTTTTTTGATGCACCGCATCTATTGAAATTATTAAGAAGTCACTTCGTGGACGACGGTTTCATGTATGAAGGTGTTCAAATTACCAAAGATATTGTGGAGGAACTTCTTCATATGGTCGACGATGATTTGTCAATAATTCCTAAATTTAATATTGATTTATTAAACCTTAAAGGTCCAGGTAAGGCAACATCTTAGAATTTAATGTTGATTTAGAGACTTTTTAACGGAATTATAAATCAGAATCTGACGTACCACTCTCATAGTACAGTAGAGTTGCATTTTCTCTTCAACTTTGGATTTTCCCAAGTGTCCGGGCAAAGTTTTATTCTAGAGGAACTAAAAAATATGTGGTACAAATTCGAGTTAAATCGGATTAAATTAACACGTGTCACCCGGCGATCAAAGTTTTAGATTTTCGAAAATTTATTTAAAAAAAATTTAAAAAAAACTATGTCTTGCGACACATCATACTTAAGGTGGCTTCAGACCATAATATTTGTAATAATATCTGTCAAAATTTTGTGTAAAACCTATAAAATAGTATGGTGTAAACACAAATCGGTATAAAACCAAGAGAAATACGGATTGAAAAATGACAAGCGGATACGTATTCTCATTTTTAGAAATTTCTCTAAAAATGAGAAAACGTATACGCTTTTCATAAGATCAGGGTTGTATTTATTTTGATAATATTTAAGATGTGATGGTGTAAATACGCAAAGGATTTTTTAAAAGATTTTTTGACAAGCGGAGAAAATTTCGTATTATTTAAGATACGTATTTTCTTACGACTCAGTATTATAGTCTGAAGTGGGCTTTAATAATTTTGATGCGCTAAACTGGATATCAAAAAAATTTTAAAATCGGTCAAACGGTTTTCGAGATATCGCTATTTATAATTTGCCAAAAATGGTGGTTTTTTCTACGTTCAAGAAATGAAAAAAAAAAATCTCAAAATTTCTTTCTCTTTACCCTTTTATAGAGCTTGAGACAATCTTTTATTTAAACCTAATTTCGGCAAAATCCGATCATTTTAACCTGTGGCGCCCTTTGATCAAAGTTTTGTTTTTTTTACAAAACTTTTACCAAAAACTTAAAACTTTGATCGAAGGGCGCCAGTGGTTTAAATGGTCTTATATGGCTCAAATTAAATTTAAATAAAAGTTTGTCTCCAGCTCTATCAAATAGTCAATGGAAACAAAATTTGAGATTTTGTTAAAAAATTTCTTGAACGAAGGAAAAAGCCGATATTTTTGGATTTTTTTGACAAATTTCAAATGGCGATAACTCGAAAACCGCTCGACCGATTTAAAATTTTTTATATTCGTATTCAGCATGCCAAAATTAATAAAAACGATATATCGCGAGATATTTTTTTTTTTGATTTTTTTTAATTTCCAAAAATCCAAAATTTTGGGTTGAATTTTTTTTTTAGTTTTTTTTTTAATTTTCGAAGATCAAAATCTTTGATCGCCGGGCGCCACGGTGTAATTTAATCCGATTGACCACATAAGTTTTAGACTTAGTAGAACAAAAATTTTCCCAGATATTCAAACGTAAGGAAAATAGGTAATTTTTTTGTTTTTTTTTTTATTAAATCTAAAAACGTTTTTTATGAAAATATTTTTAGCAATTTCTTTATGATATTTCAGCATATTGACAGATTAATACCCTATTCTCACTAACAGCTAAAAACCGTTTTTAGCAACAATATTTTTATATCTTTCTTTATTTTTATTACAGTATATTGAAAGAAAATGTTGCTAAAAACGGTTTTTAGCTGTACGTGAACACAGGATATAAAACGAAAATGTAGCTAAAAACAGTTTTTAGCTGGAAGTGAGAACAGGGTTATAGAGTTTGATGCAAAATTTTGGTCCGTTTTGCGTTACCTTGTTAGTTTTCAAGATACTGCGTTTTGCTTTACCTTTTAGTTTTCAAGATACTGCAATTTGGGTGCTCAATGCCAAAAAAAAATTATTGGCAACTAATGCTAATGATTTTGTATGCTATTGGCGACAAATATAAGCCTATTTTTCTTATTCTATTACAGTATATTGACAGAAAACGTTGCTAAAAACGGTTTTTAGCTGTACGTGAGAACAGGATATAAAGATCTGACTATAACGTTCATTAGAAAAAATGATTTTTTTAGAATCTGCAAAAAAGTCTTAAAATCTAATTTTAAGTTTGTATTACTAAGTACTTTTTGATGTGAAATCCATCAACCCTTATTATATTTTATAGCGCGTCAAAAAGTTAGCCCAGCCGTCAAATTATTTTCGAACAAGATGTCGGTAGCCTTACAACGGTCTGCAATGCTAGGAAAAGCTTCAAATCCACACCTTTTCGTTAAATGTTCAGAATTTATCAAAAACATAAATGACTGGTTCGATGTTTTTAATTCAGATTCATTTAATGACACAAGAGCTCTCAAAAGACCATATGGCCAGCACTTATCAGAGCAGGATGAAGTCCTTAATAAAATGTTATCATTTATTCCCTTATTGTATGATAAAGGAAAATTAAAACCGTTTCAAAATGCCTTGATAAATAATTGCAAATCCCTGCCTTTACTACAAACATATTTAAAGGAAAAATATAACGTTCAATATATCTTCACACGAAAACTAAATCAGGATACTGTTGAAAACTTTTTTAGTCAGGTCAGATATAAAGGAGGTTTAAATGATCATCCATCTCCTTTGGAATTTAAATACAGGTTAAGAGCAATAATTCTTGGTAAGATTTTTCTTTTTTTTACACAACATTTGAATTATTCAGTTTTATTTCCATAGGTCGTAATGATACCCTTCTGTCCTCAGCCACAAATGTAGAAGATGCCAATGAAGCTTCCTTACAAATTCCGTCATATTTCGAAACAGTGTTAACAGACAATATGCTATCTAAGTTTGAGGAAGCCATTGAAACAGAAGTCGAAAGCGAATGTGTATTTGCTGACGAAATTTTAGACGACGAGGATGTTGAAATCTCAGATCTGGAAATGGATGGTTTGGAGAATTTTGGCGGATATATAATATCAAAGTTGAAATTGGATAACTCGTATGGAGTTCGAACATGTGAAAGTACAGATAACTGTGCAACGTATGTAAATTTTTTATCGGAGGGTGGTTTATATAAACCAACTCCAAAATTTGCACAAACTTTACTACAACTTAATTTCGTATTTGTAAAAATTGTATCGGAAAATTTTACCGTTAGAGATAATTTATTAAAGACTTTAATGGATTATTCAAAATCAATTGATGTCGATGATAAAATAAAAAAAAGATTCTTTAGAGGAAGAATATTTTTTAAAATTAGATTCCTTAACAAATTGCATAAAAAAAATAAATCATCTTCGAAGAAAATGAGAAAAATTGTAACATAATCCAAACACATTTACAAAATAAAATATGCACATTTGGTTTTAACTTTTAATAATTGAAAATATTAAAAATGTCTTTTTATTAGGGTGGTATCCCTGGAAATTTAAAGTTTAAAAATAAAGGATACGATCTTACTATTAGTTTTAGTTGAGGATATCTTCTAGCAACTGATGAAGAATTTTAAGTAGTCTAGGTACAAAGATATGACCGATTCAAGTTGGGTTTATTTTGACATGATGTTTGAAAAAAAATCAGAATGATAATAAATTACATATTTGCACTTTTACAAGGTTTAGTACCTAGCCCCCCGCTTTTATCCCCTTCAAATTTGGCTTAAACTACTCTAATATCCGTATTGGAATTGGTATTCTTTCGAGGTTTCACTGGTAAATGTATTCTGTCTTCATAATTCATCGTTCCAAACTTTCAAGCAATCAGAGGATTTCCAATTCTTGTCTACAAACCACTCTCGCAATGCTCATACAAATCTGCCAAAATGCAATAAGATAGGTGATATTTAATTACAATTTTTTCTAGATGTGTACTTAGTTCCTATACAAAAATCTGCTTGATATTCACTTAAATCTGTCTATTTTCAATTTATCTTAAATTTGGTTTTTGTGTTTTTTCTCCACTTATTAAAGATCTATCAAAATTTGAAACCCCAATCGCTCAACGTTTGGAATTGGGACCAATTTTTCGGCAAACACTTGTGTAGGGTATTATGTGGTCAAACACTAGTGTAGGGAACTATATTGGCCGACCATTATTAAACAATTGAACTTTTTATTTGTTTGAAAAATAACATTCAATTATTTGTCAAAGAAAATAATCAAAGAAAAGAGAAAATTAAATAAAAGAAATGTAAAATTGTCAATTTTGTTATTGTTCTGAACTACGTCACAAAAATATTACCTCTTATAAATCTACCTTGGGTTATGTTATAAGCAAAACCGTAAATTTTGGATGGATTTCCTACCAAATTCACATGTTAAAAAAACTGTAAAACGGGTTTTTAGTTTAAAAAAGCAAACTTTTACCAGATTTTTTAGCAGATTAAAAATATCCATTTTAACAAAATTCTCTGTCGGGCTTTCAGTTTAAAAAAGCAAACTTCCATAAACTGAAATTTTCAACGAAATTCTCTGCCATTCAGTTTTAAAAAATAACAGAAATTTTT
This sequence comes from Pegoplata infirma, assembly GCA_963921195.1. Taxonomy (NCBI): domain Eukaryota; kingdom Metazoa; phylum Arthropoda; class Insecta; order Diptera; family Anthomyiidae; genus Pegoplata; species Pegoplata infirma. The sequence continues at coordinate 142,676,994 of OY992540.1, read as the reverse complement.
TAGTATTTTTACTGACTCTGTTTGCTGAGTTTACAAAAATATTTTTGTGAACATTTCAGCTGATTATTTTAAAAATTTTTCAGAAATTGTTTTTGTTATTTTGTGAAATTTTATCGATTAAAAATTGTCAAAAATAAAAAATAGCAGACTATTTTGCTAATTTTACAAAAATACTTACAAGGCCTTGCAAGGGAAGTATCTCAACCCTTATGAACCGATTTGCCTGAAACTTAAAATATATATAAATGAGACGATTTTAAGGTTGGGGTGTCTCGGCTTATCGGCCATATCAGTGTTTAAAAATTTCGTTGTCCCCTTATGAAACAATGAGGACCTTCGGGAAAATTTCGATAACTCCCGAACTAACAGGAATATCGTCTAGAGCAAAAATACGTGTCGACTTAAATTTAATAAAGATTATTTCGTATTAATATGGATATCGTAGGTCTATGTCTTCATATAAATACCCCTCAAAATTTGCACATTTTCATGAAAAAAATATTTAACGAAGCAGAATTTTTACGGGGTTATGCCACCGTTTGATAGGCATTAAAAAATCCTTTCTTCTCATATGAAAACATCATATAGTTTCTTTGAAAGAAATCGCTAAAAAATCCAAAAAAACGATTTTTTCGCCAATTTTTGACCCATTTTTTGAACCCCTAAATCCCCGATATGGCCGATAAGGCGAGACACCCCAACCTTAAAATGGTCTCATTTAAATATATTTTAAGTTTCAGGCAAATCGGTTCATAAGGGTTGAGATACTTCCCTTGTTAGTTATCATTAGTATTTTTCAAAAAATTTACGATTTGAAAAAAAAATACAACAAATTGTTTCTGTGAAATAAGCAACCTTATCTGCCGTTTTTTCTTTAAAATTCAGCAATATTTTCGTTTATGTTTATGCTCAAAATTATTTAGGTCATTTTTACTTAAAAAAACATTTACGATGTTCAGATTTTTCTGCTTTAATCAGCAGGGTTTTCTGTTAAAATGAGCAGATTTTCAGCTGAAATCTATATATATTTTTTCTGTTTTTCAGATTTTCTTCTAATTTGACTTAGATTATCCAGACAGAGGTTTGCGACCTTGAAGTCCGGCCTTGATTCTGGTAGGGGTGCTCAGCCTAATATTGGTGGTAAAAAGAAAAAGAAACTTAAGCCATCAAAGGTCAGGCACAACCAGAGAAGGCTTTGTTTGAAAATAATTAACAGACTAAGCCAACTCGATGGAACGAAGCTCTCCGAACGTGAGAAGGCGTCGCTATCATGGGCGAAAGGAGTCATTGAAGAACAGGACAAACTTTCGGCAATGCGCGCATCTGACAAACAGAGCGCTGTTTCGGCCTCGTCATCGAAGTCTGGTAAAAGGTTGCGCTCGCCCGACGAGAAACCTTTACCTAAAAGATCTAAGGTGACCGGCAACGTCTGGACTCAGTCTTTTAGTGAAGTGGTGAAAGGTAACTTCGTTAGGGCTGTGATAAACAGGCAAAATGGGGATTGTAGTATTCCAAGGGACAAGTGGAGTTTAGTTGAAACTAAACTAAATGAAATCTACTATAGGCTTCTTGAGAGTATGCCTGATTTTCTCCCTACTACTGTCAACGCAGGTTGGTATCAGGGGCGAGTAAAACTCGTTGCTTTTGGAAACGAAAGATCCGCAGCCGTGTTTAAGGTTGCCATTAGCCAAGTGGGAGAGTTATGGCCTGGAGCCAGACTGGACGTTGTGGAAAAACATGATATCCCCTCGCAACCCAGAGCTCATGCATGGATCCCAATGGCTACAAGTGACACTGCGGTGATTCTAAAGATGATAAAAGTCTGCAATCCTGACCTTCCAACTCAGAATTGGCAAATTGCCAGATTGGGTGAGATGGAGGGCGCTCGTCGTCAAGCAGTGGTCTTGGTTAATGAGGAATCGCTTCCGCTTTTAGCCAGGACTGACGGCATTATTAGATTTGGCTTTTTTCATATAAGAGTCAATGTCTACAAGGGCGACCAGAAGCCTATTTTGGAAGCAGACAAGCCAGTGGCAGAGTCGGCTGGGGAGGAGAATCTGGAAAAGGTTGATATTCAGCTGACCGATTCTAGGCTGATGGGAGATGCATCTGGCATTTTCGAAACCGAATCTGGCAACGAATGCGACCTCTGTGATGGCACGGAGGATAAAGCTGATGCCACTATGGGTGACATTCAGGACGAGGCCCATGCAGTGAGGAATTCGGAGAGTTCTGTTGCCTCCGATTCAGAACAGATGGGACACATATCTGGCTTATTCGAAACCGAATCTGGGGACGAATGCGACCTCTATGATAACACGGAGGATGAAGCCAATAACACGGTGGTGGAAAGGATGGTGGAAAAAAAGCAAGATGTTGCGGTTCCTACAAATAAACCTCCATCACTGTAAGGCAGCCTCAGCTGCACTATTGCTGCGCCTGACGACAGGAGCAGTTGACTTGGTTTTTATCCAAGAGCCCTGGGTGCGGGGTGGCAGGGTTTGCGGATTGAAGACCCCTGGGTTTAAGTTGATGGTTGCCAAAGGTGAGGGCTCACCAAGAGCCTGCATCTTGGCGAAAAATGGCTTAAATATATTCTTTTTATCAACTTTTAGTGATATGGATGTTACAGCGGCTAGCTTAGAGCTTCATGGGAAATCTATTTGGCTCGCCTCTGCGTATTTTCCTAATCCGGGGCCAATACCCGCGGAGAAGGTTGGCGGTCTGATTCGGGAGTCTGAATCTAGGGGACACCAGTTACTAGTGTGCTGTGATGCTAATGCACATCATTCGATATGGGGTAGTACAGACACAAATGATAGAGGCGAATCACTTTTGGAGTTTTTGTTAAGCACTAACCTGTATATTTGTAACAAGGGTAGTGAACCAACTTTCGTTACAAGTACGCGGCAAGAGGTTCTTGACGTAACACTTGTATCAGATACATTGTCTGATAGAATTGATGACTGGAGAGTTTTGGAAGAGCATTCTTTCTCAGATCATCGGTACATTGAGTTTTTACTCAGGGAGCGTGCCCCGGTTGAGACAGTCTCTAGAAATCTGAGAAGAACAAACTGGGTGAAATATAGGGAGACTTTTTCTTTGCTTTTGGATGAAGTACCCCTATCTGAACCGCATAGTTTAGCGGAAATTGACTGTCTGGTTGACCATATAACAAATGTTTGTAATAGGTGCCTGGATGCGTCTTGCCCTTCTGCAAAGCCTAGAGGGAAAAAAAAGCCACCTTGGTGGTCAAATGAGTTGCAGACGAGCAGAGATTCCTGCAGAAAGCTCTTTAATAAGGCTAAATTTTCAAGAGCGGACGAGGACTGGTCTGCATACAGGCTGCAACTTAAGAGTTATAAAAAGATGATCAGAAATGCCAAATGTGATTCTTGGAAAAACTTCTGTGGAAACATAGAAGACGTTTCTGAGGCATCCAGGCTGCGCAAGGTTCTGGCTTCTTCTCCTTGCACCCTAGGATACCTGAAAGATCCTAATGGGGTGTGGTCTTCCTCCAGTGGAGAGTCGCTGGATCTCCTTTTAAACACGCATTTTCCGGGCAATTCCATGACGCCGTTTCAAGCTTTGGAACGTTCTGACGCCCAAGCATCTGAAATTGCTTCGGAAATAATAAATATGCCAACATTAATCTGGGCGATAAAAAGCTTCAGGCCCTATAAATCTCCGGGACCTGATGGTATAATCCCGGCTGAGTTGCAGCAAGTGTTGGACTATATAGCCCCGTTGCTGTATAATCTATACACAGCATGCATCAATTGGTCGTATATTCCTTTAAAATGGAGGGATACCAGAGTCGTATTTATCCCGAAGGCTGGGAAAAGTTCCCACACAGCTCCGAAGGATTTCAGACCAATTAGTCTGTCTTCTTTTTTGTTAAAGACAATGGAACGAATGATAGACTCATATTTGCGTAGAGTGATTGACCCGAGGTTGCTTTCGACAAAGCAACATGCATACAGCAAGGGACGATCAACGGAAACAGCTCTTCATGAGCTCGTTGGTACCATCGAGAGATCGCTTTCGGTAAAGGAGTACACTATGGTGGCCTTTCTTGATATTGAGGGGGCTTTTAATAATGTCATTCCAGAATCGATAATATTGGCATTGTCTGGTCTGGGAGTAAAGCGTGAAATCGTTTTAATGGTGGAAAACCTACTTGCCAATAGACGTATAACGTCTGAATTGGGAGCGTCCGTCATATCTCGATTTGTCAATAGGGGCACACCACAAGGAGGTGTTCTTTCGCCGCTTCTTTGGAACCTGGCACTGAATTCAATGCTACTATCTCTAGAAGCACGTGGTTGTCATGTTATCGCATATGCTGACGATGTCGCGATAGCGGTAAAGGGGAAGCATCTGCCAACATTGCGGGACATTCTTCAGGGTTCTCTGAAAGATCTGTCTAAATGGGCAAGAGACTGTGGCCTAGGAGTTAATCCTAGTAAAACAGAGCTTGTTTTGTTTACAAGGAAAAATAAGATTCCTGCTTTTGATCCTATTTCTCTGGACGGTACTGAAATCACCTTCTCAGATGGAGCCAAGTATCTTGGAGTATTTCTAGATAGGAAGCTGAATTTCAGGCGTAATATTGAGGAACGGGTGAGAAAAGCAACGATTGCTTTGTATTCCTGTAAAAGGGCCATTGGAAAACGATGGGGTTTTAGCCCTCAAGTCGTTCATTGGATCTATACAGCAGTGGTGCGTCCAATTTTGCTGTATGGAATCATTGTCTGGTGGCCTGCTTTGGAAACAAAAGCGAACTTTGTCTTTATCACGAAGGTACAGAGAATGGCGTCAATGTGCATCACTGGTGCTCTTCGTACTACACCTACGGCTGCATTAGAAATCCTCCTTCACCTGATACCCTTGGACATATTGGGTAGGCAGTATGCGGCTGCATCGGCAATTCGACTTAATAGCACGCTGCAATGGAGGAGCAGTGATTGTGGCCATAGCGCAATCTTGAAAAAGATAACAATACCACAAAATGTGGACTGTGCTCCCTCTTTGAGCCTCTTTGAGCGCCACTTTACCACTATGATACCATCCAGGGAGTCTTGGATGGGGGATACTCCGGGTAGTGGAGCTACCATAAATTTTTACACAGATGGATCGAGGCTGCACGAACAAGTGGGCTTTGGAGTCTATTCGGAAGAGCTTGGGTTGAGCCTGGCTCGTAGATTGCCAGATCATTGCAGTGTTTACCAGGCAGAGATGCTGGCAATAAAAGAAGTGGCTGACTGGTTGAGCTGCAATGTCTTGTCTACAACCGCAGTCAACATCTATACTGACAGTCAAGCCGCGGTCAAGTCCCTGGATTCAATGTTTCTGAAAACAAGATCTGCCCTTAACTGCCGCACGTCTTTAAATGAGATGGCCAAGCAGTTTAACATACGACTCATATGGGTCCCAGGGCACAGAGACATTCCAGGGAATTGCAAAGCCGATGAGCTTGCAAGACTAGGAACTACCTTACAGGTTCCAACAGAATTGGAATGTGTTGGTACGCCTCTAGAAACTTGCAAGCAAAACCTACGGCTTTGTTCTGCGACGGAGACTAATCAAAGATGGGCAAATGGATGGACGTGTGAGACAACACGACTGATTTGGCCTTCTCTTAATCAGGGGCGCACAAGTGAGCTGATATCGCTTCCAAGAGGAGAGATTTCAACGGTGGTTTCTATAATTACCGGACACTGTCTTATAGGGAAGCACGCAGAGCGGTTAAATGTGCCGTCGAATGACTTTTGCCGAAGTTGCATGGATGAAGAGGAGTTGGAAACTATCGAACACTTTATTTGCCATTGCCCGGCACTTTCTGGTCAGCGACTTGCTTCACTGGGATCTAGGGAGCTGTACGATCTTTCAGATTTGTCGGATGTCAAAATTCAACATCTAAGGAGTTTCATAAGAAGCTCAAACTGGTTTAACGACAGGGACTAGTAGGGAAACCTATTACGATCCCGTGGTATCACAATGGACCTCAGAGTCTACGTGTGTTGACGTAAAACGTCAGCAGCCACTTACAACCTAACCTAACCTAACCTATCCAGACAGAAGTTTCGCAAAAAACGATAAATTGTAGGTTTTTTGAGCAGTAAAAACCAGACTTAGGGCGGAATACACAATGTCCAATTAGCTGTTAACTGTCGATTTATGTCAAAATCGACAGACTTAACCGTTATATTTTGAAAATTTACAAAAAAACGTTATTAAAAAAAGCATGTGTAATTCGTGATTTCATGTGTAATTTTGGGATGATCCATGTGTAATTACGATTTTGTTGGTGGCAACACTGGAAAACATTCCCATTTTTTACGGCAAACCACTTCATAAATGCATCCTCGGCTTGCTCTGCTGTAAGATAGATAAGATAAGATAAGATAAGATCTTTATTTTTTCAATATAAAAAAGTTACAAAATATTTCTTATTAAAATAACTTATTTAATATTTAAAATAAAGATAATTCAGCATGGTTTTAAACCGTCTGCTGGAGAATTGGTTTTAATTTATTATTTTGATTTAATTTTATTATTAAATGTTTATAAAAATTCTAGGGATTAAATTAATTGACAAAATTAGAAATTAAATTCGTTTACTAATAAACTTCTATATTTAAGGGCATTTTTCACATATTTGTATAGGCTTATCCAATAAGTATCTTCACCACCATTAAGTACTTCAATAACTTCAGACTCTGATAATCTCATGCTTTTAAAAAATTGTAATCTTATAGATTTAAGAACGGGACATCTGCCAATGAAATGATTTGTTGTTTCAACTTCGTTCATGTTACACAAAGAGCAACGTCTGGAACTCTCTTCTTTGTATTGGTTACCATTTAGCCACAAAAGATCTCCTCTCGCTTTCATTATATAACTGATTTGATCTTGGTTAAAATTTTCATTGCAATACGTTTGTCCTTTATAATGATCCAGATGTTTATAAATTCGTTGCTGACTACTAAGGGCGCTTGTTTTATATTCCTGATGAGTTTTGAGCTTCATGGAATCTATTATATTTATGCAAGCATTATTCCATATTGTTTTTTTTATTCCATATTGTTTTTTGTGGTTCTGTTTCAAACATTTCAATGTTAAAATCTTGAAGTTTTTGCTTAAAATCCTTGTACCAAAAAATGTTTTTTGACATTATTATCTTCGATAATTTGTGAGGCAGTCTGGTTTTGTCATAATCAAATATGGTCTTTGAAATATATTGTACACTCAAAATAATTACTCTGTTAAATACTCTGTAAAATGACTGTAATCTCAATTCGACAGATATTTGACAAAGTTATCTGCCGAAATACAGATTTTAAGAAAATACTTTGTATTTTCTTGAGACCGAAAAACAAAATTTTATCTGTAATTTTACTTTTTTCTTTTTACTATTGCTCTGTAATACGGGTTTTAAATTAAAATTTCTTGAAAAAAATTCCAAGTATTGCAACCCCTCTTTAAAAAGCGTAATTTTTACAAAAATAAAAAAGTAAATTTACAATTTGGAAGCATTAAAGCGGGCAAATTTACACGATGGCATTTCCCAATTGTCAACACAACTTGCACATTACTGAAGGAGAAATTCATCAGGAATCAAATAGTGACCATTGTGTAAAAGCCATATCAAGCGTATTAAAAAGATATATAAGAAAGTCAAGGCATTCTTCAACGATTTCCCTTTAATTTTAGAAAAGTGTTTACCGGAATGACCCCGCTCAAATGTGGAACTAAAAAGAGAAGTTTATGAAAAAAAACCGTGAGAACATCAAGCGGGTTCATAATTAATTTTTAAAAAGTTAAGCATTCGCGTGCGAAACATTTAAGCGGGCGCATTTAAATGATAGCATGCCTTTATTTTGTGTCAAGTTATTACTATCCATGCTTCTTGGTAAAATTCTGGTCGCTTTCATCAATATTTTACAGATAATTCTGTAAATCTGCATTTTTTTTTATCGAAATCATTTTACAGAGTTTTCTTTGTAAAATAACAAAAAATCTTGCTGGTTGGAAATCTATGGTATTTTCTGCTGGCTCAGCAGAGTATCTCTGTATTTTAACAGAGTGATTATTTTGAGTGTAGATGTAGGCTGTATGAGTAAAAGTGACCCTCTTCTTGATTGGTTTCCAAGGCAATAACATAGTTGGGAGTGTTATTTGGCAGTTTCAAAATACGTTTTGTGAAAAATCTTTGCAATTTATCAATATCGCTGAAATATGAATTTCCCCATACTTGTGCACCATAACACTGTATAGATCTACACACCGCCAGGAACATTTTCCACTTAGCTTTTAAGGATACATCACATCTTCCTATAAAATTTTTCCATGTTACATTAATACTGACTTTGGCTGCATCATTTTTGACACTCACATGTTTGGAGTAAGACATTTTTGGAGTTAGAAGCATACCTAAATATTTATATTCTGACACCACTTTTACAATTTCTCCATTAAAACGCCAACTTTCCCTTGAACTTAGTTTACCTCCCTTTCTAAATACCATTATTTCTGACTTAACGAGATTTACCTCCATTCCCCAGATGCTGCAGTATTCTTCTAAGTTTTTAATCATTTTTTGCAAAATATTTACATCTTCCGCCAACAGTACAATATCGTCAGCGTACATTAGTACTCGAACGTTTATATTTCCCACCATTAAACCACCATTTAGAGCATCATGCATATCATTTAGGTATAAGGCAAAAAGCAATGGAGACAGCAAACATCCTTGCTTAACTCCCGTATCTGTTTCAAAGTAATTTGAAAGTTCGTTACCAGTCCATACCGCGGATTTTGTGTTCTGGTAAACTTTTTCTATGCAATTTATCAGTTTTGTTGATAATCCCATTTGATGTAGCTTATATAAGAGTAATTTTCGTGGCACTCGGTCAAAAGCCGCTTTAAAGTCCACAAAAAATGCATATACTTTTCGATTTTCTGCAAATTTTATGTTAACTATAGCTGTGAGGATTGGATTTCCTTAGCAGCTCACAACTTCCGGTATTATGCCAAGTATTCCCTGGTAATGTCGAACAAACACCCGTTTGTCGGCAGCTAAAGTGAGAAGGCGACGGCTTGAGTAACCTGAATGGCACGCAAACATTGGTGCGTCTCAGGTAATTAGGTGACAACCGACGACTAGGTCACTGAAACTCAGCTTTTCCCTGGCTGTTTTTACAACCAGGAAGCCTGCCTAGAGGTTTTTTGGCAGCCCCAACACTAGGATCGGATGCATTGGCCTAATCAGTCAATCACTCCTAAATGCAAACGATTACAGAAACGTTAATAAATAACGCCCTATGTTCCTCGTGAACATTATATTTAAGTATTTACTAGTTATACCAAAATTATATTAGTTATACTAAAGTATAAGTAGTGTACATATTTAAATAAATAAAGGACATATATATATATATATATATATATATATAGCTGTGAGGTTATAAATGTTGTCAATTGTAGAATATCCTTTCCGAAAACAAGCTTGATATTCATTTAATACTTTATTACGATGCGACCATTCGGATATTCTTTCTTGTATTATTCCCATCATTATTTTTGCACAACAATTCATGAATGAAATACCCCTGTAATTATTCGGTTGGTTTAGATCTCCTTTTTTATAAATGGGAAATATAATACTTTTTTGAAAAGCATCGTAACTAATTTTTCCTTCTAATATTTGAGTGTATGCATTTGTTAGAGCTTCTAAGTAATTATCACTAGCCTCCTTAAAGAACTCATAGGGAGTCCGGTCTTCACCAGGCGCCTTGTTTAACTTTGCTTTTTTCAGTTGGTTTTTCACTTCAAGTAAAGATATAGGTGCATCAAGAATGTCGTCCACTATGTAATTTTTTGCATAAAACATATCTCCAGATCTAACTATAGGATTTAGAAGTTCTTTGAAGTATTCATGAAATTTTTCGACTCTTACATCGCAACCAATACGATTCTCCTCCTGTCTTAACTCTCTAGCTAACGCCCAAAACGTTTTACTATCATTTACTGTATTTAATTTTTGTTCTACTTGATTAAAATATTCACATCTTTTCTTTTTACATAAAATTTGGAAACTTTTTTTATTTTCAGTATATTTCTGCCTATCGCTGTTTTTTTGGGAATTTCTAAAAGCTTTTAACGCTTCCATAGATTTATCTCTTGCCTTTTTACATTCCTTGTCAAACCACTTGTTTTTAAAAACAGTTTGCTTAGGGATTACTCTAGGATTTGGATTAGCTTTTAAAATCAGGTTATTTAAATCTTTTAACTCAGGTTGCGGTATTTGTGCTTTCAAAATGGATAGATGACTGTCCAAATTATTTTTATAGACTGCTTTATTCTGAGGGTTCCACTTTAGTTTTGGTGGCAGGTTAATTTTTTTGGCGGCTTGTTGTGAATTATTTTCTACATTTACATTAAGTTTTATTGGTAAATGATCCGACCATATTTGATTTTCAACCTCAAAACTTTCCACAAGGTTAAGTATGTCAATTGAGACCACACAAAAATCATTTACCGATTTTCCATTATCGCTCACATATGTAAAATCACCATTTTCATCTCCCAATGTTCTTCCATTAAGAATCACTAACCCGTAGTTTTTACAGAACTCCAGAAAAGTTCTACCATTGGTGTTAACAGTTATATCCTTTGATTTTCTTATTTCAAGGTCAGCCGGAAAAGTTATTTCATTTTTATCTAGTATCTGTTGTTCCTGACCTATTCTCACGTTTATGTCCCCCATAATTATTGGATTTCTAACATCAATTGCCTGCATACATTGTTCTACGATATTAAATTCTTGTAACCAATTTGCGCCCCTTACATAAAGTGGAATAATTGTGAATTCGAGGGATTTATTTTTTAATACAATTAAATCTAAATTACCATGAGTTCTACATTCGTATTTCACTCCAATATCTACTAAATCCTTCCGGATCCCACAGACGTATCCCCCAATTCCTCTTCCATACTTGCTATTTCTTGTGGCTGGTTTCCAAATGGTTTTAAATTTTCGGAATTTATTTTCGAATTTGCTTATATTTTTCTCCTCAACATGTGTTTCTAGCAACAAAAAGATTTCATTTTGTTCTACGTAGTTAAAAAAGTCTAGGTGAAAATACTTATTTTCAAGCCCGTGTACATTATAAGATACAATTTTCAAACTAATTTTATTACAAACATTTTTTTCTTTTACATTAAAATTTTTCTTTAAATAACATTTCGAATTAGTTTCTATAAATTTATTTGTTAGTTTTTTGAATTGAGTTTATTAGCAATATCTTTATAAATTAAATTAATATTCTGTTCTTTCTCACCATATATTTCTTGAAAAACTTCTTCGCCAGTATTTTTTCCCGACATAAGAATTTTATCTTTATTCCAGGCAAACTTTTTTTCACCCACCACAAGCTTATCCGCCCTTACAAAAACTTTCTTGCTCGTATCAACCTCTAGAATGTTTTTCTTCAGCAGAAGCATTATCTTTTTGTATGTCTGTCGTTCGCTGCATAATTCCCGTTCAATAAATATAGACGTTCCTTTCAGATTCTTTGTGTGCTTGAAAACTTCAGATACCATTGATACGGACTTCAACTCAACCATAACCGTCATTTGATCGTCTTCTTCAAAAATTTTTCTTGTTTGCTCAATTTCGATTCTGTTTTTAATTTTAAGATTATCTTTAAACATCTTCTTTACGGCGCTGAAGCATGACTTTTCGCTTTTTAATCCTTTGATTATTAGTTTTTTTCTTCCCAAATCATCTTCTAAATACTTCATTCTTCTCAGATCGTTTTCTCTATCCAGTTTAAGATTTTGAATTTCATCTTGCAATACCTTATTTTCATCGGCCAATTTACTCACTTCTGATTTTACTTCTTTAATGTTCTCTTTGATTTCCATCAAGTCACTTTTTGTTGGCATATTTATTAATTTTTTATCTAAAATTGTTGACATTAATTCCACTAAATCACTTGTCGACATCTTTCCAACTTCATCGGGCTTTACAACATTTTCTGGTGACGTTTCATTTAATTTCCTTTTGGGAGTTTGTTGTCCTAAGTCCCCTGTTATCTTGGGTGGAGCTAAATTTGCATATTGTTGGCTCATTTTAGTTTATAATTACAAGTGGTAAACGATTTGGTAGAAAAACGGTAACGATAACGATCGCAGCTAATTTTAACAATCTGGCATCACCTTCAGTCCAACGATAAAACGATAACAAAAACCAATATTTGGTAGAGTGAAACAGCTGTTGTGTTTTTATTTACATTCGGTGATTTGAGTGTTTTTATAAATAAATTTTAATTTCCAGTGAAAATCAGAGAACCAAGCCGTTCGGCTCAAAATCGCTGGCTGCTGACCGCCGGTTGATTTTTGGTGAGCCGAGCCGCCGCCGAGTAGCGTTAGCTTTAAAATATGAGACGGCTTAAAAAAAGCCGCCGATTTGTTTATCTACGCCGTCGATTTTGCTAGGTTTTTTTTACATTTTTTTATATTTTCGGCAATTTTAAATTTCAAAAAAATACTAATAACTACAAATGTGCATTCTAGTGCCCCCATTTCCCGGTTCTCGGTATTCCCGGGAATACCGGTATACCCGGTTCTGGTACCGGTTTCCCGGTTCTAGATATATTCCCGGGAATACCGGTATTCCCGATTCTAATACTGGTACCGGGTCTCAAAAAACAAAAAAATACTATACCCTAGAATATTTAAATTACACCATTTAATCAGTATTTCAGAAATATTTAGTTGTGTTTGTAAAATTATTTAAAAATCATGAAACTATTTTCTTAAATTCATATAAAATAAATGAAGTGGTGTTTTCACATGTTTTGTATTTTATTTTTGTAAAAGCGAAGAAAAAATGTTAGCTGAACAAAATTTACATACCGGTAGTCCCGGGAATACCGGTAATACCGTCAGAACCGGAACCGGGAATACCGGTATTCCACGGGAATACCGGGAATAATATAAGAACCGGGAAACCGGTACCATTTCCCGAGAATACCGAGAACCGGGAATACCGGTATTCCCGGTTCTAGGCACTAGTGCATTCATGTTAAAAAAGTGCCGTTAGCAAGGTAGATTTATACAAGGCAATATCCAATAACCTCACTTTTCCCCCATAGTAAGTTTTTTTACGAATTTTCAAAACGAAATAAAAATATTTTGTTCGGCATAAATGACTTGAGTTTACACTACACTTTTTATGCTTAAAAATATTTTAATTTTTTTTAATTTTTGTAGTGGAAAATAAAAGAATTTCGTTTGATTTTCAATATTTTATTATAATTTAGTTGTTTTCTAAAATTTTAAAGTCTTAGCCTCTTATTCATAATACTTATTCCTGCAATATCTGTCAAATAAACCTACTTTAAATATATTTCAGGTTTTATGAATAACCACGTTTAAATTTGTTAATGTGTGCACTGAACATTTAAGTCGTTTTTGCCGACTAAAATGATTTTGACAGAAAATAGTTTTCATTTACGTCACTAAAATATTACCTTATTTACATAAATCTACCTTGCTTTCTACTGCTGAAGAAACACTAATAGTGCGTTTACATTGGATTTGTAATCTAGTAAATTCCGATTTTAATCTACTTTGCAATCTGTACCGTTTATATTGGCATTTTTTACATTTGAGAAGATTAAGATTGGCATTTTTAACAACAAGTTGGTAATAAATGTGTGTGACTGCGTCAAAAGACAGCGACGGTAATTAGTCGTCGCATGATTAACAAGGACAATGACGGCGTTTACAAATAACAATGACGGCGGCATAATCATACTTGGCGGCGTCATCAAAACGGCAGACTTTGTGTCGGTGTTTTTCAGTGTTGGAAAATGCAAATAATAGAAATACTGAGTTGTATTTAACTTTACCAGATTGCGTTTGCCGATTAGAGCCTAAACTACTAGATTGAAAAAAATTAATTTGTATGGGCAATCTAATAGATTGAAACTGGATTGGAGCCACAATCTACTTTAAGCTAGCTTAGAGGACCAGTGTAAACGCACTATAATACTCACTTGAGACAATAATCACAATTGGAGCGGCAAGAGGTTTTCCGCAATTGTCCTCATAAAAATAGATTTGAAATCTAGTTTGGCGAAAAAACGCGGCGGAATTTGTTTTTCATATAAAACGAGTGTGAACAGTTGCGGAAAAACGCTTCCCGCTCCAATTGTGATTATTCTCTGATTTATCGCTTACTTTTTTGCACACAAACTTACGAAAATTAGTGGCAACAATGCAATAAGCCGTTTACCGAGTCGCCGCCGTTTCAGAATCGTAAAAGCCGCCGCCGCCGATAATTATATGCCAAGCCGCCGCCGCCGAAAAGTTAGGGTCGGCTTGTTTCTCTGGTGAAAATTTTACCAAAATTGTAAAATTTTTAAACGAAAATGCAAATTTTAAGCAAAAAACCGACACTCGCGGATGTAATTGAATATATAAAAAGATGGGAATATTTTTTTGCTGTGTTCCAGACTAATTTCTATAAATCAAAACCTTGTTGTTCGATTGTTTATTAAATAATTTATCAGCGTAAGTACAAACACGTCTGCTTTACAAAATTGCTCAACCAATTCCTGCTGTATCGCAACAGATTTGAGTTGCAGCATCATTACACCATATTTCCAAAAATACAGCTGAAAACCCCATTTTCGTCAAAGATGAGCCCTAGAGAGCCATGTTTACCGACTTTTCGTTGGCCATAATAGAAGATACCAACTTGGACGACATTTGTTTTCAGTAGGATGTCGCAACATGTCACACAGTCCATCAAGCAATCGATATTTTGAGCACGTAGTTCGGTAATCGTGTTTTTAGTCCTCTCTCGGTGTCAATTGATCACTTCAGAGCTGCGGTTTATACCCTTTAGATATTTTTTGAGGGGTGTTGTTAAAGATCCATATAATGTGCAAAATCCAGAAATTTTATAGGCCCTTTCGACGAATATCGTTCATGAGATAGAACCAAAAACATTCAGAAAGTTCTTAGAAAAATTGGTGACAATGTTGAGCTATTGCGGAGCTAACCGAGGCATCCGCATGAATGAAGTCGTTTGCCATAAAAAACTGGGAATGTTTGCTCTTTCAAATAAAGCCATAAGGTTCCAAACATATTGAGTATTGTTCATTTTATGGCATTTTTAAAAAGATACCTGTTATTGGACCACCCTTTATAATAAAAATCCGTTGAAACTTTTTTCACAATTTCCCTATAATTCCTAGCGTTGACAAAATTTATTTTTTTATATGGAGTTTGACAGATTTTTTCCCGTGAAATCAAACAGAGTACTATGCTTACAAAAAAAAATTCCCCGTGGTTTAAAAATTTTTACTAAAATAGTGGAAAAAATTTCGTCAAATCTAAGACGATGAACTAATTGGTAAAAAATTTCGTCTTTAACTAAAGGCGAGGAATATGTCTTAAAAATAAAGGTTTTTGTCATATATTTTGGCGGTAAGAATTTCTTCCATGTATTAGGGAATTCCATTTAAGGGAAATTATGGCCTAGTTAAGAAAATTCCCCAACTTTCAGTTAAATTTAACTAAATTGTGAGAAAATTTATAAACTATTTTGAAGAAATTTTTTTCAAAGTTTAGGTTTTGTCTTTTTTTGAGTGCAGACAATTTAGCAGGTGGTAATTCATCATGCTCTCTATAACTTTAAAGAGCGTAGATAGTAGTGATATTGGGCGGTGGTATTCAGGGTTTGTTGCCTCACCTTTTTTGGGATTATCTGGACGTTGGCCCCATTTCAGCATGAGGGAAAAACTCCTACCCGGTACGAGTAACTTAATAATGCTGCCAGTGGACGCGACTACGACAAAGCACACTGCTTCAGGACCACAGCCGTCGCTGGTTATGAAACACAAAGAAATACCGAAAATGAAAAGGATGCAGAAATGATGTTATGATCCGAGTTTCCGAGAGGCGCACATAGCTCAACTTTGTATAGATAAGAAATGAGAACAGGTCGAGTGTATTACGAAACTGTTCTCAACTCACAGAATGTGTGTCGGTTCATTCACAAGTTGCACAATAATTGTGTGCAGCGAAGAGCTCAACAAATGTATAAGCCCTCGGGAATCGTATGTCTAAAAAGGTGCAGCCAAGACGAATTGTGCACATTGAAGTCCCCGGTTACGACTATTTCTCCAAGTATTCCAGTAAAAGAATCGGATACTATGTCCAAATTTGGGGTCCTAAAGACGAACCCGAAGCGAAAAATAAAGTGCCGTCAAATTGGACTACAATTAAGAATTTCGTTATTAAATTAATGGCTCCAAATTTTATCAGGAAACTTATTTTTGTTTAATAAATATATTTTTTAAATTTTAGCAAAATTCTACCATAAATAAAAAAAAATTAAATATCACAGCAGCGCCATCTATCGAAATTAAACTTAAGAGAAACCTCACTCCAGACTAAACTAATATATTGTCGAAGTTTGGTGCCAATTGGTGCAGCGGTTCTTAATAAGTTTTATAATCACGTACCCGGAACAAACGTCTAAGATTTTAGACGACAGTTACAAACTAAATACCATGTAGCATTGTGCCACGTAGGGTATTAAAAATATGCATACTTTTTAATTTCTAATCTTATTTGCAAATCTATAAAATCTAAACAAATAATGGCAATATGCTAAAATTTCTTTGCAAATTAATAGAATTATTGAAATTTTTGGCATTAAACATACTAAAAAACTTTATGAATTTTAAATAAAATTAATTAATTAATTTGTAGATAAAAAAGTAATTATACAGGAAGTTTATTGAGAACAAAAATTGAACTAGTTGTGGATACATACATATAATTTAAATCAGTTTTCAAAGTTGTTATCTCCAAAAAAAAAATGGAGATATATTAACATTGATATACGAAATATCAGTCAAGGAACCCTTAATTACATTTTTATGATCTCTTTTAAAACGAATCCGAAATTTTGTATATCTATTAAGGTTTAACTTGAAAAATGCAAAAGAAATTTTAATTTCTAAAAAATTATCGACACATCTGATATTTCCATATCGGTTTCAAACACTACATTTATGGTGTTATCATCAGTAGGATTTTAAAAGTCGGTTAGTTTTGATAACAGGTATTTTTTTTATCATATATTTTTGTCATATTTATACCTTTGAGGCTGACTACCACATTCATACACACAGAAAAAAAAATACTGAAATTCTGTTGATGCAGCCAAAATTCGTTTGCTGCCTAAGGTATTCACATCTGAATAAAAGCAGCAACGACTGATTTTGGTTGATATAACTGAGTTTTTGTTGAAACACCCACAAAATTCGGTTGTCACAGCCGAATATAGAAACAGCAACTGAATTTTGAGTTGGTGCAACTGGAAAATGCTGTTGGAAATTTATTTTTCTGTGTGTAGGATAAATGCAGTCCAAAACAAAAAAGATGGACCCTTGATGATAGGCTTATTAAGTTCGTAATTAAGCAAAATCAGAACAGGGAAAAAAAGTTCTCCCTTGAAGAACTAAAACAACATCAGAAAAATGCCATTTAATAATTTTATTATAAATGAAAAATCGTTTATGTCAGAAGAAGTTCAACGAAAAACTAACTTCTTTAGCCCGCCCCTTTTGTGTGCGTGGATATAAAAAACAATTCAAAAATTTAGTGCAAATATTTTTAGAAGTTTTTTCTTTTAATTTTGAAGGGTATTAAAAATTCGGCACAACTGAATTTAACACTTTTACTTGTTTCTATTGCGAGAAGTTTTATTTCAAGAATTGTACCGGTTTATTATTGAATTCTTAAGTGCATGCCAACATAAAAGTCAATGCAATAATTTTTATTGACGTCTACACGAGTTTTTAACAGACAAATTGTCATCATTATATTTTATATTAAGATAAATTCCAAAACAAGTACACTCGAAACTCAAGTAAAAATGTTAAAATCGACTTGGTCGAATCCTGAATACCCTAAAAATTCCCAAAAAAGGTTGTGAATACAAGTGAATTTGAGTGGAAAACCACTTGTTAAGGGATTTAGTTTAAAATTAAAAAAAAAGAAAAATAAATTTTAAATAGAAATGTGCCGAATCTTTTATACCCTTCAACATAAAAATATAAAAAAAAAAACAAGTGAGAGTGTAAAATTCGGCTGTGCCGAATCTTTTATAGCCTCCAACACGTTAAAAAAAACAGGGGCGTTATTTTTTTTTTTGTGGGGCGGGTTTCGGTGGTCGGCTGGATTCAACTGAAAGACTTTAAACTTCTTCTGACATAAGCTCTTTTACTTTAGACTGTATCGTGTCTTCCACAGACGGACATCGCTAGAATGTCTTAGAATCGATCACTGATTAATAAAGTATTCTAGACCAGCGGTTACCAACCTTTTTGGCTCGCGTACCCCTAATTTTAAATTGTATCAGCCGCGTACCCCCTAACGACTTTTTGTGTTTTCGTTAAAAAATTCACATACAAATGTTAGAGTTATTTTTAGGGGAGATCAAACCAATGGTGGTATTTTGTTGGAAAAATGTTCGCTCCTTGGAGTGGTTCAATGCATCTGAAAACGCGAATTTTGAGCTGATTTTTCTGCAGAGCAAAAACGGCTGAAAATATTGCAAATCTGATTTCACCAGTCAATTCTACACCAAAAATTATAACAACTTGCGTTTTTTGAACTCTTACAAAAAGTTAAAAAAAACCCATCACAGGGGCTGGAAATATAATATTTTTATTTTTTTTTTAATACGAGGGCAGACCAATAATTCCGTGACTTTTCGAATGAAACACCCTCGTATATACAATAAAAGAACATTTTGAGCTTGAAAAAATGGTACCAAAATTTCCACTCTATCACAACCGGTCTCAAAAATGCCCAAAATCACGTTTTTTTGAAAACTTTTATAAAATTTTGGGAACCATATTCGGAATCAGCATCGAAAGGTTAATCGAAAACAAGTGGCCAGATCTTAAAATATCATCCAAAAATATCGCAAAAATGCTCTCTAAATTGCACAAAAATACGTTTTTTGTGAACTTTCACCTCAACTTTCTTAAAAACCTGACGTTATGGAAAACTTTGGAAGCCAGATGCGGAACCAGCATTGAAAGGTTAATCTTAAACGAATATCCAAATTACTAAAATTTTGCGTACCCCCACGGACAGTTTCGCGTACCCCCTGGTGGTACGCGTACCATAGGTTGGTAACCGCTGTTCTAGACCGATATTTTGTTGCGTTACACACGGAATGACAAAGTGAGTATACCCCATACTGTGGTTGGAGGGTATAAAAATGAAAAGGAGCATTTTGGGGGGGGGGGGGGGTGGACGGTGGGAACTGTTGGAGCACATCTCCCTTTTTGCGAAAAATGTTAACTAATTCTTATTATAGTTATACAATTTTATCATCGTTTAAAAATTTTTTTTATATCCACGCCCTTAAAAAGGGCGGGCCAAAAAACGGCATTTTCTAATCTTCTGTGCAGGACTTTGAACAGGACTTTGAACTTTTTCTACCATAAAAATGTTTCATTTGTTTAACAAAAATACAAAAAAAAAACAGTTAAACTTTTTTCAGAGGTTGGTTTAGTTCTTCAAAAATACAAAAAAAAAAAACAAATAAAAAAATATTTTTTTCAGAGTTAGGTTCAGTTCTTCAAGGGAGAAATTTTTCCACCTGGTCCGATTTTGCCCATTTACGAGCTTAACCTGCATAGGACCATAAGACATATTCGTGCCTAACTTTAGGAGGTTAGCTAATTTTTTTGGACTGCATCGAGCCATCTAGAGAAAGACGGACAGACGGACATTCATAAATTCCCCAGCAAAACTTAGATTACCAAATAAGGTATAAAATATGGTATAGGATCTCTTATTTTATACATTGCAGCATTGATGATTTTAACAGGCGATGAGACTCAAAGTAATGCATCCACATTATCACATAGAATACCAGTAAGGTATAAAATACGTCATAAATTTATAAAAAAGAATACGAGTAAGGTGTAAAATATATGATATTTTATAGGTTACGAGAAATGAAATAATATAGCATACCAGAAGATAATATATAAGGTGTTACGAGTAGTGAAAAAGTAATTTTGTATTAAATTTACTCACGTGATTGTAAGTGAGTGTAAGTAGATAAAATATGCTCATGAGTGTGTGTCGTTAGAAATTTCCTGTCGTGAGCCCATCTCTAGTTAAAACTTATGTATTTTTTTATAAAATAATTATTTTTTATGTTATTGTAATGCGTTATGCAATCAATTATAAATAATGCATTATTTCAAACTTTCAAATAATACATAATGTAACCAAATATAAGTCATCCATGATTTAATCTTTAGAAATAATAAATATGAAATACATTTTTTCCAATAATCATGCATTACGTAGCAAATTATTAGTAATGCATTATTTTTCACTTGAAAATAATACGTTGTGGAACAAATGTTTGGTAAGACATCCTAAAATAATGCTACAAATAAGGTATATACATTACCTGGTAATGTGTTATATAATCACTACCCATTACCAAAGTTTTGCTGGGTCATAAATTAAAATCAATCATGAATCAATTTTGATGCGATACAAATAGAATGACAAAGTGAAAACAATTTCTAGTCATTTCTTGTAAAAAAAAAATATTGGAGCAAAATTTTTTTTTGAGTTATTGAGAACAAAAATAAGTTCTTTAAACTTATTGTTTAGAAGGGAGGTCTCCCTAGCACCACCCCCTGATCTTCATAAAATCTCGGGATTTCTGGAAACGGGATTTTAGGACAACAAGCAGTATGTACATTAGCGTAACAAATTCTGGTTTTTTCGAATTTTAAAATGCTTGCCCCCAGAATTATGGGGATTTAGGATTTTACGGTGAAAGTAACAAAAAAAAATGTTGGACAAAAAACCAGTTGGCAACCAGCTTCTAAAGATTGCAATCTTAGTGCATTTAAAAAAAATAATATGTTTGTTTTCCAAAAAATTGACGCAAAAAAAAATACTTAAAAAATTTCCATTGAGTAATTTTGGTCCGGCGTTGCATCTTAAAGTTGGAATGGTGTGTACTTAAAATTTTTTTGGGACACGCTAATGTACATATATCAAATATTTGGTACGCCATTAGCAAACCATATACTATGTTAAATCATGGTACGTAGGGTATTAAAAATATGCATACTTTTTAATTTCTAATTTTATCAAAACTTATTTGCAATTTAAGGCAATATGCTAAATTTAGTTTTCAAATTAATAAAACTATTTAATTTTTTGACATTTAACATTCATACAACAATATTAAATACATTTTAAATTAATTAAAAATAATTGTTTAAATAAAAAAAATATATATTTATAGATATAAAATTGATTATACAGGAAGTTTATTGAGAACAAAAACTGAACTAGTTATAGGTGGATATAATTTAAGAAAGTTCATACTTTCCGTCAACCGCTTTATGAAACAATCAATGGCATAATATTATGAGATTTTTTTTTTTAATTTCTTGAAAGTAGAAAATTTTGGTACAAATTTTCCAAAAATCCAAAACTTTGGCTAAAATTAAGTTTAAATGAAATACTGCTTTAATTAAAGGGTCAAGAGAAAAAAGTTTTGATTTTTTTTTAAATCCTTGAACGAAAGAAAAAACCGTCATTTTTTGAAACTCTCGAAAACCATTTGACCGATTTTAAAAATTTTTTTGATATTTATTTTTAATTTTCAAAAAAAAATTATCACCGGGCGCTAAATGCTTATTTAATCCGATTGGCCTCAAATTCGTTCTACATAAGTTTTAGACCTAGGAGAATAAAAATTTGATCGGACATTCAAACGAAAGAAAAACTTTTTTGCCATACAAAAAATCCCTGTCTAAACTAGACATATGAACGATTTTGATTGCATTAAAAAGTTTTTTGTGTTGAAAAAAAAGTGTCAACAATTAGACAAAACCTGTGATCGATATAAATAAATTTATGCAAAAAACATGAAAGCACCTGTTAACACTTTAATGTTTCAAATAAAAAAATTTAACATAAAAAAACGGAAAATTATATAAAATTAACATAAATTCCAATTCAAGCGGTCTTTAAGCAAAAAAAAAATATAAAACAAACGAAATAGAAAACCTGTTGCTCAAAACGGCTGTTTAAATATTATTTAAAATAATATTATATGTTTATTTAATTTTGTTAAAAAAAAAGATGGAATGAAATGTTTGCTTATTTCAATATTAAACAATACCAGAAATTTTAACATACATAAACATAAATATAATAAAATAGTCAACACCATTTTCCGATATTATCGGGAAAAAGATAAATTAGAAACTCAGGACCCAAGTGAGCTGTCACAAACTTGCCAACTTTTATATAAAATTAACTGTCACTTTTATGAGGAAATGTCTCTACGCCGAATATACTTGTGACATGTCACTGTACCGAAACAAACCCCGGACCCGTTTTTAGTTCGACTAGTTCGAAAACTAAATTTCTTTATTCCAAAATGGAAAAATAAATTGTCAAAAAACAAAATTTTCGTGATTTTTTTCAAAATTTGTCAAAAAATTATTCGAAACTAATTTCTTTAAATTTTAAATGAATTTTAAAATTTTAAATAAAATCCTAAATTTTCCAATAAAATTTTAAAATTCCAATTCATCTTTTTCGAGTTACATAAGTTTATCTGAAAATGGTGTAGAATTTTATTAATTTCTAGATAAAATCGTTAATAATAATGTGAACTAGTTCAAGAGATCGTTTATAATAAAAAGCCGTTTTGGAAAATTTTCAAAAACTATAAAATTATTTAATAAAAATATACCTGTTTGAAAAAAACTAGAGTTTATTAAAATATTTATGAAAAAAAACGACTCGTATCATTTAAAAGACGAGCCCTCTGTTATAATTAAACATTCAAATGAAATGTTTAAATTATAAGTTTTTAAATAATTATGTTAAGGCCGACTAAAGTAAAAAAATGTCTCAGAATCTGAGAAATTTTCTATAGAAAAAATGTCTCAGAATCTGAGAAATTTTCTAAAGAAAAAATGTCTCAGAATCTGAGAAATTTTCAATAGAAAAAATGTCTCAGAATCTGAGAAATTTTCTATAGAAAAAATGTCTCAGAATCTGAGAAATTTTCTATAGAAAAAATGTCTCAGAATCTGAGAAATTTTCTATAGAAAAAATGTCTCAGAATCTGAGAAATTTTCTATAGAAAAAATGTCTCAGAATCTGAGAAATTTTCTATAGAAAAAATGTCTCAGAATCTGAGAAATTTTCTATAGAAAAAATGTCTTAGAATCTGAGAAATTTTCTTTAGAAAAAATGTTTCAGAATCTGAGAAATTTTCTATAGAAAAAATGTCTCAGAATCTGAGAAATTTTCTATAGAAAAAATGTCTCAGAATCTGAGAAATTTTCTATAGAAAAAATGTCTCAGAATCTGAGAAATTTTCTATAGAAAAAATGTCTTAGAATCTGAGAAATTTTCTATAGAAAAAATGTTTCAGAATCTGAGAAATTTTCTATAGAAAAAATGTCTCAGAATCTGAGAAATTTTCTATAGAAAAAATGTCTCAGAATCTGAGAAATTTTCTATAGAAAAAATGTCTCAGAATCTGAGAAATTTTCTAAAGAAAAAATGTCTCAGAATCTGAGAAATTTTCTGTAGAAAAAATGTCTCAGAATCTGAGAAATTTTTTATAGAAAAAATGTCTCAGAATCTGAGAATTTTTTTATAGAAAAAATGTCTCAGAATCTGAGAATTTTTTTATAGAAAAAATGTCTCAGAATCTGAGAATTTTTTTATAGAAAAAATGTCTCAGAATCTGAGAATTTTTTTATAGAAAAAATGTCTCAGAATCTGAGAATTTTTTTATAGAAAAAATGTCTCAGAATCTGAGAATTTTTTTATAGAAAAAATGTCTCAGAATCTGAGAATTTTTTTATAGAAAAAATGTCTCAGAATCTGAGAATTTTTTTATAGAAAAAATGTCTCAGAATCTGAGAATTTTTTTATAGAAAAAATGTCTCAGAATCTGAGAATTTTTTTATAGAAAAAATGTCTCAGAATCTGAGAATTTTTTTATAGAAAAAATGTCTCAGAATCTGAGAATTTTTTTATAGAAAAAATGTCTCAGAATCTGAGAATCTGAGAATTTTTTTATAGAAAAAATGTCTCAGAATCTGAGAATTTTTTTATAGAAAAAATGTCTCAGAATCTGAGAATTTTTTTATAGAAAAAATGTCTCAGAATCTGAAAATTTTTTTATAGAAAAAATGTATCAGAATCTGAGAATTTTTTTATAGAAAAAATGTCTCAGAATCTGAGAATTTTTTATAGAAAAAATGTCTCAGAATCTGAGAATTTTTTTATAGAAAAAATGTCTCAGAATCTGAGAATTTTTTTATAGAAAAAATGTCTCAGAATCTGAGAATTTTTTTATAGAAAAAATGTCTCAGAGTCTGAGAATTTTTTTATAGAAAAAATGTCTCAGAATCTGAGAATTTTTTTATAGAAAAAATGTCTCAGAATCTGAGAATTTTTTTATAGAAAAAATGTCTCAGAATCTGAGAATTTTTTTATACAAAAAATGTCTCAGAATCTGAGAATTTTTTTATAGAAAAAATGTCTCAGAATCTGAGAATTTTTTTATAGAAAAAATGTCTCAGAATCTGAGAATTTTTTTATAGAAAAAATGTCTCAGAATCTGAGAATTTTTTTATAGAAAAAATGTCTCAGAATCTGAGAATTTTTTTATAGAAAAAATGTCTCAGAATCTGAGAATTTTTTTATAGAAAAAATGTCTCAGAATCTGAGAATTTTTTTATAGAAAAAATGTCTCAGAATCTGAGAATTTTTTTATAGAAAAAATGTCTCAGAATCTGAGAATTTTTTTATAGAAAAAATGTCTCAGAATCTGAGAATTTTTTTATAGAAAAAATGTCTCAGAATCTGAGAATTTTTTTTTTAAAAAATGTCTCAGAATCTGAGAATTTTTTTATAGAAAAAATGTCTCAGAATCTGAGAATTTTTTTATAGAAAAAATGTCTCAGAATCCGAGAAATTTTCTATAGAAAAAATATCTCAGAATCTGAGAAATTTTCTATAGAAAAAATGTCTCAGAATCTGAGAAATTTTCTATAGAAAAAATGTCTCAGAATCTGAGAAATTTTCTATAGAAAAAATGTCTCAGAATCTGAGAAATTTTCTATAGAAAAAATTTCTCAGAATCTGAGAAATTTTCTATAGAAAAAATTTCTCAGAATCTGAGAAATTTTCTATAGAAAAAATGACTCAGAATCTGAGAAGTTTTCTATAGAAAAAATGTCTCAGAATCTGAGAAATTTTCTATAGAAAAAATGTCTCAGAATCTGGGAAATTTTCTATAGAAAAAATGTCTTCGAATCTGAGAAATTTTCTATAGAAAAAATGTCTTAGAATCTAAGAAATTTTCTATAGAAAAAATGTCTTAGAATCTAAGAAATTTTCTATAGAAAAAATGTCTCAGAATCTATGAATATTTCTATAGAAAAAATGTCTCAGAATCTGAGAAATTTTCTATAGAAAAAATGACTTAGAATCTGAGAAATTTTCTATAGAAAAAATGTCTCAGAATCTGACAATTTTTCTACAGAAAAAATGTACCAAAATCTGAGAATTTTTTTATAGAAAAAAATGTCTCAAAATCTGAAAAATTTTCTACAGAAAAAATTTGTCTCAGAATCTGAGAAATTTTCTATAGAAAAAATGTCTCAGAATCTGAGATATTTTCTATAGAAAAAATGTCTCAGAATCTGAGAATTTTTCTATAAAACAGTTGTCTCACAATCTAAGAATTTTTCTATAGAAAAAATTTCTCAGAATCTGAGAATTTTTCAAGTTAAAATCCCCATTTTGGAAACATATCCCCTTATCTGGCAACATTTTTCATAGCCACTGTATGCTGTTTTTTGTTTTGTTTTATTCTCTTTTCTCCCATATTTGTTTCAACATAAACAATTTTTTGTTATTTTCTATTTGGTTTTCGTTTTACTTACTTGCATTGAATCGGCACTGATTATTTCGCCACTAAAACGTTCAGCCAATTCTAATGATAATTTTGTTTTACCCGTACCAGTAGAACCCAAAATAACAATTAACGGCACTTTACGCAACATTATTTTATTGATTTATTTAATTAACACTATATTTTATGCACTTTTTCACTATATATTTTTAATTTTTATTAAAAAATCACACGAGTTAACTAAAAAAATGTGCTCGCACCCGAAGAAAAAAAACGCAACTACAAAATGTAAACAGAACCGGCTGTTTTTTCGTGACGTAGAGAAGAGAATTGCAAAGTAGTTTTTAGGGTGACCATGTGTTCCAAATAAAATAGGTTGAAAAGAAAAAGGAATATTCTGATTAGAATATGTATTGGGAAGTGCAAATATTCATGACATGCACATGCGAAAGCTACACGCAAAAAAAATCTGTGTCGAAGTGAGCAAAAATCTGGCATAATTTTACCAAAAATATGCTAAAACTACAACCGACGAAGTAGTTTTCGTAATTTAGCCAAAACGCTTATGTAAAAAATTTTGAAGTAAATGCTAATGCTATTTAAGCAAAAACTTGGTAAAATATACTAAAAGAAATATGGTGAAATATACCAATACGATTAGAAAAGGTGACTAAGAATAATGCTAAAAATTACCACATTTATGCTAAAATAAATTTTCTAGTAAATTTTTGTAAAAATTTGTATATTTATTGAATTTAAAATTTTCACAGAATAAATCCATATTAATATAATAAATGTTGTGTAGGATTTTATTTACCGCCGACCAACTGACCCTTTATGTACAATTTTCTCCAGTGACTGCTGCCTACACCCAAAAAAATAACTAGTGTTAAACAGTCTAATGTGACTTAGGTAAATTTTTTTTATATTGAGTTCAAGAAATTGCTCAAGTTTTAACTAAATTGTATATGACATTTATTTTGTAAAATAGCATTGTTTACAATATTAAATTTAACATACACAAACTTGAATCTTTTACCTAAGTTTTTTTTATAAATATAAATAAATTTAATTCGATAAAGTCGACATATTAATGCCACATTGTAAACAACACATTGATAACAAATTGTCTTTAATTTTTTATAAAATATATGTATGTATGAGGAACTAATTTATTTAATTAATTAAAAAGGTAAGCAAAAATAATTATTTTATATATTTGATAAACGTATATTAACCAAAATATTAACATTCAGTTGCAGACGGTGGTGGTTTATTCGAACATTTGCGGCATCCGCCACGCAACTTGTAAAAATACATTACTTGGCCATAAAAAACATAAAACAATTGGTCTCCGGTTCGCAGTGTTGGTTCAATAGTAGACACAAAAGCAGATCCAGAAAATGACTTGAGGTTTTTGATTGCAGATTCCGGTTAGTGATAATTCAGCATCTACAGAAAAAATTCTTTAGAAAAATAGTCTCACAATATGGTACTTTCTATAGAACAATTGTCTCAGAATATGAAAATTGTTCTAAAGAAAAACTGTCTTAGAATCTATGATTTTTTCTATTGAAAAATTGTATCAGAACCTGAGACTTTTTCTGTAGAAAAATTGTCACAGAATCTAAAATTTGTTCTGTAGAAAAATTGTGTCAGAATCTGAGTTTTTTTTCTATAGGAAAATTGTTTAAGAATTTACGACTTTTTTTATAGAAAAATTGTCTCAAAATGCAAGGCTTTTTCTATAGAAAAATTTCTCAGAAATAGAGAATTTTTCTATAGAAAAAAATTCTAAGAATTACAGAATTTTTCAATAGTAAATTTCTGAAAGACAATTTTTCTTTAGAAAATTTTTTGAAAGACAATTTTTTTATAAAAAAATTTTCAAGCAATATTTCCATAGAAAATATCTCTAAAAACAATTTTTGTATA
This sequence comes from Pegoplata infirma, assembly GCA_963921195.1. NCBI lineage: Eukaryota > Metazoa > Arthropoda > Insecta > Diptera > Anthomyiidae > Pegoplata > Pegoplata infirma. Next base: position 142,649,015 of record OY992540.1, on the reverse strand, counting down.
AAAATTTCTCAAGGACAATTTTTCTATAGAAAATTTCTGAAAGACAATTCTTCTATAGAAAATTTCTTACAGACAAGTTTTCTATAAAAATTTTTTTAAATACAATTTTTTATAAAAAATTTCTCATACAATTTTTCTATAGAAAATATGTATTAAGACAATTTTTCTCTAAAAATTTCTCAAAGTCAATTTTTCCATAGAAAATTTTTTAAAGACAATTTTTCTCTAGAAATGTCTGAAAGACAATTTTTCTACAGAAAATTTCTGAAAGACAATTTTTCTATAGATACTTTCTAAAAAAAAAAAACAAAAAAATATCTAAAGAAAAGTTGTTTTTACGAAATTTTTTACAGAATAATTTTCTATAGAAAAACTGTCTTTTCTATAGAAAAATTATCTTTAAGAAATTTTCTTTACAAAAATTGCCTTTGAAAAAGTTTCTATTAAAAATTGTCTTTCAAAAATTTTCTATAGAAAAAAATGCCTTTAAGACATTTTCTATAGAAAAATTGTATTTGAAAAATTTTCTATTTAAAAATGCCTTTAAGACATTTTCTATGGAAAAATTGTATTCGAAAAATTTTCTATTTAAAAATTGTCTTTGACAAAGTTTTTATAGAAAAATTGTCTTTAAGAAATTTTCTATAGAAAAATTGTCTTTCAGAAATTTTCTATAGAAAAATTGACTTTCAGAAATGTTCTATAGAAAAATTGTCCTTGAGAAATTTTCTATAAAAAATTTTTTATAAACAAATTGTCTTTGAGAAATTTTTTATGAAAATTTTTTAAAAAATTTTCTACAGAAAAATTTTCTTTTAGAAATTTTCTCTGAAAACCTGTCTTTTAGAAATTTTCTATAGAAAAATTTTCTTTCAGAAATTTTCTGTAAAAAAATTGTCTCTCAGAAATTTTTTTTTTTTTAGAAATTTTCTATAGAAAACCTGTCTTTTAGAAATTTTATATAGAAAAATTGTTTTTCAGAAATTTTCTGCAGAAAATTTGTCTCTCAGCAATTTTCTATAAAAAATTGTCTTTGAGAAAGTTTCTATAGAATTTTTTTTTTTTTTTTAAATTTCTATTAAAAAATTATCTTTGAGAAGTTTTCTATATAAAAATTATATTTGGGAAATTTTCTATAGAAAAATAATTTTTAAAAAATTTTCTATTGAAGAATTGTCTTTGAGAAATTTTCTGTAGAAAAATTGTCCTTGGGAATTGTCTTTGAGAATTTTTCTATGGAAAATTATTTTTCAAAAATATTCTCTAGAAAAATTTCTCTCAGAAATTTTCTATAGAAATATTGTCTAATAGTACATTCAGACTAGCCTCGAAACCCCGTTGAAAATACGTATTTTCATTTTGAAAACTTTACCGTTCACACTTGAAATTTTTGACACTTATTGCGTTTTCAAAATTCACCGAAGAAAATTTGCGATCAAACAAGCATTAAACTCACATATTATATATTTTTTTTAATTTCAGCTATTTTTTATGAAAATATTTAAATATTTTTAATTTTTTATTTTTGACACTTTCTTTAATTTATTTTCTTTTATGAAATTTAAAAGGTTTCGATCGTACATTCGTTGAAACCTCATAACAAAAAGGTTTAAATTTGTAGGGGAAAATACGTATTTTCAAATGAGGTTTGGCACGAAACCTCGTTATACGGGGTTTCGATGCCAATGTGAATGCACTATAAGAAATTTTCTATAGAATAATTGTCTTTGAGAATTTTCTATGAAAATTGCCTTTCAGAAGTATTCTATGGAAAAATTGTGTTTGAGAAAGTTTCCATAGAAAGATTGTCTTTCAGAAATTTTCTACAGAAAACCTGTCTTTCAGAAATTTTATATAGAAAAACTGTCTTTGAAAAAGTTTCTGTAGAAAAATTGTCTTTGAGAAATATTTTATAGAAAAATTGCCTTTGAGAAATATTCTATAGAAAAATTGTCTTTCAGAAACTTTCTATAAAAAATTTTCTATAGAAAAATTGTTGTTCAAAAATTTTCTATAGAAAAATTTACCTTTAAAATTTTTTTTAGAAAAATTGTCTTTCAGAAATTTTCTATAGAAAAATTGTCTTCCAGAAATTTTCTATCGAAAAATTTTCTATAGAAGAATTGTCTTTCAGAAAATTTCTACAGAAAAATTGCCTTTCAGAAATTTTCTATGAAAAATTATCTTTGTGAAATTTTCTATAGAAAAATTATCTTTTTTAATTGGTTTAAAACCAATTTTCTATAGAAAAATTGGTTTTAAAACATTTTCTATTAAAGAATTGTCTTTGAGGAATTTTCTGTAGAATAATTGTCTTTGGGAAATTTTCTATAGAAAAATTATCTTTAGAAAATTTTCTATTAAAGAATTATCTTTGAGAAATTTTTTATAAAAAAATTGTCTTTAAGAAATTTTTTATAGAATTTTTTTTTTTAAATTGGCTTGAAAAAGTTTTCTATAGAAAAATTGTCGTCAAAAACTTTCTATAGAAAAATTATCTTTCAGAAATTTTCTATAGAAAAATTGTAAACCAGAAATTTTCTATCGAAAAATTTTCTTTCAGAAATTTTCTATAGAAAAATTGGCGTTCAGAAAGTTTCTATAGAAAAACTGTCTTTCAGGAATTTGCTATAGAAGAATTGTCTTTGAGAAAATTTCTATAGAAAATTTTACTTTAAGAAATTTTCTATAGGAGTATTTTCTTTCAGAAATTTTCGGTAGAAAAATTATTTCTCAGAAATTTTTTATAAAAAAATTGTCTTTGGAAATTTTCTATAGAAAAATTGTCTATTAAAAATTTTCTATAGAAGAATTGTCTTTGAGAAATTTTTTAAAAAAATTGTCTGTTAAAAATTTTCTATAGTAAATCTGTCTTTTAGAAATTTTTTATAGAAAAATAGTCTTTCAGAAATTTTCTATAGAAGAATTGTCTTTCAGAAAGTTTCTATAGAAAAATTGTCTGTCAGGAATTTTCTAAAGAAGAATTGTCTTTTTATTTCTTTAGAAAAATTGTCTTTGAGAAAGTTTCTATAGAAAAAATTAGTTGTCACTGATCATGCTAAGTATGTATTTTAAGCTTGTTAGTATTTATATTTTATTATAAAATTGTCCTTTAAATTAAAAAAAATATTAAAAATAAATGTAATTAAAACTATTAAATCAACCTAAAAAAAATACGTTATTTGACCAATCAAACTGTACCATTTATTTAAATATAGTGGCTAAATAAACAAAATTAAATTTGAAATAATGCTTAAATGCATTTTGTAAGTTTACCTAAGTTGATTCGGGTAATATGCAAAGAAACTTTTCAAGTTGGATTCCTGCGAAAAATCTTAGGTAAATTATACCCTAAAATTAAATAATTTCACAATTGTTTTTTTTTGGGTGTACGCTTTTTCTTGAAGTAAAGGATCCGCTATAGCTTCACGAATTTATTTAAAAGCATCCTGTAAAAATAGAAAATTATTACAAAACATAAATTTTTAATTTCAAAAACTGGTAAACCCCATTGGTCTCTTGTTATGGAGGAACACTTACTTGGTCATTCCATTTGAAACTCTTCAAAACAGGTCTGGACTCCCCTGGCTCTGTGTTTTTAGGTTTTAATTTTATAGCTAAATGCAGGACTGGTGCCCACGCTCTTTATTGTAGTGAAGGATTCGCCATAGCTTCAAAAATTTATTTAGCAGTACCCTGTAAAAATAGAAAATTATTACCTATTTTTTAACTAAAAATCTATTAAACCTTATTGGTGTCTTCGGAATTGGGGTATACTCACTTAATCATTCCATTTGTAATTCATTGAAACAAACGTCTGGGACTCCATTGGTTTTGCTAAATGAATGGTGTTTTAAGTTATGACAGCAAACTTAACTTTAACATTTTTTTATCTTATATTTATAAATCTTTTAAAAAACTAATTAATTATTTTTATTTATTAATTTATTTTAATTTTATTTATCAATTTCCTTTTTACGTTTTTATAACACAAAAAATGAACGAAGCACGCACACAAAAATACAAAATGAATTTTGTTGTTGTTTTCTTTCGATAAATTTTTGTGCAAGTAATTTGCGTTATTGTGCAAGCTACTTGGTAATTTTACATAAAAAACTAATTATGTTACTTTAACATCGACAAGCATAATTTTAGCAAAAATTTGGTTAAAAAATTTTTTTGGTATAAAAAAGTTTTACCAAGTAGGATTGCTCAATCTTACACAGATTTTTTTTTGCGTGTATAAATTTAATAACATTTTATCAAACGTTTGCTAGTTTTATCTTAAAGTTGGTTAAATGACACTGTGCAACAAGAAAAATGAGCCTCAATGGCTTCAACGCCATATGAAAGTAGACCATCAAATGAACCAAATCACCAAAGGGTTTTGCAAAGTCAGTTCGCATTTCGTTTTTATAGCCCACTGAAGTTTTTATTTTTTTATCAAAGGCGTTTGGAAAACGTCAAAAATACTATAATAAGAACACATCTGAGCTTCAAAATATGATTTTAACCCTCTAGCTACCATTTTTAGGGGTCATTTTAGTCCTTTTTCAAAATCTAAACACAGAAGTCTAATAAAACGTCCATTTAGAGGGTTAAAATGTTTTAAAAATATTTTCCTTATAAAATTTCACTAGGGGTTGTCGAATGTTTAAAGTTTGTGCGACATGCGCAAAGTGCTCAAAAAGGGTCAAGTATAAATAATCAACAGGGACAGGACCTTCATGCACTAAAAAACTATGTTTTAGGCGCCTAAAATATGCACTAAAAACTCTTAAAATATGCACTAAAAATCGTAAAATATGCACTAAAAATCAAAAATATCCACTTGTTTTTTTTACTATTATTAAAAAAAAATAACATTTGAATTCAGTCTGGTATTGTAAGCTCAGATATACATATACAGGTGTATAAAATGTTATTAAAAAAAATAAAAATGATCTAAAAAAATTTAACAATTGCTTAATAAAAAAAAAATCATAAAAAAAAATTTAAATCGCTAAGCATACTAAACAAGCTAAAAAACTAAAATTTATACAAAATATGACCTTAAAATATGCATTTATAGCGAAATTATAGCAAAATATGTAAAAATATGCATTTTAAGCAAAATATGCAAAAATATGCACTAACAAATCGATGCCATTTTAAAGCAAATTCTTTGATTCGCAAAGATATTTTGGTAATGCTCTTCAATGACCAAAGGGGAAAAACATGCATTTGCATGAAAGTCCTCTCCTTGATAATCAATGTTTGTTATTTTTTTACCAAAGCAGTGCTAAAAAATATCGACAAAAAACAGTGCAAATATACTTTTGAGCTAAAAATTATGTTCTGAAGTGTTTTATAAAATTTTATGATGATTCTTTTCTTTGACCAAATTAACCCTCTAGCTCCCATTTTAAATGGTAATTTTTGTCCTTTTTAAAAGAAATACAAAAAAGTCTGTAAAAAAGACAGTTAAAAGGTTAAAATGTTTTACAAATATTTTCTGCATCAAATTTTTGCAAATAAACTTTTTTACATCGTGGAGGGTATTAATACATTCGACAAAGTCGAATTTAACTTTGTTACTTGTTTTTTTTTTATATTTCTGTCCAAAAAAATATTAAAAAAAAAAATTGAATACTTTAAAATTTTTAAGCATTTTCTATATGCTGGACGAACTTTCTGTCTTAGACATGCCTTAGTAGAATTTGATGCAGAAAATATTTGTAAAACATTTTAACCCTTTAACTGCCTTTTTTATAGACTTTTTTGTATTTCTTTTAAAAAAGGACAAAAATGACGCTTTAAAACGGGAGCTAGAGGGTTAATTTGGTCAAAGAAAAGAATTATCATAAAATTTTATAAAACAAATCAGAACATAATTTTTAGCTCAAAAGTATATTTGCCAACGTTAATCTTAAAACCAGCCTTCACCGTATTGTGGACCCCTTCTTCCTTGATCAGCATTATGATGTAAAGCGTGAAACAGACAAATGCTGGTGATCCTGTGGACAAATACATGTGGCTGCATGAAAACAAGTTAAGAATCAGATTCCGATATAATCTTTCTTTAAAAAAGTCTGAGATTCTTGGACAATTTTCCTGTAGAAAAATTCTATAGAAAAATATAGATTCGGCGACAATTTTTGTACAAAAATTGTCCCAGAATCTAAGACTTCATCTATAGAAAAGTTGTCTCAGAAACCGAGACTTTTTCTATAGAAAAATTTTCTTAGAATCTGAGACTTTTTCCCGACGACAACTTTTCTATAGATAATTTCTAAAAGATAATTTTATATAGAAAATTTCTAAATGACAATTTTTCTATAGAAAATTTTTGACAGACGATTTTTCTATAGAAAATTTTTGAAAGACAGTTTCTCTATAGAAACTTTCTAAAACAAAATTTTTGAAAGACAGTTTCTCTATAGAAACTTTCTAAAAGACAATTTTTCTAGCAGACAATTTTTCTATAGAAAATTTCTGAAAGAAGCTTTTTTATAGAACATTTTTTGAAAGACAATTTTTCTTTGAAAAATTTTCTGAAAGCCAAATTTTCTATAGAAAATTTCTAAAAAAAAACAAGTTGCTAAAAAAAATTGTCTCAGAAATTTTTTAAAGAATAATTATGTAACAAACATTGTCTCTGAGAAAGCTTCTATACAAAAATTTTCTCTGAGAAATTTTCTATAAAAAAAAAATCTCTTTGAGAAATTTTCTATAGAAAGTTGTCTTTGAGAAATTTTCTATAGAAAATTGTCTTTGAGAAAGTTTCTACAGAAAATTTGTCTTTAAAAAATTTTCTATAGAAGAACTGTCTTCCAGAAATTTTTTATAGAAAAATTGTCTTTGAGAAATTTTCTATATAAAAATTGTCTTAAAGAAATTTTCTATAGAAAAATTGTCTTTGAGAAATTTTCTATAGAAAATTATCTTTGAGAAATATTTTCTATGGAAAAACTGTCTTTTGGAAATTTTTTTATCGAAAAATTGTCTTTGAGAAAGGTTTTATAGAAAAATTGTCTTTCAGATATTTTCAATTGAATAATTGTCTTTCAGAAAATTTCTATCAAAAAATTGTCTTTTGGAAATTTTCTATAGAAGAATTGTCTTTCAGAAATTTTCTGTAGAAAAATTGTCTATCATAAATTTTCTATACAAAATTGTCTTTAAGAAATTTTCTATAGAAAAATTGTCTTTGAGAGAGTTTCTATAGGAGAATTGTCTTTGAGAAATTTTCTATAGAAAAGTTGTTCGTTAGAAATTTTCTATAGAAAACCTGTCTTTTAGGAATTTTCTATAAAAAATTTTCTTCCAGAAATTTTCTAAAGAAAAATTGTCTTTCAAAAATTTTCTATAGAAGATTTGTCTTTCAAAAAGTTTCTATAGAAAAATTGTCTATCAGAAATTTTCTATAGAAGAATTGTCTTTGAAAAATTTTCTATAGAAAAATTGTCTTTGAAAAAGTTTTTATAGAAAAACTGTCTTTCAGAAATTTTCTATAGAAAAATTGTCTTTAAAAAAATTTTATGGAAAAATTGTCTTTGAGAAATTTTTATGGAAAATTTGTCTTTGAGAAATTTTTTATGGAAAAATTGCCTTTCAGAAATTTTCTATAGAAAACCTGTCTTTCAGAAATTTTCTATAGAAAAATTGTCTTTAAGAAATTTTCTATAGAAAACCTGTCATTAAGAAAGTTTTTGTAGAAAAATTGTCTTTGAGAAATTTTCTGTGGAATAATTATCTTAAAAAAAATTTCTATTATAGAATTGTCTTTGCGACGTTTTCTGTAGAATAATTGTCTTTGGGAATTTTTCTATAGAAAAATAATGAAAAATTTTCAATTAAAGAATTATCTTTGAGAAATTTTCTATAGAAAAATTGTCTTTGAGAAATTTTCTATTAAAGAATCATTTTTGAGAAATTTTCTATAAAAAAAAATTGTCTTTCAGAAATTTTCTATAGAAAAATTATCTTTGGGAAATTTTCTATAGAAAAATTATTTTTACAAAAATTTTCAATAGAAAAATTATCTTAAAAAGTTTTTTGTTAATGAATTGTCTTTGAGAAGTTTTCTGTAGAATAATTGTCTTTGGGAATTTTTCTATACAAAAATAATCTTTGAAAAATTTTCTATTAAATAATTATATTTGAGAAATTTTCTATAGAAAAATTGTCTTTGAGAAATTTTCTATAGAATAATTGTCTTTGAAAATTGCTCTATGGAAAATTGTCTTTCAAAATCTTCTATAGAAAAATTTCTCTCAGAAATTTGTTATAAAAAAATTTTCTTTGAGAAATATGTATAGAAAAATTGTTTTTCAGAAATTTTCTATGGAAAAATTATCTTTGTTAAATTTTCTATAAAAAAATTATCTTTAAAAAATTTTCCATAAAAAATTATCTTTAAAAAATGTTGGGTTAAAAAATTGTCTTTGAGAAATTTTCTTTATAAAAATTGTCTTTGAAAAAGTTTCTATAGAAAATATCTTTTTGAAAAATTTTCTATAAAAAAATTGTCTTTAAAAAATTTTATATAGAAAAATTGTCGTTCAAAAATTTGCTATAAGTAAAAAAATTATCTTTGAGAAATTTTCTATACAAAAATTTTTTTCCAGAAATATTCTATCGATAAATTATCTTTCAGAAATTTTCTATAGAAGTATTGTTTTTCATAAAGTTTCTATAGAAAAATTGTCTTTCAGAAATTGTCTTTCAGAAATTTTCTATAGAAGAATTGTCTTTGAGAAAATTTCTTTAGAAAATTGTCTTTAAGAAATTTTCGATAGAAGAATTGTCTTTCAGAAATTTTCTGTAGAAAAATAGTCTCTCAGAAATTTTCTATAATAAAATTGTCCTTAGGAAATTTTCTATAGAAAAATTGTATTTGAGACAGTTTCTATAGAAGAATTGTCTTTGAGAAATTTTCTATAGAAAAATTGTCTGTTAGAAATTTTCTATAGGAAACCTGTCTTTCAGAAATTTTTTACAGAAAATATGTCTTCAAAAAAATTTCTATAGAAGAATTATCTTTAAAAAATTTTTTGTAGAAAAATTGTCTTTGAGAAAGCTTCTATAGAAATTTTTTCTTCCAGAAATTTTCTATAGAAGAATAGTCTTTCAAAAAGCTTCTATAGAAATATTGTCTATCAGAAATTTTCTATTCAAGAATTGTCTTTGAGAAATGTTCTATAGAAAAATTGTCTTTGACAAAGTTTCTATAGAAAAACTGTCGATGAGAAATTTTCTATAGAAAAATTTGGTTGTCACTGATCATGCTGAATAAAACGATTCTTATGTCTTTAAATCAAAAGTATTTTATGCTTATTAATATTTACCATTCACTATTACACTTTAATTATTTGGAACAAGTTAAGTGTAAATTATTGTGAAGCTTGTTCTCTGCAATCAAAGTTTCATAACATTTTGGTTCTCAGGATTAAAAAAAAAATAAATTAAGTGTCAAAAAAATTTAAAAATAATTATCAATTTATTTTTGCTAACCAACAAAAAACATGAAATTCTACTAAAATAGTAGGATAAAATCGTGAAAATCGTTGAAACAAAGGTAAGTAAATTAAATTTTCATTGTCTGGGTCGGATCAAATACTAATAATATTATGTTTTTTATGTTTGTTTGCAGAAAATCCATGTTGGGGAATCTCATTATTGTAAGGCCCAAAATGCGACATTGGAGGCAAAAAAGGATAAATGTGTGTTAAAAAATGTAAATATTCCCCTTTTTATATGATTGTATTTATCTTTGTTAAATAAATTAATGCAATTTAAAATATTTCTTTAATTCTCATTTCTGTTCCAAATTTCACTTCTAGAACCGATTCCGAGGAACAAAAATATGTTCTAATTTTGCTTACAAACACCTGTTGCTTTTGGGACAATCCCTTTGTAAAAAGAATCGGTGTTGCACAAGAATTAGAACAGGTTCTAGGGAAGTATAAGTTGTTCCACAATCGGTTCTTTGCAATCGAAAATTTTGCTGGGTATTGTTATAAAATTGTCCTTTTTATAAAAAAAAAAATTAATAAAAATAAATCTAATTAAAATTTATAATATTGAGCATTTTGTGTGGAAGGAAATATATAAAATTATTCAATCAACCTTAAAAAAATACGTTATTTTACCAATCAAACAGTACCATTTATTTAAATATAGTGGCTAAATAAAAAAAATTAAATTTGAAATAATGCTTAGTTGCATTTTGTAAGTTTACCTAAGTTGTTTCGGCTAAAAGCAAAGAAACTTTTCAAGTTGGATTCCTGCGAAAAACTTAGGTAAATTATACCCTAAAATTATGTGATTCCACAATTGTTTTTTTTTTTTTGGGTGTGCTGAAAAAAGTACGTCTGGAACAGGGGTAACTCATGAATAGTAGTGTCAGTAATAACGAAGTCGTTATCTACAGATGGCAATCTTTTTTTGGAAAGTATTTGGGAACGATTTGGGAATAACGAAAAAAACACATTAAAAAATTTTCAAATTATGAATGAATATTATTGTTGTGTCACTTTAAAATAAAAAAATACATAATAAAAAAAAAAAAAATGAATATAATTAAATCAAAACAACGAGCAAAATTAAACGAAAAATAAAAGGAAAACAAAATTTCCAGCTTTCCCAGATACCATCTGTAAAACTAACACCACCTTTAAACGTCAAAATTGACTCTTGCATGGTCTTTATACACTGCGAATCACATCAATAAGGAAACGAGTTTTTCACTTTTTAATCGAATATATCTTTGTAACAAATAAGCGGAAAAATATAAAAAAATGCAGTGATAGAGACCATTATCTAGCTAATAATGTCAAATAATAACAATAATCAAAAGACTGAAAGAAGTCCTTTAAAAAAATATTTTTTGGCAACTTATTAAAAATTACTAGTTTTTTATGAATCACTTGAATAAGGAATTTTGGAATACAGACCAAGTAGGAACTGAATTCAATTTGTTATGGATAGCAATTCCTAAAACAATAAAAACATAACAGTTTTGTTTCGAATTTCAATAAAAATGAGACTCACAACAGCTCTTAGCTCTTCCGAAAAGGAAAAAGTACTGACTTTAAAGTCCAAAGTGTTAAATGCCGTTGAAATCGCGAAAATAATAGTGAGGGCCAAACCTATTGAATGCAAATTATAACAACATTAAGAACTATGAAAAAAACAAGAATGGGCGAACTTAAATGGCAACAACAGAACGATATCGACCAACATTTTAAGAATTCCCTTGAATTCCACGTTGACAGGTTCCAAATTTCTCAAAGAAAGTGGTGATTTTGTGGGTATTTGTATAGTCCATCATGATTAAAAATTAAATGAGTTTATAGTCTGTTGGAAATTGCTAAAAAAGCCACCCCTTTATTCCAAACTTAAGAAGCATCTATGGTAACGTAAGGAACAGTGATGATGCTACAGTAGAATATCGCACCCCATACCATTAAAACACCTTCTATGATCTGTCTGCTAAGCAAACACTGTTTTTATTGTCTCAAATCACCGAAAACAATTGTATCCGTCTAATGCACCGGTATTATTTTTTTTTTCGTCGGAATAAATTACTTTAAAAAATTTCTGAGACCGTGTCATTGTATTCTTGGCGAGATTAAGGTGCTGCTTACTACGTTTGGCATTCAGCTATTACTTTTCGCATAATTTTCGACGAGCACTGATATCACTAGACTTTTAAACGCGACGGACCATACAAATACTCGCATTAACGCCACTTTCTTTGAGAATTTTGAAAGATGTCGGCGTAGAATTTGGGGGAATACTTAACATTTTTGTCGATATCGTTCTGTTTTTGCCATTTTAGTTCGCCCATTCATTTTTTTCCCATAGTTATGAATGTTATTTAGATAATTGCATACAGCAGTTTTTTCCCTCTCTATTATTTTCGCGATTTCAATGGCCTTTAACACTTTTACAGTACTTTTTCCTTTTCGGAAGAGCTAACAGCTTTGTGAGTCCCATTTTTATTGAAATTCGAAACAAAACTGTTTTGTTTTTATTGTTTGAGGGATTGCTATTCATTACAAATTGGATTCAGGTCCTACTTGGACTGTATTCCAAAATTCCTTATTCAAGTGATTCAAAAAAACTAGTGATTTTTTACACGTTGCGGGAAAATATTTTTTTAAAGCACTTTTTTCAGTCTTTTGATTATTGTTATTATTTGACATTATTGGCTAGATAATGGTCTTAATCAGTGCATTTTTTTATATTTTTCCGCTTATTCATTACAAAGATAAAATCGATTAAAAAGTGAAAAACTCGATTCCTTATTGATGTGATTCGCAGTGTATATTTAAGTTTGTGGTCTGGAAAGCCTAGCTCAAAAACACTGACATTTTTTGATTTCACCCATATAATTGCAACAGATAATACATTTTCTTTTTCATCTACTTTATTTTTAATAACCCATGGCCACTCTAACAAGTGTTCTCTTCTCACGTCACAAACAAAACAGCCGGTTATGTTTACATTTGCTAGTTCCGTTATTTTTCTTTGCGTGCGAGTACATTTTTATAGTAAAATTCTGTGTTTTTAAATAAAATTTTTAATTATATTGTGAAAAAGTGCATATACAAAAACAATAAAACTTTGTTGTGTAAAGTGTCGTTAATTGTTATTTTAAATACTTACCGGTACGGGTAAAACAAAATAATATAAAGAATTGCATGACCAGATGGACATATTGGTGGTGAAATAATCTGTGCCGGCTGATTAAATGCAAGTAAGTAAAATAAATGCAATAAGAAAAAAATAACAAACAATTGTTGAATGAAATATACAGTGAGCCACAAGAGAAAGTGTACGGGTCTATATAAGATGTAAATTGTTAAGGACAAAGTTAACAATTAAAGCCCTTATTAACAATCGACCTATTACCGCATAACCGTATATGCGCTTATCCTGACAGAAAAATACGGTGGGCCTACGTTGGCAAAGCGTTGAAAGCGGTACATCAAACGTTAGAAACACACCCGTTTTACAAATAATGCTGTATTGGACCAATACAGTACCGTTTTTACTATTAGGGTATACTGGGCAGGTACCCAGGGCCTCTGACCTAAGGGGGCCAAAAATGCCATTGTTCGTATAGAAAAAGTTTCGGATTCTGAAACATTTTTCGTACAGAAAAAGTCTCAGACTCTAAAACATTTTTCATATAGAAAAAGTCTCAGCTACTGAGACATTTTTCGTGAAGAGAAGTCTTAGATTCTGAGACATTTTTCGTATAGAAAAAACTAAGATTCGGTGACATTTTTTGTATAGATAAAAAGTCTCAGATTCTGAGACATTCTTTGTATTGAAAAAGTCTCAGATTCCGAGAATTTTTTGTATAGAAAGAGTCTCAGATTCTGAGACATTTTTGGTATCGAAAAAGTATCAGACTCTTAGACATTTTTCGTATAGAAACAGTCTTAGATTCTGAGACATTTTTGGTATAGAAAATATCTCAGACTCTTAGACATTTTTCGTATAGAACCAGTCTTAGATTTTGAGACATTTTTGGTATAGAAAGAGAGTAATATCGAGGGCGAATATTCTGAAAAAGTTGCTATCTTCTGTGTTATTACACTTCAGATAGCAAGTTTTGAATATTTGCCCTCGATATTCTGAAAAAGTTTTCCTATAGAGAAAGTCACAGATTCTGAGACATTTTTCGTATAGAAAAGTCTCAGATTCTGTGACGTATTCCGTATAGAAAAAGTCTCAGACTCTTCGATTCTGAGACATGTTTCGTTTAGAAAAAGTCTCAGATTCTGAATCATATTTTGATTAATAAAATTCTCAGATTCTGAGATATTTTTTGTATAGAAAAAGTATCAGATTCTGAGACGTTTTTCGAACAGAAAAAGATTTATATTCTGAGACATTTTTTGTATAGAAAAAGTCTCAGATTCTGAGACATTTTTGTAAAGAAAAAGTATTAGATTCTGAGAATTTTTCGTATAGAAAAAGTCTTAGAATCTGAGACATGTTTCGTATCGAATTATGAGACATTTTTCGTATAGAAAAAGTTTCAGATTCTAAGACTTTTTTCTTATAGAAAAAGTCTTAGATTCTGAGACTTTTTTCTTATAGAAAAAGTCTTAGATTCTGAAACTTTTTTCGTTTAGAAAAGTCTTGATTCTGAGACATTTTTCAGATAAAAAGTCTCAAACTCTGAGACATTCTTTGTATTGAAAAAGTCTTAGATTCCGAGACAGTTTGCGTATAGAAAAATCTCAGATTCTGAGACATTTTTGGTATAGAAAAAGTTTTAGATTCTGATACATTTTTGGTATAGTAAGAGTCTCAGATTCTGAGAAATTTTTCTTATAGAGAAAGTCTCAGATTCCGAGACATTTTTCGTATAGAAAAAGTCTCAGATTCTGAGACATTTTGCGTATAGAAAATGTTTTAGGCTCTTAGATATTTTTCGTATAGAAACAGTCTTAGATTCTGAGAAATATTTTGAAAGAAATAGTCGCAGATTCTGAGATATTTTTCGTAAAGAAAAACTAGATGCAGCTTTTGAAAAAGAAATAACGAGTTCATGCATGATATCTGTACACAGATGGGCGATGTCACACTTTTTGAATGATAAAGCATGAGGTTTCGACAAAGATACATACATGAATTTAATGCATTCTTATAACGCTTAATCAGCGCTATGCAGGTGTGCTTTAATGAGCGATGAAAAGACATGATTCTGCATCCTTACACCACTCTGTTGTTCTGGGTATAATGACTGTGCTGATGTTTGTAACTACCCGAAATATTGGTTCTAGACTCACTTTAAGTATACCGAAAGACTCAGAATAACTTTTTAAGTCATTCTAGCGATGTCCGTCCGTCTGTCTGTCTGTCCGTCCATCCATGTAAACGTTGTAAACACTATACAGGTCGCAATAATCAATCGATTTGGTTGAAATTTAAAACTTAAGCTTCGTTTCGCCTTAGGACGAATCCTATTGAAATTGAATCAAATCGGTCCATGTTTAGACCTATCCCCCATGCAAAGGTCCTCTTTAATTTGGTTCAAATGGCTCTAATAACCGTATTATATAAGGTATCCTTTTGAAATTTGGCAGGTAAACGTGTTTTGTATTCAATAATTATGATTCCGAATTTCAAAGGAATCGGACCAGTTCTTGTAGCCCACATACAAACCACCTTCCCTATATTCTCAAACTTCATAAAATAGAAAATATTTTATTAAAATTTTGTTTGTATGTTTTTAAATTATACTTTAATAACCTAATTATTATATTCGGACCATTTTTGGACGTAGGCCCCATATGAAAATTTCGCCCGATATTCAGTTAAAGCGGTTTATTGGCAATAAATAGCAGCTGCTTATATAACTCAAATTAGCTTATTTCACTCAATTCGATTGTTTATTACACTTATAAAAGATTTGACAAAAGTTGGATCCAATCGGTCCATATTTGAACTTGGGACCCTTTTTCACGGATACACTGGTGTAGGGTATTATATGGTCGGTCTTGACCGACTATAATTTTCTTACTTGTTTAAATTTGAGATTGGGCAGCTAAACAAAAAACAGGTAACACTTATTTTTCTCCCCTAATTCCCATATGCAAGTTTCCGGACAATATGTGGGTGCCATGTTAGTGATAGGGGGCAACGGCGCACTATGCTTCGACCCATGGACAAAAGTCAAAAAAAAATTTTTTGTCTCAAATTGTGTTTAAAAACAGATTTTTTGTAAGATAATAAGGTATCTCAAATAAATATTAACAAAAATATTTTTTCTGATTGCTTTTGCCACCACGAGAGGGCGCTAAACTCAGAGAATTTTAAGCAAAAATTACTTTACAGAAAAATGTTGAAACAGCTATCACAAAAATAATTCTCAAAAATCCATTTTTTAATAAAATGGTTCGAAATTTTGTTTTAAAGTACTTTGATATATTTGTAGTAAAGTTAAAATTTAGAATTTTGTATATATTTACAAAAAAAAATTTTTTTATTGCGCAGAAAAACAAGTTTTTTTTGTTGAAAATCCAAAAATAACTAAAGTTTGATGGAGTTTAAAAAAAAATATAAAAAAATAGATATTTTTTTTTTCTTTTTTTTTGTAAGTTTAAACTCTTATCTAACAGCGTATTCAAAAATTAGCGCCTATTTTTTACCACAAATTAGAAAAAAATGCGTTTTTTTAAAGGCCTAAATTCATGATTTTTACTCAAATATCAGGCATTTAGGAGTGGTTAATATCATTGTACAACACGATTTCATGTTTTAAATGGATAAAAAAGTAAAACAAATGTATATTAATAATAGATCGAAACCCCCGCAGAATTTTGAAAATTTAGCTCGGGTTTTTTTTATGGCCCACTTAAGTTTTTATTTTTTTCAAAGAAGTTTAGAATAAGTCAAAAAAAAAAAAAATTATTAAATTTAATTTTGAGCTAAGTGAGGTTAATAGATGTACAACGAAATTTGATGATGGTTCTTTTCTAAGAACATATTAACCCTCTATCTCCCATTTTTAGGGGTCACTTTAGTCCCTTTTCCAAATATCGTCGTAGAACACCACTTACACTTGCTTTTAAAGGGTTAACATGTTCTGCAATTTTTTTCTGCATAGAATTTCATTGTTAGTTGTAAAAGACCAAAAGTTCGTGAGATATAAGCAAAATACTTAAAAAAGTAAAATTGTTTATTATCATATATTGTTAAATTGTGATTCACCAAAGTCGTGTGAAATAATTCGACAAAAAATAAAACAAATGTACTCTGAGCTTAATACTGCTAATAGATATCTTCGGTAAAATTTGATGATTCTTTTTTCTTAAAATATATTAACCCTCTATCTCCCATTGTCAGGGGTCATTTCAGTCCCTTTTTAAAATATTCTTATAAAAAAACACTTAAACGTGCGTTTAAAGTGTTAAAACGTTCTACAAACATTGAATAGATATCTTTAATCATTCCAAACCCATTTAAAAAAAAGTAAAGACTTCAATGGGACATAAAAAGAACTCGAGCTAAATTTTCAAAACAATTCGTTTTTGGTTTACAAATGGTATACCTTCATTTTTTGTTTTGTCCAATTTAAGATACACTCTGTGACCTCAAATTTGTTGCACAGTGTATTCAAGTGAAGCTGTAAGTTATGTCAAATAACTCTTTAATTATAAATTATATTCAAGAAACATTAAAAAAGTATTTTAGTATTGCGCTTTAACCTTTAAACGCTCGTTATATTAAATTTTATAAAAATATTTGAAATAAGGACTAAAATGACCCCTTAAAATAGGAGATGGAGGGTTAATATGTTCTAACAAAAGCACCGCCATTAAATTTCACTGAAGACATCTTAAGACATTTTTTATCTCAGTAGTATTTTTAGTACATTTTTTCGACCTATTTCAGTCTACTTTGGTAAAAGCTATTTAACAATATATGATACTTTACAATTTTACTTTTTAAAGCATTTTGATTATATCGCACGATGTTTTGGTATTTGACAACCCCTAGTGAAATTTGATAATTAACATTTTTGTAGAACATTTTAACTATTAAAACGCTCATTTTAGTGTTGTTCTATGAGGATATATTAAGAAAGAACAAAAATGACCCCTAAAAATGGGAGATAGGGGGTTAATGCATTCTAAAAAAAGAACCGCCATAAAATTTTACTGTAGACATGTATAAACATTATGTAGCTCAGAAGTTGATTTAATACATCTCTTTGACTTTTTTTTAGACGACTGTAAAAATGGAAATAACTTATTTTTCAAAAAAGGATGTTTTTATATTTTCCATACTACTAATCCGATTTTGCCCATATTTGGCATTAATATATATCTAAGGAATATTAATTTGCTCACAAAGTTTTTTTACCATCGGACAATTTTCGTAGGTGTTATAGCGTTTTAAAGAAAAAGGATATATGGCAGGACCTTGAGTCCTTGCTCCGATTTAAGTGAAATTTTATACACACGTTGCAAGTAGCATCAACATGACCACTTTTTGTAATTTTTTGTGCATTATTGAAGCTAAAATTACATTTTTCAGTTTCAGGACACATGGGAGGTAGGCGTGTCCTTGCACCGATTTTTCCAAAAATTCGTATTTTTCTTAACTAATATATTTTATGTTAGTGTACCAAATCTCAAAAATATCTGACAACTCCTTCTAATTTTGTCCCTTCGTTACATGGGAACGAAGCACTGTGCGGCGTATGCAGGACTGTTTTTTCAGGGCCCAACAACAACAACAAAAAAATTTTTGTTGTTTTTTTCTTGAGATTTGTGTTTTCCAATACATATAAAAAAAATATTTTTTTGTTGTTGTTGTTGGGCCCCCCCTCTGTATACGCCGATGATAGGGGGTATATATAAGTTTGTCATTCCGTTTGTAACTTATCAAAATACCGGTCTGGTACCCCATAAAGTATATCGTCACCTAAAATGCAAAACGCCCTAACTAACATTTTATTAATTTTACAGGAGAAGCAAAAAACATGTTTAAAGAAAAAGTATAAAAGTGTTAATCACAAAATCTTCATATATTATTAAAAAAACACGGACAAATTGATTTCTGGTAAAAAAAAGTAATTATTTTTATTATTTGAAGAGTTATGTCAGTTACGCCCTTTTGTCTCGTATATTTCTGAAACAAAAAAAGCCCTAACTGCATCAAATATCAATTGACATACATTAGAGTGTCCCTTATTTTGGAAATGTTGAGACGGTACCCACTATTTTTTTTTTCCTTTTGACTTAAAAATAACTGAGGAAAAATTGTACGCCCCTACGACCACGCCTACCCTACGCGACGGGGCCTTAAAGAGCGGGGCCGCAAAAATAATTTTCCCATACAAACCAAAAATTTTTTTTTTGTATTTTTAATTTTTTTGTTATTAATTATTATATTTCTTGGTTAGCTTATTCACGACAAAAAATTTGATTTTGGTGGGATTAGGCTTTTAGCTCTAAAAAATTTTTCAAAAAAAAAAATTTTCAGCCGCAGGGGTCCTACGGTAAAAAATTTTTAAAAAATATTTTTTTTTTAGTTTTGACAAGCAACGGTTTTAGCTGCTATGTTGCTTTAAATGATGTATATTCATAAAAAAATATTTTTTGTATCTGTGACATCTTTATCGTGTTCTAAAAAAGGGTAAAAAATGCATTGTTATTTTTTTTTCGATACACGATAAAGATGTCACAGATATGAATAATATTTTTTTTTGAATATATATCATTAAAAACAACGTAACAACTAAAACCGTTGCTTGTCAAAACTAAAAAAAATATTTTTTAAAAATTTTTTAACGTAGGATCCCTGCGGCTAAAATTTTTTTTTTTTTTTTTTCGAAAAAGATAAAGATGTCACTGATATGAATAATATTTTTTTTTAATATATATCTTTAAAAGCAACATAACAACTAAAACAGTTGCTTGTAAAAACTAAAAAAAAATATTTTTTAAAAATTTTTTACCCTAGGACCCCAACGGCTCTAAATTTTTTTTGGCAAAAAATTTTTTAGAGCTGAAAGCCTTATCCCACCAAAAAAAAAAATTAAAAATCAAAAAAAAATTTTTTGGTTTGTATGGAAAAATGATTTTTAAGGCCCCGCTCTTTAAGGCCCCGTCGCGTAGGGAAGGCGTGGTCCTAGCGGCGTAAAATTTTTCCTGAGTTATTTTTAAGTCAAATGGAAAAAAATGAGCGGGTACCGTCTCAACATTTCCAACATTTCCAAAATAAGGGACACTCTAACATACATACAGTAGAACTGTAAAATTAATGTTTTGTTATTATTTTTTGGTTTTATTTATTTAAAGTTTATTTTTATTTAAATTATTATTAATATCACATTAGTTAATTAATTTTATTGATATTTTATGGGAAAAAAAAACAAATAATATATTTGATTAATTCAAGATAAAAATAGTTAATTTTGGGATATAGAATTATAAATGAGAATATTTATTAAAAATAGAAACTAATTTTCGAAGGGGATGTTGTCATAAAAATCATGACAATCTGCTGGCAGCAATGGTTTTAAATCTTGGAGATGCTGCCATTTTTTTTAGAAATTTTTAATATCTGCTCATGTAGTTGGGGCGGTGAAACTATTTTGATTTTATTTCGCTAAGACAAAAAAATGGGTATTTCAACCTTTGGTAAACAAGGGTTAATGATTTTATGAGTAAATATAATTAATTACTCTGCTTTTATGATTAAATAAAATTTTGCATTAATTACTTTCAGTAATTTTTTGTAATATAGTCAAATTTCGGTTTTTGACCACTTGGCCGTCGGTCAACATGTGTTAAAAACGTCCTGGACTAGTAACATTTGTAATACAGGTCAAATGGCACAATATTCAATTGAACTTTAGTTTTTTTCCCCCAAAATGTTGGTCAAAGCAAAAAAATAATCAATAATGGTTGAAAAAACGCATTTTCTTGAAAATCGCTAAAATTAAATCGCTACATGTGCTAAATGGAAAGAGCGAAAAATACCCAAAATTGAACATTGATTCTCCAAGATGTATTTAATAAAATTGAGCAATAAAACTTGGAGATTTTTAAGTTTATGGAAATAAAATTTTTAAAACCATGAAATTGTGTCTTTGGGCATGATCTTAAAAAAAGAACATTTTTTTTGACCTTACGTAGTAAAGGGTTACCTATGTTCGAAAAATCTATAAATTTTTAATTAAATACTTAGGGTCAATTGTTAAACAAAACCGGCTTCATAATGATTTATTTAATTTTTTTTTACATTTTTTTTTTTTTTTTTTTAAGTATATTTTGCTCCAGGGCCCGAACTTCAAGAGCCCGGTTCGACCTTAAGAACATTTTCGAAAATTTTAAAAAAATTTTAGTATAACTTTTTCATGAATCTTAATAAACTGAGGGGGCGTCCCGTGCAGAAATCCAACTTTTTGTTTTTAAGAACCACCCTATTGTACACACAAGCTGTTAGTTGGGGCTTTTTGCGTTTTACTTATAATTGATCATGTAGTTAGGGCGTTTTTCATTTTGTAAATAAAATTGTGATTTTTGATCCAAAGAGACTAAATTTTTTTTTGGACATGTATTTTGATGCAATACATCCGAATCAATAAAAAACACGATTTTGGATTTTGTGTTAGTTAGGGCCTTTTGCATTTTAGGTGACGATATATATTATTGATCAGTGATCGATTTTAAGACATTTTAGCGATGTCCGAATGTCTGTCTGTGGAAATGGTGATCACGGCCAAAATATTACACGGAGATAACTGAAACTTAACATATTTACTTTTAGTTGCCCCGAAAATTTTGGTGTTGCATTTGAGCGATATCGGTTCAGTGATTCAAAAGTTAAATGTAAGCCACCTCAAAAATTTTTGTAAATTCAACATAACCTAAAATCACGAACTGATTTAATAGGGCTGCTGGTTGACATATTAAACACCGAATGGTATTTAAACAAGTACTAACATATTTTTGACAAAAAAAGAAAAAATCGCGAATTTTATTTTTACCAAAAAATTTTTTTTGCGAAAATTTTTTTTCAAAACTTTTTTTTTCTCAAAAGTAATTTCCTTTAAAATATAGCTTTTTCAATAATCTTTTTTAACTTGTGGAGGGTATCAATAGATTCGGCAAGGCAGAATTTGACTGTTTTACTTGATTTTTTTCAATTATTTTCTCAAAACCTCAAGTGGCACGGATTAAAGTTCTTTGATTTTCCTAAAATTTTTTTGAACAATAATTTTTAAGCCCGGTTACACAAAAAATATTTTAGAAATCAAAAGTTTAATTTTTAAGTGTCACTCTAATGTAACAGTAACAACTAAAATTAAATAACAATACCCAATCCTAAGATAAACCGATATTAAAATAGATTTAATTTTTTTGGCATAAATTAAATATTTGAACTAGAGATGCCTACAAGAGATGTGCATAGAGATTGGGCGAGATTCACGTAATTCACGCGTGATAACGGGTAAGTGTGACTTAAACTCTATTTTACTCACATGATTGTGGGTGAAAACAAAATTGCGTGAGTGATTGTGCGTGAGACGATATTTTTACGTGAGTTTGCGTAATTTATTCCCTCTTCATATTACCTTTCGTCCCTTAAAAGGCCAAACAAAAAACTGTACAATTTGTCAAAACTTGAAATTTTGTCAGATTTTGAAAATTTAAATTTGAAAAAAAAATGTTTAAAAAAGTTTCGTGATAGTGAGTCAACGTGAGTGAAGAACGTGTGAGAGCACATAAGTGTGCGTTGTCTTAAATTTACTCACGTGATTGTGAGTGAGGGTGAGTAAAAAAAATAAGCTCATGAGTGAGTGTGCGTGAATAAAAAAATGCTTGTCGTGAGTGCGAGGCAAAAGTCACTCACATACCCATCTCTTATTTAAACAATAAATTTTTAAACACACGTGTAACCAAATAATTGAATAGTTTCTAAAACTGCGATCCAAATCTTCAGGTGGTGGTGCTGTTGCTATTGAATTTTGCATTGCATGAATAGGAAACCTTTTTTTTTTATTACAATTTCTTTATAAAATAAAACACCCCATTATTGGTAAGGAAATATAAAAATTTACAAAAGGACCTTTTGAAAAAAAAAAAAAATAAAACAAATAATAAGAAAGGGTGCTTCAAACACATGGCAGCCAACAAAAACGCTGATTTCAGTTTGATTTTTTGCTAATCATGCATGTTTGAGCATGTCTTTTCGTGTTAGCCAAGGAAGTGATTTTTTATGTTTTTAGAATTGATATACAATTGTTTTGCTTCTTTTTTGTTTGTTTTATAAATACATCCTTGTTTTATAATTTTTATTAAAAACGCATTTAGAATATTAAAACTATTTATGGGATAAAAAAAATAAAATCAGGGGACAGTAAAGTTGATGCGTCATCAAATTGTTGGAGATTCTTTTTTTTTTGTGGAAATATTACAAAAAAATGTTAATAACCGGAAAAAGGAATTACAGTTTAAAAAAATTATTGAAACTCAAAATGTTTCATGAAAGAATTTCTTTTGAAATAATTTCAAAAAGATTTTTTTTACTCAAAATATTTTTCTTAAAGAAAACTCAGGACACATTTTTTCTAAACATACAAAAAGTCTTTCAATCTAAGAATTTCTCTATAAAGAAAAAAATGTTTTAGAATCTACGAATTTTTCTATACGGAAAAATGTCTCAGAATCTGAAAATTTTTTTATATAGAAAAAATGTCTCAGAATCTGAGTTCGAGAATTTTTTATACAGAAAAAATGTCAGAATCTGAGAATTTTTCTATGCAGAAAAAATGTCTCAGAATCTGAGAAATTTTCTATACAGAGTAAATGTCTCAGAATCTGAGAAATTTTCTATACAAAAAAAATGTCTCAGAATCTAAGAATTTTTCTATACGAAAGAAAAACTTTTCAATGTGGAAAAAAATTCTGATAATTTTACTATGAGGAACAAATGTCTCAGAATCTAAACCTTTCTGAAAAATTAAGAATTTTTCTATTTGAAAAAATATCTATAAGGTCTACGAGTTTTTTAAAATCAGTGACTTTTCTATATAGAAAAATGTCTCAAAATATGAGAATTTTTCTACAAGAAAAAACTTGTCTCAGAATCTGTGAATTTTTCTATACGAAAGTAATGTCTCAGAATCTGAGATTTTTTCTATACACAAAAAATATCTCAAAATCTGTAAATTTTTAAATACGCAAAAGAATCTCTGAATATGAGTATTTTTTTATGCGGAAAAAAGTCTCAGAATCTGGAAATTGCTCGATACGGAAAAAATGTATCAGAATCGAAGAATTTTTCTATAGGAAAAAAATGTCTAAGCATCTAAAAATCTCTACAGAAAAATATCTCAGAGTCTAAAAATTTTTCTATGCGGAAAAAAATGTCTCAGAATCTAAGAATTTTTTGATGCGTGAAAATATCCGAGTAAAAATGTTTAGATATATTTATATACATATATCACATCTTCTCCGAGATTTGGAAGATCAGTATTGATCCGAGTAAGATCAGTACTGATCCGAAATTTGAAAGATCAGTACTGATCCGAAAAATGGATCGCTAGGATTGGATCAGTTTTAATCGGACGGATACAATGTCATCCGAAAAATGGGTTTATATAATTAGATAAACCCATTTTTCGGATGAAATTGTATCCGTCCGATTAAAACTGATCTAATCTTAGCGATCCATTTTTCGGATCAGTACTGATCCTTCACATTTTTACTTGGGTAACAACAGTATCTCAGATTTTTTAAGCGCAAATATTGTCTCACAAACTTTTTCTCTACGAAAAAATGTCCCAGAATCTGAGAATTTTTCTATACGATAAAAATGTCTCGGGATCTGAGAATTTTTCTATGCGTAGAAAATTTCTCAGAATCTAAAAATTTTTCTATACGGATAAATTTTGCAGAATTTGAAAAATACGAAAAAAAATGTCTCAGAATCTAAAAATTTTCTTATACACAAAAAATCTTTCAGAAATTTAGAATTTTTTATACACAAAAATTTCTCATAATCTGAGAATTTTTCTATGTATTTAGAAAAAATGTGTCAAAATCTGAGGATTTCTCTATAAGCAAACCAATTTCTCAGAATCTAAGAATTTTTCTATGCGGAAAAAATATTTCAGATTTAGAAAATTTGTCTTTATAGAAAAAATGTCTCATAATCTGTAAATTTATCTATGCGGAAAAAATATCTTAGAATTTGATAATTTTTCTACATGAAAAAAAATGTCTCAGACTCTGAAAGTTTCTTTATACGGAAAAATTGTCTCAGTATCTTAAAATTTTTCCATTTGAAAAAAACCTAAGAATTTTTCTCAGAATCTTAGAATTTTTTTTGAGGGTGCTGTGGCTTAGTGGTTAGCGCGTTGGACTACTAGCCAGCAAGCCTGGGTTCGATTCCCGGCTCAGGCAGAACAAAATTTTTTTCAGATATTTATTAGTTTCTATTTATAACTAATATCTATCGCAGCACCCTCCTTCGTTGATAAATAGCACTAAAAACGTCAACGAAGTAAAATAATAAAATAATGACTATTAAACACAGCTTCAAAAATAATTCGCCAGATCAATAACAGATGGCGATGCAACAACTGTACTCAAAATTATCAACACGCGCAATTACAGTGTTGTCATACTGAAGCCCTTCTATCTTTCAAATCTTTCATCTCTCTTCTATCCCCTTTCCGAAAGAAACATCACGGTTATAGTAGTAATTGATAGGCAGCATTGCCTGAGTGTTGTTTCTTTTTTTAAAAAAAAAAAAAAAAAGTGGTTTACGAAAACCCTTAATATTGCGTATCTCGAATATGCTAGGGTTGCCATGAGAAACGGAAGTGGGAAAATATCGGAATCAGAGACTTTTTCTTTACAAAAGATTGTCTTGGAATCTGCAAATTTTTCTACACTCGTACGAAAAATGTTTTAGAATCTGAAACTTTTTTTATACGAAAAAATGTGTCAGAATCAAGGCTTTTTCTGTACGGAAAAATGTTTTAGAATCTGAGATTTCTTCTTCACGTATATCAGAATTTTTAAAACGGAAAATGTTTTAGATTCGGAAAATTATTCCATTCGGAACAAATGTCTCAGAATTTGAGAATTTTACTTTTCACTCAAAATAAAACCTCATCAGAAAAATCTGCTAAAAATACACCCCATACGAGAAAATCTGCTATGACAACAGAAAAATCTGCAAATTTCGACTGAAAAATCTGCTTATTTTAGCAGATAGATCTGCATTGTGTTCACGTCGCACAAACTTTCAAACTTTGACAACCCCTAGTGAAATTTCATGAGGAAAATAATATCTGTAGAACATTTTAACCCTTTAAATGTACGTTTTATTAGACTTCTGTATTTAGTGTTTGCAAAAGAGCTAAAATGACCCCTTAAAATGGCAGTTAGAGGGTTAATATGTTCTAAGAAAATAACCGCCATGCAAGACATCAAACCATATTTTAAAACTCATATTATAGTTTTTTTTGACGTTTTATAAACGCATTTGATAAAAAAATTATTAATTTCAGTGGGCAAATGCAAAACCATTTGGTGGTTTATGCTTTTTGATGGTCTACTTTCATATGGCATTGAGGCTCATTTTTCTTGTTGCACAGTGTAATCTGAGAATTTTTCTACATGAAAAAAATTTCTCAGAATTTGAGAATTTTTTTATACGAAAAAAATGTCTTAGAATCTGAGAATTTTTCTATACTGTAATATACGGAAAAACGTTTAAGAATCTGAGAGTTTTTGTATACAGAAAAAATTTCTCAGAAACTGAGAATTCTTCTATACGAAAAAATTTCTCTAAATATGAGACTTTTTCTAAATAGAAAAATGTCTCTGATTCTGAGACTTTTTCTATAGTTTCAAAATCTGACAATTTTTCTAAACCAAAAAATGTCTCAGAATCAGAGAATTTGTCTTTACAGAAGAATGGCCTAGAATCTGAGAACTTTTCTATACGAACATTTTTCTATGCGGAAAAAATGTTTTATTAGGATGGAAAAAATGTTTCAGAATCAGAAAAATTTTCTAAACGAAAAGAATGTCTCAGAATCTGAGAATTTTTCTATATGGATAAAATGTCTCAGAATCAGAGAATTTGTATACGGAAAAATGTCTTAGAATCTGAGACTTTTTTATAACGGAAATCTACAACTTTCCCAGAATCTGCAACTTTCTCAGAACATTTGACCTTTTCAGAATCTGAAATTTTTTCTGTACGAAAATTTTTCAGAACCTTAGACTTTTTCTATGCGGAAAAATTGGTCTTACAATCTGAGAAGTTTTCTATATGGAAAAATGTCTCATAATCCAAAAAAAATTTTTATTAGGCAAAAATGTCTCAGAATATGAGAATTTTTCTCTATGGAAAAAATGTTTCAGAATCAGAAAAATTTTCTAAACGGAAAGAATGTCTCAGAATCTGAGAATTTTTCTATAAGGAAAAAATGTCTCAGAAACAAAGAATTTGTCTACGGAAAAATGTCTTAGAATCTGAGACTTTTTTTATACCGAAAATCTGCAACTTTCTCAGAATCTGGGACTTTTTGGAAAAATGTCTTAGAATCAGAGACTTTTTTTGTACCAAAAATCTGCATCTTTCTAAGAACATGAAATTTTTTCCGTACGAAAATTTGTCTGAACCTTAGACTTTTTTTATGCGGAAAAATTGTCTCAGAATCTTAAAAGTTTTCTTTACGGAAAAAATGTCTCAGAATCTGAAAGTTTTTCTATACGGAAAAAATGTCTTAGAATCTGAGAATTTTTCTTTACAGAAAAAAGGTCGAAGAATAAGAAAATTTGTATTTACGGAAAAATGTTTTAGGGTCTGAAACTTTTACGATACCGAAAATCTGCAACTTTCTAAGACTATGTGTCTTTCTCAAAACATTGACTTTTTCTGAATCTGAAATTTTTTCTATACTAAAATTTCTCTATGCGGAAAAAATTTCTCAGAATCCGAGAATTTTTCTATACGAAAAAAAATTATCGGAATCTGAGAATTTTTCTATACAGTATGTCTTAAAATCTGAAAGAATTTCTTTCTATACGCAAAAAATAATGCCTCAGAATCTGAGAATTTTTCTAAAAATTTCTTAGAATCTGCGGAAAAAATGTTTCAGAATCTGAAAGACTTTCTATACGCAAAAAAATAATGCCTCAGATTCTGAGAATTTTTCTAAAAATTTCTTAGAATTTTTATTAAACAATAAAAATTGTTTTATTCGACCTTTAAAATATTATATTTTGAGGATGTTTATTCTGGCTCAAGGACATTATTTTCTTTACTAATTAAAACCATGATATTCTCATAGCATAATTTTCAAGAAAATTATTTTTTTGTTTTGTTACATAAATAAATTTATAACAAAAAAATAATTTTCTTGAAAATTATGCTATGAGAATATCATGGTTTTAATTAGTAAAGAAAATAATGACCTCGAGCCAGAATAAACATCCTCAAAATATAATTTCTTAGAATCTGCGAAAAAAGCGTTTCAGAATCTGAAAATTTTTCTATGCACTAGAAATGTTTCAGAATCTAAGAATATTTCTATACGGAAAAAAATGAGAATCTGAAAATTTTTTATACAGAAAAAACTCCTCAGAATCTAATAATTTTTCTATACCAAAAAAAGGTCTCTAAATCTGAGAATTTTTCTAACGCAAAAAAAAAAACGTCTCAGAATCTAAGATTTTTTTCTATTCGGAAAAGTCTCAAAACCTGAGAATTTCTTAGAATCTGAGATTTTTATAATACTGAAAAACGTTTCGGAATCTTAAACTTTTTCAGTACTGAAAACAGGTCTCAGAGTCGAAGATTTTTTCTTTACAGAAAAATGTCTCAGAATCTGAGTCTTTCAATACCTAAAATCTGGAACTTTCTTAGAATCTGTGAATTTCTCAGAACATGTAACTTTCTCAGAATCTGAAACTTTTTCTACACTAAAAAAAAAACTTGTAAAATTACAAGAAGAACTTGTTTCTTTTTTTTTTGCTACCTCCTGTTTGTCAAAAAATTCTTAGTAATTTTACAAGCTTTTTACCAACAATTTTGTAATTTTACAAGGTTTTTATACCCTCCACTTACAATTAGTGATAGAGGGTATATATAAGTTTGTCATTCCGTATATATATATTCATGACGCCCGATCGATTTAAAGACATTCTAGCGATGTCCGTCTGTCTGTCTGTGGAAAATGCTGTCGCGGACAAAATATTGCACAGAGATGACTGAAACTTAACATATTTATTGGAAGTTCTTCCGAGAAGTTTGGTATTGCATTTGAGCGATATCGGTTCAGCGGTTCAAAAGTTATGAACGAAAATGTAAGCACACCTCAAAAATTTCAGTACATTCAACATAACCTAAAAATACAAAATGCTTTAATTCGGCTTCTGGTTGACATATGTGAACATAATTGAACACCAAATGGTTTTTAAACAGGTACGAACATATTTTTTGACAAAAAAAAAAAAAAAAATCGCGGATTTTTTTTTACCAAAATTTTTTTCGCGGAAATTTTTTTTTCAAAAATTATTTTTTTTCAAAAGTAATTTCCTTTTAAATAAAGTTTTTTGCAATAATCTTTTTGAAACTGTGGAGGGTATCACTACATTCGGCAAAGCCGAATTTAACTTTTTTACTTGTTACCAATAAAATTGTAAATTTACAAATTCACTAGGAGGTTCGTAATTTTACTAGATTTTTTGCTACCTCCTATTTGACGAGAATTTTTAGTAATTGTACAAATTTTTTACCAATAATTTTGTTATTTTACAAGCTTTTTACCAATAAAATTGTTAATTTACAGTTTTTTCTAAATTAACAAGTTTATTGGTAAATTTACTGGATTTTTTTTTTTTTGTAAAACTACACTGGAAATTTGTAAAATTACAAAAAAAAAATTGTAAAATTACAAAAAAAAAAGTAAATTTCGATCCAAATTTGTTTGTTAAAAAACAAGGAAAACTGTCTAATATTGGTAATATGGGATTACGAGACTTTTCCTTGTAATTTGACAAAGTTTTGTGTGTATGCGGAAAAATTTCTTCAGAATCTAAGAATTTTTCTATATGAAAAAAGTGTCTCAAAATCTGAGAATTTTCCTATACGGAAAAATTTCTCAGATTCTAAGAGGCATTAATTTTTTTTTTTAAAGGCAACCCTAAAATCATACAAAAAAATCTAAATATTTTCCTTAAAGAAATTACACCCCTTTATTTATCCTTTGGAGAAAAAAAAATCTAAGATCATCTGAATAGAAACAATAAAATTGATAAGGATCGCGAATGGGATATTACAAATAAAAAAAGCGAAAACAAGATCAGAACAATTGTCAAATTTCAATGCCTAAAGGGATGTTTTGAAGAAAAAAAAACGAAAAATGTAACAATAATTAAACAATTGCGCTTTTTTGTTTGATTAACAAAAAAATAATAACAATAAAACAAGGATTGATAAATAAGATCCTTTCAAATATTATGTTTAGAAAACAGACTTGAATGTTTCACCGTAAAATTATTGTTAATGACGATGATGACGATAAACATGATGAGGGTCAATTACAAAAAGAACATGCTCTAATTAAATTGTATTCAAAAATAAATTAACAACGATTTACAAAAAACGGAATTTCAAAAGAAAAATAAAATCTTTCAAAATAAACCGTCTTGTAACAAAAAAACAAAACCCATAAAAGCAGATCAAGATTTCTATTACGTTTTAGTTTGATTTTTTTTAAGTTCTGA
This sequence comes from Pegoplata infirma, assembly GCA_963921195.1. Classification (NCBI taxonomy): domain Eukaryota; kingdom Metazoa; phylum Arthropoda; class Insecta; order Diptera; family Anthomyiidae; genus Pegoplata; species Pegoplata infirma. The sequence continues at coordinate 142,618,737 of OY992540.1, read as the reverse complement.
TAATTTTCCGTGTTTAAATAGAAGTATTAATTACAATTTCAAATATTTAGATCTTCTGATAAAATCACGGCTTTAGATATTTTGTTAAACTCTTATGAAATTTCACACCTGCTACTTTTTTTTTGAATGCTCTAATTTTAAGGTTTTCTGCGTGTCTGTCTTTTTTTGAAGTGTTTTAAATCCTTTATTTATTTAAAGGATTAGCAAGTTAAATGTACCTTTTTTTCGTGTACTTTTTTTTTGTTTTGTTTTTAGTTCTTAACAAATTGTAAATGCTTAATCTATTTGTATGATCATGTTTTTGGGTGCCAAAAGTAGGAATTATAACAGCTTCATGTTAAATATTGTATTTTTTTTTAAATTGAAAGAGTTGCCTTATTAAGGTGGCTCTTTTTTTAAAACTTTTCTTTGATAACGTTTTTATAACCGGGCAAAGTGGTGCACTTATAAGGGCGGTGTCCCATGGTGCCATAATGCGGCTTTAAGTATATGCAGTACCGTTTTAACCATTAGATCAAACTGGTCATGTGCCCAGGGCCCCGATAAGTCAATAATAAGTGATTACACAATAAATGGTGCTTAGTTTTTTATGACTTCATTCCGCTTTACACAAATTTTTAAGTGCATACAAAGCTTCGTATAGATTTTTATACCCTACACCACTCTGTGGTACATGGTATAATGAGTTTGTGCTAATGTTTGTAAATACCCGAAATATTGGTCCTAGACCCAATCTTAAGTATACCGATCGACTCAGAATATCTTTTTAAGTCATTCTAGCGATGTCCGTCAGTCCGTCCGTCCGTCTGGCTGTCCGTCCGTCCATGTAAACGCTGTAAACACGATACAGGTCGCAATTATTTATCGATTTGCCTAAAATGTTAAACTTATTCCCTAAGGACGAAGCCTATTGAAATTTGAGATTTCGGAATCGGTCTATGTTTAGACCTAGCCCCCATACAAAAGGGGCTCAATTTTTGGCTTAAATGACTCTAATAGCCGTATTATACTAGATATCCTTTCGAAATTTGGCAGGTAAACCTGTTTTGTATTCAGTAACAACCATTTCGAATTTCAAAGAAATCGGACCAGTTCTTCTTGTAGCCCCCATAAAAACCATCTTCCCAAAATTCAAATAAATCTCTCAAATTTCATGAACATTGAAAATATTTTATTAAAATTTTGTTTGTGTGTGTTTAACGCGTGCTTTAATAATAATTATTATTAGGTTATAACCTAATCAAATCTGATTATAATCGGACTACTTTTGGTCCAAGGCCAAATATAAAAATTTCGCCCGATATTCAGTTAAAGCGGTTTATTGGCAACAAAGTATATAAGTTTGTCATTCCGCTTGTAACACATCGAAATATTGGTCTAGGACCCCATAAAGTTTATATATTCATGATCCTCGATCGATTTTAAGTCGATCTAGCGATGTCCGTCCGTCCTTCCGTCTGTCTGTCTGTCCGTCCGTAGAAAACACGTTAACTTTTGAAAGACTTCACAGAGGCTACGGAAGTTTGGCATATATGTTGGTCATTTACCTGGTCAGGTTGGTATTGCAATCCAGCCAAATCGGTCCAGTGGTTCAAAAGTTATGAGCAAAAGAGTAAATTTCGGCAAGGGTTTTTCGCGAATTTACGAGATAAAAAACACGATAGCTTTCGAAAGACAATAATGAGACTACTGAAGCTTGGCATGTATCTTTGCGGTTGCCCAGGTCGGTTTGGTATTGAATTTCAGCTCAATCAGTCCAGTGGTTCAAAAGTTATAAGCAAAACCCTGACTTTCAGATTGGTTTCATCTTAAATGCCACGTGTTAAACAAGTTTTAAAAGCATTGGTGGTAACTAAGCAATGCTTTTCAAACTTGTTTAGTTTTTAAACTTGTTTAGTTTAAAAAGCATTGGTAACTTAAAAATTACACTCAAAAAAAATTTTACACACGAAAAAAATTTTACACTCGAAAAAAATTTTACACTCAAAAAAATTTTTACACTTAAAAAAAAAATTTAGTTTTTTTACAAAAATGTCAATATTTTGTGTACATACGTACGTGCATTCACTCAGAAATATTTTTACAGTAAAAAAAAAACTACACTCGAAAAAAAGTTTTACACTCAAAAAAAAAAAATTAGTAGTTTTTATTTTAAATGACAAAAAAACGTTTTTTAAAATAAAATATTTTCAAAATAAAATATTTTCAAAATAAAATATTTTTAAAATAAAATATTTCTAATCAAAATTGTTAATTTTTTTCACGTTAAAATGTACTGCCCTTTAAAAAAAAGCATTGTGGAGGGTATTCATAGATTCGGCAAAATCGAATTTAACTTTTCTACTTGTTGTTATTTCAAATATCAAGTAATTGAAATTAAATCACGTTCTCAAAATCGTAATGTTAATTTAATTTAAATTTGATTGCAGTATTTGTCCAACAAATGTTTGTCGTAAATTTAACCAAACACTTGAGCGCCCAATCACGTCGTCAAACATCGCCAAACATTAAGGTCGTAATCGTTTTATGCAAAAATCGAGTTCCTTATTTGTACGCAATATCCGTAAATGAAAGTTACGCATTCTGCGTTCGAAAGCCGCATTTTTGGTTTTTTAAATATATTTTAAACACTTAAATTTAAAATTAAGTTTGAAGGAAAAAACCTCTACATAATCAATATATTAAAATCAATTTATTAATATTTTTAGTTTTACTTTAATCATATCAATATTTGAGTGTCAAATAAATATTTCATTAAATAAGGTCTGATTTGATAGATGGTACTTAAGGGTTAACCTACACTTAAGTTTCAGATTTTACTGTTTTTTGAAACCAACATTAAATTTTCAAGTTCTTATGCACGCAAAGAAGAAACTAGAGTTTGGTAATCGTGAGTGAATTTTATCATAAATATGAGTGGAGTAATTATAATATGATCCATTATCTGTTATCATTATCTGTGTTCGGTAATGTACAGACCATTCTCTAAACCCCTGCTTAATAGATGCTTTCTTCCAGAGCAGGCTACCAGATGAGGATTCCATATAGCGATGAATCACCGATATATAGAACCAGTGAATCACCAATATGAGCAGCTCTGTTATAGCACCCTGCATAAGGTCCCTAAGTGTTGGTGGGTACTTTCCTCTTGCCGCTATCGAAACTTTAACACCATACTTCACTACGGTGCAGCCAAATAATTCCAATGACAGCAGCGCTGACTTCAGTCCCATTTTATTATGATTGTCACTTTTATGTTGGATCTCCGCAGGCTCGTGCTTCCAAATACACCCTAATTTAATCTCCCCTTGAAAATACTTCTAAATGTTCCTAATTACTTAAATAATCTTGCACTTAAGTGTATTCAAAACTTAAGTTATCACTGTAAACCCAAGTCTCAATTTTGTATCAAGTAGATACTTAGGTACTCAACTATAGTTTCTTAATATAATTTCATATCATTTTCAAGTAGTAAGTTGTATATTACCAAATTCTTTAAAATGTTCTTAGTTATTTGATTTAATTTATACAACAACTTTAAATATAAGAATAATTATCTTATCTCATTTCGTTTAATATAAAGTACAAGTATAAACGAGGGTAGATCTGAATAAACGATAATGTTTCCGATCGTTAATTGTGACCAAATGAGGCACGTGTATTGTTCAGAGTTTTCCAGGTTAGGTTGTAAGTGGATGCTGACGTTTTACGTCAACACACGTAGACTCTGTGGTACGTAGTAATACCACGAAACTGTAATAGGTGTCCCTAATAGTCCCTGCCGTTAAACCACTTTGAACACCTTATGATACTCTTAAGATATTGAATTTTGACATCTGACAAATCAGAAAGATCTTGCAGCTCCCAAATCCCAGCGAAGCAAGTCTTTGACCAGAGAGTGCCGGGCAATGGCAGATAAAGTGTTCTGTAGTTTCCAACTCCACCTTATCCATGCAACTCCGGCAAAAGTCATTTGACGGCTCATTTAACTGCTGTGCGTGCTTCCCTATAAGACAGTCACCGGTAATTATAGAAACCACCGTCGAAATCTCTCTTCTTGAAAACGATGTCAGCTCACTTGTGTGCTTCCAATGAAAGCTTAATCTGTCGTGTAGTCTCACGTTCACCCATGTGCACATCTCTAATTAGTCTCCGTAGCGGAACAAAGCCGTAGATTTTGCTTGCAAGTTTCTAGAGGCATACCAATACATTACAATTCTGTTGGAATCTGTAAGGTAGTTCCCAGTCTTGCAAGCTTATCGGATTTGGAATTCCCTGGAATGTCTCTGTGCCCAGGGACCAATATTTGTCGTATGTCAAACTGCTTGGCCATCTCATTTAAAGACCTGTGGCGGTTAAGGACAGATCTTGTTTTTCAGAAACATGGACTCAAGAGACTTGACCGCGGCTTGACTGTCAGAATAGAAGTTGACTGCGGTTGTACCCAAGATATTGCAACTCAACCAGTCAGCCAGTTTCTTTTTTGCCAGCATCTCTGCCTGCTAAACACTGCAATGATCTGGCAATCTTCGAGCCAGGCTTAATCCAAGCTCTTCCGAAAAAACTCCAAAGCCCACTTGTTCGTGCAGCCTTGATCCATCTGTGTAAAAATTTATGGTGGCTCCACTTCCCGGAATGTCCCCCATCCAAGACTCCCTATGGTAACACAGTGGTAAAGTGGCGCTCAAAAAGGCTCATAGAGGGAGCACAGTCCACATTTTGTGGTACTGTTATCTTCTTCAATATCGCGCTATGTCCAAAATCGCTGCTCCTCCATAGCAGCGTGCTATTAAGTCGAATTGCCGACGTAGCCGCATACTGCCTACCTAATATGTCCAATGGTATCAGGTGAAGAGGATTTCTAATGCAGCCGTAGGCGTAATACGAAGAGCACCAGTGATACACATCGACGCCATTCTCTGTACCTTTGTGATAAGGACACAGTTCGCTTTTGTTTCTAAATCAGGCCACCAGAAAATGATTCCATACAGCAGCATTGGACGCACCACTGCTGTATAGATCCAATGAACGACTTGATGGCTAAAACCCCATCGTTTTCCAATGGCCCTTTTACAGGAATATAAAGCAATGGTTGCTTTTCTCACCCGTTCCTCAATATAATAATAATAATAATAATAATAATAATAATAATAATAATAATAATAATAATAATAATAATAATAATAATTTGATCCAATGATCAGTTTTTATTTATTTTTCCAATTTTTATTTACAACTCATTTTAAATAATTTTAACCTAACCGAGAACTGGTAACAATGACCGTCGTCTCGTTGTAGCGAAATCGACCAAGGGTTTTGGTGGGAATCGAACCCACGACCCCCTGTTTCATTGGCTAGCACGCTACCAACTAGCCTACAGGGCCCCCGTTCCTCAATATTACGCCTGAAATTCAACCTCATATCCTGAAATACTCCAAGATACTTGGCTCTATCTGAGATGGTGATTTCAGTGCCGTCCAGAGAAATATCATCAAAAGCAGGAATCTTATTTTTCCTTGTAAACAAAACAAGCTCTGTTTTACTTGGATTAACTCCTAGACAACAGTCTCTTGCCCATTTAGACAGATCTTTCAGAGATCCCTAAAGAATGTCCCTCAATGTTAGCAGATGCTTCCCCTTTACCGCTATCGCGACATCGTCAGCATATGCGACAACATGACAACCACGTTCTTTTAGATATAGCAGCATTGAATTCAGTGCCACGTGCCAAAGAAGCGGCGAAAGAGCACCTCCCTGTGGTGTGCCCCTATTGACAAATCGAGATATGACGAACGCTCACAATTCAGACGTTATACGTCTATTGGCAAGAAGGTTTTCCCACGCTTTACTCCCAGACCAGACAATGCCAAAATTATCGAGTCTGGGATGACATTATTAAAAGCCCCCTCTATATCAAGAAAGGCCACCAAAGTGTACTCCTTTACCGAAAGTGATCTCTCGATGTTACCAACGACCTCATAAAGTGCTAATTCCGTTGATCTACCATTTCGAATGTATGTTGCCTAGTCGAAAGCAACCTCGGGTCAATCACTCTACGTAAATATGAGTCTATCATTTGTTCCAATGTCTTTAACAAATAAGAAGACAGACTAACTGGTCTGAAATCCTTCGAAACTGTTAGGGAATTTTTTCCAGCCTTCGGGATAAAAACGGTTCTGGTACGACCAGGCTATTCATGCTGTGTAGAGATTATACAGTTAAGGGGTTATAATCCAGAGGATTTATAGGGCCTACAGATTTAAATCGCCTAGATTAATGTTGACATATTTATTATTTTCGAAGCAATTTAAGATGCTTGGACGTCAGAACGTTTCAAACTTTAAAACGTCATGGAGTTGCCCGGAAAATGCGAGTTTAGAAGGTGATCCAGCGACTCACCACTGGAGGATCCTTCAGGTATCCCAAAGGGCAAGGAGAAGAAGCCAGAACCTTGCGCAACCATAGCTAAAGCGCGACCTTGAAACCTTTTTTAACGCGACACTTTCCACGTATATACTAACCAGGGAGTCTTGGATGCGGGGGGTTGTATATTCTCTATATTTTTTTTCACAGATGTATCGAAGCTACACAAACAAGTGGGATCTGAAGTTTATTCCGAAGAGCTTGGGTGGAGCCTGGGTCGAAGATTGTCTGATCATTGCAGTGTTTACCAGACAGATATGCTGGCAATAAAGACAGCTACTAGTCTGGTTGAGTTGAAATGTGTTGTCTAATGAGATGGCCAAGCACTTTGACATATGACTCATGTGGATTCCCGGGCATAAAGCCATCCCATTGAATTGCAAAGCCGATAAGCTTGCCAGACTGGAAATTACGTTACAGGGTCCAACGGAATTGCAATGTGTTGGTATACCTCTAGAAACTTTCAAGCCAAATATACGGCTTTGCTTCGCGACGGAGACTAATCAGAGATGGAAACATGGAGGGACGTGTGCAACTACACGACAGATTTGGCATTTTCCTCAAGAAGAGCACAAGTGAGCTGATACCGCTTCCAAGAGGGGAAATTTTGACGTTAGTTGCTGTAATTACTCAACACTGATTATCAAGTTGCCTCAATGAGGAGCAGGTGGGAAATATCAAACACTTTATCTGCCATTGCCCGGCACTTTATGGTCAGAGACTTGCTTCACTGGAATATAGGGAGCTGCCAATATTTCTATTTTGTCGGATGTAAAAATTCAATATCTTAGGAGTTTCATAAGGAGCTCAAATCATTACCATCCCGTATACAGGTCTTTGGAGCAAATTAGTTTCGCTGGCGGCTTGCACTTCTTGAGCAAGATTGTCCATCCACTTTCTCTTCATTTAACCTTTTTGTTGAGATTATTGTGTTGCCGTTGGAAGTTTTCCTTACGATTTTGAGATTTTTTAATAAGTTCATCCATTTCAGCAGCACTCTAAGTATTCACTTTCCATTATTACGATCCTCCAACGAATCAATAGAGTTTGATACCTCTCCCTCATTGATAAGCTTCAGCGACCTCACGAAATCTTAAAATATCACAGACTTTAAGGTGAATCTAAAAATAGATTGAAAATTAACAAAACTACATACATGAATTGAAAATAGGTTACTTAGATGCCCTCCAACAAGAATTTTGATCGTGTTAAATACAAATTCTTTATTGAAAACAAGATTTTTATTTTTGAAACTTATAATTTTGTATATTGTAACTAATTTAGATTATAGACCATGAAATTAAGTTGATTATAAAATAATTATGCAAATTCATTTTGTGCAGAAAAAAAAAAACACTTACTACATGTTCTCACATGATAAATTAAATTGAAAGAAATTTAATATGAACTGCTGTCAAAAAAATTCATAATGGATCTACGGCGACTTTTAAATGGCATACATATGATGCGAGGGGTATTGTTTTTGCATCGGAAATTTGTGGTCCTTTTATTTACAAATGAATAAAATTTCAGTAAATATTTCCAAAGAGAATTTGTAGTTGTCAATCTGGCCTTATTCGTGTGAAAGATTCAATTGTTAAATTATGAGGATTTCAATGGGGACAAATCTTGTTTCACGACTTACTTCTTCCTTGTGTTGAATATCGATAGATTTAAATCAACTGTTTTTGAAATTTTAATCTCGATTACTTTAATATCCCTAGTAAAAATGTGAAGGATCAGTACTGATCCGAAAAATGGATCGCTAAGATTAGATCAGTTTTAATCGGACTGATACAATTTCATACGAAAAATGGGTTTATCTAATTATATAAACCCATTTTTCGGATGACATTGTGTCCGATCAGTACTGATCTTTCAAATCTCGGACCAGTACTGATTTCCTCGGATTAGCACTGATCTTTCAAATCTTGGATAAGATGTGATATATAAGAATATATCTAAACATTTTTACTCAGGACATTATATATGATTTATCTAAAGTTTTTAAAAACTATTTCATATTATTGTGACTTTTCATGGGGTTAATGGGACTTTCCATAAAAAAGGTTGGCAACTCTGGAATATATAAGTTCTCGTTTAATCAGGCGCTGTTATATATTAGTTCATATGTTTAATTTATTACATTTTTATGGTAAAGTTGGCAACCCTGAAAATATAAATTTTAGTAACTTTGAACATTAAACTTTGCCATAGCGAAGAAATCACATATTTGATTAGGATTTAAGATAGACCGCTTTAAAAATATATTTTATACGCTTAAAATATGTAATTCTTATTATAATAATGACGGGGCAACTCTGTTAAATAATAAAGAATTCATCGCAATCAATGGTAAAAGACGCCACCGTGAACAAACCCTTTAAACGCTAAAATGATTCTCTATATCGACTTGAATTCGATCGAGAATGACGAATTCATATATACACTTTATGAAGTTTTAGATCTATATTTCAATGTGTTACAAACGTTATGACCAACTTATGTATATCCTCTCCTACTAATTGTAAGTGAAGGCGGTGTTGCCAGAATCTTTTTTTTTGTTGCCCCGAGATATATCGCTAATTATTCTTAATAATCCCCAAAATATAAAAATATGTTTTTTTCTGAAACTTTTTCTGAAGGAAAAATGTCTCAGAATCTGAGACTTTTTTATAGGAAACATTTCTCAGAAACTAACACTTTCTATAGGAAAAATGTCTCAGAATCTGAGACTTTTTCTATAAGAAAAAAATTAAGAAAAATGTCTCAGAATCTGAGACTTTTTCTATAAGAAAAATGTCTCAGAATCTGAGACTTTTTCTATAAGAAAAATGTCTCAGAATCTGAGAATTTTTCTATAAAAAAAATGTCTCTGAATCTGAGACTTTTTCTATAAGAAAAATGTCTCAGAATCTGAGACTTTTTCTATAAGAAAAATGTCTCAGAATCTGAGACTTTTTCTATAAGAAAAATGTCTCAGAATCTGAGACTTTTTCTATAAGAAAAATGTCTCAGAATCTGAGACTTTTTCTATAAGAAAAATGTCTCAGAATCTGAGACTTTTTCTATAAGAAAAATGTCTCAGAATCTGAGACTTTTTCTATAAGAAAAATGTCTCAGAATCTGAGACTTTTTCTATAAGAAAAATGTCTCAGAATCTGAGACTTTTTCTATAAGAAAAATGTCTCAGAATTTGAGACTTTTTCTATAGAAAAAATGTCTCAGAATCTCAGACTTTTTCTATAGGAAAAATGTCTAAGAATGTGTAGGAAAATGTCTCAGAATCTGAAACATATCCCAAAAAAATCCTAGATTGTTTCTTCTAGAAATTCCCAAGTCTGGCAGCCTTTGAGTGGTGGTTACAAAAAAACATTAAAAACGCCAAACGACTTTAAAAACCCCCCTTTATTTAAAGTAGTTTATATAAGCAGCTAAAGCAAGTGTTATAAAATGCTACAAAATTTATGATTGTAAATAAAAAGGAGTTTTTCTTTTTTTTTAAAACAAAAGATGTTTGGGTTGTTGCTAAAGAAAAACCTTCGTGAAGAATTTACATGCAACAATGTTGCCTTTTAAACATGCAGCAGAATGTGTCGTCTACTTCTTCTACTACTTCTTCACTTTTAACCAAGAGACGTTGAGAATTCGTGACTTTGTGGCTAAATTTATGAACATAATTTATTTATTATTATTACCGTATGTAAGATACCAGAGTACGAAAGTACATACTTTAAGTAAATAAAATGTTATAACCAGGGACAGGAGCTTCAAGCACTGAAAAATTACGTTTAAAGCGCATAAATATGCAATAAACATCTTTTAATATGCACTAAAAACTATAAAAATATGCACTAAAAATTATAAAAATACTCGATTTTTGTGTTTATATAAAGAAACGTCTCTTTGCATTACAATTTTTTTTGAGTTTTTAAAAAAAAAAATTGAAAAAAATTGGGTCCTGTTGGGCAGCAAATTAAGGATGATTCAATAAAAGTTGTTGGAAAATGGAAAAGATAGGCTCAAACCATAATTTTATACTAAATATGAGCCAAAAACATGCATTTACAACAAAATATGCAAAAATATGCATTTTTAGAAAAATATGCATTCTTAGTAAATATGCAAAAATATGCATTTTTAGTAAAATATGCAAAAATTTGCACTAACGAATCGATTTTAAAGCAAGTTTTTTGATTCGCAAAAATGGTTTAGACTAATAGGGGAAAACATGCATTTGCATGAAAGTCTTTTCGTGGGTTATAACCCGAGACAGGAACTGTATGCACTAAAAAACTATGTTTTAGAAGCCTAAAAATTGACTAAAAATCTTGAATTGTGCACTAAAAACTACAAAGATATGCACTAACAAGTAAAAGTGTTAAGTTCGGCTGTGCCGAATCTTTTATACCCACCAACATGCAAAAAAATAAAAAATAATTGAAGGGCCGTTTTTTTTTTGGGGGGGGGGGGGGTCGGTAGTGGTAATTGGGGGCAAATTTTCTCTCGAATATGTGTTTAAAAATTCATTCTTATGCTTTTTGTACTAAAGAAATACAAGTTTATCATTATTTACAAAAAAAAAATTGTTTATTCCACGGCCATAAAAGGGGGCGGCCCAAAAAAAACGAAATTTTATAATTCTTTGGGTCCAAATACCAGAATTTGAACTTCTTGTAGCATAAAAATGTTGCATTTGTTAAACAAAAACACAAAAAATCATGTAAAAATACGGTGTATTTCTGAGATTGGTTTAGTTTTTCAAGGGGGAAATTTTTCCCCCTGGTCCGATTTTGCTGATTTACGAACTTAACCTGCCTATTAACATAACACATATTCGTGCCAAATGTCGGGAGTCTAGCTCTTTTATTTTGGACTGTATCGTGTTAACTACATACGGACAGACGGACGGACAGACGGACGGACATCGCTAGAATGTCTTAGAATCGATCACTGATCACAAATATATATACTTTATTGGGTCCTAGACCGGTATTTTGATGCGCTACACACGGAATGACAAAGTGAGTATACCCCCATACTGTAGTTAGAGGGTATAAAAAATGTAAAAATAAGCTAAAACTAAAATTTTATACAAAATATGATCTTAAAATATGCATTTATACAACAATACTAGCAGAATATGCAAAAAATACATTATTTTCCGTTAGTCTTAAAACAGCATAAGCTAAATATTTTTTCCAATCAAAGAATTTGCTTTGCATATTTTTGCATATTATGCTAATAATGCATATTTTTGCATGTTCTGCTAGTATTCTGCTATAAATGCATATTATTGGGTCATATTTTATATTAAATTTTAGTTTTAGCTTATTTTTTTCCATTTTCTACGAACTTTGTTGTAAACATCGTTAATTTGCCTGTTGGGCAGACCGATTTGTCAAACCGAAATGATTTTTTTTTAAAATAATAAACTAAGTCCAAATTCAGACAGAGCAATTTTAATTGCCGCAATTCTGATTTTATAGTGTATCGGAGAGAGAGGGAAGAATCTTATCTCTCTCTCTGATACACTAAAAAATCAGAATTGCCGCAATTAAAATTGCCCAATGTAAATTCGGTCTAACAAAGTAAAAAATTATTAACATTTTTTTTTCAAAAATGTAAAAATTATAAATTTTTTAAATTTTTAGTGCATATTTTTATAGTTTATAGTGCATATTTTAGGATTTTTAGTGCATAGTTTAGGCGCTTAAAACATAGTTTGTTAGTGCATAAAGGTCCTCTCCCTGGTTATAAACTTATGAAGACTTTTTTACAGTTTATTTAATAATCATTTTTAATTTGGTGGCTGTTAAAAGGATAAAAAAAGAAATTGCAAAAAAAAAATTTAAATGAGGAGTCATCAATGGTAGAGGAAATTTAAATTTATAACGGTTTAAATGGAAATTAAATTTAAAAATTTTTGCAAAATTATGAAAACCGAAGTTGGGGTTAATGTTATAAAACGATTGAATTTGTTTGGTTAGAAGAAGTCATGAAAGGGGGGGGGGGGGCTGTGGAGGAAATAGTTAGCAAATAATTAGTGGTTTATGGGGAAACATTTAACCTTTAATTAATTTAATTGGTCCTACACGACCTATCCCATTCGACTGGTATTTTTCTGTATGGCAAATTTTTTTTTCTCCGATTTTCAAAGTGCGGGCATTTTTCATTCTACTAGGCCTAGGATAATCAAATAAAATTAACCGGCGGCGCCCGGCGGTCAAAGTTTGGAATTTTTGAAAAATTAAAAAAAAAAAAAAAATACACATTGTACTTGTTAATTTTGATGCGCTGAGCACAAATATCAAACAAATTTTAAAATCGATCGAATGGTTTTCCAGATATCGCTGTTTGAAATTTGCAAAAAATGGCTGTTATTTCCTACACTCAAAAAAAGTGAACTAAAATCTTGGAAAATTAACTTAATTTTAAGAAAAAGAGTGAATGATTTGGCTCCAAAGATTTTTTTTCTTGGTTTTAGTTTATAATTTTCCCAAAAATAAGGAAAAAAAAGTTAATTAATTTTAAGCCAATTTTAACTAGAAAATGGGAAAAATTATATTACACTTTAGTTCATTCACATTTTAAAACTGGATTGGGTCTAGACCCTGGACCCATGGGTTCGGACCGGTCCAGCCCCTTGTTAACTCAAGACCCCGGTCCTTTAAGGGTCCCCATAGATTGTGACCCAAAATTTGTGTCCGTTTTGCTCTAACTTGCTTAGTTTTTGAGATACGGTAATATGGGGTCTGATAGGGTCTTGAGAATCTTAAAAACTGGATATCTCAAAAACTATTAATCGGAGGGCTTTCGGGTATTTTGCGGAAGTGTTCTACGAGTCAAGAGCTACAAAAATGCCGTTAGACTTTTCTCGTATTGGCAGTATTTACCGAGATATGTGCATATATAAAATCTCGGGAATTTTAAATTTTAGATCTTAATTTAGGGTCTTGAGACCCCGACAGATATGCAGAGCAAGGCTATTCCATATTTTTCTTTGCAGTCTTTCTTTTGAAAATTTCGTCCGTTTCGCTCTATCTCGCTTAGTTTTCGAGATATCGCCATTTTGAATTTTTAACTAAATTTTAAGAAGTTATTTACTAAATTCTCAGAAGCTATTAACTTAATTCTAAGAAATACACTTCCTCAATTCAAAGAAGAGAAATACGATGATGTTTTTTTTAGTAAATTTTAACTAAACTTAAACTAAATTGTTTTTTAAGAAATATGTCTTAAAAATAAAGATACGTTTCTTAGATTTGTGGAAAATTTCTTTGGCAGTAAGAATTTTTTTCCTAATATTTAAAAATTCCATTTAAAGAAAACTATGAACTACTTATAAGTAAATGAACTAAACTTTTTTCCTCATAGTTAAGAAAATTTCTCATTTTTTAGTTAAATTTTACTAAATTTTAGGAAAATTCATGATAAATTTTCAAAGACATTTTTTCCTTAATTTTAGTTATGTCTTTTTTTTCAGTGTACGCTCAAGAAATTTTTTAAAAAGGTCTCAAAATTTCATTCCGTTTACCCTTTCATAGACTTTGAGACAGTCTTTCATTTAAAAAAAAATTGAGGCAAATCCGATCATTTTAACCCGTGGCGCCCTTTGATCAAGATTTTGGACTTTAATTTCCACCAAAAACTCAAAAATGTCTCAGAATCTGAGACTTATTATTAACAAAAAATGTCTCAGAATCTAAGACATTTTTCCTATAGAATTTTTTTCGGATTCTTAAAATTTATTTCCACAGAAAAAGTCTCAGATTCTTAAATCTTTTATTGATTTCGCGTATTGACATAAAAATATGCATTTATAGCGAAATAATAGCAAAATATGCATTTTAAGCAAAATATGCACTACAAGCAAAATATTCACTAACGAATCGATGCCATTTTAAAGCAAATTCTTTGATTCGCAAAGATATCTTGTTTATGCTGTTCTCTGTCCAAAGGGGAAAACATGCGTTTGCACACTCAAAATAATAACTCTGTTAAATTACAGAAAAACTCCGCTAATTTAACAGAGTACACACTCAAAATAATAACTCTGTAAAATACTCTGTAAAATGACTGTAATCTCAATTCAACAGATATTTGACAGAGTTTTCTCTCAAAATACAGATTTAAAGAAAATACTTTGTATTTTGTTGCGACAAAAAAACAAAGTTTCCTCTGTTATATTGCTTTTTACTTCGTAATCTTAATTTTACAGATAATTAACAGAGTTTTCTGCTAAAATACAGATCTAAGCAAAATACTTCGTATTTTTTATAACCAAAAAAGTTTTCAGTTTTGAGTAGTTTTTCTCTTTGTTACCAAACATCAACATTTTATCTGTATATTTTTTTTTTTTTGAGAAAAAGTTGAAAAAGTAGCAAAAAAAGTTATCAAAATTTTTTTTTCAGAAATCTTATAAAAATTTTAAAAAATAACATGCATTTAACTAAACTCTGTAAATTTACAGAGTTTTTTCTGTAATTTTTTTTTTGCATCAAATGTATTTTACAAATATATGTAAATTTATATAGTTTTCTTTGCTAAATGGTGGTTTATTTAACCAATATTTTACTAGAAACTCTGTAAATTAACCGTTTTTTTTTTGTCCAAATCATTTTACAGAGTTTTATAGTAAAATTACAGAGTTTTCTCTGTAAAAAAAGCTTTCATATTTAACCAATATTTTACTATAAACTCTGTAAATTAACAGTTTTTTTCTGTCAAAATCATTTTACAGAGTTTTATAGTAAAATTACAGAGTTTTCTCTGTAAAAAAGCTTTTATATTTTACCAATATTTTACTATAAACTCTGTAAATTAACAGTTATTTTCTGTCAAAATCATTTTACAGAGTTTTTTAGTAAAATTACCAAGAAATGTTGCTAGCTGGAAAAGTATGGTATACTCTGTTAAATTAGCAGAGTTTTTCTGTAATTTAACAGAGTTATTATTTTGAGTGCACCATACTTTTTCAGCTAACAATATTTCTTGGTAATTTTACTAAAAAACTCTGTAAAATGATTTTGACAGAAAAAAACTGTTAATTAACAGAGTTTATAGTAAAATATTGGTTACATATGAAAGCTTTTTTACAGAGAAAACTCTGTAATTTTACTTTAAAACTCTGTAAAATGATTTTGACAAAAAAAAAACTGTTAATTTACAGAGTTTCTAGTAAAATATTGGATAAATAAACCACCATTTAGCAAAGAAAACTGTGTAAATTTACATATATTTGTAAAATGCATTTGATGCAAAAAAAATTACAGAAAAAACTCTGTAAATTTACAGAGTTTAGTTAAATACATGCTATTTTGTAAAATTTTTATAAGATTTCTGAAAAAAAATTTTGATTTACTTTTTTTGCTACTTTTTCAAATTTTTCTCAAAAATAAAATATACAGATAAAATTTTGATGTTTGGTAACAAAAACTACTCAAAACAGAACCTTTTTTGGTTATAAAAAAATACGAAGTATTTTGCTTAGATCTGTATTTTAGCAGAAAACTCTGTTAATTATCTGTAAAATTAAGATTACAAAGTAAAAAGTAATATAACAGAGGAAACTTTGTTTTTTTGTCACAACAAAATACAAAGTATTTTCTTTAAATCTGTATTTTGACAGAAAACTCTGTCAAATATCTGTTGAATTGAGATTACAGTCATTTTACGGAGTATTTTACAGAGTTATTATTTTGAGTCCTCTCCTTGTTCATGATCCTCGATTGATTTTAAGACGATCTAGCGATGTCCGTCCTGTTGAAAACACGCTTACTTTTGAAAGACTTTACGGAAGCTCCTGAAGTTTGGCATATATGTTGGGCATTTACCTGGTCAGGTTGGTATTGCAATCCAGTGAAATCGGTCCAGTGCACTATGGCCGAAAAACCCAAAATCGCGGCAAAAACTATTTCCCGACAATCTAGCCTCACCAAATTTGGTATGCAGGGTTCTACTGTCGAAATATTCGATTTGAGAAAAAATGGGCGGTCCACGCCCCCTTTTTCTAGTGGCCCGCCCATAAGGGTGATCCCCTAGAAAAAAATTAATGCTCACAAAACTGTATTTAATTAAAATCTTCCTTTATAATTTGAAGTGTCTGACCGAATATTCGGTAGGCAAAAAAGTACTATTCGGCCATTATTCGGCATCGGTCAAATTTTTGAACGAATATGGCCGAATACCGAATAATTGTAAAAAAATTGTAGTCAATAGTTGAGAAACATATTCAAGTAGAAAAACACGTTTTTAGTGATAGTAATTTATTAAAAATATTATTATTTTGAGGAAATTTTGTTTTTTAATAATATAAAAAAAATATTTTTTTTTTGATTGTACAATTTTTTTGAGTGTAAAAATTTTTTTTGAGTGTAATTTTTTTTTGTTTGAGAATAAAAAGTTTTTTGAATGAAAGAAGCACTGTAAAATATTTTTGTAGCTTTCCACTAAGCTTTAAAGCGTTTTTAGTGTGATTTTCAACACATGAATTTGCGAAAAAAAACCATCCAAAATTCACGTTTTTGCTAATAACTCATTCGTTCGCACTCGTTCGCATACCATATTAATATACAATAAAACCTGAGCTTTCTACGAAGATTTACATGTATAAAAATGTTTTGACAATTGTTAACATTTTAAGTTATGCTCCACGAAAGACGATAAAACTATTCACAATTTCACAAAAAATTACCCCTAAAAAAACTCCAAAATAACTACAAAATAAATTTTTTTTTCCAAATATGTTAAGAATTCGTAAAAATACTCACCTCGAGTATTAAAATTCATATTCACAATATTTTTTTAACCAAAATATATTTAAAAAAAAATATATAGATTTATTAAAATTTGGTTGCTTTACACCTTGCAACACGTGTTATAAAAACTGTATACATTAGCAGCTGTTTACACATCGTCAGTGTTGCCAACTATCATAACTTTTTTAAATTTTTTCTCACAACGCAATCAAAAATTTTTTAAAAATCTATACTTGAACAATTGACTTTTTTCCGCCAAAATTGAAAATTCAGCCAAAGTGCAGTGGTTCAAAAGACAGAATTTCGGCAAGGGTTTTTCGAGATTTAAAAAAAAATACGCTAACTTTCGAAAGGCAATTCTGAGGACGCTGGCACTTGGCACATATATCTGTCGTTCCTCTGGCCTGGTTCGTATTGAATTTCAGCCAAATCGGTCTAGTGGTTCAAAAGTTATTAGCAAAACCGTGGATATCAGATTAGTTCACCTTAAATTCACGTGTTGAAAACCCATTAAACATCTTGGTAAGTCACAAAAATATTTTACAACGTATTTTTGTCACACAAAAATATTTTTACACATAAAATAAAAAAAAAACAAAATACACTCGAAAAAAGTTTTACACTCAAAAAAAAATTTTGTAAATTTTTTTTTTTTTTTTTCAAAAATACTTTAAAAAAAACTTTTTTCACTTAAGAAAATTAACTATCACTTAAAAAATGCATTGTGGAGGGTATTCATAGATTCAGCCAAGTCAAATTTAACTTTTCTACTTGTTTTTGTTCCCATCCAAAATAAAAAATCATGTTGCATAGTGTTATTTAGAATATTTCTAAGAATTTCATTTTATTATTCAAATTTTAACCAAAACCGAAAACATGCTATTTTCTTCTGTCAAATTTAAATGTTAAAGTGTATGAATACAACTTAAATGAAATTTAATATTACATATTCTTCTACAAGAAAAATATTTCCACAAAAATCGAAAAAAAAAAACAAATAAATGCAAATTTCTTCAGTTTTGTTTATTATTATTTCTTAGTTTTACCATCGTCATTATTATAATCATAATAAAAATACAACAATCATTACCAAAAAAAAAAAAATAAAAGCGAAACGAAAAAACTCTAAAAAAGCACTAAAATCATAATAAAAGCACGCGAAATATAGTACATTGAACTTCTACAACTTCCTGTGTTATTATCAAAATACAAAACGAGAACAAATTTTTTTTAGTAAAAAGGATGATGGTATTTTATCCATCTTAAAGGAATAAAACGACAAGGCAACATGATTTACATATTAAAAAAAAAAACTTACCGTCGTACCTACCCTACCCAACCCAAAAACTATAAATTAAGGACATTTTGCAAAAAAACAAGCAAGAGTTAAAGCTTGTGTCGAATCTTTTAATACCCTTCACAATATAAAGGAAATATATTAATGACAGTCGTAATTGAATCAAAGAAAATATGTAAACTAAAAGATGGAAACGGTATTCGTCATCGAAGGCTTCGATGCCCTTTCCGATATAATATCAAGAATCCTGGAGTGTTGTCCGCACAGCGAAATTGTAGTTTCTGGTGATTTAATTGTCCACAATTTGTCCTGGCTTTGCCTTTCGCGACAAAAAAATCCCGAGGGCCAAGACGTTGAGCTTTTTGCGCGCAAAATATCCGAGCGCAATTAGTGGAGGAACCAACACACTCACAATCCGTGTGTTGAAGGGCGGTTTAGTAAAACTCTTGACCTTTTTCTCACTTCACATCCCGGAAAGTATAAAGTGGGAACATTTTCACCCCTTGGTAACTCGGATCACATTATCATATGTGCATCCTTTTCATATTCGTCTCTCCGTAGCGTCTCAAAATCAGCCCCGAACCGCTTTAGTTTTATCTATAAAGAGGCTCGTTAGGCAGAGCTCAATGATTTCTTTCGGCATTTCATCTGGAAACTTTGTTTTCTCGACGATAACGTCGATGCCATTGCTGAAATGTTTATTTCCAAGAAGCATATTTCGGCTATACCAAAGCAGAAGTGTTGGGTTAACCAGACGTGCAGAAATTCAGTCAGATCCAGAGCGAAAGCATTCAGTAATTGACGTTCGGACAAAAACGCCTTTTCTGATCTACTGCGTAAAAGGCAAGAACCGAGTGTGCCAAACAACTCAGGTAAGAAAGAGTTCTGTACGAATAGCGTCTTCGTGCTAAAGTGCTTTTTGCTCCTTGAGGCAGTAAGACCTTTTGGGCATTCGTTAAAAAGAGTAAGGAACATGAAAGTTCTTTTTTCCAACTCTTTTAAAGGACGATCAATCATTCACGAACCCAGTTGATAAGGCAAACTTTTGGCTGAACTTCTTGGAACTATTGCAATAAATTCACGGAAAACAATCAACCACTCACAGCCTTCAAAAGGGTTGTTGCAGATCTTAACGTAAATAAGTCACCGGGAACGGTACTCTTCGACGTTGGTGCGTCCATTGGCACACCTTTTTAGTTCTTAGTATCGTGAGGTTGTTTTTCCCTCGTGCTGGATGGTGTCCAATACCCAGCCAATCCCTAAAAAGGTTGCGGCTTTAAACCTTGAAAATTACCGCACAAACGCAATATGTTCTGCACTTTCAATGGTAATGTAATGCATGATTAATTTACATCTTATGACTTATTTGGAGACAAATTGACTTCTTAATGATGACAGTATTGCTTTCGTAGTGGTCGTTCCACGGGAGACACGTTAGCATTTTTTCCGAATGTTGGAATCGGTCCCTTCATCAATTTGATGAGAGTAATGTGGTTGCTCTTTATATTTCCCAGGCATTTGAACGTATGTGGCGCGAGACACTCGTGACAAAACAATGTGTTTGGTGTCGGTGATGACTTCTCTTAATTTATTTGGAGTTTTCTCGGAGATCGCATTATTTGTGTAGTTCTAGATTGAGTCTCATCACATGAGTTTTAGCTAAATTTTCTATTCTAAGGTTCTGTGCTATCTCCTTCTCTATTTCTGATATAGACCTTTTTGTTCAAACTTCTAACCCTATCTAATCTTTTGCAGATGACAGCAACATTTGCCCTTCAGTTTCCTTTGATCTGATCGAATTCAAGGCTTATTGATCATAGGTCAAGGCTTTGATCGCCGGTCAAGGCTTATTGAGGTTGGGCTAATGGGGGAAAATATGAATAACACACTTAATCAAGACCTTTCTTCAAGTGGGGACTTGTTTACCCCATGCTAACCCACAGAACTGTGAATTCAACATTGTCATCTGTATTAATGGGTGCACTGTGGGCCAGCATCCAAGAATTTTGGCCAAAACTAGAATACAGAGAATAGAAGTCTTTATAATATGCCAAAAGAGGTTTAGGCAGTGGCTAATCACAAATCTGGAATCAAAAATTTAAAATTCAAAATGGCGGATACAAAATGGCGGCCATAAATTTTAAAATTTGAATATATAATACTTAAAATATTTGTTTATAAAGGATATGACGACGCTGATTACGAATATGGAATTGAAAATTTAAAATTCAAAATGGCGGATTCAAAATGGCGGTAAAAAACTTTTAGATTTATATACATTGAACTTTATTTATTTGTTTATGAAGGATATGGCGTCGCTAATTACGAATTTGGAATCAGAAAATATAAATTCAAAATGGCGGCCAAATGTTTTAAAATTTGTAAATATTAAACTTCAATTATTTGTTTATCAATTATATGGCGTCACTAATTACGAATATGAAATCGAAAATTTTAAATTCAAAATGGCGGGATCAAAATGGTGGCTTTTAATTTAAAAATTGGTGTATTTTAATTTTTATTAAATAATAAAAATTTGTTATTTATTCGACCTTTTAATTGTGCAATGATAAAGAGTTTATTCTGATTCGAGGCCTTTTCATGTTCTCCATTATGAATTAACATAACAAGTAATTATGAGAACTCTCTTTTCTTTATTAGGATATTCTCTCATTAAATACTTATAGAGTTTCTTGCTTTCAAAAAATTTGGTAATTTTCAGGAATGAATTGACGATATCCTAATAAAGAAAGTAGAGTTATCATAAGTACTTGTTATGTTAATTCATAATGGGGAACACGAAAAGGCCTCGAATCAGAATAAACTCTTTTTCATTATATTGAACTTTAATTATTTGTTTATAAACGATATGGCTTCGCTGATTACGAATATGATAACGAAAATTTAAAATTCAAAATGGTGTATTCAATATTTTTATGAAAAATGTCTAATTCAAACTAACATTTTCAGACAAGGCTTAGCAGCAAAGTGTTTTCGTGAGCACATTAATATAAATAAAATCAAAGAAAGTCGTAATTAACAAGAAAAAATGCAGAAAAGTTTTGTTATTGTAAATAACATCCAAACTATTTTATGGAAATGCACTTAAATGAAGAGGTGTTAACTTTATTTTTATTTTTCTACTTTTTTTCTAACACAAAAATTATGTAATCGAACTAAATATGAAATATTGCACCAAAATATACCCACTAAAATTTTGAATTTCAAAGAATCGGTTATGTGTTGCGAATCGAATATTTACCACTTTAACTGAACATGTCAACTTGTTGACGCTTTCAATCGAATAATTAATTTATGCTCAAACTCCGATAAAATCGCAAAGGCGCATTTTTACAAGATCGCATTTAAAAAACACGGATAAAAAAGTTATTAAATTCTAAACCGGACCATTAAACTGCATTGAAATTTCAGCATAAATGTATCATTAAAAAGTAAAACTTGAGGACGCAGTTATACTGAATATATTTTAAGTATATGAATTATACGATAATGTTGTTCCTAAAAAAACCTCTTAAAAATGCTCATCAATTGCCACTATCGGCTAATTAAAGTGGTAACCCATAAATATCATCCGCTTAAATGCGTCACTGAATATGTGAGTATTAAGAATTTATAAAAGACCGAATAAAAGCCGAACTAGCAAAAATATCGCCAAAAGCAAAAACAAGTTTCGGCTTAATCATAATAGAGATTATTATACATGAATTTGGGGGTCCTAACTATGTTTATAATATAACGTTTATATGTATGTAGTATAGTTTACAGATTTTTGACAATTACAACTTAATAAAACCGAATTTCGCTAAGTCCAATACACCATTTAATAGGCCTTTAAAAAACCTTTCGATCTGTATGAAATGTTCATATAGCTCCTTTGAAACAGATATAAAAAACGAAATAATACCGTTTTCCCCCTCCCATTTTCCCTCTCTAACCGCCGAGATGGCACCTAAAAAAAAAACATGTTAATCTTAGATTTCGACCTTCTATAACATACGCGAATTGCAGAACAATCGGAGTGCAAGTGATTTTATCTTCCGTGCTAGAGTAGAAGTGTAATCTGAACGCCATTTTTTAGTTAAAGGACAATATCTCGAAAGTTTATGAATGGTCGCAGACGGTCGCAAAATTCTAGTTAGGGGACATATTAAGGAACACATTGGCATTAAAGGTTTTCCAAAATCGTTTGGAGCTTTTTGGAGATCGATGTTGAAAAATGGCGATTTTCAAAAAAATCTTTATTTTTTTGGGGAAACTTAAATTTTATACCATCTTTAGATAATTATTGAAGTGTTTTTGATTTTTATATGTTAATAAGTACTTCTTTAGTGATTTCTGAATGATTTTTAGTCAAAAATTCTTTAATTTACAAAGTTTTTTTAATATATTAAAAAAAAAAAATTGTCACAAAAATTCGAAATTTTGACTTTGACCTCTTGCCAAAGAAAATCAGTTAAGCACAATATTACAATATTTTGTTTACATAATATTGAACATTCCAAGATTTTGAATACATCAACAGCATTTGGATGCAGCGAAATGGACTTTTGGCCAAAAAACGGAGATCCTGGCCCACTATGGGGTGGTGTAAATATTGAGTAATCGGACACTCTTGATGTTCTGCACATGCGAATACAGTGCGATGTTCGTTGGAATGAGCACTTTTTCAAGTGCAGAAAAAAATCTCGGTTTTTTGAAACGCTGTTAAAACTATTTTAATTCGTCCGATCTCCTCACTATTAATTCCAGCTATATCCGACCTAAAATGAAATAGAGCATCGTCGGAATATGGGTTGTGTGGCACTGTTAAGTGAATTTATTCCCGAAGCTCGTGTATTTGTTCAAAGTAAAAAACAAACTGGAAGCTGCTGTTGGAAGGAAATCACGAGTAAAAAATGCCTCCAAACCACCTGAATTCATGCATGCTTTCTGTAGGCGATATCACTGTTTTGAGTATCATATAAAGCGCTGATCAGATGCTGTTAAATCATGTGTCTTTCAGCAATGATTTAAGATGTCTTTCGTGGCGCTGTGGTATACTATAAATAGAAGCTGTGCCGCTAAAAAATTTTAAATGGAAAGTTTGTATGGGAACTGGTCTTAAACGTGGACTGATTTTTTTCTATTTTTTATAAGATTCGTCCTCGGATCAGGCGAATTTAAATTTAGCCAAATAAATTGATAATTATGACCTGGCAAAAATTGATTCTAAGTTGATCGGTAAATCTGAGTTGATCGGTAGTCTACTACCAATAAGAACTTCGGGTAGTTGCAAACATTAACTCAAGCTCGTTATACCACAAAGTGTAGTAGGGTGTAAAGAACCCTGGTACTGTACAAAAGTAATGTCTTTTTTATTGTTTGAATTCTTTAAACGTATAAGTGAATCTGTTTTTTGTTTGGAAATGTAAATTCATTTGTTTTTTACGAATTAACCCGAAATATTATATTAAAGATTAATTTCAAAATTTGTATCACGTGTACTTCAACTCATTTTAGCTAGTGCTAATTTTCGTTGTTGTTTTAAAAGTACAGTTTACTAATATGCTATTTACATATGCCCCGAAATCCACATAAATTTGGATTTCAAATCCAATTAAAATCTATACCGTTTACATATGCTTTTTTGACATTTAGCGGGATTTTGTTTGTACTAACTCTGTATTTTCTTTTGATTTGTGTACAGGGTTGTTAGTGGGAAAATTAACCAATTTTATAAATATTTCTAAAAACAATGATTTTTCTTTGCCGGAGCCAATATTTTCAATCCCACTAGTATATGTTGGGACCACAATATCAAAAAATGTGTTTTTATGTAGAGCTGCTTCTTTAAATGCAAGAAAATTAACATTTTTGCCAAGTTTGGGGCCGCCACCATTGAGTGTTTTTCTTTGTTAGGAAGACCAAATTGGTCAACTAAATTGTGCGTTTACCATTTGCAATGGTAAATTTTAAATGAAACATTGTTAAACATTGTTTTTATTAATCTTTTAATAGTTTTTAAAAAAATAAATTTTAATTGTTTTTTTACTTTATAAAAAACAACAACAGCTGATAAAAAATCGTGTGCAGCGTTGTAAAAAAAGCATTAGGGATGATTATTTTGGGAAAACCCATAGTTGTACAATTAAGTAGTAGAAATTTTTTGGATTTTAAATTGCGATTTTACGATTTTCCCAAAATCCAAGTTTTTTTTTGTATGGGATTTGACATTTGAAATCCAAAAAAGTAATTGGATTTACTTGGATTTTCATTGAAATCCCATTTTTTTTGGATTTCGAGGCATATGTAAATGGCCTATAAAATATTTTGCAATATTTTAAAGCAAAAAAAAAAAACAACATGGTCCCATTGTGTTACATATAAGAGAAAGGAAAGACAAGATAAGGAGACATAGAAATAGTAAATAATGCTCAAGTGGCCTCACTGGGTTCCAAACTGAATCGCCTGGAATCCCGGATGACAAGTTTATCCTACTGATGCCCATAAGAGACAAACATTTCAAGTGCGCCAGTATCGGGCTGCCAAAATGTTCGGCCCTCTGGGCATATGCCGGATATTGTCAAAGAAAGTGCGATGACGTTTCTTCCTCCTTCACGTCCTGACATCTTTTTTTTATGGCGTGTACACCGAAGCCAGCACTGTGCAACGTAACGTCGTTGGCCATCTTTAACAACGAATTTTTTTTCCACCGCTTGCTCGCATTGAGCGGGACTCCAGGGATATAATCGATCCCATCCAAACGGAGCCTCGTCCCTTGCCTGGCTAGTTCAGAGTCTGCAATCCAGAGTCTTGCTTGCATTTAACCCCAGACCTCTCTGAACTCCATGTTCTCCTATGTTCGAGTAAATCATGACAAATTTGGTTAAGGTATTAAATCCACGCCCAATTCAGGGCAAAACTAATTGCCTCAGGTTTGACATAGTTTAAGAAACCTTCTATGTCAAGAAAGGCAGCCAGAGTGTACTACTTGTATTCCAGAGACCTCTCGATTATCCTAACAAAAGAGTGTAGTGCCGTCTCCACTGACCTTTCCTTTATTGTAGGCATGCTAGGAGGCAGTCAGTAACTCTGGATTGTAATACCACAAAATGTGGGCTGTGCTTCCTCTATGAGCCTTTTAAAGTGCCACTTTATCACTATGATACCATCCAGGGAGTCTTGGATGAGGGCCATTCCACCATCAATTTTTACACAGATGTATCGAGGCTGCACGAGCAAGTGGTCTTTGGAGTCTATTCGGAAGAGCTTGGACTGTCTCGAAGATTGCGAGATCATTGCAGTGTTTACCAGGCAGAGATGCTGGCAATAAAGGAAGTGACTGACTGGTTGAATTGCAATATCTTGTCTACAACCGCAGTCAACATCTTATCTGACAGTCAAGTCTCTGGAGTCCATGTTTCTGAAAACATGATCTGCTGTTAACTGCCACACGTCTTGAAATGAAATGGCCAATCAGTTTGATATACGACTCATATGGGTCCCAGCGCAGCTCAGAGGCATTCCAGGGAATTGCAAAGCCGATGAGCTTGTAAGACTGGGAACTACCGTACAGGTTCCAACAGAATTTAAATGTGTTGGTATGCCTTTAGAAACTTGCAAGCAAAATCTACTGCTTTGTTCCGCGACGGTGACCAATCAGAGATGGGCAAATGGATTGACATGTGAGACAACATGACAGATGTGGCCTTCACTTAATCAGAGACGCACAACTGGGCTGATATCGCTTCCAAGAGGAGATATTTCGACAGTGATTGCTGTAATTACCGGACACTGTCTTATGGGGAAGCACGCAGAGCGGTTAAATGTGCCGTCAAATGACTTTTGTCGGAGTTGTATGAATGAAGAGGAGTTGGAAACTATCGAACACATCATCTGCAATTGCCCGGCACTTTCTGGTCAGAGACTTGCTTCACTGGGATCTAGGGGGCTGCACGATCTTTCTGATTTGTCAGATGTCAAAATTCAATATCTTAGGAGTTTCATAAGAAGCTTAAATTGGTTTAACGGCAAGGACCAGTAGGGAAATCTATTACGGTCCCGTGGTATCACAAAGTACCTCAGAGTCTACACTTACAGCCACTTACAACCTAAGGAAGACTGATGGGTCTATAGTCCTTAGGTTTCGTATGGTATGTCTTCCCTCCCTTTGGGATGAAGACCATCTAAGACAGGCTGGCAAGTCTGGTATAATCCTATTGGCGTTCCATTGAAGATCAGCTGGGATGATACCGTCAGGACCCGGTGATTTGTAGCGTGGAAAGCTCCTGATGTCCCGACGTATTCTATCCTCCCCTATGGGTAGATTAACAATGCAGGGCGCAGGTGTAACTGGTATGTCTTCAATGTCAGGGACGGGAAGACAGCAGCGCTGCTAGGGGCAGAGGGAGCTTTCGAGAGGGTCTTATGCAGGCGGTCTCTGAAAAGTTTTCCACGCCGCCACAAAAGTCTCTTCAGAAATGTAGTTGCTCCGTTTTTATTAATTTTTTAAATCTGTTTACCGATTTAAACACAAATGCTTTTAGGGACACTCGACCATATTACGTATGGTGGCCGAGACGAAACTAGAGCAGAAAACCAATCCATCTCACTGCTTTGACAGAACCTTTGAAATTCGACGAAAATGTTACGATGGAGAATACAATCTCAATTTTTTCTGACGGATCGAAGATGGAGTTAGATTCTAGTTCGGAAATGTACTCCGAACACCTTGAAATAAGTTTCTCATTAAGAATTCTGGACAAGTGTAATAATATCCAAGCACCGGTACTTGAAATTGATAAAGCCGTGCGGATAATTATGGCAAGGGACTAACATCCTTGTGGCATTTTTTTCGAAAGAATAATTTTCAGATTTTGAGAAAATTTTTTTATACATATACCCATCTCAGGGTCTGATGAAACGTCGTCTTAAGTATTTGGGGCAATGATTTTTTGATTACCTGGATTGCCTAAATATTCAATCATCTCTAGCGGAATATCTTAGGGAATCGGGGTGGTTTGAGAGGTAGAATTTTTAATATTAGAGGGGAGTAGGGAAACAACTTAAGGGGAATCACAATGGGCCTTATGGCCTCCGAGTGAATTCTCCAAATTGGCGGATGCCCATCCAACCTAACCTACCCATCTCAGACTCTATTGTTTTATTAAATCATCCTCGCACCGTTGTTTTGCCATAACGATTTTTTACAACAAAAAATTAAATTTTTGTATAGAAAACAGGATCAAAACAAAATAATTCCAAAAATAAACCATTTATTATTTGTTTGAATGGAATATACACTCGTTTACGTATATTTTATTATGTATTCTTATGTATTTATGTATGTACATTAGAGAGACATTTTTTTGTATGGCAAAAAAGTTTTTCTTCCGATTTTAAACGTCAGGGTAAATTTATGTTTTCTTAGGCCTAACACTTATGTATGTGGTACAAAATTTGAGATCAATTGGTTTAAATTAACCCGTGACGCCCAGACCAAAATTTTGGATTTTTGAAAAAAATGGGTTCGAGATATCTCTATTTGAAATTTACAAATTATCCAAGACTTTGATCGCCGTTTGATTTAATCCGTTTGGGACAAAAAAAAATTAAGAATAAAAATTTCCTTGGGCGTTCAAAATCAGAAGAACAACGTTTATGTCATACACAAAAAATGTCACTCTAATGTACATACGTCCATAAGTATTTTAGGCAACAAAAAACATCATCATAAAAAAAGGTAAATAAATCGTAAACTTAACCAAGGTTAACTTAATTTTATTTTATTTGTGTTCGTTTACTCACTGACACACACACACCACTTATACAAACACAGTTTGCTTCTTTTCCTAAAGCTTTTTATTAATAAAAATGTATTTAAGGATAATGAAATCTGTTAAACACAAACACATAATACAGTGACTCACACCATATTTCGTGCAGTAGATAGCAATTCATTAAAGACATAGTTAACAAACCTTATTATCAAATGATTTAATAAAAAGTAAATCACAAAAGAATTTGAGGATTCGAAACATTTTTTCCAAAAAGAAAAATTCTCTGATTCTGACAAGGGAAGTATTTAAACCCTTATGAACCGATTTGCATAAAACTTAATATCCCAAGTAAAAATGCGAAGGATCAGTACTGATCCGAAAAATGGATCGCTAAGATTAGATCAGTTTTAATCGGACGGATACAATTTCATCCGAAAAATGGGTTTATCTAATTATATAAACCCATTTTTCGGATGACTTTGTATCCGTCCTATTAAAACTATTCTAATCTTAGCGATCCATTTTTCGGATCAGTACTGATCTTTCAAATCTCGGATCAGAACTGATCTTACTTGGATCAGTACTGATCATTCAAATCTTGAATAAGATGTGATATATACGAATATATCTAAATATTTTTACTCGGGATATATAAGGGGCATTCCAAGCCAAATCACTCACTTTATGACCCGACCCCTTTCGATTTATTTTATTTTTGGATATGTTTTAGTACTTATTAAATGCATATTAAATACTTATTAAATGCTTGGACACCAATTTTCAGCCTTTTATTTCAAGATGGTGTTGAGTAATAAGTTTTTCAAAATGGCGATTTTCTCAAAAAAATTGAAACTTTTAATTAATTTTGACCATTAAAAAATAGATACTTTAAAAAAAGTTGAACAACGTTTTGTTGGTATTTAAATGTAGTTTTAGAAAAAAAATATGAAAAAATTATTTTTTGACGTTTAAAAATTAAAATCGACTATTTGAAAAAGTCGAAACCTTTGATTTTTTTGTAAAAAACTATAAAAATTATACTCTAAATTACGCAACTTTTAAGCCATAATTCGAGATGTGATCACAATTCTTTCTATTTTTTTTAAAAATTTTTAAAATTTCGCCTTTAATTTTTTGGCTGTGATTTATTTTAAATGGTGCCCCAAAAAAAATTAATTGGTATTTATTGACCCTAACTTACCCTTGATACATTCATTTCGAGGTAAAAATACGTCTCACAAAAATTTAGGACGATCGGAAATGTGTAAGGCGTTTAGCATGGTCCTTGAAGTTTAAAAAACGGATTACAGGGAAAAATATGAATTTTTTTCTGTTTTCGCAATTTGTTTGGTATTTTATTATATAAGTTTAAATTCAAGTGATTACAGAATTATGATGTTTACTCCACAACTTCCCCAGGCATCTAGCGTGTGTCATACCACTTGATTAAAGAATACGAGTCCCTTTTTTTAAATTTATTGAAATTTTCTACTGTAATAACATTTTTTCATTATACATGTTTCAGTGTAATATTTTTTTGGTTTTTCCAAATTTTTAAAATACACTCAAAAAAATACGTTAGTACACCCAAAAAAAAACGTGCACTAAAAATATTTTGTAAGTAAATTCAACTGAAAAAACGTTTAAAACAATCGTTTTTCCTTTTAAAAAACGGACTACTTATATTTCATTTGAAACAACAGAATTTTTCAGTTATTTTTAAACGTTAATAAATGACTAGACATTCCGTAAAAACAAACGATATTTCAGTTATTTTAACTGTTTACAATTTTTCATTTTGTGGAGTAAAAATTAAATTTTTTGAATAACAAACTACAAAAACCGTTCTTCTGTAAAATTATACGGTATAATCAGTCACAAATAATTTAACTGATAAAAATATTTTTCCGTAACTTTTGTAGTTTATTGTTTTAACAACTGTATAATTCATTCAATATTTTATTTTCTTTGAAAAGCAAACGATAAAACGTTTAAAACAACTTTAACGAAAAACTTTTTGAATAACCGTAAAAAAGTTACTGTAAAACTTTTCTGGGTGTGGGTATTCAATACTAAAAATTTAACTAATTTTAGTCCAAAAGGACCTAGTGCAGAAATTGGTAACCAATACTAAAATTTTTAACTAATATTAGTCAAATCCAGTAAAAATTACTAATGTTAGTACTTTGAAGATACTAAAATTAGTAACGAATTAGTAGATTTTGGTACAATATCACTTACTAAACCTTTTACTGTAGAATTATTTTGAGTGTAGATTTACTAATTTTTTGCTAACGCTAGTTAGCTAACTTTTAGCAAATTTTTAGTTGAGATTAGCATGTTAGCAAAAAATTCTTGTAAACTTCATTTAGCACATTAGCAATTTTAAACAAACTTTGAACTAATTTCTTTTGCTAAATTTGAAATTGAGTTGACTACATTTTTACAAGATATTTTGCTAATATTAGCAAAATAAATGGTAATTTTTTTTTTATTTTCAGAAAACTTAAAATGGCGCTATCTCGGAAACTAAGCCAGATAGAGAAAAATGGAGGCAATTTTTGGTTCTTAGAATATCCATAGTATCGCCGGTCCTCTTCACATGTGTGGACCATAATGGGCCCTAACTTTGGATCCAAAAAAGTTAGCATTCCCGAAAATTTTAAAATGCTCATATCTCGGTAAATATTGCCGACACAACAAAAAGTCCAAAAGCGTTTTTGTAGCTCTCAACACGTAGAACAAGACAAAAGCTCTCCGAGTAATATTTTTGAAGTTATCTAGTTTTTTTAATTCTCAAGACCCCAGTGGTCCCCTATAATCACGTATCTCAAAAACTAAGCAAGGTAGAGCAAACGGAAACAAATTTTGGATCAAAAACTATGACGATTTTTAAGGAACCCAACTAGGTCTAGGCCCATCGGGGTCTGGACCTATCGGGTCCGAACCCAATGGGGTCCTCAGATGTGTATAAACTAAGTTCAAAAAAAAAATATTTAGTTATCTAATTATTGGCAAAACATTTTTGCTAACTTTAGCAAAAAAATTGTGGGTTCAAAATCAGCAAATTTTCTTGTAGGTTTACAAGCTTTTTTTGCTAACATTACAGTTTTTTTTTTGAGTGTAGAGATTTCAAAAGGGTGTTGAAAATGCAGGCATTTTTAGCATTTATTTAAAACATGTTACCTAAACACAATATGAAAAATACTTGTCATCGAATTACATTTGAACTTGAAGAATAAAAAAATGTTATTACAGTAGAAAATTTCAATGAATTTCAAAAATCGGATTGTATTGCTTAATCAAGTGGTCTGCCACACGCTAGATGCCTGGGGAAGTTGTAATAACTTGGCTAATTTTCAACCGATTTAAGTTTTTAGTACCTTATTAGAAAGACATTTTACTCCACATCATAATTCTGTAATCACTTGAATTAAAACTTAATTAAAAACACCAAAAAAAAATTGCGAAAACAGAATAAATTCATATTTTTCCTTGTAATCCGTTTTTTAAACTTCAAGGACCATGCTAAACGCCTTACCCATGTCCGATCGTAATAAATTTTTGTGAGACGTATTTTTACCTTCAAATGAATATATTTAGGGTTAGTTAGGGTCAGTATCTACCAATATATTTTTTTTGGAGCACCATATAAAATAAATCAGAGCCAAAAAATAAAAGGTGCAATTTTAAAAATTAAAAAAAAAAAAAAAAGAATTGTGATCACATCTTGAATTATGGCTTAAAAGTTGCGTAATTTAGAGTACAATTTTTATAGTTTTTTACAAAAAAAAATCGAAGGTTTCAGACTTTTTCAAAAAGTCAATTTTAATTTTTAAACGTCAAAAAATAACTGATAATTACTTCGAATAATTTTTTCATATTTTTTTTCTAAAACTTCATTTAAATGCCAACAAAACGTTGTCCAACTTTTTTAAAATATCTATATTTTTTAATGGTCAAAATTAATTTAAAATTTCAATTTTTGAATTTTTTTGAGAAAATCGCCATTTTGAAAAATTGATTACTCAACACCATATTGGAATAAAAGGCTGAGAATTGGTGTCCAAGTTGCATTTAATAAGTACTAAAACATATCCAAAAATAAAATAAATCGAAAGGGGTCGGGTCTATAAGTGAGTGATTTGGCTTGGAATGCCCCATATATAAAAGCGACAATTCTAAGGTTTGGGTGTCTCGTCGAAAATCTTAATTTTAAATTTTTAGACCAATCGAATAAAAATTGCAACCTGTATCGTGCGTACAAGGTTTACATAGACTGAAGGACGGACAAACGGACGGACGGAGATTGCTAAATCGACTCAGAAAGTGATTCTGAGTCGATCGGTATACTTGACGGTATACTTGACGGTATACTCGACTCTTGTATCACATTTATTATTTTCTCAATCTAGATGACATCAAGCTTAAATTAAGGCTTGATGAAATAAGATTCGTTTGATGATACATAATATGGTTAAGGGCGGATTACTCAATGTCCAGTTAGCAGCTAATTGTAGATTTAACGGAGCCTTATGTCAAAATTTGTATGTTAAAGTTAAATTTAACAATAAGTTATTTTATAACGGAGCATTGAGTAATCCAACCTAAGTGTTGCTAATTTTTTTCTATAACGAATTGCTATTTACTATCTGCTGCACGATATACAATGTGAATTACTGTACATTCAGCTAAAACAATCAGAATGTACGCGGTTATTCTCGCCGTTTATTCTAAAAATTTTATTTCATGTTGTCTACATGTATTTTTTTGAAGTGTATGAGTATTTAATGTGCGTATGAAATTCATGTCTTATGAAATATGTACGTTTTTTATGTACAATTGTTTTTTTTTTTTCGTATTCTTTTCATATTCATGTTAAAGTATTTGTCTTCTTGCTTTTTTTTTTTTTGTATTATCCTTGACAAAGAATTCATACATTTTTTATTATGCAAACAATAGAAGAACTCCTTGATTCAGTTTAATTTTTATTTTTGTTTTATTTCTTTAAATCCTATAAGAAATTTGGGGATGGAAGGATTTTTTTTATCAAAAAAAAATAAGTTTAAAATTAGTGTACTTATTAAATTCGAAGAAGAAAGCTTTTTGTACAGTCTTTTCATTTACAGAAATAAATTTTTTTTTTTCAACAATAAATGAGGTGAAGTTTTTTAAATACAGTTTAAAACAAATGCTTCCATTTTATAACAAGAGCCGGCCCAATAAGAAAATATAAAACAGGTAAGAAAATTATAGTCGCACTCAAAAAAATAAAACTGTAAAGTTAGCAAAAAATTTAGTTAAATTTAACTAAAAAAACACCTGATTTTGAACCTACTAAATTTCTAGTTAATTTAACAAAAAATATTTAGTTAACTTTTCGTAGAATGAATGTAGCAAAAAAACCGTAATTTTAACTAAAAATTCAGCTAAACTTTTTGTAAAAAATTTTAAGTTTGGTAAATATTGGTTTTAAACACTAACACTTCACTTATTTTTTCTTTTTTTCACAGCATTAAGTTCAGCTTATGTAGGACTTATGAGATTTGCATAGGAGGCTACACAAGAAATGTTTAAAATTTTTCACTTGACAAAAATGTTACAAAAAATCAGCAAATTTATTAGTAAAAATTCGTAAACTCAGTTTTAAAGTCAACAAAAAAAATTAATTCAAAATTTGTACAAAACTAGTATTTTCGTAAATTGAACTTAACTAGAAAAAGTAGTTAAAACGCTGATTTTAACTAAAAATTTGCTAAAACGCCAGTAAACTCGAGTTAACAAAACAAATTTTGTTAACTTTACAGTTTTATTTTTTTGAGTGCGGTCAAGACCGACCATATAATACCCTACACCAGAGTTTCCTGGAAAATGGGTCCCATGGACCGGTTAGATCTATATTTTGTCAAATCTTTAATAAGTGTAAAAAACACTCACAAATCAAATTTGAGTGAAATAGGCTTCTATTTGTTGTCTATAAACGGCTTTAACTGAATATCGGTCAAAATTTTTATATGGGGGACTAAGTCCAAAAATGGTCCAATTATATTCCGATTTGATTTGGTTACTGAAGTACACGTTTAACACCTAAAAATAAAATTTTTATCAAATATTTCCATTTTTATGAATTTTGAGGGAATTATGTGAATATCGGGAAGGCGGTTTGTATAGGGACTACCAGAAGGACTGACCCTATTCCTTTGAAATTTGGAATGGTGATTTGTGCATATAAAATTTGATTACCTGCTGAATTTAAACGCGATATCTATTTTAATACGGTTATAAGAGTCATTTAAGCCAAATCCAAAGGGGGCGTTTGTATGGGGGC
This sequence comes from Pegoplata infirma, assembly GCA_963921195.1. Classification (NCBI taxonomy): domain Eukaryota; kingdom Metazoa; phylum Arthropoda; class Insecta; order Diptera; family Anthomyiidae; genus Pegoplata; species Pegoplata infirma. The sequence continues at coordinate 142,584,150 of OY992540.1, read as the reverse complement.
TAGGTCTTAGCATGGACAGACAAGGGAAAAATTCGAATTTTATTTAAAATTCATAAGGTATTTGAAATAAAATTTTTGTTTAAATAAATTTCTCAAAAACATTTGAATTTTATTATTTCCAAAAATAAAATTCTCAAAAAAAATAGAATTTTATTTTCCTATAAATAAAATTCTAAAAAATTAAAGATTTTTATTTTTGGTTTGAATTTCATTTTGTAAAACAAATAATAATAAAACAAAGTAATAACTGTTAGTTTATACTAATGTGGTAAACTAGAATTTTTAAATACTATGTATGTTAATTAATGGTAAATTTTGATTAAAAAGAAGTTAATAAATCCATATTACAATGAATGTTAACATAGATAGAATGCAAAAGTTAGTCTCTACATCAGTGGTCGGCAGAAAGAGGCATATGAAAGTATTTGTGTTTTAATAAAAATATGCATGTGTTGGTGTATTTCTTCAACAAAGTGACATCAACCTGCTTTGAAGAAAGTAAGCTTGCTACTGAATAAAATATTTGTTCTTTTTATCAGTGTTGCCACCGGTCAACTAAAAAATTATCCAGTAGTTTGTCTGAAATTATCCAAAATCCCAAAAATTATCCAAAAAAAAAATTTCAAAAACGATTTTTTAACGAAACAAAAGTTTTTTTAAATTTAATTTAAAGAATACATAAAATAAGAAGTAGTTTCTCCAAAATTATCCAAAATCCCAAAAATTATACAAAAAAAATATCAAAAAAGATTTTTTTTAACGAAAGTGTTTTTTTTTATTTTAAATTAAATTTAAAGAATACATGAAATTATTTTTAAATAAAAATCATACATTTTGTACTGTTCAAAATAAAAAATATGTTATAACAATAGTATTACACTGTAGAACAAATACAGGTTAGCAGAAGTTAGGGCGATTCTGAGAGTAGGGGTGAAAATAGAGGCTAAATATCGCGGCGTTTGTTTATATTAGTTCGAATTTTTTTTTAATCGACCTTTGAAATTTGCAGTCAAATGCCAATTTTCAGCATATTGTTTATATGGGTTTTTTGTTTTTTTTTTCAATTAAATTGTTGGACAGGTCTATAGCAACAATTTGGCTTTTACAGATTGAAAAAATATCAATCAGTCGACGAGTTATAGCCAAAATACCATAAAAAAATATGCTGAAAATCGGCATTTGACTGCAAAGTTCGAAGGTCGATTAAAAAAAATTCGAACTAACATAAACAAATGCCGCGATACGGATCTTCTAAGTTAGCCTCTATTTTCACCCCTACTCTCAGAATCGCCCTAACTTCTGCTAACCTGAATTTGTTCTACAGTGTAATACTATTGTTATAACATATTTTTTATTTTGAACAGTACAAAATGTATGATTTTTATTTAAAAATAATTTCATGTATTCTTTAAATTTAATTTAAAATAAAAAAAAACACTTTCGTTAAAAAAAAATCTTTTTTGATATTTTTTTTGTATAATTTTTGGGATTTTGGATAATTTTGGAGAAACTTGTTTTCTTTAAAAAAAATATGTAAATATTTTCTCCATGTAAAACTTTAAATTGTAAATGATAAAATTATCCATAAATTATCCAAAAATGTAATTATCCAAAGAGTATCCAAAAAATTTTAAATTATCCATTTTTTGGATAATTATCCAAGAAGTGGCAACACTGCTTTTTATGCTCTTTGTTGATTTTTTGTTGACATTCGTGTTGTATACATGTGAATAACCGATTGTGTTCGGCTCCAGCGTGCAATGGGTGCCGACCACTGCTCTACATAATGAATTTTTTACATCCTTAAGATAAAATATTTCATATAAAAAACTTAAATGGCATTATAGTCGTGGACATTTTCTAACTGAATCTAACACCTATTTTCATCATTTTCTAAGGGAAAACAAATATCTCAAATATATTTTATAGAAAAATGTCTCAGAATTCCAGACATTATCTTTACAAAATATTTAAATGCTTATTTGGCTCTGAATAAAAGAGTTTTTTTATTGAAACATTTTCCACAATTTTAAAAATTTTTCTGTAGGAAAAATATATTAAAGGTTATAACTTCTATAGAAAAAATCTATCAAAAATAATCCCTTAGAAACTGGGAATTTTTCCTAAAAAATACTGTTTCAGAATCCCAAGAATCTTTTTGCAAAAAAGATTTCTCAGGATCGGATAACTTTTCTATGAAAAATATATTTTCAATCTAAGAATTTTTGTTATGGAAATATTTTTAAGAATATGATTTTTTTTTTAATCTTTTAGAATCTGAGAATTTTTATATAGGAAAGTTTTATAAAAATCATTGATGAAAACTTTTCTATAGAAAAGTAAATTAGATGTGAGATTTTTTGGAACGAAAAAAATTACTCTGAATCGAAACATTTTTCTGTTTGTAAGAATTTTGTAAGAATTTTCTATAGAAAATTTATCTTTAAATCTTAAAATTTTCTGTTGAAATAGTGTCTTAAAATGTTTCTTTAGAAAAATGTCTAAGACCCTAATAATTTTCTATATGAAAAATGTTTCAGAATCTGAAAAACTCCCTCAGAAAACACTTTTTTATAGAAATTTGCTATAAAATTAAAGATTCTATTTTTAGAAAAGTGTACAAAATTTATTTTTAAAGTTTCTGTTCGAAAAAGCTTTCAGAATCAGAGAATTACATTAAAATATGAGAATTTTTTAAGAGGATTTCTGTAAATAAGTGGATCAGAATTTGGAAATTACTAAAAAAATGCTATTGCATTATAAGTTTGAAATAAGTAAAGTTAAGTTACCTTAATATATAGAAATACTCGAACATTATTAAAATACCCGAGTAAAAAAAATTGATATAGCCCTATATATAATTATATATAGCGCTATATATAATTATATATAGGGCTATATATAATTATATATAATTATATCCAAAAAATGGTGGATATAATTATATATAATTAGATATAAATATATATAACTATATATGATTATATATAATTATATCCAAAAATTGGGTATATCTGATTATATTTAGTTATATATAATTAGATATAATTATATATAAAAATCTTCCTACGCATTTCGACCAGAAATTTGTATAATTCACCTAGATCTTTATCATTATTTAATTTAAATATATATACATATATGTATTTTAATTTTTTGTTGCATTTATTGAAACAAATTATCACTAAACTTTTACAATTACAAAAAAAAAACTTACAAAAAAACTTTTTGAAGTGAATACCGGCACTATCAAAAAAAAATATAATGTGTATCAATCCCATACTATTATCGGAGGAGGAAGTGATTTTAGTCAGGGACTCTACGCGGTTTTTTTGCATTTTGGAGGTACTAATATTTATACAATCATATGTATTTGTATTCTTTGGTAAACTTTAATAACCAAATCTCTTTAAAATTAGGAGATAACCATAACCATCCGTTGCGAAAGTTATACACATATTTTTATTGCAAAATTTACGTTTGTTCATCATTAATTGGTTCCTGGTCCGAAATCACTTCCTTACCATCTAATAGTAAAAGTTATCTCACATAAAAATGTAAAACTGATTTTAACGGTTCAGCCATAATGTTTTCTTGCGTTTATTCGTTTTCCTATACCATTCTTGTTGTCTTCATCAAATTACCATTCAAAATTCTTGTCCTAATCTCTCCTGATATCTCTTGAAATTTGTACGATCTGCCTGAATTATTGTTCATAAACCTGAAAGTAAATTGCATAATGTAATTCGCATATACATACAAAGATTGTTTTAGTGATTAATTTACCTTTAATTAAACAATTATGGTTATCAACAGCAAAATATCATCAGCTTGAAAATTTTTGGAATTAAATAAAACAAATTTTGAAGTTTAAAAGTTTTCAAAACAAAATAAAAATCACAATAAAAATAAAAAAAAAATAAAAAAAATAAAACAACGCAAAGTAAATGAAAAGACAAAAAAGGATTTTAACAGGATATGTATTAGGATTAAACTTTTTGCATTTTTTATAAATAACAAAACCTTTATAGCGTAGCCGTTTAGGCAATGAAAAATATTCGCGATCTCTTAAAATGTTCACGCACCAAACGCGATTAAGTTTTGAATTTTCCTTTCTCTTTTAAGTGCAAGAAAAATAATTTAATTGCAATGTATATTCTTATAATTTCATTCATAATATAAATATTTGAATGGAGGGCGCGAAAAAATCGCGATATAATGACCCCATTTCTCGTTTTTTTTACATGAAGTCAATTTTAGTGGCAAGTAAGCTGTTATAAGAATGTAATGGTTTAACAACTAACATAAGAATAATAAAATCGCGGTAATTTGGTGATACTTATTTCGTAATTGTTATAAATAAATTATATGGTGCCTAGTGACAGGTAGTCATGATACAGTGATAATTTTAATTATATTAGGTTTTTGTAGGCGTAATGCAAAAAAAATTGAAAAAAATATAATAAAACTTATGAAATTTTGCCCTATATATAAACATATATAACTATATATAGGGCTATATATACTTATATATAATTATATATAGCACAATATAAGAAATTCTTGTGGAACACCATTTATATATAATTATATATAGCCCTATATATAATCATATATAATTATATATAAATATACATAATTATATATAATCTTTTTTACTCGGGTATTTACTTGTTTGAAATCCATTTATTTGTCTGAAAATAAAATTCTTTTTTTTTATTAATAAAATTCTTTTAAGAATTTTAAATAAAATTTTTTAGAATTTTATTTCTTTTAAGAATTTAAAATAAAATTCTATAGAATTTTATTTAAAATTCAAAATTGATTTTTTTGAAAAATTCAAAATTGAATTTTATCAATAACGAATTTTAATTTTTATTGTTTTTCCTTGTCTGAGCATGGACCGATTTTCTCCAATTTTAATAGGCTTCGTCCTTGGACCAAAAGATGCTTGAGTTTCAAATTTCAAGTCAATTGATGAAAAATTGCGACCTGTATCGTGCTTAAACCGATAGATGGACAGACGGACGGACAGACATACGGACGGACGGACATCGCTAAATCGACTCAAAAAGTAATTCTGAGTCGATCGGTATACTTGAAGGTAGGTCTTGGACCAATATTTCGGGTAGTTACAAACATCAGCACAAACTCATTATACCCTGTACCACAGAGTGGTGTAGGGTATAAATATCAATTTTGCGACAAACCCACAGTAAAGGAAGTAATTCTTCATCAGTATTGCTTTATCAGTATTGCTTCATCTTACATTTTCACTCATAACTTGTTAAACACACGACCGATTTTGCTGAAATTTAATAACAATTTGATCAGAACTAAGGGGTGGTCCAATAACTAGTATCTTTTTTAAAATGCAATAAAATGATCAATACTCAACTTTTTTTGGAATGTTATGGCTTTATTTGAAAGAGCAAACATTCCCGTTTTTTATGGCAAACGACTTAATTGATGCGTCCTCGGCTTGCTCCGCTGTATCGCGTTGTAGCGCAGTACTGCGCTGCCAAACTGCACGTTTTTCGAAAAAAAAGTTTTTAACCGAAATAAGGCACTCAAATGAGGTTATGTTAACAAACAAATTGGTACATCTTGGGATCGTAAAACTCGCACGGTATTGTAAAGAATCCAATTTATCTATAGGAAGCAACAGATTTGAGTATCAGCATCATTACACAATATTTTCAAAAATACAGCTGAAAACCCATTTTCATCAAAGATGAGCGCTACAGAGCCATGATTACCGACTTTTTGTTGGCCGTAATAGAATATATCAATTTGGATGACATTTCTTTTCAGAACAATGTCGCAATATGTCCCACAGTCCATCAAACAATCGATATTTTGCGCACTTAGTTCGGAAATCGTGTTTTTAGCCATATTCGCGGTGACAATTGATCACTTCAGTGCTGCCGATTAAAACCTTTAGACATTTTTTTGAGGGGTCTCGTAAAAGATTCATGCAACATGGAAAATCCAGAAATGTTCTAGGCCCTTTCGACGAATATCGTTCAAGCCCTTCGTGAGATAGAAACATTAAAAAAATGGGTGCCGAGCATGAGCTACTTCGGAGCTAACCCAGGCAGCCGCATGAATGAAGTCGTTTGCCATAAATAATGGGAATATTTGCTCCTTCAAATAAAGCCATAAGGTTCCAAAACTATTGAGTATTGTTCATTTCATTGCATGTTTTAAAAAGATACTAGTTAATGTACCACCCTGTATAACAAATGTATCTGTCAAAGATCGGTAGCCGTCATTTTGTTTTCTCAACGTACATGTGATTTCAACAGACATACACTCAAAATAATCACTCTGTTAAATTACAGAGATACTCTGCTGAGCCAGCAGAAAATACCATAGATTTTCAACCAGCAAGATTTTTTGTTATTTTACGAAGAAACCTCTGTAAAATGATTTCGATAAAAAAAACTGTAAATTTACAGAATTATCTGTAAAATATTGATAAAGCCGAAAAGAATTTTACCAAAAAAGCTCTGTAAATTTACAAAGTTTTAGTTAAATGCTTTTTATGAGTTCAAAATTTTACAAGAAAAACTCTGTAAATTTACAAAGTTTTAGTTAAATCCATTTTATGAGTAAAACTTCTCTGCTTCAAAAACATTAATTAAAATTAAAAAAAAATAAATTAATTAAAATTAAAATTTTGTTAAATTTGCCCGCTTTAATGCTTCCAAATTGTAAATTTGCTTCCAAATTGTAAAATTTTTTAACGAGTAACTCCAATTTTACAAAATTTTGTTTTTCGGTCACAAGAAAATACAAAGTATTTTTTTAAAAATCTGTATTTCGACAGATAACTTTGTCAAATATCTGTCGAATTTAGATTACAGACATTTTACAGAGTATTTAACAGAATAATTATTTTGAGTGTACGAATGGTCATTTTCTATCGTTTGTCGTTTTACTGCAAACGTCATGCCACTGTCTCACAATGGAAAAAAAGTGCACACACACAGAAAACAAATTTGCCAATTGCCAATTGTCAGTTAATGTAACTAAAATTAGGTTGAATCACTCATATATAGGCTGTCGCAATTTATAATCGGTAGTCACAACTGAATAACGTTGATATAACTGACTTTTAGTTAAAGCAATCATAAAATATATTAGTCACAGCATATTTAAGTAGCAACAACCAAATTTGGAGTTGCTTCAACTGAAAAATTCAGTTGGCAATTTATTTTTCTGTGTGCACAGAAAAAAACAAACTCATTGTGACTACCAAGTTTGTCACTAATCAGTGGATTCGGTTGTGTCGGCCGTATTTTTCGGTTGTAACAATCAAAATTCAGATTAGACAATAAAGTATTATGAATTGCAAAGAAATTTCTGTTACCTCAAACAAGATTTTGTAATCATAACCAAAAATGTTTGTTATTGCGCCCAAATGTTTGTTGAGAGCTTTTAAGATGCAGTGTAAAATCTTAAAAAAAATAAAAAAAAAAATTATAAAAAAATTTCTGGAAAACAGGCTAACTATATATTAGACTGCCCAGAAAAAAACAAAGTTGTTATTTTCTTGGGGGATACCTGCGAATTTTGTTCCTTTTTGTGCAAAAAAATTTCGGTTTTTTTTTGGGATTTTTAAAATAATATCTAGAGGTCGCGATCTCGCGTTTTATAACGATTTATTTTTTTTGAGTTTTTTATTATTTTAAATTGTTAAATATGATTAATATGATAAAATATTAATAATTTCAGACAAAAAAAAATAAATTAAAAATTAAATATCGCTCATTCCATGAGATGTCTCCCAGCATCTAATCAAATGTTTTTTAATTTATTTGAAATTTCGCACACAGGTACACTATGGAGCAATTAAAATAAATTCGGTTTTAGTTTCGCGAAATTCCACGAATTCGCGAACGCGAATATATTCGCGAATTCACGGATTTTCTCGGAACTAACAACTGATTTATTTTAATAGCTTCATAGTGTTCATGTGTGCAAAATTTCAAATAAATTAAGGAACATTTGATTAGATGCTGGGAGACATCTCATGGAATGAGCGATATTTAATTTTTAATTTATTTTTTTTTGTCTGAAATTATTAATATTTTATCATATTAATCATATTTAACAATTTAAAATAATAAAAAAACTCAAAAAAAATAAATCGTTATAAAACGCGAGATCGCGACCTCTAGATATTATTTTAAAAATCCCAAAAAAAAACCGAAATTTTTTTGCACAAAAAGGAACAAAATTTGCAGGTATCCCCCAAGAAAATAAAAACTTCGCTTTTTTTCTGGGCAGTCTACTATATATATTAGAGTGGCACTTAAAAATTAAATTTTCGAATTTCAAAATGCGCGGGTCGGAATATTGTGTAATTGCGTCTAAAAATGATTGTGTAAAAATTTCAGGAAAATCGAATAACTTTAACCCGTGCCGCTTTGAGGTCAAAGTTTCGGGTTTTTGGGGAAAAAGGACGATGATTTGAAAAAAAAAAAAAAAAAATGGTTTTATGAAATTAACTAAAATAAATTTTTTTATTTAGCTTTTACTCAAAACTACTTGGAAAAAATTATGCCAACTTTGTATGACATCACTAACCCGTTCAAAATTTTAAGCTAAAAATTACCATGAATTTAGGGGGGTACTTCAAATGAGTATTTTCGATTTTTTAAAAATTTTATTAAACAAAATTTTTAAATTCAACATTTCTATACAAGTCACTTATAAAAAACATCCTAAAGATTAAATATTAAAAAAATTGGGGATATACACCTACTCAATTTTTTTTTGGAGCCGTTTGATTTTTGTGGATTTCAAGGAAATTAGAATTTTGTGTAAATTTTTTTTTATGAAAATCGATTTTCGAATAAACTGACCAAATTTAAATTTTTTGTTGCTTCTTTTGATCAAATTAATTCAGTTAAGAACTATTAACTTTATTAGACATCGTTAACCCATATTGGCAGGGGGCAAATGTGACCCAAGCAGAAAATTCAAAGTTTGTTTCTAGAATTTTAAGAATTTTATTGTTTCAAAATCATTTTGGTGGTCTATTACATACTAATTTATAGTGTCCGACCGAATATTTGGCTTCGGCATTGGCCAAAGAGCAGCACTCGGCCAGTATTCGGCTTCGGCTACATTTTTGGCCAAATATGGCCTTATACCGAATAATTATATAAAACTTGTACGAACGTGTTAAAAACATTTTTTTGTGGAAAAAACAAACACTAAAAAAAAGTCTTGCACTCAAAAAAAAATTTTTACTCAAAACAGATTTCACACTCGAAAAAATGTGCACTCAAAAAAAAATTATTTTTATAAAAATTACTAAAAAAAACATTTATGGATTCGGTCAAAATATATTTAAATAGTAAAAACAAATAAAAAAGTTAAATTTGACCGAATCCATAAATGTTTTTTTTAGTAATTTTTGTAAAAAAATATTTTTTTTTGAGTGCACATTTTTTCGAGTGTAAAACCTGTTTTGAGTAAAAATTTTTTTTTGAGTGGAAGACTTTTTTTAGTGTTTGTTTTTTCCACAAAAACATTTTTTAACACGTTCGTACAAGTTTTATATAATTATTCGGTATAAGGCCATATTTGTCCAAAAATGTATCCGAAGCCGAAAACTGGCCGAGTGCTGCTCTTTGGCCAATGCCGAAGCCAAATATTCGGTCGGACACTATAAATTAGTATGTAATAGACCACCAAAATGATTTTGAAACAATAAAATTCTTAAAATTCTAGAAACAAACTTTGAATTTTCTGCTTGGGTCACATTTGCCCCCTGCCAATATGGGTTAACGATGTCTAATAAAGTTAATAGTTCTTAACTGAATTAATTTGATCAAAAGAAGCAACAAAAAACTTAAATTTGGTCAGTTTATTCGGAAATCGATTTTCATAAAAAAAATTTACACAAAATTCTAATTTCCTTGAAATCCACAAAAATCAAACGGCTCCAAAAAAAAATTGAGTCGGTGTATATCCCCAATTTTTTTAATATTTAATCTTTAGGATGTTTTTTATAAGTGACTTGTATAGAAATGTTGAATTTAAAAATTTTGTTTAATAAAATTTTTAAAAAATCGAAAATACTCATTTGAAGTACCCCCCTAAATTCATGGTAATTTTTAGCTTAAAATTTTGAACGGGTTAATGATGTCATACAAAGTTGGCATAATTTTTTCCAAGTAGTTTTGAGTAAAAGCTAAATAAAAAAATTTATTTTAGTTAATTTCATAAAACCATTTCTTTTTTTTTTTTTTCAAATCATCGGGTTTTTTCCCCAAAAACCCGAAACTTTGACCTCAAAGCGGCACGGGTTAAAGTTATTCGATTTTCCTGAAATTTTTACACAATCATTTTTAGACGCAATTACACAATATTCCGACCCGCGCATTTTGAAATTCGAAAATTTAATTTTTAAGTGCCACTCTAATATATATGTATCAGTAAAACCAAATGAGAGAGAATTTAGTTAAAACATCTATTAAATCAGAAAAATCTGCTAAAATTCCAATAATTCAAACCGAAAATTGTTTTACAGATTTTTCGACAGAGTTTTTCTTTTAGGTGCAGTCAAAATAAAACCTCTGTCTAATCAGGGGAAAAATCTGCTGAAAATATATCCATTTGAGAAATCTGCTAAGACAACAGAAAAATCTGATGATTTAAGCAGAAAAATCTGCTGTTTTCTGGTGATTTTAGCAAAAATAATCTGTTGTTTTTTGATAAACTGTCTAAATATCTAAAATTTATTTCATATGTGTAAAAGCTCTTAAAGCACTTTGAGAATATTTTTTTTTCTAAAACTTATAAAAAAGCGATTGTAATTTAAAAAAAAATGTTAGTGTTTTTTTTTTAGATAATGGTGTTTTTTAATTAAAATTTAAAATTTTTTTAATTGAATCTTTGAATAAAAAATTTAGAAAATTTTCTTGAAAACATGATAACTAAATATTAATGTAAATTAGCAAATCTGCTGATATCTGTTATTTTCTTAAACTAAATGACAGAGAATTCTGTTTAAAAATATCCATTTCAGCAGAAAAATCTGGTAAAAGTTTGCTAATTCAAACTGAAAGTTATTTTACGCATATTTTGAAAAAGTTTTTTTTTTTCTCAGTGCATATAATCTTTAGCTCTCAAAGATTATGACCAGAGACTGGAACTTCATGCAAATGCATGTTTTTTCTCGTTAGTCTGAGAACATTGTTAATGAGATATCTTTTCGAATCAACAAATTTGCATTAAAATGGCATTGATTTGTTAGTGCTAATTTTTGCATATTTTGGTAAAAATGCATATATTTGCATATTTTTGCAATAATGGCATTATTTAGTGATATTTTGTAATATTTAAGTAAAAATTCAAGTGTTATAATTTTTTCGCAATTGTTTTTTTCGAATTTTATTTTTATCAATGATGCAATTTTGACGCCTTTTGACGTCCCGCATTTGGAGGGATTATCCTGCTTTATGTCCACGTTTCCCACAATCGCTAAGTCTTTTTTGCATAAACAAAATGTTTAGATTGTTCACCTGAAGTCAGCGGATTTTTTTGTGAACTCAGCTTATTTGTCTGCTAAAATTAGCAAATCGTTCAGCTAAAATCAGCAGATTTTTCATCTAAAACCAGCAGATTTTTTCTGTCGAAGACAGAGTTTCTCATATGGCTCTAAATGGATTTATTTTCAGCAGATTTTTTTGAAGTAAATGTGTATAAATTAAGGTATCCCAGCAAAACTTTGGTAATGGGTAGTGATTATATAACACATTACCAGGTAATCTATATAACTTATTTGTAGCATTATTTTATGATGTCTTACCAAACATTTGTTCCACAACGTATTATTTTCAAGTGAAAAATAATGCATTACTAATAATTTGCTACGTAATGCATGATTATTGGAAAAAATGTATTTCATATTTATTATTTCTAAACATTAAATCATGGATGACTTATATTTGGTTACATTATGTATTATTTAAAGTTTGAAATAATGCATTATTTATAATTGGATGAATAATGCATTACAATAACATAAAAATAATTATTTTATAAAAAAATGCATAAGTTTAAACTAGAGATGGGCTCACGACAGGAAATTTCTAACGACACACACTCACGAGCATATTTTATCTACTTACACTCACCCAGCAAAAACATGGTAATGAGTTGTGAAAAGTAATCATTACCAAGTACATTATTTATAATGAGTACCCACTACCATTAACATTATTTTAAGCCCAAAAGTAACTATTTTTCAGTAATATTTTATAAAAGCACTTCTAAGTAATAATATCTCCTTGCACTTGCAGTTTTTAACCTTTACAATTCAATTAACTTAAAAATTACTTAAAAACTTAATAAAAATTACACAATTTTTATGTTTTAGTAAAAACAAGTTAAATTTAAAATGTTTTAATTAACTAATTATTTTACTTCTTATTGGTAATGGGCTTTTACTCCTTATTAGTAATCCGAGTCAGTAACTACTTATTTGTCTCCATACTCTTCACTAGTTATTTTTGTCTCACGCCCTTGTTAAAATAATTAGTGTTTCATTCAATAAGTAACTACTTATTAACATCTGTTTCGGATTACAAAACCCATTACTAGTAATGCCAATTTTTGCTGGGCACAATCACGTGAGTAAATTTAATACAAAATTACTTTTTCACTACTCGTAACACCTTATATATTATCTTCTGGTATGCTATATTATTTCATTTCTCGTCTATATATATAAAAATGGATGTATGTATGTGTGTATGTATGTATGTTCCGTATGGACTCGAAAACGGCTGGACCGATCTTGATGAAATTTTCAGGGAATATTCAGAATAGCCCAGGGAGTAACACTGTGCGGTCAGACTTTTGATTTTTTGCGTGTGGGCGGAGGGGCGTGGCAAAATCGAATTTTTACATTGCACCAATAATGACATCTATATATAAAAAACGGATGGACCGATTTTGATGAAATTTAAACCAAAGATAGTACTAACCAAGTACTAACTTTATGCCAAATTAGAGCGTGATCGGACAAGTGGGCTTAAAATGCCATGCTTTTTTGCCTGTGGGCTGAGGGGTGGTCAAAATCGATTTTTTAAATTGCACCACTAATGACATCTATATATAAAAAACGGATGGACCGATTTTGATGAAATATAAACCAACGATAGTACTAACCAAGTACTAACTATGTGCCAAATTAGAGCGTGATCTGACAAACGGGCGTAAAATGCCATGCCCCTTTGTATTGAATGTTATTTCTGCATGCTCCCCAATAACGCAAAACTGTTGATTCGATTTTAATTAAATTTTCAGCACCAGTGCGGAACTATAGGACACATACACGTATGCAGGATTGTTTTTTCAGGGCCCAACAACAACAACATAAATATAAAAAAAAAAATTGTTGTTGTTGTTGGGCCCCCCTCTGAACACGTCGTTGATAGGACATGTTATACTACGATCACGCAAAAACAGCTGAACCGATTCTCTTGACAATTTCACTACAAACAGTGCTAACCAAGTGTATATGTAGGCCATATAAGATCGTAGTTGGATAAAGGAATCAAAATTGCAACGCCCTTTGTACTATACTAACCACAATTGAACAAAGAGGCGTTTATTGCCACGCCCCTTTGATTTATACTGAACGTTATATCCATAGAAAAAAATAGAATTGAAACAGAGTCGTATTTCGCTTGAATAAGTATTAGTGACAGCACATTATGTAACTTTTGACGTTTAATAAAAACAATGCAACATAAAGAAGAACAACAACAAAGCAAACAACAAAAGAGAAGAAAAAAGTTTTTAAACTATCAATAGTGCGAATTATCTTTAAAAAAACGTTGAATAAAGCAAAATAAATAATAAATTTAATTAAATGAAAGACAAATTCCATTTTTTATAAACAAGGAATCTAATTTGATATTAAATACGTGTGAGATGAGGAAGAACAAGCATTTTGCCACCATATTGGAAAATACATCAAATACAACACTGCGTACCTTCTAATCTTTTCTATGGTTATATCTGCCTGTTTTGAAATCACGCAAAAACGGATAAGCCAAATCTGTCACTACTGATAGAACTAACCGAGCGGGAACTGTAGGTCATATGTAGAGCGCGATTCGGCAAAAGGGTATAACATGTCACTCCCGTTTTTCATAAATAAAAAGTTATTTCCTCCTCTTTCGCAATCACAGAAAAACGGCAAAACTGATGTCAATGGAATTTGCAGCACAGATAGTACTATTCGAGGATGCAGTATGGACCTTTAGACTGTCACGATTCGATAAAAATGCGTTCAATGACACGCCCCTTTGTACTATACTTAACGTTATGTCTGTCTGTTTCGAAATCACGCTAAAATGGCTGAACAGATTTTGTTGAGATTTCTCTATAGATTGCTAACCGAGGGTGGAACCAAATGTTACTTGCTGGACTCGGACCCGTGCTTTAATTTTGTCCGACACTAATTAAGATGCAATATAAAACAGTGTTTTTCTTAGGGCCAGCAACGCGGACCGGGTATAGCTAGTAACCTATAAAATACCATATATTTTACACCTTACTCGTATTCTTCGTTATAAATTTATGACTTATTTTATACCTTACTGGTATTCTTTGTGATAATGTGGTTGCATTACTTTGAGTCGCCTGTTAAAATCATCAATGCTGCAATGTATAAAATAAGAAATCCTATACCTTATTTTATACCTTATTTGGTAATCTAAGTTTTGCTGGGATAGCTATGTCTGCAATTCCAGATCATGTTGGTAACCCTTGCGAAATAATGTAAGAGACAAAAAAGTTGAAAGAAAGTATGAAGTGAGGTTGAGATTGCTAGAAATAGAATTGTAGTGTTGGAAACTGTCAAAATTTATTCTATAGAAACTATAAATATTCACATATATAAAAAACAGTTTTCATTAACAAGACAAACCGACATATAAAATCCTACTGATGATAACACTAACTGGGGTGTTTGAAACCGGTATGGGAAATACCAGAAATGTCTACACTAAGAAAATTATGTCATTAACTGTTTGTAGGTTATTTCAAAAAGTAATCAGTAAAGTCATTTTAAAAGAAAATTCACTTATTTTATAAAGGATTTAATTTTTTTACTGTTTCTGTAGTTTAAAAAAAATAATTTACTGTATTAAAAACGAATTTTCTGTTACATTTAATTTCGGCAGTAAAAAATTTCTTCTATAGTTTTACTGTTTTTCAATACAAAATAACTGAATATTCACTAGTTTTTTAATGATTTTGGTTAGTCATTAAATTAACATTTAAAATTGACTGTAATGTGTTTTTATTTTAAATGAAATAACAGTGGAATGGTTTTTAATTAAAATTTCATTTGTTTTAAGTGAATATTCACTGGAATTTACCTACATAATTCTTTGAGTGTATAATTTTTAGAAATTCAATTTTTCTTCTGCATTTTTTTCAACTTGAACCCTTATATTTGGAACACATTTTGCTAAAAACATTAGGTAAGAAGTTACATGGATGAGAATAAACACCTCTTTGGCCAAAATGTCAAATTTCGACCCCCTCTAACTAAGAGAGTTCTTGACCGACCTTGTTGAAAAATTGTACCTGAACTACTATCCAATAGGACTAACCTTAGTGCAAATTTTATTCCGATCGGAATACATCGGTTGTAAAAGTTGTGTCAGTTGACACGAAAACCCCTATATCTGTAAAACCAAATAAGAGAGAATTTAGTAAAAAACATCCATTTAAGCAGAAAATCTGCTAAAACTCAAATAATTCAAACCGAAAATTGTTTTATTACATATTTTTCGAAAGAATTTTTTTTTAGGTGCACAGATTTTTTGCAAGAGTTTTTGTGTTTCTCAGTGCATATAATCTTAAGCTCTCAAAGATTATGACCAATGTGCGACATAAAAAAATCTAAACAAACTTTTCTCCCAAAAGCATAAAAATATGTGTTTTATCAAACTTTTTGTTGAAATATCAAAAATTTGTCAAAGACCTGTTTTATTAAAAAAAAAAAAATCAATACAAAAGTTTTCAAACATAATAAATTCCATCAAAATTTAATACAAGTTTTAGTCATGTGTTAACTTCTTTTGTTTAAAAAGTCAATTAGTCGAAATTAAATCAGAGCAAATTCCCATAAAAATGTTAACAAATGAACAAAAAATTTAAATACAAAAAATTTACAATATTCCCAAATGCGGAATAAATTTTCTAGTTTTTTTAACATAAAACATCATAAAAACGACAAATTTAACATTTATACAAATCTGAAATCAGAAATCACTCAGCAACAACAAGTTCCCAGCTATTGATAGTTATACAAATCAATATTTTAAACCAAAAAAAAAAAAATCAAATCAAATTTTGATACTTAAATTTTGGTAAATGTCTAAATATGAACAAAAAAAAAATCAGTTGCTAAGTCTTTGAAATAGTTCGTGGCATTTATTAAAATCAGATAGAATGTCAATTTAATTTAATACAGCTGATTAAAAACAAACGAACGATATATAAGCAACACTCTCTTTTAGGGTTTTATTTTATATTTTTTTGAAACATCAGACGACAAACACACTTTAAAATATGAGAGATAATTATCATTAGTTGACACTTACAGTGGGAACACCCTACAAAATAAACTTTAAATTTCATTTGTTGTAGAAATGTTCAAAAAACCTGTAAAAATATTGAATTTTTCTGAATTTTTTTTTTTATTTTTCAAAGGGGAATTTTTCCCTGTCCCTATTAAACCCATTTACAAACTTGACCGTACCAATAAAGTACTAAATCGTGGTTTCCACAGACAAACGAATATCTCTAGAATGTCTTAGAATCGATCGGTCATCTTTAATAGACACATTTTACCAAACTTTAAAACTTTGAAGTCCTTTTAAAAGGAAACAGGGTCACGAAATGATAAACTGTAAATTAGAGTTTGCAAATAATCGAGATATTTCATAATCGCGATTACGATTAAAAAAATAGCCGTTAATCGCGATTATCGATTAATCGAGTTTTTAAAAAAAATATAATTGCAATAGTTTATTTTAAAAAAAAAACTCTTTTACAAAAATTGGTGGCATGTATAGCCCTATATGAAACTAAGAAAATTGCGTTTTTTGTTTTTAAATTTTTTAAAAACTAGGCTAATGAAGCGTGGCTAAATATTGGAAAAATGGTCAAAATTGTGTCGAGTTCCCTAGATTAAATATTTATAAAATTTACGAAATGCACCACAATCGCAAAACCTAACATTCATGTATATTTTTTTTAGGGCTATCTACTTACATTTTTTATTTTGGAAAATTTTCAGAAACCGTTGTGAAAGTTTTAATTTTTTAAAAAAGTCAATTTATCAAAAATCTGGCCACATTTTTTTTTAAGTTTAGATGTTTGTTCATTCACACAAAAAAACTCAGGAGGGCATTTTTCTTATTTTTCGAGAAATAGCATTTGAATATTAGATTTCATAACAATTCTGTAATTCTCTTGTATTTTATTGTGTCAACACCGCGTATGAGTAACGAAAATTCATTGGTTTCGCAAATAGTCGTTACTCATACGCGGTGTTGACTCAATAAAATACAAGAGAATTACAGAATTTTTCTGAAATCCAATATCTAAACGCGATTTTCTCGAAAAATACGAAAAATGCCATCCTGAATTCTTTATGTGGATAGACAAACATCTCAACCAAAAAAAAAATATTATATAAAATGTGGCCTGATTTTTGATAAATTGTTAAGGGGACAAAAAGTGGTAAAATTTAGAATACAGGATCCTTTGAAAAAAAAAAACCGTCTGAAAAAAAGGTAGTTGTGGTAAATTTAATTTCGAAGAGTCGTAAAATTTTAAAAAAAAAAGTGTACTTTTTGTCCTTTTCATATTTTATGAAATAACGATCCTTTTAAAAAAATTAAAAAAAATTACTTTTATGTGTATATATTTGGGCCTCCCGAAAATTATAATCTTACGAATTTCGTGTCAGAATACCTGCCAATTGTGTGAAAATTTATAAGGGAATTTAAAAAGAGCGTCGGGCCATGAGGGGCACTTGGGCAACGAACGGGCAGACTGTTTGGCCAATCGTGGTGCAAGTCGCCCTTTTATTGGTCCGGAACCCTTCTGTGGTTTGCCCATTGGGCATATCAGGGAAAGTTCTGGCCAGCGTCAGGCAAAAAGATTTATCTCTCCATCCCCTGGGGTATCTAAACGACTACTGAATCTCGACAAAAAGGATCTTAGGATTCTAACTGGTTACCTCACTGGACATTGTAATCTTCGCTATCAACTTAGGAAAAAAAATTTATCGGACACTGAAATATGTAGGTTCTGTGAAATTGACGCCGAAACGGCGGAACACATCCTTTGTGAGTGCCCAAGACTCAACATCAGACGATTTCGACATCTAGGGCGACATTCATTAACTCCAAGTGACATATGGGAATCCATGCCAAATAGGATACTTGGCTTTATCAAAAGCCTTAACTTATAGGGCAACTGCTAGGCTGCACAAAAGATCTTATTGGTCGCAGTGCATAGGGCCTTTTCTAATCTAAAAAGAGCGTCTTGAGTCTGCAACCAGAGAAAAAATTACGTTTTTTGATAAAACTTAATGCCTGAATTTTTTGACCAAATTCAGCCGAATCCTTTTTGATTACATAGTTTAAAAACAAAATTGTGGGTTTACTTAGATGAAAATGAAAATTTTGCTTTAAATTTAAATTACTTTAACAAGAAAAAAGGAAAGAGAAATTGAAAATAAGTTAAATGAATCGTAGGCAAAAATAATATATTTTAAAATCGTTTTAAAACAGTGTATTTCAAAGAAAATGATTAATCGTAATCGCATGATTTTTTTGTCGATTAGGATTACGATTAATTGGTGCGATTAATCGCGATTACGATTACGATTTTAATCGTTTTGCAAACACTACTGTAAATGAAGTTTTACTCCATTTGATCTCTACTTTCAGACGTATAGCATCCGGTATATGTTTATTACAAGCTTACTATCCCGGTACTTCGTTACCGGTTGTATTGAATACCGGATAAAAGAGGGATCAGAATTACTTTACCGATTTCAAGAAAATTCCCCTACGTAGTCTTTGTTTTATTTACTTGTGCACGTTTCATAAAATAATATTTCAATGAATAATTTAACCAATGAAATTTGAATGATTTTCGATCCCTTTTATTGGGATTTTGGATTTTGAGTGAATAAATATTTCAGTGAATAAAGAAATTGGAATAAAAAAGTTTGAGTGAAAAAACATATAGAGAGAAAAAATAGAGAGAAAAAAATGGAGTAAAAAAAGTTAAATACGAAAATTTTGAATAAAAAGTATCATTCCATATTGTTCCCTGCTCTATTCCATTTCGTTCACCGTTGTAAAATTTAACATTTTAAAATATGTCCTTCTCTTGGGTGTTATTTTCTAGTTAAATAGTTAGATAGGTAGAAATAACCATTTGCCCCCTTTTCCCCTTAAAATTAAATGTTCCAAAAACTGTTTTTTTTTTGTGCTAGGTGATCCTTTATTTAAAATATCAAGTTTCTGAACCATTATTTCAAGAAATATAACAATAACCAAAATTTACACTTTTTCATTATATTAGGAACAAAAAAAAAGTACCAAAAGTACACTTTCTTACCCCCGTTAGAAACGGAATTTCCAAAAAGAATCTCTTCCAGAATGTTTTTTCTTCACCGAAGGATCATCTTTTCCATATTTAAATTTTCTAGGATCATTAATATTAATATTAAAAGTACAAAAAGCATTTTACAGTCCTAATTTTAAGTTTCTAGAATCATTAAGTCAAAAATATCAAAGGTACCGAAAGTTCACTTTTTTTAGCCATTTTACCCCACTAAGAAGCGGATTTTTAAAAACGTAATTTTCCCGGAATGTTTTTTTTACCGAATTCTCCTACATTACAAATTTTAAGATTTTAGGAAATATAAAAAGTTTGTGTAAATATAATTTCAGGAAATACAAAAGTACCAAAAAGTGTACTTCCGGTACTTTTTATAAAAGGTACATTTTATAAAAGGTACTTTTTAAAAAATGTACTTTTTAAAAAAGGTACTTTTTATACAAGGTACTTTTTATAAAAGGTACTTTTTATAAAAGGTACTTTTTATAAAAGGTACTTTTTATAAAAGGTACTTTTTATAAAAGAGTAAATCCATATCAACATAGCAAAAAAAAATTTAATTTTTGACGTCAATCGACCCAAATTTCATGAAACTCGGTATATATGTTGGGACTTACTCAACTTATACTCAAACAAAATTTAAGACTTTTGACTTCCGTAGTTTTGGAAATATGACGTTTCAAAGTCAAGAAAATCCTTTAAAAGGTAAATTACAAATATTTATATCTCGAAAAGTATTTGAGGTAAATCACTCCCAGATAGCTTTTTTAAAGGCAAAATCATCACCTTTAAAATATCATTTTGCAAGAATTTTTATTTTGGGATCTTTTTTGTGTTTCTGCACAATTCGCGATTCGCAAAAACATATCAAAAAAAGCGACATTTTTAAAAATCTGACAAAAATATATGTTAATGGTATGAGTCTTATCTACAAGCTCTAAAAATTTCGCGTTGGTGATCGTATTAAGTCCAGAGATATTAATAAAAATGTGTTGACAAGTAGGATTTTTTTTTAAAATCTGATGAATATTTAATTACTATTTTTGAATATTTTTGCAAATACATGAAATAAAACGGTGAAAAAAGTAAAGTTGATGGTACACACGAGTATTACACATGAATATATTGTAACATAACTTTTTATCGATTACACTACTTAACAAAAGTCAACTTTTTTGCAGAGACTTTTAGAACACATTTTAAAAAGTATTTGGCCTACACGAATCTGTCATCATAAACATTTTATCAAATTGTCTTCTGGACATATAGGCCTATTTTACAGACCAAGCCCTCAAACCCAAGAAAGAAACGTAATAATAAATGTTTCACACTGACATACCTCATATTATTTGTTCGTTTAATATTTTTGTATGCTTCAGCTGCACAAACTAAATGTGCAAATCACGAGAACGCGATTAAGTACATAAAAATGACAATGGATTCGCGTTTAGTGGATTCACGTCAAAGAGGGCAAACGACTTATGAAAATGTATTTTAAACAATGAAAATTAAAAAAATAAAAATATTAGGGAAAAAAGTATATGCAAATAATATTTGCAAATTTTGCTCAAAATTTAGATTTTTTTTTTTCAAAATTTTCGATTAAAATCAATGAATTTTGAAATAATATGCATTTTTAATAATTTTTCTAATATAAAGTCATTCGTTGGTTTTTATGGGCAGGGACCGCAAAAGAGGTCTTTTCTCGAAAAGGCGATTTGATCAAATTTTTATGATGACAGATTGGTGTTAACGAGACCAAAATACTTTAGCAAATGTAATCTAAGAGTCTGTGCAAAAAAAAGTTGATTTTTGTAGAGTAGTGTAAATGATAAATATTCATGTTATATTGTAGATATGTGTAGTACCCGTATGTACCATTTACTTTACTTTTTTCACCGTTTTATTATGTTTATTTGCAAAAATATTAAAAAAAAAAAATTAATATTCATCAGATTTGATAAAAATTTACTACTTGGCAACACACTTTTATTCGTATCTCTGGTCTTAATACGTTCACCAACTTAAAATTTATACAGCTTGTAGCTAAGATAGTAGCCAATAACATATATTTTTTTCAGATTTTTAAAAATGTCGCTTTTTCAGATATATTTTCGCGAATTGCGAATTTTGCAGAAATAAAAAAAAATTCCCAAAATAAAAATTTTTGCAAAATGTTATTTGAAAGGTCATGGTTTTGCCTTTAAAACAAGCTATCAGGGAGTAATATAGATCAAATACTTTTGAAGATATAAATGTTTATATTTCATCCTTTAAAAGATTTTCTTGACTTTTGACACGCCATATTTCTGGAACCACAAAAGTTAAAGGTCTCAAATTTTGTCTGAGTATAAGTCTTATAAGTCCCAACATATATACAAAGTTTCATCAAATTCTGAGACATCGAAGGAAATCAGAGGTTCATGTTGAAAAATTTTAACTCAAAAGGTACTTTTTATAAAAGGTACTTTTTATAAAAGGTACTTTTTATAAAAGGTACTTTTTATAAAAGGTACTTTTTATAAAAGGTACTTTTTATAAAAGGTACTTTTTATAAAAGGTACTTTTTATAAAAGGTACTTTTTATAAAAGGTACTTTTTATAAAAGGTACTTTTTATAAAAGGTACTTTTTATAAAAGGTACTTTTTATAAAAGGTACTTTTTATAAAAGGTACTTTTTATAAAAGGTACTTTTTATAAAAGGTACTTTTTATAAAAGGTACTTTTTATAAAAGGTACTTTTTATAAAAGGTACTTTTTATAAAAGGTACTTTTTATAAAAGGTACTTTTTATAAAAGGTACTTTTTATAAAAGGTACTTTTTATAAAAGGTACTTTTTATAAAAGGTACTTTTTATAAAAGGTACTTTTTATAAAAGGTACTTTTTATAAAAGGTACTTTTTATAAAAGGTACTTTTTATTAAAGGTACTTTTTATAAAAGGTACATTTTATAAAAGTAGCTTTTTATAAAAGGTACTTTTTATAAAAGGTACTTTTTATAAAAGGTACTTTTTATAAAATGCACTTTTTTTAAAAGATACTTTTTATAAAAGGTACTTTTTATAAAAGGTACTTTTTATAAAAGTTACTTTTTATAAAAGGTACTTTTTATAAAAGTTACTTTTTATAAAAGGTACTTTTTATAAAAGTTACTTTTTATAAAAGGTACTTTTTATAAAAGGTACTTCTTATAAAAGGTATTTTTTATAAAAGCTACTTTTTATAAAAGGTACTTTTTATAAAAGGTACTTTTTATAAAAGGTACTTTTTATAAAAGGTACTTTTTATAAAAGGTAATTTTTATAAAAGGTACTTTTTATAAAAGTAGCTTTTTATAAAAGGTACTTTTTATAAAAGGTACTTTTTATAAAAGGTACTTTTTATAAAAAATAATTTTATAAAAGGTACTTTTTATAAAAGGTACTTTTTATAAAAGGTACTTTTTATGAAAGGTACTTTTTATAAAAGGTACTTTTTTAAAAAGGTACTTTTTATAAAAGGTACTTTTTATAAAAGTTACTTTTTATAAAAGGTTCTTTTT
This sequence comes from Pegoplata infirma, assembly GCA_963921195.1. NCBI lineage: Eukaryota > Metazoa > Arthropoda > Insecta > Diptera > Anthomyiidae > Pegoplata > Pegoplata infirma. The sequence continues at coordinate 142,560,914 of OY992540.1, read as the reverse complement.
ATAAAAGTTACTTTTTATAAAAGGTACTTTTTATAAAAGGTACTTCTTATAAAAGGTACTTATTATAAAAGGTACTTTTTATAAAAGGTACTTTTTATAAAAGGTACTTTTTATAAAAGTTATTTTTTATAAAAGGTACTTTTTATAAAAGTTACTTTTTATAAAAGGTACTTCTTAAAAAAGGTATTTTTTATAAAAGGTACTTTTTATAAAAAGTACTTCTTATTAAAGGTACTTTTTATTGAAGGTACTTTTTATAAAAGGTACTTTTTATTAAAGATACTTTTTATAAAAGGTACTTTTTATAAAAGGTACTTTTTATAAAAGGTACTTTTTATAAAAGGTACTTTTTATAAAAGGTACTTTTTATAAAAGGAACTTTTTACAATTGGTACTTTTTATAAAAGGTACTTTTTATAAAAGGTACTTTTTATAAAAGGTACTTTTTATAAAAGGTACTTTTTATAAAAGGTACTTTTTATAAAAAGTACTTTTTATAAAAGGTACTTTTTATAAAAGGAACTTTTTATAATAGGTACTTTTTAAAAAATGTACTTTTATAAAAGGTACTTTCTATAAAAGGTCCTTTTTTTAAACGGTACAGCATTTTCAGAAAGTACTTGTTCCAAAATGTTTTATTTCACTAAGGGATCCTACATTCCAAATTTCAAGTTTGAATGACCATTATTTCAGTATAAAAAAAAAGTACCAAAGTACACTTTTTTACGCATTTTACCCCCGTAGAATCAAAATTGGCAAAAACCCAGCCTTAGTGAATCTTTTTCCCGCGAAGTGAACCGACATTGCAAATTTCAAGTTTCTAGTACCATTATTTATGGAAATATAAAATGTACCAAAAGTACAGATTTTTACCATTTTTACCCCGTTAGAATCATCATTGGCAAAAATCCAGACTTAGGGGATCTATATTCCGGGAGATGAACATACAGTCCAAATTTAAAAGTCTCTGTGGCAATTTTTTAAGGAAATATAAAAGGTACCAAAAGTACAGTTATTTACCCTTTTTACCCCCTTAGAATCAACATTGGCAAAAATCCAGTCTTAGTGGATCTATATTTCAGGATGTGAACATACAGTCCAAATTTCAAGTCTCTAGCTTCAGCGGTTTGATCTTGGCGATGATGAATCAGTCAATAAGTCAGTCAGTCACATTACTCTTTTATATATGGGGCATTCCATGTCAAATCAGACACTTTGAAATTTTTTTTTTTTAGATTTTCCTAATTTGTTTACAGTTTTTAGTACTCTTCGAAAACTCATTCGTGGTAAATTTTCAGATTTTTTTGATGACCCGTTCAAAAGATATCGAATTTTTATAAATTTGTAGTTTGTTCCTTTACTCAAACTTCTTTTACTCATAACTTCTTCAATAATGGTGGATTTTTATGTTTTAAAATTTAAATCTCATTTTTGAAAATGTTTGTACTCTTCGATTTTTTTGAAATTTTTTTGTGTAAAACTTCTATCGATTCTACAAATTTTTTGCCCAGGAGGATCGTGGATAACCATTTTACTATTTTTTAAAATTTTTTGCAATTTTTTTTTTGTAATTTTCCAATCTTAAAATCATTTCTACTGCTCCAATGGTGCGTCATAGAGGGGTCATTTATAAGACCGATCCCCATTAATTTTTACGTCTTAACATTTCTTTGGAACAAACTAATACCCTATCTCCAATTGCTTAAAATTTGCTCCAACTGCTCTAACTGCCCTAAAGTGCCCGTAGAGCAACAAAATGTATGACCGACCCACAATATTTTTTTAGTAAAAACATTTTCTCTGAACAAACCTACCCTCTATCTTTAACTGTTAAGGCGGTCCCCATACAATTTTTTTTATTTTTTTGTAAATTTGTTTTATTTAATCAGCTTCTACCGGTCCAATGGTGCGTCCGAGACAACATTTTTTTAAAACATACCTACGCCGTATCTCCACTCCCTAAGTAGGCTCCCATACAAATAACAGTTGGAGAAAATTTTATAAAAATGTAATTTTGAATGGTAGCCTACTTAGGGAATGGGGATAGGGCGTAGGTATGTTTTAAGAAAATGTTGTAGGGTAAAAATAAATGGGGGTCGGTCTCACTAATGACCCCTCTCGGACGCACCATTGGACCCGTAGAAACTGATTAAATAAAACAAATATACAAAAAATAAAAAAAAATGTATGGGGACCGCCTGTGTGTTCAGAGAAAATGTTTGGACCAAAAAAATATTGTGTATCGGTCATACATTTTGTTGCTCTAAGGGCACTACCCAGTTGGCAAAATAAAATCACACCTGACATACTGCTGACTCTCCCTTTATGAAATCGCTGACATCTTCATATAATTTTTCAAAATGTCATCAATGACATGTCAGCAGTTGGTCAGCAGTGTCCACCAGTATCGGTGGCCACTAACAATTCGTTTAAACAACCGCTGACCAACTGCTGACATGTCATTGATGACATTTTGAAAAATTGTATGAAGATGTCAGCGATTTCATAAAGGGAGAGTCAGCAGTATGTCAGGTGTGATTTTTTTTGCCGACTGGGTAAGGGCACATTGGGGCAGTTAGAGTTGGAGCAAATTTTAAAAATGTCGTTTTGTGTGGGAGCCCCTTTAGAAATTGGAGATAGGGTATTAGTTTGTTCCAAAGAAATGTTAAGCCATAAAAATTAATGGCGGTCGGTCTTATAAATGACCCCTCTATGACGCACCATTGAAGCAGTAGAAATGATTTTAAGATTGGAAAATTACAATAAATTTTTTTCAAAAAATTTTAAAAAATAGAAATAATCGTTATCCACGATCCTCCTGGGCAAAAAATTTGAAGAATCGATAGAAGTTTTACACAAAAAAATTTCAAAAAAATCGAAGAGTACAAACATTTTCAAAAATGAGGTTTAAATTTTAAAACTTAAAAATCGCATACTAGAGCGCTTTTAAGACTTTTTTGGATTTTTTTTTTTTAAAGTACGTAAAAAAACAAAAATTTTGAAAAAAAATGGGAAATTTGGACCATTATTGAAGAAGTTACGAGTAAAAGAAGTTTGAATAAAGGAACAAACTACCAATTTTTAAAAATTCGATATCTTTTGAACGGGTCATCAAAAAAATCTGAAAATTTACCACGAAGGAGTTTTCGAAGAGTACTAAAAACTGTACACAAATTGGGAAAATCTAAAAAAAATTTCAAAGTGTCCGATTTGACATGGAATGCCCCATATGCATGTTATATTAGAGTGGCATTTTTTGTTCAACAAGTTTTGGTTTCGTGGCTTTACTAGATTTTTTGCTACTTCCTATTCTACGAGAATTCCTATTTTAAATTTCGAGTTTTTTTTGTAATTTTACAAGCTTTTTACCAATAAAATTGTTAATTTACAACTTTTTTGGCGCTATAAAACTTGATCTAAGATCAAATATTTTAGGTTCTATCAATCTACATCTTAAACTTTACATACTGTAGAATAGTTATAGGGTGCAACCAAAAACAGGTTGATTATATTGATTAGAACAGGTAGATTTCAGATTTTTATAGGACGTACGTCTGTGTAAAAAAAAAAAATTATCATAATTTTTTTTTTCGGCATTTCGGATTTTTTTTTTTTTTCTTTGCAGATTTATAACATAATAAAAACCAAAATTAAAGTATTAAAATTCAAATACAAAAATAATGCTAAAGAAATCTACACTATCGATAAATGAAACCAAAAACCTGAAGTGATTTAAAATTCATTAATTGGTTTTTATCACTTTATAGATGTCAGATACGTAGCGCGTGCGTTCAGGTTTCATAAAGGAATTTTAGTTTATTTTTTAATAATCAATTAAAAGAATTAATTCTTTAATAAAACTTGTTTATAGGAATTTTTGTATGTCGATATCAGTCAAAAAAAGAAGTTCGAATGAAAAAAAAAAAAATATTAAGTGAAAAAATATTTTGAGGAAATAAAATATTAAGCAAAATAAATATTGAGTGAAAAAAATTTTGAAAAAAATGTTCATTTCATCTCGCTTTAATTTCATTTTGTTTTCGGATTATAATTGAGCCATACATACGTGGATTTAGTCTCCATATCAAAATCATGCCCGTTTGGGATTTGCTATGGTTGGGCTTGACGGACTACAGTACACCACACTGTGGTACAGGGTATAATGAGTTTGCGCTGATGTTTGTAACTACCCGATATATTGGTCCTATACCCACTTTTAAGTATACCGATCGACTCAGAATCACTTTTTGAGTCGATTTAGCGATGTCCGTCCGTCTGTCCATGTAAACGGTGTAAACAGGATACAGGTAGCAATTTTTATTGAATTGACTTGAACTTTGAAACTTAAGCCTCTTTTGGCCCAAGGACGAAACCTATTGAAATTGAAAAAAATCGGTACATATTTAGACCTAGCCCTCATATAAAGGTCCCCTTTAGTTTTGGGTCAAATTACTCGAATAACCGCATTATAATAGGTATCGTTTCGAAATTTGGCAGGTAATCATGTTTCATCTATACAAATCCCCATTCTGAATTTTAAGGAAATCGGACCAGTTCTTCTTGTAGCCGCCATACAAAACACCTTTCCGCTTTTCACATAAATCTCTCAAATTTCATGAAAATAGAAAATATTTATTTAAAATTCTGTTTGCGTATGCTAAACGCGTACTTTAATTACCTTATCAAATCTGTTTATCATCGGACCATTTTTGGACTTAGGCCCCATGTGAAAGTTTCGCCCAATATTTAGTTAAAGCTGCTTATTGTCAACAAAAAGAAGAATATTTCACTCAAATTTGATTAGTAAGTGTTTTTTACACTTATTAAAGATTTGACAAAATATAGATCTAATCGGTCCATGTTTGTGCTTGGGACCCATTTTCCGGGAAACTCTGGTGTAGGGTATAATATGGTCGATCTTGACCGACTATAATTTTCTTACTTGTTTTACTTGTTTCATTAAAAAAAAACAGTTATAAACCTCAAAGAAAGCTTTTTCACCTGCATAAAATCAAAATTTTCTAAAAAGTACTTTTCTCAAAAGTACTTTCCTCAAAAATACTTTTCTCAAAAGTATTTTTCTCAAAAGTACTTTTCTCAAAAGTACTTTTCTTAAAAGTACTTTTCCCAAAAGAACTTTTCTCAAAAGAACTTTCCTTAATATATTTTTTTTTTCACTTGATAATCCTACATTCCAAATATAGAATTTCCTATTAAAATAGGATTACCTAAAAAGTACCTATTTCAGAATAGTATACAGTACACTATTTTACACCTTGTTGCCCAAATTTTCATTTCCAAAAGTACTTTTTTATACCATACAACCACAGTATAGGGTTATACTTACTTTGTCATTCCGTGTGTAACGCATCGAAAAATCGGTCTAGCACCCAATAATTTATATTTTTTGTTGATCAGTGATCGATTCTTAGGCATTCTAGCGATGACGGTCTGTCCGCCCGTCTGTAGAAGACACGATACAGTCCAAAATATATGATATATATATGTTCCCCTAACTCCCATTGGAGCATAGGGCGCCAATTATATAAGTTGTTCAAAATGGGCGCCAAAATATAAGAGCTATACTAAAATTTGGTAAAAATATGTCTAATGGTCATAGGCTGATTAAGTTCGGAGATGGGCAAAATCGGAACAGGGGGAAAAAGTTCCCCCAATTTCTAAAAATTTAAATTTTTTTCAGGTTTTATTGTACTTTTGTTAAGAAAATTAAATATTTTACTGTGCCAAGAAATTCGAAGTTCTGCACTTGGACCGCGGGGATAAAAAAATATGTTTTTTTTTTGGACCGCCCCATTTTGTGGGCGTGGATATTATAAAATTATTTAAATAATTAATAAATTATATTACTTATGGGCAATAAGCATAATAAATGAATTTGTAAACCGCGAGGGGGAAGTAACCCGCAATGGCCGCTTCTGAAATCTCCCCCCCCCCTCCCCAACTAGAATTTTTTTAAATATATGTATTATTTTATTCGACCTTTAAAATTTTATTATACCCTCCAACCACAGTATGGGGGTATACTCACTTTGCCATTCCGTTTGTAACGCATCGAAATATCGGTCGGGGACCCCATAAAGTATATATATTATTGATCCATGATTGATTCTAAGACATTCTATGAATGTCCGTCTGTCCTTCCGTCCGTCTGTCTGTAGATAACACAATGCAGTCCAAAATAAAACAGCTAGACTCGTGAAGTTTGGCACAAATATGTATCATGGCAGGTTAAGTTCGTAAATGGGCAAAATCGGGCCAGGGGGAGAAAATGAAGAACTGAACAAACCTCTGAAAAAATACACTTTTTAACATGTTTTTTTGTATTTTTTGTTAAATTAATGAAACATTTGGTATATTTATCGCGATGGGAAGGTGCTCTCAACGTCCCCCACTGACCCCATAACCCCCCCCCCCCCCCCCCCCCCAAAAAAAATCGCCCTGACAAAATTTTTTTTTCTTATTATTTTTTTACATTTTGGAGGGTATAAAAGATTCGGCACAGTCGCATTTAACACTCTCACTTATTTTTTGAGTAGGTTTATTCTAGCTCGAGGTCATTATTTCCTTTAACAATTAAAACTATGATATTCTCATAGAATAATTTTCAAGAAAATTATTTTTCTGTTTTAAATTTATTTATGTTTTTTTGCAAGACGTAGTCGTGTGTTTGGAATTAGTCAGATTCCATTGTTAAGGCTATTTAGCAAATCAAAGCAAGTCGACTAAGTCTTGCAAAAATGACCAACGTAAATAAATTTAAAGCTGAAAAGTAATTTTCTTGAAAATTATTCAATAAGAATATCATAGTTTTAATTATAAAAGAAAATAATGACCTCAAACTAAAATAAACCTACTCAAAATATATAATTTTTGAAATTAAAAATTTCTATTATAAAAAAATTATTCTATGAGAATATCATAGTTTTAATTAGTAAAGAAAATAATGACCTTGAGCTAGAAAAAATCTACTCAAAATTTCTCAAATATATTTAGAAATTTTGAAAATATAAATTGTATTTTCTAAAAATTTGAAAATTGTTTAGAATTTTTAATATTTAAAATTTCTAAGAATCTGATACTTTTTCTATACCGAAAAATGTTGCTTTTTCTATTAAGAGAAATTTCTCAAAATCTGAGACTTTTCCAATACAGAACAGGGATGATAAAGTCAGTACAATTGTACTTTTTTCATTACAATTCGGAGGCCAAAAGTACGGCAGTACTCCACTGACTGATTTAGTACAAATTTAGTACAATTTAGTACAAATTTTATATCGACTCTTTTAACGTGTCAACCAGGGTTGACGCAATTGTTGGGTAAAAAATCGTCAAAAAACTACGAAGTTTGTAGAATAATCGTCATATTCAAATACATTTTCAAAAATCAACAAAATATTTGTTTTCATTGTTTTTTCTAAATCTACTCGGTGGTACAGGGTATATTGAGTTTGTGCTGATGTTTGTATCTCGAAATATTGTTCCTAGATCCAGTTTTAGACTCAAAATAATTCTACAGTAAAGGGTTTAGTAGGTGATGTTGTAATTAGTAATTAGTTACTAATTTTAGTATCTTCAAAGTACTAAAATTAGTAATTTTTACTGGTTTTGAATAATATTAGTAAAAAATTTTAGTATTGGTTACCAATTTCTGCACTAGGTCCTTTTGGACTAAAATTTAGTTAAATTTTTAGTATTGAATACCCACGTTTTTTTTTGGGTGTAGGTATACTGATCGACTAGAATCACTTTTTGAGTCAATTTAGATATGTCCGTCCGCCTGTCTGTCTGTCCATGTAAACGGTGAAATTTTAAAACTTAAGCTTCTTTTGGCCCAACAATGAAACCTATAGAAATTGGAAAACATTGGTCCATGTTTAGACATAGATAAACGTCCCATTTAAATTGGATTAAAATGACTATAACTGTATTATAATAGATATCCTTTTGCAACTTGGCAAGTGAACGTATTTTGTATTCACAAATCACCATTATAAATTTTAAGGAAATAGAATTAGTTCCACTGGTAGTCCTCATACAAACCACCTTCTCGATTTTCTCAGGAATCTCTAAAATTTCATAAAAATAGTAAATATTTTATTAAAACTTTGTTTCAAGGTGTAAAACGATTTCTTTGGTAACCTTATCAAGTCCGATTTCGGTTGGACATAGGCGCCATTTTTTTTGTAATTTTTGTCCCATATACAAATTCAGGTAAATCGGTCTATTGCCAACAAGTAAGTAGAAGCCCATTTTGCTTAAATTTGGTTTGTGTGTTTTCTACACTAAAAGATAGATCGAATCGGTCCATGTGTGGACTTGGGACCCATTTTCCGTGAAACACTGGTGTAGGATATTACATTCTTGTTTAATAAAAATTAAAAAAATATTTAGAATTTTTAAGTAGAATGAGGGTCAAAAAAGTACACTTTTTTAGTCAAGTCAGTACAATCATGAAAATGTCATTTATCATCCCGGATACGGAATAATGTCTCAGAATCTCAGACTTTTTCTACACAGAAAAATTTCTTAGAATCTGTGTCTTTTTGTATATAGGAAAATGCCTCAGAATTTGACAGTTTTTTTAATTTAGAAAAATGTTTCAGAATCTGAGACTTTTTTCTACCGAAAAATGTCTTAGAATGTTTCAGAATCTGAGACATTTTCATTATTTCAGAATTCAGAATAAAAAACTTTTTCAATACATAAAAGTGTTTTTTTTTTTCTATAAAAAACCGTCTCAGAATCTAAGACTTTTCTATACAGAAAAATTTCCATAATCTGAGATTTTCTATACACAAAAATTGACTTTTTCGATACAGCAAAATATCTCTGAATCTAAGACTTTTTCTACACTGAATCTGAGACTTTTTGGATTAATGAAAGGTGTTTAAATGGTCTCAATTCTTTTAAGGTTCTGCTTTAGTTTCCGATATTATCTTATCATAGTTTGTATATCAATATTCAACGGTAACTTATCAATGTCAAAAGACTGAAATTAGTTAATTTATTTAATTCATTAAGATGAAATCGCAACATGAATTTTATTATGTTATTAGTTATTATTCTTAATACAGATATTAATGATAATATTAAAAACTTGCAAAAGGAAAACTTTTTTCAATAAAAAGTTTTTTAGGTATGAATAATCAATAAAAGTTTGCAATTTTACTATCCTACTGGCGTACAGTGGGTTATTGAAATACTATTTTTGAAAAAATAACTTCAGAATCTTATACTGTTTCTATAAAAAATGTCTTAGAATCTGAAAATTTCTTTGCAGAAAATGTCTCAGAATATAATTAAAAAAATTTAGTCAAAATCTGATACTTTTTTTATACGAAAAATGTTTTCGAATCTGAAACATTTTTTAAACGAAAAATGTCTCACAATCTGAAACTTTTTCTATTCGAAAAATGTCTCTGAATCTAATACATACTATTTATAAACGAAAAATCTCAATCATTCAGAATCAAAACTTTTTCTATAGGAAAAATGTCTCAGAATCTGAGACTTTTTCAGAATCAAAATCTTAGATTCTGAGACTTTTTTCTGTATAGAAAAAGTCTCAGATTTAGAGACATTTTGCTGTATAGAAAAATGTTTCTGAATCTAAGACATTTTCAGAATCAGAATCTTAGATTCTGAGACATTTTTCTAAATAGTAAAATTCTCAAATTTGGAGACATTTTCCTGTATAGAAAAATGTCTCAGAATCTGAGACTTTTTTGTACGAAAAATCTCTCAAAATCTGAGAATTTTTCTTTACAAAAAACATCACAGAACCTGCTATTTTTTCCAAATTCATTCAAAATAAATCTTATTTTCGTTAATTTGTTTACTTATTTATTTGGTCGTGCTGTCTAATCATATCCATAACATTCACATTGATAGACGTTATCTCATGGTCAGTATTGAAATTATTTTGGAATAAAAGAAAAAAAGAAACTTCCATCTAAATCGAGCAATTAGTTTTCAATAGTTTATTAAATAAAACACCCTAAAAAAATTTAAAAAAATATTATTATATGCCCTCCCAGCTACTGTTTTTACGGTGTTTGCCTCTGTATTCATTCATTTGAATGGGTTTAATTTAACCCAAGATAGAAATCTTTTAAAAAATATCTATGAATTTGACAAATGTGTCAATCATTTTATTAACGAGAAATCATTCTTATTTACCAACTAGGCGATGATTACAAAAATAGTTTTTTAAAAATATAATACAATAAAAAATTGATTGACATCTCGTGATAAGATAATTTTAGAGAGCATGAAAAGGATTAAATCGATATTGGGTAATTGAAAACAAATAGTTGTAATATCTTTACTAGGAATTTGATTTTGTATACCCTCCACTTACAAGGACTTAGACTCCGAATGTTTTGCAATTAATGTATGTTAACAATTATTGAAATCTTAGAGGTTTATTGAGGGCTGATTGAGAATACTCTTCACAAAAAAAGAGTATGTTTTGACATCATTTCTGAACGTGGAAGTTGCGTTCAGCAATGTCAAAATATCATCAATTTTTAATGACCTACAGAATACAGGCACGGACACACAGATTACTTTATGGACGGGCAAAATGATGAAAAGCAAGGCAATAATCTCGAAGATAGGTGATGGTGAAGCGAGGAAAGTAGTTACAAGCCACACCCCACAAGGGGGAGTAATCTTTCCTCTTCTGTGGAATCTTGTAACAAATGAGATCCTCGAGTCACTCAACGGACTGGGTATCAAGGATGTTGCTTACGTTGATGACGTTCTGATCCTAATCGTTGGTAAGTTTTTACCAGGGTCTAAAACCCTATATTATCCACTGGATGTATGGTACGATTATTAGACCAATACTTACCTATGGTGCCCTTGGTGAACCTAGAGAAGGTATAATGTCTAGCGTGTGTGGGTATCACTGGTTCTGTCAGATTAGCAGCCCTGGCCGGCCTGGAAGTAATACTAAACATTCAGCCCATGGATATTTACGTCAAGAGCACAGCAAAATCGGCTCTCAGGTTAAGAGAGTCGTCAATGCTTAAGCAATGCTCCTGGAGACAATCGACCATATTAAGTATGGAGCGAAGGATGGAAATGGAACAAAAAACCGACCATATCTCACCACAGACGAAGTTTAACAGAACCTTCGAAGTCCAAATACCATGGCCCTGGGCACACAAGAATTTGAGGTCCCTCTGGAAAGAAAAAAAAAACTTTTTTTGGTACAAATTAAACTAATGTTATTACCTGTTTCAAGACAAAAAAAAACTAAAAAAAAATATTTTGAGTAAGGAATCCTTAAGGATATTCTAGCTCGAGGTAATTTTTTTTACTCATTAAAACAATGTTATTTGTGTAGAACAATTTGGTTTTAATGAGAACTTTTATATCGCAGAATCTGAAACTTTTCCTATACGAAAAATGTCCCAGAATATGAAACTTTTTCTATACGAAAAATGTCTCAGAATCAGTTACAATTTCTTTACGAAAAATGTTTTAGAATCTGAGAATATTTTTGTACAAAAAATGTCTCAGTATTTGAGATTTTTTTTTATACGAAAAACGTCTCAGATCTTAGACTTCCTCAATACGAAAAATATCTCGAAATCTGAGACGTTTTCTATATGAAAAATATCTCAGAATCTGAGACTTTTTTTATACGCAAAATATCTCAAAATCTGAGACTTTTTCTATACGAAAAATATCTCAGAATCTGAGACTTTTTCTATACGAGAAATATCTCAGCGTCTGACACTTTTTCTATATATAACATGTCTCAAAATCTGAGACTTTCTATACGTAACATGTTTTAGAATCTAAGATTTTTCTATGCGAAAAATGTCTCGGAATCTAAGACTCTTTCTATACCAAAAATGTTATCTATACGAAAAATGTCTCAGAATCTGAGACTTTTTCTATACGAAAAATGTCTCAAATTCTGAGACTTTTTCTATACGAAAAAATGTCTCAAAATCTTAGACTTTTTCTATATGAAAAATGTCTTAGAATCAAAGACTTTTTCTATATGAAAATTTTTTCAGAATGTGAGATTTTTTCTATACGAAAAATGTCTCAGAATCTGAGACTTTGCATACGATAAGTGTCTCAAAACCGGAGACCATTTATTTTGGCCAAACTTCTATGAACATTAGAACTTTTAAAATCTGAGAATCTTAAACTTTTTCTGTACGAAAAATATTTCACAATCTGAAACTTTTTGTGTACGAGAAATATTTCACAATCTGAAACTTTGTATGTAGGAAAAATTTCTATGAACTTGAGACTTTTGATTTAGAACAAATTTATTCTAAAGAAAAAGTCTCAGTTGTATACGAAAATTCTGTTAGATTCTGAGAAATTTTCTTTAAAAACAAATTTAAAAAAATTTTTGCTCCATTTTCGTATAAGCGAATTTATTGGCATTTTGGGGCACCCTTAGGTCGGAGGCCCTGGGCACATGTCCAGTGTGCTCTAATGGTTAAAACGGTACTGCCAAATACCAACTAGTCAAGACTGGGCAGAAACTCTGTTATAACAAAAAATGCGATCTCAATCTTTATCGACGGATCATATATGGAGATGGGTATGGCTCGGGTGTATACTCTGAATGCCTTAAAATCGGAGCCTCTTTGAGACTTCCAGATAACTGTAGTGTTTTCCAGGCTGAGGTACTTGCAATTGATAAAGCCGCGCAGATGATTTTGACAAGGTACCTTCGTCCTTACGCCATTAAGATTTTCTTGGACAGTCTTGAAGCTCTGAAGGCTTTAGAATCAAACACTGTAAAATCTGTAATCGTTAGGAATTGTATACAGTCTCTTCGTTGAATAAGTCAGCATAAAGTCAAGCTAATCTGGGTTCCTGGACATAGTGGGGTCGCTGGGAACACATAAAAAACTATTGGCTAAAAATTATCAATTAAATCTATTGATCAAGAAAATTTAAATGAATCAATCAATGTTTTGATTAAAATTTTTGTATTATTTTCTTTCACTGTCGAATTACAAATTTTCAACATACCAGATTTTTTTTGTGCTCTAATTTATTTGAATAAATTAATTCAAAAATATACAAAATAATCGGGTTTTACGTTTTTTTATTGTTGGAAATCTATTGATCAAGAAAATTTAAATGAATCAATCAATGTTTTGATTAAAATTTTTTATTATTTTCTTTCACTGTCGAATTACAAATTTTCAACATACCAGATTTTTTTTGTGCTCTAATTTATTTGAATAAATTAATTCAAAAATATACAAAATAATCGGGTTTTACGTTTTTTTATTGTTGGCAACACATTGGAAAGGAAAAAATATGATTTTTTTGATAATTTTGTCATAAGCTTACAATTCATTTGTTAAATCAATCATTATTTTGATTGACTATAAAAAAAAATTTATCAAATTTTTGATCAAATTCGAAAAAATGTTTGATTGAAAAAATTTTTAATCAATCACCTACAATTTGATGATTGGTATAACAATTTTTTTAATTGGAGGAATTTCAATCAAAAAATTTATTGAATCCGCGTTTTTGTTGATTGAAATTCGTTTCAAATTTTTTCTGTGTAGAACCTGACATTTCGGTTCCTATATTGGAATTGATAAAAGAAATTGAAAGGATATCTGAGAATAGAATGAAGCATAGATGGATATCATAGACTACGTGCAGGATATAGCGAACCATGTGGCCACTAATCCTAAGAGGACAAAAAGTCTTCTTACTTTTTGCAAACGGACGGTTAGCCTTTTAGTGGGAGTACTTACAGAAGACTGTAAAATTGGCCAAATGGCCGTGCGTATGGAAATTTTTGATAGGGACTATTGTAGAAGTTGTGGGGAAGTGGAGGAGGAGGAGTCAGTGAAGCACTTGTTATGTGAATGTCCGGGTCTGATGTGTAAGCATTTGGGGCAAAGATTTTTCGATGACCAGAAATGGCCTAAACGGTGTCTCATTGACATCTCTAGCAAAATATCGTAGAGAATCGGGGTGGTTTAAGAGGTAGAACATTTTTTATATAAGAAGAGGAGTAGGTAAGTAAAAATTAAGGGAGTCACAATGGGCCTTATGGCCTCCGAGCGAATTCACCAAATTGGCGGTCGCCCATCCAACCTAGGCTAGGTTGGATATGCTTCCATCCAAGTGCTTCCATAAAACCACTTCTTTTTAACTAACACGTCATGGCATACTAAAATTTCTTTTAAAAAGGGATCATTATTTACCAGCAAATTTTAGCATATAAAACCCATTTAACCTAGACTACAAGTGTATCAGAAACAAAAGTCATTATTCTTTTTCACCGAAAACAAAAAACTAAATTTGGTAATTTATATGTTGTCAACGCAGCGTTTAAAGAACGTACTTAAAAAAAGTACTTTAATGGTGTTCACATGCCGTAACACATGACTGATTAAATGGAAGGGGATTTCGAATAAAATTTACAACATTTATCTATAACTTGAAACCACCAAAAAATTAAAAAAAAAAATTCCTACACTCAAAAATTTAAAAGTGCGTAACAACAATTTTGGGTGCAAACATAATTTAAAATAATGATTAGTATGCGTCCAATATGTGAATGGAGGCAACGAACTAACTCTACTTCTCTACTCCACACTCCAGTCCATCAAATACAAAAAAAAAAAACCAACCAACATCATTTAAATTATTTCTAATTAAAATTAAAAAAAAAAAAAAAAACTAAATAATAGAAAAGTATAAAAAAAAAGATTTAAAAGAGGTGCCAAGTATTTAGCACCCAATTGTTTAACAAATGAATAGTATAAATAACAAAAAAACATAAAAAACTATTTTAATATTTCATCAAATATTTCATACACGTAATGTTAAAAACATAAAAGTTTACAATTCTATGGTTTTTCGAGAAAAAAAAAACTATCCAACCAACCAACCAACATACTCATTCAGATAGTATTCACGCATATTTATCAAGTCATTGTACAATTACAAGTGTACTCACGCTATTTTACGCATATTTTTAAGGAAAAAAATTTATGTGGCCAACTTGATAGTAGGGTAGGAACCTATTATCGGATTCTGAAAAATATTTCCCTATAGAATTTTTTTTTAGATTCTGTGAATCAGATTTTGATATAATTTTTTTTATAAAAAAAAATCATCAGATTTATACAATTTTTTTTTTTTGTATAAATGGTAATTAAACCAATAAAATGGTAATTAAACCATTAATTGATCGACCACTTGTTCGGTAGGGTATCGTGATTAATATGCCTAGATTTAAACCGTTTATTACTATACAATAGCGGCGCAGCCGAATTTTTTTTCAGCCGAGCTGTTCTAAAAAAAAAGCGGCGCGCAGCCGAAACGCCGCCGCCGCCGAAAATTTTTGCTCTTCAGCCGCCGCCGAAAATTTTGCATCGGCTTGCTTCACTGCCACTGGGGTCTTGAGAACTTTAAAAACTCGATAACTTTAAAACTATTATCGGAGCGCTTTTGTGTATTTGGCGGTTTTGTTTTCCGTGTTAAAAGCTACAAAAATGCTTTTGAAGTTTTTGTTGTGTTGGCAATATTTACCGAGATATGAGAGTTTTAAAGTTTTCGGGAATGCACACATTTTTAATTTCAAAGTTAGGACCCATTCGGATCCACACATGAGGCATTACACACCAACTGTTCCACTACAGAAAAACCATAGTGGTTTCAATGGGATATCATTTGCAAAGTATTCGCTCTTAGGGTACTATTAAATAACAAAAATAAAATTTAAGTTTTTTAAAAAAGTGGGCCTTGTAGGCGTGGTCAAATATTGAAAATATCAAACTTTTTTGCCTGAGTACCTTTACTTCAATATTTATGCAAATTAAATGAAACACAGTAAAGTCTTTAAGACAAAAGTTTTTTATAGATTTTTGTATGTGCTATCGACTAAAAAAATAAAAATTGGAAAATTTTCGGAAGAAGTTCTGAATATTTCAAATTTAAACTTAAACTTTATTTATCAAAAAACATGCCGCAATTTTATTTTTTTTTTAATTTTTTTTAAAAAAATTTAAGTGCTTTTCTATCTGTTCTGAAATTTTCAGAGATGTGTTTTGCCTTGTTTTCGAGAAATCAAATGTCAAAGATTGCTATACGCTAATTTTATACAATAATTGTGTATAAAACGTGTGCGTAGGAGCAATATCAATACTTAAAAAATATTTTAAGAGGCGATGGGAGCGTGGGTGAGTTTTTATTTACGATCACGCACGCTAATGAAAGAAAAAAAATTATTCAAGCTCGATATTTTATTTTACTCACGCTCACGTGAACATCGTGACCGTGACTTATTTTCTTCTACTCACGTGTGCGTGAATGAGCGTGAGCAAAATAAAATATCGTTCGTGACTAATTTTTTTTTTTTCATGAGCGTGCGTAATCGTTATTAAAAACTCACTCACGCTACCATTGCCACTTAAAATATTTTTTAAGTATTAATATTACTCATACGCATCCAGAACTTCTTCTGAAAATTTTCCAATTTTTATTTTTTTTAATCGATAGCCCATACAAAAATCTATAAAAAACTTTTGTCTTTAAGACTTTACTGTGTTTCATTTAATTTGCATAAATATTGAAATAAAGATGCTCATGCAAATTTAAATTTTTGACCACGCCTACAAGGCCCACTTTTTGAAAAAACTTAAATTTTATTTTTGTTATTTAATAGTACCCTAAGAGCGAATACTTTGCAAATGATTTCATATTGACACGACACAACTTTTTTTTGCTGAACATTTGGTGTGGAATGCCTCACATGTAAAGAGGACCAGCGATACTATGGAGGTCCAAAAAACCATAAATCATTTCGCTCTATCTGGCTTAGTTTTCGGGATATCGCCATTTTATGTTTTGGAAAAAAATGTGCCCGAGTTAAAAAAATTTAATTTAAAATAATCTAAGAAGATGAACTTATTGGTAGAAAATTACGTCCTAAAACTTAAGAAGAGAAATATGTCTAAAAAATATTGGGAGTCAAAATGACTCCATACAAATAATGTGAAAATCGATAATTTCCTGCTATTCCCGCATCGCGGTTGAAGTAAGGCTTTTTTAAAAATTTTTACCAATCCGCGATGTGGGTGCGCAAAGATTTTAAATGTTTTGCAAATATTTTAAAAGTTTTTTTTTGAAAAAATTTTTCATAAATGGGATATTTTCGACCTATACATTAAGTTTAAACAAATTTCAGGTCGAGATCAAACTAGTTTTATTAAGGGTTTGTTAATATGATATTTCACCTTAAATACTCCAAACAAACATTTTGCAGACTTACTGCGTTTTTTACTAATTTAAGTTTTTGAAAAAACTGCAGTTGCAAAAAAATGCAGAAAAAACATTTGAAAAAGGGGATTATGGTAGCCCCCTTAGTTAAAATACGGGTTTGAAGATAAATGGTATTCTAAGAAAATGTTAGGGTTAAAAAAATTTTGGGGGTCGTTCACACATTTTTCAACTCTAGGAGGCACCCTTTCAAAAGTTAGCGTGTTTTCTACGGACAGACAGACAGACCGACAGACCGACAGACGGACGGACGGACGGACATAGCTAGATCGACTTAAAATCGATCGAGGATCATAAATATATAAGGGGGATTCCATGACAAATCGGACACTTTGAAAAACCTTTTTTTTAGATTTTCCCAATTTGTTTACAGTTTTTAGTACCCTTCGAAAACTCCTTCGTGGTAAATTTTCAGATTTTTTTGATGACCCGTTCAAAAGATATCGAATTTTTCAAAATTGGTAGTTTGTTCCTTTACTCAAACTTCTTTTAATCATAACCTCTTCAATAATGGTCCAAATTTCAATTTTTTTTTCAAAATTTTTGTTTTTTTAAGTACTTTTAAAAAAAATCCCAAAAAATTCTTAAAAGCACTCTAGTATGCGATTTTTAAGTTTTAAAATTTAAATCTCATTTTTGAAAATGTTTGAACTCTTCGATTTTTTTGAAATTTTTTTTGTATAAAACATCTATCGATTCTACAACATTTTTGTCCAGGTGGGATAACGATTCCCAGCAAAAACATGGTAATGAGTTGTGAAAAGTAATCATTACCAAGTACATTATTTATTTTTACCCTACAACATTTTTTCAAAATATACCTATGCCCTATCTCAACTCCCTAAGTAGGCTCCCATACAAAATTACGTTTTTATAAAATTTGCTCCAACTGTTATTTGTATGGGAGCCTACTTAGGGAGTGGAGATAGGTCGTAGGTATGTTTTAAAAAAATGTTGTAGAGTAAAAATAAATAGGGGTCGGTCTCACTAATGACCCCTCTCGGACGCACCATTGGACCGGTAGAAGGTGATAAAAAAAAACAAATTTACAAAAAATAACAAAAATTGTATGGGGACCGCCTTAACAATTAGAGATAGAGGGTAGGTGTGTTCACAGAAAATGTTTGGACTAAAAAATATTGTGGGCCGGTCATACATTTTGTTACTCTAAGGGCACTATTAGGGCAGTTCGAGCGGTTGGAGCAGATTTAAAAAAAATTCGTTTTGTATGGGAGCCCCCTTAGAAATTGGAGAAAGGGTATTAGTTTGTTCCAAAGAAATGTTAAGACGTAAAAATTAATGGGGGCCGGTCTTATAAAGGACCCCTCTATGACGCACCATTGGAGCAGTAGAAATGACTTTAAGATTGGAAAATTACAATAAAATTTTTTCAAAAAATTGTAAAAAATAGTAATAATCGTTATCCCACGATCCTCCTGGGCAAAAAATTTTTAGAATCGATAGATGTTATACACAAAAAAATTTCAAAAAAATCGAAGAGTACAAACATTTTCAAAAGTGAGATTTAAATTTTAAAACTTAAAAATCGCATACTAGAGCGCTTTTAAGAATTTTTTGAGATTTTTTTAAAAGTACGTAAAAAAACAAAAATTTTGAAGAAAAAAAAAATTGAAATTTGGAGCATTATTGAAGAAGTTATGATTAAAAGAAGTTTGAGTAAAGGAACAAACTACCAATTTTTAAAAATTCGATATCTTTTCAACGGGTCATCAAAAAAATCTGAAAATTTACCACGAAGGAGTTTTCGAAGGGTACTGGAATGTTATGGCTTTATTTGAAAGAGCAAACATTTCCGTTTTTTATGGCAAACGACTTCTTTGATGCGTCCTCGGCTTGCTCCGCTGTATCGCTGCCAAACTTCACGTTTTTCGAAAAAAAGTTTTTAACCGAAATAAAGCACTTAAATGAGGTTATGTTAACAAACAAATTGCTACATCTTGGGATCGTAAAACATCGCATGGTATTGTGAAAAATCCAATTCATCTACACTCAAAAAAATACGTTAGTAGATTTCCTAATTTTTTTTGCTAATGCTAGTTAGCTAACTTTTAGCAAATTTTTAGTTGAGATTAGCATGTTAGCAAAAAATTCTTGTAAACTTCATTTAGCACATTAGCAATTTTAAACAAACTTTGAACTAATTTCTTTTGCTAAATTTGAAATTGAGTTGACAACATTTTTACAAGATTTTTTGCTAACATTAGCAAAAATAAATGGTAATTTTTTTTTTATTTTCAGAAAACTTAAAATGGCGCTATCTCGGAAACTAAGCCAGATAGAGCAAAATGGAGGGCATTTTTGGTTCTTAGAATCTCCATACTTTCGCGGGTCCTCTTCACATGTGTGGACCCTAATGGGACCTAACTTTGGATCCAAAAAAGTTATCATTCCCGAAAATTTTAAAATGCTCATATCTCGGTAAATATTGCCGACACAACAAAAAGTCCAAAAGAATTTTTGTAGCTCTCAACACGTAAAACAAGACCCCAAAATAACCAAAAGCTCTCCGAGTAATATTTTTGAAGTTATCGAGTTTTTTAATTCTCAAGACCCCAGTGATCCCCTAAAATCACGTATCTCAAAAACTAAGCAAGGTAGAGCGAATCGGACACAAATTTTGGATCAAAAACTATGACGATTTTTAAGGAACGCATTGGACCTATTGGGTCCGAACCCAATGGGGTAGTCAAATGTGTATGAACTAAGTTAAAAAAAAAAAAAAAAAAATCAGTTAACTAATTATTGGCAAAACATTTTTGCTAACTTTAGAAAAAAATTGTGGGTTCAAAATCAGCAAATTTTCTTGTAGATTTACAAGCATTTTTTGCTAACATTACATTTTTTTTTTTTGAGTGTACCACTCTAAGAGCCATCATAGGAGCTGCAAGAGCTTATCGCATAAAACAATTTTATAACACAAAAAAAGGTATGGGTACCACCTTTGGGGTTAAAAATAGAGGATTGGATTGTTTTTGTATTTACGGTTCTCCATAAATTTTTCATCTCTTGGGGCACCCTTGGGGCAGTAAGGGCGGTTGGAGCAGATTTTATGAAAATGTCGTTTTGTATGGGAGCTCCATTATGGAGTATAAATATATTCCCAAAAAAATTTTGGACGTTAAAAATTAATGGGATCTGTCTTGTGTTTACTCTAAGAGGCATAATGGGAGCTGTAGGAGCTGATTTCAAATAAATTTATAATAATTAAATAAAATTGTATGGGGCTCGATAGAGGGAAGGTATATTAAAGATAGAGGGAAGGTATATTTTCAGAAAATGGTGGGGTTGAAAAAATATTTACGGTTGTTCATACATTTGTCATCTCTAGGGGCACACTTGGGGCAGCTAGACCGGTTGGAGCAACTCATTATAAAAAGGTTATCTTTATATTTTCATTTTTAGTAAAAAAATATTTTCTATCACTAGTCTAGCTCTTTAAGTTTGGACTTAATCGTGCTTTCCACAGACAGACGGGCGGACGAAAACTTACAGAATGCCTTAGAATCACTTACCGATGAGGTCCTAGACCGATATTTGTGTTTAAAAACTCATAGTTTTTAAAAAGAATATTTGCATGGTTACTACCCTAATATTATTTTTTTTTTAAATTCATACAAAGATGCCAATGTAGTAGTCATAAAAACTGGTGCGCAAACGCAATTCCTAATTGAAGTTGCCTGTTGTATGTAATACATAATTTTTGTTTAAAGATTTTTAGATTTTAAGAATGTTCAAATTGCTGCTCTTAACTCTATATCGCGTAAATGTTTTATAAACATAGAAATGCTTTTGAAAAAAAAGAGTTGCTTTATTTAGATATGTATAAAAAATGATTGGGCACCAGTTCCATAGTCTGAAAAGTTTTCACGTAATTGTTAGATATTAATTCTTGTTTTTTTCTTTTTTTTCGTTTTCAGGGTGTGTTCCAATGTCTATCTATCTTATGAATTTTGGTTTGTTAACATTTTACATTCAACAAAAGTGTTATGTTGTAAGAATAATTTCTGCATGGTTCATAAATCGTTCCATAGAAATTGCGTAATTGTTACTATAGGTTGGTAAGAAGAAGGAGAAAAAAATTAACACCACGAAACCGTGATAAGTATATTATCAAATAAATTTTTGCTACTAATTATTCAAATGGTTTTTGAATAATGTAATACATCAGTTATCAATGTTGATGATAATATTTTAAATGATTTTTTTATATATAAACATTTTTTTTGTTAACTCAATGAGAATTATTACATAGAAACTTGTATTGCTTTAACTTACAAATCAATTACGCAGTGTGCTGATGAAAGCAATGAGGTAGTTCGAAACTAGGTTGTTAGTTATCATTTAATAATTCTTAAATTCATCTTCTCACATAAAATGAATGATCTCTGAGAATAAATCTGAATAGGGTTGCCATTTCCATTTTGAGAAAAAGAGGACGCCAACCTCAAAAAAGGAGGACATTTGACTCAAAAAAGAGGACAATTTTTTTTAATAAATTAATGTATAAAAGTAAACTGCGCGACACAATATGCAAAAAAATGCATTTTTTTAAGGAAACAATTTTCATTTCCACTAAAAAAATCACAAAAATACATTAAAAAAATCTTCCAATTTTATTTCAGAAAGTACCAATTATATTTCAAAAATTTTCAATTTTAAAAAATGTTTAACTATATTTCCAATTATATATGAGAAATATTCATTTTTAATTCAAAAATGTTTGGTTAATTTAAAAAAATGTCCAATTATAATTCAAAAATTTTAATTGTATATCAGAATTTTCTATTTGTAATTCAAAATTTTCTAAATGGATTTCAGAAAATTCCATTTGTATTTTAAACATTTCCATTTCAAAATTTTCTCAATGATTTTAAGAAAATTACTATTGAATTTAAATAAATTCAATTGGAATTTTAGATAATTCAATTGTATTTCAGAAATGTCCATTTTTATTTAAAAATTATCTAAATGTTCAAATTCTGATTAATTTTTATTAAAAAATAAAAATTGTTGTACTCGACCTTTAAAATATTATATTTTGAGTAGGTTTTTTTCTAGCTCGAGGTCATTATTTTCTTTACTAATTAAAACTATGATATTCTCATATAATAATTTTCAAGAAAATTATTTTTCTGTTTTAAATTTATTATGTTGGTACACTCAAAAAAAAAAGTTTGTAAAATTACAAGCAAAAGGTCTTGTAATTCTATTTTACTAATATTTTTGTCTATTTACAAAAATTCTTGTATTTTTAATAAAACAAAAACTGCCGTGCGCTTTGTAATTTTACTTTAATATGTTGGTAAATTTATTTAACAATTTTTTTAGGTAAATTAACAAAAAAAAATAATTATTTTACAAATTAAAAAAAAATTACAAGGTGTTTAGTTGTTTTACACAAGAAAATTGTAATTGTACAACAACATTTTATTTGATAGTATTTAGTCTTTCTACCAAAAAATGTTTTATTACAAACAATTTTTTTTTCAAGATTTTTTAGTTTACAAGGTTTTCAGTATTTTGACAAAAAAAAAATGTAATTAAATAAAAATTTGTATTGAAAAATAATTATGCAACAATAGGAGACGCAAAAATTTTCTAAGTCCATATTTTGTTAAAAATTATTTTTTATAAATAAAAAATTTCATAAAAAAATTTTGAAAATTTTTTAAGTTCCGGATACAAACATTTTTCAATTAGTTGTAAGCTTTATCAAAAAAATTAATATCAAGACAATTTTTTGGTAACTTGCTTTAAGTAAAATACCACAATTTTTATATGTTTTTACTATATTATTGTTCTAGTTTTTTTATTTGTATTTTTACCATTTTTTGGTAATTTTACCATATTTTTTTGGTACTTTTTTTTTTAAATCTGGCACTAAAATATCAATCAAAAGCTGTCAATTATGAAAAATTAAGTTTTTTTCCTTTTTTATCAGGTACTTAAACGTCCAATCTACAATATCCAAAGTTTTTTTTTATAATTTTTTTAAAATACTTGCTAAAATAATTAAAAATTCGAAAAAAGGTAATTTTAGTTTTTCTTGAAAATATAAGAAATTTCTTGTGTAGCCTCCTTCGCAATTCTCATATGTTCTACTTAAGAAAAACGAAATTCCGAAAAAAAAAAATAAAAAAGTGCAGTGTTATACTCTAAAAAGTTTGTTAAAAGTGTTCAAGTGAAAAAAAAATAATTTCAGGTTGTTAAAGTGCTACTCCAGCTGCCGAAGAATGAAAAATAAGATGCACCAATGGAAAAAACCTTTAAATTTACAAAACCAATATGTAAATAAACCAAATTTTTTTTGTAAATTTACAAAACAAATATGAAAATTTAAAAAACAAAATTGTATACTTACAGAAAAAGTTGTAATTTTACAAAAATGAAGTAGAAAATACAAAAACAATTTTGTAAATTTACAAATTATTTGGTTAAACTACTGTTTTTACGGCAAAAAAATAAGAAAAAATTACAATAAAAATTGTAAATTTACCACTTTTTACTGTAAATATACAAGTTTTTTGCCATAAAAAACTGTAGTTAAACCAAACAATTTGTAAATTTACAGATTTATTTTTTGATTTTCTACTTTATTTCGTAAATTTACAACTTTTTTTGTAAGTCTACAATAATATTTTACAAAAAAATTTTAAATTTACACTTTCTCCTCGTCATTTTTTTGTTAAATCAATTTACAAATTATCCCCGTAACATTACGGGGATTCTTGCTAGTACATATTTTACAAAACCTGCCCCGTAAAATCACGGGGATTTTATGTCATTTTACAAACTTTTTTTTTTGAGTGTAATTTTTTGCAAGACTTTGTCGACACGTGTTTCGGGATGATGATCGTGACCTTACTACGATGGTACAATTTTCGTCTTCTAATTCCCAATGGAAATAGAGTCGAATATGTATTTTTATTTTAGTTTGATCATTAACGATTGTCATTAAAGACCCTTTGCTACTTGTAGTACAGGGTTTTTATTTTTTGCTAAATAATCTTGACAATGGGATTAGACAAATCCCGAAACACGTGTCGATTAAGTCTTGCAAAAAATGACCAACATAAATAAATTTAAAACAGAAAAATTTTTTCTTGAAAATTATTATATGAGATTATCATAGTTTTAATGACCTCGAGCTAGAAACCTACTCAAAATATAATTAACTAAATGCTTTTAAAAAAATTTTATTCGTATATCAAAATTTTCTGCAAAGCATTTGAAAAATTTTTAATAGAAATATAAATTTTTTAAATATATTTAATTGGAATTTTCTGAAAAGCATTTAGACATTTTTGAAACATAAATGGACATTTTTTAAATTTAATTGGAAATTTCTGAAACGGATTTTTCTGAAAAGCATTTAGAAAATTTTAAAATACAACTGGAAACTTTTGAAATACAATTGGAAATTTCTGAAATACAAATGGAATTTTTGGAAATTCAAAGGAATTTTCTTAAAATTATTATTTTTTTTTTAAATTTGTAATGGAAATTTTTGATATACAAATCTTTTTTCGGAGAGCAAACTTTAAGACACACAACAGCTGATAAGAATTGATGCTAACGTAGTTATTTTCGCACTATCTAGAGTGAATTTTTACTCGAAATATAATTAATTTGAAGCGTTTTTTTTTAATTTTTGTGCGTTTTGTTCTCAAAAAGTTGATATTACTGCTGATAAGCGAAAATATGGCGATGAAAATAATTCAAAAGTTTAAAAGTAATAAAAAAATGTTTTCGGGTAAAG
Organism: Pegoplata infirma; assembly: GCA_963921195.1. Lineage (NCBI taxonomy): Eukaryota > Metazoa > Arthropoda > Insecta > Diptera > Anthomyiidae > Pegoplata > Pegoplata infirma. The sequence continues at coordinate 142,535,815 of OY992540.1, read as the reverse complement.
TGCAAAAAGTAGGACAACCCCGGACACTTTCTAAAAAAGAAGTAGGACTGCCCCGGACGCCCTAAAAAAGAGGACGGTGTCCGGGGAAAAGAGGACGGATGGCAACCCTAAATCTGAACGATTTTAAGGAAGTGCCCTTGTATTGATAAATAAATTTTAGGTATTTATTATTCAAATGGTTTTTGAATAATGTAATACATCACTAATCAATGTTGATGATAATATTTTGAATGATTTTTTTTATATATATGGGGGTTTTCGTGTCAACTGACACTACTTTTGAAACCGATGTCTTCCGATCGGGATGAAATTTGCACCAAGGTTAGTCCTATTGGATAGTAGTTCAGACACAATTTTTCAACGAGATCGGTCAAGAACTCTCTGAGTTAGAGGGGGTCGATATTTGACATTTTGGCCAAAGAGGTGTTGATTCTCATCCATGTAACTTCGTACCTATTGTTTTTAGCAAAATGTGTCCCAAAGAGTTTAGATAGCTATTTCTTCAGTCTTTCGAAAAAAAATATAAAAAAAATAAAAAAAAAATTTTTGATTTTTTTTCTTAAAAATCCAAAACTTTTTTGACTTTTTCCTCAAATTGGACCTTTTTTTTTTTTTTTTTTTTTTATTCAGAAGAAATCTTATATGATTTCCTTTAAGAGCTGTGGGGTCGCTTAGTGGGATGCGAGTGGGATATCTATGAAAATTTTTTTTTTTTAACTTTGGAGCACAAAAAACCGTTCTTCAATTTGCACTATTAGGCGTGGGATAGCTAACCAGTTTTCGATTTCGATCCGCTATACCCTCTAATTTTTTTAGGTTCGAAAAAGAAAGCACGAGCCAAAAAATGGGGGCGGTGGGGAGGGGTCATATGGCCCCTCATTGGGGTCAAAGTTGAGCGTAAAGAGGTAAAAATCCTCAAAATGCCCCAAAACTCCCCTAGAAACGCCCCTGGAGGGGTGCAATATGAGACCGACCTCCAATAATTTTCTGCCCCCAACATTTTTCTTGAACAGACCTTACCCCTATTTCCACTTCCTAAGGGGGCTCCCATACAAAATGACATTTTTATAAAATTTGCTCCTACCGCTCTAACTGTCCATAGGGTGCCCCTAGAAAAGTAAAATGTATGACCGACCCCCAATATTTTTTCAACTCCAACATTTTCTCAGAATATACCTACCATTTATTTTCCACTCTTAAGGGGGTCCCCATACATTTTTTTTTAATTTTTTTTATTAGTTTTTAAAAATACATGTTTTTATAATGTATGGGAGTCCCTTAGGGAGTGGAGATAGGTTGTTATGATGTTCGGACAAAATGTTGGTAACTAAAAAATAATGGGGGTTGGTCGTAATTTTTGCCTCTCTAGGAGGCACGGTAGGGGCGGTAGGAGCTGGTTTAATAAAACAAATTTATAAAAAAATAAAAGAAATGTATGGGGACCACCTTAAGGGTTAAAGATACATTGTAGGTTAGTTTGCAAAAAATATTGGAATTAATAAAATAATGGAGGTCAGTCATACATTTGGCCCCACTAGGGACACTTTAGGGTAAGTTAGAATGGTAGGATAAAGTTTTTTAAAAATGGTTTGTATGGGAGCCCCCTTAGGAAGTGGAAATAGGGGTAAGGTATGTTCAAGAAAAATGTTAGGGGCAGAAAATTATTGGAGGTCGGTCTCATATTGCACCCCTCCAGGGGCGTTTCTAGGGGAGTTTTGGGGTTTTTGAGGATTTTTACCTCTTTACGCCCAACTTTGACCCCGATGAGGGGCCATATGGCCCCACCCCATCGCCCTCAGTTTTTGGCTCGTGCTGTATTTTTCAAACCTATAAAAATTAGAGGGTATCGTGGATCGAAATCGAAAACTGGTTAGCTATCCCACGCCTAATAGTGCAAATTGAAGAACGGTTCTTTGTGTTCCAAAGTTAAAAAAAAAAAATTCATAGATATCCCACTCGCATCCCACTAAGCAACCCCACAGCTCTTAAAGGAAATCACATAAGCTTTCTTTTGAATCAAAAAAAAAAAAATGGCCCAATTTGGGGAAAAAGTCAAAGAAGTTTTGGATTTTTAAGAAAAAAAATCAAAAAATTTTTTTTTATATTTTTTTTCGAAAGACTGAAGAAATAGCTATCTAAACTCTTTGGGACACATTTTGCTAAAAACAATAGGTAAGAAGTTACATGGATGAGAATCAACACCTCTTTGGCCAAAATGTCAAATTTCGACCCTATCTAACTCAGAGAGTTCTTGACCGATCTCGTTGAAAAATTGTGTCTGAACTACTATCCAATAGGACTATCCTTGGTGCAAATTTCATCCCGATCGGAAGACATCGGTTTCAAAAGTTGTGTCAGTTGACACGAAAACCCCCATATATATAAACTTTTTTTTTTTATTAACTTAATGAGAATCATTACACAGAAACTTGTATTGCTTTAACTTACAAATCAACTACGCAGTTTGCTGATGAAAGCAATGAGGGGTTGCTCGAAACATTTAAGTTAGTTATAATTTAATAATTCTTAAGTTTATCTTCTCTGATAAAATGTATGATCTCTGAGAATAAATCTGAAAGATTTTAAAGATCTGCCCTTGTATTATCAAATAAATTTTTTCTACTTATTATTCAAATGGTTTTTTAGACAATGTAATAGATCACTAATCAATGTTAATGATAATATTTTAAATGAAAATTTTAAATTTATAAATATTTTTTTTTGGTAACTCAATGAGAATAATTGCACAGAAACTTTTATTGATTTAACTTACAAGTGCTGATGAAAGCAATGAGAGGTAGCTCGAAAGATTTTTTTTAGTTAACATTTAATAATTCTTAAGTCCATCTTCTCACATAAAATGAATGATCTCTGAGAATAAATCTGAAAGATTTCAAATTTTCTTTTTGTAAACTAAGAAAGTTTTTAATTAATTTTAAATCCTCCTCTTTGTTTTACATAACTTAAAGAAATCTCTTTAGAGATGATCATAAAAATTATTACGTTGTATTTCCCATATAGTTAAAACTATTTAACTAAATTTTTTAAACAAAAAAACAATAATTTATTTTATTATTTTAAAAAATAAAGAAATTTATTAATTTATACAAGAAAACTACTAAACGCATAAAAAAAATTGCTCATAAAATATTTCTTTAAACAAATAAAAGTCGTAAATTGAACGGATACCAATCAGGCTATAAAATGATACAGGTTTATTGTTTTGAATACCCAATTGAAAACTTAACATTTTTATACCCTACACACGGGTGGTCGGAGCCAGCTGTAACCTAAAATTGCGAATGCCATAATTTTTATACCCTACACCACTATGTGGTACAGGGTATAATGAGTTTATGCTGATGTTGGTCCTGGACCTACTTTCAAGTATGCCGATCGACTCAGAATCACGTTTTGAGTCGATTTAGCGATGTCCGCCCGTCCCACAGAGGGTTGAAATGTACCAAAAGTGGGGATTAATTCAAAAGCTGAACTTTATCCTACACATTTTCGGTACTGGGAGAAAGGTAATTAAATTCTACATCACTATTTGCCAAAAACTTTTGTTTTGTGTAAATTACTCTATTGACTGTGAGCGGTCAAAGTCAAATATTTTTTCAAAATTTTACGTGCCGTTAGATAAATGTTTTTTATAATTTTATTTATTTTTAATAATTTTTTAAAAAGTGCTCCATATTTGGAATATTTTCGATATAAATATTGAGTTTCAACAAATTTCAGGTCGCGATCAAGCAAATTTTATTAAATGTTCTTTTAATATGGTGTTTAAGCTTATATATTCCAAACAAAACTTTTGCAGAAACACCGCGTTTTTTTACTTATTTAAATTTTTGTGAAAGAGCTCCAGTTGCTAAAAAAAGCTGAAAAACATTTGAAAAAGGGCATTATGGGAGCCCCCTTTTTTAGAGGAGATACGGGGTGCGTATGTTAAAAAAAAAGTTGTGCGAAAAAAATAATGATAGTTGATCTCACATTTCACACTCTAGGAGCAGAGTTTCGAAGAATGAAATCCTTTTCAAATGAATTCTCAAAAAAATCCATTCAATTTTCATAGTCAGTGAATGCATTCGATTTCATAAATCATTATTGCATGCAGTCCTTGGAATTCATTCGATTGAATGAACAAAAATGAATGCATTCGATTTCTTGTTCATTCGATTTAGAAAAATCGAATGCATTCGACTTTTTATCATTCCACTGCGAATGCAATCGATTTTTTAAATATATAGACCAAACCGGAGGCAAATTTTGGTCCATAGTATCGCCTACTCTCTTTTTTTTTGAATCCAAAAAAATTGGTGTTCCCGAAAATTTAAAAAATGCACATATTAACTGCCTATACAACAAAAAAAAATGTGAAGAGTGTTAGCGACACTATGGACAAAAAATTGGCTCCATTTTGCTCTATCTTGGTTAGTTTTTTTAAGTTTTTTTTTTTTTTTTCAAATTGAATGAAAAGAAAATGCATTCGATTTTTGAAAGTGGAATGAAAAATAAAACGAATGCATTCGATATTTATAAATCGAATGAGTCTAAAGTGAATTCATTCAATTCGCAAAAATGCGATTGGGGAATAAAATCACTAAATTTTCACTCAGAATGACAAATCGAATTAAGGAATGAAATCCTTCGAACTGATTCCATAAAAAAAATGTATGGGGAACACCTTAAGGGTTAAAAGATACAGGGTAGGTATATTTTAAGAAAATATTTGGGTTGAAAAAATATTGGGGGCCGGTCACACATTCGACATCTGTATGAGCAGATTTTATAAAAATGGCATTTTGTATGGGATCCCCATTATCGAGTGGAGATACGGTATAAGTATGTTCCAAAAAAATTTTGGGGGGGGGGGGGTAAAAATTAATGGGGATCGGTCTTATTGACTAATACTCTAAGACGCACCCTGGGAGCGGTAGGAGCTGATTTCATAAAATAAATTTAAAAAAAATAAAAAAACAATTGTATGGGGTCCACCTTAAGAGTTAAAGATCGAGGATAGGTATTTTCTAAGAAAATGTTGGGATTGAAAAAATATTTGGGGTCGGTCACACATTTGACATCTCTTGGCGCACCCTTGGAGCAGTGAGAGCGGTAGGAGCCAATTTTTATAAAAGGTTATATTCGTGGTATCACAATGGACCTCAGAGTCTACGTGTGTTGACGTAAAACGTCAGCAGCCACTTACAACCTAAAGTTATATCTTCTTTTTTTAATAAAAAATATTTTCTATAATTTTTTTTTTTTTGTAAAACATTTTTTTTACTAAATAATGTATAGTTAGTCTAAAAAATGTAAATATTAATAATAAAGGGCTTTTCTGAATTAATCCCCAGTTTACATATGTTTCAACCCACTGTGCGATGTACGACGTACATCAGATGCACGTACGACAGACGCACGAACATTGTCCAAAAACGATACAGAATTATTGATAAATGTTGTTGAAAGTTCAAATTAATCTTCTTTTGATCAGAAGAACGATGCCTATTAAAATTAAAAAAACAAGTAAAAAAGTTAAATTCGACTTGGCCGAATCTATAAATACCCTACACAATGCCTTTTTAAGTGATAGTAAATTTTCTAACGGGAAAAAATAGCATTTTTGATTAGTTTTTGTTTTGTGTAAAAAAATTTTTTTTTAAGTAATTTTTGAAAAAAAAAAAAAAAAAATTACTAAATTTTTTTTTGAGTGTAAAATTTTTTTCGAGTGTATTTTATTTTTTTTTTTTTGTAGTGTAAAAATATTTTTGAGTGACAAAAATACGTTGTAAAATATTTTTGTGATTTTTGGAACATGTTTAACGGGTTTTCAACTCATGAATTTAAGGTGAAGCTAATCTGAAATTCACGGTTTTGCTAATAACTTTTGAACCACTGTACCGATTGAGCTGAAATTCAATACCAACCAGACCTGGGGAACGGCAAAGATACATGTCAAGCTTCAGGATTCTCATTATTGTCTTTCGAAAGTTATCGTGTTTTTTATCTCGTAAATTCGTGAAAACCCCTTGCCGAAATTTAGTCTTTTGCTCATAACTTTTGAACCACTGGACCGATTTGGCTAAATTGCAATACCAACCTGACCAGGTAAATGACCAACATATATGCCAACCTTCAGTAGCCCCTGTAAAGTCTTTCAAAAGTTAGTCCGTCTACGGACCGACAGACAGACGGACGGACAGACGGACATCGCTAGATCGTCTTAAAATCGATCGAGGATCATGAATATACATACATACTTTATGGGGTCCAAGACCAATATTTCGAGGTGTTACAAACGGAATGACAAACTTATATATAGTCTCTATCACTAGAGGGGAGGGTACAAAAATATGTACTTATTTAGGGACCCCTGGTGGTGCCCTTATTGGACATGTGGGGCCCAACGTAAAAATAAACCAATGTGAACCTATGCGTATGATTGTGATTTAAGGGCAATTACAAAATTAAGTATACGCCACTTTTCTTTTATAATTATAAAGTTCAAAAAATCTAGCTCAGAACTAAAAAAATAAGAAACAAACTTTGTCCTATCCATTTTAAAGTTGTTTCTGCTTGATTTTAATATTTTTTTCTTAGTTCTTCCTAAATTAATTTTTCCCTTCTCACTTGAATGGTAAATTTTCCAATTGGGTATTTAAAATTGGTGATGGTGGTTCTGGTGCTGTTGGTGTCGTTTGTTCATCATTTTTGATGATTTCACCTGCTGCTAAACTGAATAGTTTTTTTTACGTATTTTTTGATAATCGTGATGATTTTTTATTTAATTTAAATATTGGCATATAATCAAATGAATATTTTTGGAATTTTATCTAATGTTTGAATACTTTAGGCCTTTTTTCTGTTTGTTGTGTGGTTTTTTTCATGTTTAATTTTATTTGTTTGTCGGCAATCTGAGTGTATTGGTCAATATATTTAAATATTTGAATTGGTATGAATATTTAAAATTGAATAGATAAATAAATAAATACGCATTAAATTGTATGTAATTTATTTAACTTGTTGATTTTAAGTTTGTTTGAATTATTATTAGCGATTTTTAATAATAATTATAGAATGTTTTCGATTAGTAAGTAGACGTTGATAAATTGTTTATTAAAATTTATTACAGGAAACTGGTTTTTTAATATAATAATTATAAACTAAATGTAAAAATTCATAAAGTGTGTAAAATTACACATATAATGTGTAAAATATCATTGTTTTTACCTTAAGGTTCTAAATTACATGATATGAGTGTAATATTACACAATTTATGTGTAAAACTACACCTATTGTTGTATATTAAGATTACAAAATATAAAGAAATTAAAGTTAAGTATTTAAAAGTTTGTCGCAAAGTGGCTTAAAATACTCGCTTTGTGCTTAAAATATGAAAAATCTAACTTTCAGTTGTTTCTAAAGCCATTCATTTCTATTCTGCTTAATTAGCATTACAATTCTGCTAAACTAACAACATTTTAATAAGTAGCACCGGATATTGTAGTTTATTAAAACTACAATTTAAATTTATCGGTTCTTTAAACTCAAAAAAATCTTAATAAATCATTTTAATCAATTTTGTATTAAATGATGTAATTACTTCTTTAATATCATGTCATAAACATAGAAAAAAATCCCAAAAAGTTTACTTTTTCGTTAAAAAAACGCTAATTAACTAAAAACTGTCTTAAAAACAAACCATTTTAATGATTATAGACAAATATCAACACTAAACATAATTAATTGCCAATAATAATACAACATACGGTTAAACAAAAGTTTGCTTAAAAAAACAACTTATACACATAAAAACATCTAAAGCTCGCTAGACAGTCCTATTTTTTTTGGAATTGTGTAAAAAAATGCTTAATTTAGCTTTTTAGCTGTATTCGTGCTAGTTTCGCTGTTATTCAGATTTCCCCGAAAGGCCATAATTTTTTAAAAAGGTAGCAACCCTTTTTCAAAATCCCGAGACAGAACGTGAAAAACATGGTGATCTTACATTCTAAAAAAAAACTTTGTAAAATTACAAGAAAAACTTGTAACTTTTTTTTTTGTTTACTACCTCCTATTTGACAAAAATTCCTAGTAATTTTACAAGATTTTTACCAATAATTTTGTTATTTTACAAAGTTTTTATCAATAAAATTGTAAAGAGGTTTCGTAATTTTACTAGTTTTTGTGCTACCTCCTCTTTACGAGAATTCCTAGTAGTTTTACAAGCTTTTTACCAATAATTTTGTAATTTTACACGCTTTTTACCAACAAAATTGTAAATTTACAGTTTTTTTGGCGCAATCAAAATTACAAGGAATTTTTGTGAATTTACTAGATTTTTTTTGTAAAATTATCTTGAAAATTTGTAAAATTACAAAAAAAAAAAAATGTAAAACTACAAAAAAAATGTAAATTTCGATTTGTTAAAAAACAAGGAAAACTGCCAAATATTGGTAAAATGGAATTACGAGACTTTTCCTAAAAACCTTGTAAAATTACAAGAAAAACTTGTAACTTTTTTTTGTTTGCTACCTCCTATTTGACAAAAATTCCTAGTAATTTTACAAGATTTTTACCAATAATTTTGCTATTTTACAAAGTTTTTACCAATAAAACTGTGAATTTACAAATTTTTTGAAACGATAAAATTTACAAAGAGGTTTCGTAATTTTACTAGATTTTTTGCTACCTCCTATTTTACGAGAATTCCTAGTAATTTTACAAGCTTTTTACCAATAATTTTGTAATTTTACAAGCTTTTTACCAAAAAAATTGTAAATTTACAGTTTTTTGACGCAATTAAAATTACAAGGAATTCTCGTGAATTAACTAGATTTTTTTTGTAAAATTATTTTGAAAATTTGTAAAATTACAAAAAAAATGTAAATTTCGATGGCGCCATGAAATAGCTCCCAATGAAATAAGTCCCAATGAAATAACTCCCAATGAAATAAATCCCAAATAAAATGAAATATATCCCAAACCAAAAAAATGAAATAAGTCCCAAGATAAATGAAATAAGTCCCTAACAAAAAATGAAAAAAGTCCCAACGAAAAAACTACCAATGGAAATGAAATAAATCCCAATTTTTTTTTTAATATTAAATTTTTAACTCTTTTAATCACAAAAACACCTTAATTGTATCTCTTTCAAAAACAAATTTCTTAAGAGCCTACAATCCCTTCTCAACTTTTTTGGGATGCAGCTTACTGACACATTGATTACAATTCTTTAAATGATATCATTATAATATTTCACGCAATGGCTAACTTATCGCAGGTCTAGCTGGCGCCTGCGAAAAGACCGGAAAATAAACTCCATAAAATATTAACTGAAATCTCAATATAAATGGGTGTATAACATGTACTCAAATCATTCTGCTAAATTTGTATATCTTACAAGAACTTGTGGAAGAATTACTGTTTTATAATGAAGTTAATTAAAGAAAAACTAAAATCATTTAGGTTAAAGCATTAAACATTTGTTTGAAAAGATTTGAATGCATATGGGTATGAAGAAAGCGCCGCAGACGAAAAATTTTTACAAGAGATTTTAACAAAAAATTAAAAAAAATCGCGCGATTTTTTTTTAATTTTTTGTTAAAATCTCTTGTAAAAATTTTTCGCCTGCGGCGCTTTCTTCGCACCCATATGTATCAAATCTTTTCAAATATATTATCGTATTCCAACAACAAATATTTCAAAATAAAGATAAGGGTGAATAAAGGCCGAAAGTCCATTTCGCCTACACTTTAAAAAATCCAATGTACCCGCCAAACCAACAGGATCCTAAAACTTTTTATGTCACCGGTTGATGATCTTTACTTTGTTATGCAATACCTCTTAATTTTCATAAATTAAAATCATTTTTAGAAGAACTCGAAATTTTTCACAATTAGTCGCAGTGTGCACTTCGCGTTGAAGTAAACGTTTTATTTTTTTTTTGGGTTTTGATTGACATTTATGTACTTCTGAATGAATGGTTTCCTGAAACTATTTACAAGATAATTCAAAAAGCACTGAAAAAGAGTTTGTTCCAGTTCGAGGTCATTTACTTTGCCCGTAATAAATTAACTTTTCATGAAAATAACTAATATTTATTAGTTTTAATTATTTTTAAATTAAAGAAATTTGAAATAAAAATTCAATAAGTTAAATTTTTATGTTCATAATTTACTCTCAAACTGTTGGGAGTTATTTCATTAAAATAATTTGGGAGTTATTGCATAATGAAATAACTCCCAAACTTAAAAATGAAATAACTTCCAAAAAAAATGAAATAATCCCCACAGATTTGGGAGTTATTTCATTATGAAATAACTCCCAAATCGTATGGAAATTTTTGGGACTTATTGCATAATTTTACTTGGGACTTATTTCATGGCGCCAATTTCGATTTGTTAAAAAACAAGGAAAACTGCCAAACAATGGTAAAATGGGATTACGAGACTTTTCCTAAAAACCTTGTAAAATTACAAGAAAAACTTGTAACTTTTTTTTTGTTTTCTACCTCGTATTTGACAAAAAAATCCCTATTAATTTTACAAGATTCTTACCAATAATTTTGTTATTTTACAAAGTTTTTACCAATAAAATTGTAAATTTACAAATTTTTTAAAACGATAAAATTTACAGAGAGGTTTCGTAATTTTACTAGATTTTTTGCTACCTCCTACTTTACGAGACTTCCTAGTAATTTTACAAGCTTTTTACCAATAATTTTGTAGTTTTACAATATTTTTACCAATAAAATTGTAAATTTACAGTTTTTTGACGCAATTAATATTACAAGGAATTTTTGTGAATTTACTAGATTTTTTTTGGAAAATTATCTTGAAAATTTGTAAAATTGGAAAAAAATTTGTAAAATTACAAAAAAATTTAAATTTCGATTTGTTAAAAAACAAGGAAAACTGTCAAACATTGGTAAAATGGGATTACAAGGACCTAAAAACCTTGTAAAATGACAAGAAAAACTTGTAACTTTTTTTTTTGTTTTCTACCTCGTATTTGACAAAAAAATCCCTATTAATTTTACAAGATTTTTACCAATAATTTTGTTATTTTTTCAAAGTTTTTACCAATAAAATTGTAAATTTACAAATTTTTTAAAACGATAAAATTTACAGGGAGGTTTCGTAATTTTACTAGATTTTTTGCTACCTCCTACTTTACGAGACTTCCTAGTAATTTTACAAGCTTTTTACCAATAATTTTGTAGTTTTACAATATTTTTACCAATAAAATTGTAAATTTACAGTTTTTTGACGCAATTAATATTACAAGGAATATTTGTGAATTTACTAGATTTTTTTTGGAAAATTATCTTGAAAATTTGTAAAATTACAAAAAAATTTGTAAAATTACAAAAAAAGTGTAAATTTCGATTTGTTAAAAAACAAGGAAAACTGTCAAACAATGGTAAAATGGGATTACGAGTCTTTTCCTAAAAACCTTGTAAAATTACCAGAAAAACTTGTAACTTTTTTTTGTTTTCTACCTCGTATATGACAAAAAATCCCTATTAATTTTACAAGATTTTTACCAATAATTTTGTTATTTTACAAAGTTTTTACCAATAAATTTGTAAATTTACAAATTTTTTGACACGACAAAATTTACAAAGTGGTTTCGTAATTTTACTAGATTTTTTGCTACCTCCTCTTTACGAGAATTTTTACAAGCTTTTTACCAATGATTTTGTAATTCTACAGGCTTTTTACCAAAAAAATTGTAAATTTACAGTTTTTTGGCGCAATTAAAATTACAAAGAATTCTCGCGAATTTTCTAGATTTTTTTTGTAAAATTATCTTGAAAATTTGTAAAATTACAAAAAAACTGTAAAACTACAAAAAAAAATTGTACATATATATATGTCCTTTATTTACTTAAATATGTACACTACTTATACTATAGTATAACTAATATAATTTTGGTATAACTAGTAAGTACTTAAATATAATGTTCACGAGGAACATAGGGCGTAAAAAAAAATTGTGAAACTACAAAAAAAATGTAAATTTCGATATGTTAAAAAACAAGGAAAACTGTCAAATATTGGTAAAATGGGATTACGAGACTTTTCCTAGTAATTTGACAGTTTTTTTTTGTGTGTATATTTCGGAACCGAATAACTTCGAAAACTCCTTCGTGTTAAAGTTTCAGATGTTTTTGATGACCCGTTCAAACGATATCGAATTTTACAAAATTGGAAGTTTGTTCCTTTACTCAAACTTCTTTTAATCATAACTTCTTCAATAATGGTCCAAAATTCAATGTTTTTTTCAAAGTTTTTATTTGTTTACGTGCTTTAAAAAAAAAATCCCAAAAAATTCCTAAAAGCGCTCTAGTATGAGATTTTTAAGTTTTAAAATTAAAATCTCATTTTTGAAAATGTTTGTACTCTTCGATTTTTTTGAAATTTTTTTGTGTAAAACTTCTATCGATTCTACAAATTTTTTGCCCAGTAGGATAATGGGATAACGATTATTAGTAGTACTATTTTTTAAATTTTTTTAAAAATATTTTATTGCAATTTTCCAATCTTAAAATCATTTTTACTGCTCCAATGGTGCGTCATAGAGGGGTAATTTCCAGGACCGACCCCCATTAATTTTTACGTCTAAACATTTCTTTGGAACAAACTAATACCCTATCTCCAATTTATAAGGAGGCTCCCACACAAAACGAGATTTTTTTTAAATTTGCTCCAACCGCTCTAACTGCCCTAATAGTGCCCGCTTTAACTGCCCTAATAAAAACCTTGTAAAATGACAAGAAAAATTTGTAACTTTTTTTGCCCTTTTATTTGACAAAAATGCCTTGCAGGCTTTTTACCAATAATTTTGTAATTTTACCTGCTATTTTACGAGAATTCCTAGTAAAAATTACGAGCTTTTTGTGTAATTTTTCAAGATTTTTACCAATACAATTGTAAATTTACAACTTTTTTGCGAAATAAAACTTACTAGGAATTTACAAGATTTTTTTTTTGAAAAAAAACCTTGGAAATTTGTAAAATTACAAGAAAAACTGTACCCGAGTAAAAAAATTGATATGACGCAATATATAATTTAATATGGGTTCGTGTCTATTTTGATATAATCTTATACGAAAAATGGTTTCATAAGATTTGATCGAATAATATCTAATAATATCAGTTTATATTACTTTATATCGACATTGATACGAGTTTTGGTCTAATCCAATGATATAAAATTATATCCAATTATATTAAAATTTATACAATTTTATAAATCGGATGTTTTTTTTAGTTTTTAATAAAAAGTTGAAAAATTAAAATAATAAAAATAAGTTGTTCTTGAAAAAAACTTAGAAAATTTTCAAAAAATGGAGTCATGTTAAATTTTATATAAATATTTTCAAAAAATATATAATATTTTCAAAAAAATTTGTCCTTGGAAAAACTTAAAAAAATTTACAAAAATGGAGTCATATAAAATTTTATATAAAACACTTAGAAAATATTAGCGATAAAAAAAATGTTCCTTGAAAAAAAACTTAGAAAAAATTTAAAAGATGGAGTCATATAAAATTTTATATAAAACACTTAGAAAATATTCGTGATAAAAAGTGGTGCTTGGAAAAATCTTAAAAAAAATAAAAAAATATGAAGTCATATGAAATTTTATATAAAACACGTTGCAAATATTTGCGATAAAAATATGTTCTGCAAAAAAACTTAGAAAAATTAAAAAATAATGGATGCATATAAAATTTTATATAAAACACTTAGAAATTTGGAATGATGCATGGGACCAGATGTTACAACATATAGTTATGTATGGCGATATCTTAAAAAAATCCCACAACAAAATTTATTATATAAATTTATCTTGCAATACATAGTGTCACACATGATCATATATGAAATAATATGACTATATAAAAGTATATAAGACCATATTAAATTATTTTTACCCGGGTAAAATTACAAAAAAAAAATGTAAATTTTGATCGAAAATTATTTGTTAAAAAACAAGGCAAACTGTCAAATATTGGTAAAATAGGATTACGAGACTTTTTCTAGTAATTTGACAAGGTTTTTTTTAATGTATAGAATTATTGATCACTGATTAATTCTAAGACATTCTAGCGATGTCCATCTGTCTGCTGACATGGCAATCACGACTTAAATATTGCTAAAATACGACTGTAACTTAACATATTTACTGCCCCGAGCAGTTTGGTATTTAATTTGAGCGATATCGTTTCAGCAGTTCAAAAGTTATAAACGAAAATATAAAAACAGCCTCGAACATTTTTTTGCGAAACAACATAACCTAAAAATACGAAATGCTTTAATTCGGTTGCTGGTTGGCAAATGTAAACAGAATTGGATACCGATGCGTATTTAAATTTTTTTTTTGAAATTTTTTTTTTCAACTAATTTTGTTTTTTAATATTTTTACAAAAAAAATTTTTAAACATTTGTTTTTCAAATAAAATTTTTGCAATAATATTTTTTACATTATGGATCCATACATGTGGCAAGCCCAAATTTAACTTTTATACTTGTTTAAATTGTGGATGGCACATAGCCCGTTAAGCGAGTGACTGGTGCTCATATTATTTAAGTGCCTGGGAACTAATTTTAGGCAAATTTCATGAAGCAACAACTAAAAGAAACATAAAAAGCATTTAAAAAAACACCTCTTTTTTTAAAAAACAGAAGAAGAAATCAACAAAAAGGAAATAACCAATCTGTAAATTAGATAACTAGTGCCCGGCCGAACAGTTCGGCAAAAAAGAGTTATTTGTACAAAAAACTTTGCTAATGAAATTTTGCAGAGGTATTAAGTAGAAGACGAATTAGAATGTGAAATTCAAGGGCGAATGCCATTTAATTAACAATTTCAATGTTTGGTCACTGATATTTTTAACTGGACTCAAGGCACACTGAAGCCAAACATTCATCGGCCAAAAATTCAAGATGTGGTTTAATTTCAACTTCGCCTTTAACTTTCACAATTCGAATTTTTTCGATCGCCTTTGAAATTCAGACATAAGCTTCATTTTTCCAAAATGCTTTCAAATAACAAATTCTGATCTAATTAATACTGGTTTTAAGTCGGTATTGAATCTTATTAAAAAAAAAAACAAGTAAGGACGCCATTCACCTGTGCCGATTTAAAAATACAATCCATACTTTCCTTTTAGCTTCTTTTAATTTTCACGTTTTTTTTATTTTTTTAATTGACCAGTATATCTATCCTTTTCTGATTTTTTGTTCTTTGCCTTGTTTTTGTAACTGTTAGGATTTTATTGATATTTTTCAGCATATGTCAGATTTTTTTATTTTACCCGAATTTTTCATATTTTTGTTACCAACGTTTTTGGAATTTTCTTTAATTTTTGTTTGGACTAAAAAAATATTGTGGGTCGGTCATACGTTTGATTGCTCTAAGGGCACTTTTAGGGCAGTTAGAACCGTTGGAGCAAATTAAAAAAATTTCGTTTTGTGTGGGAGCCCCCTTAGAAATTGGACATAGGGTATTAGTTTGTTCCGAAGATATGTTTAGACGTACAAATTAATGGGGGTCGGTCTTGGAAATGACCCCTCTATGACGCACCATTGGAGCAGTAGAAATGTTTTTAAGATTGGAAAATTACAATAAATTTTTCTCAAAAAATTAAAAAAAATAGTAATAATTGTTATCCCACGGTCCTGCTGGGTCAAAACTTTGTAGAATCGATAGAACCTTTACACAAAAAAAAAAATGCAAAAATATCGAAGAATACAAACATTTTCAAAAATGAGATTCAAATTTTAAAACTTAAAAATCGCATACTTATAGCGCTTTTAATAATTTTTTTGGATTTTTTTTTTTTAAAGTACGTAAAAAACAAAAATTAAAAAAAAAAAAATTGGCAATTTGGACCATTATTGAAGAAGTTATGAGTAATAGAAGTTTGATTAAAGGAACAAACTACCAATTTTTAAAAATTTGATATCTTTTGAACGGGTCATCAAATCTGAAAATTTACCACGAAGGTGTTTTCGAAGGGTACTAAAAACTGTTAACAAATTGGGAAAATCTAAAAAAAAAAAATTTCAAAGTGTCCGATTTGACATGGAATGCCCCATATATATTCGATTAGAGTTTTGTTCTAGTTCGAGGCCCAAAAATATTTCTATTTATGATATTGTCACAATAGAGTATTTTTAATTTATTGCTTTTTTTGTAATTTTACATTTTTTTTTTTGATATTTTACAAATTTTCAAGATAATTTTACAAAAAAATATCTAGTAAATTCACAAGAATTCCTTGTAATTTTAATTGCGCCAAAAAACTGTAAATTTACAAATTTATTGGTAAAAAGCTAGTAAAATAAAAAATAATTGGTAAAAAGCTTGTAAAATTATTCTCGTAAAATAGGAGGTAGCAAAAAATCTAGTAAAGACACGAAACCTCCTTGTAAATTTCATCGTGTCAAAAAATTTGTAAATTTACAGTTTTATTGGTAAAAACCTTGTAAAATTTCAAAATTATTGGTAAAAATCTTGTAAAATTACTAGGAATTTTTGTCAAATAGGAGGTAGCAAACAAAAAAAGTTACAAGTTTTTCTTGTAATTTTACTAGGTTTTTTTGAGTGTTCGACATGAAATTCGAAAATTTAAATTTGACGGGACGCCCTATCTAGTAGTCTAAAAATGAGCAAAATTGGAGGGGGAAAATTTCTCTCTTGTAGAAGAAAAGCAACCCCTTAAAAGGCTCCTGTTCTTTTAAATTTTGTTTTACTTCTGGCAAACAAATGTGTGGCAATGACTTTTTTGCAGGTAAATGGTGTAGACAAATTTGCTTAAAGTTACCGATCATATTATAATGCTGCTAATTTCTGCCTAAAGAAAAGCATCAATTATGGGTACTCACTTTTTTACATGTACAGTAATTTTAAACGTTAATTTTTTTTTTTGAAAACCGATGAACGTTATTATAATTTTTTTAATTTCTATCATTGGTTTTTAAAACAAAAGACTATTTATCAAAATATTTGAACTTTGACAATCATTAAGTATTTCCGGTTTTAATGAAAATTTATCAATTGTTTGTAACAAACTCTTCTGAATTGAAAAAAAAAAAATATTTTTTTTATGTATGGATTTTTTTAACATAATTTAGTTATTTTTAAAAATAAATATTGAAATTGAAAGTTATTTATAAATATTATTTAAAACAACAATAACATCCATATATTAATTTTAAACAAAATAATAATAATAATGTTTGTTTAACAATAATGGAATGTTTAAAAAAAAATCGCACGCATAAATTAACGCAACAAAAACTTTAAACAAAATTTCATATAAATTTTTATATTTTATGGCATAAAAAAAAAATTATAGTTGGTTATAGACGACTCTATAAAGTCACTACAATAGAGTTATACTTACAGAAGCCACAGATTCCACATAAATTGGTTATGAGTTTCCTAAATGAGTTTCCACACAGTTATAAAATTAAATTTTGGAAGGTTTTTTTCTAGCGGAATTTTTTTTCTAAGGGAATTTAAATGACAAATCGCCAATGTTCAAACAAGAATATTAAAATGTATTCAACTCTACATTCATTGAGAATTAGACGAAGAAAGTTTTACAGTTAATTAGTAAGATCACAATCGTCAAATAAGCAACAAAAAAGCATTAAAAGCAGATATAAAATAGAAATTAAACTCACAAGGGAAGTCTCCCTAGTGTCACCCGCGAATCTTAATGAAATTGGTTTTATTTTGTAGATCAGAAACAATAAAAGGACACGTATTTTTTTTAGCGGCCCAAATTCATATTTAGGGGGTAAAAAGGAGTGGGGAAGACAAGCCCATTTTTTCAGTTTTTTTTTCGTTTATCTCCTATATTATGCAAAGAAACCAAGTCATGTTACATACCAAATGAAAGGTCTTTGGAAAACCTATCTACGTATGTTAAGAACGTGTCCAAACATGCACAACTTTTTGTCATATTGAGTAAAATACCAAAATTTTAGGACATTTTTGTTAATAAGTCAAAAAATATTAACTTCTTTGGCCCGTTTTTAGCACCACGAGATAAGTATTTTTAATACCTTTAATCTGATACCACATATGTCTATACTAGCTTACCATCCCGGTACTTCGTTACCGGTTGTGTTGAATACTGGATAATAGAAGGATCAGGATTACTCTATCGATTTCCAAAAAATTCCCCTACATAGTCTTTGTTTTATTTACTTGTGGACGTTTAAGTTTTCCATAAAAAAATATTTCAATGAATAATTTAAACAATAAAATTTTAATAACTTCGCTGAAAAAAATATTGACAATTTTCGAGCCCTTATGTCGGGATATTGGATTTTGAGTGAATAAATATTTCAGTGAAAAAAGAAATTGGAATAAAAAAAATAAGTTTGAGTGAAAAAATATATAGAGGGAAAAAATATGGAAAAAAAAAGCTAAACACGAAAAATTTGAGTAAAAAATATCATTCCATATTGTTCCCTGCTCTATTCCATTTTGTTCCCCGTTCTACTCCATTTCATTTCCAATTCCATCTCCTTCTTGTAAGGTCATTATTATAGGAACAAAAAAAGTACCAAAAGTACACTTTATTACCCCCATTAGAAACGCAATTTCCAAAAAGTCCCTTTTCCAGAATGTTTTTTCTTCACCGAAGTATCCTATACTCCATATTTCAATTATATAGGATCATTGTTTCAGCAAATATTAAAAGTACTTTTTATCCCCGTTAAGAAACAGAATTTCCAAAAAGTACTTTTCGACATCTTTTTTTTCACCGAAGGATTTTACATTCCAAATTTTAAGTTTCTGTGACCATTATATTTTTTGGAACCTTTTCCAATTTTAAGTTTCTATGATTATTATTTCAGGAAATAAAAAAGTACCAAAAAGTGTACTTTCGGTACTTTTAACAAAACGTACTTTTTATAGAAGGTACATTTTACAAAAATTACTTTTTACAAAAATTACTTTTTATAAAAGGTACTTTTTATAAAGTGTACTATTTATAAAGGTTACTTTTTATAAAAGGTACTTTTTACAAAAGGTACTTTTTATAAAATGTACTTTTTATAAAAGGTACTTTTTATAAAAGGTACTTTTTATAAAAGGTACTTTTTATAAAAGGTACTTTTTATAAAAGGTACTTTTTATAAAAGGTACTTTTTATAAAAGGTATTTTTTATAAAAGGCACTTTTTTTAAAAGGTACTTTTTATAAAAGGTACTTTTTATAAAAGGTACTTTTTATAAAAGGTACTTTTTATAAAAGGTACTTTTTATAAAAGGTACTTTTTATAAAAGTACTTTTTATAAAAGGTACTTTTTATAAAAGGTACCATTATTTCAATAAATTAAAAAAAGTACTAAAAGTACACTTTTTTCCATTTTACCCCCGTAGAGTCAACATTGGCAAAAACCCAGCCTTGGTGAATATTTTTTCCGGGAGGTGAACCTACATTGCAAATTTTAAGTTTCTAGGACCATTATTTAAGAAAATATAAAAGGTACCAAAAGTACAGTTATTTACCCTTTTTACCCCTTAGAATCAACATTGGCAAAATCCAGCCTTAGTAGATTTATATTCCGGGAGGTGAACCTACATTCAAAATTTCAAGTGTCTAGGACCATTATTTAAGGAAATATAAAAGGTACCAAAGGTACATTTTTTTACCCCCTTAGAATCAACATTGGCAAAAATCCAGCCTTACTGGATCTATATTCCGGGAGGTGAACATACACGCAAAAAAAAAATCTGTGTAAGATTGAGCAATCCTACTTGGTAAAACTTTTTTCATACCAAAAAAATTTTTTTACCAAATTTTTGCTAATATTATGCTTGTCGATGTTAAAGTAACATAATTCATTTTTTATGTAAAATAACCAAGTAGCTTGCTCAATAACGCAAATTACCTGCACAAAAATTTATCGAAAGAAAACAACAAAAAAACAAAACAAATACAGACCGCCATTTTCATTTTGTATTTTTGTGTGCGTGCGTTGTTCGTTTATTTTTTGTGTTATAAAAACGTAAAAAGGAAATTGATATATAAAATAAAAATAAATTAATACATAAATAAAAATAAATAATTAGTTTTCTAAAAGATAAATAAATGTAAGATAAAAGAATGTTAAAGTTAATTTTGCTTTCATCACTTAAAACACCATTCAATAAGAAAAACCAATGGAGCCCTCGACGTATGTTTCGATGAATAACAAATGGAATGATAAAGTGAGTATACCCGCATTCCGAAGACACCAATAAGGTTTAATAGATTTTAAGTTAAAAATTAGTGTTTGGTAATAATTTTATATTTTTACAGGGTACTGCTAAATACATTTTTGAAGCTATGGAGAATCCTTCACTACAATAAAGAGCGTGGACACCAATCCTGCCTTTAGTTATAAAATTAAAACCTAAAAACACAAAGCCAAGGGAGTCCATACCTGTCTTGATGAGTTACAAATGGAATGACAAAGTAAGTGTTCCTCCTTACCAAGAGACCAATGGGGTTAACCAATTTTTTAAATTAAAAATTTATGTTTTGTAATAATTTTCTATTTTTACAGGATGGTTTTAAATAAATTCGTGAAGCTATGGCGGATCCTTTACTTCAAGAAGAAGCGTAGGCAGCAGTCACTCGAGAAAATTGTACAAAAAGGGTCAGTTGGTCGGTGGTAAATTAAATCCTACACAACATTTATTATATTAATATGGATTTATTCTGTGAAAATTTTAAATTCAACAAATATACAAATTTTTACAAAAATTTATTGAAAATTTATTTTAGCATAAATGTGGTAATTTTTAGCATTATTTTTAGTCAGCTTTTCAAATAATTTTGGTATATTTCACCATATTTCTTTTGGTATATTTACCAAGTTTTTGCTTAAATAGCGTTAGCATTTTCTTCAAAATTTTTTACATAAGTGTTTTGGCTAAATTACGAAAACTACTTCGTCGGTTGTAGTTTTAGCATATTTTTGGTAAAATTATGCCGGATTTTTGCTCACTCCGACACAAGTTTTTTTTTGCGTGTACAGTCCAAATTTCAAGTTCTGTGACCATTATATCAGGAGATATAAAAAGTACCAAAAGTACAGTTTTTTACCCTTTTTACCCCCATAGAATCAACATTGGCAAAAATCCGGCCTTACTGGATCTATATTCCGGGAAGTGAACATACAGTTCAAATTTCAAGTCTCTATGACCATTAATTCAGGAGTTATAAAAAGTACCAAAAGTACTGTTTTTTACCCTTTTTACCCCCTTAGAATCAACATTGGCAAAAATCCAGCCTTAGTTGATCTATATTCCGGGAGGTGGACCTACAGTCCAAATTTCAAGTCTCTAGCTTCAGCGGTTTGGTCGATGATGAATGAGTATGTCAGTCAGTCAGTCAATCAGTCAGTCAGTCACGTTACTCTTTTATATTTATAGATTAATTTTGTTTAAATAGGCGTAAATCGTAAAAGACTGAAAAAGGTAAATTTTCCCCCATACAAATTGACTCCCCTTAAAAATGAATTTGGGCCGCAAAAAAAAAATACGTGTCGAATTAATTTTCGTTCTGAACAACATATCCAAATTTCATGAAGATCGGAGGGTGGCACCAGGGAGACTTCCTTTGTCAGTTACTAAATTTGTTAATTTTATTAAAAAAAATAATTGCATTAAGTAAATTTCTGAAACGCTAGCATTTATATTGTAAAAAACCCGACATAAATGCAAAAATGTAGGCTTCTTTCAAAAAAGTTTTATAATTACAATAATTTTTCCAAATGTCTTACTAAATAAACACCACTCCACCGCCATCTGCTGTAGGGTGTTAACACACACGCACTTTTTTTAAAATGTTTGTAGATCTACGATAATTTTTTTATACCCTCCACTCTAGTGATAGAGGGTATATATAAGTTTGTCATTCCGTTTGTAACACCTCGAAATATTGGTCTAGGACCCCATAAAGTATATATATTTATGATCCTCGATCGATTTTAAGTCGATCTAGCGATGTCCGTCCGTCCGTCCGTCCGTCCGTCCGTCCGTCTGTCTGTCTGTCTGTCCGTCCGTAGAAAACACGCTAACTTTTGAAAGACTTTACAGAGGCTACTGAAGTTTGGCATATATGTTTGTCATTTACCTGGTCAGGCTGGTATTGCAATCCAGCCAAATCGGTGCAGTGGTTCAAAAGTTATGAGCAAAAGAGTAAATTTCGGCAAGGGTGTTTCGCGAATTTACGAGATGAAAAACACGATAACTTTCGAAAGACAATAACAAGACTACTGAAGCTTGGCATGTATCTTTGCCGTTCCACGGGTCTGTTTGGTATTAAATTTCAGCTCAATCGGTCCAGTGGTTCAAAAGTTATAAGCAAAACCCTGAATTGCAGATTAATTGCATCTAAAATGCCACGTGTTTTAACAAGTTTTAAAAGCATTGGTGGTAACTAAACAATGCTTTTTAAACTTGTTTAATTTTAAAGCAATGCTTTTTAAACTTGTTTAGTTTTAAAAGCATTGGTAACTTAAAAATTACACTCGAAAAAAATTTTACACTAAAAAAATTTTACACTCAAAAAAAATTTTACACTCAAAAAATATTTTACACTCAAAAAAAAATTTACACAAAAAAAAATTTGTGTTTTTTTTTTACAAAAATGACAGTATTTTGTGTACATACGTACGTGCATTCACTCAGAAATATTTTTACAGTAAAAAAAACATTACACTGGAAAAAAATTTTACACTAAAAAAAAAAAAATTTGTAATTCTTCTTTTTTTTTTTTTTAAAAATGAGAAAAAAAGAGTTTTAACTCAAAATAAAATATTTCTAATCAAAATTGTTAATTTTTTCACGTTAAAAAATGTACTACCCCTTTAAAAAAATTCATTGTGGAGGGTATTCATAGATTCGGCAAAGTCGAATTTAACTTTTCTACTTGTTTTGTTTAAATACGAATGACCATGACTTTAACAAAATTCCATTAAAATTTATAGTTTTACCTTTTAGGCCGTTGGCTAAAATTAGCAATAGATGTAGTTTTTATTTTAATGAATGAATTCGAAATAGTCAAGAGATGCGTAAGCTAAACTATTCAATGAAATTAATTTTTAATGGTTAAATACAAATAAATTTAAACATTTAAACTACAAACAGACAGAAAGACTTCTTTTTTTAAAGAACTTTAGTTAATTAAACATGTTTTTAAAATTCAAGATTTGAAACATTATTTCTTGAAGGCTAAAAAAACACCGATTAATGGGTTAGTAAACGATCCACCTTATCACGCATGTTAGAGCAGAGTGGCATATTTTCTTTAAATTTTGATTTTTCCAAGTGTCCGGACAATTTCTTTTCTACTTGACCTACCTACACAAAAAGAATTGAAAACGAATTTCAATCACGAAAATCGCGGTTTCAATCAATTTTTTTATTGAAACTTCTCCGATGAAGACAATTGTTATACCAATCACCAAATTAAATCACGAAATTTTTGCTGAGTTATACCATAATTCTAAGAAATTCTTCTTTTTTGCTCTCCAATATGTTGCCAACAATAAAAAAAATAAAACCCAATTATTTTGTATATGGGGCATTCCATGTCAAATCGGACACTTTGAAATTTTTTTTTTTTTAGATTTTCTTAATTTGTTAACAGTTTTTAGTACCCTTCGAAAACTCCTTCGTGGTAAATTTTCAAATTTTTTTGATGACCCGTTCAAAAGATATCGAATTTTTAAAAATAGGTAGTTTGTTCCTTTACTCAAACTTCTTTTAATCATAACTTCTTCAATAATGGTCCAAATTTCAAATTATTTTTTTCAAAATTTTTGTTTTTTTGCGTACTTTCTAAAAAAAATCCCAAAAAATTCTTAAAAGCGCTCTAGTATGCGATTTTTAAGTTTTAAAATTTAAATCTCATTTTTGAAAATGTTTGTACTCTTCGATTTTTTTGAAATTTTTTTGTGTAAAACTTCTATCAATTCTACAAATTTTTTGCCCAGGAGGATCGTGGGATAACGATTATTACTATTTTTTTAAATTTTTTGAAAAATTTTTATTGTAAGTTTCCAATCTTAAAATCATTTCTACTGCTCCAATGGTGCGTCATAGAGGGGTCCTTTATAAGACCGACCCCCATTAATTTTTACGTCTTAACATTTCTTTGAACCAAACTGATAACCTATCTCCAATTTCTAAGGGGGCTCCCACACAAAACGACATTTTTTAAAATTTGTTCCAACCGCTCCAACTGCCCTAATAGTGCCCTTAGAGCAACAAAATGTATGACCGACCCACAATATTTTTTTAGTCCAAACATTTTCTCTGAACACACCTACCCTCTATCTCTAACTGTTAAGGCGGTCCCCATACAATTTTTTTTATTTTTTGTAAATTTGTTTTATTTAATCAGCTTCTACCGGTCCAATGGTGCGTCCGAGAGGGGTCATTAGTGAGACCGACCCCCATTTATTTTTACCCTACAACACTTTTTCAAAACATACCTACGCCCTATCTCCACTCCCTAAGTAGGCTCTCATACAAAATTAAATTTTTTATAAAATTTGCTCCAACTGTTATTTGTATGGGTAGTAGTATGTTCCAAAGAAATGTTAAGACGTAAAAATTAATAGGGGTCGGTCTTATAAAGGGCCCCTGATTTTAAGATTGGAAAATTACAATAAAATTTTTTCAAAAAATTTAAAAAAATAGTAATAATCGTTATCCCACGATCCTCCTGGGCAAAAAATTTGTAGAATTGATAGAAGTTTTACACAAAAAAATTTAAAAAAAAATGGAAGGGTACAAACATTTTCAAAAATGGGATTTAAATTTTAAAACTTAAAAATCGCGTACTAAAGCGCTTTTAAGAATTTTTTGGGATTTTTGTTAAAAAGAACATAAAAAGACAAAAATTTTGGAAAAAACAATTTGAAATTTGGACCATTATTGAAGAAGTTATGATTAAAAGAAGTTTGAGTAAAGGAGCAAACTACCAATTTTTAAAAATTCGATATCTTTTGAACAGGTCATCAATAAAAAAATCTGAAAATTTACCACGGAGGAGTTTTCGAAGGGTGCTAAAAACTGTTAACAAACTAGAAAAATCTAAAAAAAAAAATTTTTCAAAGTGTCCGATTTGACATGGAATGCCCGCTATACAAAAATTCTTACATTTTTCCTAAAGAATTTTTTTTTAATTTTTGCTATAGAAAAATTTAAAGATTCCGATACTTTTTCCCATAAAACAATTCTAAGATTCAAAAACATTATTCCTACAGAAAAATGTTTGAGATTCTCTGACATTTAATTTAGAAAACATTCTTATATTTCTTTTTCTCTATCCTTTTTACCAATGTTGGCAATCGATACCTTTTCAATACCGTTATCCGTTTCAAAACCCTTTAAATTGAATACCGGTACCAATACCAATACCGAAACTCAGTTTTGGTATCGGATACCGGTATCCAAAAACTTTTTCCTTCGGTATCGGTACATACCGGTATTGAAACGGTTTTTCTTAAAAACCATGTTTTTATACAAGAAAAAAAAAATATTAGAAAGTTTGTAAATTTTTTTGGTTTTTGTAAATGAAAAATCGTACTCCAAATGCCTCACCGAAGTCTCATAAAAATCAAAAAATCTTTTGGCATCCACATCGTGAATTAAATAAAAATTTCAAAAAAGCCACAATTCAACCGCGATGCGAGAGCAAAAGAAAATTATTGATTTTCACGAAATTTTCATGGATTCATTTTGACTTCCAGTAGAAACTTTCTGGACCCTTTTAGTATAGTATAGTTTTTTGGGGATTTTTATTTAAACCGTGATGGACTACAGGACTTCGGGGAAGGCATTTGGAAAACTAGCAGGAGGTTTTCCATAATAGTATAATTTTTTGAAGTGGCTTAACTCGTAGAAATCGTCAATAAAAGTACCATAATTCGCGAAAAAAAATTGTTTGCAATATTTTTGAATGTGATCTTGTCTAGACAGGGAATACCTACTTTTCCAAATAGATAACACTAACAAAAAAAACTTGGTTGCCTAGAAATAAGATGAAATATGTAATTTGTTGGGGTTGGGGAGTCATTTTGACACCCAATAGAAACTTATTGGACCCTTTTCAGCTCAAACAAAAAAGAAGGTAAAAATCAATACGGCATTATATTTATGTACTAAAGACATAGGAAAATGTTCAGCAAAAGCGGTCCAGTGCTTCAAAAGTTATGAGCAATAGACTGAATTTCGGCAACGGTTTTTCGTGAATTTTCGAGATAAAAAACACGCAAACTTTCTTGAGGATGCTGAAG
Organism: Pegoplata infirma; assembly: GCA_963921195.1. NCBI lineage: Eukaryota > Metazoa > Arthropoda > Insecta > Diptera > Anthomyiidae > Pegoplata > Pegoplata infirma. The sequence continues at coordinate 142,509,479 of OY992540.1, read as the reverse complement.
CTTGGCATATATATTTGCCGTTCTCCTGGCCTGGTTCGAATTGAATTTCAGCCAAGTCGGTCCAGTGGTTCAAAAGTTATTAAGAAAACCGTGAGTTTCAGATTGGTTTCACCTTAAATTCACTTGTTGAAAAAACCGATAAACCAGCTTTAAAAAAATTGATGAGTCACGAAAATATTTTACAAAGTATTTTTGTCACTCACAAAAATTTTTACACAAAAACAAAAACAAAAAAACTTCACTCAAAAAAAAAAAAAATTACACTCAAAAAAAATGTTATCAAAAAAATATGTTATTTTTTTTTTCCAAAATGACTAAAAAAAGGTTTTTAATCAAAATAAAATATTTCTAATCAAAATTGTTAATTTGATTCACGTTAGAAAATTAACTATCACTTTAGAAGGGCATTGTGGAGGGTATTTATGGATTCGTCCAAATCGAATTTAACTTTTCTACTTGATTTTACAAATTTTTTTAAAGTTTTTATACGTTTTTTTATATTTTTAGCATTTTTTCGATAATACCGGTACGTACCGGTATTGACGTTTCGGTATCGGTAATACCGTAACCGATTCAACTTAAATACCGTAACCGATACCGATACCGAAATAAAAAAAAAACGATACCAATACCGATATCGATACCGTTATTCGTTTCGATTGCCAACCTTGCTTTTTACCCATCTACTCAGATTTTTTCGAGGGAAGATTATCAGATTTTGCCTATAGAAAGTTCTCAGATTTTTCTATAAAAAAATTCTCATATTTTTACTTTGAAAATTGTCAGACTTTTCCTATAAAAAATTCTAAAAAAATTTGATATTCCGAGAATTTTTTTTATATGTTTCCTTTAGAAAAATTTTAAGATTCTTAGACATTTTTCATAGAAGAATTTCGAAAAAAAAATTCTCCTAAAATTTTTCCTATTGAAAAAATCTATAGTTTTTCCTATAGAAAAATTCGCAAATTATTCCTATAGAAAAATTCTAATATTTTTTTATTTAAAAAAAATTAAAATTAATTAAAGTTTAAGGAAAATTTATTTCAATATTGGCCTCGAGCTCAAATAACGCATTTATTCTTTAAAAATTAAAATTTCGAGACATTTTTCCTTTTTTCACTTTCCTTTTTCCCTTTTTTTCTCTTCTTTCCTTTCTTTTTTCTTTTCCTTTTTTTCTTTTTTCCTTTTTTCTTTTTTTTTCTTTCAAATTCGGTTTGGGGGGGGGGAAGTTCCTTCCCCCCCCCTCCCCCCGTGGATCCGCGCCTGGGCAAAGGCGAATTTGACTTTTTTATAGTTTTTTTACCATTTTTTTTTACATAATTTTGTTTTTGCCAAAGTTTTTTGTTTCTTTTACCAATTTGTTTTCAACAAATTTTTTTTTACCAAAAGTTGTTTTTGTGAAAATCAATATGTTAGGCAAAGCCGAATTAAAGTGAATTCTTGTTTTTCTACTTGTAGTGAATACCTCTATTATCTTTAAAAAAAATACACTTTAAAGGCGCGTTTTGACGGGAGAGAAAACCTCTAGATTTAAAGTAAAACACAACTCTGTGGTAATATACTTTTGACTTTAAAAATTGTTGTGTCAAATTTCATTTCTTTTATACTATTTTTTGCTTACCATTTTCATTATATTATTATTTGTTTCCGCACATTTAGTCAATAATTTGTAGATTGGAAACCGAATTAAAGAAAATAAAAAATATATAATAAAATTTTATTTGACATTCCAATTTTAAAAGTTGCCACAGAGTTGTTTTTTACTTTAAATCTAGGGAAATTCTCTCTCGTCTAATCACGCCTCAATACTTTATTTAATTCTTAAACTGTACTTTTCACATTAAATAAATATGAAATAGAAAGAAAAACAGAACAAAATTACCCTACTTAAAATGTTCAACATAATCAGGATAACATTTCTGGCGCAATTCCGGTCAAAAAAAAAAGAAGAGAAAAAAAACTTAAAATTGTGCACTTTACACAAGCCTGCAACACACAAACATACAAAAGTTGCAAAAACCCATAAATCGCTTAAAAAGATGGTTTATCTCACAAATACTTATGAGAAGTATAAGTAAGACAATAAATTATGAAGAATGAACAATGCCGAACATAAAATACCCTAAGAAAATTTATAAAACCAATTTACTTTTTTTTTTGCTAATTCGAGTTACCTAAAAAAACTTTGTTAAAATAAGCATTTTACAAAAGTTTTTTTTGCAAAAGTAAATTCGACAAATTTATGTTTTCTTAAAGCATTTTTACTGAATTTTTTATAAACATAGTTGATCCATTTGATCATATAACTTTGTTAAAATAAACATATTACAAAAGTTTTTTTTTTGCAAAAGTCAAATTCGACAAATTTATATTTTCTTAAAGTATTTTTACTGAATTTTTTATACACATAGTTGATCCATTTGATCATATATATGATTGTGATAAAATTTCCAATGAACGACTTTCATAGTATTTAGGAACAAATTCATAAACTTTATTAACTTGTTCATAATACTTATAAACTTTTTCATAGTATTTATGAATAAATCATAATATGTGAGATTTAGAACTATTTAACATTTTTAAATAACATTTTTTCAAAAATTTAATGAAAAAGTTCATAATTTTTATGTATTTGTTCATAAATACTATGAATTTCGTTCATGGGCAAATATTTATTTTTCTGTGCATTATGGTTGTCACAATCATGTTTCTTCTATGCGTGCAGACTTGAAAAAATTTTAATACATTTTTTTAGGACTTAGAAAACTTTTGAAATCTTTTTTCTCCCCAATGTATTTTTACTAAAATTTATGTTCTTTAAGTCGCAAAAAAAGTAAAAGAATTTGTTGTGTTCGAAACTTGGAAAATTTTTTCGGAACTTTTTTTTATTAAAACTTCCTTCTTAAAGTTTGTTCTTACAAAAAAATTTTTTAACACACATTTTTGTATTTTGCCCTTATATTTGTTCCATTTCTATCCTTAAACTATCAATACCTACCCTTTTGTAGGGTCTAATGAATTTTGAAATTCCAAAGAAAAACAAAAAACGTAAACAAAAATTTGGAGCATAAAACTTCTTAAAACCGTGTGGCGCATACAACAAGAGTTATGTGCGAAATACGCCAAAATTTTTTATCGCAAAAAAAAAAAAAAACTAAAAGGACAGAGGACAAGCAAAAAAGGGCACAAAAAATAAATTAAGGAAAAAAAAACTTTAAGGAAACAAGTTTTTAAGTTTAACTGGAATCATATTACCACATAATATTTATTCCAACAAAAACCGCTCTGCAGCATCTTAAGAATAAAAAAAAAATGGGACCAACTATAACTAAAAATAGAACGGGAAAAGGTCTCAGAATCAAAATTTTTTTTATATATAAATGTCTCCCCCGTGATAAATATTTACAATTACATTTATTATAGTTAAATGGCATAATCTAATCCCCTGGGTCCAAGTACGGTACTTTGAACTTCATTTGACACAGAAATGTTTCTGGGCCGATTTTTCCCGTTTACGAACTTAACCTGCTGACGATCATAAGACATGTCTGTGGAAAATTTTAGGACTCTAGCTTTTTTATTTTGAACTGCATCGTGTTATATATACACGAACGGACATTCATTGAATGTCACAGAACCGATCAAGGATCAATAATATATGTGGGGCATTCCATGTCAAATCGGACACTTCGAAAATTTTTTTTTTTTTAGATTTTGCAGTTTTTAGTACTCTTCGCAAACTCCTTCGTGGTAAATTTTCAGATTTTTTTGATGACCCGTTCAAAAGATATCGAATTTTTAAAAATTGGTAGTTTGTTCCTTTACTCAAACTTCTTTTAATCATAACTTCTTCAATAATGGTCCAAATTTAAATTTTTTTTTTTTTAATTTTTGTTTTTTTAAGTACTTTCTAAAAAAATATCCCAAAAAATTCTTCAAAGCGCTCTGGTATGTGATTTTTAAGTTTTAAAATTTAAATCTCATTTTTGAAAATGTTTGTACTCTTTGATTTTTTTGAAATTTTTTTGTGTAAAACTTCTATCAATTCTACATATTTTTTGCCCAGGAAGATCGTGGGATAACGATTATTACTATTTTTTTAAATTTTTTGAAAAAATTATATTGTAATTTTCCAATCTTAAAATCATTTCTACTGCTCGAATGGTGCGTCATAGAGGGGTCCTTACGTCTTAACATTTCTTTGAAACAAACTAATACCCTATCTCCAATTTCTAAGGGGGCTCCCACACAAAACGACATTTTTTAAAATTTGCTCCAACCGCTTTAACTGCCCTAATAGTGCCATTAGAGCAACAACATATATGACCGACCCACAATATTTTTTTAGTCCAAACATTTTCTCTGAAGACATCTACCCTCTATCTTTAACTGTTAAGGCGGTCCCCATACAATTTTTTTTATTTTTTGTAAATTTGTTTTATTTAATCAGCATCTACCGGTCCAATGGTGCGTCCGAGAGGGGTCATTAGTGAGACCGACCCCCATTTATTTTTACCCTACAACATTTGTTTAAAATATACCTACGCCCTATCTCCACTCCCTAAGCGGGCTTCCACTCAAAATTACATTTTTATAAAATTTACTCCAACTGTTATTTGTATGGGAGCCTACTTAGGGAGTGGAGATAGGGCGTAGGTATGTTTTAAAAAAATGTTGTAGGGTAAAAATAAATGGGGGTCGGTCTCACTAATGACCCCTCTCGGACGCACCATTGGACCGCTAGAAGCTGATTAAATAAAACAAATTTACAAAAAATAAAAATAATTGTATGGGGACCGCCTTAATAGTTAAAGATAAAGGGTAGTTGTGCTCAGAGAAAGTGTTTGGACTAAAAAAATATCGTGGGTCGGTCATACATTTTATTGCTCTAAGGGCACTCGTAAAGCAGTAAGAGCGGTTGGAGCAAATTTTAAAAAATGTCAATTAGTGTGGGAGCCCCTTAGAAATTGGAGATAGGGTATTAGTTTGTTCTAAAGAAATGTTAAGACGTAAAAATTAATGGGGTTGGTCTGATAAATGACCCCTCTATGACGCACCATTGGAGAAGTAAAAATGATTTTAAGATTGGAAAATTACAATAAAATTTTTTCAAAAAATTTAAAAAATAGTAATAATCGTTATGCCACTATCCTCCTGGGCAAAAATTTGTAGAATCGATAGAAGTTTTACACAAAAAAATTTCAAAAAAATCGAAGAGTACAAACATTTTCAAAAATGAGATTTAAATTTTAAAACTTAAAAGTTGCGTACTAGAGCGCTTTTAAGAATTTTTTTGGATTTTTTTTAAAAAGTAAAAAAAAATTGCAATTTGGACCATTATTGAAGAAGTTATGAGTAAAAGAAGTTTGAGTAAAGGAACAAACTACCAATTTTTAAAAATTCGATATCTTTTGAACCAAAAAAATCTGAAAATTTACCACGAAGGAGTTTTCAAAGGGTACTAAAAACTGTAAGCAAATTGTGAAAATCTACAAAAAAAAATTGTCAAAGTGTCCGATTTGACATGGAATGCCTCATATATAATATTTTATAAAAAATGGCTCTGCATCTCTTTCAATACGAAAAAAATTCTTAGAAGCTGCGACTTTTTCTTAATTAAAAAAGTTCTCATAATCTGAATTTTTTTTTCTTTACGGAAAAAGGTTTCAGAATTTTAGACTCTAAAGAAAAACTCTGTCAAAAAATCTGTAAAACGACTTTTAATTTGATTTAGCAAATTTTCAGCAGATTTTTCTGCAAAAATAGATATTTTTACTAAAATCTCTGTCATTCAGTTTTACAAAATACGAGAATTTTTTTTCTCGGAATCTTTTTTTTTATTTAGAAAAAATTTCACAGAATCTGAGATTTTTTTTGATATAGAAAAAATATCTCAGAATCTGAGATTTTTTGCTTTATAGAAAAAATGTCTCAGAATCCGAGACTTTTTTTATATAGAAAAAATGTCACAGAATCTGAGACTTTTTTTATATAGAAAAAATGTCTCAGAATCTGAGGCTATTTTCATATAGAAAAAGTCTCAGAATTTGAGATTTTTTTTTTATATTTAAAAAAAAAAAAATATCTGAGAATCTAAGACTTTTTTTATAAAAAAAACCTCAGAATCTAAGACTTTTTTATGTAGCAAACATTTCCCAGAATCTAAGAATTTTAATGTAAAAAAAAATATATCTCAGAATCTGAGACTTTTTTTATATAGAAAAAATGTCTCAGAATCTGAGACTTATTCTATATAGAAAAAATTTTTCAGAATCTGAGATTTTTTTCTAGTAAAAGAGTAAGTTCTAGAGAGCATATCCTGAAATTTTTATCTTGGGACTCCAATGGAAGGCGCAAGAATGTCGCGATTTGATGATTTTGGGGGAAAATTTTGAAAAATTTTGATTTTGGTCGATCCCATTGTTGTCCCAACATAAAAATTGTAGACTATGCTCATTGGGACTTGCACTTTGAGAATCCCAAGTAAAAAAAAAATCGGGGGATACCTTCCCCCCATTTCCTCCACCCTTTGCCACGACCTTCAAATAAGGGGGGGCACCAATTCCTTTTTTTGGAAAATTTTTTGGTTTTGGTATGTCTTGTAGAGCGTATTATAAGCTTTAAAACCAAAAAAAAAATGGCTCTGTAGCTACAAAAGCACTTATGATATTAAATTTTTAAGGTTAAAGAGTGTTGCGATTTGGAGATTATGGGGAAAATTGTGAAAAATTTTGATTTTGAGCGATATATATTCTTTAGGACTTTCTCTATAAGATTGTCAAGTAAAAAAAAAATCGGGGGATACCATCCTCCCCATTTTCTCCTCCGTATAGCTTGACCTTAAAATAAGGGAGGTAACCCTTATTTTTTTTTCGAAAATTTTTTGGTTATGGTAGGTCTTGTAGAGCATATTATGAGCTTCAAAACAAACCAAAAATGGGCTTTCTAGCTATAATAGAACCAACGATATTAAGTTTTTACGGTGCAAAGTGTCGCGACTGGGAGATTTTGGGGGAAATTTTGACCCTCCGTGTTTTCGCCCACTCTTTACTTAGAGGGCTGAAAATAAGTGTGCGTAAGTTTATCACTTAGTGTTACAACTAAACCAAATTTCATCAAAACCGGAGGGGGTCACGAAAATTTTTAGCTATTTTTGATTGATTTCACTAAGACTGACCCTATATAGAAAAAATGTCTCAGAATCTGAGACTTTTTTTATATAGAAAAAATGTCTCAGAATCTGAGACTTTTTTTATATAGAAAAAATGTCTCAGAATCTGAGACTTTTTTTATATAGAAAAAATGTCTCAGAATCTGAGACTTTTTTTATATAGAAAAAATGTCTCAGAATCTGAGACTTTTTTTATATAGAAAAAATGTCTCAGAATCTGAGACTTTTTTTATATAGAAAAAATGTCTCAGAATCTGAGACTTTTTTTATATAGAAAAAATGTCTCAGAATCTAAGAAAATGTCTCAGAATCTGAGACATTTTTTTAAATAGAAAAAATGTCGAAGAATCTCAGACTTTTTTGTATAGAAAAAAATTTCTCAGAATCTGAGACTTTTTTTATAGAAAAAATTCTCCAGAATCTGAGATTTCTCAACACTCTATGTAGAAAAAATGTCTCAGTATCTCAGATTCTGAGACATTTTTTCTATATAGAAAAAAATCTCAGATTCTGAGACATTTTTTCTATATAGAAAAAATCTCAGATTCTGAGACATTTTTTCTATATAGAAAAAAAAAATCTCAGATTCTGAGACATTTTTTCTATATAGAAAAAATGTCTTTTTTTATATAGAAAAAATGTCTCAGAATCTGAGACATTTTTTTAAATAGAAAAAATGTCGAAGAATCTCAGACTTTTTTGTATAGAAAAAAATTTCTCAGAATCTGAGACTTTTTTTTATAGAAAAAATTCTCCAGAATCTGAGATTTCTCAACATTCTATATAGAAAAAATGTCTCAGTATCTGAGATTTTTTTCTCAGAATCTGAGATTTTTTTCTCAGAATCTGAGATTCTGAGACATTTTTTCTATATAGAAAAAATGTCTCAGAATCTGAGACTTATTCTATATAGAAAAAATTTTTCAGAATCTGAGATTTTTTTCTATATAGAAAAAATGTCTCAGAATCTGAGATTTTTTTCTACATAGAAAAAATGTCTCAGAATCTGAGATTTTTTTCTATATAGAAAAAATGTCTCAGAATCTGAGATTTTTTTCTATATAGAAAAAATGTCTCAGAATCTCAGATTCTGAGAAAAAAATCTCAGATTCTGAGAAAAAAATCTCAGATACTGAGACATTTTTTCTATATAGAATGTTGAGAAATCTCAGATTCTGGAGAATTTTTTCTATAAAAAAAAGTCTCAGATTCTGAGAAATTTTTTTCTATACAAAAAAGTCTGAGATTCTTCGACATTTTTTCTATTTAAAAAAATGTCTCAGATTCTGAGACATTTTTTCTATATAAAAAAAGACATTTTTTCTATATAGAAAAAATGTCTCAGAATCTGAGATTTTTTTTTTCTATATAGAAAAAATGTCTCAGAATCTGAGATTTTTTCTATATAGAAAAAATGTCTCAGAATCTGAGATTTTTTTCTATATAGAAAAAATGTCTCAGAATCTGAGATACTGAGACATTTTTTCTACATAGAGTGTTGAGAAATCTCAGATTCTGGAGAATTTTTTCTATAAAAAAAGTCTCAGATTCTGAGAAATTTTTTTCTATACAAAAAAGTCTGAGATTCTTCGACATTTTTTCTATTTAAAAAAATGTCTCAGATTCTGAGACATTTTCTTAGATTCTGAGACATTTTTTCTATATAAAAAAAGTCTCAGATTCTGAGACATTTTTTCTATATAAAAAAAGTCTCAGATTCTGAGACATTTTTTCTATATAAAAAAAGTCTCAGATTCTGAGACATTTTTTCTATATAAAAAAAGTCTCAGATTCTGAGACATTTTTTCTATATAAAAAAAGTCTCAGATTCTGAGACATTTTTTCTATATAAAAAAAGTCTCAGATTCTGAGACATTTTTTCTATATAAAAAAAGTCTCAGATTCTGAGACATTTTTTCTATATAGGGTCAGTCTTAGTGAAATCAATCAAAAATAGCTAAAAATTTTCGTGACCCCCTCCGGTTTTGATGAAATTTGGTTTAGTTGTAACACTAAGTGATAAACTTACGCACACTTATTTTCAGCCCTCTAAGTAAAGAGTGGGCGAAAACACGGAGGGTCAAAATTTCCCCCAAAATCTCCCAGTCGCGACACTTTGCACCGTAAAAACTTAATATCGTTGGTTCTATTATAGCTAGAAAGCCCATTTTTGGTTTGTTTTGAAGCTCATAATATGCTCTACAAGACCTACCATAACCAAAAAATTTTCGAAAAAAAAATAAGGGTTACCTCCCTTATTTTAAGGTCAAGCTATACGGAGGAGAAAATGGGGAGGATGGTATCCCCCGATTTTTTTTTTACTTGACAATCTTATAGAGAAAGTCCTAAAGAATATATATCGCTCAAAATCAAAATTTTTCACAATTTTCCCCATAATCTCCAAATCGCAACACTCTTTAACCTTAAAAATTTAATATCATAAGTGCTTTTGTAGCTACAGAGCCATTTTTTTTTTGGTTTTAAAGCTTATAATACGCTCTACAAGACATACCAAAACCAAAAAATTTTCCAAAAAAAGGAATTGGTGCCCCCCCTTATTTGAAGGTCGTGGCAAAGGGTGGAGGAAATGGGGGGAAGGTATCCCCCGATTTTTTTTTTACTTGGGATTCTCAAAGTGCAAGTCCCAATGAGCATAGTCTACAATTTTTATGTTGGGACAACAATGGGATCGACCAAAATCAAAATTTTTCAAAATTTTCCCCCAAAATCATCAAATCGCGACATTCTTGCGCCTTCCATTGGAGTCCCAAGATAAAAATTTCAGGATATGCTCTCTAGAACTTACTCTTTTAAAAAAAAACAAGGTAAAAAAAAATTGGGGGATACTATCCCCCGATTTCCCCCACCCCTTGCCCCGATCTTATAATACAAGAGGCACCCCTAATTTTTTTTTATTTTTTTTTTGTAATAGTAATATTGTAGGGCATATTAAGAGCTTCAAAACAAACCAAAAATGGACTCTGTACCTACAATACAGTCCACGATATTAAATTTGTAATGGGCAAGAGTGTCGCGATTTGGAGATTTTGGGGGAAATTGTGAAAAATTTTGATTTTGGTCGATCTGATTGTTGTCCCAACATAAAAATTTTAGGATATGTTCATTAGGACTTGCACTTTGAGAATACCAAGTAAAAAAAAATCGGGGGATACTTTTCCCCCATTTCCTCCACCCTTTGCCACGACCTTTAAATAAGGGGAGCACCCTTCCTTTTTTTCTAAAATTTTTTGGTTAAGGTAGGTATTGTGGAGCGTACTATAAGCTTTAAAACAAACAAAAATGGACTCTGTAGCTACAATAGCACATATGATATTAAATTTTTAAGGTTCAAGAGTGTTGCGATTTGGAGATTTTAGGGGAAATTGTGAAAAATTTTGATTTTGAGTGATCCCATTGTTGTCCCAACTTAAAAATTTTAGAATATATTCTCTAGGACTTTCTCTATAAGATTGTCAAGTAAAAAAAAAATCGGGGGATACCATCCTCCCCATTTTCTCCTCCCTTTATCACGACCTTAAAATAAGGGAGGTAACCCTTATTTTTTTTCGAAAATTTTTTGGTTATGGTAGGTCTTATAGAGCATATTATGAGCTTCAAAACAAACCAAAAATGGGCTTTCTAGCTATAATAGAACCAACGATATTAAGTTTTTACGGTGTAAAGTGTCGCGACTGGGAGATTTTGGGGGAAATTTTTACCCTCCGTATTTTCGGCCCCTGTTGACTTAGAGGGCTGAAAATTTGCATTTGTTAGTTTTTTACGTAGTGTAAGAACTTAACCAAATTTCATCAATATCGGAGGGGGTCAAGAATATTCATGATTGATTTCACTAATAATGACTCTATAAAAAAAGTCTCAGATTCTGAGACATTTTTTCTATATAAAAAAAGTCTCAGATTCTGAGACATTTTTTCTATATAAAAAAAGTCTCAGATTCTGAGACATTTTTTCTATATAAAAAAAGTCTCAGAATCTGAGACTTTTAATGTCTCAGAATCTGAGACTTTTTTATATAGAAAAAATGTCTCAAAATCTGAGTCTTTTTTATATAGAAAAAATGTCTCAGAATTTGAGATTTTTTCTATATAGAAAAAATGTCTCAGAATCTGAGACTTTTTGTTAAATAGAAAAAATATCTCAGAATCTTTGACTTTTTCGTTACAGAAAAATGTCTGAAATTATATTATAAAACTATAGTTGGTTCCATTGAGATCCCCTTGGATACTTACAGGTCCCTTACGGTTTTCTTTTCAAAATTTCAATTGTTGGTAGTGGTGGTGGTGGTGACTTGACCATTATTCTCATGGCGACTTAAAACTTAATGTTGGTAATTTCATTTCAGTTTCGCTTAGTTAACTCCAATTTTGTTGTAGCCAGTTTTTTTTGTTTTTTTTGTTTTGTTGCTTATTGGTTGCATGTTGCTCCTTGATGTTGCTCCTAATATGCAGCAATAACTATGTATAAGATTATTATGCTCATAAGACATTATCTGGAAGTTTTTATTTTTTTGAGATTTGTGTTGGGTATGTTGGGTTTATTAAGAGCTTTTTTTTGTTTCATCATCGTTGTCTTCTGGCGAGGCTGACAGCTTAACATTTAACTAAACTACGAGCCGCCACGAGCATAAAGTTCACACTCAAAAGTAAATAAATTTTAAGTGGCGGCACTTTTTTTTTTTTGTGAGAACTCCGTTTTATTTTTTCTTCATTAAAGAACAAGAGAGATTTCGGTTGTATTTTTATACCCTCCAACTACAGTATGGGGGTATACTCACTTTGTCATTCCGTGTGTAACAAATCGAAATATCGGTCTAGGACCCCATAAAGTATATATATTATTGATCAGTGATCGATTCTAAGACATTCTAGCGATGTCCGTCTGTCCGTCCGTCCGTCCGTCCGTCCGTCCGTCTGTCCGTCTGTCCGTCCGTCCGTCTGTGGAAGACACGATACAGTCCAAAATAAAAGTGATAGACTCCTGAAATTTGGCACATATATGTCTTATGCTCATAGGCTGGTTAAGTTCGGAGATGGGCAAAATCGGACCAGGGGGGAAAAAGTTCCCCGTTGAAGAACTAAACCAACCTCTGAAAAATATCATATTTTTACATGATTTTTTGTGTTTTTGTTTAACAAATCCAACATTTTTATGCTACAAGAAGTTCAAGGTCCTGCATTTGGACCCACGGAATTAGAAAATATCGTTTTACGGTCCGCCCCTCCCCTTTTATGGGCGTGGAATATATTTTTTTTTTATATAATGATAAATTTGTATTTCTTTAGTGCAAAAAGCATAAGAATTATTTTTTTTTTAACACTTATTCGAGAGGAATTGTGCCCCCCAATTACCACTACCGACCCCCCCTCCCAAAAAAAAAGACGCCCCTGCAATTTTTTTTTTTTATTTATTTGCATGTTGGAGGGTATAAAAGATTCGGCACAGCCGAATTTAACACTCTTACTTGTTTTTTTTCAGAAGAAATCCTTGATTTAAAAAAATATATACACTCAAAATTAGAAGTCTGTTAAAGCAGTAGAAAAAATCTGCTTAGACAGCAAAGAATCAAGAGTAGTTTAGGAGATTTGAGAAATTTTGCTGATTTAACAGACGCTAAAAAAACCGACCAAATTTGTTGGTCCATATCTCCTAAACTAAGCTGGATGAGACACTTTAACTGACAATCGAAGAGTGCTTATGGCGGAAGAGTGGGTTCTTTGTTGTCAATTAATATTTTTCCGATTTTACTCTGTAAAACCAAAAATTATTATTGCTCAGAAATAATAAACATGGACTCAAACCCAACGAAATAAAAATTTAGTTATAAAATTGAAAGTAAAACAATATAAAAATACAATTTATATCACATATGATCCGAGATTTAAAAGATCAATACTGATCCGAAAAAATGGATCCCTAAGATTAGATCAGTTTTAATCTTGTGAATACAATTTCGTCTGAAATATGGGTCAATCTACACAAAAAAAATGTTTTCCAATAAACGACTTTCATAGTATTTATGAACAAATTCATAAAATTTATTTACTTTTTCATAATACTTATAAATTTTTCATAGTTTTTATGAATAAATCATAATATGTGAAATTTAAGACTATTTAACAATTTTTCATAAATACTATGAAAAAGGTAAAAAATTTAATGAAACAATTCATAATATTTATGTATTTGTTCATTGGCAAACATTTTTTTCTGTGTAATTATATAAACACATTTTTTTGGATGAAATTCTATCCGTCCGATTAAAACTGATCTAATCTTAGCGATCCATTTTTCGGATCAGTATTAAAGTAGCACTGCTAATTTTTACTTGGGAAGAAACTTTAAACAGTTTTTCTGTCACAAAAACAGTTCTTTCCTTTTTGAGTGTAAAAAACTTAAAAAAAGGTATTTTTTCTGACCATTAAGTTTCATTTTATGGTTATTAATTTGACACTGTATTACCGGGAACTTTTTTTAAATTCCATAAATTTTGATGCAAAAAACAGCATACCGAAAAATAAAGAATTAAACCACAAAACAGAGATTAAGAAATCAACGGGTGATAAACATTAAACTTAACTGATATTTATACATAAAATATTAAAGGAATATCTTCTAAAAAAAGGTGTCTACAACATATTTGTGTGTGTGTTAAATTTATGATAATTTAAAAGGAATAAAAAAATAAAAAAACAAGTGAGAGTATTAAATTCGGCTGTGCCGAATCTATTATACCCTCCAACATGTAAAAAAATAAAAAAAATTTTTTGACAGGTGCGTTGTTTTAAGGGGGGGCAAGGTAGGGGGAGGGGTCGGTGAGCTGGGGCGACTCCTTGGCCCTCGCGGTATATGTTTACAAGTTCATTTTTGTCTGCTTTGTGCACATAAGTATTATAGTTTTATAATTATTTAAGTTATTTTTTTATCCACGCCCTTAAAAGAGGGGCGGGGCAAAAAAAGAGACATTTTTTAATCCCCTGGGTCCAAGCTCAGGACTATAAACTTCTACGAACATAAAACTGTCTCATTTAGTTCACAAAAATACAAAAAAATTTAAAAAAATTTAGCATTTTTAAGAGGTTAGTTTAGTTCTTCAAGGGGGAACTTTTTTCCCCCTGGTTCGATTTGGCCCATTTCCGAACTTAACCTGCCTAGGACCATAAGACATATTTATGCCAAACTTGAGGGGTCTAGCTCTTTTATTTTGGACTGCATCGTGTTAACTACAGACGGACGGACGGACAGACGGACGGACGGACGGACGGACATCGCCAGAATGTCTTAGAATCGATCACTGATCAATAATATATATACTTTATGGGGTCCCCGACCGATATTTCCATGCGTTACACACGGAATGACAAAGTGAGTATAACCCCATACTGTAGTTGGAGGGTATAAAAAACAAGTAGAAAAGTTAAATTCGACTTTGCCGAATCTATGAATACCCTCCACAATGCATTTTTTTAAACGGTAGTACATTTTTTAAAATTGAAAAAATTAACAATTTTGATTAGAAATATTTTATTTTGAGTAAAAAACTCTTTTTTTTGTCATTTAAAAAAAAAAAAAAGAAAAATTACTAATTTTTTTTTTTTTGAGTGTAAAATTTTTTTCGAGTGTAATGTTTTTTTACTGTAAAAATATTTCTGAGTGAATGCACGTAAGTATGTACACAAAATATTGTCATTTTTGTAAAAAAAAAAAAACAAAATTTTTTTTTTATAAATTTTTTTTTGAGTGTAAAATTTTTTTTAAGTATAAAATTTTTTTTGAGTGTAAAATTTTTTTCGAGAGTAATTTTTAAGTTACCAACGCTTTTAAAACTAAACAAGTTTAAAAAGCATTGCTTTAAAATTAAACAAGTTTGAAAAGCATTGTTTAGTTACCACCAATGCTTTTAAAACTTGTTAAAACACGTGGCATTTTAGATGAAACTAATCTGAAATTCAGGGTTTCGCTTATAACTTTTGAACCACTGGACCGATTGAGCTGAAATTTAAAACCAAACGGACCCGGGGAACGGCAAAAATACATGTCAAGCTTCAGTAGTCTCATTATTGTCTTTCGAAAGTTATCGTGTTTTTTATCTCATAAATTCGTGAAACACCCTTGCCGAAATTTACTCTTTTGCTCATAACTTTTGAACCACTGGACCGATTTGGCTGGATTGCAATACCAACCTGACCAGGTAAATGACAAACATATATGCCAAACTTCAGTAGCATCTGTAAAGTCTTTCAAAAGTTAGCGTGTTTTCTACGGACAGACAGACAGACGGACGGACGGACGGACGGACATCGCTAGATCGACTTAAAATCGATCGAGGATCATAAATATATATACTCTATGGGGTCCTAGACCAATATTTCGATGTGTTGCAAACGGAATGACAAACTTATATATACCCTCTATCACTAGAGTGGAGGGTATAAAAAACATTAATACAGGTATTTAATTAAAATTCCATAACAAATATGTTTAAAAAAATGTAAGAAAAATTAACCCATTAATGGCAGCCTTACAAAACTGACCCGACACAAGAAAG
Organism: Pegoplata infirma; assembly: GCA_963921195.1. Lineage (NCBI taxonomy): Eukaryota > Metazoa > Arthropoda > Insecta > Diptera > Anthomyiidae > Pegoplata > Pegoplata infirma. The sequence continues at coordinate 142,493,739 of OY992540.1, read as the reverse complement.
GTGCTTTTTATACCCTCCAACCACAGTATGGGGGTATACTCACTTTGTCATTCCGTGTGTAACGCATTGAAATATCGGTCTAGGACCCCATAAAGTATATATATTATTGATCAGTGATCCATTCTAAGACATTCTAGCGATGTCCGTCTGTCCGTCCGTCCGTCCGTCCGTCCGTCCGTCCGTCTGTGGAAGACACGTCCAAAGTAAAAGAGCTAGACTCCTGAAATTTGGCACGAATATGTCTTATGGTATTGGGCTGGTTAAGTTCGAACATGGGCAAAATCGGATCAGGGGGAAAAAAGTTCCCCTCTTAAGAACTAAACAAACCTCTAAAAAAAGCCATTTTTTATAAGTTTTTTGTACTTTTGCTTAGCAAACGAAACATTTTGATGTCAAAAGAAGTTAAAAGTCTTGCAGTTGGATCCAGGAAGGTTGTATCACACCGACGTAACCCCCCCCCCCCCCCAAAAAAAAAAAGACGCCCCTGTTTTTTTTTTTTTTTTAACGTGTTGGAGGGTATAAAAGATTCGGCACAGCCGAATTTAACACTCTCACTTGTTTATTTTAATTTTTTCAGAACTTTTATGAATTTTTTAATACCTTTTTTTGAATTTTCCTGAATTTTTCGGAAAATTTTAGAGTTTTTCTGAGTTATCAATTTTTATACCCTCCAACCACAGTATGGGAGTATACTCACTTTGTCATTCCGTTTGTAACGCATCGAAATATCGGTCGGGGACCCCATAAAGTATATATATTATTGATCCATGATCGATTCTAATGGCGTTTTCTTTTCTGGAAAAAAATGTTGCACTTTCTGCACTTTTTTTTCTTTAATGACTCCTTGTGGACAGTAATAAACAGTAAGTATAGACATATTTGGTACCAAAGGAAAGGTATTTTCCAGCTCTATCTAACTGTTCATAATAAAATGTCGAAACACGATTATTTTATTGAAAAAAAATTCAAAAACCCATAAATTTTTACATTTATCGGATCAGCTCAAAAACTGAGTATTGTTTTCAAATGCTTGATATAGCATTTTATAGTCCTTATAAATACCTTTCTTTTGGTACCAAATACGTCTATATTTACTGTACATAACTGTGCACAAAGAGTCGTTAAAGAAAAAAAAGTGCAGAAAGTGCAACATTTTTTTCCAGAAAAGAAAACGCCATAAGACATTCTGTGAATGTCCGTCCGTCCGTCTGTCTCTAGATAACACAATGCAGTCCAAAATAAAACAGCTAGACTCCTGAAGTTTGGCAGAAATATGTCTTATGTTCATAGGCATAAGTTCGTGAATAAATTTTCAGATTTTTTTGATCAGCTGTTCAAAAGATATCGAATTTTTAAAAATTGGTAGTTTGTTCCTTTACTTAAACTTTTTTTACTAATAACTTCTTCAATAATGGTCCAAATTGAAAATTTTTTTTTCTTCAAAATTTTTATTTTTTTACGCACTTTTAAAAAAAGAAATATCCAGAAAAATTCTTAAAATTGCTTTAGTATGCGATTTTTAAGTTTTTAAATTTAAATCTCATTTTTAAAAATGTTTGTACTCTGATTTTTTTGAAATTATTTTGTGTAAAACTTCTATCGATTCTACAACTTTTTTGCCCAGTAGGATCAATCTTAAAATCATTTCTACTCCTCCAATGGTGCTTCATGGAGAGGTGATTTCAAGACCGACCTCCATTAATTTTTACGTCCAAACATTTTTTCGTAACAAACTAATACCCTATCTCCAATTTCTAAGGGAGTTCCCACACAAAACGATATTTTTAAAATTTGCTCCAACCGATCTAACTGCCCTAAGAGTGCCCTTAGAGCAATCAAATATATGACTGACCCACAATATTTTTTTAGTCCAAACATGTTCTCTGAACACACCTACCCCCTATCGTTAACAATTAAGGCGGTCCCCATACATTTTTTTTATTTTTTGTAAATTTTGTTTATTTAATCAGCTTTTACCGGTCCAATGGTGCTTCTGAGAGGGGTCATTAGTAGACCGTCCCCCATTTATTTTTACCCTCCAAAATTTTTTTAAAAACATACCTTCGCCCTATCTCCACTCCCTAAGTAGGCTCCCATACAAATTACAGTTGGAGCAAATTTTATAAAAATGTAATTTTGAATGGAAGCCTACTTAGGGAGGTGAGATAGGGTGTAGGTATGTTTTAAAAAAATGTTGTAGGGTAAAAATAAATGGGGTTCGGTCTCACTAATGACCCTTTTCGGGCGCACCATTGGACCGGTAGAAGCTGATAAAATAAAACAAATTTACAAAAAATAAAAAAAAAATGTATGGGGATCGCTTTAATAGTTAAAGATAGAGGGTAGGTGTGTTCAGAGAAAATGTTTGGACTAAAAAAATATTGTGAGTCGGTCATACATTTTGTTGCTCTAAGGGCACTATTAGGGCAGTTAGAGCGGTTGGAGCAAATTTTAAAAAGTGTCGCTTTGTGTGGGAGCCCCCTTAGAAATTGGAGATAGGGTATTGGTTTTTAGATTAGATTTAGATTTATTTATTTGATGTTCGGAGAAAATGTTTGGACTAAAAAAATATTGTGCTCTAAGGGCACTATTAGGGCATCTAGAGCGGTTGGAGTAAATTTTAAAAAATGTCGTTTTGTGTGGGAGCCCCCTTAGAAATTGGAGATAGGGTACTAGTTTGTTTCAGACGTAAAAATTAATGGGGGTCGGTCTTATAAAAGACCCCTCTATGGCGCACCATTGGAGCACTAGAATTGATTTTAAGATTGGAAAATTACAATAAGATTTTTTCAAAAATATTTTAAAAATAGTAATAATCGTTTTCCCATGATCACTGGTCAAAAAATTTGTAGAATCGATAGAAGTTTTACACAAAAAAATTAAAAAAAAATCAAAGAGTACATATTTTTTAAAAATGAGATTTAAATTATAAAACTTAAAAATCGCATAATAGAGCGCTTTTAAGAATTTTTTTTTTAAGTACGTAAAAAAACAAAAATTTTGAAAAAAAAATGCAATTTGGACCATTATTGAAGAAGTTTTGAGTAAAATGAGTTTGAGTAAATGAAGAAACTACCAATTGTAAAAAATTCGATATCTTTTGAACGGGTTATCAAAAAAATCTCAAAATTTATCACGAAGAAGTTTTCGAAGGGTAATTAAAACTGTTAACAAATTGGGAAAATCAAAAAAAAAAAAAAAATTACAAAAGTGTCCGATTTGACATGGAAAGCCACATATACTTCATGGGGTCTCCGACCGATATTTCGATGCATTACACACGGAATCACAAAGAAGGTATACTCCCATACTATAGTTGGAGGGTATAAAAATATATTAAAGAATGTAGTGACTGACTGACTGATTAGTGATAATTAGGGATGAGATCAAAATATGCACTATAAAACCGAAAAATATGCACTTAAAAAATAAAATTTGTGCAATAGAAAAAATGACGGGCTTAAATAGTAACATTAAAAATCTTATGCAAGCAAGATTTTTTTAGAAATAAAGACAGTCTATAAAAAAATTAAAAATTTTTTTTTTCATTTTTAAAAATAAATTTTAAATAATTTCTAAAACAAATAAATTTCAATTTGTGTTTTTGCTAATTTATGCCAAAATATACGAAAATATGCACTTAAAAGTTGTAAAAATGAACAAAACATGCATTTAAAACCAAAATATGCAAAAATATGCATTTTCACCAAAATATGCAAAAATATGCAAAAACAAATCGATGCCATTTTAACACAAATTTCTTGATTCGGAAAGATAATTGGTCTGTATCGTTTTTAGGCTATCGACAAAAAACATGCATTTGCATGGAAATCACATCCCTAGTGATAATTATAGTGATTATAATCATCGCCCAGCCCAAACCGCTGAATTGAAATTTACAATGTAGGTTCGGCTTCCGACAAAACGACCCATTATGAAGGGATTTTTGGAAATTCCGATTCTAAAGAGGAAAAATACGACACTTTAGCCCATTTTGTATCTTTTGAACTAATAGTCCTAGAAACTTAAAAATTTGGACTCTAGTATACTCTCGAGAAAATAATATTCTGAAGAAACTATTTTTCTGAAAATTCCGCGTCTAAGGGGAGAAAGTAGAGCAATTTGTAGCATTTTGTATCTTCTGACCTAATGGTCACAGAAATTTGATACTTGGACTCTAGAGTCCTCTTGCAGAAATAGCATTCCGAAAAAATTATTTTTTGAAAATTCCGCTTCTTAGTGGGGAAATGGGGGAAAATAGGGCAATTTGGTACATTTTGTATATTCTGTTCTAATGGTCTACGAAATTTGATATTTGGACTCTAGGATCCTCTCGCGGAAAAATTTTCTGAAAAAAATTTTATTTTGAGAGTTCCGCTTCTAAGGAAGGAAAAGGGGAACAAGGGCAATTTGGTACATTCTGTATCTTTTGACATAATGGTCCTAGAAACTTGAAATTTTCTTTCGCGGAAATAACATTTTGAAAACGGTACTTTTTTTTAAAAAATTCCGCTTTTAAGGGGGAAATAAGGCAATTTTGTATTATTTTTTTTTTTCGTATTCAGCGCGAGATTTCACAAAGAAACTAAATGCAAAATATCGTGGATCATAATCTCTGTAAATAACTGTCATCAGCGAACTTAACTCTATATAAAGCCGTCATCAAAGTTCAGGCAAATTTAAAAGGGTAAAATTTTGTCGGATTGTGTAAATTGTAATCAAATATCTACCATTTTGATAACAAGATGTAATAATCCGAGTCCATTTAATGATTTATTAATACAAAACACATTTATTAGTCAATATTTGAAACAATTTCTTTTTTATTAAACGGTTTTTAAAAGCAATTATGCCAAATTTGTTAGGTTTGACCTGAGACGTTTGTCCAAAAAACAATTATTGCTCCTGAATTTATTTCAATAGCAAAAAATAACAAAATTCTATTTAAAGCCAACATCTCAAAACTATTTTTTTTTTGAAAACTTAAAAAAACATTATTATCAACTGCCGTAAGCCTCTTTGGTATTTCAAGCCTTTCATTGTGTTAATTTTAAAACAACAAATGCTGACATAACAATGACAATTAATCAAAATTGTTTAACAGACAATCAAATTAAAACAGAAACAACAAAAATCAATATAAACAATTGTCGCTTAATTTAATAACAAATAAAAAAAAAATAATAAAAAGCCTACCCAAAAAATTTTAGTGACTTTGTTATAAAAGTTTTACCACCTGAAGTGCGTATAAATATAAAGGAAATAACATTATAACGAGGGTGGATAGAAAATTTATAAAGAATTTTTTTCTAAAGAAAAAAATGTTGCAGAATCGGAAATTTTTTTATACGAAAAAAAAAAAACGTTTCAGAATGTAATACTTTTTATACCCTCCACTCTAGTGATAGAGGGTATATATAAGTTTGTCATTCCGTATGTAACACATTGAACTATTGGTTTAGGACCCCATAAAGTATATGGGGCATTCCATGTGAAATCGGACACTTTGAAAAACTTTTTTTTTAGATTTTCCCAATTTTTTTACAGTTTTTAGTACCTTTCGCAAACTCCTTCGTGGTAAATTTTCAGATTTTTTTGATGACCCGTTCAAAAGATATCGAATTTTTAAAAATTGGTAGTTTGTTCCTTTACTCAAACTTCTTTTAATCATAACTTCTTCAATAATGGTCCAAATTTCAAATTTTTTTTTTCAAAATTTTTGTTTTTTTACGTACTTTCTAAAAAAAATCCCAAAAAATTCTTAAAAGCGCTCTAGTATGCGATTTTTAAGTTTTATAATTTAAATCTCATTTTTGAAAATGTTTGTACTCTTCGATTTTTTTTAAATTTTTTTGTGTAAAACTTCTATCAATTCTACAAATTTTTTGCCCAGGAAGATCGTGGGATAACGATTATTACTACACAGAAAGAAATAAAAAAAACATTTGAGTAAATTTTTAATACTATTGAGTAAAAAATTACTCAATTTTCCACCAGTAAACGATTTAATAGTATTGAGTAAATTTTTAATAAAAATTTATTAAATGTTTGCAAAAAATTTTTGAGTAAATTTTTAATTGACACTATTAAGTGCAGGAACAGAACAAGAAGCACCACCTTTTAAAAACAGAACAAGTTTTATTTCACATCGGCGCCGGCCACCGGTTTAATCTGCCAAACCGTATGGAAAAAGTCGTGCCGGGCTTATTCTGTTTCTACTCTAAAAAAAACAAAGTTTAAAAAAATTTCATATTTTTTTACAAAGAAAAAAAACATGTTTTTTCAAACTTTACCAAATATATTTTTGTCTTAAAGACATAAAAAAATTTTATAAATATGATTACAAACTTTCATGTATATATACAAAAAACTATAAACTAAACGAGAATTAAAAAAACTAAAAAAATTCCAAAAAAAAATTAAAAAAGCTATTAAATTCTTATTAAATTATTTACTCAATTTGTTTTTAAATTTTTGAGTAAATTTTTAATTGCGTCAATTAAAAAATTACTCAAAACTTTTTTTAAATTTAAACAAGTGATTACTCAAATTGTTTTTCCCCATATTTTTTTCTGTGTATTTTTTAAAATTTTTTGAAAAAATTTTATTGTAATTTTCCAATCTTAAAATCACTTCTACTGCTCCAATGGTGCGTCATAGAGGGGTCCTTTATAAGACCGACCCCCATTAATTTGTACGTCTTAACATTTCTTTGGAACAAACTAATACCCTATCTCCAATTTCTAAGGGTGCTCCCACACAATACGGCATTTTTTAAAATTTGTTCCAACCGCTCTAACTGCCCAAATAGTGCCCTTAGAGCAACAAAATGTATGACCGACCCACAATATTTTTTTAGTCCAAACATTTTCACTGAACACACCTACCCTCTATCTTTAACTGTTAAGGCGGTCCCCATACAATTCTTTTTATTTTTTGTAAATTTGTTTTATTTAATCAGCTTCTACCGGTCCAATGGTGCGTCCGAGAGGGGTCATTATTGAGACCGACCCCAATTTATTTTTACCCTACAACATTTTTTCAAAACATACCGACGCCCTATCTCCACTCCATAAGTAGGCTCCCATACAAATAACAGTTGGAGCAAATTTTATAAAAATGTAATTTTGTATGGGAGCCTACTTAGGGAGTGGAGATAGGGCGTAGGTATGTTTTGAAAAAATGTTGTAGGGTAAAAGTAAATGGGGGTCGGTCTCACTAATGACCCTCTCGGACGCACCATTGGACCGGTAGAAGCTGATTAAATAAAACAAATTTACAAAAAATAAAAAAAAAATTTTGGGGACCGCCTTAACAGTTAAAGATAGAGGGTAGGTGTGTTCAGAGAAAATGTTTGGACTAAAAAAATATTGTGGGTCGGTCATACATTTTGTTGCTCTAAGGGCACTATTTGGGCAGTTAGAGCGGTTGGAACAAATTTAAAAAAATGTCGTTTTGTGTGGGAGCCCCCTTAGAAATTGGAGATAGGGTATTAGTTTGTTCCAAAGAAATGTTAAGACGTAAAAATTAATGGGGGTCGGTCTTATAAAGGACCCCTCTATGACGCACCATTGGAGCAGTAGAAATGATTTTAAGATTGGAAAATTACAATAAAATTTTTTCGAAAAATTTTAAAAAATAGTAATAATCGTTATCCCACGATCTTCCTGGGCAAAAAATTTGTAGAATTGATAGAAGTTTTACACAAAAAAATTTCAAAAAAATCAAAGAGTACAAACATTTTCAAAAATTAGATTTAAATTTTAAAACTTAAAAATCGCATACTAGAGCGCTTTTAAGAATTTTTTTGGATTTTTTTTTAGAAAGTATTTAAAAAAACAAAAATTTTGAAAAAAAAAATTTGAAATTTGGACCATTATTGAAGAAGTTATGATTAAAAGAAGTTTGAGTAAAGAAACAAACTGCCAATTTTTAAAAATTCGATATCTTTTGAACGGGTCATCAAAAAAATCTGAAAATTTACCACGAAGGAGTTTTCGAAGGGTACTAAAAACTGTAAACATATTGGGAAAATCTAAAAAAAATGTTTTTCAAAGTGTCCGATTTCACATGGAATGCCCCATATATATTCATGATCCTTGATCGATTTTAAGTCGATCTAGCGACGTCCGTCTGTCTGTCCGTCCGTCTGTCTGTCTGTTGAAATCACGTTTTTGGCAATAATCCGGAACCGATTTAAACGCTTGTGGTACCAAAAGTTGCGTAATTCTCCTAGGCAGAAACTGATGTATTTTTTTTTTTTAAATCGGTTAAGTATTTTAAAAGATATGAGTGAAAATGTAAAGGTACCTCAAAAATAATGGTGAATTTTGCACAAAAAAATGCTATAACTTGACACCTGTTGAATGAATGAGAACGAAACTTGGAATTTTATGTAATTTTATCATTCCTAACACTCACAAAAAATTTGGGCGGAATCGCACAATGGGGAGAGTCACCAGAAATTTAACCCAAAATTTTAAAATGATTTATCTTGGCTCATGGTTGACATATTCAAATAAAATTTTAAATAGGTTCATATTTTATTGTTCTCAACGTTTTGCTGGTTATTTTGGTACCAATTATGGCAAAATCGGTCAAGGGGTTAAGAAGCTATGAGCAATTGAGATGAGTTTCAATATAAACCTCCATGATATGACGTGGCTGCGCGCCATTTTGTAGTTGTTGATGCTTATTTGGCTTGTTAGTTGTTATTTGTATCAATAGAAGTAAAAAATACGTAGTATATGTCATACACGTGGTTGCTTTTATATAATTTTCATACATACTTATAAAATATTTATTTTTTGTTTTTTTAAATATTTACATTGCAATATGGTTCCGGTCATCGCTTTTCTTGGCCAAAATTACAAAACTGGAAAAATTTCTGGTTTGAAATAGGTTTTGTGTTAAAAATTGTTATAATTTTTTTGTTTTCCATGTAGAGTATTAGGTCAATTCGATTACCTTACTACAATCTACTAATTTTTACTCATTTTACTACAGCTGGAATTTTTCAATACAAAAAGTAATCAAGACTTTCCAGTTGTAGTAAAAAATAGTAAGAAATTTAGGTAATCGAATATACCTATTATAAGAAATTTTTTATATTTAAACTCAAAAAATAATTGAAAAAATATTAAAAAATACGTTTTTTTTTATTTTTATCTAAATTTGTTTTTGAACGGTAAATAAGTGTATGGGCCATTCCAGAAAATTTAGCTCAAATTTTAGTCATTTTTGGAAATGGTGTCTCAGATTAATTTGAGCCTTGACACATAGATAGCCCTCATAAATATGATATATGTATCATATATCGTTTTTTTACATTTGGTGTATTTAACGAATTATGGCGGGTCAAAGATTGACTTTTTAAGCAAAAGTAAGAAAAATACATCACGTTTAAAGAGCTGTAACTTCTTAACCAATGGCCCGATTTTCACAAATTTAGGCTCATGTGAAAGCTGGGGTTCTTCTTTTAGAAAATATTTTTAAAATAACACAGTTTTTTTTACAGAAATGATGCAAAAATGAAAAAACATTTTTTCTTTTCGAATATTTAAAAAAACACATCTTCGATTTTTTTTAAAAAAATTCTGGTGAAAAATAACAATGTTTTGTATAACATATTCAAAATTCAGAGTGGGATCTCCATGGGATCAAAAACTATTCTGTTTTAAGTACGAGGTTCTCATATTTTTCCCTTAAAAAATTTAAATTTCTAATGTTTTGAATGTTTTTCAAAATTTTAATAGTATAATTTTCTTTGAAAATTTAAATTTTTATATTGAAGAAACATAAAATTTTAATTTTCTAAGGTAAAGTTTAAGAACTTCGTACTAAAACCAGAATATTTTTTGATCCCATTGGAATCCCACTCTGAATTTTGGATATGTTGTACAAAACATTATTGTTTATCACCAAACTTTTTTTTAAAAAAATCGAAGATGTGTTTTTTTAAATATTCGCAAAAAAAAAATGTTTTTGAATTTTTGCAACACTTCTGAAAAAAAACCATATGCTTTTCAAAATATTTCCTAAAAGAAGACGAATTAAGCTTTCATATGAGCCATTACTTGTGATAATCGGATTACTAGTTAAAAAGTTAGAGCACGTTAAACGTCATGTATTATTCTGACTTTTGCTAAAAAAGTCGAACTTTGACCCGCGATAATTTGAAAACTACAGCAAATTTTGAAAATCCAAAAATGCAACATATCTCATATAAACGTGGATATCTATGAGCCAAATTCTCAGTGGCGTCCAAAGGCATGTTTCCGAACAGTGGGGCGAAAATTTTTGGAATTACCCGTATACAAAAACAAAATATGTTTTCTGTTGTTTGTAAGTGTTTATGATTTTCTATAAAATCAATTTTGGCCAAGAAATGTCGTCTGCGTCTTGTGCATTGGTTAACATTGTGGAGGGTATTTAAAGATTCGGCACAGCCGAATATAGCTTTCTTACTTGTTTATACAGTAAATTTTCTTTCCGCCCTCGTTATTTCTTACTATACAGAAAAATGTTTCAGAATCTGAAAATTTTTCTATAGGAAAAATGTCTCAATACCTGAGAAATTTTTATAGAATTTTTTTTTGGAATTCAAACCAAAAATGTCCCAGAATCTCAACTGATTTTTTTTTTCTCAACAATTATAAACTAACCCTCGTACATTCTCAAACACATACACTCAAAAAATAAAAAAACCCCAATAAAAACAATGACATTTATACATTGTTCCAAACATATTGTCACTAATTGTGCGTAAGTAGTTGGTTGTTGGTTGATGTGGTAAAACTGTTCAGTGGTTAAAATTAATTTCATAAAACTTTGTTTAACTGAAACCCAATTGTCCATGACTAATGCACTGTCAAAGTTAAAAAAAAAAATTAAAAAAAAAAACGACAACTTGTATTGAGTTGAGAATTTTTGACAACAAGAAACTTTAACAACCCCAACTACATTTTTTTTTAACATTGGCAACAATTTTTTGTTGTTTTACACATTTATTGGCATGTCTGTCTGTCCGTCCGTCTGTCCGTCTGTCTTAATGTTTCTTTAAAAATATTTTCACAAAAAAAAATAAAAAATTGTTATGACAGACAACCATTAGACGCCATTCTCATTCAATCTTGTACATGTTTAAATTTAATTTTATTTTTATTGGCCGGGCCTCTAAGACCATATTTGGTATTGTTTCTTATCTAAGGTGCGTATTTTTTTATTACTACCATTCATAGACGTAAAGCAATAAAAATTCATGGGCGTAGAAAAAAAATTTTTACATACAAGAAAGTTCACAGACTTTGATCTAAAGATTCTAAAAATTTGTTCTATCTTAAAAAAGTCCATGCTTCTTAGAAATATTTTTTTATATAGAAAAAATGTCTCAGAATCTGAGACTTTTTTTATATAGAAAAAATGTCTCAGATTTTGAGACATTTTTTCTATATAAAAAAAGTCTCAGATTCTGAGACATTTTTTCTATATAAAAAAAGTCTCAAATTTTGGGACATTTTTTCTATATAAAAAAAGTCTCAGATTCTGAGACATTTTTTCTATATAAAAAAAGTCTCAGATTCTGAGATATTTTTTCTATATAGAAAAAATGTCTCAGAATCTGAGACTTTTTTTATATAGAAAAAATGTCTCAAAATCTGAGACATTTTTTCTATATAAAAAAATATTTCTAAGAAGCATGGACTTTTTTAAGATAGAACAAATTTTTAGATTCTTTAGATCAAAGTCTGTGAACTTTCTTGTATGTAAAATTTTTTTTTCTACGCCCATGAATTTTTATTGCTTTTTTCTATATTTTTTCTATATAAAAAAAGTCTCAGATTCTGAGACATTTTTTCTATATAAAAAATGTCTCAGATTCTGAGACATTTTTTCTATATAAAAAAAGTCTCAGATTCTGAGACATTTTTTCTATATAAAAAAAGTCTCAGATTCTGAGACATTTTTTCTATATAAAAAAAGTCTCAGATTCTGAGACATTTTTTCTATATAAAAAAAGTCTCAGATTCTGAGACATTTTTTCTATATAAAAAAAGTCTCAGATTCTGAGACATTTTTTCTATATAAAAAAAGTCTCAGATTCTGAGACATTTTTTTTATAGAAAATTCTCAGATTAATATAAAACAAGTAAAAAAGTTAAATTCGCCCTTGCCGAATGTAGTGATACCCTCCACAATTTCAAAAAGATTATTGCAAAAAATTTTATTTAAAAGGAAATTACTTTTGAAAAAAAAAAAATTTCCGCGAAAAAAAATTTTGGTAAAAAAAATTTTGGTAAAAAAAAAATCCGCGATTTTTTCTGTTTTTGTAAAAAAATATGTTCGTACTTGTTTAAATACCATTTGGTGTTCAATTATGTTCACATATGTCAACCAGCAGCCGAATTAAAGCATTTTGTATTTTTAGGTTATGTTGAATGTACTAAAATTTTTGAGGTGTCCTTATATTTTCGTTCATAACTTTTGAAGCTCTGAACCGATATTGCTCAAATGCAATACCAAACTTCTCGGGAGAATTTCCAATAAATATGTTAAGTTTCAGTAATATCCGTGTAGTATTTTGGTCGTGATCACCATTTCCACAGACAGACGGACATACGGACATCGCTAGAATGTCTTAAAATCGATCGGGGATCATGAATATATATACTTTATGGGGTCCCAGTCCGATATTTCGATGAGTTACAAACGGAATGACAAACTTATATATACCCTCTATCACTAAGTGGAGGGTATAAAAAGTCTCAGATTCTGGGACATTTTTTCTATATAGAAAAAGTCTCAGATTCTGAGACATTTTCTATATAAAAAAAAGTCTCAGATTCTGAGACATTTTCTATATAAAAAAAAGTCTCAGATTCTGAAACATTTTTTCTATATACAAAAAGTCTCAGATTCTGAGACATTTTTTCTATTCAAAAAAATGCTCAAAATCTGAGATTTTCTTTTTATAAAAAAAGTCTTAAATTTTTTTTATATTTTTCCTACGCCTCTGTTAATATTGTTAATAAAGGTATTTAATCCGTTGTGTTCCACAATTAACAAGTATTTTAATATTTTGGGTTTGAAATTGTATTTCATTCAATTTCTTGGTTATTTGTCAGTTTTTTGTTAACTTGATTTTTTTTTTTTTTTGAAAGATTTATAAAATCGTGATTTACAAAATTGCAAACAATTGTTTTTTTCCTTTTCGAAAAATAATTGAAATTTACTTTTTTTTTTCATAAATAAAATTTTGTAAATTTTTTTAAGTAGGAAGTAACAGCAGGAAGTATTAGAGAAATTTTTTCAAAAATTAATGGCGCTACGTTTTATTAATTAATCAATTATAATACTAGTTCTTGTGAAATTTTGGTATGCAAAAATTATTAATTTGACCTAAAAAAAAGTTACACGAAAAAGTGAGAAAAAAAATTTAATTAATGATATTGAATTCCTTGGGTGGGTTAAGTTTGAATTTGCTGTCAAAGATTAAATTTCCAATAAAAAATGTCTCAGAATCTCAGAATTTTTCTATAGAAAAAATATCTTAGAATCTGAGAAATTTTCTATAGAAAAAATGTCCCAGAATCTGACAATTTTTTTTCTATAGACAAAATGTCTCAGAATCTGAGAATTTTTCTATAGAAAAAATGTCTCTGAATCTGAGAAGTTTTCTATAGAAAAAATGTCTCAGAATCTGAGAATTTTTTTATAGAAAAAATGTCGCAGAATCTGAGAATTTTAATTTAGGAAAAATGTCTCAGAATCTTAAAAATGTTCTATAGAAAAAAATGTCTCTGAATCTGAGCATATTTCCTGTAGAAAAATGTCTCCGAATCTAAAAAAAAATCTAGGGAAAAGTCTCAGAATCCGAGAATTTTTCTAAAGAAAAAATGTCTCAGAATATGAGAATTTTTTATAGAAAAAATGTCTCAGAATCTGAGAATTTTTATATAGAAATAAAGTCTCAGAATTTGAGAATTTTTCTATAGAAAAAAGATCTCAGAGTCTAAGAATTTTTCTACAAAAAAATTGTCTCAAAAACTGAAAATTTTTCTAAAAAAAAAATGTCTCAGAATGTGATGAATTTTTCTATAAAAAAAATGTCTCAGAATCTGAGAATTTTTCTATAGAAAAAATGTCTCAGAATCTGAGACTTTTTTATATAGAAAAAATGTCTCAGAATCTGAGACTTTTTTTATATAGAAACAATGTCTCAGAATCTGAGACTTTTTTTATATCGAAAAAATGTCTCAGAATCTGAGACTTTTTTTATATCGAAAAAATGTCTCAGAATCTGAGACTTTTTTTATATAGAAAAAATGTCTCAGAGTCTGAGACTTTTTTTATATAGAAAAAATGTCTCAGAGTCTGAGACTTTTTTATATAGAAAAAATGTCTCAGAGTCTGAGACTATTTTTATATAGAAAAAATGTCTCAGAGTCTGAGAATTTTTCTATAGAAAAAAGTCTTACAAGGGAAGTATCTCAACCCTTATGAACCGATTTGCATGAAACGTAAAATATATATAAAAGAGACAATTCTAAGGTTGGGGTGTCTCGGCTTTTCGGCCATATCGCGGATTTAGGGGTTCAAAACATGTGTCAAAAAATGTCGAAAAAATAGTTTTTTGGATTTTTAAGCCATTTCTTTCTAAGAAACTATATGATGTTTACATATGAGAAGAATGGTTTTTTAATGCCTATCTAACGGTGGCATAACCTTGTAAAAATTTGCCTTCGTTAAATACTTTTTTCATGAAAATGTGTAAATTTTGGGGGGTATTTATATGAAGACATAGGCCTACGATGTCCATATGAATACAAAATAATCTTTATTAAATTTAAGTCGACACGTATTTTTGCTTTAGAGGATATTCCTGTTAGTTCGGGAGTAATCGAAATTTTCCCGGAGGTCCACAATGTTTCATAAGGGGACAACGAAATTTTGAATCACTGATATGGCCGATAAGCCGAGACACCCCAACCTTAAAATCGTCTCTTTTATATATATTTTAAGTTTCAGGCAAATCGGTTCATATGGGTTGAGATACTTCCCTTGTTAGTATTTGAGGTTAAGGACCCAAATGGCGTAAAATTATTTTTTTAGACCAAATTTTATTCACCAAATTTCTTTCACCTTTTAGTATAAAATAGTATATAAATGTCATTTGGTATGAGTAATCTGCTAGATTTCTATGGAAATCTAGTTTTATATGTAATCGAAGCTGTGTAATCTAAATGTGGCACACAACTAATAAAAATAATAAATGAATCATTTTTTAGGCACAATAAACTTAAAAGTGAATTGTTGCATACTAATGCACATTTTATTTTGCCCGGTGCCAAAAAAAAAAAAAACAAGTTGAATTCGGCCTTGCCGAATGTATTGATACCCTACACAATGTAAAAAAAAAATAATTGCGAAAAAGATATTTGCAACAAAAAAAAAAAAAAATATTTTGAAAAAAAAAAAAAAAAAATATTTTGAAAAAAAAAAGAATTTCGCGGAAAATTTTTTTTTGTGAAAAAAAAATTCCGCGATTTTTTTTTTTTTTTTGTTAAATCATTGGTTGGTACTTGTAACCACACCAGTCTGTGTCCAATTATGTTCACATATACCAACCTTCAGCCAATTTAAAGCATTTTGTATTTTTATGTTATTTTCGAGGTGTTCTTACATTTTCGTTGATAACTTTTAAACCGCTGAACCGATTTCGCTCAAATGCAATACCAAACTGCTAAGGACAATAACAAGTAAATGTGCTAAGTCTAAGTCATATATGTATAATACTTTGGTCGTGATTCGCATTTCAACAGACGGACATCGCTAGAATGTCTTAGAATTGATCACTGATCAATAATATATTTAATCTATAGAGTCCGAGACCAATATTTCGATGAGTTACAAATGCAATGACAAACTTATATATACCCTCTATATCACTTATTGCAGGGTATAAAAATATATTTCCAAAACTTAAAGACCATGTGTGATGTGTAGGAAAAGAGATAAAACGGAGGTATTTAGTATGATATTGGGAAAATTGTCAATACTTGGAAAAAAAGCTTTTGAACATGAAAAACCAAAAGACACGTCATATAAGTTGCCATTTAGTTTAGCTAGTAGTTGGTCTAATGATGATGATGATGACGCTATTATTGTATGGTTTGAAAACCAAACGTGCAACTATATTAAATAAGAAGCAAAAAATTGGCATTATTGTTTTGGCCTTAAGCTCAAGAGGATGTCGTCATTGTATACATTTTTGAAAAAGTGCAGCGAGTAACATATTTTTAGTTTTTTTTTTTTTATTCAGTTTTCTGGCAATAAAATTGAAAAATAATCATTTGTCGTATACACATAGAAAAAATTTTAGGGCAACAAAATTTTTATTTACTTAATTGGGTTTAGTTTGAAAAAATATGCGTTTTTTGAGTTCAAATTTTAAGCAATTCTGCAATATTTGCTGTAGTGCAAAATTAAATATTGCAAAATTGCACTTTATGGGAGAAACCCTTAAAATATATCTCTACTCTAACATTTCAAAAGAAACAAAAAAAAAAAACAAAACTCAAATTCAAAAAACCAAATATTTTTTTTTTTCGAAAAATCTTGAAACAAAAACAAAATTTATTTCAAAAAAATTTTTTTTTTAACTTTTTGTTATAATTTTTTTTCCTAAAAATATTTTTTTTTTACCAAGTTTTTATTTTCAAAAATTTTTTCCGACTGCAAAATGAAATTCGGCTGATTGTATTGATACCCTCCACAATTTAAAAAAAGATTATTTGCAAAAAATAAAAATAAATTAAAAAAATCCGCGAAAAAAAAATTTGGTGAAAAAATTCCGCGAAATTTTTTTTTGAAAAAAAAAAATATGTTTGTACTTGCTACAATACCGTTATGTGTCCAATTCTGTTCACATATGTCAACCAGCAGACGAAATAAAGCATTTTGTATATTTTTATATCCTCCACTTACAAGGGAAGTCTCCCTGGTGTCACTCTCCGATCTTCATGAAATTTGGATATGTTGTTAAGAACGAAAATTAATTCGACACGTATTTTTTTTTAGCGGCCCAAATTCATTTTTTAGAGGGGTCGATTTGTATGGGGGGAAATTGACCTTTTTTAGTTTTTCACGATTTAAGCCTATTTAAACAAAATTAATATAGGCATGTGTGGTATCAGATTAAAGGTATTAAAAATACCTATCTCGTGGTGTTAACAACGGGCCACAGAAGTTAATATTTTTCGACTTATTAACAAAAATGTCCTAAAATTTTAGTATTTTACTCAATATGACGAAAAGTTGTGCATGTTTGGACACGTTCTTAGCACACGTAGATAGGTTTTCCAAAGACCTTTCATTTGGTATGCAACATGACTAGGTTTCTTTGCATAGTATAGGAGATAAACGAAAAAAACTTAAAAATGGCCTTGTCTTCCCCCCTCCTTTTTACCCCCTAAATATGAATTTGGGCCGCTAAAAAAAAATACGTGTCCCTTTATTTTTTCTGCTCTACAAAATAAAACCAATTCTATAAAGATCCGCGGGTGACACTAGGGAGACTTCCCTTGTTAGTGATAGAAGGTATATATAAGTTTGTCATTCCGTTTGAAACTCATCGAAATATCGACCTGTACCCGATTTCTGTAACTATGCGAGAAGTTTTCGCATCGAAAAAAATAAAATAACGTTATAGTCATCCAGTATGTCACAGAGTGATTCAGAAAAAAGCTTTGATTTCTTTTTTGTATTCGATGTTTTTAACACTAGCATCATTGTACTCACCCTGTAGAAAACTAAATGACTGCAATATTATTAATTTTTTCTCGATGCGAAAACTTTTCGCATAGTTACAGAAATTGGGCACTGCACCCCATAAAGTATATGGGGCATTCCATGTGAAATCGGACACTTTTAAAAACTTTTTTTTAGATTTTCCCAATTTGTTTACAGTTTTTAGTACCCTTCGAAAACTCCTTCGTGGTAAATTTTCAGATTTTTTTCATGACCCGTTCAAAAGATATCGAATTCTTAACAATTGGTGGTTTGTTCCTTTACTCAAACTTCTTTTAATCATAACTTCTTCAATAATGGTCCAAATTTCATTTTTTTTTTTTCAAAATTTTTGTTTTTTTACGTACTTTTAAAAAAAAAATCCCAAAAAATTCTTAAAAGCGCTCTAGTATGCGATTTTTAAGTTTTAAAATTTAAATCTCATTTTTGAAAATGTTTGTACTCTTCGATTATTTTGAAACTTTTTTGTGTAAAACTTCTATTAATTCTACATATTTTTTGGCCAGGAGGATCGTGGGATAACGATTATTACTATTTTTTTAAATTTTTTGAAAAAATTTTATTGTAATTTTCCAATCTTAAAATCATTTTTACTGCTCCAATGGTGCTTCATAGAGAGGTCATTTCAAAACCAACCTCCATTAATTTTTACGTCCAAACATTTCTTCGGAACAAACCAATACCCTATCTCCAATTTCTAAGGGGGCTCCCACACAAAATGACATTTTTAAAATTTGCTCCAACCGCTCTAACTGCCCTAAGAGTGCCCTTAGAGCAATCAAATGTATGACCGACCCACAATATTTTTTTAGTCCAAACATTTTCTCTGAACACACCTACCCTCTATCTTTAACTGTTAAGGCGGTCCCCATACAATTTTTTTTATTTTTTATAAATTTGTTTTATTTAATCCGCTTCTACCGGTCCAATGGTGCGTCCGAGGGGGGTCATTAGTGAGACCGACCCCCATTTATTTTTACCCTTCAACATTTTTTCAAAATATACCTACGCCCTATCTCAACTCCCTAAGTAGGCTCCCATACAAAATTACATTTTTATAAAATTTGCTCCAACTGTTATTTGTATGGGAGCCTACTTAGGGAGTGGAGATAGGGCGTAGGTATGTTTTGAAAAAATGTTGTAGGGTAAAAATAAATGGGGGTCGGTCTCACTAATGACCCCTCTCGGACGCACCATTGGGCCGGTAGAAGCTGATGAAATAAAACAAATTTACAAAAAATAAAAAAAATTGTATGGGGACCACCTTAACAGTTAAAGATAGAGGGTAGGTGAGTTCAGAAAAAATGTTTGGACTAAAAAAATATTGTGGGTCGGTCATACATTTTGTTGCTCTAAGGGCACTATTAGGGCAGTTAGAGCGGTTGGAACAAATTTAAAAAAATGTCGTTTTGTGTGGGAGCCCCCCTAGAAATTGGAGATAGGGCATAAGTTTGTTCCAAAGAAATGTTAAGACGTAAAAATTAATGGGGGTCGGTCTTATAAAGGACCCCTCTATGACGCACCGTTGGAGCAGTAGAAATGATTGTAAGATTGTAAAATTACAATAAAATTTTTTCAAAAAATTTTAAAAAATAGTAATAATTGTTATCCCACGATCCTCCTGGGCAAAAAATTTGTAGAATTGATAGAAGTTTTACACATAAAAATTTCAAAAAAATCGAAGAGTACAAACATTTTCAAAAATGAGATTTAAATTTTAAAACTTAAAAATCGCATACTAGAGCGCAATTAAGAATTTTTTGGGAATTTTTTTTAAAAAGTACGTAAAAAAACAAAAATTTTGAAAAAAAAAAATTTGAAATTTGGACCATTATTGAAGAAGTTATGATTAAAAGAAGTTTGAGTAAAGGAACAAACTACCAATTTTTAAAAATTCGATATCTTTTGAACGGGTCATCAAAAAAATCTGAAAATTTACCACGAAGGAGTTTTCGAAGGGTACTAAAAACTGTAAACAAATTGGGAAATTCTAAAAAAAAAATTTTTCAAAGTGTCCGATTTCACATGGAAGGCCCCATATATATTCATGATCCCCGATCGATTTTAAGACATTCTTGCGATGTCCGTCTGTCTGTCTGTGAAAATGGTGATCACGGCCAAAATATTAAACGGAAATGACTGAAACTTAACATATTTATTGGAAGTTCTCCCGAGAAGTTTGGTATTGCATTTGAGCGATATCGGTTCAGCGGTTCAAAAGTTATGAACGAAAATGTAAGGACACCTAAAAAAATTTTAGTACATTCAACATAACCTAAAAGTACAAAATGCTTTAATTCGGCTGCTGGTTGACATATGTGAACGTGATTGAACACCAAATGGTATTTAAACAAATACGAACATATTTTTTGACAAAAAAATAAAAAAATCGCGGATTTTTTTTAACAAACTTTTTTCGCGGATTTGTTTTTTTTTTTATTTTTTTTTCTTCAAAAGTAATTTCCTATTAAAAAAGCTTTTTGCAATAATCTTTTTAAAATTGTGGAGGGCATCGCTAGATTCGGCAAGGCCGAATTTAACTTTTTTACTTGTTGGTTATGTGGAATGTACCAAAATGTTCGTGGTGTCCTTACATATTCGTTCATAACTTTTGAACTGCTGATTTCGCTTAAATGCAATACCAAAATGCTTAAGACGACAACAAGTGAATATGCTAAGTCTCAGTAATATCAGTTTAATACTTTGGCCATTATCACCATTTTAACAGACGGACAGATAGACGGATATCGCTAGAATGTCTTAAAATCGACCACTAATCAATAATATTTGGAGCATACCATGTCAAATTGGAAACTTTGAAATTTTTTTTAAAAAAAATCCTAAAAAATTCTTAAAACTTAAATCCAATTTTTGAAAATATGTGGACACTTTGATTTTTATACCCTCCACTCTAGTGATAGAGGGAATATATAAGTTTGACATTCCGTTTGTAACATCTCGATATATTGGTCTAGGATCCCATAAAGTATGTATTTATGATCCTCGTTCGATTCTAAGACGATCTAGCGATGTCTGTCCGTCCGACCGTCTGTCTGTTGAAAAAACGCTAACTGTTGAAAGACTTTACGGAGACTCCTAAAGTTTGGCATATATGTTGGGCATTTACCTGGTCAGGTTGGTATTGCAATCCAGCAAAATCGGTCCAGTGGTTCAAAAGTTATGAGCAAAAGAATGAATTTCGGCAAGGGTTTTTTGTGAATTTATTTGATAAAAAACACGCTAACTTCCGAAAGACAATTCTGATACTGCTGAAGCTTGGCATATATGTTTGCCGTTGCCCTGGTCTAAATGGTATTGAATTTCAGAAAAATCGGTCGAGTGGTTCAAAAGTTATTAAGAAAACCGTGAATTTCAGATTAGTTTCACCTTAAATTCACGTGTGAAACCCCGTTAATCATGTTTTAAAAACATTGGTAAGTCTCAAAAATATTTTACGTATTTTTGTCACTCAAAAATACTTTTACACTAAAAAAAAATAAACTCGAAAAAAATTTTACACTCAAAAAAAATTTCGTAATTTTTTTTTTTTTTTCAAAAAATTACTAAAAAAATGTTGTTTTACACAAAATGAAATATTTCTAATCAAAAATGTTATTTTTCACGTTAAAAAATTTACTTAAAAAGTGCAGAGGGTATTCATAAATTCGGCCAAGTAGAATTTAACTTTTCTACTTGTTTTGAATTATTTTTGTGGAAAACGTTTATCTATTCAACAAATTTTTTGCCCAGTAGGATTGTGGACAACGATTATTAAAATTTTTTAAATTTTTTGAAAAAAATGTTGTTGCAATTTTAAAAACATTTTTACTGCTCCAATGGTGCGTCGTAGAAGGTCAATAGCAAGAACGACCCCATTATTTTTTACTCCTAAACATTTTTTTTTAAGAACAAACCAATGCTCTATCTTCAATTTCTAAGAGGATCCCATAAAAAAAAAAGGAACATTTTTTATAATTTGCTCTAACCGCTCTAACTGCCCTAAGAGTGCCCTTAGAGCAATCAAAAGAGTTTGAGTAAAGAAACAAACTACCAATTTTTAAAAATTCGATATCTTTTGAACGGGTCATAAAAAAAATCTGACAATTTACAAAAAATATATTTTTTTGTTTTTAATCTACCTTTTGAACGTTTTGTTAGAAATACCTCATATGTGCACCTAAAATATTGGTCAAATATGAATAAAATAAAGGAAAATAACACACACACACACGTACTACGAGTACAAAAAATAAATAATAACCAATTTTTGAAAAACTAATAGTACTGGTTATTATTGGCATTTTCCTTCTTCATGTTGGCGTCAACTTTAGACGTAATTTTATGCTTACACTACATGTTAGATGTAGTGTTTTGTCTTGCTTACATGTATTAAGTAATCTCATGTCTGCTGATCATGTGAAGGTCTTTGCAAATGCATACTAGGATGGGTAATATTTGGTACTAAACAGATATAAAAATGCATATTTGAAATTTGCAAAAAAAATGGCGGTTTTTCCTACAGTTAAAAAAACCTTGTAAAATGGCAATAAAAACTTGTAATTTTTATTTTTTGTTACCTCCTATTTGACAAGATTTTCTTGTAATTTTACAAACTTTTTACCAATAATTTTGTAGTTTTACAAGACTTTTATCAATAAAATTGTAAATTTACAATTTTTTTGATGCGATAAAACTTACAAGGAGGTGTTGGGATTTTACTAGATTTTGAAAAATTACGAACTTTTTTGTAATTTTACAAGCTCTTTGCCAAAAAAATTTTAAATTTAAAACTTTTTTTGTCAAAAGAAACTTACAAGAAATTCTCGTGAATTTACTAGATTTTTTTTGTAAAGAAAGTTGAAAATTTGTTAAATTACAAAAAAAAAATTGTAAAATTACCAAAAAAATTTAAATTTCGATCGAAATTTTTTTTTTGCTAAAAACAAGGACAACTGTCGAATATTGATAAAATGAGATTACGAGACTTTTTGTAGTAATTTGACAAGGTTTTCTTCGTGTGTACGGTCAATAAATTTAAAAGAAAAAAATCAATTTTTTCCGTGACCCTCTTACAGAGCTTGAGACAAACTCTCATTTTCAATTTATTTTACCCAAATTCTTTTATTTTAACCCGTTTCGTCAATCGATCAAAGTTGTGGTAGAATAAACCGCCATTTTTGGGAGTTTTTTTTTTTTTTGTCAAATTTCAAATGTTGATATCTCCAAAACCGCTTGACCGATTTTAGAATTTGTTTTATATTCGTATTCAGCATTTCAAAATTAATAAAAAATGTATCAGAACTTTTTATTTTTAAAAATTCAAAATGTTAGTGGAAATTGTCCAAAAATCCAAAACTTTGATCGAAGGGTACACAGGTTCAAATGATAGGATTTGGGTCAAACTAAGTTCAAAGGAAAGATTGGGGGTCACCTGCAATTTTTTTTAAATGTAGGAGGGTATAAAAGATTCGGCAGAGCCGAATTTTGCGCTTTCACTTATTTTTACTTCAAATATATTTTTTAACCCAAAAATTGTTTCTCCCAAAAAATCTTTTTACTCTTTTTTTTATACCCTCCACTCTGGTGATAGAAGGTATATATAAGTTTGTCATTCCGGTTGTAACTTAGCCTACTTAAGGAGTGGAGATAGGTTTATTTTAAAAAAATGTTGTTGGGTAAAAATAAATGGGGGTCGGTCTCACTAATGACCCCTCTCGGACGCACCATTGGACCGGTAGAAGCTGATTAAATAAAACAAATTTACAAAAAATAAAAAAAATGTATGGGGACCGCCTTAACAATTAGAGATAGAGGGTAGGTATGTTCAGAGAAAATGTTTGGACTAAAAAAATGTTGTGGGTCGGTCATACATTTTGTTGGTCTAAGGGCACTATTAGGGCAGTTAGAGCGGTTGGAGCAAATTTTAAAAAATGTCGTTTTGTGTGGGAACCCCCTTAGAAATTGGAGATAGGGTATTAGTTTGTGCCAAAGAAATGTTAAGACGTAAAAATTAATGGGGGTCGGTCTTATAAATGACCCCTCTATGACGCACCATTGGTGCAGTAGAAATGATTTTAAGATTGGAAAATTACAATAAATCTTTTTCAAAAAATTTTAAAAAATAGTAATAATCGTTATCCTCCTGGGAAAAAAATTTGTAGAATGAGATTTAAATTTTAAAACTTAAAAATCGCATACTAGAGCGCTTTTAAGAATTTTTTGGGATTTTTTTTTTAAAAAGTACGTAAGAAAACAAAAATTTTGAAAAAAAAAAAAAAATTTAAATTTGGACCATTATTGAAGAAGTTATGAGTAAAAGAAGTTTGAGTGAAGGAACGAACTACCAATTTTTAAAAATTCGATATCTTTTGAACGGGTCATCAAAAAAATCTGAAAATTTACCACGAAGGAGTTTTCGAAGGATACTAAAAACTATTAACAAATTGGGAAAATCTAAAAAAAAAATTTTCAAAGTGTCCGATTTGACATGGAATGCCCCATATATATTCATGATCCTCGATCGATTTTAAGACGATCTAGCGACGGACCTTCTGTCTGTCTGTTTAAAATACGCTAACTTTTGAAAGACTTTACGGAGGCTCCTGAAGTTTGGCATATATGATGGTCAGGTTGGAATTGCAATCCAGTGAAATCGGTTCAGTGCACAGTGGTAAATTCCGGCCAAAACCCTATAACTTCTTTAATTTTCTATGTAAACTTATAAAATGTTGTAGGATGGTTAAGAATATAATAATAAACCAATTTCGCGAAAAAAAAAATTTTCCGCAGAATTTTTTTTTTCCGCGAAAAAATTTTTTTTGTTCGCGAAAAAAAAAATTGAAGGTGTTTTAAGATGTTGTGTCTTAATCGTCAGTATTTTAACCATCTTCTCTTTTTATTTGTTTTCCACAGCTCAAAAATCTCTTTATTTGATATAAGTGACCAAACTTTAAAAGGCTCTAACTGAAAGACTTGGTTAAACTTGGTACTGATGTTAATTAGTACTTTCTTGGGAACCCTTGTTCTAATTTGTAGTATAGCGACTTAAGAGCAATTTTGAGCAAAAAGTATTTTTTTGGGCTTTCCAAAGTTTGTATTTTTTATAAATTTTTTAGATTTATTTTTACCACCACTGTTTAAATTGATCCACGCACTCGAAATTGCCGAAATGCATATGACATGTAAAAATAATGCTAAATTTTCAAAATATATCAATTTCAAGGCAAACATTTTTTTTTAAGTTTACAGCCTACTTGGATTTCAAAGTTGCAAATCACAACTTTTAAATTTAAATAATAGTAAATACAAATACTCAACTTTGCTTCGTTTTAAAACCTAAACTACTCAAGCGATTGACACAAAACGTTATAATCGCATGTTTTGAAGAATTAGCTCTCATTTGGCATCGATTTGGGAAAAAAGAAAAAAAAAAATTTTTTTTTAGTTTTGGCCGGTTTTTACCTCTGTGCAGTGGTTCAAAAGTTATGAGCAAAAGACTGAATTTCGGCAAGGGTTTTTCGTGAATTTACGAGATAAAATACACGCTTACTTTCGAAAGGCTAGTCTGAGGACGCTGAAGCTTAGCATATACATATATTTGTTGTTCCCCTGGCCTGGTTCGTTTTGCATTTCAGTCCAGTGGTTCAAAAGTTATTAGCGAAACCGTGAATTTCAGATTAGCTTCACCTTAAATATATGAGTTGAACATGTTTTAAAAATGTTGGTAAGTTACAAAAATATTTTACAACGTATTTTTGACACACAAAATTATTTTTACACTAAAAAAAAAAATTACTCGAAAAAAATTTTACACTCAAAAAAAAATTTAATAAATTATTTTTTCCAAAAATTAATTAAAAAAAAGTTTTTTTATCAAAATCAAAAATTTTACTTTTTTCACGTTAGAAAATTTACTATCACTTAAAAGGGCATTGTGGAGGGTATTTACAGATTCGGCCAAGTAGAATTTAACTTTTCTACTTGTTACTTTTTATTTTATTAAAAATAAAATTTTTTTTTGGTCTCAAAAAAAATTTTTTTTTTGTCAACTCCAAACAATTATTTTGTTCCATTTTTTTTCACTCAATAAAATTAAAAAAAATTTCATAATTTTTTTTTTCTTTAACGTTAAACAAATTATCAATAGTTTGGACAAAACTGTTCTTACGGTAAGTTAGTTTCGTTTTCATATGACACCAATAACCATATTTGTTTAAAAGAACAGACATGTAATTTTATTTTCAAAATACTAAAAACAAAACTAAAATTAAATATATTTTTCCCATAGTATTATTATGCATCGAAAAAATTATGTACTTGACTTCAATATGATTCTTTATTTTTGTCTTTGACAAAAATCTGCTACATTGTCATCTTAAAAGACATTGATCTTTAATGAATTTTGACAATTTATGACAATAACAAAGAAAAAATTGACATTTTGTTTTAAAAAGCAAGTTATGGGCTAAATACGGCTGTGCCGAATCTTTATATACCCTACAAAATGTTAAGCAAAGAAATTCCCAGCAAAACTTTGGTAATGGGTAGTGATTATATAACACATTACCAGGTAATGTATATACCTTATTTGTAGCATTATTTCAGGATGTCTTACCAAACATTTGTTCCACAACGTATTATTTCCATGTGAAAAATAATGCATTACTAATAATTTGCTACGTAATGCATGATTATTGAAAAAAATGTATTTCATAATTATTATTTCTAAACATTAAATCATGGATGACTTATATTTGGTTACATTATGTATTATTTGAAAGTTTGAAATAATGCATTATTTATAATTGGATGCATAATGCATTACAATAACATAAAAAATAATTATTTTATATAAAAATGCATAAGTTTAAACTAGAGATGGGCTCACGACAGGAAATTTCTAACGACACACACTCACGAGCATATTTTATCTACTTACACTCACTTACAATCACGTGAGTAAATTTAATACAAAATTACTTTTTCACTACTCGTAACACCTTATATATTATCCTCTGGTATGCTATATTATTTCATTTCTGGTAACCTATAAAATATCATATATTTTACACCTTACTCGTATTCTTCGTTATAAATTTATGACTTATTTTATACCTTACTGGTATTCTTTGTGATAATGTGGATGCATTACTTTGAGTCTCATCGCCTGTTAAAATCATCAATGCTGCAATGTATAAAATAAGAGATCCTATACATTATTTTATACCTTATTTGGTAATCTAAGTTTTGCTGGGAAAGATTTAAAAAAATGTTTTTTCTTTAGGATTGTGCTTAAATCTAGAACAAACAGCAATCACTAGACGAAGCTTTTTTTATGCTTTACCTGCTACATCAACAACAATTTGTTGTTGTAGTTAAAGCAAGTAAGCAAAACAAAATGGATGTATTTCACGTTAAATATATTTAAACTCATCTGGGTTTGATTTGAGTATAACTTCTCAACCCCTGGAGCGATTTTGCAGAAATTTATTCCAAAATGATCAGAAAAAATTTTAACAAGTAGAAAAGTTAAATTCGACTTGGCCGAATCTATGAATACCCTCCACAATGCCCATTTTAAGTGATAGTAAATTTTCTAACGTGAAAAAATATATTTTTGATTAGAAATATTCTATTTTGTGTAAAAAAACTTCTTTTTTTTAAATTTTTGAAAAAAAAAAAAAAATTACTTACTAAATTTTTATTTTGAGTGTAAAATTTTTTTCGAGTGTATTTTGTGTAAAAAAACTTTTTAAGTAATTTTTGAAAAAAAAAAAATAATTTACTAAATTTTTTTTTTGAGTCTAAAATTTTTTTTGAGTGTAAATTTTTTTTTGAGTGTAAAATTTTTTTCGAGTATATTTTTTTTTAGCGTAAAAATATTTTTGAGTAACAAAAATATGTTGTGAAATATTTTTGTGGCTCACCAATGTTTTAAAACATGTTAACGGGGTTTCAACATGTGAATTTAAGGTGTCACTAAATGCATGTTTTTTCCCATTGGTCGTAGAACAGGATAAACAAGATATCTTTGCGAATCAAAGAATTTGCTTTAAAATAGCATCGATTCGTTAGTGCATATTTTTGCATATTTTGCTTAAAATGCATATTTTTGCATATTTTGCTATTATTCGCTATAAATGCATATTTTTAGGTCATATTTTGTATAAGTTTTTAAGTTTTTTTAGCTATTTTTTAGTATTTTTAGTTTTTTTAAAGATTTTTTAATGATATTTTTTTTTTTTTTGCATTAAAGCAATTATTAATTTTTTTAGATAATTTTTATTTTTTAATGACATTTTAAACACACATACAGTGGGCGACTATACATTGGAAACTTTTTATCGTAGATGCAATTTGTTAAAGACAAAGTTAGCAATACTAAACGTTATTATTATCATATGATTATTATTTAAAAAAAATGTTGCGTAGGTAATTTATAAAGCTTTAATTTAAGCTTAATGGCGTCTATATTGAGTAAACAATAAAGGTGCTACGAGGGTCGATCTGTGGAAAATTAAATTATTTATAGACATTTTTTAGAACATTTTTTAAAAATATTTCCTAGTCGATTTTTTCCAAGTTCAAACATTAAAAATTTAAAAAAACGTCCAATAGATTTTATTCAGTGAACAAATAATTTTTCCAACAACCCAAACAGACAGTGAAATTTTTTAAGTAAAGTTGAAAAAATCCACATTTTTTGACCTCCAATTCTTTTGACCACCAATTTTTTGTAAAAAAGCAAAATTTTAATTATTTTAATATTTCATTACTATACATTTAGGTGTACCAAAACTAATAAACAATAACATCTTTTCTTTGTTTACAAAAAACTGGTGGTCAAAAGAATTGGAGGTCAAAAAATGTGAATTTTTTAATTTTTTATTTGATCACTGAATAAAATCTATTGGACATTTTTTTAAATTTTTAATGTTGAAACTTGGAAAAAATCGACTTGGAAATATTTTTAAAAAATAATTTAATTTTCCAGATCGACCCTCGTAGCACATTTTTTATTTACTCAACCTGGACGCCATTAAGCTTAAATTAAAGCTTTATAAATTACCTACATAAAATTTTTTTAAACAATACTCATTTGATAATAATAACGTTTAGTATTCTTAACTTTGTTTTTAACAAATTACATCTACTATAAAAAAGTTTCCAATGTATTGTCGCCCACTGTATATATGTAAGCTTAAAATGCCAGACTGAATTCAAATTTTATGCTTTTTTTAATAAAAGTAAAAAACAAGTGGATATTTATGGTTTTTAGTGCATATTTTAAGATTTTTCGTGCATATTTCAAGACTTTTTGTGCATATTTTAGGCGCCTAAAACATAGTGTTTTAGTGCATGAAGGTCCCGTCCCTGCTAATAACTTTTGCACCACTTTACCGATATGGCTGAAATTCAATACGAACCAGGCCAGGGGAACGACAAATATATATGCCAAGCTACAGCATCCTCAGCCTTTCAAAGGCTAGCGTGTCTTCTATTTCGTTTATTTACGAAAAACCCTTTCGACGTGTTACAAACGGAATGACAGACAAACGTATCTATCACTAGTGTGTAGGGTATAAAAATTAATAATGAAAACTAATCATTTTGGTAATAATAGTTTTGTTGATGAAAAACTATGGAAAAACTCGTTTGTAATTGAAAAATTAGTTAAGACTATTTTCATATTCTATAGAAATACTAATCAATATTTATTGAAATTATTCATACGTATGACTAAAATTAGTCATACTCTAATTTAATGTTGCATTTTTCATAGGAATTACATTAAAATTTTTAAAATTGCATGTTCATGTATTAATATTACAAAGCTTTAGGGAAAATATATTATACAGTGGTGGGCTAAAAATA
The DNA here is from genome assembly GCA_963921195.1 of Pegoplata infirma. Taxonomy (NCBI): domain Eukaryota; kingdom Metazoa; phylum Arthropoda; class Insecta; order Diptera; family Anthomyiidae; genus Pegoplata; species Pegoplata infirma. The sequence goes on along the minus strand of OY992540.1, from coordinate 142,464,057 downwards.
GCGGCTGATAAATATTTTTCTATTATTACAATTGCAAAAGATATGTAACGGTCATTTCCTAAAATGGATATGTTCAACAAAATACTTATGTCAGAATAGAAATGTATTCTTCTTTATATCCTCCAGTCTAGTGATAGAGGAAATATTGGTCTAGGACCCCATAATGTATATGGGGCATTCCATGTCAAATCGGAAACTTTGAATAATTTTTTTTTTAGATTTTCCCAATTTGTTGACAGTTTTTAGTACCCTTCGAAAACTCCTTCGTGGTAAATTTTCAGATATTTTTGATGACCCGTTCAGACGATATCGAATTTTTAAAAATTGGTAGTTTGTTCCCTTACTCAACTTCTTTTACTCCTAACTTCTTCAATAATGGTCCAAATTGCAAATTTTTTTTTCAAAATTTTTGTTTTTTTACGTACTTAAAAAAAAAAAAATACAAAAAATTCTTAAAAGTGCTTTAGTATGCGATTTTTAAGTTTTAAAATTTAAATCTCATATTTGAAAATATATGTACTCTTTGATTTTTTTTTTTAATTTTTGTATGTAAAACTTCTATCAATTCTACAAATTTTTTTGGCCAGTACCCAGCAAACACATGGTAATGAGTTGTGAAAAGTAATCATTACCAAGTACATTATTTTTAATGAGTACCCATTACCATTAACATAATTTTAAGCCCAAAAGTAACTATTTCTTAGTAATATGTTATAAAAGCACTTCTAAGTAATAATATCTTCTTGCATTTGCAGTTTTTAACCTTTACAATTCAATTAACTTAAAAAGTACTTAAAAACTTAATAAAAATTACGCAATTTTTAAGTTTTAGTAAAAACAAGTTAAATTTTAAAAGTTTTAATTAACTAATTATTTTACTTCTTATTGGTAATGGGTTTTTACTCTTTATTTGTAATCCGAAGCAGTAACTACTGATTTATATCCATACTCTTCACTAGTTATTTTTGTCTCACGCCCTTGTAAAAATAATTAGTGTTTCATTCGATAAGTAACTACTTATTAACATCTGTTTCGGATTACAAAACCCATTACTAGTAATGCCAATTTTTGCTGGGTAGGATCGTGGGATAACCATTATTACTATTTTTTAAATTTTTTTAAAAAAATTTTTTATTGTAATTTTCCAATCTTAAAATCAATTCTACTGCTACAATGGTGCGTCATAGAGGGGTCATTTCCAAGACCGACTCCCATTAATTTTTACGTCTTAACATTTCTTCAGATCAAACTAATAACCTATCTCCAATTTCCCACACAAAACGACATTTTTTAAAATTTGCTCCAACCGCTCTAACTGCCCTAATAGTGCCCTTAGAGCAGTCAAATGTATGACCGACCCACAATATTTTTTTAATCCAAACATTTTCTCTGAACACACCTACCCTCTATATCTAATTGTTAAGGTAGTCCCCATACAATTTTTTTTATTTTTTGTAAATTTGTTTTATTTAAGAAGCTTCTACCGGTCCATTTGTGGATCCGAGAGGGGTCATTAGTGAGACCGACTCCCATTTATTTTTACCCTACAACATTTTTTTAAAACATATCTACGCCCTATCTCCACTTCCTTAGTAGGCTCCCAAACAAATAACAGTTGGAGCAAATTTTATATAAATGTAATTTTGAATGGAAGCCTACTTATGGAGTGGAGATAGGGCGTGGGTAAGTGCCAGTTTACAGAAGGCGAACGCTACACACGAACGAAAATTTTGCATGTGTTTTGTTATTGTAACAACAACAAAATACATGTAAAATTTTCGTTCGTGTGTAGCGTTCGCCTTCTGTAAATGACCCTAAGTTTTAAAAAATTGTTGTAGTGTAAAAATAAATGGGGGTCGGCCTCACTTATGACTAGGGTTGTCAGACGGCCTGGATTTTTCAGTTATTTGAAGTCTGGTCCAGTTTCCAGTTAAAAGATAATTTATCCAGTTGAAAAAGGATTTCTTTTTTTAACAATTATTTGTTTTATTAAATATTTTTTACAATTTTTTGGGACTATTTTTTTGAATAAAACATTAATCATAAATACAACATAAATGCATCTTTTAAAATACGGTAAATGTGCTCTTTTTGCTGCATTTTCTCTAATTTTTTTACAACTTCTTCGAGCATCTTCGCCAGTCTATCGTTAATTTCGGCACGAATGTTTTCCTTGAGCTCGTCGATGATTTAAGGATTCTTGGCGTACATTTTTCTTTTAAAATGACCCCACAAAAATGTGTCTGGATGGGTCAAATCTGCAAATGGTGGTCAGTTGTTGTCGCCCTTTTTGACTTCGCACGCCCGGGAAATTTTAACGGTTCTCCTAGATTTCCAGATTTGACCACTTTGGCATTAATTTTGTGTTATTTAAAAAGAAAAATATACTCTAACAATCCTCAGGACAATAGCAAGCTAAACATCAGCATTTCGAGATGCTCGAAAAAGTTCAAAATAAAAATGTGTTTTTCACACATATGAAAATCGGTTGATTTTTTTTTTTTTCAAATTATTCAAAAAAAAATATGTATGGGTCCAGTTACTTTTTCAAAATCCAGCGGAAAATTTTCCATTTTCCAGTTATTTGACTTTTAGTATCTCGCAACCCTACTAATGACTCTCCTCGGACGCACCATTGGACCGGTAAGAAGCTGATTAAATAAAACAAATTTACAAAAAATAAAAAAAATGTATCGGGACCGCCTTAACAGTTAAAGATAGAGGGTAGATGTGTTTTTAGAGAAAATGTTTGGACTAAAAAAATATTGTGGGTCGGTCATACATTTTGTTGCTCTAAGGGCACTATTAGGGCAGTAATTGGAGATAGGGTATTAGTTTGTTCCAAAGAAATGTTAAGACGTAAAAATTAATGGGGGTCGGTCTTATAAATGATCCTTCTATGACGCACCATTGGAGCAGTAGAAATGATTTTAAGATTGGAAAATTACAATAATTTTTTTTTTTAATTTTTAAAAAATAGTAATAATAGTTATCCCACGATCCTCCTGGGCAAAAAATTTGTAGATTTCAAAAAAATCAAAGTGTACAAACATTTTCAAAAATGAGATTTAAATTTTGAAACTTAAAATTCGCATAATAGAGCGCTTTTAAGAATTTTTCGGGATATTTTTTTTAAGTAAAACAAAAATTTGAAAAAAAAAAATTGAAATTTGGACCATTATTGAAGAAGTTATGAGTAAAAGAAGTTAAGGTAAAGGAACAGACTACCAATTTTTAAAAATTCGATATTTTTTTGAAAGGGTCATCAAAAAAATCTGAAAATTTACCACGAAGGAGTTTTCGAAAAATAAAAACTGTAAACAAATTGAGAAAATGTAAAAAAAAAATTTCAAAGTGTCCGATTTGACATGGAATGCCCCATATATATTCATGATCCTCGATCGATTTTAAGACGATCTAGCGATGTCCGTCTGTCTGTCTGTTGAAAACACGCTAACTTTTGAAAGACTTAACGGAGGCTCCTAAGGTTTGGCATATATGTTGGTCATTTACCTGGTCAGGTTGGTATTGTAATTCAGCGAAATCGGTCCAGTAGTTCAAAAGTTATGAGCAAAAGACTGCGGCAAGGGTTTTTCGTGAATTTACAAGTTAAAAACCATGCTTACTTTTGAAAGGCACTTCTGATGTTGCTGAAGCTTGGTAATATATATTTTTCGTTCCCCAGGCCTAGTTCGTATTGAATTTCAGCCAAATCGATCCAGTGGTTCAAAAGTTATTAGCAAAACCGTGAATTTTAGATTAGTTTCACCTTAAATGCACGTGTTTAAAACTCGTTAAACATGTTTAAAAACATTCGTAAGTCACAAAAATATTTTACAACGTATTTATGTCACAAAAATATTTTTACACTAAAAAAAAAAATACGTTACACTCGAACAAAAATTTGCACTCAAAAAACAATTTTACACTCAAAGAAAAATTTAGTAAATTATTTTTTTTGTTCAAAAATTACTTAAAAAAAAGTTTTTTTTTTTACACAAAATAAAATATTTCTAATCAAAAATGTTATTTTTTCATATTAGAAAATTAACTGTTACTTAAAAAGGGCTTTGTGGAGGGTATTCATAGATTCGGCCAAGGCGAATTTAACTTTTCTACTTGTTTGTATACTGCTTTTAACATATTTCCGAACCGACAGATGATGGTCGGAAGCAAAAGTCTAAGGCAGATTTTTTTTCGGACATTTATAAAATAATAGGTTCAGCTTCAAACTAAAGTAGAAAACACTAGAGCTAGTTTTTTGACCACAGCTGTGTACCTATGTGTAAAAAAGATTTATACACGTAAATATAAGTTTTATACTGTGTCAATCATTTTATAATGAATAACATAACAGTGCACAGTGGTTTATTCTCGAAGATGTTTGGAAATAATAAATTTCATTCAGCATATAAAATATTACATTGTTGTAAAGAAACAACTGTAATGAATTCCTTTCATTAATGATATGAAGCGTTTTTCTATCAGTGCATTTTTTACGAGAATTCCTAGGGAAAATTACGAACCTTTTTGTCATTTTACAAGATTTTTACCAATAAATTTGTAAATTTGCAACTTTTTTGACGCTATAAATCTTACACTAAAAAAACGATTTGCGAAAGTAATAAAAATTGACATTTGCTTTTGAATAAGTATCATTAAAGTTCCTGTCAATGAAAACTTACATGGAAATACTAAAAATATTCGTAGAATGTGTTTTTAAAATTTGAAACGTTGTATGAAGTTTTTCATGAAATGCATGAAAATATTCATACATAAAAACAATAACAAATTTGTGTTTGTTGTTATTATTTTGTGTGTATTTATGTCTACATAATTATAATAGGTGTAGCCGGGGACTTAAATTAAAATGAACTACAAATCGTCACATGTGGGACATTCTTAATTTGAACGACTATAAGAAATACCACTTTTGCCATTTTAAAACCACTGTGCCCAATTTACATTGACCAATTTTTATAGTGCAAAAAATTTGTAGAAATATTTTTTTTTTTTTATATTTTACACTCAAAAAACAACTTGTAATTAGTAAACTTGTTGTTTCTGTGTTCTTTGATCAATTGTTTATACAATTAATTTTTTTTGTACATATTTCGTACAATAAAATTTCTTGTTTTTGTATATTTTACATCATATTGCGATTGTGATGTCATTTTCTGTAGTAGAATTGTTAATTTTTATTCAATTTATTTGATTTTTATTTTTTTTTTAAGAAATTTAAATTTTTATTATGGTATGATTTCATCAAATCTTTTTAAAAACAACGAAACAATACAAAAAAATCAATTTAATACTTTTAAATAAATATATTTTAGATAAAAATGCTTAAATTATGTAGTAAAATATTTTTAATGCTAATGCAATATCCAATTTAAATTGAATAATCTTGTATTATATATTTTAATCATTTTAATACTATTGTTGTTTTTATTATTATTATTTTTTTTAATCTTTGGCTTATAGATTATTATGAAAAAAAAAAAATTATTAAAATATTTTTTTTTTAATTTTTAAGTAGAAAAAAAAGCTCGCACTATTGATCTTTTTCGAATTACAATTGATCTTTTACGAATTACAATGGATCTTTAACGAATTACAATTGATATTTTTCGAATTACAATTGATATTTTACGAATTATTATTGATCTTTTTCGAATTACAATTGATATTTTTCGAATTACAATTTCCCGTGTCAAAATATATTAGATATGATGGGATCTGTTTAGATTTGATTATATCAATTGCATCCGATCAGATATATCCAAGATTTGTCCCCATTTTCGATATCTGATCAGATACAATTACTGATCAGATACAATTGGAATCTTCGAGTTACAAATGGAATCTTTGAATTACAAGTAGAATCTTCGAATTACAATTGATCTTTAAGGAATTATATATCTGTATATCGCGTAGAATGAAATCTTTTTCATTCTATGACAATGTCATTGTTTTAATTATAATTGAAACAATTGTTTTAATTATAATTTAAACATACCACAGCCCTATCTCCACTCCCTAAGTAGGCTCCCATACAAATAACAGTTCGAGCAAATTTTATAAAAATGTAATTTTGAATGGAAGCCTACTTAGGGAGTGGAGATAAGGCTGTGGTATATTTTACAAAAATGTTGGAGGGTAAAAATAAATGGGGGTCCGTCTCACTAATGACCCCTCTCGGACGCACCATTGGACCGGTAGAAGCTGATTAAATAAAACAAATTTACAAAAAATAAAAACAATTGTATGGCGACCGCCTTAACAGTTAAAGATAGACGGTAGGTGTATTCAGAGAAAATGTTTGGGTTAAAAAAATATTGTAGGTTGGTCATACATTTTGTTGCTCTAAGGGCACTATTAGGGCAGTTAGAGCGATTTGAGCAAATTTTAAAAAATGTCGATTTGTGTGGGAGCCCCTTTAGAAATTGGAGATAGGGTATTAGTTTCTTCCAAAGAAATGTTAAGACGTAAAATTTAATGGGGGTCGGTCTTATAAAGGACCCCTCTATGACGCACCATTGAAGCAGAAGAAATGATTTTAAGATTGGAAAATTACAATAAAATTTTTTCAAAAAATTTTAAAAAATAGTAATAATCGTTATCCCACGATCTTCCTGGGCAAAAATTTTGTAGAATTGATAGAAGTTTTACACAAAAAAATTTCAAAAAAATCGAAGAGTACAACCAGTTTCAAAAATGAGATTTAAATTTTAAAACTTAAAAATCGCATACTAGAGCGCTTTTAAGAATTTTTTGAGATATTTTTTTTAAAGTACGTAAAAAAACCAAAATTTTGAAAAAAAATTATGAAATTTGGACCATTATTGCAAAAGTTATGAATAAAAGAAGTTTGAGTAAAGGAACAAACGACCAATTTTTAAAAATTCGATATCTTTTGAACGGGTCATCAAAAAAATCTGAAAATTTACTACGAAGGAGTTTTCGAATGGTACTCAAAACTGTAAACAAATTAGGAAAATCTAAAAAAAATTTTTTCAAAGTGAAATGGAATGCCCCATATATATTCATTTGTAATGGAATGCCCCATATATTCATGATCCCCGATCGATTTTCAGACGATCTAGCGATGTCCGTCCGTCCGTCCGTCTGTCTCTCTGTTGAAAACACGCTTACTTTTAAAAGACTACGGACGTTCCTGAAGTTTGGCATATATGTTGGGCATTTACCTGGTCAGGTTGGTATTGCAATCCAGCGAAATCGGTCCAGTGATTCAAAAGTTATGAGCAAAAGACTGAATTTCGGCAAAGGTTTTTCGTGAATTTATGTGATAAAAACGCTAACTTTCGAAAGACAATTCTGAGGGTTGAATATATGCTGAAACTTAGCATATATATTTGCCGTTCCCCTGGCCTGGTTCGTATTGAATTTCAGCCAAATCGGTCCAGTGGTTCAAAAGTTATTAGCAAAACCGTGAATTTCAGATTAGTTTCACCTTAAATTCACTTGTTGAAAACCCGTTAAACATGTTTTAAAAATATTGCTAAGTCACAAAAATATTTTACAACGTATTTTTGTCACTCAAAAATATGTATACACTAAAAAAAATACACTCGAAAAAAAATTTTACACTCAATAAAAAATTTAGTAAATTATTTTTTTTTTTCAAAACTACTTAAAATAAAAAGTTATTTTTTACACAAAATAAAATATTTCTTATCAAATGTGTAATTTTTTCACGTTAGAAAAATATACTATCACTTAAAAAGGGCAAGTCGAATTTAAGTTTTCTACTTGTTTATTTCTCATATAGATTTTTTAATTCTCATTTTGTTTATAGTTTTATGTGTATGTATATAAAAGGTTTATACCTAACTTTATAAAATTGTCTAACTGACTATGGCTTTACGGCGTAAATATATTTGATAAAGTTTAAAAAAATAATTTTTTTAAACCTTTTTATTTAAAAAAAAATGTTTTTTTAAATTATTTAGTTTTTAAAAATGAATTTTTTTTTTTTTTAATTTATACAATTAATATTTTAATTTGTTTCCAAATTTTGTTTAATTAAATTTTTAATTTATTTAGTAAAAATTTTGATTATTTTTTTTCTTAATTTTAATTAAATTTTTTAATTTATGGTATTAAGTTTTTAATTAACTAAATATCCATTTATTTTTAATTAACGACACACAAATATTTTAAATTTATATGCGCATTTTAGGGATTGGTCCGGATTTAATTAATTTTTTAATTAAATCTACGAATTTACTAATGTCTTTATATAAACTCATAATATTCCTACATCTAAAAAGGGGTAATCAAGCGATATTTGTATTTAAAAAATGACTAACAACTAACCAAAAAAAAACAAGAATCCACTAAATCAAATAACAAAATTAGTTTTACAACAAAAAAACGATACCGACGGACGGACAGTCGCAAAAACCACATAATAGCGATCGATTGGTAGGCATAATATCTACCTAAACAATTCATTAATCATTGATAATTATATTAAATATGATCTTTGTAGACCTCACAAAACTAATAATGAATATAATGAGTAGTAGTAAAACGAAACGATCTATCTGTGTATAAGAGTTTGAAATCTTAAGATACATAGGCAACATAGTGTCCCGATAATTTAGTTTCAAATGCGCATGCGTACTGCGATCACACAGCAAAAACATATTCGTAGTGCCAACCGAATTGATACACAAAAAAAAAAGATTCCAATGAATGACTTTCATAGTATTTATAAACAAATTCATAGAATTTATTAACTTTTTCATAGTGTTTATGAAAAATGTTAAATAGTTCTTAAATTTCACATATTATGATTTATTCATAAATACTATGAAAAAGTTTATAAGTTTTATGAAAAAGTTAATAAATTATATGAATTTGTTCATAGATACTATGAAAGTCGTTCATTTTTTTTTTGTGTAGTCAGCTAAAAAGTTCGATTACAACAACCGAAAATTTCGCTTGCGATTACCGAAATTTCTTTTGAACAACTTATCTTTTGTTGGTGCAAATAAATTTCAGTACTTGCAATCGAACCATCTAAATTCTGCTAGCACAACTAATCTGTTTTCTCTATGTAAGGATTAAACAAGAAAAAAAAATTCAGTTCTGCCGAATTAAACCATTATACCCCTCCATAAAAATATTGTAAAAAAATATTTGGAAAAATATGTGCTGAAAATAAATTTTAATGAAAAACAAGTAAAAAAGTTACATTCGGCCTTGCCGAATGTAGTGATACCCTCCATTTGAAAAAGATTATTGCAAAAAACTTTTTTTTTAAAGTAAATTACTTTTGAAAATTTTTTTTTTTTTTGAAAAAAATTTCGCGAAAAACAAAAATTTTTTTTTGTGAAAAAAAAATTCGCGATTTTTTTATTTTTTGTCAAAAAACATGTTCGTACTTGTTAAATACCACTTGGTATTAATTTATGTTCATATATGTCAACCAGCAGCAGAATTAAAGCATTTTGTATTTTTAGGTTATGTTGAATGTACTAAAATTTTTGAGGTGTCCTTTCATTTTCGCTCATAACTTTTGAACCGCTGAACGGATATCGCTCAAATGCAATACCAAACTTCTCGGGAGAACTTCCAACAAATATGTTAAGTTTCAGTCATCTCCGTGTAATATTTTGGTCGTGACAACATTTTCCACAGACAGACAGACAGACGGACAGACGGACATCGCTAGAATGTCTTAAAATCGATCGGAGATCATGAATATATATACTTTATGGGGTCCCAGACCGATATTTCGATGAGTTACAAACGGAATGACAAACTTATATATACCCTCTATCACTAAGTGGAGGGTATAAAAATTTAAATTCGGCATTGCCAAATGTATTGATACCCTCCACAATTTTAAAAAGATTATTATAGAAAACTTTATTTAAAAGGAAATTAATTTAACAAAAAAAACTTAAAACAAGTAGAAAAGCTAAATTCGAATTGGCCGAATCTATGAATACCCTCCACAATGCCCTTTTTAAGTTATAGTAAATTTTCTAGAGTGAACAAATAACATTTTTGATTAGAAATATTTTATTTTGTTTAAAAAATTTTTTTTTTTTAACTAATTTTTGAAAAAAAAAAAAAAAAAATAATTTACTAAATTTTTTTTTGAGTGTAAAATTTTTTTCGAGTGTATTTTTTTTTTTCTTTTAGTGTAAAAATATTTTTGAGTGACAAAAATGCGTTGTAAAATATTTTTGTGAATTACCAATGTTTTTAAACCCTGTTTCAACACGTGAATTTAAGGTGAGGCGAATCTGAAATTGACGGTTTTGCTAATAACTTTTGAACTACTGGACCGATTTGGCTGAAATTTAAAACCAATCGGACCAGAGGAACGAAAAATATATATGCCACACTTCAGCATACTCAGAATTGCCGTTCGAAAGTTACCATGTGTTTTATCTCGTAAATTCCAGAAAAAACCTTGCCGAAATTCTTTCATTTGCTTATAACTTTTGAACCACTGGAACGATTTCGCTGGATTGCAATACCAACCTGACCAGGTAAATGCCCAACATATATGGCAAACTTCAGGAGCATCCGTAAAGTCTTTCAAAAGTTAGCGTGTTTTCAACAGACAGACAGACGGACAGACGGACAGACGGACAGACGGACAGACGGACAGACGGAATATATGCTGAAACTTAGCATATATATTTGCCGTTCCCCTGGCCTGGTTCGTATTGAATTTCAGCCAAATCGGTCCAGTGGTTCAAAAGTTATTAGCAAAACCGTGAATTTCAGATTAGTTTCACCTTAAATTCACTTGTTGAAAACCCGTTAAACATGTTTTAAAAATATTGCTAAGTCACAAAAATATTTTACAACGTATTTTTGTCACTCAAAAATATGTATACACTAAAAAAAATACACTCGAAAAAAAATTTTACACTCAATAAAAAATTTAGTAAATTATTTTTTTTTTTCAAAACTACTTAAAATAAAAAGTTATTTTTTACACAAAATAAAATATTTCTTATCAAATGTGTAATTTTTTCACGTTAGAAAAATATACTATCACTTAAAAAGGGCAAGTCGAATTTAAGTTTTCTACTTGTTTATTTCTCATATAGATTTTTTAATTCTCATTTTGTTTATAGTTTTATGTGTATGTATATAAAAGGTTTATACCTAACTTTATAAAATTGTCTAACTGACTATGGCTTTACGGCGTAAATATATTTGATAAAGTTTAAAAAAATAATTTTTTTAAACCTTTTTATTTAAAAAAAAATGTTTTTTTAAATTATTTAGTTTTTAAAAATGAATTTTTTTTTTTTTTAATTTATACAATTAATATTTTAATTTGTTTCCAAATTTTGTTTAATTAAATTTTTAATTTATTTAGTAAAAATTTTGATTATTTTTTTTCTTAATTTTAATTAAATTTTTTAATTTATGGTATTAAGTTTTTAATTAACTAAATATCCATTTATTTTTAATTAACGACACACAAATATTTTAAATTTATATGCGCATTTTAGGGATTGGTCCGGATTTAATTAATTTTTTAATTAAATCTACGAATTTACTAATGTCTTTATATAAACTCATAATATTCCTACATCTAAAAAGGGGTAATCAAGCGATATTTGTATTTAAAAAATGACTAACAACTAACCAAAAAAAAACAAGAATCCACTAAATCAAATAACAAAATTAGTTTTACAACAAAAAAACGATACCGACGGACGGACAGTCGCAAAAACCACATAATAGCGATCGATTGGTAGGCATAATATCTACCTAAACAATTCATTAATCATTGATAATTATATTAAATATGATCTTTGTAGACCTCACAAAACTAATAATGAATATAATGAGTAGTAGTAAAACGAAACGATCTATCTGTGTATAAGAGTTTGAAATCTTAAGATACATAGGCAACATAGTGTCCCGATAATTTAGTTTCAAATGCGCATGCGTACTGCGATCACACAGCAAAAACATATTCGTAGTGCCAACCGAATTGATACACAAAAAAAAAAGATTCCAATGAATGACTTTCATAGTATTTATAAACAAATTCATAGAATTTATTAACTTTTTCATAGTGTTTATGAAAAATGTTAAATAGTTCTTAAATTTCACATATTATGATTTATTCATAAATACTATGAAAAAGTTTATAAGTTTTATGAAAAAGTTAATAAATTATATGAATTTGTTCATAGATACTATGAAAGTCGTTCATTTTTTTTTTGTGTAGTCAGCTAAAAAGTTCGATTACAACAACCGAAAATTTCGCTTGCGATTACCGAAATTTCTTTTGAACAACTTATCTTTTGTTGGTGCAAATAAATTTCAGTACTTGCAATCGAACCATCTAAATTCTGCTAGCACAACTAATCTGTTTTCTCTATGTAAGGATTAAACAAGAAAAAAAAATTCAGTTCTGCCGAATTAAACCATTATACCCCTCCATAAAAATATTGTAAAAAAATATTTGGAAAAATATGTGCTGAAAATAAATTTTAATGAAAAACAAGTAAAAAAGTTACATTCGGCCTTGCCGAATGTAGTGATACCCTCCATTTGAAAAAGATTATTGCAAAAAACTTTTTTTTTAAAGTAAATTACTTTTGAAAATTTTTTTTTTTTTTGAAAAAAATTTCGCGAAAAACAAAAATTTTTTTTTGTGAAAAAAAAATTCGCGATTTTTTTATTTTTTGTCAAAAAACATGTTCGTACTTGTTAAATACCACTTGGTATTAATTTATGTTCATATATGTCAACCAGCAGCAGAATTAAAGCATTTTGTATTTTTAGGTTATGTTGAATGTACTAAAATTTTTGAGGTGTCCTTTCATTTTCGCTCATAACTTTTGAACCGCTGAACGGATATCGCTCAAATGCAATACCAAACTTCTCGGGAGAACTTCCAACAAATATGTTAAGTTTCAGTCATCTCCGTGTAATATTTTGGTCGTGACAACATTTTCCACAGACAGACAGACAGACGGACAGACGGACATCGCTAGAATGTCTTAAAATCGATCGGAGATCATGAATATATATACTTTATGGGGTCCCAGACCGATATTTCGATGAGTTACAAACGGAATGACAAACTTATATATACCCTCTATCACTAAGTGGAGGGTATAAAAATTTAAATTCGGCATTGCCAAATGTATTGATACCCTCCACAATTTTAAAAAGATTATTATAGAAAACTTTATTTAAAAGGAAATTAATTTAACAAAAAAAACTTAAAACAAGTAGAAAAGCTAAATTCGAATTGGCCGAATCTATGAATACCCTCCACAATGCCCTTTTTAAGTTATAGTAAATTTTCTAGAGTGAACAAATAACATTTTTGATTAGAAATATTTTATTTTGTTTAAAAAATTTTTTTTTTTTAACTAATTTTTGAAAAAAAAAAAAAAAAAATAATTTACTAAATTTTTTTTTGAGTGTAAAATTTTTTTCGAGTGTATTTTTTTTTTTCTTTTAGTGTAAAAATATTTTTGAGTGACAAAAATGCGTTGTAAAATATTTTTGTGAATTACCAATGTTTTTAAACCCTGTTTCAACACGTGAATTTAAGGTGAGGCGAATCTGAAATTGACGGTTTTGCTAATAACTTTTGAACTACTGGACCGATTTGGCTGAAATTTAAAACCAATCGGACCAGAGGAACGAAAAATATATATGCCACACTTCAGCATACTCAGAATTGCCGTTCGAAAGTTACCATGTGTTTTATCTCGTAAATTCCAGAAAAAACCTTGCCGAAATTCTTTCATTTGCTTATAACTTTTGAACCACTGGAACGATTTCGCTGGATTGCAATACCAACCTGACCAGGTAAATGCCCAACATATATGGCAAACTTCAGGAGCATCCGTAAAGTCTTTCAAAAGTTAGCGTGTTTTCAACAGACAGACAGACGGACAGACGGACAGACGGACAGACGGACAGACGGACAGACGGACAGACGGACGGACGGACGGACGGACATCGCTAGATCGTCTTAAAATCGATCGAGGATCATGAATATATATACTTTATGGGGTCCTAGAACAATATTTCGAGGTGTTACAAACGGAATGACAAACTTATATATACCCTCTATCACTAGAGTGGATGGTATAAAAATTTACGCGAAAAAAAATCCGCGATTTTTTTCTTTTTTTGTCAAAAAATATGTTCTTACTTGTTTAAATACCATTTGGTGTTCAATTATGTTCACATATGTCAACCAGCAGCCGAATTAAAGAATTTTGTATTTTTAGGTTATGTTAAATGTACCAACATTTTTTAGGTGTCTTTACATTTTCGCTCATAACTTTTGAACCGTTGAACCGATATCGCTCAAATGCAATACCAAACTGCGCTGGTGAACTTTCAATAAAAGGTCAGTCATCTCCGTGTAATATTTAGGCCGTGATCACCATTTCCACAGACAGACGGACATTGCTATAATGTCTTAAAATCGATCACTAATCAAATATTCCATGTCAAATCGGACACTTTGAAATTTTTTTTTTTAGATTTTTCCAATTTGTTTACAGCTTTTAGTACCCTTCGAAAACTTCTTCGTGGTAAATTTTAAAATTTTTTTGATGGTCCGTTCAAAAGATATCGAATTTTTAAAAATTGGTAGTTTGTTTCTTTACTCAAAATTCTTTTACTCAGAACTTCTTCAATAATGGTCCAAATTTCAATTTTTGTTTTCAAAATTTTTTTTTTTTATGTACTTAAAAAAAGTCCCAAAAAATTCTAAAAAGCGCTCTAGTATGCGATTTTTAAGTTTTAAAATTTAAAATTTAAATCTCAATTTTGAAAATGTTTGTACTCTTCGATTTTTTTGAAATTTTTTTGTGTAAAACTTCTATCGATTCTACAAATTTTTTGCCCAGTAGGATCATGGGATAACGATTATTACTATTTTTTAAAATTTTTTGAAAATTTTTTTTTGTAATTTTCCAATCTTAAAATCATTTCTCCTGCTCCAATGGTGCGTCATAAAGGGGTCATTTCCTAGACCGACCCCCATTAATTTTTACGTCTAAACATTTCTTTGGAACAACCTAATACCCTATCTCCAATTTCTAAGGGGGCTCCACACAAAACGTCATTTTTTAAAATTTGCTTCAACCGCTCTAACTGCCCTAAGAGTGCCCTTAGAGCAATAAAATGTGTGACCGACCCACAATATTTTTTAGTCCAAACAATTTCACTGAACACACCTACCCTCTAAATCTAATTGTTGTTGTCCCCATACAATTTTTTTATTTTTTATAAATTTGTTTTAATTAATCAGCTTCTACCGGTCCGTCCGTCTACTGGTGCGTCCGAGAGGGGTCATTAGTGAGACCGACCCCCATTTATTTTTACCCTACAAAATTTTTTTAAAACATACCTACGCCCTATCTCCACTCCCTACACTCAAAAAAAAAACTGTAATGTTAGCAAAAAAAGCTTGTAAGCCTACAAGAAAATTTGCTGATTTTGAACCCACAATTTTTTTGCTAAAGTTACAATTATTGCTTGTAAATTTACGATTTTTGAATATATTTACCATAAGTAAGTAAGTATTTACCACTTTACTTGTAAATTTACCATTTTTTATAATTTTTGTGGCTTTAAAATTATCACTACTAAAAATTGGTAAAATTTAAACAATTTTTTTTGGTAAATTAACATTTTTTTTATACCCTCCACTTAGTGATAGAGGGTATATATAAGTTTGTCATTCCGTTTGTAACTCATCGAAATATTGGTCTGGGACCCCATAAAGTACATATATTCATGATGCCCGATCGATTTTAAGACATTCTAGCGATGTCCGTCTGTCCGTCTGTCCGTCTGTCTGTCTGTTGAAAATGCTCTAGCGGACAAAATATTGCACAGAGATGACTGAAACTTAACATATATATTGGAAGTTCTCCCGAGAAGTTTGGTATTGCATTTGAGCGATATCGGTTCAGCGGTTCAAAAGTTATGAACGAAAATGTAAGCACACCTCAAAAATTTCAGTACATTCAACATAACCTAAAAATACAAAATGCTCTAATTCGGCTGCTGGTTGACATATGTGAACATAATTGAACACCAAATGGTATTTAAGCAAGTACGAACATATGTTTTGACAAAAAAAGAAAAAAATCGCGGATTTTTTTTTTACCAAATTTTTTTTTCGCGGAAATTTTTTTTCAAAAAATTTTTTTTTTTTCAAAAGTAATTTCCTTTTAAATAAAGTTTTTTGCAATAATCTTTTTGAAATTGTGGAGGGTATCACTACATTCGGCAAGGCCGAATTTAACTTTTTTACTTGTTTTATTTAAATTTTGTTTTTAATTACTATTTTTTTTGTAAATTTACCATTTTGGTTTGTAAATTTACAATTTTTATACCCTACACCACACTGTGGTACAGGGTATAATGAGTTTGTGCTGATTTTTGTAACTACCCGAAATATTGGTCCTAGACCCACTTTTAAGTATACCGATCGACTTAGAATCACTTTTTAGGTCGATTTTGCTATGTCCGTCCGTCCGTCTGTCTGTCCATGCAAACGTTGTAAACACGATACAAGTCACAATTTTTAATTAATTGACTTGAAATTTGAAACTTAAGGCTCTTTTGACCCAAGGACGATTGAACGATTGAAATTGTAGAAAATCGGTCTATGTTAAGACCTAGCCCCCATACAAGCGCCCCTTTTGGATTCGGCTTAATGACTCTAATGACCGTATTATAATATATATCGCTTTGAAATTTAGCAGGTAATCAAATTGTGTATGCACAAATCATCATTTCAAATTTCAAAGGAATCGGAGCAGTCCTTCTGGTTGTCCCCATACAAACCACCCTCCCGATATTCACATAATTCCCTCTAAATTCATAAAAATAAAAATATTTGATAAAAATATTATTTTTAGGTTTTAAACGTGTACTTTAGTAACCTAATCAAATCGGAATATAATTGGAGCATTTTTGGACTAAGTCCGCCTTATAAAAATTTCGACCGATATTCAGTTAAATCGGTCTATTGACAAAAAAAATTAAACCAATTCCACTAAAATTTGATCTGTTTGTGTTTTCTACACTAAATAAAGATCTAACAAAAGACAGATCCAATCGGTCCATGTTTGGAATTGGGACCCATTTTCCGGAAAACACTGGTGTAGGGTATCATATGGTCGGTCTTGACCGACTATAACTTTCTTACTTGTTTAAAATTTGCTCCAACCGCTCTAACTGCCCTAATAGTGCCCTTAGACCCACAATATTTTTTAGTCCAAACATTTTCTCTAAACACATCTACCCTCTATCTTTAACTGTTAAGGCGGTCCCCATACAATTTTTTTAATTTTTTGTAAATTTGTTTTATTTAATCAGCTTCTACCGGTCCAATGGTGCGTCCGAGAGGGGTCATTAGTGAGACCGACCACCATTTATTTTTACCCTACAACATTTTTTCAAAACATACCTGCGCCCTATCTCTACGCCCTATCTCCACTCCCTAAGTAGGTTCCCATACAAATAACAGTTGGAGCAAATTTTATAAAAATGTTATCCCATGATCCTACTGGGCTGGGCAAAAAATTTGTAGAATCGATAGAAGTTTTACACAAACATTTTCAAAAATGAAATTTAAATTTTAAAACTTAAAAATCGCATACTAGAGCGCTTTTAAGAATTTTTTGGGATTTTTTTTTTTAAAGTACGTAAAAAAAAAAAATTTTAAAAAAAAAATTTAAATTTAAACCATTACTGAAGAAGTTATGAGTAAAAGAAGTTTGAGTAAAGGGACAAACTACCAATTTTTAAAAATTCCGATTTGACATGGAATGCCCCATATACTTTATTGGGTTCTAGACCGTTATTTCGATGAGTTACAAACTTATATGTACCCTCTATCACTAATTGTAAGTGGAGGGTATAAAAAACTTGTAGAAAAAATTTTTTTCCCCCATAAGAAAAGTTTTCTGTGTGAAAATAGATTTTTTCACTAAACCGATTTCGTTGAAATGCAATAACAAATCTTTGAAAGTATCGACAAGTATCTATTATTATGTATCAGCCCTTTTCGTCTCATATTGTAGTTAAAATCGCCATTTCAACAGACAAATTGAAAGACGGATATATTTGACAAATCAGTTTTCTGGACACTATAATAGGTACATTATGCCTTGTGGCATATATACTTCACAGATTCTTTGTTGTTTTTTTAGACCTTAAATTTAAAGTTGTTTTTGAATTGTGAAGTGCGCTTGTATTTATTTAAAGTGAGTTAAAATAACTATTTTTTCCCAGATTGTATGAATTAATTATATTAAGTGTTTTACAATATAAGTGGACATACATTATAGAAATAATCTATTTTCAAAAAAATTCCGTAGAAAAATATTTAGATTTCCTTCAATAACACAGTGCAACAGCAAAAATTGGAATGAGATGAAACCATAAGAAAATGAAAGTTGACATATTCCACAGCAAAACCCTTAAGCCATTTTTTTTTAGTTCAGCACTAGATTTTTTTACACGCATTTGGAGTTGGTGATCTTTTATTACAGTTATAATAATAATTGCTTGAAAACTGCATAAGTGACGTATGATTAATGTTGTAATTGCCTTTAAATAACAATCATACGCAACGGTGCACAGTGGAGAATTTTTAATAATTTGACTATTTAGTAAGTAGGAAATTCATACCGGTTATAGCTAACGTAATTTTGAGCTTAAGTTTGGACGCTCGACCCCACATGCCCAATAAGGGCACCACCAGGGCCCCTAAAGTAGAACATGTTTAGTACACAAAAACTTTAAATGCTTTAAAATCGCTAACTTTAAATGCGTCTAAAAAATAATCTTTTTTTTTGTTAAATACTTTATTATCTGGATTATTGAATCTGCCTATTCTTGGCCTAACAATAAGTGTATAAATCTTACAAAACTAACTTAAATACTAGTTACTCCCTAGGAGCCATTTTGAAGAACGGGCCTCTAAATTAAATGGGCGGTAAGTCAGCACGTTGCAGTCTGGTGTGCGTTTGGGTTCGAGTAAGGGCTCTCGCCAATGTATTTGGGTGGTTCCTGAGCTTTTCAACGTATTTCGTTCTGATGTCCATAAACTCTTCTCTTACAAACGGAATATTTAAGTCCTGGTGAATGTTGATATTTCTGACGTACCAGGGAGCTCCCGTAATGATCCTCAAAATTTTGGATTGTGCCCTCTGTATAAGCTCAATATTAGACATACTGGCTGTACCCCACAGTTGGATACCATAAGTCCATATTGGTTTTATAATACAATTATACAGGATGACTTTAGAGTCAAGGCTTAGCTTTGATTGCTTATTAATTAGCCAATGTAGTTGGCAGGCTTTTAGCTTCATATGAAGCCTCTTGGCTTCTAAGTGTTTTCGCCATGTAAGACGTCTGTCCAAGTGAATACCAAGGTATGTAACACTCTCAGACTGTGGGATAATTACACCATTTAATGAGACAGGGGAACAAGACCCCATTCTAAGTGTAAACGTAACGTGCTTGCTCTTAAGTTCATTTACTTTAATCCGCCAGTTCTTGAACCACGTCTCCACAGCTGTAAGATGGTTGTTAAGTCTCAAGGAGGCAACATATGGGTCTGAGTGAGTGCTTATTAAAGCAGTGTCATCCGCAAATGTTGATGTTGTAATATGTTCAGATATCGGCAAGTCTGACGTAAATATGAGATAAAGAACAGGGCCGAGAACACTTCCTTGAGGAACACCTGCATTCATTTTATAATCAGAAGTTGTAGTTTCTTGATATTTCACCCTGAAGTAGCGATTAAGAAGGTAAGACTCTAAAAGTTTGTGTGTAATAGTTGGTAGGTGATATTTTATCTTATATAAAAGACCCTCGTGCCATACTTTATCGAAAGCCTGAGCGACATCCAGAAAAACGGCAGAACAATATTTTTTTTCTTCAAAGGCTTTCCTAATCTCGCAAGTTATGCGGTTCACTTGCTCTATGGTTCCATGCTTTTCACGAAAGCCGAACTGATGAGCTGGAATACTGTTTGAACTTTCGATAATTGGAAGAATCTTTTGAAGAAAAACCTTCTCAAACAGCTTTGATAGGCACGGAAGTAAACTTATAGGTCTGTATGATGAAGTTAAAGTTAAATCTTTTCCAGGCTTGGGAATCATTTTGATTTGAGAAATTTTCCATATGTCCGGAAAGTAACCTATTTGCAAGATCGCATTAAATATTTTCGTTAGAACTTCAACCGCTATAAATGGTAGGTTTTTTATCATGTTTGGTGTGACTAAGTCATACCCAGGCGCTTTCTTTGGGCTGAGCTGCGTACGTATAATTGTCTCAACATCTTGGGCGTAAAACCATATATTACCTAAGTTGTGATCCAAATGCAGAGGCGGATCTGGGAGTGTAAAATCATTTTCTGCCAAGTTTGGCTCAAATACAGTTCTTAAATGTTCTGCAAATGAGTATGCTTTCTCCTCTTCACTGCGTGCCCAATTGCCACATTGCTTTCTTAGCGGTGGTTCGCCCTCTACCGGTGCTTTAATTTTAGTAGCTTTCCAAAGTGAATAGTTCCCTGAACTTTTATGCGATAAACTTTCTACATATACGCTATTTATGCGATCCTCTTCCAAATGAAGGGCTTTTCTAAGGTTTCTAGTAGCTTCAGACAGCCTCTGCTTTGCAGCAGGGGATCTACTGTTTTGCCATTCTCTTCTTAGCCTTCTTTTGATGGCTAGTAGTTGCTCGATTTCAGAGTTAGAAACATAAAAATTGCGATTAGAGGAAGCAACGGTAACGGAAGACGAAGAGTGCTCTGCTGCTGATCTCAGAATGGACGTAAAGTCCTGGACACATTCACCTATATCCCCCTCACATTCCAAAGATGGATTAATGTGGATGTGGCTACTAATGTACTTTTTATATTTTAACCAATTCGTCTTTGACGAAGTGAGTCCACAGGGTGTCTTAACCGAAATTGGTTCATCGTAATACGTTAATATTACTGGAGAATGGTCTGAATTGAGATCAAATGATGTTTCAGCAGATAACTTACTTCTCTCGATATGTTTCATTATCCCAAAATCGATAAGATCGGGAATTTTTCCTGGATCTGAAGGCCAATAGGTCGGCTTGCCAGGCGATATAACGTCCAGACTATTTCTCCGATCAATAAGAGCACAGTAAAGCTGTCTTCCCCTAGGGTTTATTAGACGTGAACCCCAATAGGTGTGTTTCGCATTGTAGTCTCCACAAGCTAGGAAGCGATTACCAAGAGTCTTGAAAAAATTTTCAAATTGTATCTTAGATACTGAAAATCGCGGAGGACAGTAAACTGATGTCAGAGTTAGTCCTCCTCCTACACAATCAAGATGTATTGAAGTGGCTTGAAGGTAGATTGTAGAATAAGTTTCCATAGCATGGTGCTTAATTCTACTTTTCACCAAAATACCTGTACCACCGTGAGCCTTACCGTCAGGGTGATTTGTTTTGTGGAATGTATAACCTGGGATTTGAAAATTATATCTATTTGTGAGGTGGGTTTCTGATAACAATAACACATCGATGTTATTGTTGTGCAAAAAATTAGATATCTCAGCCTTGTGCTGGTTTACACCGTTTGCATTCCAAAAACATAAAAAATAATCTAGCGCTGAACTAAAAAACCCATCTAAAGGTTTTGTTATGTAAAATGTCCACTTTCTTTTGTTTTTAATTTCATCCCTTTCCGATTCGGAAACTTCGATTTTGTATCACTGTGTAATTTTTCAACTCCTTTGAAACACAAGTTTTTAAGACAAATTTCCTAATATAATGAAATGTAATTTAATTATTATAGTTTTCCCCTGTCTGCCCAAAGTTCATTTATACATCAATTATATTCCAATACCAAATCTGTACATCATTATTTCAACATTTTGTAAATCTTTCCTTAACACTATTAATATTTACAAACAAAAATGAAAAAAATGGGTTGTAACCTCATACTTTTGCTCTATATTAAACATTAAACCCATCATTAAAATTTATTGAAAAATCATTAATGTAATTTTTTTTTATCGTTATTTAAAAACTTATAAATTTGTTAAAAAAAAAAATTAAATGTATCGAACCTCGTGTGAAAAACACATTAAGCGTGTGAATATTTTTAAATATCAAGTGTTGAACCAATTATCTCTCAAAATGGTTGAAAAACTCTGTAGAATAAATAGTAGAGTAATTTTAATGAAAAGCAATCACCTATAACTCGATTAACACAGAAAAATATACATCTTCGTAATTGGTATTTAAA
Source organism: Pegoplata infirma (assembly GCA_963921195.1). Taxonomy (NCBI): domain Eukaryota; kingdom Metazoa; phylum Arthropoda; class Insecta; order Diptera; family Anthomyiidae; genus Pegoplata; species Pegoplata infirma. The sequence continues at coordinate 142,441,754 of OY992540.1, read as the reverse complement.
ATAATAATACATAAGTAATTACACTTGTTATTAAATTAACGAAATTATTAATTAATGTAATTTTCAAGAATTATAATGAACCAGGCGCGGATCCAGGGGATCCCCCCAAAATGATTTAAAAAAACAACAAGTAGAAAAGTTAAATTCGACTTGGCCGAATCTATGAATACCCTCCACAATGCCCTTTTAAGGCTGGATTACTCAATGCTCCGTTATAAAATAACTCTCCGTTAAATTTAACTTTTTCATACAAATTTTGACATAAGGCTCCGTTAAATCGGCAGTTAGCAGCTAACTTTTCATTGAGTAATTGTACTGATTTGTACTGATTTTTTAATATATGTACTGATTGTACTGATTTCTGAACATTTCAACATCAAAAATAAATAATTCTATACAAAAACTTGAATTTCCATAATACAAGTCGACAGAGCTGTTTTAATAATTTAAGTCTGACAATGAGATAATTTATAATGAATTTATTCTAAGGAGATTAGAGTTCTTAAATCAAGATGTTCCTTAACGCAAAAATGTTTCTGAGCATGAGGTTATTTTGATCTTCCTAAATTTATATAAAATTCCCACAGAATCTTTGAGGTTTTCTATAACGAAAAGTTCAATTGGCCGATGGATTTTTTTATATTTTTAAAAATATGATGTAAATTGCATGAATCCAAATGATTCTGGGATCTTAAATGAGGTAATGTCATCAGATCTTATTCGAACAAGCACTCAGAAAATCAGGGACATTGAAAAAACACGTGCTTATTAGCTGTGAAGTTTTCTTAAAGGAAAAGTTGTCAAAACTAATGAAAAAAAGTCTTCAAAAATCTGAGGGATTTTCAAAACCTGTGGAATTTTTTTACATTTTCTGCAGTGAAACGATCAAAACATTCAAATGAAGTCGTTTAAAGTCAACTAAATTTTCTGCAAAATAACAGTTGTTTTTTTGCAGTTGCTTTTTAACAGTTGTTTTTACTCAAAATACTTGCGGTCAAGTTAGTTTAACCGAAATTTTTTGAGTGTTGAAAAAACATCAGTGTTTTCCCATTATTTTTTTTCAAAAAAATTTAGAAAGTTGTTTCTACAAAAAAAAACATAAAAACTTGGGCGTACTGATTTGAGCTCAGAATAAAATGGTCACCCTAGGTATATATAAATTTGTCATTCCGTTTGTAACACCTCGAAATATTGGTCTAGGACCCCATAAAGTGTATATATTCATGATCCTCGATCGATTTTAAGACGTTCTAGCGATGTCCGTCCGTCCGTCCGTCTGTCTGTCTGTCGGTTGAAAACACGCTAACTTTTGAAAGACTTTACGGAGACTCCTGAAGTTTAGCATATATGTTGGGCATTTACCTGGTCAGGTTGGTATTGCAATCCAGCGAAATCGGTCCAGTGGTTCAAAAGTTATGAGCAAAAGACTGAATTTCGGCAAGGGTTTTTCGTGAATTTACGAGATAAATAACACTATAACTTTCAAAAGGCGATTCTGAGGATGCTGAAGTGTGGCATATATATTTGTGGTTCCTCTAGCCTAGTTCGTGTTGAATTTCAGCCAAATCAGTCCAGTGGTTCAAAAGTTATTAGCAAAACCGCGAATTTTAGATAAGCTTCACCTTAAATTCACGTGTTGAAAACCCGTTAAACCTGTTTTAAAAACATTGGTAAGTCACAAAAATATTTTGCAACGTATTTTTGTCACTCAAAAATATTTTTATACCAAAACAAAAAAAAAAAAGTAAACTCGAAAAAAATTTTACACTCAAAAAAAATTTTACACTCAAAAAAAAGTTAGTAAATTATATATTTTTTTTTTCAAAAATTGCTAAAAAAAAAGTTTTTTTACACAAAATAAAATATTTCAAATCAAAAATGTTATTTTTTCACGTTTGATTTACTATAACTTAAAAAGGGCATTGTGGAGGGTATTCATAGATTCGGTCAAGTCGAATTTAACTTTTCTACTTGTTTTTAAGTAATTTTTGAAAAAAAAAAATACTAAATTTTTTTTTGAGTGTAAATTTTTTTTTGAGTATTAAATTTTTTTGAGTGTAAAATTTTTTTTGAGTGTAGTTTTTTTGTGGTGTAAAAATATTTTTGAGTGACAAAAATACGTTGTAAAATATTTTTTTGACTTACTAATGTTTTTAAAACATGTTACACGGGTTTTCAACTCATGAATTTAAGGTGAAACTAATCTAAAATTCACGGTTTTGCTAATAACTTTTGAACCACTGGACCGATTTGGCTGAAATTCAAACCGAGCCAGGCCCGGGGAACGACAAATATATATGCCAAGCTTCAGCATCCTCAGAATTGCCTTTCGAAAGTTAGCGTGTGTTTTATCTCGTAAATTCACGAAAAACCCTTGCCGAAATTCAGTCTTGCTCATAACTTTTGAACCACTGTACCGACTTCGCTGGATTGTAATACCAACCTGACCAGGTAAATGCCCAACATATATGCCAAACTTCAGGAGCCTCCGTAATGTCTTTCAAAAGTTAGCGTGTTTTCAACAGACAGACGGACGGACGGACATCGCTAGATCGTCTTAAAATCGATCGAGGATCATGAATATATATGGGGCATTCCATGTCAATTCGGACACTTTGGAAATTTGTTTTTTAGATTTTCCCAATTTGTTTACATTTTTTAGTACCCTTCGAAAACTCCTTCGTGGTAAATTCTCATATTTTTTTGACGAGCCGTTCAAAAGATATCGAATTTTTAAAAATTGGTAGTTTGTTCCTTTACTCAAACTTCTTTTCCTCATAACTTTTTTTCAAAATTTTTGTTTTTTTACGTACTTTAAAAAAAATCCCAAAAAATTCTTAAAAGCGCTCTAGTATGCGATTTTTATACCCTCCACTCTAGTGATAGAGGGTATATATAAGTTTGTCATTCCGTTTGTAACACCTCGAAATATTGGTCTAGGACCCCATAAAGTATATACATTCATGATCCTCGATCGATTTTTAGACGATCTAGCGATGTCCGTCCGTCCGTCCGTCCGTCCGTCCGTCTGTCTGTTGAAAACACGCTAACTTTTGAAAGACTTTACGGAGGCTCCTGAACTTTGGCATATATCTTGTGCATTTACCTGGTCAGGTTGGCATTGCAATCCAGCGATATCGGTCGAGTGGTTCAAAAGTTATGAGCAAAAGACTACATTTCGGCAAGGGTTTTTCGTGAATTTATGAGATAAAAAGCACTATTACTTTCGAAAAACAATTCTGAGGCTGCTGAAGCTTGGCATATATTTTTTTCGTTCCTCCGGCCTAGTTCGTATTAAATTTCACCCAAATCGGTCCAGTGGTTCAAAAGTTATTAGCAAAACCGTGAATTTCAGATTAGCTTCACCTTAAATTCACGTGTTGAATACCCGTTAAACCTGTTTTAAAAACATTGGTAAGTCACAAAAATATTTTTTAACGTATTTTTGTCACTCAAAAATATTTTTATACCAAAACAAAAAAAAAGTAAACTCGAAAAAAATTTTACACTCAAAAAAAATTTTACACTCAAAAAAAAAAAAGTTAGTAAATTATTTTTTTTTTTTTTTTCAAAAATTGCTAAAAAAAAGTTTTTTTACACAAAATAAAATATTTCTAATCAAAAATGTTATTTTTTCACGTTTGATTTACTATAACTTAAAAATGGCATTGTGGAGGGTATTCATAGATTCGGCCAAGTCGAATTTAACTTTTCTACTTGTTTTTAAGTAACTTTCGAAAAAAAAAAAATACTAAATTTTTTTTTGAGTGTAAATTTTTTTTTATTGTTAAATTTTTTTGAGTGTAAAATTTTTTTTTTGAGTGTAGTTTTTTTTTTAGTGTAAAAATATTTTTGAGTGACAAAAATACGTTGTAAAATATTTTTTTGACTTATTAATGTTTTTAAAACATGTTAAACGGGTTTTCAACTCATGAATTCAAGGTGAAACTAATCTAAAATTCACGGTTTTGCTAATAACTTTTGAACCACTGGACCGATTTGGCTGAAATTCAAACCGAACCAGGCCCGGGGAACGACAAATATATATGCCAAGCATCCTCAGAATTGCCTTTCGAAAGTTAGCGTGTGTTCTTGTAAATTCACGAAAAACCCTTGCCGAAATTCAGTCTTTTGCTCATAACTTTTGAACCACTGGACCGACTTCGCTGGATTGCAATAACAACCTGACCAGGTAAATGCCCAACATATATGCCAAACTTCAGAAGCCTCCGTAATGTCTTTCAAAAGTTAGCGTGTTTTCAACAGACAGACGGACGGAAGGACATAGCTAGATCGTCTTAAAATCGCTCGATGATCATGAATATATATGGGGCATTCCATGTCAAATCGGACACTTTGGAAAATTTTTTTTTTAGATTTTCCCAATTTGTTTACAGTTTTTAGTACCCTTCGAAAACTCCTTCGTGGTATATTTTCAGATTTTTTTGATGACCCGTTCAAAAGATATCGAATTTTTAAAAATTGGTAGTTTGTTCCTTTACTCAAACTTCTTTTTCTCATAACTTCTGCAATAATAGTCCAAATTTGAAATTTTTTTTTTTAAAAATTTTTGTTTTTTTACGTACTTAAAAAAAACCCCAAAAAAATATTAAAAGCACTCTAAGTAGTATGTGACTTTTAAGTTTTAAAATTTAAATCTCATTTTTGAAAATGTTTGTACTCTTCGATTTTTTTGAAATTTTTTTTGTGTAAAACTTATATCGATTCTACAAATTTTTTCCCAGGAGGATCATGGGATAACGATTATTACTATTTTTTAAAATTTTTTGAAAAAAAATTGTAAATTTATTGTAATTTTCCAATCTTAAAATCATTTTACTGCTCCAATGGTGCGTCATAGAGGGGTTATTTATAAGACCGACCCCCATTAATTTTAATGTCTTAACATTTCTTTGGAACTAAACTAATACCCTATCTACAATTTCTAAGGGGGCACCCTCACAAAACGACATTTTTTAAAATTTGCTCCAAACGCTCTAACTGCCCTAATAGTGCCCTTAGACCAACAAAATGTATGACCGACCCACAATATTTTTTTAGTCTAAACATTTTCTCTGAACACACCTACCCTCTATATTTTACTGTTAAGGCGGTCCCCACACAATCTTTTTTATTTTTTGTAAATTTGTTTTATTTAATCAGCTTCTACCGGTCCAATGGTGCGTCCGAATGGGGTCATTAGTGAGACCTACCCCCATTTATTTTTACCCTATAACATTTTTTTAAAAAATACCTACGCCCTATCTCCACTCCCTAAGTAGGCTTCCATTCAAAATTACATTTTTATAAAATTTGCTCCAACTGTTATTTGTATGGGAGCGCTTTTAAGAATTTTTGGTATTTTTTTTTTTTTTTAAAGTACGTAAAAAAAAAAAATTTTGAAAAAAAAAAATTGAAATTTGGACCATTATTGAAGAAGTTATGAGTAAAAGAAGTTTGAGTAAAGGAACAAACTACCATTTTTTAAAAATACGATAGCTTTTGAACGGGTCATTAAAAAAATCTGAAAATTTACCACGAAGGAGTTTTTGGCGGGTACTAAAAACTGTAAACAAATTGGGAAAATCTAAAAAAAAATTTCAAAGTGTCCGATTTGACATGGAATGCGCCATATACTTTATGGGGTCCCCGACCGATACTTTTATGCGTTACAAACGGAACGACAAAGTGAGTATACCCCTATACTGTGGTTGGAGGGTATAAAGAAATTTTAATTTGGACCATTTTTGAAGAAGTTATGAGTAAAAGAAATTTAAGTAAATGAAAAATCTAACAGTTTTTGAAAATTTGATATCTTTTGAACGGGTCATCAAAAAAATAGGAAAATTTATCACAAAGGAGTTTTTGAAGGGTTCTGTAAAAAAAATGGGAAAATCTCAAACATTTTTTTATCAAAATGTCTGATTTGGCATGGAATTTCATGATCCTCGATCGATTTTAGGTGGATCTAGTAATGTCCGTCTGTCTGTTGAAAACACGCTAACTTTTAAAAGACTTTCCCAGCAAAACTTTGGTAATGGGTAGTGATTATATAACACATTACTAGGTAATGCACATACCTTATTTGTAGCATTATTTTAGGATGTCTTACCAAACATTTGTTCCACAACGTATTATTTTCAAGTGAAAAATAATGCATTACTACACTCAAAAAAAAAAACTTGTAAAGTTACCAATAAATCTCGTGATTTTACGAGGCTATCCTCGTAAAATATGACGTAGGTAAAATTCTCGTAAAATTACGAGGATTTCCTCGTAATTTTGAATGCACCAAAAATTGGTAAAATAACCAATTTTATTGGTAAAAAAAAACCGGAAAAATACAAAAAAAATGGTAAACTTACAAGAAAAAATGGTAAATATGTTTAAAAAAATGGTAAATTTACAAACCAAAATGGTAAATTTACAAAAAAAAAATTTTGTTAACAACATAAATCCTCGTAATAAAATAATTTTTTGTAAAATAACTGTTTTTTGTAAATTAACTACTCCTCCTTAAATTAATCCTCGTAATAAATTTTTCAAAATGTTGTCAACTTTTTTTTTAAATATTTTTCAATAAAAAAAAAAATGCAAAAAAAAAAATTTGTAAAATAAAGTTTTTTTTTGTAATTCAACTAGAATCCTCGTAATAAAAACTTTCTTGTAAAATTACAGTTTTTTTTTGTAAAATAACCTTTCAAAATGGTAGAATACAATTACGAAAATAAACTTGTAAAATTACCAATAAAGCTGTAGTTCTCGTTTGAGCAAAGTACAAGATTTTTTGTTAAAAAACAAGGAAAATTGTTAAATATTGGTAGAACGGGATTACAAGGCATTTTACCAGGCGTTTTACCAGTTTATTTTTTTGAGTGTAATAATTTGATACGTAATGCATAATTATTGGAAAAAATGTATTTCATATTTATTATTTCTAAACATTAAATCATGGATGACTTATATTTGGTTACATTATGTATTATTTGAAAGTTTGAAATAATGCATTATTTGTAATTGGATGCATAATGCATTACAATAACATAAAAAATAATTATTTTATAAAAAAATGCATACGTTTAAAGTAGAGGTGGGCTCACGACAGGAAATTTCTTACGACACACACTCACAAGCATATTTTATCTACTTGCACTCACTTACAATCACGTGAGTAAATTTAATACAAAATTACTTTTTCACTACTCGTAATACCTTATGTATTATCTTCTGGTATGCTATATTATTTCATTTCTCGTAACCTATAAAATATCATATATTTTACACCTTACTCGTATTCTTCGTTATAAATTTATGACTTATTTTATACCTTACTGGTATTCTTTGTGATAATGTGGATGCATTACTTTGAGTCTCATCGCCTGTTAAAATCATCAATGCTGCAATGTATAAAATAAGAGATCCTATACCTTATTTTATACCTTATTTGGTAATCTAAGTTTTGCTGGGTTACTAATTCTTTTGAAGTTTGGCATATATGTTGGTCATTTACCTGGTCAGGTTGGTATTGCAATTCAGCGAAATCGGTTCAGTGGCTCAAATATTATAAGCAAAAGAGTGAATTTCGGCAAGGGGTTTTCGCGAATTTACAAAATAAAAAAGAAGCTTACTTTCGAAAGACAATTTTGAGGGTGCTGAAGCTTAGCGTATGAATTTGTCGTTTTTATAGTCTGGTTGGTGTTATATTACAGTAAAATCGGTTAAGTGGTTAAAAAGTTATAACAAATTCGTGAATTTCAGATTGGTGTCACCTTAAATTCACGTGTTTTAAATTTTTTATTCACCCGTTTAACAAGTGTTACAACATAAGTAAGTCACAAAAATATTTTATAACGTATTTTTGTCACTCAAAATTATTTTTATACTAAAAAAAAATTACAGCGGAAAAAATTTACACTCGAAAAAAATTTTACACTCAAAAAAAGAAATTAGTCATTCAAAATAAAATATTTCTAATCAAAATTGTAAAATTTTTTCACGTTAGAAAATTTACTATTACTGAAAAAGGACATTGTGGAGGGTATTCATAGATTAAATGAAAATTAAAATTTTTTACAACGAGTTGAAATTCGAAATAAATCAATTGGCAATCAATTATGATTGATTTGATGCTTTTACGAATTACTTCGGAAAATGTAATAGAACCATTTTATCCACCTCAAAAATCAAGTGATAGGTGTAATTGTTAAAAACAAAAAATCAAATTAATATATTGCTTTAAGGTATAATATATGCTGGCTGTCTGTCTGTCTGTGGCTGTATGTCTGCCTGACCCTAACTTATCGTACACATTTCAATATTCGTTATAAATGCTATTTTAAATATGACTTTGTATTTCAAAATACTCGTATCATTATACAGATTATGGATAAGACTTGATGTTCTGTTGGTGGATGAGTCCTATTTTGGGGTGTGCCACTTAATAACCTTAGGCCGCATAAAAAAAAAAAAACATAACATAACATGAGGTTAATTACATTTGGTGTTATTTCTGGTCAAAAGAGTAATTAAATGGAAATTTAAAATTTTTTAACTAATTTTGTTAAAATATTTTTTTTTAGGGAAACAATATTTTTCTACACACACAGAAAAAACCTTGTCAAATTAGTTTTTCTATAGAAAAAAAGTCTCAGATTCCGAGACAGTTTTTCTATAGAAAAAAAGTCTCAAATTCTGAGACAGTTTTTCTATAGAAAAAAAGTCTCAAATTCTGAGACAGTTTTTCTATAGAAAAAAAGTCTCAAATTCTGAGACAGTTTTTCTATAGAAAAAAAGTCTCAGATTCTGAGACAGTTTTTCTATAGAAAAAAAGTCTCAGATTCTGAGACAGTTTTTCTATACAAAAAAAGGCTCAGATTCTGAGACAGTTTTTCTATAGAAAAAAAGTCTCAGATTCTGAGACAGTTTTTCTATAGAAAAAAAGTCTCAGATTCTGAGACAGTTTTTCTATAGAAAAAAAGTCTCAGATTCTGAGACAGTTTTTCTATAGAAAAAAAGTCTCAGATTCTGAGACAGTTTTTCTATAGAAAAAAAGTCTCAGATTCTGAGACAGTTTTTCTATAGAAAAAAAGTCTCAGATTCTGAGACAGTTTTTCTATAGAAAAAAGTCTCAGATTCTGAGACAGTTTTTCTATAGAAAAAAAGTCTCAGATTCTGAGACAGTTTTTCTATAGAAAAAAGTCTCAGATTCTGAGACAGTTTTTCTATAGAAAAAAGTCTCAGATTCTGAGACAGTTTTTCTATAGAAAAAAGTCTCAGATTCTGAGACAGTTTTTCTATAGAAAAAAAGTCTCAGATTCTGAGACAGTTTTTCTATAGAAAAAAAGTCTCAGATTCTGAGACAGTTTTTCTATAGAAAAAAAGTCTCAGATTCTGAGACAGTTTTTCTATAGAAAAAAAGTCTCAGATTCTGGGACAGTTTTTCTATAGAAAAAAAGTCTCAGATTCTGAGACAGTTTTTCTATAGAAAAAAAGTCTCAGATTCTGAGACAGTTTTTCTATAGAAAAAAAGTCTCAGATTCTGAGACAGTTTTTCTATACAAAAAAAGGCTCAGATTCTGAGACAGTTTTTCTATAGAAAAAAAGTCTCAGATTCTGAGACAGTTTTTCTATAGAAAAAAAGTCTCAGATTCTGAGACAGTTTTTCTATAGAAAAAAAGTCTCAGATTCTGAGACAGTTTTTCTATAGAAAAAAAGTCTCAGATTCTGAGACAGTTTTTCTATAGAAAAAAGTCTCAGATTCTGAGACAGTTTTTCTATAGAAAAAAAGTCTCAGATTCTGAGACAGTTTTTCTATAGAAAAAAAGTCTCAGATTCTGAGACAGTTTTTCTATAGAAAAAAAGTCTCAGATTCTGAGACAGTTTTTCTATAGAAAAAAAGTCTCAGATTCTGAGACAGTTTTCTATAGAAAAAAAGTCTCAGATTCTGAGACAGTTTTTCTATAGAAAAAAAGTCTCAGATTCTGAGACAGTTTTTCTATAGAAAAAAAGTCTCAGATTCTGAGACAGTTTTTCTATAGAAAAAAAGTCTCAGATTCTGAGACAGTTTCTCTATAGAAAAAAAGTCTCAGATTCTGAAACAGTTTTTCGATAGAAAAAAAGTCTCAGATTCTGAGACAGTTTTTCTATAGAAAAAAAGTCTCAGATTCTGAGACAGTTTTTCTATAGAAAAAAAGTCTCAGATTCTGAGACAGTTTTCTATAGAAAAAAAGTCTCAGATTCTGAGACAGTTTTTCTATAGAAACAAAGTCTCAGATTCTGAGACAGTTTTTCTATAGAAAAAAGTCTCAGATTCTGAGACAGTTTTTCTATAGAAAAAAAGTCTCAGATTCTGAGACAGTTTTTCTATAGAAAAAAAGTCTCAGATTCTGAGACAGTTTTTCTATAGAAAAAAAGTCTCAGATTCTGAGACAGTTTTTCTATAGAAAAAAAGTCTCAGATTCTGAGACAGTTTTTCTATAGAAAAAAAGTCTCAGATTCTGAGACAGTTTTTCTATAGAAAAAAAGTCTCAGATTCTGAGACAGTTTTTCTATAGAAAAAAAGTCTCAGATTCTGAGACAGTTTTTCTATAGAAAAAAAGTCTCAGATTCTGAGACAGTTTTTCTATAGAAAAAAGTCTCAGATTCTGAGACAGTTTTTCTATAGAAAAAAAGTCTCAGATTCTGAGACAGTTTTTCTATAGAAAAAAAGTCTCAGATTCTGAGACAGTTTTTCTATAGAAAAAAAGTCTCAGATTCTGAGACAGTTTTTCTATAGAAAAAAAGTCTCAGATTCTGAGACAGTTTTCTATAGAAAAAAAGTCTCAGATTCTGAGACAGTTTTTCTATAGAAAAAAAGTCTCAGATTCTGAGACAGTTTTTCTATAGAAAAAAAGTCTCAGATTCTGAGACAGTTTTTCTATAGAAAAAAAGTCTCAGATTCTGAGACAGTTTTTCTATAGAAAAAAAGTCTCAGATTCTGAGACAGTTTCTCTATAGAAAAAAAGTCTCAGATTCTGAAACAGTTTTTCGATAGAAAAAAAGTCTCAGATTCTGAGACAGTTTTTCTATAGAAAAAAAGTCTCAGATTCTGAGACAGTTTTTCTATAGAAAAAAAGTCTCAGATTCTGAGACAGTTTTCTATAGAAAAAAAGTCTCAGATTCTGAGACAGTTTTTCTATAGAAACAAAGTCTCAGATTCTGAGACAGTTTTTCTATAGAAAAAAGTCTCAGATTCTGAGACAGTTTTTCTATAGAAAAAAAGTCTCAGATTCTGAGACAGTTTTTCTATAGAAAAAAAGTCTCAGATTCTGAGACAGTTTTTCTATAGAAAAAAAGTCTCAGATTCTGAGACAGTTTTTCTATAGAAAAAAAGTCTCAGATTCTGAGACAGTTTTTCTATAGAAAAAAAATTTCAGATTCTGAGACAGTTTTGCTATAGAAAAAAAGTCTCAGATTCTGAGACAGTTTTTCTATAGAAAAAAAGTCTCAGATTCTGAGACAGTTTTTCTATAGAAAAAAAGTCTCAGATTCTGAGACAGTTTTTCTATAGAAAAAAAGTCTCAGATTCTGAGACAGTTTTTCTATAGAAAAAAAGTCTCAGATTCTGAGACAGTTTTTCTATAGAAAAAAAGTCTCAGATTCTGAGACAGTTTTTCTATAGAAAAAAAGTCTCAGATTCTGAGACAGTTTTTCTATAGAAAAAAAGTCTCAGATTCTGAGACAGTTTTTCTATAGAAAAAAAGTCTCAGATTCTGAGACAGTTTTTCTATAGAAAAAAAGTCTCAGATTCTGAGACAGTTTTTCTATAGAAAAAAAGTCTCAGATTCTGAGACAGTTTTTCTATAGAAAAAAAGTCTCAGATTCTGAGACAGTTTTTCTATAGAAAAAAAGTCTCAGATTCTGAGACAGTTTTTCTATAGAAAAAAAGTCTCAGATTCTGAGACAGTTTTTCTATAGAAAAAAAGTCTCAGATTCTGAGACAGTTTTTCTATAGAAAAAAAGTCTCAGATTCTGAGACAGTTTTTCTATAGAAAAAAAGTCTCAGATTCTGAGACAGTTTTTCTATAGAAAAAAAGTCTCAGATTCTGAGACAGTTTTCTATAGAAAAAAAGTCTCAGATTCTGAGACAGTTTTTCTATAGAAAAAAAGTCTCAGATTCTGAGACAGTTTTTCTATAGAAAAAAAGTCTCAGATTCTGAGACAGTTTTTCTATAGAAAAAAAGTCTCAGATTCTGAGACAGTTTCTCTATAGAAAAAAAGTCTCAGATTCTGAAACAGTTTTTCGATAGAAAAAAAGTCTCAGATTCTGAGACAGTTTTTCTATAGAAAAAAAGTCTCAGATTCTGAGACAGTTTTTCTATAGAAAAAAAGTCTCAGATTCTGAGACAGTTTTCTATAGAAAAAAAGTCTCAGATTCTGAGACAGTTTTTCTATAGAAACAAAGTCTCAGATTCTGAGACAGTTTTTCTATAGAAAAAAGTCTCAGATTCTGAGACAGTTTTTCTATAGAAAAAAAGTCTCAGATTCTGAGACAGTTTTTCTATAGAAAAAAAGTCTCAGATTCTGAGACAGTTTTTCTATAGAAAAAAAGTCTCAGATTCTGAGACAGTTTTTCTATAGAAAAAAAGTCTCAGATTCTGAGACAGTTTTTCTATAGAAAAAAAGTCTCAGATTCTGAGACAGTTTTTCTATAGAAAAAAAGTCTCAGATTCTGAGACAGTTTTTCTATAGAAAAAAAGTCTCAGATTCTGAGACAGTTTTTCTATAGAAAAAAAGTCTCAGATTCTGAGACAGTTTTTCTATAGAAAAAAGTCTCAGATTCTGAGACAGTTTTTCTATAGAAAAAAAGTCTCAGATTCTGAGACAGTTTTTCTATAGAAAAAAAGTCTCAGATTCTGAGACAGTTTTTCTATAGAAAAAAAGTCTCAGATTCTGAGACAGTTTTTCTATAGAAAAAAAGTCTCAGATTCTGAGACAGTTTTCTATAGAAAAAAAGTCTCAGATTCTGAGACAGTTTTTCTATAGAAAAAAAGTCTCAGATTCTGAGACAGTTTTTCTATAGAAAAAAAGTCTCAGATTCTGAGACAGTTTTTCTATAGAAAAAAAGTCTCAGATTCTGAGACAGTTTTTCTATAGAAAAAAAGTCTCAGATTCTGAGACAGTTTCTCTATAGAAAAAAAGTCTCAGATTCTGAAACAGTTTTTCGATAGAAAAAAAGTCTCAGATTCTGAGACAGTTTTTCTATAGAAAAAAAGTCTCAGATTCTGAGACAGTTTTTCTATAGAAAAAAAGTCTCAGATTCTGAGACAGTTTTCTATAGAAAAAAAGTCTCAGATTCTGAGACAGTTTTTCTATAGAAACAAAGTCTCAGATTCTGAGACAGTTTTTCTATAGAAAAAAGTCTCAGATTCTGAGACAGTTTTTCTATAGAAAAAAAGTCTCAGATTCTGAGACAGTTTTTCTATAGAAAAAAAGTCTCAGATTCTGAGACAGTTTTTCTATAGAAAAAAAGTCTCAGATTCTGAGACAGTTTTTCTATAGAAAAAAAGTCTCAGATTCTGAGACAGTTTTTCTATAGAAAAAAAGTCTCAGATTCTGAGACAGTTTTTCTATAGAAAAAAAATTTCAGATTCTGAGACAGTTTTGCTATAGAAAAAAAGTCTCAGATTCTGAGACAGTTTTTCTATAGAAAAAAAGTCTCAGATTCTGAGACAGTTTTTCTATAGAAAAAAAGTCTCAGATTCTGAGACAGTTTTTCTATAGAAAAAAAGTCTCAGATTCTGAGACAGTTTTTCTATAGAAAAAAAGTCTCAGATTCTGAGACAGTTTTTCTATAGAAAAAAAGTCTCAGATTCTGAGACAGTTTTTCTATAGAAAAAAAGTCTCAGATTCTGAGACAGTTTTTCTATAGAAAAAAAGTCTCAGATTCTGAGACAGTTTTTCTATAGAAAAAAAGTCTCAGATTCTGAGACAGTTTTTCTATAGAAAAAAAGTCTCAGATTCTGAGACAATTTTTCTATAGAAAAATTCTCAGATTCTGAGATAATTTTTCGATAGAAAAATTCTCATATTCTGAGACAATTTTTCTATAGAAAAATTCTCAGATTCTGAGACAATTTTTCTATAGAAAAATTCTCAGATTCTGAAACAATTTTTCTATAGAAAAATTCTCAGATTCTAAGACAATTTTTCTATAGAAAAATTCTCAGATTCTGAGACAATTTTTCTATAGAAAAATTCTCAGAATCTGAGACAATTTTTCTATAGAAAAATTCTCAGATTCTGAGACAATTTTTCTATAGAAAAATTCTCAGATTCTGAGACAATTTTTCTATAAAAAAATTCTCAGATTCTGAGACAATTTTTCTATAGAAAAATTCTCAGATTCTGAGACAATTTTTCTATAGAAAAATTCTCAGATTCTGAGACAATTTTTCTATAGAAAAATTCTCAGATTCTGAGACAATTTTTCTATAGAAAAATTCTCAGATTCTGAGACAATTTTTCTATAGAAAAATTCTCAGATTCTAAAACAATTTTTCTATAGAAAAATTCTCAGATTCTGAGACAATTTTTCTATAGAAAAATTCTCAGATTCTGAGACAATTTTTCTATAGAAAAATTCTCAGATTCTGAGACAATTTTTCTATAGAAAAATTGTCTCATTTCTATAGAAAAATTCTCAGATTCTGGTACAATTTTTCTATAGAAAAAGTCTCAGATTCTGAGACAATTTTTCTATAGAAAAAGTCTCAGATTCTGAGACAATTTTTCTATAGAAAAAGTCTCAGATTCTGAGACAATTTTTCTATAGAAAAAGTCTCAGATTCTGAGACAATTTTTCTATAGAAAAAGTCTCAGATTCTGAGACAATTTTTCTATAGAAAAAGTCTCAGATTCTGAGACAATTTTTCTATAGAAAAAGTCTCAGATTCTGAGACAATTTTTCTATAGAAAAAGTCTCAGATTCTGAGACAATTTTTCTATAGAAAAAAAGTCTCAGATTCTGAGACAGTTTTTCTATAGAAAAAAAGTCTCAGATTCTGAGACAGTTTTTCTATAGAAAAAAAGTCTCAGATTCTGAGACAGTTTTTCTATAGAAAAAAAGTCTCAGATTCTGAGACAGTTTTTCTATAGAAAAAAAGTCTCAGATTCTGAGACAGTTTTTCTATAGAAAAAAAGTCTCAGATTCTGAGACAGTTTTTCTATAGAAAAAAAGTCTCAGATTCTGAGACAGTTTTTCTATAGAAAAAAAGTCTCAGATTCTGAGACAGTTTTTCTATAGAAAAAAAGTCTCAGATTCTGAGACAGTTTTTCTATAGAAAAAAAGTCTCAGATTCTGAGACAGTTTTTCTATAGAAAAAAAGTCTCAGATTCTGAGACAGTTTTTCTATAGAAAAAAAGAAGTCAGAGATTCTGAGACAATTTTTCTACAAAAAAAGTCTCAGATTCTGAGACAGACTAAATTCAATCGACATAAAATCAACCTCTGTAAATTTGTAAGCAATTCCACAAAAAAACCTGTTTCAAAACTTTATGTCAAATTCTAAGAATTTTATTTCAACAAAAATTCATACAAATCTTTATCATTAAGAATTGATCTCAAACATGTACTTTTAGTTTTTCAAATAAATCATAAAAAATTTAAAAATAAAAAAAAATATTAAATCATTTGTTCACAAGACCCATCATCTTAATAAATCCACCACAAAAGCCCAACTCACAAAACAACTTGTTGCTTCTGCCAAAAAATACAAAAAAAAATTCTACAAAAATAATTTCAAAAAATATAACGACAAAAAACGAAAGTAATTCATAAAAATTTTTAAACACAAAAAATAGCAGGGCTTTGTTTTACATTCCCAAAAGTAAAAAAAAAGTAAGAAAAAACGAAACTCAAAAGACTACTTGAATAACAAATAAATAAAACAAAATTAAAAATAAAAAAAACCTGCTAAAATTCTGTAGAAAAAGAACCAAAAAAAAAAAACAAAAATAATTTAATATCCGCGAGAATATTTGTTGAGCTTTTTAAAAAAGATATTTTACTTTTTGTAACTGCCAGTTTGTACGCTACTTGAAGATATTTTAAAGGTAAATTTAGACAAATGTTTGTTATTATAAAAAAAACTAGCCAAATTACTTGAACAAGTCAAGTAATCCCATTTTACCAATATTTGACAGTTTTCCTTGTTTTTAACAAATAATTTTCGATTGAAATTTAAATTTTTTTTGTAATTTTACAGTTTTTCTTGTAATTTTACAAATTTTCAAGATTTTTTACAAAAGCAAAAATTTAGTAAATTTACAAGAATTTCTCCAAAAAAGTTGTAAATTTACAATTTTATTGGTAAATTTTTTTTGTAAATTTACAATTTTATTTGTAAAAACCTTGTAAAATGACAAGAAAAGTTTGTAACTTTTTTTACTACCTCCTATTTGACAAAAATTCCTAGTAATTTTACAAGATTTTTACCAATAATTTTGTAATTTTACAAAGTTTTTACCAATAAAATTGTAAATTACAAATTTTTTGACACAATAAAATTTACAAGGAGGTTTCGTAACTTTACTAGATTTTTTGCAACCTCTTACTTTACGAGAATTTCTAGTAATTTTACAAGCTTTTTACCAATAATTTTGTAAATTTACTAACTTTTTACCAGTAAAATTGTAAATTTACAGTTTTTTGGTGCAATTTAAATTACAAGAAATTCTCGTGAATTTACTAGATTTTTTTTTGTAAAATTATCTTGCAAATTTGCATAATTACCAAAAAAAATTATAAAATTACAAAAAAAAATGTAAATTTCGATTCAAATTTGTTTGTTAAAAAACAAGGAAAACTGTCAGATATTAGTAAAATGGGATTACGAGACTTTTCCTAGTAATTTGACAAAGTTTTTTTTTTTGGGTGTAGGAATTCTCGTGAAATAGGAGGTAGCAAAAAATCTAGTAAAATTACGAAACCTCCTTGTAAGTTTTATCGCGTCAAAAAAATTGTAAATTTACAATTTTTTTGGTAAAACGATTGTAAAATTACACAATTATTGGCATAAAACTTGTAAAATAACAAGGAATTCTTGTCAAATAGGAGGCTATTCTCGTAAAATAGGAGGTAGGTAAAATTTTTGCAAAATTACGAGGATTTCCTCGAAATTTTGAATGCGCCAAAAATTGGTAAAATAACCAATTTTATTAGTAAAAATATTGTTTTAAAACCGGAAAAATAAAAAAACAAGTAGAAAAGTTAAATTCGACTTGGCCGAATCTATGAATACCCTCCACAATGCCCATTTTAAGTGATAGTAAATTTTCTAACGTAAAAAAAAATAACAGTTTTGATTAGAAATATTTTATTTTGTGTAAAAAAATATTTTTTTAGTAATTTTTGAAAAAAAAAAAAATAATTTACTAATTTTTTTTTGAGTGTAAAATTTTTTTTGAGTGTAAAAATTTTTTCGAGTGTATTTATTTTTTTTTTGTTTTGGTATAAAACACGTGAATTTAAGGTGAAGCTAATCTGAAATTCACGGTTTTGCTAATAACTTTTGAACCACTGTACCGATTTGGGTGAAATTCAATACAAACTAGGTTAGAGGAACAAAAAATATATATGCCAAGCTTCAGCATCTTCAGAATTGCTTCCCGAAAGTTACAGTGCTTTTTATCTCATAAATTCACGAAAAACCCTTGCCGAAATTTAGTCTTTTGCTCATAACTTTTGAACCACTGCACTATAGGAAATTTTACCCATTTTTTGGCCAAAAGTCAAAATTAAAATTTTTGCAAAGCTTATTTTTTTAGCTTTAATATAAAAAAAAATACAACAAAGTAAACATCTCTTTTTAAATTTTTTGACAGAATTCATTTATTGTAACTTTATCAGCTGTTTTTCTTGCAATTTCTAAATTAGTTATCAAATAACGATTTAGTGCAGTAAATTTTGTGATAGTTTCTAATAAAAGTTTTCATAATAAAATTTAATAATTTTTAAAAACTAAAAAATGGAAAATAATGTCGAAGTTGAGTACTTTAATGATATATAGTGAAATTTTAGTGAACTTATCTAGTAGATCGATTAAATTGGAAAAATTTAAGTGACCTTAACTTGAACTTATGAAATTATGAATTGGAATTTTATTTAGACTTACAAAAAAATGATAGCATATGTTAGCTACAAAACCATATAAGTTCTCTAGGACAATCAATTACCTTCCAAATTTATCAAATTTCAAGGTCGGATATTTGCAAACTTTTTTAAAAATGTATTTTTCCAGGTGACTACTGCGCGCAAAATTCCCATTTATTCAATATATGGCGACAGAAACACAACGAATATGACGAAAGAGCCTCTATTTGTGCACATTTCTTTTCATACATAGATGAAAGTGATCGTTTCATAAACTTTAAAAAATATATAAAGGAGCAATCAAGAATATTTTGTTCAAGTATAAATATTAAAAGGCTTGAAAAAGTTGTAGGAGTGGAAGTTTTTGAAAAACAGCATGATGTTTGGCTTAAAGGCAATACTTGGATAAGAAAATGTAAAACGCAGCCTGCCCCCACTAAATCGAAACCTGGGCGACCGCAATTAACTTTTTTTGTCAAAATCTGCGAGAACAAAAAGACGAATTACAGCAAAAATCTCTAAAGATCTAAATAGGGAAGTTGAGCCCCTAGCTTTTGCTTCATCTGCAGCTGCTAGTAGTGGCATTTTGAAATGTAGTTAACGACTTGGAACTCAAAAATCAAATTTTTTAATAAAATCCTTATTAAAAAGTAGCTTTGACACTTCTTAAAATTGTTAAAATAAATTTCTACTGTTATATTCGAAAGTTAGTGTACACTCAAAAAAATAGTAAAAAACTGTTTAGAAAACCATATAATCTATAAAAGATCTAAAAAATCTTAGATGCGAAAACTTATAACCCCGGAAACCCTGTTTTGAACTAATTGTTAGTAAATTTTTTAGGTAAATTTACTAAGTTTTTTTTGAGTGTATGAAAAACTTTATGAGTCACTCCCTCCCTATTAAGGGTCTTCCAAAAGTCAAATCCAAAAAATCATTCAAATCGGTCAAGCCGTTTGGCTGTAAATAATTTTGGCCAAAAAAAGGGGTCAAATTTCCTATAGTGCACTGGACCGATTTCGCTGTATTGCAATACCAACCTCACCAGGTAGTTGCCCAACATATATGCCAAACTTCAGGAGCCTCCGTAAAGTCTTTCAAAAGTTAGCGTGTTTTCAACAGACAGACAGACGGACAGACGGACGGACGGACATCGCTAGATCGTCTTAAAATCGATCGAGGATCATGAATATATATTCTTTATAGGGTCCTAGACCAATATTTCGAGGTGTTATAAACGGAATGACAACCCGTGTAAAAATGTATTAGATCTTATCTGATCTGTTCATATATGTTCATATATGATCGTATCTGATTGCATATAATTATATCTAAAATGTCCAAAATCGAGATCTAATTATATCTCGGATTTGGTCAACATTGACATTTAATTATATCTGACCAGATATAATTATATACAATCAGATGCAATCATCTATATATATAAAAATGGATGTGTGTATGTATGTGGGTATGTATGTATGTATGTATGTATGTATGTATGTATGTATGTATGTATGTATGTATGTATGTATGTATGTATGTATGTATGTATGTATGTATGTATGTATGTATGTATGTATGTATGTATGTATGTATGTATGTATGTATGTATGTATGTATGTATGTATGTATGTATGTATGTATGTATGTATGTATGTATGTATGTATGTATGTATGTATGTATGTATGTATGTATGTATGTATGTATGTATGTATGTATGTATGTATGTATGTATGTATGTATGTATGTATGTATGTATGTATGTATGTATGTATGTATGTATGTATGTATGTATGTATGTATGTATGTATGTATGTATGTATGTATGTATGTATGTATGTATGTATGTATGTATGTATGTATGTATGTATGTATGTATGTATGTATGTATGTATGTATGTATGTATGTATGTATGTATGTATGTATGTATGTATGTATGTATGTATGTATGTATGTATGTATGTATGTATGTATGTATGTATGTATGTATGTATGTATGTATGTATGTATGTATGTATGTATGTATGTATGTATGTATGTATGTATGTATGTATGTATGTATGTATGTATGTATGTATGTATGTATGTATGTATGTATGTATGTATGTATGTATGTATGTATGTATGTATGTATGTATGTATGTATGTATGTATGTATGTATGTATGTATGTATGTATGTATGTATGTATGTATGTATGTATGTATGTATGTATGTATGTATGTATGTATGTATGTATGTATGTATGTATGTATGTATGTATGTATGTATGTATGTATGTATGTATGTATGTATGTATGTATGTATGTATGTATGTATGTATGTATGTATGTATGTATGTATGTATGTATGTATGTATGTATGTATGTATGTATGTATGTATGTATGTATGTATGTATGTATGTATGTATGTATGTATGTATGTATGTATGTATGTATGTATGTATGTATGTATGTATGTATGTATGTATGTATGTATGTATGTATGTATGTATGTATGTATGTATGTATGTATGTATGTATGTATGTATGTATGTATGTATGTATGTATGTATGTATGTATGTATGTATGTATGTATGTATGTATGTATGTATGTATGTATGTATGTATGTATGTATGTATGTATGTATGTATGTATGTATGTATGTATGTATGTATGTATGTATGTATGTATGTATGTATGTATGTATGTATGTATGTATGTATGTATGTATGTATGTATGTATGTATGTATGTATGTATGTATGTATGTATGTATGTATGTATGTATGTATGTATGTATGTATGTATGTATGTATGTATGTATGTATGTATGTATGTATGTATGTATGTATGTATGTATGTATGTATGTATGTATGTATGTATGTATGTATGTATGTATGTATGTATGTATGTATGTATGTATGTATGTATGTATGTATGTATGTATGTATGTATGTATGTATGTATGTATGTATGTATGTATGTATGTATGTATGTATGTATGTATGTATGTATGTATGTATGTATGTATGTATGTATGTATGTATGTATGTATGTATGTATGTATGTATGTATGTATGTATGTATGTATGTATGTATGTATGTATGTATGTATGTATGTATGTATGTATGTATGTATGTATGTATGTATGTATGTATGTATGTATGTATGTATGTATGTATGTATGTATGTATGTATGTATGTATGTATGTATGTATGTATGTATGTATGTATGTATGTATGTATGTATGTATGTATGTATGTATGTATGTATGTATGTATGTATGTATGTATGTATGTATGTATGTATGTATGTATGTATGTATGTATGTATGTATGTATGTATGTATGTATGTATGTATGTATGTATGTATGTATGTATGTATGTATGTATGTATGTATGTATGTATGTATGTATGTATGTATGTATGTATGTATGTATGTATGTATGTATGTATGTATGTATGTATGTATGTATGTATGTATGTATGTTTTTTTTTTTTTTTTTTTTTTTATTGAGGTAAAAATCGTCGAAAGACCCTGGCACACACTGAAAATTGCCAGTGTGCGAGACTTTAACACGCTAAAAACCCTCATACGCTAACCCAGCCGTCCCTGCGGAACTACCGCGAAGTATTCTTCGCAGGGTGGGAATAGGTAAAGACCTGTCACTATTCTACTCCGATTCTTCTGCGAATCATTTCTTCCCTACGAAGTTCAATAAGAACCAATTTTACAAAGCTACGTACGAACTCCCATTTAACTAAAGATGATAACATTATGTTTACAATGTTATCCGGGCTAACTCTACTACCTAGTCTCTCTTCTAGAGACACCCTCTCATTACCAAATCGTGGACAGACGAAAAACACATGTTCCGCATTCTCCTCCACATTATCATCACAACACGGACAAAACGGACTGCTGTCGTGTCCAAATCGGTACAAATAAGATCTGTAACAACCATGTCCGCTAAGCATCTGTGTAAGGTAGTAGTCCAAGTCACCATGTCCTCGTTCTAACCATAATTTTATGTCGGGTATCAGTAAATACGTCCACCTACCCTTGTGCGATGTAGACCACCGCGCCTGCCAATTGGCAACGCTTATATTCCTTACCAAGTCGCAATCACCAATATTACCATTAGTGCCTGCCGCAGACAACACATATTCCGACTCTCTAGCAAGTAGATCGACGGGTACCATACCAGCTATGACAAATGCAGCTTCATCCGAAACAGTTCGGAAAGCGCAGCATACACGGAGAGCAGCCAATCTGTACACGGGAGTAATTATATCACTGTATGATTGATATCTTAACGCACTTGACCAAATAGGCGATGCATATAGCATAATGCTTTTAACAACTCCTGCCAGCATTTTCCTCTGCAGGTATCTAGGGCCTCTGGTGTTTGGCATAATCCGACACAATGAATTACACGTTTTTTCCGCTTTTTTACCTATGTACTGTAAGTGATCTTTAAATGATAGACGGTTATCAATCATTACCCCAAGGTATTTGAGACTTGGCTTTGTCTCAATGCTACACGCACCAATAACGAGTTTTATTGTCTCTATGGATTTACGACTACTAATCAACACAGCTTCTGTTTTATGATCCGCTAGGGATAATCCCATTGAGGTAAGCCATGCTTTAACAATCTGAATGCTTGAGTTGGTAACAGATTCTGCCTCCCAAAGGTATTTAGCCACGCATACCAGCGCCACATCGTCTGCAAATCCAACTATTTCAACCTTCTCAGGTAAGGCTAGTCTTAAAATGCCGTCATACATAACGTTCCATAATAAAGGCCCAAGCACGGATCCTTGGGGAACACCGCCGGTAACTTTGTACTGCTTCGTTCCACCATCAGTATCATAAAAAAGTATTCGTTCACGAAAATAATGCCTTATAATGGCCACCAAGTATTGGGGGACATTAAGACGAGTGAGGGAATTTACGATGTTCTCCCAGTTCGCTGTATTAAACGCGTTTTTGACATCTAGAGTCACGACAACACAATACTCCTTTGAACCATCCTTCCACCTTCGTCCTTCGATAGCCCGTGATGCAGTCTCAACTACCACGTTAATAGCATCCACCGTAGATTTTGCTTTCCTAAAGCCAAATTGCTTTTCGGATAGACCTTCAACAGCTTCAATATGTTCTTCTAATCTTCTACAGACAATACGCTCCAACAATTTACCAGTTGTATCTATCATACATAGTGGTCGGTATGAAGAGGGGTCATCCAGGGGTTTCTTATCCTATGTATGTATGTATGTATGTATGTATGTATGTATGTATGTATGTATGTATGTATGTATGTATGTATGTATGTATGTATGTATGTATGTATGTATGTATGTATGTATGTATGTATGTATGTATGTATGTATGTATGTATGTATGTATGTATGTATGTATGTATGTATGTATGTATGTATGTATGTATGTATGTATGTATGTATGTATGTATGTATGTATGTATGTATGTATGTATGTATGTATGTATGTATGTATGTATGTATGTATGTATGTATGTATGTATGTATGTATGTATGTATGTATGTATGTATGTATGTATGTATGTATGTATGTATGTATGTATGTATGTATGTATGTATGTATGTATGTATGTATGTATGTATGTATGTATGTATGTATGTATGTATGTATGTTCCGTATGGACTCGAGAACGGCTGGTCCGATCTTGATGAAATTTTCAGGGAATATTCAGAATTGCCTGGTGAGTAACACTGTCAAGTCGGATTTTTGATTTTCTGTCTGTGGGCGGAGGGGCGTGGCAAAATCAAATTTTTACATTCTACCACACATGACATCTATATATAAAAATCGGTTGGACCGATTTTGATGAAATTTAAACCAAATATAGTACTAACTATATGCCAAATTAGAGCGTGATCGGTCAAATGGGCGTAAAATGCCATGCTTTTTTGCCTGTGGACGTAGGGGTGGGAAAATCTAATTTTTACATTGCACCACTAATGACATCTATATATAAAAATCGGACGGACCGATTTTGATGAAATTTAAACCAACGATAGTACTAACCAAGTACTAACTATGTGCCAAATTAGAGCGTGATCGGACAAATGGGTGCAAAATGCAATGCCCCTTTGTATTTAATTGAATATTATTTCTGCATGCTCCGCAATAACGCAAAAACTGTTGATTCAATTTTAATTAAATTTTCAGCACTGATAGTGTTAACCGAGTGCGGAACTAAAGGCCATGTTATACTACGATTGGAAAAAGGGGCGTAAAATGCCACGGCCCTTTGTATTATACTGGACGTTGTCTGCCTGTTTCGTAATCAGCTGAACCGATTCTCTTTACATTTTCACTACATACAGTGCTAACTAAGCGCATATGTAGGACATATAAGATCGTTTTTGGAAAAAGGGATCAAAATGCAACGCCCTTTGTACTATACTGACCACGATTGAACAAAGAGGCGAAAATTTCCACGCCCCTTTGTTTTATACTAAACGTAATATCTGCATGTTTTGAAATCACGCAAAAACGGATAAGCCGAATCTGTCACTACTGATGGAACTAACCGAGCGGGAACTGTAAGTCATATGTAGAGCTCGATTCGGCAAAAGGGTATAAAATGTCACTCCCGTTTTTCATAAATAAAAAGTTATTTCCTCCTCTTTTGCAATCACACAAAAACGGCAAAACTGATGGCAATGAAATTTGCAGCACAGATAGTACTAATCGAGGATGCAGCATGGAACTTTAGACTATCACGATTCGATAAAAACGCCCCTTTGTCGTTATGTCTGTCTGTTTCGAAATCACACAAAAACGGCTGAATCGATTTTGTTGAGATTTCTCTATAGATAGTGATAACCGAGGGTGGAACCAAAGGTTACTAGCTGGACCGGGACCTGTGCTTTAATTTTGTCCAACACTATATTTAAATTAATATGCAATATAAAACAGTTTCTTTCTTAGGGCCAGCAACGCGGACCGGGTATAGCTAGTAATTAGATAAAAGTAGATCTGACAAGATCTAATCGATTTTTACACGGGAAGTTATATATACCCTCTATCACTAGAGTGGAGGGTATAAAAACAATTAAAAAAGTTAAATTCGGCCTTGCCGAATGTAGTGACACCCTCCACAACTTCAAAAAGATTATTGCAAAAAACTATATTTAAAAGGAAATTACTTTTACAAAAAAAAATGTTGAAAAAAAATTTCCGCGAAAAAAAATTTTGCTAAAAAAAAAATCCGCGATTTTTTTCTTTTTTTGTCAAAAAATATGTTCGTACTTGTTTAAATTCGGTGTTCAATTATGTTCACATATGTCAACCAGAAGCAAAATTAAAGCATTTTGAATTTTTAGTTTATGTTGAATGTACAGAAATTTTGGAGGTGTGCTTACATTTTCGTTCATAACTTTTGAACCGCTGAACCGATATCGCTCAAATGCAATACCAAACTTCTCGGGAGAACTTTCAATAAATATGTTAAGTTTCAGTCATCTCTGTGCAATATTTTGTCCGTGATAGCGTTTTCCACAGACAGACAGACGGACATCGCTAGAATATCTTAAAATCGATCGGGCATCATGAATATATATACTTTATGGTATGAATATATATACTTTATGGTATCCCAGACCGATATTTCGATGAGTTACAAACGGAATGACAAACTTATATATACCCTCTATCACTAAGTGAAGGGTATAAAAATGGTAAACTTACAAGAAAAAATGGTAAATATGTATAAAAAAATGGTAAATTTACAAACCAAAATGGTAAATTTACAAAAAAAAAAATTTTGTTAAACAACATAAATCCTCTTATTAAAATCATTTTTGTAAAATACCTAGAATCCTCGTAATAAATTTTTCAAAATTTTGTAAACTTTTTTTTTTAAATATTTTTCAATAAAAAAAAAAAAAAAATTGTTCGGGACTTGGAAAATTAAAAAAAAAAAATAGAAAATTTACAAAAAAAAAATGTTTTTTTTGTTAAACAACATAAATTCTTGTATAACATAATTTTTGTAAAATGACAGTTTTTTTTTTTGTAAATCAACTAGAATCCTCGTAATAAGAACTTTGTTGTAAAATTACAGTTTTTTTTTTGTAAAATAACCTTTCAAAATGGTAGAATACAATTACGAAAATAAATTTGTAAAATTACCAATAAAACTGTAGTTCTCGTTTGAGCAAAGTACAAGATTTTTGTTAAAAAACAAGGAAAATTGTTAAATATTGGTAGAATGGGATTACAAGGCATTTTACCAGGCGTTTTACCAGTTTTTTTTTTATTTGAGTGTAACCATTCCGAATTTTGCAGGAATCGAACAAAGTCTTCTTATAGCCCCCATACAAACCACCTTCCCGATATTTACATAAATCTCTAAAATTACATGAAAACACAAAATATATTATTAAAATTTTGTTTGTATGTGTTTTACGGGTACTTTTATAACCTCATCAAATCTGATTATAATCGGACCACTTTTGAACGTAAGCCCCATATGAAAATTTCGCCCGATATTCAATTAAAGCGGTTTATTGGCCTATTTAAATTAAATTTGGTTTGTAAGTGTTTTTTACACTTATTAAAGATTTGACAAAAGATAGATCCAATCGGTCCATGTTTGAACTTTGGACTGATTTTTCGGGAAACACAGGTGTAAGGTATTATATGGTTGGTTTTAATTGACCAACATTTTCTTGCTTGTTTTAAATGGCGTATGATGAATTGTGGTCGACCATGACTCACTAAACCTTTTTTACTTTTTCTATATTCTTTTTCAGTTTTTTTTTTTTATTTCCAAGTGCCATTCTTACCATTTATCTACTAATTTCAATGAAAAACAAAGTTCTTAAGTTTTGGTTTTTATTTTGGCATTTCTGTGGGGATTTGAAAGCTTTTGTTCCAATAAAGATATTCTTTTGTTGCTTTATAATTAAAAAAAATTATGACATATAAATTTTTAAGGAGCACTCCATTTTTGCTAGTGCTGGGCAGGTAATTTTAGATATGATTCAAATTACACTGTGCAACACGAATTTGTGTATTGAATAAGACAAAAAAAATTAAAGTAGTACTCTTAAAATAAAAACTCTGTCAAAAATCTGTACAACGACTTTCAATTTGATTTAGCAAACTTTCAGCAGATTTTTCTGGTAAAATTAATATTTTTACTAAAATCTCTGGGAATTAGTTTTACAAAATAATAGAAATGTTACTGCGTTTTTACTGATTTTGTTTGCTGAATTAAAAAATATGTTTGAGCCTATTTTTAGCAGATTATTTATTAATTATACAAAAATAGTTTGCTGTCATTCTTTTTTCAAGAAAATTTTCAAAGTCTTTTTTTTTAAAGTGCTATTTTTTTTTGTTTTTTAATGCATATTTTTAAACATATTTTTAGCAGATTATTTTTAATTTAACAGAAATAGTTTGGTGTCATCCTTTTTCCTAGATTTTTTTTTTCAAAGTGTCAATTTTGTTTCGTTTTTTATACCATTAAAGCAATTGAGAATAATAATTGACAAAACTAAAATAAAATCGGTAGATTATATTGCTAATTTCACAGAAATTTTTGTTTTATGTTTTTTAAGTTTAAATTTAAGAAAATAAACTTAAAGTTTTCATGAAAAAAAAAATTCTAAAAACAAAATTTTTTAGAAAATGTCTTTGCAGTTTTATCTGCTGTTTTGACAGATTTCTTATATGGCTCAAAATGCGTGTATTTTTAGCAGATTTTTCTGCTGATTGGACAGAGATTTTATTTGTAGTTTAATTAATTCATAAAATTAATTTAATTCTTTCAAAAAAGGCTCATTTTAACAACTTTAGATTTGTTCATCTCTATTTCTATTGATATTTTAAACGCTAATGTGAAAGCGGGAAAGACTATCTGAAATCTAATTAACTAGAGAACATTTCGGCGTCCTAAGTTTTCGTAGAATATTTTGGAAAAACTATTTGAAATGGAACAATTTTTCGAAATTTAAATAAAAAAATCATCAAAAGTTAGGAAAAAATATAGCAGTCCTTACCAGTTACAAATGGTACTTCCTTTTACCATATAAACCAATCCAAAAAAAAAAATAAAAAAAAAACAAGGTCCTGCCTGATTGCGGTATATGAAAATTTAAACATATATAAGGCATTCCAAACTCCGTTCTGCAATTTTCCATTTTTAAAAAAAGTCAATTTATCAAAAATCAATTTAAACAAGTAAAAAAATTATATTCGGTCAAGACCGACCATATAATACCCTACACCAGAGTTTCCCGGAAAATGGGTCCCAAGTTAAAAATGTTTAATCTTTAATAAGTGTAAAAACACTCCCAAATCAAATTTGAGTGAAATAGGCTTCTTTCTGTTGACAATAAACCGCTTTAAGTGAGTATGGGCTAGGTCTAAATATGGACCGATGTTTTCCAATTTCAATAGGCTTCATCCTTGGGCCAAGAGAAGCTTAAGTTTCAGATTTCAATTCAATTGATTAAAAATTGCGACATGTATTGTGTTTACACCATTTACATGGACAGACAGACAGACGGACGGACATCGCTAAATCGACTCAAAAAGTTATTCTGAGTCGATCGGTATACTTAAAGGTGGGTCTAGGAACAATATTTCGGGTAGTTACAAACATCAGCACAAACTCATTATACACTGAAAAAAAAGACATAACTAAAATTAAGTAAAAAATGTCTTTGAAAATTTATCATGAATTTTCCTAAAATTTAGTTAAATTAAACTTAAAAATGAGAAATTTTCTTAACTATGAGGACAAAATTTTAGTTCATTTACTTATAATTAGTTCATAGTTTTCTTTAAATGGATTTTTTTAATATTAGGAAAAAAAATCTTACTGCCAAAGAAATTTTCCACAAATCTAAGAATCGTATCTTTATTTTTAAGACATATTTCTTAAAAAACAATTAAGTTTAAGTTTAGTTAAAATTTACTAAAAAAACATCATCGTATTTCTCTTCTTTGAATTGAGGAAGTGTACTTCTTAGAATTTAGTTAATGACTTCTGTGAATTTAGTAAATAACTTCTTAGAATTTAGTTAAAAATTCAAAATGGCGATATCTCGAAAACTAAGCGAGATAGAGCGAAACGGATGAAATTTTCAAAAGAAAGACTAGAAAGAAAAATATGGAATAGCCTAGCTCTGCATATCTGTTGGGGTCTCAAGACCCTAATTTTAGATCTAAAATTTGAAATTCCCGAGATTTTATATATGCATATATCTCGGTAAATACTGCCGTAATACTGAGTAATCCGGTTTTTAAGATTCTCAAGACCCTATCAGGCCCCTTATTACCGTATCTCAAAAAATAAGCAAGTTAGAGCGAAACGGACACAAATGTTGGGTCAAAATCTATGGGGACCCTTAAAGGACCCAACGGGGTCTCGAGTTAAATAGGGTCCGAACCCATGGGTCCAGGGTCT
The DNA here is from genome assembly GCA_963921195.1 of Pegoplata infirma. NCBI lineage: Eukaryota > Metazoa > Arthropoda > Insecta > Diptera > Anthomyiidae > Pegoplata > Pegoplata infirma. The sequence goes on along the minus strand of OY992540.1, from coordinate 142,412,162 downwards.
AGACCTAATCTATTTCTAAAATGTGAAGTATAATTTTTCCCATTTTCTAGTTAAAATTGGCTTAAAATTAAATAACTTTGTTTTCCTTATTTTTGGGAAAATTATGAACTAAAACCAAGAAAAAAATCTTTGGAGCCAAATCATTCCCTCTTTTTCTCAAAACTGAGTTAATTTTCCCAGATTTTAGTTCACTTTTTTTTTGAGTGTACCCTGTACCACAGTGTGGTGTAGGGTATAAAAAAATCTTTTATTATTCCCTCTTTTTCTGAAAATTTTGTTAATTTTCCCTGTTTATAGTTTACTTTTTTTGAGTGTATAGAATAATTTTCAAGAAAATTATTTTTCTGTTTAAAATTTTTGTTGGTCAAATGTTGGTAATTTTTGCAAGACTTATTGTTAGTCGTCACGTGTTCCGAACTTAATGGGTTCTGGACCCAATCTAGTCCTCATATGTGTGTGAACTAAAGTAAAATAAATTTGTTTCCATTTTCTAGGTAAAACTAGCGTAATATTTAATAATTTTGTTTTTCTTATTTTTAAGAAAAATATGAAATAAAACGAAAGAAAAAAATCTTTGGCGCTAAATCATTACCATTTTTTCCTTTTATGTAGTTATCTTCACATTTTTTAGTTTTTTATTTTTTTTTTGTTGAGTGTAGAAAATGTGTCCAATTCTGAAGCATTCTCTACAGAAAAAGTTTTAAATTCTGATACATTTTTCCTGTATCGAAAAATTCTCTGATTCTGAGACATTTTTTCTGTATAGAAAAAGTCTCAGATTCTGAGACATTTTTCCTGTGTAGAAAACAAAACGTCTCAAATTCTACATACACTTTTCCCATATAGAAACAGTATCAGTTTTTGAGACAATTTTCCTGTATAGAAAAAGTTTTAGATTCTGCGACATTTTTCCTAAATAGAAAAAGTCTCATTGTCAGATTCAGAGACATTTTTTCTATACAGTAGATTCCACTACAAAAAACAGTTAAAACAACTGCATTTGAGGTTGTTTAGACGTCTACTACATTTAACTGCCAATTTAAACAAAAATGTTGTTGTTTTTAACTATTGATTACACTCAAAAAAAAAAAACTGTAAAGTTAACAAAAAATTTAGTTAAATTTAACTAAAAAAGCACCTGATTTTGGGCCAACTAAATTTTTAGTTAATTTAACTAAAAATATTTAGTTAACTTTTCGTAGAATGAATTTAGCAAAAAAAACCGTAACTTTAACTAAAAATTTAGCTGAAATTTCGTAACGTTTTTATGTACATATATTAACAAAAAAATTAGTTGAATTCAGCTAAACTTTTTGTTACTTTTCGTAAACTAAAATTAAGAAAATATTTTGTAAAAAATTAAAAGTTTATTTTTTATACTTTTTCATCAGCTTAAGTAGATTTTATGAGATTTGCATAGGAGGCTTCACAAGAAATTCCACTTAACAAATTTGTTACGAAAAATCAGCAAATTAATTAGTAAAAATTCGTAAACTCAGTTTTGAAGTCAACAAAAAAAATTAATACAAAATTTGTTCAAAACTAGTATTTTCGTAAATTGAACTTAACTAAAAAAAGTAGTTAAAACGCTGATTTTAACTAAAAATTTGCTAAAAAGCCAGTAAACTCGAGTTAACAAAAAAAAATTTGTTAACTTTACAGTTTTATTTTTTTGAGTGTAACAAATACAGAAACGGTAAAAACAACTTTTAATTGCAGTTGTTTTTACTGTAACTCAAATTGTCAGCATTTTTTTTAATAACAAAACAAAATCTTCTTAAACGCTAAAAACGGTAAAATTGTTTAATACTAAAAATATATTTTTATTACGTTTTATCAATTGTAATTAAATTAATTTAGGTATTATTTATTTGGTAATAGTTCCTGCTGCTCCCCACACTTCCAACGCGTTCAACAAATGGGTTTTTTTAAACATTTCTACAAAAATACAAGTTTTTTATAGACTAAAAACAACTACATAAAACAACTGTTACTACAATTTAGTAATTTTTTTGTATTTATTTTTTAAAACAACTATAAAAAAGGTTGTTTGAGATTTTACATACAAAAACAACTGAAATTGTAGTTGAAAACAACAACTACTACACAAACCACCGTCATATAGTAACTGCAATAATTTTCTAAGTGTTTATAAAAATTCTCTTATTCCGAGACATTTTTTCTATATAGAAAAGGTCTCAGATTCTGAGGCATTTTTTCCGTATATCAAAAGTCTTCGATTCTGAGACACTTTCCCTGTATAGAAAAAAATCTCAGGTTCTAAACCATTTTTCCTGTATAGAATAAGATTTTTAATAAAAAACGCTACATTGGCATTACTTATTTCACTTAAATAATCGTACATCCTTTAATAATTCCCCCTTAGAAAAAAAATTATTAAACCGTAAAACTGTTATACTTATTTGTATGCCAAACGAATCTTATCGACATCCAAAAAACCACGAAATTAATAAGTAAATACAGACATCGGTTATTTGCTGAACACAGAAAAACACAAAGTCAATAAAAACCCCAACACGAATATGGGACATCTATAAGTAAAACTAACGAATTAGACCTCCCCAAAACAATTGATATTCCAAAAGTAAGAACACCACCAAGTAACTACTTGGACTTTCCAATAAAAATAACAAAAATGAGCAGAAGTGCTGCATTTAGCTTGTTTCCTTTGTGTGGATGTTGCGTCTAATGACAATGCGACAAGAATTTCTGTCGTTTTTTGTGGCATAATCAAAAATTACGACAAGAGCAGCCAACAACAGCAACAACAAAAAACAAGCAACAAATCCTTTATGGTTAAATAGTATTTTCAAACATGATTACGACAAAAAAAATTAAAACATTGTGGCAAGCCATTAGGGTTTCGGTAACAGAAAGTTCTTTTTGGGGTACATTTTTAAATTTTTTTTTCAAATTTCAGAAAGAAAGTAGAGTTAACATAAGTACTTAATATGTTAATTCAGAACGGGGACAATAAGTGGCCTCGAACTAGAATAAACTATTTTTCATTAGGCAAATTAAAGGTTTAATAAATTGATAATCTAAAAAATTTGGATAAAACAAAAAATTTTTAAAATGTTCCCGGGAACGGGGAAAACTGTTTGATATTGAATACCCTACCTACCATACATTGTTAAAACTTTTTGCATTTAGTATGAGAAAGAGTTAGAAATGATGGCAAATATAGAACCTGTGTTAGCAGACAAACTTTTCAGAAAAGATTGAGACGCACCACCAAAAATTGAACAACAGAAAGGGAGTAAACCACATTAAGCTTTAATAGGGAGGCAGACACAGACAGACGTTGGGACTGAAAACACAACTAATAATATTATATTTTAACATGCGCCTTGTATTACGTCTTCTTTTTTTGAGTTTAATTTAAAGGACATCGACATTTTTTAAATTTATAAGATGCCCAGACTTTTTGTCTTGCAATATTAAGACATTTTTCAGAATATGACGCTTTTTTTATACGAAAAAATGTCTCAAAAGCTGAGAATTTTTCTATACCGAAAAATGTCTTAGAATCTTCTTATTTTTTTTATGAAAACTACATTAGAATCTGAAGATTTTTTCTATACGGAAAATATTTTCAGAATCTGAAACTTTCTCACAATCTAGAACTTTTTTTCTGTGTGGAAAAATGTCTCAGAATCGGAGACCTTTTCTCTACTCGAAAAATGTCTCAGAATCTGAAATTTTTTTTCGGAAAAAATGACTCATATAGGAAATGTCTCAGAATCTTAGACTATTTTCTTATAAGGGTCAGTCTTAGTGAAATCAATCATGAATATTTTCAAAAAAATAAGGGTTGCCTCCCTAATTTTAAGGTCGTGATAAAGGGAGGAGAAAATGGGAAGGATGGTATCCCCCGATTTTTTTTACTTGATTATCTTATAGAGAAAGTCCTAAAGAATATACTCTAAAGTTTTTATGATGGGACATCAATGAGATCGCTCAAAATCAAAATTTTTCACAATTTCCCCCAAAATCTCCAAATCGCAACACTCTTGAACCTTAAAAATTTAATATCATAAGTGCTATTGTAGCTACAGAGCCAATTTTTGTTTGTTTTAAAGCTTATAATACGCTCTACAAGACCAACCATAACCGAAAAATTTCCAAAAAAGGGAAGGTGTGCCCCCTTATTTAAAGGTCGTGACAAAGGGTGGAAGAAATGGGGGGAAAGTATCCCCGATTTTTTTTTTACTTGGTATTCTCAAAGTGCAAGTCCTAATGAACATATCCTAAAATTTTTATGTTGGGATAACAATTGGATCGACCAAAATCAAAATTTTTCACAATTTCCCCCAAAATCTCCAAATCGCGAAACTCTTGCACATAACAAATTTAATATCGTGGGCTGTATTGTAGGTACAGAGTCCATTTTTTTGCTTGTTTTAAAGCTCTTAATATGACCTAAAATATTGCTATCACAAAAGAGGCTTAAGTTTCAAATTTCAAGTCAATTGATTAAGAATTGCGACCTGTATCGTGTTTACACCGTTTTCATGGACAGACAGACGGACGGACGGACATAGCTAAATCGACTCAAAAAGTGATTCTAAGTCGATCGGTATACTTAAAAGTGGGTCTAGGATAGGGTGACCATTTTTTTCTGAGCTTAAATCAGTACGCCCAAGTTTTTATGTTTTTTTTTTCTAGAAAAAACTTTCTAAAATTTTTTTCTATGAGAAAACAATGATGTCTTTTCAAAACTCAAAAAATGTCGGTTAAACTAACTTGACCCCAAGTATTTTGAGTAAAAACAACTGTTAAAAACAACTGCAAAATCAACTGTTAAAAAACAACTGTTGTATTTTGCAGAAAATTTAGTTGAATTTAAACGACATCATTTGAATGTTTTAATAGTTTCCGTGCAGAAAATATAACAAAATTCCACAGGTTTTGAGAATAAGAAAATCCCTCAGATTTTAACGACTTTTTCCGTAAGTTTTTACAACTTTTCCTGTAAGAAAACTTCACAGCTTATAATCAAGTGTTTTTTTTTTAAAGGCCCTGATTTCGAATAAGCTCTAATGACATTACCTCTTCTAAGGTCTCAGAATCATTTGGATTCATGCAATTTACATCATCTTTCTAAAAATATAGAAAACCTCATTGTGCGCATTTTCATATAAATTTAGGAAGATCAAAATAACTCATGGTCATATTAATTTTTGCGTTAAGGAACCTCTTGATTCACGAACTCTAATCTCCTTAGAATAAATTCATTATAAATTATCTCATTTTCAGACTTATAAAAAGCAACTCCGACGACTTATATTATGGAAACTCAAGTTTTTGTACAGCATTTTCGAGTAAAATTAGTTTTTATGTTGAAATGTTCAAAAATCAGTACAATCAGTACATATTTTAAAAAATCAGTACAAATCAGTACAACGTTTTTTGATCAGTACTCGTGATCAAAAATCAGTACATGTACTGATCAAATCAGTACGAATGGTCAGCCTAGTCTAGGACCAATATTTCGGGTAGTTACAAACATCAGCACAAACTCATTATACCCTGTACCACAGTGTGGTGTAGGGTATAATGAGTGGTGCCTCTTGTATTAAATGATCGTGGCAAGGGGTGCGGGGAAATCGGGGGACAGTATCGCCCAATTTTTTTTTAACTTCCTGAAATTTTTATTTTGGAACAGCAATGGGAGGCGCAAAAATGTCGCGATTTGTTAATTTTGGGGGAAATTTTGAAAATTTGTGATTTTGGTCGATCCCATTGTTGTCCCAACATAAAAATTGTAGGATATGTTCATAAGGACTTGCACTTTGAGAATACCAAGTAAAAAAAAAATCGGGGGATACTTTCCCCCCATTTCCTCCACCATTTGACACGACCTTTAAATAATGGGGGCACCACTTCCTTTTTTGGAAAATTTTTTGGTTATGGTAGTCTTGTAGAGCGTATTATAAGCTTTTAAAGAAACAAAAATGGGCTCTGTAGCTAAAAAAGCACTTATGATATTAAATTTTTAAGGTTCAAGAGTGTTGCGATTTAGAGATTTTGGGGGAAATTGAGAAAAATGTTGATTTTGAGCGATCCCATTGTTGTCCCAACATAAAAATTTTAGAATATTTTTTTTAGGACTTTCTCTGTAATATTACTAAGTAAAAAAAAAATCGGAGGATACCATCCTCCCCATTTTCTCCTCCCTATATCACGACCTTAATATAAGGGAGGTAACTCTTATTTTTTGGTTATTGTAGAGCATATTATGAGCTTTAAAACAAATCAAAAATGAACTTTCTAGCTATAATAGAACCAACGATATTAAGTTTTTAAGGTGCAAAGTGTCGCGACTGGGAGATTTTGGGGGAAATTTTGACCCTCCGTAATTTCAGCCACTGTTTACTTAGAGGGCTGAAAATAAGTGTGCGTCAGTTTATCACATTTCATCAAAATCGGAGGGGGTCAAGAAAATTTTTAGCTATTTTTGATTGATTTCATTAAGACTGAACCATAAGGAAAAATGTTTAGAATCTGAAACTTTTTTTTCTACACTGAAAAATTTCTCAGAATCTTAGAATTTTTTCTATACGGAAAAATGTCTTAGGATCTGAGACTTTTTTATATTCGGAAAAATGTATAAGAATCTGAGACTTTTTTCTGTACAAAAAAAAATCTCAGAATCTGAAATTTTTTTCTATATGGAAAATGTCTCAGAATCTAAAAAAAAATTTATACGGAAAAATGTTTTGGAATCTCAGGAATTTTCTATACGGGTAAAAATCTCAGGTTCTGAGACTGTTTTCTATATGGTAAAATGTCTCCGAATCTGATAATTTTTTTTATACGAAAAAATGTCTCCAAATCTGTTACATTTTTCTATACAAAAAAAAATTTCTCTGAATCTGATACTTTTCTATACAGAAAAATTACTCAGAGTCTAAAACTTTTTTTCTTTACGGAAAATGTTTCAGAATCTGAGAATTTTTTCTATATTTAAATATGTCTTAGAATCTATGACCTTGTTTACAGGAAAAATTTCTCAGAATCTTTGACTTTTTCTGTCACAGAATCTGAATCTTTTCGATACGGAAAAATGTCTCCGAATCTGGAATTTCTCATACAGAAAAATGTTAAAAACTTTTTTCGATACGAAAAATCTGTGACTTTTTTCTATACGGAAAAATTTCTCAAAATCTGTAACTTTTTTTATATACCCGAGTAAAAATTTTTATATTATACAATATATAATGATATGTAACACAATATATATTTATACGGAATTTGATCCGAATAATGGTGGATGTTTTTGCATTAAAGAAGATCAACTTGTATAAAATATGATTTGATTCCATCCGAGTTTTGACCAGACATTGCCATATATTAGTGGATCTAATTAGATCTAATTGCATAAAAACATGTAAAATCCTGGTGTTCTTTAGTTTGGGTTGAGATACACCACAGGTCAACGATACATTCACCAAACATATAATTTTCAAAAACAAAAAAAATGTTTGGGTACGCTTCGAACCAGATAGGTGATATACATAACCCTAACAAGGAAATGTTTAGGAACATTTTAAAAAGTTTCTTATACTTTGCCTAAAAAACTTAGAAAATTGTTGGTTAATATAAATCACATAAAGTTTTATACGGAACAGAATAAGCTATATATAATTTGATGTTAAATTATACAGAAAAACAGATTTTGTATTGACCCTCATATTATTTTATTTAATTATACCAACCGTACACATTTTAATCCGAATCATGATTAAATTATATATTACTACATATGACTGCATTAAAAAAATTTAAAAAATATCTCACGGATGTATAATCATATATAATTTATTATGTTTGTATCAAGTTATATATTGTAATATATGTTTATTTTTACTCGGGTACGGAAAAGTGTTTCAAAATCTTAAGACTTTTTCTATAAGTATAAATGTCTTGAATCTGAGACAGAAGAATCTGAGATTTTTTTTTTGCAGAAAAATTTTATAGAATTTTATACACACAAAAAATTTTTTTTTTTTAATTTTACGTTTTTTTTTTTGTAATTTAACAGATTTCCAAAGCAATTTTACAAAAAAAAATTGTAAATTCACGAGAATTACTTGTAAGTTTTATTTTGCCAAAAAAGTTGTAAATTTACAATTTTATTATTAAAAAGCTTGTAAAATTTCAAAAAAAACTCATAATTTTTACTAGGAATTCTCGTAAAATAGGAAGTAGCAAACAATTTAGTAAAGTCACGAGAATTCCTTGTAAGTTTTATCGCTTCAAAAAAGTTGTTTGTTTAAAATTTTATTGGTAAAAAGCTAGAAAATTTACAAAATTAGGTTTAAAAGCTTTTTAAATTACTAGGAATTTTTGTAAAATAGGATTTTTTTGGAGTGTGCTTTTTTACACGGAAAAACAAAATCCGAGACTTTTTTTTTCTCAGAATCTGCAACGGAAAATCTATACGGAAAATTGTCTCAAAATCTGAGACTTTTTCCTATACGAAAAAATGTCTTTAAATCTGAAAATCTTTTCTATGCGAAAAAGTTTCATAGAATCTGATACTTTTTCTATAGGGAAATATTATATTAATGAATTCGGTCTTCATATTGGGAGCTGACCTCATCCATTTAAGGGATATGGAAATTTTACAAGAATTTCGTAAAATACTGTTGATCTTGCTGGATGTAAACTTTTTATTCCCTACACCACTCTGTGGTACAGGGTATAATGAGTTTGTGCTGATGTTTGTAACTATCCGAAATATTGGTCCGAGACACACCTTCAAGCATACCGATCAACTCAGAACCACTTACTCAGAACCACTTTCCGAGACGATTTTATCAATAGATTTGTATGAAATTTGAAACTTAAGCTTCCTTTGGCTTCCCAAGGACGAAAACTTTTGAAATTGGAAAAAATCGGTCCATTATAAAGCGGTCCAAAATAGGAAATATTTTAACAGTATTGTTTAATGTTGTTAAACGAGCACTTTGGTGGCCTTATCAACTCTGAATGAAATTGTATAATTTTTGGACTTAGTTAGACCCATTTAAAAATTTCCCCCGATATGAAGTAAAATCGATCTATTGACAACAAAAATAAGGCAATTTCACTCAAATTTTGTATGTGTGTGTTTTCTACACTAATTACAGATTTAACGAAAGATAGATCCACTCGATTAATATTTGTGCTTGGGACCCATTTTCCGGAAAACAATTGTGTAGGGTCTGTCTTGAACGACTGTAAGTTTCTTACCTGTTTTTATACCCTCCACTCTAGTGATAGAGGGTACATATAAGTTTGTCATTCCGTTTGTAACACCTCGAAATATTGGTTAAAGACCCCATAAAGTATATAAATTCATGATCCTCAATTGATTCTAAGACGATCTAGCGATGTCCGTCCGTCCGTCTGTATGTCTGTTAAAAATACGCTAACTTTTGAAGGACTTCACGGAGGCTCCTGAAGTTTGGGCATTTACCTGGTCAGATTGGTATTGCAATCCAGCGAAATCGGTTCAGTGGTTCAAAAGTTAGGAGCAAGAGAGTGAATTTCGGCAAAGGGTTTTCGCGAATTTACGAGATAAAAAACACGATAACTTTCTAAAGGCAATTCTGAGGATGCTGAAGCTTGGCATATATATTTTTGTTCCCCTGGCCTGGTTCATATTGAATTTCAACCAAATCGGTCCAGTGGTTCAAAAGTTATTAGCAAAACCATAAATTTCAGATTCGCTTCACCTTAGATTCACGTGCTGAAAAAACCCAGCCTTAAAAAAACAAGCTTTAAAACCATTGGAAAGCCACAAAACTACTTTAATAAGTATTTTTGTCACTCAAAAATATTTTTAAACTGAAAAAAATTTACACTTGAAAAAAATGTTACACTCAAAAAAAAAATAGTAATTTTTCTTTTGTTTACAAAAATGTCAAAAAAAAGTTTTTTACTCAAAATAAAATGTTTCTAATCAAAACTGTTCAATTTTTTCACGTTAGAAAATTTACCATTCTTTAACAAGGGCATTGTGGAGGGTATTTATAGATTCGGCCATGTCGAATTCAACTTTTCTACTTGTTTTTTATACCCTCCACTCTTGTGATAGAGGGTATATATAAGTTTGTCATTCCGTTTGTAACACATCGAAATATTGGTCTAGGACCCCATAAAGTGTATATATTCATGATCCTCGATCGATTTTAAGTCGTTCTAGCGATGTCCGTCCGTCCGTCTGTCTGTCTGTCCGTAGAAAACACGCTAACTTTTGAAAGACTTTACAGAGGCTACTGAAGTTTGGCATATATGTTGGTCATTTACCTGGATTGATATTGCAATCCAGCCAAATCGGTCCAGTGGTTCAAAAGTTATGAGCAAAAGAGTAAATTTCGGCAAGGGTTTTTCGCGAATTTACGAGATAAAAAACACGATAACTTTCGAAAGACAATAATGAGACTGCTGAAACGTGGCATATGTCTTCGCCGTTCCCCAGGTCTGTTTGGTATTGAATTTCAGCTCAATCAGTCCAGTGGTTCAAAAGTAATAAGCAAAACCCCAAATTTCAGATTGGGTTCATCTTAAATGCCACGTGGTAAACAAGTTTTAAAAGCATTGGTGGTAACTTAGCAATGCTTTTCAAACTTGTTAAGTTTTAAAGCAATGCTTTTTAAACTTGTTTAGTTTTAAAAGCATTGGTAACTTAAAAATTACACTCGAAAAAAATTTTACACCCAAAAAAAATTTTACACTCAAAAAAATTTTACACCAAAAAAAAAAAATTAGTTTTTTTTACAAAAATTACAATATTTTGTGTACATACGTACGTGCATTTACTCAGAAATATTTTTACATTAAAAAAACATTACACTCAAAAAAAATTTTACACTCAAAAAATAAAATTAGTAATTTTTTTTTAAATGACAAAAAAAGAGTTTTTTACTCAAAATAAAATATTTCTAATCAAAATTGTTAATTTTTTCCCGTTAAAAAATGTACTATCCTTTAAAAAATGCATTGTGGAGGGTATTCATAGATTCGGCAAAGTCGAATTTAACTTTTCTACTTGTTTTTGTTATTATTTCACAAAATGTTGATACATTTGTTTCTAACATAATTTTATATTAATTAATTTATTTTTTTTTTGTTTTCTCCTCAGGTAAATTTTTGATTGTTTTCATATAAAGGTAAGGTGACATGACATAATCCCCACGGATATAATACCCATTTTCGTTATGGGGATTGTGACCAAATTCATTTCGGTCATAATCCCCATAATACTTGTGGGGACTATGACCGAAAATAATTGAAAAAATAAAAAACGGACATAATTCCCAGATTTATGGGGATAATGACCACGTAACAAATGGCCATAATCCCCATTACAGGGATTACGTCCACTATACTAGTTGGTCATAATGCCAAAAATTGAATTTTTTGTCTTACAAGTTATTTTGTGTAGTCGGCCTTCGGCCGGGCTTAGGGATTACGAACTCCATGCATTAAACCCACCCTCTCGGGAAAAAACAGGAAATATGACCGACATTTTTTTCCCCCTGTTAGTTTTAGAAAAGCATAAACCAAATATCCATGCGAATCAACGAAATTGCATGAAAATGCCATTGATTCATTAGTGCTTATTTTTGCATATTTTACCAAAAATGCATATTTTTGCCTATTTTGCTACAAATACACATTTTAAGGCCATATTTTGCATAAAATTTTGGTTTTAGCTTATTTTTTCCGATTTTTGTGAACTTTTTTTGAACCATCTTTTATGTACTGCAGTTTTTTAGTGCATAAAGGTCCTGCCCCTACTTAAAAATATGTTACTAAACATTGTAAAAATTTAGTTTTACGACATTTAAAACATAAAATTTAACATTTACAAGACAGAAAAACAAGTCTAATAAATTTTATGCTAAATTTAAAAAGAAAATAATAAAAGTTTAACAACTTTTAAATCGAATTTAAATACATTAAAAAAATAAACAGCAAACAAAAATTTAAATACTTGAGAAAATTTTATATTTGGCAATTTTTTTTCTTTGTTGCCTAAAGCCCCTAAAACCACAAAACTAAACACTAAACCTGAAAATTTTATATGACAACAGGTAAAAATAATAATAAAAAAAAAATTAAATAAACTTTAAGAAAAAGATAAAAAAAATCTATTCAAATATGAACGGCAGAGTTTAGACTGTAAATGAAATATTTTCATACATGAGATACAAATGATAAACGTTGGCTGGCTGGGAAGGCAGACCAAACAAAAAAAGTGCGTAAAGTAGGCAATCAAAGTCATTCATATATAAATATTCATCATACTCGAATATAAACAAGGAACTACTCAAGTGTGTTAAGCAACCGTACCGTACCACACACATAAAAATAAACTTAAATTGATAGAGCTAACATAAGTTTTTTTTTTTTTTAATTCGGTAATAAAGTGGGAGGAAAAATCTAAATTTTGTGGCATATAAAATGGGGTTTTCAATACCACATTTGATACTGCAGATGCGGTAAAAAGCCACTAACGCATTAACATCAGGATTGATCCGAGGAATATGCTTGCGAAATATCCGAAAGCTTTAGGTTAGGCTGTAAGTGGCTGCGGATGTTTTACACATAGTCTCTGAGGTCCGTTGTGATACCAACGGACTGTAATAGGTTCCCCAACTAGTCCCTGCCGTTAAACCAATTTGAGCTTCTAATGGAACTCCTAAGATATTGAATTTTGACTTCCGACAAATCAGAAAGATCGTGTATCTCCCTTGATCTCAGTAAAGCAAGTCTGTGGCCAGAAAGTGCCGGGCAATGGCAGATGAAGTGTTCGATTGTTTCAAACTCCTCCTCATCTATGCAACTCCGTCAAACGTCATTTGACAGCACATTATTAACCGCTCTGCGTAAATAACTCAAACACTATTGCTAAAATTGCTTTCATGTGTTCGGTGGTCTTGCTCTACGATCCAAGAGCTAAGAAATTGCTTTGTAATTTTTTGGCGTATCGCCGGTAGTTACCGAGATATTAGCATTTTAAAATTTACAGGAATTCAAATTTTTTGAATCAAAGTTAGGACCCAATAGGGTCCACACACGTGTAGATGTCAACTTTCCCCATAGGGTCGCACTCGATTTTGATCCGAAATTTTGCTCCGTTTTGCTCTTGCTATATGAAATTCTCATTTGAAAATTCTCATGAGAATTTTCATTCACCAGCACACGTATTGTTTCTTCTTTTATTCTTTCACTGCATATAAAATGAAACGAGAGCCAACAGCCTGTTTTTCATTTTCAAAAAAATTAATGAGTGTGAACAAATGAAAGCTTATTTCGTGAGCAAATCTTACTCTGCTGTAAAATCGTTCAGAAATATAGTGCAGCGAAGGTTGATTGTTTGTTCCACAAACAAACAAGAGGAGGTCAATGACAGTCTATTGTCTACTCACTTTCCAGGATGTAAAGTGACAACGATGAATACAGATATTATTGAAACACTTGTTGGTAGTACTACTTGTAGGGACTGGTATATGCAGCATCAAGGGTAGTTTCTGAGATATCGATTTGGAACGCCTTTTCGTCCTTTGATTACTATAAATCCTCTGGACCAGATGGTGTATATTCTATTATTCTGAGGAATGGTGGAGATTCTGAGTGAAGATTCTTAAGAGTATCTTCAGGGCCAGCCTGGCTTATGGGGCGAAACCTTGGCGAAAAGTTTTTGACCCATTTGTTGAGAAAGTCATTAGGTCTGTTGCATTAATTAAATGCCCCCCAAATAGTCAGCAAACATGCGTAACAGAGTAATAGATCTTGTGAGTCAGCACTTCACGATATTGTTTGCAATATTGCAAAGCGCATTGGCTCACAACTGGACTATACTCCGGGAGCTTTTGTTGATTTAAAAGGCACTTTATATAATGCTACTTTAGATTTTATGAAAACTTCGGCTGAATTGCAAGGTGCGCAACCGGTTATAAGTCCCCGCACAACAATGTCGGTGACGTTTTTTTCATACAAATTTGGCATGGAAAAACGCTCGACCGAAATCCGCTAGAATAAAATCAATTTTTGAAATTAAAATGTTGCCACATTCCGACGATGCTCCAATGAATCAATAGAGTACACTACTGTCATTGATAAGCTTCACCGCCCTCATCTGAACACGGTCCAGAAGCTTCAGAATAGACACTGAAACCCCTGCCCATATATGAGAGTTGTATTCCATTTTCGGCCGGATATAGCTGGTATAAATAGTAAGGAGATCGGATAGAGTGAAGTAAGTTGTCCACCGTTGCAGAAAACCAAGACACTTGAATGCCTCTTTCGACACTTGAATTACGTGCTTATTCCAACGGACATCACACAGTATTGTCATGCCCAGAACATCAAGAGTATCCGATTTCTCAATATCTATACTATCCATAGCTACAGATGACAATGTTGATTCCACAGCCCGTCTGTGGGTTAACGTACAACATTGGGTCTTGCGTGCATTAAAATCAACCTTATTCGCCCGACCCCACTCGGAGATTGTAAAATGGTCCTGATTGAGTGTTTTGTGATTAGTCCAGACAAGAAAGTGACTAACTATTTACTCCGTCTCAGTGGAATAGAATGTCGCAGACTTACTGGCTTAATTGCGGGACACAATGCATGTGCTTGTCATATGACGATATTAGGTGTCTTTTCAGACATCTTATGTGCAGCTTGACTTGAGGATGTAACAGAACACTATGTCTGTCGTTGTCCAGCGTTCTCACGAGATTGACTGAGGATAATGGGTTTCAATATTCTGTAAATGGACATGATCCATAGACTTCCGTTGTCTGATTCTCTCAAGTTCGTGAAAGCAAATGAGAAATTCTGAACATGCAATTTTTCACTCTTTTAATACTTATTCTCACCCTTACTAATTTCCTATTCAGAGTACAGTGCAATGGACTATTTTAAGTTTGAGCTTGATAGTTCTACGAAACTCTCGTCGCGAAAAGGCTTTTGACAAATCTTATCCCTTTAAGTTGTAAACTCTTTTAAATTTATGTTTTTCTAAAACTACATTTTGTTAAACGATGAGCCATGGCAAAATATAATTGAATACGGATATCCTTCACAGGAGGACTCTCTACCTGCGTTTATTGCCAGCATGACTGACTGCTATCGAGGGTTTACCTTTTTCTAAGTTCACAACTTCAACAAAACTTCGTAAATCTTTACAAATGCGTGGATTTGAAGTGCGAATACCAGGAATAAAAACATCCTGAAAAACCCGATTTGGAGATTTCGAAAATTTTTCTTCCATGCTGGAATTCAGAAAAACCAATCCCATTGAAAGGCCTTACTATACACTCTAACTCACTTCTAAACACAGCAAATAATTTTTTTTCATCCTACTCTAATTCGTAATATGTAGCATAAAAACGCGTCAATAGGTCTATTAGATTTTTTTACTCTACTATATATCATTTGTTTAGCTACTTATTAGTCGAAGAAGCGAAACAACTTTAACAACAATCAGAAATGATTACAATAAAAAAAGCAAAAGTATTGACAAAAATATAAATAAATAAACCTAAACACAACAAACTACACTTCTAATTACCTCTTGAAATCCCCTACCCGTGTCTTAATGGACAAAAGCAAAATTAGGAAGAAAAAAAACAGACCAATACAAAAAACCACAACTTTTCAAAATTTATTTTTAGGAATTCTCTAGTCATGTAAGGAAAATCAAAAAAAGAAGAATCATTCTTTCTACTTAAAAGAAACAACGTATGAAAGCAAACCATTCCAATCTATACTACAATATATCATACCGCAACCATTTAGCACTATACCTCCAAAAAAAAAAAGTAAATCATCAAGTGGAATTTAAAGTGGATTAGGAACGACTTTATTAAGCGCTACAGATTAAAAATTAAATAAAAAACTTTAACAAAATATAAATAATTCTTTGAGACCATCTAAAATTCAATTAAAATTCCAAGGTTTAATTTCAAATTCGAAGATTCTACTTGTAGTTCAAAACAAATCCATTTGAAATTCGGCGCATATCAATTGAAAATAAAAAAAAAAATCTTTATGAAATTTGGATCAATTGGAACTTATTAAATGACACTTGAAATTCGAAAATAATCAATTGAAATTCATAAAAAATCAATTAGTTTCCCAGCGTACATTCGGAGTTCGAAGAGACCCGTAAAAGAGTATTTAGACGCTCAAAAAAATGGTCTCTCTTTCTAAGCGCTCATATACGACTTATAGAAGACTATGAAAAATATATGTTATTTTCTAAATATAAAAGATTCGGAACAGTTAAATTTAGCCTCTCACTTGTTCAAACTTACATTGGAACCTTCGAACTTCTATGTCAATTGAAGTTTTCGAATTTCAAATATAATATTCTAATTTCAAATACCCTTTTCATTTGGCCAGATTTCGGTATGTGAAACTATTTTGAATCAGGCCGATAATGTTAGGTTTACCTGATTGGCCTACTTACTCATGTAAGTCCTTAGCTATCGAATGCCATACGTCGGTCACCATGGATTCGGCTAACTTAGGCTTTGACTTTAAATTTGACATCCAGAATCATTTCAGTCGCCTCTGCTACAGCAAAAGTTTAGAGCTGAGAATTACTTCCGAAACTTCCACCTACTGGAGAGAACAAAAGATGTGCTGTTTTTGGAAGATCAAATCTTATACATCCTCGTAAATAGAACCAGAGGTTTTAGCGGGATAAAATTCCAAATCGCTGTTTATCCATTTGTTCACCCCTCAGACAACCCATTTCACGAGTTTCAGCTAAATTCAGGCGTACCGTAAAGTTCTGTTCTTTCTCCTAATCTATTCCTTATTTTTATTAATGACCTTCTTGGTCAGACCTTCAGTCCTATCTACTCTTTTGCAGATGAAAGCAACATTTGCCATTCATTTTCATTCCATCAAAGGCCAATCTGTTCGGAGATCATTCCCTGCAGAACAGTGGGGTCGAGCGAATAAGGTCGATTTTAATGCACGCAACACCCAATGTTGTATGTTAACCTACAGACGGGTTGTGGAGTCATCATAGATTGTTATCTGTAGCCATGGATGTTATAGGTATTTCGGAATCGGATACTCCCGATATTCTGGGCATAAGAACACAGTTTGATGTCCGTTGGAATAAACACGTATTTCAAGTGTCGAAAGAGGCAGTCAAATGTCTTGGTTTTCTGAAATGGTGCAAGACTTACTTCACTCCGATCCGATCTCCTTACTATATTTATACTAGGTATATCCGGCCGAAAATGGAATACAACTCTCACATATGGGCAGGGGCTTCAGAGTCAATTCAGAAGCTTCTGGACCGTGTTCAGATGAGGGCGGTGAAGCTTATCAATGGCAGTAGTATTTTTTCCTGAGTATAAAAGATCTAAGAATTACCTTTCGAATCTTTCAGGCGTACCGCAAAGTTCTTTCTTTCTTCTAATCTATTCCTTATTTTTTTAATGACCTTCTTGGTCAGACTTTCCATCCTATCTACTCTTTTGCAGATGTCAGCAACATTTGTCATTCATTTTCATTTGATCACAGGTCAAGCTCTTTAGTCTTAGGGGGCATGAATGACACACTCAACCAGGACCTTTCCACAATCTTTGAAAGGGGTCGATCGAATAAGGTTGATTTTAATGCATGAAAGACCCAATGTTGTATGTTAACCTACAGACAGGCTGTGTAGTCATCATAGATTGTTATCTGTAGCTATGGATGGTCGAAATGTGGATTGTGTGACTATCATCTATCGATATTATCATCGGATGTGTTCATCTGAGATAAGTGAACTTATTCCCCAGGCCCGAGTGTTTGTTCGGAACACTCGCTTGTCTTGTAGAGCACACACCTGTTTGTTGTTGATTGTCCTGTTGTTTACAGTCGAACAATTCGTATGTGGAATAAACTGCCTTCAGAGGTCTTTCCTGTCACTTATAACTTACAAAAACTTAAATCATTAGATTTATCTTCAAATCTTTTCATAGAAAAGTCTGGTCTTAAGGTATCGAAGACAAGAATTCTTTTTTCTTTACCTAAACCAATACTCAGGGGTTGCCACCTACCGATGCTGTGCATTGTATTGATCTGGAAAATAAGATATGGGAAGGAGGAAGGAGGGAGTAATTTTTGTGGATATTAATCCACAAAAATTGGTGGATATTAATCCAAAAAAATTACTCCCTCCTTCCTCCTTCCCATATTCCCATATTTTCCAGATCAATACAATGCACAGCATCAGTGGGTGGCAACCCCTGAGTATTGGTTTAGGTAAAGAAAAAAGAATACTGGTCTTCGATACCTCATGACCAGACTTTTCTATGAAAAGATTTGAAGATTTTTCTCCTAACAGAAGGCAATTTCGTTGACTCATGGAAGTGGTGACACCGCCTGATTTCAAACCGCGCAAAAACGATAGGACTTTTCGCGGGTTCCACCTGTGATTAACCAAACACCGATGGGACAATAAAATATATTCTTTGCAATTGACTGATAATCACAAAGCAGAAAACAAGACTCCTGCATAGGAGTCGAAAACGGGAAGTGTGTTATCCTTGGATGGGTTTGACGCCCTTTATAATTCCATATCGAGGATCCTGGAGAGCTAACCGAGCAATGAAATTATCGTGGCAATGGATTTCCGGGATCCTTCACTCTAACCCTACGACTCCCGCTAGCTATTACATCGAGCTGTTCGTCGCGCATAATCACCTATCGCAATTATGGAACGAACCAACCCGCAACGGGCGTCTGGTATGAACACAAGAATACTTTCGACCTTTTTCTTACTTCACATCCTGAAAAATATGAAGTAAAAACATTTGAACCCCTTAGTAATTCGGATCAATACACCGTTCCCGTATCTTTCTTGTATTCCGAACTTCGTAACGTTTCAATGACAGCTAAGAATCGTTCAGTTTTTATAGTCGTTGGACAAAGCTCAATGACTTTTTCTGGCTTTTCAACTGGAAACTTTGTTTCCTCGACGACAACGATGACGCCGCGGCAAAAATGGTTAAAAATTTAATAGTGCTTGGAATGAAGTCATTCATTCCATTGAATCGCATTTCGGGTAAGCCATGGGATAACTAGGACTTGCAAGAATACAGGCAAATTCAGGGAGGAAGCGTTGAGAAATTGGCGTTACTACTGATCTGCTAAATTAACAGGGAAGATCTGAGTGCGCAAGAGTACTTAGTCGTGAAAAGCATCTCTACGAACAGCGTCTTCGTGCTAAAGTTGTATCGGATGATCGGGGCAGTAAGAGCTTTTGGTCGTTTGTTAAAAGAGTTAAAAGAGTCAAGTCTAGCTTTTCTATATCGACTATTTTAAAAGACGATCAAGTGTTCACCGAACCGGTTGATAAGGCTTTACCTGTTGGCTGGTCTTTTTCCAAGAAATTCTTTCTTCCCGGAAAGCAATCAACCACTGCCCGAAATCGAGAGGGTATCCCATACTATGCCCAAGATATTTTTCCGTGCTCTTGCAGTTAATAGGATTCTTGCGGATCTTAACGTAAATAAGTCACCGGGACCGGATGGTATACCAGGACTGGTGCTGAACCTTTTTATATTGTCTTTCCGTTCTGTAATCTTTCCATCATATTGGAAAGTTGCCAATGTGCAGCCAATCCCTAAAAAAGGTGCGGCTAGTAACCCTGATAATAACCGCCCAATCGCAATATTCTCAGCGCTCTCGAAAGTAATGGAGATCATGGTAAATTTCCATCTTCTTAGGTATTTGCCGCCAGATACCTAAGAAGATGAAACTTTTAAACGATCGACAGTATGGTTTTTGGAGAACTGGTTCTACTGGGGATCTGTTGGCGTTCCTTTCGGGTGTGTTGGTGGCTCTAGATATTTCCAAGGCAATTGATTGTGTGTGGCACAGTGCGCTAATATCCAAGCTTTATGCCTTTGGTGTAGATAATGACATCTCTCGATTTACTTCGAGTTTCCTCAGAGATCGTTTTATAAGTGTTTTTATAGATAGGTTCTTATCGAATGAGTTTAGCTTCAATCAGGAGTTCCGCAAGGTTCCGTTCTTTCTCCTACCTTTTTCTTATTTTTCTTAACAACCTTCTTACAAGGGAAGTCTCCCTAGTGTCACCCGCGGATCCTTATGAAATTGGTTTTATTTTGTAGAGCAGAAAAAATAAAGGGACACGTATTTGTTTTTAGCGGCCCAAATTCAAATTTAGGGGGTAAAAATGTGGGGGGAAGACAATGCCGTTTTTTTCGTTTATCTCCTATATTATGCAAAGAAACCTAGTCATGTTACATACCAAATGAAAGGTCTTTGGAAAACCTATCCACGTGTGCTAAGAACATGTCCAAACATGTACGACTTTTTAATCATATGTATTGCGTAAAATACCAAAATTTTAGGACATTTTTGTTAATAAGTCGAAAAATATTAACTTATTTGGCCCGTTGTTAGCACCGCGAGATAGGTGTTTTTAAAACCTTTAATCTGATACCACACATGACTATATTAATTTTGTTTAAATAGGCGTAAATCGTAAATAACTGAAAGAGGTTAATTTCCCCCCATACAAATCGACCCCCCTAAAAATGAGTTTGGGCCGCTAAAAAAAAAATACGTGTCGAATTAATTTTCGTTCTTAACAACATATCCAAATTTCATGAAGATCGGAGGGTGACACCAGGGAGACTTCCCTTGTTAGTCAAACTTCAAATCCTATCTACTCTTGCAGATGACAGCAAAATTTGAAATTAATTTTTCTTGATCGTAGGCCAAGCCTTGTTGAGGTAAAGGGAAAAAGGCAGATTATGAATGACATACTTAATCAAGACCTGTTGACAATCTCTTAGTTGGATCTTGCGAAAGGATCAAGTTTAATGCACGCAAGGCTCATTATTCTTTGTTGACCCCACAGGAATGTGAAATCAACAGAGTCATCTATACATATGGATGGTATAAGTATCGAGGAATGTGACACTCTTGATTTTTTGGGCATGAAAATTCAGAGTGACGTCCGTTGAAATAAGAATGTTTTTCAAGTTTTGAAAGAAGCATTCAAGTGTTTCGGGGTTTTAAACTGTTGAAAAAAGTACTTCGCCTCATCAGATCTCCTTACTATTTATACCACCTACATCCGACCGCAGATGGAATACAACTCCCAGGGGCTTCAATGTATATTTTGGAGCTCATGCACCGTGTCCAAAGGAGGGCGTTGATCATTATCAATGACAAAGGGGTATCCAACTATATGTATTGACTCACTGTTATACCGATATTACCATGGAAAATGTTCTGCCCAAGATTTTGTTTGCAGCACTCGGTTGTCTAGTAGATCACATCCGTTTGTCGTCGATTATCTAGATGATCGCACATCACGTTTTAGAGAAAGTTCGTTTATCAGTCGAAATAGTCGTATGTGGAACAAACTTCCCACACAAATCTTTCCAGTTGTTTTTAATGTAAAATAATTTAAGTCAAATGTCCACAAATACTACTCCTCATAACCTATTATCCTGATATGAACACAATGGACAATGCGGAAACACAAAGCTTCCTTAGGAAGTTCACCTTGTCGTAATTCTCCTGGCTTCTTCAGCTCTTAGCATGGGTTTTCACAGGCTTATACGTGGACCGTACTCCCCCAAACTTCTTGAATAGAAAATATTTCGACACGTCCGAAAAAGATAACAAAAAGAAAAACCTTAAAGAAATAGGGCTTCTCAACACTTTCCCTTGGTTAAATTACAATCTGGAAATCAAATTTAAAAAAGGTGTAGTCAAAGAATTCTTTCTGCTATTGTTACCAACTTATAACATGACAATTCTAAATCATCATGTAATGTAGGGTATTGAATTTTAAAAAAATATACCGAACTGAAAAGAGTAAAAAAATTGTATTGTTTTGGCCTTCAAAAAATTTTGGCGGTTATTGAACCAACAACAACATGCTCACAAAATTCAATATACACACATACACACTATAATTCTATAAGAGAACTCTCCACGGCTTAGCCAAAAAGCCCAGACAACAAATACAACAACGACAACACTAAAACAAAATCATAATAATTACAAACATACAAACTAATACAAGCACACGCATTAACATAATGCTTCTTCTTCTTAATCACTCATTTTACAGTACCTAATCCAAAACTATGACCAATGGGTAAATATCTTTTTGGAAGATCTTGGAAAAACAGGGGTAAATATAATTTGGTCTACGATTCAAAATTAAGATTGGAGAGATTGCGTTACTGCATTTATACTATTGACTTATATTTCTTACGAATGATCGCGTATGAGTGACAGGAACAATGTACGATGTTGCGCAATTAGGCCATCCATGTGGTTTCAAGTTCGCGACTAGCCCTGTTTCGAGATGTCCTATCCTAACCTATCTTCGGGTTGCTTGCCAGCGGTATAAAGTCGAAGTGCGAGCTTGAAGTTAGGTTGAGTTTCACTGCCAATGCTTTTCGTCAATACACAAAGATTTTTTGTAACAACTTTTCAGAAGGAACCAGTTCTGTAGGAACCTGGAATAAAGTACTGCATGTAGAACAAAACGTGGATATTTTTTTTTTCTCTTTGTAATGGTCGTCGAACAAGCCCATATATGATCAAAATTATACAACAATACTGCGAGTGTAGGGGCTGCTAAAGAAGCATTTAGGACACAAGGCATCTTTCGACACTTGAAAACATGTTTATTCCAAATCACATTACACAGTTTTTAAACTTATCCAATATCCTTACTATTTATTCCACCTGTAATAGACGGAAGATAGAATACAACTCCCATATATGGGCAGATGCTTCAAAGTCTATTTTGGAACTCCTCGCGTGTTCAAAGGAGGACGTTAAGAACTACAGGGTATTCAACTATATTGACTCATTGGAGCATGTGGTTTGTGCGACTCTGTTGTACCGATATTACCATGGAAAATATTTTGCTGATATAAGTGCTCTTTACCCTAGAACCCGAGTTTTTGTTCGCAGCACTCGGTGGTCTAGTGTATCACATTTATTTGTCGTCGTTGTTTAGATGATTGCACATCGCATTACAGAGAAACGTGTTTATTCCTACGGACATCACACAGAATTTTTGTTCTCTGAACATGAGAGTGTCCTATTGCTCGATTCTAATACCGTACACTGCAGTATATTTCGATGCAAAACCGTACACTTTTTGGTAAGATAATATTTCGAAACGTCCAAAAAAGAAAACAAAACATAATCCTTGATGGGAAAGGGGCCAATCGATTACACTAACAACTGATCACTTTCACTTGGTTGGATTACAGTTACGAGTCTAATTTGAAAAAGTGCAGTCAAGCAATTGTTTTGGCTGTTGTTACCAACTTACAACATTGAGTCTTGCGTGCACTAAACTTGATCCTGTTCGTAAGAACCCACTCAGACATTCTTAACAGGTCCTGATTAAGCGTGCTATTCATAATCTACTTTTGCCCTCAATATCAACAAGGCTTGTCCTACGATCAAAGGAAAATGAATGGCAAATGTTGCTGTCATATGCAAAAGTGAGTAAAGAAATTGAAGTTTTACTTAGAACCTTGAGGTACCCCTGATAGAAGCTGAAACTCATTCGATGAGAACCTATCTATAACAACACTTAGTTTGTCATTCCGTTTGTAACTCATCATCGATTTGGGACCCCATAAAGTATATATATTCATGATGCCCGATCGATTTTAAGACATTCTAGCAATGTCCGTCTGTCTGTCTGTGGAAAATGCTGTCACGGACAAAATATTGCACAGAGACGAATCAATCTTAACATATTTATTGGAAGTTCTCCCGAGAAGTTTGGTATTGCATTTGAGCTATACCGGTTCAGCGGTTCAAAAGTTATGAACGAAAATGTAAGCACACCTCAAAAATTTCAGTACATTCAACATAACCTAAAAATACAAAATGCTTTAATTCGGCTTCTGGTTGACATATGTGAATATAATTGAAGACCAAATTGTATTTTAACAAGTACGAGCATATTTTTAACAAAAAAAGAAAAAAATCGCGGATTTTTTTTACCAAAATTGTTTTTCGCGGAATTATTTTTTTCAAAAAAAAATTTTTTTTTCAAAAGTAATTTCCTTTTAAATAAAGTTTTTTGCAATAATCTTTTTGAAATTGTGGAGGATATCACTACATTCGGCAAGGCCGAATTTAACTTTTTTACTTGTTTTATATTGGGTAGGATTGTTGACTCGATGGAAGACGATTCTGAGTGTAAAATTTAAGAACGAGCACGAAGTTAAGCCGAAATTTGGAAGTTCGGTAACCGAACTTTTTTCAATTTGGCCGAACGTTCGGTTACCGAACATCTAAATTAGTGCTTAAGTTCGTCCTCGCCATTAAGTTTGAAAGTCAGAATAGTCTTCTATCGCCTAAACAAATGTCCATCAGAAAAAGCTGTTAAAAATGCCTGCAAATATTGATTTTTGGCCAATACCGTTTTTTGGCCGAACTGTTTGGTTCGGCCACAATTTTGGCCGAATAGGCCGAATACCGAATAATTGTATAATATTTGTGCTCACGTGCTGCAAAACACACGAAACTTACTTTGAATCACATTAGTAAGCCACAAAAATATTTTACTAAGTGTTTTTGCAACTAAAAACATTTTTACATTAAAAAAAAAAAATTCGGTCGAAAAAAATTTACACTCTAAAAAATATTTTTTTACAAAAATGTCCAAAAAATTTTTTTGCTTAAAATAAAATCATTCTAGACAACATTCTCATGCATTTGAGTATCCCGCCGAGTCGAGTTTTATTTTTTTTTCTTGTTTTTACTACATAAATATTTTTTTTTTTTAATATTCGGCTTCGGTTTGGCCGAATAGTGAAAATTTGGACGAATATTCGGCTTCGGCCAAAAAAGGTGTTTTCGATCGGACACTAGTTATTACCGACACCAAAGGCATTATGCTTAGATATGAGCGCACCGTGCCACACACAATCAAATGGCTTGGACATATCCAGGCAACCACCTTTCTCCCAGCAAAATTGTCGATCGAACGACTCTAAGGCTCTGACACAGATCCCCATTAGCACGAGTTCTGCAAAAACCATACTGTCGATCGTTTAAAAGTACGTTAGTCTCCAGATACCTAACAAGATGGTAAATTACCATTCGCTCCATCACTTTCAAGAGCGCTGATCATATTTCGATTGGGCGGTAATTATCAGGGTTTTTAGCCGCACACTTTTTTGTCATTGGCTGCACATTGGCAACCTTTCAACATAATGGAAAGAATCTCGCCAGTGGACGCGCTAACATCGTAGAAGACT
Source organism: Pegoplata infirma (assembly GCA_963921195.1). NCBI lineage: Eukaryota > Metazoa > Arthropoda > Insecta > Diptera > Anthomyiidae > Pegoplata > Pegoplata infirma. The sequence goes on along the minus strand of OY992540.1, from coordinate 142,386,834 downwards.
GTTACTGCGCCAGTGCTGGTATACTCTCCGACTTTGGTGACTTATTTATGTTGAGATCCGCAAGAACCCTTTTAACTGCACGAGTTTGAAAAAATATTCTGGGCATAGTATGGGATAGCCTCTCGATTTCGGGCAGTGGTTGATTGCTTTCCGGCAAGAAATTATTTCTTTATGAACAATCTCAGTGAACACTTGGTTGTCTTTTAAAAGATTCGGGTTAGAAGAACTCGATTCTTTTAACAAACGACCTAAAGCTCTTACTGTCTCGAGGAGCTGAAAGAACTTTTTCACGAAGTCGCTGTTCGTAAAGAAGCTTTTCACAAATAAGTTCTCTTGCAAACTCAGATCTCGACCCTTTGCGTAACAGATCACTATTAGCATTTTTGATGTTACGCCAATTTCTGAATGCTTCCTTCCTGGATCTAACTGTTAATAACGTTCAATAAAGAAAATATTAAAGCAAATAACTTCATATGAATTTGGTTTTTCCAAATAACAAATATCTGGTGGCTAATCACGTAAAACGAAAATGATTTACGATGTATAAACGACATCAAAATACATATCGTTCTGAGGGGAAATTTTAAAGTTTTTCTTTATTATATCACAGTAAAGCTGATTAACGGGCAGTCGAATTCGACATTTTCTATCATGGTGCTCAGTGCAGCATGAAATGTCTAACTATACTTTATACCACTCTTTGGTACAAGATATAATGAGTTTGTGCTGATGATTGTAACTACCCGAAATATTGCTCACTTTCAAGTATACCGATCTATTCAGAATCACTTTTTGAGTCGATTTAGCTTTAGCTTTTGACCCATGGACGAACGCTATTGAAATTAAAAAAAATCGCTCCATGTTTTGACCTAGCCCTCATACATACCTATGAGGGTTCTTTGAATATGGGTCAAATGACCCTAACAACCATATTTTAATAGGGTTCCTTTCAAAATTTTGCAGGTAAACGTATTTTGTATTTAAAAATCATCATTTCAAATTTAAAAGAAATCGGACCAGCCCTTCTTGTAGTCCCTATCAAAAAAACTTTACCAATTTTCACATAAATCTCTCAAAATTCATGAAATTTTAATTTTTTTTGTTTAAAATTTGTTGAACGTAGACTTTGGTCATCAAATCTGATTTTTATTAAGACCATTTCTGGACTTAGATTAGATTAGACAAGGCCCTATGCACTACTACCAATATGGTCTTTTGTGCAGCATAGCAGTTGCCCTAATGAATATCCAATGTTGCCAATTGGAGCTAATGAATATCCCCCTAGATATCAAATTTCTGGACTTATTGTTAGTCCAAATATAAAAAATTTCTTCTGATATTCAGTTAAATCGGTCTATTGGCAACAAAAACCAGAAGATTCCACTCAAACTTTGTTGGTGTGTTTTTTTTTTATAGAGATATATCTAATCGAATAGATGTTTAAAATTGGGACCCATTTTCCTAGATTTCCTTTAAAGTGCTGACTCTGCCAGTACAATATTTTTGGTACGATTGGCAATTTCTGACTGGGTATCCAATAGGGTGGCTCGTTTTTGGGCTTTTCTCTCTGATCAAATTCTAATACCCGCCAAAAGTGTCGGTCCCCTAAGGGTAACTCACATGCAAAATATCAATCCGATCGGAGTTTATCTTCTGTCTCCACTTTGAGCCTTAAAATTGGGGTTTTCGCAAAAAAGGACGTTAAAAAAAAAAAAAAAAAAATAAGTTTTTTTATTAAAATAATTAAAAAAATATTTTTGTATAACATTTGATCGTAAATACTTAAATATGAAATTTAAAGATTTTACGGTATCATTAACCCGTTCAAACTTGATACCAAAAAAATGACATGATTTTTTGGGCGTTCTCAAAACACCTTTTTTCAAAATTTGAAAATTTTATTAAAAAAAAATTTTAAATATACCATTTTTTCTTTCTAAATTCATTAAGAACACCTTAGAGAAGAAAAATGTGAAATATGGCGGATATCCGTCGAGCCACTTTTCGGGAATCGCGGGGGGGAAGTTAGCGGATTTCAAGGAAATGTTGGTTTTATCAATAATTTCGATTAATAAAATCTTATAAATTTCACTTTTGTGCAAATTAACGGTTTTTTGGTGTCGTGGCATACTATTATATAACTTTAAGTCTGTCATGAAATCTTACTGATCTAGGACGTCTTTAACCCACATTGGCTGGGGGTCAAAAATGACCCCCGAATAAAATTTGAAGTTTAGAGCTTAAATTTTGTGCTATAAACAAGTATAAAACGTCTTTTGTGTTTTTTACCCCAACTATTATTTCGTATTAATATATTATCTTTAAAAAAATCGTTAACCCTTCTTGGTCGTTAACCCTTCTTGAATATCAAAATATTCAAGCACTATTCTTAAAAGTTTTTGCCGGGGTCATTTTTGACCCCTGGCCAATGTGGGTTAAAGATATCTTAAATATGAGAGATTTAAGGGCTGATTTAAAGTTATCTAATAGATTGCCACAAATTAATTTTATATGAAAAAATATATACTTTTTATTGAATGGGTCATTTTTGACCCCCTACCAAGAAGGGTTAAAGATTTTTTAAAGATAATATATTAATACGAAATAATAGTTGGGGTAAAAAACATAAAAGCCGTTTTATAATTGTTTATAGCACAAAATTTAAGCTCTAAACTTCAAATTTTCCGCGGGGGTCATTTTTGACCCCCAACCAATGTGGGTTTTAGACGTCCTAGATCTGTAAGATTTCATGACAGACTTAAAGTTATCTAATAGAATGCCAAGACACCAAAAAACCGTTATTTTGCACAAAAATGAAATTTATAAGATTTTATTAATCGAAATTATTGATAAAACCAACATTTCCTTGAAATCCGCTAACTTCCCCCCGCGATTCCCGAAAAGTGGCTCAACGGATATACGACATATTTCACATTTTTCTTCTCCAAGGGGTTCTCAATGAATTCAGAAAGAAAAAATGGTATATATAAAATTTTTTTTTAATAAAATTTTCAAATTTTGAAAAAAGGTGTTTTGAGAACGCCCCCAAAATCATGCCATTTTTTTGGTATCAAGTTTGAACGGGTTAATGATACCGTAAAATCTTTAAATTTCATATTTAAGTATTTACGATCAAATGTTATAAAAAAATATTTTTTTAATTATTTTAATAAAAAAACTTAAATCTTTTTTTTTTTTTTTTAAAAGTCCTTTTTTGCGAAAACCCCAATTTTGAGGCTCAAAGTGGAGACAAAAGATAAACTCCGATCGGATTGATATTTTGCATGTGAGTTATTCTTAGGGGACCGACACTTTTGGCGGGTTTTAGAATTTTATCAGAGAGAAAATCCCAAAAACGAACCACCCTAGTATCCAACATATCAATCCTGTGTTGAAATCTCAAACATTCCTAATATTTTGTCAAGTACTGTTTATACAAACATAACAAATATTCTTAGCAAAGTAAAAAAACGCTTATTTTACAAATGAATGTCTAAACTCACTAAATTGTATAAATCGTCTGTCTTTCTGTCTGTTCGACATTCCCACCGCATTAAGAACAACCAACCGTCAGACATTTAGTTGGATTGGCGTATGTAGTACAACATTTAAAATTTCTTATTTTGGTTTTAAGTTTATTTTTTTTTTTTATAATTCTTTATTAGCGAATGTTTTTCAAAAGAATTATACGCAGAAATTTTATATGTATTTTTAATTTTTAAAGAACAAGCATAAATTCTATACCACGTAGAGAGTCACTCAGTCAGCCAGTTTATATATGTGTGAAACGATATACACGCGCCGATTTTTTCTTTAATATTAATTTTTTTTTTTTAATTCAAAATTCTGAAAGAACAACATTTTTATTTTCTTGTATTTTTTACATACCACTTTTTTTTTTTTTAGTTTATAGTGTAGAATGAATGGAAGATTGAAATACCTTTCTAAAATATCCAAATAATATACGTTATTTTTCAAAATTATGTATGCATGTCGAAAAATTTTTTAACAAATAACTATAAAAAAATCAAAAACAACAGCCAAAACATTTGGAATTTAGAAAGAATTTTTTTATTGTTTTTAAATAAATGAATACAACTAATTCTTTTAATGATTATGAATATAATAAAACGCAATAAGTTTAAGGTTTATTGACGTTTTTTTTTTTAAGGCGAAATTTACTTAAAACTAGATATGTATGCAAATCTTGTACAGAACAACAAGTCTAAGATTCTGGAAAAAACTAGGAATTTGGGACATTTACTTTTAAGAAACATGTTTCAAAAATGGAGTATTTGTTAACATGAAAAATGAATCTGAGACTTGTTTTAGAAAAAAATTTTTAAAGATTTTCTCTGTACACCCAAAAAAAAACGTGGGTATTCAATACTAAAAATTTTACTAATGAACTAATTTTTTAGTCCAAAATGATCTAGTGCAGGCGTTGGTAATCAATACTAAAATTTTTTACTAATATTATTCAAAACCAGTAAAAATTACTAATTTTAGTACTTTGAAGATACTAAAAAACTACCGTACTACTGGTAATTAGTAACTTATTAGTAGATTTTGGTACCAAATCACTAACTAATATTTTTACTGCAGAATTATTTTGAGTGTAGAAAATATGTTTCAAAATTTCAAAATTTTTTGTTTGGAAATATTTCTCTATCAAAATTTTTCTTTGTGGAAAACAGGCTCAGAATCTGAGTTGTTTTCTATACAAAAAATAATAAAAAAAATTCAGATTCCATAAAAATGTCTTTTCTGAAACTCTTAGTAAAAGTTTTCAATAAGAATATTAATAATGCAAAAATCACGTTTTTCGCATTTTCAACCGCTAATAATAAAAATTCGGCGTACGGACATAGCGCCCAAGGTCTTATCGCCCAAAACCGTAAATGTCATATCGCCCAAGCTGCGACATATAGCCCAAAATGATAGGTCTAAAAATGTTATTTCTCGCAAAACAAAATTGTCAAAAAATCCAAAATATTTTTTTTGGGCGAAATGTCGAAATTACGACTTCTATGATTTGTTTTTTTGTAATAAAGGTTTTCTGCCTAGCCGGCCTTCGGCCGGGCTTAAGGATTACATACTCCATGCATTAAACCCACCCTCTCTGCAAACCAAAGCTATTTTGGTTATCAGGCCTTTTTGATGCATAACAAATTTGAGAGTGTAAAGGCCTGCTACCTAGAAAACTTTACTTTGCGGAGAGGGTGGGTTTAATGCATGGATTTTGTAATCCCTAAGCCCGGCCGAAGGTCGGCTACGCATAAAAACTTTAAAATATTGGGCGTACGGACATAGCGCCCAAGGTCTTATCGCCCAAAACCGTAAATGTCATATCGCCCAAGCTGCGACATATAGCCCAAAATGATAGGTCTCAAAATGTTATTTCTCCCAAAACAAAATTGTCAAAAAATCCAAAATATTTTTTTTGGGCGAAATGTCGAAATTACGACTTCTATGATTTGTTTTTTTGTAATAAAGATTTTCTGCCTAGCCGGCCTTCGGCCGGGCTTAAGGATTACATACTCCATGCATTAAACCCACCCTATCTGCAAACCAAAGCTATTTTGGTTATCAGGCCTTTTTGATGCATAACAAATTTGAGAGTGTAAAGGCCTGCTACCTAGAAAACTTTACTTTGCGGAGAGGGTGGGTTTAATGCATGGATTTTGTAATCCCTAAGCCCGGCCGAAGGTCGGCTACGCATAAAAACTTTAAAATATTGTGTTAAAAAAAAAAACAATATTGGTGAGTTTTATGATTATTTTTTTATTTTTTTGGGTGCTATGACATTTTATAAATTCAACATTTTGATATTTGGGTAATATGACATTTTTGACAATTTATATTAATTTAAAGAAAATTGTTAAAATACCCAAAAATAATGGCCATATCGTCCAAAAAATTTTGCAACAACAACTAACAGACATTTTTTTTGGGTGGAATGACTTTTTTAAATTGGGCGACATGCACTTGGGCGCTATGTCCGTACGCCAAATATTGTGTTAAAAAAACAATATTGGTGAGTTTTATGATTATTTTTTTGGGTTCTATGACATTTTATAAATTCAACATTTTGATATTTGGGTAATATGACATTTTTGACAATTTATATTAATTTAAAGAAAATTGTTTAAATACCCAAAAATAATGGCCATATCGTCCAAAAAATTTTGCAACAATAACTAACACACATTTTTTTTTGGGTGGATTGACTTTTTTAAATTGGGCGATATGCACTTGGGCGCTATGTCCGTACGCCAAAAATTCTAGATGTAATGGAAAAATTTGGAGTACAAATTTGGAATCAGCGAGTCAAAATCTTAAGAATTTTCTATCAAACTGTAAGCCGGAGCTAAAAATTTTCGCTATGTTGAGCGGTGTTATCGAATCACTCACGCACATTTTTTTACTATTAACTCATGCTCGCTCACTATTCACGTGAGTAAAAAATTTGCTCACGTGTGAGCCACGCAAGCCAAATCACGCATTAATTTTTTTTTTTAATAAAAAAAAATTGTTAAAAAATATTTTTTTTTGCAAGAAATAAAAAAATTCCTGCGAAGGAAAAAAGTTAATGAAAATAAAAATTTTTGATGCAAAAAAAAATTATGAAAAAACAAAATTTATGAATACAAAAATTTATGAGAAAGCACATTGATGAAAACAAAAAATTTGATAAAAAAAAATTATAAAAAAAAAAAATTAATAAAAAAAAATTGATGAAAAAAAAATTATTAAATTTTTTTTTTTTTGTAACATAGTTACGTTTTATTCAGCAGCTACTGAAAAACGTTTTTATTCACCAACAGGTGAACTATAAATCGGAGTTACAAACCTTTTGGTTTTAAGAAAATGAAAACAGTAATTCTTTTTTTTTTTTTAGTCTGTAGCTTACACTCTAAACAAATGAGTCCAGTTTCCTACTATAAATTGGGTAAATTTCAACAAATTCAAATAATATACTACTATAAATGTGTAAATTTCCAATACTTTTTTGGTACAACTACACATTTTGTGTAAATTTACCCAATTTATAGTAGGAAACTGAAATCATTTTAATTAGAGTGTATATTGTGGGGTATTCAATTAATCTGGTTTCTGGTTAAATCGGTTAATAGACCAAATAGCTAATCGGGGTTGAGATTTAATCGAATTATTCGACTAACCGAAAAAAATTAATTTAAACGAAACAAGTGAGAGTGTTAAATTCGGCTGTGCCGAATCTATTATACCCTCCAACACGTAAAAAAAAAAAAAAATAGGGGCGTCTTTTTTTTTTTTTTTGGGGGGGGGGGGGGGTTATGTCGGTGGGAGACAACCTTCCTGGATCCAACATCAAGACTTTGAACTTCTTTTGACATAAAATGTTTCGTTTGCTAAGCAAAAGTACAAAAAACCTATAAAAAATTGCTTTTTTTTAGAGGTTTGTTTAGTTCTTAAGAGGGGAACTTTTTTCCCCCTGATCCGATTTTGCCCATGTTCGAACTTAACCAGCCCAATACCATAAGACATATTCGTGCCAAATTTCAGGAGCCTAGCTCTTTTACTTTGGACTGTATCGTGTCTTCCACAGACGGACGGACGGACGGACGGACGGACAGACGGACATCGCCAGAATGTCTTAGAATGGATCACTGATCAATAATATATATATTTTATGGGGTCCTAGACCGATATTTCGATGCGTTACACACGGAATGACAAAGTGAGTATACCCCCATACTGTGGTTGGAGGGTATAAAAATCAACCACAAATTTTATAACAAACGCAATTTTTTAGGCTACCGAACACAGCAAAAATCTGTTGTTTTTGCACTATGTTAAATCAAAAACCTATTTATCTCAAAAACCCGATGTGATAGGTCAAATCTAAGGCCGGATTCGGATTCATTAAAATAACTTGTGTGGTGACAATGTACAAATAAATTTGGCCATTTTTGAATCGAAAAATCTTATTATGACCTCGATAAAACATTTGTTTGACGACTTTTTCACACATTGCTACTGTCACACTCTAAAAAATGCATGTAACTTTACTATTATTAAATTAGTAAATTTTCATGTATATTTACAGAAAAGGCGCAAACTTAAGCATATAGTGTTAAAAAAAATAGTAACACATTTATTTCGATAGAATTACACACAAAAACTAGTACATTGTGTGTTGTGAAACATGTTTATAAGATAAAAAAACACTTTCCCTTTAAATATACAGTTTTTCTATGTAAAATTTGTTTCAGACACAAAATATGTAATCGTACATAATTTAACATAGTATTGTGGAAATTGTCAAAACTTTATTTATAAAAAAACATTTTGGAAAATTGTTAAATAAAAAATCAAAAACGAACAAAACAGCTTGCAACTGAGGATTTTTATATCATCATTTCTGCTTCTATTGGTAAGTAAATGCAGCTTTTTTTGAGAGTTTTGCACATGATGGAATTGTGGTTTCTATGAAGACCCGTTTTCACGTGTGCGGACCCTATTTTTCTCAAATTTGTAATCTAAAATTCGCATTTTAAATTTTTATTTAATTTTTTAAGGTCCTTTTGGTCTGGAAAGAAATACATATGAATATATAAGAACGAAACGTATCCAAAATTAAAATCAAAATATGGAGCAAAATTTAGATCAATATTTGGGTACAAATCTGGAGCCAATAGGCAAACCATTTTAAAGAGGGCACATTTTCCTTAAAGAGTTTTAATCGATCCATTGCAGTTTCTCAGAGGGCTTTTCTAGTACTTGGCGGTAGTATTATACGGCAGAAAGTTCAACAAGTGATAGTGCTAAATACGGCTGTGCGGAATCTTTGAAAAAATCAAAGGAAAGGAAAATACAACTGACATGGGTGTTTGGGGTAGGGGGGAGAACGGCGGGACATTGGGACATCAAAAAATTGTTATCCCCTTGAACCAAGTGCAGGCCAAGGTACATCATATGAATAGAAAAATTCTCAGATTCGGAGACATTTTTTCTATAGAAAAATTCTCAGATTCGGAGACATTTTTTCTATAGAAAAATTCTCAGATTCGGAGACATTTTTCTAAAGAAAAAATGTCTCAGACTTTGAGAATTTTTCTAAAGAAAAAATGTCTCAGAATTTTTCTATAGAAAAAATGTCTCAGAATCTGAGAATTTTTCTATAGAAAAAATGTCTCAGAATCTGAGAATTTTTCTATAGAAAAAATGTCTCAGAATCTGAGACTTTTTCTATAGAAAAAATGTCTCAGATTCTATAGGAAAAATGTCTCAGAATCTGAAAATTTTTCTATAGAAAAAATGTCACAGAATCTGAGAATTTTTCGATAGAAAAAATGTCTCAGAATCTGAGAATTTTTCTATAGAAAAAATGTCACAGAATCTGTTTTCTATAGAAAAAATGTCTCAGAATCTAAGACTTTTTCGATAGAAAAAATGTCTCAGATTCTATAGAAAAAATGTTTCAGAATCTGAGAATTTTTCTATAGAAAAAATGTCACAGAATCTGTTTTCTATAGATATAATGTCTCAGAATCTGAGAATTTTTCTATGGAAAAAATATCCCAGTATCTGAAAATTTTTCTATAAAAAAAATGTCTCAGAATCTGAGAATTTTTCTATAGAAAGAAATGTTTTTGGTTACATTTTTAATTATTTTTTTCATTTGTTTAGCTTTTTTTATTTAATTTTAACACGTTTCTTTAAGCCTTCATTAGCCTTTTTTATTTTAAATAAAATATATAAAAATGCATTTATTGTTTTTTAAAATTTGAATTTGGAAAAGTTAGGGTGGTTTTATAAAAAGCAATTTCAATGTATATGTACATAATTTTCATGTATTTCCAGGCATTTCTACTTTAAGTTTACTAAATAAACATGTTTATTTAGACACAAAACGTGTAAATTTTCCTGAAACATTTTTGTTGCGAAGCAATTTGTAGACACATGAATATGTACGTTTACATACTTTGTGTCTATCACTTTAAGCACAACAAGTATTTTTACACGGTTTATAGTAGGAGACAAGTTACCTACTATAAACAGGGTAAATTTACATGAAAATTAATTAGAGTGCATACTACAATATCGTAAGCCAAAAAAGTTTGATACTTTTTGTTGAGGCCTAAACGGTTTTCAAAAGAACCTTGATTTAAAATAAAACCGAAGAATTAATACCTGGTAAAATGCCTTGAATCTTGTTCTACCAATATTTAACAATTTTCCTTGTTTTTTAACAAAAATCTTGTACTTTGCTCAAACGAGAACTACAGTTTTATTGGTAATTTTACAAGTTTATTTTCGTAATTGTATTCTACCATTTTGAAGGGTTATTTTACAAAAAAAAACTGTAATTTTACAACAAAGTTTTTATTACGAGGATTCTTGTTGATTTATATTTTTTAACAAAAAAAAATTTTTTTTTTGTAAATTTTTTTATTTGTTTTTTTTTTTTGAATTTTAAGTCCCGGACAATTTTTTTTTATTGAAAAATAGTTATTTTACAAAAAAAAACAGTTATTTTACAAAAATTATTAATTTACGAGGATTTATGTTGTTTGGCGCCATGAAATAGCTCCCAATGAAATAAGTCCCAATGAAATAACTCCCAATGAAGTAAATCCCAAATAAAATGAAATTTCTCCTAAACCAAAAAAATGAAAAAAGTCCCAAGAAAAATGAAATAAGTCCCTAACAAAAAATGAAAGAAGTCCCAACGAAATAACTCCCATAAGAAATGAAATAAATCCCAAAATTTTTTTGAATATTAAATTTTTAACTGTTTAAATCCTAAAAACACTTTAATTGTATCTCTTTAAAAAACAAATCTCTGAAGTGCCTACAATCCCTTCTCAACTTTTTTGGGATGCAGCTTACTGACACATTGATTAAATTTCTTTTAATGTTTGAATCATATCAGTATAATATTTCATGCAATAGCTAACTTATCGCAGGTCCCTCTGGCGGCAGCGAGAAGAACAGAAAATAAACTCCATAAAAATATGACCTCAAATTAAAAAAATATATAAATCATCTTGGTTAACAATCCACGCATAAAACTTGAAAGCAGATTCCTGGAAGCCTTTTAGAGCTTCCAGGATTCTGTAAAATAAATGTGGGAACAAAACGGTTATTTGTTTGAAAAGATTTGAATGCGTATGGGTGTGAAGAAAGCACCGCAGGCGAAAAATTGTTAAAAGAGATTTTAACCAAAAATTAAAAAAAATCGCGCGATTTTTTTTTTAATTTTTTGTTAAAGTCTCTTTTAAAAATTTTTCCCCTGCGGTGCTTTCTTCACACCCATACGCATTCAAATCTTTTCAAACATATAATCATGTTCCAGCAACATATGTACATATATTTCAAAATAAAGAAAAGAGTGAGTGGGTTGTAAAAGATCGAAAGTGCATTTGGCCCACACTTTAAATAATCTAATGTGCCCGCCAAACCAACAGGATCCTAAAACTTCTTATTACACAGTTTGTCATACAATACCTCGTAATTTTCATAAATTAAAACCATTGTTACACAGAAAAAATTTAAAACGAATTTCAATCAACAAAAACGCGGATCCAATCAATTTTTTGATTGAAATTCCTCCAATTAAAAAAATTGTTATACCAATCATCAAATTGTAGGTGATTGATTGAAAATTTTTTCAATCAAACATTTTTCCAATTTTGATCAAAAATTTGATAAATTTTTTATTTAAAGTCAATCAAAATAATGATTGATTTAACAAATGAATTGTAAGCTTATGACAAAATTATCAAAAAAAACATCGTTTTTGCTTTCCTATATGTTGCCAACAATAAAAAAGTAAAGCCCGATTATTTTGTATAATTTTGAATTAATCTATTCAAATAAATTAAAGCGAAAAAAAAATCTGGTATGTTGAAAATTTGTAACAAAAAATAACAAAAATTTTAATCAAAACATTGATTGACTCATTTAAATTTTGTTGATCAATAGATTTAATTGAAAATGTTTAGCCAATAATTTTTTGTGTGATAGAAGAACTCGAATTTTTTCACAATTACTCGCAGCACGCATTTCGCCTTAAAGCAAGCGTATTTTTTTGTTTGGATTTTGATTGACATTGATGTACTTCTGAGTGAATGGTTTTCTAAATTTATTTACAAGATAATTCAAAAAGCATTGAAAAAGGGTTTATTCTAGTTCGAGGTCATTTACTTTCCCCGTAATAAATTAACTTTTTCTGAAAATAACTAAGGAAAATATCTAATTTTTATTATTTTTAATAAAATTAAAGAAACTTGAAAATTCAATAAGTTAAATTTTTATTTTCATAAACTGTTGGGAGTTATTTCATTAAAATAGTTTGGGAGTTATTGCATAATGAAATAACTCCCAATCTTAAAAATGAAATAACTTCCAAAAAAAATGAAATAGTTCCCGCAGATTTGGGAGTTATTTCATTATGAAATAACTCCCAAATCGTATGGGAATTTTTGGGACTTATTGCATTATTTTTCTTGGGACTTATTTCATTGGGAGTTATTTCATGGCGCCATGTTGTTTAACAAAAATTTTTTTTTTTGTAAATTTACCATTTTTTTTATACATATTTACCATTTTTTCTTGTAAGTTTACCATTTTTTTGTTTTATTTTTCCGGTTTTAAAACAATATTTTTACCAATAAAATTGAAAATTAATTTTAATTGTCGCAAAGTTCAAAAGTTTTCTTATAAGGGTTCAAGTTGAAAAAATACAGAAGAAAAATTTAATTTCTAAAAATTATAGACATTTCTGGTATTTCCTATACCGGTTTCAAACACCCCAGTTAGTGTCATCATCAGTAGGATCTTAAATGTCGGTTTGTCTTGTTAATAAAAACTGTTTTTTATATATGTGAATATTTATAGTTTCTACAGAATAAATTTTGACAGTTTCCAACACTACAATTCTATTTCTAGCAATCTCAACCTCACTTAATACTTTCTTTCAACTTTTTTGTCTCTTACATTATTTCGCAAGGGTTACCAACATGATCTGGAATTGCAGACACAAATGAAGGAATTTGCATTTTCTGTTTCGGAGACGTGCCTAATGGCGACATATTTTGTCAGTAATTTTATTTGATTTTTTCTGTAAGTACAGATCGAGCACGGGCTCTAATTATATTTTCAAATTTGAAACTGTAAAGTTTTGTTTCGTAGAAACTGTAAATATGTAAACTAGGGTGGGGCGATTTGAACATCTTAATGGGCGCTTCGCGTTTCTGATTCTTGGGATTGTACTGAGCAAAAAAGTCAACTAGACCATATGTCTACGGTGAAAATCGAGCCTCCCGATTTTGACTTGAAGTTTTTTCTCAGACTTTATTTTTTTTGGAAAATTTGCAAATTTTCTTGGGCTCATATTTCGTAAACTATTTGAAATTTTGACTTATTTTCAAAAGTAAAGTTGTAGCTATTGTCTCGGGCTACAATTTTTACTGAACATATTACTTAGAAAAAACTTCGTTTTCATGGTCAAAAAGTCGAAAATGTAGAAAATTCACCACTTTTTGTAATTTGTTTTTGATATTTCGGCCTATAACAGCCAAACCATTGAGTTTTCGATCCAATACTAAGACAAAAATTGTAGCCAAGACAATAGTTAAGAACTCTATAGTATATCTCAAAAGCATTAGAACGCTCCTTCAGGCAGTTTTGGCCTTGTGAAAGTGCAAATTTTTCGTGAAAATATTGATAAATTACCATTTTCAGTTGTTCATAGCGCAAAATCATAAAAATGTTCTATTTATTATTTTTCCACTTTTTTTATCCAAAAATATAATGTTTTTTTTTTTGTTTTGTTCAATATTTATTTTGAAAATTCATTTAAATTACAAAGTAATTGTATTGGTAGAGACAAGGTATGAATCAAGAAGAATTCCAATTTAGTGTATTTTTTATTCAAAGATTGCCTTCCAAATCTTTTCGAGATTCCATACGAGGCGCTTTCTTTCGGCCTTCAGATACAGATGCCATTATACCTTCACGGTTTTTGTCGATTGAGCGCTTAGCAACACTAGCTAGTAGCTGGACATGACGCACAGTCAGTGTTGCCAATTTAGCCATTTTCCGGCTAAATTTAGCTCCTTTTGAACTCGTTTAGCCGGAGAAAAAGGCATTTAGCTCTTAGCCGTTTTTTTAGCCGTTTTCGAAGCTATTTTAGCAGTTTTTTAGCCATTTTTGAGTTTTCGGTTAAAAAATAATTTTTAGTGTGTTTTTTATACTAAAATAGAGAATTTATTGGTTTTTAAGTTTGTACAGATCGATCACAGACTCTAATAATATTTGTTATAAAGGTTTAAGTTTAAAAATGTAGGAGAAAATTAAATTTCTAAAAGTTATAGACATTTCTGAAATTGTCATTCCGGTTTCAATCATTTTAGTTATGTGTTATCATCAGAAGGATTGTAAATGTTGGTTTATTTTGGTAGTAGGTAATTGTTTTTCATATATTTGAATTTTTATTAACACTAGTCTGGAATAAAATCACGTATATTTTTGTCATATTCATACCATAAACATTATACTAAATTTTAGACGATCAAGTGATGCCCGTTTCTCTGTCTTTTAAAATACGCTAACGTTCAAAACTCAACTTTAAGGCTGATTGCTGAATCTTGGCATATATATTTTTGAAATTCTTCTGATCAGGTTTCAGCAAAAACGGTCCCACGGGTAAAAAGTGTCACCTCGAATTCACGTGTTGAAATAGCTTTTTTAAGCCAAAATAACTTAAAAAGATTTTTTAATTAAATACATTTTTTGCAGTCAAAATTTTTATATAGATTTTTATAAAAAAAATTTAACATAAAATATTTAAATCGTTAAAAAAGTGATTTGAACTCTCTTCATTTTATCTAAAATATGTCAAAACAGTAAAAAAATCTCCTTATTTTAATATATGGGTAATTCCAAAAATTTTCGTCACACTGTTCGGAAACATGCCTTTGGACGCCACTGAGAATTTGGCTCATAGATATCCACGTTTATATGAGATATGTTGCATTTTTGGATTTTCAAAATTTGCTGTAGTTTTCAAATTATCGCGGGTCAAAGTTCGACTTTTTTAGCAAAAGTAAGAAAAATACATGACGTTTAACGTGCTCTAACTTTTTAACTAGTAATCCGATTATCACAAGTAATGGCTCATATGAAAGCTTAATTCTTCTTCTTTTAGGAAATATTTTCAAAAGCATACGGTTTTTTTCAGAAGTGTTGCAAAAATTCAAAAACACTTTTTGTTTGCGAATATTTAAAAAAACACATCTTCGATTTTTTTAAAAAAAAGTTTGGTGATAAACAATACTGTTTTGTACAACATATCCAAAATTCTGAGTGGGATCCCAATGGGATCAAAGAATATTCTGGTTTTAGTACGAAGTTCTTAAATTTTACCTTAGAAAATTAAAAATTTATGTTTCTTCAATATTAAAATTTAAATTTTCAAAGAAAATTATACTATTAAAATTTTGAAAAACATTCAAAACATTAGAAATTTTAATTTTCTAAGGGAAAAATATGAGAACCTCGTACTTAAAACAGAATAGTTTTTGATCCCATGGAGATCCCACTCTGAATTTTGAATATGATATACAAAACATTGTTATTTTTCACCAGAATTTAAAAAAAAAAAAATCGAAGATGTGTTTTTTTAAATATTCGAAAAGAAAAAATGTTTTTGAATTTTTGCATCATTTCTATAAAAAAAACTGTGTTATTTTAAAAATATTTTCTAAAAGAAGAACCCCAGCTTTCACATGAGCCTAAATTTGTGAAAATCGGGTCATTGGTTAAGAAGTTACAGCTCTTTAAACGTGATGTATTTTTCTTACTTTTGCTTAAAAAGTCAATCTTTGACCCGCCATAATTCGTTAAATACACCAAATGTAAAAAAACGATATATGGTACATATATCATATTTATGAGGGCTATCTATGTGTCAAGGCTCAAATTAATCTGAGACACCATTTCCAAAAATGACTAAAATTTGAGCTAAATTTTCTGGAATGGCCCATATGTATCAAAATCGGTACAAAATATGAATTTACCTTAGTTTTTCTTAAAAAGTAAAATATATATTTTAGCCGTTTTTTAGCCATTTTTTAGCCGTTTTTCAGCCATTTTTTCAAAAGGATTTAGCCGTTTTTGATTACAAAGTTCTGGCAACACTGCGCACAGTGGGGAAAAATTGACTTTTTTGTCCGATTTTGCCTACAGGTTGCAATTCTTAACCGATTTTAGTTTTTCTTTTTTTGAAATTTAGATAATAAAATTCCTCATCGGTCTGTCATGGTGGATTTCTAAAAATCGTTTTTGTTTTATTTGAATATTTTTTTAAAGTTCAGAAAATATTAATTTTTTCAGAATTTTTGTTCTAAAAAATGTAATAGGCAGGGGACGAATAAGCTGTATGGACAAAATTAAAGGTATTTGAACCCCTTATAAATGACATTAATACCATTTGCTAATTTATTATTATTTTGGTTTTTATAAACATCTGAAAACTTAAAAAGGTTCACTTTTAAGTACCTATATCATTTTAAATAATGTACCAATTTCAATGATTTTTTTTTAAATTAAAGCTTATCATTTTCTTAACCATTGTTGGTATATACAGTATTTTTGCAAAATTGTTTAACTCTTTTTTCCGAATTTACAATGTAACAACTTTTTTTTTTTTAAAACAGACTAAAAAATAATTTTGAAATTCCAAAAATCATAAGGTAAAATTTGAGCAAAAAAATAATTTGTGTACCAATTATGACTAAGCAAAACATAAGCTTTAATCTAAAAAAGATTTCATTGAAATTGGTACATTATTTTTAAAGATATAGGCTTTTAAAAGTGAAAATTCTTGAACTTTTGTCTGGTTATAAAAACCAAAATAATAATATATTTTTAAATACTAATCACGTCGTTGATAAGGGGTTCAAATACCTTTAATTTAGTCCATAAAGCATATTCGTCCCATGCCTAGTAAGTTTTTTATTCCAAAAAAACTGAAAAAATTAAAAGTTTCTAAACTTTAGGAAAATATAAAAAAAAACCGAAATTTTTTTTCAAAAATCCACCATAACAGATCGATGCGGAATTTTATTAGCTAAAATACAAAAAAAGAAAAATCAAAATCGGTTAAGAATTGCGACCTGTAGGCAAAATTGAACAAAAAAAGTCAATTTTTCCCCACTGTGTGACGCTCCGTACCTTGAATATGACAAGGTATTAGTGGGTCTGAAAATGGTGGATCTTCATCATCTACACATTCGAGGTATTGTTGTAAATACTCATACGGAATTTTCCTGGTAAATGGCGGTTCAAATAACAATGCTTTGTCCTCTAAATCGATCATGTGAACGAAATGCGTACAATCAAAATTGATGTTTGGTTTTACATATTCGCGAAGCTCAGTTAAATCGAATACGTTGTCGCGAATATACAATATTTTTTTGAGTGCCAATGTACGAATTTCTTTACAATCATCGTATAACATTCTCAACAAAACATTTTCACTGTGTGCGAAATAGGAATTATTCTGTATTACGGTATTTATGATGTTACGTAAGTTGTCTGGTAAATATTGCGTCCACTGGATGAATTTTCCAAGCAGAGCACTACCGTATACAGCCGAATTGTAGTATTTGACATTGAAATACATGGGAACATACACTTTCATGATGTACCTTGCCAAAATTTGTAAATTTTGTGATGGATTTTCTGTCGCAATATACACACGGAACAATCTACTAGCTTTTGTTATCCATCTCGAATGTCCAGGTTTGATGTTTGCAAGATTAATTGAGCAACTACCATTTGAAACGGCTTGGGCAATTTGGTATATATATTTAACGTCCGTGGAAAGTTGATTTTCAGCATCTGTACTCATTGGAGGAATGTTTTCAAGTGGAATAAGTTGAATTTTGCGCTATGAACATCTGAAAATGGTAATTTATCAATATTTTCACAAAAAATTTGCACTTTCACAAGGCCAAAACTGTCTGAAGGAGCGTTCTAATGCTTTTGTGATGTACTAGAGAGTTCTTAACTATTGTCTTGGCTACAATTTTTGTCTTAGTATTGGATCGAAAATCTCAATGGTTTGGCTGTTATATGCCGAAATATCCAAAAAAAATTACAAAAAGTGGTGAATTTTCTACATTTTCGACTTTTTGACCATGAAAACGAAGTTTTCTAAGTAATATGTTCAGTAAAAATTGTAGCCCGAGACAATAGCTACAACTTTACTTTTGAAAATAAGTCAAAATTTCAAATAGTTTACGAAATATGAGCCCAAGAAAATTTGCAAATTTTCCAAAAAAAATAAAGTCTGAGAAAAAACTTCAAGTCAAAATCGGGAGGCTCGATTTTCACCGTAGTCATATGGTCTAGTTGACTTTTTTGCTCAGTACAATCCCAAGAATCAGAAACGCGAAGCGCCCATTAAGATTTTTTTCCTTCCTTACTAATCGCCCCACCCTAATGTAAACACAGCACTAATAGAACAAGAAACGACTATTTGTCAATGTGGTGGTTGTATCGTCTAAGCTGCCAGTCAACCTGTGTTTTTAACTGTATGAATATGACAAAAGCATATTAGGTTCGGTTCTCGAATGGGGTACATGTTTATAAAAAATGCACATAGTACATAAAAACATTTTCCTATTAATAAGACAACCCGACATTTTAATCCTACTGATGATAACAATAACTGGGGCGTATGAAACCGGTATGCGAATACCAGAAAATGTCGATAATTTTTAGAAATTCAATTTTCTTTTGCATTTTTTAACTGAAACCCCAGCCCGATCTCAATCTGTACTAACAGAAAAAAAAAATAAAATTCCATGATTCCAATTGTAATGAAAAAGAATCTGAAATAATATTTATACAGAAAAATGTCTGTCTATCCATACGAAATTTTTTTTCAGAATCCAAGACTTTTTCTACGAGGAAAAAATCTCTCAGAGTTTGTTCTAAATCGTAGAAAACTGTCGTAAAGTTCAAAAGTTCTCTGTTCGCAAAAAATGTTTTAGAATTTAATACTTTTTCTAAACGCGAAAATTTTCTTCGAATCTAAACCTTTTTGTTTCATACGAAAAGATGTTTTAAAATCTACACAAAAAAAAAAAAACTGTAAAGTTAGCAAAAAATTTAGTTAAAATTAACTAAAAAAGCACCTGATTTTGAACCTACTAAATTTCTAGTTAATTTAACTAAAAATATTTAGTTAACTTTTCGCAGAATGAATGTAGCAAAAAAACCGTAACTTTAACTAAAAATTCAGCTGAAAATTTTGTAACATTTTTATGTACATATTAACAAAAAAAATTAGTTGAATACAGCTAAACTTTTTGTTACTTTTTTGTAAAAAATTGTAAGTTTGTTAAATATTGGTTTTAAACACTAACACTTCACTTATTTTTTTCTTTTTTTACAGCATTAAGTTCAACTTAAGTAGAACTTATGAGATTTGCATAGGAGGCTACACAAGAAATATATAAAAAATTTTCACTTAACAAATATGTTACGAGAAATCAACAAATTAATTAGTAAAAATTCGTAAACTCAGTTTAAAATTCAACAAAAAAAATTAATTCAAATTTTGTTCAAAACTAGTATTTCCGTAAATTGAACTTAACTCAAAAAAGTAGTTAAAACGCTGATTTTAACTAAAAATTTGCTAAAAAGCCAGTAAACTCGAGTTAACAAAAAAAAATTTGTTAACTTTACAGTTTTATTTTTTTGAGTGTAAGACTTTTTGCATACGCAAAGAAAAAAATCTATGAATTTTGGACATTTTCTGTATGGAAAAAAGTCTTAGAATCTAACACTTTGTTTTCTATGTCAATAATTCTTTGTATAGAATACTTTACTAACTTTTTCATTAAAATTAAAAAAAAAAACTACGCCATAATAAACCAACTTTACTGTAAATATTTAAACAATTTTAAATCAATAAAAAAAAATTAAAACCAGATCAAACTTGCCAAAAATAGAAATTCAGAAAAAAACCCAAACAAAAAAACGAAACTATTAAAGTTTTAACAATTCAAGACCTGTTCAGTTTTTTTTTTATATTTTCAATACAATAGAATTTAAAAAAAAAAAAAAAAAAAGTTTCTTATTATCACTATTATGTGTATCTTTTTAAAAATTGTATCTACGAGTACAATATATTTTATAGATACAAGTTAACATCAAATATTTATTAGAAAAATACAGACAAAAAAGACATCGAAAAGGTAAATGAACCACAAATTAAATAGACAAAAAAAAGTAATAAAACGCCGAAACAATCAAAAAAAAAGTATATCGACTTTTGTAAACAAACTGATAAACAAAAAAAAAAACTTAAATTATATAGAGTAAGTGTGAAATTATTACAAATTTATATTGAATTATTTTTGAAAAAATAAAAAAAAAACTAGAGACGAAGATGGATAGTTTGTCAATATAAGTTAATAATGGAAGAAAAAATAACAAAGATATTTATTAATAAACAAACTGTGACAAATATCAAAGATATACAGGTGACTTAATATAAATGAAAATTTATAAAAATCATAAATAAAATCTTGAACCGGTTACATTTTTGAAAGGACGTTTCTTACCTCCTTTTATCTGATATGTCAAAATAATAAATTGAAAAAATTAGGCGAGTTCCTCGCCTTTCGTTTGCCATCACTAGTGAAAACCTAGGACAAGTACAAATATTTAAAATATATTTTGCAAAAATTTGATTTTCTGAAAATTTAAAGTCCTTTTAAAAGGAAACAGGACTACGAAATGAAAAACAGTTAATGAAGTTTTACATTATTTAGTCTATAGTTTTAAATGTATATTATCCAGTTCGTGCTGAACGACTTCTTTCTTTTTGTCGGAAGGTGTTATTAACAACCCAGCAAAAAAAGTGCGGAGTACTTCTATTTGGAGTGCTTTAAAACTATAACAAATGTAATGAAATACAACAAAAATAACAAAAAACCAAGGTTGGCAATCGAAACGAATAACGGTATCGATATCGGTATTGGTATTGTTTTTTTATTTATTTCGGTATCGGTATCAATTACGGTATTTGAGTTGAATCGGTTACGGTATTGCCGATACCGAAACTTCGATACCGGTACGTACCGGTATTATCGAAAAAAATGCTAAAAATATAAAAAAACGCATAAAAACTTAAAAAAAATATTTTTTTTTTTCAATTTTAATACTAAGGACCATTTCATAGACTCAATTCCGTTCGGAAGTGGAATAAGTGGTTTACTGGTAAAACACAAAGCAAATATTTTTTTCGGAATGAACCCACTTTTATGCAATTCAATTCCACTTTGATTTTTGAAAGTGATTTCATTCTGAAAAAAATAATATTCGTTTTGCGTTTTATAAGTAAACCACTTTTTTCAAATCCGAACGGAATTGAGTGTGTGACATGCCCCTAAAACACGTATTTACGTAATTATTTTTAGCAATTTTGCTAAAGTGCCCTTAAAAATGTGAAAAAAAAATAAAATAGCATTTCTTAGGGGGTCGGCGCGGACGTTGCAGGACCACACTTACAAAAGGGGGCGGGCCAAAAAATGTAATTTTCTTATCCCCTTGATCAAAGTGCAGGACTTTGAAGTTATTCTGACATAAAAATGTTTTATTTGTTAAAGAAAAGTAAAAAAAAAATTATAAAAGTAGAAGAGTTAAATTCGACTTAGCCGAATCCATGAATATCCACGGTGCCCTTTTAAAGTGATAGTTAGTTTTCTAAATTAAAAAAAAATTAACAATTTTGATTAGAAATATTTTATTTTAAGTAAAAAACTTTTTTTAATCATTTTTGAAAAAAAAAATTACAACATTTTTTTTGAGTGTAAATTTTTTTTCGAGTACAAGATTTTTTTGCTTAATTGTAAAAATATTTGTGAGTGACAAAAATACTTTGTAAAATAATTTTCTGACGTTTTTCAACACGTGAACTAAAAGTGAAACCAATTTGAAATTCACGGTTTTGCTAATAATTTTTGAACCACGAAGTCCTATAAATATCAAAAAAAATCCTTGGGCACCCACATCGCGGATTATATAAAAATCTCAAAAAACTAAACTTTACAAAGGGGTTCAGAAAGTTTCTATTGAAAGTCTAAATGATTTCAAAAAAATTTCGAGAAAATCAATAATTTTCTTCCGCTTCCGCATAGCGGTTGAAGTATGATTTTTTTGGAAATTTTTACTTAATCCACGATGTGGGTGCCCAAAGATTTTTTGATTTTATGAGACTTTGAAAAGGCTTTTGGAGTACGATTTTTCATTTACAAAAACCAAAAAAATTACAAATTTTCTATTAATTTTTTTTTTTTTGTAAAAAAAAACATGTTTTTTCAGGAAAAACCGTTTCAATACCGGTACGTACCGGTACCGAAGGAAAAGGTTTTTGAATACCGGTATCCGATACCAAAACTGAGTTTCGGTATTGGTATTGGTACCGGTATTCAATTTAAAGGGTTTTGAAACGGATAACGGTATTGAAAAGGTATCGATTGCCAACATTGCAAAAAACACAAGAAAAAAACACACAGACAGTTTTTTCTACTCCATAAAAAGTTGTTATTCAGCACTTAACTCATTACCTTCCGCGACACTCCCATACAAAAGTAAGTAGATATTCAGTAGATAAGAAGTACTCCGAGCTTTCAAACAACTTCCAACTACTTCCCTGGAGTAGTTCTTATCTACTGAATATCTACTTACATTTGTATGGAGGTGTCGCGATAGGTAGTGAGTTAAGAGCTGAATATCTATGTATTCTGGAGTAGAAAAAACTGTTTGTGTGTTTTTGTCTTGTGTTTTTTGTTATTTTTGTTGTATTTCATTACATTTGTTAAAGTTTTAAAGCACTCCACTGAGAAGTGGTAATGACTTTTTTTGCAGGGATTGACTTGGAAAAATGTATTAGAATCTGAGACTTTTTCTAGAAAAAAAAAATACTTTAGAATCTGAGACTTTTACTACGGCAAAAATGTCTCAGAATCTGAGCGCTTTTCTACAGAAAAAATGTTTCAGAATCTGAGAATTTTTCTATAGAAAAAATGTCTCAGAATCTGAGAGCTTTTCTACAGAAAAAATGTCTCAGAATCTGAGAATTTTTCTATAGCAAAAAAATGACTCAGAATCTGAAAATTTTTCTATAGAAAAAAATGTCTCAGAATCTGAGAATTTTTCTATAAAAAAAATGTCTCAGTATCTGAAAATTTTTCTATAGAAAAAATGTCTCGAAATCTGAAAATTTTTCTATAGAAAAAATGTGTTAGAATCTGAGAATTTTTCTATAGGAAAAATGTCTCAGAATCTGAGACTTTTTCTATAAGAAAAATTGGAAAAAATCTAAGACTTTTTCCGTCGATTAGAAGTCTTAGAATTTGGGACTTATTTACAGGAAAAAGATCGCATAATCTGAGACCTCGATATCAAAAAAGCCTAAGAATTTAAGAGTTTTTCTATAGGAAAAATGTTTCACTAAAAAAAAAGACATAACTAAAATTAAGGAAAAAATGTCTTTGAAAATTTATCATGAAATTTCCTAAAATTTAGTTAAATTTAATTTAAAAATGAGAAATTTTCTTAACTATGAGGAAAAAATTTTAGTTCATTTACTTATAATTAGTTCATAGTTTTCTTTAAATGGATTTTTTAAATATTAGGAAAAAAATTCTTACTGCCAAAGAAATTTTCCACAAATCTAAGAATCGTATCTTTATTCTTAAGACATATTTCCTAAAAAACAATTTAGTTCAAGTTTAGTTAAAATTTACTAAAAAAACATCATCGTATTTTTCTTCTTTAAATTGAGGAAGTGTACTTCTTAGAATTTAGTTAACTTCTGAGAAGTTAGTAAATAACTTCTTAGAATTTAGTTAAAAATTCAAAATGGCAATATCTCTAAAACTAAGCGAGATAGAGCGAAACGGACGAAATTTTCAAAAGAAAGACTACAAAGAAAAATATGGAATAGCCTAGCTCTGCATATCTGTCGGGGTCTCAAGACCCTAATTTTAGATCTAAAATTTGAAATTCCCGAGATTTTATATATGCACATATCTCAGTAAATACTGGCAACACGCGAAAAGGTTCAACGGCATTTTTGTAGCTTTTGACTCGTAGAACACTTCCGCAAAATACCCGAAAGCCCTCCGATTAATAGTTTTTGAGATATCCAGTTTTTAAGATTCTCAAGACCCTATCAGACCCCTTATTACCGTACCTCAAAAACTAAGCAAGTAAGAGCGAAACGGACACAAATTTTGGATCAAAATCTGTGGGGACCCTTAAAGGACCCAACAGGGTCTGGACCCATGGGGTCCGAACCCATGGGTCCAGGGTCTAGACCCAATCTAGTTTTAAAAAAAAAGTGTAATACAATTTTTCTTATTTTCTAGTTAAATTTGGATTAAAATTAATTAACTTTATTTTTCTTATTTTTGTGAAAATTATGAACTAAAACCAAGAAAAAAAATCTTTGGAGCCAAATCATTCCATCTTTTTCTTAAAATTAAGTTAATTTTCCCAGATTTTAGTTCACTTTTTTTTGAGTGTATTAAATAGGTCACAGAATCTAAGACTTTTTCAAAAGGAAAAAGGTTTTTTTGTTGAAAAAATTCTCAGAAGTTAAAACTTATTCTATTGGAAGAAGGTTCTAAGAATCGGAGACTTTTTCGATAGGAAATCTGTCTTTGGATCTGAGAATTTTTCTATAGGAAACAGGACATTAAGGCTTTTTCTTTCGAAAAAAATTGCCAGAATCATTGACTTTTTATACCCTCCAACCATAGTATGGGGGTATACTCACTTTGTCATTCCGTGTGTAACGCATCAAAATATCGGTCTATATTTATGATCACTGATCGATTCTAAGACATTCTAGCAATGTCCGTCCGTCCGTCTGTCCCTCTGTAGTTAACACGATGCAGTCCAAAATAAAAGAGCTAGATTCTCGACATTTGACACGAATATGTCTTATGTTCCTAGGCATGCTAAGTTTGTAAATAAGCAAAATCGGACCAGGGGAAAAAAGTTCCCCCTTGAAGACCTAAACCAACCGCTGAAAAATACCATTTTTTTACATGATTTTTTGTAATTTTTGTTTAACAAATGCAACATTTTTATGCTACAAGAAGTTCAAAGTCCTGCGTTTGGACTCAGAGAATTAGAAAATGTCGTTTTTTTCGGTCCGCCCGCCTTTTATGGGCGTGGAATAAAATTTTCTTTTTAAATAATGATAGACTTGTATTTCTTTAGTGCAAACTCATATGAATGAATTTTTTAACACATAGTCGCGAAGAAATTTGCCCCTCCCCCCAATTACCACTACCAACGCCCCACCCCAAAAAAAAACGCCTTTGCAATTTTTTTTTTATTTTTTGCATGTTGAAGGGTATAAAAGATTCGGCACAGCCGAATTTAATGCTCTTGTTCTATATAAGACCTTTTTGTATGGGAAAAACGTATCAGAATCTAATTTTTTTAAATTTCAATGGATGGCGAAAAAGCTACACGAATCGGCTACGAATTTTTATAACTCCCCTTGAAGTGGTTAGGGATTATACATTTCGCTCCCTCAAACAAAATTTCCATTAACAAGACAAACCGACATTTAAAAGCCTGCTGATGATACACTCAAAATAATACATTAGTAGATGTACTAATTTTTTTTTTTGCTAATGCTGGTTAGCTAACTTTTAGCAAATTTTTAGTTGAGATTAGCATGTTAGCAAAAATATCTTGTAAACTTCATTTAGCGCATTAGCAATTTTAAACAAAATTTGAACTAATTATTTTTGCTAAATTTAAAATTGAGTTGACCAAATTTTTACAAGCTTTTTTTGCTAATATTAGCAAAAATAAATTGTATTTTTTTTTTTTTCAGAAAACTTAAAATGGAGTTATCTCGGAAACTAAGCCAGATACAGCAAAATGGAGGCCATTTTTGGTTCTCGGGCTTCCCATAGTATCTCCGGTCCTCTTCACATGTATGGACCCTAATGGGTCCTATTTTGGATCCAAAAAAGTTAGTATTTCCGAAAATTTTAAAATGCTCATATCTCGGTAAATATTGCCGACACAACAAAAAGTCCAATAGCATTTTTGTAGCTCTCAACACGTAGAACAAGACCGCAAAATAATCAAAATAATAGTAATATTTTTGAAGTTATCGAGTTTTGTAATTCTCAAAACCCCGGTGGTCCCCTAAAATCACGTATCTTAAAAACTAAGCAAGGTAGAGCGAAACGGACACAAATTTTGGATCAAAAACTATGACGATTTTTAAGGAACCCTACTAAGTTTAGGCCCATCAGGGTCTGGACCTATCGGGTCCGAACCCAATGGGGTCCTCAAATGAGTATGAACTAAGATGAAATAAAAAAATTTCAGTTAACTAATTTTTGGCAAAACATTTTTGCTAACTTTACCAAAAAAATTGTGGGTTCAAAATCAGCAAATTTTCTTGTAGGTTTACAAGCTTTTGTTGCTAACATTACAGTTTTTTTTTTTTGAGTGTAGCACTAACTGGAGTGTTTGAAACCGGTATGGAAATACCAGATATGTCTATAGTTTTTAGAAAATCAATTTTTCTTCTGCTTGAACCCTTATAACAAAATTTTTTCATTTGAAGCGCAATAAAAATTGTAACAAATTTTTATTTTTTTTTTTTTTGGCTCAAAATTTTCTTTTGGCCGCCAAAAAAAAGCGCCTAGTAATTTTTTTGTTGTCTGGCTCACTCTCTTCCTTACGTCTTCTAGAAATAGAAATGCTTTTAAATTTGAATGAAATCAAAAATTTTTTTAATCATGAAAACCCCACCGTGCATAGTAGTGTTAAATAACACGAAAAAATAGTGTAAATATATTTCTAAGCTTAAAATTACTTTCAGAAATGTTTAATAAAATTTTATGACGGTTCTTTTCTTTGACCATACTAACCGTCTAACTCCCGTTTTAAGAGGTAATTTTTGTATTTTTTAAAAGTATATCTCGATTTTCTTTTCTATGCAACAAAAATTTTCATTGATTCAATCATTAAAGTAATTGACTATGATTTTGTTGTCAATAATATTATTTATTGATTTTTGTTACGTTTCATAAAAAAAAAATAACATGTCCAGTTATTCAGATTTGACTGTAGTTATGAGTACCAAGACCATAAGAGTTTTATAAATCAATAATGGAATTATTATAAGAAGTACCTACTTTAACACAACATATGACCATAACAAGACGAAACAATTTCTTTTTAAAAAAATACGGATGTGGTTGAATATGCTAGGGTGACTTTAAAACTTCTCTAAACTCAACTGTAATAGTTGAAAAAAGTCAACCTAGTACACTCAAAATAAATCATATACTAATTTTACCTAACCGAGAAGTGGTAACAATGACCTTCGTCTGGTTGTAGCGAAACAGACCAAGGCCTTTGGTGGGAATCGAGCCCACGACCCCCAGACTCATAGGCTAGCACGCTACTAGCCTACTGGGGCGGCTACGCTCAAAATGAAAACTCTGTCAAATTACAGAAAAAGTTAAAAACAAATTCTCTTTTATGCCACATATATATTTTTTCTCTAACCGTGGCATACCTCATATGTCAGCAATTTATAAAATCTACAATTTACGATAAGAAATATTATTTTTTTTTAACAAAAAATTGTTTAATGTATCTATTTTAAATATTATGACCAAACAACGTCGGAGTTCTGGCATATCAAATAACTATCTAATGAATATTTTAAATAAAATAATATTTCAACAGGTTAATTAAATAATTTATGCCTAAAATTGCAAATTAACTTTGACCAAAAATAAACTGTTTAACCAATTTTAATCTAAACTTCAAAACATAAAATCTAATTTTCAGCTAATTTGTTAATTTTAACAAATTTAAGAGAAATCATTAATTTTGAATCAAAATGTTTTAAATTTAAATTTAAAAAAAAAAAAATGTTTTTATATAAATCATTAGTTAATTGAAATTGTAAGACATTTAGCATCATTAGAGGCATTTATTTAAAACAAAACAAATAATTATTTTTGTTAAAATAATGTTTATTTAACCCGTAAATGAAATAATTAAGCTCGAGGTGGGTTGTTTTATATAATTTTTATTTTATTTGTCCGATATTTCGAAATTCATCGAATTTCATCCTCAGGGACACTTGTAAAAATTACACAAACAAAATAAAATTTAAGCTATAGTTGTTTTAGCATCATCGTATGGTATTGGTATTACACAGTGCAATACCATACGACGATGCTTAAACAACTATAGCTTAAAGATTATTTTTGTTCTTGTAATTTTTAAAGGTGTCCCTAAAGATGAAATTCGATGAATTTCGAAATATCGGAGAAATGAAATAAAAATTATTTAAAACAACAGACCTCGAGCTCAATTATTTCATTTACATTACAAATTTAAAGGCCGAATAAATGCAACATTAAATTTATAAAAGTTTATTTGCTATGCTATAAAAACAAAAATATTTGGAATGAATATATTAAACAATTATTTACTGATGGCAATCGATCAAGTTTTGAAACGCAGACACCACAATCACATACAGGAGTTGCGATCACGCAAACAGAAGTTAAAGCAGCAATAGCATCCCTGAGAGACAAAAAAGCCTGTGGCCCTGATGAGATTCCTTCTGAAATACTGAAATTGATAGACAGCGATAACATCCATCTTCTTACAAAGTTGTTTAATTTTATTTACGATACTGGCCAGTTCCCACAAGATTGGCTTAAATCAATCTTTGTAACCATCCCCAAGAAAAGTCACGCAAAACATTGTAATGATTATAGACTCATTAGCCTAATGAGTCACGCTCTCAAAATATTTCTCCGAATAATTCACTCTAGAATTTATGAAAAAGCCGAGAAACACATGGGTGAGTCTCAGTTTGGTTTTAAAGAAGGCATGGGCACTAAGGGTGTTCTTAACAGTAAGGGAAAAATTTAAAATGTTTTAATTGCTTGGCACTGGGCAGAATTTTGTTCCTTTGTACTAAAAACTTAATAATAAAAAATTTGGAGTTAATCCGATAACTTTAAGTGGACGCGGAAACGACCTGAAGTTTGAATAACGGATTACAAGGGGAAAAAATTACTTTTTACTCATTTTCTGAATTTTTTCGATATTTTAAGTTAAGTTTGAATTCAAATGGTTACAGAATTGTGATGTGGAGTACATTACCTTTGTAATAAGGCAATAAAAACTAAAATCGGTTAAAAATCAGCCAAGTTATTACAACTGCCCCAGACAACTAGCGTGTGGCAGACCACTTGATCAAAGATTTCGAGTTCAATTTTTGAAATTGATGGAAATTATCTACTATAGCAACATTTTTTTATTCTTTACTTGCCAATGTACTAAGGTGATAGATATTTTTCATATTGTGTTATGCTAACTTGTTTTTAATTAATGGTAAAAAGGTCTAAATTTTTCAACCCTGTTTTCAAATCTCCAATTTTAAATTTTTATTTTTTTTTACAAATAAAATTTAAAAAACCGACCATTGGACCAAAGGATTTTGTTACGCACATATAAGGGAATAAAAACTATAAAAATTGTAGACATTCCTTTTCTCATTCGGCTAGTTCAGCGATTTTATTTCGGCGGATTTCGAGATATTAGTGATTTTGGTAACTTTTTTAGCTTTTAGTTAAATTTTTTATTTTTTTATTAACAAAACTCTTATGTTTTCTAACGAATTTTTGCAGCATAATATAGAATACTTCAATTCCTTTAATATGAGCGAAATTGAGACACGAAAAATTGACCTAATTAAAGGTCAAAGGTCAAATTTTAGAAGAATTTGAATTTTTAAAGATTAACAGATTTTTTGAGCGGATATTAATGAAACTCATTGATGTTATTTTAATATGTCTAAAAATCAATAGTTTATTATTAAAATTCAGAACATTAACCCTTATGTGCTGTTGGGGTCTATATGACCCTATGAAATAATATACTTATATTTTCTTCATTAAATAAAAAAACTTAAGACCCCAATAGCACATAAGGGTTAATTTTCTGAATTTTTATAATAAACCATTTATGTTTAGTCATATTAAAACAACATAAAGGAGTTTCATTAATATCCGCTCAAAAAAATTGTTAATCTTTAAAAATTCAAATTGTTCTCAAATTTGACCTTTGACCTTTAACTGGGTCAATTTTTCATATCTCAATTTTGCCCTGATTAAAGGAATTGAAGTATTTAATATTATTCTGTAGTAATTTGGTATAAAACATATGAAGTTTGTTAAAAAAAAATAAAAAAATTAACTAAAAGCTAAAAAAGTTACCAAAATCACTATTATCTCAAAATCCGCCAAAATAAAATCGCTAAACTAGCTGAATGAAAAATGGAATGTCTACAATTTTTGTAATTTTTATTCCCTTATATGTGCTTAACAAAATCCTATGGTCCAATGGTCGATTTTTTAAATTTTATATGCCTAAAAAAATTAAAATTTAAAATTGGACATTTGAAAACAGGGCTGGAAAATTTAAACCTTTTTACCATTAATTAAAAACAAGTTAGCATAACACAATATGAAAAATACTTATCACCTTAGTACATTGGCAAGTAAAGAATAAAAACATGTTGCTAAAGTAGATAATTTCTATCAATTTCAAAAATTGAACTTGAAATCTTTGATGAAGTGGTCTGCCATACGTTAGTTGCCTGGGGCAGTTGTAATAACTTGGCTGATTTTTAACCGATTTTAGTTTTTATTGCCTTATTACAAAGGTAATGTACTCCACATCACAATTCTGTAACCATTTGAATTCAAACTTAATTTTAAATATCGAAAAAATTGAGAAAATGAGTAAAAAGTAATTTTTTTCCCCTTGTAATCCGTTAATCAAACTTCGGGTCGTTTCCGCGTCCACTTAAAGTTATCGGATTAACTCCAAATTTTTTATTATTAAGTTTTTAGTACAAAGGAACAAAATTCCGCCCAGTGCAACACAAAAATCCGAAATAAAAAAATAAGAACACCCTTAATGGGCACCCGTGAAGCACTTTTTTCAATACAGATGTTAGTTCAAAAATGCAGAAATGTACAGAAGGATGTTTTCTTATGCTTCATTGATTACGAAAAGGCTTTTGACACTGTGCGTGCAACATGATAAACTGATAGAAATTCTAATGTCCATTGGTATAGATAACAAGGAAATACAATGTATTAGAAGCCTGTATTGGCATCAAACAGCACAAGTTAATGTCGATGGAGAGATGACTGAGAGTATTGCAATCTCTAAAGGAGTCAGACAAGGATGTATACTGTCACCACTACTATTTAATATCAAAGAATATTCCAAGAATCAATTAGCAATGTTCGAAAAGGTATCTATATAAACGGTATATTTCTCAACAATATTAGATATGCTGATGACACTACCATACTGGCCGATAGTATGTCTGGACTCCAACATCTACTAGACAAACTAACGGAATATAGTGAAACATATGGCTTAAAGATTAATATACGGAAAACGAAATATATGATTGTCAGTAGAAAAAATGCCCACAACACAGCTTCCTTGAAGATAAAAAACTCCCACGTTGACAGAGTACATAGTTTTAAATATCTCGGGGTTACAATCAATGACCATGAATTCTCGTCAAATAGGAGGTAGCAAAAAAAAAGAAGTGACAAACTTTTGTTGTCGTTTAGAAGGGTTTTTTTTTAGTGTAACATAAGAGATATTCTTGCCAAACTTCAGGGCTCTAGCTCTTTTGGTTTAGACTGCATCGTGTTTATCGGTAGAATGTCTTAGATATTATCAAGGGTCAATAATATATATACTTTGTGGGGTCCCGACCGCACAGAAAAAAGTAAAAAAAAAAATTATTAAATTTATAATACTATTGAATAAAAAATTACTCAATTTTGCACCAGTAAACGATTTAATAGTATTGAGTAAACTTTTAATAAAAAAATTATTAAATGCTTAACAAAAACTTTGAGTAAAATATTAATTCACAGAACTTAAACTTTACTTAAAATTTTTCAATATTTTTAAGAACCTTTTTAATTGTGTCAAGTAAAAATTTACTCAAAATGTATCAATTTATTTTTTTAAAAAGTTTAAAAAGTTTCGAATTTAAAAAAAATGCTTTTTCAAACTTTACCAAACATTCTTCTGTATGTTTTATAAAGATGATTTCAAACTTTCATATACGTATACAAAAAACTATAAATTAAATGAGAATTCAAAACACCAAGAGAATAAAAAAAATATTTAATTTGTATTAAATTATTTACTCAAATTTTATTTTAAATTTTTGAGTACATTTTTAATTGCGTTAAATTGCGTCAAATTTGTTTTAAAAATTTAAACAAGTGATTAATCAAATTGTTTTTCTCAATATTATTTTCTATGCGGTATTTCGATGTGTTACACACGGAATAAGAAAGTGAGTTACCCCCATACTGTGACTGGAGGGTATAAAAATCTCAAAATGTTTTTCCCCTGACCGTCTGTCTGTTGAGAACACGCTAAATTTTGAAAGACTTATTAGTCTAATTAACTGAGGCTGCCGAAGTTTGGCATTTCTCTGGTCTGGTCGGTATTGAGTTTCAGTAAAAAAAAACCCTTTAAATTCTCGTGTTGGGTTAACCCTTTGTCGACCATACATTTCATTTTCTTCCGAAGCGATAATAATAACTACGAAACAAGAAATTGAACCCCTACCCCCTCTCCTTTGAAAATATTTGGATTTTGCCGATTAGGCAGTTTAGGCGAAAGCCATTTGATATTCGCTGTGATTTTTAAGATCTGCAACTCAATAATAGTTACTCTACAAAAATGTTTACCCCATTATTGTCCCTTATTTTGCTTGACAAGTAAAGATGCTTTTGCCCTAAAATAACGATTATTGTTTTAACAAACTTTGAGGGCTTACAGTGAGTGATTGGACCAAATTAGAGACTTATTGAAAACCAGACTTTTGTTGCCAAAACACTGCTCTACAATTATTCTGTTATCACATTTACTCTATATTTTACCTGAACAAAAATATTTTTCTCTAAAAAAAATATACTCGAAAAAATTTGTTATTTTAAACCAATAACAATGTTTTCAGCTGAATGGGTTAAAGTAGTGATGGGCACATGAACGTGATTCACGTGACTCACTCGTAAGTGTGATTGATTTCAATTTTACTCACGTGATTGTGAGTGTAGAAAAAACTGCGTGAGTAAGATTTTTGCGTGAGTGAGTGTGCGTGAGTCGATTTTTTTGTGTGAGTTTGCGTGATTTATTTTCTCTTCATATTTCCTTTTGTACCAAAAAAAAGAAAACAAAAAACTTTAAAATTTGGCTAAACTTAAGATTTGTCCCGAAAAATGCAAAAAAAATTTTAAAATTTTTTTGATCTTTAAATTTTGCTTTAAATTTTGTCAGATTTTTTAAATTTTAGTTTTTTAAATTTTTTTTGTGTAGATAGGTTAGGTTAGGTTAGGTTGTAAGTGGCTGCTGACGTTTTACGTCAACACACGTAGACTCTGAGGTCCATTGTGATACCACGGGATCGTAATAGGTTTCCCTACTAGTCCCTGTCGTTAAACCAGTTTGAGCTTCTTATGAAACTCCTTAGATGTTGAATTTTGACATCCGACAAATCTGAAAGATCGTACAGCTCCCTAGATCCCAGTGAAGCAAGTCGCTGACCAGAAAGTGCCGGGCAATGGCAAATAAAGTGTTCGATAGTTTCCAACTCCTCTTCATCCATGCAACTTCGGCAAAAGTCATTCGACGGCACATTTAACCGCTCTGCGTGCTTCCCTATAAGACAGTGTCCGGTAATTATAGAAACCACCGTTGAAATCTCTCCTCTTGGAAGCGATATCAGCTCACTTGTGCGCCCCTGATTAAGAGAAGGCCAAATCAGTCGTGTTGTCTCACACGTCCATCCATTTGCCCATCTTTGATTAGTCTCCGTCGCAGAACAAAGCCGTAGGTTTTGCTTGCAAGTTTCTAGAGGCGTACCAACACATTCCAATTCTGTTGGAACCTGTAAGGTAGTTCCTAGTCTTGCAAGCTCATCGGCTTTGCAATTCCCTGGAATGTCTCTGTGCCCTGGGACCCATATGAGTCGTATGTTAAACTGCTTGGCCATCTCATTTAAAGACGTGCGGCAGTTAAGGGCAGATCTTGTTTTCAGAAACATTGAATCCAGGGACTTGACCGCGGCTTGACTGTCAGTATAGATGTTGACTGCGGTTGTAGACAAGACATTGCAGCTCAACCAGTCAGCCACTTCTTTTATTGCCAGCATCTCTGCCTGGTAAACACTGCAATGATCTGGCAATCTACGAGCCAGGCTCAACCCAAGCTCTTCCGAATAGACTCCAAAGCCCACTTGTTCGTGCAGCCTCGATCCATCTGTGTAAAAATTTATGGTAGCTCCACTACCCGGAGTATCCCCCATCCAAGACTCCCTGGATGGTATCATAGTGGTAAAGTGGCGCTCAAAGAGGCTCAAAGAGGGAGCACAGTCCACATTTTGTGGTATTGTTATCTTTTTCAAGATTGCGCTATGGCCACAATCACTGCTCCTCCATTGCAGCGTGCTATTAAGTCGAATTGCCGATGCAGCCGCATACTGCCTACCCAATATGTCCAAGGGTATCAGGTGAAGGAGGATTTCTAATGCAGCCGTAGGTGTAGTACGAAGAGCACCAGTGATGCACATTGACGCCATTCTCTGTACCTTCGTGATAAAGACAAAGTTCGCTTTTGTTTCCAAAGCAGGCCACCAGACAATGATTCCATACAGCAAAATTGGACGCACCACTGCTGTATAGATCCAATGAACGACTTGAGGGCTAAAACCCCATCGTTTTCCAATGGCCCTTTTACAGGAATACAAAGCAATCGTTGCTTTTCTCACCCGTTCCTCAATATTACGCCTGAAATTCAGCTTCCTATCTAGAAATACTCCAAGATACTTGGCTCCATCTGAGAAGGTGATTTCAGTACCGTCCAGAGAAATAGGATCAAAAGCAGGAATCTTATTTTTCCTTGTAAACAAAACAAGCTCTGTTTTACTAGGATTAACTCCTAGGCCACAGTCTCTTGCCCATTTAGACAGATCTTTCAGAGAACCCTGAAGAATGTCCCGCAATGTTGGCAGATGCTTCCCCTTTACCGCTATCGCGACATCGTCAGCATATGCGATAACATGACAACCACGTGCTTCTAGAGATAGTAGCATTGAATTCAGTGCCAGGTTCCAAAGAAGCGGCGAAAGAACACCTCCTTGTGGTGTGCCCCTATTGACAAATCGAGATATGACGGACGCTCCCAATTCAGACGTTATACGTCTATTGGCAAGTAGGTTTTCCACCATTAAAACGATTTCACGCTTTACTCCCAGACCAGACAATGCCAATATTATCGATTCTGGAATGACATTATTAAAAGCCCCCTCAATATCAAGAAAGGCCACCATAGTGTACTCCTTTACCGAAAGCGATCTCTCGATGGTACCAACGAGCTCATGAAGAGCTGTTTCCGTTGATCGTCCCTTGCTGTATGCATGTTGCTTTGTCGAAAGCAACCTCGGGCCAATCACTCTACGCAAATATGAGTCTATCATTCGTTCCATTGTCTTTAACAAAAAAGAAGACAGACTAATTGGTCTGAAATCCTTCGGAGCTGTGTGGGAACTTTTCCCAGCCTTCGGGATAAATACGACTCTGGTATCCCTCCATTTTAAAGGAATATACGACCAATTGATGCATGCTGTGTATAGATTATACAGCAACGGGGCTATATAGTCCAACACTTGCTGCAACTCAGCCGGGATTATACCATCAGGTCCCGGAGATTTATAGGGCCTGAAGCTTTTTATCGCCCAGATTAATGTTGGCATATTTATTATTTCCGAAGCAATTTCAGATGCTTGGGCGTCAGAACGTTCCAAAGCTTGAAACGGCGTCATGGAATTGCCCGGAAAATGCGTGTTTAAAAGGAGATCCAGCGACTCTCCACTGGAGGAAGACCACACCCCATTAGGATCTTTCAGGTATCCTAGGGTGCAAGGAGAAGAAGCCAGAACCTTGCGCAGCCTGGATGCCTCAGAAACGTCTTCTATGTTTCCACAGAAGTTTTTCCAAGAATCACATTTGGCATTTCTGATCATCTTTTTATAACTCTTAAGTTGCAGCCTGTATGCAGACCAGTCCTCGTCCGCTCTTGAAAATTTAGCCTTATTAAAGAGCTTTCTGCAGGAATCTCTGCTCGTCTGCAACTCATTTGACCACCAAGGTGGCTTTTTTTTCCCTCTAGGCTTTGCAGAAGGGCAAGACGCATCCAGGCACCTATTACAAACATTTGTTATATGGTCAACCAGACAGTCAATTTCCGCTAAACTATGCGGTTCAGATAGGGGTACTTCATCCAAAAGCAAAGAAAAAGTCTCCCTATATTTCACCCAGTTTGTTCTTCTCAGATTTCTAGAGACTGTCTCAACCGGGGCACGCTCCCTGAGTAAAAACTCAATGTACCGATGATCTGAGAAAGAATGCTCTTCCAAAACTCTCCAGTCATCAATTCTATCAGACAATGTATCTGATACAAGTGTTACGTCAAGAACCTCTTGCCGCGTACTTGTAACGAAAGTTGGTTCACTACCCTTGTTACAAATATACAGGTTAGTGCTTAACAAAAACTCCAAAAGTGATTCGCCTCTATCATTTGTGTCTGTACTACCCCATATCGAATGATGTGCATTAGCATCACAGCACACTAGTAACTGGTGTCCCCTAGATTCAGACTCCCGAATCAGACCGCCAACCTTCTCCGGGGGTATTGGCCCCGGATTAGGAAAATACGCAGAGGCGAGCCAAATAGATTTCCCATGAAGCTCTAAGCTAGCCGCTGTAACATCCATATCACTAAAAGTTGATAAAAAGAATATATTTAAGCCATTTTTCGCCAAGATGCAGGCTCTTGGTGAGCCCTCACCTTTGGCAACCATCAACTTAAACCCAGGGGTCTTCAATCCGCAAACCCTGCCACCCCGCACCCAGGGCTCTTGGATAAAAACCAAGTCAACTGCTCCTGTCGTCAGGCGCAGCAATAGTGCAGCTGAGGCTGCCTTACAGTGATGGAGGTTTATTTGTAGGAACCGCAACATCTTGCTTTTTTTCCACCATCCTTTCCACCACCGTGTTATTGGCTTCATCCTCCGTGTTATCATAGAGGTCGCATTCGTCCCCAGATTCGGTTTCGAATAAGCCAGATATGTGTCCCATCTGTTCTGAATCGGAGGCAACAGAACTCTCCGAATTCCTCTCTGCATGGGCCTCGTCCTGAATGTCACCCATAGTGGCATCAGCTTTATCCTCCGTGCCATCACAGAGGTCGCATTCGTTGCCAGATTCGGTTTCGAAAATGCCAGATGCATCTCCCATCAGCCTAGAATCGGTCAGCTGAATATCAACCTTTTCCAGATTCTCCTCCCCAGCCGACTCTGCCACTGGCTTGTCTGCTTCCAAAATAGGCTTCTGGTCGCCCTTGTAGACATTGACTCTTATATGAAAAAAGCCAAATCTAATAATGCCGTCAGTCCTGGCTAAAAGCGGAAGCGATTCCTCATTAACCAAGACCACTGCTTGACGACGAGCGCCCTCCATCTCACCCAATCTGGCAATTTGCCAATTCTGAGTTGGAAGGTCAGGATTGCAGACTTTTATCATCTTTAGAATCACCGCAGTGTCACTTGTAGCCATTGGGATCCATGCATGAGCTCTGGGTTGCGAGGGGATATCATGTTTTTCCACAACGTCCAGTCTGGCTCCAGGCCATAACTCTCCCACTTGGCTAATGGCAACCTTAAACACGGCTGCGGATCTTTCGTTTCCAAAAGCAACGAGTTTTACTCGCCCCTGATACCAACCTGCGTTGACAGTAGTAGGGAGAAAATCAGGCATACTCTCAAGAAGCCTATAGTAGATTTCATTTAGTTTAGTTTCAACTA
This sequence comes from Pegoplata infirma, assembly GCA_963921195.1. Taxonomy (NCBI): domain Eukaryota; kingdom Metazoa; phylum Arthropoda; class Insecta; order Diptera; family Anthomyiidae; genus Pegoplata; species Pegoplata infirma. The sequence goes on along the minus strand of OY992540.1, from coordinate 142,348,775 downwards.
AACTCCACTTGTCCCTTGGAATACTACAATCCCCATTTTGCCTGTTTATCACAGCCCTAACGAAGTTACCTTTCACCACTTCACTAAAAGACTGAGTCCAGACGTTGCCGGTCACCTTAGATCTTTTAGGTAAAGGTTTCTCGTCGGGCGAGCGCAACCTTTTACCAGACTTCGATGACGAGGCCGAAACAGCGCTCTGTTTGTCAGATGCGCGCATTGCCGAAAGTTTGTCCTGTTCTTCAATGACTCCTTTCGCCCATGATAGCGACGCCTTCTCACGTTCGGAGAGCTTCGTTCCATCGAGTTGGCTTAGTCTGTTAATTATTTTCAAACAAAGCCTTCTCTGGTTGTGCCTGACCTTTGATGGCTTAAGTTTCTTTTTCTTTTTACCACCAATATTAGGCTGAGCACCCCTACCAGAATCAAGGCCGGACTTCAAGGTCGCAACCCTAAGACCAGTGCTAGGACCAGCACCAGTCGGTGAGGCAGAGCCTCGAACTAAATCGGTATCATTTGTGTCCATATTTTCATTTTCCTTGATGTGGTAATGAAAATATCACAAAAATACCTATTACGAACAAACCTATTACGAACAATTTTAGTAATTCAATTTATAGCACGGAGTTAAAATAAAACACGTCCACACTCGTCAACAGTTGAACGATTTGTGTAGATAAGAGTTTTGTGAGTGTGAGTGAAGCTTGTGTAAGTGCACGTGAGTGTGAGTTGTATAAAATTTACTCACGTGATTGTGAGTAAGTGTGAGTAAAACAAATATGCTCGTGAGTGAGTGTGCGTGATTTAAAAATTCCTGTCGTGGGCGTGAGTGAGTGTCAAAAATCACTAAAGCGCCCATCTCTAGGTTAAAGTATAAAAATTAACGATATTTTTTTTTGTTTGCTGGTGATAATGTTTTTAAATGATTTTTTTTTAATAATTTATTTTATTTTGATAAATTCTCAAATGTAGGAAGATAATTTTCTCTGTGGATGATAACACAGACAAAAAAATATTACACATATTTGGGATAGAGTGGCCAGATTTCAACTTTTTACCAACAAGAGATTGTAACACATTTTTAACATACGCTTAGCAAAAATTTTATAAAATCAGACCAAAAGTCTTTAGATTTGTCTATTTTTATACCCTCCACTTAGTGATAGAGGGTATATATAAGTTTGTCATTCCGTTTGTAACTCATCGAAATATCGGTCTAGGACCCCATAAAGTATATATATTATTGATCAGTGATCGATTTTAAGACATTCTAGCGATGTCCGTCTGTCCGTCAGTCTGTGGAAATGGTGATCACGACCAAAATATTACACGGAGATGACTGAAACTTAACATATTTATTGGAAGTTCTCCTGAGCAGTTTGGTATTGCATTTGAGCGATATCGGTTCAGCGGTTCAAAAGTTATGAAATTTCAGTACATTCAACATAACCTAAAAATACAAAATGCTTTAATTCGGCTTCTGGTTGACATATGTTAACATAATTGAACACCAAATGGTATTTAAACAAGTACGAACATATTTTTTGACACATAAAGAAAAAAATCGCGGATTTTTTTTTTTACCAAAATTTTTTTCGCGGAAATTTTTTTTCCATTTTTTTTTTTTTTTTTTCAAAAGTAATTTCCTTTTAAATAAAGTTGTTTGCAATAATCTTTTTGAAATTGTGGAGGGTATCACTACATTCGGCAAGGCCGAATTTAACTTTTTTACTTGTTTTTTGTTACATTTGCACTATGGAGGAACCAAAACATATCCATTTTCAGTTTTTAAATTTTTAAAAAAGCACGATTTTTTTTAATTTAATTTCTTTAAAAAAAAATAATGTGATATTTTGAAGAGCCATATCTTTGAAAGTAGCCTCTAACAATTTTTAACCAATGCACTTAAAAAAATATTTGTTTAAACAAATTTTTCGAATAATGCTGGTTTAAAAAAACTAGAAAGAGGATAACATTGCATAATTTTTTTTAAATATTTTTTTTGAGTTCATCAATTAAAAAATAATAAATTGTTCGGAGGGTCTTTATTGCTAATGGCACAAAAGATCCATAAACTTAAATTAGACCCTGATCCAAAAATATTTCTTCTCTTCGAACAAATCTAATATTCAGTCACCTTTCTACGCAAATATTTTCTATATGTTTCTAAAATTTTCACATACTTTAAACAAAAATTTAAATATATTTTAAAGAAGCAAGAATGTAACGCATATTTATATTGTATATGGTCAAAGTCAATCATAATTCCCATGGAATAAAATATAATTTGAGAATAAGAACGTACAGTATGTGTGTGGTAGGCAACTGCCCTCTTCAGAATAAATTAAAAGATGTTTTATTTTGAAATGAAACTCAATTGGTGTTTATGTTGATTTTTTTTTTGCGAAACACTGAATCTGGTTGTAATCACTTTTTTTATTCACATTTTTTTTTATCGATGTTAAAGCACAGTTAAGTGGACATAAAGAGCAGTATAAACCAGTAAGAAAATTAAAGTCGGTTAAGACCGACAATATAATACCCTACACAAGTGTTTTTCGAAATATAAGTTCCAAGTCAAAACACGGACCGATCTGATGTACCTTTTGTTTGAAAACACACACAACCTAAATTTGAGTGAGTAAATAATTGAGTAAATAATAAAAGTGTCGATCTGGAAAAAGAAATTATTTATAGACACTTTTCAGAACATTTTTTAAAAATATTTCCAAGTCGATATTTTCCAAGTTTAAACATTAAAAAAGTTAAAAAAGATCCAATAGTTTTTATTAATAAAAATTTGGTCAAAAGAATTGGAGGTCAAAAAATGTGATTTTTTTGGTGCACTTAAAAAATTTCACTGTTTGTTTGAATTGTTGGAAAAATTATTTTATCACTAAATAAAAACTATTGGAACCTTTTTTTAATTTTTAGTGTTTAAACTTGGAAAAAATCGACCTGGAAATATTTTTAAAAAATTTTATTTTCCAGATCGATCATCGCAGCAAATTTATTATTTACTCAATCTGGACGCTAGCAAGCTTTGTCTTTAGAAAATTTCATCTACTATAAAAAAAAATTCAATGTATTGTCGCCCACAGTATATATTATTGATCAGTGATAGATGTTGAGACATTCTATCAATGTCCTTCTGTCTGTCTGTGGAAATGGCGATCACGGCCAAATATTACACGGACATGTCTGAAACTTAACATATTAACTTGTTGTTGCCCCGAGAAGTTTGGTATTGCATTTGAGCGATATCGGTTTAGAAGTTCAAAAGTTATGAACGGAAAAGTAAGGGCCCCTGAAAATTTTTGGTACATTCAACATAACCTAAAAATACAAAATGCTTTAATTCGGCTGCAGGGGGGTTACTGCGTAATTCGATTCGAAACGGAAATGCTTTCGAATACAAATTTCTTTTCGCATATAATTTGAAAGAAAATATTTTTTTAGAAACAAAATTATTTAGAGCTTGTCAGCTCATCACAAAATAATGCAAAAATATAAAAAAACAATTATTTAGCAACAACAGGATTTTTGCTACAAACGATCAAAAATTTCCGAATTCGAACGATTTCTTTCGAATAAAGTTACGCAGTAACCCCCTGGTTTACATATGTGAACAGACTTGAACACCGAATGGTATTTAAACAAGTATTACTTTAAAAAAAAAATCGCGGATTTTTTTTACAAAATTTTTTTTTCGCGGAAATTTTTTTTCAAAAAAATTTTTTTTTTTTTTCAAATGTAATTTCCTTTTAAATAAAGTTTTTTTATACCCTCCACTCTAGTGATAGAGGGTATATATAAGTTTGTCATTCCGTATGTAACACATTGAAATATTGGTTTAGGACCCCATAAAGTATATATATTAATGATCCTTGATCGATTCTAAGTCGATCTAGCGATGTCCGTCTGTCTGTCTGTCTGTCCGTCCGTCTGTCTGTCTGTCTGTTGAAATCACGTTTTTGGCTATAATCCAAAACCGATTTAAACGCCTGGGGTACCAAAAGTTGCGTAATTCTCCTAGGCAGAATCTGATGGGTTTTTTTTTTTAAATCGGTTAAGTATTTTAAAAGTTATGAGTGAAAATGTAAATTTTGATGAGTGAAAATGTGAATTTTACACAAAATAAATGCTATAACTTGACACCTGTTGAATGAATGTAAACGAAACTTTGAATTTAATGTAATTTTATCATTCCTAACACTCACAAAAAATTTGGGCCGAATCGCACAATGGGGCGAGGCACCAGCAATTTAACCCAAAATTTTAAAATGATTTATCTTGGCTCATGGTTGACATATTCAAATAAAATTTTAAATAGGTTCTTATTTTATTGTTCTCAACGTTTTTCTGGTTATTTTGGTACCAATTATGGCAAAATCAGTCTAGGGGTTAAGAAGCTATGAGCAATTGAGATGAGTTTCAATACAAACCTGCATGATATCACGTGGCAGCGCGCCATTTGTATTAACAGAAGTAAAAAAATACGTAGTATGTGTAATACACGTGGTTGCTTTCATACAATTTTCATAATTTTTATATAATTTTCATATATATTTATAAAATATTAATTTTTTTTTGTTTTTTAAATATTTACATTGCACTATGGTTCCGTTCAACACTTTTCTGGGCCAAAATTTCAAAAATGGAAAAATTTTTGGTTTGAAATAGGTTTTGTGTTAAAAATTTTTATAGTTTTTTTGTTTTCCATGTATAATATTATAAGAAATTTTTTGTATTTAAACTCAAAAAAATAATTGAAATTTAAAAAAATACTTTTTTATTTTTATCTAAATTTGTTTTTGAACGGTAAATAAGTATACAAAAACAAAATATGTTTTCTGTTGTTTGGAAGTCTTAACGATTTTCTATAAAATCGATTTTGATAAAATTGAATTTTGGCCAAGAAAGGTCGTCTGCGAAACCATTGTGCATTGGTTAACATTGTGGAGGGTATTTAAAGATTCGGCACAGCCGAATATAGCTTTCTTACTTGTTTTTAAATAATCTTATTGAAATTGTGGAATGTATTAATACATTCGGCAAGGCCGAATTTAACTTTTTTACTTGTTTTTATACCCTCCACTTAGTGATAGAGGGTATATATAAGTTTGTCATTCTGTTTGTAACTCATCGAAATATCGATCTGGGACCCCATAAAGTATATATATTCATGATGCCCGATCGATTTTAAGACATTCTAGCGATGTCCGTCTGTCCGTCTGTTAAAAAAAATTTTTTTTTAAAGTAATTTCCTTTTAAATAAAGTTTTTTGCAATAATCTTTTTGAAATTGTGGAGGGTATCACTACATTCGGCAAGGCCGAATTTAACTTTTTTACTTGTTTTAAATGTAATTTCCTTTTAAATAAAGTTTTTTTGAAATTATCTTATTGAAATTGTGGAGGGTATCAATACGTTCGGCAAGGCCGAATTTAACTTTTTTACTTGTTTTTTATACCCGAGTAAAAATTTTGATATGATGCAATATATAATGATATGTAACACAATATATATTTATACGCAATTTGATCCGAATAATGGTGGATGTGTTTGCATTAAAAAAGATCAACTTGTATAAAATATGATTTGATTTGATCCGAGTTTTGAGCAGACATTGCCATATATTGGTGGATCTAATTAGATCTAATTGCATAAAAACATATAAAATCCTGGTGTTTTTTGGTTTGGGTTGAGATACACCACAGGTCAACGATACATTCACCAAACATTTAATTTCTAAAACAAAAAAAATGTTTGGGTACGCTTCGAACCAGATAGGTGATATACATAACCCTAACAAGAAATATTTAGGAACATTTTAAAAAGTTTCTTATACTTTGCCTAAAAAACTTAGAAAATTTTTGGTTAATTGAAAACATATATAGTTTTATATGGAACAGCATAAGCTATATACAATTTTATGTTAAATTATACAGAAAAACAAATTTTGTATATACCCTCACATAATTTTATATAATTATATCAACCGTACACCTTTTAATCCGAATCATGATTAAATTATATATAACTACATATGACTGCATTTAAAAAATTTAGAAAAGATCTCACGCGATGTATAATCATGTATGATTTATTATGTTTGTATCAAGTTATATATTGTTATATATGTTTATTTTTACTCGGGTATGTTTTATCATGTCAAAAAAATGAGAAAATTTTAAGAATTTTGAGAAAAAAAAAATTACAAATATAATTACTAAAAAAATAAATTAATGAAAAATGGCTTAATAAAATTTCAAAAAATTTGGAATAATTAAAGAATTTTTTTATTGAAAAATTGTTTAAAAAACTCCAAAAAAATAGGAAAATTTAAATAAGTTTTAAAAATTTTTTTTCTTAAACTATTTTGCAAAAAAAAAAAGCAGCACAATTATTATTTTTATTTTTTGTGCAGCATAACCATTTGATCTCCCCACTTCGTGTTTCTGCACATCCTATGTAACGCTCAATGATCCTTGATTATAACCCTGTTCCACAGAGTTATGACGGCTTTTAAAATTTAGACTTTCAAACATTTTAGCTACAGAAAAAAATATTTATTCTGCTATTTTTAGGCTCTGTGCTGCCTACAAAAATGTCTGTTCAATCTTCGTATGTGGTATATAATTTAAATGTTTGTAAAATTTTTGATTGAAAATCATTTTTGTTTTGGTACATATGTGCTTTTTTTTCTTTTTTTCTTTTGTTTCTGTTTTGATTAATATTTTCGTAATACACAAAGAAACTTCAAGTTTCCATTTAAACCATTCAACACAAAAATTTCCCATAGTATTCAAGGTATAGTCACACAAAAACAACTTTATTGGCAAATTCGTTGTTGGTTTTTATTTTTATTTTTTTTATAGCATTTTTCATACCATATTTAGTTTAAAAATTTTTATTCTTTTAGTATGTACGAGGGTTGTTTGATAACTTTGGAAAATTTTTCCCTTTGAACCGATTTTGCTCATTTACGAACTTACCCAGCCTATGACCATAAGACATTTTCAAACCAAACTGTGGGAGACCAACTCTTTTATTTTGAACTACATCGGGACTTCTAAAGACGGACAGAATGAGATTCTTGAATGTCTTATAATGGATCACTGATCAATAACATGTTTGACATGTGAGGTCCTAGAACGATATTTTGATGCGTTTTTTGTGAGTTTTTCACACTTTGTATGCGAAATTTAAAATGAAATTTAAATACTTTATTTTATAATTACTAAAATCCGTGCTGTTTTATATTTGTTCGTATTTTTACTAATTAATGTGATTCAATTTAGGGTTTGAGGACAATTTTGTTGACAATAAAAATGTGAAAGTGTGTTTTTTCTAACATGTATACTACAATCACGTAAATTAAATAAAATTTGAGTGACGGTTACACGTGATTCACCAAAACTTCTTATTAATGAACATTTTCATTAATTTAAATTTAAGGGTGTAATTTTCCACATTATGAATACTTTCATTCATTTCATGAAAAGCTTCATAAAACGTTTTAAACAAGTCCTACGAATATTTTCATTATTTCCATGCAAGTTTTCATTGAATAAAACTTTAATGACACCAGTTTCATTGATCCAATGAAACCTGTCTTCTGTTAAAAACGCGAGTCATTTTTCACTAATCTTATATCGATTATAATTATCATTACTTCCGCGAAGATTATTTTTAGTGTAACATGCTAAAAACAATTAGCATGTTTTTAGCATGTTACACTAAAAATAAATTTAAATTAATGAACATTTTCATTAATTTAAATTTAAGGGTGTAATTTTCCACATTATGAATACTTTCATTCATTTCATGAAAAGCTTCATAAAACGTTTTAAACAAGTCCTGCGAATATTTTCATTATTTCCATGCAAGTTTTCATTGAATAAAACTTTAATGACACCAGTTTAATTGATCCAATGAAACCTGTCTTCGGTTGAAAACGCGAGTCATTTGTCATTAATCTATTGTCGATTATAATTATCATTTCTTCCGCGAAGATTGTTTTTAGTGTAACATGCCTTTAACCGGAACATATCAAACTACCCTCGTATGCAGTTGTTTTTCATGTCATGTTGTTTACATCGTTAAAAATTTACGTTTACGCATTCCCGCTTTTTCATTTTCATTCATTCAAATGAAACATAACAAATGTAAACATTAAGGTGGCACATATTTCAGAAACTGAGACTTTTCCTATACCAAAAAAATGTCTCAAAATCTAAGACTTTTTCTAAACGAAAAAATTTCTCAAAATCTAAGACTTTTTCTTTACGAAAAAATCTCTCAAAATCTGAAAATCTGAGACTTTTTCTATATAGAAAAATTGTCTCAGAATCTGAGACTTATATATAGAAAAATTGTCCCAGAATCTGAGACTTCTATATAGAAAAATTGTCTCAGAATCTGAGAGTTTTTTCTATATAGAAAAATTGTCTCAGAATCTGAGACTTTTTCTATATAGAAAAATTGTCTCAGAATCTGAGACTTTTTCTATATAGAAAAATTGTCTTAGAATCTGAGACTTTTTCTATATAGAAAAATTGTCTCAGAATCTGAGACTTTTTCTATATAGAAAAATTGTCTCAGAATCTGACTTTTTCTATATAGAAAAATTGTCTCAGAATCTGAGACTTTTTCTATATAGAAAAATTGTCTCAGAATCTGAGACTTTTTCTATATAGAAAAATTGTCTCAGAATCTAAGACTTTTTCTATATAGAAAAATTGTCTCAGAATCTGAGACTTTTTCTATATAGAAAAATTGTCTCAGAATCTGAGACTTTTTCTATATAGAAAAATTGTCTCAGAATCTGAGACTTTTTCTATATAGAAAAATTGTCTCAGAATCTGAGACTTTTTTCTATATAGAAAAATTGTCTCAGAATCTGAGACTTTTTTCTATATAGAAAAATTGTCTCAGAATCTGAGACTTTTTTCTATATAGAAAAATTGTCTCAGAATCTGAGACTTTTTCTATATAGAAAAATTGTCTCAGAATAGAAAAATTGTCTCAGAATCTGAGACTTTTTCTATATAGAAAAATTGTCTCAGAATCTAAGACTTTTTCTATATAGAAAAAAATTCTTAGAATCTGAGACTTTTTTATATAGAAAAAATGTCTCAGAATAAAAAAAGTGCCAACCAAATATTTTACATACACAATATTTTCAAAACATTTCGTTTTTGTTTTTTATTTTTAAAAATAAAAAATTTTATTTCAAGTAAAAATGGTTTACGATGACTCGTTTCAATCATCAATTACACACATTTTGACATATTCGTACTGATTCCTTAATGTACGAGTACTTATTAGAATACTTTTACACAACAGCAAAACCTTAACATCAAAAGTTTCGGGTCATTGGGACAATTAAAAATGGGCATTAATTAAAAGCTGTATGAAATGTAATGCAATCAAAACTAACAAGGGAACTATCCTAACCTTTATACACCGATTTGCCTGAAACTTAAAATATATATAAAACAGACTATTTTAAGGTTAGGGGTCTTGGTTTATCGGCCATGTAAGTGTTGAAAATTTTGGTTGTCAGCTTATGAAAATATATAAACATTAGAGTCCGACCGAATATTCGGTTTCGGTCTCGGTTTCGGCCGAATAATGGGGTTTCGGCCTCTATTCGGTATTCGGCAAAATTTTGGCCGAATATTAGCCGAAACCGAAACTTTTTGGTATTTTAAAAAATATGTAAAAAAAAGTCGGTGAATTTTTTGATTTCGTATTTCATTACACTTGTATCAGTTCAATTGAAGAAAATGTTACAAGTTTATGCAATAAATGTAAAACTGTTTCAGTTTAAAAATTATTTTCTCCTAATCTGCAAATGAAATATACAATTTTTTTGTAAGTTTTTTAAAAAACATATTTTTTTTTCAAAAATACAACAATTCCTATGGTTTAAAAGCATTATATGCTGTATATTAATCTTTTAACAACTTTTTAATAATTTTATTCATGCCAGGCGGTAGTTTTTTTTAAGTTTCGGTTTCGGTTCGGTTTCGGCCGAATATTACTTTTTCGGCCGAATATTCGGTTCGGTTTCGGTTCGGCCTCGAAAACTGGTTTCGGTCGGACTCTAATAAACATATATAAACATTTTTAACCGGGTCCGACCAATTTTTATACATAATGCATCATAATTACCTAATACTCATTTCATAATGCTTAATTATATCATCCATTTTTAAAATTAGTTATCAGTGTCATTTTGCAAAAGATTGCTATTTTTTTATGCGATTTTAATTTTTTTTTTTTTTGCAAAACAAATAAATAATAAACATTAAAAAAGTAGGAAAAGAATCTACGCGCCAAATAAAAAAAAAATATTTATAAAAAAAGAAATATTTTGGCAAGGTCAGTGATAGCGTCTTGCATTAAATTATCAACATGTTGGTAATTTTATGATAACGTATACAATGCAGTAAGGTAATTCATGTATTTAAATATTTCGCAAAGTTGCGAAATAGTGCAATTGCAGTGAGATTAAAAGGCATGGATCCAGCTGTCTAGAAAAGGTGGTATTTTGTCTTGTGCTATGTTCTATGAACGATGAGGAGGCATTTATACCCACCTAACCCAATTTTTGGCGCGTTTATTTTTTTCGAACGTATCGAAATCGAAAACTCATCCACTATCCCACCCCTAATTAATATTCATTCTGATGAAATTTTTTGAAGCAAGTTTGGAGAACTAAAAGCGGATCAAAAACTTTAAAAATAAAAAAAAAAAAGTTGCTTGCCTAGTAGACTGGGTCGAAATCCTACAAAGTCTAAGGATCGATTGTCCTTAGTGCGGGAAAGTGGTAATGGGGTAATATAAGCATTTTATGGAAGACAACTTTTTAATCGATCAAAAACTCTATTAGCGCATCGGTGGTCAAAATTGAGATTTTGGTCAAAATGGCCAAATTTTCAAAAAAATTTTAAAAATATAAATTTCATTTTCTTGCTTAATAAAAAAAAAAAAATTTATTGCATTTGATACTAATAACTTATGTATTAAATATTGGAATTTAATGCCATCATTAACATATTTTTATTTAAGATACAAAAAAAATCATATTTTTGACGCGGTTCTAAAAACCACTTTTTATACCCTACACCACACTGTGGTACAGGGTATAATGAGTTTGTGCTGATGTTTGTAACTACCCGAAATATTGGTCCTAGACCCACCTTTAAGTATACCGATCGACTCAGAATCACTTTTTGAGTCGATTTAGCGATGTCCGTCCGTCCGTCCGTCTGTCCGTCCGTCCGTCCGTCCGTCCGTCTGTCTGTCTGTCTGTCCATGTAAACGGTGTAAACACGATACAGGTCGCAATTTTTAATCAATTGACTTGAAATTTGAAACTTAAGTCTCTCTTGGCCCAAGGACGAAGCCTATTGAAATTGGAAAAAAATCGGTCCATATTTAGACCTAGCCCCCATACAAAGGTCCTCTTTAGTTTTGGCTCAAATGACTCTAATAACCGTATTGTAGAAGGTATCGCTTTGAAATTTGGATGGTAAACATGTTTTGTCTTCACATATCATCATTCCGAATTTCAAAGAAATCGGACCAGTTCTTCTTGTAGCCCCCATACAAACCACCTTCCCGATTTTCACATAAATGTCTCAAATTTCATGAAAATAGAAAATATTTAATTAAAATTTTGTTTGTGTATGTTAAACGCGTACTTAAATAACCTTATCAAACCTGATAATCATCGGACCAATTTTGGACTCAGGCCCCTTGTGAAAATTTCGCCCGATATTCAGTTAAAGCGGTTTATTGTCAACAAATAGAAGCCTATTTCACTCAAATTTGATTTGTGAGTGTTTTCTTCACTTATTAAAGGTTTTACAACATATAGATCTAATCGATCCATGGGACCCATTTTCCGGGAAACCTGGTGTAGGGTATTATATGGTCGGTCTTGACCGACTATAATTTTCTTACTTGTTATACCCTACACCACACTGTGGTACAGGGTATAATGAGTTTGTGCTGATGTTTGTAACTACCCGAAATATTGGTCCTAGACCCACTTTTAAGTATACCGATCGACTTAGAGTCACTTTTTGAGTCGATTTAGCGATGTCCGTCCGTCCGTCCGTCCGTCCGTCTGTCTGTCTGTCTGTCTGTCTGTCTGTCTCTCTGTCTGTCTGTCTGTCCATGTAAACGGTGTAAACACGATACAGGTCGCAATTCTTAATCAATTGACTTGAAATTTGAAACTTAAGCCTCTTTTGGCCCAAGGACGAAGCCTATTGAAATTGGAAAAAATTGGTACATATTTAGACCTAGCCCCCATACAAAGGTCCTCTTTAGTTTTGGCTCAAATGACTCTAATAGCCGCATTTTAACAGGTATCTTTTCGAAATTTGGCAGGTAATAATGTTTTATCCACACAAATCAGCATTCCGAATTTTAAAGAAATCGGACCAGTTCTTATTGTAGCCCCCATACAAACCACCTTCCCGATTTTCACATAAATCTCTCAAATTTCATGAAAATAGAAAATATTTAATTAAAATTCTGTTTGTGTATGTTAAACGCGTTCTTTAATAACCTTATCAAATCTGATTATCATCGGACCATTTTTGGACTTAGGTCCCATGTGGAAATTTCCCCCGATATTCAGTTGAAACGATTTATTGTCAACAAAAAGAAGCCTATTCCACTCAAATTTGATTAGTGAGTGCTTTTTACACTTATTAAAGATTTGACAAAATATAGATCTAATCAGTCCATGTTTGAACTTGGGACCCATTTTCCGGGAAACTCTGGTGTAGGGTATTATATGGTCGGTCTTGACCGACTATAATTTTCTTACTTGTTTTTTATTAAAATTGCAAAATATATCGATTTTATTACTCAATGTTATTGAAAACATCATAAAGACTAAAGATTTAAATTTTTGCGAAAATCCGTTCGGTAGTTTTTTGTGGGGAGCGGTTTCAATTGAGCGGATTTCAAGGAAATCGTATTTTTTGTCATTTTTTTGAGTTTTTATTTTTTATAAACTACATTATTGTACAAATTGACCAATATTATGCTCTATCTTGTTCCATTTGATCATGGTAACTTAGTTTTGAAACGATAGATTTATAGGACATCTTTAACCCTAATCGGTCAGCGGCAAAAAGTGTCCCGTACTGAGTTTTTTTAGGTTTTAACTACTGTTTAATGAAATTAATGGTTGCAAAATCATGTTTGTGTTGAATATTGTGTTATATAATCTTTTATTTAATCATATTGACTTAATTTTGAAACATACATATTTTTAGACATCTTTAACCCTTATGTGCATGCAACCAAAAATGTCCCCTACCAAAATTTTCATGTTTTTCACAAATAAAAAAAAAACACATTTTTGTATTCAAAATAGTCATAAATAATTAATTGAATAATTTTGATATTACCGAAAGCGTTAACCCTTCTGAAATAAAGGTCAAAAGTGGCCCACTAACAGATTTTTAAGAATTAGGATTATGTGCGGATTAACTTTGTTTTAATAAAACTAAAATTTTTTGATATTATATCACACGCAATCATTCATTTTATATATTTCTTAATGTCAAAAAAAGCCATAAAACAAATTATCCTTAAAATTAAAATTTGAAGACTAGACTAAGTGTCCATTTTTACACTTAGATTTACCCCCGATCAACTACGAGGAAGTGGTGAAATAAATGACCCCATTTTGAGTAATTTTATGTTTATTTTTTTATTTATTTTATGTTTTATTTTTGTTTTAAAAACAGAGATGGTTATATAAGATCTACTTTATTGTCTTGCTCTAATTTCACTTGATTGAAAATCGCAATTTAAAATTAACGATTAAGGCATAAGCCTGTACATTAGGGTTATGACTTTTTGCATTTTTTTGCAAATATCAAAATTTACCTGCCCTAGCCAAAAAGGCCATAAAAAATATTAAGAATTGCATTTTCAAAAAATTTCCCGCACCAAAGGAGATGAAATTTGGTCTATATTTTCTTAATTTAATTGAAACCAAGAAAATATGAGACCCAAACGATGCGTAGGAAAAGCTATTTAGGGTCAAAATGACGAATGCTTTATGGAGGGACTTTTTTGACTCCTTCAAGATTCAAATATGGCGGTTTAACCCTCAACTGCATAAAGTTAACTATTTATAACGTAAATTTTGGCAGCATGTAGCTCCAAAAGTAAGTGCCAGTTTACAGAAGGCGAACGATACACACGAACGAAAATTTTACATGTATTTTGTTGTTGTTACAATAACAAAACACATGCAAAATTTTCGTTCGTGTGCATCGTTCGCTTTTTAGAAATTGCGTTTGGTGCGGAAGGTTTTTTTTCCAAAATGACCCGCAAATACGATTTTTAATATTAATTTTGTATGGTCTATCACGTGGTGATAGGTAAAAATTTTGTCAAAAATGAGTCATAACCCTACTGTACACAAAAAAAATATATAAAAACAAAAAAAAAATATAAAAAAAAACAACAAAAAAAACTTAAACACCTCAAAATGGGGTCATTTATAACCACATCCTCGTCGTTGATCGGGGGTAAAGCTAAGTGTGAAAACGAATGGGCATTTAGTCTACACTAAAAAAAGACTTGTAAAATTACAAGAAAAACGTGTGACTGTTTTTTTGACAAAAATTCCTAGTAATTTTACAAGATTTTTTGTTTCGTTATTTTACTAGATTTTTTGCTACCTCCTAGAGAATTCCTAGTAATTTTACAAGCTTTTTACCAATAAAATTGTAAATTAACAGTATTTTGGCGCAATTAAAATTACAAGGAATTCTCGTGAATTTAGTAGATTTTTTTTGTAAAATTATCTTGGATTTGTAAAATTACAAAAAAACATTGTAAAATTACAAAAAAGAATGTAAGTTTCGATTTGTTAAAAAACAATGAAAACTGTCAAATATTGGTAAAATGGGTTTACGAGACTTTTCCTGTAATTTGACAAAGTTTTTTTCTGTGTAGTCTTAAAAGTTTGATTTAGAGATTATTTGTTTTATGGCTTTTTTGACATTAATAAATATATGAAATGAATGGTGATATACACAGAAAAAAATAAAAAAAAATTTTGAGTAAATTTTTAATACTATTGAGTAAAAAATTACTCAATTTTCCACCAGTAAACGATTTAATAGTATTGAGTAAACTTTTAATAAAAAATTATTAAATGCTTAATAAAAAATTTGAGTAAATTATTAATTCACACAATTAAATCTTTACTTAAAATTTTTTAATATTTTTAAGTAACTTTTTAATTGTGTCAAGTAAAAATTTACTCAAAATGTATCAAATTATTTTTTTAAAAAGTTTAAAAAGTTTCTAATTTTTTTTCCAAAAAAATTGCTTTTACAAACTTTACCAAATATACTTATGTCTTCAAGACAAAGTAAAATTTTATAAAGATGATTTCAAACTTTCATATACATATACAAAAAACAATAAACTAAATGAGAATTCAAAACACCAAGAGAAAAAAAATAAATAAAAAAAAATATTAAATTTGTATTAAATTATTTACTCAAATTTTATTTTCAATTTTTGAGTAAATTTTTAATTGCGTCAATTAAAAAATTACTCAATTTTTTTTTAAAAAATTAAACAAGTGATTACTCAAATTTGTTTCCTCCATATTTTTTTCTGTGAAGATAGAGCATAATACTGGTCAATTTGTACAATAATGTAGTTAATAAAAAATAAAAACTCAAAAAAATGGCAAAAAATACGATTTCCTTGAAATCCGCTCAATTGAAACCGCTCCCCACAAAAAACTACCGAACGGATTTTCGCAAAAATTTAAATCTTTAGTCTTTATGATGTTTTCAATAACATTGAGTAATAAAATCGATATATTTTGCAATTTTAATAAAAAATAAAAATTAAATTAAAAAAAAGTGGTTTTTAGAACCGCGTCAAAAATATGATTTTTTTTGTATCTTAAATAAAAATATGTTAATGATGGCATAAAATTCCAATATTTAATACATAAGTTATTAGTATCAAATGCAATAAAAAAATTTTTTTTTATTAAGCAAGAAAATGAAATTTATATTTTTAAAATTTTTTTGAAAATTTGGCCATTTTGACCAAAATCCCAATTTTGACCACCGATGCGCTAATAGAGTTTTTGATCGATTAAAAAGTTGTCTTCCATAAAATGCTTATATTACCCCATTACCACTTTCCCGCACTAAGGACAATCGATCCTTAGACTTTGTAGGATTTCGACCCAGTCTATTGCCTAGCTAGGTGATTATGTAACTTGATAGTCGTCAATCGTATCGTTTCCATCGTTATTCCATTACCATACAGTGTCATTTTATGGTAATAGAATAATGAGCAAACGATGACGATTAACGATTATCAAGTTACATAATTAGCCCCCTGAGTAAGGTAAACTTAACTTAAATCCAAAATGTCAAATTTACACCAGAAATGTATTTCTCTATATTTTCCCATAAATCTCATTATTTTAAGAAAACAATTTATTTTATATTGATTTTGATACATTTTTACGCAAATTTCGATCCTAGTACTTGGCTTTAGTCCAAAACGCAAAAAAAAATTTACTCGATTCCATCCACAATGTAAAATTTGATTCCATCCACAATGTAAAAAATCCGAGATTTTTTTTTGTGAAATACCATTTGGCATCGAATTCTCTTCATATATCGCCCATTTACTTGTAAAAAACCCGATTTTTAAGTTAATAATGCAGAATTGTTTGTTATTAATGTTTAACATTGTGTCAAAAATTCGTATTAATATCTTTTAAACTCACTGTTTAAGAAGAGATCACGCCATTATTACATTTTCAATGTACCGGCGGTTTTCAATGGAAACCCAGTTTCAATTGTAAACTTTAAACTCGATTTCTGCAAAATCAAATATTTTGAGTTATGCAAGTAAATGAGCGATATGTCAACTAGAGATGGGCGCGTGAGTGGATTTTGACTCACACTCACTCACGCTCACGCAAAAAATAATCGAATCACTCACTAATCACTCACGGATTTTTTTTTTTACTCACGCTCACTCACATTCACGTGAGTAATAAAAAACTTACTCAAAAAGAAAAAAAAATCGAAAAAAAAATTTTTTACAAAAAATTAAAAAAAAAATGGGCAAATCAAAAAATCTAATCACGCAAAAAATAAATTACTCACTCACTTATCACTCACTCAGATGTTTTTTCAACTCACACTCACTCACAATCACGTGATTGAAATGAAAATCACTCACACTCACGCGTGATTCACGTGAATCACGCAAATCACGTGACCAGCGCCCATCTCTAATGTCAACCATCAGTTAATTGAAATCATTTTTTATTATAGGTTATGTGGATTGTACCAGAATCTCGAGGTGTCCTTACATTTTCATTCATAATCCTTACCCGTGTAAAAAAATAATTGGATCAAAACATATCTCTTTTGATAAAAACATATGTGGATCATATCTAAATGGATATAATCAGATCTACTCCATATATACTCATATCTGCTTCAGATATGTTTTGATCCGTAAATTGAGTCTATATGACATATATGATCAGATATTTTCAGATATGTTCATATATGTAAAATTGTCAGATAGACTCAATTTACGGATCAAAACATATCTGAAGCAGATATGAATATATATGGAGTAGATCTGATTATATCCATTTAGATATGATCCATATATGAGGCATTCCACACCAAATGTCCCGCTACAGAAAAACATGTGTCCCGTAAATTTCTGAATAGGTTGTTTGGATAGCCCTATATGTAACTAAGAAAATTGCGTTTTTGGTTTTTCAAATTTTCGAAAACTGGGCTTAGGAGGCGTGGTCAAATATTGAAAAAATGGTAAAATTTGTGGCGAGTTGCCTTGATTAAATATTTATCACATTAAAACGGAATGCACCACAATGTCAAAAATTTACGTTCTTATATAGTTTTGTATGGGCTATCGATTAAAAATTCTTTTTTTGGAAAATTTTCAGAATCCGTTCTGAGATTTTCCATTTTTTAAAAAAGTCAATTTATCAAAAATCCGGCCACTTTTTTTTTCTTTTTTATTTATTTTTTTAAAAGTTTAGATGTTTGTCCATCCACACAAAAAAAATCACAAACACGTTCATCTTTTTTTTTCGAGAAAATCGCATTTGAACTTTAAATTTCATAACAATTTTGTTATTTGCTTGTATTTCTTTGTTTTAAAGTTGCGAATGAGTAATATTAATTGCATAAATATTCGTCATACGCTCTGTTGATTTCTGTGTTTCTGATTTTTTTTGTGTGGATGGACAAACATCTAAACTTTTAAAAAAATAAATAAAAAAGAAAAAAAAAGTGGCCGGATTTTTGATAAATTGACTTTTTTAAAAAATGGAAAATTTCAGAACGGGTTCTGAAAAATTTCCAAAAAAAAAATTTTAGTCGATAGCCCATACAAAACTATATAAGAACGCAAATTTTTGACATTGTGGTGCATTCCGTTTTAATGTGATAAATATTTAATCAAGGCAACTCGCCACAAATTGTACCATTTTTTCAATATTTGACCACGCCTCCTAAGCCCAGTTTTCGAAAATTTTAAAAACCAAAAACGCTATTTTCTAAGTTACATATGGGGCTATCCAAACAACCTATTCAGAAATTTACGGGACACATGTTTTTTTTTCTCTGGACATTTGGTGTGGAATGCCTCATATGTTTTTATCAAAAGGGATATGTTTTGATCCAATTATTTTTTTAGACGGGTATATAAATATCCTTATAAAAAAGTTTCTATGTCCTTAACTCATAAATATATTTGGGAAATTCTGATTAATTTTTATTAAAAAATAAAAATTGTTTTATTCGACCTTTAAAATATTATATTTTGAGGATGTTTATTCTGGCTCGAGGTCATTATTTTCTTTTACTAATTAAAACCATGATATTCTCATAGCATAATTTTCAAGAAAAATTATTTTTTGTTTTAAATTTATTTATGTTGGTCATTTTTGCAAGACTTAATCGACACGTGTTTCGGAATTTGTCAAGATTCCATTGTCAAGATTATTTAGCAAAAATAGAAACGATTTACTACAAAGTAGCAAACGAGTCTAATGACAAATCGTTTAGTGCACAAACTAGCAAATTAATACATACGATTAAGTCTTGCAAAAATGACCAACATAAATAAATTTAAAACAAAAAAAAATTTTTCTTGAAAATTATGCTATGAGAATATCATGGTTTTAATTAGTAAAAGAAAATAATGACCTCGAGCCAGAATAAACATCCTCAAAATATAATATTTTAAAGGTCGAATAAAACAATTTTTATTTTTTAATAAAAATTAATCAGAATTTGAACATAATGGTTGGCACGCCATGTGATGAATAACCCTAATATGGAGTATTTGTTACAACAAAAACACAAAAAACATATTGTTGTAGTCCAATGGACTATCGTATGTAAAATTGTTTTAAATATTTTTGTTGGTTATTGATAATCGTTGCCTTATTAGTATGGTACAATTTCTTCGTCTTTCTAATTCTCATTGCGAATAGAGGCGAATATGTATTAATTTGCTAGTTTGTGCACTAAACGATTTGTCATTAGACTCGTTTGCTACTTTGTAGTAAATCGTTTCTATTTTTGCTAAATAATCTTGACAATGGAATCTTGACAAATTCCGAAACACGTGTCGATTAAGTCTTGCAAAAATGACCAACATAAATAAATTTAAAACAAAAAATAATTTTTCTTGAAAATTATGCTATGAGAATATCATGGTTTTAATTAGTAAAAGAAAATAATGACCTCGAGCCAGAATAAACATCCTCAAAATATATTTGGGAAAGTTTGAAAAACAAGTATATTTTTTGTAAAAAATATGTGAACCTTTTTAAAAACGCAATTTATAAGTTTTATGTACATTTTTAATTCACACAATTAAAAAATTATTAAAAAAAAATAAAAAGTTTTAGTAAATTTTTAATCGTGTCAATTAAAAATTTATTCAATTTTTTTGGTAAATATTTAATTAATGTTTTTTAAAAGCTTACTCAACTCTTCTAAATTGTTTACTGGTGTAAAATTTAGTATTTTTTTACTCGATTTAAAAATTTACTAAATTTTTTTAACAGTGTTTTTTCTGAAAGTACAGATCGAGCTCGGGCTCTAATTATATTTCTTATATGGGTTCATGTTGAAAAATGAAGAAAAATTTAATTTCTAAAAATTATAGACATTTCTTGTATTCCCATACCGGTTTCAAAAACCCCAGTTAGTGTTATCATCAGTAGGATTTTAAATATCGTTTTTTTTTTTGTGTATTTGATAAAATGGAATTACGACACCTTTTCCTAGTAATTTGACAAGCTTTTTTGAGAGTTTTTTTGTTTTTGTTAAGTGTAGATTTTTTTCTGTCCTTACAATTTGTTTTGTGTAATTTTGCATATGTGCAAATGTAAAAGTTCTCTCCAGCTGTTTGTTTGCAGATAAATAGATATTTTCAGCTATTTCTCTATTTAGCAGAAATTGAATTTATGTCATGAATATCCCTACTATGTTAATAGTTTTTTATTGATGAAGGTGGCAAATATAAGTGGCTGGCGTTGAAAGTGGTGCCGATGAATGCAGGCGCGGATCCGCGGAGGGGATAAATTTCCCTCCCCCAAAATTAAATTCGAAAGCAAAAACAAGAAAGAAAAGCAAGTGGGAAAAGTCAAGACTTTTTTTATTATCTCAAAAATTTTTCTATGCAATATTTGTATCGAAATCTTAGAAGTTTTTAAAAGCAAAAAAGCGGCAAAGAGTAAGCATCTGCCAACATTGAGGGGCATTCTTCAGAGTTCTCTGAAGTCTAGTAATCCCATTTTACCAATATTTGACAGTTTTTCTAGTTTTTTAACAAATCGAAATTTAATTTTTTTTTTTTTGTAATTTTACAATTTTTTTTGTAATTTTACAAATTTTTAAGATAATTTTACAAAAAAATCTAGTAAATTCACGAGAATTCCATGTAATTTTAATTGCGCCAAAAAAACTAAATTTACAAATTTATTGGTAAAAAGCTAGTAAAATAACAAAATTATTTGTAAAAAGCTTGTAAAATTACTAGGAATTCTCGTAAAATAGGAGGTAGCAAAAAATCTAGTAAAGTTGCGAAACATCCTTGTAAATTTTATCGTGTCAAAAAATTTGTAAATTTACAGTTTTATTGGTAAAAACCTTGTAAAATTACAAAATTATTGGTAAAAATCTTGTAAAATTACTAGGAATTTTTCTCAAATAGAGGTAGTAAACAAAAAAAAAGTCACAAGTTTTTCTTGTAAATTTACAAGGTTTTTTTTTTTGAGTGTGTGGCTTGGAAGTTAATCCAAATAAACAGAGCTACAAGGTAAAATAAGATTCCTGCTTTTGGTCTTATTTCTCTGGATTGCACCGAAATCACCTTTTCAGATGGAGCCAAGTATCTTGGAGTATTTCTAGATAGGAAATAGAATTTAAGCCGTAATATTGAGGAACGGGTGAGAAAAGCAACGATTGATTTATATTCCTGTAAAAAGGCCTTTGGAAAACGATGGGGGTTTAGCTCTAAAATTTTTCATGGATTTATACTGCGCTGGTGAGTACAATTTTGCTGTATGGAATCATTGTCTGGTGGCCTACTTTAGAGAAAAAAGGGAACTTTGTCTTTATCATGACGGTACAGAGAATGGCGTCGATGTGCTCTTCGTACTACACCTGCGGCTGCATTAGGAATCCTCCTTCACCTGATACCATTGGACATATTGGGTAGGCAGTATGCGACTACGTTGGCAATTCGACCTAGTAGCACACTGCTGGGTTAATCCGGGCTCAAAGATGTGCAATGTATTGTCTACAACTGCAGTCAACATCTACTCTGACAGTCAAGCCACGGTCAAGTCCCTGGAGTCAATGTTTCTGAAAACAAGATCTGTCCTAAACTGCCGCACATCTTTAAATGAGATGCCCAAGCAGTTTGACATATGACTCATGTGCGTCCCAATGCACAGAGACATTCCAAGGAATTGCAAAGCCGATGAGCTTGCAAGACTGGGAACTACCTTACAGGTTGCAACAGAATTGAAATGTGTTGGTATGCCTCTACACTCAAAAAAAAAGTTTGTAAAATGACATAAAATCCCCGTGATTTTACGGAGCAGGTTTTGTAAAATATGTACTAGCAAGAATCCCCGTAATGTTACGGGGATAATTTGTAAATTGATTTAACAAAAGAAAATGTAAATTTACAATTTTTTTTGTAAAATATTAACTTCGAGGTGAACATTTTTTTTTTGAAATTTACAAAAAATTTGGTAAATTCACAAAACAAAATTGTAAACTTACTGGAAAAGGTTGTTATTTTACAAAAAAAAAATAGAAAATGAAAAAAATAAATTGTAGATTAACAAATTATTTGGTTAAACTACTGTTTTTACCGAAAAAAAATATTGAAATACACGTATATTTACAATAAAAATTGAAAATTTGCAAAAAAAAAAAAGTAAAATTTACAAAACAAATTGTAAACTTACAAAAAAAAAGTTGTAAATTTACGAAATAAAGTAGAAAATCAAAAAATAAAATTGTAAATTTACAAATTGTTTGGTTTAACTACAGTTTTTTATGGCAAAAAACTTGTATATTTACAGTAAAAAGTGGTAAATTTACAATTTTTATTGTAAATATACCATTTTTTCTTATTTTTTTGCCGTAAAAACAGTAGTTTAACCAAATACTTTGTAAATTTACAATATTGTTTTTGTATTTTCTACTTAATTTTTGTAAAATTACAACTTTTTCTGTAAGTATACAATTTTGTTTTCTAAACTTTCATATTTGTTTTGTAAATTTACAAAAAATTTGGTATATTTACATATTGGTTTTGTAAATTTAAAGGTTTTTTCCATTGGTGCATCTTATTTTTCCTTCTTTGGCAGCTGGAGTAGCATTTCAACAACCTGATATGATTTTTTTTTTCACTTGAACACTTTTAACAAACATTTTAAAGTATAACACTGTACTTTTTTTATTTTTTACACATTTCCTTTTTCTTAAGTAAAACATATGAGAATTGCGAAGAAGGCTACACAAGAAATTTCTTATATTTTCAGGAAAAATTAGTCAAAAAATAACATTTTTTTTAATTTTTAATTATTTTCACAAGTATTTTTAAAAAATCGGATTTTTTTTTTGGATATTGTAGATTGGATGTTTAAGTACCTGTTAGAATAAGAAAAACTTAATTTTTCATAATTGGCAGCTTTTTATTTACATTTTAGGTGCCAAATTTAAAAAAAAAATTACCAAAAATATATGGTAAAATTACCAAAAAAAATGGTAAAAATACAAAAAAAAATACTAGAACAATTATATAGTAGAAACACATAAAAATTGTGGTATTTTACTTAACGCAAATTACCAAAAAATGGTGTCAAAATTAAATTTTTTTGCTAAAGCTTACAATTAGTTGAAAAATGTTTGTGTCCGGAAATTATTTTTAACTAAATTTTTTACTCCAAAACGCAAAAAAAAAAATCTAACTTAGAAAATTTTTGCGTGTCCTATTGTTGAATAATTATTATTATTATTTTTTTTTTTTTGTAAAATTACATTGGAATTTTGTACTTTTCAATACATACATTTTAAACTGAAAACCTTGTAAACGATCTTAAAAAAAAATGTTTGTAAAAACACATTTTTTGGTAGAAAGACTAAATAACATCAAGTAAAATTTTGTTGTACAATAACAGTTTTCTTGTGTAAAAAAACTAAACACCTTGTAATATTTTTTTAATTTGTAAAGTAATTCACCTTTTTGTAAATTTACCTAAAAAATTTGTTAAATAAATTTACCAACATATAACAGTAAAATTACAAAGCAAACTGTAGTTTTCGTTTTATTAAATATACAACAATTTTTGTAAAAAGACAAAAATATTAGTAAAATAGAATTACAAGACCTTTTGCTTGTAATTTTACAAACTTTTTTTTTGAGTGTAAGTATATGATGTTTACATATAAGAAGAAAGGTTTTTTTAGTGCCTATCCAACGGTGGCATAACCTTGTAAAAGTTTGGCTTCGTTAATAATTTTTTTCATGAAAATGTGTAAATTTTATATGAAGACATTGACCTACGATGTCCATATGAATATGAAATAATCTTTATTAAATTTAAGTCGATACGTATTTTTGCTCTAGAGGATATTCCTATTAGTTCGGGAGTTATCGAAATTTTCCCGGAGGTCCACATTGTTTCATAAGGGGACAACGAAATTTTGAATCACTGATATGGCCGATATGCCGAGACACCCCAACCTTAAAATCGTCTCTTTTATGTATATTTTAAGTTTCAGGCAAATCAGTTCATAAGGGTTGAGATACTTCCCTTGTTAGTACTATTCGAAACCTGGACCGAAACAACGAAGGATACGCTCCAAACGCTGTTTCAGACACATTTTCCAGGATGTGGGAGATAATTTTGAAAATTATAAAAATGTACTTAAGTTCTAAAACGTACATTTTGAAATGTTTCTATAGAAAAATTATATAATAATCAAGACCCGAGTAAAAATAATCATATATGACAATATATAACTTGATGCAAACATAATAAATCATATATGATTATACATCGCGTGAGATATTTTCTAAATTTTTTAAATGCAGTCATATGTAGTTATATATAATTTAATCATGATTCGGATTAAAAGGTGTACGGTTTATATAATTATATAAAATTATATGAGGGTCAATACAAAATTTGATTTTCTGTATAATTTAACATAAAATTATATATAGATTATTCTGTTCCATATAAAACTATATATGTTTCCAATTAACCAAAAAATTTCTAAGTTTTTTAGACAAATTATAAGAAACTTTTTAAAATGTTCCTAAACATTTCTTTGTTAGGGTTATGTATATCACCTATCTGGTTCGAAGCGTACCCAAACATTTTTTTATTTTAGAAAATTATATGTTTGGTGAATGTATCGTTGACCTGTGGTGTATCTCAACCCAAACCCAAAAACACCAGGATTTTATAAGTTTTTATGCAATTAGATCTAATTAGATCCACCAATATATGGGAATGTCTGGTCAAAACTCGGATGAAATCAAATCATATTTTATACAATTTGATCTTTTTTAATGCAAAAAGATCCACCATTATTCGGATCAAATTGCGTATAAATATATATTGTGTTACATATCATTATATATTGCATCATATAAAAATTTTTACTCGGGGAGGCATACACTTAGAAAAATTGTTCGGTTAAAAAGAAATGACTCCCCCAAACTCAAAAGCTAGATCCGCGCCTGAAAAATGTGATAGTAAAGCACATAAACTTAATGAGTAGTGGTGGCGATGGTGATAGTATAATATGTATAACATGTTTGGGGTAATAAAATTTTTTTTTTAAATGTTTATGTGATTTTAATATTATAAAAGAACAACAAAAAAAAAATATCTCATACTATAAATATTTGAAGGTGAAAGGTACTTAAGTTTTGTTGTTTGTTTAAACTGCTATAATTTAGCTAAATTAATTCCAGCAATCAGGGTTTGGTTCTGTAAGAATTATGATTTAATTTTATTTAAATACATTTTTTTATTTATTTTTTTTTTTTTTTAAATAATAAATTTGATTTTTTAATACACTTAAATGAATGCAAATTATATTTTTTTATGTTTGTGGTGTGGTAGTAAACAACACTATCGCTCGGCGCAGGTGATAGTGTTTCTTTCAAGGTCTCTAATATTTTGCTAAAAACGCAAAATGTTTTTTTTTTTAAGTTAGATGATTTTATGCGCATATTATTGTTGTTTTTTAATTATTTTTTCTATTCTTGCGAATGGAAGAAAGTACTAAAAAAACTTGAAATCACAAAATATTAAGAATGTTGTTTACAAACAATGGAATTTTTTTTTTGTTTAATAAAGAACGCAATAGTTTTGTGGTATAAAATAAAAAGAAACAATAACAAGATTATAAATATTAGATAATATTATGTTTTTTTTTTATTATAATTTTTAAGAACATTTAAAAATATATAACATAAAAAAAAACAATTTAAAAAAATCTAAAACAATTTAACTACTTAGGAAAATTGTTTCAGAATCTATACAAATTATGTCTCATAGAGAAATATTTCGTATAAAAAAATTCTCACAAGGGAAGTATCTCAACCCTTATGAACCGATTTGCCTGAAACTTAAAATATATATTAATGAGACGATTTTAAGGTTGGGGTGGCTTATCGGCCATATCAGTGTTTCAAAATTTCGTTGTCCTCTTATGAAACAATGTGGACCTTCGGGAAAATTTCGATAACTCCCGAACTAACAGGAATATCCACTAGAGCAAAAATACGTGTCGGCTTAAATTTAATAAAGATTATTCCTTATTCATATGGACATCGTAGGTATATGCCTTCATATAAATACCCCCCAAAATTTATACATTTTCATGAAAACAGTATTTAACGAATCCAAACTTTTACAAGGTTATGCCACCATTGCACATTGGTTCCAAATCAAAATCTAGCTGGACAAAAGTCCAAAAATTGGTGTCCTTAAAATTGGGAATTAATAGTGCTAGGGGCAAGCTAAGGGTGTGTTCTGATCAAACTAAGTAATAACCATTTCTTGGAATTAGGTCTTTAACTTTGTTAAATATGCGAATAAAATAACATTTTTGGTATCCAATATTTAAAAAAAAAAATATATATCTATAAGTGTTCAACTAATAACATCATATCTGTGGACGTTTGACAAAAGCACTTATTTTTTTAAAAAAATATTTTTCGAGCTTTTTTTAAGAGACTGTAATGGTAAGAACTAGATGATTCTCTCAAAATTTTTCAAGAGATCTGATAACCTGATATTTCCAATTGTTGGGATCTTTAAAAAAAATCATGGAAAAAGTGTTTGTTGTATCCAAAAAAGTCGATTTTAATATATTTTTGACAAAAGAACTTAAATCGAAGTAAATGCTTTTGTCAAATCTCCACAGATATTATCCATGTTACATCAATGGTTTCAAAACGGTTTATGTACATGAAAGCTACAGATTTATACTTATTCTGTACATTAATAAGAAATTTATTATTGATCTTCTTCTTACATTTTTTGTACTTTGAAGTATGGTCAATAATAACAATATTTTTGACGACTTATGAAACTTCCGCAGCTTGCCAAAACCGAATCCAGGCATATCATGTCGAATTACTACATACAACTTATAGGTAATTTATTACTGAATGTTGGCATGCAGACATTTCTTGCAGGTTTTTGCAGGTTTAAAATTAATCACAGTTTTTATGAAAATAGATTTTCGCCTAAAATTTTTTTTCTAAATAAAGTATCGAATTTTTGTAAGTTTTTGATAACTTTTAAGTATTATAATTATGCTTAGCTTAAATAAAGCACTAAATGTGATGTTTCCTATTAAACCGCGGCCAATTACACACTTCGACTAAATTCAAAAATGTCCGTCCGTCTGTCCGTCCGTCCGTCTGTTGAGGACACGATACAGTCCAAAATAAAAGAGCTAGACTTCCGAAGTTTGCCACGAATATGTCTTATATTCCTAGGCAGGTTAAGTTCGGAAATGGATAAAATCGGACCAAGGGGAAAAAAGTTCCCCCTTGGAGAACTAAACCAACCTAAGAAAAATCGAATTTTTTGCAGAGTTTTTTGTATTTTTGCTAAGCAAATGCAACATTCTTCTCTCAGATGAAGTTCGAAATCACAAAGGGAAGGTGCTCCCTAACGTCTCCCACCACCACCCCCCCCCCCCCCCCCCCAAAAAAAAAAAAGACGCCCCCGGATTTTTTTTTATATTGTTTTTTTTTTTTACATTTTGGAGGGTATAAAAGATTCGGCACAGCCGAATGTAACACTCTCACTGGTTTTTTATTTTTTTTTACATTTTGGAGGGTATAAAAGATTCGGCATAGCCGAATTTAACACTCTCACATGCTTTTTTTCAATTACACTTCTCGACAAAAAAATTTTTTTTTTTTTAGAGATTACAAAACTTTCAAAAAATAAGTTTTTGCATTTCATATTTCTGTTCTGCATATAAACCATTTTTGTCATTAATGAATTACTGAAATTAGAAAAAAAATAAAAAGTTGTCGATTAGTGTAATCGACTAAGAAAAATTTAAACATGTTTTTTGAACTCAGCGACCCCAAAAACATATAAAACGGTGATAAAATAATTTTGTCCAGCTAGATTTGGACTTGGAACCACTGTGCATTTGATAGGCATTAAAAAAACCTTTCTTCTCATATGCAAACATCATATAGTTTCTTAGAAAGAAATGGCTGAAAAATCCAAAAAAACGATTTTTTCGCCATTTTTTGACCCATATTTTGAACCCCTAAATCCCCGATATGGCCGATAAGCCGAAACACCCCAACCTTAGAATTGTCTATTTTATATGTATGTTACGTTTCATGCAAATCGGTTCATAAGGGTTGAGATACTTCCCTTGTCAGACATTTTTTGTACAGAAAAATTCGCAGATTCTAAGAAATTTTTCGTATAAAACATTTTTTGTATAGAAAAATTCTCAGATTCTGAAACAGACGAAATTCTTAGATTCTCAGAAATTTTTCGTGTAGACATTTTTCGTATAGAAAATTTTTTCGTATAGAAAAATTCTTAGATTCTGAGACATTTTTTGTAAAGAAAAATTCTCAGATTCTTAGTTTCTGAGACTTTTTGTATAGAAATATTCTCAGATTCTCAGACATTTTTCGTATAGAAAAATTCTCAGATTCTGAGGAATTTTTCTTACACACAGAAAAAAAAACTTGTCAATTTACAAGAAAAAGTTGATCGAATTTTACATTTTTGTAATTTTGTAATTTTACAATTTTTTTTTTTGTAATTTTAAAAATTTCCAAGTTTTTTTAACAAAAAAAAATCTAGTAGATTCCTTGTAAGTTTTATTGCGCCAAAAAAGTTGTAAATTTACAATGTTATTAGTAAAAAGTTTGTAAAATTACAAAAATGCTCGTAATTTTTACAAGAAATTCTCGTAAAATAGGAGGTAGCAAAAAAACTGGTAAAGTCACGAAACCTCCTTGTAAGTTTTATCGCCTCAAAACAATTGTAAATTTGCAATTGTAAAATTACTAGGATATCTCGTCAAATAGGAGGTAACAAAAAAAAAAAATAAGTTACAAACTTTTCTTGCCGTTTTACAAGTTTTTTTTTTTTTTGAGTGTGTAGAAAAATTGTCAAAGTTGTGAGTTATTTGCGTACAGAAGAATTCTAAGACATTTTTCGCATAGAAAAATTCTCAGAACACTGACATGGGAAGTCTCCCAAGTGTCACCCGCGGATCATTATGGAATTGGTTTTATTTTGTAGAGCAGAAAAAATAAAGGGACACGTATTTTTTTTTAGCGGCCCAAATTCATATTTAGGGGGTGAAAACGAGGGGGGAAGAACAGGCCATTTTTCAGTTTTTTTGTTTATCTCCTACATTATGCAAAGAAACCTAGTCATGTTACATACCAAATGAATGGTTTTTGGAAAACCTATCTACGTGTGCTAAGAAAGTGTCCAAACATGCACAACTTTTCGTCATATTGAGTAAAATACCAAAATTTTAAGACATTTTTGTTAATAAGTCGAAAAATATTAACTACTTTGGCCCGTTGCTATCACCACTAGATAGGTATTTTTAATACCTTGAATCTGATACCACATATGCCTATATTAATTATGTTTAAATATGCGTAAATCGTAAAAAACAGAAAAAAACAAATCGACCCCCCCCCCCCCCCCATAAAAATGAATTTTGGCCGCTAAGAAAAAAAACGTGTCGAATTAATATCCAAATTTCATGAAGATCGGAGGGTGACACCAGGGAGACTTCCCTTGTGAGACATTTTTCGTATAGCAAGATTCTCAGATTTTGAGAAAGTTTTCGTATAAAACAAATTCTGCGATTCTGAGACATTTTTCGTATAGGAAAATTATCAAAATATGAGTCATTTTTCTCATAGAAAAATTCACTGATTCACACAAAAAATTATTGGCTAAAAAATTTCAATTAAATCTAATGATCAACAAAATTTAAATGATTCAATTATTGTTTTGATCAACATTTTTGTAATTTTCTTTAACTATCAAATTACAAATTTTTAACATATCAGATTTTTTTTCGCTTCAATTTATTTGAATATATTAATTCAAAAATATACTTTATACTAGGGTTCTATTTTTTTTTTATTGTCGGCAACATATTGGAAAGCAAAAAAATATGAATTTCTTCACAATTTTTCCATAAGCTTGAAATTCATTTGTTAAATCAATCATTATTTTAATTGACTTTAAATAAAAAATTAATCAAATTTTTGATCAAAATCGAAAAAATTATTAATTGAAATAAAAATCAATTAATCACCTACAATTTAATGATTGATATAATAATTTTCTTTATCGGAGGAGTTTCAATTAAAAAATTAATTGAATCCGCGTTTTTGTTGATTGACTTTCGTTTTCAATTCTTTCTGTGTTTGTAGAAATTTTCTTTTAGAAAAATTCTCAGATCTCAAACATTTTTTGTATAGAAAAATTCTCAGATTCTCAGACATTATTCGTATAGAAAAATTTTTCGTTTTGAATAATTCTTAGATTCTGAAACATTTTTCGTATCGAAAAATTCCTTTATTCTGAGACATTTTTCGAATAGAAAAATTCTCAGATTCTGAGACGTTTTTCGTACAGAAAAACTCTCAGATTCTGAGACATTTGTCGTATAGAAAAAAAAGATATTTTTCCTATAAAAAAATTCTTAGATTCTGAGACACCTTCCGTATAGAAATATTCTCAGATTCTTAGACATTTGTCGTATAAAAATCTTCTCAGATTCGGACACATTTTTCGTATTGAAAAATTATCAGACTTTGACACATTTTTCGTTTAGAAAAATTCTGAGATTGTGAGACATTTATCGTATAGAGAAATTATCAAATTCTGAGAAATTTTTCTTAGAGAAAAATTCTCAAATTCTAAAACATTTTTCATATAAAAAATCTCAGGTATTTTTATTATAGAGAAATTCTCAGATTCTGAGATATTTTTTACATTCAAAAATTCTCAGATTCTGAGACATTTGTCGTATAGAAAAGTTCTTAGATTCTGAGGCATTTTTCGTACACTCAAAAAAAACCTTGTAAAGTGACAAGAAAAGTTTGTAACTTTTTTTTTGCTACCTCCTATTTGATAAGAGTTCCTTGCAATTTTACCAGCTTTTAACCAATAATTTGGTGATTTTACAAGCTTTATACCAAAAAATTTCTAAATTTACAATTTTTTTGACGCGATAAAATACAAGGAATTCTCGTAACTTTACTAGATTTTTCGCTACCTCCTAATTTACGAGAATTCCTATTAAAAATTACGTGCTTTTTTGTAATTTTACAAGTTTTTTACCAATAAAATTGTAAATTTACAACTTTTTTGGTGAAATAAAACTTAAAAGAAATTCTTGAAATTTACTATATTTTTTTGTAAAAAACTTTGAAAATTTGTAAAATTACAAGAAAAACTGTAAAATTACAAAAACAAATGTAAATTTTGATTAAAAATTGTTTGTTAAAAAGCAAGGAAAACTGTCAAATATTGGTAAATGGGATAACGAGACTTTTTCTACTAATATGTCAAGGTTTTTTTTTGTGTGTATTGAAAAATTTTCAGATAAAGCTAAAATTTTGCTAATTCAAAGTTTTTTCACAGGTTTTCGACAGAGTTTTTCTTTTAAGTTGAGTAAAATTCTCAGATAATAACTACATGTTTTTGTTAAATTAGCAAAATAATCTGCAGTTTGTTGTTTTTCTGTTAAACTAAATGACAGAAAAATTAGTAAAAATATTAATTTCAGCAGAAAGATCTGCTAAAAGTTTGCTAATTTAAACTGTCTGTAATTCCAAATCATATTGGTAACCCTTGCGAAATAATGTAAGAGATAAAAAACTTGAAAGAGGTGGGGTTGAGATTGCTAGAACTAGAATTGTAGTGTTGGAAACTGTCAAAATTTGTTCTGTAGAAACTATAAATATTCATACTAGAGTTTGCAAATAATCGAGATATTTAATAATCGCGATTACGATTAAAAAAATTGCCGTTAATCGCGATTACGATTAATCGAATTTTTAAAATAATTTGAGTTGCAATATCTTTAAAAAAAATCTTTTGAAATTTACATTTTAGAACGTATTTTTAGGAACAAACTCTACAAACAGTTCTTCAATCAGAGCTGAAAAGATATATGATTTTATTGGGTCTTAATAGCTTTTTATCTTTGCTACTAAAGAGTACTTTAAACTGTGACTGATTTGGATTCACTCTTTTGATCATGATTTCTTCCAAAAGCTGCTTCCAGTTTACCAAAATTTCTGCGGGGTCGTGTCAGAATACCTGCCGATGGCCAGTTAGCTCTTGTGAGAAAATTTATTTAAAAAATTTACAAATCATCATTAGTCAACCAGCGGTCAAAGTATGATAAAATTAAGTTTTTTGACAAAATTTCGTGTCCAAATTTTTTGACACAAGCCTTTTGAGAAGAGTTTGCAAATAATCGAGATATTTCATAATCACGATTACGATTAAAAAAATTGCCGTTAATCGCGATTACGATTAATCGAATTTTTTTAATAATTTGAGTTGCAATAGCTTTAAAAAAATCTTTTGAAATTTACATTATTTTATTTAAGAAATAAAATTAAAAACTTTCGAATTTCCTAATAAAAATAATTCGAGATTTTGGAACCACAGTCTCTTTTTAAGTATTTCATTGCGCATCGAAAGAACTCTCGAGCGCCCTTGAGAATTTCTTGTTCAGACATTTTTTTAAAACTTAAAATTAAAATTCTTTGTTGATAAAATTTTACACATACTTAAATTTTTTTGACATCTTCAATATCAAAAAGATTTTTGGAGAAAAATACTAGATTTTCTTACATCTTTATTGCGCTTAAATAAACTTTACAAAGAGTGCTTCAATCAACACTGAATAGATACATGATTTTACTGCGTCTTAATAGCTCTTTATCTGTGCTACTAAAGAGTAATCTAAACTGTGACTGGTTTGGATTCGCTCTTTGCCTCGTGATTCCTTTCCAAAAGCTGCTCCCAGTTCAAACTTTCTGTGGGGTCGTTTCGGAATACCTGCCGATGGCCAGTGAAGGAGCTAATTGCGAGGAAATTTATTAAAAAATTTTACAAGGCATCATTAATCGGCAACCTGCGGTCAAAGTATGAAAAATTACTTTTTTTTTAAATTTCATGTCCAAATTTTTCGACCAAATCCGACCACAGCCTTTTAAGTATATTTTAAAACAAACCTCTTTAAAACTTACTCATATCAGAATTTAAATTTTCCTTTAAATTTGAAATACTTTTACGAGAAAAAGAAAGAAAAATCGCAAACAAGTTAAATTAATCACGGGCCAACCCATCAACATTTTTCATTCCAAATAATCGGTACCAAAACGTACCTATAAGTAAAAACAACTCAAATGAGTTTAGACCGATATCTATAGTTCCTATATTATCGAAAATCGTGGAACATGTCATTAAGATACAGATGCTGAAATTTCTTGATGACAATTCCTTAATAAACCCCTATCAGTCAGGGTTCCGCCATGGTTATAATACATACTCACTTCTGGTGAGTCTCACAGATTCTGTTAGAAGAATTGTAGATAGAAATGATTTAGGTGTTTTAATATCGCTTGATTTGTCAAAAGCTTTTGACCGTATTAGTCACTCAATATTAATTCGTAAATTATGCAAATTCTTCAGATTTTCTTTATCATCGTGTAAACTTATTTTTTCTTTCTTAAATAAAAGACATCAGTTTGTTCATTGTAAAAACTCTGATTCTGGATGGGTGACAGTAACAAGCGGTGTTCCACAAGGATCAGTGATTGGACCCTTACTATTTTTGCTATATATGAATGATATAATGACAATTGTGGAAGGGTTTAAATGCGAAGTTTATATTTTTGCTGATGATATTCAGCTTCTTTTCTCTGGTGAGAAACAATTTACAGATGTTTTGGAAAGAGTTATAAATGTATTACTATCGGATGTTTCCGATTGGATGTTAAGTAGCAACCTTTGTATAAATTCTTCAAAAACTAAAGCCATGATTTTTAGGTCACCTCGGAGTGAAGTTAATCTAACCATTCTGATAAATGGGGTTAGTGTTGAATTTGTAGAATGTATTAAATGTCTTGGTGTCTTAATTGATTGCCAACTTAATTTTGACAAACACATTAATTGGTTATGCTCCAAAATTAATTATACTTTACGTAGATTGTATGCTTTAAATCTTTATTTACCAATAATTGTCAAGAAGCGTATTGCTCATGCATTGTTAATGTCTAAATTGTTATATTGTGCCGAAGTTTTTACAGGATTTAAAAAAGGTGAAATGCGTCGATACACACTTCTCTTTAATAGAATTATAAGGTTTGTGTATAATCTTAAATTACGTGATCATGTTTCTGAATATGTTGTAGATTTCTTAGGATGTAATTTCAAGAACTTTATACAAGTTCGACTGTTGTTACATTTCTATAAAGTTATTGTATCAAGTTGTCCTGAGTATTTGAGCCGAAAATTCGTTTTTTCGCGCTCGTTAAGAAATCCACAGTTAATTTTTCCGCGTATAAATACTTCATTTCATGAACGTTCTTTTCATGTTCGTGTCATAAGAGCTTGGAATTCTTTGCCTCGAGAACTTAGGCTTTTTGTTTTCTCAGTTAACGTTTTTAAAAATAAACTTGCAAACATGCTACCCGCAATAATTTATTATAAATGTAAATGTTTTAATCTAGTAGAAATGTACACTCAAAAAAAAAAGTTTGTAAAATGACATAAAATCCCCGTGATTTTACGGGGCAGGTTTTGTAAAATATGTACTAGCAAGAATCCCCGTAATGTTACGGGGATAATTTGTAAATTGATTTAACAA
Source organism: Pegoplata infirma (assembly GCA_963921195.1). Taxonomy (NCBI): domain Eukaryota; kingdom Metazoa; phylum Arthropoda; class Insecta; order Diptera; family Anthomyiidae; genus Pegoplata; species Pegoplata infirma. Next base: position 142,313,719 of record OY992540.1, on the reverse strand, counting down.
AAGAAAATGTAAATTTACAATTTTTTTTGTAAAATATTAACTTCGAGGTGAACATTTTTTTTGTAAATTTACAAAAAATTTGGTAAATTTACAAAACAAAATTGTAAACTTACGGAAAATGGTTGTTATTTTACAAAGAAAATAGAAAATGAAAAAAATAAATTGTAGATTAACAAATTATTTGGTTAAAGTACTGTTTTTACCACAAAAAAATATTGAAAAACACGTATATTTACAATAAAAATTGTAAATATTCAAAAAAAATATAAAATTTACAAAAAAAATTGTAAACTTACAAAAAAATGTTGTAAATTTACAAAATAAAGTAGAATATCAAAAACCAAAATTGTAAATTTACAAATTGTTTGGTTAAACTACTGTTTTTTATGGCAAAGAACTTGTATATTTACAATAAAAAGTGGTAAATTTACTATTTTTATTGTATAAATACCATTTTTTCTTATTTTTTGCCGTAAAAACAGTAGTTTATCCAACAAATTTGTAAATTTTCAATATTGTTTTTGTATTTTCTACTTCATTTTTGTAAAATTACAACTTTTTTCGTAAGTATACAATTTTGTTTTGTAAATTTTCATATTTGTTTTGTAAATTTACAAAAAAATTGGTTTATTTACATATTTGTTTTGTAAATTTAAAGGTTTTTTTTCCATTGGTGCATCTTATTTTTCCTTCTTCGGCAGCTGGAGTAGCACTTCAACAACCTGAAATGATTTTTTTTTCACTTGAACACTTTTAACAAACTTTTTAATGTATAACACTGCACTTTTTTATTTTTTATATTTTTTACATATGAGAATTGCAAAGGAGGCTACACAAGAAATTTCTTATATTTTCAGGAAAAATTAGTCAAAAAATAACATTTTTTTTTTAATTTTTAATTATTTTCACAAGTATTTTTAAAAAATCGAAAAAAATGTTTTTGGATATTGTAGATTGGATGTTTAAGTAACTGTTAAAATAAGAAAAACTTATGTTTTCATAATTGGTAGCTTTTTATTGATATTTTAGGTGTCAAATTAAAAAAAAAATTACCAAAAAAATATGGTAAAATTACCAAAAAATGGTAAAAATACAAAAAAAAAACTAGAACAATTATATAGTAGAAGCACATAAAAATTGTGGTATTTTACTTAACGCAAATTACCAAAAAATGGTGTAAAAATTTAATTTTTTTGGTAAAGCTTACAATTACACTCTAATCAAAATTTGTTGAAATTTACCCAATTTATAGTAGGAAACTGGACTCCTACTATAAATTGGGTAATTTTACTCTGAGTGTGTAAGTTTTATAAATTGACCACTAGTGGTCAATTTAAATAAAAAAGAGGTGAATAAATATAACAAAAAAACAAAAAAAAAAAAAAACATTCGGTACCAGCGAGCATCGAACTCGACACCTTTCGATTTGAAAGCACACATCTTAACCACTACGCTACGGAAGCTTATAGTTTTGTCTGGCGTTTAAGTTATTTAACATGCACCCAAAAAAAAACGTGGGTATTCAATACTAAAAATTTAACTAATTTTAGTCCAAAAGGACCTAGTGCAGAAATTGGTAACCAATACTAAAATTTTTAACTAAAATTAGTCAAAAACAGTAGAAATTACTAATGTTAGTACTTTGAAGATACTAAAATTAGTAACCAATTAGTACATTTTGGTACAATATCACTTACTAAACCTTTTACTGTAGAATTATTTTGAGTGTGTGTGTGCGTATGTTGGTTGACAATTTTATTTACACATTTGTGTGTAAAATATTTGAATTAACGGATAATATTTTTAATTTGCTGTGTTTAATTGGTTTGAATTTATTATACGCATTTAGTGTTTATATTAACACATAATGCGTGTTATTCAACAAAAATTTACCCAATTTATAATAGTAAGTTTACATGCGTTTTTTAGAGTGTAGTTTAAAATTTTTTGTATCCGGAACTTAAAAAATTTCCAAACTTTTTTTTCATATTATTTTTAACTAAATTTTTTACTCCAAAACGCAAAAAAAATCTGAAGTTAAAAAATTTTTGCGTGTCCTATTGTTGAATAATTTTTTTTTTTTGTAAAACAACACTAATTCTAGTAATAAAATAAGTTTTGTGAAATTACATTGAATTTTGTACTTTTCAATACATACATTTCAAACTGAAAACCTTGTAAACGATCCTAAAAAAAAATGTTTGTATTAACACATTTTTTGGTAGAAAGACTAAATAACATCAAGTAAAATTTTGTTGTACAATAACAGTTTTCTTGTGTAAAAAAACTAAACACCTTGTAATATTTTTTTAATTTGTAAAATAATTCATTTTTTTGTAAATTTACCTAAAAAATTTGTAAAATAAATTTACCAACATATAATAGTAAAATTACAAAGCAAACTGTAGTTTTCGTTTTATTAAATATACAACAATTTTTGTAAAAAGACAAAAATATTAGTAAAATAGAATTACAAGTCCTTTTACTTGTAATTTTACAAACTTTTTTTTTTGAGTGTACTATTTTTTATATTGATTTCCTTTAAATTTGAACGCAGTTTTAGGGTTATTATTAGTTTTTTATAAAAATTCAAATCTCATTATTAAATTAAAAATTGTTTTTATTTAGTTATAAGCTTAAGTTTAGTGAGTAGTATGTAAACCATATTTGGCCCTTTGGGCTTGGTTTGTGAATTGTATTTCAATAAAAAAAAAAAAAAACGCATCATACCATCCTGCAATCGATTCTACTTAACTTTCCAGAATCAATGATTTTTGTTTGAAATTGTTCCTAAAGTAATCGTTTTTTAGAGTAATTTAGTTTTTTTGAAAAATAATTTTAAATAGAAACTTCAAAATGGGTTTTAAAAAATGTTGGAACAGATTTAAATTCGTTTTAAAAACAGTGTATTTCATAGAAAATTATTAATCGTAATCGCATGATTTTTTTGTCGATTACGATTACGATTAATTGGTGCGATTAATCGCGATTACGATTACGATTTTAATCGTTTTGCAAACTCTAATTCATACATATAAAAAACAATTTCCATTAATAAGACAAACCGACATTTAAAATCCTACTGATGATAACACTAACTGGAGTGTTTGATACCGGTATGGGAATACCAGAAATGTCTATAATTTTTAGAAATTCAATGTTTCTTTTGCATTTTTTTTAACTTGAACCCTTATAACAAATATAATTAGAGCCCGAGCTCGATCTGTAGGTACTTATAGAGAAAAACAAATAAACTGAAAATTGTTTTACAGATTTTTCGGCAAAGTGTTTCATCTGAGCGGAGTAAAATTCCTAGACTCTGAGGCATTTGTCGTATAGAAAAATTACAGGTAGGAAAATTCTGAGATTCTAAAACAAATTTTGTGTATAGGAAAAACATCCTAGAATCTGAGAAATTCTAAGACTTTTTCTAGACGAAAAAAATCTGAGAAACTGAGAATTTTTCTTTACGAGAAATGTCTAAGATTCCAAGACTTTTTCTATACGACTAAATGTCTCAGAGTCTGAATTTTTTTTGAATGAAAAATGCTTCAGAGCCAGAGAATTTTTCTGGACGGAAAATGTCTCAAAATCTGAGACCTTTTCGTCTCACTATTTCGTTTGTATAACCCACTATGTGCCATATCACACTTTATTGCTATTGATATATAGATTACAATTTTATTACGAATATAACAAATATAAAAAAATATATTATTGAAAAAACCACAAAATAACTGCACAATAATTAAGAAAATATTTACAATATATTAATGAACTTTAGATTCACACTCATAATGCGACTCATAAGGGTGGAGCAAAATTTCCTTTTTTTGAATTTCAAAATTGTCGCGGTCAGAAAAGTTGTCTTTGAAACATATTTAGACCCGTAGGCAATGTCTTTGGGTACCTTTTTATGGACCTGAAAATCGGAAAGTTCCGAATAACATTATTTTTTTAGCATAAAATATTAGTAAATATTTGAACATTACTGTAAATGAACCTATGTCGGGTTTCATTCAGTGAATAAAATATGTAATGTTACAGTTTAAAGTTATGAAATGTTTCATAATATTTATGGAAATGTTCAGAGAAAAAATAACAAAATTTATAAAAAAGAATATGATCCGGCTTTAAACATCTTTAATTATTTCTCTAAGATCATTTTATTTTTCATATTGTTCGGAACTTTCTGATTTTCAAGTCAAACAAAGACTTTGTTCCAACAGAAAATTTGCTTCGCCCTAGTACTCATTAAGGGTGGGATAGTGTTGTGTGAGATTTTAAGCAGCAGTATTTGGAATCGCTAGAACCCCTCATTTTGTGAGGTTCGTAAAAAAAGTGTATGAGCCAAAAAATGGGGGATGTCGGATAGGATCTAGGGGTCGCTCATCGGGGTCAAAGTTAGGCGTACATTGGAAAAAATCCACAAAAAGCCCCACAACTCCCCTGGTTTTGCCCCTAGAGGGGTCAAATGTGAGACCGGCACCCATTATTTTTTTGACCCAAACACTTTTGCCAAATATACCTAAGCCCTATCTCCTCTCCTTAAGGGGGCTCCCATACAAAGGTTGAATGTTAAAAAATATTTGCTCCTACCTCTTTAGCTGTCCTAGAAGTGACCCTAGAGGAATCAAATGTATGACCGACCCCCAATATTTTTTCATCCCCAACATTTTCTTAGAAAATACATACCCTCTATCTTCAACCGTTAGGGTGGTCCCCATACATTTTTTTTTATTTTTTCTTAATTTTTTTTATTAAATCAGCTCCTACCGGTCCAACGGTGCTTCCTAGAGGGGTCATTAGCAAGACCGACCCCCATTTATTTTTAGCCCCCAACATTTCATCTGAACATGCTAACTCCGTATCTCCAATTCCTAAGGGGTCTCCCACACAAAATGACATTTTTATAAAATTTGCTCCCACCGCTCTAACTGGCGCAGGGATGACCCTAGAAAATTTAAATGTATGACTGACCCCCAATATTTTTTCAGCCCCAACATTTTCCCCAAACAAACCTAACCTCTATTTTTAAGCCTTAAGGGGGTCCCCACACATTTTTTTTAAATTTTTTTATAAAATCAAAATAAAGTTGCCCCCAATATTTTTTTAGCCCCAACATTTTCCCCAAACAAACCTACTCCTTATTTTTAAGTCTTAAGGGGGTTCCCACACATTTTTTATAATTTTTGTATATCAAATCAGATCTTACCGCTCCCATGGTGCCTCTTAGGAACGGGAAATGCAGACTGACCCCCAATAATTTTTGCCCCCTACTTTTTGTCCCAGCATACCTACGTCGTATTTCCACTTTGTTAGGGTAATATTTTTTCCTCTCCATTACGGCACAATACGTTGTTATAGTCCTCTATTAATTTTACGCCTCTTTCGGCAGCGTCTATGAAAACATGTAATTGAAGTAATATTTGCAGCGCTTGCAAAAAGTTTTGGTGTCTCTTATATTATAAGTTCTAAATTTACTTGTTTTGATTCCATGTTAATTATTTTCACACCTTCGAATCCAACAACGTGTACTGGATGATCACAATCTTTGTTGCCACTTTCGCCGCTATCCCCCGAGTCATAATCTTCCCCGATATCATCGTCTTATTTTTCTTCGCTGCCTTCGTCGGACGATTCGTCCATCTTTTCGTCAGATAACTCTTCCTCCTTGCATTTGCCGTTTTTCGTTTTATTTCACAAGAGATATTCGAATCAAATAGTGCAACTGCTTCACCACTGAGATACCAAAGATGTGAGAGAATCTCTTCTCCAATCGTTGAGACATCTTATTAATTGAAGCATAATTAGCAATCGCTTTAAAAAAATTAAAATCATTATTTGGAGGTTCTATTGCTTTAGAGGCGCTAAACCAAAATTTAGCGTAAATTGTTTTGGGTCAAACCTAAAACATTTTTAGGCAATATATGCCTTTTGCCATCCATCGAGCATGACTGATGGATCCTGGTGGGCTAAAATAATTATTAGGAATATTTTCACCAAGGTATAATAAAACAATTTCAAGAAACTCCTTGAAGTCGCCTCTGGGTCGATTTTCCTTAATTTGAGCACAACAAAACAACTTGATGCAGTTTGGACTTGAGCGGATATGTTGCCAGCCACATTCTAATCTTCTATTTTAGGACTGCATGGTTTGTCTTTTATTTATATTTTCCCACTGCTCTTTAAAACGCGCAAACATTGGCACTCCTGGTCCAGACATTTTGCGTATTTGGTTTCAAACACTTCTTTTAATTGAAGTTCATTAATATGATGTTTGCAAGGCAGATATAGAGGTCAGTTTGCATTTCCCGTCCCTAAGAGGCACTATGGGAGTTTGTAAGAGCTGAATTTATAAATAAAAGTGTTGCTAATTGTTGTACTTTTGTAAATTCTAAATACTCCAACGTTGGGTTACAGTACCAATACGAATTTGGTTTTCCTAAGGGGAGCACGCTTATAAAGTGGAAATACGCCGTAGGTATGTTCGGAAAAAATGTGGGGGGCAAAAACTAATGGGGTCAAGTCTGCATTCCGTATCCCTAAGAGGCACCATGGGAGCGATAACATCTTATTTTATAAAAAATATACAAAAATGTGTGGGGACCCCCTTAAGACTTAAAAACAGAGGGTAGGTTTGTTTGGGGAAAATGTTGGGGCTGAAAAAATATTGGGGGTCGGTCACACATTTAACTTCTCTAGGGTCACCCCTGCGGCGCCATGAAATAGCTCCCAATGAAATAAGTCCCAATGAAATAACTCCCAATGAAATAAATCCCAAATAAAATGAAATATCTCCCAAACCAAAAAAATGAAATAAGTCCCAAGAAAAATGAAATAAGTCCCTAACAAAAAATGAAAGAAGTCCCAACGAAATAACTCCCAATAGAAATGAAATAAATCCCAATTTTTTTTATTATTAAATTTTTATATGTTTAAATCCCAAAAACACTTTAATTGTATCTCTTTAAAAAACAAATCTCAGAAGTGCCTACAATCCCTTCTCAACTTTTTTGGGATGCAGCTAACTGACACGTTCATTAAATATCTTTTAATGTTTGAATGATATCAGTATAATATTTCATTCAATAGCTAACTTATCGCAGGTCCCTCTGGAGGCTGCGAGAAAAACAGAAAATAAACGCCATAAAAATATGAACTTAAATTTAAAAAAAAAATATAAATCATCGTGGTTAAAACAGTTACAAGCCACGCATAAAACTTGAAAGCAGATTCTTGGAAGCCTTTTAGAGCTTCCAGGATGCTGTATAATAAATGTGGTAACAAAACGATTATTTATTTGAAAAGATTTGAATGCATATGGGTGTGAAGAAAGCGCCGCAGGCGAAAAATTTTTACAAGAGATTTTAACAAAAAATTAAAAAAAAATCGCGCGATTTTTTTTTAATTTTTTGTTAAAATCTCTTGTAAAAATTTTTCGCCTGCGGCGCTTTCTTTACACCCATATGCATTCAAATCTTTTCAAACATATAATCGTATTCCAAAAACATGTATTTAAAAAAAATAGAAAAGAGTGAGTGGGTTGTAAAAGACCGAAAGTCCATTTCGCCTACGCTTTAAATAATCTAATGTGTCCGCCAAACCAACAGGATCCTAAAACTTCTTATTACACCGGTTGCGGATCTTCAGTTTGTCATACAATACCTCTTAATTTTCATAAATTAAAACCATTGTTAGAAGAACTCGAAATTTTTCACAATTACTCGCAGCATGCATTTCGCCTCAAAGCAAACGTATTATTTTATTTTTGGATTTTGATTGACATTGATTCTGAGTGAATGGTTTTCTGAATTGATTTACAAGATAATTCAAAAAGCATTGAAAAAGAGTTTATTCTAGTTCGAGGACATTTACTTTCCCCGTAATAAATTAACTTTTCCTGAAAATAACTAAAAAAAATATATAATTTTTATTATTTTTAATAAAAATTAAAGAAACTTGAAAATTCAATAAGTTAAATTTTTATTTTCATAATTTACTCTCAAACTGTTGGGAGTTATTTCATTAAAATAGTTTGGGAGTTATTGCATAATGAAATAACTCCCAAACTTAAAAATGAAATAACTTCCAAAAAAAATGAAATAATCCCCGCAGATTTGGGAGTTATTTCGTAATGAAATAACTCCCAAATCGTATGGAAATTTTTGGGACTTATTGCATAATTTTTCTTGGGACTTATTTCATTGGGAGTTATTTCATGGCGCCCACCCCTGCGCTAGTTAGAGCGGTAGGAGCAAATTTTATAAAAATGTCATTTTGTGTGGGAGACCCCTTAGGAATTAGAGATAGGGAAGTGGTATATTCAGAAGAAATGTTAGGGGTGGAAAATAATTGGGGGTCGGTCTTGATAATGACCCCTCTAGGAGCCACCATTGGACCGGTAGGAGCTGATGTAATAAAACAAATTAAGAAAAAATAAAAAAAAATGTATGGGGACCACCCTAAGGGTTGAAGATAAAGGGTAGGTATGTTCTAAGAAAATGTTGGGGTTGAAAAAATATTGGGGGTCGGTCATACTTTTGATTCCTCTAGGGTCACTTTTTGGACTACTAGAGAGGTAGGAGCAAATTTTTTAAAAAATTAAACCTTTGTATGGGAGCCCCCTTAGGAAGTGGAGATAAGGCTTAGGTATGTTCGGCAAAAGTGTTTGGGAGGAAAAAATAATGGGGGTTGGTCTCACATTTGACCCCTTTAGGGTCAAAACCAGAGGAGTTGTGGGGCTTTTTGTGTATTTTTCCCCCTTTACGCCCAACTTTGACCCCGATGAGCGACCCCTAGATCCTATCCGACCTGCCCCATTTTTTGGCTCATGCATTTTTTTTACGAACCTCACAAAATAAGCGGTTCTAGCGGGTCGAAATCGGAAACTCGTGCACTATCCCACCCCTAGTACTCATGTGATAAACATAATAATCATGATAATAAGAATTATTTGAATACAAATATTTTGTAATAATTGTTATTATTTAACAAATGATGATGTCAACTAAATATCTCCATAGTATGGTAATTAAAATTTTAAATATTTCCTTAGTCTAGGGGTAGTTGATTGTTAATTTAACCACTTTATAATGTTCGATATCACAGTTTTGTTTCCGAACAATTTGTGGGTTTTTTTATACCCTCCACTTATTGTTAGTGATAGAGGGTACATATAAGTTTGTCATTTCGTTTGTAACTCATCGAAATATCGGTCTGGGACCCCATAAAGTATATATAAGTATTTATAATCCCCGATCGATTTTAAGACATTCTAGCGATGTACGTCTGTCTGTCTGTAGAAATAGTGATCACGGCCTAAATATTACACAGAGATGACTGAAACTTAACCTATTTATTGGAAGTTCTCCCGAGAAGTTTGGTATTGGTTGCATTTGAGCGATATCGGTTCAGCGGTTCAAAAAATATGAACGAAAATGTAAGGACATCTCAAAAATGTTAGTACATTCAACATAACCTAAAAATACAAAATGCTTCACACAAAAAAAATTCCAATGAACGATTTTCATAGTATTTATGACCATATTCATACAAATGATTAACTTTTTCATAATATTTATAAACTTTTTCATACTATTTGTGAAAAATGTTAAATAGTTTTTAAATTTCACATGTTATGATTTATTCATAAATACTATGAAAAAGTTTATAAGTATTATGAAAAAGATAATAAATTGTGTGAATTTGTTCATAAATACTATGAAAGTCGTTCATCGCAAAATTTTTTCCGATGTTGGTTGACATATGTGAACATAATTGAACACCAAATGGTATTTAAACAAGTACGAACATATTTTTTGACAAAAAAAATAAAAAAAAAAAATTCGCGGTTTTTTTTACCAAAATTTTTTTTTTGCGGAAATACAGTAATTTCCTTTTACATAAAGTTTTTTGCAATAAACTTTTTGAAATTGTTTAGGGTATCACTACATTCAGCAAGGCCGAATTTAAAATTTTTACTTGTTTTTACTACAACTTGGTTTTAGATTTTTAAAACATTTTAAATCACTGGAAATCGTCGTTTAAAGTACATTTAACCACAAAATAAAATTCCCCACATAATTTTTTACTGATGTGTTTATGTATTTTTCAGTTACTTTAGAAATCTTGAGGGTTAATTTTATAATAATAATCATGTTTATGAGGAAAATTGTGGTTTTTCTTAATATTATATTTTTAGTTTGTAAAGTAGTAATGACGTTGGTACACACAAAAATTTAATGTTAAAGATAACGATGCGGCTAATTTTGGATTGGAAATTTCAGTTGATTAGTTGTATATAAAGATGGGCGCTGGTCACGTGATTAACGAGAGAATTTTTTTGTTACTCACGTGAATAAAGAGTGAGTAACAAAAAAATGTGCGTGATTAATTCGATTATTGTTAACTTGAGCGTGAGTTAGTGTGAGTTTAAATGCACTCACGCGCCCATCTCTAGTTGTATATTTTGATAACAATCTAATTTATTTGTAAATAAAAGAAATATTACTATTAATTTTAAAATATATATTAATATTATTACAACGGACCTCAGAGTCTATGTGTGCTGACGTAAAACGTCAGCAGTCACTTTCTTGTACAGAGAAAAAAAATCAAAGTTCAGACAGCCGTATTTGTCGCCAATCGAATAGTTTGCTCAAATAGACAAATTTTCTTGGTTATAATACCAGAATTTTAAGTTTGGCAAGCCAAAAATTCGTCTGCTACAAATAAATGTTTAATGCCGCAAATAAAAATCTGTAATCACAATCGAAAATTACGATTGCTGTTATTTAACTATTCGATTGACAACAGTTTTTGTTGTCACAATAAATTTACTTTATCTGTGTAAGAATTTCCAGTTTAATCTCCAAGGACAGAAACTAAAATGAATAAAGTGTAAAATTACAATCCCGCCCACATTTTATACGCGTCGAATCATTACACTCAAAGAAACAGCTTCTTAATATTGATGACTTGTTACATTATTATGAAGAAATATTACATTATTTTTCGTTCTATATAACTTATCATTAATATGATGATGCAGTGTCATGAAATGTTTTATCATTCTGATTACAATGTGTCATCAAAACTGATGAAACAGTGTCATCATATTGATGACAAAACATCATCAAATTGATGATTGGCATTGGGCAAAATTTTATGTAACATTTTTTCACATTGATGTAACTTTTCATCCATATAATAAAGCTTTTCCATTATAACTTTTATTATAAAAATATTATTATTAACAAAATTTTTATACTAACAAAAAATTTTGAATTTGAGACCTACAAGGGAAATATTCTTTAACCATTATGAATCGATTTGCCTAAAATTAAAATTATATATAAAAGAGACGACTTTAAACTTTGGCTGTCTCGGTATAGGCCATATGATACGATGAAAACATCATATAGTTTCTCGAGAGGAAAAACTTATTTTTTCGTTTTTTTTTTGAACCCTTAAATTCTCGATATGGCTGATAAGCGGATAAACACCAATATAAAATATATGGGGCATTCCATGTCAAATCGGACACTTTGAACATTTTTTTTTTAGATTTTCCCAATTTATTTACAGTTTTTAGTACTCTTCGAAAACTCCTTCGTGGTAAATTTTCAGATTTTTTTGATGACCCGTTCAAAAGATATCGAATTTATAAAAATTGGTAGTTTGTTCCTTTACTCAAACTTCTTTTACTCATAACTTCTTCAAAAATGGTCCAAATTTCAAATTTTTTTTTTCAAAATTTTTGTTTTTTTACGTACTTTTCAAAAAATTCTTAAAAGCGCTCTTGTAGGCGATTTTTAAGTTTTAAAATTTAAATCTCATTTTTAAAAATGTTTGTACTCTTCGATTGTTTTTTTAATTCTTTTGTGTAAAACTTCTATCGATTCTACAAATTTTTTGCCCAGGAGGATCGTGGGATAACGATTATTACTATTTTTTAAAATTTTTTTAAAAAAATTTATTGTAATTTTCCATTCTTAAAATCATTTCTACACAGAAAAAAATATGGGGAAAAACAATTTGAGTAATCACTTGTTTAAATTTAAAAAAAGTTTTGAGTAATTTTTTAATTGACGCAATTAAAAATTTACTCAAAAATTTAAAAATAAATTGAGTAAATAATTTAATAAGAATTTAATAGCTTTTTTAATTTTTTTTTTGGAATTTTCTTAGTTTTTTTAATTCTCGTTTAGTTTATAGTTTTTTGTATATATACATGAAAGTTTGTAATCATATTTATAAAATTTTTTTACGTCTTTAAGACAAAAATATATTTGGTAAAGTTTGAAAAAACATGTTTTTTTTTTTGTAAAAAAATATGAAATTTTTTTTAACTTTGTTTTTTTTAGAGTAGAAACAGAATAAGCCCGGCACGACTTTTTCCATACGGTTTGGCAGATTAAACCGGTGGCCGGCGAAGATGTGAAATAAAACTTGTTCTGTTTTTAAAAGGTGGTGCTTCTTGTTCTGTTCCTGCACTTAATAGTGTCAATTAAAAATTTACTCAAATTTTTTTGGCAAACATTTAATAAATTTTTATTAAAAATTTACTCAATACTATTAAATCGTTTACTGGTGGAAAATTGAGTAATTTTTTACTCAATAGTATTAAAAATTTACTCAAATTTTTTTTTTATTTCTTTCTGTGTACTGCTCCAATAGTGCGTCATAGAAGGGTCATTTATAAGACCGACCCCCATTAATTTTTATGTCTTAACATTTCTTTGGAACAAACTAATACCCTATCTCCAATTTCTAAGGGGGCTCCCACACAAAACGACATTTTTTAAAATTTGCTCCAACCGCTCTAACTGCCCTAATAGTGCTCTTAGAGCAACAAAATGTATGACCAACCCACAATATTTTTTTAGTCCAAACATTTTCTCTGTACACACCAACCCTCTATCTTTAACTGTTAAGGCGGTCCCCATACAATTTTTTTATTTTTTGTAAATTTGTTTTATTTAATCAGCTTCTACCGGTCCAATGGTGCGTCCGAGAGGAGTCATTAGTGAGACCAACCCCCATTTATTTTTACCCTCAAACATTTTTGTAAAACATACCACAGCCCTATCTCCACTCGCTAAGTAGGCTTCCATTCAAAATTACATTTTTATAAAATTTGCTCCAACTGCTTTTTGTATGGGAGCATACTTAGGGAGTGGAGATAGGGCGTAGGTATGTTTTAAAAAAATGTTGGAGAGTAAAAATTAATGGGGGTCGGTCTCATTAATGACCCCTCTCGGACGCACCATTGGACCGGTAGAAGCTGATTAAATAAAACAAATTTACAAAAAATAAAAATAAATGTATAGGGACCGCCTTAACAATTAGAGATAGAGGGTAGGTGTGTTCAGAGAAAATGTTTGGACTAAAAAAATATTGTGGGTCGGTCATACATTTTGTTGTTCTAAGGGCATTATTAGGGCAGTTAGAGCGGTTGGAGCAAATTTTAAAAAATGTCGTTTTGTGTGGGAGCCCCCTTAAAAATTGGAGATAGGGTATTAGTTTGTTCCAAAGAAATGTTAAGACGTAAAAATTAATGGGGTTAGGTCTTATAAATGACCCCTCTATGACGCACCATTGGAGCAGTAGAAATGATTTTAAGATTGAAAAACTACAATTAATTTTTTTCAAAAAATTTAAAATAATAGTAATAATCGTTATCCCACGATCCTCCTGGGCAAAAAATTTGTAGAATCGATAGAAGTTTTACACAAAAAAATTTCAAAAAAATCGAAGAGTACAAACATTTTCAAAAATGAGATTTAAAAACTTAAAAATTGCATACTAGAGTGCTTTTAAGAATATTTTGGGATTTTTTTTTTTTAAAAAGTACGCAAAAAACAAAATTTAAAAAAAAAAAAAATTGTAATTTGGACCATTATTGAAGAAGTTATGAGTAAAGGAAGTTTGAGTAAAGGAACAAACTACCAATTTTTAAAAAATCGATATCTTTTGAACGGGTCATCAAAAAAATCTGAAAATTTACCACGAAGGAGTTTTCAAAGAGTACTAAAAACTGTAAATAAATTAGGAAAATCTAAAAAAAAAAATTTTCAAAGTGTCCGATTTGACATGGAATGCCCCATATTTTTTATATACAGTGACTCAAAGTAGCAATGGAACAGCATATATTTGATAGCAGTTCTTTAAAGGAAAAGTTATCAATACTAAACCTGATTATTTATTTATTATTTATTTATTTCTTTATTAGTCAATGGAACAAAATTCCTTACAGACTACGATACAAAAAAGTATATTACAAATTTATATACAAATTTAATTTAAAAATCGAAAAGGACGCACGTTTACATTGATTATTATCAATCGACTATTTTTGAAATTTTCCAAATTTTAATTTAAGCCTGATGGCGTCCAGATTGAGCAAATATAAAAAGAGATACGAGGGTCGCACTGGAAAATGAAATTGTTTGTAGATATTTTTTTGAAATTTTTTTAAAAATATTTCTAAGTCTATTTTTTCCAAGTTCAAACATTAAAAATTTAAAAAAAATATCCAATAATTTTTATTTAGTCATCAGCTTGTTTTCCCAACAACCCAAACAAAAAATTAAATTTTTTAAATGCAGTCGAAAAAATCCGCATTTTTTGACCTCCAACTCTTTCGACCACCAATTTGTTATAAACAAAGAAAATATTTTATTGTTTATGAAATAGTAAATTTTTTTTATTTTCTTATATAAATTGTCTCAGACTCTGACACATTTTTCGTATAGAAATTGCCCCAGACTCTAACACATTTTTTGTATAGAACAAGTCTCAGATTCTAAGACATTTTTCGTATAGAAAAAGTCTCGAAAAAATCTGAAACTTTTCTTTACGAAAATTGTCCAAAAATTTAAGACTCTTTCTAAATGAAAAAAAGGCTCAGATTTTGAGACATTTTTCGTAAAAAAAAAAGAAAAAGGCTCTAATACTGAGACGTTTTTCGTCTAGAAAAAGTTTCAGATTCTGAGACATTTTTCTTATAGAAAAAGAATCAGATTCTGAAACATTCTTATTATTGTTTTTCGATGCCTTTTTCAAATATCGTAGTTATTAATAATTATTTTATTTTAATTTCAGATATTATGAAGCAGTTTCTTTCAAGGTATGTTAAATATGATTACTTCCCAATGTATAAAACGAATCGTTAAAGAAATATTTTCTCGCAAAAGTTTTTCGATATCGAATACGATTTATTGTCGACATAGAAAGTGCCTTCAAATGCAAAGTGATATTGAATCGAAAAACCTGTCGAAATCTAATCGATAATAACTTCTATATAACGTCTACATAAATCGCGTTTTCATAAACTGACATAAGCCAATAAGAACCACTTGAAAATAAATTTATATAAAGCCTCGAACCGTAATAGATTATCATTTTCATTTTTTTTTTTTCGATTAAAGATAAAGTATCCGGAAATATTATAAATCTAGAAAATTATTTTTTTTTTTTAGATTTATCAAAATGCACGATATGTTATTAAAAATATAGCAAAACTAGGATCGATGTTGGTTCTTTTAATTAAAGAAAGATCTAGATAATTCGAAATGAACAAACGGCTCGAAACATTATATACCGATTTGCCTGAAACATAAGTATATCACAAATTCCACCAAAGAACACAAAAACAAATGTAATTTTCTGACCTTAGGTCTTTTAATTTTCTTTATATAAACGCCTATCCATTTCAAGTTTTTTAAAATAAAAAAAAATCGCGAAAAAATTCAAAAAAAATCAAAAAGTATCATACTTTGAAGCGCCATGTCTTCGAAAGTATTTAAGTGAATTCTTTGAAAAAAATATCAATTAGTTGACGAGTTATACCCAAAAAACCATATAAACAATATGCTGAAAATCGGCATTTGACTGTAAAGTCCGAAGGTCGATTAAAAAAAAATTCAAACTAACATAAACAAACGCCGCGATACGTGTCTTCTAATTTTGCCTCTATTTTCACCCTTCACTCTCAGAATCGACCTAACTTTTGCTAACCTGAATTTGTTCCACAGTGTTATCGTATCAATTGGCCTATAGCAAAAAACTTTCCCAGTTGTTTAAACGCATTAAAAATAGCATACGAGTGCAAAACAATAAAAAATATGTATGTCATACGCATCAAATACGCAAATTTAAATCTGAATAGGTTTTTGCAAACTTCAAGGCCATTGTGCGAATCACACGCCACTCAATTGTGTATACACCAAGACCTTGATGTATGGCCTTCTTGGTTCTTCGAAGAAATGGCATTGAAATGAAATTCCGTTAGACGATTAAATAAGTAGATATGATTTTGCAATAAATTAAATCATAAAAAAATATACAATAGGCGTGTTTTTTTAGACTCAAAATTAAACCTCTGTGCAATCAACAGAATAACCTGGTAAAAATACTAACAAGGGAAGTATCTCAACCCTTATGAACCGATTTGCCTGAAACTTAAAATATATAAAAAAGAGGCAATTCTAAGGTTGGCGTGTCTCGGCTTATCGGCCATATCGGGGATTTAAGGATTCAAAACATGGGTCAAAAAATGGCGAAAAAATCGTTTTTTGGATTTTTCAGCCATTTCTTTCTAAGAAACCATATGATGTTTACATATGAGAAGAAAGGTTTTTTTAATGCCTATCCAACGGTGGCACAACCTTGTAAAAATTCGGCTTCGTTAAATATTTTTTTAATGAAAATGTGTAAATTTTAGGGGGTATTTTATGAAGACATACCCCTACGATATCCATATGAATACGAAATAATCTTTATTAAATTTAATTCGACACGTATTTTTTCTCTAGGCGATATTCCTGTTAGTTCGGGAGTTATCGAAATTTTCCCGAAGGTCCACATTGTTTCATAAGGGAACAACGAAATTTTTAAACACCGATATGGCCGAAAAGCCGAGACACCCCAACCTTAAAATCGTCTCTTTTATATATATTTTAAGTTTCAGGCAAATCGGTTCATAAGGGTTGAGATACTTCCCTTGTAAGTCGAATAACCAAAAAAACCTGCTGGTTTCAGCTGAAAATTCTGGCGATCTAAGCAAAAAAATCTGCTGATTTCAATGGCACCCTCCGATTGCCCTGAAAGATCTCCCTTGGGTAAAAACTTTGTTATTCCGTTTTTAACTCGTCGTCTGGGACCAGTGATCGATTCAAGATATTCCAGCTATGTCCATCTGTCTGTTAAAATGGCGATCATGGTCAAAATATTTGACAGATATGACTGAAACTTAATATATTAACTTGTTGTTGCCCCTAGAAATTTGATATTGCATTTGAGCGTTATCGGTTTAGCCGTTCTTAAGTTATGAACACAAATGTAAGAACACTTCGAAAACGTTACACTTAAAAAATTATGTTAGTAAAATCAACTGAAAAAGTCAGTTAAAATAACTACTTTGTAAGTTGTTTTGGGGTCAACTACTTTTTCAGTTAAATCAACTAACAATGTTAGTTATTTTAACTGACAAAAAACAACTGACTTGTGTAGTAAAAACTACTTACATTTGTAGTCAAAACAACTAAAATGTAGTAAAAATAAAAAAATCAATATATAATTTTTTTTTTCAAAATATTTTTCAGAAAAAAAATTGAAAACCAAATTTTTTCCAAGTTTTTTTTTTTAAAAAAAGTTGTGAAAAATAAAAATAACGAATTTTTTTTTTTTTTGGAAAAAAACTTTAAAACTTTTCAGAGATAAAATAAATAAAATTAACTACTTTAAATAACTGTTACTACATCACAGTACTTTTTTGTTAGTTGTTCAAAAAAACGACTTAAAATAACTAACAGAAATAGTTGTTTGATATTTTTCATACAAAAACAACTGAATTTGTAGTTGAAAACAACTAACTACTGTAAAATATACAAATAACTAACATGTAGTAACTTACATAATTTTCTGAGTGTAGTATATTCCACATAACCTAAAAATACAAAATTCTCTAATTCAGCTGCTGGTTGACATATGTGAATAGAATTAAATACCGAATGGTATTTAAAGAAGTACAACATTTTTTTTTACAAAAATAAATTTCGCGGAATTTTTTTCCCCCAAAAAAATTAAATGGCTGCTGACGTCTTACGTCAGCTCATATAGACTCTCAGGCCCGTTGAAAAATTTTTGTTCTTGACAAAAACAATTACCGAAAATTAAAGCAAATTGCCGTATACCGAGGGCCTCAGAACGAGGTATAAGTGTATTGATTTAAGTAGGATATTTAACGAACAAAAAAAGAATGACCCAGTTACCAAAAGCCTACGCCATTAGGATTTTTAAACAAAACAAGTGAGAGTGTTAAATTCGGCTGAGCCGAATCTTTTATACCCTCCAACATTTTATCAACGGCAAGAGTTTTTCGCGTATTTACGAGTTAAAAAACAAGTTAACAATCGAGAGACAATCCTAAGACTGTTAAAGCTTTACATATATCTTTGTCGTCCCGCATGGCCTGGGTGGTATTGACTTTCAGGAAAATCGGTCCAGTGTTCAACAGATATAAGCAAAACACTAAATTTCAGATTGGTTTCACCTTAAATTCATGTGTTTAAGAACAGTTTCAAAAGCATTGGTAAGTTACCAATGCTTTTAAAATAAGTTTACCAATGGAAACTCAGTTTTACAGCACTGGTAAGTTACCAATGCTTTTAAAACTTGTTTACCAATGGAAAATCATAAAAATATTTTACAACATCTTTTTGTCACTCAAAAATATTTTTACTCTAAAAAAAAGTTACACTGGAAAAAAATTTTACACTCAAAAAAATTTTACACTCAAAAAAATTTTACACTCAAAAAAAATTGCATTTTTTTGACAAAAATGACTAAAAAAAATTTTTTTTTATTCAAAATAAAATATTTCCAATCAAAATTCTTAATTTTTTCACATTAGAAAATTTTTCTATCACTTAAAAAGGGCATTGTGGAGGGTATTCATGGATTCGGCCAAGTCGAATTAACTTTTCTACTTGTTTTGTTATTACTTTTTGTTATCGATTATTTTTTTTTCTCACCAAAAGTGTTTTTACTTTGTTTTTTCACCATTTTTTTTTTTTTTTTTTTCAATAAAATTTTAATTCACCAAATTTTGTTTCAATTACACCGCTCAACACTCATATTCCGGTTTGAATTCTGATAATCAATTTTAGTTGTTTTTGATCTCCTGATTCCAAATCTGTTCTCCAAATCTTCCCATCACATCTAGATTTTTAGTAATTCACGGTTGAAAATGCGAAAAATAGTGATTTTTGTATTATTTGAATGCCTGCACAGCAGCCATTCAGTGGAATACAAATCTGGTACACTCAAAAAAAAAACCTTGTAAAATTACAAGAAAAACTTGTAACTTTTTTTTGGTGCTACCTCCAACTTATTTGACAAATATTCCTAGTAATTTTACAGGCTTTTTACCAATAATTTTGTAATTTTACAAGATTTTTACGAATAAAATTGTAAATTTACAAATTTTTTGACACGATAAAATTTACAAGGAGGTTTCGTAATTTTACAAAATTTTTTGCTACCTCCTATTTTACGAGAATTCCTAGTAATTTTACAAGCTTTTTACCAATAATTTTGTAATTTTACAAGTTTTTTACCAATAAAATTGTAAATTTACAGTTTTTTGGCGCAATTGAAATTACAAGGAATTCTCGTGAATTTACTCAATTTTTTTGTAAAATTATCTTGGAAATTTGTAAAATTACAAAAAAAATTGTAAAATTACAAACAAAAAAATGTAAATTTCGATTTGTTAAAAAACAAGGAAAACTGTCAAATATTTGTAAAATGGGATTACGAGACTTTTCCTAGTAATTTAACAAAGTTTTTTTTTTGTTTGTATAAAGCGCAATTTTACAATTCGTCTATGGTCTCCAACATAGGAAACAATTTTTTTTTCAATTCTTGCGTTTGGTTGGGTTTCACTTGCGTTTTGAAATGATACTGTAAAATAGGGCGGATCGAGAAATGCTTTTTCACGAATTTTGCTTGGGCGCTATGCGGGATTGGTAAAACTAGATGCCAAAACGATGTGGTTAAAATTTCAGGAAGATCGCCCTTCATCTAGGGTTGCCCCTCCAGCGCTGAAGTTTCAACTTTTTTAAGCCAAAGAGCATTTTTTTAAAAAATTGTCAAAAATTCAAATTTGATCAGATCTTCTTAATTTTGGATTTTATGTGGTCTAGTTAACCACATCTAGTTATATTTTTAATATCAGCTTAATACGATATCGCTAACCTCCAAAAACCAGAGGTGGAAAAGTATACTTACATTTTGGAGAAACCCGAAAAGCAATTTTTTGCAATTATGTAAAAAAAAAACACATTAAAATTGCAAAATATGATTTTTTTCTTTTCGACTTGGAAATTAGACTACTCAAGGATTCCAAAACCGTTAAAACCAAAAAATACGAAATTCTTGAACGGCGTGTGGACCAATCTCAACTTACGATATTTTCAAAAAATTTATTTCATAAATTTTTTTTGCTATATTGTTCTATATTTTACAATTTTTTTACAAAATATGTCATATTTTCCTATAAAAGGTAAATTCATTAAAATTTAAGAGATCATTAACCCTTGTCAACATGGGTTCATATATGTCCCACTCAAAAAATTGTTTTTTACCAATTACAAATAGATTAAAATTGAAAACTTTTATGAGTTTAGCGGATCATATTACGTATACAAAAAATATTCGCGGTTAGTTCGCATTTTCATTTAGGAATTCTCTTTTCGAGGTAGGGACTTTATATATGCAGCAGCATGCGCACCATCCCAGCAAAAAATAATCAAGATTTTGGAAGCAGTGCATACAAGAATGCACTTGAGTAAGCGAATGATTTTTGATGTTGTTGTTTTTTTATGACATTCGCTTACACAGCTGCATACCGTATGCAGTAGTGTAAGGGAGAGATTTTTTTGGCATACTAACCTGCATACCGGTTGCAGTTAAGTATGGCAGTGACTTAAAAAAATACTAAAAATATTTAAGAAAAGGCATGATTTCAATTCATATTCATTGCGTCGATATAAGCGCTCGAAAGAAATGCTCTAAAGTGGGACATTGCTAACAAATATCATGTCATACGTAAGCAGGTTTGTAAGCAGACAACAAAAATCACTCCCTTACAAATCTGCTTATAGGCAAGCAGTATTTTTTGGTGGGATGTTACACATTTGCATGAGCAAATATCGAAGAGTTTTGTCCAAAATCATGGTACCTCTTTTTTGATAATTTTAAATGTTTTTTGAACTGTTCCAACTTACCACGGAAATTGGAGAAATTATTGGAATTGTTGTTTTTTCCCATATAGATAAAATGTCATTCGCTAGAGGCTTGGCAATACTCATAAAAGGCAGATCATTCCCTTTTTTAACTTTATTTTGAATGAAGCAATATCCTTTCGATACATCGGAAAATGTTGGTAGTTGGTTTACGGGTAGTTTATTGGCCTTACCGAAAATTGGACAATTTATATTTTTATTACGAATAGTCGACATTTCAAAGACTGCGACTAACTTTTTTAAATTAATTTTTTATTGCTTTGCAAAAGTTATATGATATTTGTAAAACCTAAGCCTACTATAAAAATCAATTTTTTATATTTCGCACAGGTTAAAGATGAAATTGGATTTGATTTTTTTTTTTAAATAATTCAAATAATAGTAGTCTACAACGAAAATGCGAACTAACCGCGAATTTTTTTTGTATATGTAATATGATCCGCTAAACTCATAAATGTTTTCAATTTTAATCTATTTGTAATTGGTAAAAAACAATTTTTTTTATATGACCCCATGTCGACAAGGGTTAACGATCTCTTAAATTTTAATGAGATTATCTTTAATAGAAAAATATGACAAATTTAGTAAAAAAATTTTAAAATATAGAACAATATAGCAAAAAAAATTTATGAAATAAATTTTTTGAAAATATCGTAAGTTGAGATTGGTCCACACGCAGTTCAAGAATTTCGTATTTTTTGGTTTTAACGGTTTTGGAATCCTTGAGTAGTCTATTTTCCAAGTCGAAAAGAAAAAATCATATTTTGCAATTTTAATGTGTTTTTTTTTTACATAATTCCAAAAAATTGCTTTTCGGGTTTCTCCAAAATGTAAGTATACTTTTCCACCTCTGGTTTTTGGAGGTTAGCGATATCGTATTAAGCTGATATTAAAAATATAACTAGATGTGATTAACTAGACCACATAAAATCCAAAATTAAGAAGATCTGATCAAATTTGAATTTTTGACAATTTTTTAAAAAAATGCTCTTTGGCTTAAAAAAGTTGAAACTTCAGCGCTGGAGGGGCAACCCTAGATGAAGGGCGATCTTCCTGAAATTTTAACCACATCGTTTTGGCATCTAGTTTTACCAATCCCGCATAGCGCCCAAGCGATATTCGTGAAAAAGCATTTCTCGATCCGCCCTACTGTAAAATTATAATTTTTGTAAAATTAACCTTAGTTTTTTGATATTTTTTTAAAGAAAAACTAAAAAAAAGAAATATTCTAAAAATTAAAGTTTTCTGTGTTATTTTTCATATAAACCGGAAGATATATTGAATGGTTTTAAAAGTCTATAACAAATAATGAACTTTTTCCTAAATTTTGAGCTCATCACAGTAAAAATTCATCATCCAGTTTTTGTTTTAGAGCCTTCTAAAAATTGTGCTTTTTCTAATTTTTTTCACAGTGTTTTTTTTTTAAATACATGTTTGACCAATAATAGTGCAACAACTTCAAATTTTTGTTATCATATTTTTGGAGATCATAGTTCAATTCTACTCTAACCCTTTATACCAAATTCATATTTCACCTAACGGCTGCTGTGCAGGTTTTCAAAAATAGGCAAAAATCGCGTTTTTCACATTTTCAAGCGCGAATAATTAAAATTCTAGACGTGATGGAAAAATTAAGAGCACAGATTTGGAATCAGCGAATTTATCAAACTTCAAACCGGAGCCAAAAACCTTCGATTTGTTGTGCGGTGTTATTGAAAACTAATCTCCCTTTTTTGATTTTTTTTTCTGAGTAGTATGGTAGAGCAAATTTTGTTTTTTCCCGAGTTTCGAAAACGTCGGGGTCGGGAAATTTGCCTTTTGTAATTACATTTTTGTTAATTTTTTATTTATTTTTCACTTTGTGTTGAGCTTTTCGATTTTCAATAAAAATAAGGAACCCAAAGCAATTGTCCTACACTTCCAATATTTTTGAGTGTCGACCCTAAACGCAAACTTTCCCGACCGCGACGTTTTCGAAGTTCGAAAAAAGCTAAATATGATCCACCCTACTCACAAGGGAGGGCACCAACCAATTGTCCTGAAACATGCATATTGGAATGAGTGGAGAAAAGTAAGAGTTACCTGTTTCTCAAATTTTAAAAAGGGTTACCACCTTCTGGAAAAATGGAATCTTTCGGGAAAATCCAAATAATTTCCACTATCAAGATTTTCGTCAAACGCAAAAATACCAGTCAGCTAAACTTTAATAATCCTCAAAAAACGAAAAAAAAATCTCATTTTTCCTTCCTCCTTGGCCTGGTAGCTCTTATGTATATGGGGCATTTCATGCCAAATCGGACACTTTGAAATTTTTTTTTCCTTTATTTTCCCAATTTGTTTACAGTTTTTAGTACCCTTTGAAAACTCCTTCGTGGTAAATTTTCAGATTTTTTTGATGACCCGTTTAAAAGATATCGAATTTTTAAAAATTGGTAGTTTGTTCCTTTACTCATAACTTCTTCAATAATGGTCCAAATTTAATTTTTTTTTTTTTTCAAAATTTTTGTTTTTTTTACGTACTTTTTAAAAAAAAATCTCAAAAAAATCTTAAAAGCGCTCTAGTATGCGATTTTTAAGTTTTAAAATTTAAATCTCATTTTTGAAAATGTTTGTACTCTTTGATTTTTTTGAAATTTTTTTGTGTGAAACTTCTATCGATTCTACAAATTTTTTGCCCAGGAGGATCGTGGGATAACGATTATTATTATTTTTTTAAATTTTTTGAAAAAAATTTATTGTAATTTTCTAATCTTAAAATCATTTCTACTGCTCCAATGGTGCGTCATAGAGGGGTCATTTATAAGACCGACCCCCATTTATTTTTACGTCTTAACATTTCTTTTGAACAAACTAATACCCTATCTCCAATTTCTAAGGGGGCTCCCACACAAAACGACATTTTTTAAAATTTGCTCCAACCGCTCTAACTGCCCTAATAGTGCCCTTAGAACAACAAAATGTATGACCGACCCACAACATTTTTTTAGTCCAAACATTTTCTCTGAACACACCTACCCTCTATCTTTAACTGTTAAGGCGGTCCCCATACAATTTTTTTTTTATTTTTTGTAAATTTGTTTAATTTAATCAGCTTCTGCCGGTCCAATGGTGCGTCCGAGAGGGGTCATTAGTGAGACCGACCCCCATTTATTTTTACCCTACAACATTTTTTTAAAACATACCTACGCCCTATCTTCAATCCCTAAGTAGGCTCCCATACAAATAACACTTGGAGCAAATTTTATAAAAATGTAATTTTAAATGGAAGCCTACTTAGGGAGTGTAGATAGGGCTGTGGTATGTTTTACAAAAATGTTGGAGGGTAAAAATAAATGGGGGTCGGTCTCACTAATGACCCCTCTCGGACGCACCATTGGACCGGTAGAAGCTGATTAAATAAAACAAATTTACAAAAAATAAAAAAAAAATTGTATGGGGACCGCCTTAAAAATTAGAGATAGAGGGTAGGTGTGTTCAGAGAAAATGTTTGGACTAAAAAAATATTGTGGGTCGGTCATACATTTTGTTGCTCTAAGGTCATTATTAGGGCAGTTAGAGCGGTTGGAGCAAATTTTAAAAAATGTTGTTTTGTGTGGGAGCCCCCTTAGAAATTGGAGATAGGGTGTTAGTTTGTTTCAAAGGAATGTTAAGACGTAAAAATTAATGGGGGTCGGTCTTATAAATGACCCCTCTATGACCCACCATTGGAGCAGTAGAAATAATTTTAAGATTGGAAAATTACAATAAAATTTTTCAAAAACTTTTTAAATATAGTAATAATTGTTATCCCACGATCCTCCTGGGCAAAAAATTTGTAGAATCAATAGAAGTTTTACACAAAAAAATTTCAAAAAAATCGAAGAGTACAAACATTTTCAAAAATGAGATTTAAATTTTAAACCTTAAAAATCGCATACAAGTGCGCTTTTAAGAATTTTTTTTTTTTAATGTACGTAAAAAAACAAAAATTTAAAAAGAAAAACTGAAATTTGGACCATTATTGAAGAAGTTATGAGTAAAAGAAGTTTGAGTAAAGAAGCAAACTACCAATTTTTAAAAATTCGATATCTTTTGAACGGGTCATCAAAAAAATCTGAAAATTTACCACGAAGGAGTTTTCAAAGGGTACTAAAAACTGTAAACAAATTGGGAAAATCTAAAAAATAAAATTTTCAAAGTGTCCGATTTGACATGGAATGCCCCATATGCAAGTCTCAGGACAATCGGTGGGAGACCCAGTGAAACCCCTCCCTTGTCGTTATGCAAATAATTTTGAATTTTTTTAAGTGTACCTTAAAGTGTTAAAACATTCAAATCCAATGAAAAAATAATTCTACGAAATAAAATGTTTGTATTTGTAGTCTACCACACACACCCCCATAAACAAAAACAAGAAGAAAAATTAATTTTAGGAAAATTTTTCACAAATTCCTATTTATATAAATCTTTTAGTAAGAACATTCCAAAATGAGGAAGAAATTCCCCCCAAAATATAAATTTATGACTGAAATACAAAATGTTAATAAAAAAAATAATAAAAATAAAAGTATTTTTAGTCATAACACTAAATAGTTTGTACCTAAAAAGATTCACCCTCCTATCGACAGCCCCCTACGCTTCGCCGTGATAATAATTGAGTAAAAATAAATCTTATGGTTGAAAAGTTTGTTGGTATAATGTGTGTAGAAAATCAAACACAATTTAAGAAGATTTTCTTTATAATTTAAATATGTATAGGATTATATTTGGGCCTCCCTCCTCTGGCAATCACCGCTACACCTCTTCTCACCCAATGCCACCTACATCAGTAGACAACCAAGTTGATCTAAATGCTGACATTTGCGTGCGATTAAATATGAGTATAACACACAAAAACAAAAAAATCATGTTTTATTTTTACACCAGGACACAATGGAACAGAGTTGGTTTTTATGTGGTTGAAAGGAAAATTTTTTTATGTGAATTATATAGAGAAAAAAGATTCATAGGGATCACCGAATTTTCCTGCCAACCGAAATTTTCGTAATTTATTTTGAGTTTTGTTTAAAAAACAGTTATTCTCTTGTAAAAGTCAAATTTTCTGCAGATAAAACGGTTGTCATAACGCTTTTTATACCCTACACCACTCTGTGGTACAGGGTATAATGAGTTTGTGCTGATGTTTGTAACTACCCGAAATATTGGTCCTAGACCTACCTTCAAGCATACCGATCGACTCAGAATTACTTTTTGAGTCGATTTAGCTATGTCCGTCCGTCCGTCTGTCTATCTATCGGTTTGACTTGAAGTTTGAAACTTAAGCATATTTTGGCCAAAGGACGAAGCCTATTGAAATTGGACAAAATCGGTCCATGTTAAGTAAGACCTAGCCCCCATACAAACGCCCCCTTTGGATTCGGCTTAAATGACTCTAATAACCGTATTATAATTAACCTGACCAACCATCCCGCTTTTGGCGGGATTATCCCGCTTTTTGATGTCTCATCCCGCCTTAAATTCCGATCCCGCTTTTTAAACAAAAGTCCCGCTTCATCCCGCTTTATCCCGCTTTTTGACTTTTGAAATAGCAAAGTATGACAATTTTTAGGTTATTTTAATAATATTTTGAGAAATATATTTTTGAGCATATTAACTATTTCTTACCGTATAAAGAAAATTTTAAGAAAAATTTTGTTTACTCAAAAAAACTGTTCACAAGAAAACCCTATTGGACTGATTTAAATCAAAAATAAATTAAATTTTTACATAAAATTTTTTCATTGTGATACTTTAAATATTCCGAAAAAAGCTTTTAATATAAAAGTATTAAACTTAAATACGTGTTTCCTAATTCTCAGATTCTTAGAATTTTTTTGTATACAAAAATCCTCAGATGCTGAAACATTTTTCATAAAAGAAAAATCTCAGATTCTAAAAAATTATCGGTTTCTAAAAAATTCTTACTTGAAAAAAAATCTGATACCCTTTTCTAAAAATGAATTCTTAAATTTTGTAGCCCCTTGAAAAAAATTGATTAGATCTGGTCTGATTTGTAAAAATCTAATGAAGGCATTTGTATCTGATAAGATCTACCAGATACGAAATTTGTCTAAAATTTCGAACTCTGATCCGTAATTGAATCTGATCAGATCCTGAAATTGTGGAAAAACGTCGGATCAAAAAGACCTGATCAGATAAAATTAGATTTTTTAGATCTAAATAGATTAAATCAGATCCAACCGATTTTTTCAAGGGACATTTTTCGATAGAAAATATTTGAGAAGGGGAAAAAAAAAGACGGGAAATTTTTAAAGTTCCAATGTTTTCTAAGATAATTTCATATAGAAAAATTATTAGGTTCTAAGGCATTTTTCTAAAGAAAAATTTAAGACGCAACTTCAGAAGAAAAATTTACAGACTCAAAGACACACTTCCTTTATAAAATTTCTCAACAAAAATATTTTCAGATTCTGTGAGATTTTTCATACAAAAAAAACTTAGATTCTGATTTTTCTTGTTGGAAAAAATCATGAAAAACTTTTCCTGTAGAAAAATTCTCTGATACTAAAGTATTATTTAAACAGGAAAAATCTCTTTTTCCACATAATAAATTCTAAGATTCTGAAATATATTTCTTATAAAAAAACTATCAGATTCTGAAACGTTTCCAGAAAAATTCTTGTCAGACTCTGAAATATTTTATTCTAAGGAAATTAACAGTTGCAAATGGATTTTTTCTATAGAAAATTAATAAGATTCTTAAACATTTTTCCTACAGAAGAATTCTTAAAATTTTAGATAATTTTTCTTTTAAAATATTCTTAAATTCTGAGTCAAATAAGTATCTAAATATTTTCTAAAGACAGTCTCGAGTTCTGAAACATTTTTTTATACAAAATATATGTGATTTACTTTCTTTAGAAAATGATAAGAAAAGTCTACGGCTCTAATTTAATTTTAGTTTTTCATATGCAATTTTTTTGATTCTTAAATATTTTATCCCAAGGTTGGTAAAAAATTCCTTAAACTAGAGACTATGTTTGCTGACGTAATCAAAATAAAATTTTTCTAGTCAAAGTTCTTATGCATTTTTTTACATAAAAAAAATACAATCCCATAAAAGTATTTCCAGAATTTTGTGCATTTTGGAGGGCATTCGTGGGTTCGTTCAAGGCAAATTTCACTTATTAAAAAAAAATCCCGCTTTTTTGATCAAAATCCCGCTTTTTCAACCTTTCGATCCCGCTTTTCAGTCAAAAGCAGTTGGTCAGGTTAATAATAATAGATATCGCTTTGAAATTTAGCAGGTAATCAAATTTGCACAAATCATCATTCCAAATTTCAAAGGAATCGGGTCAGTCCTTCTGGTAGTCCCCATACAAACCACCCTACCGATATTCACATAATTCCCTCAAAATTCATAAAGATGGAAATATTTGATAAAAACTTCTTATTTTTAGGTGTTAAACGTGTACTTTAGTAACCTAATCAAATCGAAATATAATTGGACCATTTTTGAACTTAGTCACCCATATAAAAATTTCGACCGATATTCTGTTAAATCGGTCTATTGGCAAAAAAATAAACCAATTCCACTAAAATTTGATCTGTGTGTGTTTTTTACACTAAATAGCGGTCTAAAAAAACAAATCCAATCGGTCCATGTTTGAACTTGACCCATTTTCCGGAAAACACTGGTGTAGGGTATCATATGGTCGGTCTTGACCGACTATAACTTTCTTACTTGTTTTTTTTTTGGTGTATACAAATGTTCTCCTTAAGATCACCTGCAGGAAAAGTTACCGGTTGTTGATAAGTCACGTGACATTTCACATGTCCACAAATGACCTTTCTCAAACTTGGCATCGTTCATATAAAAACACTTGTCATTTTTGCACAGACGAGATAAAGAGAGACGCATCCTTTGTGTACACTTTCACCAGCTATAATTTTGATAAATGAATTCATCAAAACAATGGTGAGGGAACGCAAGTTTTCGTGGGCGGTCCGTTCCTTCAAGCCCTACAAATCGACAGGCTCTGATGGTATTTTTCCGGCACTCTTGCAAAAGTCTTTTTGGGGTAATCATGCCATGACTGCTACTTATATTTATGGGTAGCCTGGCATCGGGTATATACTCTCCGACTGGAAGGAGGTGAGAGTGGTCTTTATCCTTATCCTCACATCAGGCAACTTCAGCAAGCCCCAAAACGCTTATCTAAAGGTTAGGTATGTTGAGACGGCTTTAAGTGATGTTGTCGGGTTGATTGAAAATAGGTTAGGTTGTAAGTGGATGCTGACATTTTATGTCAGCACACATAGACTCTGACGTCCGTCGTGATACCACGGTATTGTAATAGGTTCCCTTACTAGTCCCTGCCATTAAACTAATTTGAGCTTCTTATGAAACTCCTCACGGTGAGCCTCAGCGATGTTTAGGTTGAACTTTAGTGTCGACTAAAGCGCAGTTCGATTTCTACACGATTAAATGTCACAAAACTGTTAACAGCAAAATGTAGCTGATCGCATTCGCGAGATAAAGCGAAATTAGTGTTTTTGTATTTTTTAAAATTTTGACATTGAAGTTTTTTAAATATTTTTAAAAACTGAGTATACAGTTTTAATTGTATTTATTTAAAGGTAAAAAAATAGTAAACATCAAAATCCTATCTTCTTTAGTTCGCGAAAAATTTGCGAAATTAATTTTTTGCTGTTTTTGTTTTCGTTTTTATCTTAAGATATGTTTCTTTAAAATTTCGTAAAAACATGGTATGCAGTTTTACTTGTGCTTGATCAAAGGTCACACAGCTGTTGATATCGAAATTGTAGGTGTTAAATTTCGCGAGATATCGCGTAATTATATAATTTTTTTTTTTATTTATATTTTAAAACCGGTTCTTTAGAAATAATAAAAAAATGTGGTATGCAGTTTCATTTGAGCATGTTGGAAGAAATTAAAACTGCCCACAAAAAAATTATAGCTGCTCACTTTCGCCAGAAAATGCGAAAAACATTTTTTTGGGGGTATTTCTTGTTTTGATTAATAAAAAAAGTTTCTTTATTATTCTTGAAAAACACGAAATGCCGTTTGATTTGATATTGATAAAAGGTGATAAGGCTGTTTGCATTTAAATTCTAGCTGCCCAATTCTTCGAGATATCGCTAAAAAAAATAGCTAAACTACTATTTATTTGTGTAATTTTTGGTCTGTTAAAACATTTACTTCAATTAACGACAAAAATGTGGCATGCAGTTTGAATTCGAGGTTAATAAAGTTGACAAAACTGCAAGCATAAAAATTATAGATGATTAGTTTCCCGAGAAATTGCAAAATTACTGTTCAAGCTTTTATATTAATTAATTTATTTTTTCTTTAGTGTCTAAAATAAAGGAACAAAAATCAAGAAACGACAAATATATTGTATGCAATTTAAATTTTATGTGGTTGAAGGTGGTAAAACTGCTCAAATCAATATCTTGACTGCTAATTTGCGCGAAAAATATAATTTTTTAAAATTTTTTATTTTTTTTTTGTGAATTTTGCGATTTTTCTCGAAATTGAGAAGATATGATTTCGAAATATAAATTTTAGAAAATACAAAAACACTAATTTCTACGATTGCTACGATTTCGCTGTTAACAGTTTTGTGACATGTAATCAAGTAGAAATCGAGCTGCGTTTACACTTTTCGTCGACACTAAAGTTAAACCTAAACATCGCTGAGGCTCACCGTGTCCTAAGATATTGAATTTTGACATCCGACAAATCAGAAAGATCGTGCAGTTTTCTAGATCCCAGTGAAGTCTCTGAACAGAAATTGCCGGGCAATGGCAAATTAAGTGTTCGATAGTTAACAACTCTTCTTTATCCATGCAGTCATTTCAAGGTACATTTAACAGTTCTGCGTGCTTCCCTATGAGACAGTGTCCATTAATGCTGCCACCGTCGAAATCTCTCACTTGTTCGCTTCTGATTAAGAGAAGTCCAAATCTGTGGTGTGCTCTCACACGTCTTTCCATTTGCCCATCTCTGATTAGTCTACGTCGCGGAACAAAGCCGCAGATTTTGCTTGCCCAATTCTGTTGGAACCTGTAAGGTAGTTCCCAGTCTTGCAAACTCATCGGCTTTGCAATTCCCTGAAATGTCTCTGTGCCCTGGGACCCATATGAGTCGTGTGTTAAACTGCTTGGTCATCTCATTTAACGACGTGTGGCAGTTAAGGGCAGATCTTGTTTCCAGAAACATTGACTCCAGGGACTTGACCGTGGCTTGACTGTCAGAATAGATGCTGACTGCAGTTGTACACTGATAGAAATTTGTACATGACAATAATGAAAATCTACATTAATGTTATGAAAAATGACGTTAAAAAGGAACCTATGTAGGGTTTCAATGAATTAATGAAATGGGTATCATAAAATGTAATTGCAAGGACAAGTTTCATTAAATTAATGAAAATTGTTCATACAAAATAAAAATTGTATTTTATGAAAATGTTTCATTACTTTAATGAAAAAAGTTTTTAATTCTTATGAAATACTTTCATTGAATAAATCCTACTTTTTATTTTTGAAATAAAATACTTTTATTGAATAAATGTTACTTTTATTTTTAAAATGAAATATATGTATGAAATTGTAAAGATCTTTTTATAGAATTAAAAATAATAAAAAATTGTTTTCACTTAGTTTTCTCGCACAAAATTTTACTCCAACCTTAAATTGTTACACATAATTAAAACCACGAACTAATATAAAACATCACAAAAATAAGTTAATTAATA
This sequence comes from Pegoplata infirma, assembly GCA_963921195.1. Classification (NCBI taxonomy): domain Eukaryota; kingdom Metazoa; phylum Arthropoda; class Insecta; order Diptera; family Anthomyiidae; genus Pegoplata; species Pegoplata infirma. The sequence goes on along the minus strand of OY992540.1, from coordinate 142,281,642 downwards.
CTTTAGTTTTTATTTAAAATTTCGTAAAAAAATCTGAAAAAATTACAAAATAACCAAGTTAAAAAAACACTTTCACATATTTTTTATTTTATCTATAGATTTCACTCAGTTTTCTCAAACAAAATTTTACTATAACGTTTACTTTTAATACATAAGTAAAACCCCGAAATAATTTATAACAACGTGAGTTTAATAAATACTTATAATTAATCAACAACATTTCATTTTAAATTTCGTAAAAAAATTCTTAAAAAAAATCACGCTCTGATCAGCTGTTTTTTACGCGCGTAAACTAACAGACTAAACAGACGCGACACGACAAGTGTCAAAAACAGAAAATTTTGTAAACAAAACTTAATGAAATTTTTTAATGAAACTACGAAATCTAATGAATCAAAATTAATGAATATCTTGCACAATATGTATGAAATTTCATTCAGCATATAAAAAATTTCGTTGTTGCAATGAAACAACGTTAATGAATTCCATTCATTATTGATATGAAGCGTTTTTCTATCAGTGTAGACAATATATTGCAGCTCAACCTGTCAGCTAATTCCTTTACTGCAGCATCTCTGCCTGGTAAACACTGTAATGATCTAGCTATCTTCGAGCCATGCTCAACCCAAGCTCCTTCGATCCACTCGTGTAAAAAGTGATGGAGCCACCACTACCCGGAATGCCTCTCATATAAAACTTCCTGCACACAAAAAATTATTGGCTAAAAATTTTCAATTGAATCTATTGGTCAACAAAATTAAAATGAGTCAATCAATGTTTTGATTAAAATTTTTGTTATTTTCTTTAACAGTCGAGTTAAAAATTTTTAACATACCAGATTTTTTTTCGCTTTAATTTATTTAAATAAATTAATTCAAAAATATACAAAATAATCGGGTTTTACTTTTTTTTTATTGTTGGCAACATATTGGATAGCAAAAAAGATGAATTTTTTGATAATTTTGCCATAAACTTTGTCAAACTTTATCAAATTGTTGATCAAAATCGAAAAAATGTTTGATTGAAGAAATTTTTAATCAATTACACTGTGCTACAAATGAGCAAAAATAAAATATGCAGGGGTTCTCATATGAAAATTCGGGTTGGTTGGAGTCCATAGAGTACTGATATACTCATAGTTTTTCTGGATCACTTCGTTAAGTACTTTTTTATTGGCAAATGTGTTGAAAAACGGCAATTCTTAAATTACAACTTTAAAAAATTATTACTTTGTTAGTTTGCAACCGATTTTCGATTTTATAGATTTTTTTGAAAGGTATAAGTTTTACCTTTTAAACAAAACAAAAATATTAAAAATCGATCAAGAATTGGCTGAGCTACGATCGTTTAAGTTAAAAAAAATCAAATTTTTTGAAAAATTTGTCATGTTCTTTATACTCTAAGTTAAAAGTGCATCATTAAACAATTTTTTTTTTATTTTTGTATAAAAGCATAGTAAAGTAGCTTTCCAAAACACCAAAAAACATAACAATCGGTTAAAAAATGAATGAGTTATGCTAAGTTTCGTGATAGGACATTTTTAATTTTTTTCAGAAATGCTTGTAATTCAGGTATTATTCATAAATCTTATTGCTAGTAGTAATTTTATGTGCCTATGCATATAAACAAGAGATGGTAACATAATTAAGATTTGTGCGTGATTGACACATGATCACAAGTGAGCGTGATTGAAAATCAATTTTACTCACGTCGTTGTGAGTGAGTGTCAGTGGAATAAAAAAGTGTGAGTGAAATAAAAAAAATTTCAGAACCCGTTCTGAAATTTTCCATTTTTTAAAAAAGTCAATTTATAAAAAATCCGGCCACATTTGTTTCATGACAATTTGGTAATTTGCTTGGTTCAACGTAGCGTATGACTAATGCAAATATTAAATAGTCATTCGCTACGTTGAAACAAGAAAATACAAGCAAATTACAAAATTGTTATGAAAATTAATATTCAAATGCGATTTTCTGAAAAAATATATGTCTGAATTTATTTGTGTGGATAGACAAACATCTAAGCTTAAAAAAAGTGGCCGGGTTTTTGATTAATTGACTTTTTTTAAAAATGCAAAAATTTCAGAACTAATTCTGAAAAAATTCAGAAAATCGCATTTGAATATTAATTTTCATAACAATTTTGTAATTTGCTTGTATTTTCTTGTTTCAACGAAGTGAATGACTACTAAATATTTGCATTAGTCACACGCTTCGTTGAACCAAGCAAATTACCAAATTGTCATGAAATTCAAAATTCAAATGCGATTTCTCGAAAATAACGAAAAAAAACACATTACAATTTTTTTGTGTGGATAGACAAACTAGAGATGGGAACATGAGCAGATAAGAGCGTGAGTGTGACTGAATTCAATTTTACTCACGTGATTGTGAGTGAGTGTGAGAAAGATTATTGCGTGAAAGAGTGACCGTGAGTTGATTTTTTTGCGTGAGTTTGCGTGATTTATTTTCTCTTCATATTTCCTTTCATTCCAAAAAAGCAACAAAAAAAATGTAAAATTTTGCTTAACTTCAGATTTCGTCCCGAAAAAATCAAAACAAATGTAAAATTTTAGATTTTGCTGAAAATTTTGAAAGATTTTTGAAATTATTTTTAGTATAAATAAGAATATCGTGAGTGTGAGTCAACGTTAGCGTGAGTGACTCTTGCATCGGCGTACGTGAGTGTGAGTTGTATTAAATTTACACACGTGATTGTGAGTGAGTGTTAGAAGAAAAATTATTATGAAAGTTAAAATTCACTCACGTGACCATCTCTTAGACAAACATCTAATCTTTAAAAAAAAATTTACAAAAAAAAACAAATGTGGCCGGATTTTTTATAAATTGACTTTTTTAAAAAATGGAAAATTTCAAAACGGGTTCTGAAATTTTTCTTTATTTCACTCACACTTTTTTATTCCACTGACACTCACTCACAACGACGTGAGTAAAATTGATTTTCAATCACGCTCACTTGTGATCATGTGTCAATCACGCTCAAATCTAATTATGTTACCATCTCTTGTTTATATGCATAGGCACATAAAATTACTACTAGCAATAAGAATTATGAATAAGTAATACCTGAATTACAAGCATTTCTGAAAAAAATTAAAAATGTCCAATCACAAAACTTAGCATAACTCATTCATTTTTTAACCGATTGTTATGTTTTTTGGTGTTTTGGAAAGCTACTTTACTATACTTTTATACAAAAATAAAAAAAAAAATTTTTAATGATGCACTTTCAACTTAGAGTATAAAGAACATGACAAATTTTTCAAAAAATTGGATTTTTTTTAACTTAAACGATCGTAGCTCAGCCAATTCTTGATCGATTTTTAATACTTTTGTTTTGTTTAAAAGGTAAGACTTATACCTTTCAAAAAAATCTATAAAATCGAAAATCGGTTGCAAACTAACAAAGTAATAATTTTTTAAAGTTGTAATTTAAGAATTGCCGTTTTTCGACACATTTGCCAATAAAAAACGTGCTTAACGAAGTGATCCAGAAAAACTATGAGTATATCAGTACTCTATGGACTCCAACCAACCCGAATTTTCATATGAGAACCCCTGTATTTTTTTGGTGTAGCACAGTGTTACCTACAATTTTATGATTGGTATAACAATTTTTTTAATTGGAGAAATTTCAATCAAAAAAATGATTGAATCCGCGGTTTTGTTGATTGAAATTCGTTTCAAATTTTTATGTGTGGATGGTATCAGAGTGGTAAAGTGGTAAAGTGGTACTCCAACAGGTTGATTGAGCATACTCTTCACAAAAAAGAGTATGTTTTGGCATCATTCTTGACACAAAAAAAAAACTTTGTGAAATTACTAGGAAAGTCTCGTAATCACATTTTACTAATATTTGACAGTGTTCATTGTTTTTTAATAAACAAGTTTAGATCTAGAGTTGTGTAGCTCTTTAACGAAGTATTTCAATTGAATGATTCACTCAACTGAGCTTGTGAACTAGTTCGTTCATATCCCCTCTTTTAGCTCTTTTGTCAGTTTATCATTCGTTATCTTTCTCATCTTTCACTATCTTTCATTTTCATTCATTTTAAGTTTTTCCAGATGTCAATTATGATTTTTACACCAAATACCAATGGAAAAACAATGTGTTTCGTAAAGTGTTTTTATAAATTGACATCGTCTATTATAAATTTGATAACTTTAAACCATTTTTTAAAATTCCTTTTGTAAAAAAAACCCCTTATAAAAAAAGTTCGAAAAGGCAGATATTTTTATTTTTTTAATGAAATTCTTCTTCTTATTAATAAGAAAAATAAAATAAGCAAGATCTAATCCTTTCTATTCACAAATTTATCAAAAGAGTTACAACACAACTCAAAATGAATAAAAGAGCTATTGAGCTTTAAGAATGAAATACTTCACTCAAAAGAGCTGAGCTAAAAAGAGCGATCACTTTACTGAACTATTCATTAGGCTGGGTCGTATTCCAACAAAGTGCTCAGATCAACTATTAATAGTGAAAAAAAGTTGGTACAAGTAAATACAAGCAATTTAAAACCAAAATGAACAAAATCGGTCCATGGCTTCCGTTCTCGCATCGCGGGTCAAAATTGAGGTTTTTGAAAAAATGGACATAATTTAAAAAAAAAAAAATAAATATTTAAAAAAAAAATTTTTTGTATCGCATTAATTCAAAGATATTTAGAAAAATTTTGTTTGTTTTTTTCGGTTATCGATAACCCACCCAAACGTGAGGCCAAAAAAAACTCACATTTTTAACATGGAGCTCAAAACTACTTTTTCACTATTTTAAAAATTTAGTGAAACAAAATTTTTAAATATATTAGTTTATCCACTTGATATCATTGAAAACATCTCAGGGATTGTAGGAAAAAATTCTTAGTTAAATTCCTTCGTCCAGTTGGTGTGTGGAGCGATTTGAATTTAGCGGATTTCCAGAACATATGTTTTTATCGACATTTTTGACTAATTTGTAGTTGTTAGCAACATTTTACTTAAATTAACCAACTTTTTTTGTTAAAATGGTTGTTTTGGACCATAGTAACTCTGCTTTGAAATAATAGGCTTTTTGGACAACGTTAACCCTTGCCGGCACGAGGTTAAAAATTCCTCCAATGAAATTTTCGAAAATTCCTCACTCCAAAATCGTGTATGTGTTTAAATAATGAACAATTACAAATTTATACAAAGTTTTCTTGAAGGACATCTTTAACCCTTGTTGAACGAACGCCGAAATTTCATTACGTCTTCGTCGTTTTTACTGTGTAAGGCTAAGTACTCTGTTCGGTTTCACGGGAAAAAATCTGTCAAACTCCATATAAAAAAAAAAAAAAATTGGCAACGCGAGGAATTAAGGGGAAATTGTTAAAAAAGTTTTCACTCATTTTTATTATACAAGACAATTTAAATTGCCGTGAAAAAGTGACATTTCAGTTTTGTTATGATCGTTTCTTTCTTATCATTGTCAAAAGTTCTTGATTTTTAAATGTTTTATTGCAATTTGAGGCGTTTAAAGTTTAAGTGAAATTTTCACCGTAAGAAACAGAGTACTTAGCTTTTAGCTAAAAGTGAAAAACATATTATTTAATATGTCAAAAAAGTCCATTTTGACTATGAGCAAAAAAAAACAGCTGTTTTTTGGGCGTTCGTTCAACAAGGGTTAAAGATGTCCTTCAAGAAAACTTTGTATAAATTTGTAATTGTTCATTATTTAAACACATACACGATTTTAGAGTGAGGAATTTTCGAAAATTTCATTGGAGGAAAATTTAACCTCGTGCCGGCAAGGGTTAACGTTGTCCAAAAAGCCTATTATTTCAAAGCAGAGTTACTATGGTCCAAAACAACCATTTGAACAAAAAAAGTTGGTTAATTTAAGTAAAATGTTGCTAACAACTACAAATTAGTCAAAAATGTCGATAAAAACACATGTTCTGGAAATCCGCTAAATTCAAATCGCTCCACCAACTGGACGAAGGAATTTAAATAAGAATTTTTTTCTACAATCCCTGAGATGTTTTCAATGATATCAAGTGGATAAACTAATGTATTTAAAAATTTTGTTTCACTAAATTTTTAAAATAGTGAAAAAGTAGTTTTGAGCTCCATGTTAAAAATGTGAGTTTTTTTTGGCCTCACGTTTGGGTGGGTTATCGATATCCAAAAATAACAAACAAAATTTTTCTAAATATCTTTGAATTAATGCGATACAAAAAATTTTTTTTTTAAATATTTAATTTTTTTTTTTTTAAATTATGTCCATTTTTTCAAAAACCTCAATTTTGACCCGCGATGCGAGAACGGAAGCCATGGACCGATTTTGTTCATTTTGGTTTTAAATTGCTTGTATTTACTTGTACCAACTTTTTTTCACTATTAATAGTTGATCTGAGCACTTTGTTGGAATACGACCCAGCCTACTATTCATATCTGGATCAAATTTTACACTTTTTTTGTAATTTTACAATTTTTTTTGTAATTTTACAAATTTCCAAGATAATTTTACAAAAATCTTGTAAAATTACAAAATTATTGGTAAAAAGCTTGTAAAGCACACAGATTATTCTGTGGACGGGCAACATGCTTGAAATCAGGTCAATTAGCTCGAAAATAGGTGATGGCGAAGCGGGGAAAGTAGTTAGAAGTGGCACTTCACAAGGGAGAGTGATTTCTCAACTTTTTTGGAATCTTATAATAAATGAGATCCTGGGAGTTAATCCCGCCAAAACTGAACTCGTCTTTTTCACAAATAGGACTAAGATAGACAGGTTTGTTCTGCGCAAATTAGATGGAATCACACTGGAACTATCTAACAAGATGAAATACCTGGGTGTGATCCTGGACTAAAAGATTTCTTAGAAAATTAATACAGAGGAAATGATGAAAAAGTCGTTATGAACTTGTTACACCTAAAAAAACACCCATCGACCGACACCCGATTTTCCTCAAGGTCCGTTACAGGATATTGAAATCTTTATGGAATTAGATCTTTTGATTAACACCAATCTTTTTAACTCAGGTATCCCAGTGTGAACTGCTGTTGTAGAAGATTTAGACATTTATCCATATAATTTTTTCTCCCCAAGATTAAAATAAATATGTTCATTTATTTACGTTTTTTTTTTAATTTTGTGGATCATAAACTATAAAATGTCTCAATTTAAACTAAATATACTGCATTCATACATACACTCAAACATAAATGTTTGTATATATACACATATTTATGTTGCCTGATTTTTAGTTTTTATGTTTATATTTTTTTTTTGTTTGGTTCTTTTCACTAAATAGACATTTGCCATAAATTCATCACTTTAATGGCCAAATGGTTGTGTATGGTAAGCAAAGGTTCGAAAGAATTAATTCTTTAATTCAATTTCCTAATTCGAATTAAAAAAATAGAATTTGGCATTCCCTAAAATCATTCAACTTTCATAATCATTGAATTAATTCTTTCAAGAATTCATTCCTTAAGAATGATCATTCTTAAGGAATGAACTATTTTTTTATCCAAATCAATCTACTACAAATTGAATGGTGAAATTTTCTTATCATTCAATTTAAAACAGTGAAGCGCAACACACATTTATGCTTGTGTGGGAAGCAGCAGACGAGACGTCAACAAAACAACAACCGATCGTTTACACACGAAGATGCTTAAAATGCACACAAGCAACACATTTTTGAAAATACAAAGGGAATGAAATAAAAAAATCATCATTCAATTTGTAATAGATTTGAATGATGAAAAATTTTGATCATTCAATCGAATGATTGCTTGAAAGGAATTAATTCTCTTGGGAATTAATTCAATTTGATTTAAGCTTTGAGAATTAAGCCTTTGAATTAATTCGTGTTGAATGCTGGCAAGGAATGATAATTCAAAACTTATTAAAATAGAATTAAACTTTTGTTGAATTAATTCTCAATAGAATTAATTCGTTCGAAGCTCTGATGGTAAGAACATATCGTCATACATAATGAGTATTTTTTTATGATTTTTTTTTTTTCGCTAAATACACAATATTTAATGTTATTAGATCATATTGAACATTTTAATAGTTTTCATCTTTTATAGCAACAAGTATATATGAAGAAGAATGCCTATATTTAGATTAATATTTATTATATTTTCTTCAAGGTAAAAATAACATATAGGTAGAGTGATTTTCCAAAAATCTGTTAACTGATTTTGGATAACTGGGGTACAATGGTTTTGTGAAGTCTGGTGTGCGAATTACTGATGTCGATCACTGTCATTCAAACATATTGCATGAACAAGTTCCCAGGAAAATTTTTTTGGAACAAATTCCCATTACAATAGATTCTAGATTACATTCTACGGTAATAACAACAAAATTTTCAATATAAGGGCATATTCACAACTGAGGTAAAATCTCATTCGAACGAGATTTCGATCATATGGTACTGTATGTAAACGGGATTTCACCTCAGGTTGGAATTGGGTATAAAATATTTTTTCATAAAATCTACTTGCTCGAACAAACGATTGCTTTCTCGACAATTTCAAACAAATATCATTACCCAATAAGGTAAAGACAATTTTTCCTTTTTTGAGTTTCAAAATCGTCAGGGTCGGGAAAGTTGGTTTTCTTTTTTGGAAACATTTCTGCCGAAATCAATGATAAACTGCCCGAGATTTCCAAAAAAGTAATGAACACAGAAACAATTTGAAACGAATTTCAATCAACAAAAACGCGGATTCAATCAATTTTTTGATTGAACTTCCAATCATCAGATTGTAGGTGAAAAAAAATTCAATCAAACATTTTTTCGATTTTGATCAAAAATTTGATCAATTTTTTTACTTATAGTCAATCAAAATAATGATTGATTAAACAAATGAATAGTAAGATTATGACAAAATTATCAAAAAATTCGTCTTTTTTGCTTTCCAATATGTTGCAAACAATAAAAAAAGTAAAACCCGATTATTTTGTATATTTTTGAATTAATCTATTCAAATAAATTGAAGCGAAAAAAATCTGGTATGTTGAAAATTTTGTAATTCGAAAGTTAAATAAAACAACAAAAATTTCAATCAAAACATTGATTGACTCATTTAAATTTTGTTGATCAATAGATTTAATTGAAAATTTTTAGCCAATTTTTTGTGTTAAAAAAGGAGCGAAAATGCAGCAGAAAGAGCACATTTTGCCATAGCCAAAAGAGGCATACACTCAAAAAAAAAAACTGGTAAAACGCCTGGTAAAATCCTTGTAATCCCGTTCTACCAATATTTAACAATTTTCCTTGTTTTTTAACAAAAAATCTTGTACTTTGCTCAAACGAGAACTACAGTTTTATTGGTAATTTTACAAATTTATTTTCGTAATTGTATTTTACCATTTTGAAAGGTTATTTTACACAGAAAAAACTGTAATTTTACAACTAAGTTTTTATTACGAGGATTCTAGTTGAATTACCAAAAAACTGTTATTTTAAAAATATTATGTTATACGAAGATTTATGTTGTTTAACAAAAAAAAAATTTTTTTTTGTGTAAATTTTCTATTTTTTTTTTTTAATTTTCCAAGTCCCTTACAATTTTTTTTTTTTTTATTGAAAAAAATTTAAAAAAAAGGTGACAAAATTTTGAAAAATTTATTACGGAATTCTAGTTAATTTACAAAAAAAAGCAGTTATTTTACAAAAATGATTTTATTACGAGGATTTAGTTGTTTAACAAAAAAATTTTTTTTTGCAAATTTACCATGTTGGTTTGTAAATTTACCATTTTTTTAAACATATTTACCATTTTTTCTTGTTAGTTTACCATTTTTTGTATTATTTTTCCGGTTTAAAAACAATATTTTTGCCAATAAAATTGGTTATTTTACCAGTTTTTGGCGCATTCAAAATTACAAGGAATTCCTCGTAATTTTACGAGAATTTTACCTACATACCTCCTATTTTACGAGAATATCCTCGTAAAATCACGAGATTTTTTGGTAACTTCACAATTTTTTATTTTGAGTGTATTTATGATTATTGTTTTATTCAAGAAGTAGTCCAAAACAATTGTAAAAAAAATAATTAATAAAAAAATAATTGTTAAAATTAAAGAAATTATTTTTACTGGACACATTATTACTGGACAAATTATTTTTACGCTAGAAACTGGACCAGACCCAAAACAACTGGAAAATCCAGGCCATTCAAGACCGTCTGGCAACCCAAGATAGAGGGTATATATAAGTATGTCATTCCGTTTGTAACACCTCGAAATATTGGTCTAGGACCCCATAAAGTATATATGGGGCATTCCATGTCAAATCGGACACTTTGAAAAACTTTTTTTTTTAGATTTTCCCAATTTGTTAACAGTTTTTAGTACCCTTCGAAAACTCCTTCGTGGTAAATTTTCAGATTTTTTTGATGAACCGTTTAAAAGATATCGAATTTTTAAAAATTGGTAGTTTGTTCCTTTACTCAAACTTCTTTTACTCATAACTTCTTCAATAATGGTCCAAATTTAAATTTTTTTTTTTTTTTTTAAATCTTTGTTTTTAACGTGCTTTTTTAAAAATCCCAAAAAATTCTTAAAAGCGCTCTAGTATGCGATTTTTAAGTTTTAAAATTAAAATTTTATTTTTGAAAATGTTTGTTCTCTTCGATTTTTTTGAAATTTTTTTGTGTAAAACATCTATCGATTCTACAAATTTTTTGCCCAGGAGGATCGTGGGATAACGATTATTACTATTTTTTTAAATTTTTTGAAAAAATTTTATTGTAATTTTCCAATCTTAAAATCATTTCTACTGCTCCAATGGTGCGTCATAGAGGGGTCCTTTATAAGACCGACCCCCATTAATTTTTACGTCTTAACATTTCTTTGGAACAAACTAATACTCTATCTCCAATTTCTAAGGGGGCTCCCACACAAAACGACATTTTTTAAAATTTGCTCCAACCGCTCTAACTGCCCTAATAGTGCCCTTAGAGCAACAAAATGTATGACCAACCCACAACATTTTTTTAGTCCAAACATTTTCTCTGAACACACCTACCCTCTATCTCTAATTTTTAAGGCGGTCCCCATACATTTTTTTTTATTTTTTGTAAATTTGTTTTATTTAATCAGCTTCTACCGGTCTAATGGTGCGTTCGAGAGGGGTCATTAGTGAGACCGACCCCCATTTTTTTAAAATATACCTACGCTCTATCTCATCTCCCTAAGTAGGCTCCCATACAAAATTACATTTTTATAAAATTTGCTTCAACTGTTATTTGTATGGGAGCCTACTTAGGGAGTGGAGGTAGGGCGTAGGTATGTTTTAAAAAAATGTTGTAGGGTAAAAATAAATGGGGGTCGGTCTCACTAATGACCCCTCTCGGACGCACCATTGGACCGGTAGAAGCTGATTAAATAAAACAAATTTACAAAAAATAAAAAAAATTGTATGTGGACCGCCTTAACAGTTAAAGATAGAGGATAGGTGTGTTCAGAGAAAATGTTTGGACTAAAAAAATATTGTGGGTCGGTCATACATTTTGTTGCTCTAAGGGCACTATTAGGGCAGATAGAGCGGTTGGAGCAAATTTTAAAAAATGTCGTTTTGTGTGGGAGCCCCCTTAGAAATTGGAGATAGAGTATTAGTTTGTTCCAAAGAAATGTTAAGACGTAAAAATTAATGGGAGTCGGTCTTAGAAAGGACCCCTCTATGACGCACCATTGGAGCAGTAGAAATGATTTTAAGATTGGAAAATTACAATAAAATTTTTTCAAAAAATAGTAATAATCGTTATCCCACGATCCTCCTAGGCAAAAAATTTGTAGAATCGATAGATGTTTTACACAAAAAAATTTCAAAAAAATCGAAGAGTACAAACATTTTCAAAAATGAGATTTAAATTTTAAAACTTAAAAATCGCATACTAGATCGCTTTTAAGAAATTTTTGGGATTTTTTTTAAAAAAGCACGTAAAAAAACAAAAATTTTGAAAAAAAAAAATGAAATTTGGACCATTATTGAAAAAGTTATGAGTAAAAGAAGTTTGAGTAAAGGAACAAACTACCAATTTTTTAAAATTCAATATCTTTTGAACGGGTCATCAAAAAAATCTGAAAATTTACCACGAAGGAGTTTTCGATGGGTACTAAAAACTGTTAACAAATTGGGAAAATCTAAAAAAAAAAGTTTTTCAAAGTGTCCGATTTGACATGGAATGCCCCATATATTCATGATCCTCGATCGATTTTAAGACGATCAAGCGATGTCCGTCCGTCTGTTGGAAACACGCTTAATTTTGAAAGACTTTACGGATGCTTCTGAAGTTTGGCATATACATATGTTGCTCATTTACCTAGTCAGGTTGGTATTGCAATCAAGTTATAGCAAAAGACTGAATTTCGGCAAGGGTTTTTTCGTGAATTTACGAGATAAAAAACACGCTAAGTTTCAAAAGGCATCTCTGAAGATGCTGAAGCTTAGAACATATATTTGCCGTTCCCCTGGCTTGCTTCGTATTGAATCCTTGCCAATTCGGTCAAGTGGTTCAAAAGTTATTAGCAAAACCGTTAATTTAAATTCACGTCACAAAAATATTTTACAACGAATTTTTGTCACTCAAAAATATTTTTACACAAATGAAAAAAAAAATACAATTGAAAAAAATTTTACACTCAAAAAAATTTTGTAAATTTTTTTTTCAAAAATTAATTTAAAAAAACTTTTTTTTACACAAAAAAATATTTCTAATCAAAAATGTTATTTTTTCACTTTAGAAAATTTACTATCACTTAAATAGGTCATTGTGGCGGGTATTCATAGATTCGGCCAAGTCGAATTTAACTTTTCTACTAATATTTTTTTTATAAATGCACGTACTTTTGGAACACATCGAAAGAAGTGACAGAATTGGGAAATTAAAGTGTTCTTAACCATAAAACAAACTTAAAACGTTTTCCTTTTATAAATTTTATATAAATTAAATATTGATACATTAAGTTTCAAACTTTTTTGTAACACTTTAAAAAACATTTTTAGATATTGAGGCATATCTGTATAAAGCTATTACGACACATTTTTCCCTAAAGAAAAGTTTTAAATTCGGAGAAATTTTTCGGTATACCAAAAAAAATAGATTCTGAGACATTTTGCGTACAGTAAAAGTCTCAGATTTTTTCGTACAGAAAAAGTGTCACATTCTGATACATTTTTCCATTTTTTCCTACAGAAAAAGTCTAAGATTCTAAAACATTTTTTCTATATAGAAAAAGTCTGAGATTCTCAGAATCTGAGAAATTTTTTCTATATAGAAAAAGTCTGAGATTCTCAGAATCTGAGAAATTTTTTCTATATAGAATTTCTCCGAATTTAAAACTTTTCTTTACGGAAAAATGTGTCGTAATAGCTTTACACAGATATGCCTCAATATCTAAAAATGTTTTTTAAAGTGTTCCAAAAAAGTTTGCGGGGAGGGGGGATTGTGGTGTGGTGTTGGGCTTCTCTACACATTAATTCACGTTCTTCCGTCTTCCTGTCCCATAGCATGACTATTTAAGTCCACACATGCGTCTCATCAAATTTACTCATCTTGATATATTTTAACATCTTCCACGGGCTGATCCCTCTTAGTTCCTCCACATTCTGAAAGAAATAAGAGCCAAAACAATTAAATCGAGTGCGAGTGCAGGGCACTGACAAAGATAATGGAGTGAATCTTCCACTGTCTCTTCGTCCCCGCACCATCTGCACAAGTCATCCTCAATTAATCTTAACATTTTCAAATAACTACATGTAAATAGCATCCAGGCCCAGATGTACATCGGTCCTAATTGCGTTGGATGGTAGAATGGCGCCCATACGAGCTAGCTCGTCCGCTTTTTCATTCCCTAGAATATTTTTATGACCTGGAACCCAGCACAGTCTTAAAGAGTGTTGTTCGATAAGAGCCTGAAGCTCTTGGCGACAACGGCTGACTACCCTAGATCGTATAAGTATTCCTATTTCCTAATGCCTTTAAAGCCGCTTGACTATCAATCTATATAATGATCTCACTAGAGTAGATCGGTCTCATTGAAATGAGTCTAGCAGCCTCCGACACTGCATACAGTTCCGCCTGAAAAATATTACAGCCGTCCTATATCCGTAAGCTATATTCAATTCCCAGTTTTTCGCAGTAGACTCCACTACCTGTTCCCTGTTGCATTTTTGATCCATCAGTGTAGACCTCAATTTGATGTTCCCCGCAAAGTGGATTTTCCCAGTATTCCCTAGATGGTATTTCAATTTGTACGCTCTCATCCCATACAGTATGGGGAGTCATATAGTCAGTCACACAGTTCTCATATCGATGATTTCGAATAAGTTTTGTGTGGCCATATTCCCGCACCCTTAGCACACGATTCCGTGCCAGCCTTATCTGTGTCCTAAGAGCGTATTCCTGGATGTATAGGTCCAAAGATGGTAAATCCAGAATCCTACACAGCGCATGTGTAGATGTCGTCCTGCGTGCACCAGTAATACTCAAGGCAGCTACTCTATTCACCTTGTTCAGATACGCAGCGTGTGTGGCCGTTTTTACAATATGCCACCACACTAGTGCACCATGTGCCAGCGTTGGTCTTACAATTGCCGTGAAAATCCAGTGTATGAGCTTCGGTTTAAGACCCCATGTGTTCCCAATCATTTTCTGGCATCCATACATAGCTGCATACGCCTTTTTTACTCTCTCCTTTAGATTCTCAAGCCAATTTAATTTCCTGTCAAAGATTATACCTAGGAACTTAGCACTGTCCGAAAGTGTCAGACATGTTTCCCCAATGCGCGGTAGTCGAAATTCAGCAATTTTTCTCCTTCTTGTGAAGAGGACTGTTTCCGTTTTTAAAGGATTTATACCTAGCCCGCAGGCCGTAGCCCACTTGTGGAGCGATGAGAGAGCACGCTCCATAATGTCGGATATGGTGTCCAGTGATATCCCTCTTGCCAAAATCACCAGGTCATCAGCATAAGCGATTACTCTAACTCCGTGCCTTCTGAGTTTTAGCAAAGCCTCATTTAGAACCAGAATCCATAGGGTCGCACAGTGCCACATTTGGCCAATCTAGGACGACAAAAATCCAATTTTAATTATATTGACTTGAAATTCGGTATAAATGTTCGTTTTGACTTCGAAAATAACATTATGAAAAATGTGGGAGGCCGGTTAAGGGCCACGCCCAAATTTTTTAAAATTTGTAATTTTGGTTATAGTTTCTTTAAATTTGGTATATATACTCTCAATGAATGTAGAAATAATATCACAAAAAAAGGGGGCAGGCAGACAGCTGCCACGCCCACTTTTTTAAAATATGTTTAAAAAATATGTAAAAACAAGGTTTACATATCGCCCCACTGTAGTCGGCGTCGCAAAAGTTAGCCGTTGAAATAAGTACTATGGGTATTGGTCAATATATCTGAAAAAGTCCGGCGACCAATACGGACCAAACACAAAAGTTCTATTCCATCAAAAAAAATAAATATATAATTTTATTTTCAAAAATTTGTATTTTGTTAAAAATTTAATAAAAAATAGAAAAATTTGTTTAAAAAGAAAAGAAAAGATATGACTTAAAGCATTTAAATATCCTTTAAAATTACCAAAAAAGAGTGGATAAATATCTCTTTTTGTTCAAAAGTTACAACAGTTTAAACTCGACTTAATTTATGCGAAATAATGTGCACTAGTTACAAGATTTTACAAGATGCAACTTTATGCACCCACCTGTTAGTAACGATCGAAATTATCGATCTTATATGATTATTTCCGTACTATTTGGAATGTTCTATAATACATACAAACATATCATGAAAATCGGGGAACTTTTTTTTTTTGATTTTTGTCGTGCTAGATTGGCCAATTGTGGCACTGTGGGTCGGTGAGATGACGCCACCTTGGGGAGTGCCTCTAGTTGCCATCGCTCTCACTGATGCCCCTCCAATTTCCGCCTCAATTATACGGTTCGTGAGAACTTTCATTATCCAATGATTCGCCATTGGGTCATTGCCTGACTGTGTTAACGCTTCCTCTATTGCCTGAGATTTTATGTTATTAAATGCTCCCTCAATATCCAGGAAGCATGCCAGAGTATATTCGCCATAGTTTATGGTTTCCTCAATATTCATTGCCAGCTCGTGAAGGGCTGATTCCACTAATTTACCTTTTGTGTATGCATGCTGGTTTTCAGAGGGCTCCTTTGCACCCATACTATTTCTCAAGTGGTAGTCCAGAATCCTCTCCAATGTCTTTAGTAGGAACGATGATAGATTGATTGGTCTATAGTCCTTAGCGCTGCTGTGTTGTATCTTACCAACCTTGGGGATGAAAATAACTTTAACTTCCCTCCATCTCTTTGGTACATATGATAGCCTACCCAGCAAAACTTAGATTACCAAATAAGGTATAAAATAAGGTATATGATCTCTTATTTTATACATTGCAGCATTGATGATTTTAACAGGCGATGAGACTCAAAGTAATGCATCCACATTATCACATAGAATACCAGTAAGGTATAAAATAAGTCATAAATTTATAACAAAGAATACCAGTAAGGTGTAAAATATATGATATTTTATAGGTTACGAGTAAGGTATATAATATAGCATACCAGAACGTAATATATAAGGTGTTACGAGTAGTGAAAAAGTAATTTTGTATTAAATTTACGCACGTGATTGTAAGTGAGTGTAAGTAGATATAATATGCTAGTGAGTGTGTGTCGTTAGAAATTTCTTGTCGTGAGCCCATCTCTAGTTTAAACTTATGCATTTTTTATAAAATAATTATTTTTTGTGTTATTGTAATGCATTATGCATTTAATTATAAATAATGCATTATTTCAAACTTTAAAATAATACATAATGTAACCAAATATAAATCATCCATGATATAATGTTTAGAAATAATAAATATGAAATACATTTTTCCAATAATCATGCATTACGTAGCAAATTATTAGTAATGCATTATTTTTTACTATAAAATAATACGTTGTGGAACAAATGTTTGGTAAGACATCCTAAAATAATGCTACAAATAAGGTATATACATTACCTGGTAATGTGTTATATAATCACTACCCATTACCAAAGTTTTGCTGGGTAAGGCAAGATGTATAAATCTGTTTCAGGAGCGGTGTGATGGTTTTCACCAGTCTCTGTAGCATTATGGGATAAATACCATCCACTCCTGGAGATTTATATGGTCCAAAAAAACCGATTGCCCATTCAATTTTTTCCTCTGTAACGAAGTCCACACTCCGTAATTGCCAGATATGTTTTGACTCGTCTGGTTTATCCAGTTGACCAGGATCCAGCTCGCATTCCGGGAAATGGGTCCTAAATAACGTTTCAAGAGTGTCCTTCTCTGAAGCTGTCCAAGTACCATCAGTAGACTTCAAATTTCCTGGTACATGTTCCTGTTTTGACATCAGCTTTCGCAATCTTGATGTGTCTTTTATGGTTTCGATATCATTTAGCATGTTCGTATAAACTTCTCTTTTGGATTTTCTTATTTGTTTCTTGAATTCTTTTCTCATTGTCTTATATTCAGACCATAATTCGTCAGTATCTTGTCTTCTTGCATCATTTAATGCCTTCCTAGTTCTTTTCATCAGTGTTTTTATGTCCTCGCTCCACCATGGCTGCTGTTTTTTTCCTCTGCTTCTGCTTGTCGGGCAAGATTTACCAAATGCTTTTTTAAGTGAGTTCTCGATTTCTCTTACCGAGTCGTCTATATCGTTTGAGTTCTCTATTTCCCTTCTGGTCCATATGTTTGATTCGCGTACACTACCCTCGAAGATATTCCAGTTTATCCTCCTCGGGTTTTGAAATGTAGCTACCTTCTGCGTCTTCCTGATATTTATACTGAATTCCAAATATTTGTGATCCGAAAACGATATTTCACAGAAATTTGTTCTACAAATAAAAAGTCTCAGTTTCTGAGACATTTTTTCTATATAGAAAAAGTCTCAGATTCTGAGACATATAAAAGTCTGAGACTCTGAAACATTTTTTCTATATATGTACACTAAAAAAAAAAAAAACTGTAAAGTTAACAAAAAATTTAGTTAAATTTAACTAAAAAAGCACCTGATTTTGGGCCAACTAAATTTTTAGTTAATTTAACTAAAAATATTTAGTTAACTTTTCGTAGAATGAATTTAGCAAAAAAACCGTAACTTTAACAAAAAATTTAGCTGAAATTTCGTAACGTTTTTATGTACATATATTAACAAAAAAATTAGTTGAATTCAGCTAAACTTTTTGTTACTTTTCGTAAACTAAAATTTAGAAAATATTTTGTAAAAAATTAAAAGTTTATTTTTTATATTTTTTCATCAGCTTAATTAGAACTTATGAGATTTGCATAGGAGGCTTCACAAGAAATTCCACTTAACAAATTTGTTACGAAAAATCAGCAAATTAATTAGTAAAAATTCGTAAACTCAGTTTTGAAGTCAACAAAAAAAATTAATACAAAATTTGTTCAAAACTAGTATTTTCGTAAATTGAACTTAACTAAAAAAAGTAGTTAAAACGCTGATTTTAACTAAAAATTTGCTAAAAAGCCAGTAAACTCGAGTTAACAAAAAAAAATTTGTTAACTTTACAGTTTTATTTTTTTGAGTGTAGGAAAAGTCTCAGATTCTGAGACATTTTTTCTATATAGAAAAAGTCTCAGATTCTGAGACATTTTTTCTATATAGAAAAAGTCTCAGATTTTGAGACATTTTTTCTATTTAGAAAAAGTCTCAGATCCTGAGACATTTTCCAATAGAAAAATTGTTACCACTTGTAAGGTATTTGCTTAAAAAAAACTTTTAAAATAAATTTAAAGTTTAAATAAAAAACTTGTATAACAGACACGTAGTAAAAGAATCCTTCAACAAAAGTTTTCTTATAAGTTTTTCGTTTTTTTTTTCTATCTCATTTTTTCCGTCGATGCAGATGATTTTTTTTATGAGCTACTGTCAATGATTAATGGTTATACGCGTTATGAAAGATAATTTAATTTTTTTAAAACGTTTTTTTGTTTTTATTTGTTCTTGTTAGTTAAAAAGAAAACTTTGGGTTAAACGATGAAATATTCGAAAAAAAACTGCAATTTAGTTAAGTAAAAAAAATAAGTCCCTAGAAAAAATTTAAGATAAACAATGTTTAATATTCCGAAAAAACAAATAAAAAATTTAGAGTCCGACCGAAACCAGTTTTCGAGGCCGAACCGAAACCGAACCGAATATTCGGCCGAAAAAGTAATATTCGGCCGAAACCGAACCGAAACCGAAACTTTTAAAAAATTACCGCCTGGCACGAATTAAATTATTAAAAAGTTGTTAAAGATAAATATACAGCATATAATGCCTTTAAACCATAGGAATTGTTGTATTTTTGAAAAAAAAAAAATACTTTTTTAAAAAACTTACAAAAAAATTTTATATTTCGTTTGTAGATTAGGAGAAAATAATTTTTGAACTGAAACATTTTTACATTTGTTGCATAAACTTGTAACATTTTCTTCAATTGAACTGAAACAAGTGTATTGAAATACGAAATCAAAAAATTCAGCGACTTTTTTACATATTTTTTAAAATACCAAAAAGTTTCGGTTTCGGCTAATATTCGGCCAAAATTTTGCCGAATACCGAATAGAGGCCGAAACCCCATTATTCGGCCGAAACCGAGACCGAAACCGAATATTCGGTCGGACTCTAAAAAAATTTAATAAAAAAAAATTCAAAGTTGATGTGTTTAAACAAATATTATTTTATTTGAAGATTAATGGCAGTTTTAAGACAACAAAAATATTTAAAAAAAAAAATCAGGTGAAAGAATAATGAATGAATAAGATCTAAAGGGAATACAATTTCTTCCTAGAAAGGAAATGAATTTTTGTTTTATTTGAAAAAATTTCCGTGTAAATAGAGAAGTTTACAAAAGAAATCAACATTTTCACATGATTTTTTTTGTATTAGAAATAAGAAATTTTAGCAAACATTTTTTTGAACCACATGGATAAATGTAGTAATTTTAAATAGATTTACTACCAAACATTTTATAAACGAAACTGAAAAAACAAAATGTCAAATCATGTTCGAATAAAAACATTAAAATTAATGTACTTGTCATGATATAGTCCTTTTTTGTGTGGACTTTTTTCGTCTTATTTTACCAGACATTTAAACGTAAAGTAAGTAGTTAGTAATGGGGAAGGTATCCCATCTGAGAATTTTTCTTAAGGCAAATTGTTTAAGAATCTAAGACTTTTTCTATACCGAAAAATGTCTCAGAATCTGAGAATTTTTCTATATGGAAATATGTCTCAAAATCGGAGAATATTTCTATATAGAAAAATTTCTCAGAATCTGGGAATTTTTCTATACGGAATCTGATCATTTTTCTATATGAAAAAATGCCTCAGTACCTGAGATTTTTTCCGTACGGAAAAATGTTTCAAAATCTAAAAATTTTTTTTGTTACAAAAAAATGTTCTAGAATCTCAAAATTTCTTTTATATGGAAAAATATCTCAGAATCTAAAAATTTTGTTATATGTGGAAAAATATCTCAGAATCTGGGAATTTTTCTATATGGCGAAATGTCTCACATTCTAAAAATTTTTCTATACGGAAAAATGTCTCAGAATCTACAAATTTTTCTATATAGAAAAAGTCAAAAAATTTTTCTATACGGAAATATGTCTCAGAATACGAGAATTTTTCTATATGAAAAATGTTCTCAGAGTCTGAGAATTTTTCTTAACGGAAAAATGTCTCAGAATCTGATACACAAAAAGTTATTGGCTAAAAAATTTTAATTAAATCTATTGATCAACAAAATTTAAATTAGTCAATTATTGTGTTGATCAACATTTTTGTTATTTTTTTTAACTATCAAATTACATTTTCAACATACCAAATTTTTTTTTCGCTTTAATTTATTTGAGTACATTAATTCAAAAATATACCATATAATCGGAGTTTACTTTTTTTATTGTTGGCAACATGGAATGCAAAAAATATTAATTTGTTCATAATTTTGCAAAAAGCTTACAATTCATTCGTTAAATCAATTATTATTTTGATTGACTTTAAATAAAAAAATTATAAAATTTTTGATCAAAATCGAAAAAGTGTTTAATTGAAAATAAAATCAATTAATCACCTACAATTTGATTATTGATATAACAATTTTCTTCATCGGAGAAGTTTCAATTCAAAAATTAATTGAAACCGCGTTTTTTTTGATTGAAGTTCGATTTCAATTCTTTCTGTGTACGGACAAATGCCACAGAATCTGAGAATTTTTTATATGGAAAATTATTTTAGAATCTTAAAATTTTTCTACATAAAAAAATTTTTCAGAATCTGAGAATTTTTTTATACGGAAAAGTATCCCGGAATCTGTGAATTTTTCTATGCAGAAAATTGTCTCAGAATCTATTTTTTTTGTACGGAAAAATGTCGCAGGTTCGCAAATCTGAAAATTTTTCTTTTCGGAAAAATTTCTCAGAATCCGAGACTTTTTGTATTCGCAAAATGTCTCTGAATCATAGACTTTTTCTATATCAAAAATGTATCAGAGTCTGAAAATTTTTCTTTTCGGATTAATGTCTCAGAATCTGAGAATTTTTCTATATCAAGAATGTATCAGAACCTGAAAATTTTTCTTTTCGGATTAATGTCTCAGAATCTGAGAATTTTTCTATATGGAATATATGAAATGAAATTGTCTCAGAATCGCAGAATTTTTCTGTAATGAAAAGTATCACAGAATTTGAGAATTTTTCTATGTGAAAAAATATCTCAGAATTTTTATACCCTCCACTCTAGTGACAGAGGGTATATATAAGTTTGTCATTCCGTTTGTAACACCTCGAAATATTGGTGTAGGACCCCATAAAGTATATATATTCATGATCCTCGATCGATTCTAAGACGATCTAGCGATGTCCGTCCGTCCGTCTGTCCGTCTGTCTATCTGTTGAAAACACGCTAACTTTTGAAAGACTTTACGGAGGCTCCTGAAGTTTGGCATATATGTTGGGCATTTACCTGGTCAGGTTGGTATTGCAATCTAACAAAATCGTTCCAGTGGTTCAAAAGTTATGAGCAAAAGACTGAATTTTGGCAAGGGTTTTTCGTGAATTTACGAGATAAAAAACACGCTAACTTTCGAAAGGTATATCTGAGGATGCTTATGCTTGGCATATATATTTTTCGTTCTCCTGGCCTAGTTCGTGTTGAATTTCAGCCATATCGGTCTAGTAGTTTAAAAGTTATTAGCAAAACCGTGAATTTCAGATTAGTTTCACCTTAAATTCACGTGTTGAAAAGCCGTTAAACATGTTTTAAAAACATTGGTAGAGCACAAAAATATTTTACAACGTATTTTTGTCATTCAAACATATTTTTACACTAAAATAACAAAAATACACTCGAAAAAAATTTTACACTCAAAAAAAATTTTACACTCAAAAAAATATTTTAGTAAATTATTTTTTTTTTTTTTTCAAAAATTACTAAAAAAAAATTTTGTACACAAAATAAAATATTTCTAATCAAAAATGTTATTTTTTTTCACATTAGAAAATTTACTATCACTTTAAAAGGGCATTGTGGAGGGTACCCAGCAAAACTTAGATTACCAAATAAGGTATAAAATAAGGTATAGGATCTCTTATTTTATACATTGCAGCATTGATGATTTTAACAGGCGATGAGACTCAAAGTAATGCATACACATTATCACAAAGAATACCAGTAAGGTATAAAATAAGTCATAAATTTATAACGAAGAATACGAGTAAGGTGTAAAATATATGATATTTTATAGGTTACGAGAAATGAAATAATATAGCATACCAGAAGATAATATATAAGGTGTTACGAGTAGTGAAAAAGTAATTTTGTATTAAATTTACTCACGTGATTGTAAGTGAGTGTAAGTAGATAAAATATGCTCTTGAGTGTGTGTCGTTAGAAATTTCCTGTCGTGAGCCCATCTCTAGTTTAAACTTATGCATTTTTTTATAAAATAATTATTTTTTATGTTATTGTAATGCATTATGCATCCAATTATAAATAATGCATTATTTCAAACTTTCAAATAATACATAATGTAACCAAATATAAGTCATCCATGATTTAATGTTTAGAAATAATAAATATGAAATACATTTTTTCCAATAATCATTACGTAGCAAATTATTAGTAATGCATTATTTTTCACTTGAAAATAATACGTTGTGAAACAAATGTTTGGTAAGACATCATAAAATAATGCTACAAATAAGTTATATACATTACCTGGTAATGTGTTATATAATCACTACCCATTACCAAAGTTTTGCTGGGTATTCATAGATTCGGCCAAGTCGAATTAAACTTTTCTACTTGTTCTAACTGTCTCCGTATCCAAAACTTTTTCTGCACGGGAAAATCTTTTAGAATCAAGGACTCTTTCTGTTTTGAAAAAAATCTTAGAATCTGAGTATTTTTCGATAAGAAAAATATTTTAAAATCTGCGAAATTTTTTGATGTTCCACTTATTGTAAGTGATTTTTTTCGAAAGTCTAAAGTTTTTTTTGAAATGTCTCAGAATCCAGGATTTTTTTTTACGGGAAAAATGTCTCAGAATCTGAAACGTTTTCTGTACGGAAAAATGTCTCAGAATCTAAGACTTTTTCTATACAAAAAAATCTCTCATAATCTGAGAGTTTTTCTAAGTGTTTAGAATTATGGACTCCTTTTGTTCTGAAAAAATGTCTTAGGATCTGAGTATTTTTCGATAGTAAAAATATTTAAAAACCTGGAAAATTTGCTGATGCTCCACTTATTTTAGTGATAGATTTTTTTCGGAAGTCACCTTTAAAAGAAAAAATCTCTAAGGCTGTTGAAACTTGTAATATTTTTCTTTTGGAAGCAGATTCTTATAGATTTTTGTAAATAGTTTTTTTTAGAATAATGTTTAAATCTTTTATTTCAACCCAAGGATACCTTCCTTCACAAACTCTATTTTAGTCTTTTACCGACAACAGCAACTTTGTTAGTAAGAACATTCTTAACAAATCATGCTGTGTGACATTTGAATTATTACTTTGGGATATTTCACATGACATTAGCTTACTTAAAGTAATACATATTAAAATAAAACAGGTCGTTTGTCGTCCAATTGTAGCATTCGAACAGAAACCATTCATGCAATGCTTAAAATCTACTAGTCTACGTATGCGGACTACTGTTTTTTCTTATTTTTTTTTTTTTTTCGTTATTTGTTCAGAATTCTTTCAACACATTTTAATAATACTGTTCTTAACACTTTGTCACATTCAAACAGAATTTGAAACAGGTAAAAACGACAATGATGTACTCACTCGTTCATTTTGCGATGTTATGGAAGTAGTTGATATATTGACCCCATAGTAATTCGTTCAGTTTCTTGTCCTGTTGTGTGACAAATTGTCAAAAGTAACAGAAATATATCCTTTTAATTAGAGGGGTTCACGATATTGGACATCTTTCGGTATCAAACCCCTCAGATTTGTCTTTCGAAAGTTATTGGGTTTTTTATCACGCAAATTCGCGAAAAACCCTTGCCGAAATTCACTCTTTCGCTTATAACTTGTCAACCACTACATCGATTTTGCTGGATTGCAATACCAACCTGACAAGGTAAATGACCAACATATATGCCAAACTTCAGGAGCCTCCGTAAAGTCTTTCAAAAGTAAGCTTGCTTTCAAGAGACAGGCGGACGGACGGACATCGTTAGATCGTCTTCGAGGATCATGAATATATATACTTTATGGGGTCCTAGACCAATATTTGGAGGTGTTACAAACGGAATGACAAACTTATATATACCCTCTATCACTAGAGTGGAGAGTATAACAACAAATTATGAGAAAAAAACTTTTTTTGCATATCCTTGCAATGTTAGTGCGTGGTATGCAGCTAAGGTAAATTTCCCCTTCCCCCCCCCCCCCCAGACCAAATTTAAAACAGAATAAAATGGAACGAAGGAAAAAAAAAGGTAAAAAGAAAGAAAAATGGAAGAAAAAGGAAAAAAAAGAAAAGAGAAAGAATGAAACTTTCTAAAAAAATTTCCAACGGAAAAAAATTTTGAAATCTAAAAATTTTTCATGAAAATATCCGAACATTTTTAAAGGAAAAACCTAAACAATTTTATGGGGAAAATCTGAAAATTTTGAAAGGAAAGATTTGACTAAATCAGAAATTTTTTGGCGAAAAAATATCTGTCAATCTAGAAGTTCTTATTATAAAGAGAAATTTTCTTTGGGAAAACTGTTGTCTACGTTACAATTTTGGTATAAAAAATTGACTTATTGTTAGACTTTTCCTATAGGAAAAAATGAATCAGAATCTGAGACATTTTCTATAGAAAAACTGCCTCAGAATCAGGGACTTTTTCCATAGGAAAAATGTTTCTGAATCTGAGACTTTTTTTCTAAAGGCAAAATGTTTCTGAATCTGAGTCTTTTAGGAAAAATGTCTCTCAGTCTGAGACAGGAAAAATATCTCAGCATCTGAGACTTTTTCTAGAGGAAAAATGTCTCAGAATCTGACACTTGTTCTATAGGAAAAAAGTCTCAGAATCTGACACTTGTTCGATAGGAAAAATGTCTCAGAATCTAAAACAGGAAAAAGGTCGCAGAATCTGAGACTTTTTCTATAGGAAAAAGGCCTAAGAATATGAGACTTTTTCTATAAAAAAGGCGTCTCAGATTACGAAAAGTGTCTCAGAATCTGATATTTTCTATGTAAAAAGAATTTGTCTATTAAAAAATTCTTAGATTTAGACTTTTTCACACGACAAATTTGTTAGAATCTGAGACTTTCGAATACATAGAAAATGAAAAATTTTCTTTTAAGACAAATTAAAAAAAAAAACAAGTAAGAAAGTTATTGTCGGTCAAGACCGACCATATGATACCCCTCACCAGTGTTTTCCGGAAAATGGGTCCCAAGTACAAACCTGGACCGATTGGATCTGTCTTTTGTTAGATCTTTATTAAGTTTAGAAAACACACACAGATCAAATTTTAGCGGAATTGGTTTATTTTTTTTGTCAATAGACCGATTTAAATGAATATCGGTCGAAATTTTTTTTATAGGGGACTATAAATGGTCCAATTATATTCCGATTTGATTAGGTTACTAAAGTTCACGTTTAACACCTAAAAAAAACATTTTTTTTTAAATATTTATATTTTCATGAATTTTGAGGGAATTATGTGAATATCGGGAAGGTGGTTTGTATGGGGACTACCAGAAGGACTGACCCGATTCCCTTGAAATTTGGAATAGTGATTCGTGCATACAAAATTTTATTACAAAATTTGGTTTCAAAGCGATATCTATTATAACACGGTTATTAGAGGTATTTAAGCCGAATCCAAAGGGGCTAGGTCTTATGGGGGCTAGGTCTTAACATGGACCGATTTTCTCCAATTGCAATAGGTTTCGTCCTTGGCCCAAAAGATGTTTAAGTTTTAAATTTCAAGTCAATTGATTGAAAATTGCCTGTATCGTGCTTAAACCGATAGATGGACAGACGGACGGACATCGCTAAATCGACTCAAAAAGTAATTCTCAGTCGATCGGTATACTTGAAGGTAGGCCTAGGACCAATATTTCGGGTAGTTACAAACATCAGCACAAACTCATTATACCCTGTACCACAGAGTGGTGTAGGGTATAAAAATACCTGTATGGAATTATGATCATGAAAAACAAAATTTCTTTTAAGAAGGGCTCTGATTTTTTGATTGAAAAATTGGCTGAAGTGGTTTTGCAAAATCTACAAAATTTTATGATTTTATAGCTTTCCCATCACTTTTTTTTGTTGCAAAAAAAGTATCTCTGTTTTTGCTAATCCGCCAACGGTGAATTGTGGATTTTTTTATTCGAAGTAAAACAAAAAAATGTCCCCCCCCCCAAGCTCAAAAGCTGTACCCGCCACTGAACTGCATCAAACGGCAGGAATAAAAAACAAAACTTAAGAAATGTCCTTGCAATCCTTAAAAAGTGTATCCTTGAAGTCATTAAAGTGTTACAAACAAATACCAACAATAGTTTTTTAAGTTTTGCAAGTCTCATAAAAATACGGTCAAAATCTGCTGCAAAATAACACATTTTTATTCGAATTTTAATAAATTTTTTTGGATATTCTCCCTTTTTCCATTTAATAAAAATTTAAAGTCAAATTTTTGACAAGTTCTCTTTAGAATACTTACTAAAATTATGTTTATGGGTAGAAGTGAGTGAAATCTTGAAGCTAATGCAAAAAAATTGACAAAAATATTAGTTTTTGGCTGTTTTCTGTGTTTTTAATGTCCCCTGTAAAATTTTACAAATTGTCTATTCGTTCTTTTTCGCATGAACTGTTCAATTGTTTACTTCTTTTCATCCTAAAAAATATGGATTTCAAATTACGTCTTGTCGTCGTTAATCTGCTGGACAATTTTACATGCCAAATTTTAATATTCTAGGGGTCTTTAGCTATTAAAAAGTAAACATTTTCCCCTTGAATCGAAAGTTCCAAAAACATTTGTTTTTAGAATGTATATTTTTGGCTAGATAATCTTAGACCTTTCACTACCGACTTTTTTTGGCTAGTAATTTCTTGACCAAAATTTGTGAAAATGTAGATCTATGCAAAGTAAAAACTTTTTGTTGATTTCGTTGGTCTACCGCGCCCTCTAGCGGAGATATATCCAACCAAACTTGAAGCTTTCACATGCAATATCTCCCGAACATTTTTCCAAAATTCGAATTTTGTATTTTTCGTATCGAAAAGTTCTACAAAATCCGCTTTTAAGAAAGCTTGTACGATTATTATTCGATTTTTGAGAACTTTTTAACGTTTATTTTGTTTTGCAATCTTTTTACGTTATTTGAAAAATTTCCAGTTTGTCACCAAATATTGCGTGTAGAGTCCACCGGAATGCAAATTTATTTTTCCGAGCACATCTATCGTAAATATAACCCTTCAATGATCAATCTTGTCAAAACAAAACACAAAAATGTTGTACGGTTAATTTTTAATGTGTACAAGGGGAGTAAAAGGGTTAGATTTAAATTGCATTTTATATGACCATTTTTTAGAAAATCGAAAAAGTATCAAAGTACAATTTTATATTCCATTTTAGATTGTTTTTCTACGAATGATGATTCTACATTTCAAAAATCAAGTTCTCACGACCATTATTTCAGGAGATCAAAAAACTTCCAAAGTACACTTTTTTACTCCTTTAGCAATGAAACTCTCTAAAAAGTGCTTTTGTCAGAATGTTATTTTTTGTCGTTATATTGTTCTACATTTTGCATTTCAAGTTTCTAAAGTGAATTTTTCAAGAAATGGAAAAGGCACCAAGTTTACAATTGATTTACCCCATTTAAATGTGAATTTTCAAAAGGTACTTTGTTCAGAAAGTTTTTTCTTTTTTGGCTGGAGGATCCCACATTTCAAGATTGTATGAACATTATTTGAGGAGATTGAAAAGTATGAAACTTTACTACTTTACCCCCTTTTGCCCCTTAGAATCGCAATTCAAAAAATTAGTTTTTACGGAATATTTTGAAATCTGATGGATGATTCATAGAATTTCAAATTTTATGTTTTATAGCAAAATGTGGGCTTAATCTAATATCGTGACTACCCCTAATTTTTCTTTCATAGTCTATTTCTTTTGTATATAAAGTCCGCATAGGAAAACATGCTATTGTTAGTAAAAGTGAAAAATATCTGTTCATTTTATGGTTAGTTATTTGAATGCCAGTAATTTTTTATACCCTCCAACTACAGTTTGGGGGTATACTCAATTTATCATTCCGTGTGTAACACATTGAAATTGATCAGTAATCGATTCTAAGACATTCTAGCAATGTTCCTCCATCTGTGGAAAGCACGATGCAGTGGCACGAGTGTGTCCTATGGTCTTGGGATTTCTAAGTTCTAATATGGACAAACTCGGAACAGGGGAAAAAGTTCCCCTTTGAAAAACTAAAACAACTCTAAAAAAATATTTTTTTTTGTACACTTGTGCAACAAATGTTGCCATGTGAAGTTCATGGACCTGCACTTGAACCAAGGGGATTAAGAAATGCGATTTTATCGGTTCGCCCCTCTTTTGGGGGCGTGGTTGTAGAAAATACTAAAAAAATGGTATGGTTGTATTATTTAAGCGTAAAAGTCAGAATAAATGAATTTGTAGCCATCTCTGACGGGGGAAAGTTGTACCCCGAACCTTCCCCCAAAAAACTCCTCCGAAACTTCCCTGTCAAAATTATTTTTTTTTCTACTTTTTTATTAATGCAAGGGGGATTGGTGTACTATGCCACACCTCTACACCGCCGTTTTCCATTTTTATACCCTCCATAGATAGAGGGTATATATAAGTTCGTCATTCCGTTTGTAACACATCGAAATATTTGTCTAGGACCCAATAAAGTATATATATTCATGATCCTCGATCGATTTTAAGTCGATCTAGCGATGTCCGTCCGTATGTCTGTCTGTCCGTCCGTCCGTATAAAACACGCTAACTTTTGAAAGACTTTACAGAGGCCACTGAAGCTTGGCACATGTGTTGGTCATTTACCTGATCAGGTTGGTATTGCAATCCAGCCAAATCGGTCCAGTGGTTCATAAGTTATGAGCAAAAGAGTAAATTTCGGCAAGGGTGTTTCGCTTATTTACGAGATAAAAAACACGATAACTTTCGAAAAACAATAATGAGACTACTGAAGCACGTATCTTTGCCGTTCCCCAGGTCTGTTTGGTATCAAACTTCAGCTCAATCGGTACAGTGGTT
Source organism: Pegoplata infirma (assembly GCA_963921195.1). Classification (NCBI taxonomy): domain Eukaryota; kingdom Metazoa; phylum Arthropoda; class Insecta; order Diptera; family Anthomyiidae; genus Pegoplata; species Pegoplata infirma. The sequence continues at coordinate 142,251,793 of OY992540.1, read as the reverse complement.
CAAAAGTTATAAGCAAAACCCTGAATTTCAGATTAATTTCATCTTAAATGCCACGTGTTAAACAAGTTTTAAAAGCATTGGTGGCAGTGATTAAAAAACTGAAATTCATTACACATTTTTAATTTTCACTTCCAGTCAAGTTGTCAATAATTTAAAAAAAAATACTGCAACCCACCAGTCCAGTTTACATTTCTAACAAAACAGTCCAGTCACTTTTTTGCTGCTGAACTTTTTTGTGTTGTGCTGATGGTGGTTGATTTAAAAAAAAACAAATACTGACAAACCAGCAACAGTTAAAAAATTAGGCAGCACACAAACAGCACAAACGTTGTTTTGAGAAATCCACTGCAAGTTACAATTCAAAAAGTGGTGAGCTGCTGACAAGCAAATAAATATAAACGAAAATAAACTCGTACATTGTAACGAGAGAACTTCTTGTATGCATAAGAAGAAAAAAGGTTCAATAAATAAAAAAAATGCAAGGTTCATTTAAAAAGAAAAAATCTTTTTAATTCAATTAATTTATATCAGTAAAAAATCAATATTTTTTATATTAAATAAATAAATAAATTAATGCGTAGTTGAAATAATTATAAAAAATAAACTTCAAGTCTAAAATAATAGTACAGTAGGTATTCTAAAGTTCAAATAAAAAAAAAAAATTGAAATATTTTTAGAGTTACAGAGATGGAAAGTTTTCATTTTTATGCACCGATCATTTCATTTTTATGCACAGATCATTTCGTTGAATTTTTATTGACACTTTGATGCGATAAAAATTTATTTTAAAAAACGAATTTTAAAGGATTTTTGTCGACCTTTTCAATGGCATTGTTGGTTTTTTAAAAAAATATAAATTTGACCTTAAAATTCAAGGTCAAATTATTAAAAAAATGTATCTTATAAAGCGCCTATTTTGATATTATTTAAACTGAGTTTTTACATTTAAAAATAATTGTTTTGTATAAAATAACACTCAAAAAGTACGAATACCGCGTGTATAAAAACAAATAAAAAAATATTTTCGCAATAAGGAACACTCGATCCATTTTTTAAAAATGTTTTTTAATGAAAAAAACGTCAGGCTTTTTAAAAAAATCTCAAAATAGACGCTTATAAGATAAATTTTTTTTAATAATTTGACCTTGAAATTTAAGTTAAAATGTTTATTTTTTTAAAAAACCACCAATGCCAGTGAAAAGGTCGTCAAAAATACTTTAAAATTCGCTTTTTAAAAATAAATTTTTATCGCATCAAAGTGTCAATAAAAATTCAACCAAATATGATCTTTGGAAAAAAATGAAAACTTCCCATCTCTATAACTCTAAAAATATTTAAAAAAAAAAAATTTTTATTTGCACTTATTTATTCTAAAATTTTGGCATAATTATATCTAAATCGGTTTTTTGGTGTGACCGTTAACGCGTTTCAGCCCATATTTAACTTTTTGTTTTCATCATATTAGTTTTCGTTAGTTAGTAAAAAACAATTGTGTCTGACACTTATTTTAAAAAATTTTATGAAACTTGGAATTTTGGATCTGTTAATAAAACACTTAACTTCAAACCAAATTTTCAAAAAATTTTCTTAATAAAGTAAAATAAAAATTTGTGTTTTAAAAAAATTTTCAAATAAAAATTTTGGCACTTAATTTTTTTTTTTATTTGTTTACTTTAAATATTTTCCAAAAAATTTTGGAACCTAAAATTTTTTTTAAGCATTTTTAATGAAACTTTAAACCGTTAAAACTTACTTATATATATGGACTTTTGTCATTAACTTTTAACGCTTGTGATATTTTACTAATTTCGCAATAACATTTTTATTTGTAAACTAGGTGGTACCTGTGAATGTAGATATGTTAAGGGAACCATAATGAGTAATTCTGCAAAGGCACAGCGTAAATAGTCTCATTATCTCATGGTAAGGAACGTGCAAAGTTGAAAAATGTAAAAAAATCGCTTGATACTCTCATGAAATTTTTCGTTCAAAGTTCCATATTGTTGGGTGCGTTAAAGCTATTGCTCCAAATTTAATACCGTTTAGTCAGTAGACTTGGGCAATTATTTGGTGTAGGTTCAGTGGATGTGCCATCAATAAGAAAAAAGTTACATGGACCTAAATCTTTGATACCAATTTTTTTCAATTTTCAATTTTTCGAGGTTTTTTGATTGTAGCTTTTGGTGCAAACTGTAATTTTAAAATTCAAATACACATGGTAAAAGCCCTTGTAAATATGCACAATCTGAGACTGATTCGAGTGATGTGCTCGCAATGGTTACGAAGCTGCACCTCTCCAAAGATGGGAAGAAAAAACGTGAATTTTTTAAAAAGTCTGTTTTTTGCGAGGCACACTCCCAGTTTTATTCCGAATGGTTCCGAATGCTTTGTGAACTTTATAGTTTACCATTTCCCACTTGATTTACAAACGCACCCAAAAAATATTCAATTGCAAAAATTTTATGAACTTTTTAAATTTTTTGCAAAATTTCGATATTTTAGTTTTGCATTATTTGACAGCCAAATGTGCATGGCTGAAAGTTGAACATGTAGAAACAATGGTATGTGCAAATATAATAAATCATGGAAAGCAACATTGATCAAAAGTTAATATTGGTGAATTCCGCGGTGTTTTTCAGTTTTCACTTTTTTGTAAGGCACATCCAGGCCGCTTATAGAAATTGGTCGGTGAAAGACGCGTTTGGTAGTCTTTTTAATTCTCTATCTTCAATTAATTCGCACCCAAAAAAATTTAACGTTTAAGCGGTTTTTCGGTGGTTTTAAATTTTGATACCTTTAAATTTAATGGTTATATAAAATCTTACATTACTTAAATAAAGTAGAAAAGAAATGTATTTTGATAGATTTTGACATGTCTTATTCAAATAATATTTCAAAATTAGTCCATTGATTTTTGCAGTCGCGAAAATCGCGAAAAATCGCTAAAATTTTTTATAACCTTGATAAAATTAGTAATAACGTTAAAATATTTCGTAATAACCTTAATATTAGCATTATTAATCATACTTTGAATAGTTTCAATATTCAGTAAAGGACAACACTGTAAAATCAGACATTTAATATTAAAAAAAAAAAAATAAATTCAAAATTATTAAATTTTTTTTTCAAAAATGTTCCCTTTAAACCACTGCTGTTTCTTACCTATTAGAGATAGAATAATGGCGTTAACTAAGAATTTGTTGAGATTTTGTTAATGCATTTGGTAATATTTTTCTAAAAAAAAATAAAACCGCTGGAAACATTTGTATTTCCAAAATATTGGAAAATGTGCCGAAAAAAAATTGGTTAAATGCAAATATCTCGATATTTAGCAAAGATTTTATGCATGTTTGAATATGTATTTTAGCTCTGGGTAAGAATAATACAAAATGGTACGTTTGGTTAACTTCGGATAAAAAATGTAATTTTGACAATTTTTTTAAAAATTTTAACTTTAAACCGCCATAGTTTTGGGTGCGATCGCTCAAATTAATGCACGCGAACGGATTTGAATTACTTATTTATAATGTTATTTACCTACAAAGTCTTATCAATGTGCCACGAAAAAAAAATCGCAATTTTTTTTTTCTTAAATATTAAAAGTTAATGACAATTGCTCATATATATATTAGAGTTCGTTTCGTGACTATGTCACTTCATCTCTTTATCGGATATCATCATTTTTTTAAAGGATTTAGGGGAGCTAAAAAGAATGCCGGTATTTTTTTGGAAAAATTTTCACTCCTTGGGGTGGTTCAAAGCATCTGAAAACGCGGATTTTGAGCTGATTTTTTTGCAGAGGAAAAACGGCTGAATATATTGCAAATCTGATTGCACCAGTCAATTCTACACCAAAAATTAAAATAATAGCAGTTTTTGAACTCTTAAAAAAAGTTCCAATAACCCACAACAGGTGGCGTAAAAATCGATTTTTAAAAAAAAAAATTTTAATTATTTTTTTAATTATGCACGATGAAGAGGCAGATTTTGCTAAGAAATTTGGTACCAAAAGCACCTTTCTATCACAACTCATTAAAAAGTTATAGGGCTTCAAAGTTTTTTTCTAATGGCAAAATTATAAAACACTGACCGAAATTTTAAAATTTTTTGGATGGGTCCGCGGTCTGGACACTCGTTTTCGATTTTCATCTCAATGCTGATTCCAAATCTGGTTTCCAAAATGTTCCGTAACGTCAGGTTTTTGAGATAATTGAGGTCAAAGTTCACAAAAAACGCATTTTTTGTGCATTATTAAGAGCATTTTTTTGTGATATTTTAGGATGATATTCTGGGATCATAAAACTCGTTTTCGATTAACATTTCGATGCTGATTCTGAATCTAGATTTCAAATTTTTCTATCACGTCATGTTTTTGAGAAAATTGAGGTCAAAGTTCTCAAAAAAACGTGTTTTTGTCCATTTTTGAAAATTGATAACTTTTTAACGGGTTGTGATAGAACGGAAAATTTAGTACCATTTTGTCAAGCCGAAAATGCCCTTTAATTGTGCGTATTTAAAAAATTAGTTTAAAAAGAAAATGGAAAAACCTTATATTTCCGCCCTCTGTGGTGGGTTTTTGGAACTTTTTTTAAGAGTTCGAAAAATGACCATTGTATTATTTGTTGCTGTAGAATCGACTGATGAAATCAGATTTGAGATATATTCAGCCGTTTTAGATCTGCTGAAAAATCAGCTCAAAATTCGCGTTTTCAGATGCGTTGAACCACCCCAAGGAGCTAATTTTTTCCCAAAAAAATACCGCCATTCTTTTTAGTTCCCCTAAATCCTTTAAAAAAATGATGATATCCGCAGATCAAATTTTCAAAATTAACTCTAATATATATATATATATGTATATGTCCTTTATTTATTTTAATATTTATACAAAGTATGTGTTTTAAAATAAAAGTTCAGGTGAACATAGGGCGTTTACAATTTCTCTCCATCTGCTTCGATTATTGGCAAGGGCTTTAATTTACTTACTTAGAACTTAGAAAATTTTAAAACTTTTTTTTAAATAATTTTTAGTTAAATTTAAAAAATTTTTAAAACATTAGAAAAATTTCTTAACATTTTTGTTAAAGCATTATCTTTACGTTTGAAACATTATTCTTAATTATATAATACAACATGCCATTACTTGTACAAAGAAATATCTACTTATAAGTGCGTTCATTTAATTTTCAGCAGCCAAATAAAAAAAAATTCATGCTGACGAGTCGAGTTCAATTTTTATTTTCCATGCTGCAAGTCCCGTACAACAAACATAACTTGTGCAGCGCAGTAACCAGACAATTCAGTCGTGTGTGCTGTTTTTTGTTTTTTTAAACTGAAGCTGAACTGTGTGCTGGCAAGTTTGTCAATTTCAAAAAAAAAACTTTTACTGTACTGCTGCTGAAGAAAATTGACAATTATTAACAGCTCAGTTCTTGACTGCTGTTTTGTTTTGATAATGTTTATGCTGACAAAACAGTACAAATTATGTGTTTTTGCTGAAAATCTAGGCAGTATTTTCAACACTGATTGGTGGTAACTTAACAATGCTTTTAAAACTTGTTTAATTTTAAAGCAATGCTTTTTAAACTTGTTTAGTTTTAAAAACATTGGTAACTAAAAATTACACTCGAAAAAAATTTTACACTCAAAAAAAAATTAAGTTTTTTTCACAAAAATGACAATATTTTGTGTACATACGTACGTGTATTCACTCAGAAATATTTTTACAGTAAAAAAAACATTACACTCGAAAAATATTTTACACTAAAAAAAAAAATTCGTTTTTTTTTTTTAATGACAAAAAATTAGTTTTTTACTCAAAATAATTTCTAATCACAATTGTTACTTTTTTCACGTTTAAAAATTTACTATCCTTTAAGAATGCATTGTGGAGGGAATTCATAGATTCGGAAAGTCGAATTTAACTTTTCTACTTGTATTAACTACTCTTCCAACGAAACGTCCCTGCTAATTTTACTATTTTTTTTATTTGGTTACATTTTGGAGGGTATAAAAGATTCGGCACAGCCGAATTTGACTCTCTCACTATTTTTTTTTTTTTTTGTTATATTGATTTTTTTTTTCTTGAATCCCAAAAAAAAATCTTTTATTTATTGAATTTTAATTGATGACTACTGGGAAATCTGTCCGTACATATATTTTCGAGTGTTTTTTAAATATATTCATACAATTATTTGATTGATTTGGACTTTTTTGTGCCTGATTCTGTGAAAGAAAAAAATGAATGCTAAAAAATGTTGACCTAATTTCATGATAAATGACACTGTAATTAGTTAAATTCATTTCTAGGTTGACAATTTGCTTTTCCCACATTTATCAACTGGAAATTTGACTCGAAAATTGTCAAATATAAAATTCTAGGAATTTAGTTAAACTTTTTAGTACGCTGTACTAGTTTAAGAAATCTAATAATTTTTCGTATTCCAGTAGCGCAATTCACTAACTTTTTAACGACAAAAATCGGTAGTTATATTGTCAAAATTCGTTAATTATCGACAATTGTCTTTAAAAGCGATTCTATAACATTTTTCTACCGAATTTTGTCGTTATTGAAAATCGTTAACTTATCAACAAAAAATCTTTTCATGTTAAAGTTAACGAAATTTTTCGGTTCTCAGTACAAATTCAAAATAAATAAATTTCAAATTAACTATTTTTGTCGTTAATTCTTGTCGTTAATTGAAAAATTTATAGAATCACATATTCGTTAAAACAACCGACAATTCTCGTTACACAGAAAAAAATAAAAAAAAAATTTGAGTAAATTTTTAATACTATTGAGTAAAAAATTACTCAATTTTCCACCAGTAAACGATTTAATAGTATTGAGTAAACTTTTAATAAAAAATTATTAAATGCTTAATAAAAAATTTGAGTAAATTATTAATTCACACAATTAAATCTTTACTTAAAATTTTTTAATATTTTTAAGTAACTTTTTAATTGTGCCAAGTAAAAATTTACTCAAAATGTATCAAATTATTTTTTTAAAAAGTTTAAAAAGTTTATAATTTTTTTTTTCCAAAAAAATTGCTTTTACAAACTTTACCAAATATACTTATGTCTTCAAGACAAAGTAAAATTTTATAAAGATGATTTCAAACTTTCATATACATATACAAAAAACAATAAACTAAATGAGAATTCAAAACACCAAGAGAAAAAAAAAATAAATAAAAAAAATATTAAATTTGTATTAAATTATTTACTCAAATTTTATTTTCAATTTTTGAGTAAATTTTTAATTGCGTCAATTAAAAAATTACTCAAATTTTTTTAAAAAATTAAACAAGTGATTACTCAAATTTGTTTCCTCCATATTTTTTTCTGTGTAGTTAACGATATCGATAATTTCGTTAAAAAAGTTACTGAATCGCACTACAGGTAAGCTCTTGATTTTAAAATATTAGTGGCTGAAAATTATAATTCCAAGAAATCAAAAAAAAAATGCAATTTACGTACTTAGAGCCGAGTCACAATTGGCACCACATTCGGTAACCACAAAATGTTTTCATACATTTTGTATGAAAAGCAAAAAATCGCTTTGTGGTCTACCACACTGCCGCCAGAATAGATTCTATTCTATTTTTGAAGTGCTCTCTCACCACCCTCTCATTTTTCTCAAATTTGTATCAAGTATCGTTGCCATATGTTCAACAAAATATGCTAATTTTTCCAATTGGAGTTAATATATTGTGTGTGTGTTGCACACAAGAAACATTGTATACCTGCTTTTATAGGATAACAAAAGAAAAAAATAGATGTGTGACTGATATGAGCGTCGTTTTCTTTATAAAATGTGTCCGGTCGTCTGTCGCTTAATTTTAATGTGTCGCTCTCTCTTTCGCAGTGGTTCTTCGTCGGTGGTGCCAATTGTGACTGGGCTCTTAAACAAAAATATATTTCGCGACCTTGGAACAACAAGGTTCTATTTGCACCAACACTACTATTGAGAAAACTAAGGTTGAATATTGTTAATCGCTTTACTAAGTCAGTTTTGACTAAATTTAAAAACGGTTTTTGAATAATTTTAAATTAGTCCTTAAATTTTATTATGTATTTGAAAATATTCGCGCTACTATATTAGTTTTTGCACAATTTGAGTCTCAAAAAGCAGATAGAACTCTGTTGCTCAACGATAAGGCACATGAATTTGGACAACATGGTTCTAACTGCCAAATAGAAACTTGTGTTTCTGTAAGAAATAGTTTTTTGCAGATAGAACCTTGTGTTATTTGGATTTTAATATAATAATATAACATTTGTTAATCAAAAATAAACCGACTTACAAGGTAAGCCTCCCTAGTATCCACCTGGGATCTTCATAATATATTTTTTATTTTGTAGAGCAGGAAAAATAATGTCACCCGTTATTAGGGGGGGGGGGTACATAAGGGGAAGAGAACGGTCAGTTTTTAGTCCTGGTAATGAGTATTTCATTGTAATGCTTTCATCATCGGCATAAGTTTTAATAAAATACTACATTGCTAGGGCCATAATGGAATTTTTGCTTTTTAGTACCTCCATGTTAACAGTTTTGTAATATTCTTGTCTTTGAATACTTTTTCGACAGTTTTTTTGGAAGGCTGATGCTATATCGTTCACACTTCTTCCGCCAGTGCTGCTGTTGGAGTAACTGAAGTTTTATCAAAAGCCTTTTATTTCATGTGTTTTTACTTTAAAAACCTTGCTCCAGGAATTCGTTTTGCGGATTTTAATTCCCAATTGCATATTTTAGCTACCCCAGTTACATTATTTTTCTTCTCGAGTGTGTTAAAACTTTTTTTTGGGAGTCGCAAAAGCTCCAAGCTAAGCCACTAGTGAGGAAACTCTTTATTTTCAATAAGTTTCAAGACAATACCAAAAAAAAACCTTGTCAAATTACTAGAAAAAGTCCCGTGATCCCATTTTACAAATATCTTACAGTTTTCCTTGTTTTTTGACAAAAAAAAATTTATCGATACATAAATTGTTTTTGTAATTTTACAATTTTTTTCGTAAATGTACAAATTTCCAAGGTAATTTTACAAAAAAAAAAATAGTTAAGGCACGAGAATTCCTTGTAAGCATTATCGCATCAAAAAAGGTGTAAATTTCCAATTTTATTGGTAAAAAACTTGTAAAATTACAAAAAAGCTCGTAATTTTTACTCGTAAGATAGGAGGTGGAAAAACAAAAGCTCCAAGCTAAGCCACTAGTGAGGAAACTCTTTATTTTCAATAAGTTTCAAGACAATACCCAAAAAAAACCTTGTCAAATTACTAGAAAAAGTCCCGTGATCCCATTTTACAAATATCTTACAGTTTTCCTTGTTTTTTGACAAAAAAAAATTTATCGATACATAAATTGTTTTTGTAATTTTACAATTTTTTTCGTAAATGTACAAATTTCCAAGGTAATTTTACAAAAAAAAAAATAGTTAAGGCACGAGAATTCCTTGTAAGCATTATCGCATCAAAAAAGGTGTAAATTTCCAATTCTATTGGTAAAAAACTTGTAAAATTACAAAAAAGCTCGTAATTTTTACTCGTAAGATAGGAGGTGGAAAAACTTACAAAAAAGTTGTAAATTTACAATTTTATTGGTGAAAACCTTGCAAATTGTTTGTAATTTTACAAGCTTATTACCAAAAAAATTTTAATTTTTACTAGAAACTATATTTCATTCGACCTTTCCAATTTAATTATAAAAATAAAATATTTGAGCTCGAGGCCTGTATTATAAAAATAAAATATTTGAGCTCGAGGCCTGTTTTTTTTACTAGAAACTCTCTTAAAATAGGAGGTACTCGTAGCAAACAATCATTTTACGAGAATTTTTTGGTAACTTTACAAGATTTAAAAAAAAAAACATGTTAAATTACTAGAAAAAATCTCGTTATCCTGTGTTAATTTGTGTTTTGTGTGATCGAAATTTACTTTTTTTATAAATTTACATTTTTATTGGTAAAACGTTAGTTATCCGCTGCCAAAATTTACGAAAAAATTTTAAATTTACAAGAAAAAATTATTGTTCACAAGGAATTCTAGTAATTTTATAATAAAAACATAAATCTCGAAATTTTTACAAGGAATTCTGGTAAAAAAGGATGTAGCAAAAAATCTAGTTAAGTCACGAGAATTCCTTTTAAGTTTTATTGCGTCAAAAAAGCTGTAAATTTACAATTTTATTGGTAAAAAGCTTGAAAATTACAAATTTTTTTGGTAATTTTTAATAGGAATTCTCGTAAAATAGGAGGTAGAAAAAAATTACAAGCTTTTCTTATCATTTAACAAGTTTTTTTTGTTAAGTGTATTTGTGCAATATGCAATTTTTAATCTGTGCAACATGGTTCTGCTTCCAATTAAAGTGACCACATGGTTCTATCTGCAAAACAGTATGGGCTTTTTTAGTAAACAAGGTTCTATCAGCCAGTTAGAACCTTGTTAACTGAATCTCAAACCAAAAACACGTAGATAGAACCTTGTTGAATTGAATATCTCAGAAGCTGTAAGAGATAGAGAAAAACTGAGAACGCCAATCGAAAGAGCGTAGTCGCTTTAGTGCGATGCGATATATAACTCATTTTTGAAAAAAATGTCAGTTAGAACCTTGTTGTCCCAAGGTCGCGATTTTGAAATTATAATAAAAATAATTTAATAAATTTAAATATATTTAGATCAAATAGAAACTATATAAAAAAAAATTATTGATTAAGTTTATTTTTAAATAATTTTTCATTACTTCAGTACACGACGCGTATACTTTATTGTATCATGCATACGCCACGGTGTACTGTAGAACACTTTGACAAATCAAGCTTTGTTGGAAACGACTTTAACCTCAATCGCAATCTTTGTCAGAGCCGTTTGTGAATAAATATAAATAATTTTATTATTATAGTTTTTCGTTTTCGAGTTATCAAAACAGAAAGTTGCAGTTAAACTGCAAAAAAACATATTTTTTGCAATCAAATTTGAAGAAAGTAAGTAAATAAAGAAAGTAATATCGCAGTATTTATAATTCGTAATTTTTTCAAAAACGCAAAGGTTTTAGCTCGAAACTAAACAAGTGCAATTTTCGTCAACAAGAACAAAAAGATTCTGTTCTATGAGCTAATGTCATTATAATTTATTGGAAAAAGCACTCAGAACATCTGGGATATTTAAAAAACATGTGCATACTAGCTGTGAAATTTTCTAAAAGGCAAATTTACCAAAATTTAAGGAAAAAGTCCAAATCTGAGGGAATTTTTTCTTCTCAAAACCTGTGGGGTTTTGTTATATTTTCTGCACTGAAACGATCAAAACATTCAAATGAAGTTGTTTGAAGTCAACTAAATTTTCTGCAAAATAACGACAACCGTTTATAACAGTTGTTTTTTAACAGTTGTTTTTACTGAAATACTAATTGACCCCAAGTTTGTTAGCTTAATTGAAATTTTTCGAGTGTTGAAGGAATCATAAGTTTTTAGAGAGTAATTTCTAGAAAAAATAACATAAAAATTTTGCCAAACTGAAATAAGTTCAGAAAAAAATGGTCACCCTGTATATTCACTTTGTCATTCCGTGTGTAACGCATCGAAATATCGGTCTAGGACCCCATAAAGTATATATGTTATTGATAAGTGATCCATTCTAAGACATTCTAGCAATGTCCGTCTGTCCGTCCGTCCGTCTGTGGAAGATACGATACAGTCCAAAATGAAAGTGCTAGACTCCTGAAGTTTGGCACATTTATGTCTTATGTTCATAGATATATTAAGTTCGGAGATGGGAAAAATCGGACCAGGGGGGGACAAGTTTCCCCTTGACGAAGTAAACCAACCAACCAATGAAAAAGGGAACCTTATTGTTTTTTTTTTTTATTTTTGCCAAACAAATGAAACATTTTTATGCTTAAAAACTTCTAAGTCTTGGACTTGGACCCAGGGGATTGGAAAACTACTTTTTTTTGGTCCGCCCCCATTTGTGGGCGTGGATATTAGCAAATAATATATATAATGATGAAATTGTATATCTTTTGTACAAAAAGCATAGTAACTAAATTTGTGAACATTTTTGACCAGAGAAGAAGGTGTCCTCAAGGACCCCCGACAAGCCCCCCTCAGAAAAACGCCCCTGCATTTTTTTTTTAACGTTGGAGGGTATACAATATTTGCCACAGCCGAACTTAACACTCTCACTTGTTATATCTCTCATCGTTTTCGAGATACACTTGAAATGTCAAATTTTTTCCGTTTTTTACTACCGGTTCTAGAGAAAATTTTGATTTTTGTCGAAGTAAAGTAGTGGGGCACCTCAGATACAAAATCAAGAAACTTGGGTCTGTCAGTTTTTATTAAGTTACCCAAAACATAGGACCTAAACTGGCCTAAACGTGGCTTTTTCGTTGTGGAATTGATAAAAATATATTATACTAAATTCCCTTTGAGTTTTTTGTTCTGTCATTATTTAAACGTATATTACCCAGTTAACGATATAAAACATATGATATTGATCTTAAAATGAAGATACGTTAAATAACATATATGTGAATTAATATTAGAGTGGGTAGAATATGCAAAATTATTATGTTATCTTCAGGTCGGTATTTGAAACTACTATCAGGGTCTCGAATTTGGAAAAAGTTGTGCTTGCTGATTTACAAAACCTAAAGGATTGAACGCCCAATGTTGTTCTGATTTTTTTTTTCTTTAAAAGTTGCAGTTAGTGAGAGTTATCCAAAGGAGTTTCTTTATACTCCTCGTTTCAGTAACCCGGGAAATGCTGCCTGCAAAAGATCCGTCGTGCAAAAGATTCATCATACGAATCATTGGAACTTTTTGCGTAGCAGAGCAGTATTGACGTTTTTGTTGTCACGCCAATTTTTTAACGCCTCCTCCTTGTATTTGACTGCATTTCTGCAAGTTTGATTAAAACAACATTTATTCGTTGGTCTAACGTCGACGTTCCCAATGAGGAAACAAAGTTTTCAATTGAAATGCCGGAAAAAGTCATTGAGTTCTGCCCAACGTTACAAAGTTCGGAGTACAAGAAGGATGTGGAAATGGTGCAGTGATCCGAATTACCAAGAAATGCAAATGTTCTTACTTCATATTTGTCAGGATGTGAAGTAAGATAAAGGTCGAGAGTATTCTTTTGTCCAATACCCACGACCATTAAGTGCGTTGGTTCGTTCACTAATTCTTCGAATAGCTTAGAGAGCGCATAGGCTACCAAACGTGGAGTTGGTTTCAATTCAGTGGATGTGGCTTCAATTTTGGCCACGCGCTTTATAGGGATTAACAGCAGTTCTCTACCTTAATACCAATTTGGGGGATAACATCAGTATATCCTAGTCGCCGGCGATATTTTATAAAAAGATTTGGTGTCATATAATGTTGTCGTATTAGGTAATGGGATTTCCATACTAGTCCCTGCCGGTAAACCAATGTGAGCTCCTTATAAAACACCTTCAATAATTAATTTTTCAATCCGACAAACAGGAAAGATCGTGCAGAACCTTGACCCCAGTGATGGAAGTATTTGATCTGAAAGTGGGCAATTGCAAATAGTGTTGGATAGTTTTCAAATCCTCCTCATTAATGGAACTTCGGCAAAAGTAATTTAACGGCACATTTAACCACTTTTCTCTAAGTCCGTGTCCGGCAATCACAGCAATCACAGTCGATATCTCTCCTCTTTTATGCGATATCAGCTCACTTATTCGTTTCTGATTAAGAGAAGTCCAAATCTGTCGTGTAGTCTCACACGTCTGACGACAGGAGCAGTTGACTTGGTTTTTGTCCAAGAGCCCTGTGTTTGAGTTGATGGTTGCCAAGGGTGAGGTCTCACCAAGAGCCTGCATCTTGGCGAAAAATAGCTTAAATATATTATTTTATTTTATTTTTAGTGATATGGCAGCGGAGTTAATCTCGATGAGTCCAATATTCTACAGCGATAGTGCTTTCTTCATCGACAGCTAAGTGGCATTAAAAGCGTTAGTGTGCAATTACAATTCTAGCGTTGGCTTTGAATTTTGTGTAAAGAGAGGGCGTTTGATTTAAACAAAGGCTTTGGCTTTGAATTTTGTTCTGGCGTTTGTTTGTATACACACACACAAAGAAGAAGAGAAATATAATTATTTGGTGGATGAAAAATAAATTTTACCTGAAATTTTTTTTTTCGGTGAAACATAAAACTCCTTTGGTTTTTTTATTGATATTTTTTTGATACTTGTTTTTTTTTTTTTTATAATAATAGGCGGTAAATTATATTTTTTTATATGTACTTTTCTTATAATTTTCCAATACACAGATGTGTTTCATAAACAAGATGTGTTTCATAAACAAAATCAACCCTTTTTTTGTAACGACTGGCAATGCCAAAGCAAAAAAAAAAATACTCACGAGAGAGCAAAGCCAAGAAAATAGAATTGATTCTATTCTGGCTTTGAAACGCTAGCGTTGGCTTTGAATTTTGTTCTACATACAAAATGTATGGGAACAAGCAAAATTCAAGGCCAACGCCAGAATTGTAATTGCACACTTAACCAACTCCATGGAAGTTAGCCGCTGCCACATACAACTACAAGTTCTCAGGGAGCTGCATAATATACGACTGTGCTGGGTACCTGGTCACAAGGATATTAGGGGTAATGGAAAGCGGATGTGCTTGCGAAGGCAGGCGCAAGCCTTCCACATGAGCTCGCCGTTGAGAGAGTTTTTTCACCACTCTGCCTTACTTTTAATAAAATTAAGATTTTTAATGTTTCGAATCGTATATCTCTCAGGATCTTTAGGACTTACGAGGCATGAACCCTTGGCTATTAATGTCATTCATCAAAACATCGAAGTGGGAAACGTAAAAATACGTTTTTTTTGTGTAACACGAATTTAAATGGCGAGAAGGAGGGAAACAATAGCAGGAATCCTAATGGGCCAAACATTGGCCTCTATGGATGTCATTCCCAAAACTTTGTTTTTGGGATTGGCGTCATCCTCACTAACCTAACCTAGTGATATGGATGTTACAGCGGGTAGCTTAGAGCTTTATGGTAAGTCTATTTGGTTCGCCTCCGCTTATTTGCTTAATCCGGGGCCAATACCCCCGGAAAAGATTAACGGTTTGATTCGGGAATCTGAATCTATAGGAAACCAGTTAGTAGTGTGCTGTGATGCTAATGCACATCATTCGGTATGGGGAACTACAGACACAAATGATAGTGGCCAGTCGCTTGTGGAATTTTTGTTAAGCACTAACCTGTATATTTGTAACAGGGGTAGTTACCCAACTTTCGTTACAAATAGGCGGCAAGAGGTTCTTGATGTGACAATTGTATCAGATACATTGTATGATAGATTTGATGACTGGAGATTTTTGTAAGAACATTCTTTCTCAGATCATCGCTTCATTAAGTTTTTACTCAGGAAGCGTGGCCCGTTTAAGACAGTATCTAGAAAGTGTTGTCTTATACGTCCCTCCATTTGCCCATCTCCGATAAGTCTCCGTCGCGTAACAAAATCGTAGATTTTGCTTGCAATTTTCTGGAGGCATGCTAACACATTTCAGTTCTATTGGAACCTGTATGGTAGATCCCAGTCTTGCAGGCTCATCGGCATGCAATTCTCTGGTGGGTCTCTGTGCCTTGGGACCCATATGTATGTCAAACTGCTTGGCTATCTCATATAAAGACGTGCGGCAGTTAAGGGCAGATCTTGTTTTCAGAAACATTGACTCGAGCGAACTTGACCGCGGCTTGACTGTCAGAATAGATGTTGACTGCGGTTGTAGACAAGACATTGTAGCTCAACCAGTCAGCCACTTCCTTTATTGCCAGCAACTCTGCCTGGTAAATACTGCAATGATCTGGCAATCTTCGCGCCAGGCTGAACCAGAGCTCCTCCGAATAGATTCCAAAGCCCAATTGTCCAAAGGCCAAGAGCGCCCTAATGGCATGGAAACCTCATTCTGATAGGATTATATCCATCCGTCTGCACACCCGTGCTCGTAACATCACATGCATTCAATGCTACGCCCCCACTGAAATCTCAGACCCCAATGACAAAGAAGATTTCTACAGCCTCCTGGAAAAGGTAATAAAAGACACACCTAGTGGTGATATTTTACTTCTTACCGGTGATTTCAACGCTCAAGTGGGCTCAGTTAACACGAATATTGAGTCCGTTATGGGAACTCATGGACTGGGGCAAATGAACGAGAACGGCGAATTATTTACCGGAATATGTGCAAGCAGTGGTCTTACAATTGGTGGCACTATTTTCCCTCACAGGGACGTGCATAAAGTAACTTGGGTTTCCCCCGACCACAGAACAGAAACCCAAATTGACCACATTGCGATAAGCAAGAAGTGGCGGGGTTCATTACTAGATGTGCGCAATAGGCGTGGGGCAGATGGAGCGTCAGACCACCATTTACTTGTAGGAGAGATACGATTTAGGATATGTGCAATCCGACGACAAACAACACAGTCTTTGCCAAGACGATACGATGTATCCAAATTAAAATCCTCAAATACTCTCGAAAGTTACGTAGGCTCCCTAACGACTCGCTATGAGGATATCCCGAACAGCAATAGAGGCCAATGGAATGCTATAAAAAGCATTTTCACAGACAGTGCGAAGCAACATCTTGGTCATCCTCGACCTAAGCGTAAAGTATGGATCTCAGACGCTACCTGGCAACTTATTGAAGATAGAAGACAACTTAAAGGTTCCATTAACGTTGCCCGAACAAGAGCTTCTTAATCTATCCTACAGGCACAGTATACCAGTCTAGATCGCCAGGTAAAACGAAGTGCGCGACGAGACAAGCGGGTTTGGGTGGAAAATATGGCCATAGAAGCACAGTCAGCTGCTGATACACATCGAAGTAGAGATTTGTACAAAATTGCAAAGCAGATATCAGGGAACTACCGCTCAACCACATATCCCCTTAAAGATCCGTTGGGAGGAACTGCCTCGTCCGTGGAGCGGCAACTGGCAATATGGTCCGACTATTATGCCGGCATACTGTCAATTCCGCAACCCACAACTGTCTGGCAATGTCACTGTACTTCACATCAAATCAGATCCGACATAAATACAATTTGCCCAGACGAAACTGAGATCGTCACTGCAATACGTGCACTGAAGAATGGCAAGGCACCAGGCGTAGACAACATTAACCCTGAACTGCTTAAGGCTGATCCGACTCTCAGCGCTAAAATAATCTACCCTATTATCAGAGACTTTTGGACATCACACTCTCTGCCTGCTGAACTAAGTGATGGAGTGATAATAAAACTACCCAAGAAAGGAGACTTAACAGAGTGTAAAAATTGGCGGGGTATAACTCTTTTAACCATGATTAATAAGGTGTTAGCGAATATAATCCATGCTAGACTGGCATCATCAATTTCAGCAGATCTTCGAAATGAGCAAGCTGGTTTCAGACCACAATGATCTTGCACCGATCATATAAATAGTCTACGGATCATAGTGGAACAGTCGGTGGAATGGAGATCTCCATTATACTTGATATTTATCGACTTCGTCAAAGCATTCGATACGATCCACCATCAGGCAATTTGGCACGCACTTCGATGCAAGGGAGTTCCACCTGTGCTAATCGACTTAATCAAAGCTTTGTATGGCAACTCAACAAGTCGAGTACTGCATGAACGCACGTTAAGCAATCCGATTGGTGTAAGCACTGGGGTACGACAGGGATGTATCCTATCTCCGCTGTTATTCAATATTGTATTGGATTCAATTATGCAGCAAGCAACCCTAATAAGAAGAGGCATTACATGGGGTATGAATAGTCGATTGGAAGACCTTGACTACGCTGATGATATTTGCCTGCTCGCACATAACTTTACCGACATGTCAGCCAAATTGCATCAGATACATCAGCTAGCATCTGGTGTCGGTCTTCACATTAACTTCGACATAACTAAGGTTCTACGTATCAATTCGACTAATCTCTCCAAGTTCCGAGTAAACAACATAGAACTCGAGGACGTCCAATCGTTTTGCTACTTAGGAAGTATCATATCAACAACAGGCGGCTCACGTGATGATATTGCATATCGCATAAGGAAAGCAAAACAGTCTTTTGGTGCATTACAAAGAGTATGGAAGTCACCACAAATACATATAAAAACTAAGCTTCGCCTTTTCTCCTCTAATGTTCGCTCTATCCTGCTATATGGATGTGAGTCCTGGAACTCTACTGCAAGCGACATTCAATCCCTGCAAGTATTTGTTAATCGTTGCTTGCGAAAAATTTTGCGAATATTTTGGCCGAACGTAGTTTCCAACAGAGACCTCTGGCAAAGAACAGGTGAAATACCAATTCGCATAGAAATTGCAAAGAGGAAATGGAGCTGGGTTGGTCATATTTTGAGAAGACCCCATGATGATATATCAAGGATGGCAATTGACTGGAACCCTCATGGCAGCAGAAGAAGAGGTAGACCAGCTAACACCTGGAGAAGGCAACTAGAATCCGAAATTAGCGAAACAAGAAGAACTTGGTCTGAGATCAGACTAATCGCACAGGACAGATCCCAATGGAAGAATTTCGTTACGGCCCTTTGTTCCAACTTGGAACCATAGGAATCAATATATATAATATATAGTTGTTCGTGTAGCTTTGATCCATCTGTGTAAAAATTTAGGGAGGCTCCACTACCCTAAATTCCCTATCAAAACTCCCTGAATGGTAATATGCTTCGCAATTACTCGACTCCTGACAGTTAACCAAAGCTCCAAAACCCAAGTCCTTTTTTAAACTATCTGTGAAAAAAATTTTAGTTTTCGTGGGCGAATTTGAGTCCTTTCTAAGAGCATGATCTTGCAAATTCAACTTGTTGCAAATATAGACATGCTACTTCTATATAAACCATTCAATTCCAGATGTCCCAGTTCAGTCCACTCTAATTACATACAGATATATGAACTCGTTTGTATTTAATAAAAGTAACATATAATTATCACGGTTGATACTACAACAACATCAAAATAAACAAAATATTCTAAGAATTAAATTGTAAATTAAACAACAACAAAAAAAAAACTTTGTATGAACACCACAAAAACAACAACTACAAAAGAGCAACTTAAATTAATACAAAAAAAAAATCAAAAAAAAAACAAACAAAATAAAGACGAAAAACAACAAAACTACTTAACAATCAAAAAAAAGGTAGTTTCTTTAAATGAACAAAAAAAAAACTTTACAACAATTATGTTAAATGACGTTGACAAAATACAAAAAAGTAAAAACAACAAAAATGAAATCAACGAACTACAGCAGTGATGATGATCATCATCATCATCGTGTTGATAGTTACTTATTTATAACAATCTCAAATTATCATCATATTTTTGGAGTTGTAATATAAAAGATGCCCAATTGGAAATTTTAAAATTGGAATTAAATTTGCGGTTTTGTTTTAAGCAGGGTAAAGAAAATAAGTTATAAACATTGTCTAAGATTTAAAAAATCTCTTAAAATTCGAATTACAATTGTAATTGTAATTCATAAATTCCAATTAATATTCGAAGATTCTGCTTTTTATTCGAAAACTCAATTTAAAAACTCTACTTGTAATGCGAAGTTTCCAATTGTATTTTGTAAAAGATCAACTGTAATTCGTAAATGAAAAACATTTTAAAAATACCTATTAAAATTCGTAACGCTTTACTTCAGCACACATAGACTCTGAGGTCCGTTGTGATACCACGGGACCGTAAACACTCAAAAAAAAAGTGAACTAAAATCTGGGAAAATTAACTCAATTTTGAGAAAAAGAGGGAATGATTTGGCTCCAAAGATTTTTTTTCTTGGTTTTAGTTCATAATTTTCCTAAAAATAAGGAAAACAAAGTTATTTAATTTTAAGCCAATTTTAACTAGAAAATGGGAAAAATTATATTTCACATTTTAGAAATAGATTGGGTCTAGACCCTGGACCCATGGGTTCGGACCCCATTTAACTCGAGACCCCGTTGGGTCCTTTAGGGGTCCCCATAGATTTTGAACCAAAACTTGTGTCCGTTTCGCTCTAACTTGCTTAGTTTTTGAGATACGGTAATAAGGGGCCTGATAGGGTCTTGAGAATCTTAAAAACCGGATAACTTAAAAACTATTAACTGGAGGGCTTTCGGGTATTTTGCGGAAGTGTTCTACGAGTCAAGAGCTATAAAAATGCCGTTGGACGTTTTCACGTGTTGGCAGTATTTACCGAGATATGTGTATATATAAAATCTCGGGAATTTCAAATTTTAGATCTAAAATTAGGGTCTTGAGACCCCGACAGATATACAGAGCTAGGCTATTCCATATTTTTCTTTGTAGTCTTTCTTTTGAAAATTTCATCCGTTTCGCTCTATCTCGCTTAGTTTTCGAGATATCTCCATTTTGAATTTTTAACTAAATTCTAAGAAGTTATTTACTAAATTCTCAGAAGTCATTAACTAAATTCTAAGAAGTACACTTCCTCAATTCAAAGAAGAGAAATACGATGATGTTTTTTTTAGTAAATTTTAACTAAACTTGAACTAAATTGTTTTTTAAGAAATATGTCTTAAAAATAAAGATACGATTCTTAGATTTGTGGAAAATTTCTTTGGCAGTAAGAATTTTTTTCCTAATATTTAAAAAATCCATTTAAAGAAAACTATGAACTAATTATAAGTAAATGAACTAAAATTTTTTCCTCATAGTTAAGAAAATTTCTCATTTTTAAGTTAAATTTAACTAAATTTTAGGAAAATTCATGATAAATTTTCAAAGACATTTTTTCCTTAAATTTAGTTATGTCCCCGAGTAAAAAAGATTATATATGTTTATATTTAATTATATAAAGACATCATATATATTCATATAGAATTTAATGCGAAAAATGAGTCGATAAAACCATATAAAGTTGCATTAAATTTGATATAATTTGATGTGATTTTAATATAATTTTATATGATTTGATGCGAAAATTGGCCCCTTTTTTAGAAAAATTTATGGAATTATATATGTATAATTAAATAAAAAAAAAATCAAAAAAAAATTTTTTTTAATAAAAAAAAAATCCCCAAAAAAATTATATTAAATTATATATAAAGAACTTAGAATTTTTCTATAAATTTTGCATTATATATAATAACATATAAAATTTTTAAAAAAAATGTTTAAGGTTTAGTTTAAGAACTAAAAAAAAAATTTTTTCTGGACTTAGAAAAATTTTCAAAAGTTATATCAAATTAAATATAAAGGACTTAGATTTTTTTTTAATTTTGCTCATATAAGATTACATATGATTCAGAAAAAAGTTGCATAAAGTTTTATATAAAATGTCTTTAAATATTTTGTTATATTAAATTTTATAAAAAACAGACAGAATTTTATATTTCATATGTAATTATATAAACTAACTCTAATCATATGTTATTATGTATAACTTAACATTTTCTTTTATATAATTTTATATAAGAAAAAAATACGAAGTGTAAATATATATAATCTTATATGATAGCAAAACAGTTTACGTATAAATTTATGAAATAATATATGTTTATATAAAAATAAGTAAAATTATATATAATCTTTTTTACTCGGGTCTTTTTTTTTTCAGTGAAAGGTTTCCCTACTAGGCCCTGCCGGTAAACCAATTTGAGCTCCTTATGACCCGAAAAATCAAAAAGATCGTACAGCTACCGAGATCGCAGTAAAGCAGGTCTTCAGGCGCGGATCCACGAACCGAATACGAAAGAAAGAAAAAAAAAAGGAAAAGAAAAGAAAGAAGAGGAAAGGAGAGAGAAACAAGTGAGAGTGTTACGTTCCCCTGTGCCGAATCTTTTATACCCTCCAAAATGTGACGTTAGGGGTCACCTTCCTCTTGCGATTTTGAACTTCTTCTGAGATAAGAATGTTGCATTTGATTAGAAAAAGTAAAAAAAAACACTGCAAAAAATTCGGTTTTCCTTAGGTTGGTTTAGTTCTCCAAGGGGGAACTTTTTCCCCTTGGTCCGATTTTGCCCATTTCCGAACTTAACCTGCCTAGGAATATAAGACATATTCGTGCCATACTTCGGAAGTCTAGCTCTTTTATTTTGAACTGTATCGTGTCCTCCACAGACGGACGGGGATCGCTGGAATGTCTTATAATCAATCACTGATAAAATAAATAAATCTAAAAATTTTTCTATATGATAAATTTGAGAATTTACTAAAGGAAAAATCTGAGAATTTTAAACTAGAAAAAAATCTAATAATTCTTTGGAAAAAATCTGAGAAGAAGATGGGTAAAAAGGAAAGAAAGGAAAATTATGTGAGAATTTTTCTTTATGAAAAATTTCCAAGAATCTCAAAATTTTTCTATTGGAAAAATGATTTTGAATCTTTGAATTTTTTATAGGAAAAAAGTCTCGGAATCTTTAAATTTTTCTATAGGAAAAATAAGAAAATTTTCTTCAGGAAAAATTTGAGAATTTATCTTGGAAGCGAAATCAGCTCACTTGTGCGCTTCTGATTGAGAGGAGGCCAGATCTGTCCTGTTGTCTTACACGTCCATCCATTTGCCATCTCTGATTGGTTACCTTCGTGGAACAAAGCCGTAGATTTTGCTTGCAAGTTTGTAGAGGCATAACAACACACCCCAATTCTGTTGGAACCTGTTAGGTAGTTCCCAGTATTGCAAGTTAAGTCATGTGTCGATCTGCCTATCCATCTCACTTAAAGACTTGCTGTAGTTAAGGACAGATTTTGTTTTCAGAAACATTGATTGAAACATTCCAGGGATGTTGACTATGTTTGTAGACAAGGCATTGCAACTAAACAAGTCAGCTGCTTTCATTATTGCCAATCACTGCTCTTCCATTGCAATGTTTCGAATTCGCCTGCCCAATGGTATCAGGAGAAGGAGGATTTTTAATGCAGATACTTGGCTCCATCTGAAAATCTGTTATGGTCATAGGCAGGTTAAGTTTGAAAATGGGGAAAATCGGGGAAAAAAAGTTTCCCCTTGAAAAACTTAAAAAACCTCTAAAACCCGTAATGTTTTTGCCGTTTTTTTTTTTTTTGATATTTGTTAAATCGATAAAGCTTTTTTGTGTCAGAAGTAGTTCAAAGTCCTGCATTTGGACCCAGGGGATTAAAAAATATTATTTTTTTATCCAGCCTCCTTTTGTGGGCGTGGATATAAAAAAATTTATACTAAAGTGGAAACATCGTAATAAATCAATTTGCCTTCCGACAACCTCCCTCAATTTTTTGTTAAGCTTTTTTACGTTTTTAAGCTTCAATAAGAAGCTTAAACTGCACAGAAAAAATAAAAAAAATATTTAAGAAAATTTTTAATACTATTGAGTATAAAATTACTCAATTTTGCACCAGTAAACGATTTAATAGTATTGAGTAAATTTTTAATAAAAATTTATTAAATGTTTGAAAAAATTTGAGTAAATTTTTTATTGTGTCAATTAAAAATTTATTCAAAAATTTATCTACTTATTTTTTAAAAAATTTTAAAAAAGTTTTAAATTATGCAAAAATGTTGGGGGGGCCCAACTCGAAAATTTTTTTAATCATAACAACAAAAAAAATAATATTATTTTCTAGGACTCCCCCCCCCAGTCCCCCAGTACAAAAACAGCCTCACAATTTGAGAATTTTTTTAGATAAAGAATATCTCAATCTCATCAAAATTTAAGAACCTGCAGAATCTGCACACAAAAAAAACACTTTTACAATTGTAAGCCAAATTTTTGGTAAAAATACAATTGCTTTTGCGTAATTTAGACAATTTTTTTAACATCAAAAACTTTGCTAAATTACGCAAAAGTCTTAGTGAGTTGTATTTTTACCAAAAACTTAAGTAGTTAAGTAACGCAAAAGTCTTGGTCATGACCAAAAACTTTGCTCATAAGTATAAATTTTTTGCGTTTGAAAACTTTGATATAAAAAATGTCTTAGAATTTGAGAGTTTTTCTTTAGTAAAAACTCCCTTAAAATCTGAGATTTTTTATAGAAAAAATATTCTCAATATCTGAGAATATTCTGACAATTTTTTGAAAAAAAAAACTGTCGCAAAAATGTCTTTAAATCTGTGAATTTTTAATGAAAAAATGTCTGATACATTCTTAGATTTAGAGGTATTTTTCCGATAAAAACGGTTCCTGAATGAAACCTAAAAGTGCTGAAATGTAACCTAAAAGTGCAATGGTTTTTTTAGTATGTATTTGTGGTAAATTTCAAAATCATCGATCGAATACTTTTGCAAAAACCGCGTTTGAATTGAAAAAAAAAACAACTTAAAGGAACAAGATTGATTTTGATATCCTGATATCAAATTATCTTACCAAATATTTTAATAGTTTAACATTTTTCCGGTATTTGCCTTTGAATATTCGAATCTGCTAATTTTAGCGTGTTTACCGTTCTACGGTTACGTATTCGCAAGTTAGTGCGTTCTATTTTCGAGATATTCATTTTTGAAAGGTTAAAAAAATCTTATTTAGAGCTCTCTGCTACGTATTCTCACGTAAGAGCCATAATAAAGGAACTGATTCCAAATCAGAAATCCAAATTTATTGTAGAACATTTCGTTGTCGAGATATTTGAACTTGAAATTTTTTTTAATTCCTTAGCACTTTTTACGGCTCTACTGTTACATACTACTGCGTTGGCTCGACATTTTAGGGCTGGATCCATTGTAAAATGGATCTCTAGATTTAATTTTTGTATGGTGCTTCTGTAAATTTATTTATGAAAATTTATCTATTTTTATTTAAATAAAAAATAATCAAAATTTTTTTTGCCAGTTTAAATATTGTCCCAATTCGTTTTTTAATATTTAAAACCGCAGGTTTTTAATTCAAACCCTATTTTTTAAAAAAGGTGCTAGAATGAAAAATAAAAATTAAATACAAAAATTTTTCTTTCGAAAAAAAAATCAAAATCTGAGAATTTTTTATGGAAGTTATGTGTCAGAACCTGAGACTTTTAATATGGACAAACTTCCTTAGAACCTCAGAGTTTGAAATTTTGTGTAGAAAGCTGTTTTCATGATCCTGATGCACAATAGAATGTGTTTTCGATAAATATTTTTTAGATATTTCGATATAAATGACTTTTAAAAATAGAAAATTTAAGAGTTTTTTAAAAAAATATTAAAAACTATTCTTAAAAAATTTCTTAAAAAAAATATTTGCAACTTGTATTATCTGTTGAAGTGATTTAATTTTTAAAAATTTTTCAATCCAAAAGGGGGGCCCGGGCCCCCTGGGCCCCCCCTGAATACGTCCATGCAATGTGATATAATTCCCTTTCGCTTTTTCACCTTAATGTACGTTTAAATAGCTGATCTTAATCTTACACACCTACAGTGACAATCGAAGAGTGCTGACGAAGGAAGGGTGGCTTCTTCCGAAAGCTGTCGACATCTCCACTTAGCCTGTGTTGTCAAATAATTTTTTTCAGATTTTCTCATTGTGCAACAAAAATAATTATTTCTCAGAAATAATTAATATGGACTCAAACCGAAATAAATAAAAACTTCAGTTATAAAATATAAAGTCCAACAATATATAAAAACAGAATTAAAACTCAACTCATAAGGTACAATGCAATTTAGTAATATTTCTAAGAATTAGAAATACAAAATATAAATTCAAACCTAACGGACATTTTTCAAGACTTGAAAAGTCCTACTAAGGGTTGCAACTCTGAGAAAATCTACTACAGTGTAAGAAATTACAACTGTGTTGGAAAAAGTTAAAAATAGATTCATTAAGTTCGTGCTAAACGTAACATATGGGTAATGCAATGTGATATAATTCCCGTTCGCTTTTTCACCTTAATGTACGTTTAAATAGCTGATCTTAATCTTACACACCTACAGTGACAATCGAAGAGAGCTGACGAAGGAAGGGTGGCTTCTTCCGAAAGCTGTCGACATCTCCACTTAGCCTGTGTTGTCAATTAATTTTTTTCAGATTTTCTCATTGTGCAACAAAAATAATTATTTCTCAGAAATAATTAATATGGACTCAAACCGAAATAAATAAAAACTTCAGTTTTTAAATTATTTAAAAAAAAAAAAATTGTTTTTTAAACTTTACCAAACTTATTTATGTCTCAAAAACATAGGAAAATTTTATAAAGACGATTACAAACTTTCATATACATATACAAAAAACTATAAACTAAACTAGAATTCAAAAAACTATGAGAGTTTAAAAAAATTAAAAAAACTATTAAATTTTTATTAAATTGTTTACTTAAATTGTTTTTAACATTTTTAAGTAAATTTTTATTTGCGTCAATTAAAAAATTACTCAATTTTTGTTTTTAAATTTAAACAAGTGATTACTCAAATTTGTTTCCTCCATATTTTTTTCTGTGTGGTTTAACGGTAAGGGCTTTTAAGGCTACCCCATTTTCACATGATGTCACAACTGTAGCTGTTGATGTAAAGCGTAAGCTTCACCCACAAAAGCGCTTAATCTGTCTTTGAAATTTTCTACAGGGTTTTTTAAAAATTCTAGTTTCTTTTAACTCGGTAAAGAGATCATGATGGGGTAATATTTTTTTATAAGAACTTTATTAGCTTATAGTCACGTAATAACACTTTATTACAAGAAAAATACATCTACAAAATAATAATAACAAACAAAAACATTAAACTTTAATAACAACAATAGTAGCAGTAAGAAAATTATAGTATATATTAGAGATGGGTGCGTGAATTACTTTCGCCTCACACTCGCGTCAGCCATTTTTCAATCACACACAAACTCGCTTGCGAGTATATTTTTATAGCCTCCAACCACAGCATTGAGGTAAGTATACTCACTTTGTTATTTCGTTTGCAACGGATCGAAATTTCAGTCGAAAAGCCGATAACGTCTACTTATGCATTAATGATCCATGATCGATTGTAAGACATTCCAGTCCGTCCGTCCGTCTGTGGAAACCAAAAGAGTTACTTCCCTGAAGTTTGACACGAATATGTCTTATGTTACTGGTTCGATTAAGTTGGTAAATAGGACTAATCGGACCAGGGGGAAAAGATCCCCCTTAAATAACTAAAAAACACAATATTTTATAATTGTTCCAACAAATGTAACATTTTAATTTAAAGAATCATTCAAGCGATGTCCGCCCTTCTGTTGAAGACATGATGCAGTCCAAACCAATAGAGCTAAAGCCATGCAGTTTGGCTCAAATATATTTTATGACCATTGGATGGTTCAGTTTGAAAACTGAAAAAACCAGACGAGGGAGAACAAAGTTCCCCCTGGTAAAACTGAACCTACCTCGGAAATTTCCTCTTTATATTCTTTGTTCACCTTCTTAAACATATGAAATATTTTTATGAAAGAAAAGGTCATGCAGTTGGGTCCAGTTAATTAGAAAATGCATTTTTTTCCGTCCGCCCTTTTCTGTGGACACTTCCATAAAAAAAATTAATGATAAAATTGCGTAAAAATCAAAATAAATCAATTTGTTAACATTTGTCATGAAAAGAAAGGTGTCCTCCGCAAAAAAACCCCACATAATTGTTTTACATTTTGGAGGGAAAGAGAGAATGTGACTTTCACTCGTTCCCTTTGTTCTTTTTGTACAAAAATATTGGTGGATACTCTTTTTAACTAACAATAAGCTAAAAATATTCATTGAATACTAAAGTTTCATTAAAAAATTTTTAAAAAGTAGACAAAATTGGCAGGTTCTTGTTATTTTTAAAAATCGTCATTTTTTGGGCAAAAATCGTCATTTTGCTATTTTGGCGAGTAAAAATCGTCAAAATGCAGAGAAATCGTCAAATCTGGCAACAGTGCTTACCCATGCACACTGACTTATGCATTTTTTTTACTCACAACCACGTAAGGTTAGGTTAGGTTAGGGTGGCGGTGTACGATTTACACCTCGCATAGACCTTTTGGTCCATAGCGATACCACAAAACTTTTTATTCGCTAGCGGCGCAAGTTAAACACGTTCAAAGTCATTGCGAATCTCTTTAATATTCTAAGATCCATTCGCGTTATATCCTCCAAAGTATTAAAGCTTATCTGACCAGTAATCGATCGGCGACTTCTTGCCACCGCTGGACAGTGACAAAGTAAGTGTTCTATCATTTCATCCACTCCTGGTGAGCCGCATCTTTTACAACTGGCGTCCGGGATGAGTCTAATATTCTTAGCATGAATGCCGATGAGACAGTGACCAGTTATTATTCCCGTCAGAGCTCGACATTCCCTTCTCGTAAGAACGTAAGCTAAATTGAGTTTAAGTCACACACACGCGTGTACAAGAGTGAATCACGTGAATCTCCCACCAATCTGCTCATGTGCCCATCACTAGTATGTATCACCACTACTTAACAAAACAAACCAAAAAAGATTTTTATCATCAATTTCCACATAAATCACCCAGATATGTCTGTCTGTCTGTATGTTTGTACAAAAAACAACAATAAAAACTTCAAATTCATGTATTTAAGAAACTAAATACTGGCACATACGAAAATATCTATTTATTTATGTTTATATAAAATTTATGTTGTATTAAGTACAGTTTAAATTTTGTTATTTTATTTACACTTTTCTTTAAATCATATCAAAATATAAATAAACAACAGGTCAAAGTAAATGCACTTCTTTAATAAAGGAAATGTCAAAATATATGTCAAATAAAATGACTTGTCTTGTGTCAAAACCAATGAACAAACTACGCTACAGACATTGAAATTTGAAGATTCTATTTGAAATTCAAAAATATTTTTTTTTAATTCGAAAATTTAACTCGAGATATATAAAAATTTTAATAAATATGGATGTTTTTTTCGAATTTGAAAAAAAAAATTGAAATTTATATTGGAATTTTCAAATTCCAAATAGAGTTTTGGAATTTCAAACTTCGAGTCATAAAAATAGTCCTTGAATTCCAAAATCGAATCGTTTGTTTTATAGAGCAACATTTGAATTTTATGTATAATCTCCAAAACTAAAAAGTCCACATTTCTTTTAATTTTTTTTATACCCTCCAACTACAGTTGGGGGGCATACTCACTTTGTCATTCCGTGTGTAACGGATCGAAATATCGGTCGGGGACCCCATAAAGTATATATATTATTGATCAGTGATCGATTCTAAGACATTCTAGCGATGTCCGTCCGTCCGTCTGTCTGTCCGTCCGTCCGTCTGTAGTTAACACGATGCAGTACAAAATAAACGAGATAGACCCCTCAAGTTTGGCATAAATATGTCTTATGGTTCTAGGCAGTTTAAGTTCGGAAATGGGCCAAATCGGACCAGGGGGAAAAAGTTCCCCCTTGAAGAACTAAACCAACCTCTTAGAAATGCCAATTTTTTGACGTTTTTTTGTATTTTTGTGAATCAAATGAAACATTTTTATGTTCGCAGAAGTTAATAGTCCTGTGCTTGGACCCAAAGGATTAAACAATTTCGCTTTTTTTGGCCCGCCCCTCTTTTAAGGCCGTGGATAAAAAAATAATTTAAATAATAATAAAACTATAATACTTTAGTGCACAAAGCAGACAAAAACAAATAAGAATGTTAAATTCGAATCTTCTATACCCTCCAACATGCAAAAAATTAAAAAAAAAAAATTGAAGGGGCGTTTTCTTTTTTTTTGGGGGGGGGTTCGCTTGTGGTAACTGGGGGGGGGCAAATTTCCTCTCGAATATGTGTTTAAAAATTCATTCTTATGCTTTTTGCACTAAAGAAATACAAGTTTATCAATATTTAAAATTTTTTTATTCCACGCCTATAAAAGGGGGCGGCCTGAAAAAAACGACATTTTCTAATTCTCTGGGTCCAAATGCAGGACTTTGAACTTCTTGTAGCATAAAAATGTTGCATTTGTTAAACAAAATCACAAAAAATCCTGTAAAAAATGGTATTTTTAAGAGGTTGGTTTAGTTCTTCAAGGGGGAACTTTTTTCCCCCTAGTCCGATTTTGCTCATTTACGAACTTAACCTGCCTAGGAACATCCCAGCAAAACTTAGATTACCAAATAAGGTATAAAATAAGGTATAGGATCTCTTATTTTATACATTGCAGCATTGATGATTTTAACAGGCGATGAGACTCAAAGTAATGCATCCACATTATCACAAAGAATACCAGTAAGGTATAAAATAAGTCATAAATTTATAACGAAAAATACGAGTAAGGTGTAAAATATATGATATTTTATAGGTTACGAGAAATGAAATAATATAGCATACCAGAAGATAATATATAAGGTGTTACGAGTAGTGAAAAAGTAATTTTGTATTAAATTTACTCACGTGATTGTAAGTGAGTGTAAGTAGATTAAATATGCTGGTGAGTGTGTGTCGTTAGAAGTTTTCTGTCGTGAGCCCATCTCTAGTTTAAACTTATGAATTTTTTTTGAAATAATTATTTTTTATGTTATTGTAATGCATTATGCATTCCATTATAAATAACACATTATTTCAAACTTTCAACTAATACATAATGTAACCAAATATAAGTCATCCATGATTTAATGTTTAGAAATAATAAATATGAAATATATTTTTTCCAATAATCATGCATTACGTAGCAAATTATTAGTAATGCATTATTTTTCACTTGAAAATAATACGTTGTGGAACAAATGTTTGGTAAGACATCCTAAAATAATGCTACAAATATGGTATATACATTACCTGGTAATGTGTTATATAATTACTACACATTACCAAAGTTTTGCTGGGATAAGACATATTCGTGCCAAATGTCGGGAGTCTAGCTCTATTATTTTGGACTGCATCGCGTTAACTACAGACGGTCAGACAGACGGACGGACGGACATCGCTAGAATGTCTTAGAATCGATCAGTGATCATAAATATATATACTTTATGGGGTCCTAGACCGATATTTTGATGCGTTACACACGGAATGACAAAGTGAGTATACCCCCATACTGTGGTTGGAGGGTATAAAAATGAACTTGTAAACATATACTTCGAGCGCCAAGGAGTCCCCAGCTCACTGACCCCTCCCCCACCTTGACCCCCCCAAAAAAAAACAACGCCCCTGTCAATTTTTTTTTTAATTTTTTTACATGTTGGAGGGTATAAAAGATTCGGCACAGCCGAATTTAACACTCTCACTTGTTTTTATTGTCCTTTTCAAAATATCTTTAACATGTTTGTTTAGCCCCAATAGGAGTTGAACTCTACACCTTCAACTTACTACACTACACTTAAAAAAAAGACTTAACTTAAACTGTAGAAAATTTTTCTTTAAAATAGTTTATATAACTTAAAGTTGGGAAATTTAAAATGTTAAATTAGGGTTGCCATCCGTCCTCTTTTCCCCGGACACCGTCCTCTTTTTAAGGGCGTCCGGGGCAGTCCTACTTCTTTTTTAGAAAGTGTCCGGGGTTGTCCTACTTTTTGGACTTTTCCCTATAACTTTTTTTATTGCTTCTAAACTTTTGAATTATTGGCTATATTTTAGCTTATCAGCAATAATGTCATCTTTTTGAGAGCAAAACGCGAACAAAAATTATTAATACATATTCAACTCTTCATTCATAGAGAATTAGAAGAAGAAAATTATACAATCTCTTAGTAAGATCACGATCGTGTTGGTTATTTGTTGATCGTGATTGTACAATTTTGTTCTTCTAATTCTCAATGAATGTGGAGTTAAATAAGTATTAATATTTTTGTTTAAACTTTAACGATTTATCAGTTAAATTCCCTTTGTTCCTTTTAGTATACCGGTTTTTTTATTTGTTTAATAGTTTTGATAATGGAATCTGACAAATTCCGAAACACGTGTTGACTAAGTCTCGCAAAAATGATCAACATAAATAAATTTAAAACAGAAAAATAATTTTTTGAAAATTATTCTATGAGAATATCATAGATTTAATTTTTAAAGGACCTCTAAACTCAAAAAATAATATTTTAGAGGTCGAATTAAAACAATTTTTATTTCTTAGTAAAAATTTATCAGAATTTTCCTTTATATTTCAAAAATTTCTGAATACTTTTCAAAAAATTCCAAATATATGTATTTCAAAAATTTATGTTTTTATTTCAAAATATCCCAAATGCCTTTCAAAAATCTTCAGTTGAAGGGCTTATTGTAAAAACTCGATAAGCAACATTTTATTTTAGGGTGCTTTTTGCCTTAAAACTTTTGAAATAATGTAGAAAATATAACTTTAGTAAACTTGCATACTTAGATATACCAAAAAATAAAAAGTTGCTTATCAAGTTTTTGCAGTAAGCCCTTCAATTAACAAATGAAATTTTTTGAAAAACAGATTTGAGGTTTTCACAGTGACGATTAAATTTGCCATTTTAGTGTGTTATTTGGCAAATTTGCCATTTTACTAAACGTCAAGTATTTGCCACCATTTTTTCTTTACATATCGTGAGCGCACTTTTTGTTAGTAATTTGCACAAAATACTTTAATTAACTTTACCCAGCAAAAATTGGCATTACTAGTAATGGGTTTTGTAATCCGAAACAGATGTTAATAAGTAGTTACTTATTGAATGAAACACTAATTATTTTAACAAGGGCGTGAGACAAAAATAACTAGTGAAGAGTATGGAGATAAATAAGTAGTTACTGACTCGGATTACAAATAAGGAGTAAAAATCCATTACCAATAAGAAGTAAAATAATTAGTTAATTAAAAATTTTAAAATTTAACTTGTTTTTACTAAAACTTAAAAATTCCGTAATTTTTATTAAGTTTTTAAGTACTTTTTAAGTTAATTGAATTGTAAAGGTTAAAAACTGCAAGTGCAAGAAGATATTATTACTTAGAGGTGCTTTTATAACATATTACTGAGAAGTAGTTACTTTTGGACTTAAAATAATGTTAATGGTAATGGGTACTCATTATAAATAATGTACTTGGTAATGATTACTTTTCACAACTCATTACAATGTTTTTGCTGGGTAATAACTTTTTTCCTTCAGAATTTTAAAATAAACACAAAAAATCTCTATTTTTCTTTTTGTATAAATGTTTGTGTTGCCGCGTTCGAAATTTTAGCATAAACAATCACAGCTGTTTTCATTTTTATGTTTTTTTTTTTATTTGCACTCTGACATTTACTTTTTAGGCAAGGTTTAAATTGGGCATTTAAAAAAAAAAATATGATACTCTCAAATTGACATTTTTTGACGTTTGCCACATTTGCCAAATACCACACTAAAAATGACAAATTTAATCGTCACTGTGAAAACCCCAATTGATAATAAAGATATTTTGAAATGAAAATGGAAATTTTTGAAATACAAATTGAATTTTCTAATAAGCATTTAGAAAATTTTTAAATACATACAAATAGAAATAGAAATTTTTGAAATATAATTGGAAATAATTGAGAATACTCTTTCTCAAAATATAATGGAAAATTTTTGAATTATAAGTGGAAACAAAAAATTTTTTTCTAATACTAAAAACACATTTTATTTGTATATTGTATCGCGTTGTTGATTTTTAATTTATAAAAAAAATGTTCCTCTTTTTTGGGTCCAATGTCCTCCTTTTTTGAGGTTGATGTCCTCTTTTTCTCAAAAATGAAATGGCAACCCTAGTTAAATAGACCATTATTTTCCTTAAATTTAATTCCCAAATACATGGAAGAAATTCTTACCGCCAAAGAAATTTTCCCTAAATATATGACAAAAATCTTTATTTTTAGACATACCCAGTAAAAACTTCTATTACCAAGTAATGAGGTTTTCGCCTTTAAATAGATGGTGGTAGCTAGTTACTATGTTGGTGAAACACTCATTATTTTAACATGGCGATGTCATTGGAGTAATGACCGCATACCCACTCGCTTACGAGAATGCTACTGAAAAACTACATACATTAGTACCACAAATAATAAGCTACTAGTAGCCCAAAAATAACTCGTTACCCACTACTTACAAAAATGCTACCAAATAACAGCATACATTAGTCCCAAAAATAAGTAGCTACCAGTTGCTCAAAAATAACTCGTTTCCCACTCCTTACAAAAATGCTACCAAATAACAGCTTTTGATTCTTTTAATAAATTTTTAACTTGGGGCAACTTCCGCCAATATGAAATTGAACAAGTTCATGTTGAACGCGTTTATTTCAAAAGCAACTAAGCGGGCAAATGGAAATGATCCAATGTGCCAATGGAACCAATGTTTACGTTGATATCCTTCCTTCCAAATGTTTGATTGTAAAATTCAAATATTACAGGACCGAAAATATATCTTGGAACCTCGTAGAAAGGGACATTTGGCTACTTAGGACATTACCAATAACAAATATACAGAAGCGACTGCTGCTCAGCCAATGGAAACCGCATTAAACAGAATCTTAAGTCTATTTATAGTATATTTATATTTATTTATCTTAAGTCTCTTATGAGTGAGTTAGGTTTTAAGGGAAATACTGTCTGTGATGGTTTTTTATCTTTTTACCGGCTTTAACATAATTTAAGCAACAAGGCAAAAAAAGTTAAATTAAAATTTGGAAAACACCACAAAATTTCTAGAAAAAACAATAACAATTTAGAAAAAGCCAATTAAAATCCTGAAAACTTCAATAGAAGTTATGTAAAGACTAATTAAGGCTCATAAATCACGATCAATTGTCAGCTAGATCCAGTTTTCTGAATATCAATTTGGTTTTCTATACTTTTCTTTGCCTTGCCCCAATTTTAATCAGAATTCCTGAATTTGAATTTCTGTTAACAGAGTTTTATTAGAAAAAGTAGATAAATGGTAATCATTTTTAAGCTAAATGTGCAAGTTCTTTCTAAATTTTCTTTAGCATTTTTTTAATTTCATTTAAAAAAAAAATATTTAGACAACTTATCAGATATTTTAAATCGTATTTACCAGTAACCTGTTCTGTATCAGGTTATCGGTAACTCGTTATTTATTAACAAGATGTAACCGGTTTTGTATTAGGCTATCGGTAACTCATTATTTGTTAACAAGAAGTAATCGAGCAGGCAACGAGCCCTCATTACATAGAATGCAGGCGGTAATGGGGACTTATTACCAAGTTTTTACTGGGTATTCCTCTTCTTTTCTTTTAGGACGTAGTTTTCTACCAATTAGTTCATTTTCTTATATTTGAGGAAGTTTTTTTTCCACTATTTTAGTAAAATTTTTATAACTTGGGATTTTTTTTTTTTTTCAAAAAACTTAAAATGGCGATGTCTCGAAAACTAAGCCAGGTAGAGCAAAATGGTCTGCATGGGTCCTTACTTTGCATTTAAAAAAGTTGGCATTCCCGAAAATTTTTAAATGCTCATATCTCGGTAAATATTGCCGCCAAATACCGAAAAGCTCTCCTAGTAATAGTTTTAAAGATATCGAGTTTTTAAAATTCTCAAGTCCCTAGTGGTTTCCTAAATTTACGTATCTCAAAAACTAAGCAAGGTAGAGCTAAACGGACAAAAATTTTAAATCAAAAACTATGTCGATCCTTAATGGACCTAACTAGGTATGGATCTTTACACAATCGAGTCCACAAATATGTATGAAATAAATTGAAATACATTTTTTTTTCATTTTCTAGTTCAAACTGGGATAATATTTAATATTGTCTCAGAATCTGAGACTTTTTCTATACGGAAAAATGTCTTAGAATCTGCACAGAAAAAAATAAAAAAATATTTGAGTAAATTTTTAATACTATTGAGTCAAAAATTACTCAATTTTGCACCAGTAAACGATTTAATAGTAATGAGTAAATTTATAATAAAAATTTATTACATGTTTGAAAAAAAAATTGAGTAAGTTTTTAATTGACACAATTAAAAGTTTACTCAAAATTTATCTATTTATTTTTTTTTTAAGTTTAAAAAAGTTTTAAATCTTTTTCAAAAAAAAAAACTTGTTTTTTCAATCTTTACAAAACATATTTATGTCTCAAAAACAGAGGAAAATTTTATAAAGAAGATTACAAACTTTCATATACATACACAAAAAAACTATAAACTAAACGAGAATTCAAAAAACTATGAGAGTTTAAAAAAATAAATTTAAATTTTTATTAAATTATTTACTAATTATTTAAAATCAATAAAATTTTTAATAAAATTTTTTATTGCGTCAATTAAAAAATTACACAATTTTTGTTGCTAAATTTAAACAAGTGATTACTCAAATTTGTTTCCTCCATATTTGTTTCTGTGTGAGACTTTTTTTATACGAAAAAATGTTTCAGAATCTGAGACTTTTTCTATACAGAAAAATGTCTCAGAATCTGAGACTTTTTCTATACGGAAAAATGTCTCAGAATCTGAAACTTTTTCTATACGGAAAAATGTCTCAAAATCTGAGACTTTTTCTATACGGAAAAATGTCTCAAAATCTCAGACTTTTTCTATACGGAAAAATGTCTCAGAATCTGAGACTTTTTCTATACGGAAAAATGTCTTAGAATCTGAGACTTTTCTATACGGAAAAATGTCTCAAAATCTGAGACTTTTTCTATACGGAAAAATGTCTCAGAATCTGAAACTTTTTCTATACGGAAAAATGTCTCAAAATCTGAGACTTTTTCTATACGGAAAATTGCCTCAGAATCTGAGACTTTTTCTATACGGAAAAATGTCTCAGAATCTGAGACATTTTCTATACGGAAAAATGTCTCAAAATCTGAGACTTTTTCTATGCAGAAAAATGTCTCAAAATCTGAGACTTTTTCTATACGGAAAAATGTCTCAAAATCTGAGACTTTTTCTATACGGAAAAATGTCTCAGAATCTGAGACTTTTTCTATACGGAAAAATGTCTTAGAATCTGAGACTTTTTCTATACGGAAAAATGTCTTAGAATCTGAGACTTTTCTATACGGAAAAATGTCTCAAAATCTGAGACTTTTTGTATACGGAAAAATGTCTCAGATTCTGAGACTTTTTCTATACGGAAAAATGTCTCAGAATCAGAGAACTTTTCTATACGGAAAAATGTCTCGGAATCTAAGACTTTTTCTATACGGGAAAATGTTTCACAATCTGAGACTTTTTCTATATGTTTCTATAATGTCTCAGAATCTAAGACTTTTTCAGAATCTAAGACTTTTTTTAAGGCAAAATGTCTCAGAGACTGACAAGAGAAGTCTCCCTAGTGTCACCCGCGGATCTTTATGGAATTGGTTTTATTTTATAGAGCAGAAAAAATAAAGGGACACGTATTTTTTTTTTTAGCTACCCAAATTCATATTTAGGGGGTAAAAAGGAAGGGGGAAGACAAGGCCATTTTTCAGTTTTATTCCTTTATCTCCTATATTATGCAAATAGACCTAGTCATGTTGCAAATGAAAGGTCTTTGGTCTATCTACGTGTGCTAAGAACGTGTCCAAACATGCACAACTTTTCGTCATATTGAGTAAAATACCAAAATTTTAGGACATTTTTGTTAATAAGTCGAAAAATATTAACTTCTTTGGCCCGTTGTTATCGCCACAAGATAGGTATTTTTAATACCTTTTATCTGATACCACACATGCCTATATTAATTTTGTTTAAATAGGCATAAATCGTTAAAAAAACTGAAAAAGGTCAATTTCCCCCATTCAAATCGGCCCCCCATAAAAATGAGTTTGGGCCGCTAAAAGAGGTGTTTATTCTCATCCATGTAACTTCTTACCTATTGTTTTTAGAAAATGTGTCCCAAATAGTATAGATAGCTATTTCTTCAATCTTTTGAAAAAAATTATAAAAAATTAAAAAAAAAAATTTTTTGATTTTTTTTTTTAAAAATCCAAAACTTTTTTGACCTTTTCCTCAAATTGGGCCCTTTTTTTTTTTTTTTTTTTGATTCTAAAAAAAGCTTATTTTATTTCCTTTAAGACCTATGGGGTCGCTTAGTGGGATGCGAGTGGGATATCTATGAAAAAATTTTTTTTTTATCTTTGGACCACAAAAAACGGTTCTTAAATTTGCACTATTAGGCGTGGGAAAGCTAACCAGTTTTCGATTTTCATTCGCGATACCCTCTAATTTTTATAGGTTCGAAAAAGAAAGCATGAGCCAAAAAATGAGGGCGGTGGGGTGGTGTCATATGGCCCCACATCGGGGTCAAAGTTAGGCGTTAAGTGGTAAAATACCTTAAAAAGCCCCACAACTGCCCTACACACGCCCCTGGAGGGGTGCAATGTGAGACGAACCCCCAATAATTTTCAGCCCCCAACATTTTTCTTGAACATACCTAACCCCTATTTCCAATTCCTAAGGGGGCTCCCATACAAAATGTCATTTTTTTAAATTTGCTCCTACCGCTCTAACTCTCCATAGGGTGCCCCTAGAGAAGTAAAATGTATGACCGACCCCCAATATTTCTTCAACTCCAACATTTTCTCAGAATATACCTACCCTTTATTTTCAACTCTTAAGGGGGTCCCCATACATTTTTTTTATACCCTCCACTCTAGTGATAGAGGGTATATATAAGTTTGTCATTCCGTTTGTAACACCTCGAAATATTGGTCTAGGACCCCATAAAGTATATATATTCATGATCCTCGATCGATTTTAAGACGATCTAGCGATGTCCGTCCGTCCGTCCGTCCGTCTGTCCGTCTGTCTGTCTGTCTGTCTGTTGAAAACACGCTAACTTTTGAAAGACTTTACGGAGGCTCCTGAAGTTTGGCATATATGTTGGTCATTTACCTGGTCAGGTTGGTATTGCAATCCAGCGAAATCGGTCCAGTGGTTCAAAAGTTATAAGCAAATGAGTGAATTTCGGCAAGGGTTTTTTTGGAATTTACGAGATAAAACACACGGTAACTTTCGAACGGCAATTCTGAGGGTGCTGAAGTGTGGCATATATATTTGTCGTTCTTCAGGTCCAGTTCGTTTTAAATTTCAGTCAAATTGGTCAAGTGGTTCAAAAGTTATTAGCAAAACCTTAAATTTCAGATTCGCCTCACCTTAAATTCACGTGTTGAAAACCCGTTAAACATGTTTTAAAAACATTGGTAAGTCACAAAAATATTTTACATCGTATTTTTGTCATTCAAAAATATTTTTACACTAAAAGAAAAAAAAAATACACTCGAAAAAAATTTTACACTCAAAAAAAATTTTACACTCAAAAAAAAAAATTTAGTAAATTATTTTTTTTTTTTCAAAAATTAGTTAAAAAATTAGTTAGTTTACACTAAAAGAAAAAAGAAATACACTCGAAAAAAATTTTACACTCAAAAAAAAATTTACACTCAAAAAAAAATTTAGTAAATTATTTTTATTTTTTTTTCAGAAATTAGTGTTAATTTTTCACTCTAGAAAATTTACTATAACTTGAAAAGGGCATTGTGGAGGGTATTCATAGATTCGGCCAAGTCGAATTTAATTTTTCTACTTGTTTATTTTTTTATTAGTTTTTAAAGATACATGTTTTTATAATGTATGGGAGCCCCCTTAGGGAGTGGAGATAGGGTGCTATTATGTTCGGACAAAATGTTGGTAACTAAAAATTAATGGGGGTTGGTCGTAATTTTTACCTCTCTAGGAGGCACGGTAGGGGCGGTAGGAGCTGGTTAAATAAAACAAATTTATAAAAAAATAAAAAAATGTATGGGGACCACCTTAAGGGTTAAAGATACATTGTAGGTATGTTCGGAAAAAATGTTGGA
The DNA here is from genome assembly GCA_963921195.1 of Pegoplata infirma. Lineage (NCBI taxonomy): Eukaryota > Metazoa > Arthropoda > Insecta > Diptera > Anthomyiidae > Pegoplata > Pegoplata infirma. The sequence goes on along the minus strand of OY992540.1, from coordinate 142,212,166 downwards.
ATTAATAAAATAATGGAGGTCCGTCATACATTTGGCTCCACTAGGGGCACTTTAGGGTAAGTTAGAATGGTAGGAACAATTTTGTTTAAAATGTTTTGTATGGGAGCCCCCTTAGGAATTGGAAATAGGGGTTAGGTATGTTCAAGAAAAATGTTGGGGGCTGAAAATTATTGGGGGTTTGTCTCACATTGCACCCCTCCAGGGCCGTGTCTAGGGCAGTTGTGGGGCTTTTTAAGGTATTTTACCACTTAACGCCTAACTTTGACCCCGATGTGGGGCCATATGACCCCACCCCACCGCCCTCATTTTTTGGCTCATGTTTTCTTTTTCGTACCTATAAAAATTAGAGGGTATCGCGAATGAAAATCGAAAACTGGTTAGCTTTCCCACGCCTAATAGTGAAAATTTAAGAAGCATTTTTTGTGGTCCAAAGTTAAAAAAAAAAAATTTCATAGGTATCCCACTCGCATCCCACTAAGCGACCCCATAGGTCTTAAAGGAAATAAAATAAGCTTTTTTTTGAATCAAAAAAAAAAAAAAAAAAAGGGCCCAATTTGAGGAAAAAGTTTTGGATTTAAAAAAAAAAAAATCAAAAAAATTTTTTTTTAATTTTTTATAATTTTTTTTCAAAAGACTAAAGAAATAGCTATCTATACTGTTTGGGACACATTTTGGTAAAAACAATAGGTAAGAAGTTACATGGATGATAATAAACACCTCTTTGGCCAAAATGTAAAATTTCGACCCCCTCTAACTCAGAGAGTCCTTGACCGATGTCGTTGAAAAATTGTGTCTGAACTACTATCCAATAGGACTAACTTCCCGATCGGAAGACATCGGTTTCAAAAGTTGTGTCAGTTGACACGAAAACCCCCATATAAGTTTAACATTATGTTTGTAACAAACTGAAATATATTTGTTGGACACTTTCTATGTCCGTCTGTTGAAATCACTTTTCTAGTAAAACTAAAAGGGCTAAAGGACTGATTTAAGTTCTTAAATCTTTTTAAAGATGCTAAGTTGTTTGTATATAAAAATGGGCAAAATCGGTCAAGTATATGAAATTGAAAAATTCGAAAAATTTTTAGAAAATCGGAAAATTTTTAAAAAATTTTGATAGGAAAATTCGGAAAAACTCCGAAAAAAATATTAAGGTAAATCATAAAACTTCGAAGAAATGCAAAAAATTCTAAAGTCGGAAAAGCCCAGAAAAAAGTCGGAAAATCTTAGGATTTTTAATTTTTTGTTGTGGAGAGTACTAGAGATTCGACTTAAACTTTTTCGTTTTTCGTTTTAAATCTTTTTTGTTTTCATTTAAAATCATTAAAACTATTTACATATTTTATTTTTGTTTTTAATGCCAACACGTGTCTAAGTGGCCAAATTTTATGTTCTATTCCCATCTATGTAATATTTTTGTAGTATTTAATTTTTTAATTCCTTTCCATACATGTAGTATTATGATGGATATGTTATGTTATTTTAGGTCTATACACTTTTTTGAGTCGTTTATGTCATTAATTTAAAATAACAAACGGAAGGAAATTATTATTTTTTTTATTAGTTTTCACTGTAAAATAAAAAAAAGAGTTATTAAAAAGTTGAAAAAGCAGAAAACAAACAAGAGATTTTAAAGTGGATGTTTAAGAAAATTTTGAAATCAAATTTTAACACACACAACCACTTGATATTTTTTATAGTCTTTTTTTCTTAAATCTTAAAATTTAATAACTGCAAGATTTTGTTTTTTGTGAAATTAAGTTATTTGGAAAACTATGAAATTAAAAATTATTACTTCTTCTAATCTTTCTGTATCCCAGCAAAAACTATCATTATCTCTTACACGAAAAATAACAAAATTTTTAAAAAAATTTCAGATTTTTCCATTAGAAAATTTCTTAGATTCTGATTGTGAGTCATTTTTTCTACTCTAAGAAAAAAAAATTAACTTAAAAATGGGAAAATTAACCAAATTCAAGGAAAATTGATAATGATTTAACTCCATTGCCATGGTTTTCTTCTTTTCAGTTCATATTTTTCTTAAAAATAGGGAAACAAAAAATTTTTTTAATATTATGTAAATTTGAGCTGGGAAATGGGAAAAGTTTTATTTGAAATTAGTTCATACACATTTGAGGACCCGATTGGTTAAAGACCACATTGAGTTAAAGACCCAATTGGGTTGAAAACCCAATTGGGTTGAAAACCCCATTGGGTCTTGGATATCAAAAAAACTCGATTACTCTATTACTCGGCGAGCTTTTAATTTGGCGGTCTTGTTTCACGTGTTAAGAGCTACAAAAATGCTGTTGAACTTTTTGTTCAACAATATTTACCGAGATATTAGCATTTTAAAATTTTCATGTGAAGAGGACCGGCGATACTATGGATTCCAAAGAAATATCGAAATATCGCCATTTAAGTTTTTGAAAAAAAAATTTTCCCCAAGTTATAAAAATTTTACTAAAATAGTGGAAAAAAAACTTTTTCAAATCTAAGAAGATAAACTAATTGGAAGAAAATTACGTCATAAAACTAAAGAAGAGGAATATGTCTTAAAAATAAAGATTGTTTTTATATATTTAGGAAAAATTTCTTTGGCGTTAAGAATTTCTTCAAATGTATTAGGGAATTCAATTTAAGGAAAATAAAGGACTATTTAACAGTACATGAACTAAAATTTTTTTCTTAACAGTTAAAAAAATTCCCAACTTTTAGTTAAATTTAACTAAATTGTGGGAAAATTTATAAATTATTTTGAATATAATTTTTTTGCAAAGTTTAAGTTAAGTTTTTTTTTTGAGTGTATGTAGATTTTTTTTAGATTCTGAGACATTTTTCCCTATTTAGAAAAAATCTTGGATTTGAGAATGTTTCTTATACAGAAAAACTGTTGATCCTGAGATATATTTCTATAGCCCTGTTTTCGCGTAAGCGTATATACGTTAACTCAAAAAAAAAAACTTATAAAAAAAAAAACTTATAAAAAAAAATTTGTAGATAAAATTATGAAGATTAATTTTTTTTTTCAAAAATTCTGATTAATTTTTATTAAAAAATAAAAATTGTTTTATTCGACCTTTAAAATATTATATTTTGAGGATGTTTATTCTGGCTCGAGGTCATTATTTTCTTTACTAATTAAAACCATGATATTCTCATAGCATAATTTTCAAGAAAATTATTTTTTGTTTTAAATTTATTTATGTTGGTAATTTTTGCAAGACTTAATCGACACGTGTTTCGGAATTTGTCAAGATTCCATTGTCAAGATTATTTAGCAAAAATAGAAACGATTTACTACAAAGTAGCAAACGAGTCTAATGACAAATCGTTTGTGTACAAACTAGAATATTAATACATATTCGCCTCTATTCACAATGAGAATTAGAAAGACGAAGAAATTGTACCATACTAATAAGGCAACGATTGTCAAATTTTTTCAAAAATTTAAACAAAAAATTTTAAAAAAATTATTTGAAAAAAAATATTTGAATGTTCTTTTTTCCTGGGAAGGACACCATGGATTTCCAAAAGCAAAATTTTGCTTTAAAGTTTGGAATGCCCTTTTAACGCTGTTAAAATTTCAGAGAGGTGTTTTTTCATATTGTTGAGCAAGAAATTTTCAAAGTTTGTTAGAGAGCCAAATATTTAAATTTATTCAAAATTTTGGCAAAAAATTAAAAATTTAGCTTTATCACCAACTTTAAAAATGTATTGCTCGACGAAAAATACCTCCCTAAAATTTTAACAGTGTTAAAAGGAAATTCTAAACTTTAATAAAAAATGTTGATTTTGGAAATCCATGGTGTCCTTGATAGAAAAAAGGACATTCCAATATTGTTTTAAAAATTTTTGATAAATTTTATTTGAATTTTTTTTTGTTTCTAAATTTAAAATCTTCATAATTTTATCAACAATATTGTCACAGAAAGTTTTTTCGTACAACTTATGAACTTACGGTTTCCGAGTAAAAAATCACAAAGGAACTGTCTAGAGCCAACTACTTATTTGATTTTTGTCAAAATTTAACAAAAAAAAAATATATTTGGCTCTCGAACAAACTTTAAAAATTTATTGCTCAATAATACAAACAACACTTCTCTGAAATTTTAACAGCGTTAAAAGGGCATTATAAACTTTAAAACAAAATTGTCCTTCCCAGGAAAAAAGGACATTCAAATATTGTTTTAAAAATTTTTTGTTGAAATTTTTGAAAAAAAATTTTTTTAATAATTTTAAATCTTCATAATTTTATCTACAATGTTGTTTTTATAAGTTTTTTCGTACGACTTACGGTTTCCGAGTAGAAAAATGTTAAAAAACTGTCTAAAAGTGAATATTGTCAAAAAAGCGCTTTTTTAAACGCCCATATCTTCCAAAGTATTAATCCAAAAAAAAGATGGTTTTTAATCATTTACAAAGCTCTATTAAATTACCAAAAATAAACAAAATCGGTGATCCGTCAGTTACATTTCCCATGGATTTGCCATATACGCTTAATTTAAGCGTGGATAACTATCCACGTTAGTTTACATACAAAATTTTAACGCATATAATTAAGTGTTTTGCCTCTAAACTGTTAGCGAAAAATAAAACAAATTTTGGCCAAAACACGTTTGAATTCAACGGTAAAAATATTGACATTATGCTTTTAAAATTATTAATATGTTAAAATTGCTTTAGCTTTATAGCTATAACTTATATACGCTTATATAAAAAAAAAGTCTCAGATGCTGAGACATTTGTCCTACACTGAAAGAATTTTGTTCATTACGGCTATGAAAACGTACATTGATTCTATGAAAAAAGTCATTAGAAGTGAGCCAAGGATGCCCTTCATAGAATCTATGAAACAAATTCATAGACACCAGATACCTATGAAAAAGTTCATTGGCTATGAAAAGAAAATTTTATTGTTCAATTCTATTTTTATTTATTTTATTATTATTTAATTTATATTTACTTTATTATTTTATTTTTATTTATTTACAATATTCTATTTTTAAAAATTTATTTATTTTTAACTTATCCCCACCGAGATTCGAACACAATACCAGTTGTTCGTGAAGCTTAGTCTCTAACCACTGAGCAAAAGTAAATAAACAAGTTATAACACTTAAAATCCATTTTGTTTAATATTCTGCTTTAAAATATTATGCTCTGCCACAATGCTCTGCCAAAATCTGTGTGTATGTTTGTAGAAAACAAAATGTTTGTGTATTTGCAAAAAAAAAATAACGAACATTACAAAACTAAGTGTTAGTCGGCGAGGTTTTCCTTCTTTGGTGGCGCTGATAGCTAAGCCGTCGATTATAAATTTCCCAGCCGGTAGGTCTTGGGTTCGAACCCCGACAGGGCAGCAATATTTTTTTTTTTTTTTATGTTTTTTTTATATTTTTTATATTATTTTAATATATTTATTCAAATTATTTAATTATTGTAACATTATTTTAATTTTTAAAAAATTATTAATGACATTTCTTTTCTATGAATTTTTTCTATGAATCTTACAAAATCTATGAATAAAATTCTATGAAATATTTCCCAATACTAATGAATATTCATTCAGCCAATGAATTGTTTCATAGATTCTATGAATTTGGTTTTATGAAATATGTTCATAGATATTATGAACAATAATTCTTTCAGTGTATATAGAAAAATTTTCAGACTATGTGATTCTCTGAAAAGTGTAACACCGCTATTTCTCCGTGGACGAAAACTTAGCATAATAATTAATTTTTGTACCATTTCATAAAATATAAATTCCAATTTAAAACATGCAAGATTTAAATACCCCTGAACTACTGTAAAAAAATGCAAGAAAATATTGTCATAATTCTCATGAAACCAGTGACAAGACAAAAAAAAAAAAATAATAAAAATTACCATAAGTAAACATATGACTTTTCAACAACGTAATAACTGTCATAACAAATCATGTAAATTAGGTTTAATAAAATTATTCTTAAAAAATAAAAAATATTGCGTCAAACTTTTATAAATTGAAAGTGAGCAACATTTGACACTCTACTGCTGCTGCTGTACATTCTCTAACCACACAACCGACGACGACGCCACACTCACTTTTCAAAGACCATTTATAAATATGCGGTGTTAATAATTACACAAAGTTGTTGCTGTTTTGTTTCCAGAATCTGAGGTACACTTTTTAATTTTTTTTTTTGCATAACAATGAACCTTTTTACGGGCGAAACAAAAAAAAAAGTGTAAATAACAACGTAAGAACTACGCCAGTTAACAGGCACTCAAGTAACACCCCCACACACATATTACACATGGTTGGAACGAATGAGCACTCCATGCATGAGATATAAGATGAGATGTGTGTTAATGAATGAATGAGTGAGTGAGTGGCTGTTAAGGAAGGTATACCAAGTGATATATGCACATCCGGGTTCTGATGAACCACATTCAGGGTTCTATGGATTCCACCTCCTTATCCACGCAACTCCGGCAAAAGTCGCTTGACGGCACAATTAACCGCTCAGCGACCTTTCCTATGAGGCTATGTCCGGTAATTAGGGAAACCACTGTCGGAAGCTACATCTGCTCACAGAGAAGGCCAAAACTGTCATGAAGTCTCACACGTCCATCCATGTGCCCAAAGCTTTATATTTTGCTTGCAAGTTTCTGGGGTCATACCAAAACATTTCAATTCCGTTGGAACCATGTTTCAATTCCGTTGGAACCTGTAAGGTAGGTTCCAAACTTGCAGGCTCTTCGGCTTTGCGGCAGTTATGGGCAGATCATGTTTTCAGAAACATTGACTCAAGGGACTTGAACGCAACTTGAGTGTCGGAATTGCTAATTAGTCGAATTGCCGACGTAGCCGCATACTTCATACCCACTATATCCAATGGTATTACGTGAAGGAGGATTTCTAATTCAGCCGTAGGTGAAGTGCGAAGATCATCAGTAATACACACCAACGCTATTCTCTGTACCTTCGTGATAAAGACACAGTTCCATTTGGTCTCTAAAGCAGTCCACTAGCCAATAATTCCATACAGCAGAATTGGGCTCACCACTGCCGTTTGAATCCTATAAACGACTTTGCTGCTAGATCCCCCCGGTATACCAATGGCGCTTTTAGAGAAAAATAAAGCAATCGTTGCTTTTCATACCCGTTCCTCAATATTACGCCTGAAATTCAACTTCTTATCTAGAAATATTCCAAGATACTTGACTTTGAGAATGCGAAAGTAGGAATTTTATTTTTCCTTGTAAACAAGACAAGCTCTATTTTATCTTGGATTAACTTCCAGACCACAGTCTCTTGTCCATTCAGACAAATCCTTCAGAGAACTAAAGTAATATCCCTTAATGTTGGCAGGTAATTTCCCTTTACCGCTATCACGACATCGTCAGCATATGCGACAACATGACAACCACGTGCTTCTAGGGAAAGCAGCATTGAATTTAGTGCCTGGTTCTAAAGAAGCGGCGAAAGAACACCTACCTGTGGTGTGCCCCTATTGACAAATCGAGATATGACAGACGCTCCCAATTCAGACGTTATACTTCTATTGGCAAGTAGATTTTCCAGCATTAAAACGATCCCACGCTTCACTCCCAGACAAAACAAATAAAAGCCCCCACTATATCAAGAAAGACCATCATAGTGTACTCCTTTACCAAAATCGATCTCTCGATGGTACCAACGAGCTCATTAAGAGCTGTTTCGGTTAATCTAACCTTGCTGTATGCATGTTGCCTAGTCGAAAGCAACCTTGGATCAATCACTCTTCGCAAATATTAGTTTTTCATTCGTTCCATTGTATTCAACAAAAAATAAGACAGACTAATTGGTCTGAAATCCTTCGGAGCTGTGTGGGAATTTTTCCCAGCCTTCGGGGAAAAAAATGGTATCCCTCCATTTTTAAGGGAATATACGACCAGTTTTTACATGCTGTGTAGAGATTATATAGCCAGAGGGCTTTATTGTCCAACACTTGCTGCATCTCAGCCGGGATTATACCATCAGGTCTGGGGATTTATAAGGCCGATGCTTTTAATCATCCAGATTATTGTTGACATATTTATAATTTTCAAAGCGATGTCAGATGCTTGAGCGTCAGAACTCGCCAAAGCTTCAAACGGTATAATGGAATTTCCCGGAAAATGTGGGTTTTGAAGATGATCCAGCGACTCCCCCACGTAACCGCAATATCTTTTATTTTCTCCAGCATCTATTCCACTACTGTGTTATTGGCTTTGTCCTCCATGTTATCACGGAAGACGCATTCGTCACCAGATTTGGTTTCGAATTAGCCAGTTATATGTCCCATCAGGCCAGGATCGAAGGCAACAAAACTCTGTGCATTTTTTACTGCGTGGAATTCGACCCTAATGATGTCCTCCGTGTTATCACAGAGGACGCATTCGTTACCAGATTTGGTTTCGACAAAGCCATATGCATCTCCCATCAGCCCAAAATCGGTGGTATCAACACCATCCACATTCATTACTGAAATGGGTGATCATCTCATCAACCTCTTCTATATTTTCCTCCGCACCAAACTTTGTTACCGGCTTTGCTGTTTGCAAAATAGGCTTCTGTTCGCCCTTGTAGACATTGACTCTTATTAAAAAAAAAGTCAAATCTAATAATGCCGTCAGTACTGGCTAAAAGCGGCCATGATCAGTGCTTGACGGCGAACGCCCTTCATTTCACCCAATCTGGCAATTTGCCAATTCTGAGTTGGAAGGTCAGGATTGCAGACCCTGATCATCTTAAGAATGACTTGAGGTTCACTTGTAGCCATCGGAATCCATTCATGAGGTCTGGGCTGCGACGGGAAATCATGTTTTTCCACAACCTCCAGTTTGGCTCCAGGCCATAACTCTCCCTCTTGGCTAATGGCAACCTTAAACATGGCTGTTGATCGTTCCAAAAAGCAACAAGTTTTTCTCGCTCTTGATACCAAGCTGCGTTGAAAGTAGTACAGAGAAAATCAGACACACTCTTAAGGAGCCTAGAGCAGATTTCATTTAATTTAGTTTTCACTAAACTCCACTTGTCCCTTGTAATACTACAATCCCTATTCCTCATCTTGATGACAGAGATAACGAGACTACCTTTCACCACCTCACCTAAACACCGTGTCCAGACTTTGCCGGTCACCTTAGACCTCTTAGGTTAAGTTTTCTCGTCTGTCGAGCGCAACCTTGTACCAGACTGCGATAACGAGGCCGAGCGCCCTGTTTGTCAGAAAGTTTGGCCTGTTCTTCAATGACTACTTTTTCCCATATTGGTGATGACTTCTCACGTTCGGAGAAAATCGCTTCATCGCGTTGGCTTAGTTTGTTAAGTTGAGTTTAGGCTGAGGAACTTTACCTTTTCTGTGTGCTAACAAGGAAGTCCTAGATTAATGTACCAGAAAATAAAACGCAATGTATATCACTTAGGTAACCTTCTTTCCAAATGAGTGAGCGAATGACTGGCTTGGGTTTTTGCTCATTGGTTGACTGGTTATATTCATTGATGTGATCTGATCTTATGGTGTTATTTTTGTGGTTTTACTGTTTAATGACTCTATGACTGACTTGACTGTCGGCATGAGTGACAGTTTGACTGACAGTATGGACAGTTGACTAACCTAAACACAAAAAGGTGCTTTAATCATTAAACAGCTGATAATTATCATTTGCTTAATTATGATGTTGTTAGTAAAATGTTAATGATGGTAATGTTGTTGATAATAATGATGATGACGATGTTGTTGTTGATGATGATGTTGTTGTTGATGATGACATCAAACGCATTTCATTTAACCATTTTAGATGTTGTTATTGTTGTGCTGTGTAGGTTTTTGTTTTGGTTTTACTCTCACTCACATCAGACTATTGTGGGAATTTTTTATTTTAACAACAATTCTATGTCGTTGGTGTTGTTGTTGCTGACTAGACTTTAAACAATGTGCAAAAAAAAATATAAAATATACACATGTTTATTCACACAAACCTACAATTTTACCATACAACAAATTTAAAGTAGACTGACTGATTTTTATTTACTACGACGACTACTCACTCTACTACAAAATACTTTCAACCAACACTAAAAATAAAAACTTCATTCATTTAAAATAGAGGAACAACCCCACGCATCAGATTTTTTTTTTTAATTTTAAGCAGAGTTAGCCAATTTGAGGCACTGAAGTTTTGACTCAGAAACTTTTAGGTTAGGTTATAAAGGATGACGTTGGTGAAAAACCAACGTCCATAGAGGTCATGATGTGGCCCATTATGATTCCTTTGAAACTTTAATACTCCTTCCTCTAACGCGTCCCATTTAGATACTTTAATAAATGCTTGTAGGGTCCATGGATTCATGCCTCGTAATTCTGATAGATTCTGAAAGGTATAAGAGCCAAAAAATTTTAATCTTCTGAAAGATAGTGCAGGGCATTCGCACAGTAAATTAAAGGTGTCCTCTACGGATTCCCTGCACGTATCATCATTTCTAATTCTAATTGTTACCATGTGTTAACCCAATGTGTTGTGACCAGTATTGAGGTTAATGGTAGCTCTAGGTTGATTTCTGTCCAGATCCATAAGCTTTTAAGTAAGGAAACCGAAACTAGACTCTTGGCTGTTCTTTACATGTGTGTGACATATTCAGCGGATGCCCCTTACTAATGCAATGCATTGGTTTAAGAAAAATATTTTATGTTGAGGAGGAAAGAGGGAGAAGTGTTTGTGGGCATTTGTTTTAAGCTTTTAACTGAATCTTAGCTGACTTTGAAGACTACTGCGGAAAGTTTATTCCACAAACGGCCTGGTTAAGGCATTCTCTAGAAATCTAAAGAGAACATACTGGGTGAAATCTACCTTGGTGATCAAATGAGTTGCAGACGAGCATAGATTTGCAGAAATATATGTATATATTCCTCTAACTCGCACTGGAGCATAGTGCGCATATCCTTAAGAGGCTGTTTGTTTAACGATTCTTTAGCAAATGAAGATTTCGGAAAAGTGGGTTGCTAGCCCTCCTTTCTTAGATTGGTGATAGGGCTGCTACCTTCGCGTCCAATCCCACTTTGCAGTCATGCTTCAGCAAACTTTCATTTATCTACTGGCCTTAGACGTCAGGATCTACCATGACCATTCAGGCTACATGAATGGTCGCCTTCTCACGTGGATGCTGGGAAGCCATTGTCCGGGAAATACTTGGTCTGGGACCGGAAGTAGTGAGCTGCTTTGAGAGTCAAACAGAGGAATCATTTCTGGTCACTCCCAAGTGAATGACAATCAGAAACTTTCCGCACTACGTGCACCTCTGCAGAAAACCCCAAAAAGCTCTTTAGTAAGGATAAATCTCCAAAAGAAGACGAGCAATAGTCTGTATATAGGCTGCACCTTAAAAAGAGTAATCAAAAGGAAGATCAAAATTGCCAAATGTGATTCTTGAAAAACTTCTGTGGAAACATAGAAGAAGATTCTGAGACATCTAGGCAACGCAACGTTCTGGCTTCTTTTCCTTGCACACTGGCATACCTGAAGGATCCAAATGGAGTGTCGTTTAGCTCCAGTGGAAGTCGCTGGCATCTTCTAAACACGCATTTTCTGGGCAATTCCATGGCATGATGCCGTTTAAGGCTATGGAATGTTCTGACGCCCAAGTATCTGAAATTACTGCGGAAATAATAAATATGCCAACATTAATCTGGGCGATTAAAAACTTCAGGCCCTATTAATCCCCTGGACCTGTGGCATAATCCCGACTGACAAGGAAGGTCTTTCACAGGGCACACACCGATTGTCCTGAAACTTGTATATGGGAATGAGGGGGGAAAAATAAAAGTTATCTGTCTTTTTTATCTACCCAATCTCAAATTTAAAAATTTTTAATGAAAAGTTAAAGGCTTTCGGGAGGTTGCTTTCGACAAGGTAACATGCATACAGCAAGGGTAGATCAACGGAAACAGCACTTAATGAGCTCGTTGGTACCATCGAGAGATCGCTTTCAGTAAAGGAGTACACTATGGTGGTCTTTCTTGGTATAGAGGGGGCTTTTAATAATGTCATCCTAGACTCGATAATTGTGGCATTGTCTAGTCTGGGAGTGAAGCGTGGGATCGTTTTAATGATGGGAAATCTACTTGCCAATGGACGTATAACGTCTTAATTGGGAGCGTCTACCATACCTCAATTTGTCAATAGGGAAAAACCACAGTTAAGTGTTCTTTCGCCACTTCTTTGAAACCTGACACTAAAATCAATCTCTAGAAGCACGTTGTTGTCATGTAGCCGCATATGCTAACGATGTCGCAATAGCGGTAAAGGGAAAGCTCCTGCCAACATTAAGGGTTCTCTGAAATATCAGTCTAAATGGGCAAGAGACTGTGGTCTGGGAGTAAATCCAGGTAAAACAGAGCTTGTCTTATTTAAAAGGAAAAAAAAGATTCCTGCTTTTGATCATATTTCTCTGGACGACACCGAAATCATCTTCACAAATGGAGACAAGTAGCTTGGAGTATTTCTAGATAGGAAGTTGAATTTCAGGACTAATATTGAGGAACCGCACTGTGGGCCAGCATCCCTGAATTTTGGCCATAAATAGACCGCTTAACCTATATGTCAAAAAAGTATTGCATATGGGTGTTAAAGGATCGCTGATCACGATTCTGGAAAAAAATTTCAAAATTCAAAATGGCGGATCCAAAATGGCGGACATGATTTTTTAATTCTTTGTTTATTGTGTTTAATATAATCATTATCGATGTATTTGGGGTCGTTAATAACGAATATGAGCTCAGACTTTTAAAATTCAAAATGGCGGATCCAATATGGCGACAAATTTAAATTTAAAATTTTTTATATGTTGTATCTTTTGGCCAAAAACTTACATTTTAATGGTTTTTCTGATGTTAAAACTAATTTTGGAATTAAAGATTTGAAATTCAAAATGGCGGATCCAATATGGCGAATATGCTTTTGTAATTCTTAGCTAATTGTACTTAAATTAGTAATTTTTGATGTATTTGGGGTCAGTAATTACGAATATGAGCTCCGATTTTTTAAATTCAAAATGGCGGATCCAATATGGCGTCAAATAAAATATTAAGTTTTTTTCTATGTTGTCTGATTTTGATGGTTTTTGGAATGCCAAATCTGATTTAAGAATCAAAAATTAAAAATAGCGGATCCAATATGGCGGACAATGTTTCAAAATATCACTAGGAAATGATTGCACAACACGAATACGAACTCAGATTTTTTAAAATCAAAATGGCGGATCCAAAATTTAGGACATAGCTTTTTAAAAAAATGTACAATGATTAAATTTCTATGTTTTTATAAATTCCTCTTTTTGCTTTTATCAGAAGATTTTAATAAAATATTTCTCTTTTAAATGCGTCAAAAAGTTTTAAGAGAGAACTTTTTTATTTCCAATAAGCATTTGCCATCCTAAATGTATAGTGTCCGACCGAATACACCTTTTTTGGCCGAAGCCGAATATGCGGCCAAATTTTCACTGTTCGGCCAAACCGAAGCCGAAGCCGAATTTAAAAAAAAAATGTTTTTAGTTGCAAAAACACTTAGTAAAATGTTTTTGTGGCTTACTAATGTGACTCAAAGTTTAGGTTGTTTAGGTTGTAAGTGGCTGCTGACGTTTTACGTCAAGACACGTAGACTCTGAGGTCCATTGTGATACCACGGGTTTCAAAGTTAGTTTAGTGTGTTTTTCAACACGTGAGCACAAATTTTATACAATTATTCGGTATTCGGCCAAAATTGTGGCCGAAGCCGAATAGTGCTTTTTGGCCGAAGCCGAATATTCGGTCGGACACTATAAATGTACAAATAATGCTACAAGCTTACAATTTCGTAAAAAATATTAAAAATGATATTGCCAAATATGCCCGCTTAAATGCGTTACCAGCTTTAATGTTTAGCACTAGAGATCAGTGTTGCCATATATTTTTTTGAAAAAACTTTATATTTCTGAAAAAAAATCTTTTTTTTTGTGAAAAAATCTTTTTTTTACAAAAGTATTGAAAAAAAAATTTCAATTCATTTTTTATATCAAGTGTAAAAAAAATAATAAAAAAAACAACCAAACGTTCATTTGGAGTTCGAAAAGACTCATACAAGAGTTCTTAGACGTTTAGAAAACATAATCCGTTTTTCTTAGCGCTCTTATAATATCATAATAATAATTTTAATCCAACGATCAGTTTTTATTTAGTTTTCGCAATTTAATTACAAATCATTTTTAATAATTAATTAAACCTAACCGAGAACTGGTTACAATGACCGTCGTCTCGTTGTATCGAAATCGACCAAGGGTTTAGTGGGAATCGAACCCACGACCCCCTGTTTCATAGGCTAGCATGCTACCAACTAACCTAAAGGGGCCTTATATGACTCATAAAAGATTCTGAAAAATATATGTTCGTATTCTTTCCTGACTCTTTTATGAATGTTCAAAAAAACATATTTTTAATTTTTTACATATCCAGAATTAAGGGTCAAACATGAATCTTTCAGGAATCCAAATGTCGTGCGTTCTATTAATTTTTTGGAGGCTTGAAAGAGTCATAACTTATGAAGGCTCAGAAAATTGTACACAGTTAGCAAATATCAAACACCGGTGCATGCTCGACAATATATGACGGATTGGATCTATATGTGGTAAAATCTTTTATTAGTGCAACAATTTAAGAGAAAAATTATTCTATGTTGGCAACTTACAGATTTAAGTGAATATCGTGTGGAATTTTCATATGGCGACCAAGTCAAAGAATGGTCTGATTTTAAATGGATTTAATAAGGTTACCAAGCTAAAAACAAAATTTTCATAGAATAAAGACGTATTTAATTGTAACCGTTTACATAGACTGAAGGACGGACACGCTAAGTCAAATCAGATAGTGATTCTGAATCGGTCGGTATACTAAAAGCTTGGTCTACGACCAATATTTCGGGTATTTACAAAAAAAAATGATGCTTTTTGTATTTTTTAACTAATTAAGAAAAACTTGAAAAAACTTTATTATTTTCCAAAAAACTTATTTTTTTAGAAAAAATCTTAAAATCTTTTTAGCACCTCAAAAAACTTGCAAAAAAAGGGAAATCTTGATATATGGCAACACTGCTAGAGATGGACGCTGGTCACGTGAATTACTCGTGATCGAAAATGAGCGTTATTAAAATTTGTTGTTCGTGAGTGATAAGTGAGTGAGACAATTTTTTGCGTGAGTGATTCGTAGTGAGTGAAATTTTTTGCGTGAGTCAAAACTATTTAATTGTATTGATTCAGTTTTTACAATTTTTTTCGTGTTTTAAATGTTTAGCGTGAGTTACGAGTGAGCGTGAGTCACAAGTGAGTGGTGTTTTGTTTACTCACGTAAATAATGAGTAAGTGTGAGAAAAAAAACAGTTGAGTAAATTATTTTTTTTTTTTCGTGAGCGTGAGTCAACGTGAGTCAAAATTCACTCACGTGCCCATCAGTAGTTATCACGCCAATGTTGTCAAAGCGAGGCATTTTTTATTAGAAATCAATAGAAACAAAAATATCGAAAAATGTTCAAGTTCCATTTTAGGGCATTTCTAAACGTCATATTTTGGTTTATTGCCTCTAGATCAAAAGTTTATGAACGGTCGCACAGGGTCGCAAAAATGTGAATAGAATACATTGTCAGAGACAGATCGTAGTTCGAGGTTTGTCAATATCGTTTGGACTTTTTTGGACTTTGGTGTTGAAAAAAGGCGGATTTCAACAAAAGTATGAATTTCCATAATTTATTTAAAAAAAATATGCTTATAGCTTACTTTTTGGCAGTTTATATCATGTGTTGATCAAACAGGTATGTCTTTAGGAGAACTTCACCGAAAATTTGAAAAAATATTGTGTCGAAGTACAAAAAAAAAATATTTGTTTTATAAATAAAAAATTTAAAAAAAATCTCAAACATTGACTTTAACCTCATGTAAAAAAAAAACTTTAAGCTATAATAAAAAGATATTAAAGGTGGACAAAATTCAAGATGTCGACATTCCGAAAAAATATTTTTAAATATGTGTTGCCTTACAGACCTTATTGGCCAAAAAATGGAAATTCTGGCCCACAGTGAACCGGTGAGAAAAGCAACGATTGCTTTATACTCCTTTAAAAGAGCCATTGGAAAACGATAGGCCTTTAGCCCTTAAGTTTTAAACAGCAGTGGTGCGTCCAATTCTGCTGTTTGAAATCATTGTCCACAACTGCAGTCAGCATCTATTCTGACAGTCAAGCCGCGGTTAAGTCCCAAGAGTCAATGTTTCTGAAAACAAGATCTGCCTTAACTGCCGCACGTCTTTAAATGAGGTGGCCAAGCAGGGTAGAGAGACATTTCAGGGAATTGCAAGGCCGATGAGCTTCCAACAGAATTGGAATGTTTTGGTATGTCAAAGTTCATTATCTTACGATTTTCATAATAAACTCAAATTGGTTTAAGTTCATGGAACAGTGGGAGAACCTATTACAGTCCCGTTGTGTCAGAACGGACCTTACGAGTCTATATGTGCTAACGTGAAACGTAAGCACCCACTTACATACTTAAATGCTTCTTTCAACTATTGAAGAACATGCTGGTTTCAGCGAACATCACGTTGAATTTTGATATCTAGAACATCAAGAGTCTAGAACATTCCTACAAAAAGGGATTCTTTCCCAAGAAGTATTTTCTCAAAAAGCCTTGACAGTCATGATATTAAACTAATAGGTCTACATAAGGACCTATTAGTCAAAAAAGATAATTTTTGAGAACAAATGGTGATGATTTAACTCCAAATTTTTTGCTCTCGTGTCGTATTTACCGAGATATGTGCATTAGGGTGGGGCGATTAGTATGGAAGGAAAAAAATCTTAATGGGCGCTTCGCGTTTCTGATTCTTGGGATTGTACTGATCAAAAAAGTCCACTATACCATACGTCTACGGTGAAAATCGATCTTCCAATTTTTGACTTGCAGTTTTTTCTCAGACTTTTTTTTTTTAGAAAATTTGGCCTTGTCAAAGTGCAAATTTTTGCACTTTTGCACATTCACAAGGCCAAAACTGCCTTGTGAATGGAGCCTTCCAATGCTTTTGCGATGTACTAAAGAGTTCTTAACTATGGTCTTATCTACAATTGTGTCAGAGTATTGGATCGAAAATCTCAATGGTTTGGCTGTTATAGGCTAAAATATCAAAAAAAACGTGACAAAAAGTGGTGAATTTTCTACATTTTCGACCATGAAAACGAAGTCATATGTTCAGAGATTGTATCCTGAAACAATAGCTACAACTTTACTTTTGAAAATAAGTCAAAATTTCAAATAGTTCACCAAATATGAGCCCAAGAAAATTTGCAAATTTTCAAAAAAAAATAAAGTCTGAGAAAAAACTGCAAGTCAAAAATTGGAAGCTCGATTTTCACCGTAGACGTATGGTCTAGTGGACTTTTTTGCTCAGTACAATCCCAAGAATCAGAAACGCGAAGCGCCCATTAAGATGGTCAAATCGCCCCACCCTAATGTGCATTTATAAAATCACGGGAATGTTGAATTTTAGATCCGAAATTAGGGCCTTGAGACCCCGACCCAAGGCTATTTGTAGTCTTTCTTTTGCAAATTTCATCTATTTCGCTTAGTTTTCTAGATATCGCCATTCGATTGCCCTGAAGCTTGCATATGGGAATAAGGAGAGAAAAAAAGACTTAGAGTACCCGCACAACAATGTCGGTGACGTTTTATAAATTTGGCATCATATAAATTTGGCATGAAATAACGACCGAAAACCGCTAGAATAAAATCAATTTTATTTTTGTGACGGTTTCTCTCTCTCCCTTAATTTTTGATATGAAAATGTTGCTACTTTTTTTTACAAATATTTCGATTATTTTCGATAAAGTAAACAGAAAAATATGATCTCTAAAAACAAAAATATATTCAAATTAAAAAAAAAAAACAGGAAAAAAACGAATCAATATAAAAAAATCATATTGATAATCAAAAAAACGATTTATTCAAATAAAAAAGTGACGAAAAAGAGGGGCCCCGTTGGCTAGTTGGTAGCTTGTTAGCCTTTCAACGTAGGGTCGTGGGTTCGATTCCCACCAGAACCCTTGGTTTTGTTCGCTACAACGAGACGACGGTCATTGTTACCAGTTCTCGGTTAGGTTGAATTTATTAAAAATGAGTTGTAAATAAATAGAAAGAATAAATAAAAATAATTGATCATGTGTTCAAAACTATTATTATTGAGTGACGAAAAAGTGAAAAAAATAGTGTAAAAATCAACATATGACAGAATTTTCCGCTTCCGTCTTTGTTTTGTGCCTATACTCTCTCATGACCGAAAACTTTAACCGCTCCGACATTGTTGTGCGTGGACTCTTACCTGTTTTTTTTTAGCCGCCCAATCTCAAATTTAAAAAAGGGGTTGCCACCTTATGAATAAATTAGGTCTTTCGGGAAAATCCGAATAAAATGCGAACTAGCAGAGATTTTGCCAAACGCAAAAAATATTATTATATATTTTGAGATTATTATATATTTTGGCGATCGTGCGTATGTACCTCTACACCATTGGATAAGCCTTAAAAAACCTTTCGATCTGTATAAAATGTTCATATAGTTTATTTTGAAGAAATTTGAAAAATCCTCAAAAAAAAAAATCCCGTTTCCCACCTCCCCTTTGACCCGTTAAATGTAAGATTGGGCAGCTAAGAAAAAAAACAGGTGACTTTTATTTTCCTCCCTTTTTTCCGATTTACAAGTTTTAAGAAAATCGGTGGGTGCCCTGTAAAAGACCTTCCGTTTTAAGTTTTTAGTACATTTACAGTTTTTTTTATGATTTCAGTTAACTAATTTTTACTAAATTCTGTTCATAAAGTCAAAAGTTTTTTGATCCACCCTCGTACAATGAAAATTTTTATTGAAATTATTGAGATATCCATTAAAAGAACCTTTTTAATAAAAGGTTCCCCAATCCTGTTTTAAAAGCAAAAAAAAAAACTGAGTGAGTGTAATATTCATCACGTGCTTAAATATTTAAAAAAAAAAAAATCTTGCTTCTTCCATGCGTACACTAGGTATACTAACTGACTTTGTTTTCTTTCGGAAATAGATGTGGGGGTATTCAATATTTACTACAACACGATTTACCAACACAAAAAACAAACCATAAAATTTCTAAATATGAATGAAACCAAAAAGTATAGAATAAATAAGAGTATTCTTCCGCTAAATTTCAGAGGCACTCCTCTCTGGAATTTTGGTCCTTAAATCGGCTTATCTCGAGCATGTTTTGACAGAAAAAAATTAGGAAAAAAGTGATAAAACACATCGAAAAGTGAAAAAAACACATCGAAAAGACAAAAAAACACATCGAAAAGGCAAAAAAACACATCGAAGAAGAGAAAAAATAAAGAGGAATTAAAGAAAACACATCGAAGAAAAAAAAAGACAAAGAAGAAATAAATATGAAAATGTCAAACTAAAAGGAATGTCAGATATTCAGTGAGAGGATTCGAGAAATTCCATGAGAGGATGAGAGCTAATAGTACGCTAATTAAAGACTTTTTGAAATAATCCGACTTGTTAGTAAACTACTAGTGGGACGAATACTCTTATTATTCTATACTTTTTGATGAAACATAGAAAAAAACAAGTAAAAAAGTTAAATTCGGCCTTGCCGAATGTAGTGATACCCTCCACAATTTCAAAAAGATTATTGCAAACAACTTTTTTTAAAAAAACATTACTTTTGAAAAAAAAAAAAAAAAATTTGAAAAAAAAAATTTCCGCGAAAAAAAATTTTGGTAAAAAAATCCGCGATTTTTTTTTTTCAAAAAATATGTTCGTACTTGTTTAAATACCATTTGGTGTTCAATTATGTTCACATATGTCAACCAGAAGCCAAATTAAAGCATTTTGTATTTTTAGGTTATGTTGAATGTACTGAAATTTTGAGGTGTGCTTACATTTTCGTTCATAACTTTTGAACCGCTGAACCGATATCGCTCAAATGCAATACCAAACTTCTCGGGAGAACTTCCAACATATATGTTAAGTTTCAGTCATCTCTGTGCAATATTTTGTCCGCGAGAGCATTTTCCACAGACAGACAGACAGACGGACAGACGGACAGACGGACATCGCTAGAATGTCTTAAAATCGATCGGGCATCATGAAAATATATACTTTATGGGGTCCCAGACCGATATTTCGATGAGTTACAAACAGAATGACAAACTTATATATACCCTCTATCACTAAGTGGAGGGTATAAAAATATTTAAACAAAAACGACAACCAAAGTACAATAAACCAAATTGGTCTTTTTTTTAAAGCTTTTGTATTTTTTTTTTTTTGTACAAATTTTGCACACTTTAAAAGGTGCTTCCGTTGATGTGGTTGCTCATGTTGTTGATTTGATTTGAATAATGATGATGTTGGGTAGTAGTAGTTGGTGTGATGAACGTCCATATAAAGTTGGTAGTAAAACATTTTGGAAGATGGTAATGATGATGATTTTGGTGCTGGTTCTGGTAGTGAGTAGAAATGCGGTGGCGTTATTTTGGTTACATTAATAGATTTTTTTTGTTTTATCTTTAAACATTTAAACCACAAGAATGGCTTACTGACTGACTGGTGGTTTACAAAGAATACAAATAATGTGGCCAACAATTTTTATAACCGCCCTGCCTTAACCGTTGGATCACAAATTGACTTTTAATGCACCAAGGTTAGTCCTATTGGACAGTAGTTCAGACACAATTTTTCAACGAGATGGGTCAATGACTCTCTGAGTTAGAGGGGGTCGACATTTGACATTTTGGCCAAAGAGGTGTCGCGGATCGAAATCAAAAACTGGTGAACTATCCCACTAATAGTGCAAATGCTACAAACAATTTTTTTTTTCATTCATATCCCACTCGCATCCCACTAAGCGACCCCATAGCTCTAAAAGGAAAGAACCTAAGCTTTCTTTTGAGTCAAAAAAAGGGCCGGATTGACGAAAAAGTCAAAAAAGATTTTGATTTAAAAAAAAAAAATCAAACAAATTTTTTTTATTTTTTTTATAATTTCTTTTCGAAAGAAATAGCTATCTAAACTTTTTGGGACACATTTTTCTAAAGACATGGATGAGAAAAAACACCTCTTTGGCCAAAATGTCAAATTTCAGAGAGTCCTTGACCGATCTCGTTGAAAAATTGTGTATGAACTACTAACCTTGGTGCAAATGTTATCCCGATCGGAAGACAACGGTTTCAAAAGTTGTGTTAGTTTACACTGACACAAATAAATGAAATCCTCGAGTCACTCAACGAAATGGGTATCAAGGCGTTTGCCTACGCTGATGACGTTGCGATCCTAATAAAAGGTAAGTTTTTACCAAAGATTAGCGAACTCATGGAATCAGCGCTTAAGATACTCTCAACGTGGGCAAAGAACAAAAAAGACTAAGATAGACAGGTTTGTCCTTCCCAAATTAGATGGAATCACCCTGGAATTATCCAACGAGGCGAAATAGCTGGGTGTGATCCTGGACTCAAAGCTTTCTTGGAAAAGAAACACAAAGGAAAGGACGAAAAAGTCGTTATGTGCTTTTTACACCTGCAGAAGAACTTTCGGGAGAAGGTGGGATCTAAAATCGTATATTATACACTGAATGTATGGCGCGATAATTAGACCAATACTTACCTATGGTGCTCTTGTGTGGTGGAAAGCAGTGGATAAGAAATCATATCTCTGCAATCCACAGAAGGTACAACGACTGGCGGTTGTGGATATCACTGATTAGATCAGCACCCCAGGCCGGTCTGGAAGTGATACTAAACATTCAGCCCGTGGATATTTACGTCAAGAGCACAGCAGCAAAATCGGCTCTCAGGTTAAGAGAGTCGCAAATGGTAAAGCAACGCTCTTGGGGACACTCGACTATATTAAGTACGGTGGGCGGGACGGAACTGGAACAGAGAACCGACTATATCTCACCACAGACGAACTTTGACAGAACCTTCGAAGTCCAAATACCGACTAGGGAAGACTGGGTGGGAAAACTCTGTTATTACAGAGAATGCGATCTCAATCTTTACGGACGGATCAAAGATGGAGATGGGTTCGGGAGTTTACTCTGAATGCCTCGAAATCGGGGTCTCATTTAGACTTCCGGATAAGTGTAGTGTGTTCCAAGCCGATGTGCTTGCAATTGATAAAGCCGCGCAGATGATTATGACAAGGGACCTTCGTCCTTGCGTCATTAACATTTTCGTGAATAGTCTCGCAGCTCCGAAGGCCTTAGAGTCAAATACTGTAAAATCGGGAATAGTTAGGA
This sequence comes from Pegoplata infirma, assembly GCA_963921195.1. Taxonomy (NCBI): domain Eukaryota; kingdom Metazoa; phylum Arthropoda; class Insecta; order Diptera; family Anthomyiidae; genus Pegoplata; species Pegoplata infirma. The sequence continues at coordinate 142,189,827 of OY992540.1, read as the reverse complement.
ATTGTATACAATCTCTTCGTCGAATCAGTCAACACCACAGTACAGACTAGTATGCAAACAATGGTGCTAATTTCGTACTTTCCAATATGGTGGCATGGTTTTTAGTACAGAATTATCATCGCTGCCTAGTGTATGTGTGCCTGTACGTGTGAGCTTTTGTGTATGTATTTATGTTGTTTGTTTACGTTTTGTATGAAACGTCAAAAGTTACACCGTGTGCTGTCACTAATACTTACACACATCAAATGCACCTCTGTGAACCTACTACTCATGTACTGTGGTCAGCACACAATCAAGCTAATCTGGGTCCCAGGCCATAGTGGGTCGCTGGGAACGAATTGGCTGATGAATGTGCGAGGAATGGATCTGAATCGGTGGGGGAACGTGTAGAACCTGACTCTCGGTTCCTATAGTGGAATTGATGAACGAAATTGATATAATATCTGAAAATAGAATGAAGGATAGGGGGATATCACTGACTACGTGCAGGGTAACTAGAACCCTGTGGCCACTGCCGAATCCTAAGAGCACAAATAGTCTTCTTACTTTTGGCAAACGGACGGTTAGCCTATTAGTAGCAGTACTTACAGGACACTGTACAAATGGCCGTGCGTATGGGAAATTCTGATAGCGACTATTGTAGAAGCTGTGGGGAAGTGGAGAAAGAGGAGTCAATGAAGCACTTGCTATGCGAATGTCAGGGCCTAATGAGGAGCCGCCTTAAGCATTTGGGGCAAAGATTTTTCGATGACCTGGATTCCCTAAGCGGTGTCTCATTGACGTCTCTAGCGGAATAATTCAGGGAAACGGGGTGGTTTAAAAAGTAGAACTTTGTATCGGAGGAGGAGTAGGGAAATATGATTAAGGGAATCACAATGGGCCTTATGGCCTCCGAGTGAATTCGTTAAATGGCGAATTTAATTTTTTTACTTGTTTTGAAAACGTTTTAAAAAGGCGTGGATCCAGGGGGTGGGGGAGAATGGAATATCCATCTCCCGAATAACGTATCTGGTTAAAGCGAATACTGAAGTGTCTTAAAATCAGTTGGTCACATTTACCATAAATCTCTGCTGGCATGCTGCTGCTACTTTTGTAATTGTGGTAGTTTGTTAAGATCATAATCAAATTTCCTTTAGTCATTAAAATCATTTGTAATATTTTGTTTTTAACCATATTCTTTCTGGCCATAATAAGTTTAATAAATAATTCTACACAATTTTTTTTTTTTTGCTTTCATGATTATTTGGTTGGTTTAACTTACAACGTTTGGCGTTTTGTTCAAAGTGTTGGCTTTATGCGTTTATTTGGTAAAAGGGTGTATGTTTGGCCAAATTTGGATTTGTTAGGCTTAATTTAAATAAAAAAGGGGAATTGCAAAATTAATTTAATTTCTTTTGCGCTTTTAAGTTGGAGTTCTTATACGTTTTGTTTTTTCTACTTTCAAAAGTCTTTTCATTACATCAACAATAAATTATGAATATTTATAAAAAAACGAAAAAAAAAAATTACCAACCAAAATTAGAAGTCTTCATCATCGCCATTATTCTTTCGTTATGGCTTGGTGCGTAAAGTCGTTCAAAGTGTGGGAGTTTTTCTGTTTGGCTTTATAATCAATTACTTTTTGTTTGGTTTCTTATGAATATTTAATAAAAGAAGTGAAAATAGAGTGTGAGCTGACTTTATAATTTTGTCATTTGTTTAATTAGTTATTGATTAATGAAACCAATTATATATTTTCATTCATCTTTTTTTTAAATAATCGAATTAATCAATGGACAGATGTTTTTTCTATGTATAGTGCCACATAGGTTGAATTTTAAGAGACACTTAAAAAGGTTTTTAAATTTGTGCATAATCTAGTAGGCAGAAGTTTAAAGTAAATTTGTGGCAGTAATTTCTGTGTTTTCATTTTATGATTTTATAAAAAAAAATTATAAGAGTCAGTTTTTCTAAAATTTTGTGTATTTGTCGGCAGCAAATTTCTTGATTAGTCAAACTCGAAGTTCAGAAGGTTTTAAATTTGGCACTTTCTACAAATCTTAAGCAAATGATTCGAAAAATAAATTCGAATTTTGAAGAATGAATTTAAATTTGTAATTTTGTAAATTTACACATCCGTAGAGGCCGTGATGTGGATAATTGTAATTCCTTTTCTTTTCATTATAATCAATCGTTGTGTTTCCATTTATCAAAGTCTCAGACATTTTTCGTAAAGAATAAGTTTTATATTCTGAGACATTTTCCCTTCAAAAAAAAAAAAAACTTTCACGAAAAATGTCTCAAAATCTGATATTTTCTATGTAGGAAGGATTTCTTCTATTATTTTTCTGTACGAAAAAAGTCTCACATTCTGAGACATTTTTCGTAAAAAAGAAGTCTTTTATTCTGAGACATTTTCCCTATAAAAAAATTTTTTCACAAAAAATGTCTCAAAATCTGATATTTTCTATGTAGAAGAATTTTTTATATTAAAAAAATCTCAGATTTAGACTCTTCTATTTATACGAAAAATATAAAATTTTTTTTTAAATTTCTTTTAAATTTCTTTTAAAAATCTGAAAATTTTTCTATACGAACGAAAAAAAGTCTCAGAGACATTTTTGGTTAAGAAAAGTCTTATATTTTGAGACATTTTCCCTATATAAAATAGTTTTTTCACGAAAAATGTCTCCACATCACTTTTTTGAAAAAAAAAACGTATCCCTTTTTTCGCTCGTCAACAAAGATGAATTTACGATTTTTTTTTTTTTTTTTCGAAGTAAATAAAATTTAAATCGTCCATGTTCTTTAAGTACCATTTTAAGCCACTTAAAAGAAAAGTCGAACAAAAATTCTAAAAAAAAATATTTTTTTTACTAGTTTTTGCAACAAAACTTGAATAAGTGGATTAAATTTCATCATGCAAATATTTTTCCCTTAATTTACTCCAAATTCTGAAAATTTTGACACCAATTTCGGCCAAAACAAAAAACATTTTTTTTGACAAAATACACTACGGTTGCGAACTTCAACCGGTTGTAGGAAGGCAAAGACAGACTCCAATTTTTTTTTTTTGGATTATTTTCCCCTCTCAAAAGAGCATCGATATTTTGCTATTACCTTAAATTTTATTTTTCGGGACAGGCTAATGTATATGAGGAGTTATTTAAGAATAAGAAATTCGTTCGCGTCTATTAAATTGCGCAAGAGGGTCAAAAGTTATGGTTTTAAGATTTAGCGGTTTTAAAAATCTTAAAAATATTTTAAAGATTTTTTTCTACACATTTGTTGCATGCGTTATTCAAACATGCCAGTATAGTATATCATTTCTTCTGAAATATATGATATAAATTTAACCCTTTAATGACCAAACGATTTAAAAAAAAAATCGCGATTAATTCGCGGTAAAAGAAAAGTTTCACAATTTTTTATAACATATTTAGGCAATGCGCGTTGTATTACTGAAAAAAATCACGGAAAATCGTATCATTGTACCAGTAGTTTAAAAAAAAATCGGTGATGCTTTTTTATAACAAGAAAATTTATTGTGGTCCTAAAGATCTATAATCATCAAAATTTTCTTAACCCGCCTCTGATTTTATGATGACACATCAAGTGCGCTTTCATTTAAAAAAAATTACATCCGATTTCGTGTAAAGCCTTGGATGTGCCAGATCAATACAAGTTTAGATAAAATCATCGCGCTTTCCGCTCAGAATGGCTTAAAGTAAAAAGTCCAAAAGCAAATCAGTTCTACTCGTTAAGGTACGTCATTTGGTGTATTAAAATGAACACGATGCATTAATTGCTACTAAAAAAATAGGAAACAGATTTGCAAATTTCGCACAATTTTCAAAAATGACATTAAATTTTTGCAATTTATTTTTTATAAACCCGCCAGTGATTTTTTTATGTAAACTCACAAAAAACTCGGTTTACGCAAGAGTCCACCAAATTTCGAATGAAACCGCGAATGTGCCTCGCGAAAAACTGGTATTTTAAAAAAAATACGTTTTTTCTTTCGAACTTTGATCTGCTGAAACTCCTAAACTATTCGTGGCACATTAACGGGATTGATTGCAGAATGTTAAGAATTACAACAGCTACCAACTCTAGTTCAATTTTTTTCATTTTATAGAGGGGGCCGAAATCCCTGATCAAAAAACCTCGAAAATTTAAAAACTCTTAATTTTTGGTCTCAAAACTTAACCGTCTTATAACTCTTACCAAGCGATGAAGCATCTATCAAACCAACATTAAAATAATCTCTTATATGTACTGACTTTGTGTTATGCCGGAAAAGATTGAAATATTAGGAGAACTTAAAAAAAAGCGAAAGGAGGTAAAAACAATGGATTATTGCAAGCCATTTTTATCGATTTTTCAACTTTAACACTCTGTAACTTTTACGGATAAAGTGGGGTAATCCTTAAACATTGCTCAGTGATGGTTCAAGGTCTTGTTTACACAACTGCATTTAAAGTTTTTCTAAATTCCAAAAACTGCCGTTTTTTTTAAACATTTATTTCAGTTTCACTGAGTTGAAATTTAAAAAAGATTTTGTGATATATTTAAAATTTTTAAACCAATCTGTTTCGATTTTTATTCGATTTTAACAATGAACCCCTTTTTTGCATAAATGCATTTTTTGAACAAAGCCCCACAATCTACTGCTCATTTTTTTTGAAAATGTTGACTTTTATATAACACATTACCAGGTAATCCCTTATTTGTAGCATTATTTTGGGATGTCTTACCAAAAATTTTTTTAACAAAGTATTATTTGAAAGTGAAAAATAATGTATTATTTGCGACACAGCATCTTTTTATAGCATACCTAAGTGCATCCAAAGATCGGTCTTGAGGATGCAGTAGAAGTAAGGGGGAAAATTTTTAATTTTTTGTTAAGATTTTTTATATAAAACTTATAATAAAAAGTTATTTTTTGATAAAATTTCACACTTGCTTTCCTTTTTAATATTTTTAACAGTTTTTGAATGAAAAAGCATGAGTTTTGGACAAAGACACATGATTTGACTGCATCATTATTGCGCATTAATCGGTGCTGCAAAGAGTGCTTCAATCACTACATCTTTAACACATTTTGAATGATGATAAATAAAATAGGCCAATCAAAACACCAAATTCTTATTTGTTATTTTAAAGAATAAATAAATTTTTATTTATATTTCAGAAATTTCTATTTATATAAAAGAAATTTCCATTTATATTACAGAAATTTCTATTTATGTTTCAAAAATTTCCAATTGTTTTCAAGAAATTTAAATTTTTATTTTCAAAATTTTCTAAATGCTTTTCAGAAAATTCCAATTGCTATTAAAAAATTTCCATTTAGATTTCAAAATTTTATAATTGCTTTTAAAAAAATTTTATTTTAATTTAAAAAGCAAAAACATGTATATTTTAGAAATTTACAATTGTATTTCAAAAATTTTCATTTATATTTCAAAATTTTCTAAATTCGTTCCTGAAAATTTATTCATATTTCCATTATTTATAAAATTTTGAAATAGAAATGGAAATCTCTTAAATACAGTTGGAAATTTCTGAAACATAAATAGATGTATCTGTATAAACGGAAATTTCTGATCTAAAAATAGAAATTTCTGAAATATAAATGGAAATTTCTGAAATACAATTTGTATTTTCTAAAATTTTTAATTTTGCGGAAAAAATTCAATTAATTAAGGAAATGGGTTAGTTTTGTGTTTTAAATATTTTTATGAAAAAACGTGGTACTTCTCTTTCAAAAATTGAGTTGGGCCTTGTAAGGTTAATTTTATATTAACGGCACGTCCCTGATAAGAAGAGCTGAAAAGGTTCGCCAACGGACGTGCTAACTAGGGCTGTCAAACGGGATCGGTTTTTCAAAATCCCAGGATTTGGGATTTGAAAATCGAAATCCCGGGATTTTTCGGGATTCCGGGATTTGTTGGGATTAAATTTCTTTGATTATAAAAGTAAAAAAATAGTAGACTCTTTATGTTTCAATTTTATTGTGCATATTAAGGAGGCTACTGTGGGTTAGTTGGTAGCGTGCTAGCCTATTAAGCAGGGAGTCGTGGGTTTGATTCCCACGAAAGCCTTTGGGTCGATTTCGCTACACTCAGAAAAAAAACTAACTAAAAAATGGGAAAATTAACTAAATCCAAGGAAAATTGATAATGATTTAGCTCCATTGCCATGTATTCCTACTTTTTAGTCCATATTTTTCTTAAAAATTAGGACCAATTTGAACTAGAAAGTGGGAAAAAATTTCCCATTTTTTAGTTAAAAAAAACATTTTTGATGAGGACATTTTGCCTAAAAATTAGTTAATTTCATATTTTTATTGGTTTATTTATAGAATCGCATGTGGAATACACACAGAATTCTCATTATGTACATTTTTTATTTAAAATATAAAAAAACGTTTGTTTCTTATGGTCAAGTAATAAATTTCATTAGTTTTTAAAGTTAAATTACAACAAAGACTTTGTCTTTAACGCTTGTTCCCAAACTATGGGAAAACACGCCAAAGCCAAAGTCTTTGTTGTGATTAAAATATTATTTTTTCCCTCACACATTCATATGTAGAAAAAAATGTAAACATTAAATTTATTACTTCCCAGCAAACAAGCAGACTCAATTTAGACTCCAAAATGGGCTCTAAAAATGTAACCAAAATTTCAAATTTTTGTATGAAAGTGGTTCATCCAAAAGAGCCCTCTTTTTGGACTCCAAATTGAATCAATAAAAAGAGTGTATTTGGGGAAATTTCCCATATTAATTTGAGTCGTTTAGGAGTCCATTTGGAGTGTAAAAAAAGTCTTGCGTGGAGCCTTTTTGGTGGCAATATTTTTTTTTTAGATCGCTAATCCTTTAATTTATTTAAATAGAAAGATCACTTTATATATATTTTTCTTATTTGTACACACATATATTTATTAATTATAAATTACAAAAGAATAAATTTCAAAACTATAAAACTGACCACAAAGAACAATTCATCATCTTCAAGGAGTTCTTCATTCAGGATCTTCCAAAATAATCGCTCGCATTGGCAGGTTCTGTCGTTGATGTGTATATATATTGTTCAAAAACCACAACAAATAGCGCGGTATTTAATTTAAACAGTATTTTTGATTGTTTTTTTGTATTCAAAAGAAAATTGTTGACAAATAAAAACAATTTTGTAAAATATTTTTTTTTGTTCACTCCGAAAAGACTATTTTTTTGGAGCTTTTTTGGAATGTTTAAAATAAACTTAAATTTCCCAAATTTTTGGATTCATTTTGGAGCCATCATTTTTATATAACAATTTCCCATACATTTTTAAGTATTTTTGGACTTATTTCAGATTGTTTTTTTTGACTCCAAAAAATCAGTGTTTTATGAGCAAAGAAATGAAAAACTGAAAAAAAAGTTTCCTGTTTGAATCATTTTTTATTCCAAAATATGTGGGCTCTAAAAACAATGTTTTTTTGTAGTCATTAAGGAGTCATAAATTTGGAGGGCTCAACATTTTGTTGTCTGGGTTGTTATACAAGACCAAACTCTCTTTTTCAGGCCCCCGTAGGCTAGTTGGTAGCGTGCCAGCCTTTCAACGTGGGGGTCGTGGGTTCGATTCCCACCAGCACCCTTGGTTTTTTTCGCTACAACGAGACGACGCACAGTGGGTTGAACGATAGGCAAAATGGGGATTAATTCAGGGATGCCGTAATTTTGAAATATTATAATTTTTTATTGATGAATACCTATTAATCAACAAAAAACTACTATTTTGAAAAATAAAATTATGGAAAAAAAAATTTTTTAACCTGCTAGGCACTTTTTCGATTTTTGGAAAAACTTATCTTGAGTCACAATTTTTGCTGTAACTCTGGAAGCAAAAGCGATAAATTAATGAATCAAATTTCAAATTAAAGAATATTTAACGCGTTTTTATTAAATTTAAAAAAAAAAATAAATACGTATTTTTATTAGAATACATTTTTTATAAAATTTTATTTTTGTGGTTCATAAAATTAAAAAAATTTTAAATTTTCTTCAAAAAAAGGAATTACAATTTTTTTTTATTTAAAAATCGTATAAATACAAAAAATTTTACATTTTCAAAACAAAACTTGATTCATATATTTTAAATACAATATTTTTTTATTTAAAAATCAAAACTAATGCAAAAAAAAACCAAAATGTTCGATAAAAAAATATTGGTTCATAAATTTTGTTGTAACTTTAAAATTAGAATCGATAACTTAATAAATTAAAATTCAAATTTAATTATACTATAACCACAGAAAAAAATGTTGAGTAAATTTTTAAGAGTATTAATTGATAATAACTCAATTTTTCACCAGTAAACCATTTAAAAGTGTTGAGTAAATAGTTAATAAAATTTATCGAAAAATTTGAGCAAATCAATAAAAAAACTACTAAATTTTTATTAAATTATTTACTCATTTTTTTTTTTTTCATTTTTGAGTAAATTTATAATTACTCAATTAAAAAATTATAATTTTTGTTTTAAGTTTTAACAATTCATTACTCAAATTGTTTTCTAACATATTTTTTGTATGCACTAATTATACCTAGTAAATAATTTAGAAAAGCTTTATATTATATTCTTACAGTAAAAAAACTAAATTGGGTTATTTATTCGCTACAAGTTATTTATTCGCTACAAGTTATTCGCTACAAGTTAACCTAATTAAGGTTTGTTTGATATATGTATGAGGCATTCCACTATATACAATAAAGTGGACTGAAAATCCATTATGAAAAATTTTAAAATTTGCAGCTGTTAAGATATTTTAAGTGTTTTGCACTTTAAAAACTTTTAATGCTCCATTTGTAATATAAATAAATATTGCTGTTTTTTATACCGCGATCATGGCAAAAATATTAACCAGATAACACTGAAACTTAACATATTTACTTCTAGCAGTTCTTAAGCAGTTTGGTAATGCATTTGAGCGACATCGGTGTTGCGGTTTAAAAGTTATGAACGAAAATGTAAGGACACCTCGAAAATTTTGGTACATTCCACATAACCTAAAAATACTAAATGCTTTAATTTGGTTGCTGGCTGAGAAATATGAACAAAACTTGATACCGAATGTAATTTAAACATTTAAAAAATTTCGCCATTTTTTTTTTACAAAAACTGCATGGGATATGTACTTTTTAGAATTTTAAGCAAAAACATTACCAATTTCGATAAAAAGTAACTTTACACCCCACTCTAATATATATGATCTTTAAAAATATTTGTTATTTTAATTAAATTACACATTTACAATAAATAGCAATAAACAAAAACGGTAAACAACATAAAGACAATAGAAAAACTAAAACAAAACACAAGTATTAGCTATTAAGATTTCGAGCATATAATTTTTTTACACTGGAGATGTTTAAAAAGATTCTCTTGTATTTTTCGTATTGGCAAGTCTTGGCATTGGTTCTTTCATGGATTTTAAAGCAAAAATCCTATATTTTATCACTATGTTCTCAGATACGCCCGAGCTCATCAGAGTAGCAACCAAAACTCAACAAATATGTAAAAAATACCCTATTTTTAGGATATTTTTTAAAAAATTATTAAAACAATTTTTTCAACTTTTTTCTTAACAACCGCTTGTCAATAATATAGTTAAATACCTTTAGTTTGTGAATCCATTTTACAAAAATTTTTATTTTTAGTTGAAAACAAAAAAAAAAATCACTTCAAATATCTCGTTTTTGACTTTTTACCACTGTACACAAAATTAATTAAAATTATTAAACTTTGAGAGAGCATAGCAAAAAAAGTAAACAACTTAGAACACTAATTTTGACAGTTATTGATGGAGAATTTTATTCTCTTTAAACCCATAAAAAAATATATTACAATATACCAACTTCAAATTTTGAATTAATCCTCAGTTTTGATAGTGTTCAACCCAATGTGCGACGGTCATTGTTACCAGTTCTCGGTTAGGTGGAATTTATTAAAAATGAGTTGTAAATAAATAGAAAGAATAAATAAAAATAATTGATCATGTGATCAAAACTATTATTATTATTTAAATTATTGTTTCTGTAAAGACAGTCGAGCTCAGGCTCTAATTATAATTATGTATTATAATTTTTCGATTTGTTATATATGGTTTTTGAATTGAGAAAAGTGTGAAAGAAAAATTTAATTTTTCTAAAAATTTAAGACATCCTGGTTTGTTTCTTACTAGTTTCATATTATCCAGTTATAATAATCTTCAGAAAAACTTTTAATGTCAAATTTAATTAGTTAATAGACAATAGAACTCTATATGTGAAAATTATTTACAGATCGCAGCCGCCAAGGATTGAACCCATCATCATCTGTAATACTTTGCTATTAACTGCTTGTAACGTACAATCACTCTAGACCGATACGCCACGAAGGCTGTTAAGCAAGTATCAACTAAATCTGATTTTTTCAATTCGAGTGGTGTTGTTGCTGTAGTTTTTTTTCTAACAGAAGTGTTGTTATTGCTATTTTATGTAAATAAACTTTTATTTTTAGTAATCATTATTCTTCTTCCTCTCCTTCATCAATTCTGATCTAAGTACTTATAACTGGATAATATGAAACTAGTAAGAAACAAACCAGGATGTCTTAAATTTTTAGAAAAATTAAATTTTTCTTTCACACTTTTCTCAATTCAAAAACCATATATAACAAATCGAAAAATTATAATACATAATTATAATTAGAGCCTGAGCTCGACTGTCTTTACAGAAACAATAATTTAAAAATAACGACTATAAGTCGCCCTAAGTGGCAATATCAGTATCTTTGGAAAACTGGCAACACCTAACATTTGTGTCTAAAATATAGACCATGTCTGGCAACGTTTGCAAAAATAAGTACTTAGATCAGAATTGATGAAGGAGAGGAAGAAGAATAATGATTACTAAAAATAAAAGTTTATTTACATAAAATAGCAATAACAACACTTCTGTTAGAAAAAAACTACAGCAACAACACCACTCGAATTGAAAAAATCAGATTTAGTTGATACTTGCTTAACAGCCTTCGTGGCGTATCGGTCTAGAGTGATTGTACGTTACAAGCAGTTAATAGCAAAGTATTACAGATGATGATGGGTTCAATCCTCGGCGGCTGCGATCTGTAAATAATTTTCACATATAGAGTTCTATTGTCTATTAACTAATTAAATTTGACATTAAAAGTTTTTCTGAAGATTATTATAACTGGATAATATGAAACTAGTAAGAAACAAACCAGGATGTCTTAAATTTTTAGAAAAATTAAATTTTTCTTTCACACTTTTCTCAATTCAAAAACCATATATTATTATTATTACTACAAATAATAAACAAAATGTGAACTACAAGCAAGCATGAAAAAAAATAATAAATCAACTAAACAATTTCATGTTATGAAAAATTTACTAAACTTGTGGAAAAAACTTCCTCAAATTAAAGAAGATAAATATGATGAACTAATTAGAAGTAAATTACGTCCTAAAACTGAATTTTTTGAACTAAATTTTGTTTTAAGAAATATGTCTTAAAAATAAAGTTTTTTTTTCATTTATTTAGGGAAAATTTCTTTGGCGGTAAGAATTTTTTCAATGTATTAGGGAACTCCATTTAAGGAAAATTATGGCCTATTTAACAGTCCATGAACTAAAATTTTTTCCCAAAAGTTGGGAAAATTTCCAAAATTTTAGTTAAATTTAACTAAATTGTGGGAAAATTTATAAACTATTTTGAAGAAAATTTTTCCAAAGTTTAAGTTAATGGTTTTTTTTGAGTGTACAACGAAATTATTAAAACAAAAATATTTCTAATTATTCTGACTGTTATTTAAAGGCAATTAAAAAATTAAGTATACGCCACTTATGCAGTTTTCAAGTAGTTATTATTATTTATTAAATATTTAGCAATGAACTATAAAAGCCTTGAGGGGTTTGTTATGGAAAATTACAACTTTTATTTGCTTTTGGTTTCATCCCATACCGATTTTGGTTGTGGCACTGTATAATTTTAAAACTAATTTAAAGAAAATTTAAAACAATAAAAACATTCAAAGGAGAAAAGTAATAATATAATACATTAGACTTGCATTTTTTTGTATAAAAAAAGTTTTTCTTGCAATTTTGAACGTCGGGGAAAATTTTTATTCTCCTTCCCCTAAAAATTATGTGGTACAAATTTAAGGCCAATCGGATTAAATTTACCCGTGGCGCCCTTCGATCAAAGTTTCGGTTTTTTAGAAAATTTTCGCCAAAAACTGCAAACTTTGGTCAAAGGGCTCCGTGACTGTGGCTTAATGGTAAGTGCGTTGGACTATTATTCAGCAAGCCTGGGTAGAATTCTCATCTCAGCCAAATTCGTTGAAAATTAAAAAAAAAAGTTTTAGTTAATTTGTTTATGTAAATGTAACAATAATTGAACAAAGTTGTATTTTTAAATACATTAATTTGATTTGAGCTTAAAAATCCCGGGATTCGGGATTCATTTTATGACAAAAATCCCTGGATTTCGGGATTCGGGATTGACAGCCCTAGTGCTAACGCAGAAAAGCACTTTTTCAGCACCAGTGCTTAAATTAAGAATATCATTAATTTACCTAATAGTGCAATTTCGTATTTAAATCTAATTTGATAAGGGAAGACAAATATAATAAATAGAAAAGATTGTAAAATAAGGACTTAATATAAAGGAGTAGGGTAATTCCAAAAATTTTCGCCCCACTGTTCGGAAACATGCCTTTGGACGCCACTGAGAATTTGGCTCATAGATATCCACGTTTATATGAGATATGTTGCATTTTTGGATTTTCAAAATTTGCTGTAGTTTTCAAATTATCACGGGTCAAAGTTCGACTTTTTAGCAAAAGTCAGAAAAATACATGACGTTTAACGTGCTCTAACTTTTTAACTAGTAATCCGATTATCACAAGTAATGGCTCATATGAAAGCTTAATTCTTCTTCTTTTAGGAAATATTTTCAAAAGCATACGTTTTTTTTCAGAAGTGTTGCAAAAATTCAAAAACATTTTTTTTTTGCGAATATTTAAAAAAACACATCTTTGATTTTTTTAAAAAAAAGTTTGGTGATAAGCAATACTGTTTTGTACAACATATCCAAAGTTCATAGTGGGATCCCAATGGGTTCAAAAAATATTCTGGTTTTAGTACGAAGTTCTTAAATTTTACCTTAGAAAATTAAAATTTTATGTTTCTTCAATATAAAAATTTAAAATTTCAAAGAAAATTATACTATTAAAATTTTGAAAAACAGTCAAAACATTAGAAATTTAAATTTTCTAAGGGAAATATATGAGAACCTCGTACTTAAAACAGAATAGTTTTTGATCCCATGGAGATCCCACTCTGAATTTTGAATATGTTATACAAAACATTGTTATTTTTCACCAGAAATTTTTTAAAAAAAATCGAAGATGTGTTTTTTTAAATATTCGAAAAGAAAAAATGTTATTGCATTTTTGCATCATTTCTGTAAAAAAAAACTGTGTTATTTTAAACATATTTTCTAAAAGAAGAACCCCAGCTTTCACATGAGCCTAAATTTGTGAAAATCGGGTCATTGGTTAAGAAGTTACAGCTCTTTAAACGTGATGTATTTTTCTTACTTTTGCTTAAAAAGTCAATCTTTGACCCGCCATAATTCGTTAAATACACCGAATGTAAAAAAACGATATATGGTACATATATCATATTTATGAGGGCTATCTATGTGTCAAGGTTCAAATTAATCTGAGACACCATTTCCAAAAATTACTAAAATTTGAGCTAAATTTTCTGGAATGGCTCAGTATACAAATAGAAATAAAAAAAGAAAATAATAGTCAATTAAAGTCAAGAGTTCCTAATTGAGTGTATCTGATACAGTCGGCCTCAGTTAACTGTAAATGACAAACTTTTTTTATTTATTCTTATATTTTTTACAGCTAATTCTAGTTGAAATTTCTTATGAAACAATAATTTTCCTAATCCAGGCGTTTCCGTTAGGCGTATTGCAGTTATTCGTGTTTGACTGTACTTAGAAAAGTGCAAACGTAAAACAACGGACAACGTCACAACTTGGAAACGCATATTAAAAAAAAAAAAAAAATTTTTTTAGGAAACCCTTGAGGATTTTTTTTTCTTCTTCATTTTAAACAAAAGTGGCTTATAAAAAGAATACAAACACTTAAGCATTTAATAAAAAAAATGTGTTAAATATATAGAAAAATATGGGGTTTAAGTTTCGTGTTACGATGACATTTGAGTTGTGTATACTGGTAAAGACTTACAAACATGTAATGCTTAATGCAACAGGTGCTTAAGGGAAGGAAAACGAACAAGTGTTTAAAAAAAAATTTTAAGATAAATTAACCCTTAATACCCTGTATAATTTTGAAAACTCGTGTAAAAATTGATGTGATTTTATAGAAAAAGTCTTAGATTCTGAGACATTTTTCCTAGAGAAAAAGCCTCAGATTTTGAAAAATTTCTCCTATAGAAAAAGTCTCAGATTCTGAGACCTTTTTCTTATAGAAAAAGTCTCAGATTCTGAAACATTTTTCTTATAGAAAAAGTCTCAGATTCTGAGACATTTTTCTTATAGAAAAAGTCCCAGATTCTGAGACATTTTTCTTATAGAAAAAGTCTCAGATTCAGAGACATTTTTCTTATAGAAAAAGTCTCAGATTCTGAGACATTTTTCTTATAGAAAAAGTCTCAGATTCTGAGACATTTTTCTTATAGAAAAAGTCTCAGATTCTGAGACATTTTTCTTATAGAAAAAGTCTCAGATTCTGAGACATTTTTCTTATAGAAAAAGTCTCAGATTCTGAGACATTTTTCTTATAGAAAAAGTCTCAGATTCTGAGACATTTTTCTTATAGAAAAAGTCTCAGATTCTGAGACATTTTTCTTATAGAAAAAGTCTCAGATTCTGAGACATTTTTCTTATAGAAAAAGTCTCAGATTCTGAGACATTTTTCTTATAGAAAAAGTCTCAGATTCTGAGACATTTTTCTTATAGAAAAAGTCTCAGATTCTGAGACATTTTTCTTATAGAAAAAGTCTCAGATTCTGAGACATTTTTCTTATAGAAAAAGTCTCAGATTCTGAGACATTTTTCTTATAGAAAAAGTCTCAGATTCTGAGACATTTTTCTTATAGAAAAAGTCTCAGATTCTGAGACATTTTTCTTATAGAAAAAGTCTCAGATTCTGAGACATTTTTCTTATAGAAAAAGTCTCAGATTCTGAGACATTTTTCTTATAGAAAAAGTCTCAGATTCTGAGACATTTTTCTTATAGAAAAAGTCTCAGATTCTGAGACATTTTTCTTATAGAAAAAGTCTCAGATTCTGAGACATTTTTCTTATAGAAAAAGTCTCAGATTCTGAGACATTTTTCTTATAGAAAAAGTCTCAGATTCTGAGACATTTTTCTTATAGAAAAAGTCTCAGATTCTGAGACATTTTTCTTATAGAAAAAGTCTCAGATTCTGAGACATTTTTCTTATAGAAAAAGTCTCAGATTCTGAGACATTTTTCTTATAGAAAAAGTCTCAGATTCTGAGACATTTTTCTTATAAAAAAGTCTCAGACATTTTTCTTATAGAAAAGGTCTCAGATTCTGAGACATTTTTCCTTTAGAAAAGTCTCATATTCCTATAGAAAAAATCTCAGATTCTAAGACATTTTTCCTACAGAAAAAGTTTCAGATTCTGAGATATTTTTTCTATAAAAAATATCTTAGATTCTAAAACATTTTTCTTATAGAAAAAGTCTCAGATTCTGGGACATTTTTCCTCTAGAAAAAGTATCAGATTCTGGGACATTTTTCTTATAGAAAAAGTCTCAGATTCTGAGACATTTTTCTTATAGAAAAAGTCTCAGATTCTGAGACATTTTTCTTATAGAAAAAGTCTCAGATTCTGAGACATTTTTCTTATAGAAAAAGTCTCAGATTCTGAGACATTTTTCTTATAGAAAAAGTCTCAGATTCTGAGACATTTTTCTTATAGAAAAAGTCTCAGATTCTGAGACATTTTTCTTATAGAAAAAGTCTCAGATTCTGAGACATTTTTCTTATAAAAAAGTCTCAGACATTTTTCTTATAGAAAAGGTCTCAGATTCTGAGACATTTTTCCTTTAGAAAAGTCTCATATTCCTATAGAAAAAATCTCAGATTCTAAGACATTTTTCCTACAGAAAAAGTTTCAGATTCTGAGATATTTTTTCTATAAAAAATATCTTAGATTCTAAAAGATTTTTCTTATAGAAAAAGTCTCAGATTCTGAGACATTTTTCCTCTAGAAAAAGTATCAGATTCTGGGACATTTTTCTTATAGAAAAAGTCTCAGATTCTGAGACATTTTTCTTATAGAAAAAGTCTCAGATTCTGAGACATTTTTCTTATAGAAAAAGTCTCAGATTCTGAGACATTTTTCTTATAGAAAAAGTCTCAGATTCTGAGACATTTTTCTTATAGAAAAAGTCTCAGATTCTGAGACATTTTTCTTATAGAAAAAGTCTCAGATTCTGAGACATTTTTCTTATAGAAAAAGTCTCAGATTCTGAGACATTTTCTTATAGAAAAAGTCTCAGATTCTGAGACATTTTTCTTATAGAAAAAGTCTCAGATTCTGAGACATTTTTCTTATAGAAAAAGTCTCAGATTCTGAGACATTTTTCTTATAGAAAAAGTCTCAGATTCTGAGACATTTTTCTTATAGAAAAAGTCTCAGATTCTGAGACATTTTTCTTATAGAAAAAGTCTCAGATTCTGAGACATTTTTCTTATAGAAAAAGTCTCAGATTCTGAGACATTTTTCTTATAGAAAAAGTCTCAGATTCTGAGACATTTTTCTTATAGAAAAAGTCTCAGATTCTGAGACATTTTTCTTATAGAAAAAGTCTCAGATTCTGAGACATTTTTCTTATAGAAAAAGTCTCAGATTCTGAGACATTTTTCTTATAGAAAAAGTCTCAGATTCTGAGACATTTTTCTTATAGAAAAAGTCTCAGATTCTGAGACATTTTTCTTATAGAAAAAGTCTCAGATTCTGAGACATTTTTCTTATAGAAAAAGTCTCAGATTCTGAGACATTTTTCTTATAGAAAAAGTCTCAGATTCTGAGACATTTTTCTTATAGAAAAAGTCTCAGATTCTGAGACATTTTTCTTATAGAAAAAGTCTCAGATTCTGAGACATTTTTCTTATAGAAAAAGTCTCAGATTCTGAGACATTTTTCTTATAGAAAAAGTCTCAGATTCTGAGACATTTTTCTTATAGAAAAAGTCTCAGATTCTGAGACATTTTTATAGAAAAAGTCTCAGATTCTGAGACATTTTTCTTATAGAAATAGTCTCAGATTCTGAGACATTTTTCTTATAGAAAAAGTCTCAGATTCTGAGACAATTTTCTTATAGAAAAAGTCATAGATTCTGAGACATTTTTCTTATAGAAAAAGTCATAGATTCTGAGACATTTTTCTTATAAAAAAAGTCTCAGACATTTTTCCTTTAGAAAAAGTCTCATATTCTAAAACATCTTTCCTATAGAAAAAGTCTCAGATTCTGAGAAATTTTTCTTATAGAAAAAGTCGCAGATTCTGAGAAATTTTTCTTATAGAAAAAGTCTCAGATTCTGAGACATTTTTCTTATAGAAAAAGTCTCAGATTCTGAGACATTTTTCTTATAAAAAGTCTCAGATTCTGAGATATTTTTCTTATAGAAAAAGTTTCAGATTCTGAGACATTTTTCTTATAGAAAAAGTTTCAGATTCTGAGACATTTTTCTTATAGAAAAAGTCTCAGATTCTGAGACATTTTTCTTATAGAAAAAGTCTCAGATTCTGAGACATTTTTCTTATAGAAAAAGTCTCAGATTCTGAGACATTTTTCTTATAGAAAAAGTCTCAGATTCTGAGACATTTTTCTTATAGAAAAAGTCTCAGATTCTGAGACATTTTTCTTATAGAAAAAGTCTCAGATTCTGAGACATTTTTCTTATAGAAAAAGTCTCAGATTCTGAGACATTTTTCTTATAGAAAAAGTCTCAGATTCTGAGACATTTTTCTTATAGAAAAAGTCTCAGATTCTGAGACATTTTTCTTATAGAAAAAGTCTCAGATTCTGAGACATTTTTCTTATAGAAAAAGTCTCAGATTCTGAGACATTTTTCTTATAGAAAAAGTCTCAGATTCTGAGACATTTTTCTTATAGAAAAAGTCTCAGATTCTGAGACATTTTTCTTATAGAAAAAGTCTCAGATTCTGAGACATTTTTCTTATAGAAAAAGTCTCAGATTCTGAGACATTTTTCTTATAGAAAAAGTCTCAGATTCTGAGACATTTTTCTTATAGAAAAAGTCTCAGATTCTGAGACATTTTTCTTATAGAAAAAGTCTCAGATTCTGAGACATTTTTCTTATAGAAAAAGTCTCAGATTCTGAGACATTTTTCTCATAGAAAAAGTCTCAGATTCTGAGACATTTTTCTTACAGAAAAAGTCTCAGATTCTGAGACATTTTTCTTATAGAAAAAGTCTCAGATTCTGAGACATTTTTCTTATAGAAAAAGTCTCAGATGCTGAGACATTTTTCTTATAGAAAAAGTCTCAGATTCTGAGACATTTTTCCTATAGAAAAAGTCTCAGATTCTGAGACATTTTTCCTATAGAAAAAGTCTCAGATTCTGAGACATTTTTCCTATAGAAAAAGTCTCAGATTCTGAGACATTTTTCCTATAGAAAAAGTCTCAGATTCTGAGACATTTTTCTTTTAGAAAATGTCTCAGATTCTGAGACATTTTTCTTATAGAAAAAGTCTCAGAATCTGAGACATTTTTCTTATAGAAAAAGTCTCAGAATCTGAGACATTTTTCTTATAGAAAAAGAATCTGAGACTTTTTCTATAAGAAAAATGTCTCAGATTCTGAGACTTTTTCTATAAGAAAAATGTCTCAGATTCTGAGACATTTTTCTTATAGAAAAAGTCTCAGAATCTGAGACATTTTTCTTATAGAAAAAGTCTCAGATTCTGAGACATTTTTCTTATAGAAAAAGTCTCAGATTCTGAGACATTTTTCTTATAGAAAAAGTCTCAGATTCTGAGACATTTTTCTTATAGAAAAAGTCTCAGATTCTGAGACATTTTTCTTATAGAAAAAGTCTCATATTCTGAGACATTTTTCTTATAGAAAAAGTCTCAGATTCTGAGACATTTTTCTTAAAGAAAAAGTCTCAGATTCTGAGACATTTTTCTTATAGAAAAAGTCTCAGATTCTGAGACATTTTTCTTATAGAAAAAGTCTCAGATTCTGAGACATTTTTCTTATAGAAAAAGTCTCAGATTCTGAGACATTTTTCTTATAGAAAAAGTCTCAGATTCTGAGACATTTTTCTTATAGAAAAAGTCTCAGATTCTGAGACATTTTTCTTATAGAAAAAGTCTCAGATTCTGAGACATTTTTCTTATAGAAAAAGTCTCAGATTCTGAGACATTTTTCTTATAGAAAAAGTCTCAGATTCTGAGACATTTTTCTCATAGAAAAAGTCTCAGATTCTGAGACATTTTTCTTACAGAAAAAGTCTCAGATTCTGAGACATTTTTCTTATAGAAAAAGTCTCAGATTCTGAGACATTTTTCTTATAGAAAAAGTCTCAGATGCTGAGACATTTTTCTTATAGAAAAAGTCTCAGATTCTGAGACATTTTTCCTATAGAAAAAGTCTCAGATTCTGAGACATTTTTCCTATAGAAAAAGTCTCAGATTCTGAGACATTTTTCCTATAGAAAAAGTCTCAGATTCTGAGACATTTTTCCTATAGAAAAAGTCTCAGATTCTGAGACATTTTTCTTTTAGAAAATGTCTCAGATTCTGAGACATTTTTCTTATAGAAAAAGTCTCAGAATCTGAGACATTTTTCTTATAGAAAAAGTCTCAGAATCTGAGACATTTTTCTTATAGAAAAAGAATCTGAGACTTTTTCTATAAGAAAAATGTCTCAGATTCTGAGACTTTTTCTATAAGAAAAATGACATTTTTCTTATAGAAAAAGTCTCAGAATCTGAGACATTTTTCTTATAGAAAAAGTCTCAGATTCTGAGACATTTTTCTTATAGAAAAAGTCTCAGATTCTGAGACATTTTTCTTATAGAAAAAGTCTCAGATTCTGAGACATTTTTCTTATAGAAAAAGTCTCAGATTCTGAGACATTTTTCTTATAGAAAAAGTCTCATATTCTGAGACATTTTTCTTATAGAAAAAGTCTCAGATTCTGAGACATTTTTCTTAAAGAAAAAGTCTCAGATTCTGAGACATTTTTCTTATAGAAAAAGTCTCAGATTCTGAGACATTTTTCTTATAGAAAAAGTCTCAGAATCTGAGACATTTTTCTTATAGAAAAAGTCTCAGATTCTGAGACATTTATCTTATAGAAAAAGTCTCAGATTCTGAGACATTTTTCTTATAGAAAAAGTCTCAGATTCTGAGACATTTTTCTTATAGAAAAAGTCTCAGATGGTGAGACATTTTTCTTATAGAAAAAGTCTCAGATTCTGAGACATTTTTCTTATAGAAAAAGTCTCAGATTCTGAGACATTTTTCTTATAGAAAAAGTCTCAGATTCCGAGACATTTTTCTTATAGAAAAAGTCTCAGATTCTGAGACATTTTTCTTATAGAAAAAGTCTCAGATTCTGAGACATTTTTCTTATAGAAAAAGTCTCAGATTCTGAGACATTTTTCTTATAGAAAAAGTCTCAGATTCTGAGACATTTTTCTTATAGAAAAAGTCTCAGATTCTGAGACATTTTTCTTATAGAAAAAGTCTCAGATTCTGAGACATTTTTCTTATAGAAAAAGTCTCAGATTCTGAGACATTTTTCTTATAGAAAAAGTCTCAGATTCTGAGACATTTTTCTTATAGAAAAAGTCTCAGATTCTGAGACATTTTTCTTATAGAAAAAGTCTCAGATTCTGAGACATTTTTCTTATAGAAAAAGTCTCAGATTCTGAGACATTTTTCTTATAGAAAAAGTCTCAGATTCTGAGACATTTTTCTTATAGAAAAAGTCTCAGATTCTGAGACATTTTTCTTATAGAAAAAGTCTCAGATTCTGAGACATTTTTCTTATAGAAAAAGTCTCAGATTCTGAGACATTTTTCTTATAGAAAAAGTCTCAGATTCTGAGACATTTTTCTTATAGAAAAAGTCTCAGATTCTGAGACATTTTTCTTATAGAAAAAGTCTCAGATTTTGAGACATTTTTCTTATAGAAAAAGTCTCAGATTCTGAGACATTTTTCTTATAGAAAAAGTCTCAGATTCTGAGACATTTTTCTTATAGAAAAAGTCTCAGATTCTGAGACATTTTTCTTATAGAAAAAGTCTCAGATTCTGAGACATTTTTCTTATAGAAAAAGTCTCAGATTCTGAGACATTTTTCTTATAGAAAACGTCTCAGATTCTGAGACATTTTTCTTATAGAAAAAGTCTCAGATTCTGAGACATTTTTCTTATAGAAAAAGTCTCAGATTCTGAGACATTTTTCTTATAGAAAAAGTCTCAGATTCTGAGACATTTTTCCTAGAGAAAAAGTCTCAGATTTTGAAAAATTTCTCCTATAGAAAAAGTCTCAGATTCTGAGACATTTCTCCTATAGAAAAAGTCTCATTCTAAAACATTTTTCCTATAGAAAAAGTCTCAGATTCTGAGACATTTTTCCTAAAGAAAACGTATCAGATTCTAAGACATTTTTCCTATAGAAAAATGTTCAGATTCTGAGATATTTTTTCTATAGAAAATGTCTTAAATTCTAAAACATTTTTCCTATAGAAAAGTCTCAGATTCTGAGATATTTTTCTTATAGAAAAAGTCTCAGATTCTGAGACATTTTTCCTATAAAAAAAGTCTCAGATTCTGAGAAATTTTTTCTATAGAAAATGTCTCAGAATCTAAAACATTTTTCCTAAAGAAAAAGTCTCAGATTCTGAGACATTTTTCCTATAGAAAAAGTCTCAACTTCTGAGATATTTTTCCTTTAAAAAAAAGTTTCAGATTCTGAGATATTTTTTCTAAAGAAAATGTCTTAGATTCTGAAATATTTTTCCTATAGAAAAAGTCTCAGATTTTAAAACATTTTTCCTATAGAGAAAGTCTCAGTTTCTGGACATTTTTCCTAAAGAAAAAGTATCAGATTCTGAGGTATTTTTCCTACAGAAAAAGTCTCAGATTCTGAGATATTTTTCTTATAGAAAAAGTCTCAGATTCTGAGACATTTTTCTTATAGAAAAAGTCTCAGATTCTGAGACATTTTTCCAATAGAAAAAGTCTCAGATTCTGAGACATTTTTCTTATAGAAAAAGTCTCAGATTCTGAGACATTTTTCTTATAGAAAAAGTCTCAGATTCTGAGACATTTTTCTTATAGAAAAAGTCTCAGATTCTGAGACATTTTTCTTAAAGAAAAAGTCTCAGATTCTGAGACATTTTTCTTATAGAAAAAGTCTCAGATTCTGAGACATTTTTCTTATAGAAAAAGTCTCAGATTCTGAGACATTTTTCTTATAGAAAAAGTCTCAGATTCTGAGACATTTTTCTTATAGAAATGAATTTTTCTTATAGAAAAAGTCTCAGATTCTGAGACATTTTTCTTATAGAAAAAGTCTCAGATTCTAAAACAAATTTCCTATAGAAAGAGTGTCAGATTCTGAGACATTTTTCCAATAGAAAAAGTCTCAGATTCTGAGACATTTTTCCAATACAAAAAGTCTCAGATTCTGAGACATTTTTCCTTTAGGGCCATTCCAAAAAATTTAGCTCAAATTTTAGTCATTTTTGGAAATGGTGTCTCAGATTAATTTGAACCTTGACACATAGATAGCCCTCATAAATACGATATATGTACCATATATCGTTTTCTCAGATTCTGAGACATTTTTCTTATAGAAAAAGGCTCAGATTCTGAGACATTTTTCTTATAGAAAAAGTCTCAGATTCTGAGACATTTTTCTTATAGAAAAAGTCTCAGATTCTGAGACATTTTTCTTATAGAAAAAGTCTCAGATTCTAAGACATTTTTCTTATAGAAAAAGTCTCAGATTCTGAGACATTTTTCCTATAGAAAAAGTCTCAGATTCTGAGACATTTTTCCTATAGAAAAAGTCTCAGATTCTGAGACATTTTTCCTATAGAAAAAGTCTCAGATTCTGAGACATTTTTCTTTTAGAAAATGTCTCAGATTCTGAGACATTTTTCTTATAGAAAAAGTCTCAGAATCTGAGACATTTTTCTTATAGAAAAAGTCTCAGAATCTGAGACATTTTTCTTATAGAAAAAGTCTCAGAATCTGAGACATTTTTCTTATAGAAAAAGTCTCAGAATCTGAGACATTTTTCTTATAGAAAAAGTCTCAGAATCTGAGACATTTTTCTTATAGAAAAAGTCTCAGAATCTGAGACATTTTTCTTATAGAAAAAGTCTCAGAATCTGAGACATTTTTCTTATAGAAAAAGTCTCAGAATCTGAGACATTTTTCTTATAGAAAAAGTCTCAGAATCTGAGACATTTTTCTTATAGAAAAAGTCTCAGAATCTGAGACATTTTTCTTATAGAAAAAGTCTCAGATTCTGAGACATTTTTCTTATAGAAAACGTCTCAGATTCTGAGACATTTTTCTTATAGAAAAAGTCTCAGATTCTGAGACATTTTTCTTATAGAAAACGTCTCAGATTCTGAGACATTTTTCTTATAGAAAAAGTCTCAGATTCTGAGACATTTTTCTTATAGAAGAAGTCTCAGATTCTGAGACATTTTTCTTATAGAAAAAGTCTCAGATTCTGAGACATTTTTCTTATAGAAAAAGTCTCAGATTCTGAGACATTTTTCTTATAGAAAAAGTCTCAGATTCTGAGACATTTTTCTTATAGAAAAAGTCTCAGATTCTGAGACATTTTTCTTATAGAAAAAGTCTCAGATTCTGAGACATTTTTCTTATAGAAAAAGTCTCAGATTCTGAGACATTTTTCTTATAGAAAAAGTCTCAGATTCTGAGACATTTTTCTTATAGAAAAAGTCTCAGATTCTGAGACATTTTTCTTATAGAAAAAGTCTCAGATTCTGAGACATTTTTCTTATAGAAAAAGTCTCAGATTCTGAGACATTTTTCTTATAGAAAAAGTCTCAGATTCTGAGACATTTTTCTTATAGAAAAAGTCTCAGATTCTGAGACATTTTTCTTATAGAAAAAGTCTCAGATTCTGAGACATTTTTCTTATAGAAAAAGTCTCAGATTCTGAGACATTTTTCTTATAGAAAAAGTCTCAGATTCTGAGACATTTTTCTTATAGAAAAAGTCTCAGATTCTGAGACATTTTTCTTATAGAAAAAGTCTCAGATTCTGAGACATTTTTCTTATAGAAAAAGTCTCAGATTCTGAGACATTTATCTTATAGAAAAAGTCTCAGATTCTGAGACATTTTTCTTATAGAAAAAGTCTCAGATTCTGAGACATTTTTCTTATAGAAAAAGTCTCAGATTCTGAGACATTTTTCTTATAGAAAAAGTCTCAGATTCTGAGACATTTTTCTTATAGAAAAAGTCTCAGATTTTGAGACATTTTTCTTATAGAAAAAGTCTCAGATTCTGAGACATTTTTCTTATAGAAAAAGTCTCAGATTCTGAGACATTTTTCTTATAGAAAAAGTCTCAGATTCTGAGACATTTTTCTTATAGAAAACGTCTCAGATTCTGAGACATTTTTCTTATAGAAAAAGTCTCAGATTCTGAGACATTTTTCTTATAGAAAAAGTCTCAGATTCTGAGACATTTTTCTTATAGAAAAAGTCTCAGATTCTGAGACATTTTTCTTATAGAAAAAGTCTCAGATTCTGAGACATTTTTCCTAGAGAAAAAGTCTCAGATTTTGAAAAATTTCTCCTATAGAAAAAGTCTCAGATTCTGAGACATTTCTCCTATAGAAAAAGTCTCATTCTAAAACATTTTTCCTATAGAAAAAGTCTCAGATTCTGAGACATTTTTCCTAAAGAAAACGTATCAGATTCTAAGACATTTTTCCTATAGAAAAATGTTCAGATTCTGAGATATTTTTTCTATAGAAAATGTCTTAAATTCTAAAACATTTTTCCTATAGAAAAGTCTCAGATTCTGAGATATTTTTCTTATAGAAAAAGTCTCAGATTCTGAGACATTTTTCCTATAAAAAAAGTCTCAGATTCTGAGAAATTTTTTCTATAGAAAATGTCTCAGAATCTAAAACATTTTTCCTAAAGAAAAAGTCTCAGATTCTGAGACATTTTTCCTATAGAAAAAGTCTCAACTTCTGAGATATTTTTCCTTTAAAAAAAAGTTTCAGATTCTGAGATATTTTTTCTAAAGAAAATGTCTTAGATTCTGAAATATTTTTCCTATAGAAAAAGTCTCAGATTTTAAAACATTTTTCCTATAGAGAAAGTCTCAGTTTCTGAGACATTTTTCCTAAAGAAAAAGTATCAGATTCTGAGGTATTTTTCCTACAGAAAAAGTCTCAGATTCTGAGATATTTTTCTTATAGAAAAGTCTCAGATTCTGAGACATTTTTCTTATAGAAAAAGTCTCAGATTCTGAGACATTTTTCCAATAGAAAAAGTCTCAGATTCTGAGACATTTTTCTTATAGAAAAAGTCTCAGATTCTGAGACATTTTTCTTATAGAAAAAGTCTCAGATTCTGAGACATTTTTCTTATAGAAAAAGTCTCAGATTCTGAGACATTTTTCTTATAGAAAAAGTCTCAGATTCTGAGACATTTTTCTTATAGAAAAAGTCTCAGATTCTGAGACATTTTTCTTATAGAAAAAGTCTCAGATTCTGAGACATTTTTCTTATAGAAAAAGTCTCAGATTCTGAGACATTTTTCTTATAGAAAAAGTCTCAGATTCTGAGACATTTTTCTTATAGAAAAAGTCTCAGATTCTGAGACATTTTTCTTATAGAAAAGAATTTTTCTTATAGAAAAAGTCTCAGATTCTGAGACATTTTTCTTATAGAAAAAGTCTCAGATTCTGAGACATTTTTCTTATAGAAAAAGTCTCAGATTCTGAGACATTTTTCTTATAGAAAAAGTCTCAGATTCTAAAACAAATTTCCTATAGAAAGAGTGTCAGATTCTGAGACATTTTTCCAATAGAAAAAGTCTCAGATTCTGAGACATTTTTCCAATACAAAAAGTCTCAGATTCTGAGACATTTTTCCTTTAGGGCCATTCCAAAAAATTTAGCTCAAATTTTAGTCATTTTTGGAAATGGTGTCTCAGATTAATTTGAACCTTGACACATAGATAGCCCTCATAAATACGATATATGTACCATATATCGTTTTTTTTTACATTTGGTGTATTTAACGAATTATGGCGGGTCAAAGATTGACTTTTTAAGCAAAAGTAAGAAAAATACATCACGTTTAAAGAGCTGTAACTTCTTAACCAATGACCCGATTTTCACAAATTTAGGCTCATGTGAAAGCTGGGGTTCTTCTGTTAGAAAATATTTTTAAAATAACCTAGTTTTTTTTACAGAAATGATGCAAAAATGCAAAAACATTTTTTCTTTTCGAATATTTAAAAAAACACATCTTTGATTTTTTTTTTAAAAATTCTGGTGAAAAATAACAATGTTTTGTATAACATATTCAAAATTCAGAGTGGGATCTCCATGGGATCAAAAAATATTCTGTTTTAAGTACGAGGTTCTCATATTTTTCCCTTAGAAAATTTAAATTTCTAATGTTTTGAATGTTTTCAAAATTTTAATAGTATAATTTTCTTTGAAAATTTAAATTTTTATATTGAAGAAACATAAAATTTTAATTTTCTAAGGTAAAGTTTAAGAACTTCGTACTAAAACCAGAAAATTTTTTCATCCCATTGGGATCCCACTCTGAATTTGGGATATGTTGTACAAAATAGTATTGTTTATCACCAAACTTTTTTTTAAAAAAATCGAAGATGTGTTTTTTTAAATATTCGCAAAAAAAAAATGTTTTTCAATTTTTGCAACACTTCTGAAAAAAAAACGTATTCTTTTGAAAATATTTCCTAAAAGAAGAAGAATTAAGCTTTCATATGAGTCATTACTTGTGATAATCGGATTACTGGTTAAAAAGTTAGAGCACGTTAAACGTCATGTATTTTTCTGACTTTTGCTAAAAAAGTCGAACTTTGACCCGCGATAATTTGAAAACTACAGCAAATTTTGAAAATCCAAAAATGCAACATATCTCATATAAAAGTGGACATCTATGAGCCAAATTCTCAGTGGCGTCCAAAGGCATGTTTCCGAACAGTGGGGCGAAAATTTTTGAAATTACCCTATAGGAAAAGTCTCAGATTCTGAGACATTTTTCTAATAGAAAAAGTTTCAGATTTTAAGAAATTCACACTTAAAATTTTTCGTTGGTAAGGTAAGGTTTAAAAATTGCAAGGTGTTTATTTTGCTTTTTAAGTTTAAATTACTTAACGAACATGCATGCACACGTCAGACATTTACTAAAGAAATGAAGATGGGGTTAAAACTTTACGTTGTATTCGAATTAATATTTTTCATACCCTACACTATGTAGAGGCTAATGTTTGTAACATAGGTAAACTTTATAATCTGACTTTTTGAAGTCACAACTGTGCAAATATAACAAAATTTGCAAGTTTAAAAAAATCTAAACTTTCTTTGAAGCTTTAAACTTTTTTTTTCACCCTACACACCAATCTGAGTTGGAGGGTAAATGTTATGATGTTCGTTACTTTATCGAAATATTGGTCTGAAGCCGTTTTCAGTTTTACCGATCGACTAAAAGCTCCTTTTTGAATAGATTTAGCATGTCGTCTGTCTGTCCGTCTGTTTATATAAACACAATAAACACGATACACATTAATTAAAGCTTCTCTTCCATTCCTAAAATTTCACCTAAAATTCACGTGTTGAAAAACCCCAGTTTAAAAAAACAAGCTTTAAAAACAATTATAAGCCACAAAATTACTTTACAGAGTATTTTTGTCACTCCGAAATATTTTTACACTAAAAATAAAAATTTACCCTCGAAAAAAAATTAACACTCAAAAAAAAATTAGTAAATTACTTTTTTTTTACAAAAATGACAAAAAAAGTTTTTTACTCAAAATAAAATATTTCTAATCAAAATTGTTAATTTTTTTTACATTAAAAAACTTACTATCCTTTGAAAAGGGCATTGTGAAGGGTATTCATAGATTCGGTCAAGTCGAATATAATTTTTATACTTGTTAATTTTAATACCTGCAGTTTATGCTGGTCGTACTACTAAAGTGTAGTTGCATTTCCTTGTTTCCATTGCAGAGGGTTAGTGAAAGTGGTCATTAGTTGCTTCAGCACTTGCTTTAATTTTTGCTTTAAAGGGCAGTAGATAAGGTAGGGTTCATTTTTTAAGTACATAAATACAAATAATTTTAATTTAATTATTTAGAGGAGTTAATTAAAATGGAGTTTATGTTATCTCTACTGCAAATTATATCGGAAACGTATAATAAATTTAAATATTTTATTATCTAAAAATGCGTTAAAGCCCAGCAAAACTTAGATTACCAAATAAGGTATAAAATAAGGTATAGGATCTCTTATTTTATACATTGCAGCATTGATGATTTTAACAGGCGATGAGACTCAAAGTAATGCATCCACATTATCACATAGAATACCAGTAAGGTATAAAATAAGTCATAAATTTATAACGAAGAATACGAGTAAGGTGTAAAATATATGATATTTTATAGGTTACGAGAAATGAAATAATATAGCATACCAGAAGATAAAATATAAGGTGTTACGAGTAGTGAAAAAGTAATTTTGTATTAAATTTACTCACGTGATTGTAAGTGAGCGTAAGTAGATAAAATATGCTCGTGAGTGTGTGTCGTTAGAAATTTCCTGCCGTGAGCCCATCTCTAGTTTAAACTTATGCATTTTTTTATAAAATAATTATTTTTTATGTTATTGTAATGCATTATGCATCCAATTATAAATAATGCATTATTTCAAACTTTCAAATAATACATAATGTAACCAAATATAACTCATCCATGATTTAATGTTTAGAAATAATAAATATGAAATACATTTTTTCCAATAATCATGCATTACGTAGCAAATTATTAGTAATGCATTATTTTTCGCTTGAAAATAATACGTTGTGGAACAAATGTTTGGTAAGACATCCTAAAATAATGCTACAAATAAGGTATATACATTACCTGGTAATGTGTTATATAATAACTACCCATTACTCATTAAATTTAGGATATTAAGCTTTTTTTCAGCAGAAATTTCAGAATATTTTTTTTAATATATAAAAGATAAAAATTTGTTCATTCCTATAGATTTAAGAAAGAGACACACTGTTTTAATCCCGTGTTTAAAAATAGAGATACGAATCAGTATATTTATCGTTTGTTAATTTTTCGTTCATTTTTTTGTGATTTTACAGCTTTTCTTGTAACTTTACAAATTTTCAAGGTTTTTTTACAAAAACAATCTACACTCAAAGTATTTTGTAAGTAAATTTAACTGAAAAAACGTTTAAAACAATCGTTTTTCCTTTTAAAAAACGGACTACTTATATTTCATTTAAAACAACAACCTTTTTAGTTATTTTTAAATGTTAATAAATGACTAGACATTCAGTAAAAACAAACGATATTTCAGTTATTTTAACTGTTTACAATTTTTATTTTGTGAAGTAAAAATAAAAATTTTTCAATACCCGGCTAAAAATAATGTATACAAGCTCATGTACGATCATATATGATAATTTATGTTAAGGATGGGCCAATATATGATCGCATATTATCATATGTTTTACCATATATGGTCATTAGAGTGTCCCTTATTTTGGAAATGTTGGAAATGTTGAGACGGTACCCCTTCATTTTTTTCCTTTTGACTAAAAAATAACTCAGGAAAAATTTTACGCCCCTACGACCACGCCTTCCCTACGCGACGGGGCCGTAAAGAGCGGGGCCTTAAAAATCATTTTTTCATACAAAGCAAAAAAATTTTTTTTGATTTTTAATTTTTTTGTTATTAATTATAATATTACTTGATTAGCTTATTCACGACAAAAAATTTGATTTTGGTGGGATGAAGCTTTCAGTTCTAAAAAATTTTTCGAAAAAAAAAATTTAGAGCTTTTGGGGTCCTACAGTAAAAATTTTTTAAAAAAAAATTTTTTTTAGTTTTGGCAAGCAACCGTTTTAGTTGAATTGTTGCTTTTAATGATATATTTTCATAAAAAAATATTATTCCTATCTGTGACATCTTTATCGTGATCTAAAAAAGGGTAAAAACTGCATTTTTGATGTTTTTCGATACACGATCATGATGTCACAGATATGAATAATATTTTTTTATGAATATATACCATTAAAAGCAACATTACAACTAAAACCGTTGCTTGTCAAAACTAAAAAAAAAAAAATTTTAAAAAATTTTTACTGTAGGACCCCAAAAGCTCAAAATTTTTTTTTTCGAAAAATTTTTTAGAACTGAAAGCCTCATCCCACCAAAATCAAATTTTTTGACATGAATAAGCTAACCAAGTAATATTATAATTAATAACAAAAAAATTAAAAATCAAAAAAAAAATTTTTGGTTTGTATGGAAAAATTATTTTTAAGGCCCCGTTCTTTAAGGCCCCGTCGCGTAGGGAAGGCGTGGTCGTAGGGGCGTAAAATTTTTCCTGAGTTATTTTTTAGTCAAAAGGAAAAAAATGAGGGGGTACCGTCTCAACATTTCCAACATTTCCAAAATAAGGGACACTCTAATGGTCATATATTGAATAAGCGCCAATTTTAATATATGTTCATATATGATCATATATGTTTTCGAATTAATGATGTATGGTCAGATGTGTTCATATATGCTCATATACAATTCATTTTTAGCCGGGTAACAAACTACAAAAACCATACTTCTGTAAAATTATACGGTATAGTCAGTCACAAAAAATTTAACTGATAAAAATATTTTTCCGTAACTTTTGTAGTTTATTGTTTTAACAACTGTATAAATCATTCAATATTTTATTTTCCTTGAAAAATAAACGATAAAACGTTTAAAACAACTTTAACTAAAAACTTTTTGAATAACCGTAAGTAGTTACTGTAAAACTTTTCTGGGTGTAGTAAATTTACATGATTTTCTTGTAAGTTTTATTTTGCCAAAAAAGTTGTAAATTTACAATTTTATTGGTAAAAATCTTGAAAAATTACAAAAAAGCTCATAATGTTTACTAGGATTTCTCATAAAATAGGAGGTAGCAAAAAATCTAGTAGTCTCGTGTTGAGAGCACCTTCCCATCCCGATAAATAAAACAAATGTTTCATTTATTTAACAAAAATACAAAAAATCATGTAAAAAAAGTGTATTTTTTCAGAGGTAGGTTCAGTTCTTCGAGGGGGAACTTTTTTCCCCCTGAGCCGATTTTGCCCATTTACGAACTTAACCTGCCTAGGACCATGAGACATATTCATGCCAAAGTTCAGGAGGCTAGCTCTTTTATTTTGGACTGCATCGTGCCATCTACAGACAGACGGACGGACGGAAGGACAGACGACATTCACAGAATGTCTTAGAATTGATCATGGATGTGGGTGACGTTAGGGGGCACCTTCCTCTTGCGATTTTGAACTTCTTCTGAGATAAGAGAGTTGAATTTGCTTAGCATAAGTACAAAAAACCCTGCAAAAAATGCAGTTTTTCTTGGGTTGGTTTAGTTCTCCAAGGGGGAACTTTTTTCCCCCTGGTCCGATTTTGCCCATTTCCGAACTTAACCTGCCTAGGAATATAAAACATATTTGTGCCAAACTTCGGAAGTCTAGCTCTTTTATTTTGGACTGTATCGTGTCCTCTACAGACGGACGGACATCGCTAGAATGTCTTAGAATCGATCACTGATGAATAGTGTCCGACCGAATACACCTTTTTTGGCCGAAGCCGAATATTCGTCCAAATTTTCACTATTCGGCCAAACCGAAGCCGAATCCGAATATTAAAAAAAATAAATATTTATGTAGTAAAAACAAGAAAAAAATAAAACTCGACTTAGCGAGATACACAGAAAAAAATAAAACAAATATTTGAGTAAATTTTTAATACTATTAAGTAAAAAATTACTCAATTTTGCACCAGTAAATGATTTAATAGTATTGAGTAAATTTTTAATAAAAATTTATTAAATGTTTGAAAAAAATTTGAGTAAATTTTTAATTGACACAATTAAAAATTTACTCAAAATTTATCTATTTTTTTTTTAAAGTTTAAAAAAGTTTTAAATTTTTTTCCAAAAAAGAAAAACAAAAAACTTGTTTTTTCAAACTTTACCAAACATATTTATGTCTCAAAGACATTGGAAAATTTTATGAAGACGATTACAAACTTTCATATACATACACAAAAAACTATAAACTAAACGAGAATTCAAAAAACTATGAGATTTAAAAAAAAATTAAAAAAACTATTAAATTTTTATTAAATTATTTACTTAAATTGTTTTTAAAATTTTTAAGTAAATTTTTAATTGCGCCAATTAAAAAATTACTCAATTTTTGTTTTTAAATTAAAACAAGTGATTACTCAAATTTGTTTCCTCCATATTTTTTTCTGTGTAGTCAAATGCATGAGAATGTTGTCTAGAATGATTTTATTTTAAGCAAAAAATTTTTTTGGACATTTTTGTAAAAAAATATATTTTAGAGTGCAAATTTTTTTCGACCGAAAATTTTTTTTGAATGTAAAAAATGTTTTTAGTTGCACAAACACTTAGATAAATGTTTTTGTGGCTTACTAATGTGATTCAAAGTAAGTTTCGTGTGTTTTTCAACACGTGAGCACAAATATTATACAATTATTCGGTATTCGGCCAAAATTGTGGCCGAAGCCGAATAGTGGCCGAATAGTGCTTTTTGGCCGAAGCCGAATATTCGGTCGGACACTACTGATGAATAAAATATATAGTTTATGGGGTCCTAGACCGATATTTCGATGCGTTACACACAGAATGACAAAGTGAGTATACCCCCATACTGTGGTTAGGGGGTATAAAAATATCGTTTTGATTGCATAAAAAACCAAAAAAAAATTTACACTTTGAAAAAAAAACTTAAAATTCTCTTGACAAAATAATGACGGCAAACTATTTCTGTACAGTTAAAAAATAATCTGCTAAAAATATGTTCAAAAATATTTTGAAATTCAGCAAACAGAATTAGTAAAAACGCAGTAAAATATCAGTTTTTTTTCTAAAACTGAATGACAGAGATTTTAGTAAAAATATATATTTTAGCAGAAAAATCTCCTGAAAGTTTGCTAAATCAAATTGAAAGTCGTTTTCCAGATTTTTTGACAGAGTTTTTCTTTTGAGCGTATGTTAGGAAAACATTATTTATGGGGCCGCTTTAAGGGTTGAAGATAAAAGGTAGATTTGTTTTAAGAAAATGTTGAAGTTAAAAAAATATTAGGGTCAGTCATACATTTGACTCCTCTTGGGGCATCCTTGAGCTAGTTAGAGTGGTGGAAGCCCCTTTGTAGGTGGGGTGAAAAAAAGGAGCAGGTGAAGAAAAGGAGTAGGTGAAGAAAAAGAGTAGTTTGCCCCACAATTGCCTCTAAGTCGC
The DNA here is from genome assembly GCA_963921195.1 of Pegoplata infirma. Classification (NCBI taxonomy): domain Eukaryota; kingdom Metazoa; phylum Arthropoda; class Insecta; order Diptera; family Anthomyiidae; genus Pegoplata; species Pegoplata infirma. The sequence goes on along the minus strand of OY992540.1, from coordinate 142,156,142 downwards.
TCCTAGAGGACCGCAAAGTTTTGCTCGGTTTTGTTTTTTACATACGTAAATTCCTTCATTATTTTGAAAGTTCAACAGATTCTGTTGGACTTTGTGCAACACCCAAAACACGCAAAATAATTACACAGACGTCTAAGTAAATAATTACCCAATTGGTTGGTTAATGTGTTAACATTTGTAATTTTTTATTTTTTTGCAAATGGAAATTTACAATGTGACGTTGAAAATTTATTTATTTATGGTAGGAAATACAAAATAGCTACCGAAAATATTTACCCACTCATATTTCATTAAAAAAAAATAAACTTTAAACTAGAGCAGTCTTTTCAACTCAATTAAACAGAATTGAAAATACGCATTATACAGAAAACATTTGTTTAAATACGGATGGGTAATACGCTGGAATAACCACAATCATATCGGGGCGCATTTAACCACCAACAGAACACACTTTATAGTGTTGTCAATTGACATGCTCGTGGAGGTTCAAAAGAGGTTTTTTTTTAGCTCGTGCGTCTTGATTACCTGCATTTATTGAAATGTTTATGTAAAATATGTTTAACTTTAGTACACTTTTTTTGTTTTGTTTAAAGAATGTGTTGATATCAATCAGACAGACTTAAAGCCAATACTTTGCAATGCAGTTAACAAATGTCCATATGTTTATATTATTAAAATGGTGTTAAACACGGTGCTTCAAAAATATTTTTTTTTTTCGACAAAAATGTGTAAATTTTCGGGGGTTTTATAAAAAGACATACTAATACCTACGATATCCATATAAATATGAAATAATCTTTGTTAAATTTAAGTTAACATGTATTTTTCCCCTGGACGATATTCGTGTTAGTTCGGGAGTTATTGGAACTTTTCCAAAGAACCATATTTTTAATAAGATAACAAAGAAATTTTTTAAACACTTACACTGAAAAAATTTGTAACTAAAATTTTGTAAAAAATTTCTTTAAAAATAGTTCATGAATTTCCCAAACCTGAGACTTCTTCTATACCAAAAATTTTTCAGAATCTGAGACTTTTTTTTCAGACGTTTTTTTTCTCTACATTCAAAAAAAAAAAAAAAAAACTTGTAAAATTACAAGAAAAACTTGTAACTTTTTTTGTTTGCTAACTCCTCTTTGGCAAAAATTCCTAGTAATTTTACAATCTTTTTACCAATAATTTTATAATTTTACAAGGTTTTTACCAATAATATTGTGAATTTAAAAAATTTTTTACACGATAAAATTTACAATGATGTTTCGTAATTTTACTAGACTTTTTTGCTATTTTACGAGAATTCCTAGTAATTTTACAAGCTTTTTACCAATAACTTTGTAATTTTACAAGCTTTTTACCAATAAAATTGTAAATTTACAGTTTTTTGGCGCAATTGAAATTACAAAGAACTCTCGGGAATTTACTAGATTTTTTTTTTGTAAAATTATCTGGAAAATTTGTAAAATTACAAAAAAAAAAATTGTAAAATTACAAAAAAAAAAATGTAAAATTACAAGAAAAAAATTTAAATTTCGATCCAAATTTGTTTGTTAAAAAACAAGGAAAACTGTCAAATATTGGTAAAATGGGATTACGAGACATTTCCTAGTAATTTGACAAAGTTTTTTTTTGTGTGTACAGGAAAAAGGTTTCAGAAATTGAGACTTTTTCTATAGGAAAAACGTGTCAGAATCTGATACTTTTTCTATAGGAAAAATGTGTCGGAGTCTGAAACTTTTATTATACAAAATAGGTGTCAGAATCTGATATTCTATTTATGGGAAAAAGTTCGCAGAATCAGAGGCTTTTTCTATAGCAAAAAGGTCTCATAAACTGAAGCCTTTTGAGGAAAATCCCTTAGACTTTTTCTATAGGAAAAAGATTTTAGATTCTGAGACTTTTTCCGTAGACAAAATGTGTCAGAATCTGAGACTTTCTATAGAAAATATTTTTGAAAAATTAAGGAATAACAAAAATATATTGCAATACTTTATTTTAATTAATTTTGGCATTTTAAATAGGAATATCAAAAATTTTCTGAAATCGTATGAGCGGTTTTCGAGATATCGCCATTTGAAATGTGTCAAAGAATTTCCTAAAATGGTGGTTTTTCCTACGTTCAAGATATATTTAAAAAAAATCTCAACATTGTTTTCCATTGACTATTTGATAGAGATTGCGACAAACTTTTTTTTAAACTTAATTTGGACCAAATCAGACCATTTAAACTCATGGCGCCATTCAGTTAAAGTTTAAAAATTTCTAAAAAGCCAAATCTTTGATCGAAGCGCGCCACGGCGGGTAAAATGATCGGATTTGGATCAAATTAATTTTAAATTTAACTTTGTCTCCAGTTCTATAAAACGGGATTTTAACACATTTCTTACCAGCGTAAGTTTGAACACACGCTTATAATTTAAAAAAAAAATACAAAACACGAAAAAATATTAATTACACTGCGGAACACTAAAAAATAAACAAGAGTAACGACCATCATTTCTATATATTTCGGACATGCTGACTCGAATGGAGTACTCCGTTTTTCGATGTATGGACAGTTTTCTTGCAAAATGTCGTTAAAGATTTGCTGATTTCGGGCCAGTTTTTTAACAAAAAATTTGCAAAGTAAATGGTTTATAAATTTTATGACATGGAAAACAAAGATATGACTTGTAGCAACATTTCTTATGCAAATTTGGTTTAAAGCTTTTCAATTTAAGCCCTTAAATTCGCGAATTTCTTCATTTTTTAAGGATTTCGCGAAATTAAAAGCCAAATTGGTCTTTGATAAAAAACTTGCTTTTAATGAATCAAAAATGCATCCCTAAAAATACGAATAGTGGACAAAAAACAGCTATGTTATATCGACCATCATGATAAAAATCGCGAAAAACCGTTTTTTTGTATATGCCAGCATCACTTTACGAGATGATTTAAGGTTTCATCTTTTAGTATATAATGTGGGAACCTTAAACAACTAACTGACCAAAAGTTAGTTTGCAGTGTTTGCGATACAATAATTATAGTTTTTGTTAAGATAACTTTTGCAAATGAAAACTTTTTTGGACAAATTTTGGATCAGTTCATTGTTTAAGGTCCCCACATTATATACTAAAAGATGAAGTCTCAAATCATTTCCTAAAGTGATGCTGCCATATACAAAAAAAACGGTTTTTCGCGATTTTCATCATGATGGTCCATATAACATAGATGTTTTTTGTCCGTTATTCGTAGTGTCATGGACGCCTTTATGATCCACAAAATGCAAGTTTTTTATCAGAGACCAATTTAGCGGTTAATTTCGCGAAAACTTAAAAAAATTAAGAAATCCACGAATTTAAGGGCTTAAGATGAGAAGCTTTAAACCAAATTTATATTAGAAATATTGCTACAAGTTATATCTTTGTTTTCCATGCCATAAAATTTAAAAATCATTAGCTTTGGAATTTTTTTTGTTAAAAAATCAGCTAAAAATCAGCCAATCTTTAATGACATTTTACAAGAAAACTGTACCATACATCGAAAAACGGAGTACCCCATTCGATTTAGCATGTTCGAAATATATTGAAATGATGGTGGTACCTCTTGTTTTCTAAAATAGTGGTTAGTTTTATCACGCAGTGTTATTAATTACATTTTTTGGGTGTTTTAATTAAGGTTTGGTCTGTTACCGATAAAAGAAGATATTTTGGATAAAATCACAAGCTTTTCTTTCACGAGGGGAGGGGGAGCGGTTCATAAAAAAAAATCGTAAAATTTAAACATTTAAATGACCAGTTATTATTCACTAGTGGACAAAAACGAGTCTAATAGTGCATTTACACTGGTCCTCTAAGCTAGCTTAAAGTAGATTGTGGCTCCCATCCAGTTTCAATCTATTAGATTGCCCATACAAATTTGTTTTTTTCAATCTAGTAGTTTAGACTCTAATCGGCAAACGCAATCTGGTAAAGTTAAATAAATAACTTGTTGTTATAAATGCCAATCTTAATCTTCTCAAATGTAAAAAATGCCAATGTAAACGGTACAGATTTCAAAGTAGATTAAAATCGCAATTTACTAGATTAGAAATCCAATGTAAACGCACTATAACGTATAAAATGCCGGTAAGAAATGGATTAAAACCGTAATTTTTTGGAAAATTTCAAATGGCGATAAATATGATGTATCGCAGGACATTTTTATTTTATTTTTTAAATTTTCAAATCCAAAACATTGATCAAAAGGTGCCACAGGTTAAGACTGTCTCAAGCTCTAAGGTTTAGGAAATATTAAACGTAGAAAAAACCCGCCATGTCTTGCCAATTTTGTATAGCAATATCCCGAAAAGAGTTCGACCGATTTTAAAAATCTTTTGATATTCGTTTAATTTAATTAAATTGGCCCCAAATTTGTACTACATAATTTTTAGCCCGGACACTTGGGAAAATCAAAAGTTAAAGAAAAAAAGCTATTCTAATGTCTCAGTCTAAGACTTTTTCTTAAACAATTTTTCAGAATCTGATACCTTTTCTGTACGAAAAATGTCTCGGAACCTGAAACTTTTTCTATTCGAAAATTTTTCGGAATCGAAGACTTTGCGTGTGGAAAAAATATATATGAACTTAATGGTGTTTTCTTTTCTAAAAAAAATGTTTGCCTTTTTAGTGCATACATTTTTTAAATGGTTAACTTACACCTTTGATTTTATTTGCATTTTATTTGACTAGAATAGAACACAACATACAGCAATATTCTGCCCTGTTTTTTTAACAGCTGTTTTGAAAAAACTTTTTTGCACTTTATAGGGCAGACATTTTTGGAAAAGAACGCTATATAAGGGTGGACATTTTTTTAGAAAAGAACATAAAAACATAATTTTTGGGGCAAAATGATAATTTTTTGCCAGAAAAGAAAAGACCATAAATTAATTTCTTTTACCAATTTTTTTTCAAATTTTTATATAAAATTTTTTCAAACATTTTTTGCTGGATTTGAAGCACTGTGTAATTATGTTAAGTACAAAAATGTGCATTAGGCGTAGGGGTTTCTCAAACGGCGGTTCTTTAAGTATTCTTATAATCTAGTCAAATGAGGAAAAAAGTCTTAATATCGCAATAAAAGATATGGAGCTTAAGAATTGCTTTGATAAGGTCTGGTTAAGATGTTAAGGGTCAAAGGTGACTAAAATCCTTTTAGCGGATATATGTATATCGCATGTCGTTTGAAGTCTTTTATAGATGAAAATGTTTAATAAGTTAGTTTTCCTTCAATAATATTTTATATTCACTTCTGTACAAAGTAAATAACAAAGTTCCTAAAAACTAAAAGTTAAGAACCCCTTCTCCACGTACTTTACAATGTTGAGTGGGGAGGTTGGAAGGTAATAACTACCTTTATGTATAAAGTAAATTGGACAGAGACACAAACATTTAGTTTATGACAGCCACACACTAGCGGAAGAACGGACGGAATGGATGGATGGACGGACGGACGTGCTTTTAGATGGACAAGTAACCTGTACTATGTGCAAATGGTCGTCATAAAGGTGCGTTAGTAAATTACAAAAAAAAAAAAAAATATTCATTCAATTATTTATGTTTTGGGGTTAAAACCCAATTGCACTGCACTAGTTTCAATAAGCCTACAATTATGAAGGCATGAATTTACACAATTACAATTGCCCGGAGCATTTTAAACAATTGTTAATGGAAAATTGATCGGAAGTAAATATTTATGAAATTATACTGAACATAATCTATCTAGTTTATAAGGGGAATTTCATAAAATATGGGTTTTTAAAGTGTAATCGAAAACATTACGAACTACAAAAGTAGTAATTATAATAAATTCTATTCAGTGAATATCTCTAACAACAAACACGATTTAATTATTATTTAAAATAAACAGGTGGGCATGGACGTATACAGGGGGTGGGCACAGGGGGCACGTGCCCCCCCCTTTTTAATTTAAAAATTTAATACACAAAAATGCATTATACAAAAAAAAAATCACAAGTTTCTAAATATTTTGATTTTAAAAGAAAAGATTTTAGTTTTTATTATTATTATAATTTCATTTATAAAAACTCTAGAGTTTGAAATAATTTCGTTTCTAAAAAGGCATTTATACGTAAAAATCAGTAAAATAAGATAAAAAAACACATAATATTAGTTTTATCTAATAAAAATTATGCATCAGCATCATAAAAATTAATTTCTACAAACAATTTTAAGACAATAAGATAAGGAACTATCTTAACCCTTATGAACCGATTTCTCTGAAACTTCAAAGGCGATTTTAAATTTACACATTTTCATGAAAATTTTTTTTAACGAAGCCACATTTTTACAAGGTTGTGCCCCTGTTGGATAGGCACAAACATCATATAGGAACTATATGATGTTTCCATCATATGGAAACATCATATAGTTCCTTAGAAAGAAGTGGTTGAAAAATCAAAAAAAATTACCCCATTTTTTGAACCTCAAAATCCCCGATGTGCCCGATGAGCCGAGACACCACAACCTTAGAATTGTTTCTTGTACACTCAAAAAAAAAATATTGTAAAACTAGCAAAAAAAATGGTTAAAATTAGCAAAAAAAACTGTAGTTTTGGACGTTGCAAAAATTTTGGTAATATTAGCAAAACCATTTTGCTAATCAAAAAATTAGGAAAAAAATGGTAAAATTACAAGAATACCATTTTATTTTTGTAAAAAATCAACCTTGTAAAATTATCAAAAAATATGGTAAAATTACCAAAAAAAATGGTAAAATTGAAATAGATAAAAAAAAATTGTAATTTGGTAAAAAAAACTGTTTTATTTAGTATTTTTTTTTTCTCTGATTAGTAGTTGATTTAAAATTTGGTGAATATACTAAAAATTTTTTAGCCTGTTTTTGAGCACCACGTTTTTTAAATGTAGTAATAGCAGTATCAACTATTACTTCAGTTGTTAGATGGTTTCTTCGGCTTGATGGCATCTTCTTTTGCCTTCTTCTCAGCAGCTGTAGTTGCAGTAACTGGACTTCCAACAACATCAAAATCCAAAATGATTTTTTTCTTTTTTTTTCACTTAAACACTTTAAACAAAAAATTTATAGAACAACACTTCACTTTTTTTATTTTTTTTGTGTCATTTTTTTTAGCTTAAGTAGAACAAATGAGAATTGCGTAGTAGTCTACACAAGAAATTTCTTACATTTTCACGTAAAATTTGTAAAAAATTAACAATTTTTTTTCGAATTTTTAATTTTTTTCACGTGTATTTAAAAAAAATAAAAAAAAAAACTTTTGGATATTGAAGATTAGATATCTAAGTATGTGTTAAAATTTTAAAAAATTAATTTTTCAAAATTATCAACTTTTTATTAACAATTTAGTTGGCAAATTTTAAAAAATTTTCATATAAAATTAGCAAAAAATATGGTAAAACTAGCAAAAATATGGTAAAAAATACTAAAAATTGTGTAGCCTATTTTTGAGCGCCACGTTTTTTAAAGTTACTAATAGCATCATCAACCATTATTGCAGTTGATGGATGGCTACTTTGCTATGATGTTGGCAGCATCATCTGTCATCTTCTTCCCGGCAGCTGGACTTTCAATAGCAGCAGAATCTGCAATGGGTTTTTTCACACTAGAACACTTTAAACAATTTTTTTTTCTTTAAACTAAGAAAAAAAATAAATAGTATTACCATTTCTTTAAGGAAAATACTAATATTTTTGCTAAAATTATAGTAAAATAAAAAAAAAAAACTAGCAAGAAAATATAGTAAAAGTACCAAACAATTTTTGTATTTTACCAATAGTAAATTGCCAAAAAAATCTGTAAAAGTTAAATTTTTACAATTTTTTTTGCTAAAGTTTGGTTGAAGTAAATTACAACACCTTTTACTAATATTTTGACTAAGTTATTTTTTTGAGTGTATATGAGGGTTTCTTCGTCAACTCTTTAAACACAGGTTTTTGTGATCACTTAAAAAGAATCTGAAGCTGGAATTTTAAAATTGCGGATCCAACATGGTGTCAAATATTTTTAAAAAATTAACCGATTTACTTAAAACTTTTTGTACCCGAGTTTTTGGGGTCGCTAAATAAGAATCTAAAGTTAGATTTTCGAATGGCAGATTCTAATTTAGCAACCCAACAAACCGGTGCTTAAAGAGTTTTGAGTGAATCTGCTGTCTAAAAAAAAAAACTATTGCCATGTTGGATCCGAAATTTGGAATTTTAAAAATCCAACTGCAAATTCTTCTTAAGCGATTTCAAGAATCCGTGCATGAAGAATTTTAAGCAAATCTGTAATATTTTTAAAAAATTGGGCGCCATATTGAAATTCAAAACCGCCACTTAAATTATTTTTTAGGAATTTCACAATTTTTTAAAAAATGTTTAAGCCCATACCAATTTTGGAGAAAAGAATGGCCCGGTTGCCGAAGAAACCCTCAAGTTTCATGCAAATCGGTTCGTAAGGGTTGAGATACTTCCATTGTAAGACACATTTTCTGTATTAAAATCTGAGATATTATTTGTTTTTTAAAATTCTCAGATTCTGAAAAGTTTTTTCTATAGAAACATTAATATCTGAGAATTAGTCAGACATTATTTTCATCAAAAGTTTATAATTTTTTAAAAGAAAATTTTTAGTTTCTGAAAATTTTTCCTGTACAAAGATTTCGAGATTTTATAAAAAAAATCTGATATTTCAAGACATTTTTTATATAAATGAAGAGAAAATCGGGTTGGGGGGGGGGGGGGGGGAGGTAAAGGGGGTAGTTAAAAATAAATATTAATAGGCGATGACGAAAAAAAATTTGGGAATTGTGCCCCCCCGTTTTCAAATTCCTGGATACATCGCTGCAGGTGGGTATCGAGATATTGGTTTGGGAAGGTGGAGGTCTCTTGGGTAATATTTGATTGCTATTAAAATTAATCCTCTAGTGCATTAGGTCGGTTTTTGGCGGCCATACCTTTTTTATACTCTCCACTTACAAGGAAAGTATCCCATAGCTTACACTCCGATTGCTCTGAAATTTATATATGTTAATAAATACAAAAAACTAAGATTAACCTGCTATTTTTTATCGGCTATCCTGGTGGTTTAAAAAAGGGTTGCCACCTTATGAAAAATGATGGCCTTTCGGGAAAATCTGAATAAAAGCCGAACTTACAGGAATTTCGCCAAAAGCAAAAACACATGTCGGCTTAAACTTAATAGAGATTATTATGTATCAATTTGGGGGTCGTACGTATTAACTTCTCTATATAAAGTAGCTCAACATTTACACATTTTTGACAAAAACCAACTAAAAAAAGAATAACTTTGCCAAGTCCGACACACCAGTCACGTACGCAGGGGGGGGCCCTGATTTGGCCATATAAAAATTTTAAGACTTTGGACTACAAAATATACGTTCGTTAACAAAAAAAAAAAGCTCAGTTTTATTTTTTTTCATCTCTAATCTAACGAAGGTTATTTTCTGAAAATTTCAAAATATTGAAAAAATACAAAAAAAATTTTTGATTGAAAAAAATGTGTTGTGGGTTTAAATTCGTAAAATGGTACAGTTTTGGTGAAAACGGAGATTTTTTAATGAAATTTGTCAAAGGGTTTAAGAATTTTTTTAGCAAATATTGTTTTAGAAAATATGCATTTAAAATTGTTTCGTCTACACTAATTTGAAGCCTTTGTAATTCTATGTTTAACCAAATTTGACAATTTTTAAATCGAAAAATCGTCTCGGAATCTGGAACTTTTTCACACAAAAAAACTAAAACAAGAGTTAGTTTTTTTCAAAATATCTAAATAAATCTGGAAAATTTTTATCGACAAAAAATTTTGTGAATTTAAGAACTTTTCTTTTAAAAAAATGTATCGGAATCTGTAAATTTCCTCATTAAATAAATGGATTAACGATTTCTTAAAATATTTTTTTTTCAGTCTCTTTCTATACGAAAAATATTTTAGAATAAAAGAATTTGTCTTTTCAAAAAAACGTCTTAAAATCTGAGTATATTCTTTACGAAAAATGACACGGAATCGAAAACCTATACGAAAAATGTATCAGAATCTGTGAATTTTGTAATATCAGTTTGAGAAATTTTTCTTACAAGAAATTTTTCTGTACGAAAAATGTGTTAGAATCTGCGACTTTTTCTATGCAAAAATATGTTAGGATCTCAGAACTTTTCTATACAAATCTAAGATTTTTCGTATAGAAAAATTTACTGTTCGAAAAATGTCTCAGAATCTAAGAATTTTTCAATACAAGAAATGTTTCAGAATCTGAGAATTTTTAAATACGAAAAATGTCTCAGAGAATCTGAGAATTTTCCAATACGAAAAATATCTCCGAGTCTGATTTTTTTTTTAACGAAAAGTGTCTTAAAAGCTGAGAACGTTTTGTATACGATAAATGTCTTAGAAATTAACAGTTGTTCTGTACGAAAAATTACTCAGAATCTAAGAATTTTTGTGTACGGAAATTAAGAATTTTTCTATAAGCAATGTATCTCAAATTCAAACAAATTTTTCTTAGATCCTGAGAGTTTTTCTATACGAAAAATGTCTCAGAACCTAAGAATTTTTCTACACTCAAACAATTATGTTAGTAAAACCAACTGAAAATTTCAGTTAAAATAACTACTTACAGCTTACAGTTACTTTTTTAAAATAATCAACTAACAATATTAGTTATTTTAACTGACAAAAAACAACTTACTTATGTAGTAAAAATTACTTACATTTGTAGTCAAAACAACTAATATGTAGTAAAAATAAACAATAATTATAATATTATATAATTTTATAAAATAGCATTTTTTCCCTCAAAAATTTTTCAGAAAAAAAATTAAAGACCAAATTTTTTCAAAGTTTTTTTTTCTAAAATAAGTTGTGAAAACAAAGGAAAGAAAATTTATTTTTATTTTTTTGGAAAAAACTTTAACTTTGAATACTTTTCTGAGATAAAAAAAAATAAATTAACTACTTTAAATAACTGTTACTACATTACAGTACTTTTTTGTTAGTTATTAAAAAAACGACTTAAAATAACTAACAGTTTTTACTGTAAAATATACAAACAACTAACATGTAGTAACTTACATAATTTTTTGAGTGTATACGAAAAATGTCTCACGAAAAATTTTTCAGATTCATAGAGCTTTTCTGTACAAAAAATGTCTCAAATTTTGAGAATTTTCTATGCGAAAAATGTTTTAAATCTTATATATGGTAAAAAACTTTCTATGGTTAAAATGTCTTGGAATTCTATTTTTTTTTTGTTCAAAAACTGTAAAACTAAAAAAAAAAAATCCAGCAATTTAAGGAGTCCTTCGTTCCAAAAATGTCTTAAAATATTTGATTTTATTACAATAATATTTATTTTAGAATCGGAGAATTTTCTATACTTAAAATGCTCTTAGAAGTTTTCTGCAAAAATATGGTTTATAATCCAAAAACTTTGAAAAAATATATGAACAATTCAAAAAGGTGTCCCATAGCTTTGAATTTTTAAACAAAAGTTGCATAAATTTTAAAATTTTTTTTAAAAAATAATTCGACTCTTTTTTATCTTAAATTTAAAATAAATGTTTTGTTATCTAAAAATAAAAAAAAATAAATGTAGGCAAAACAAGTAAAAAAGTTAAATTCGGCCTTGCCGAATGTAGTGATACCCTCCACAATTTCAAAAAGATTATTGCAAAAAACTTTATTTAAAAGGAAATTATTAAAAAAAAAAAAAATTTCCGCGAAAAAAAATTTTGGTAAAAAAAATCCGAGATTTTTTTCTTTTTTTGTCAAAAAATATGTTCGTACTTGTTTAAATACCATTTGGTGTTCAATTTTGTTCACATATGTCAACCAGAAGCCGAATTAAAGAATTTTGTATTTTTAGGTTATGTGGAATTAGGGCTGTCAATCCCGAAATCCCGAATCCCGAAATCTCGGGATTTTTGTCATAAAATGAATCCCGAATCCCGGGATTTTTAAGCTCAAATCCCGGGATTTTTGAAACATTAAAAATGTATGAGAATTTTTTTTTAAAAATACAATTTTGTTCAATTATTGTTACATTTACATCAACAAATTAAAACGAATTTTGCTGTGCTGAGAATTCTATCCAGGCTTGCTGAATAATAGTCCAACGCACTAACCATTAAGCCACAGTCACGGAGCCCTTTGACCAAAGTTGGCAGATTTTGGCAAAAATTTTCTAAAAAACCAAAACATTGATCAAAGAGCGCTACGAGTAATTTTAATCCGATTGGCCTCAAATTTTTAGGTCTAGGAGAAAAAAAATTTTCCGGAACGTTCAAAATTGGAAGAAAAACTTTTTTTATACAAAAAAATGCAAGTCTAATGTATTATATTATTACATTTCCCCTATAAATGTTTTTATTATTTTAAATTTTCTTTAAATTAGTTTTAAAATTATACAGTGCAACACCAAAATCGGAATGGGATGAAACCAAAAGCAAATAAAAGTTGTCATTTTCCATAACAAACCCCTTAAGGTTTTTTTTAGTTCATTGCTAAATATTTAATATTAATAATTACTTGAAAACTGCATAAGTGGCGTATACTTAATATTTTAATTACCTTTAAATAACAATAAGAATAATTAGAAATCATTTTTTTTAGTAATTTCGTTGTAGCGAAATCGACCCAAAGGTTTTCGTTGGAATCAAACCCACGACTCCCTGCTTAATAGGCTAGCACGCTACCAACTAACACACAGTAGCACAATAAAATTGAAACATAAAGAGTCTACTATTTTTTTACTTTTATAATCAAAGAAATTTAATCCCAAAAAATCCCGGAATCCCGAAAAATCCCGGGATCCCGAAAATTTCGATTTTCAAATCCCGAATTCCGGGATTTTAAAAAACCGATCCCGTTTGACAGCCCTATGTGGAATGTACTGACATTTTTGAGGTGTGCTTACATTTTCGTTCATAACTTTTGAACCGCTGAACCGATATCGCTCAAATGCAATACCAAACTTCTAGGGAGAACTTCCAATAAATATGTTAAGTTTCAGTCATCTCTGTGTAATATTTTGTCCGTGACAGCATTTTCCACAGACAGACAGACGGTCAGACGGACATCGCTAGAATGTCTTAAAATCGATCGGGCATCATGAATATATATACTTTATGGGGTCCCAGATCGATATTTCGATGAGTTACAAACGGAATGACAAACCTCTTTCACTAAGTGGAGGGTATAAAAATGGAGGCGAAAAAAGCGAAATTTAAAAAAAAAATCCTGCGTACTTGCCTGCGACACACCATTAGATAGGTCTTCAAAAATGTTCATATAGTCCCTTTGGAAGGGTATATATAAATTTGTCATTCCGTTTGTAACTCATCGAAATATCGGTCTAGGACCCCTAAAGTATATATAATTGATCAGTGATCGATCTTAAGACATTCTAGCAATGTCCGTCAGTCTGTCTGTGGAAATGGTGATCACGGCCAAAATATTACACGGAGATGACTGAAACTTAGTGGAAGTTCTCCCGAGCAGTTTGGTATTGCATTTGAGCGATTCAGCGGTTCAAAAGTTATGAACGAAAATGTAAGGACACCACATAAATTTTGGCACATTCAACATAACCTCCTTGACAAATTTTCAGAACCCGCTCTGAAATTTTCCATTTTTTAAAAAAGTCAATTTATCAAAAACCCGGCCACTTTTTTTTTTTTTAATTTTTTTTTTAAAGTTTAGATGTTTGTCCATCCACACAAAAAAAATCAGAAATGCTTTTTTCGAGAAAATCGCATTTGAATTTTAAATTTCATAACCAATGATGGGTACCAATACCTTTTCGATACCAATACCCATTAATACCAATTCAAATTGAAAACCAATACCAATTAAAAACCAATACCTTTATTTGTGCGATACCAATACCGATAAAAAACCAATACTGATTCCCCACTACCAATACCAATTAAAAACCAATACTTTTATTCTTCAAAACCAATACCAATAAAAAACCAATACCAATTCATTTTTTTCTACTTTCGTATCGGTTTTGTTTCAGTTTTTTTGTATTCTTATTTTCGTTTGTTTTAATTGTGACGTCAAACATTTTCTTTCCATCACATTACTAGATTTTACCTGACTAACGAATTGCTACAGATGTTTACAAAAGATGTTACATCGATCAGTAATCGTTTGCATGCAAAGTCATATAACAAAACGGATTTAGCTACTTGAATTTTAAAAGCCATAAAAACATAAAACAAATATTTTTGTCACGTTACGTGATTTTTATGACCCCTAATAAAAGTATATCTTAAAAAATTTAGACCTTTTCTGTAATGAATTTTTTTCTTTTGCAAACATTATTAATATGTGATACACATGTATTGAATGTCACTGCACTGTTCTTTGCGTTGTAAAAAAAAATACTAATGTCCTTTTTTGGAAATCCCAAAATTTTAATCAAGCACTCGTTACAAAATTATATGTCACAACACCAGAATCCAGAAAAAAAAATTTTGTTTGTTTTATTAGAGGCACAGTCATATTGTAAAAGAATTTAAGAATGCATAATGTGCGGTTCACACTTGCTATTTTTGAGAGTTTAAGGGCTACGTGTTTAAAAAATTATTTGTTCTGTATCCATTACGTTTTTATTCAGTTATTGGTGTTTTGTTAAACAACTTGTGAAATCCATATAAGAAAAAAAATTTGCCCGTGTAATTACAAAAAGATCTAAAATCGAAAAAGGGGCCCCTGCACGATAACCCATTTCAATCACTTAAAAAAATATGTATGAAAGGATGATTATTATTATTATTATTAAGACATGTTCATTAATTACAATTCATTAACAAATTTTAATTAGAACTTAGTCTATTTACAAATGTTTTTTACATATATCTTCCAGTCTTCCCTCTCCCTAGCTATGTATCGCAACTGGTTGTAGGATTTATTTGTTTCCTTGGCCACTGTATTTCTCCAAGATGTTTTCGGTCGGCCGACGCTTCGAAACACCTGTGGGTTCCACTCAAGTGCTGCATGTGGGACCTCGGATCTTTCTTTCCTTAGTGTGTGTCCCAACCATCCATATTTACGTTTCTTTATTTCGCTTTCAATCTTTATTTGATTAGTTCTTAGTAGCAGATTTTCGTTAGTTATTATTTGAGGCCACCATATTCTTAAAATATTGCGAAGACATCTATTGATGAATGTCTGTAATTTCTGAGATATATCTTTTGTGATAAACCATGTTTCACATCCATATAACAGGATGGATTTTACGCAGGCGTCAAAAATTCTTATCTTCGTTGCTGTGTTAATTGTGTTTGACCTCCATACTTTAAACAGCATTGCGAACCTGCCTTTAGCTTTCTTTAGTCGGCTTTCTACGTCAAGTATTGTTCCCCCATTAGTGCTTATAATGCTGCCGAGATACTCAAAACTGGTTACTTCACTGATCTCCTGCTGATTGACTGCGAACTGGGATGTGTTTACCGCATTAATTCTCATAGTTTTAGTTTTGTTAATATTTGCTTTAAGTCCTACTTTATTTGATTCCTCCGTAAGGGATGTTAAAAGAGATTGCATTTCTGAGTTTTTGTTGGACAGAAGGACTACATCGTCGGCATACTCTAGATGCGCTAATTTGTTGCACATACCCCAATTCAGTCCCACTGATAATGTATCAACAGCGTCAAATATTACATCCATAACAGTTATAAATAAAAGCGGTGAGAGAGCGCACCCTTGTCGTACACCACTCTTTGTTTCAAAGCTATCGCTTAACGTACCATCATGTAAAACCCTACACGTAGAACCTTCGTAGCTATGCCTAAGAATGTTTATTAACTTTTGAGGAATACCCCTTGCATCTAGCGCCGTCCAAATAAATTCTCTCTTCAGAGCATCAAAGGCTTTTTCGTAATCAACAAAGGTCAAGTACATAGCATAGCTGTATGCTATGATTGAAATAACGAAATGAATAAATAACAATATTTTTTCAAAAATAATCAAATAACAGATTATTTAAATATTTAAAAATGAATAATATTTATTTTGATTTTATTTGAATAACGAAAAATCGAATAATTTTTTCTGATTTTTTTTATTCAAACAAACAAAATAGAATTTTTCAAAATAATCAACAAAAATTTGTGATTTTTTTTGGTTATTCACAAAAATTCAAATAAATAACGTATTATTCAAACAACAAAAAATAAATATTCTTGAAAATTTTGTGTTTGAAAAAAAAAACTATTTTATTTATTTTGTACAGTTTAACAAAAAATTATTCTTACAAAACAGTTTTGTTTTAATATCTGGTTCTTATAAATTGTAATTTATAAAAAGTCCATTTGAATTCAGAAAAGTTAAGTTGTGATTTAGGAAATTCCAAGTGCAGAGCTATAAACTTATGCAAATATTTACTTAACAAAACTTTTTTTTAAAGAAAAGTATAAAAATCTGTAAAAATTGGCGACTTTCATAGGTTGGTTTAAGGAGTATACTCACTTTGTCATTCCGTGTGTAAGCATTAAAATATCTATCTAACAAACCATAAAATATATATTATTTATTAGTGATCGATTGTTACACATTCTGCAGATGTCCGTCCGTTCGTCTGTGGAAGACATGATACAATCCAAAATAAAAGAGCTAGACTGCGAAAATTTGGCAGAAATATATCTTATGGTCTGAGGCTGGTTAAGTACGGAAATCGGATCATATTTAAAAATTTGAAAAAAGGCAGAAGCAAATGAAATATTTCTATGGCAGAAGAACTTCAACGTCCTGCAGTTGAATCCAGGGGAATAGAAAATTAAATTTTATGATAAAATTTAGCGGTCATATAACCAAATTTAAAAACATGCGATTTGCGAAATGGAATGATATCTGATAATAATGATAAATACCGAAATGTTTAATTATTACATACACTCAAAATATTATGTCAGTAAATTCAACAGAAAATACGTTTGAAACTAATTAAACTTTATTTAAAAAAAAGACTACTTATATAAATAACTGTAAAAATCCGTAAAAACTGACTGAAAAATTTTTACTATAAAAACGGTTAAAATTACGGAAATGTACATTCATTTTTGATTTTTTAGAAATAATTTTAAAAAACATCGAACCTGAGGAGAATCGAGCTCATAATTTCGGGCTGATAGCCCAGCACGCTACCCTCTGTGCCACAAGCTACTTATATTTTAAGCAACTAAATTTGAATTTAAAATTAAAATTAAAAAAAAAAATTTTAATTTTAGAAATTTTTAAATAACGGGCAATAACAAACGACACGTAAAATAATGTGGTTTGTTTTTTAAATACCTGCACTGAAAAAAATAACTATACTGAAATTAAATAAACACTGTTATTAATTTAAGTAAACAATTTTTTTTGGAATTTACTTCAACTTATCTTAATATAAGGTGGTTGTACTTAAAACAAAGAAAATAAACTTGAAGATAGTACAAGCAAATACTTAAAAAAACACAAAAGTTTTCCTTGATTTGTTTTTTTAAATTAAGTTAAATATTCTTTACATTTATGGCGAATTGATTGCAGTTAAGAAAAAAAGGGTTTATTAAAAAATTTTGTATTACTTAAAAGAAAAAAATTTAAATTGTGAGCAAAAAAAAAATAAATAAGTACGTAACTTACTTAAAAATAGTATAGACATTTTCAAGACATTGAATCAAATAAGTACTAATCTTTAATTCCAAAACGCATTTTCTTTAATTTGATCCATTTTTGTTTTAATTTAAGAAAAAAGTAATCTTTATTTTATTGATTTCATTGACTTTATTTGAATCCATATCTTCATCAGTTTAAGAAAGAATTTACTTAACGTAAGGAAAAACTACATTAGGTATTTTGGGGACCCCATCTGGAGACCCCATGAGACCCTAACTTTAAATCCAAATTTCGATTTTCGCGGAATTTTTAAATGCCTATAACTCTGCAAATATTGCAGATACGAAAAAAATTCTAAAGACATTTTTGTAGTCCTTAACTTGTAGAATATGACCGCCGAAGACCCGAAAGCCCTCCGAGTTATAGTTTTCGAGTTATTTCATGATCAAATTTCTCAAGACCCCATTTCCATATCTCGAAAACTAAGCAAGATAGAGCGATTCTGACCAAAATTTTGGATCAAAATCATTAGTGACCCTATAATAGTGTATGCACATACTCATGGGCGGACCCCATATATTGGGGGCCCGTAGGGTCCTCACATTGGGACTCCATAGGGTCCAAAAAATCCGTAATTTTAAGGAAATTTTTACTTATTTTAAAAAAATATTTTTCCTCTGGATAAAAACAATTAAACTTATATTAAGTACAATTTTACTTACTTTTAATATATATTTAAGTAAATGCATTACTATGTTTTAGGAAAAAATATACTTGGAAGAAGAATTAATATCTTTGGAGCCCTCGCATACCCTCCTTTTTTTAAATTAAGTTCAACATGCTTTAAAAATGGTAAATTTTTTTTTTCAGTGTGATATGAGAAATGCACTTTGTTTTAATTGAAAGTCACTTATCTAATATTTAATAAAGATATTTTTATTATTTTTAATATAGATACATATATTTTTATATATACATACGAATTTGGTTAAATTTAAAAGAAAATAAAATATTTTTGTTTTTCAGTAAATTTCCTATATTATTAATACGATAAAGTGTAATAAATTTTTAACATTCACATACAAAACTTCATGTCGATTGTGGATGTTGTTGTTTTTGTTTGTTATTTTTGTCGTTTTTCTATATTAAAATTTTTGAAAGAAACATTTTTTTAATTCGTTTTAAACTGTTATAACATATTTTGGAACAAAAAACTACATTTTTAAATTGATTTAGATACGTTGGATCTTTATCGGTGTCATCCGATGAGAAATCCTCGTCACTTGATATCATTTTTTAATAAGTTTAACTCACAAATCTTTTACACACAATAAATTTTACAAACAATTATTATAGAATAAAATTTCTATTATCTAGAAAAATTTATACAAAATGACAATTTTTTTTAAGTTTCTTTGTTTGATTTTTTTTTTTTAAATTTCAAATATTTTTATTGAAACATACAACAGAAACAGAAGAAATTTTTTGTAACGTTGACGTAAGTGAACCTAAACTACATATCGTTGCCTGGCCATCAGTATACTGAAAAAAAAATTTACCATTTTTAAAGCATGTTGAACTTAATTTAAAAAAAGAAGGGTATGCGAGGGCTCCAAAGATATTAATTCTTCTTCCAAGTATATTTTTTCCTAAAACATAGTAATGCATTTACTTAAATATATCTTAAAAGTAAGTAAAATTGTACTTATTATAAGTTTAATTGTTTTTATCCAGAGGAAAAATACTTTTTTAAAATAAGGAAAAATTTCCTTAAACTTACGGATTCTGTGGACCCTATGGAGTCCCAATGTGAGGACCCTACGGGCCCCCTATATATGGGGTCCGCCCATGAGTATGTGCGTACACTATTATAGGGTCACTATTGATTTTGATCCAAAATTTTGGTCAGAATCGCTCTATCTGGCTTAGTTTTCGAGATCTGGGAATGGGGTCTTGAGAAATTTGATCATGAAATAACTCGAAAACTATAACTCGGAGAGCTTTCGGGTCTTCGGCGGTCATATTCTACAAGTTAAGGAATACAAAAATGCCTTTATAATTTTTTTCGTATCTGCAGTATTTGCAGAGTTATAGGCATTTGAAAATTCCGCGAAAATCGAAATTTGGATTTAAAGTTAGGGTCTCATGGGGTCTTTAGATGGGGCCCCCAGTTGGGGTCCCCAAAATACCTCAAGTATTTTTTTCTTACGTTAAGTCAATTCTTTCTTAAACTGATGAAGATATGGATTCAAATAAAGTCAATGAAATCAATAAAATAAAGGTTACTTTTTTCTTAACTTAAAACAAAAATTGATTAAATTAAAGAAAATGCGTTTTGGAATTACAGATTAGTACTTATTTGATTCAATGTCTTGAAAATGTCTATACTATTTTTAAGTAAGTTACGTACTTATTTATTTTTTTTTGCACACAATTTATTTTTTTTTCTTTTAAGTAAAACAAAATTTTTTAATAAACCCTTTTTTTCTTAAATGCAATCAATTCGCCATTAGTGTAAAGAATTTTTAACTTAATTTAAAAAAACAAATTAAGGAAAACTTTTGTGCTTTTTTAAGTATTTGCATGTACTATCTTCAAGTTTATTTTCTTTGTTTTAAGTAAATCCACCTTATATTAAGTTAAGTTGAAGTAAATTATAAAAAAAATTGTGTACTTAAATTAATAACAGTGTTTATTTAATTTCAGTATAGTTATTTTTTTCAGTGTATGATTATATAGTTTTAAGAAATTTCGAAAAGTCTTCGTGGGCGTATTTATGTAATATAGGACCACTTTGGCAACAGACAAACAAACCAACCGGCTTAAAAGCCGGCCATTATGTTTTACAAAAAAAAAATAAAAAATTGAGCCGCATCCGAGCAAAATTGGTCAGGCCGATGCCAATTTCTCTCCAGCTTGATTAACTATTGGCATAATGGGAGTTAAAGTTAAAAAAAAATATGAAAAGTCACAGTCAACGATATACATATTTTTATACCCTCCAACTACAGATGGGGGTATACTCACTTTGTCATTCCGTGTGTAACGCATCAAAATATCGGTTTAGGACCCCATAAAGTATATATGTATATTTATGATCAGTGATTTGATCATCACCAATTAAAGCACCAGGATGACCTAATTCAGCTCGAATTAAAATTCTTAAAGAAGTACCTACTATTCCAAAATAAAGAAATAAAGTTTATTATTCTAAGACATTCTAGCGATGTCCGTCCGTCCGTCCGTCCGTCCGTCTGTCCGTCTGTAGTTAACACGATACAGTCCAAAATAATAGAGTTAGACTCCCAAGATTTGGCACGAATATGTCTTATTTTCCTAGGCAGGTTAAGTTCGTAAATGAGCAAAATCGGGCCAGGGGAAAAAAGTTCCCCCTTGAAGAACTAAACCAACCTCTGAAAAATATCATTTTTTTACATGATTTTTTGTGTTATCGTTTAACAAATGCAACATTTTTATGCTACAAGAAGTTCACAGTCCTGCATTTGGACCCTGAGAATTAGAAAATCTCGTTTTTTTTGGACCGCCCCCCCTTTTATGGGCGTGGAATAAAAAACTATTTTTAATTTTGATAAACTTTTATTTCTTTAGTGCAAAAAGCATAAGAATGAATTTTTAAACACATATTCGAGAGGAAATTTGCCCCCTCATTTACCACTACACGAAAAAAAAATAAAACGCCCCCCCCCCAAAAAAAAAATAAAACACCCCTGATTTTTTTTTTCTTTTTTTGCATGTTGGAGGGTATAAAAGATTCGGCACAGCCGAATTTAACACTCTTACTTGTTTTTTTTTGACCTGACCTTGTTTCTGCAGAAGCAAGGAAGAGAACAACTAAGGAAATTAAGAGCTTAAAAGTCTAAGCAATACCTGTTAGGATTCTAAAAAATCAACACTTCATTTCCCATTTAAGGTGTTAGGACTCTTACAAGAAATCAACAATTAATTTCCATTTTCCCTTTTTTAAAAGAAATGCCTAAAAGTATTTAAATTTTCAGAGTACGTTTTGACCATTAAGGTCTAATTGTAAGTAGTTAGTCTAAAAACGTAAACGTACCGCATACTCTATGAAATATGCAATTTCTCTATAGCTTCTCGTTTTCGAGATATTCGGAATAGAAATTTAAAAAATGTTATTTATAAGCGTTTTTGTAGCACCACTGTTAGACATTATTGCGTTAATGTCAAAAACTAAGAGTGGATTTTATATAATATGGACCGACCTGTAGAATCCAAATCTGTCATCTAAAATGCTGTAGCTTGTTTCGTTTTTGTGTTTTTCGCGCTTAAAAATGTGCCCAATTCCATACCATATAAATACATTCAAAATAATTATGTTTATTTTTTGACCGTTTGAATACTGCAATGTAAATTTTTTTGAATACTTTATATAAATGCATAATTCCAAATAATATTTGTTTTTTTTTTTTGATATCTCTAGTTTTCGAGAAAATTCGAATATAATAATCTTTTGAAATTCAACCGCGATTTTTGAAAAAAGTGCTCGATCGATGTTTTGGTTTTTGTTCCTATATTATTCTTAGACATTCCAAATACGTATTCAAAAAAGAAAATATAGTATTCGCACTTTTAGGCAAAAACTGTTTCCAACCACCCGTGTTTTACTTGGTTGGTCAAAGTCACAAATTTTACCTGGCCTATGTGATATAGTTATAAAGTAAATTTTGAAAAATTTTTGATATATTATAACTTATTATTTTAATTATTTTCAATATGATACTTCCCCAGTGAAATTTCATGCACTAATTCGTAGAATATTTTTTCCCTTTTGGTAGACTTCAATGTATCTTGCATTAAAAATATAACAGTTAATCCGTAAAATGAGGGATAGACGGATAGATCGTTATGTGCTAGAGAATCACAATAAATTAAATCATCAGTACAACATCAGTTTTACCTCAAAAGTAGTCAAAAATAAAAAAATATTATAAGCAAATATGCATTTAAATTTTAAAAATAGAATAATGCATTTTCTATTGCAAAAATGTTCAATTGTATAAAGAATGAAATTTTTTTCGATTAAAATAATTTTTGTGTAGTACATAGAAACATTTCACAGTTAATACTAAAGAATATTTTCTTAAAAATGTCACCAAAGCAAAAACCCTTAAAAATCTCAATGTTTTGCAAAATAAACCTTTACAATTAAGGGTATTTAAGTAATTATTAGGGTATTCAATCGATTAACCGTTAATCGGTTAACCGATTAATTTTGGTCGATTAACTGTTCGAATAATTTAAAATTGTCAATTTTCAAATAACAAATAAACCGATTAATTTGTGTCGGTTAACCGATTAACCGAAATTTCTTTTTTTAGTACTTTTACCTATTTTTTTGCCGTATTTTGTTTTTTGATATTTCATTTTTAATTTAAATTACGGTTCTGCTAAAAGAAGTTTAGGTTTAATAAAAAATTATCAAACTCTCGTTTAGCAACATGTAAAAACTTCGTCAAGAAAATATTTTATCGAAGTCCTTAAAAGATATTTCGGTTTAAAAAAAGAAAACAAACTTTGTAACCCTAGCCAATTTTTTATACATTGCTAAAAGTATACATATATTTTTCTATTAGTTTTTCATGCGCCTAATCCGAATCTGACCTTAGAACTGATCCATCTCATCTTGAGATATTTAGATTTTCGATTGACAATACTGCATAAACTCAGATTTTTTCAATATTCGGGACCCTATAAAACCGCGAATTACTTTATAATGTATAACACCGTCCGACAGCTAATATTAAACATGAACCGGATGATATATGTCTGAAAGTAAAGATCAAATAAAGTAAAACTGCATCCCAAAATTTTAAAGGATTACATTTTAAAAATTTTTAGAAAATATTTTTTTTAATATTTGTACTTGTCCTAGGATACCACTGGTGATGGAAAATGAAGAAGGAGTATCACCTCTAATATTTTATAAAATTTAATCCTCTAAAACTTTGAAGTCGTTTTAAAAGGAAACGGGATCACGAAATGAAAAACTGTAAATGAAGTTTTACTAAATTTAGTCTCTAGTTTCAAACGTATATTACCCAGTTCGTGTTTAACGACTTTTTCCATTTTTGTCGGACGGTGTAAATAGTTCAGCACATCTGAAAATTCTGATGTTTTTGGAATCCTTTAGATATCTTTTTTCATTACGGAGATATCGACCGATGGAATTATTGGAATTTCGGCCCTGACACATAAAAGAAAACAAACAAAACCTAACAATTTTTTTGTTCATATTTTTAGTACCGAATTCGAACCTTTTTTAGGGGCAGCAATTTGGCTCAATTTTTCCTGTTTATAAAAATTGCTTAATTTTTTTTTACATTTTTTCACATTGAATTGGTGCCAATTTGGATTGGGATAATTTTGAGGGTGCCATACAAAAATTCTTTTTTGGGCTAACGGGTATTTAAAGCTTCGCCATATCGGATATAGATTTCTTACTAATAAAATTCTTAAAAGTATATACAATTCGTGGTTTTATATTCAATTTAAATTTTTAATTGATATTATTCGGTTAACCGAATAATTCAAAATTAACCGATTATTAACCGATTAAATCTCAACCCCGATTAATTATTTGCTCGATTAACCGATTAAACCAGAACCTCGATTAATTGAATACCCTAGTAATTATACATCCTTTCACGACTTTTTATTGTTTAAGAAAAATATCAAAAAGTCTAATCAACTAGAGTATTTTCCATAAGAAAATGTTTTAAGAACATTTTTTAATCAGTAAAGCTAAGTACTCTGTTCGGTTTCACGGGAAAAAATCTGTCAAACTCCATATAAAAAAAAAAAAATTGGCAACGCGAGGAATTAAGGGGAAATTGTTAAAAAAGTTTTCACTCATTTTTATAATACAAGACAATTTAAATTGCCGTGAAAAAGTGACATTTCAGTTTTGTTATGATCGTTTCTTTCTTATCATTGTCAAAAGTTCTTGATTTTTAAATGTTTTATTGCAATTTGAGGCGTTTAAAGTTTAAGTGAAATTTTCACCGTAAGAAACAGAGTACTTAGCTTAAAAGTCAATTTGGGAAAAAATTAAAAATAATCTAATTAATGTTTTTGTAAAGAAAACCTTAAATAAGTAAAACTATAGTGGTTTGTAAGAATAATTGTGTGTTTTACTGTATAATAAAATTCAAAATAAATAAAAAAAAAATTATTTTTCAAACACAAAATTTTCAAGAATATTTATTTTTTTTTGTTTAAATAATACGTTATTCATTTGAATTTTTGTGAATAACCAAAAAAAATCACAAATTTTTGTTGATTATTTTGAAAAATTCTATTTTGTTTGTTTGAATAAGCAATCAGAAAAAATTATTTGATTTTTTTGGAAAGAAATATTATTTCATTTTTATGAATTTGAATAAAATAAAATTTTATTTTATTCAAACCAAAATAAATAAAATAACAAAACATTTTATTTTTTGATAGCCAACTAAAATATCAAAGTATTTTATTTTTTTCCAAAAAATCCAAATAAAAAAAATCAATAATACAGCTATGGTACATAGTTGCATTAAATTCTGCTGCCTGTTCAATTAAGATTCGAACCGTATTGATTTGGTCTATGCATGACCTACCAGGACGAAAGCCCGCTTGGGTGTTTCGGATGTTTTTATCTAGTGCTTCTGCTATTCTGTCTAGTATGATTTGGTTAAATATTTTAAAAACTGCCGGCAATAACGAGATACCACGCCAGTTATTGCAAATCTTCTTATCACCTTTTTTCGGGATTTTAATAATTATGGCCTCTTTCCAGTCGGAAGGAAAATCTTCAGTAGTCCAGACTAGTTCGTAGATTGGGCGCAAGATTTCTGCCATTGCAATGGGATTAGCTTTGAAACATTCTATTGGTAAATTATCGTTACCCGCCGCTTTTCCGCATTTCATATTTCTAATTGCTGCACAGATTTCGCTTACAGTAGGGGGGTTGGTGTTTACATTTCCGTTAGGGTTTAAACGCCTTCGTATTGTAAAACTGTCCGATTCATTGTGCATTATGTTCAACGTTTTTTCGAAATGTTTACTCCAAACATGTAATTGCTCTAGTTTGGAAGTAATGGTTTCACCACTATCACCATCTATGACAGGAGAGCTACCATTAATATTACCGCTGCAGCCAGAAAGTGTTCGGGTTAACTTGAAAAGTTCCTTAATATCTCCTTTTTCGGATGCTGTCTGTGCCTCTTTGCCAATATTTTCATAAAATTGTTTCTTATCTTTTTTCACTTGTCGCTTGATGAGTTTGCTTGTTTCTTTATACTCCATGGTATATTCCTCTTTACGTTGGGGATCATTCTCGCCTAACATCGCTAGTTTGATTGTTCGTCTTCTTTCTATGAAATCCCAAGCATCGGTAGACATCCATGCCTTTTGTTCGGATGAGCGGAAACCGAGAGTGTCTTTGCACAGATTTTGAAGTCTTATTTTTAAAGCTGACCATAGGTTGTCAGCAGAAACGTTGTCGTTGCCATAATTTGTATTATTATTACTCGTGTTTATGTTGTTTATTCCCTCTACGAAACGGGTTTTGACAGCAGCAGCTTTCAACTTCTGAGTGTTGTATGTTCTTCTGGTTTGAGTGGTATTACACCTTTTGGGCCAAAGTTTCAATTTCATCTCGGCAACTACTAAGTAATGGTCACTCCCAATTTCTCCACTCCTCTTATTACGGACGTCGCATAGCAGATTACACCATTCCCTGGAGATGCATATGTGATCTATTTGTGTTTCGTAGTTACGTGGAGCCTTCCATGTTGTTTTGTTATTCGTTTTGTGGGGAAATATTGACCCTCCTACTTTAAGATCGTGGTTCAAACAGGTCTCCAAGAAAAGTTCACCATTTTCATTACATGTACCTAACGCATGCCTGCCCATTATTGATTCAAACCCCGTATTATTATCACCTATTTGGGCATTAAAATCCCCCATTAGTAACTTAACATCGCTCCGCGGTGTATCCTGTAGCATCTTTTCGAGCAGGTTGTAAAATGCTTCCTTGTCTTCTAAAAGGCTGTCTTCAGTAGGGGCATAACATTGTATTACTGAGATGTTAAAATTTTTAGTACGAAAACGAACGGTAATGATACGTTCTGATAGCGCCTTCCAGCTTATTATTGATTGTTGCAATTTCTGAAAGGATGAATTTCAGGTATATTTTGTTACAAATGTTAAGTGTCATCTTTCTGCAATTAAAAAATATCTACCCTTACCACCGCAATTTATATGGCTTTTCTGGAATAACGGAATATTAAACATTTTTTTTTGACAAGATTTTTAAGATCTGCCGGTGCTAATTTCACTAAAAAAGTACCTTTTCCAAAAAAGGAAAAATAAAATTGAATCTTATACCCAATTCACACCTGAGGTGAATCTCGTTCGAACGAGATTTCGATCATATGGTTGTGTATAAAATGATACAGACCATATGATCGAAATCTCGTTCGAACGAGATTTCACCTCAGGTGTGAATAGGCCTTTAGTTTTATAAAATTTCCTTTTTTGAATTTTTCTCAAAAGAGATAAAATTAAAACGCCTTAAAATATATATTTTTGTAAACCACTTTTGATTTAGTTGGCTTTAACTTTAATTTTATCATTATTATTTAAAAAAGAAGCGAAAAATAAGTTCTTCTCGCATTGGTACAGTGGACATAAATGGAGTAAAAACTGACCAATAAAAATTAGGTAATTTGTTACGCATTTTTATTTTTTATACCCTCCAAAATATAAATATATAAAAAAATGTTAGGGATTTTTTTAATTTTTCCTCCGCGCGATGAATGCTGTCAAATAGATTTATTATGATTTTTGCACTTCTTCTCCTTCTTCTTTTATATTGATCGTGTGTGGGTAATATTGACGATTGTACAATGGTCAATTTAACCCATACATGGGAATTTTTAATTGGCATTGAATTTTCATTGGCATTAGTTGGAACTAATGCCACTGCCAAAAAAAGCATTAGCATTTATTGCCAATGAAATTTTTTGGCATTATTTGTACTAATGCCAATGAAAAGGCACAAATGCCTAAAAAAAACTATTTACAATTGATAAAAAAAATTAGAAAATTAGAAAAAGTGAATGCTCTATTGTATTAAGTATGACTTGATGCCACATTGTCTGTAATTTTTGTAAAAATAGGTACAGCCATTCTCTTGGAATGATCAATCAAAAATAAAATATTTATGTTTAAATCTCCATATACCGTTATCAAAAAAGCTAACAAATTTATACATTATTAAGACAAAAGGATGTACAACTTGTAAATGGGTATGGACAGTTCTTGATTCTGTTTTTTTTGTGATTTTTTTTATTTAAATTTTTTTAAATTGTTCAATTTTGAATAGTTTTTCCAAAATGTTCCGCGACATAATTCAAAACTTAGGACGCCAAAATCTTCGTTGGTTTACTACCATTACGACTGACCTGCCCCTTTTTCTCGTTTTTTCGTCTGCGTTTAAAATATTAATAGAAAGGGAGATGAACAAATCTAAAGTTGTTAAAATGAGCATTTTATAATTGAATAAATTAATTTTATGAATTAACAATTTTTAAGTTTTTCCAAAAGTACAAACATATTTATTTCTATATTAATACTGGATAAAATGAAACCCGAATACACAAAAAACCGATTTGAAGTAGTGTGGTACTTTTGATTACGACGAGTTTAAAAAAGAGGGTTTTCACAAAATTTTTTTATTTTTTTTTTTTAATTTTTGGCATTTCAATTTGTGTTGACTGGCACAAGCGGGGAAGTTTTTTGTAAAGTATGGATAAAAAGGATAATCCTGGTCCAAACAGTTTTTTGAAAGGGCGTGCAACTTTCTATAACGATGAGTTTTTAAAATTTTTATAAATTTTATTTTTTTATAAAATTTATGTTAATTCCATTTTTGAAAACGGACACAAGCGGGCGAATTTTTTGGAAAGTTGGGATAGAAAGGATAATTCTGGCCCAGACAGTTTTTTGAAAAGGCGTAGAACTTTTGATAACGATGATTTTAAAAATGAGGTTTCCACAATTTTTTTTTATTTATTTTTTTAAAGGGGTTTTTCAAAAAAAAAAAATCCTTCACGCAAAAATTCGACCCACTCTCTAGACACTCACTTAGAATTTTTCAACTCAAAAAATCACTTTTTTGAGTCACGCAAATCACGGGATCAGCGACCATCTCCAATTCAAATACATAAACAAGAGACAAGTGTCTCTTCATTTGTTTAATCTATAACATCTGTAAATTTTAATTAAAATGAAGTGTCCACCCTTGAAAAAATTTCCTTGTAGGTCTGAATCTAAAAAGTTTCAAGGCACTTATATATTACCCTAGGTTACGTTAGGTTAACCTACCCTAATATAGTCACTTAATTTAAATGAAAATCGCTCAATAATCACGTGATTTAAATAAAAATCGCTCACGCCTTAATCACGTGGTTTTTTGAGTCACGCAAATAACGGGACCACAGACCATCTCTAATTCAAATACATAAACAAAAGACAAGTGTCTCTTCATTTGATTCATCTATAACATCTGTGAATTTGATTAAAAATAAAGTGTCCACCCTGAAATAGTTTCCTTGTAGGTCCGATTTCAAAAACTTTCAAGGCACTTATTAATTACCTTAATATAGGCTTAATTTCTGAATTTCAAAAAGATCGGTTAACATTTACGACCTGTAGAGACTTTTGGCCAGAAAACCTACCATCACGCCCCAGTGTGCACTGTGGGGCGGACAGAAGGACGACGTACGTTAAATAAATTAATATTAACGACAAAACCTTTTGCATACAAATACCAAAACCGATATAATATAAATACCAATACTTATTAAAAACCGATACCAATTCGAGGCTAAAACCAATACCAATACCCAATACCTAAATAATTCAAAACCAATACCGAAACCTATACCAATTCAACAAAAAATGAAAACCAATACCTATACCAATACTAATATAATTTTAAAAACCAATACCAATACCAATACTTTTATCGAATTGGTACCCATCCTTGTTCATAACAATTTTGTAATTTGCTTGTATTTTCTTGTTTTAAAGTTGCGAATGAGTAATATTAATTGCATGAATATTACTCATTCGACACGTTAAAACAAGAAAATACAAGCAAATTACAAAATTGTTATGAAAAAAAACGAAAAATACATTTCTGATTTTTTTTGTGGGGATAGACAAACATCTAAACTTTAAAAAAAAAATTTAAAAAAAAAGAAAAAAAGTGGCCGGATTTTTGATAAATTGACTTTTTTAACAAATGGAAAATTTCAGAACGGGTTCTGAAAATTTTCTAAAGAAAAAAAAATTATTCGATAACCCATACAAAACTATATAAGAATGTAAATTTTTAAGATTGTGGTGCATTCCGTTTTAATGTGATAAATATTTAATCAAGGCAACTCGCCGCAAATTTGACAATTTTTCCAATATTTGACCATGCCTTCTAAGCCCAGTTTTTGAAAATTAGAAAAACCAAAAACGAAATTTTCTTAGTTCCACATAGGGCTATCCAAACAACCTATTCAGAAATTTACGGGACATATCGTCGGTGCGCCGACCAGAACACCTATGTGTTTTTTATGAATTGTTCAGGAGAGCAAAAAAACCGTTTTATTTTGCCAATTCGCAACATTTTTTTAAAGTAAATTTTTTTTATTTTTCCTAAACCCATTTAAAAATATTACGCGTTGAAAAACATACAAAATCTTTTTTTAATCTGAAGTGGTACAAGATTTTAACAAAAAACTACACATAGGTGATTTTGTTTCGGACTTTTTACATGTTTATAAAAAATATATAATACACATAGGTGTTTTTGTTCTTAAATTTATTTTAAATAAATTTTTATTTGTTGTTCAAAAGTAAAAATTTTGCAAGATATATATCCGCATGGACTTGTAGCGAAATATTGATGGTATTCACGTTAGAATTTTTATCCTTGCTATGTGCGAAATGCAACATTTACTACAAAAAACACACGTAAAATTATTTTGGTGTTTTTTTTCATCCCATGTGTTTGTTGTAAAAAGTTTTTCATTTCGTACTTTGCAAGGCTGAAAACTTCTGATGTGAATTTTGTTATCACAAAGAGACGGAAAAACTTTACCAATGCAGAAAGTGATTATCAGGAAAACCAAAATAATAATAAGTAATAAGTCAAAAAAAGTATTAAATATAATTCTGATGCAAAAAATGGCAAAATGTATCTTCAGTGAAATGAAATGGCGAATCTTTTCGTAGAACATATTAACCCTCTATCTGCCATTTTTAGGGGTCATTTTTGTCCTTTTTTTAAATATCCTCATACAACACCACCTACACCACAAAAACGTACATTAACGGGTTAAAATCTTCTACAAAGATTTTCTGCATCAAATTTTACTAGGGGTTGTCAAAGTCCAAAAGTTCCTGCAAAGTGCAAAATGGTTAAAAAAGTAAAATTGTAAATTATCAAATACTGTTAAATTTTTTTTTTGCAAAAGTCGAGTGAAATAAGTCGAAAAAAAATATAAATCTGCTTTTGAGCTAAATAAAGTTAAGAGATAATTCAGTGAAAATTGATGGCGGTTCTTTTCTTAGAACATGTTAACCCTTTATCCTCATTTTGGTGCTTTTTTTAAATATCATCATAGTCCACTACTAAGGCATACGTATAAAGGGTTAAACAATTTTACAAGCATTTTCTGCATCAAATTTTACTAGGGGTTGTCAAAGGCCAAAAGTTCGTGCGATGTAAGCAAAAGGTTTAAAAAAGGAAAATTTTAAATTATCATAATTTGTTAAATTGTGTCTTACCAAGATACTTTACAGTTTTACTTTTTTAAGCACTTTTCGCACGAACTTTTGGCCTTTGAGAACCCCTAGTAAAATTTGCTGCAAAACTTTTTTGTAGAACATTTTAACCCTTTTAACGCACGTTTAAGTGAAGTTCTATGAGGGTATTTGGCAAAAGGACCAAGATTACTCCCAAAAATGGAAGATAATGTGTTCCAAGAAAAGAACCGCCATCAAATTTCACTGAAGACATCATCATTTAGCTCAGACAAAGATTTATATTTTTTTTTTACTTATTTTACACGACTTTGGTGAAAAACAATTTAACAGTTTGTGATAATTTACAATTAAATTTATTTAAGCATTTTGCACTTTTCGCACAAAATTTTGACCTGTGACAACCCCTAGTAAAATTTGATGTAAAACTAATTTTTTTGTAGAACATTTTAATCCTTTAACCGCACGTTTTAATGGCGTTCAACGATGATATTTAAAAAAAGTACCAAAACGACACGTAAAAATGGGACACACAGGGTTAATGTATGTAAATGTATGTTCTTAGAAACGAACCGCCTTAAAATTTCACTAAGGACATCTTTTGATATTATTTACCTCAGAATTATACTTTATACTTTTTTTAGCTTGTTCAAAACGCATTTAAAAAAAGTTTGGAAATTATTTTTTTTAAAATCGTGTTGCACAGTGTTATGCAATAAAGTTTCGGAATATTACAAAAAAAATGTTCAGAAAACTTTTAAAATATCAATTTATAAAAAAACCAAAGGCAGACGCAATGTTTTTACGTTTAAATCAAAAACAGTTATGTGTACTAATAACACATAAGTGTTTTTGCCGGAGAATTTCTATTATAGGTAACACATAGGAGTTTAAGCTAACTTTGAAACCATTTGAGATAACGGGAAACGCTCTGGGGGATAAATGCATTACCTGATAGGCTTCCTAATGGGCCAATAAAAAAAAAATAAAAAAATTACACATAGGTGTTCTGGTCGGCGCACCGACGATATGTTTTTCTGTAGCGGGACATTTGGTGTGGAATGCCTCATATGTGAACATAATTGAACACCGAATGGTATTTAAACAAGAATGAACATATTTTTTTACAAAAAAAGAAAAAAATCGCGAATTTTTTTCCAATTTTTTTTTTCCCGGCAATTTTTTTTTTTCAAAATTAATTTCCTTTTAAAATAAAGTTTTTTGCAATAATATTTTTTAAATTATGAAGGGTATCGATACATTCGGCAAGGCCGAATTACACTTTGTTACTTGTTAGTATATAAAATTTACCAGTTTCTTACAATGAGTTAGTAAAACTTACTAAAAAAATTTATATGACCTTTTATTTATTCAAAAAATTCTTATAATTCCAATCCCAGCAAAACTTAGATTACCAAATAAGGTATAAAATAAGGTATAGGATCTCTTATTTTATACATTGCAACATTGATGATTTTAACAGGCGATGAGACTCAAAGTAATGCATCCACATTATCACAAAGAATACCAGTAAGGTATAAAATAAGTCATAAATTTATAACGAAGAATACGAGTAAGGTGTAAAATATATGATATTTTATAGGTTACGAGAAATGAAATAATATAGCATACCAGAAGATAATATATAAGGTGTTACGAGTAGTGAAAAAGTAATTTTGAATTAAATTTACTCACGTGATTGTAAGTGAGTGTAAGTAGATAAAATATGCTCGTGAGTGTGTGTCGTTAGAAATTTCCTGTCGTGAGCCCATCTCTAGTTTAAACTTATGCATTTTTTTATAAAATAATTATTTTTTATGTTATTGTAATGCATTATGCATCCAATTATAAAAAATGCATTATTTCAAACTTTCAAATAATACATAATGTAACCAAATATAAGTCATCCATGATTTAATGTTTAGAAATAATGAATATGAAATACATTTTGTCCAATAATCATGCATTACGTAGCAAAGTATTAGTAATGCATTATTTTTCACTTTAAAATAATACGTTGTGGAACAAATGTTTGGTAAGACATCCTAAAATAATACTACGAATAAGGTATATACATTACCTGGTAATGTGTTATATAATCACTACCCATTACCAAAGTTTTGCTGGGAATAGTTTACATTATGCAAAAATTCTCATAAGCAAATTTAAAAAAAAACACACAAAATTTCCATTAATTTTTTTTATCATCCTTAAGACATTATTCATTTGAATTGTTAAATTCAATGACTATTGCATTTTTTTTGTTTAAATAATTTATTTAAATTTATTGTTCCAAAGTTCTAACGTTTCTTTTGTTTTGTTCTAATCATCGACCGCCACATGCTTCATTTGTTAAGCATGCTACTTTTTAAATAGAAACAAAATAAAAACAAAAAAAATAATAATAATAAAAACATTTAAATCTATTTATAAAATCAAAAAATGCACTTTGCATGACAATTGCAATTAATAATTTATAAAAAAAAAAAAATATAAACAAAAAATTTATTATCATAAACAAAAACAAATAATAATAAAAACGTAATTATGACCTTCACCCATTAATAATACTTATGAACTTTCAAATCAAATGTTTGTATGTGTTTGTTTGTTGTGTATGTGTTTTAATACACCCTACATTATGTGGTAGTAAAAATGTCTGCAATTTTTCAATTGAAATTTAGAAAAGATAAATTATAATTTTAGAAGAGTCGATTGAAATTCAGAAAACAATAATTTAATTCCAATGTGCAGGATTGTACAAAATTTTTTAATTCGTTTTACAGGTCTTTTTACCGCAATATTACAAATATATACACCATTTTCAAATGTTATTCGAAAAATATCAATTTTAACTCGAAAATTCTACTTGTAATTTGAAGATGTCGTCTGTAATTCAAACATTCCATTTGATATTTAAAGATTCTACTTGTAATTCGAATAATTTATTTGTAACTCAAAAATTCAATTTGTAATTCGAAGATTCCAATTGTTGCAATTCGAAGATTTCAATTGTAATTAGAAGATGCATATTGGAATTTGAAGATTCCAATTGTTATTCGTTAAAGATAAATTGTTATTCGAAAATATCAATTGTAATTCAAAAAAATTAAGTGTGATTTGAAAAAGATAAATTGCAATTCGAAAAAGATATAGTGTAATCTGAAAAAGATCAATTGTAGTTTGAAACAGATCAATTGTATTTTAAAAAAGATCGATTGCAATTCAAAAAACGTCAATTGTTATTTGAAAAGGATCAATTGTAATTCAAAATAAATCAAATTTTAATTCAAAAAAGATCAATTGTTATTCGAAAATTATCAATTGTTATTTGAAAAGTATCAATTCTTTTTCGAAAAATATCAATTTTAATTCAGTCTTTGTCAGGCAATTGCCAAGTAAAGATCTTTTTACTCTCGCGTTTGGTTTTAATAAGAGAATATTATCGATATCTAAAAATAATCACACGTGTTTTTAATTTTTGTTTTTTCTTTTCAATAATTTTTTTTTATTTTTTTGAGAAAACATAAACTACAAAATAAATAAAAAAAACTAGGATAATCCACAATGAACGGGGTTCACCCCCCGAATTACAACAGATTTCGGGATTTAGATCCCTTAATCGACAAAAACACCAAAGCAAAAAATAAACGTCTCCGGCACGAGGATTTTGCACCACTCCCATGTTTAGTACAATCGGAAGAACATATACCACGGTATTTAGTAGCAACTGCTGTTCAAGTAAAAAGTAGCACCACTGGAACTACCGAAATCACTGTCAAATCACTTGCTTCTTATAATGTATTCCAAATTGAAAAAGGACTAAACTACATAAGCTCAGATTATCTAGAAGTAAATGAAATGAAAAGCGGTGACCTTATGATTAAAACACCAAACCTTAAAGTTGCACAAAAATTTCTAAATGCAAAACGTATTGACGTCGTTCCGGTTGAAATTACAATGCACAAATTCCTAAATTCATCTCAGGGCAGAATATATTCCAAAAAGATCATTGATATAAACGAGGAAGAAATACTACAGGCTTTAGCTTTTCAAAAGGTCATAGAGGTAAGAAAAGTGACAAAAAAAGATGAAAATGACCCAAACAAAATCGTGGCAACAGGTGCTGCCATTCTAACGTTTGACCTAATCCGTCGGCCTGAAACAATAAAGCTGGGATGGGAACGTGTTCGTGTCGATGAATATGTATCCAACCCAATGAGATGCAACAATTGTCAAAAACTCGGCCATACGAAAAAACATTGCCAAAAGGTGGAAATTTGCAGGGAATGTGGTTTTTTACCACCCCACAAACCTTGCGTAAGGAAGTACTGCGTAAACTGTGAAAATGAAACACATACATCTTATGATACTAATTGCCCCAATTTCTTAAAACACAAGTCTGTAAACAAGATTAAAGCTGATCGTAGATGCACAGCACGCGATGCATGGAGGATATTTAACGAAAATCCGCCCCTTCACACTATTAAACCTTTTCAAAAAAAATCTTCAACATTCTCAGAAGTATTGCGTCAAAATGTGGACAATTCCAAACAAAGCTCAACACCTGTAACAACTATCGATAACTCAAACGTTAACCACAATGACAAACTAATCGAAGATGACAGGAAAAAAGCAAATAATGACAACTCACACTCAACTCTCACTCAAAATAAAATAAATAATACCAACTCTACAACTACACAAGCAACAACATCATCATCAACAACAACAACACAAATAACAACATCAGAGCCATCAACACACACAAACAAATCTAAACCATCTACAAAAAAAAAAACAACACTAACTACAAAATTATTACAACAAGAAATAAATAATAAGCAACAAGAGGAAAATAAATCAAAACAACCAACAACAGAAAAAAATAATAAAAACATCAATTTAACAACATCCCTGGAAGACTACGAGGAGGAAGACAGTGAAATGACATGTATAAGTCATTATGAAAACACACAAAAAAGCACTTTATTACACAGGTTTGATAATACTGAACCATCTTCCGAAATGGAAGATGACAGTATGTAATACCTTACTTTTTTTAAATATGGATATTGGTTTAAATATTAATATTTTACAGTGGAACATCCAAGGTTTTTTTATTCATAAATATGCGTTAGAGGTTATTATAGCTAGGCACAAGCCAAATATAATTGCCTTGCAAGAAACACACATTGTAAGCAAAAATATTCACCTGTTACATATACCTGGCTATAATATATACCATCACAATAAGGACTACACATATGCAAAATCAGGAATAGCAATGTTAATAAGCAAATCAATCAACGTTACACAACATATAAAATCATCTGGTGATCTTCTATTTCAGACCATTACCATAAAAGGCACACAAGATCTGCATGTTACAAACATTTACAAGGAAGGTGAAGTTAATCTTACAACGGCTACTGTTAACCCAATCAATACTTCCAGCAACGGGCATCACATTGTTCTAGGTGATCTTAATTCACAAAATCCATTGTGGGGGTCTCACTCATTATCGCCAAGTGGTGCCATTTGGGAAGAATTTTCTGATGACCGAAACTTGGTGGTACTGAACAATGGCTCGCCGACCCTGTTTAACACTAGACACACACTTACAACAGTTGATGTATCAATGGCAAGCAATGACATAGCACCCTGCCTAGACTGGAAGACACTGCCGCTCCCCGAAGTCGGGGACCATTTTCCGATTAATATTTCTAACGGCTTTAACACAATTAAAAAACAATTTATTACCAGGTTTCGAGATAAGCATGCCGATTGGTCCAAATTTAAGGCAAAACTTTTATATGTAATAGATAATTTCGAAGAATCAAACAACGTTAATAGGGAGGCTGCTCAACTCAAAAAAATTTTAAGAAAGTCTGCTAATGAAACAATCCCCATTTCCCGTAAACCTAATGAAAAAAACAACCCGATTTGGTTCAATTCACAAATAGCTAAACTCATTAGAATTAAGCAAAAAGCATGGACCACATTTAGAAGAAGTAGAAATGTAATAAATGGCTTAAACTTTCGAAGAGCTTGTGCTAAAGTGAAACGCGAAAGTAAAATCGCTAAACGACTTACTTGGACAAATTTTGTTAATAGCTTGGATCCAATGATGGACATTCGAGTCCTATGGACAAAGATCAAAAACATCAGATCTGACAGAATAAGCAATTTTCCAGCCATTTATGACGGTAACACAGTTGTGCAACATCCTAAAGACATTGCCAACAAATTTGCTGAATATTGGTGTTCCATAGGTTCAGACAGTACTTTAAATTCCCAGATCGTAACAGAGAAACTATCATGGCACACAAATATTTCAGAAGTAAACAATATTCCTTTTTTGAGTAGAGAAATTAACATTAATGAACTAGATGAAATTCTTAGAAATGTAAAAGGAACCACGCCATCACTGGATAAAATCACCTACTCCATGATTAAAAATTCTCCAACTATATTTAAACATCGATTATGTAAACTTTATAATAATATACTACGCACCGGAATCTATCCACATAACTGGAAGGTCGCCATTTTATCGCCTATACCAAAACCTGCAAAAAATCCCAATCAGTTGGAAGGTTATCGACCGATCTCTCTTCTACCTGTTCTGTCAAAAGTACTGGAAAAAATCATTGCTACCAGGTTTTGGAAATTTACCAATCAACACATTTCAAACAAACAACATGCATTCTTGCCAAAACGTGGGGTTCACACTTTGTGCCATCAAATGGAGGATAAGCTTAGGCAGAATATAACAAAAAGGTTGCACAGTGCAGTTTTGTCTGAAGATATAGAGAAAGCTTTTGATCGGGTAGTATTTACTTTTATTCTGAAAGAACTACAAGAATGGGGTGTTTCAGGACAGATGCTAAATCTTATTAAGTCTTTTCTTTCAAACCGCAAAGTTATGGTGAAAATTGACGGTTACTTTTCCCGAATGCATTCATTAGACAATGGAGTTCCCCAGGGCTCGCCTTTGTCTGTAGTTTTGTTTGTAGTATATGTAAATTCATTAGCCAAATCAATTGAAAGTATAAATGGTGTCGACTTCGTTGGAATCTATGCAGACAACATATTTGCAATTGCTTCTGGTACTCCCGTAGCTGTTGAATCCAAATTGAAAGATATCAATGATAGAGTCCAACAATGGGCCGAGTCTCGAGGAGCGGTTATTCCAGTAAACAAGGCTGAACTATTACATATTTGTAGAAAAAGATTTTGTTGCCCCACAACTCTGGTCATAAATGATTCACAACTTCAATACAAAACACAAATGAGAATCTTGGGAGTTGTTTTCTCAAAAAAACTCTCATGGAATGACCATGTTAGAAATCTAATAATAAAAATAAGCAAAATTAACAACTTGTTAAAATTAATATGCTCTAGAAAAAAAGGACCTCACATAGAAACTGCTTTAGATATATGTAGAGCACTCGTTTACGGATTAATCCAGCATGGTATTTCAATATATGGTTGGACATCGAACCAAAATATTCAAAAAATTAATGCCTCTCTAAATCACTGTTTTAGAACAGCCTCTGGCTTACTACAATCAACACCTATTGACTCTCTCAGAATTGAGACTAGATCTTCAAACTTCCAATCGGTGTTAGAAAAAATATCAGTTAATCTCTCGGCTAGGTCAATCACTGACCCTGAAGAAGGTTTACATCAAAATTTTTGGTATTATATAAATGCTTCATCATTAAAATACAAATGTTCCATCCAAAGTATTATAACCCTTTTAAAGTCATACAACATACCAATCCCACCAAAACCAGAATTAACTACACCAACAAACAGCAAAATTAATATCGATGCCGAACTTGCCTTATACAAAAAGTGTGAAACCAGCCCAGAACAATATAAATCTATGCTTGCTGAAAAGAAAACAAAATATTCACCAGATATTACACTATACACTGACGGGTCATATCAGGACGGCGTAACTTCATTTGCATTAGTTCAACAAACTCCAGAGACTGGTTATACCATTATCAAACAAGGCCTTTTACCGATGTCTACTGGTATATTTACAGCTGAGCTTAACGCTATTGACAATGCTGTTTTATACGCTATTCAGAAAAAAACAAAAGCTCTAATATGTACAGACAGCTTAAGTGCTATTCATGCGCTCTCAAGTAATAAAAGAGGTATCTACAACAATGTTTTAAAAAAACCTAATATTCACCATGAAATAACCTTGCTATGGATTCCATCACATATAGGTATACAAGGCAATGAACATGCTGATATGGCTGCTAAACAAGCACCCTTCATACCTTTAGTATATGAAACTCCATGCTTTTCAAAACTTATTGTAAACACGTATATAACACAACATTATCAAAATTTACTACAACACTGGCAAAGCTCGAATTGCTTTTTAAGACTTCATAATCATTCCATTAAAAGGCCCAAATATCACTCCGATCTTAGTAGAGAGGAATGCATTACAATGGCACGAATGAGAGTTGGAAAGGCATTATTTAACGTAAAACACTACTACGAGCGTACAGAACCAGCAAGATGCAGCTTGTGTAACACAGAATTAGATATAACTCACATATTAACACAATGTCCCATCTCTAAAACAGATAACACCATCGAAGAAATACTAGACTGCTCAAATCCTAATAAAATAAGAATAATTAAACAATGTTTACACAAACAAAACATTAGCGAAATTTAAACCAATATCCGCGCACTATGGTCATTGATACCCTGCGCTTTAGAATTAATATTTTGTAAATTTATTTTTGTAAAATATTACTGTAAATAAATAAATAAATCAATTTTAATTCGACGGAGATCAATTGAACTCAGTGACACATTTTCCAACTGGGCTGTATTTCAAAAAAAATAATTGTAATTCGAAAAATATCAATTGTTATTCAAAAAAGATCAATTGAAACTCTGTTTATATTTTTCTAATAACACTTTTAATCTTCGAATTACAATTGAACTTTTTTGAATTATACCTTCTAACCCAGGCGCAGATCCACGGAGGAAAATAAGAAACTACCCCTCTCTCCACCACTTCCAAATTCGAAAAAAAGGGGAAAAAAAAGGAAAAAAAAGAAAAAAAGGAGAGAAAGAAAAAAGAAAAAAAGGAGAGGAGAGGAGAGGAGAGAGGAAAGAAAAAATAAAAATATTTTCTTCGAAAAATTTTAGAATTTTTCATTAGGGAAAATTTTGAAAATTTTTCTAATGGATAAATTTAAGAATTTTTCCCATTTTGAGTTCATTTATTTATGAGTGCATAATTTCTTTATAATACTTGCTTTTTTCAAGTTACTTGTTGCTGCATTTATTAGGATTTTTCATTAGGGAAAATTTTGAAAATGTTTCTAATGGATAAATTTAAGAATTTTTCCCATTTTGAGTTCATTTATTTATGAGTGCATAATGTCTTTATAATACTTGCTTTTTTCAAGTTACTTGTTGCTGCATTTATTAGGGGTTTTCTATGAGAATTTCGATAAATTCAAAATTTTTGGTTGAAGTTATCGAAATTTTTATAGAAAACCCCTATTAAATGCAGCAACAAGTAACTTGAAAAAATCAAGTATCATACGCACTTAAGTATTGCATTACCTGCAGGCTTGGAATACCCTTAGGGCAAAGTAGGCAACTGCCTAGGGGCCCACATCGGATAGGGGCCCACACTCTTATTTTTTTGTATACATTTTGAGCGAAAATTATTTTTTAATATTTGTATGTTCAATGAAAATATCCGTACATGTACCCAGCAAATTTTTGCATTACTAGTAATGAGTAAAGTAATTAGTAATAATTATTGGTATGTACTTACTCATTGCATGAAACACTACTTATTCTATAAAGGCCGTGAGACAAAAATAATTAGTGCCTACAAGCTTACGAGTAGGGAGATAAATAACCACTTACCTATAACGAGTAAAATAAGTAAGGATTAAAATAAATAGTTGCAAACAGAGTTTGAAATAACTATTTATCATTAGATTATTAGTTTTCGCGAAACTTTAAGCTAAAAATGTAAAACAGATATTGTTTTTATCTGATTGGACTTAATTTCCCAAGTGAACTTGCAAATAAGTATTTATTTTTAACATTCTCAATAACTTATTATTTATATTATTGCAAATAAGTACTTACATATTACAATATAAACCACTAGTTGCTTTTTGGACTAAAGTAATGCAGTGGGTAATGAGTAGTTGTTATAAGTAATGTAATTGTCAGTCATTACTTTTCACAACAACCTAGGTTTGGCTGGGTATAAACGTGTCCCAAATTTTTATAAAATAATATTAAACCTTATCGCAGCGATTTAACAACCCCTTTTCAGAGGACGGGATGGTAAGCATGGTCGTAAACATACTTGCCAGGGCCCCGGGTCCGCCTTTCGGTTTGTCGGCAGCTTTTGGAAAGGAATCCTGAGTCAAGGAGCGCATTAAAACTCCCTGAATTCATGCCTGATTCCCTAAAGCGTTGCACAGTTTAGAGTGCTAGTTGGTGGCACTGAAAAAGCGCGCTTTAGATGCAGTGTGTCTTTTCGGCG
This sequence comes from Pegoplata infirma, assembly GCA_963921195.1. Lineage (NCBI taxonomy): Eukaryota > Metazoa > Arthropoda > Insecta > Diptera > Anthomyiidae > Pegoplata > Pegoplata infirma. The sequence goes on along the minus strand of OY992540.1, from coordinate 142,114,117 downwards.
CTAATTGGAACATTCTTTCGTAGAATTTCATATTAAAAGTTTAAAAAAAACATCCTAATAAAAAAATTTATTTCTCCTTAATTTTACTGCATCTTAAAGAGCGCTCTTTGGGTGCGCTACGGTGTGGTATAAAAAACGCGGGCTGTCAAAATTTCGATGTCTTCTTGCTGGGACACAACAACGCATTTTTAAAGAAACATAAGTTTCTAAGGATTTAAAAAAAAATCTCAGAATTTAGGAATTTTTTATCGAAAATTTTTTTCAAGAACTAAGAACTTTTTCTTTACGAAAAATATTTCGAAATCTAAAATTTTTTAGATTTTTTTTAATTTTAGACATTTTTTTGAAAAGTGTCAGACTCTGATACATTTTTGATAGCAAATTCTTAGATTCTTAGACATATCGGATGTGTCGAATCTTTTATACCCTCCAATATTAAAAAAAAAAAGAAAACATTTTAACAGGGGCGTGTTTGAAGGGACTTCTTGCACCGCAAATTAATTTTACTCTGCTTTTTCCTCCAAAGTAATATAGTTTTATAATTATTTGAATTATTTTTTTTATCCACGCTCTCAAAATGTGGTGACTAAAAAATGAAATTTTATAATCCTCTGGGTCCAATTGCAGGGCTTAAAACTTCTTCGAACTTAAAAATGTTTAATTTGTTTAACAAAAATACCAAAAAAACATCTAAAAAAGTTGCGTTTTCAGAGGATGGTTTAGTTTTTCAAGGGGACATTTTTCGCCCTGGTCCAGTTTCTCCCATTTACGAGCTTAATCTGCCTAGGAAAATAATAATCAGAAGTCAAGATCTTTTATTTTGGACTGTGTCATGTTGACTACAGACGGACGGACATTCATAAAATATCTCAGAATGCATCACGGATCTGTTATATATGTATACACTTTATGGGATTCTGACCGATATTTCGATGCGTATACCCCCATACTTTGGGTATAAAAATTATGTAATTATAAAAAACAAGTAGAAAAGTTAAATTCGGCCTTGCCGAATGTAGTGATACCCTCCACAATTTCAAAAAGATTATTGCAAAAAACTTTATTTAAAAGGAAATTACTTTAGAAAAAAAAAATTTTTTGGAAAAAAAAATTTCCACGAAAAAAAATTTTGGTAAAAAAAATCCGCGATTTTTTTCTTTTTTTGTCAAAAAATATGTTCGTACTTGTTTAAATACCATTTGGTGTTCATTTATGTTCATATATGCCAACCAGAAGCCGAATTAAAGCATTTTGTATTTTTAGGTTATGTTGAATGTACTGAAATTTTTGAGGTGTGCTTACATTATTGTTCATAACTTTTGAACGGCTGAACCGATATCGCTCAAATGCAATACCAAACTTCTCGGGAGAACTTCCAATAAATATGTTAAGTTTCTGTCATCTCTGTGCAATATTTTGTCCGCGACAGCATTTTCCACAGACAGACAGACAGACAGACAGACGGACAGACGGACATCGCTAGAATGTCTTAAAATCGATCGGGCATCATGAATATATATACTTTATGGGGTCCCAGATCGATATTTCGATGAGTTACAAACAGAATGACAAACTTATATATACCCTCTATCACTAATTGGAGGGTATAAAAATACATTTTGGTAGAAAAAATATGTTTTAGAAAGTATGGAAAGGCTGAAGGGGGCCCGTGACATGCATTGCCTAGGAGCCCCGACATGGATAATCCGGCCCTGATTACCTGACAATAAATCTATAAAAAAATTTTACATTAAAAAATTTACAAACCCTTAAAATTATTTAAATGTTTTCGGCATTGTGGAGGGTACTCAAGGAGTCGGCCAAGTCGAATTAAATTTTTTTACGTGTTTTTTTATTATTATTTGCTTAATAAAGGGGGAGTGTGTGCGATAGATAGTAAAATGTGGTTAAAAATGTGCATACAAAAAATAATAACAAAAAACTACACATTTTGTGTTTGCAGTTATTTAGGTGGGAAAAATTGATTCAAAACAATTTTAAAAAATAAATACTATTTAAAGTACCATAATTGTATTTGTGGGCGAACATAAACAAATAAAACTAAAACCAAAATTGATTTGTTAGAAAAAAAAAAAATAAACAAAAAATTTAAATAAAATTTAAAAAACAATGACATTTGTCATGTTAAATAAACACTTCAGACTTTAAATAATTGAATTAATGTGTTTTGTTTAAAAATTAAATTTAAAAATACAATTTAATTTTTTAAAAAGATCATCAAAATTGAAGTGTTGAAATGAAATCATTAAATTAAATTAACCAAAAAAAAATAGAATAATTATTATTGTTGCTTTGTATTAGTTCATTTATTTTACGTGTTCATTTCATTTTGGCTTTTTTTTTAATTTAATTAAATATTCATTACCTTTTTATCAAAGGGTTTTTTTTTGCTATGTGTACACCGAAACTAAAATCTCGGTTCAATTAACAGAAAAATCTGCTGAAAATATACGGAAATTGAGACTCTTTAGAAATATGTTGATTTCAGCATATTTCTAGAAACAGTTAAAATTATATTATTCATATTAATTAAAATATAAATTGTGGCAGAAACATCTACTAAAAATTTAAAACTTTTATACAGAGTTTTTCACTTGAGTGTAGGCAAGTGTTGTAATATTTCGGTAGTAATTTCATAGGAAAAGGTTTTTTTTTTAGTTTTAATATGCTCTATTTTAATTAATTGCATTTTAAAATAGTTTAGTTTCAAAAAAAGTACATATCAAAATCGCGTGCCATTATTTTATCTTTTATTTTAATTTAAATTTATTCTTCTTTGCAAAAGCGTAGAAAGAGGGGGAGGGGATGCATAGCGAAAAATGTGTAGTCCATTTACACAGAAAAAAATAAAAAAAATATTTGAGTAAATTTTTAATACTATTGAGTAAAAAATTACTCAATTTTGCACCAGTAAACGATTTAATAGTATTGAGTAAATTTTTAATAAAAATTTATTAAACGTTTGAAAAAAATTTTTAATTGACACAATTAAAAAGTTACTCAAAATTTATCTATTTATTTTTTTTTAAGTTTAAAAAAGTTTAAAATTTTTTTACAAAAAAAAACAAAAAACTTGTTTTTTCAAACTTGACCAAACATATTTATGTCTCAAAAACATAGGAAAATTTTATAAAGATGATAACAAACTTTCATATACATACACAAAAAACTATAAACTAAAAAACTATAAACTAAAACTATTAAATTTTTATTAAATTATTTACTTAAATTGTTTTTAAAAGTTTTAAGTAAATTTTATATTGCGTCAATTAAAAAATTACTCAATTTTTGTTTTTAAATTTAAACAAGTGATTACTCAAATTTGTTTCCTCCACATTTTTTTCTGTGTACATTTTAATCATATAGAGCAAATCCATGGAAATTTAACTGACGGATCATCGATTTTATTTATTTTTGATAGAGCTTCGTAAATGATTAAAAACCATATACCTTTTTATTGGGTCAAATCAAGTCAATACAAAAAAATTTTAAAAAACTGTCTAAAATTCAATATTAGGCTTGTTTTTTGCAGACCGGATTAAGATTAGGATTAACTTTATTTAAATAAAAAATGGGTCAAATCAAGTCCAGAATTTTTTTTTATAATTTTTTCCTGAATCTACATACAATTAGTAAATATAAACAGGAAAAAAAAAATTATGCGTTGTCCAAAATGGAAAATGGTATAAATAAATCTGAGTTAATCCAAGGATTTAACTAAATTTATTTCTTATTCTTTACATTTTTGGCAACGCTTAATTTTTTTTCTGTTTATATTTACTAATTTTATGTAGATTCAGGAAAAAATTATAAAAAAAATTTCTGGACTTGATTTGACCCATTTTTTATTTAAATAAAGTTAGTCCTAATCTTAATCCGGTCTGCAAAAAACAAGCCTAATATTGACTTTTAGACAGGTTTTTAAATTTTTTTTACTCAAAACCGTAAGTCGTACGAAAAAACTTATAAAAGCAATATTGTAGATCAAATTATTAAGATTTAAATTTTTTTAATTTAAACAAAAAATTTTGAAAACAATATTTGAATATCTTTTTTCCTGGGAAGGACACCATGGATTTCCAAAAGCAAAATTTTGTTTTAAAGTTTAGAATGTCCTTTTAACGCTGTTAAAATTTCAGAGAGGTGTTTTTTCGTGTTGTTGAGCAAAAAATTTTCAAAGTTTGTTAGAGAGCAACAACCTAACCTAACCTAACCTAGAGAGCCAAACATTTTATTTTTTTTTTAAATTTTGGCAAAAAATTAAATAGTTGGCTCTAGACATGTTTTTTGTCCTTTTTTACTCGTCCTTTTAACGCTGTTAAAATTTCAGGGATGTGTTTTTTTGTGTTGTCGAGCAATAAATTTTTAAAATAAAGCTAAATTTTTGATTTTTTGCCAAAATTAAAAAAAAAAAAATCAAATATTTGGCGATCTAACAAACTTTAAAAATTAATTGCTCAACAATACGAAAAACACCTCTCTGAAAATTTAACAGTGTTAAAAGGACGTTCTGAGTACAAAATTTTGATTTTGGAAATCAATGGTGTCCTTCCCTGGAAAAAACGACATTCAAATATGGTTTTGAAAATTTTTTGTTGAAAAAAAAAAATTTGTTTCTATTGTTTTTATAAGTATTTTCGTACGACTTACGGTTTCCGAGCACAAAAATGTTAAAAAAATGTCTATAAGTCAATATTGTCAAAAAAGCGCTTTTTTAAACGCCCATATCTTCCAAAGTATTGATAACAAGTAAAAAAGTTAAATTCAGCCTTGCCGAATGTAGTGGTACCCTCCACAATTTCAAAAAGATTATTGCAAAAAACTTTATTTAAAAGGAAATTACTTTTGAAAAAAATTTTTTTTTTTTTAAAAAAAAAAATTCCGCAAAAAAAATTTTGTTAAAAAAAAATCCGCGATTTTTTTCTTTTTTTATCAAAAAATATGTTCGTACCTGTTTAAATACCATTTGGTGTTCAATTATGTTCACATATGTCAACCAGAAGCCGAATTAAAGCATTTTGTATTTTTAGGTTATGTTGAATGTACTGAAATTTTTGAGGTGTGCTTACATTTTCGTTCATAACTTTTGAACCGCTGAACCGATATCGCTCAAATGCAATTCCAAACTTCTCGGGAGAACTTCCAATAAATATGTTCAGTTTCAGTCATCTCTGTGCAATATTTTGTCAGCGACAGCATTTTCCACAGACAGACAGACGGACATCGCTAGAATGTCTTAAAATCGATCGGGCATCATGAATATATATACTTTATGGGGTCCTAGATCGATATTTCGATGAGTTACAAACGGAATGACAAACTTATATATACCCTCTATCACTAAGTGGAGGGTATAAAAAAGAATGGTTGTTAATCATTTACGACCCTTTATCAATTAACCAAAATTAAACAAAATCGGTGATCCGTCAGTTAAATTTCCCATGGATTTGCTTTATATAATGATTAAGCTCCCTTGCCATGTTTTCCTTTTTTAAGTTTATATTTTTCTTAAAAATAAGGAAAGACCCCGATGGGAATTCTAAGAATCAAAAATTCCCTCCGTTTTGCTCCATCTGGCTTAGTTTTCGAGATACAGTCATTTGAAAAAACGTTCCCCAAGTTATGAGAAACTTACTAAAAAAGTAAAAAAAAAGCTTTCTCAAATTAAATATAGATAAATATAATGAATTAATTACGTCCTAAAATTAAAGAAGACGCATACGTCTTAAAAATAAAGATTTTTTACTAATACATTTCTAAAGAAAATTTCTTTGGCGGTAAGAATTTCTTTCACACTCAGAAAAAAAGGAACTTTAATATGGGAAAATTTACAAAATTCGAGAAAAATTTATAACAATTTAGCTCCACTGTCATGTATTCCTTCTTTAATAAGTTCATATTTTTCTTAAAAATAAGTAAAGAAAAAATTATTAAATACTATGCGAACTTGAACTAAAAAATGGGAAAAATTTTATTTCAATTTAGTTCATACATATTTGAGGACTCAATGGGGTCTTGAGAATTTTCAAAAATCGATAAATTTTAAACTATTACTCTGATAGCTTTTGTGTATTTGGTAGGATGATTAGACCGGTTTTCAGAACCTTTTTTTTTTTTTTTGGACGGTCGGTTTTTTTAAAATCTTAACTATTCGAAAACCAGTTCGACCGGTTTTTGACTGTCGAAACCCGGGTTTTTAAATCAATTTATTAAAAGCAGTTGATGTTTATTATAAGTGTAATTTGATTACAAAAAAAAAAAATTGTTCAAAAAATCCTAACTGAATGCAAAATGTTAATATCGATTTTTCCGTATTCATAAATACCATGGACAATGCCAACCATTTGGAATAACATTTAATTTGAGTGACATTTAACTCAACATTTTTAACATTTTTACGTATAAAAAAATTAGTAAAATAAAAATTAGTGAACAAAAATAGTCGACTATCAAAATTTAATTTTAAGATATTTTTTAATACTCGCCAGTTATTTTTGTTTAAAAATAAAAAAGTTTAAACATTTTCCATTTAAATTTAAAAATTTTCGAAATACTTTTCATAAAATTCCAATTGTATTTAAAAAATTTTCCTTTGTATTTCAAAATTTTCTAAAAGCTTTTCACAAAATTGCATTTATATTCAAAAATATTTTATTTGTATTTAAGGAGTTTCATTTGTACTTAAAGATTTTTAATTGCTTTTCAGAAAATTTAATTTTTTTTTCAAAATTTTTCGTTTATATTTCAAAATTTTCTACATGGTTTTCATAAATTTCCATTTGTATTTCAGAAATTTTCATTTGCATTGCAATTTGTACAAATGGAAACCTCTGAAATGCAATTGAAAAATTTCTGAAACGTAAATTTTTTAAATATAAATGGAAATTTTTAAAATAAAATTAGAACATTTTTAAATTTCTGAAATATAATTGGAAATTTCTGAAATACAATTTGTATTTTCTGAAATAGAATTTGAAATGGTGTAGACCGATTTTGTTGACAATCTCTGCTTTCTAGTGGCCGTGGTCGTCGTTGTTTACCTTATTTTGCAAAAAACCGGAAAACCGGTTCAACCGTTTTTTTTTGTCAATTTAAAAAGCAGAAACCGCATTATTTTAAAATGCTGCAGGGTTGGCAACCGATACCCACCTAGAATAACGGTATTTGGCTATTGTTCCGCAACCAATAAAGATATGGACATTTTCGAAAGCGATTATGAAAGCTGATGAAATTTCTAGTATTTTAAATGTGTCACTTCGAGTTTCTACCGGTGGGTATCGGTTGCCAACCCTTAAATGCTGATTTTCGAACTATTCGAAAACCGGTTTTTGAAAAAGTCGAATAATTTATCACCCTAGTATTTGGTCTTTTTATACTTGTTAAGAGCTCAAAAATGCCTTTGAACTTTTTGTTGTGTCGGCAATATTTACAATGGATTGGCAACTTTTGTAGATTAAAAGTTATTAAGACCCATGGGAGTCCACACATGTAAAGAGAAGAAGTGATACTATGGAGATTCTATGAACCAAAAATTACCTCTTTTCGCACTATCTATATATCTATAAAAATGTTCCCCATGTTCTGAAAAATTTACTACGATAGTGGAAAGAAAAACTTTCTCAAATTAAAGAATATAAATATGACGAACTTATTGGTAGTAAATTACGTCCCAATTTTTTTTTTCATGTGTTTAGGGAAAATTTCTTTGGCGGTAAAAATTTTTCTTTCATGTATGTATTAGGGAATTCCAATTAAGCAAAATTATGGAATATTTAACTTTACATGAACTAAAATTTTTTCCTAACATTTAAGAAAATGTCCAAACTTTTAGTAAAATTTAACTAAATTGTGGGAAAATTTATTAACTATTTTTAAGGTAGTTACACAGACTAATACAGACTCGACATAAGTGACAGGTGTCAAAAAAGTATTTTTTAACCATATGGTTAATATTTTCAAATTATTCTACGAATTATGTTAGAAAGAGAAATCTAATATAACGCGCCATTAGAAAAATGGATGTCAGATCGGTTTTTGTTGTTTCACTCACTCCTAAGTCGTAGAAAGTGTTGCCATGTTAGCGTAAAACGGACTAAAAACCGCTGTGTTTTCTCCTAAAATCGCTTAGTTTTTCCCCATTTTTTTTTATAAAACTCTACTGTCGAGTCTGTATTTAGTCTGTGGTAGTTAGTTGTGTCTCAAAATTAAGTTAGGTCTTTTTTTGTGAGTATTGGGGAAGGGGGGTGAATGCTTAACTTTGTGGACATTATAAAACATTTCCCATTTAACTTTAAATTAATAACTACGTCTCTGCTGAATTGCACTACATTATATGAATGTTTTTGTTTTTTATTATTATTTTTGTTTTAATATGTATAAAAAAATACAACAACCAAAATGCCGGCCGGTTAAAAATGGTGTGTCATGCATTTCAAATAATAATTTTTATTTATTTTTGTTTGCAATTTTTATCATACAACAATAAAAAAATGCAAAAAAAAACATTTGATTTATTTATTTTTATTTCAATGTTGTTTTTTTATTTTTGTCTTAAAGAAGCAATTTAAAATTCGCTAATTTTTTTTTTTTTTGGTTTCTGTTAAAAATCTAAATGCAATGAATGTTTTTACCCGTTTATATTATATTATAAGTTTATTTTTTTTTTATTTTTTGTTTTATCTATTTTTAAGAACAAAATTTTAATTGAATACAACAAGAACAATATTTGTTCGTGTATGCATATATTTTTTTTATATGTCAATGACCCGTCTATTCCACTTTATAAACAATTGGGTTTTTTTTTTTTTAATTTTTGTTGCAAAAAAAAAATAAACACTTAAAATTTATTTATAACTTTTTTAGTAACAAAAAAATGTTTTCGATAATTTATTTGTCTAAGTGTACTGGTTATGGTAATAACACAGCACGACGCTGAATTTGTTACAGGTAATTTTGTCAACTGATTTCAAATGTTTTTTTACTGATGATCCTAATAACATTGTGAAACAAATAGGAGGGGAGACCTTTTTCTTATAGAAAAAATTCTAAGACCCTTTATCTATAGAAAAAGTTTCAGATTCTGAGTTCTTTTTCCAATAGCAAAAAGCATTAGATTCTGAGATCTTTTTGCTATAGAAAAAGTTTCAGATTCTGGGATCTTTATCAGAAAAAGTCTTAGATTATGAGACCCTTTTCCTATAGAAAACGTCTCAGAAAACGTTTCAGATTCTAAGACCTTTTTCCTATAGTAAAAGTCCCAGAAAAAGTTTCAGATTTTGAGACCTTTTTCAGATTATGAGACCTTATATTCGGAGGCCGTTTTCCTTTAAAAAAAAGTCTCAGATTCTGAGACCTTTATCCTATAGAAAAAGGCTCAGAAAAAGTCCTAGATTCTGAGACCTTTTTCTTATAGAAAAAAATCCAGAAAAAGTTTCAGATTTTGAGAATTAAGACCTTTTTTCAGATTCTGAAACTTTTTTCTTATAAAAATAGTCCTGTTATAGAAAAAGTATAAAGTTCTGAGTCTAAAATTCTGAACTCTCGGATCCTGAGACCTTTTCCTAAAGAAAAAGTGGCAGATTCTGAGACTTTTCTCCTATAGAAAAAAGTCTTAGATTCCTATAGAAAAAGTAAGACCTTTTTCCTACATAAAATTCTGAGAATTTTTTCCTATAAAAAAGTCACAGATTCTGAGAAGTTTTTCCTATTGAAAAATTCCCAGATGCTGAAACCTTTTTCTTATAGAAAAGTTTTTTATGAATCACTATTGTAGATTTGACACTTTTTCTATAGAAAAAAGGCCTCAGACCTTTTGATTATAAAACAAGTGAGAGTGTTAAATTCGGCTGTGCCGAATCTATTATACCCTCCAAAATGTAAAAAAAAAAATTAAAAAAAAAATTTGTCAGGGGCGTTTCTTTTTTTTGGGGGGGCGGGGGGGGGGGTTGATAGAGTCAGTGGGGGACGTTGAGAGCACCTTCCCATTGCAATAAATATACCAAATGTTTCATTTAATTAACAAAAATACAAAAAAAAAACGTGTAAAAAAGTGTATTTTTTTAGAGGTTGGTTTAGTTCTTCAAGGGGGAACTTTTTTCCCCCTGGTCCGATTTGGCCAATTTCCGAACTTAACCTGCCTAGGAACATAAGACATATTTGCCAAATTTGAAGGGTCCAGCTATTTTATTTCGGACTGCATCGTGTTAACTACAGACGGACGGACAGACGGACGGACGGACATCGCTAAAATGTCTTAGAATCGATCACTGATCAATAATATATATACTTTATGGGGTCCCCGACCGATATTTCGATGCGTTACACACGGAATGACAAAGTGAGTATACCCCCATACTGTAGTTGGAGGGTATAAAAATTCTAAAATTCTGAGAACTTCTTGCCATAGAAAAATTTTCAGATTCTGAGACCTTTGTTTTAGAGAATAAGTCTCAAATTAAGAGAACTTTTTCATACTGAAAAGTCTCAGATTCTGAGACATTTTTTCTATAGAAAAAGTCTCAGATTCAGAGACCTTTTTTATATAGAAAAACTCTTAAATTCTGAGACCTTTCTCCTATAGAAAATTCTTTTCTATAAAAAAAATTTATGAAACACTATTGTAGATTTGAGATTTTTTCTACAAGAAAAAGATCTCTGAATTTGAGACTTTTTCTATAAGAAAAAGGTCTCAGAATCTGATACTTTTTCTATAGGAGAAAGGTCTCAGATTATGAGACCTTTTTCTTATAGAAAAAGACTTCGATTCTGAGACCTTTTTCTTATAGAAAAGGTCTCAGAATTTAAGACTTTTTCTATAAAGGTATCAAAATCTTTTTCTTAAGAAAAATTTCTAGAATCTGAGTCTATTTCTATAGGAAAAAGATCTGAGACTTATTCCATAAGTAAAAGATCTCAGAATCTGAGACTTTTTTTATAAGCAAAAGGTCTTACAATCTGAGATTTTTTCGATAAGAAAACGGTCACAGGATCTGATATTTTTCTATTAGCAAAAGGTCTCAGAATCGGAGACTTTTCTATAAAAAAAATGGTCTCAGAGTCTGAGAACCTTTTCTATAAGAAAAAGGTCTTAGAATCTGAGTCTTTTTCTATAAGAAAGAGGTCTCAGAATCTGAGACTTTTCCTATGGGAAAAATGTCTCAAAATCTGATTCTTTTTCCATGGGAAAAGGTCTCAGAATCTGTAGAAAAATGTTCTCAGAATCTGAGACTTTTCTATATGAAAAAGTTTTCAAAATCTAGAATTTTTCTGTTAGAAAAATGTCTCAGGTCTTTGAATCTGATACTTTATCTCAGAATCTGAGACTTTTTCTATAGGAAAAAGGGCTCTGAATCTGAGACATTAAAGGTCTTACAAGGGAAGTTTCTCATAACGTAAGAACCGATTTGCCTGAAACTTTAAATACATTAAAAAAAACTGTAAAATTACCAAAAAAAGGGCGTACGGACATAGCGCCCAAGGTCTTATCGCCCAAAACCGTAAATGACATATCGCCCAAGCTGCGACATATAGCCCAAAATGAAAAGTCTAAAAATGTTATTTCTCCCAAAACAAAATTGTCAAAAAATCCAAAATATTTTTTTGGGCGAAATGTCGAAATTACGACTTCTATGATTTGTTTTTTTTTTTTTGTAACAAAGGTTTTCTGCAAACCAAAGCTATTTTGGATATCAGGCCTTTTTGAGGCGTAACAAATTTGATAGTGTTAAGGCCTGCTACCGTAGAAAACTTTACTTTGCGGAGAGGGTGGGTTTAATGCATGGATTTTGTAATCCCTAAACCTTTAAAACATTGTGTTAAAAAAAAACAATATTGGTGAGTTTTATGATTATTTTTTTGGGCGCTATGACATTTTGTAAATTCAACATTTTGATATTTGGGTAATATGACATTTTTGATAATTTATATTAATTTAAAGAAAATTTTTAAAATACCCAAAAATAATGGCCATATTGTCCAAAAAATTTTGCAACAACAACTAACACACATTTTTTTTTTGGGTGGAATGACTTTTTTAAATTGGGCGATATGCACTTGGGCGTTATGTCCGTACGCCCAAAAAAAGTTTGTAACTTTTTTTTGCTACCTCCTATTTAGCGAAAATTCCTTGTTATTTTATAAATATATAAATAAAACTTACTTAAATATATAAATAAAACTTACAAAAAATTCTCGTAAATTTACAAGTTTTTTTTTTTTTAATCTTGGAAATTTGTAAAATTACAAAAAAAAACTGTAAAATTACAAAAAAAAAATCGATCGAAACTTTTTTTTTTTTATTTGTTAAAAAAACAAGGAAAACTTCCAAATATTGGTAAAATGGGATTGCGAGACTTTTTCTAGTAATTTGACGAGTTTTTTTTTGAGTGTATATATAAAAGAGGACATATCAGTGTTTGAAAATTTTGTTGTCCCCTTATGAACAATGTGGACCTTCGGGAAAAAATTCGATAACTCCCGAACTAACAGGAATATCGTCTAGAGAAAAAATACGTGTCGACTTTAATTTAACAAAGATTATTTCGTATTCAAATGGATATCGCAGGGGTATGTCTTCACATAAATACCCCCAAAATTTACACATTTTCATGAAAAAATATTTTTTCGGTATCGTGGACTTATTCTGTAGAAAAATATAATAAAAAAAAATTGCAGAACCTAAGAAGTTTTCTATGGGGAGAAAGTCACTAATTCGAGATTTTTTCTATATGAAGAATTTTCTTAATATTGGAATTTTTGGTGGGAAAATTGCAAAGGTATATAAGAATTTTCTATATGAAAATGTAACAGAATCTTAAAATATGTTTAAAAGCTTTTCTGTAGCAAAATGCATTAGAACCTCAAAATTTTAGAATTTTGAAATAAAAATGTAAAAATCGTAAAATTCCTCTTTAAGCAAATGACTCAGAAAAATTTTAAAATCCGAATTTTTTGAATAAGCATGTATGAAATCTGATACATTTTCTAATGGAAACATATTTTAGAATCTGGGTCTTTTGCTGGCAGAAAAATGCTTTAGGACCTGAGAATTTATTGAAAAGACATTTTTCAAAATATCAAACATTTTCTTAAGTTCTTAGATGTTTTCTATAGGAATAAATTTTTAAAATTTTCCAATTCTTCTATAGAAAAAATTTAAATAAAGAAGAGGGAAACACTAAAAAACCCTTAACTAATAATTCAAATCCGACCTGAGGTTCCCTGAAAAAAAAAATATATAAGTAAAAAACATTCATGACTTAGATGTCGAAACATTCATGACTTAGATGTCGAAAAACAACGCTCTAAAATTTTTAAAATTAAAATTGTTCTGGAGAATCCCTATTCCTAAATGTGAAAATTTTTCCCCACGCGATAAATGTTGGCAAGTTTATTTATAATGATTTTTGCATTTAATTATTACAATTATTAAAATTATTTTTTTATCCACGCCTACAAAAGGAGGCGGACTGAAAATTGTTTCATTTGTTGAACAAAAATACAAAAAAATCATTCAAAAAATTACGTTTTTCAGAGGTTGGTTTAGTTTTTCAAGGGGAAACATTTTTCCACCTGAACCGATTTTGCCCATTTACAAACTTAGCCTACCTATGACCAAGAAACAAATTCGTGCCAATCTTCAGGAGTCTAGATTTTTTTATTATGGACTGCAGTTTGTTTTATACAGACGGACGGACGAACATTCAGATGTCTTAGAATCGATCAATGATCAATAATGTAAATATACTTTAAGGGCTCTCTGACCAATATATCGATATTTTAGTGTCCCCAACTGACATAACGTCAAAATTTTTATAGCAATAATTGCTTGGAAATTTTTCTTAGCAACTATTGCTGGCAATTAAACATCAAAATCGTACGCCATCTTTGTTTGGAATTCTTCAAAGTAGACGCAAAGCGGTTTTTTTTGTTCATTTTGCATACGTTATTGCTTATTACCACCAAAAAAAATCAGGTGTAGACAAGGGGTTACAAACGGAATGACAAAATAAAAAATTTTGTGTAATTTGTGAAATTTTGGATAATTTTTTGTGTAATTTCCAATTCCATTGGTGGCAACACTGGTTTGTTTACTTAAATTTCTTACTATTTTACTACAACTGGAAATTTTTGTTTACTTTTTGTACACTCAAAAAATTTTGACGGCTGATTCCACTACAAAAGACAGGTAAAACTACTACATTTGTTGTTGTTTAGGCGTCCACTACATTTTACGGTAAAATCAACCAAAAATTGTTGTTGTTTTTAACTATTGATTAACAGGTACAAAAAAAACTGTAAAAACTACTTCAAATTACAGTTGTTTTTACTGTATCTCAAATTTGTTTCTGAATTTTTTATTAGCAAACAAAAACTTCTAAACGTCAAAAACGGTTAAAATTATTTGGAAATAATTCCTGCACATCCATTTTTCTAAAAAATTTCCAGAAAATTATAAGTTTTTTTATAGACTAAAAACAACTGTTACTACAATGTAGTAAATTTTTTGTATTTGTTTTTTTAAACCTCTACAAAAAACAGTTGTTTGAGATTTTCTATACAAAAATAACTGAAATTGTAGTTGAAAACAACAATTACTACTTACTGCACAAATGACCGTCATGTAGTAACTGCAATAATTTTCTAGAAAATTTCCAGCTGTAGTAAAAGTAGTAAAAATGAGTAGATTGTAGTAAGGTAAACGAACAGGCATATAGTCTCCGTTTTAAAATTGTTTTGTTTCTAAATTTAAAATTGTCTTAATTTTAAATACAAAACTGTTACTTACAGAAAGTTTTTTTTGTAGATCTTCAAAAAGTCAATACATAGTGACAAAATCGCCCTTTTTTAAACGCTTATATTTTCAAAAGTAGTGTTCCAAAAAAAAATACACCTTATTAATATTTATGTAATTTTGATTAAGTTAATTTTAATTTTGTTATTAATTTCATTCATTCAATAGTTGAAAAAAAACTTTATTTTGTCATTGTTGCTGCGCTCTAATAAAATATTAAAATTTGTTTTTATTTTTTTTCTACTAATGTTTACAAGTTTATCAAATATTTTGTTATTATTTTTCATGCGTTGTTAGTTTCTAGTTTTCAGTTGTTATTTTTTTTTTTTTTTTTTCAATTTCATTTTTGTTTAAAGTTAAAATAATTAACTTTTATTTGCAAATTACTCAAATGTATAATTATCTTATTAAATGCTTCGCTGAGTAATCAAAATAATAACAAAAAATGTTTATATAGTTGAATATTTGATTGTATACGTATATTTTTTTAATTAATTTGAAACACTAAAAGAAAAAAAAACTATATAGATTTGACCCAGTTTCGGAGGTATGCCTGTTATGATAAAAAAAAATTAATTAATTAGTTAATAAAAATTTTACTCAACAAGGTAAAATATTCTCTTATTGATTCCAGAGTCGTTATATGAATATTTATATGGTGGTTATCTCTAGAAACGGCTGTATCATAGAAATGATAGTCTGGCAACTCTGGAAAAAATTACTTTCGTTAAAGCTTTTTTTATTAGTTAGCTTAAGACATCTCCACTTTAGCGCACTTGATTTCAAGAAATATCTATTTTAATAAATTCCCACTTTTAAGTAAATTAGCGATTTGGCAACCCTGCAAATATGATTCCATATTTTAAAATAAAACTCCCCCTTTTCACTACAGTAGCAGTTTGGCAACCTAGACAAAATAAGTTTTTTTTTTTTTGTATATATTAATCATCCTGCACAAATAAACTTTGGACCTTCTATATTTTTCTGAATTTTTTAAAATATTCCTGATTTGGACCGATTTACAAAATTTTAGCTTCAATGTGTCAAGCGTGAAATTCTAAATAATATAGCGTTTAAAAAAGAACAAAAATCAAAAAGAAATATTTTGGCACACGTTGATGCTAAAATTTTGTAAATCCGTCCAGTAGTTTCGGAGATATAACGATTTTAAGATTTTTTTGATTTGAGAAAAATTAAAATTTCGAATTCTCTCAAGGGTGGCCACAATTTAGTTTTTCGTCAATGTCAATAACTCGGGAAATATTGGCCTGATTTGGCTCGGAGACCTATGCGTCCCAACTTTTTATGCTCTTTCAGAATATGTAACCTAAATTTTTACCCCGTAAAAAAATATTTTTCTACAAACTAGGCAACACTAGTCAGTGCGTAAGAAAAAATATGGTAAAATCGCTATAACTCCAAAACTACTGGACCGCTTTACAAATTTTTAGCGTCAATGTGTCGAGCGTGAAATTCTAAATAAAATAACAATTAAAAAATAACAAAAATCAAAAAAAAAAAATATTTTGGTCAAAAAAAAGACGGACTAACCACTGCTTTTTTTGTCAAAAATCTTTTCAATTTTTTACTACTTATTTGTTATCTATTTTATGTAGAATTTCACGCTCGACACATTGATGCTAAATTTTTGTAAATCCGTCCAGCAGTTTCGGAGATATAACGATTTTAAGTTTTTTTTGATTTGAGAAAAATTAAAATTTCGAATTCTCTCAAGGGTTGCCACAATTTAGTTTTTCGTCAATAACTCGGGAAATATTGGTCCGATTTGGCTCAGAGACCTATGCGTCCCAACTTTTTATGCTCTTTCAGAATATGTAACCTATATTTTTACCCCGTAAAAAAAGATTTTTCGACAAACGTGGAAACCTTAGTCAGTGCGTGAAAGAAAATATGGTAAAATCGTTATAATTCCAAAACTACTGGACCGATTTACAAAATTTTAGCGTCAATGTGTCGAGCGTGAAATTCTAAATAAAATTGCAATTAAAAAATAACAAAAATCAAAAAAAAATATTTTGGTCAAAAAAAAAAAGATGGACTAATAACCATTGCTTTTTTTGTCAAAAAACTTTTGAATTTTTTTACTCCATATTTTTCATCTATTTTATGTAGAATTTCACGCTCGACACATTGATGCTAAATTTTTGTAAATCCGTGCAGTAGTTTCGGAGATATAACGATTTTAAGATTTTTTTGATTTGAGAAAAATTAAAATTTCGAATTCTCTCAAGGGTTGCCACAATTTGGTTTTTCGTCATTAGCTCGGGAAATATTGGCCCAAATTGGGTCGGAGACCTATACGTCCCAACTTTTTATGCTCTTTCAGAATACGTTACCTATATTTTTACCCCTTAAAAAATATTTTTCGACAAACTTGGCAACTATAGTCAGTGCGTAAGAAAAAACTCCAAAACTACTGGACCGATTTACAAAATTTTAGCGTCAATGTGTCGAGCATGAAATTCTAAATAAAATAGCAATTAAAAAATAACAAAAAACGAAAAAAAAAATTTTTGGCCAAAAAAAACGATGGACTAACCACTGCTTTTTTTGTCAAAAAACTTTTCGATTTTTTTTTTACTTATTTGGTATATATTTTATATAGAATTTCACGCTCGACACATTGATGCCAAATTTTTGTAAATCCGTCCAGTAGTTTCGGAGATATAACGATTTTAAGATTTTTTTGATTTGAGAAAAATTAAAACTTCGAATTCTTTCAAGGGTTGCCACAATTTAGTTTTTCTTCAATAACTCGGGAAATATTGGCCCGATTTGGGTCGGAGACCTATACGTCCCAACTTTTTATGCTCTTTCAGAATATGTAACCCACATGTTTACCCCGTAAAAAAATATTTTTCGACAAACTTGGCAACCCTAGTCAGTGCGTGAAAGAAAATATGGTAAAATCGTTATAACTCCAAAACTACTGTACCGATTTAAAAAATTTTAGCGTCAATGTGTCGAGCGTGAAATTTTAAATAAAATAGCAATTAAAAAATAACAAAAATCAAAAAAAAATATTTTGGTCAAAAAAAAAAGATGGACTTACCACTGCTTTTTTTGTCAAAAAACTTTGAAATTTTTTTACTCCATATTTTTCATCTATTTTATGTAGAAATTCACGCTCGACACATTGATGCTAAATTTTTGTAAATCCGTCCAGTAGTTTCGGAGATATAACGATTTTAAGATTTTTTTGATTTGAGAAAAATTAAAACTTCGAAATCTCTCAAGGGTTGCCACAATTTGGTTTTTCGTCAATAACTCCAAAACTACTTGACCGATTTACAAAATTTTAGCGTCAATGTGTCGAGCGTGAAATTCTATATAATATAGCAATTAAAAAATAACAAAAATCAAAAAAAATATTTTGGTCAAAAAAAAAAAGATGGACTAACCACTGCTTTTTTTGTCAAAAAACTTTGAAATTTTTTTACTACTTATTTGTTAACTATTTTATGTAGAATTTCACGCTCGACACATTAATCGTCCGTCCAGTAGTTTCGGAGACATAACGATTTTAAGTTTTCTTTGATTTGAGAAAAATTAAAATTTCGAATTCTCTCAAGGGTTGCCACAATTTAGGTTTTCGTTAATAGCTCGGGAAATATTGGCCCGATTTGGCTCGGAGACCTACTTATACGTCTCAACTTTTTATGATCTTTCACAATATGTAACTCTTATTTTCATCAAGTAAAAAAGAGTGAGCTTGTTAGAAAAAATATATTAAAATCTTTATAACTCCAAAACTACTGGACCGATTTACAAAATTTTTAAATAATTAAATAATAGATGCCAGGGCGTTTATTTTTTCTTTATATTTCCCATTATTTTGATGATGTTGTCAACAAACATATTTTCCATTTATGTTCCAATTTGTAAATAAAAAAACATTTTTTTTTTTTTTTATTTCATTCATTATTTTTTTATTCATATTTTCTCATTCTTTAAATATATAAACTTTTATATTTTTCATGGTATTTTTTGTGTGTTTAAATTAAATTATTATGTATAAGTTTGTTTTTTTTTTAATATTAATTAACAAAAATTTATCAATTTTATTTATAATTTTTCTTTTTCTTTTATGTTATGTATATAAGATTAATGTAAAATATTGTATATATTAAATATAAAGGATATAAAGATATATAATGTATATTATATAATGTAAAAAAAATTCACTGCTATTGTAAAAAAAAAATTAAAATAAAAATTTGTATATTGGTTTGCGTGTTGAAATAAAAAAAAAACTATGGTAAGATAAAATAAAGGATTATTTTTGCAAAACAGTCTTTAAATAAAAGAAAATAAAATGTATAAAAAATTGTTTTTTTTCTCTTTGCATGGTTGATTTTTTTTTTTTTGGAGTTTCTGTTGTTTTCTATTTTTTTTTTTTTTTCAGTGTTAAATAATAAAAATATATAAAATATTTAAGAATATAAACAATGTTTTTGTTTTTTTTTTTGTTTTTTACTAATGATAATATGTAATTATACAAATTAAGTTTTAAGTAAAGTAAAATTAATAATAAAAATATAATAATAAAAATAAAGGTTAACAGTATATTTTTTTTTTCTTTTGTTTTTGTATTAAAAAAATAATATAATAATTAACAAATAGGTAAAAAGTAGTTAAAATATAAAAAAATTCAGATTTATGTATAAAAAATTTTATATTTTTTTTTTTTTTTTTGTTAAGTTTTATTATATAATTTTCTTCTTTTTGTAGAGGTAAGTTAAAAGGTTGTTGTCAATTCATTTACTATTTTTTATTTTTTTCTTCTATTTTTTTGCTGGAAGGTAAGGAGGGGGGATTGGTAAAATTTTATAGGGAGTTTTGTATATTTTTTTTTTATTAATTGTAAAAATTATAAAAAAAAGTGCGAGGATTGTTTTATTTATTATGTAAATGTTGTATTTTTTGGTTGCAATTTGTAACAAAAATATTATTTTTTTTTTGTAAAATCTATATTTTTTTTGTAAAATATTTTTTTTTTAGAATTTCTATTAGGAAATATAAACCGAGATTTCTATATACATATTTATTGAAAAAAAAATAATTCAAATTTCATTTTTTTTAGTTTGTTTATAAAATTAAGCTTTTTTATATATAATGTAGAAAAAAAAAATAAATGCTAAATATTATATACATATCATTTTTTAAGTTAAAGAAAAAAGCAAAAAAAAAACATTAAAAATTAAAAAAAAAAATGAATTATTAACAATAATTATTTTTTTTTATTTTTCTTTCTAATTCCCTTCCTTCTACAATCCATTTTTTTAAATTGGTTTTATATAAATTACATTTAAGGGATATAAGGGATTTTGAAAATATTACAAATCTAGTGTATTTTTGTGAAATCCTTTCAATAGTTTTATATATATTTATATTTTGTTTCTTTAAATATATAAAAAAAAAGTAAATATTATTTTAAATATATTAATAGTTTAAAAATATTATGTTTTCAAGTTTATATTTTTTATATATGATTAATATTAAAATTAACGAAAAAATATTAAAAAGAAAAAAAAACTTAATAGCAAAAAACATCGACAGTTAATCAGTTGGGAATTTGTTTAAAACCAAATAACCCAACATCGTTTTTGTTTGCTTAATTATAAAAAAGAAATCTATATCAAGTAATAAAAAAGTAAAAAAAAATAAGATTGGAAACTTGGCTAAAAATTAAAAAAAAAAAAAAAAATATGTATAGGAAATCCTACAAATCGGTAAGATCTATCTAACAAATTGTGTAAATCTAACAAATCGTGTAGATCTAACAAATCGTGTAGATCTAACAAATCGTGTAGATCTAACAAATCGTACAGATCTAACAAGTCGTGTAGATCTAACAAATCGTGTAGATCTAACAAAACGTGTAGATCTAACAAATCGTGTAGATCTAACAAATCGTGTAGATCTAACAAATCGTGTAGATCTAACAAATCGTGTAGATCTAACAAATCGTGTAGATCTAACAAATCGTGTAGATCTAACAAATTGTGTAGATCTAACAAATCGGGTAGATCTAACAAATCGTGTAGATCTAACAAATTGTGTAAATCTAACAAATCGTGTAGATCTAACAAATCGTGTAGATCTAACAAATCGTATAAATCTAACAAATCGTGCAGATCTAACAAATCGTGTAGATCTAACAAATCGTATAGATCTAACAAATCGTGTAGATCTAACAAATCGTGTAGATCTATCAAATTGTGTAAATCTAACAAATCGTGTAGATCTAACAAATCGTGTAGATCTAACAAATCGTCTAGATCTAACAAATCGTATAGATCTAACAAATCGTGTAAATCTAACAAATCGAGTTGATTTAGAAAATCTTATATTTCAACCAAAATCTTGTGGATCAAATCATTTATTCTAAATTCATTTAAATTTTAAACAAAATCTCAAAAAAAAAACAGATTTAAACTTCAAATTTGATCGTTTTAAACCAGATTAAATCAAATGATTTTAAAAAGAAAATTAGCTTACCGATTGACAAAAACTTTTTTAAAATAAAAAACAATTCAAGCATATCTTGTAGTTCTAGCAAATCTTGAAAATCTTTTAAATCGTGTGGATACAAACATTTTAACTATTTTTTTAATTCTATTAAAAAAGAATCTTTAAGATTTCCTAAATCTTATAGATTTAGGAAATCTTATAGATCTAACAAATCGAGAAGATTTAAAGGTTAATCAAATCTTTTAGATTAAGCAGATCTTGAAGATTAAAAAAATGTTGTAGAATAAAAAAAAATCTTGTAGATTAAACAAATCTTTTAGATTAAGAAAATCTTGTAGATTAAGAAAATCTTGTAGATTAAGAAATTCTTGTAGATTAAGCAAATCTTATAGATTAAGCAAATCTTGTAGGATAAGCAAATCTAGCAGATTAGCCAAATCTTTCAGATTAAGCAAATCTTGTAGATTAGGCAAATCTTATGGATTAAGCAAATCTTATTGATTAAACCAATCTTATAGATTAATTAAATCGTGTAGATTTTGAAAATCTTAGAGATTAATCAAATCGTGTAGATTTAGAAAATCTTGTAGATTAATCAAATCGTGTAGATTTAGAAAATCTTGTAGATTATGCAAATCTTGTAGATTAAGCAAATCTTGTAGATTAAGCTAATATTAAAGATTAAACTTTTCTTAAAGATTAAGCAAATCTTATAGATTAAGCAAATCTTATAGATTAAGCAAATCTTATAGATTAAGCAAATCTTATAGATTAAGCAAATCTTGCAGATAAAGCAAATCTTATAGATTAAGCAATTCTTATAGATTAAACAAATCTTATAGATTAAGAAAATTTTGTAGATTAAGCAAATCTTGTAGATGAATTTGGATTTAAACTATGTTTAAATTCAATGTAAAATTAATATATAAACAACACATATTTATATTAAGTTTTAACTGAAGTTGTTGTAAATTTAATCCAGTTTAATTTTTTTCAATAAGGTTTTTCAAATTAAATTTTTAAAAATATATTAATTTAAACAAAGTTTAAACTTACCGCTTTTGCCAATTCTAAATCAATTGTATTACCTTAAAATTTGTTCTTCTACAATTGAGAATGTTTTTTTTATCTCCAATTTAGCCAAGTTACCAACCTTAATTTAAGACATCAACCTTGTTAAATGTTGTCAATATCTCCAGTTATTTTTTTTTTTTCAACCGAGTAAAAACTCTAGTTTCTTTATTTTATATTATTTTACTTCAAAAAAGTTATAATTATATATTTTAGAATATATAAATTTGTAAAAAATCTTGTTTAGATAAATATATATATATAGTTATTATATAATTTTATTTAAAATAGGCTTGAAAATAAAAATCAATTCAATGATCTAATTTTTAAAAATAAAAAAAAAAATTATCAAATATGTATCAAAACTTCATAAAAAAAAAGTAGGTAGGTTTAAAATTTTAACAAATTTATATTGTAATTTTTAATGAATATATTCAAATAATGCTAAGCAATATTGTTTAAACAAAAGCTAATTTAAATTAAAAATATAATTAAATATTAAAAAAAAATCACTTGTGGTTAAAGAAAAAAAAAAAAAACAAACGTAACGTTTAGTTAAAGAAAAAAAATATGGAAAATTTTCCAAAAATATTTCAATTTGAAATTTTTTTCAAAAATTTTAGGAAGATTTTGTTGGTTTTATTAAAAAAAAAATATTAAATATTCTAAAAAGTCGTTAAAGCCGATTAAAAAAAAAAAAAGAATAACTCAAAAGCTAAAAATTTTAATTCATGTTAGTTAAGCTCACTTTCTATGACATCATATTTAAAACACTTTACGTTAAGCTTTAAAAAAAGCTTTGATTGTAACTTTTTTTAGGGTTCCTAAAAACACTTCACTTTACTTTCATGTAACGTTTTTGCATATGCTGTATCTTTTTATAAAGCTTTTGTACGCTTTTTTTCTCTTCTTTTCCTTTATTTTGTCTCTTTTAAACTCTCAGTTTATGACTCAGTTGCTGTTTGTTTAAAAAAAACATTTAACTTTTGGGTTTTTTTGTAGTTTCTTATAAATTAAGACTTCAACATAAATATAAATTTATTTTTAACTTCAAAGTTTTTTTTTTTACAAAAATCAAATTAATTGGTTTCTTTTTTAGTTAATGGTATCACAAAATAATATTTGTTTAAAAATTATTATTAAAACTATAGTAAATTAAGAAAATATAAAAAATAATATACAAAAGTTTTTTTTATAAAGTAGTAGTCAAAAAATAAGGTCAATATTTCAATATTTTATATGAAAAATGTTTTTAATCAACTTAAAAACTAAAAAAATAAAAAAAAAATTTGAAACTCAATAAATTTTTTAATTCAAAAATAAAACGTTAAAACAATGGGCTCAAACAAAAGAAAATAAAATGTATTAAAGGTCGACATTTACTTAAATATTCATAAAAAAAAATTTTGTTGTTTGTAAACTCAAAAAACTTCTATAAATTGTATGAAAAATAAATTTAAGCGTCGAAACAGAATCAAACTACGTCGCATTGGGCGTAACATTCAATATATATACTCAATCAAACGGACGTAAAATTTTCAAATTCAATATGTTTGTTTTTTGCGTCAAACGCTACGTAATTTGATTCTGGTTCGACCCTAAAGTCTAGTTTAAATAAATTTTATTTTCAATTGGTTAAGCCCTATGTTCAAAAAAAAAAAAAAAAAAACTTTAAAAAAGATCCATTAAAAAGTTCTCTCTAAAATAAAGCTTTCTCCAAAGCTTTCTCTCTACCAAAGCTTTCTTTCCAAAGCTGTATAGATAAAAACAATCTGATTTTTTAGCGTACCGGACGCTTTAGAAAAATCTTTTAAACATCACAAACCTTAAATTAGGCTTTATCAATCCCTTTGTAGTGCTCTCAACTGTGCCAAAAGTTCTTGTTTTCGTCTAAACTCTTCCTTAAGTTTAGCTTTTTGCTCTGTCAATTGTTGATCTTCCCGTGTCAAGGTCTCGCATAATTTAGCAGCCTCACGCAATATATTCACCTTGGGTGCCCTTTCCTTATCCTTAATGCTGGGTATTTGTTTCTTCAAAGCTTCAAAGAGATTTTTCAAGCCAATACGCCGTTGACGTTCCATATCATTATGAAGATTACGTTTTTCAATAGTATCGGCCGTTTCATCGATACTATAGTGACGTTTTAATAAGCCGTTCGGCAGCTGGACAGCGGTTACCAAATGTTTAGTTTTCTTACCACGATGTTTTTTAGTTGGTGGCATTGTTGTGCCCGCCATTAACGCAGATATATCTGTGCCATTAATAATTGTGGCATTTGTTAGATTGCCGTTGGCCAATAAACGTTTACGTGATTTATCTGACGTATTTAACATATTTATGGGTGTGCCCGTTGCCGAATCCGTAAGAACAACTGTCATCATTTGCTGTTGCTGTTGTACGTATTTGGTGGTATATTGATTTTGATAGGGTGTGGCGGCTGGTGAGGGGAATCGTGAATTATTGACTGATTTTACGGGACTACTGCTGGCTGGGGTATAGGGGAATTCATAGGAGCCACGACGACGCGGTGGTATAGTACGGATACCGTTGGGTGTTTTAACAATGCGTGCTGCATTGAATTTGTGAGCGACTTTAGTTTGTAGGGCACGACGATCTTTGTCCGAGGGATTTGTGGGTAATTTTTTGTCATTAATAGAGACCACATCGATTTCTTCTTCTGCAAAGAGAAAAATTAATAAAAAAAAAGAAATTAGTAAAGAATTTAAAGAAAATTTATAATAACATTAAGAAACTTTCAAGATTAAACAAAAAATCGTAAAAGAAAGAGCTTATGATTGAGTACAACTTGTTTTAAAAAGCCTTTTTTTTAAAGCTGTACTAAAAGTTAATTGATAAAAAAAACAATTTGTCTAAAACTCTTAAAAAAAACTTTTTTAAAAAAAGCTTTTTTAAAAACTCCTAAAAAAAGCTTTTTTAAAAACGCTTTTTTTAAAACTATTTTTTTAATTAAAATTCTATTTTAAAAAAAGCTTTTAAAAAACTATTTTTTAAAACGAAAAACTTTTTGAAAAACTGTTTTTTAAGCTTTTTTTAAAAACTATTTTTTGATAAAGCTTTTTTTTTTTTTAAAAACTCTTTTTAAAAAAAAACCCCCTTTTTTTTAAATTCTTTTAAAAAAGTTTTTTGAACAAAAAAAAAAATATTTTTTTTTAAACTCTTAAAAAAAGCTTTTTTTTTAAATTATTTTATATTATTATTATTTTATATTTTTTAATTAGTTTTTATGTTTAAAAGAGATCGCTAAAAATATGGTTGGTTGACTAAATTTGAGAAAATTGAAAAAAAAGTTACAAAAACAATTAATTATTAAAAATAGTTTCAAAGTTTCTGCACAATTTTTTTAATGAGCTTTTAGCTTTCTTAGTTAAAAAACATTTTAAAGCTTTTAAAAATTACAAAAACTTTTAATAATTTAAAATAGTTTCCAAGTTTCTGCAAAATTATTTTAATGAGCTTTTAAGCTTTCTTAGTTAAAAAATATTTTAAAGCTTTAAAAAAACAGTTATAAAACTAAGAGTTTGCTCAGAGTACAGCACTATTTTATTTAACATGTCTATTGAAAAACTTTAAAACTTAAGTTTCTTTAATTTAAAAAAGCTCTAAATGAAAAATTTTACTATAAGATGTTCTTTAAATCCTTAAAGTCAGGAAAATTTTTTAAAAATTACATTAACAATAAGATTTTTTTTTTTAAATTTCCTTTAAAAGCTTTTAATAAAACAAACATTTTTTAATAAGTTTTCAACAAAAAAAAACACACTCTGACGCCAATTTCCATTATAATGTTAAAACAAGTCCTGTCTAAACAAAGTCAATGCCTGGCTGTCTTTTTTTTGTCACTTTAAGGAAGGAAGGAAGAAAATTTTTTGTTAACAGAAATTCTATAACAGGCATATACAAAAATCATTCATCCAGACAATAAACAACAACACTTCACACATATAATACGAATATTTAAGATTTGTCAAGTCAATACTTAAAGAAAATAGAAAAAAAAAGAAACGAAGAGTAGCATATTATGTCATCCTACTTTTTAAAAAGACTTAGGAAAAATATGTCGTCATCTTGTTGAGAAGTACAAGAAGTGTTTTTGGCCCTAATAAAAAAAAATCCTCCTACCCCGCCTTACCATAAGAAAATCCCAACCCACCCACTTAACAATTTAATCCTACTTCATACCAATATGTTTTGTTTAACATATAGAACAACACTAAAAAAAATTTTTTGTAAAGTTCATATACACATTAAGCAATTATTCATTCATAGATCGAGTGAAGAAGTACTAACAATAGTAGGTACCCAGGAAAACACATATAGAAAATACGTGTATTGTTAAACAAATCATTGAAGTAGAAATATGGAAAAAATGCAATGACTTTTAAAGCGGATTATATAGAGAAAAAGAGAAAAAAAACAAGTAAAAAAGTTGAATTCAGATTTGCCGAATATTTTGTTACCCTCCGCAATGTAAAAAATAAATGAATTTGTCAAAAAAAAAAAATATCGCGAAAAAAAAATATTGCGAAAAAAAATATCGCAAAAAAAAATATAGCGAAAAAAATGTTTAGGTTATGTAGAATACATCAATGGTTTTTTACATTTTATTTTATAACCGCTGAACCGATACTGATCAAATGCAAGACCAATTTTCTCTGGATAACAACAAGTAAATGTGTTAAGTTTCAGTTAAGTTGCGTAATAATTTGGCCATTTCAACAGACGGACATCTCTAGAATATCTTATATTCTATCTATATTTCTATGCGTTACAAACAGAATATTAAATTTTAATACCCCGCCACTAACAATAAGTGCAGGGTATAAAAAATGTTAATAGAACTGGAGAAAAAAAAATTGCAAAAGTTTGTTTAAATTATTAAATTAAGTTTAAAAAAAAAATATATATTTTTTTAAAGTCATTGACCTTAGAACTTTTTGGGTTGTAAATCTAACGTCATTCATAGTAAAGAATGTTTTGTAGCAAATAGCAAGTTGTGTAAAAATAATAAGTATTGTAATATTTTTGGCGCCATATAGACGATTTCTTTAAGGGCTGGTATAATAAACTCATTTTAAGGCCATAAATCCTAAACAAAAAAGACAACAAAATTAAATGACAGGGAATAGGAAAGAAAAATTGGAATAAATTTAAAAATAAAATAAGGCTTTAGTAGAAGTAGAAGAAAAAAATATTAAATATGGAATTAAAATAAACAGTTAGTAGCTTTGCTTTGTTATAAAATGCAATTTTTTAAGAATTTTTAGTTAATAACTTGGTAATGCTTACTTGAAAATTGTAAAAAATTAATTATTTACGGGTTTTGGCATTGAAAACAATAAGAAAATGGTAAAAATTCTTAAGCATTACCTTCGCATTACTTTATAATTAAATCTATTTATTTTTAAACTAGGAAGAAAAAAATTTAAATAAATTTTAAAAATAAAATAGGGATAAGCAGAAGTAAAGTTTTAACATATAGCTTAACAAATTTGCTTTGCTTTTAAAATTTATTTTGTTTAAACTTTTTTAGTTAAAAACTTGATAATGCTTGCTTAGAATAGTCAAAAAATAATTATTTACGAGTTTTAGTATTGAAAACAACAAGAAAATGTTAAAAATTCTTAAGCATTACCTTGGCATTACTTTGACATTAAAGCTATTTATTTTTAACTTACGATAAAAAAATAAATTTTTAAAAGAATAAATTTTAAAGAGAAAATAAAGCATTAGTAACAGTAAAGTTTAAAAATATTAATAAATATGGAATTAATATAAACAGACTGAAGTTTTGAAAAATTTACTTTGCTTTTAAAATTTATTTTGTTTAAGCATTTTTAGTTAATAACTAGGTAATGCTTACTTGAAAATATTAAATAATGAACTATTTACGAGTTTTGACATTGAAACCAAAAAGAAAAAGTTAAAAATCCTTAAGCATTACCTTGGCATTAATTTATTTGTTTTTAAATAAGAAAAGAAAATTGGAATAAGAAGTAAAGCTTCAAGGTATTAAATAGTAATATGAAATTAATATAATTAGCCAGTAGATTTAAAAAAAATTACTATACTTTTAAAATTAATTTTGTTAAAACATCTTAAATTAATAACTTGGTAATGCTAACTAGAAAATATTGAAAAATTATTTATTTACAAGATAACACTAGGAAAATGTTAAAAATCCTTAAGCATTACCTTGGCATTACCTTGAAATTACTTTGTCATTAAAGCTTTGTTTTATATTTTGACAATTTATTTTGGTAATGCTCACTTCAAAATACTTTAATTTACATTTCTTTGAAGTCTTGACAATATTTAAACTTAAAAACTGTAAAAAACTCTTATGCATTACCATAGCATTACTTTTGCATTAAAAATATTTTTTGTTATTATTAACACAAATACCAACTTTAATTGGGACAAACGAGTTATTTTTTGTTTTATATTTCTTGTGTTCACAAGTTACTACCTTTTACTACTAATATACAATAACAAGGTAATGATAACTTTAAAATATTAAAATATACATTTGTTAGAAGTCTAAATAATATTTAACCTAAAATAATGTATAAAAGTATTAAGCATTACCATGGCATTACTTCGCTATTTAAGAAGTTTCTTGTATTTTTATAAGATAAGTATTTAGCAATATCTTAGTAATGCTTGCTTTAAATTATAGTAATATTAATTTGTTTAAAGTTTAAACAATATTGAAACATTTAAAATATTTTAAACTTTTAAGCATTACCTCATCATTACATAAACATTGTCAAGGTATTTTAAGAAACTTTTTTTTGTTTATATTTAATGAAATATAAATTCGTCTCTTACTATAAAAATAAAATTTGATATTTTGAAACTCAACACTTTTTTATAAAATTTTTAAAAATTGTATAACTTCTTATAAACTTTGTAAAGCTTTCAAAAAAATTAAGCAATATGATTAGACTGACCATTCGTACTGATTTGATCAGTACATGTACTGATTTTTGATCACGTGTACTGATCAAAAAACCTTGTACTGATTTGTACTGATTTTTTGAAATATGTACTGATTGTACTGATTTTTGAACATTTCAACATAAAAAATATTTTCATTCGAAAATTCTATATAAAAACTTGAATTTACACACACGAAAAAAGTATAAAAAAATTGTGTACGTTTTGGGGATAATACAACCTATAAAGCAGTTTTGGATAATTTACCTAATTTTTTTAGGGCAAAAACTTTGGTAAGTTATCCAAATCCACTTTATAGGTTGTAAATAAACCAAAAACTGGAACAATTTTTTTAATTTTTTTTTTGAGTGCATATAATACGTTTTCAGAGTAGTTTTTTATAACTTAAGTCTGACAATTAGATAATTTGAATTAATTATAAGGAGCGTAGAGTTTGTAAATCAAGAGGTTCATTAATGCAGATCTTCATATTGATCTTCATAAATTTATATAAAAAGCTCACAGAATCTTTGAAATTTTTCTATAACAAAAGTTCTCGAGATAATGAATTTTCTATCTTTTAAGAAAGATAACGTAATTGCACGAATCCAAATGATTCCGAGATGTTCGATTAGGTAATTTCATCAGATTTTATTGGACTCAAAACATATGCTTATTATCTGGGAAGTTTTCTGAAAAGGAAGAGTTATCAAAACTTTAGAAAAAAGTCCTGAGAATCTGAGGGATTTTCTTATTTTAAAAACCTGAGGGGTTTGTTATATTTAATGCACTGAAATATGAAGCTGATTGAAGTCAACTAAATTTTATGCAAAATACCGACAACAGTTCATGGCAGTTGTTTTTTAACAGTTGTTTTTCAACAGTTGTTTTTACTGAAATACTAAATAAGTTTGAGTTACAGTGTTTTCCCATAGAAAAGAGTTTTCAGAGAAAAAAAAAACACACATAAAAAATTGGGCGTACTGATTTGAGTTTAGAAAAAAATGGTCACCCTAAATATGATTAAATTTTATGTTTAAAGTATTTTAACTCTTTAAATTTTTTAAAAAAATTTAGCGTTTAAAATGGCATTACTTGAAAAATTAAAAATTCACAACTTATATTAATTTAATTAAAAAAAATAAGAAAAACCAATATAATATGAAAAAGTAATGTTTATCAGTTTAAAAAAAAAATGTTAAAATTGTGAAGTAATGCTACAGTAATGCCATGGTAATACTTAATTATTTAAATCAGTTTAAAATACTTTTATTACTTCCCGTAAACAAATGTACATATTAGATTTTGTCTGATCTGTTAAGATTGAATTATATGAATTGTATCTGATCTATTTGATCCGAGATTTGTCCCTTTTCAAGATCTTCTTAGATATTGAGGACGAGTCTCGGATCAAACAGATCTGATTGATAAAATTATTTTTGTTAAATCAGATTTAATAGATTTTTTTTATGTGTAAGGACTTCAGTTTAAACCACATCACTCGATTTTTGAAATATTGTAATAAATATTTGTTTGCAGTTTAAACAACAATGGAGTTAAAATAATTGAATTTTAAAATTTGTTTATACCTTAGCATTACTTTTTTTAGCATTACCATCGTATTACATATTAGCATTACCATGGCATTACTTATCAAACATTTTTAACAAATATTTTTGACATTACAAACTATATTTATAGAAATCCATTAATATAAAGCACTTGTATTCAAATGCTAAACCATAATTATTTTAATTCCTTTTTAAACCATAGCATTACTTAGTAATTACTTGATAATGCTTGATGATAAATAGGTGTCTATTTATGTTAATTTATATTTATTATTATAAACATTAGTATTATTTTAAAATAAATCAAAATTTAGCTAAGCATTACCAAGTAATTTGTCTAAATAGTTTTTTTTTTTGTGAATTTTTTTTTTTCTTAAATAATTTAGCTCCATTAATCATACGCATACGTTAATCACAAATAATAGTTTTTACCTACAAAACTGATTATTTTTGTTATAAATATTTTGTTTTATTTTTATAGCATTTCATTATAAACATTTTAATTAATTTTAGTTTTTTCTTTGTTTTTGTTATAAAAATTTTCCATTAGTTTAAATTTAAATAAAACAAAAAAATTACACACACTTGCCAACATCGTAAGAATAAAAATTCTAAATTCTAAATGCCCCAGCCGGTCGGTTGATGGGGTAAAGAAACAACTACAAAATAAAACGCCCCAAATTATCGCAAATCTAAGATAGCATATGCCTGCATATGTTTTATATGCGTATATCACATCAGGCTGGCAGGTGTAGGAAGGGGTATGAGACCTGTTTAGGGGGGAGTTAAGGTGGATTTTTTTTATAAGAGCCACAAACTTGTGGTATTTTGTAGAGTGCGTAAAAATAATATTAGACGATGTTGGCTTTATTTTTTTTTTCTGCTAAATTTTTTTATATCACAGAATACGTGTGTATTAGATTAGCATTTTTTTTTGTTAAAATGCGTCAAAATGTATGTGTAGGATGGCAATTTTTCTTTCTTTCGAAAAGTTTGTATAAAAGGGGGAAGGGGGACGGGGGCATCATAGAGTAGGGCATAGTCTTATGATGTGTTAGATTAAAAACTAACAAACTATTACTGCGGCCAGACCGTGCTGCTTGTATCAAAATTCATAGGTTAGCAACAAATTGTATTAATTTATGTGTATATGTTGTATTTTATAAATAACAACAACTACATGTAAACATTTTGTGTAAATTTTAAATTTAGCGGTTTTCGTTTAAGTAAAATTTTAATTCAAATTACTTTGAAATATTCAAATCAGCTGCTGTTTGATTCTTATTGTAACTTTTGCTGTCCCTTTTTGCTTGTGTATGTCTGACGACGAGTAATATTGTCTGTCTAATATGGTTTGGTTTATGTATGTAGGCCTATATTTCTTTTGCCATTTAAATTTAAATTTCGTTTTTTTTTTTTTTGTGTTTTGCTTTCTTTTTAGCTTTCTAGTATTGTTTCTCTAATGTTATGTAGTATTTTTAGCTTATTTTTATTATATTTTGTATCAACAGTGAAATCTGTTAGGGGTGGATTTATTTTTTTAGTGATTTTTCCAAATCAGAAAGAATTTTGAAAAAAAAAAATATTTTTAAATATTTTTCAAAATGCCCCATAGTATGTTTATATAAATACGTGTTGTAGATGTGATACAATAAAGTATACGTCCCGTGTACTGAAATAATGATAATATATTTGTTTGCCTTTTTTTGTTATTATTTTTTTATATATTTTTTTTTTAATTTTTTTTTTTTTATTTATTTTTTTTTTTATTTTTTTTTTTATTTTTTTTTTATTTTTTTTTTATTTTTTTTTTATTTTTTTAATTTACTGAAATAATTCTATATTGTTTTAATTTTTTTATTATATTTTTTTTTTTTTATTATTTTTTATTATTTTTTTTTTTTTTTTTTATATTTTTTTTTTTTTTTTGTTTTATTTTTTTTTTTTTGTTTTTTTTGTTTTTATTGGTTTTATTTTTAATTTTAAGTAACATGTTTGAATACCTTGCAATCTGCTTCCTTATGCAAAAATTTGAAACGATTCAAAAAGTTTTTAGAAAATTTATCATAATTCCAATTTGTTTGTCAAAATTCCCCATAGTGTGTTTATATAAATAGGTGTCGTATACGTGATATAATAGAGTTTATATCGTGTGCACTGAAATAATGATATACTGTTTGCCTTGTTTATTTATTTATTTTATTTGTTTATTTTTTTGTTTATTTTTTTTTTTATTTTTTTTTTATTTATTTTTTATTTATTTTTATTTTTTTTTTTTATTTTATTTTTTTATTTTTTTTTTTTTTATTTTTTTTTTTTTTTCAACAGATTTCATATAAAAAAAGTTCTGTTGTGTTTTCCTTGACTACATTTTTGCAAAACAAAAAAAGGAGTTGTCCTTAATTAATAGATTTCACTGTAGGCTCGTTTTTAATAGTAGAGCACTAATACTTTGACTTTTTTTTTTTTTGCTTTATAAATGTTTTAGTTTAGTATATTTTTACAAATATTTTTTTTTCTTGTTATTTTTGTTGTTGCTAGGCGGAAGTTTTAAGTGTGTCGAGCTCTTGACGCCGTCTTTGGTTGTCGTCTTCGCTTTTATACATTTTATATGTACAAGTCGTTAGCAGGCATACACATGCCAACCATTATAATTTTTTTTTTTTTTGATAATTTTTCTGTTGTTCTGTTTTTAAACAGCCTATTCTGTCTCAAGAAGAATGTAGAGGACGAAGTTAAATTGAAGGAGTTGGTCGTTGAAACACTTTATAAACACTTTAGTATACTTCCTCCCTATATACCACCCCTCTTCTTCCCCCTATGACTACTTTTGCTACTAAATCCTTTTTTTTTTTGTTCCTTTTTTGGTATATCGTATTACTAAACATTTTATAAAGTAGTTTCATTTATTGTTGGAGAAACGTTAAGGTTTGGGAAAATCAGGTTAAATATTATATGATTGTTTGGTAAATTACCTTAATTTGTTATTTAGTAAATTACGGAAATTTTTTGGTTTATTGCCATTTCTTTAAAAGCAGCCGAAAAACAAATTAATAGTTTCCTTGTAATTATTTAACTCTAAGGAAGGATCAAAAGGATTAAAAATTATATGAAAATTAGTTTAAACAATTTTATTTAACGATTTCTAAGACTAAGATTTGGAAAATTTTATATGAAAGCTTTAAAATTGGTTTAGGTATATAAAAAAGCTTTCATGTTGAAGCTTAAATGATTTAATTAATAAACAGAAATATCTTATAATGAGAAAAGTAAGGATTTTTAAATGTGATATTTAATTAAGCCTTAAAAAAGCTTTAAAGCTTTTTATTAGTATTAATTAATAAAGGGCTTTAGAATTATTATTTATTAAATTAGGATTTTAAAGGAAATTATGCATCGAAAAACTAAACAGGTAATGCTGATGTAATGCAAAACTAGTATGGTAATGCTGATGTAATGCAAAACTAGTATGGTAATTCTGAAGTAATGTAAGGTAATGCTTAAGTAATGCTTTGATTTCTTTAGATTTTTCTTTGTTTTGGAAATATTTTTGGTGTTAAATAAAAAATGTAAAATTATGCTGAAGTAACGCATGTGTAGTATTTTTTATTATTTATTAAATTAGGATTTTCAAGGAAATATTGCATAATTTTCAAGTATCGAAAAACTAAACAGATAATGCTGATGTAATGCAAAACTAGTATGGCAATGCTAAAGTAATGTTACGTAATTTTTTTGTTCGACCAACACTCAGGGGATGTCCCCTATAAATGCAATGCATTGTGTTGGTGGAAGGAAAATAAGGTTAGGAGGGAGGAAAGAGGGAGTAGTGTCTATTAGATTGTTCTTTGTTTTTTAAATATTTTTGGTGTTAAATAAAAAAAATAGTATTATGCTGAACATTAATATTTTTATTATTAATTAAATCAGGATTTTCAAGGAAATCATGCATAATTTCCAATCATCGAAAAACTAAACACGTAATGCAAAACTCGTATGGTAATTCTGATGTAAAGTAAGATAATGCATCGATGTCTTGAGATCTTTCTTTGTTTTTGAAATATTTTTGGAGTTAAATAATTTTTAAAAAATGATGGTGAAGTAAAGCATAAACATTTAATTTGTTTTAAACACTAAATAAAGTTTATCCATTTAGAGCTTTTAAGTTTTTCTTGCATTTTAAAAAGATCTAGAAAAGCTATTAATAGCCCTGTTTTTTGCAGACCGGATTAAGATTTGGATTAACTTTATTTTGTTAAAAAATGGGTCAAATCAAGTCCAGATTTTTTTTATAATTTTTTTCTGAAATAACGTACAATTAGTAAATATAAACAGAAAAACAAATTAAGCTTTGTCCAAAATGAAAAGAATGAAAAATAAATTTAGTTCAATCCTAAAATTAACCCAAATTTATTTATACCGTTTTACATTTTGGACAACGCTTAATTTTTTTCCTGTTTATATTAACTAATTGGATGTAAATTCAGAAAAAAAATATAAAAAAAATTTCTGGACTTGATTTGATCCATTTTTTAACTAAATAGAGTTAATCCTAATCTTAATCCGGTCTGCAAAAAACAGTGCTAATAATAATTTAAGGAAAATTTAGAAAATTATGCCTAATTTTAAGCATTGCTAAATTAATTAAAGGTGCAGCATTACTTCTGCATTACCATTGTTTTCTTCAATGTTAAGCCGCATTCACAATGTTGGAGTACTCCAATCTGTGGAAAATTTTATATCTTTCCCTTTTGCACTTTCATATTTTTGAATTTGACTATACCTTTTCAATCCACTCCAGAGTCAAACGTGTTCTACTCTGGAGTTTCCAATCTGAGTTAACAGAGCTATGTAAACCGTTAACAGAGAAAAAATACACCTCTGATAGTGGCAATTCTGATAATGTCATTAAGAAAAAAATAAAAAAAAACAAATATGTAAATATTTTTTTCCCAAATAATGATATTTGGGAAAAAAATATTTAAAATTTTTAAATTTGAATTAATGGATAAAGTACACAAAACTTAATGGCAACATTTTGTGAAATTTGAGTCAGGTAAGTAAAATGACATATACAATGTGACAGAACTCCACTCTACATTTTGAACAGTTAACATTTCACTCTGTATTTGAGATTGGAGTGACTCCGACATTGTGAACGTAGCTTTAAAAACAAATTTTAAAATATTTTCATTTCTTAAGCAATGATTATGTGAATATTAAATATTTTTTATTGATTTTTGTATATTTCAAGATGCCAAATAATGCTTATAAGGTAATGCTGAAGCAATTCATACAAAATTTTACCAATGCAACTACATTTTTGTGATTTTTTTTAGTATTTTAAACAAATTTAAGCAATCGTATACGAATTAAAAAACAAATTTTGGTAAAGAAACACAAAATTTATTTGCAATAAAGCGCTTAACTAATTGAGCTCAATGCTTTAATAACTTATTAACAACTTATTTAACAACTTATAAGATTTTGTAAGTAATGCTAAAGTAATGACTTAATTTTTCAAGCATATTTTTTATAAAATGCATATTTCAAAAGGTTCGTGTAAATGCATTTAATGCAATGCTTTAGTAATTAATTAAATTTTCCAGTAATGCTACTACATTTTCTTAAAGTTTTATATATTCTGAACACACTTTAGTAACATATAAATGCAGTTAATGTAATGCTTAAGTAATTCTTTAAATTTTCAAGTAATGCTACTACATTTTCTTTAAGTTTTATCTATTTTAAACATACTTTAGTAATATTCAAAATTTAACGCAAATATTTTCCTAAAATTTTCCACTGCATATACTAAAAGCAAACTTTCAAATTATTTTTTTTCCGTTTTTTTTTTTTTTTTAATTGCATAACTTTATAATGCGTAAATAATTAACATGTATTTGAATATTTTTTTTTTGTAAAAAATTCTTGTTTCAAACTTTTAGTTGTATAAATATTTGCAAAAACTATTAGCAACTTTTTTTTTTTGTTATTTGTGCTAAAGCTGTTGATGGATGTTTGTTACCATAATTATATATAATAATATGTGCAAATTGCACAAAAATACTGGTAGTAGAGGAGTAGAAACGAAAAATATTTTGATATAATAATTGTATATAGCAAAAAAAAATAAAGATATACAAGTTTTTCATTCATATATACATTTGGGAATTATTTGACCATATAAAACAAATATATACAATGTACAGAAGATGAAAATGTACATACGTCTATCTAGATATAATATAGCACACAAAACATAATTAATTTAATTACATACTGTTAACATTTGTTGTATATGGGGTATGAATATGTTGGCTTTATGGAAAAAATATTAATTTAAACAGTTAATTACAAAATTGTGTAAACAGCAATTAATTTGAATATTTTTAAATTTTTGTGCCAAATACTGATATTTGAGAATTTATCAATAAGAATGAAACTGAAAACAATTTTTTTTTTCTCAAAGTGTATGTATAATTATATAATTGACTGTATTTTACAAATACCATTAACGCATGCCTTCTCATTTCATTCATTCAATTATATTTATATTTACTTTTTTTTATATTATAGATGATGATGTTGTATACCAACTTGTTGCTGCTGTTTATGTTTTCATTACTTTAAAAAAAAAGCTAATATTTCAATTTAGGCCTTCAATTAAGTTTTACAAGCATTTGTTTTGATACCGCAAATTAAATTTTATAAATACTTTTAAAAATTCAAACAAAATAAAAAAAAGCAAAAAAATCGGCATTACCAAATGTATTATACCCTCCACAATAAAAAAAATAATTAAAAAATAAAAAATATTTTGGAAAAAAATATTTTTGCGAAAAAAAGCTATTTTGGTGAAAAAAAAAAAAATTCCACGAAATTATTTTTTCTAAAAAGAATAAGTTTGTACTTATTTAAATACCATTCGAAATCCAATTCTGATCAAATATGCTAACCAGCAGCCGAATTAAAACAATTTGTATTTTTTGGATTATGTGGAGTGTATCAAAATTTTCGAGATGTCCTTACATTTTCGCTCATAACTTTTTAACCTCTAAGCCGATATCGCTCAAATGCAATACCAAACTGCTCGGGAAAACAACAATTAAAAATGTTAAGTTTCAGTCATATCTGTTAAATATTTTGGTCATAATCGGCATTTCAACAGACAGCCGGACATCGCTAAAATGTCTTAAAATCAATGACATATCAATAATATACTTTATGGGGTTCCACACCGATATTTCGTTGAGTTACAAACGGAATGACAAACTTATATATACCCTCTACCACTAAGTGGAGGGTAATATTTGTTTAAAGTTTTTCGTTTAAATTTATTTAAAATACAATTGTTTAAATATTTGGTTTTAAAACGTTTCCATAGAAAAAAAATGTTGCCAAGTTGATATTTTTTTTTTTTATTTAGGCACGTGCGTATTGAACGGAATTTTCCCTTTACCCCTCTTTGATTAAAAATAACGAAAAAAAAAACCTGTTGAGAAATATTTTTGGTTGACAACTAAACTATTTTTTTTTTTGTAGTTTGTTTTATAATCTCTACGCATATTTAAAGATAACAAATACATAATTTATTTTTTTGAAAATTATAGTTTTATATTCCATCATATTTGGTTTGATTTTGTTGCTTTAACAATCATATTAATAACTACACCATTTGCAGGTTGAAATTCAAAAAAAAAAAATCAAATTAAATTCAATCAATTGAAATTTAAA
Organism: Pegoplata infirma; assembly: GCA_963921195.1. NCBI lineage: Eukaryota > Metazoa > Arthropoda > Insecta > Diptera > Anthomyiidae > Pegoplata > Pegoplata infirma. Next base: position 142,075,474 of record OY992540.1, on the reverse strand, counting down.
AAATCAATTTAGATTTAAAAAATCAATTGCAATTTCAAAAAATATCCATTAAATATCAAAAAATCAATTAAAGTTTGAAAACGCATTTGATATTTAATAAATCAATTTAGATAAAATCAACTGAAAAGCAAAAAACAAATAAAATTGGAACAAAAAATTAATTAAAATTCGAAAATCAATCAAAATTTATTTGAAACTTGAAAAAATCAATTTAAATTTGAATTATATCAATTAAAAATCAAAAACTCAATTAAAATTCGAAAAATCAATTAAAATTCAAAAAATCCAAGTTCAAAAAGTCATTTTAAATTTATAAACTTTAATTTAAATTCGAAAAAGCTTTTGAAAAATTATAATTTTGTTAAGATAAGTCAACTATAGGCAAACAAACAATTAAAATTCGAAAAATCTATTAAAATTCGAAAAATCTATTAAAAATCGATTAAAATTCGAAAAATCGATTAAAATTCGAAAAATCTACTAAAATCCGAAAAATCGATTAAAATTCGAAAAATCGATTAAAATTCGAAATTGAAATTAAAAAAATCCATTAAAATTCCATAAATTGTTTGAAATTTAATAATGATGAAAACAAAAATTCGAAAACTTAATCAAAATTTGAAATTTCAATTAAAACTTGAAAATAAACAAAAAATCGCAAAATAAGTCAAAATCGAAAATATAAGTCAAAATCGAAAAATAAGTAAAAATATAAAACTAAATCAATTGAAATTCGAAAAATCAATTAAAATTCGAACAATTAATTGAAATTCGAAAAATCAATTGAAATTCGAAAAATCAATTGAAATTAAAAAAATCAATTGAAATTCGAAAAATCAATTGAAATTCGAAAAGTCAATTGAAATTCGAAAAGTCAATTGAAATTCGAAAAGTCAATTGAAATTCGAAAAGTCAATTGCAAATCGAAATACCAATTGAAATATCAATTAATATTCAAAAACTCGCCTTAAATTTAACATCTCAATTGAAATTTAAAAAAATCTGTTGACATTTAAAAAAATCAATTGAAATTTTAAAAATCAATTGAAATTCAAAATATCAATTAAAATTCAAAAAATTAATTTGAATTAAAAAAATCAATTGAAATTCGAAAAATTAATTGAAATTATAAAAATATCAATTAAAATTCCACAAATCACCTTGAATTCAAAAAATCTATTGAAATTTGGGCCTTTTTTTACAACAATTTAAAATTTCATAAAGATTAACGCGTCTGCACAAGAGTTACCTTCCTTGTTAATGGAAATTTTATTTATTTCATTTCTAAGGGGCAGGGTTCAGTTTTTTTTTATAGGTCTATAAATATAAAACCAACCTACATTTTTATTTTGATATGATTCCCTAAAGTAATGTTTGCATTAATTATGTTTGCCCGTAAGAAAATACTTTTTATTTACATTTTGTTGGTTAGCTTGCTCCCCACTACTGTTCCCAGTGCTGCTGTTACTTTCTAAAACAAACTCTAGCCATATTTTGTATAACAACGTGAGTATATAAACTCTGGAGGAGTTTTCCGACCTTTTAATTAGAGATGGGCACAGGAGCAGATTAGTGCGTGATTCATGAGTGAGTGTGACTACAACTTAATTCTGCTCACGTGACTGTGAGTGCGTAAGTAATATTTTTACGTGACTGAGTGCGCGTGAGTCCATTTTTTTTTTTTTTCAAATTTCCTTTAGTCATAAAAAAAGCAAAAAAAAATTTAAAATTGTCTCAACCTGAAATTTCGACCAGAAAAAAAGCAAAAAAAAAAGGGTACGTAAGTAAGATTTTTGCGTGACTTAGTGCGCGTGAGTAGATTTTTTTTTTTTTTCAAAATTCCTTTAGTCATAAAAAAGCAAAAAAAAAAAATTAAAATTGGCTTAACTGGAAGTTTGACCAGAAAAAAGCAAAAAAAAAAAATTTTAAACTTTAAATTTTGCTAAAAAATAGGATAGATTTTTTAATTTTTTTTTGTATAAAAAGAGTTTTGTGATTATGAGTCGACGTGAGTGTAAGTGAAGCTTATGTGAGTGCACAAGAGAGTAAGTTGTTTTAAATTGTCTCTAGTGATTATGAGTAAGTGTGCGTAGAAAAAATATGCTCTTCAATGAGTGTGCGTGATTACAAAATTTCTGTCATGAGCGTGAGTGAGTGTGAGTCAAAAGTCACTCATGCGACCATCTTTACTTTTAATGTTTATACACGCAATATTTATTTAAGCAAATATTTGCAATTTTCAGTATAGAGTACCACTCTTCTTCTTGTGGTTTCGTAGGCATACAAGACAAATATAAACCGAAAAAAATGTCATACAGGAAGTGTTTACTAATAGAATTTTTTATAGCGGAAATATACATACACTTGGAGTATATTAACAACTTGGGTACTTTTTTTTTGTGCAAAATAAAATTACATAAAGATAAAGTGTTAATATGGCAGCACAATACAATTTTAATTAAAAATAATTGAAAGTTCTGTACAACAAATAAATTTCAAGTAAAGTGTGAAAAGAAATGTAACTTTAAGTCTTAGAAGGAATTTTTGAAAAAAAAAAATAAAAAAAAAAATATTTAATGTTTTGTAATTGTTTGAAACATCAAGCCATTACTTTGTAATTACTAGGTAATTAGATGCAATTAACTTAAAAAAGCTATTAATGCAAACAAACACTTAAATAATTATTTATTTTTGCTTAAAAAATGACTTCAAAATGCTACTGCATTACTAACAAATTACACAAATTATATTAAACAGATTATTATTCCAATTTTCTAAACAAAATTAATGTAATTACTTAGTAATGCAATTATTTTTTTGGAAATAATTACACTCTGGGAATAAATAATTATTAAGAAAAATGTTTGCATTGATAATTTTTTTAGTAGACTTAATTTAATTACAAAAGTATTTGAAAGTAATTACTAAGTAATGCCCGTGATTTGAATATGATTAAACATAATTTGCAGCATATTAAAGCAAATAATTATAGGTGTTAAACACTTGTTTTCCTTAAAATTACATATTTTGAGCTTTTACAAGTAATTAAAAAAAAACAATTAGCAAGTAACGCCTTAAAATTTTAGGCAATGCTGTTAAATATTTTATAACTTAACAAAGTTTTCTAGTAAAATAAGAATTTTATATGACTTTTTGCAAGTAATGATAAGTCAATTAGCAGGTAATGCCTTTAAATTTTAGGTAATGCTATTATATATTTAAAAATTTAAAGAAATTTTAAAGTCAAACTTAAAATTTAATTACTTTTTATACAAATAATTTACTAAAATTTTCTTTTAATAATTTTTAATTTTAGTATGTGTATACATTTTCAATCTCCCAAGTTATTAAAACTAGCAATTACTATGTCTAGTAGTTTTTTTTTATTTTTTTTTTGTATCTTTCTTTCTTACATTATAAATACATAAAAATCCTTTCTCTTCTGACATTTTTCAAATATTTCAACATATTTTTTTTTCTATTATAATAAAAAATGCACACAATCACAACCAACAGCCAACTAGTCAGTCACTAAAATCATAATATACTAGGAGACTTTAACTCTTACTACCAGGGCTGCCATATTTGCCGATTTATCGGCATTTTGCCGATTTTTTGCCTCAAAATTATCAAAGTGCCGATTTGCCGATTTTTGCTCCAAAAATGCAGATTTTTTGATCAACTCAAAAACACGGTCGCTTTTTATACTTTTCTTGGTTTCCTGCAATAAATTGAATAAATTTACGAAAATTGCTCAGTTATACCTAAAATTATTGGAAATCTATCCAATTTATAGTAGTATATAATTTGAATTTGTAGAAATTTACCCAATTTATAGTAGGAAACTGGACTATTTTTTATAAAGTGTATGTATATAAGTTTGTCATTCCGTTTGTAATACCTCGAAATATAGGTCTAGAACCCAATAAAGTATATATATTCATGGTCCTAAATCGATTTTAAGTCAACCTATCGATATCCGTCCAACTGTCTGTAGAAAACACATTTTTTTTTCGCTTATCATTGGGGTAAAAAAAATTGCCTGTGGGTCTCTTTTTTATCTTAAAAAACGGAAAATCTGAAAACGAATATTTTTGATTTTTTTGCTGAAAATATTAGTTAATATTAGGACATAAAAAATAATTTTTATGATAATCGAAATTTTTTTGGTCGGTAAAAATTTAAATTTTGCGAAAACAAATTTTGTAAATTTTGTAGTGACCAAAAATGGTTATTTCTGATTGATTTTTATGTTATTAAATATATTATATGCATATATTAATGCTAAATTGTTCTCTTTTGTTATTATTTGTCAATAGAAATGTAATTTATTGTATTTAAAATGGTTATTTTTCATTTGCCGATTTTTTGCCGATTTTTTAAATTGAAGTGCCGATAATGCCGATTTTTTTTGGAAAATATGCCGATTTTTCATCAAAATCATCTGGCACCCCTGCTTACTACCACTGAAGCTACTAGGGCTAAAGAGTTGCCATAATTGAAATTTTTAAAAATGCTAGATAGTTAAAAAAAAAAAATGGAATTTTGTGAAAAAAAAACTCTCAGTAACTGAAAAAACTGAACACAAAAGATAAATTTGCCAACAAAAGCTCTAAATATGGTGAAAAATTTGTCACCAACACCTCTCATCAAGGAACTTTGCAAGAAATTATAAAAAAAAGCTAAAGTTGGCATTAAGTGCTAAAATGGCAGGCTTGTTCAGAATATATTTTAAGAAATGCCCAGTTTAGCACTAAGAAATTGCAAAGTTTAGCACGAAAAATATTGCTATAAAAGGCCAAATCTTGTCATCACTGATTACAAGAAATTTATTTAAAACGAATTTCTAAATTTAGCACTAAAAGTGCTAAATTGGCAAGCCTGCCCAGCATTATGGGTAGCACATAATAACTATGATAGTCATATGAGAGTTTGAGATGTTTCCTTCTCTACTCTGGTAACATAAAACTGGTTTTGTAGCATCTGAAAAGGAATGTGCAATGCAACAAAAACTTACACAAAGTGACAAACTTGTATGGAGTATTTTTTTTTAGTTTTTTAGATAAGCGCGTGTTGATATTTTTTTCACACACACGTTTCGTTAAGCTCCTTTCCTGTGTTGCTGGATTTTTTTTTTTTTGCATCACATACTCTAGACTTGTTGTCTTGTCTCGTCATAATGTCTATTTGAATTTTATGGCATTATATGCTATTATTTTTTTTTTTAAACCCAGAGTCTGTATTTTTTTTTTTTTTTTGTAGTACCCTTCATTTTGTAATAGAGGGTATGAGATGGTCATTACGTTTGTACAAATTGAATTTTAAGGCGATCGGTCTGTTGTTATCATTTTTTTAGAATAACTAGAATGTCTTGGGGACTGATTTTAATTCTTACTTAACTCTTATGTGACTAATTTATTTGTATGTAAAAATGGGCCAAATCGGTCAAGTGAATAAAAAGTTATGACTAAAAAAGTAAAGGTACCTCTAAAAAAAATTTAAAAAAAATAAAAAAAAAAAAAATAAATAAATAAAAATCAAATAAAAAAAATAAAAAATCAAATAAAAAAAAATTAAAAACAAAATTTCGACAATTCTGAAAACTACAAAAAAAAATTCATTAATTTTGAAAAATATTTAGAAAATTTTCTAGAAATATCAAACAAACTTTAGAATTTTTTTAGAAGGTAGGGCATTTAAAAAATCGTCACAGCCGACGATTGTAGCCTTTTGTCATTTTTACTTTTTTTTGCTACTGTCATTGGAATGGCAAAAAAAAATAGCAAACGTTTGGCACAATATAAACATAATACCGGTGCAGTTGTTGTTTTAAACATTAAGAGATTGTTGCTATGTGTCAGCTCTATTGTTTCTCTGTCTGTCCGTACTCCTATCAAATTCCGGTTTTTAGCATATTTTCTGTATGAACAACAACAAAAAAAATGTACAATTACTGGAAAACTGCAATCTCCTTACACCACAAACCTACATTCTTCTCCTCCATCTAGATAAAAAGCTACTACTGCTGCTGGAGAGAAACATTAAAAAATGCAGTACAAACACGTGAAGCTGTAAAGTGAATGGGTTGTTGCTTGCTAGTTGTTACATGGTTGCTGCAACACCATTTGATTATATTTGAAAAGTATTACATGCAACATTAGTTTAGAAAAAAAATAAAATAAAAACAACACATACTTTTGGAGGTCATTTAAATGGAAAAATGTTGTTATAAGAAAAACATAACTATTTTTTTTTCGCGGAAAATTGGGTTAAATTTTGAATATTTTTTTGCTAAATCATTTTGAAAAGTTGTATGAAAAGTAAAAAAAAAAAAATGGGTTCGTTTTTAAGTAGGTAATCTTATTAACATTTTTTTGTGGCTACGCTGAAAGAAACAAAGTTTCATTGAATTATTGAAATGGTTTCAAACATGTTGAAAAGTTTTTAAAAACGTTTAAATAAGCTTTTTGATAGAAAAGTTTTTTTGAAGGAAAAGCTTTTTAAAGAAAAAGCTTTTTTGAAGAAAAAGCTTTTTGAAGAAAAAGCTTTTTTTTTTTAGAAAAAGCTTTTTAAAGGAAAATCTTTTTAAAGGTAGAAAAAGCTGTTTTGATAAAAAAAGCGCTTTTGAAAAAAAAGCTGTTTAGAAGGAAAAGCTTTTTTGAAGAAAAAGCTTTTTTTTGCGGAAAAGCTTTTTGAAGGAAAATCTTTATTATATTGATGATATGTTCATCAATTTAGATAAAATATTCATTAATTTTATTTTTAAAAACACCTCTTAATCAAAGTAAACCCATGCTACAGTGGACGAAAGTTTGTGAAACATTTCATTATATTTTCATAAATTTAAAGCTTTTTCTATCAGTGTATTTTTTATATATGTAACTTGTTTTAAAAAATTTAACAATGACTACATTATTTTTTTTTTTTTTCATTATTTTATTTTTCATTATTTTTTTTTGCATTAAAATTTTCTTTTTTATTCGTCCCAGGCGGCAAATATCTTTCAACGCCAACGTTTTTTTTTCATCGTAATAATAATAAAAAAATTCAACTTTAGTTTTATTTTTTTGTAGTTTAACTCTGGTTTAAGATGTTTATTTTGATCTTGAATAAGAAATACCACTTGTTAAAAGGTGTTAAAAATTTTTAAAGCTACAGGTTTTGAAAAAAAAAAAAGAATTTAAAACTTGATCTTAAGATTTTTTAATCTACAAAAAAAAATCATTAAATATCCCCTGGAGAGCGGTTTTTTCTTAGGAATTGTATTCAAATAGTTTTTTAATTTTATTCTTAATCGTTATTAAATTTTAATGTAGTAGATTAGCGTTTTTTTTAATGGCGTTTTTAAAATTAAAAAAAAAATAAATATTCAACTTGGCAACTGTTGTGTATTAATCTTGCAAAAAAAAAAAAAAACTTATGCCAGCGTTTTGAATTCTATTCAAAAATCAAAGTGACCTTTCAAGTATTAATTCATTCAGTTTTTTTTTTTTCGAATATAATCTGTTGTGTTGTTGATTTTTAAACGGAACTTGAAGCTTTCATTCATTATAATTCGTGTGAATTTTTTTGTATAGTTGTTTTTGTAGTTGTATTCAGTACAAAAAAAAATTTAAAAAAATGATAAACAATAAATTATCAGCTGAGATTTTAACATTTAAGAAACGAATGTTTATTGTTTTACAAAGCTAGTTACTTATGGGCCTTTGCATTACTTTGATTGTTTTTAAAATTAGCAGGCATTGCTTTGTAATTGATCTATTAGTACTAGCATTACAAAGCAACTTGTTAAGAACCATTTGCATTACAATTTTATTTAACACAATTAGCAGGCATTAATTTTTAATTGATTATTAATAACTAGCATTACAAAAAAAAACTGAAGCTAAATAAAAACTGAGAACTTTTCAAAAATTCGAAAGCATTACTTTGTAAATGATCTATAATTAAAAAGCTAAATTATATTACAAAGAAAGTTACATATTGGCATTTGTATTACCTTTTTTTTATGAAAGTTAAAAGGCATTACTTTGAAATTGATCTAAAATTGCTAGCATTACAAATTAATTTGTTTAATAACATTTGCATTACTTTTTTAACCGACCAAATCCGCAGGCATTAATTTTCAATTGACATATAGTCGCATTACATTAAACAAGCAGTTAAGAATATTGAAGCTAATATGAAACTGATTACTTTGAGTAATTATTAAGTGTTATTTCTAATTATAAGTAATGCTTAGCTGTTGCTGGCATTTATACAGCATTATAGATTTTTTTATATTTATTTCAATTTAAACTAAAACTTTAAGTAATGCTGGGTACTTTTCAAGCAGTGGTGGCATATTTGTGAATAGTTATAAAGTGAAGCATTAATAATTACCAATTTACAATAACTTAAAATATTGCTGAGCACTTTTCAAGCAGTGATTCGTAGTGGTAGACATATTTTTAAATTACTAATTAATGCATTAATAATTATCATGTAATGCCACTCACTAATGAGCATTTTTTGAGGTAATGCTGTTGTATTTTTAGTTTAAATTAAAGCTTTAAGTAATTATAAAGTAATGCTGGGTAATATTTAAGCAATTATTAGCAATTATCACTCAATGCCAGCTATAGTAAATTAATAAATACCTAATGCTCTAAATATTTTGATATAATATTAAAACTATCCTACGAATTTTACACATTTTATTGATATTAACTTAAATTCCAACAAAATGGCATTTAATTTCTTTAGAAAAATAATAAACATACAAAAAAAAATAACCGTTTTTAATAGATAAAATCCCCGTTTAGAGGTTTCATTTTTACACATACAAAAGAAAATTTGCATAATTCTTTAGAATTCAATAATGAATTTAACAACAACATATAAATATGCGACACACGCAAAAATACGTAAAAGAATTTCTTTCAAAAAGACAAAATATAAATGCCAATAAACCCTAAAACATGGTTTGTATGGTAAAAGAACGCAAAAAAATATAAAAATACATATAAATACAACAATGCAATACAAATAAAGAAAACATTAAAAAAAAATATATGTATAAAAAACATTTTATAATGTTGGATGATGATGATGATGACTTTGTAAAAGTGCCACTAGCAACAATAAATGTAAAGATTTATTGTAAAATATGTAAAAGAAAAAAAAAACTAGTTTTTATATTAAACAATCCATACGACAGAGTTAGGAGACGACTGTAGTGAGCAGTAGTAGGTAATATGAAGCCAATGGCTTTTTAATGCTGTTAAACAAATATATATCTGTTGTATGAAGAATGGTTGTTGGTTAACTGAAAGAGGTTTATGTTGCCAAGTCAAACATGAATGTGAAACACAACATAAAAAAAATTAAGCCAAGATCAATAGCAATACAAAGACTAAATTCGTAAGTATGTAAAGTCGTGGACAGTAAAATTAAGCAAAGAAGCATGGGCATGCGCAACACCTTTAGAAGTAACGAAAAAAAAATTTAACAACTCTTGCGCAAGGTTAAAATAATGATAAATACAACAACCGTAAACAATGTTTGCTGGTTTCTTATGGTATTTCAGTCGGCAGTGGTGGTTTGCTGAAATTTTTTTTCAAGTTCTTTTGCTGTTGGAATGAAGATGCTGCTAAAGTTTATGGTGAGAAAGTATGAAATGTATGCACTTTTTCGTTTTACAAAAAAAAAAAAATCTAAAACCGGTTGAATGAATTGTAACGAATCTGTTTTAACTTTAAAGAATGTCTAGAGCAATGACAATAAATAAAAATTAAATTTAAATTGATTTTCTACAACGTTGGTGAAAAACACATAAATTTTAAAAATTTTTGATGTTAGGGTACATTTAATTTTACTGATTTCGTAGTATTTGGCAAAAATATATGAATATAAAATAAATAATATTAGGGTATGGTGATATTTAATGTAGCATTACCAAAAAAATGGCTAGAAAGGTATGGCATTTCATGATAAGTTGTTGAAAACAAATAGCATTACTGAAAAAGTTATAAGAAATGTAAAGCATTACAGAAAAATTGAGTGGGGAAACAAATTTTCTAAATCATCGATATTTAGTAGAATGATAAATTAGTTGACAAAATAATGGGCAAATTAATGCTAAGAAATTACACAACAATTATGAGCTTTTGTAAACTAATACCCAATAATGTTAGATAATGCTTATAATACTTAAGCCTTAAAATTAAAAAAAATGCAAAAATATATTAATATAAAATAAATAATATTAGGGTATGGTGATATTTAATGCAGCATTACCAAATAAATGGCTAGAAAGGTATGGCATTACACGGTAAGTTGTTGAAAACAATTAGCATTACTGAAAAAGTTATAAGAAATGTAAAGCATTACAAGGAAAATTGAGTTGTGGGAAAAATTAACAAAGTCATCGATATTAACTAGAATAATAAATTAGTTGACAAAATTTCAAAGCCTTATAAAATGTAAAAAAAGTAATGCTAAGTAATTACACAACAATTATAAGCTTTTGCAAACAATTAACCAGTAATGCTAATTATACTAAAGACAGAATTGGCATAACTTTAAAAAAATGTAACGCCTAGTAATTACAAAGTAATTTTAAGCAATTTTAAACAATTACCAAGCAATGATAAGTAATGCTAAGTATATTTAAGCCCAGAATTTAACAGATTTAAGGTTGAGATTACTTACAATATATTTAAACTAAAATTAACTTTAAAAAAAGTCTAATAACTATACGGATAATGCAAATTATACAACATTAGTGTAAAACAGATAAAACCTGATTTATTTTAATTTGTTTCTTTCGTTTTAAAATTTAAAAATTTTTAAATAATCTCCGTTTTTAATTATGGGCTTAAAAAATACGTCTCCTTCAAAGTATTGATTTCTTACGTAAAAGCCATAAATTTGTTTATAATGACAAGATTTGTATCTAATTATAACAATAATCATAATGACATCTAAGAAATATAATACAAAAAAAAAACCTAAACACAAGTGAATAGACGAAATAAGATACAATGACATACAGATAGATAGAAAGGATATGCGTCATGCTGTATAGATACAAAGTTGTTTGGGTCGGCGGCGGCGGCATCATCTTAAAAGATTTAATTGAGAAAGTTGAAAGCAAAACGTTGAACAATAACAAAAGAAGTGAATGTATTGTAATACAATGTCATCCAACAATATATGAGAAAAAAATTTAAAAAAAAAAAAAAATTGTCAACCGGACTAAGGTAATAACAAACAAGAGGTAATTAATAGAAACAGGTATGATAATTTAAAATATCAACAGGTAGAAAAATCTAAAACAAATCCAATAAATTTTTTATAAATATTTTTCTTAAACATCCTCAAAGAAATTATTCACCAGAAGAAACAAAAAAAAAAATCAATCAAATACAGTTTATTGTCTAAAACATGCATTCAACAAGTTGTTTCACTTTGTCGGTTGCATGCCACGATAATGACGCACTATGATTTTTTTTTTGCTACTATAACAGAATCATAGTAAGAGTGCATTCATATACTTAGTATTCATAGTATTCATAGTTGCAATTTTGTTTTCTGAATGACGCATACGCAAAGTTCTGTTGTTAAACTAGTTTATTTTATGTTGTTTCATGATGTGGGTGTAGTTTTCCATTGAATGATAAAAAAAAATTCAAAGAAGAGAATATATGGTACACACAAGTTTTTTTTTAAACGCCAGAGGAGGCATAGGAGAAGGTTGGTGGTTTCCTATAATAATGTCTTGCGGCGATAGATCTTTGTGGAAATGAAATGTAGGCCTATTCAAGACACCTACACTTAATGGCTGGTAATATAATAAAAAGCTTTAATATAATAATAAAAGTTTCTTCATTTATGATGTGACATATGTTAAGAATATATATGATGATGACACAATTGATAAAATAAGTTGCCCTTAATTTCGTAAGGAAGTAAAAATACTTAAAGAAGACATCAGGGAAAAAGAATTAAACAAAAAAAAATCAAGCATTATTGACATACATATTTTAAGGCTAAGGAACTTGAATAATGAGTGAATTGAAAAAATAGTTAAAAATTGTTAATACCTGCTTAATATCTGCTTTAACTGGCATTCTAATAAACATAATTTTTGGCAAAAATATATAAATTTATAATAATTATTGCAAAATAATTGTCATATTTAACTGACACCAAAATAATGGCTAGAAATGCATGGCATTACACTAAAAGTTCTTGAAATCATAAAGCATTACTGAGAAAGTTTTAAGAAATGTAAATCATTACAAGGTAAATGTTTGACATTGTTAGAAATTTATCATTACAGAATATTAGCATTGTTTTAAGTAGTAATGCAAAATTAAATAAATAGTACAGAATTATTAATACAGTTATTTACTTTAACTGGCATTCTAATATAAAACGTAATTTTTGGCAAAAATATATGAATTTTTATTAAGTATTGTTAAGTAATTGTCATATTTAACATAGCATTACCAAATAAATGGCTTAAAATGTATGGCATTACATGGTTTTTTCTTAAAAACAAATAGCATTACTGTGAAAGTTATAAGAAATGTATATCATTACAAGATCATTGAATGAAAATGTTTGATATTGTTGTTAGAAATTTATCATTACAGAATATTAGCACTACTTCAAGTTGTATTGTAAAAGGTAGTTAAAAGTAATTATGATAAATAAAATGTTAATTATTAGGGATGAGTTTTCCATGCAAATGCATGTTTTTTGTCGATAGTCCAAAAAACGATATCGACCAATTATCTTTCCGAATCAAGAAATATGCGTTAAAATGGCGTCGATTTTTTTTTTTTTTTTGCATATTTTGGTGAAAATACATATTTTGGTGAAAATGCATATTTTGGTGAAAATGCATATTTTGGTGAAAATGCATATTTTGGTGAAAATTCATATTTTGGTGAAAATGCATATTTTTGCATATTTTGGTTTTAAATGCATATTTTGTGCATATTTCCAACTTTTAAGTGCATATTTTTGCATATTTGGGCATTAATTACCAAAAACCTAAATAGAAATTTATTTGTTTCAAAAACTATTTTTAATTTTAAAAATTTATTTTGGAAATAAGAAAAACTATTTTTATTTTAAATTTTTTTAATAGATTTTCTTAATTTCTAAAAAAATCTTGCTTATATAAAGTATTAAATGTTGCTATTTAAACCACACCGGGTTTTTTGCTTTTTATGAAGTTTTTCCTATGAAAACAAGATTTTTATTGCAGACATTTTATTTTTTAGTGCATATTTTTAGGTTTTTAGTGCATATTTTGAATTCTTTAGCGCATATTTTCGATTTTTTACTGCATGAAAATCTCATCCCTATTATATTTATAAGTCTTTTGCAAAATTATGTGTGTTTTTCTTTGTTTAACTTTTCAAGAAATGCTAAGGTAATGCTTACTTATTTAAGGTAAGGCTCAGTAATTAAAAGGTAATGCTAAGTAATTTAAGATAATTATTGGTAATTATAAGGTAATGCTTAGTAATTATATGAATATTATTGAGCTAACAAAGAATTAATTACATTTGTAAGTCGTCTATAAAATTCCGTGTATTTTTGTTTGTTTAACATTTCAAGAAATTCTTGTGGAAAATTTTTGGCGCCTATTTTCATTAAGAAATATTTTGATTTTTTTTTTTTTAAACAATTTGTAGTGATTTTGTAAAACACATGTTTAAAATTTAGCGTAAAAACATGGCATATGAAAAATAAAACTTGAAAAAAATCATGTTTTTTACAAAAAAAAGGAAATATTATTGTTTACACATGTTGTGAATTTTATAAAATTTTAATTCACACGGATAGAAAATTGAAAAAAATATATATATAATGACAGGAAAATATGGAAGGAAGCTTTTAAAAAGAAAACATGTTTAATGGAAAGAAGTGGTATTCAAAATTGTAAATAAAATATTTTAAGTTATAGTAAAACAAAAAAAAAAAGTGAGAGTATTAAAAAAAATTGCCAGCAATTTTAATATATTTTTTCTGCTAGGCCTAACAAAAATGCTAGTTGTTTTTTTTATTCAAAGTTAAACCAGCCATTACAATACGTAGTCTTGGAAAAAAAAATTAAATCTTGGTGTAAGTAAAGTAGAAAAAAAGATTGCGCACATATTGTGGTTGAAGAAACATTATGTGGTTTAAGTTTTTATTCCCTAGACTTTTTTTACAAAAAAAAATACAACACTTGCAATTTTCCTAAGTCAAGCATGACTTATACAATATTCTTTTTTATTTGCTTACAAAACAAAAAAAAATTTCATTCAAAAGATTCTGTCAGCCAGACTGTATAAAGGGGAGTTGTAGTAGGTTTTTTTGTTTTCAGTTACTTTGACAAACTACTCATGTGTAAAGAAAAAAACTTTACAGTCTACCAGAAAAAAAAATTTAACCTTTAAACCATGTTGATCATCATCATGAAGATCATGTTTGTTCAAGCTCATAATAAAAAGATGACATTATCTTGGTTAAAAGATAAAAGATGGATGGAGCAAAAAAAGAACAATTCGTCTTTAGAAGCTGTGGGAGAATTTCTTATTATTATTTTTTTTTTTTTTTGCAAAACCAACATAATTTGAAAAAGGGGGAGATATTGGCTTAAAATATATTTTCAAAGTGTGGGAAAAAAAATTGTATTAATCAAAGATTTAATAGGGTAAAAAGACAAAAAGAGAGTAAGAAAAAAAATATTTGCAAAAAAATATTACATCATTTTTTGAATCGTAACAATTTTATTGTTTAAGTGATGATTTCATAGAGGCTGGAACGTTTAAAATATTTTAATATCGTTGTATTATTAATCATATTTTAGAGATGAGTAATCAATTAAAGAAATTTACAGGTTACTGGGCCAAAAAAGTTAAAAAAGTTAATTATTTTAAAAATATACCTAAAAGTAGGCAACAGATTTTTAAATATTAAGCAGCCGTGATGTAGGCTTTAATTTTTAAATATCGGTAAAAAAGTTGCTTAAATTTAATATCGCATTGTATTCTCTACAAATATTAAATTTTATATTTCTAACAACCCTAAAACTATGCTTTAATATTTTTTCCGCCAACAAATATAACTCTATTACAGTTTATTTGATTTACACACAGCATATTTACAAATTTACTATCTATTTTTTCAAGCAATAAAATTTGAAAAATACAAAAAATTTACATTTTTTATGAGCCATAAACGGTAATAAAAATTTATACAAAATATACGAATCTATAATGGAAACTGTCATAAAACATATTGTGACGCAGTAATTATGGTGTATTTTTTTTTTATATTTCCAAACAATAATAATGATAAATGACAACTTAGAGAAGCACTTATATTTCAAACACATAAAAGGTTGGTTTCTTTTACTGGGTAAAAAGATTCTTTATGTTTTACTCAAAATGACAATAACGACAAAAAGAGCAGTTATTTTTTTTTTTTTTGCAAGCTTAAAGCAAAAATTTCAAATACAAACCAAAAAAAAATCTACTGTACAAAAAAGAACAAAAGATAACATTGCTTAAGGCTTTCAAAACACATAACTCAAGGAACAGTTTTTTTTTTTCTAAAGGACTAAGAAGGGGTGTTTTGCAAATGAAGCTAAAAGAAAAAAGGCGTTGTCTGGCAGATTTAGTCTGGACAGACATTAAGAAAAAAAAAACTATTGCATTAGAATTTTTTTAATCGAGATTTTCTAAAAAACACAAATTTTAAGACAAACTAAATGAAAGAAGGCAATTTTTTGAGGACTTTTGGCTCTATATTTAAATAGGCAACTGAATTGAAAATGGAACATTTTTATGATATTTTAAACATTCAGTTTTTATGAAAACTAAATTAGTTTTATATAAAACTACCTAAATAACTTGTAATAAGTAGGCTAAAAATACTTGCATTATATAGTTAGTTGCCTAAAAATACTTGCATTATACAATAAGTTGCTTAAAAATATTCGCATTACACAATTAGTGGCCTTAAAATACTAGCATTACATGATAAGTTGCCTAAAAGTACTTCCATTGCACAATAAGTTGACTAAAAATACTTGCATTACATAGTATGATGCCTAAAACCAGTTGCATTACACAATAAACAGAATACAAATACTTGCATTATTTAGTAAGTTGCCTAAAAGTACTTGCATTACCTAGGAGTTAGCCTAAATATACGTGCATTACATAGTTATTTGCAAAAAATTAAAAGCATTGCAAATAATATCGAAACGAATAGTAAAATAAGCAATTAATGGTTTTTAAGCATTATTTACACCTAATGACGTAATGAAATGTTATAAGACGGTAATGCTAAGTTAATAACATGGTAATTATTGGTAATTTTAAGCATTATGATGATAATGTGTTACATGATAGGTTAAGTAAATATAATGCTGAGTTTATAAATAATAATTCATTTTATCAACACATAACTAAATTATGCTTGGAATATCTTACCCTATCCCGCTTAGTAATTGCCAGGTAATGCTTAGAACTTAAATGGCAAGTCCAAGTAAGTATAATGTAATGACTAGGGATGAGATTTTCATGCACTAAAAAATCGAAAATATGCGCTTAAAATATGCGCTAAAAAATTCAAAATATGCACTAAAAAACCTTGAAATATGCACTAAAAAATAAAAAGTGTACAATAAAAATCTTGTTTTCATAGGAAAAACTTCTTCAAACGCAAAAAGTTACACCGGGTTTAAATAGTTCCATTTAAAACTTTATAAAAACAAGATTTTTTTAGATATTAAGACACTCTATAAAAAAATTTTAAAGAAAAAAAATATTTTTTTTTATTTTCAAAATAAATTTTTAAAATTTTAATTAGTTTTTGAAACATATAAATTTCAATTTGTGTTTTTGCTATTTTTTGTTAAAATATGCAAAAATATGCACTTAAAAGTTGAAAATATGCACAAAATATGCATTTAAAACCAAAATATGCAAAAATATGCATTCTCACCAAAATATGCAAAAATATGCAAAAACAAATCAATGCCATTTTAACGCAAATTTCTTGATTCGGAAAGATAATTGGTCGATATCGTTTTTAGACTATCGACAAAAAACATGCATTTGCATGGAAATCTCATCCCTAGTAATGACAAACAATAATAAGTAATTACAAGGTAATGCTTAAAACTTAAATGGTTATTCAAAGTAATTATAAGGTATTGCTGACAAATGATAAGATAATGCTTGTTATTACTTGGCATTTTCATTAAATTAAGGCAATGCTTGATATTTGAAAGATAATGCTTGATAATTATAAGTAGTGATAACCATTGTTTTATATTGCAATTGGTACTGTCGGTATTTTAAAGGCATACTGGCAGTTTTCCAGCTAATTCTTGCCATTTGAAATGTAATGCTAGAAAATTTAAGATAATGCTAACAACCATTATTTAGTAATGCAAAAATTTTTATATAGAAATTTTTGATAAATTTTAGTAGTCAATAGTGCATCCATTCAAAAAATACTAAAAATCTTTCTAATTTTAATAAATTTCTACAAATTTTAAATATAAGCTAGTCAAGTAGTAGAAAGGCAAGGGTTTCCATCCCTTGAGAATGAAATTTTTTATCTGCATTTACAAAAAAATAAAAACGCATAGTTACAAACCGGCCGGCAAAATTTCAATAACAAAAAAAAATCGTGTATGTAAACGGAATTGTGGTAATGGAAATGAAAGGCGGAAGTGTAGATTTGATTCAAGAGACCATCAAACATAAACAGCATCTGAATATAACTACAGTATTTAACGGAAATTTGAGCGGAAATATCACAGTGCAATGCAACAAAAAAAAAATTATATACTACGCACAGAAAAAGAGACACTCAAATAGAGCAAAAAAATCATGCAAAAAAAATTCACAAAAAATTTGTTTGGGTGTGTCATTAAAGAGAAATAAAATGTATACTTGCAACATAAATAAAATTAGAAAAAAAGTCATGATATTTAAGCACAAAAATATTGCGGGAATTGTGGCGATTTTTTTTTTATTAATTTATTAAATTAATATCTAGTTTTTTATGTTCAAAGTTATGTTAATTTTTATTTTAAATGTAAAAGCTCTGCTGTACAAAGTTTTTCTTAAAGTCAAAAGCTTTTATAATTTTCATGTATGTCTCGACTTTGTGGAGGGTTAAAATGTTTTATATGGGAGGGGGATGGTAAAGAGTACTACCAGACATATTTGTTATTGTTTGTATGGATACTCTATAAGTAGAAAAGCTTAGCAGCAGGAAAAGTCAGGGAGGAAATCTGTCGCAGCAGCAACAACATATTTTTGTAGCCAACGTACGACCTTGACTATTTTGTGTATAATTTTTTTTTTATTGCTACACGTGTGTGCAAAAATTATTGGAAAGAACGAAAAGATCATAAAAAAAATAGAATTTCATGATGTAAATCATGAGGCCGGTCGCCGACGCCGCCAACAATAATTTAAGTTTTATGTGGTGTTTTTTTTTTTTTTGAACGCTTAGAATATAAGTGGTTAGGTACTTGTTTAAGTCTCGAGAGAGCTTAATGTTGTTGCTGCTGTATTATGTTGCTGATGCTGAGGGTATAATAACTTCTATTTGTCTAATATTTTATATAATAAAAAATGGTTACAGGCAGGGCTTTTCTGCAAAAGGGAGGAGGTGGGCTGAGGAAAAGGGAGAACTAACTGAAAGAGCAAGATACAATTTATTTAAGGATTTAAATTGCTTAATATATTTTACGGTTACCAGACACATAGACACATAAATTTTTGGCGCCATTTAAGAGGGAAGAGAGAGTCGAAGAAAATGAGTGTGTATAATTGTTTAAATATTGAAAATAATTAAAAAATCATTAAAGTCATCAATTACAAAGGATTTTAATTTAAACATTTAACAATTAAATTTTTAGGTAAATTAAAAAAAAAAAAAAAACTATTTAAAATGTTTACAAAAAAGTATCAAACTATAAAGCCCCTTAAGATATGCAATATTTTTGTTGGGTTTAAACACCCATTAAGTATGCAATGTTTTTTTGTAGAAAAAAATGTAAAACTATTAAGAACTTTTTTAATTGCAATACTAACAGCATTACAATGTAACGAACAAGTGACAATTGAAGTAATATTCTATAATTACCAATCAATGCCCGGTAATTATAAAGTAATGTTCAGTATTTAAAAGATAAATCTGGGTAATTATGAGTTTACGATTGGTATTAAAATTAATTTAAAGCATTTTTACATTACAAAAATTTTTGTTTTGGAAAACAAATAAATTTATGAATTGATTAGAAACTTAAACTTCATTAGTAGCTTAAATTAAAGTTGACTTAAAATAATTAAAATTTTTAGTAAATTTTTAAAAATTATTTCAAAATAAGTAATGCAAGACCATTTTAATATAATGTACAAGTTTTTTAAAATAATTTTTATTATTTTAAGCAATGAAAGAGTTATTGATGTATAAGTAACCAATTCTAAAGTAATGCGATGTAGTTAAAAAGTAATGCTTAGTGATTATAAATAAATAAAAATAATTTATAAGTTAGTGCATAGGATAAAGTGTTAGTATACGGTAATGATTTGTAATTATAAGGTAATGCATTAGCAATAAATTGAATTTACGGCAATGACTTCCAATTATAAGGTAATGCAAAGCAAAAAACTGTAATTATCAGTAATTTTAGGATGATTCTTGCAAATAAGAAGGTAATGCTAATAAGACAAATAAAATTAAAAGTAATTTTTAGCATTATTAGGCATTAAAAAAGTTTTAGTAAATACAGAAAGTTCCAAAAATTAAGCAAAACCGAAAATAAAACAACACAGCAACTGTGTAAATAATTTAAGTCACTTTAAAGCATACTTAAACAAAATTTCTAATTAACTAAAGTCGTACTATTAAATATCTTTTGCAAACCAAACAAAAAATATTAACAAAACTTTACTAAATCATTTCATTATAATTTTCTCACAGTTTGTTGAAGCCAAAATATATGTTTCAAGTGTTAGAAAAAAACTCACAAGTAAAAAATTTTCGCACATAAAAATTTAAACAAACAAAAAAAATTTTACGCATTTTTTTTTGTTTGTCTGGCCTTGGTTATGATACGACGAGTAAGGTTCATTACCAAAGTTATAAGTAATAGATGTAAATTTAAAAGTGCTAATTTTTACTATGTCTGAATGTTAACATAACACAAAAAGCTTATCATAAGATACGTACTACTACTATACGCATTTTAATAATAAAAAAAAGTATAAAAAATTGGCAGGTTTTTTAAGTAGGCTTCATAAAAAAAATGCCATAAAATGTTTGTATTTAGTAGCGAAAAATCAAATAGACAAAAAAAGTTTAATTATCGCTTTTTTGTTACGCAAAATAAAAATATATGTTGTACATAAAAATGAAAAATATTATTTTTAACAATGTATATTTTTTTAATAGTTCCAACAAGTTGTAATAAAATGACACGCATAATAACTTTTTTTAATAGTTTTGAAACATTTTTTTCAATTTTTAAAAAATTTAAATAATTGTCATATTTTCAAAAAATGTTAGAGTTTTTTTTAGTAAATTTTTCTTATTTAATTAAATTTTTTTATTATGATTTTTAATAACTATTTAAAATTTTTTTATTTTTAAAAATTCCTAGAATATTTTTTTTTTTTCATTTATTTATATTTAAGAAATCTCAACTTTCTTAGAAAAATGATTTGTAATGATATGTAAATATTATTTTGTATAATTAAATTGCAAAAAAAGCAAACACAAAAAACACGAAATTTGCCACATAAACAGGGATATAAACAAAATGTATATATTTTTAAATGCTAAACAAATTTTGAAAAAAAAAAAAAAACGAAAATGTAAATAGACGTTTAACAACAATGTTAACAAATAAAATAAATAAAACAAAACAAATTCTAAAGGTTTTTGTTGAATTTTAAATGAAAATGAAAAGAATTTAGAACGTAAAAGTAAAAATAATTAAAATTTCAACAGCTACGAAAAAAAACGCAAACGAAATTTGTTTAACTTTATTTGAAAAAGTTAAATAAAACAGCTTATAAATTCTTAAGTAGCTTTAATTAAATCACAAAAAACATTGTACAAAACTTATAATAACTTTGCATTATTAAGAAACATGCAGAAAATTGACTGCAACTTTGTTAGATTAACTAAGTGAATAAACTTGATACAAATTTAAAGTTCATTAAAAGCTTTAAGTATAAAATGTATGAGTATTTTTAATTAGGAATGTAGATTTGGGGATCAAAAACTTCTTAAAAGCTTAGCATTGCTTTAAAAGTTTCTGTAAAATACTTGCATTACCAAGTAAATGGTAAGAAACTAATAGCATTACGTAATAAGTAATGGCATACTATTGGAGTATAATGAATAGATTTTTTTTAATGAAAATTTTTAATTATCAGTGTTTTAAAACAATAAAATACAATTTAACAGCGTTTGAGAGAATAATTAAAGTAATTCTAGGTAATTGAAAGTAATGATTTATAATTAAGTGGTAATGCTAGCCAGTTATAAGTATTATAAAGCCTTTTTATGAATAACAAATATAAAAATTATGATTTAAGAGTTAATTCAATGAATGAAATTTAAAAAAAAAAATATATATTTTTTTTAGCAAAAGACTTGTTTACAAAGTTTAATTTATATGAAAAATTATGAGATATGACTAAAATTAATAAGTAAGTTGCGTAAAAATATCTGCATTACCTAGTAAGTTGTTAAAAATTATAGAATTACTGGATTTGCTATCAAAAATTTTTCCAAAGTTTAGCATTACTTTTAAAGTTTTTGTAAAATACTTGCATTACCAAGTAAGTTATAAGAAACTAATAGCATAACAGAATAAGTACTTGCATTCCAATTGTAGTATAATGAATAGATTTTTTTAATGAAAATTTCTATTTATCAATGATTTAAAACAATTAAACACAAATTAACAGCGTTTACGAGTGAGATTTAAGTAATGCTAGGTAATTGATTAGTAATAATTTGTAATGAGGAGGTAATGCTAGGCAGTTAAAGTAGTGTAAAGCCTTTTTTGAATAACAAATATAAAAATGTTTAATTTGTGAGTTATTTAAAAGAATGAAATATTTAAAAGAATGAAATATTAAAAAAAAAAAATTGTTTTTGGAAAAATAAACGTATTTTATTGTTTACAAAGCTTTGTTTTTATGAAAAATTATAAGAAATAACTAAAATGAATAAGTAAGTTATATAAAAATATCTGCATTACCTAGTAAGCTGTTAGAAATGCTAGCCTAACTTAGACAAGTGATGCAAACAAAATTTAGTGCAATTTTAAGGGTTTGAAGTAAAGTAATTGTGTTTAAAATTCATTTAATAAGCATTTCCAATAACTAGTTTAGTAATGTGATATAATTAATAAGTAATGGCTTGTAATTACATGGTAATGCTAGACGATTATTAGTAATGTTGTTGTTTTATATGAATAATATTTACAAAAAAATGAATTTTATCTGGAGGTTTTCACAATGCAAGTAATGCACAACTTATGCAAGTAATGCACAACCAATTAAGTGCAATGCTTAAGATTTTCAAGGCAAACAATTGTGTTTGAAATTAATGAATGAATGAATTGAATTTTTAATAACTAAGTAATGAATAATTAAGTAATGCTGTGTAATTTTAAAGTAATGTTTGATGTATATGGGTAATGCTGTAGTTTATATTGAAAAATTATCAGAAAACATTAAAAAATAATGCATTTTATACAGAAGACTTAAACAAAATTTTACTAGTTTTGACTTTTTAAATAAATTAGCTATAGATCATTATTAATGCGAAACAAATTTAGTGCAATGCTATAGATTAAAAAGGCTAACAATTGTGTTTTAAATTATTTTAATGAATTTTTAATAATTATGTAATGAATAATAAAGTAATGCTGTGCAATTTTAAAGTAATGCTTGATGAATATGGGTAATGCGGTAGTTTATTTTGAAAAATCACAAAAAAAAATCATAAAAAATGCATTTAACACAGAGGACTTGGACAAAATTTGATTATTTTATACGTCATTGCTTATACAAGTAATGCGAAACAAATTTAGTGCAATGCTTTAGATTTAAAAGGCTAACAATTGTGTTTGAAATTATTTTAATGAAGTTTTAATAATTATGTAATGAATAATTAAGTAATGCTGTTTAATTTTAAAGTAATTCTTGATGAATATGGGTAATGCTGTAGTTTATTTTGAAAAATTAAAAGGAAAAATTTTAAAATAATGAATTTTATACAAAGGACTTGTACAAAAATTTGATTAGTTTTGACTTTTTTAATTAAAAAAAAATATTTTAATTATAGAATAAATCAAAAAATTATGCTGTATGTTTCAAGTTATTTAAATGCATAAAACTACATTACTAGAAAGTAATGCTAGTTATTTTAAAAGTAATGCTGTGTAATTAAAATGTAATGCATGGCAAAAATGACAACTGCTGTTAGTTTTTTTTAATAACAATTGTTTAAATTACAAATATATTCATTTTATGCTAAGTTTTTTTTTTTTTAAATAAATTTCGGAAATTTCTTTAAAAGAAAGTATATTCACATACATATGTAGTAACTTTTTATGTCTAAATGCTTTTAAATAGGAAATATATATTTTTTTAAATATCATTTCTGATTTAATTTTATTACTAAATAAAAATCTGTCTCATAAATAAAGACAAAAAAATCATAAAAAAAGCCATTCAAACATATCTTTTTAAATAAAACTAGAGCGCCTAGCAACAAATTGACAAGCAACAACAGAAAAAGTAATCTAAAGTTCAGAAAATACATTTTATAAAAAAATAAAAAAAAAAATAATACAAAAACAAAATTTTTAAAAGATGCAGAAATTAAATACAAAAAAATTAAAAAAGACAACACCCGTAGAGAATACAAGAAACCGGCAAAAAACATAAAAAAGTTAAATAAAAAAAAAATCTACAACATTTTTTACTGTATAAAAAAAAAGCTTTAATTATAAAGCAAAAAACATTTAAAAAAAAAATAATAATTTGCAACGTGGCTGCGAAAACTAAAATACACTATAAAAACTAAAACGTAAATAGATAAAAAAAAATAAATATTTTTTTATAAAAAAGTAAAATAAACAAAAAAAAAATCCCCCACTGATTTTTTAGAGAGTACAGAAGAAAAACCAATTTATTTTGTATTTACAAGAGCGTAAGAAGCAAAAAAAAAAACTTGTAAATGAAAAATTTTATAATTACAAGTGATATAATTTTTTTTGTTTTGAAACTGACCGCACCGGTTGTAACTAAACAAAATTTTTAAAAGTAGTTAATATTTTCGCGCCAAAATATACTATAAAATAAATTATACTCAATATACTTGTATGAACTTTGTAATAGAGTATAAAAGGTAAAGGCTGGAAAATTTCATTTATAAAAGAAAACTTGTAAGTTTAATCTAAAAGTTTCTTAAAATCAACTGACAGTAAATTATAAATGGAATCAGGGAACCAGGAGAGGATAAAGAAAAAATTGTAAAAAGAGGTGAAAAGATTAGGGGGATTTTTATATTAAAAGAAACCCACGCCTAGATTAAAAATAAAAGCGCATGTCTGGCTAGACGACAAGTGCAGACATTACTCGTACTCAACTTATATTAAATTGTTACAAACAAAATAGCAAGTAGCAATATATCAGTTCACTATGAAATTTAACAAAGAGCGAGGTGAAAAGAGAAAGAATTTTATAGTTGATAAATATATTATTAAGCCGGCCTGAGTTGGGGTAGGGTAGGAAAAATAATAATAAAAGTTTCCCCCGCATTTTAAAAAAAGAAAAAAAAAACACGACAGACAACAAAAAAAAAAATGCCAATATACATAAATGAAAATAACATAAGTAAACAAAAGGCTTTGTTAAAAAAAAATATTTCAAAGGAAATAGTATTTTTAAATTTGTTTTAAAATTATATATAAAATTTTAAGAAAATATATTTATCAGCCTAAAAGTATGCTTTATATAATTTTGCAAAATATCTCTGAAAGTATGCATTAAATAAAAAAATATTTCAATGTTAAAGCCTTAAAATTATTTTTAAAGAAGTTATAAATATTATAAGCTCTGCAGTTATTGACTTAGAAATTGTTTGCATTACTTTCAAATGACCGTTAATTGCTATGATTATATACAAACAGTCCTCAAATAATATTGTTACACGAAATTACATTCAAAATGTTCAAAATGATTTAGCATTACTGAGAAATTGCCTTTAATATATTTGCATTACATAGTAATTTGTCAAAAGCTGCAGATGTAATGCTAGATAATTTTACGGTAATGCAAAGTAATTATAAGGTAATGCAGGGTATTTCTAAAGACAGGGCATCCTTATTTTCAATAATTATTTAAAATTTCATCAAAAACATATCATTTCTAAAAATTTCCGTTAAATAACCCACTTTTTAATGAATTTATAAAGAAAAAATCCTTTTTTTACAACAACTCTGTTAAACCAATTTCGTAATTTCAGTTAAAAATAACGCTTTTAATTTTTTTTTTTTGGCATTTTATCAAAAATAAAGAAGAAAAATATGCAAGAACAAAAGTAGCAGCTGTAAAAAAAAAACGTTGTTGAACTTTAGATTTGGGTGTAACCGGCAAAAAAAATGTTAAACACGTTGGAGTTGCAACAACTCCCAAAACTCTCTTTGGCTTACAACTAACTATTTATAGTAAAAAACCAAAACGTAATTACAAAACAAAAGCATACTTTAAGGCGTAGTAAAAAAATATTTTACAAATATTTCTAGACCTGCGCAATATGATTGTACTCTTGGTAATATTAAGTTCTTTTAAATAAAATTCTTTAAAGGCTAGGAAAATTCCATACCATTTAAAGACACGTTACCACAAAACGTGGTTGTCATAGTCGTTAACCGACTCGCCTTTCTTTAAAAGAAAAAACGCCTAAAAATATACATATAACAAGTTAAATTTCCAAAAAAAGGCGCCAAAAATATTCTTTCTTGGCGAAATATTTTTATAAATTTCTTAAAATTTGGCAACCGTAATATGCATACACTATATTTTCAGACGTAATGAAATTTGCTTTCGCTATTTGGTATTTGTTCTATAAGATTCGTTTAGCAAAAAAAAAACGCCTTTCATATGTAAGTGGCTGTCTGTTTGGCTTTTTACAATCTAAAATGACGTTGCTCTTTTTATGTGGACTTTTGAACTTTTGTCATTTGCCTACCCAAAGTGTGTGTGTGTGGAAATGCTATTTGCAACTATGTATGTGTGTTTGCAACGTATTTTTTGTACTTAATTTAATAATTTCACCACATTTTGTAATAAGTAGGAAAATAAAAAAAAAATAAGAGTAATTATGACGTTTTTAAATGACAATAATTAAAACAGTTTAAGTGTTTTAAAACATTTTTTGATAAGAAAAGTAAATAGTAAATATAATTATTATAAAAGCTTTAGCAAACAAATAAAAAGATTTGATTTTATAAGTTAAAAACTTATAAAAGTTATTAAAAGCTTTAAGATTATTTCGTAAGCTTTTGATTTAAACTTATAATTTTAACAAAAAGCTTTTTGCTTTTGATTAAAATTTAAAATTTTTATGTTTTAAGATAATTTAAAACCAAATGTTGGATATAGAAAATTGCAATATTTTTTAAATCAAAAGCTTTTTTAAACAAAAAGCTTTTGAAGAAATTAAAATAATCAAAAACTTATTTTTTGTAAATAATAAACAAAGTAAAATTAAATTTCGAATAAAAGCTTTTGTATGACGATAACTTTTTAGAAATTTGTTGGGCCGTATCACTTTTAAATCTCAACGTAAAAAATTAAAATATACAAAAACTTATTAAGTAATAACTTTTAAAGTTTATAAGTACATTTAAGCTTTTAAATTCCCAAAGAGCTTTTTGGATGTTTTTTTTATCTAAATCACTTTAAACCCAAATTTAAACATAAAAAAATTTAAATACTCCAATTAAATTTTTTAATTTAAATATCTCACACTTGATTTAATTGTTTTGGCTTTTACTTCTTTCAGGAACTGGGCGAACAAAGAGATGTCAACCCATGGAAGATGCTTAAATATATTAGGCTAAGTAAACTCGATGAGACATAAATCATCATTGGACAGGAAGTCAGTAGTGAATTATGATTAATATGGAGAGCAGCCAACAACAATCCCCAACCCGCCCCCCCCCCTTTTCAAGGTATCACTTTGGATCAGGAACTGGTATTGTGGACATTACGTCAACCTCTTAACCTAACCTAAATACTCCAAAACATACAAAATTATAACTTTAAAAGCTTTTATAAATTTTTTAGCTTTTATATAAATATTAAAAAAATAAATATTTTTGTTACTAAACTCGAATTTTTCGTTTAACTCTTCAGAATACAGATATTTAGAGAAGCTTTAAAATTTACAAAGCTCAATTATATTTTTACTTAATATCGCCGAAATCAATAACATTATAAGAAAACAAAGCTTTCGAAAGAATGTAAGTTTTTTTTTAATAATATTTTAAGATCTTTTAAAGTCTTGTAGAAAAAAACTTTGAGGAAATGTTAAAAAGCTTTGAGAATTTTAATAATTGTATAAAAAAATATTTGTTAAAGATTTTAAAAACTAAAAAAATAAAAACAAAAGAACTTTGTCTGTATTCAGTCTTGAACTATTTAATTGACTATAATTAAATATAAAGCTTTAAAAATGTTTAAGCTTTTTTGTTGCGCTTTGTTAAGGGATTTACAGTTTATTGAATTACAAGGTAAAAATAAGACTCACACTTTAGAAACGACATTTTTAAATAAATCTGATTAAGGGTTAAAAATTAAAAGTTTTCGTGAAAGCTTAAAAAAGTTAAATACTGAAAATTTTTTCAACTTTTAAAAGCTTTAAGTGATTTTAAATAAAAATTTATGAAATGGTAATAGAAAATTTGCATTACCACTCAAAAATAATAACAAATAATGCTTTGAAAAAAATATTTAAAGCTTTAAAAGCTTTTTAAATTAAGCTGTTTTGCAATAGTCAGTTTATGAATTTAATTAGCACAACGACTTTAATAAGAAAAAGCTTTATTTTTCAACTTAAATTAACAAAACGACTTCAGTAAGATTAAGCTTTACTTTGTCTGTCGAGCTTTTAATATTTTTTTTTTAGTGAAGTTATTTTTGTGTTTCAAATAAAATAATACCATTAAAAACTTTTTAGGCATATTTTTCCCCGTAAAGCTTTTTTAAAGCATCCTAAGATGCTCTTTTAATCATTCTAAATTTTTTTCTCTAAGCTCCTGTTTTACGATTTTATAAAATAAAACTAAATTATACAATAGAAATAATAAAAAATAAAAAATTGTGACTTGACCAACTCACCAGAATCCGAGGGTGTTTCTAAATTTGTGCCTAAATCATCCATGCCATCTTTACAGCGCGTATAACTGTGATCGCTATGTTGCATGTAATGTAGTGTACTTGACGATTGACTCGATACCGGTGATACCCCACCCGCTCCATACGTAATATCCTGATCCATTAGCGATGATCCCGAACTAACTGTTGATTCTTCATCAGAATCAAAGTCGCAGGAGCCCATTGAGTCGGATGTATTTGGTGATAGATAATTCAAACCACCACTACACGTACTCGCCGACGAATCAGGCGGCGTCAGCAAAGAATCTTGTATACCAGAATTATTTATAACATCGAGGACATCGTTAAGAGAACAACCGCTGATAAGACGTGTATTAATTTGCTTTTTACTGGTATCTTGTAGTTCTTGACTAACATTGTGTATAAAGTGGGTAGGATCGGCTGTCAAAGAGATATTGTTGCTGCCCATAACACAGGCTCGTAAATCAACATTATGTCTGAATTCGGGTGTCGAGCTATCATCATCTAAACTGTGTGGTGTATCAGGACGTAGATATTTTGATGTGTTACTACTATTTGTGCTGCTGATAGTCAATGAAGGGGGTGTTACGGCTATAAGGGCTGTGGGTATGGGGGTTGGAGCTGCGGGTAATAATTGATCACCACGTTTTGTTATATGTAAAGTACCACGGGATTGTTGTAATTTCTTAAGCTGTTGTTGCAGTTGTTGGTTGTTAGTTTGATTAGATTTACGTAATAGTGAAGTGCCAGGTGGTATATTTTGCATACTTGTTATTGTTACGGTTGTGTTGGGTAACGTCGTTGTTGTTACTGCTGTTGCTGGTGTTGCAACTACTGTTTTACTATTTGGTATACTATGATGTTGCAATTGCTGTTCAACATCATCTGCTGGTTCTTGTTTTATGATTATTTCTGATTTAATATTAATATGATTTAATTTTTTAGCAATTACAACTGTGGGTGGTGGTGGTCGTGGCATCTGTTGTTGTATTTTTACTGTGGCACTACTAACATCTGTCTTATTTTGTTGTATTGTACCCATCATAACTGCTGAAAGTGGGGCTGAGGAGTTTATATCGCTAGCCATTGAAGATGCTGACGTTGATAATATACTATTGGGTGGTACTGCTGACCACATTAAATCATTATTACGTATTTCCGGTTTCATGTCAAATTCTAAATCCATGGAACTATCATCATATTGTGAAAAAATATTATCAGATTCAATCTTTTGTATGTCACTGTATATGGAGGGTAAATCGTCGAGATAATTAAATGGATCGGGTTGTATATGATGAAAATCATCTGAAAAACTGTTGGATGTTAATTCATTGAAAAACGATGTTGTGGGCGATGTCCCGTAGGGACTGCATAATTTTGCCATTTTGTCGAGTTGTTCAATTCGGTCCGATGTTGTATCACAAATATTAAGGGGTTTTTGAAAATGTTTTAAAGAAGATGCCAGATCTTCAATAAATCACAAACATTTAAGTTTAATCAATAAACTGGAAAGAAAAGAGAAAAAAGAATAGATATGAGTATGTTTTTAATATACAAATATATTACATTTAAAAAAAATGAAAAATTATTCTAATTTTGTAAAATTAAAAAAAAAAAAAAAAAAAAAAAACTTTTTAAAGCTTTGTTACATTTTCATTAAAAATGAGAAGCTTTGATATTATAAAACCAAAAAAAAATATTAAAGCTTTCATATTACAAAATATTTTATAACTTTAAAGCTTTCATAATAGAAAAGAGTTTCAATACAAGTTTTAAAAAATTCTTAATTCTAAATAAAAATATATCACTGAAAACAACTTTTCTACAAGGAATTAAAAAAAAAACTCAGTAACTTAAGTTTTAAAAGTTTCAAACGTATAAAAGCTTTCACACGACAAAATATCGTATATTAAAAAGCTTTATTAAAAAGTTTTTTACGAAACCTTTTAAGTTATAAAAACTTTCATATTATAACATCTTTACAGTTTTGAAAAAAGCTTTTTTGCTGATAGCATCAAAGAATAAAATGTTGAGAATTTCTAATAAAATTAACAAAAATTTTATATTTAAAAGCTTTAAAATTAAAAAAAAGCTTATAATGATTTAAATATCCTTTAAATTTTTTACATTGAAAAAGCTTTTTAACAAAAGACAAATTAAGGGGTCTATTCACAAAAAAAGTCATAACTCAATCATAACTCAATTTTTTCCATGTGGTTGTTGTAAACAATCATAAAAAAATTCAAATTTTGTTTGAAAATTTCAAAAAAATAAAGACCTGCTACCCACATCGTCTCAAAATTGACAAATAATTTTAAATTTTGAGACTTTTTATGATTGTGTTTACAACAAACACAGAGAATATGAAGTTTGAAAATAATAAAATTAGTCATAACGAGTCATAACTGAGAATAGGCCTGTAAATTTATTTAAGGAATTTCTTAAGACTTTTACTGTGATTTTTATTGGCATTAATGTAGAGTTTTTATCGCATTAATGCTTCATGTTTTTAATTTAAAAAAATATTTTAGTAACTTAATTTTTTAAAATTTTTTAACTTATTAGAGCTTTTGCATGTCAAAATCTCTTATATTATAAAGTTATATTATTAAAGATTATTTTACAAAAAATTTTGTGTTATAAAAACTTTTTAGAATTTAAAAAAAGCTTCTGTTGCTGATATGTTTAATTTAATTAAAATCTAAAGAATTTTAGACAAAATTAAAAAAGTTTTTTATTAAAAAGCTTACAAATTAAAAAAAGCTTTTATAATTATTTAAAAATCGTTCATATTGTAAAAGCTTTTCGGGCTGAAATGAAAAAAATAGAACGTGTGCATTTTTATCGTATTAATGCTTCGTGGTATAAAGCATTAATATTGCAAAACCGTTTATCTATAAAAAGCTTTTACAATTATTTAAAAATATTTTTAAATAATTGTAAAAATATTTTTAAATAATTGTAAAATTATTTTATAGGAAATTTCAAAAAGGCTATCTTAAAACAGCTTTACTAATATTAGAAGCTTTTATATTAGAAATGTTCACCCAAAAAGCGTTCATTATAAAAAGCCTAATTAAAATAAGCGTTTTATAATATTAAAAAAGCTTTCATAAATTCTTTATTTTAAACATTTACTTGTTTCTATTTGCATCGCTTGCAGCCTGACAATAACTAAATTTAAAAAAAAAATCATAACAAAAAAACAAAACTTCTACTATAAATATACTGTCAATGCAATTTTGCGCTTTTTTAAAAACTCCCTGCTCTATTGCCTTGTTTCAAGTATAAACAACTATTTATTAACTAATTTCTCTTCCTTATATTTACACTTCATAAAAAAAAAAATAATATGCAAACACACACATCATGTAACATGACATTTGCAACGTCATTATATTTAAATGGACTAAAACATAACGACTTTTTATAGTTTGCTACAACACATTACACCTTATCCAATATAAATTCAAAAAGCTCTAGTTGAAATTCCAAAAAAAGCTCAATTGAAATTAAAAAAAGCTCAATGTAAAGCTTTTACAAATTTCAATTGAGCTTTTACAAATTTGAATTAAACTTTTACAAATTTCAATTAAGCTTTTAAAAATTTTAATTAAGCTTTTAAAAATTTTAATTAAGCTTTTAAAAATTTCATTTAAGCTTTTCAAAATTTCAATTAAGCTTTTACAAATTTCAATTAAGCTTTTCAAAATTTGAATAAAGCTTTTCAAAATTTCAATAAAGCTTTTCAAAATTTAAATTAAGCTTTTACAAATTTCAATTAAACTTTTACAAATTTTAAATGTATTTTATTAATAACAATTGGAATTTTTAGTATTTCAATTAGAAATGGTGTAGTCGAGTGTATAAGTAGAGTGTGTAAAAGGGGATCTTATTAAATTATACTTTTTTACTACTTCAGTTTTTTTTTTTTTTGTATAGAATATGCAGAGAATTAGAGTGTGGGTGTATATTTTAAATATCAAACATGTGTAGTAAATAATGCTGAGTTGTATGTATATGATAGTTTTGCAAATATTTTTCTTTTTTGTTTGTTTTAGTGGGCGTTTAGTGGTATTTTGTTTTAAATTACTGTTATTTTTTTTTTATATGTAGAATAATTATTTTTCACACTATATTATTGTGTTTTGGCGCCTCTTACACTCAAAAAGAAAATTTAGTAAACTAGATTAAGATTTTTCAAAAATCGCTGGAAGTGACTTTTTTTAAACAGCTTTTGTTTGTGAAAATTACAAATTAGTTTACTAAATCGAGTTTTACATGTTTTTGGTTGTTTTTTTTTAAGGTGGTTATTCATAAAAACTGAACTTATAACTAATGTAGGTTCATTTGACAGATATTGCAGGCATATTTGTCAAACAAACCTACAATAAGTCTACTGTAAGTATTATGCATAATAGCCTAAATAATTTTACGATGTTTTTTAAGTAAAGTTTTTTTGTCTTCTTTGAGTGTATTAAGAACTAAAGTCTTAGTTCAAAAACAATAGATAAGTAGGGAAATGTGGGGAAATAAAGAAAAAATGGGAGGAAAAAATCTCAAACGAAATTAATGCTTAACCTGTTACTGACAACATCATTAACATAATAAAGATTTTCATAAGTTTTATAAAATATTTTGAATTTATTCCACCAATCGAACTTTTATTAAAAGTTTTAATTTATAAAACATTTCGTTGTTTGTTAGCTTAAATAGTATTAAAATAATAGCAACTTAAATAAAAGCTTTAATAATAGCAACTTAAATAAAAGCTTTAAAAAACTAGATTTGCTAAACGGATAAAGATTTGTTTCAAAATTCAAACTTAAATACAAAAGTTTAAAAAAAGCTTTCTAAGCTTTTCGTTAATTTTGTCAATGGCAATAAAAGGGTTAAAAAAGCTATGACAGTTTTTTTAAAAACTAAATTTTCTAATTAGAAAGAGAAAAATAAAATCAATAATTAATAATTTATAGTATTTTGTTGTTGCTGATGTGTATTGACGTATCAATTTTCACATTATAGTGAAATTTTGCAATTAGTCATGATTATAGTAAACAAAAATTTATTTGTAAATAATAAAACAACAATAAATATTTGTAAATAAAAACAATTCTTGGAAATTGTAATTATTTTGATAAATGATTTAAAAACCGTGATGTAAGGAATTAACAAAATGTTTAAGTTTTTAAACTCAATTTAAATTTAAAGTTTACACGAAGAGCTTTCAATGATTTTTGGAAACATTATTTTAGTTGTAGAATACGAAAAATCACAAAAACAAACAAAATATCGGTTCATTTAAGGGAAAACAAAAAAAATGGAAACACTAAAACATCATCTATGAGTAAGTGTCCAAAATATATAAAATTTTTTTAATATTTTATGACATTTACTCATAAATATTGGTTAATTTACCGATAACACAAGAAAAACATTTTACGTTTACTGTTTTTAGTGTGATTTTAATCTTTACTCTTGTTCAGCTTTACTTCCAAGACGAAAAAGAAGTTAGTGTCTAAAGGCTTCAGCAGATATACTTTATTAAAGCTTTTTTAGATACTTTAATTTGTATAGTTTTTAAGCTTTTTGAACTTTGTAAACTTTCATTAACTGAAAGAAAAAGTATAAAAATTAAAGTAACCAAAAAAAGCTTTATTAAAGTAGATCTGCTAAAGCCCATATGACACTAGCTTTTTTTTTGTATTAATAGGAAATCTCAACAAGTGTAAATAGTAAAAGACTACTAAAAAAAAACAGTAAGTCAAATTTTATTCTTGTGTTAAATAAAAACATAAGTAAATCAGAACTGCTAAAATTTTAATTTTTTTATACAAAAGTTTAAAAATCTTTTAAAGTTTTTCGTGTAAAATGTAGATTGAAAAAAAGTTAATAAAGCTGAGAGTTTTTTTAAATAAATTTTTCTAACATTTTATTTTTTAAAAATGTAACTTAACTTTTTTCAAAAGCTTTTTATAAAATAAAATTAAATTTTAAATAAAAAATTTTAAAAAATTTCAAGTTTTTTGAAAAAGTTTTCAAAAAGCTTAATTTTTTTAAATCAAATGACACTCAATTTTTTAAATTTACGCCTTGCGCTTTGATATTTAAGTTTTTTTTCTAAAAATATTTTTTTAAATTATTTATTAGTTTTATATTTAATTTTTTAATTATTATATACAATTACACGTTTTTCTTTTCTTTTTAAAAAACTTTGGCACGTGTAGTGTGATGCCCTTCTAATATTGTTTTTTTTTTTTTTTTTTTATTTATAATTTTTAATGACAGCGTCTATTTGGCGCTTAGTTTTTTTTACAATTATTTGCCATAGAATTATTAAATTTTTAATGCAATAAATACTATTATTAGTGTGTAAAAAGGTATTTAAAATTGTCGTTAAACATAAAACAAAAACTAATTATTTAATATGCAATTTTAAAACAAGGGGCCGGAAGAGATGGCATTGGAGGTTTATTAATGTAATGTTCAAGGTAAGGGTTCTTGTTTTTGAGTAGATTAAAATAAAATTAGTATTAATTTATTGAAACATAAATATATTTACATATAAATAAATAGAAAAATCAATAGTATTTAAAATTAATAATGAAAATTTAGAAAAAAAATATAAAAAATTATTTTTTTAAGATAATTTAAATTTAATTTTTTTTTTTAATTTTAATTGTTTTTCTTTAATTTTTAAACATAAAAAAAAATATATCGTTTAAGGGTTAAATTTGCTAAAAAAAAATCATTCCCATCTTTTTAACAAACAATAAATCTTCTTAAAAAACCCACAAAAAAACGTAAACGCACAAAAAAATGCTGCAAAAAATCTCTGCCAACAATAAAAATTTATGTACAAAAAAAAAAAATCCAAAAAGATGCTAAAACTTGTTTTTATGCATCACCAAAAAAAATGCCGGTAAAAATTTTCTTCTGTTTCCAAAAAGAAAAAAAAATACTCAAACAAAAACAAGTTTCCTTTAATTAATTTTTTTTCGCGTCTTATCTTAACTTTTCATATATGAATAGGGCAAGTTTAAATGTATGCATTAAAAACTGAAAAAATATGCACAATTTAATGCATAATATGCATGTTGAGTATTTGTAAAAGAGTCTGAAAAACTTAAAATCATATAAAACCCAATTTTAAGGTTGAAATGTTTCAGCTTATTGGCGATAGAAGTGTGTAACATTTTTTTTGCCACCTTATGATATAATTAAGTCATTTGGGAAAATTTTGATAACTTTTTTAACTAACAGGAGGAATAGAAAATAGCAAAAAGAAATTTCCATTAACAAGACAAACCGACATTTAAAATTATGCTGATGATAATACTAACTGGAGTCTTTGAAACCGGTATGGGAATACCATACCGAAGAAATACAAATTTTCTTCTGCATTTTTCAACTTACCTCCTATTTACCGAGAATTCCTAGTAAAAATTATGATCTCTTTTGTAATTTTAAAAGTTTTTTACTAAAAAATTTTAAATTTATAACTTTTTGACGCGATTAAACTTACAAGGTATTCTTGTGACTTTACTAGATTTTTTGCTACCTAATATTTTAAAGAGAATTACTTGTAAATATAACTAGAATTCCTTGTAAACAACTTCTTTTCTCGTAAATTAAATTTTTTTTCGCAAATTGATAAAAAACAAGCAAATGTCAAATCAGAATGTCTCAGGATCTGAGACTTCGTTTGTCAAAATTTCTCAAATCTAAGACTATTCAATTGTAAAAATTTCTCAAATCTGAGACTTTTTCGTTAGAAAAAAAAAATTCAGAATTGTCGATAGGAAAAATGTTTCAAAAATATGTCAACTTTTTTATTTGAAAGATAAACGTAATATTTTTAAATTTTCATTACACAAAATTGGATCGACTACAGAGCTTCGAAGAATGAAATCCTTTTCGAATGAATTCTCAAAAAAAACCCATTCAATTTCTATAGTCAGTGAATGCATTCGATTTCATAAATCAACATCGAATGCAGTCCTTGGAATGCATTCGATTGAATGGAAAAAATGAATGCATTCGATTTCTTGTTCATTCGATTTAGAAAAATCGAATGCGTTCGATTTTTTATCATTCCACTGCGAATTCAATCGATTTTTTAAATAGATAGAGCAAAACGGAGCCAAATTTTGGCCCATAGTATCGCCGACTGTCTTTATGGGTTCTAATTTTTCAATGAATGAATAAGCCATTCGATTTTTCAAATAGAATGAAAAGGAAATCGATTGCATTCCCAATGTAATGCATTCGATTTTTAAAAGTCGAATGAAAAAAAAATCGAATGCATTTGATTTTTCAAATTGAATGAAAAGGAAATCGATTGCATTCGATATTTATAAATCGAATGAGTCTAAAGTGAATTCATTCAATTCGCTAAAATATGATTGGGGAATGCAATCACAAAATTTTCATTCAGAATGCCAAATCGAATTAAGGAATGAAATTGCCAGGGTTGTCACTCATTTGTGGAATTTTTTTTTAAGGACAAAATTAGAGTCCGACCGAAACCAGTTTTCGAGGCCGAACCGAAACCGAACCGAATATTCGGCCGAAAAAGTAATATTCGGCCGAAACCGAACCGAAACCGAAACTTAAAAAAAAATACAGCCTGGCATGAATAAAATTATTAAAAAGTTCTTAAAGATAAATATACAGCATATAATGCTTTTAAACCATAGGAATTGTTGTATTTTTGAAAAAAATATATGTTTTTTGAAAAACTTACAAAAAAAAATGTATATTTCGTTTGTAGATTAGGAGAAAATAATTTTTGAACTGAAACAATTTTACATTTATTGCATAAACGTGTAACATTTTCTTCAATTGAACTGAAACAAGGGTAATGAAATACGAAATCAAAAAATTCACCGACTTTTTCACATATTTTTTAAAATACCAAAAAGTTTCGGTTTCGGCTAATATTCGGCCAAAATTTTGCCGAATACCGAATAGAGGCCGAAACCCCATTATTCGGCCGAAACCGAATATTCGGTCGGACTCTAGACAAAATTGGCTGCAGTTTTACAGAAAAAACTACTGAAATGTTTTTGATGAAATTAGTTTTATTTGTAAATTATTAAATTTTCTAGTACTTATCGTGGATATTTTTTGAAAGATATTAGGCTTGTTTTTTGCATACCGGCCCGAGTAAAAATTTTCTGATATAATCATATATAATTTGATACAATCTTATATGAGTTAATATGATTCCGTATAAATTTATATAAAATTATATCTATCATTTTGATACGGTTGATCCACTTTATATGGTTAGATATTGCTCCATATATGATTAGATTCGTATTTTGGTTTTGCTCATCAAATTGTATAAAAATAGATATTATAAGATCAATTTGATATAATTAGATTTGACCAAATTCAGTATCAAATTGTATCAATTTTTATATTTTTTGATCTAAAGTAATACAATTAGATATTATTTGATACAACCATTTTACGGATCAAATTAGATCTATTTAGTAAAATTAGCATAATATTTTTACTAGGGGGATTAAGATTAACTCTATTTTAAAAAAATGGGTCAAATCAAGTCCTGAAATTTTTTTTTATAATTTTTTTCTGAATCTACATACAATTAGTAAATAGGTATAAACAGGAAAAAAAAATTAAGCGTTGTCCAAAATGTAAATCTGAGTTAATCCTACCCGAGTAACAATTTTCTGGTCTAATCATATATAATTTGATACAATCTTATATGAGTTAATATGCTTCCGTATAAATTAATATAAAATTTTATCTATCACTTTGATACGGTTGATCCACTTTATATGGTTAGATATTGCTCCATATATGATTAGATTCGTATTTTGGTTTTGCTCATCAAATTATATAAAAATAGATATTATAAGATCAATTTGATCTAATTAGATTTGACCAAATTCAGGATCAAATTGTATCAATTTTTATATTTTTTGATCTAAAGTAATACAATTAGATATTATTTGATACAACCATTTTACGGATCAAATTAGATCTATTTAGTAAAATTAGCATAATATTTTTACTAGGGTAGGATTTAACTAAATTTTTTTTCCATTCTTTACATTTTGGATAAAGCTTAATTTGTTTTTCTGTTTATAATTTACTACACACAAAAAAAAATTTACCAAGTACTTGGGAGGATATGCGTTTTTAAAGTTTTTTGCATACCCTAGTAAAAATATTATGCTAATTTTACTAAATAGATCTAATTTGATCCGTAAAATGGTTGTATCAAATAATATCAAATTGTATTACTTTAGACCAAAAATATAAAAATTGATACAACTTGATCCTGAATTTGGTCAAATCTAATTAGATCAAATTGATCTTATAATATCTATTTTTATATCATTTGATGAGCAAAACCAAAATACGAATCTAATCATATATGGAGCAATATCTAACCATATAAAGTGGATCAACCGAATCAAAGTGATAGATAAAATTTTATATAAATTTATACGGAAGCATATTAACTCATATAAGATTATATCAAATTATATATGATTAGACCAGAAAATTTTTACTCGGGTATATTTTTTAAAAAATGACATCATTTTACCAAGTTTTAGCTTGTTTCTGATAAAAGTTTAGAAAATATTCATAAGAGTATTTAACCTTGTGTAATTTTCCAAACTTTAACCAAAATTATGCAAAAACTTGGTAAAATGTTATAAAAATTTTCATAATTAATGTAAAAAACTTTAAAAACGCATATCCTCCCAAGTTATTGGTAAAATATTTTTTTGTGTGTAATTGTATGTAATTTCAGAAAAAAATTTATAAAAAAAATTCTGGGCTCGATTTGACAAATTTTTTAACTAAATAAAGTTAATCCTAATCTTAATCCGGTCAGCAAAAACAAGGCTAATGTTTTTGTTAAAATTAAAAATGGAATTTTTTTTTTTCTACTTTCATTAAAAAAAAATAATTAAGTCAAAATGTCTAAAATCTACAAATTAAAAAAAAAAATTCATCAAAATCGGTTCAGTAGTTATTGCTATACAACTGCAGCCGATTTAGTCCTTTTGCTTTTTACGTGACAGGAAAATGTAATATTTTCCAAATACATATGTTCCAATTTTCGGCCCACTCTAATCTATATAAATGTATGTTTGTGTTGCACATGATCATCATCTTCGTCTTTGCTAATTATGTATTAACGAAAAAAAAAGAAAATTAGGGAATGTGCGTTGTTGGTTGTTGTTATTATTTTTTTTGCATATTACATTTTCGTTTATTGGAGATGGAGATGAGAAATTGGTAATTTGTGCAATGTGTGTGCGTGTAAATGTGTATGATAAAAGGTGAAAGAGCGCAAAAGTTCTAGTCTCTGTTTTGTTTAGCTTTTTTTTCTTTTTGTTCTATGTAAACAAATACTTTACGAAAAACAAAAACACGAAAAAAGAAATTAATCATAATATCAACAAATGAATAATGCAAAATAAATAGCAATGAAGAAGATAGATGGAGAGAGAAGGGAGAAAATAAAAAGGAGTTGTTGACAATATTATTGATAAATAATGGTGAAGTTGTTGTGAAGATGTTATTCGTAAAGAATTTTTAATACCGTTAGAATTTGTTTTGTAAAGTTTTTATTTAAATTGAGTGTATGATGGTATATACAGTGGGGCATGAAGAGAAATTATCAAAGAAAATGACATCGAAACTGCACTCGAAAAAATAAAAGCCTTGTTTTTTGCATTTGATTAAGATTAGGATTAACTTTATTTTATTTAAAAATCTTTGCCAACAATTTTTTTTTTTTAATTTTTTATGAAATCATTCTATTAAAAATAAAAGGCCTGTTTTTTGCAGATCGGATTAATATTAGGATTAACAATATTTAAGGCTGAAGGCTGAGTTAAGGCTGAGTTAGGCACCCGTAACCGTAAACTAGCGTAGCGTAGAGAGTTTTTCGTTATATGAGAACAAATGAGAGCAGTTATTCTTCTTTGCAGACGTCTACGTGATTTTCTATTTGATTTTGATCGCTACGCTACGCTAGTTTACGGTTACGGGTGCCTAACTCAGCCTTTAAGGCTGAGTTAGGCACCCGTAACCTTAAACTAGCGTAGCGTAGAGAGTTTTTCGTTATATGAGAACAAATGAGAGCAGTTATTCTTCTTTGCAGACGTCTACGTGATTTTCTATTTGATTTTGATCGCTACGCTACGCTAGTTTACGGTTACGGGTGCCTAACTCAGCCTTTAGGCACCCGTAACCTTAAACTAGCGTAGCGTAGAGAGTTTTTCGTTATATGAGAACAAATGAGAGCAGTTATTGTTCTTTGCAGACGTCTACGTGATTTTCTATTTGATTTTGATCGCTACGCTACGCTAGTTTACGGTTACGGGTGCCTAACTCAGCCTTGAGTTAGGCACCCGTAACCGTAAACTAGCGTAGCGTAGCGATCAAAATCAAATAGAAAATCACGTAGACGTCTGCAAAGAAGAATAAAGGCTGAGTTAGGCACCCGTAACCAGTGTTGCCATAAGTTGAAACTGAGAGGGTGCTAGATCTCAAAGAAATGGGTGCTAGATTGTTCTACAGCTATAAAATCGGGTGCTAGATTTTTTTTTACAGTTCGTGTACACTACGGTACCCCTGATTTTGAAAATTTTAGATTTTTACTGCTCCTATACCCTGCATTTGTTAAACGACCTGAAATAAGGACCTGGTTAATCGTTTAAAGTTTCCAATTTCGGTCAAAAATTCATTAAATTAAAAAAAAAAATATTTAAATTTTTTTGAATCTACACACGTAAAATATATAATACTTTTTTGATATCGGTAGTCTATATATTAATATAATTTAATTTTTTTAAAGAAAAAAAATTCTCAATATCTGAAACTATTTCTATAAAATATCTTATATTTTTAAACAATTTTTTAAAGAAAAAAATCAAAATCTAAGAAATTTTTTTATAAAAAAGTCTGCGAATTTGAGACACCTTTCTATATAAAAAGTCATAGATTTTGAGACATGTTTTCTGTGGCAAAAGTCGCAGAGAAAAAATAGAAAAGTCTCAGATTCTAAGACATTTTTCTTATAGAAAAAGTTTCAGAGACTGAGATGTTTTTCTTATAACAAAAGTCTCAGATTCTGAGACATTCTGAGTCTGAATGTTTTTCTATGAAAAAATATATCTCAGAATCTAAAATAAATGTCTTAGAATCTGAGACTTTTCCATAGAAAAAAGGTCCCAGATTCTGAGATCTTTTACATGGAAAACAATGTCTCAGAATCTTTTTCTATAGAAGATCTCTGAGAATATGAAAGTTTTTGTTAAAAAAAATGTCTCAAAATTTCAAACTTTTATGAAAAATGTAATTGATTTTCAATAGAAAAAAGGCATCAGTTTTTGGAGCATTTATAGAAAAAAAAATCAGTCCTTAAGATTTTGAGACATTTGTCTTGCGTTGTCAGATTATTTTTTCTTATATTTTTTTTATAATTTTTCGTAGGTTCAACAGATAAATTCAGTTGCTTGATCGTGAAATTTGATATATATACCAATCGATTCAAACGAAAGTCATTGGATCGGAATAAAATTATTAGTTATCACAACTTATAAAAGTGTTAGTTGGCTGGTCTACAAAAACTTTATTGGTTCTTAATTTGGTTTTCTGTGTGCGTATATCAGAAAATATTGTATTTAAAAAACAAAATATTTAAACAAGGTGGTGAAAAATTCAAAAATTCTGAAGTGGGTGCTAGATTATTCAAAAATTCTGAAGTGGGTGCTAGATTATTGTCTAGCACCCAGTTCTTAAATTTGGGTGCTAGATCACTAACGCGGGTGCTGGATCTAGCACCCAAAGTGCTGACATGGCAAGCCTGCCCGTAACCATAAACTAGCGTAGCGTAGAGAGTTTTTCGTTATATGAGAACAAATGAGAGCAGTTATTCTTCTTTGCAGACGTCTACGTGATTTTCTATTTGATTTAGATCGCTACGCTACGCTAGTTTACGGTTACGGGTGCCTAACTCAGCCTTTAGTTAAAAAATGGGTCAAATCAAGTCCATTTTTTTTTTTTTTTTTTTTTATTTTTCTCTGAATCTACTTGCAATTAGTAAATATAAACAGGAAAAAAAATAAGCGTTGTTTAAAATTTAAAATGTTATAAATAAATCTAGGATTTAACTAAATTTACTTTTCATTCTTTACATTTTGGACAAGGCTTAATTTTGTTTTCTGTTTATATTTACTAATTCTATGTAATTTCAGAAAAAAAAAAATTATTAATTTTTTTGTTTATATGTATTTGCTAATTGTAGGTAGATTCTGAAAAAAATTATAATTAAAATTAAGAGTTGATTTGACCCATTTTTTTAACAAAATAAAGCTAATCCTAATCCAGTCTGCAAAAACAAGCTAAATAAATCTCAAAAATATTGGACCAGTACTTTAGGTTTCTTTTTTGACTTGAAAATCAAAAAGTTGAAAAACAAGTGATTTTTTTTTTATTTTTTTGTTAAAATAAAATGTTAGTAAATATTCGGAAATTACTGGAAAATTGTTTTTATGGTCAAAAATTTTGTCTTTACATTTTTTTAATGTTTTGTTTTTTAAAAATATCAGTTTCATATTTTTTGCCTTAAATGCAATTTGCAACAAAAAAAAGTTTTTTATCATAAAAACACCTTTTTGGTAATGCCCAAATATTAAATAATATTTTAAGCTAAAAAAATTAAATTTACTTTTTTTTTAATTTTTCGCAACTTTTTGATTTTAAAGCCAAAAAAAAAAAAAGAAACACGCAGGCATAGCCCTGCCGGTCCTCAGATTCTGAAGACATTTTTGCTATCACACATTCTGAAAAATGTTTCGATAGCAAACATTTTTCCTTTGGTTCAGTGATCAAGTATCTTTAATAAAACCTTTAACAAACAGAAAATAGTAAAAAAAAATGTCAAAACATAAATATTTGAGACCTCTGTTTTATCTTTTACAACTTTTAAATTAACTTGAATTTTTCTGAATCACATTTTCTTTCATTCGTTGAAATCAAATAACTAAAGCGCCAATCAGACGACAGACAAATCTCACAATTTGTCTTCCAACTCATTTTTTTTTTTCTGAAAATATTTGCGAACACACATCTGAACACATACTATTATTGACGCCATTTGCATTCGGTCGTTAGATAAATTATAAGATTTGTCTGTCGTCTGATTAGCGCTTAAAACTTTAAAATTTTAAGGAACAAAGTACATTCGTTTTACTTTCAACAAACTTTAATTATGTAAAACAAAAGAAAAATAATCGGAAATTTCAATTTTCAAATTTTTTATGTGAACTAATTTTTTTGGAACAGCGGCCTTAGAGAAAATAAAATTTCCGGGATTAAATAAAAATGCATTTAT
Source organism: Pegoplata infirma (assembly GCA_963921195.1). Classification (NCBI taxonomy): domain Eukaryota; kingdom Metazoa; phylum Arthropoda; class Insecta; order Diptera; family Anthomyiidae; genus Pegoplata; species Pegoplata infirma. Next base: position 142,031,611 of record OY992540.1, on the reverse strand, counting down.
TTTTTTGAATACTTAAACTCTACATGCAAAAAACAATTACACTTATTTGCCTAAGTTTTGGTAAAAATTCAACTCACCCATTGCTTTTGCGTAAAAAGTTTTGGTGAATTATATTTTTACCAAAAACTTACTAATTAGGGTTTTTGCGAGTAAAAACAATATAAATTAAACTTTACTTTATTTTAAAAACAAAAAATATATAAATTTTTGTGAAAATATGGAAAATTTGTAAATTTTTAGTTTTTGATTTTTTTTTTTTTTTGCAAAATAAAGTTTTTTAATTCTTAAGCTTGGCCAATTGTAAAAAAAATATTTTTTTTTTTAATTTTCAAAATTAAGGCCCATTTTACATTATGGCGGTCGTCTAAAAACAATTTTACCTTCTGGTCGTTACAAATTTGGGAACAAAATAGCTTTTCAAAAATGTTTTTTTAAAGCGGATGCGATTAAAAAATTGTTTTTTCTTAAAAAGGGAGTAAAAACTCAAAATTTTAATTGTCAAATTTTATTTAACTTCAGGGGTCGCAAATTGAATGAAGAAAAATAATCTTGAAAAAAAAAAGTTTTTTGAGCGTAAAAAGAATTTTAATGAAAGTTTACTTTAATTTTAAAAAATGTTTTTTGAGCGTAAAAAGAATTTTAATGAAAGTTTACTTTAATTTTAAAAAATATTTTTTTTTTAAGAAATATGAAAACTTTGTATATCTTTAAAAATTTTTTTTAACAAAGTTTTATTAATTCTTAAGCTTGGCCAATTGACAAAAATAAAAAAAATATATTTTTTTAATTTTTTATTGTTATTAAAAGGTCAAATTATGAGGTACACTATTATTTAAAAAAAACACTTTAAAATATTATTAAAAATCCATAATTAAAGCGGTCGTCTAAAAAGAATTTTACCTTCTGGATGTTACAAATTTGAAAGAAAAAAATTTTTTCAAAAATATTTTTTAAATATAAAAAATATATTTTTCGAAAAAAAAAATTGAAAAGCAGTTTTTTAGAGTTTACAAAAAAAAATAGCAAAGTTTTCTAGGGGATCTCCCCTTAAAAATCGAAGTTGCCAGTAAAGTTTTAGGAAAATTTTTAATTTTTTTAAAAATATTTTTTTTTTTTATAATTCTTACCTTTTTTTCGTTTTTAATAATAAATCCAATTTTTTGTTTGTCGTTGAATATAATTAATAATCCTACAGGAACAGGGTCAATTTTTTGTCAATTTTTATTTATTTTTTTTTAATATAAAAACACTTTATTATTTATTATTATTTTACAGTTTTTTTTTCAAAACTTTTTTTAAGTTTTTTTGTTGTATGTATGTATATGAATTTTTTAACAATCCTTGTTGCTAATATTTTTTGCAATTCTTCTTGGTTTTTTTTACAAATTCTTTTTGAAGTTATTTTTGTTTATTATACTCAATTAACGGTAAAAACACTGTGTATTGTAAATAGAATCAACTACACAAAACAGACAATACACTTAGAGAAAAAATTACACTCAAGTAAATAAAGTTATTTAAACTTTTTAATTTCTTTTTTTTTGTATGTATATTTATTAAGCCCACCAAAATTTTAATTGGTTTATTTTTTTTTTTTTCAAAAAATTATTTAAATAAAAATATTCTTTGTTTTACTAAGAAAATATTTTTTAATGACAAATTATTAAATTTTAACAAATTTTTGTTATTTTTAAATAAAAATTGCAAACAATTGCTTATCGTTGTTGTATTTGTTGTTGATATTGTTGTCAAAAACTGCATGTCCAACTTGTAGTTTACACTGATTTTATTTTTTTTAATTGTTTATAAAATTTATTCACTTTGAACTTTTTAAAATTTTTTTTTAATTGTTTATTTTTGTTTAATGTTGTTTATATTTTTAAAAAAAAAAAAATCTACTCCATTTAAATAAATGCCGGCCGTAGTTTTGTTTTTGTCTTTTTTTTTTTATAGAAAAAAAAAAATATTACGATTGTTATATTTTTTATTTTTTTTTAATTAACTTTTTTTTTTGCATTAAACCCACCGTGTCTGGCGTATGATTGGTTTTGTGTTTGAAAAGGAAATGATTTCTTGTTTTAATATTAAGTTTTGGTTGTTGTATATTATTTCTTTCAACTTTTTTTTGTTCTGTTAAAAAATTTCAAATTCTCATGAAATATTCTTGATTGTTGTACATATATGTATGTATTATATTATTAAACCTTTGCGCACGAAGTTTTTTTTTTTTGTGGTACAAAAAGCACTTCTTTTTTTTCTTCTAAATATTTTAAGCTCTGAGCGCGCATATGAAAAAAAACGTCAACTGTCTCTTTTTTTTAAGTTTTATTTTGTAAGTTCAAATAAATTCTGAACTATACACAACCGTTCACATGAAAGTCCCAAAGTGAAGTGTTTAAATGAACGCGCCAAAAGTTGCCTACAACCAAACGTCTCAACGACACTATGAACACAATATCTAATCAAAGTAAGTTCATAGTAGACTTGGTGAAAGAAGGCATATTTTACACACACACAAACAGCCAGCCATACTCATTTACACATTTGTACACAAACACACACACACATGCCCATACATAAATTCATCCCAACAACATCAGACCAGAAGAATTTTTTTCTTTTCCATTATTTTGTTAGTTTTTATTTAGTTTATTATTTTTGTACACACTCCTTTACATAAAAATTGAAATGCCGGTTATTTTGGGAGAGCACGAGTAAAATGTTTTGTTATGAGTTTTTTTTAAATAAAAGTATTCTCTTGTTTTACTAGTTTGTTTTAACTCAGTGTTGCCAGTTTATGGGATTTCGTCCTAGCATTGGCGGGTAAAAGTTTTTATTGTGGTCGGGGAGTTAATCCAAGTAGAGATGGGCGCTGGTCACGTGATTTGCGTGAATCACGCGTGAGTGATTTTCATTAAGTTGAAAAAAAATCTGTGTGACTGATTAGTGAGTGAGTCATTTATTTTTTGCGTGAACTGATTTTTTGGTTTACCCAATTTTTTTTTTCATCTCTTGTAAAAAAATATTTTTTTTTAGGGTTTTTTTTGTAAGAAAATTGTTTTTGCGTGACTCACGCGTGAGCGTAATTGAACTTGGCGTGAGTCACGCATGGCGTGAGCATTTTTTTTTATTACTCACGTGAATAATGAGTGAACGTGAGTAAAAAAAATGTGAGTGAGTGATTAGATTACACCGCTCTACAAATCTGAGGTTTGTCGCTGCGTTTTGAATGAATCAAAAAAAATGTTATAGGTTTTGGTCTCCCGAGTCCAAAACGGTCACTCAAATTTTTCTATCACGTCACAATTTTGAAAAAATCGCGGTTAAAGTGTCAAAAAAGGCCCATTTTGGCCATGTTTGAGCGCCTATTAAATAAGATTCTGACATGCGAATGACTTGATATTAAGCTCATTCGAAAGTGCGTAATTTTTTCTTTAAGACAAAATCAAATTTTCTTGGAATTTAATTTTTTATAATGGTGAAAAAATCACTAGCCACAAGTGCTTTAAATCTAATATTTATAGAGTCCGACCGAATATTCGGTTTCGGTCTCGGTATCGGCCGAATAATGGGCTTTCGGCCTCTATTCGGTATTCGGCAAAATTTTGGCCGAATATAAGCCGAAACCGAAACTTTTTGGTATTTTAAAAAATATGTAAAAAAGTCGCTGAATTTTTCGATTTCGTGTTTCATTACACTTGTTTCAGTTCAATTGAAGAAAATGTTACAAGGTTGTGCAATAAATGTAAAACTGTTTCAGTTGTTTTCTTCTAATCTACAAACGAAATATACAATTTTTTTTGTAAGTTTTTTAAAAAAATATATTTTTTTTTTAAAAATACAACAATTTCTATGGTTTAAAAGCATTATGTGCTGTATATTTATCATTACCAACTTTTTAATAATTTTATTCATGCCAGGCGGTAATTTTTTTTTAAGTTTCGGTTTCGGTTCGGTTTCGGCCGAATATTACTTTTTCGGCCGAATATTCGGTTCGGTTTCGGTTCGGCCTCGAAAACTGGTTTCGGTCGGACTCTAAATATTTACGTATGTATTTGTATGGAAATTTGTTAAAAAACACTGTGTAAATAAACTAAATATTTAAAAAATGGAAGTTTTTTTTTTGTAAATGATTTTTTTACCATTTTAAAAAATTAAATTCCAAGAACATTTTATCTTGTCTTATAGAGAAAACTACACGCAAAAAAAAAATCTGTGTAAGATTGAGCAATCCTACTTGGTAAAACTTTTTTCATACCAAAAAAAAATTTTTACCAAATTTTTGCTAATATTATGCTTGTCGATGTTAAAGTAACATAATTCATTTTTTATGTAAAATAACCAAGTAGCTTGCACAATAACGCAAATTACCTGCACAAAAATTTATCGAAAGAAAACAACAAAAAAAACAAATACAGACCGCCATTTTCATTTTTTTTGTGTGCGTTGTTTGTTTATTTTTTGTGTTATAAAAACGTAAAAAGGAAATTGATAAATAAAATAAAAATAAATTAATAAATAAAAATAAATAATTAGTTTTCTAAAAGATTAATAAATGCAAGATAAAAGAATGTTAAAGTTAATTTTGCTTTCATCACTTAAAACACCATTCATTAAGAAAAACCAATGGAGTCCCAGACGTATGTTTCGATGAATAACAAATGGAATGATAAAGTGAGTATACCCGCATTCCGAAGACACCAATAAGGTTTAATAGATTTTTAGTGTTTGAAACCGGTATGGGAAATACCAGAAATGTCTATAATTTTTAGAAATTCAATTTTTCTTCTGCATTTTTTCAACTTGAACCCTTATAAAAATTAGTGTTTGGTAATAATTTTCTATTTTTACAGGGTACTGCTAAATAAATTTTTGAAGCTATGGCGAATCCTTCACTACAATAAAGAGCGTGGACACCAATCCTGCCTTTAGGTATAAAATTAAAACCTAAAAACCCAAAGCCAAGGGAGTCCATACCTGTTTTGAGTTACAAATGGAATGACAAAGTAAGTGTTCCTCCTTACCAAGAGACCAATGGGGTTTACCAATTTTTTAAATTAAAAATATATGTTTTGTAATAATTTTCTATTTTTACAGGATGCTTTTAAATAAATTCGTGAAGCTATAGCGGATCCTTTACTTCAAGAAGAAGCGTAGGCAGCAGTCACTCGAGAAAATTGTACAAAAAGGGTCAGTTGGTCGGTGGTAAATTAAATCCTACACAACATTTATTACATTAATATGGATTTATTCTGTGAAAATTTTAAATTCAGCAAATATACAAATTTTTACAAAAATTTATTGAAAATTTATTTTAGCATAAATGTGGTAATTTTTAAAATTATTTTTAGTCATATTTTCTAATAATTTTGGAATATTTCACCATATCTCTTTTGGTATATTTTACCAAGTTTTTACTTAAATAGCATTAGCATTTTCTTCAAAATTTTTTACATAAGTGTTTTGGCTAAATTACGAAAACTACTTCGTCGGTTGTAGTTTTAGCATATTTTTGGTAAAATTATGCCAGATTTTTGCTCACTCCGACACAAGTTTTTTTTTGCGTGTACATACTTTTGAATGAGCTTGATACCAATCAATCGCATGTCAGGATCTTATATTATAAAATTTCAAATAGGGTCCAAAATGGCCTTTTTCGGCACTTTAACCGCGAATTACTCAAAATCCTGATGTGATAGATATATTTGGGTCGCAGATTTGGAATCAGCGCAACAAACACTACCTAAACCACTTATCAGAATCCAATACGTGTTATTGTTTGCGTGACTGAGTGTGCGTCAAAATCCTTGTTTACAAGGAAAAAAAAAGATTCCTGCTTTTGATCCTATTTTTCTGTACGGCACTAAAATTTCTTTCTCAGATGAAGCTTAGAGTATCTCTACACTCAAAAAAAAAAACTCTGTCCAAAAATCTGTAAAATGAGTTTCAATTTGAATTAGCAAACTTTACCAGATTTTTCTGCTGAAATAGATATTTTAAGTAAATTCTCTGTCATTCATTTGTAGAAAATAACAGAAATGTGTGCAATTTCACTGATTCTGTTTGCTGAATTTACAAAATATTTTTGTACAAATTTTTAGCAGATTATTTTGACTTTTATTTTCAAAAAATGTTCTATGTTTTTTTAAGATGTATTTTTAGTTTTTAATTTTTGTGAAATTTAAAATCATAAATTAAAAAATACTGCAGACTGTTTTGTTAATTTTACAAAAATATTTAGTTATTCCTTTTAAAAAAAAAAAAAATTATAAGTTTTTTTGTTTGATCTTAAAAAAAAATTGGAAATGTTATTGTTGGAAAACATCTTAACTTAAAACAAGTAAAAAAGTTAAATTCCGCCTTGCCGAATGTAGTGATACCCTCCACAATTTCAAAAAGATAATTGCAAAAAAAATTATTTAAAAGGAAATTACTTTTGAAAAAAAAATTTTTTTGAAAAAAAAAATTCCGCGAAAAAAAAATTTGGTAAAAAAAAATCCGCGATTTTTTCTTTTTTTGTCAAAAAATATGTTCGTACTTGTTTAAATACCATTTGGTGTTTAATTATGTTCACATATGTCAACCAGAAGCCGAATTAAAGCATTTTGTATTTTTAGGTTATGTTGAATGTACTAAAATTTTTGAGGTACATTTTCGTTCATAACTTTTGAACCGCTGAACCGATATCGCTCAAATGCAATACCAAACTTCTCGGGAGAACTTCCAATAAATATGTTAAGTTTCAGTCATCTCTGTGCAATATTTTGTCCGCGAGAGCATTTTCCACAGACAGACGGACATCGCTAGAATGTCTTAAAATCGATAGAGCATCATGAATATATATACTTTATGGGGTCCCAGATCGATATTTCGATGAGTTACAAACAGAATGACAAACTTATATATACCCTCTATCACTAACAATAAGTGGAGGGTATAAAAATAAAGCTTAAAAAAAGCAAAAAAAAATTTTGCAGTCCTTATAACTGAAAAAAAATTCCTTTAATTTCATATATGTATATATTTTGTCTTACGCACATAAAGTCGTTTAGATTTAACGAGGTTTTTTATATATATTTAATTTATTAAATATAAATAAATTGAGAAATAAATGGTTTTTATAAAAAATAACCCAATTTAGGGTTTTTCTAAAAAGTTTAACGGGTAAGAAAAAAGTCTGGTAACATTGTCTCAAATTCTCTCAATTTTATTCTAAAAACAATGATTATTTGAGTAACGGAATTTGTTAAATATTGCTCAATTTTAAAGAGTAGTTTTTCAGGTTTAGAGCAAAAAACAAACAAAATTTTAAATTTTTTAAGAAGTAAAAAAAGTAGTAAAAGAAGAATTTGAAATAAGAAATTTTAAGACACTGAGATTGACAACAAATTTCAGAAATGTTTGAACGAAAACAGAGCATATAAGAACAAATTCATTGGCATAAGATTAGTTGATTTGTGGCCCACGTCGCACAGTGGGTTAAAAGGTGCTTAAATTCATGCGATCAGACGTTTGAAAATTAAATTCACCATTCAATATATTTTTATTACATTTAAAATAATTAATTACCTTAGTTAAAAATTCCATTATAATTACACTTTGTCATTCCGTTTGTAACGCATAGAAATATCGGTCGGGGACCCCATAAAGTATATATATTTTTTATTCATGAGCGATTCTAAGACATTCTAAGAATGTCCGTCTGTCAAAATAAGCTAGACTCCTGAAATTCGGCACAAATATGTCTCATGTTCATAGGCAGGTTAAGTTCGTGAATGGGCAAAATCGGGCCAGGGGGACAAAAGTTCCCCCTTGAAGAACTGAAACAACCAAAAATACACTTTTTTGCATTTTTTTGTATTTTTGTTAAATAAATGAAACATTTGGTATATTTATCGCGATGGGAAGGTGCTCTCAACGTTCCCCATTGACCCCATCACCCCCCCTCCCCCCAAAAAAAAAACCCCCGACAAAATTTTTTTTTTTATTTTTTTTACATTTTGGAGGGTATAAAAGATTTGGCACAGCCAAATTTAACACTCTCACTTTTTTTTTATATAAAATCTCGAGAAAAATCTGAAAATGAGGTCCACAGTTTAAAATGGTAGAACAGTTTTCACAATAAATTTTCAAAATTTTTAACTTTTTAAAAAAGTGGTTTTATTACTTAAATAAAAATATTGCCGGACAAAATCAGGGGGGTAATTGTGTAACTTGATAGTCGTCAATCGTATCGTTTCCATCCTTATTCCATTACCATATAGTGTCATTTTATGGTAAAATAATAATGACATAACGATGACGATTGACGATTATCAAGTTACATAATTAGCCCCCAGAAGTTTTTATTTTTTGTTTAATACCCAAATCTCACCTGAGATGAAATCTCGTTCGAACGAGATTTCACCTCAGGTGTGAATAGACCTTAAAGGAAAAAACAGTATTTACGTGGGCAATTTTTAAACAGCTATAAAAATATAGAAACCCAATATTATTTAATTCTGTTTTTTTTTTTAATTGAAAGATGAATTATTGTAATATTTTCAAAATTTTACAACACAAAGTTTGGTCCACAAGAATTGCCAGGGTTGCCACACAATTGTAGAATTCTTTTGTTAAAAGACAAAATCGGCTGCAGTTGTGCAGCAAAAACTACTGAACCGATTTTGATGATACTTTTTTTATTTGTAGATTATTAAATTCTCTAATACCTACCGTGGCCATTTTTTGAAAAATATAAATTTTTGTTGAAATTATACTAATATAAATAATTTTTAATTGAAAGAAAGTATGAAGTGAGGTTGAGATTGCTAGAAATTGAATTGTAGTGTTGGAAACTGTCAAAATTTATTCTGTAGAAACTATAAATATTCACATATGTATGTATATAAAAAACAGTTTTCATTAACAAGACAAACCGACATTTAAAATCCTACTGATGATGACACTAACTGGGGTGTTTGAAACCGGTATAGGAAATACCAGAAATGTCTATAATTTTTAGAAATTCAATTTTTCTTCTGCATTTTTTCAACTTGAACCCTTATAATAAATAATTATCTTTTCTTCTTTCATAAAAAAACATAATTAGGTAAAAATTTCAAAAAAATGGCCACGATAAGTACTAGAGAATTTAATAATCAACAAATAAAAAAAAAAAAAAATTGGCCAGTACTTTTAGCTGTACAACTGCAGCCGATTTTGCCCTTTAAAAAAGCATTCTACAGTTGAGTGGCAATTTTAGTTCACCAAATTTTGTGTTATAAAATTTTTAAAATAATACAATAATTTATCTTTCAAACAAAAAAAAAACAGAATTAAAAAATTTTGCGTATTTATTTTTTATAGCTGTTTAAAAAATCACATGAAGGCTGATTTTTTTTTTTTCTTTAAACCCCCCTTAACTGTTTTTTTAATCCCGCATGTAATATTTATTAATCTGATTATCGCCTTAGAAGCTATTAATCGATGTATCGAAAAAGTGAACTTTGTTAGGAGTTTTAGAAAGAAAAACAAATTTGGCCTCTATTCTGTCTTTCACAACTTTTCAATTCACATGCAACTTTCAGAATCACATGAAATCAAGTTTAGTGTTTTATTGATCACGTTTTCACTAGAAGTTGAAATCGAATAATTAAAATTTAAAAAATTATAAGGGAAAAAGTGCATTCATTTTACTTTCACCATATTTTATTTATGTGAAACAAAACGAAAAAGAAATTCGGTGTGAAATCTAAAACACCAAAAAAAAAATCGGAAAGAAAAACCTTTCGAATCGAATGACAAATGCATAAAAAATATTAGTTTTAAAATTGTTTGAATTCGAACAGTTTCTTTAAAATCATAATACGCAGTAACCCCCCAGCAGTATGTAAGTATTGCAAAATTCCATATTTAACCCATTTTGGGGTTAATTTTTTTACTTGAAAATCGAAAGTCCCGATCAAAGTGAAAAAAAGTTTTTTTTTTTGGTCTGTAAATTTTTTTTTGTTTCTTGTTTTGCAAAAAAAAAAAAATATTTTTAATTAGTTTTTAACTGAAATTATAACGTAATATTAACTCAGTATTATGTTGTATGTAGAATTGATAAAACTTTTTATTACCTTTAATTAAAAAATAAATAAATCCACAGATTTGTTCTAGAGATATTTTTTTTAAGTAAACCCACTTTTTTAAAAAGTTGAAAATTTGAAAAGTTAAAATGTCTCGAAAACTGTTCTACTTTTGAAACTTTGGACTATACTTTCTTACTCGGCGCAAAATTTTGCATGGAAAATAAATGCAAAATATCGTGACTCGCAAACTTTTTAATTTTTATTTTGAAACCTAGTGTTATTGAATTAATTGAAAATTTTAATTCAAAAATTTTTTATTGCCATTATTTTATAAAAAATGGTCAAGACTTGAAGTCTTAAGTCCTAGTCTTGCCAACCCTGAGAAAACACAACTCTGCTGGAAAAAAGTAAAAAAAATATACTAATTTTGGCCACACACATAAACGTTTGGGTAATGTAAAAGTTCTTATTTTCCTTAAAAAAAAGAAATTGGACAAATAACGTTTTAACGCAATTTTTGTAATTTTTTGAAAAACAAAAGAATTAAAAAAAAATATATATTTTAGTGACTGCAAAGGAGAAAGTTTACAATTGAAACTGGTTTTCCATTGCAAAAGGCCAGACCACAGAATCTTTTATTTAACCAAGGAATCAGAATTCAGAAAGTGGAAAACACTATTTAAAATAATTAACTCCAATGTTGTATATCTTCAAGATTGTTGTTAAAACTTCTTGGAAAATTGTTAAATTCAGGTAATATGGAAGATTAAAATATATTTTTGGTGATGGGAAATTCTACTTGGTTTATTCATTAAATCATAAAGGGATAAGTAAGAAATATTTTAACGAAACCATTTAGTACCTGCAATTTAAATAAATTATATTCATAACATTGTAAACACATTCATTCAGTTCATAAAGGGATTTCATAAATTTGGTTTTTTCTTAGAATTTAAGAATGTCTTTATGTTGTAAAATGTACAAGAATTTAAAAATTTTCCATAAAATTTAAAAATTTTTCTTTACAAAAAAAATCAGACTGCGAATTTTTCCACAAGAAAAAAAAAATGTCAGAATTTTTCTATACGGAAAAACGTTTCAGACTCTTTATAAAATAAATGTCTTAGAATTTAGTAAGTAAGAATTCTTCAATCGGTAAATGCTCTCAGAATCTCATAATTTTTCTGTATAGAAAAATGTTGCAGAATCTGAAAATTTTTCTATCCGGAAAACTTCTTACTTTCTGAGACATTTTTCTATGGAAAAGATAAAAGCTGAGAATTTTTCTATACGAGAAATGTCTAAGAATCTGAAAAATGTTCTAAACGAAAAAATGTCTAAGAATCTGAAAAATTTTCTAAGCGAAAAAATGTCACAGAATCTGAGAACTTTTCTGTACGGAAAAATGTCTCAGAATCTGAGAATTTTTCTATACGGAAAAATGTCTCAGAATCTGATAATTTTTTTATGAGGAAAATTGTCTCAGAATCTGAGATTTTTTTTTTGAGGAAAAATGTCTCAGAATCTGAGAATTTTTCTATACGGATAAATTTCTCAAAATCTAAGAATTTTTCTACTGGAAAAAATGTCTTAGAACCTGAGAATTTATCTATACACAAAAATGTCTCAGAATATGATAATTTTTCTATACGGAAAAATGTCTCAAAATCTGAGAATTTTTCTATACGGAAAAATGTCTCAAAATCTGAGAATTTTTCTATACGGAAAAATGTCTCAGAATCTAAAAGTTTTTCTATAAGGAAAATTACTCAGAATCCAATAATTTTTCTATACAGAAAAATGCTTTGTAATCTAAGAATTTTTCTATGCGGCAAAATGTCACAGAACCTGAGAATTTTTCTCTACGGAAAAATGTCACATAATCTGAGAATATTTCTATACCGTAAAATGTCTTAGAATCTAATAATTTTTCTATACAGAAAAATGTCTCAGAATCTGATAATTTTTCTATACGAAAAAATGTTTTAGAATCGGGGTATTTTTCTATATACAAAATTATTTCAGAATCTGAGAATTTTCTATACAGAAAAATGTTTCAGAATCTGAGAATTTTTCTATACAGAAAAATGTCTCATAATCTGAGGATATTTCTATACGGAAAAATATTTCAGAATTTAAAAATTTGTTTATACCGAAAACTTTCTAAGAATTTGAGAATTTTTCTATATGGAAAAATGTTTTGGAATCTAAGAAATTTTCTATATAAAAATATGTCTCAGAATCTGAGAATTTTTCAATACGAAAAAATGTTTCGAAATCTGAGAATTTTTCTATATGGAAAAATGTCTCAGAATCTGAGAAATTTTCTATACGGAAAAATGTCTCAGAATCTGAGAATTTTTCTATATGGAAAATGACTCAGAATCTGAGAATTTTTCTATACGGAAAAGTGTCTCAGAATCTTTCTATACGGAAAAATGTCTCAGAATCTTTGAATTTTTCTGTACGAAAAAATATCTATACAGAAAAATGTTTCAGAATTTGAGACTTTTTATTTAGGAAAAAATGTCTCAGAATCTGAGAATTTTTCTATACGAAAAAATGTCCCAGAATCTAAGAATTTTTGCATTGAAAATATTTCTTATTGTTAGATTTTTTCGATAGGTCTCTGAATCTGAGAATTTTTCTGTAGAAAAAAAGTGTTCAGAACTGGGAATTTTTCTATACCAAAAGCCTTAGAATCTGAGTTTTTATACCCTACACCACACTGTGGTACTGGGTATAATGAGTTTGTGCTGATGTTTGTAACTACCCGAAATATTGGTCCTAGACCTACTTTTAAGTATACCGATCGACTTAGAATCACTTTTTGAGTCAATCTAGCGATGTCCGTCCGTCCGTCCGTCTGTCTGTTCATGTAAACGGTGTAAACACGATACAGGTCGCAATTTTTAATAATTTTTTTTTTAAATTTGAAAATTCTATAGGCTTTCTCTCTTGGCCCAAAGACAAAGCCTATTGAAATTAGAAAAAATCGGCCCATGTTTAGACCTAGCCCCCATACAAAGGTCCTCTTTAATTTTGTCTCAAATGACTCTAATACCCGTATTATAAAAGATATCCGTTCGAATTTCAAAGGACTCAGACCAGATCTTCTTATAGCCCCCATACGAACCACCTTCCCGATATTCACATAAATCTCTCAAATTTCACGAAAATAGAAAATATTTTATTACAATTTTGTTTGTGTGTGCTTAACGTGTACTTTACTAAAGCCCCTATGACACTACATTTTTTTGTATTGATGAAATTTATGTGAACAGTGCAAATATATCACCATAGGAAACCTGAACAAGTGTGAAGAGTAAAAGCAAACTAAAAAAAAAGTAAACGTCAAATTTTATTTTTGTGTTATCGATAAATTTGGTTATCAAATGATTGAATGTCAAAAAAAATGTAAAAATTTTACATATTTTTTTGACATTTACGCTTTAATGATATTAAGTGTTGCCAATTTTTCTGTTTTTCATTCAATGAAGCGACTTTTTTTGCTTTTTTGACGGTTTTTGGTATTTATTCAGCGGGTTTTTATTTAAATGAAAGTAATCATCACTATTTGTTTGTTTATATTATGTTTCTTTTTCATTTCTTCTTTTGCTGTTTCATTCTATCAATTAATAAAAAATAAAATACAAAAAAAATGTAGTGTCATAGGGGCTTAACATAATCAAGTCTGATTATATTTGAACCATTTTTGGACTTAGGCCCCATATGAAAATTTCGGCCGATAGACAGTTAAATCGGTCCATTTTTGAACTTGGAACCCATTTTCCGGGAAACACTGGTTTAAGGTATTATATGACCCGTCTTGACCGACCATAACTTTCTTACTTGTTTTATATGCAAAATGTAGATTGTGAAAATTTTTGTATAAAAGAAAAATGTAAAAATCTGAAAATATTTGAAAAAAGTAGTATTTTTAAATTTTGTTTTACTACTAAATGACACAACTGTGTACAAAATTCACTCGGTTCAATACAATCAACTCTCCTTTAATCTCTGTTTATTTACATTTTTACACTCAATTCGCCGCACTCTTATAATACACTCTGAGTGGGAACAGTGTTTTTTTGTTCATACACCGGCAGAACAACACATTAAAGAAACAAAATGTACTTTTTTTGTTATTGACTGAGAGAAATATTCTAATTGGAATTAAACAAGGCAGACAAAAAAAAAAAGCTTTTCTTCTTGATGAAATTAAACAAATATGAAAGTTTTATTTTTGTTTTTAATGAAATCATGAAATAAAATAGTATTTTATATGACAATATTGCAAAACTTTATGAAATGAACAGAAAAAAGCTCTTGGAGTATTTCATGAATTGAAAAATAAAAAAAAAACTGATTAAAATCAAATTGATAGTACAAGTTTTGTTGTTTTTTTTTTTTTTTTTTGTTGCATGTGATTTAATTATTTTGTAAAATGAATTTAATGATTTGTTTACTATTTGTTATTGCTATTTTATATGTACGAAGAAGATGTTGATGAGTGATGATAGTATGAATGGGGGTTTTTGTTGTAAAAAAAGTCATTGTTTTTTTTTGTACACAAAATGTAGGAGAAATGTTTGTGAAATGAAAATAACCCAGCAAAACTTAGATTACCAAATAAGGTATAAAATAAGGTATAGGATCTCTTATTTTATACATTGCAGCATTGATGATTTTAACAGGCGATGAGACTCAAAGTAATGCATCCACATTATCACAAAGAATACCAGTAAGGTATAAAATAAGTCATAAATTTATAACGAAGAATACGAGTAAGGTGTAAAATATATGATATTTTATAGGTTACGAGAAATGAAATAATATAGCATACCAGAAGATAATATATAAGGTGTTACGAGTAGTGAAAATATAATTTTGTATTAAATTTACTCACGTGATTGCAAGTGAGTGTAAGTAGATAAAATATGCTCGTGAGTGTGTGTCGTTAGAAATTTCCTGTCGTAAGCCCATCTCTAGTTTTAACTTATGCATTTTTTTATAAAATAATTATTTTTTATGTTATTGTAATGCATTATGCATTCAATTATAAATAATACATTATTTCAAACTTTCAAATAATACATAATGTAACCAAATATAAGTCATCCATGATTTAATGTTTAGAAATAATAAATATGAAATACATTTTTTCCAATAATCATGCATTACGTAGCAAATTATTAGTAATGCATTATTTTTCACTTTAAAATAATACGTTGTGGAACAAATGTTTGGTAAGACATTCTAAAATAATGCTACAAATAAGGTATATACATTACCTGGTAATGTGTTATATAATCACTACCCATTACCAAAGTTTTGCTGGGAAATAATAAAAACTAAATTAATCTACAGTATCCGACCTTTGAAAGATTTTATACGATTTGTCAGAATCTTAAGTAATGAATTCTTTTTAGGTTATTTTTGTAGATTTTTAATCTTTATTACAGCCATTGTTGCCAGATATGATGTCCGCAAAATGATTTGAGCTTTGGTTTGAGAAGAGATTTTTGTGGGGCGACATTTAAGAATAACGGAAATTTTTAGACTTTTTCTTATTTGGGGTCACCGACTGTATCTTTAATGGAACCAAAAAAAAAATCAAAGTATACCAATGGAAGACAAAAACCCTCGAAAGGGTTAAAAAACTTAGCTCGGGTATTTTTTTTTGCCCACTGAAGTTTTTAATTTTTTTTTCAAAGGAGTTCGGAATAAGTTAAAACAAGTGAGAGTGTTAAATTCGGCTGTGCCGAATCCTTTATACCCTCCAAAATGTAAAAAAAAAAAAAAAATTGTCAGGGGAGTTTGTTTTTTTTTTGTTGGGGGGGGGGGGGGGGTGATGGGGGTCAGTGGGGGACGTTGAGAGCACCTTCCCATCCCGATAAAGATAACAAATGTTTCATTTATTTAACATACAAAAAATAAAAAAAAAAGTTTTCCCCCTGAGCAGATTTTGCCCATTTACGAACTTAACCTGCCTAGGACCATAAGACATATTCATGCCAAATTGCAGGAAGCTAGCTTTTTTATTTTGGACTGTATCGTGCCATCTACAGACAGACGGACGGACGGACGGAAGGACATTCACAGAATGTCTTAGAATCGATCATGGATCAAAAATATATATACTTTATGGGGTCCCCGACCGATATTTCGATGCGTTACAAACGGAATGACAAAGTGAGTATACCCCCATACTGTGGTTGGAGGGTATAGAAAGTATTTAATCTAATTTTGAGCCAAATATTATTTTCATTGAAACTCAATGGCGGTTCTTTTTTTAGAACATATTAACCCTCTATCTTCCATTTTTAGGGGACATTTTGGTTCTTCTTTTCAAATATCGTCATAGATCACCACTAAGACGCGCCCTTAATGGGTTAAAATGTTCTAAAAAAATTTTCTGCATCAAATTTTACTAGGGTTTGTCAAAGGCCAAAAGTTTGTGGGATATAAGCAAAATGACTTAAATAAATAAAATTGTTAATTATTACATACTGCTTTTCACCAAAGTCAAAAAAAATTTTCTGCATTAAATTACACTAGGGGTTGTCAAAGGCAAAAATTCCTAACATGATCATTTTTACTCAAAAAGTTTTTCCCCTAAAGAGGTTTTAGAACTTAGGAAAATTTCTAAAAAAAATTTCAAAAGAAAATGTATCCGATTTTTAAGCATTTTTCTGATAGTTTTAGATTCTGAAACAATTTCTCAATAGAAAAATAACAGATATGAAATATTTTTTATCCAGAAAAGTTGTTTGATTTTAAAAATTCCCAGCAAAACTTAGATTACCAAATAAGGTATAAAATAAGGTATAGGATCTCTTATTTTATACATTGCAGCATTGATGATTTTAACAGGCGATGAGACTCAAAGTAATGCATCCACATTATCACAAAGAATACCAGTAAGGTATAAAATAAGTCATAAATTTATAACAAAGAATACGAGTAAGGTGTAAAATATATGATATTTTATAGGTTACGAGAAATAAAATAATATAGCATACCAGAAGATAATATATAAGGTGTTACGAGTAGTGAAAAAGTAATTTTGTATTAAATTTACTCACGTGATTGTAAGTGAGTGTAAGTAGATAAAATATGCTCGTGAGTGTGTGTCGTTAGAAAATTCCTGTCGTGAGCCCATCTCTAGTTTAAACTTATGCATTTTTTTATAAAATAATTATTTTTTATGTTATTGTAATGCATTATGTATCCAATTATAAATAATGCATTATTTCAAACTTTCAAATAATACATAATGTAACCAAATATAAGTCATCCATGATTTAATGTTTAGAAATAATTAATATGAAATACATTTTTTCCAATAATCATGCATTACGTAGCAAATTATTAGTAATGCATTATTTTTCACTTGAAAATAATACGTTGTGGAACAAATGTTTGGTAAGACATCCTAAAATAATGCCACAAATAAGGTATATACATTACCTGGTAATGTGTTATATAATCACTACCCATTACCAAAGTTTTGCTGGGATTGTAAGCTTTAGCAAAAAAATTTAATTTTTACACCATTTTTTTGGTAATTTGCGTTACCCAGCAAAAACTTGCATTACCATGTAATGAAATGTGTAATGGGAAATTCAAAAGTTATAACTACTTCTTATTCGAATTACCTTTCCCATTACATTTACAAGCAAATGTGCCAAATGTAATGATTATCAAACCAATATTAATAACTAATTACATATATACTTATAGGTAATGAAAAAATTGTTTAAAAAAAAATTTTAAAAAATAAAAAAATATTTAATTTTATTTTGTTTTTATTCAAAATAATGTACAGTGAGTCAAAAAGTGAAAATCTAGTTCTAAAATTTTTTTATTTTATTATAATGACTTATGTTAGTCATTATTAATAAGTCCTTATTTTGCATTACAAAATAATGCTAAAGGTAATTTTCTGTCATTACTAAGTAATTAGAATGGTAATGATGTGTCATTACCAAGTTTTTGCTGGGTAAGTAAAATACCACAATTTTTATGTGTTTCTACTATATAACTGTTCTAGTTTTTTTTTGTATTTTTACCATTTTTTTTTTGTAATTTTACCACATTTTTTTGGTAACATTTTTTTTTAAATTTGGCACCTAAAATGTCAAGTAAAAGCTGTCAATTATGAAAAACTAAGTTTTTCTAATTTTAACAGGTACTTAAACATCCAATCTACAATATCCAAATTTTTTTTTCCGATTTTTTAAAAATACTTGCGAAAATAATTAAAAATTCAAAAAAAAATTTTATTTTTTGACTAATTTTTCCTGAAAATAAAGAAATTTCTTGTGTAGCCTCCTTCGCAATTCTCATATGTTCTGCTTAAGAAAAACGAAATGTCGAAAAAAATAAAAAAGTGCAGTGTTATACATTAAAAAGTTTGTTAAAAGTGTTCAAGTGAAAAAAAAAAATATCATTTCAGGTTGATGAAGTGCTACTCCAGCTGCCGAAGAAGGAAAAATAAGATACACCAATGAAAAAAACCTTTAAATTTACAAAACAAATATATAAATAAACCAAATTTTTTGTAAATTTACAAAACAAATATGAAAATTGTATACTTACGAAAAAAGTTGTAATTGTACAAAAATGAAGTAGAAAATACAAAAACAATACATATTGTAAATTTACAAATTCTTTGGTTAAACTACTGTTTTTAAGGCAAACAAAATAAGCAATAATGGTATATATACAATAAAAATTGGAAATTTACCACCTTTTATTGTAAATATACAAGTTTTTTGCCATAAAAAACAGTAGTTTAACCAAACAATTTGTAAATTTACAAATTTGGTTTTTGATTTTCTACTTTATTTTGTAAATTTACAACTTCTTTTTGCAAGTTTACAATTTGTTTTATAAATTTAATTTTTTTTTTGCAAATTTACAATTTTTATTGTAAATATACGTGTCAATATACGTTTCCAATATTTTTTTGAGGTAAAAAGTGTAGTTTAACCAAATAATTTGTTAATCTACAATTTATTTTTTTCATTTTCTATTTTTTCTTTTAAAATAACAACCTTTTTCTGTAAGTTTACAATTTTGTTTCGTAAATTTACCAAATTTTTTGTAAATTTCCAAAAAAAAATGTTCACCTCGAAGTTAATATTTTACAAAAAAAATTGTAAATTTACATTTTCTTTTGTTAAATCAATTTACAAATTTCCCCGTAACATTACGGGGATTCTTGCTAGTACATATTTTACAAAACCTGCCCCGTAAAATCACGGGGATTTTATGTCATTTTACAAACTTTTTTTTTTGAGTGTAGGGTTTGTCAAAGGCCAAAAGTTGGTGGGATATAAGCAAAATGACTTAAAAAAAATTGTTAATTATTATATACACTCTAAAAAAACCTGTAAAATTACAAGAAAAACTTGTAACTTTTTTTTGTTTGCTATGTACCTACACTCAAAAAAAAAAGTTTGTAAAATGACATAAAATCCCCTTGATTTTACGGGGCAGGTTTTGTAAAATATGTACTAGCAAGAATCCCCGTAATGTTACGGGGATAATTTGTAAATTGATTTAACAAAAGAAAATGTAAATTTAAAATTTTTTTTGTAAAATATTAACTTCGAGGTGAACATCTTTTTTTGTAAATTTACAAAACAAAATTGTAAACTTACAGAAAAAGGTTGTTATTTTACAAACAAAAAATAGAAAATGAAAAAAATAAATTGTAGATTAACAAATTATTTGGTTAAACTACTGTTTTTACCACAAAAAATATTGAAAAACACGTATATTTACAATAAAAATTGTAAATTTGCAACAAAAAAAAAATTAAATTTACAAAAAAAATTGTTAACTTACAAAAAAAGTTGTAAATTTACAAAATAAAGTAGAAAATCAAAAACCAAAATTGTAAATTTACAAATTGTTTGGTTAAACTACTGTTTTTTATGGCAAAAAACTTTTATATTTACAATAAAAAGTGGTAAATTTAAAACTTTTATTGTAACTATACCATTTTTCTTATTTTTTTGCCGTAGTTTAACCAAAAAATTTGTAAATTTAAAATAATGTTTTTGTATTTTCTATGTCATTTTTGTAAAATTACAACTTTTTTCGTAAGTATACAATTTTGTTTTCTAAATTTTCATATTTGTTTTGTAAATTTACAAAAAATTTGGTTTATTTACATATTTGTTTCGTAAATTTAAATGTTTTTTCCATTGTTGCATCTTATTTTTCCTTCTTCGCCAGCTGGAGTAGCACTTCAACAACCTGAAATAATTTTTTTATCACTTGAACACATTTAACATACTTTTTAATGTATAACACTGCACTTTTTTAATTTTTTCGACATTTCGTTTTTCTTAAGTAGAACATATGAGAATTGCGAAGGAGGCTACACAAGAAATTTCTTATATTTTCAGGAAAAATTAACAAAAATAACAATTTTTTTTTTAATTTTTAATTATTTTCACAAGTATTTTAAAAAATCGGAAAAAAATTTTTTGGATATTGTAGATTGGATGTTTAAGTACCTGTTAAAATAAGAAAAACTTAATTTTTCATGATTGGTAGCTTTTTATTTACATTTTAGGTGCCAAATTTAAAAAAAAAAAATACCAAAAAATATGGTAAAATTACCAAACAAATGGTAAAAATACAAAAAAAAACTACACCTTTTCCAATTGAAATTCAGAAAAGATCAATTGTAATTCAGAAATCCTAATTGAAATTCAGAAAAGCACAATTGAAATTCAGAAATCATAATTGAAATTCAGAAAAGCCTAATTGAAATTCAGAAATCACAATTGAAATTCAGAAAAACCCAATTGAAATTCAGAAATCACAATTGAAATTCAGAAAAGCCCAATTGAAATTCAGAAAAGATCAATTGAAATTCAGAAAAGCACAATTGAAATTCAGAAAAACCCAATTGAAATTCAGAAAAGCACAATTGAAATTCAGAAAATCACAATTGAAATTCAGAAAAGCCCAATTGAAATTCAGAAATCGTAATTGAAATTCAGAAAAGCCCAATTGAAATTCAGAAAAGCACAATTGAAATTCAGAAAAGCACAATTGAAATTCAGAAAAGCACAATTGAAATTCAGAAATCGTAATTGAAATTCAGAAAAGCCCAATTGAAATTCAGAAATCGTAATTGAAATTCAGAAAAGCCCAATTGAAATTCAGAAAATCACAATTGAAATTCAGAAAATCACAATTGAAATTCAGAAAAGCCCAATTGAAATTCAGAAAAGCACAATTGAAATTCAGAAAAGCACAATTGAAATTCAGAAAAGCACAATTGAAATTCAGAAAAGCACAATTGAAATTCAGAAAATCACAATTGCAATTCAGAAAAGCCCAATTGAAATTCAGAAATCGTAATTGAAATTCAGAAAAGCCCAATTGAAATTCAGAAAATCACAATTGAAATTCAGAAAATCACAATTGAAATTCAGAAAAGCCCAATTGAAATTCAGAAAAGCACAATTGAAATTCAGAAAATCCCAATTGAAATTCAGAAAAGCACAATTGAAATTCA
Source organism: Pegoplata infirma (assembly GCA_963921195.1). Lineage (NCBI taxonomy): Eukaryota > Metazoa > Arthropoda > Insecta > Diptera > Anthomyiidae > Pegoplata > Pegoplata infirma. The sequence continues at coordinate 142,010,008 of OY992540.1, read as the reverse complement.
GAAAAGCCCAATTGAAATTCAGAAAATCACAATTGAAATTCAGAAAAGCCCAATTGAAATTCAGAAATCGTAATTGAAATTCAGAAAAGCCCAATTAAAATTCAGAAAAGCACAATTGAAATTCAGAAAAGCCCAATTGAAATTCAGAAAAGCACAATTGAAATTCAGAAAATCACAATTGAAATTCAGAAATCACAATTGAAATTCAGAAAAGCCCAATTGAAATTCAGAAATCACAATTGAAATTCAGAAAATGTAAACAAACCAATTATGAGTCACCACTACATATACACATTAAACAAATGCTGTACAACTCAGGGATGGAAAAGTTAGTACTTTAGTACTTTTTTCAGTACTTTTTCACTCTCAAAAATACCGTAGTACCCCCGCGACTGATTTAGTACCTTTTCTATACCAGACGATTTCATACATTTTTCAACCAAATCTAAAAAAAAATCCGAAAATTTACCGATTTTCATTGGAAAAATGTTTCAAAAGCTTCAAATAAATGAAATTTTTGATTTTAACAAACCATTATTGAAGTTTTCTCTAAAAAAATAAATAAATGAATAAGGATGTCCTTAATTTACGAACTTTTCTATTGAATTATGCCTAGTTTCTTCACAGAGAAAAATAAATTTCCAACTGAATTTTTCAGTTGTATTAACTCAAAATGCGGTTGCTGCTACTATATTTTGATGTGGCTACCAAATTTTATAGTTGATTCAATTAAAAGACAGTTGTGATAAAAACATTTTGTTGTAACTACCGATATTTAGTTGTTTCAACCATATTTCAAATGCATCCACCGATTTTTTGTTGCAACAATTGAATTTCAGTTGGAAATTAGCAAATTTGTTTTCTGTGTGTTCTTATTCGTCGCAGACGAACGGAGTTTGTCGTACAGAAACTGGACTTTAATTTTTTTTAGTACCGTCGAGGGCGAAAAAGTACTTTTTTGGTTGAGCTCCAGTACCATTTCAAAATTACGATTTTCCATCCCTGGTACAACTACAGTGGCGTACAATTTTAAAAATCTTCTTAAAAAAATAGAAAAACATTTTAGAATCTAAAATTTTTTGAAGAAAAATTTTTTGAAAAAATTTTTCTGTTAAAAAAACCTCAAAATCTGAAAATTTTTTCTTAGGATTTGAAACTTTTCAACTTAAGATTCTAATGAAAAAATATCTTAGAACCTGAAGTTCAATGTACACAAAAATTGACCTAATTGTAAGTAAAATGTAGTCAAATCTTAAAATGCGATTTTGTCTTTTAGAAAAATTCTCAGAACGAGACTATTTCTTAAAAAAAAATGTCTCTCAATCTAAGATTTTATTGCAATAATGCCTTAAAATATTAGCCTTTTTCGCAGAATCTAAGACTTTTTCTATAGGAAAAATGTCTCAGAATCTGAGACTTTTTCTATAAAAAACTCTCAGAGTCTAAGGCTTTTCTATATGAAAAATGTTTCAGAATCTGAGAGCTTTCTAGAGGAATAATGTCTATGAGTCTGAAAAATGTCATAAAATTTAAGATTTTTTCTATAAAAAAGTTCTTAGAATCTGAAGCTTTTTTATATGAAAAATGTTAAACTTTTTTTACGAAAAATGTTTTAGAATTAACGAATTTTTCTTAAGGAAAATTATCTCAAAATCGTAGATTTTGTATAAAGGAAAAATTTCTCAGAGACACAAGCTGAGACTTTTTGTATAGAAAAATGCTTAAAATCTGAGACTTTTTCTATTGTAAAAATCTATTTTTCTATAAGAATAATTTTTTAGAATCTGAGTATTTTTCTATGGAAAAAAAAATTCAGAATCTGAGACTTTTTCTTTAGGAAAAATGTCTCAGAATCTGGGGCGTTTTCTATATGAAAAATGTTTCAGAATCTGACAATTTCCTATAGGCAAATTGACTCAGATTCTGAGACTTGTTCTATAGAAAAGTGTTTAAGCATCTGAGACTTTTTCTACAGGAAAAATGTCTCAGAATCTATGAAATTTTGTGTAGAAAAAATGTCTAAGAATCTTAGACATTTTCTATAGGAAAAATGTTGAAGAATCTGAGAGTTTTTCTGTAAGAAACATGTCGAAGAATTTGAGACTTTTTCCATAAGAATCTTAGACTTTCTATACGAAAAATGTTTCAGAATCATAAACTTTTTCTAAAGGAAAAATATCTAAGAATCTGAGACTTTTTCTATAGGAAAAATGTCTAATAATCTTAGATTTTTTCTAAAAAAAATTTTCTCAGAATCCGAGTTTTTTTTTAGGAAAAATGTTTTAGAATCTAAGGCTTTTTTATACTGTTTTCTTTTTAAAAAGGTCTCGGAATGTGAATCATTTTTCTTATAGAAAAAGCAAAGATTTTCTCAGAATCTAAAACTTTTTGTGTAGAATGTTTCAGAATCTGAGAAAAACTAAAAATATCTCAGATTATGGGAAAATGTCTTACAACCGGAGTCTTTTCTTTTGGAAAAGTATTTTATGAATGTGTTTATAGAATCATTTTCTAAAGTGACTTTTTCCGAGAAACGTTTTCCATTGGAAGTATGATTTAGAGTCTTTGCCTTTTTCTATAACAAAAACTGTCTAAACTGGAAATTGTCATAGAATCTTAGACTTTTCTTTAAAAAAAAAATTAGATTCTGATAATCTTCTTTGTAAAAATATATCAGCATCTGATACAATTCACACTTTAAAAAAGGCTTATTGTAAATTTTTTGTAAAAAAAAATATTGAAAAAAAATTTTGGGCCCCCACCGAAATAAAATCCTGTGCCCAGTTTCTGTAACTATGCGAAAAGTTTTCGCATCGAGAAAAATAAAACAATATTGTAGTCATTTAGTTTTTTACAGGGTGAGTACAATGTTGCTAATGTAAAAAACATCGAATACGAAAAAAACGCAAAGCTATTTTTTTAAATCACTCTGTTAAGTATAAGATGACTCTAATATTTATTTATTTTTTTCGATGCGAAAACTTCTCGCATAGTTACAGAAATCGGGTACTGGATACGCCCCTGTACAACTATAAGAGTATTTAACTTTATTCTCTTGCTACGTATTGTAGAGAGCAGACAGACAATAATACACTCATAGAATGTTGTAGGTAAAATTTAGTTTAACAGAATTTTTATTATTTTTTGTAAATTAATTAATATAGTGAACAAAAATATTTACTCTACCTTGACAAATGCATTAATGAAAAATTAGTTTTAAAGAAAAATAATAAAAACTCAGTTTCACTTGATGTTACCTTAAGCATTTTATGAGTGTATTGTCTGTCTGCTCTCTACAATACGTAGCAAGAGAATAAAGTTAGATACTCTCATATACACATCTCTGTACTGCATTTGCATAATGTGTCTATGTTTGTAGTGGTGACTAATAATTGGTTTGTTTACATTTTCTGAATTTCAATTGTGATTTCTGAATTTCAATTGTGATTTCTGAATTTCAATTGGGCTTTTCTGAATTTCAATTGTGATTTTCTGAATTTCAATTGATCTTTTCTGAATTTCAATTGGGCTTTTCTGAATTTCAATTGTGCTTTTCTGAATTTCAATTACGATTTCTGAATTTCAATTGGGCTTTTCTGAATTTCAATTGTGGTTTGCTGAATTTCAATTGGGCTTTTCTGAATTTCAATTGTGCTTTTCTGAATTTCAATTGTGCTTTTCTGAATTTCAATTGTGCTTTTCTGAATTTCAATTGTGCTTTTCTGAATTTCAATTGTGTTTTTCTGAATTTCAATTGGGCTTTTCTGAATTTCAATTGTGATTTTCTGAATTTCAATTGTGATTTTCTGAATTTCAATTGGGCTTTTCTGAATTTCAATTACGATTTCTGAATTTCAATTGGGCTTTTCTGAATTTCAATTGTGCTTTTCTGAATTTCAATTGTGCTTTTCTGAATTTCAATTGGGCTTTTCTGAATTTCAATTGCGTTTTTCTGAATTTCAATTGTGCTTTTCTGAATTTCAATTGCGATTTTCTGAATTTCAATTGTGCTTTTCTGAATTTCAATTGGGCTTTTCTGAATTTCAATTACGATTTCTGAATTTCAATTGGGGTTTTCTGAATTTCAATTGTGCTTTTCTGAATTTCAATTGTGCTTTTCTGAATTTCAATTGTGCTTTTCTGAATTTCAATTGTGTATTTCTGAATTTCAATTACGATTTCTGAATTTCAATTGATCTTTTCTGAATTTCAATTGGGCTTTTCTGAATTTCAATTACGATTTCTGAATTTCAATTGTGCTTTTCTGAATTTCAATTGGGCTTTTCTGAATTTCAATTGTGCTTTTCTGAATTTCAATTGATCTTTTCTGAATTTCAATTGTGATTTTCTGAATTTCAATTGTGCTTTTCTGAATTTCAATTGGGCTTTTCTGAATTTCAATTGTGATTTCTGAATTTCAATTGTGCTTTTCTGAATTTCTATTGTGATTTCTGAATTTCAATTGGGCTTTTCTGAATTTCAATTATGATTTCTGAATTTCAATTGGGCTATTCTGAATTTCAATTGGGATTTCTGAATTTCAATTGTGATTTCTGAATTACAATTGATCTTTTCTGAATTTCAATTGGAAAAGGTGTAGAACAATTATATTATAGAAACACATAAAAATTGTGGTATTTTACTTAACGCAAATTACCAAAAAATAGTGTAAAAATTAAATTTTTTTGCTAAAGCCTACAATTAGATGAAAAATTTTTGTGTCCGAAACTTAAAAAATTTTCCAAACCTTTTTTTCACAAAATTTTTTATTTATAAAAAATGATTTTTAACTAAATTTTTTACTCCAAAACGCAAAAAAATTCTGAACTTAGAAAATTTTGGCGTGTCCTATTGTTGAATAATTTTTTTTTTTTGTAAAACAACATTAATTCTAGTAATAAAATAAGTTTTGTAAAATTACATTGGAATTTTGTACTTTTCAATATATACATTTCAAACTGAAAACCTTGTAAACGATCTTAAAAAATGCTTGTAATAAAACTTTTTTTTTGGTAGAAAGACTAAATAACATCAATTAAAATTTTGTTGAACAATTACAGTTTTCTTGTGTAAAAAAACTAAACCCCTTGTAATATTTTTTTAATTTGTAAAATAAATCACTTTTTTTGTAAATTTACCTTAAAAATTTGTAAAATAAATTTACCAACATATAATAGTAAAATTACAAAGCAAACTGTAGTTTTCGTTTTATTAATTATACAACAATTTTTGTAAAAAGACAAAAATATTGGTAAAATAGAATTACAAGACCTTTAACTTGTAATTTTACAAACTTTTTTTTTGAGTGTAGAACATTTTCTCTACAGAAAAAAATTTCTAAAAAATTTTTTAACGAAAAATTTCAGATTTTTGATATAGTAAAATGCTCAGTAGAGGTGTCCTTAAAAACGAAAATCACCTTTTTATACCTGGTAGGGTCCTATATTGTTCTTTAGTATCTAAAAATGAGTGAGCCAAAATTTGGGGACAATCGGCTAAAAATAACTCGTGCCGAAAATGGATTGAAGTTTTGGGACATTCTTATATGAACGAAAAATGCTTTTTTTCTAGTTTTTGGAAAAATATTGTTATTTGATAAATTTTGTTAATATTTTTGTGAAATAGTATGAAAATGGTATTAAATTACCTTTCCAAAACGACTAATAAAATTAAAATCGGATAAAAAATAAGCATTTCACGCATACATGCCCCAGACCCTTGTATAGGTTTCAAAGCCAGAATTTCAAAATTTTCAAAATTTTTGGGCAAAAAAAAAATAAAAATTTAATTTTACTTTATGATCAAATTGAAAACATGTTTAAGATTAAAAATAGCAGATATGGTAGTCAAGCTTTTTTTTTATTTGGCGAGGGTAGTGATAAAATTTCCGTGGATTCGAAATAAAATGGGTTTTTCTACAATAATTTAGCAAATGTTGGATATTTGTGCTCTATTGTACGGATCGAAGTGTAAAACGTAAATTCTGTAACTTTTGAGAAATCAGATATATGCAGATATTTTGTATTATAGAAATATATAATGTCCCAAATTTGTCATTTCACCTCGACAAAAAGGGGTTAAAGATGCCCGATTTCTCCAAAAATAAACAGAATTTATGTTTTACACTTCGTATCGTACAATACAGAATTCTTTTTTTTCAATATTTGCTAAATTATTATAGAAAAACACATTTTCTTTGGAATCCGCGGAATTTCTTTCACTACCCATGCCAAATGAAAAAAAAGCTAGACTACCATATCTTTTAGTTTTTATTTATAACATGTATTTAATGAGATAATAAAGTACAATTTATTTTTTTTTATTTTTTTGCCTAAAAATTTTGAAAATTTTCAAATTCTGGCTTTAAAAACCGTGCAATGGTCTGGGGCATGTATGCGTAAAATGCTTATTTTTTATCCGATTTGAATTTCTTTAAGCTTTTTGTAAAGGTAATTAATTACCATTTTCATATTATTTAACAAAAAAATTTACAAAAAATATCATGTACCAATATTTTTCTAAAAACTAGAAAAAAAAGGTTTTTTTCATTACATAAGAGTGTCCAAAATCTTCAATCCATTTTCGGCACGAGTTATTTTTATCCGATTGTCCCCAAATTTTAGCTCACTAATTTTTAGATACTAAACTACAATTTAGGGCCCTACCAGGTATTAAAAAGTGATTTTGAAAAATTACCTTAGTCTTAAGGACACCTTTAATGCTCAGGTTTCAAGACTTAACGTCTATGTGAAAATTTTAAGGTTTCCAGAAAATTTTCCTATAAACAAATTAGATTCTTAAACATTTTCTATTTCCCTTTTTCTTTGCTTCATTTAAAAAAAAAAATCTCAAATTTTGGTGTAAAAAACTCTCAGATTTTTGCTATAGAAAAATTCTCATATTTTCGGTAAAGAAAAATTCTCAGATTTTTCCCTTAGAAAAATTAGAGAATTTCGATAATTTTTTCCTATAGAAACATTTTGAGTTTCTAAGCGTTTCACCTAGAAACAAATTTTCAGAAATTCACTATTTCCTTGTTTAATTTCTTTCTTTAGTTCTATTTTTTAAATTAAATTTTCCAAAGTCATTTTTTCATAGAATTAATGAAAAATTTCGTTGCAATAATGAAAATGTTTATAAATTTAATGAAAAAGTTTCACAAGAAGAACAATTTATAAAATGCATAATTATTTTTATGAATGCCATGAAATATTTCATAAATTGTATGAGAAAAAAATCATAGCTATTACGAAAAAATTATTGATCTTAATTAAAAAATTGGCTCATTATGAACAATAATTATTTAATTTTTAATTGATTTTGATTTTTCATAAGACAGGCTCAGAAAAATTACATTGGTCATATGAGGCCCCCTAAGAATTAGTTCCTTTAAAAATCTGTTACATTTACTGTTGTTAAATGATGAGTACACAGAAAAAAATATGGGGAAAAACAATTTGAGTAATCACTTGTTTGAATTTAAAAAAAGTTTTGAGTAATTTTTTAATTGACGCAATTAAAAATTTACTCAAAAATTTAAAAACAAATTGAGTAAATAATTTAATAAGAATTTAATAGCTTTTTTAATTTTTTTTTTGGAATTTTCTTAGTTTTTTTAATTCTCGTTTAGTTTATAGTTTTTTGTATATATACATGAAAGTTTGTAATCATATTTATAAAATTTTTTTATGTCTTTAAGACAAAAATATATTTGGTAAAGTTTGAAAAAACATGTTTTTTTTCTTTGTAAAAAAATATGAAATTTTTTTAAACTTTGTTTTTTTTAGAGTAGAAACAGAATAAGCCCGGCACGACTTTTTCCATACGGTTTGGCAGATTAAACCGGTGGCCGGCGCCGATGTGAAATAAAACTTGTTCTGTTTTTAAAAGGTGGTGCTTCTTGTTCTGTTCCTGCACTTAATAGTGTCAATTAAAAATTTACTCAAATTTTTTTGGCAAACATTTAATAAATTTTTATTAAAAATTTACTCAATACTATTAAATCGTTTACTGGTGGAAAATTGAGTAATTTTTTACTCAATAGTATTAAAAATTTACTCAAATGTTTTTTTTATTTCTTTCTGTGTACGTATAATTTATGCAATGTTTAGAAAGAGAAAGACACAATCAGACAACAAAGAAGACACACAACACAAGAAATATTGTGAATTAGTTCCTTTAAAAATCTGTTACATTAACTGTTGTTAAATGATGAGTACGTATAATTTATGCAATGTTTAGAAAGAGAAAGACACAATCAGACAACAAAGAAGACAGACAACACAAGAAATATTGTGAAATTCGCGCGTTTTATTAGACAGAATTTGCAAAAAAAAAATGGTTAACAAAAAAATTCGTCTAGGTCGAATCTATAATACCCTTCAATCATATATAGTAGGGCGTCCAGTCAAATTTAAACTTTAAATTTCGTGTCACAATACCTGCCAAACGATGGCCATGTTAGAGCTGCCCAGCAAAACTTAGATTACCAAATAAGGTATAAAATAAGGTATAGGATCTCTTATTTTATACATTGCAGCATTGATGATTTTAACAGGCGATGAGACTCAAAGTAATGCATCCACATTATCACAAAGAATACCAGTAAGGTATAAAATAAGTCATAAATTTATAATGAAGAATACGAGTAAGGTGTAAAATATATGATATTTTATAGGTTACGAGAAATGAAATAATATAGCATACCAGTAGATAATATATAAGGTGTTACGAGTAGTGAAAAAGTAATTTTGTATTAAATTTACTCACGTGATTGTAAGTGAGTGTAAGTAGATAAAATATGCTCGTGAGTGTTTGTCGTTAGAAATTTCTGTCGTGAGCCCATCTCTAAAAAACTTATGCATTTTTTCATAGAATAATTATTTTTTATGTTATTGTAATGCATTATGCATCCAATTATAAATAATGCATTATTTCAAACTTTCAAATAATACATAATGTAACCAAATATAAGTCATCCATGATTTAATGTTTAGAAATAATAAATATGAAATACATTTTTTCCAATAATCATGCATTACGTAGCAAATTATTAGTAATGCATTATTTTTCACTTGAAAATAATACGTTGTGAAACAAATGTTTGGTAAGACATCATAAAATAATGCTACAAATAAGTTATATACATTACCTGGTAATGTGTTATATAATCACTACCCATTACCAAAGTTTTGCTGGGTGATTATGAGAAAATTCATGAAAAAAATTTTCCAAGGTCATCTTTAGTCGGCAACCAGCGGTCAAAGTTGGAAAAAAATAATAAATAAACAAAATTCATGTCCGAATCTAAAAAATATAAATAAAATATAAAAACGCGATTTTGGTCCAAAAATGCTGATTAGCGATTTTGATCCACAGATCGTCATCACCATTTTTGGGCCAAAATAGTGTTTTTATATTTTCTACATAACATACTAGCATTTTTTAACCCTCTAACCGGCACTCCCGCCTCTAGACGGGGTATACTAAATTGACCCAAAATGCATCAAATTATTTTTTATGCAAATCAAAGGTTAATAGGGACTTTTGTTAGATCTCAATTGACCCGTACATGTTTTCACTGTTCTGATCAGACATATTGTTAAAAAGTTATTGTCAATCAAAGTGCAAATTTTTGCCAAAATTAATTTTTTGCAAAAACGTGATTTTATAAAAACTAAAAAAAATATATTTTTAATTGACCCCGCCTCTAGGCGGGCTCCCAATAATTTTTAGCTGGACGGAAAACCGCTAAGCTTTTGATATTTCTGAGTACAGAAATGGACTTTCCGTGCCCAAATTACCCTAGAAATATTTTTTTTATTGAAAAACAAAAATGGCCGGTTAGAGTGTTAACTTTTAAGTGGTTAACAAATTATTTATATGTTTAAAAATCACCATCTGTGGACCAAAATCGCGGTTTTGAAAATTTTTAAATATTTTCCCAATAAAGTACGCCAAATTTCCAAATTTTTGAGCCGGATTTGGCCGAAATACGTAATTTTTTCCAAATTTGACCGCTGGTTGCCGACTGAAAATGATCTTTTGAAATTTTTGCATAAATTTTCCCATAACCAGCTCTCACGTGGCCATCGTTTGGCAGGTATGACGACACCAAATTCGAAAGTTTAAATTTGACGGGACGCCCTAATATATAAGTAGGTTTATATGCGAAGAAAATATTATGTCTAATTCTCGGGTCACTGCCCCATAATCTGATTTTTCTTTAATAGGAATGGAAAAATGAGGAAAATTTAATTTCAAATCTCATAATTTTTCAATGTTAAAAGCGTCCCAATCGAAAAATATTTTTAAGGGAAAATGTTACAAAATTTGAAAATATTTTTCTTCGAAAAATATCACAATATTTATAAATTTGAAAATAATTTATTGATTATATTTTGAGTAGGTTTAGTCTAGCTCGAGGTCATTTTTTCTTTACTAATTAAAACTATGGCATTCTTATGGAATAATTTTCAAGAAAATTATTATTCTGTTTTAAATTTATTTATGTTGCCCGTTTTTGCTAGACTTAGCCCACACGTGTTTCGGAATTTGTCAGATTACATTCTTAAGACTATTTAGCAGATATTTTAAACACTATACTACATAGAGAATTTAAATGACAAATCGTTAATGTTCAAACAAAAATATTAATACATATACAACTCTACCCTCATTGAGAATTAAAAGTAGAAAAATTGTACATTCTCTTACAAGGGAAGTATCTCAACCGTTATAAACCGATTTGCCTGAAACTTAAAATATATATAAATGAGACGATTTTAAAGTTGGGGTGTCTCGGCTTATCGGCCATATCAGTGTTTAAAAATTTCGTTGTCCCCTTATGAAACTACATGGAGCTTCGGGAAAATTTTAATAACTCCCGAACTAACAGGAATATCGCCTAGAGCAAAAATACGTGTCGACTTAAATTTATTAAAGACTATTTCGTATTCATATGGATATCGTAGGTCTATGTTGTCACATAAATACCCCCCAAAATTAACACATTTTCATGAAAAAATATTTAACGAAGCTGAATTTTAACAAGCTTGTGGCATTATTGGATGGCATTAAAAAAACCTTTCTTCTCAAATGTAAACATCATAAAGTTTCTTAGAAAGAAATATCTTAAAAATCTAAAAAAAAACTATTTTTTCGAATTTTTTTTACCTATGTTTTGAACCCCTAAATCCCCGATATGGCCGATAAGCCAAGACAACCTTAGAATTGTCTCTTTTATATGCATTTTAAGTTTCATGGAAATCGGTTCATAAAGGTTGAGATACTTCCCTTGTTAGTTTGATCACGACTGTCAAACAACTAGCATTTAGGTAATCATGTGTAAATTTGTTTTTAAGTTTTTGTTGGTTGTTTGACAGTCGTTATCAAACTAAGAGAAGGTACAATTTTCTTCTTCTAATTCTCAATAAGGGTAGAGTTAAATATGTATTAATATTTTTGTTTGCACATTAGAGATTTGTTATTTAAATTCCCTTCGCTACTTGAGAAGGGAATTTAAATGGGCCTCGAATTAGAGTTTTATTCTAGTTCGAGGCCCAAAAATATTTCTATATATGATATTGTCATAATAGAGTATTTTTAATTTATTGCTTTAAAAAAGTTACTCATCTCATAGTATATAGGGTTTTTATAGTTGCTAAATAGTCTTGACAATAAAATCTGACAAACTCCTAAACGCGAGTCGACTTAGTCTTACAAAAATTACTAACATAATTTTCTTGAAAATTATGGTATAAGAATATCATAGTTGTAGTAAGTAAAGGAAAAATTACCTCGAGCTAGAATAAACTTACTTAAATTATAATATTTTAAAGGTCGAAAAACACAAGTTTTATTTTTTAATGAAAATTTATCAGAACAAACAAGTTTTATTTTTTAATGAAAATTTATCAGAATTTAATTCATTTTATACCGATCGACTCAAAAACAATTTCCGAGTCGATTAAGCGTTTTGCAATCAGTACAAAAATGTTGCAGAATCTGATAACTTTTCTTTGCAAAAAAAATTTCAGAATTAAATTTAAAAAAAAAAAATATGAAAAAAATTTTGTAAGAAAATTACATAGATTTGCATATTTCCCTATAATATTCAGACACCTATTGTGGCCCATAACTTATGGTGACTTCCAGCTCAATATTTTGATCGAATATTACAAACGGTATGATAAACTAAATATATCATCGCTTTTATTGAAAATATGTTTTTATAAAACAAATAAAAATACTTGCGAATGCAATATTTTTTTTAATAATTTTAGCTAAAATTGCGAAAATGTTTTTAATATTTATTCGACGGGCTTTAGAAAATGGAGAGGAAAATAATTTACGCCAAAAATAAATGAAGCGCATGTTTGAAAAAAGCATGCATAGTGTAATATAATATTTATTATAAACAAAAAAAAAATATGTAAACAAAGCAAAAAAGTTATTAGGCATAAAAATTTAAAACATTAATATTAAAAACCCAAAAAAAAAATATTAAATTATTTTACAACGCTGACGGTCAGCAATTTTTACTAACATTTTTGTATAAAATTCGCCGTCCCTTCGTAGTTTTGTTCGAACCCATCATATAGAAAAAAATCTTTCAGCATCTGAGAATTTTTCTATTTGGAAAAATTTTCTCAGAATCTGAGAATCTTTCTATATGGGAAAATGTCTCAAAATCTAAGATTTTTTCTATATGGAAAAATGTCTCAGAATTTTGGAATTTTTCAATACGAAAAATGTCTCGAAATTTGAGAAAAATTTCTCAGAATCCGAGAATTTTTCTATATGAAAAAATGTCTCAGAATCTGAGAATTTTTCTATTTGGACAAATGTCTTAGAATCTGAGAATTTTTCTATATGGAAAAATGTCTCAGTATTTGAGAATTTTTCAATATGGAAAAATGTCTCAGAATCTGAGAATTTTCTATATGGAAAAATGTCGCAGAATCTGAAAGTTTTTCTATCTGGAAAAATGTCTCAGAATCTGAGAGTTTTTCTATCTGGAAAAATGTCTCAGGATCTGAGAGTTTTTCTATCTGGAAAAATTTCTCAGAATCTGAGAGTATCAGAATCTGAGAAATTTTCTATTTAAAAGAATCTGTGAATTTTTCTATATCAAAAAATGTCTCAGAATCTGAGAATTTTTCTAAATGGAAAAATGTCTCAGAACCTACGAATTTTTCTATATGGAAAATGTTGCACATTCTGAGAATTTTCTATATGGAAAAATGTATCAGAATCTGAGAATTTTTCTATATTGAAAAATTTCTCAGAATCTAAGAATTTTTCTATATGGAAAAATGTCTCAGAATCCTAAACTGTCTAAAATGTCTCAGAATCTGAAAATTTTTCTATCTGGAAAAATGTTTTAGAATCTGAGAATTTTTATATATGGAAAAATGTCTGAAAATCTGAGAATTTTTCAATATGGAAAAATGTTTCAGAATCTGAAAATTTTTCTATAAGGTAAAAATGTATCGGAATCTGAGAATTTTTCTATATGAAAAAATGTCTCAGAATCTGAGAATTTTTTCTATATGTAAAAATTTCTCAGAATCTGACAATTTTTCTATATGGCAAAATGTCCCAGAATCTGAGAATTTCTCTATATAAAAAAATTTCTCACAATTTGAGAATTTTTCTATACGGAAAACTGTCTTAGAATCTGAGAATTTTTCTACGTGGAAAAATGTCTCAGAGTCTGAGAATTTTCTATATGGAAAAATGTTTCAGGGTCTGAGAATTTTTTTAAATGGAAAAATGTCTCAGATTCGGCGAAGTTTTCTGTAAGGAAAAATATCTCAGAATTTTTCTATTTGGAAGAATGTCTCAGAATCTTAGATTTTTTTATGCGGGGAAAATGTTTCAGAATCTGAGAATTTTTCTATATGTAAAAATGTCTCAGAATCTAAGAATTTTTTTAAATGGAAAGATGTATCAGAATCTGAGAATTTTTCTATATGGAAAAATGTCAACTACAGTACTTTGAACTTCTGACATAAATAATGTTTCGTTTGCTAAGCATAAGTACAAAAAATCTATAAAAAATTGGCGTTTTTTCAGAGGTTGGTTTAGTTCTCAAAAGGGGGGAACTTTTTCCCCCCATAGATCAATTTTGCTTATCTCCGAACTTAACCAGTCTATGACCGTTAGACATTCGTGCCAAATTTAAGGAGTCTAGCTCTTTAATTTTGCACTGTATCGTGTCCTCCACAGACGGACGGACAGACGGACATTGCTAGAATGTCTTGGAATCGATCACTGATCAATAATATATATACATTATGGGGTCCCCGACCGATATTTCGATGCGTTACACACGGAATGACAAAGTGAGTATACCCCCATACTGTGGTTGGAGGGTATACAAATGTCTCAGAATCTGAGAATTTTTCTATGTGGAATCTAAAAAATTGTCTTAGAATCTGGAAATTTCTCTATATGGAAAAATGTCTCAGAATCTGAGAATTTTTCTATATGGAAGAATTTCTCAGAATATGAGAATTTTTCTATATGGAAAAATGTCTCAGAATCTGCGAATTTTTCTATATAAAAAAATATATCAGAATCAGATAGTTTTTCTATATGAAAAAATTTCTCAGAATCTGAGAATTTTTCTATATGAAAAAATGTCTCAGAATCAGATAATTTTTCTATATGGAAAAATGTCTTTTAATCGCAGAACTTTTCTATATGGAATAATGTCACAGAATCAGAGACTTTTCTGTATGGAAAAATGTCTTAGAATCAAATTATTTTTCTATATGAAAAATGTCTCAGAATCTGAGAATTTTTTCTATATGGAAAAATGTCTCAGAATCTTTTTTTTTCTGCATGGAAAATGTTTCAGAATCTGAGAGTTGTTCTATATGGAAAAATGTCTCAAAATCTGAGAATTTTTCTATACGGAAAAATGTCTCAGAATCTGAGAATTTTTCTATATGAAAAAATGTCTCAGAATCTGAGAATTTTTCTATTTGGACAAATGTCTCAGAATCAGAGAATTTTTCTATATGGAAAAATGTCTCAGAATCTGAGAAATTTTTTTATATGAAAAAATCTGAGAATTTTTCTATATGAAAAAATGTCTAGAATCTGAGAATTTTTCTTTATAAAAAAATTTCTCAGAATCTGAAAATTTTTCTAGATGAAAAAATGTCTCAGAATCGTGAAAATGTCTCAGAATCTGAGAATTTTTCTATAATAAAAAAAGTCTCAGAATCTGAGAATTTTTCTATATGGAAAAATGTCTCAGAATTTGAGAAATTTTCTATATGGAAAAATTTAGCAGAATCTTAGAATTTTTCTGTGTGGAAAAATGTCTCAGAATGGTAGACTTTTTCTTTATGGAATGAATAATGTCTGAGAATCTAAAAAGTGTCTTAGAATCTGGGGAATTTTTCTATATGAAAAATGTTTTAGAATCTGAGAATTTTTCTGTATGGAAAAATCTAAGAATTTTTTTATATCGAAAAATGTCTCAGAATTTGAGAATTTTTCTCTATGGAACAATGTCTCAAAATCTAATAATTTTTCTATATTGAAAAATTTCTTAGAATCTGAGAATTTTTCTATATGGAAAAATGTCTCAGAATCTGATAATTTTTCTATATAGAAAATGTTTCAGAATCTGAGGATTTTCCTATTCGGGTAAAATGTCTAAAAATCTGAAAATTTTTCGATATGTAAAAATGTCTCAAAATCTGATCATTTTTTCTATACGGAAAATGTCTCAGAATCTAAAAATGGCGATTGTATCGAAAATCTTGTTAATTCCATTGTCTGACAAAATTAAAGCTCCTAAACAAATTAATTGATTTTTTAAGCTTCAATGTGTCTGTAATTGTGTAAGTGTTGTTGTAATCTCTTTAAAAAATGAAAAAGGGGGTTGCCATCACTTAAATTACGATTAGTTCTTAGGGCTTTCTGTTCATTTTTTTTTTTTAATTTCTTTTTTAAGCTTAACTAACCGGTTTTGTTTTTTGTTAATAAATTTTAGATCCATTATGTTTTACCAACCACTACTACCCGCACTTTGAAACACATATAAAGCTTTTTTTTTGTGGTCTCGTCTTATTTTGACAAAAAAAATATAAAAAAAAACTTGTGATTGTTTAACAAGTTATCAAAAAAAAACCCTTTGGTTTTTTTGTATGTAAATGGTTTTGAAAAAGAACCACAAAAGGGTTTTAAAATACACAGAGAGGTCATTGTACTGCAGTGACCACCACTCCGTTTTTATTTAGCAATCATGATATGCACAAAAATGTCTGTATTACATAAAATATGTATAAGGATACATAAATATGCAGATTTATAAGGGTATTGATTTTCGTTGATCAATTTACTTTTGACAACCTACCTCAAGTTAAAAGAAATTGAACTTTTATATACTACACTCAAAAAAAAAGTTTGTAAAATGACATAAAATCCCCGTGATTTTACGGGGCAGGTTTTGTAAAATATGTACTAGCAAGAACCCGTAATTTTACGGGGATAATTTGTAAATTGATTTAACAAACGAAAATGTAAATTTACAATTTTTTTTGTAAAATATTAACTTCGAGGTTAACATTTTTTTTTTGGAAATTTACAAAAAATTTGGTAAATTTACAAAACAAAATTGTAAACTTACAGAAAAAGATCGTTATTTTACAAAGAAAAAATAGAAAATGAAAAAAATAAATTGTAGATTAACAAATTATTTGGTTAAACTACTGTTTTTACCAAATAATTTGTTGAAAAACACGTATATTTACAACAAAAATTGTAAATTTGCAAAAAAAAAAAAATATTAAAATTTACAAAACAAATTGTAAACTTACAAATAAAAGTTGTAAATTTACAAAATAAAGTAGAAAATTAAACAACAAAATTGTAAATTTACAAATTGTTTGGTTAAACTACTGTTTTTTTATGTCAAAAAAGTGGTAAATTTACAATTTTTATTGTATATATACCATTTTTTCTTATTTTTTGCCGTAAAAACAGTAGTTTAACCAAAAAAATTGTAAATTTACAATATTGTTTTTGTATTTTCTACTTCATTTTTGTAAAATTACAACTTTTTTCGTATGTATTCAATTTTGTTTTTTAAATTTTCATATTTGTTTTGCAAATTTACAAAAATTTTGGTTTATTTACATATTGGTTTTGTAAATTTAAAGGGTTTTTTCCATTGGTGCATCTTATTTTTCCTTCTTCGGCAGCTGGAGTAGCACTTCAACAACCGGAAATGATTTTTTTTTTCACTTGAACACTTTTAACAAACTTTTTAATGTATAACACTGCACTTTTTTATTTTTTTTCGAATTTGCGTTTTTCTTAAGTAGAAAATATGAGAATTGCGAAGGAGGCTACACAAGAAATTTCTTATATTTTCAGGAAAAGTTTTAATACCTGTTAAAATAAGAAAAACTTAATTTTTCATAATTGGCAGCTTTTTATTAACATTTTAGGTGGCAAATTTAAAAAAAAAATGGTAAAATTACCAAAAAAATGGTAAAAATACAAAAAAAAACTTGAACAATTATATAGTAGAAACACATAAAAATTGTGGTATTTTATTTAATTTTTTGCTAAAGCTTACAATTAGTTGAAAAATGTTTGTGTCCGGAACTTAAAAAATTTCCAAAATTTTTTTTCATGAAATTTTTTATTTATGAAAAATTATTTTTAACTAAATTTTTTACTCCAAAACGCAAAAAAAAATCTGCACTTAGAAAATTTTTGCGTGTCCTATTGTTGAATAATTTTTGTACTTTTCAATACATTTTTTGTACTTTTCAATACATACATTTCAAACTGAAAACCTTGCAAACGATCTTAAAAAAATGTTTGTAATAACACATTTTTTTGGTACAAAGACTAAATAACATCAAGTAAAATTTTGTTGTACAATTACAGTTTTCTTGTGTAAAAAAACTAAACACCTTGTAATATTTTTTTAATTTGTAAAATAATTCACTTTTTTGTAAATTTACCTAAAAAATTTGTAAAATAAATTTACCAGCATATAATAGTAAAATTACAAAGCAAAATGTAGTTTTCGTTTTATTAAATATACAACAATTTTTGTAAAAAGACAAAAATATTAGTAAAATAGAATTACAAGACCTTTTACTTGTAAATTTACAAACTTTTTTTTTTGAGTGTATTAGGACTTGCACTTTGAGAATACCAAGTAAAAAAAAAAATCGGGGGATACTTTCCCCCATTTCCTCCACCCTTTGCCACGGCCTTTAAATAAGGGGGCACCCTTCCATTTTTTCTAAAATTTTTTGGTTAAGGTAGGTATTGTAGAGCGTACTATAAGCTTTAAAACAAACAAAAATGGATTCTGTAGCTACAATAGCACTTATGATATTAAATTTTTAAGGTTCAAGAGTGTTGCGATTTGGAGATTTTAGGGGAAATTGTGAAAAATTTTGATTTTGAGTGATCCCATTGTTGTCCCAACTTAAAAAATTTAGAATATATTCTTTAGGACTTTTTCTATAAGATTATCAAGTAAAAAAAAAAAATCGGGGGATACCATCCTCCCCATTTTCTCCTCCCTTTATCACGACCTTAAAATAAGGAAGGTAACCCTTATTTTTTTTCAAAAATTTTTTGGTTATGGAAGGTCTTGTATAGCATATTATGAGCTTCAAAACAAACCAAAAATGGGCTTTCTAGCTATAATAGAACCAACGATATTTAGTTTTTACGGTGTAAAGTGTCGCGACTGGGAGATTTTGGGGGAAATTTTGACTCCCCGTATTTTCGGCCCCTGTTGACTTAGAGGGCTGAAAATTTGCATTTGATAGTTTTTTACGTAGTGTAAGAACTTCACCAAATTTCATCAATATCGGAGGGGGTCAAAAATATTCATAATTGATTTCACTAATAATGACCCAATATTCTACCATTCTGAAAGGTTATTTTACAAAAAAAAACTGTAATTTTACAGCAAAGTTTTTATTACTAGGATTCTAGTTGAATTACAAAAAAACTATTATTTTACAAAAATTATGTTATACGAGGATTTATGTTGTTTAACAAAAAAAAACTATTTTTTTTTTGTAAATTTTCTATTTTTTTTTTTTGAATTTTCCAAGTTCCGGACAATTTTTTTTTTTTTTATTGAAAAATATTTAAAAAAATTGACAAAATTTTGAAAAATTTATTACGAGGATTCTAGTTAATTTACAAAAAACAGTTATTTTACAGAAATGATTTTATTACGAGGATTTATGTTGTTTAACAAAAATAAATATTTTTTTTGTAAATTTACCATTTTTGTTTGTAAATTTACAATTTTTTTAAACATATTTACCATTTTATCTTGTAAGTTTACCATTTTTTTTTTATTTTTCCGGTTTTAAAACAATTTTTTTACCAATTAAACTGGTTATTTTAACAATTTTTGGCGCATTCTAAATTACGAGGAAATCCTCGTAATTTTACGAGAATTTTACCTACCTCCTATTTTACGAGAATAGCCTCGTTAAATCACGAGATTTTTTGGTAACTTTACAAGGTTTTGTTTTTTGAGTGTGGAATTATGTCCAAATTATTTTCGGTCATAGTCCCCACTACCATTATGGGGATAATGACCGAAATGAATTTGGTCATAGTCCCCATAACGGAAATGGGAATTATGTCCGTGGGGATTATGTCATGTCACCAACCTTATCTTCCTTAAAGACTGGCCAATTTAAAAATTTTTTACACTCAAAAAAAATTTTCGATCAAAAAATTTTTTTCACTCAAAAATTTTTTTTTTTTGTATAAAAAAAAAAAAAAAAATCCTAATTAAAATTTTAGAAAAATGTTCTTTTTTGTTAAAAAAATTAAAATCATTATTCCTAGATTCGCTGACAATAAGTCGAATCTATTGTTAAAATCGTGATTTAGCTCTACTAGAGTTACCATCATTACGCTTAATGTTAACACCCTCTAACAATGTTATTAAATACCCAATATAACCCACAAATTTACTAAAAAAAGACAAATACTACTAAATGAAAATGATTTATTCTAAAACATTAAATGCATAAATCATTTTTTGAAAAATAAAATAAATATAACACAAAATAACAAAAAAAAAAATTAAATCAATTCGCAAAAAATATGATTCACAATTTAGCAAATTCCTTTCAAAAGTTTTGACAAATCTATGTGTGAAAAAAATTTATTCGCTCATTGTCAGACTAAAACTTTTTTTTCGTTGTCTTTTTAAATTTTTGCTTAATTTTAAATTTAACAATTTTAAAAATTTAAAAATAAATTTGAAAAAATCCTTTTTATACACACAGCATACAGATGTTTGATTGTACCGCCAAAAATATGTCTGCTATGAGAAAGAAAAAAAAGCGCGTGTATATTTTTTTAGAAATTGGCTCATTTAATACAAGTATTATACAAAAATAATACAAAAAATCTGTCTAAAATACATAAAAATAAATATCAAGTGCAAAATGAAAATAAAATAAACGCAATAAAAATTACAAATTGCGCAATACGCGTGTAAAAGACGATTGAATATACCCCGCTAAAATATACCATAATTTGTAATGATTTTTTTTTTTAAATAAATGCAATAGTTTGTGTTATTCCAAAATCTATACAACAATATATTATTGACTATTTGTTGTTAAATAAACAAATTGATCGTACATATTATTTATTTATTGTTTTAATAATTTATTATACCACCATTTGTAAATAGTCCCAATTTGTTTTGCAAATAAAATAAATATAGTAGTAAATTTTATGACTTCTACAACAAATTTGCTTCCTTGTTAAATAAGTAACTAGTTGTAATTGCACTATTTCCCAGTGTATTTTGGAAAATACAAAATTCTGTTTAAAGGATTTAAAAAAACACACTAAAAAAACCTTTTCAAATTACCACAGTACATGAGTAGTAGGTTCACAGAGGTGCATTTGATGTGTGTAAGTATTAGTGACAGCACACGGTGTAACATTTGACGTTTCATACAAAACGTAAACAAACAACATAAATACATACACAAAAGCTCACACGTACAGGCACACACACACTAGGCAGCGATGATAATTCTGTACTAAACACCATACCACCATATTGGAAAGTACGAAATTAGCACCATTGTTTGCATACTAGTCTGTACTGTGCAAATTACAGAATAAGTCTCGTAATCCAATTTTACCAATAACACTACACTCAAAAAAAAACCTTGTAAAGTTACCAAAAAATCTCGTAATTTAACGAGGCTATTCTCGTAAAATAGGAGGTAGGTAAAATTCTCGTAAAATTACGAGGATTTCCTCGTAATTTTCAATGCGCCAAAAATTGGTAAAATAACCAATTTTATTGGTAAAAACCGGAAATAAAAAAAAATGGTAAACTTACAAGAAAAAATGGTAAATATGTTTAAAAAAAATGGTAAATTTACAAACCAAAATGGTAAAATTGCAAACAACTAAATTTTTTGTTAAATCCTCGTAATAAAATCATTTTTGTAAAATAACTGTTCTTTTTGTAAATTAACTAGAATCCTATTAATAAAATTTTCAAAATTTTGTTAACTTTTTTTTAAATATTTTCCAATAAAAAATTTTGTCCGGGACAAATTTTTTATTGAAAAAAATTATATTTTTTATAAAATAGAAAATTTACAAAAAAAAACTGTTTTTTTTTGTTAAACAACATAAATCCTCGTATAATTTTTGTAAAACAACAGTTTTTTTTGTAAATCAACTAGAATCCTCGTAATAAAAACTTTGTTGTAAAATACAGTTTTTTTTTGTAAAATAACCTTTAAAAATGGTAGAATACAATTACGAAAATAAATTTGTAAAATTACCAATAAAACTGTAGTTCTCGTTAAATTTAGTAAAATAACAGTTTTTTTTTGTAAAATAGAATCCTCGTAATAAATTTTTCAAAATTTTGTCAACTTTTTTTTTTAAATATTTTTCAATAAAAAAAAAAAATTGTTCGGGACTTGGAATTTTTTTTTAAAAAAATAGAAAATTTACAAAGAAAAAAAAATTTTTTTTTTTTGTTGAACAACATAAATCCTCGTATAACATAATTTTTGTAAAATAACAGTTTTTTTTTTTGTAAATCAACAAGAATCCTAACCTTTCAAAATGGTAATTACGAAAATAAATTTGTAAAATTACCAATAAAACTGTAGTTCTCGTTTGAGCAAAGTACAAGATTTTTTGTTAAAAAACAAGGAAAATTGTTAAATATTGGTAGAACGGGATTACAAGCAAGGCATTTTACCAGGCGTTTTACCAGTTTTTTTTTTAGTGTATTGACTGTGAGAGCTCAAAGTTAAATAATTTTTACAAATTTTGCGTGACGTGGCTGAAAGTGAAAATTGAGACCAATTTTTATAAAAAGGTTATCTCATTTTTTTTAATAAAAAAATATTTTCTACAATTTTTTTTTAAACATTTTGTATTTACTAAGGTAAAATAAAAAGTTTTTTCGTCCCTTTACAATTTTTTTTTCGTAAACAATAACTTTTTCTTGTGAATTTAAAATTTTTCCGCAAAATCTCAAAAAAAATATTAAAAAACATGTTTGTTAGGGCGTCCCGTCAAATTTAAATTTTCGAATTGCATGCCAAACGATGGCCACGTTAGGCTGATTGTGGGAAAATTAAAAAAAAAAATTTGCAAGGTCGTCTTCAGTCGGCAACGAGCGGTCATAGTTCGAAAAATTACGTATTTCGACCAAAATTCATGTCCTAATTTTTGACCAAATCCGGCTCAAAAATTTGGATGTTTGGCGCACTTTATTGAAAAAATATTCAAAAAATTCCAAAACTGCGATTATGGTTTACAGGTGCTGATTTTTAAACATA
This sequence comes from Pegoplata infirma, assembly GCA_963921195.1. Classification (NCBI taxonomy): domain Eukaryota; kingdom Metazoa; phylum Arthropoda; class Insecta; order Diptera; family Anthomyiidae; genus Pegoplata; species Pegoplata infirma. The sequence continues at coordinate 141,987,146 of OY992540.1, read as the reverse complement.
AAAATTATTTTTTATTCAAATCAGTCTGAAAAGTTGGAAAATGTTATGTCTAAAAAATATAAAAACACAATTTTGGTCCGAAAATACTGATCAGCATCTGTGGACCAAAATCGCAGATCAGCATTATTGGACCAAAGTCGCGTTTTTATATATTTCTTAATATTTTTAAATAACACACTTAACATTTTTAAACATTTGTTATCTAAAAAAAAATCAAAAATATAAAAACACGAAAATACTGATCAGCATCTGTGGACCAAAATCGCAGATCAGCATTTTTGGGACAAAACCCCCGTTTTTATAAAAAAATAATTTTTATGTTTAAATCTCAGCATCTGTGAATTGGATTTTTTTTAAATATTTTCCAATAAAGTACGCAAAATTTCCGAATTTTTGAGCCGGATTTGGTAAAAAAAAATCGGACATGAATTTTGGTCGAAATACGTAATTCTTGAAACTTTGACCTCTGGTTGCCGACTTAAGATGACCTTGCGAAATTTTTTCATAAATTTTCCCACAATCAGCTCTAACGTGGCCATTTTTTGGCAGGTATTATGACATGAAATTTAAAAATTTAAATTTGATGCGACGCCCAAATGTTTGTGACTGGGACTTAGAAATTTTAAAAATATGTTTCTAGACTTACAAGGGAAGTATCTCAACCCTTATGAACCGATTTGCCTTAAACTTAAAATTTATATTAAAGAGACAATTCTAAGGTTGGGGTGTCTCGGCTTATCGGCCATATCAGGAATTTAGGGGTTCAAAACATGGGTCAAAAAATGGCGAAAAAATCGTTTTTTGGAATTTTCAGCCATTTCTTTTTAAGAAACTATATGATGTTTTCATATAAGAAGAAAGGTTTTTTTAATGCTTATCCAACAGTGGTATAACCTTGTAAAAATTCGGCTTCTTTAAATATTTTTTTCAGGAAAATGTGTAAATTTTGCGGGGTACTTATGTGAAGATATGAGGAGTTCCGGCTAAGACTTAAATTTTGAGGTAAAAAAGATGCGATTTTTGTTTTGATGGCACATCGATGAAAGTTGGCATCAGCGTTGCCAATTTAGCTTTTTTTCCGCTAGATTTAGCTTTATTTTAAATTTTTCGCGGGAAAATTTTGCATTTAGCTTTAAGCGGATTTTTTAGCATTTTTTGAAAATTTTTTGGCTTTTTTTTAGCTTTTTTTAGACTTTTTGAAAACTTTTTTGCATAAAATATCAATGTAAAAAGAGAAGAAACATAAATTTTTACTTGAAAAATTTCTAGTTGTATTCAAAAACACAATTATATTTCAGAAACTTATAACTATTTATATTTTAATGTTTGTCTAAATGAGTTTTACGAGTTTTTTTTTTTTAATTTAAATTTTTTTTTTTCAGAATTCTAATAAGTAATTGAACATTTTTGAAACTTTAATAAAAATTTTTAAAATATATTTAAAAATTTCTTAAATATAAATTTGCGAAAAAGAAATTTTTGGAACATGTAAAGAAGTTTCTAAAACATATTTAGTATTTTGTGAAATAAAATTAAAAATTTTTACAATATAAATGAAGATTTCTGAAATGTATTTGTAAATTTATTTTAATACTGTTTGTATTTTTTGAAAAATTGTTGGAAAAGTGTTGATGTATTTACAAACTGTTTTTCTATTCAGAAATTATTAAAGAAATTCCCACTTCCAGTTTTTCCCACATTTCTAAACTTTATTTGAAAATGTTATTCAAACAATTTGAAATACTTCTGAAATGCAATTGAAAAAATCTAAAAAACAATCTAAGGGGCCTATTCACAAAAAAAGTCATAACTCAATCATAACTCAATTTTTTCCATGTGGTTGTTGTAAACAATCATAAAAAAATTCAAATTTTGTTTGAAAATTTCAAAAAAATAAAGACCTGCTACCCACATCGTCTCAAAATTGACAAATAATTTTAAATTTTGAGACTTTTTATGATTGTGTTTACAACAAACACAAGGAATATGAAGTTTAAAAATAATAAAATTAGTCATAACCAGTCATAACTGAGAATAGGCCTGTAAATTGTATTTGAAAATTTCTTTGATTTATTTAAAAATTTATACACAACGTTTTTAAATTTCTGAAATGCACTTTAAATTTGTTAACGTTAAAGATTTTCTTGATTGTATTATTTTTAATCTTTTTTAATATGTACCTACATTCGAAAATTTCGGAAACATAATTTTTTTCACATTTATGAAGATTTGTTATATTTTATTAATATTTTGCTTATTAATATGCTTAATTTTAGTCCCGAATATGCTATAGAAGGAACAACAGATCCTTATTTTGCAATTCAATTGTACAATCGAAGAAAAAGCTAATTTAAATTAATTAAAAAAAGTTTAGCTTTATTTTTTAGCTTTTTTTCAAATTTTTTAGCTCTTTTTAGCGGGTTTTTTGAAAAAATCTAGCTTTTTTTGTTTTCAAATTCTGGCAACGCTGGTTGGCATAAATATTAGAAGCTATTTAAGAATAAGAAATTGGTTCGCGTCACATCAAAACACATCAAAAATATTAGAAATTTTATTGACTTTCATAATCGCTTTTAAAAATGTCCATATCTTTATTGGTTGCGGTACAATAGCCAAATACCGTTATTTTGGGTGGGTATTGATTGCCAACCTTGTAAAAAACTCTGTAAAATGATTTTGACAAAAAAACTGTTAAATTTACAGAGTTTATAGTAAAATATTGGTTAAATATGAAAGATTTTTGACAGAGAAAACTCTGTAATTTTACTTTAAAACTCTGTAAAATGATTTGAACAAAAAAAACTGTTAATTTACAGAGTTTCTAGTAAAATATTGGTTAAATAAATCACCATTTAGCAAAGAAAACTCTGTAATTTACATATATTTGTAAAATGCATTTGATGCAAAAAAAATTATAGAAAAAACTCTGTAAATTTACAGAGTTTAGTTAAATGCATGTAACTTTGTAAAATTTGTATAAGATTTCTGAAAAGATTTTTATACCCTCCACTTAGTGATAGAGGGTATATATAAGTTTGTCATTCCGTTTGTAACTCATCGAAATATCGGTCTGGGACCCCATAAAGTATATATATTCATGATGCCCGATCGATTTTAAGACATTCTAGCGATGTCCGTCTGTCCGTCTGTCTGTGGAAAATGCTCTCGCGGACAAAATATTGCACAGAGATGACTGAAACTTAAAATATATATTGGAAGTTCTCCCGAGAAGTTTGGTATTGCATTTGAGCGATATCGGTTCAGCGGTTCAAAAGTTATGAACGAAAATGTAAGCACACCTCAAAAATTTCAGTACATTCAACATAACCTAAAAATACAAAATGCGCTAATTCGGCTTCTGGTTGACATATGTGAACATAATTGAACCACAAATGGTATTTAAACAAGTACGAACATATTTTTTGACAAAAAAAGAAAAAATCGCGGATTTTTTTTTTACCAAAATTTTTTTTCGCGGAAATTTTTTTCAAATTTTTTTTTTTTTTTTTAAAGTAATTTCCTTTTAAATAAAGTTTTTTGCAATAATCTTTTTGAAATTGTGGAGGGTATAACTACATTCGGCAAGGCCGAATTTAACTTTTTTACTTGTTTTTTTATAACTTTTTATTGCTACTTTTTCAACTTTTTCTCAAAAAAAAAATATACTGATAAAATTTTGATGCTTGGCAACAAAAACAAAAACTACTCAAAACAGAAAACTTTTTTTGGTTATAAAAAATACGAAGTATTTTGATTAAATCTGTATTTTAGCAGAAAACTCTGTTAATTATCTGTAAAATTAAGATTACAAAGTATTTTGTGAGTGTACGTATATTCTCGAGTATCTCTGTCTGTGTGTTGTGGGTAAATTTTTGCAATGCAGTATCATTAATTTATTTAACAAGATATTAAAATGTAATTAGTAAAGACCTTACACCAATCTAAACACCCACACGCACCCCATTTATTCAGTCACTCACTCATTCACCCATTCACCCACTATAATGTAAACGAAGAACTATAGATAGTAACACACGCATCAGTTAGATGTAACAGTTGTTGCTGATTTCAGTTGTCCTTTTCACTCAAGTTTATAATTTTTATACACCCTCTAGCCACAGTATGGCGGTATACTCACTTTGTCATTCCGTGTGTAACGCATCGAAATATAAGTCTACACTCAAAATAATAACTCTGTTAAATTACAGAAAAACTCTGCTAATTTAACAGAGTACACCATACTTTTCCAGCTAACAACATTTCTTGGTAATTTTACTAAAAAACTCTGTAAAATGATTTTGACAGAAAAAAACTGTTAATTTACAGAGTTTATAGTTTTAGCAAAGAAAACTACGTAAATTTATATATATTTGTAAAATATATTTAATGCAAAAAAAAATTATAGAAAAAACTCAGTAAATTTACAGAGTTTAGTTAAATGCATGTTATTTTGTAAAATTTTTATAAGATTTCTGAAAAAAAAATTTTGTTTCCTTTTTTTGCTACTTTTTCTCAAAAAATTTTTCTCAAAAAAAAAATATACAGATAAAATTTTGATGTTTGGTAACAAAAACTACTCAAAACAAAAAACTTTTTTGGTTATAAAAAAATACGAAGTATTTTGCTTAGATCTGTATTTTAGCAGAAAACTCTGTTAATTATCTCTTAAATTAAGAATACAAAGTAAAAAGTAATATAACAGAGGAAACTTTATTATTTTGTCACAACAAAATACAAAGTATTTTCTTTAAATCTGTAATTTGACAGAAAACTCTGTCAAATATCTCTTGAATTGAGATTACAGTCATTTTACAGAGTATTTTACAGAGTTATTATTTTGAGTGTAGAGAGAATGACAAAGTGAGTATCCAACCCGTACTGTTGTGGCAAGGCAATAAAAATCTTAAATTTCAGACTTTTTCTAAAAAAAATGTTTCACAACTTTTGCTAATCAAAAAAAAAATTCTTAGAGTCTGAAGATCATTTCAAAGGAATTTTTTTTCAGAATCTAAAGAAGAGTCTCTTCTTTAAAGAAAGAGTGTCTTAAAATCTAATAAACTGCTGGATATTCTATTATAATCTTCCAGATACGACCTTCAATATGGTGTAGCACAGTATCGAAGCAAGTAATTTTAAATCCAATTTGTTTGTATTATTGTATAAATTTTGTTTAAATATTCTATCGTATTATTGCAACTGCGTAAATAATTGAATTTATTATTGTATTTTGTGTTAAAACTTTTTTTTGTTGTTTTGTTGCTACCACAGGTGGTAGTATTCTATAGACAGAAAAAAATAAATGTAATTAAACTAATTCATCATAACGGACCTCAGAGTCTATGTGTGCTGACGTAATGCGTCAGCAACCACTAACAATTAAAATAATTGTCGAAAACAATTTAATTACATTTTTAATTGATTTAAGTCAATATTTAATTAATATTTAGAATTTTGTAAAATTACACATATACAAATTTTATTTAACAACAATTTTGTATAATTCCCATAATCAATTAATTTTGAAATTGAACGAATTAAAAAAATAATTGATTTTCTTCTGACCAAAACTTTTATTAATTAATTTTTTTTTCTGTGCCTGCAAATTTAATATTATTTGTACATTTTGTTTATCAAATATTTAACAATTTAAAATTTTAATTAAAACAACAAAAAAAAAATAAATAAAAAAATGAACGACCAAATTAAAAAAAATCTTTAAAAATTTGATAGACAATTGTTGCGTTTTTCATGATGAATATACAATTTCAGAAGACATATATAAATTGATTCTGTTTTGCAAATCCAAAATTAACAATTCCTGTGAATTTAACAAATTATTGCAATAAAAAAGAACAAGAATTCATTAGTCAGAAGTTAAAATCTATGGTAGGTGAGCCTATATGACAGCACGAATTGGGACATCCCGATCGGGAAACTATTAAAGGAGTTATTGGATATTTCGGAAATATGCACTCAAAAATAAGACTTTACTTAAACTTTGGAAAAATTTTATTCAAAATAGTTTATAAAATTTCCCACAATTTAGTTAAATTTAACTAAAAGTTGTGAAATTTTCTTAAGTGCTAGGAAAAAATTTAATTTCATGTACTGCTAAAAAGTCCATTATTTCCTTAAATGGAATTCCCAAATACATGGAAGAAATTCTTACCGCCAAAGAAATTTTCCCGAAATATATGACAAAACACTTTATTTTTAAGACATATTCCTCTTCTTTAGTTTTAGGACGTCATTTTCTACCAATTAGTTCATTTTCTTAGATTTGAGGAAGTTTTTTCCACTATTTTAGTAAAATTTTAATAACTCGGGCAAATTGTTTTTATTCAAAAACTTAAAATGGCGATATCTCGAAAACTAAGCCAGATAGAGCAAAATGAAGAATCTCCCTAGTATCACCGGTCCTCTTCACATGTGTGGACCCCAATGGGTCCTAACTTTGAATTTAAAAAAGTTGGTATTCACGAGAATTCTTAAATATTCATATCTCGGTAAATAATGCCAACACAACAAAGAGTTCAAAAGCATTTTTGTAGCCCTTAACACAGAGAACAAGGCCGCCAAATACCGAAAAGCTCTTAGAATAATAGTTTTAAAGTTATCGAGCTTTTAAAATTCTCAAGACCCCAGTGGTCCCCTAAATTCACGTATCTCAAGGTAGAGCGAAACGGACAAACATTTTGGATCAAAAATATGAAGATTCTTAAGGAACCCAACTGGGTCTGGGTCCATCGGGGTCTGAACCTTTTGGTCCGAAACCAATGGGGCCTTCACCTAATCGGGTCCTCAAATGTGTATGAACTAAATTGAAAGAAAATTTTTCCCATTTTTTGGTTCAAATTGGCATAATATTAAAATTTTTTTTCTTTCCATATTTTTAAGAAAAATATAAATTTAAAAGAAGGAAAACATGGCAATGGAGCTAAATCATTATCAATATTCCTTGAATTTAGTTAGTTTTCCCATTTTTTAGTTAATTTTTTTTCTGAGTGTGTTTTCATGGCGTTTATTAAGACGCTGAAAAAATATTTAAATGGAGGATGAATTTTTCAAAGTTTTCGAATTCAAATAAAACTCGTTGCTTAGGGGTTGTAAGGGTCGCTAATTAGCATGCGCGGGTACAAAGGGGTGGGGGGGAAGGGGAAATTCCCCCAGACCAAATTTCAAAAAGAAAAAAAAGAGGAAAAAAGAGAAAAAAAAAGAAAAAGAAGGAAGGAAGTAAATTTTCTAAAAAAAATTTCCGAAGGAAAAAAAAATATAGAAATCCGAAAATTTTTCATAGAAAAAAATCTGAAAGTTTTTATAGGGAAAATTTGAAAATTTTTAAAAGAAAAATGTAATTTAATCTGGTCTCAGAATTTGAGAATTTTTCTATGGGAAAAAGGTCTCAAAATTTGAGACTTATTTATGGAAAAAGGTCACAGGATCTGAGACTTTTTCGATAGGAAAAAGGTCTAAGAATCTAAGACTTTTTCTATAGAAAACGGTCCCAGAATCTCTGAATTTGAGACTTTTTTTTAAGGAAAAAGGTCTAAGAATCTCAGTCTTTTTTTAAAAGAAAAAGTTCTCAAAGTTTGAAAAAATTTTAAACTTACTTATTTGGAAGAAGTTCGCAGAATCTGAGACTTTTTCTATGGGAAAATGTATTAGAATCAGGGTTGGCTACCGAAACGAATAACGGTATTGGTAACGGTATTGGTAATACATATTTTTTATACCGGTAACGGTAAAGGTAACGGTATTTTCTATTATTTCGGTAACGACAAACCGTTACCGAAACATAGATACCGGTACGTACCGGTATTATGAATAAAATTTACGCAAAAACGAGTAAAAAATCCAAAAAAAAACTTAAATTTAGTGCGTTTTTAACACAAAATTAAATAGCAGTATTTTATTATTATATATTTTTATTAATTACCTCAGAAGACATCAAAAAATGTCTCAGAATCTGAGACTTTTTCTATAGGAAACAAATCTCAGAATCTATGACTTTTTCTATAGGAAAAGGTCTCAAAATCTGTGACGTTTTTTTTAGAAAAAGGTGCCTGAATCTAGACATTTTTATATAAGAAAAAGGTCTCTGGAACTTTTTCTTTAGGAAAGGGTCTAAGAATCTCACACTTTTTCTATGGGGAAAGGGTCTCAGAATTTTAGACTTCTTTTATATAAGAAAAAGCTCTCAGAATTTTAGACTTCTTCTATATAAGAAAAAGCTCTCCGAATCTGAGAGTTTTTCTATAGGAAAAAGGTCGGAAAATTTGAGACTTTTTCTTAAGGTAAAAGGTCTCAGAATCTAAGACTTTTTTTTATAGAAAAAAAGGTATCAGAATCTAAAATTTTTTCAGTACGCAAAAAATCTAATAATCTTAGACCCTTTCTATAGGAAAAATATCTCAAAAATTCTTTAAAATATGAGACTTTTTCTTTTGTAAAAGGTCTCAGAATCTGAGATTTTTTCTGTGAAAAAAAAGATCTTAGAATCTGAAACTTTTCTATACGAAAAAAGTCTTAGATTCTGAGACATTTTTCGTAAAGAAGAAATCTTAATTCTGAGACATTTTCCCTACAAAAAATTATTTCCCTAGGAAAAATGTTTCAACATCTGATATTTTCTATTGAAAAATTCTCAGATTTTGACTTTTCTATACGTCAAATGTGTATGAATCTGAGACTTTTTCTATTGTATACGAAAATGCTCAATTTTCTTTTAAAACAAATTAAAAAAAAAATTGATCTAAACGAAATGAAAAACTAACCTCCTTCGGCAAAAAATAATAAATTTGTAGATTTTAAAGCTTTTCCATCACATTTTTTTTGCAAAAAAATTTAATTGGAACGTAGATTTCAAATTTTCATTAAGATTAAAAAAATTAAAAATGTTGGATTGGATAATGGACGGATGATTTTTTTTTTAAAGTTATCTGATTCAAATTAAACCCAATACCCGAAAGTTTTATGGGTCATTAATAGGGATGAGATTTTCATGCACTAAAAAATCAAAAATATGCGCTTAAAATATGCGCTAAAAAATCCAAAATATGCACTAAAAAACCTAAAAATATGCACTAAAAAAATAAAATGTGTACAATAAAAATTTTATTTTCATACGAAAAACTTCTTAAAAAGCGAAAAATAACACCGGACTTAAATAATAAGATTTAAAACTTTATATAAGCAAGATTTTTTTAGAAATTCAGACAATCTACAAAAAAAAATTAATAAGAAAAAAATTTTTTTTTTGTTTACAAAATAAATTTTTAGAAAAAATAAATTTAAATTTGTGTTTTTGCTAAATTATACCAAAATATGCAAAAATATGCACTTCAAAATTGGAAATATGCACAAAATATGCACTTAAAATTAAAATATGCAAAAATATGCATTTTCACCAAAATATGCAAAAATATGCAAAAACAAATCGATGCCATTTTAACGTAAATTTCTTGATTCGGAAAGATATTTGGTCGATATCGTTTTTAGACTATCGACAAAAAACATGCATTTGCATGGAAATCTCATCCCTAGTCATTAAATACGAATCTTATATCAGATTTTCAAAATTCAAAATGGCGTATCCAACATGTCGCTTTATTTGTTTTTTATAGTTACGATTCGCTGTAAACTTTTTTAAGGTCACTGAATACATACTTTTAGAATTTAATATGGCGGAATCAATATGTCAAATGTTATTTTTTTAGTCACTGAATACAAAGTTATACCACCGTCCGACAGCCAATATTAAACATGAACCGGATGATATACCTCTGAGAGTAGAGATAAAATGGAGTAAAACTGCATTTACAATTTTTTCATTTCGTGACCCTGTTTCCTTTTAAAAGGACTTTAAAGTTTTAAAGGCTACATTTTGTAAAATATTTTTAAAATATTTGTAATTGTCCTAGGATGACACTGGTGACAGCAGATGATAGAGGAGGATCTCCCCTAATTTTTACATTTTTATATTTTGCCATATCAGGATAAAAGGATGCGAATAAAGTCATTTGAAAACTTTATCAAAATATTTTGTTGAAAATTTTGAATGATATTGAAGGACACATTTTTGAATGGACGTAACTTATCTTCTTTTTCCTGATATGTAAAAATAATAAAATAGGAAAATCAGGAGAGATCTTGCTCTTTCATTTAATATCAATAGTGGCATCCTAGGACAAGTACAAATATTAAAAAAATATTTTATAAAATTTGATCCTGTAAAACTTTGAAGTCCTTTTAAAAGCGAAGAAGGGGATGGATTAAGTAAGTTAAAAGGAAACAGGATCACAAAATGAAGAGCTGTAAATGCAGTTTCTCTACATTTAGTCTCTAGTTTCAAACGTATATTATCCAGTTCGTGTTAAACGATTTTTTTTCATTTTTGTCGGACGGTGTTACACCTTCAAAATTATATTTTTTATAAGGGAACCCTAGATTTAAGAAGCTCATAAGTTTAGACCAGAAAATAAAATAATTTTAACAACAAAAAAACAACCTTTGGTATTGTATAAACTAAAACAAACAATAATAAATAATTTGTTTAGCAAGAATATAACAACAAATTGTAAACAAAACTCTAGAGGTGGTAGTAACAAAAAAAATAAAAAATTATCAAAATGACATGCAAAAACTATGAAAAATTACAAAAAGGGGGATATAAATAAAATACAAAATTAAATAATAAATGATTAAAAAAACTAACAATAAAGAAATTATATAAATAATAAATAATTATTTAAAAAAAAAAGAAAATTATTTTGCTTTGGGATGTCAATTTTTATTTAAATTTATTTTTTTTTTAAATATGTTTTAAAACATTTTCAAATTGAAACCTTTAAAAACCTTGTCAGTCATAATTTATAAAATTATTGAAGGTGTTTTTTTTTTGCAAATAAATTATATTCTTAAAATATGGCAACCTTGTTCTTAATATAAAAACATTAATATACCATATTGTTTACAAATTTTTTTTACAATGTAATTAGAAAAAAAAACATGTAAATATTTACACAAAAACTAGAGTATGTTAGAAAACTACAGTAGGGTAATAATGATTTTGCATGCTCTAAGTAGATTCTGAAATATTTGAAAATTTTTAAAAAATTTAGATTCTGTGAAATTTTTTAGGTATAAATTCTTACACTCAAAATAATAACTCTGTAAAATACTCTGTAAAATGACTGTAATCTCAATTCAACAGATATTCGACAGAGTTTTCTGTCAAAATACAGATTTAAAGAAAATACTTTGTATTTTGTTGTGACAAAAAACAAAGTTTCCTCTGTTATATTACTTTTTACTTTGTAATCTTAATTTTACAGATAATTGACAGAGTTTTCTGCTAAAATACAGATCTAAGCAAAATACTTCGTATTTTTTATAACCAAAAAAGTTTTTTGTTTTGAGTAGTTTTTGTTACCAAACATCAAAATTTTATCTGTATATTTTTTTTTTTTTTGAGAAAAATTTGAAAAAGTAGCAAAAAAAGTTATCAAAAATTTTTTTTCTGAAATCTTATAAAAATTTTACAAAATAACATGCATTTAACTAAACTCTGTAAATTTACAGAGTTTTTTCTGTAAATTATTTTTGCATCAAATGTACTTTACAAGTAATGTCAATTTACGTAGTTTTCTATTCTATTTTCTATATTCTAAGGTGGTTTATTTAACCAATATTTTACTAGAAACTCTGTAAATTAACAGTTTTTTCTTTGTCCAAATCATTTTACAAAGTTTTATAGTAAAATTACAGAGTTTTCTCTGTGAAAAAGCTTTCATATTTAACCAATATTTTACTATAAACTCTGTAAATTAACAGTTTTTTTCTGTCAAAATCATTTTACAGAGTTTTTTAGTAAAATTACCAAGAAATGTTGCTAGCTGGAAAAGTATGGTGTACACACAGAAAACGGATTCGTTGTGCCAACCAAATTTAGAACCAACCAAATTTTTGTAGTCCAGCCAACTATCACTTTTATCAGTTGTGATTACTAATAATTTCGATTTAGTCAATTGGTATTTATATCGAATTTCAGTAAGAGCAACTGAATATATCTGTTGAAACAACGAAAAATTATAGGCACAAAATGGTTGTTGTGACTGATATAATACCACCACAACTAAAGTATTTTATTAATGGGGCCATTCAACCGTTAAATAAAAAGACAAAAATAATGTTTTTTTTGTAATATATTTATTAAATAAGTTAAGTTGATATTTAATACAATTTTTAAAAATAGTTTTTTTTTTATGAAAAATTCTCAGAATCTGAGAAAAATGTCACAGCACCAGAGACTTTTTCTATAGAACATATGTATGTCTCAGAATTTGTGACATTTTCTATAGAAATATGTCCCAGAATCTGAGACTTTTCCAATAGAAAATACGTCTCAGAATCTGGGACTATTTCTATAGAAAAACGTCACAGAATTTGAGACTTTTCTATAGAAAAAACGTCTTAGAATCAGAGATTTTTTTTGGAGAAAAAATTTTTCAATATCTCAATGTCTAGGAATTTGAGACTTTTTCTATAAAAATAATGTCTCAAAATCTAAGGCTTATTCTATTAAAAAAAAAAGTCAAAAAACCTGAGACGTTTTCTATAGAAAAATTCTTCGAATTTAAACAATTTTTTTTATAGGATGAATTTTTTCTATTGAAAAAGTCTCAGATTCCGAGACATTTTTTCTATTGAAAAAGTCTTAAATTCTGAGACATTTTTTCTATAGAAAAAGACTTAGATTCTGAGACATTTTTTCTATAGAAAAAGTCTCAGATTCTGAGACATTTTTTCTATAGAAAAAGTCTCAGATTCTGAGACATTTTTTCTATAGAAAAAGTCTCAGATTCTGAGACATTTTTTCTATAGAAAAAGTCTCAGATTCTGAGACATTTTTTCTATAGAAAAAGTCTCAGATTTTGACACATTTTTTCTATAGAAAAAGTCTCAGATTTTGAGACATTTTTTCTATAGAAAAAGTGTCAGATTCTGAGACATTTTTTCTATAGAAAAAGTCTCAGATTCTGAGACATTTTTTCTATAGAAAAAGTCTCAGATTCTGAGACATTTTTTCTATAGAAAAAGTCTTAGATTCTGAGACATTTTTTCTATAGAAAAAGTCTTAGATTCTGAGACATTTTTTCTATAGAAAAAGTCTCAGATTCTGAGACATTTTTTCTATAGAAAAAGTCTCAGATTCAGAGACATTTTTTCTATAGAAAAAGTCTTAGATTCTGAGACATTTTTTCTACAGAAAGAGTCTCAGATTCTGAGACATTTTTTCTATAGAAAAAGTCTCAGATTCTGAGACATTTTTTCTATAGAAAAAGTCTCAGATTCTGAGACATTTTTTCTATAGAAAAAGTCTCAGATTCTGAGACATTTTTTCTATAGAAAAAGTCTCAGATTCTGAGACATTTTTTCTATAGAAAAAGTCTCAGATTCTGAGACATTTTTTCTATAGAAAAAGTCTCAGATTCTGAGACATTTTTTCTATAGAAAAAGTCTCAGATTCTGAGACATTTTTTCTATAGAAAAAGTCTCAGATTCTGAGACATTTTTTCTATAGAAAAAGTCTCAGATTCTGAGACATTTTTTCTATAGAAAAAGTCTCAGATTCTGAGACATTTTTTCTATAGAAAAAGTCTTAGATTCTGAGACATTTTTTCTACAGAAAGAGTCTCAGATTCTGAGACATTTTTTCTATAGAAAAAGTCTCAGATTCTGAGACATTTTTTCTATAGAAAAAGTCTCAGATTCTGAGACATTTTTTCTATAGAAAAAGTCTCAGATTCTGAGACATTTTTTCTATAGAAAAAGTCTCAGATTCTGAGACATTTTTTCTATAGAAAAAGTCTCAGATTCTGAGACATTTTTTCTATAGAAAAAGTCTCAGATTCTGAGACATTTTTTCTATAGAAAAAGTCTCAGATTCTGAGACATTTTTTCTATAGAAAAAGTCTCAGATTCTGAGACATTTTTTCTATAGAAAAAGTCTCAGATTCTGAGACATTTTTTCTATAGAAAAAGTCTCAGATTCTGAGACATTTTTTCTATAGAAAAAGTCTCAGATTCTGAGACATTTTTTCTATAGAAAAAGTCTCAGATTCTGAGACATTTTTTCTATAGAAAAAGTCTCAGATTCTGAGACATTTTTTCTATAGAAAAAGTCTCAGATTCTGAGACATTTTTTCTATAGAAAAAGTCTCAGATTTTGACACATTTTTTCTATAGAAAAAGTCTCAGATTTTGAGACATTTTTTCTATAGAAAAAGTGTCAGATTCTGAGACATTTTTTCTATAGAAAAAGTCTCAGATTCTGAGACATTTTTTCTATAGAAAAAGTCTCAGATTCTGAGACATTTTTTCTATAGAAAAAGTCTCAGATTCTGAGACATTTTTTCTACAGAAAAAGTCTCAGATTCTGAGACATTTTTTTTATAGAAAAAGTCTCAGATTCTGAGACATTTTTTCTATAGAAAAAGTCTCAGATTCTGAGACATTTTTTCTATAGAAAAAGTCTCAGATTCCGAGAAATTTTTTCTATAGAAAAAGTCTCAGATTCTGAGACATTTTTTTATAGAAAAAGTCTTAGATTCTGATACATTTTTTCTATAGAAAAAGTCTCAGATTCAGAGATATTTTTTCTATAGAAAAAGTCTCAAATTCTTAGACATTTTTCTATAGAAAAAGTCTCAGATTCTGAGACATTTTTTCTATAGAAAAAGTCTCAGATTCTGAAACATTTTTTTTATAGAAAAAATTTCAGATTCTGAGAAATTTTTTCTATACCAAAAGTCTCAGATTCTGAAACATTTTTTCAATAGAAAAAGTCTCAGATTCTGAGACATTTTTTCTATAGAAAAAGTCTTAGATTCTGAAACATTTTTTCCAAAGAAAAAATTTCCGATTCTGAGAAATTTTTTCTATAGAAAAAGTCTCAGATTCTGAAAAATTTTTTCTAAAGAACATGTCTCAGATTCTAAATAATTTTTTCTTTATAAAAAGTCTCAGATTCTGATACATTTTTTCTATAGAAAAAGTCTCAGATTCTGAAACATTTTTTTCTATAGAAAAAATCTCATATTCTAAAACATTTTTTCTATAGAAAAAATCTCAAATTCTGAAAATTTTTTCTATAGAAAAAGTCTCAGATTCTGAAATATTTTTTTATAGGAAAAGTGTCAGATTCTGATACATTTTTCTATAGAAAAAGTCTCAGATTCTGAGACATTTTTTCTTAAGAAAAAGTCTCAGATTTTGTGATATTTTTCCTTAAGAAAAAGTCCTTAAGAAAAAGTCTAGAAAATTCACAGATATTAAGACATTTTTCCTATAGAAAAATTTTCAGATTCTGAGACATTTTTCCTATAGAATAATTCTTTGATGCTGATGCATTTTTCCTTTAGAAAGTCTGAGATTCTGAGAAATTTTATCTATAGGAAAAGTCTCAAAATTATGGAATTTTGCTATAGGAAAAATGTCTCAGAATCTGCGAATTTATCCTATAGAAACAGTCCCAGACTCTCAAACATTTTGCAATAGAAAAAAAAATCTGATATTCAGTGATATTTTTTATGTGATATTTTTTATGCAAACAGGTTACCTTTTATATCGTAAATTTATGTTTCCCTTTAAAGTTCGAGTGTTGATATTCATGGTATGTTTTGATACTGAATTGGTAATTCCGCACGAAATATGGATCCAAATATCTTGTTTGATCTTTTAGTGGTAATTTTTTTTCTGCAAATGAAACCAATCTTTATTAAAAATACTACACATGTTTTTTTGCACAGTTTTAAACATACTTACGTTTTGTTGTTTATTATCCTTTTTGTTAACAGCATATTTAATTGATGCTAATATTTCTTTAAAATATTTTTAAAGAAATATTAGCTGGAAAATTATTTTGTTTTTTGATGACGTTTTAGTAATTTAACTAAGTTTTTGTATAAGCAACATACAATTAGTTGCAGTAACGTTTTTACAAAATTAAAATATGATTGTGTTGACCAAAACTTAATTGTTCTTAGATAGTATTACATTAAAATTTTTAATTTCAAATGTATTTGGAATTTTTCAAAATTTACAACAATTTTTACCAAGTATCAGTTGCTGTAACAGATTTTTAATATAACTGAACTAATATCCTGTGCTTGTTATCAAAAATGTATTGCATTAAAAAACAAAATATAAATGAATGGTTCGGACTATTATGAAAGTTTTTGAACAAATATTATTTTCAAATTGATAAATGCAACCAATATTTTTTCAAAATGTGATGGTTTATTGGTAATTTGTTCAGATATTTGGTTTTAAAATTATTTTTTAAATCATGATAATTGAATTTAAGTAGTTGTAACTAAAACTTATAATCCCAAACCAAATTTGAGGAGCTTCGACTGAGTTCCAAATAATTTTTTCCCTGTGTGTACTCTGTTAAATTAGCAGAGTTTTTCTGTAATTTAACAGAGTTATTATTTTGAGTGTAGATTCTAAAACGGTTTTTCGTATAGAAAAACAAATAGATTTTGAGATATTTCTAAGAAAACTCTCAGATTCTGAATTACATTTCGCTTCAGAAAAATCCTCAGAATCTGAGATGTATTTCGTAGACAAAAAATTGTTTAAATTCTGATTTTTTAGAAAACTTTCAGATTCTGAATTACATTTCGGTTTAAAAAAATCCTTAGATTCTATTCGTACACAAAAAATTTTGATGCATTTTTTCGTATATAAGGCTGTAGGGTATTCTATAAAAAAAAATATGCATTGATGCCATATGATAAAAGCGAGAAAAAAATAGAATTGTATTGTTTTTAAACAAATATAAAGTTTAATAATTTTTTCAATACATATTTGCAAACAAATGTTTTAACAACAAAACAAAAAACAAGTGAGAGTGTCAAATTCGGCTGTGCCGAATCTTTTATACCCTCCAATATGAAAACAAATAAAAAACAAGTAGAAAAGTTAAATTCGACTTTGCCGAATCATTGAATACCCTCTACAATGCATTTTTTTTAAAGGGTAGTACATTTTTTAACGTGAAAAAATTAACAATTTTGATTAGAAATATTTTATTTTGAGTAAAAAACTCTTTTTTGTCATTTTTTTTTTTAAAAAAAGAAAAATTACTAAGTTTTTTTTGAGTGTAAAATTTTTTTTCGAGTGTAATGTTTTTTTTACTGTAAAAATATTTCTGAGTGAATGTTAAATTTTTTTTTGAGTGTACAATTTTTTTTGAGTGTAGAATTTTTTTTTGAGTCTAAAATTTTTTTCGAGTGTAATTTTTAAGTTACCAATGATTTTAAAACTAAACAAGTTTAAAAAGCATTGCTTTAAAATTAAACTAGTTTGAAAAGCATTGTTTAGTTACCACCAATGCTTTTAAAACTTGTTAAATAAAACACGTGGCATTTTATATGAAACTAATCTGAAATTCAGGGTTTTGCTTATAACTTTTGAACCACTGGACCGATTGAGCTGAAATTTAATACCAAACAGACCCGGGGAACGGCAAAGACACATGCCAAGCTTCAGTAGTCTCATCATTGTCTTTCGAAAGTTATCGTGTTTTTTATCTCGTAAATTCGCGAAACACCCTTGCCGAAATTAACTCTTTTGCTCATAACTTTTGAACCACTGGACCGATTTGGCTGGATTGCAATACCAACCTGACCAGGTAAATGACAAACATATATGCCAAACTTCAGTAGCCTCTGTAAAGTCTTTCAAAAGTTAGCGTGTTTTCTACGGACAGACAGACAGACAGACGGACATACGGACGGACGGACGGACGGACATCGCTAGATCGACTTAAAATCGATCGAGGATCATAAATATATATACTTTATGGGGTCCTAGACCAATATTTCGAGGTGTTTTAAACGGAATGACAAACTTATATAAACCCTCTATCACTAGAGTGGAGGGTATAAAAATATAATATTGACTGGGGTCTTACAGGGTAGAGGGGAAAAAGGGTAAAGTATCGGCGCGGAGGTGTGGCGTGGTATATATTTGCACTTGCGATAGAAAAAAGGTAAAAATTTTTTTTTTTGACACGGACGTTTTGGGGAAAGTGTAGGGGTAAACCTTCCCATCGCCATAAATGTTTATAAATTTACACTCAAAATAATAACTCTGTAAAATGCTCTGTAAAATGACTGTAATCTCAATTCAGCAGATATTTGACAGAGTTTTCTGTCAAAATACAGATTTAAGGAAAAAACTTTGTATTTGGTTGTGACAAAAAAAACAAAGTTTCCTCTGTTATATTACTTTTTACTTTGTAATCTTAATTTTACAGATAATTAACAGAGTTTTCTGCTAAAATACAGATTTAAGCAAAATACTTCGTATTTTTTTTATAACCAAAAAAGTTTTTTGTGTGAGTAGTTTTTGTTTTTGTTACCAAACATCAAACTTTTATCTGTGTACTTTTTTTATTAAGAAAAAGTTGAAAAAGTTGCAAAAAAAAAATTATCAAAAAAATCTTTTCAGAAATCTTATACAAATTTTGCAAGATAAAATGCATTTAACTAAACTCTGTAAGTTTACAGAGTATTTCTGTTAATTTTTTTTTTCATAAAATGCATGTTACAAATTAATGTAAATTTACATAGTTTTCTTTGCTAAATGGTGATTTATTTAACCAGTATTTTACTAGAAACTCTGTAAATTAACAGTTTTTTTTTCCTAAATCATTTTACAGAGTTTTAAAGAAAAATTACAGAGTTATCTCTGCCAAAAAGCTTTCATATTTAACAAATATTTTACTATAAACTCTGTAAATTAACAGTTTTCTTTTTGTCAAAATCATTTTACAGAGTTTTTTAGTAAAATTACCAAGAAATGTTGTTAGCTGGAAAAGTATGTACACCATTGTTAAATTAGCAGAGTTTTTCTGTAATTTAACAGAGTTTTTATTTTGAGTGTGGTATAAAAAGTTTTATTTGTTGAAAACATTTACAAAAAAATTGTGTTACTCAAGGGTTATTTAAGAAAATAACCCCTGAAAAAATTAAAAACTTCAGTGGGCCACAAAAAAAAAAAACTTGAGCTAAACTTTCAAAACCCTTTATTTGGTCCCATTCAAAATACACTCGGTGACCTAAAATTTGTTGCACAGTGTAATATTAGAGTGACATTTTTTCTACAACTCTTGATTTTCCCAAGTGTACGGGATCTAAGTTATGTGTTACAAATTTGAGGCCAATCGGATTAAATTAAACCGTGACGCCCGGCGGTCAAACTTTTAAATTTTTTAAATTAAAAAAAAAAAAAAAATAAAAAAATGTGTCTATTTATTAATTTTGATGAACACGAATACCAAAAAAAAATTTAAATCGGTCGAACGTTTTTCGAGATATCGTCATTAACGTCAGCAAAAAACTGCGTTTTTATACCCTCCAACCACAGTATGGGGGTATACTCACTTTGTCATTCCGTTTGTAACGCATCGAAATATCGGTCGGGGACCCAATAAAGTATATATTAAAGGTGTCCTAACGACTAAGGTAATTTTTCAAAATCACTTTTTAATACGTGGTAGGGTCCTAAATTGTAGTTTTGTATCTAAAAATGAGTGAGCCTAAATTTGGAGACAATCGGATAAAAATAACTCGTGCCGAAAATGGATTGAAGTTTTGGGACACTCTTATCTGATGAAAAAACACGTTTTTTCTAGTTTTTTGAAAAATATTGGTATATGCTATTTTTTGTTAATTTTTTTGTTAAGTAATATGAAAATGGTAATAACCCAGCAAAACTTTGGTAATGGGTAGTGATTATATAACACATTACCAGGTAATGTATATACCTTATTTGTAGCATTATTTTAGGATGTCTTACCAAACATTTGTTCCACAACGTATTATTTTCAAGTGAAAAATAATGCATTACTAATAATTTGCTACGTAATGCATGATTATTAAAAAAAATGTATTTCATAGTTATTATTTTTAAACTTTAAATCATGGATGACTTATATTTGGTTACATTATGTATTATTTGAAAGTTTGAAATAAAGCATTATTTATAATTGGATGCATAATGCATTACAATAACATAAAAAATAATTATTTTATAAAAAAATGCATAAGTTTAAACTAGAGATGGGCTCACGACAGGAAATTTCTAAAGACACACACTCACGAGCATATTTTATCTACTTACACCCACTTACAATCACGTGAGTAAATTTAATACAAAATTACTTTTTCACTACTCGTAACACCTTATATATTATCTTCTGGTATGCTATATTATTTCATTTCTCGTAACCTATAAAATATCATATATTTTACACCTTACTCGTATTCTTCGTTATAAATTTATTACTTATTTTATACCTTACTGGTATTCTTTGTGATAATGTGGATGCATTACTTTGAGTCTCATCGCCTGTTAAAATCATCAATGCTGCAATGTATAAAATAAGAGATCCTATACCTTATTTTTTACCTTATTTGGTAATCTAAGTTTTGCTGGGAAATTACCCTTCCAAAAAGCTTAAAGAAATTCAAATCGGATGAAAAATAACCATTTTACGCATACATGCCCCAGATCATTGCATGGTTTTTAAAGCCAAAATTTGAAAATTTTCAAAATTTTTAGGCAAAAAAATAGAAAAAATTAAATTTTACTTTATAATTATATTAAATACATGTTATAGATAAAAACTAACAGATATGGTAGTCTAATTTTTTTTTCATTTGGCGTGGGTAGTGATATAATTTCCGCGGATTCCAAAGAAAATGAGTTTTTCTAAAATAATTTAGCAAATATGGGAAACAATTTTTTGTATTGTATTATACGAAGTGAAATACATAAATTCTGTAAATTTTTTGAGAATTCGGGCATCCCCAGCAAAACTTTGGTAATGGGTAGTGAGTATATAACACATTACAAGGTAATGTATATACCTTATTTGTAGCATTATTTTAGGGTGTCTTACGAAACATTTGTTACAAAACGTATTATTTTCAAGTGAAAAATAATGCATTACTAATAATTTGCTACGTAATACATGATTATTGGAAAAAATTTATTTCATATTTATTATTTCTAAACATTAAATCATGGATGACTTATATTTGGTTACATTATGTATTATTTGAAAGTTTGAAATAATGCATTATTTATAATTGGATACATAATGCATTACAATAACATAAAAAATAATTATTTTATAAAAAAATGCATAAGTTTAAACTAGAGATGGGCTCACGACAGTAAATTTCTAACGACACACACTCACGAGCATATTTTTTCTACTTACACTCACTTACAATCACGTGAGTAAATTTAATACAAAATTACTTTTTCACTACTCGTAACACCTTATATATTATCTTCTGGTATGCTATATTATTTCATTTCTCGTAACCTATAAAATATCATATATTTTACACCTTACTCGTATTCTTCGTTATAAATTTATGACTTATTTTATACCTTACTGGTATTCTTTGTAATAATGTGGATGCATTACTTTGAGTCTCATCGCCTGTTAAAATCATCAATGCTGCAATGTATAAAATAAGAGATCCTATACCTTATTTTATACCTTATTTGGTAATCTAAGTTTTGCTGGGTCTTTAACCCCTTTTCGTCGAGGTGAAATGACAAATTTGAGACGTTATACATTTCTATAATACAAAATATCTGCATATATCCGATTTCTCAAAAGTTACAGAATTTACGTTTTGCACTTCGATCCGCACAATAGAGCACAAATTTTCAAAAATTTGCTTAATTATTGTAGAAAAACGCATTTTATTTGGAATCCGCGGAAATTTTATCACTACCCGCGTCAAATAAAAAAAAAGCTTGACTACCATATCTGCTATTTTTAATCTTAAACATGTTTTCAATTTTATCATAAAGTAAAATTAAATTTTTACTATTTTTTTCCTAAAAATTTTGAAAATTTTGAAATTCTGGCTCTAAAAACCATACAATGGTCTGGGGCATGTATGCGTAAAATGCTTATTTTTCATCCGATTTTAATTTTATTAGTCGTTTTGAAAAGGTAATTTAGTACCATTTTCATATTATTTTACAAAAAATTCAACAAAAAATATCAAATACCAATGTTTTTCCAAAAACTAGAAAAAACGAGTTTTTCGTTCTTATAAGAATGTCCCAAAACTTCAATCCATTTTCGGCACGAGTTATTTTTAGCCGATTGTCCCCAAATTTTGGCTCACTCATTTTTAGATACTAAAGAACAATATAGGACCCTACCAGGTATAAAAATGTGATTTTCGTTTTTAAGGACGCCTCTAGTATATATATTATTGATCTAAGACATTCTGTGAATGTCCGTCTGTTCGTCCGTCCGTCTGTCTGTAGATAACACAATGAAGTCCAAAATAAAACAGCTAGACTCCTGAAGTTTTGCACAAATATGTCTCATATTAATAGGCAGGTTAAGTTCGTGAATGGGCAAAATCGGGCCAGGGGAAAAAAAGTTCCCCCTTGAAGAACTAAACCAACATCTGAAAAAATACACTTTTTACATGTTTTTTGTATTTTTGTTAAATAAATTAAACATTTGGTATATTTATCGCGGTGGGAAGGTGCTCTCAAAGTCCCCCACTGACCCCCATAAACCCCCAAAAAAAAAAAAAACGCCCCCGACAATTTTTTTTTTTTTTTTACATTTTGGAGGGTATAAAAGATTTGGCACAGCCGAATTTAACACTCCCACTTGTTTTTCATGTTCAAGAAATTTTTTAAAAAATCTCGGAATTTATTTTCCTTAACCCTTTCTTTAATAGAGCTTGGGACAAACTTTTATTTAAATTTAATGTAAGCCAAATCCGATCACTTAAACAAGTGGTGCCCTCCGATCAAAGTTTTGTTTTTTAAGAAAATTTTCACTAAAAATTCAAAACTTTGATCAAAGGGCGCCATTGGTTCAAATCTTGTGATTTGTCTAAAATTAAGTTTCAATGAAAGTTTTTATCAAGCTCTTTGAAATAGTCAGTGAATTTTTTTTTTTAAAGTTCTTAAACGTAGGAAAAACCCGCCATTTTTAGAAATTTTTTGACAAATCAATATTCCGAAATCCGTTCGACCGATTATAAAAATTTGTTGATATTCATATTCACGATGCCTCATAAAAATAAGGGGGGTTACTGCGTGACTTTATTCGAAAGAAATCGTTCGAATTCGAAAATTTTTCAATGGCTTGTAGTAAAAAACCTGTCGTTGCTTAATATTTTTTTTTTTTATATTTTTGCAGTATTTGGTGATGAGCTGACAAGCTCTAAATAATTTTGTTCCTAAAAAAATATTTTCTTTCAAATTATTTGCAAAAGAAATTTGAATTCCGTTTCGAATCGAATTACGCAGTAATCCCCAAGGTATCGCAGGATATTTTTTTTTTCATTTTTCATGTGGAAATTTTCTAAAACTCCAAAACATTGATCGAAGGGCGCCTCAAGTTAAAATAATCGGATTTGGCTCTATAAAACGGTCAAGGGAAAGAAATTTAAAGATTTTTTTTTTTTAAATTTCTTAAACGTAGGAAATAACCGTTATTTTTTGCAAATTTCAAATAGCGATAACTCGAAACCCGTTAGACCAATTTTATTTTTTTAGTAATCGTGTAGGATTCTGGATTTACCATCTTTGGACCTATATATCCAGGAACACGCTCGTAGGACACAGCTTAGGCTGGCACAAAATCGTGTGCTAAGGGTGCGGGAATATGGCCACACAAAACTTATTCGAAATCATCGATATGAGAACTGTGTGACTGACTATATGACTCCCCATACTGTATGGGATGAGAGCGTACAAATTGAAATACCATCTAGGGAATACTGGGAAAATCCACCTGGCGGGGAACATCAAATTGAGGTCTACACTGATGGATCAAAAATGCAACAGGGAACAGGTAGTGGAGTGTACTGTGAAAAACTGGGAATTGAATATAGCTTACGGATACATGACGGCTGTAATATTTTTCAGGCGGAACTGTATGCAGTGTCGGATGCTGCTAGACTCATTTCAATGAAACCGATCTACTCTAGTGAGATCATTATATACATTGATAGTCAAGCGGCTTTAAAGGCATTGGGAAATAGGAATATACGATCTAGGGTAGTCAGCCGTTGTCGCCAAGAGCTTCAGGCTCTTATCGAACAACACTCTTTAAGACTGTGCTGGGTTCCAGGTCATAAAAATATTCTAGGGAATGAAAAAGCGGGCGAGCTAGCTCGTATGGGCGCCATTCTACCATCCAACGCAATTAGGACCGATGTACATCTGGGCCTGGATGCTATTTATATGGAGATCAGGCAAAACTTTGAACGCCAAGAAGATTCAAAATGGGAATGCAGACATGACTGTATCCCAACAAAGGCTCTATGGACTCGCGGCGAAAAGCGTGTTCAAAAAACGCTTTTATATATGGAAAAGGCAGATCTAAGGAAGTATGTAGGTACACTCATAAAAATTTGTTAGTATTCCTTACAAAAAAGTCTGTTACCATTACTAATAAAGTTTTCAATTTGTGCCCGATAACTTTTTCAGTTACCATTACAAACATTGGTTTTCAAAAATTAGTAATCTTAAAAAACACTAAAAAAATTAGTATTACTAAATTTTTTTGTAAAAAAATTGTAAATTGTGTATTTTAAATTTTTGGTCTTTTTTTGAGTATATGTAAACTGCGTATTGCGCTTGTTGTCGCCATTACTATTTCAATGCAAGTCAGGTTTTGTTTGAATTTTTGGTCTGAAATATGTAAGAGAAAATACTGAATACATTTTTTTTAATACAAAATATAAATTACATACCACATAAAATTAATGCTTTGAAAATTGTGTTGAATAAATTGACATGTTAAATAAATTGGTGTTCTAGAATAAAAAATACATTATATTGATATTATTTAAATGGAACACATAAATATACAGTTGTTACCTACTTTCATCATTTTCTATTTTGTTTTATTTATTGTCCTAAAAAAAGAGTTAATTTTAAACAAAAAATACTTTAACATTTGGTTACCTGTATTTTGTGTTGTAATATTTTGTTGTTTGTACATTTTTTTATTTCTTCCGCTCCGCGACGTTGTCAATTCAAATGCTATTTTTCAACTGAATAATAGAAAGAAAGGCATGAAGAAAAGTACACAAAATTACCAATACTATTCTGAGTCAGAATTTCTGACTATTAAGAAATCAACCCTTTGTGTACACTGTACACAAGAAAAAAAAATCGCAGATAGCGTAAAACAAAAAAGGACCGCAAGTGGAGAAGAAAGAAAAAAGAATTGAAAAAGGTCGGTTTTTTTTTTTTAATTTTGCATATCTTCTGTTTGCTGCATTTTGTTCCCTTTTAAATATACTTTTTTATTTGAAAGAAAACAAAGTAGTTACAATGAAGCAGACAAATAAGTGTAATTCAATATTGAAAATAATAAACATATTCATACTCATCAAAGCGCAGTTTTACCATTAAAATAAAAAAATAACTAACTGTATACTTTTTTTTAAAATGCTCTTTTTAATTTCCAAATATTTTAATAACATTTTCTTTTTGTATTTCATTAGTGCATTACTTTTCTAGAAAAGAAAACCAAAAAATTAATACGAAATTTTTAAAAAATCAACTGAAAAAATTATTAAAAAATCAGTAAAAAATTAATAGTTTGTAACGAGAGTTTACTAAAACGAATTACAAAAAAATATTTTTTTAGTACAATTTAGTAAAAAAGTTGTAAAATTGGGATACAAACAATTTTACAAACTTTTTTACTAACGAATTTTTTTGAGTGTATAATAACAGGCCACACCGGCTTGAAATGTTATTTGAAAATGTTAAGATTAATTGAGGATGACTTGTGCAGATGGTGCGGGGACGAAGAGACAGTGGAAGATTCACTCCATTATCTTTGTCAGTGCCCTGCACTATCTCTCACTCGATTTAATTGTTTTAGCTCTTATTTTAGAATGTGGAGGAACTAAGAGGGATCAGCCCGTGGAAGATGTTAAAATATATCAAGCTGAGTAAATTTGATGAGACGCATGTATGGACTTAAATAGTCATGCTATGGGATAGGAAGACGGAAGAACGTGAATTAATGTGTAGAGAAGCCCAACACCCCACCACAATCCCCCTCCCCGCCCACTTCAACCCCCCCCCTTTTCATGAGGTATCACTATGGATCAGGATCTGGTCTTGTGGACATTACGCCAACCTCTCAACCTAACCTAGTAATCGTGCTCAGCGCATTTTTATTTATTTTTTTTTTTTTTAATTTTCAAAAATCTAAAACTTTGATCGTGCAACGCTACGGGTTAATTTAATCCGATTGACCTCATATTTGTACCACATAAATTTTAGTCTTAGGAGAATAAAAATTGGTCCGGACGTTCAAAATCGAAAGAAAAACTTCTTTGTCATTCAAAAATATATATGGGGGAAAATACCTCAAGTGAACACACTTTTAAAACCGACGACATTTGATCGGTCTAAAACCAATTCCAAAAAAATCGCTGAATTTAAGGGGGCTCAATTTCAACCTTTTAGAGCCCAATCAGATGACATTGGTTTTAAAAGTGTGCTCACTTAAGAAATTTTCCTAGACCGATATTTCGAAGCATTACACATGGAATGACAAAGTGAGTATACCGCCATACTGTGGCTAGAGGGTGTATAAAAATTATAAACTTGAGTGAAAAGGACAACTGAAATCAGCAACAACTGTTACATCTAACTGATGCGTGTGTTACTATCTATAGTTCTTCGTTTACATTATAGTGGGTGAATGGGTGAATGAGTGAGTGACTGAATAAATGGGGTGCGTGTGGGTGTTTAGATTGGTGTAAGGTCTTTACTAATTACATTTTAATATCTTGTTAAATAAATTAATGATACTGCATTGCAAAAATTTACCCACAACATACAGCCAGAGATACTCGAGAATATACGAACACTCACAAAATAAAAAAAAAAAAAAACAAAAAAAAGATAAATATATTTATTGTTTACTTTTATTTTTGTATATATTATTGCTGCTACAGACAACAAGTGCAAACCAGATAAAAATATAAACAGACGCAGGTATTAGGGTTCCCATAAAATTATTAAATAAAATCGGGGCTATGAAGATGAGCCCGGGGCGCCTGGCGATAAAAATTTTAGATTTTTGAAAATTAAAATACATGAAACTTATTAATTTTGATGCGCTGACCACGATAATCAAAAAGTTTTTAAAATCGGCCGAATGGTTTTCGAGATATCGCTATTTGAAATTTGCAAAATATGGAAGTTTTTCCCTACATTCAAGAATTAAAAAAAAAAATCATAAAATTTGTTTCCCTTCGCCCTTACATAGAACTTGAGACAATTTTTCATTTTAATTTAATTTGAGACAAATCCTATCATTTAAAAAAATGGAGCCCTTAGATCAAAATTTTTATTTTTTCGAAACTTTCCACCGAAATTTTGAAAAAATATTTATTTTTTGACGTGTTAAATACAAATATCAAAACAATTCTGAGCAGGGTTTGAAAAAAAAACTCTAACGTACGGTATGTTAGTGTTCTGTACGGAACTATGGAGCGACCGTACGTTATCGAAACGTACCGTTCCAAGAACACATTCACTAAAAAGTTTTTTAGTGGTTGTAAAGGTGTTCGCAAACAGAATTCCGAACGTTATGCCTGCGAGTTGAAGAACAGAAACTTTACGATAACGTACCGAACTAGGTTAGAAACAAAGTAAAGTTCTTTTAGTGTTCTGTTTGCGAACTTTTGAGACATTTTTTAAATTTAAAATGGCGATATCTTGAAAACTAAGCAAGATAGAGCAAAACGGAGCACATTTTTGGTTCTTGGGATCTCCATAGTATCGCTAGGCCTCTACACATGGGTGGACCCCATTGGGTCCTTATTTTGAATCTAAAAAAGTTAGCATTAAGGAAATTTTAAAAATGCAAATATCTCGCTAAATACTGCCGACACGACATAAAGTCTAAAAGAGGTCATGTTCTACGAGACAAGATCCACAAAAATGTTTTTAGACTTTTCATCGTGTCGGCAGTATTTAGCGAGATATGTGCATTTTAAATTTTCCGGAATGCTAACTTTTTTAGATTCAAAATAAGGACCCAATGGGGTCGACCCATGTGAGAGGCCTAGCGATTCTATGGAGATCCCAAGAACCAAAAATGTGCTCCGTTTTGCTCTATCTTGCTTAGTTTTCGAGATATCGCCATTTTAAATTTAAAAAATGTCTCAAAAGTTCGCAAACAGAACACTAAAAGAACTTTACTTTGTTTCTAACCTAGTTCGGTACGTTATCGTAAAGTTTCTGTTCTTCAACTCGCAGGCATAACGTTCGGAATTCTGTTTGCGAACACCTTTACAACCACTAAAAAACTTTTTAGTGAATGTGTTCTTGGAACGGTACGTTTCGATAACGTACGGTCGCTCCATAGTTCCGTACAGAACACTAACATACCGTACGTTTAAAAAAATTCTCAAAAGTTAGCAAACAGAACACTAAAAGAACTTTATTTTGTTTCTAACCTAGTTCGGTACGTTATCGTAAAGTTTCTGTTCTTCAACTCGCAGGCATAACGTTCGGAATTCTGTTTGCGAACACCTTCACAACCACTAAAAAAACTTTTTAGTGAATGTGTTCTTGGAACGGAACGTTAAATAACGTACTGTTTTTTTTCGAACACTGATTCTGTTATCGGTTGAGCAGTTTTCAAGATATAGTCATTTGAAATTTGTAAAAAAAAATTTCCAAAAATGGCGTTTTTCGTACGTTAAGAAATTAAAAAAAAAAATTCAAAGTTTTTTTTCTCCATTGAATATTTTATAGTGGTTGAGACAAATTTTCAATTAAACCTAATTTGAGCCGAGTCTGACGATTTTAACCCATGGCGTTATTTGATCAAATTTTAGAGTTGTTGGTAAAAGTTTTCAAAAAGCCACAAGTTTGATCAAAGACGCCACGGGATTAAATGATCGGCTTTGACTTAAGTAAATTCCAAATGAAATTTTGTCTCAAGCCTATAAAAGGGCCAAGAAAAAAAAAATTTTAGATTTTTTTTTTAGGTTTTTGACCGTAGGAAAATTTTTTTTGCAAATTTTAAAATTGCGATATCTTGAAAGCCGGATGAGCTAAAAATTTGTTTAATATTCGAGTTCTGCAAATCCAAAAACTTTTATCGCTAGGCTCCACGGGTTTCTTTTATCCGATTGACCTTAAATTTGTACCACATAACTTTAAGGGATAGTAGAAAAAAAAATTTGCCCGGACACTTGGAAAACACAAAATTTAAAGAAAAAAATTCCAGTTTAGTGCCACACATTCGTAAAATATCAATTTATGAAAAGTTTTCTTAAAACAAAATTTATATTCTCTGTGAAAATTCATTAATTTAATGAAACTTTTCATTACTCTTAGGTTTAATTGTATATGTACGTTGCATTGATTCACTCGATTCAGTTTCGTTTTAACATTTTAACAGATAAATAGACGGTCATCGCCAGATTTATATTTTTTGTGAACATTCATTAATTTTATGAAACTTTTCATAACTTTAAGGTTTAATGATATAAGTTTCATTGACACAATCTGTGAACATTCATTAATTAAATGAAAATTTTCATAACTTTTAGGTTAAATGATATAAGTTTCATTGATTCAATGAAACTCGTCATAGGCCCCTTTTTGATCGTCATTTGCACAGATAAACAGACATAAATAGATAGCTAGATTGATTTAAAATTAAAATTTATTAATATATAAACTTTATGGAGCCCAGACCGATATTTTGATATCCCTCTAACACTAACATTTACAATTAGTGGAGGGTATCAAATTTTCATAAATTTTGAGAGATTTTTTTTTGACACCCGATTTTTCTTTAGTAGCACACCCTAATTGCATTTGTATTCATCATATTTTGTTGTAAAAACACTTGTACGAATTTTCTATAATGTCTGTTGTTTATACTACGTCATTTAAATTTTTCATGTTTCTCTTCTCCTTTAAATTATTTTTGACGTTAATTAAGTTTCATGTGTAGTAGGTTAAGGTTTGTTTTATATTATTTGTATTTGTTTTAATTTTTGTATGTATTAGAATTAAAACCTAGTAGGAATAATGTATCAAATTCAACGGAAATTTTCTATATGGAAAAATGTGGCAGAATTTGAGAAATTTTGAATTTGAAAAATTTCTCGGAATTGGAAAGTTTTTCTATATGGAAAATGTCTTAGAATCTGAGTATTTTTCCATATGGAAAATGTCTATATGAAAAAAAATGTCTTAGAATCTGAGAATTTTTCGTTACGGAAAAATGGCTCAGAATTTGAAAATTTTTCTGTACGGAAAAATTTCTCTGAATTTAAGAATTTTTCTATACGGCAAAAATTTCTCTGAATTTAAGAATTTTTCTAAACGAAAAAATGTCTCAGAATCTGAGAATTTTTCTGTACGGAAAAATTTCTCATAATCTAGGAATTTTTCTATATGGAAAATGTCTCAGAATCTGAGAATTTTTCTATACGGAAATGTCTTAAAATCCGTATAAAAAAATTCTCAGATTCTGAGACATTTTTTTCTTATAGAAAAATTTGACAACATTTGTATACGGAAAATAGTTTTAGAATTTGAGAAGTTTTCTATACGGAAAAATGTATCAGAATCACAAAATTTTCTGCAATACAAAAAAATGTCTGAGAATCTAATAATTTTTCTATAGAGAAAAATGACTCATAATATGAGAATTTTTCTATTCGAAACAATGTCTCCGAATTTGAGAATTTTTCTATACGACAAAATGTCTCAGAACCTGAGAATTTTTCATTCTGAAAAAAATGTCTCAGAATCTGAAATTTTTTTTATACGGAAAAATTTTCAGAATCTGCTAATTTTTCTATACCAATAAATGTCTGTATCGAAGAATCAGGGAATTTTTCTACACAAAAAATGTCTCATAGTCAGAGAGTTTTCTATATGGAAATATGTCTCAAAATCAGAGAATTTTTCTATACATAAATATGTTTTAGAATCTGAAATTTTTCTATTCGAAAAAATGTCTCAGAATCTAATAATCTTTCTAGACGGGAAAATGCCTCATAATATGGAAATTTTTCTATTCGACAAAATGTCTCAGAATTTAAGAATTTTTCTATACGACAAAATGTCTCAGAACTTGAGAATTTTTCATTTTGAAAAATTTCTAAGAATCTATAAATTTTTTTATACAGAAAAATGTCTCACAATCTGTTAATTTTTCTATACGAAAAAATGTCTGTATAGAAAAATGTTTTAGAATCTGAGAATTTTTCAATACGGAAACATCCCAGCAAAACTTTGGTAATGGGTAGTGATTATATAACACATTACCAGGTAATGGATATACCTTATTTGTAGCATTATTTTAGGATGTCTTACCAAACATTTGTTCCACAACGTATTATTTTAAAGTGAAAAATAATGCATTACTAATAATTTGCTACGTAATGCATGATTATTGGAAAAAATGTATTTCATATTTATTATTTCTAAACATTAAATCATGGATGACTTATATTTGGTTCCATTATGTATTATTTGAAAGTTTGAAATAATGCATTATTTATAATCTGATGCATAATGCATAACAATAACATAAAAAATAAATATTTTATAAAAAAATGCATAAGTTTAAACTAGAGATGGGCTCACGACAGGAAATTTCTAACGACACACACTTACGAGCATATTTTACCTACTTACACTCACTTACAATCACGTGAGTAAATTTAATACAAAATTACTTTTTCACTACTCGTAACACCTTATATATTATCTTCTGGTATGCTATATTATTTCATTTCTCATAACCAGGGAAACCAAAAATATGCTCTAAAAAACACATTTTATGCGCTTAAAAAATGCCCTTAAAAACGGAAAACATGCTCTAAAAACAATAAAAATATGCTCTTAAAAAATATTTCTCCTTTTTCGAGTTGTTTTTTACAATTTTTTAGAGAATAGACCCAAAAAATACAGTTATGTGGGGTAGTTAGAGGGTTAATATGGGTTAATCATTATAAGTTTTTATATAATTATATAAATTATATATAATTATATAAAAACTTTTTTACTCGGGATCCCA
Source organism: Pegoplata infirma (assembly GCA_963921195.1). Lineage (NCBI taxonomy): Eukaryota > Metazoa > Arthropoda > Insecta > Diptera > Anthomyiidae > Pegoplata > Pegoplata infirma. Next base: position 141,954,982 of record OY992540.1, on the reverse strand, counting down.
CAAAAATTAAAAAATTTTAAAAATAAGTGTTATAAAAAAAATTGAAAAAACAATTCTCTAAAAATCAAAACATGCTCCAAAAACTTAAAAAAATGCTCTAAAAAGTGAAAAAATGCTCTAAAAATTGAAAAAATGCTCTAAAAATATGCTCTTATGTGAAAATATGCTCTTAAACCTAAAATATGCTAAAATATGCTCTTAAGGTTAAAATATGCAAAAATATGCTCTAACAAATCGATGCCAGATTTCTTAAAATCTTCTGAAACGGATAAATACCTTATCCATTTATTAATACAAAGCGCAGGAAAAACATGATACTGCATATTTTTGGTTTCCCTGCTCATAACCTATAAAATATCATATATTTTACACCTTACTCGTATTCTTCGTTATAAATTTATGACTTATTTTATACCTTACTGGTATTCTTTGTGATAATGTGGATGCATTACTTTGAGTCTCATCGCCTGTTAAAATCATCAATGCTGCAATGTATAAAATAAGAGATCCTATACCTTATTTTATACCTTATTTGGTAGTCTAAGTTTTGCTGGGATGTCTCAGAATCTGAGAATTTTTCTATACCGAAAAATGTCTCAGAATCTGAGAATTCTTCTATACGAAAAAATGTTTTAGAATCTGAAGATTTTTCTATACGGAAAATAGTCTCAGAATCTGAGAATTTTCCTATACCAAAAAAACATGTCTGAGAATTTTTTTATACGGAAAAATGTTTTAGAATCTAAGTTTTTATTATGGAAAAATGTCTCAGAATCTGAAAATTTTTCTATACGGTAAAATATATTAGGATCAGACAGTTTTTTTATATGGAAAAAATATCTCAGAGTCTGAGAATTTTTCAATACGAAAAAATCTCAAAAAGTCTCAGAATCATAGGATCTATTTGAAATTTGTCTCAGAGTCAGAGAATTTGTCAGAAAACTGTCTCAGAATCAGAGAATTATTCTAAAAGAAAAAATGTCTCAGAATCTAAGAATTTTTCTATATGGAAAAATGTTTCTGAATCTGAGAATTTTTCTATACGAAAAAATGTCTCAGAATCAAAGAATTTTTCTATTCAGAAAAATGTCACAGAATCTGAGAATTGTATAAAAAATGTCTCATAAGCTGATAATTTTTCTATACGGAAAATGTCTTTTATCCGTATGGAAAAATTCTCATATTCTGAGACATTTTTCCTTATACAAAAAATTTTAGATATAAAACTTTTTTTTATACGGAAAATTGTCTTAGAGCATAGTAATTTTTCTATACGGAAAAATTTTTCAGAGTCTAGGAATTTTTCTATACGGAACATGTCTTAAATCCGAGAATTTTTCTATACGGAAAATGTCTTAAATCCGAGAAGTTTTCTATACGCAAAAATTTCTCAGCATCTAAACCCGATAATTTTTCTATACAGAAAATGTTTTAAATCCGAGAATTTTTCTATACGCAGAAATGTAGAATCTGATAATTTTTCTGTACGAAAAATGTATTATAATCTTAGAATTTTTTTTACGGAAAAATGTCTCAGAATCTTAGAATTTTTTTTACGAAAAAATCTCTCAGAATCTGAGAATTTTTCTATAAGGAAAAATATTTTTAAATCTGAGAATTTTTGTATATGGAAAAATTTCCCAAAATCTGAGAATTTTTCTGTACAGAAAAATGTCCCAGAATCAGAGAATTTTTCTATACAGAAAAATTTCTTAAAATCTGAGAATTTTTCTATTCGAAAAAAAAAATCTCAGAATCTCAGAATTTTTCTATACAGAAAAATGTTCCAGAATCAGAAAATTTTTCTATACAGAAAAATTTCAAAAAATCTGAGAATTTTTTTATACAGAAAAATTTCTTAGAATCTAGAAATAATATTTTTATATTAATTTAATAATATTTTTCTGAATAATATTTTTAAATCAGAATTTTTGTATATGGAAAAATATCCCAAAATCTGAGAATTTTTCTGTACAGAAAAATGTCCCAAAATCAGAGAATTTTTCTATACGGAAAATTTTTTAAAATCTGATAATTTTTCTATTCGTAAAAAAATCTCAGAATCTCAGAATTTTTCTATACAGAAAAATGTTCCAGAATCAGAAAATTTTTCTATACAAAAAAATTTCACAGAATCTGAGAATTTTTTTATACAGAAAAATTTCTTAAAATCTAAAAAATTTCTATACAGAAAAATGTCTTAGAATCTGAGAATTTTTCTATACCAAAAAATTTCTCAAGAATCTGAGATTTTTTTCTATTCTGGAACAAATTTTTTTAAACATTGCAATTTTTCTAAAAATTTCGAACTGGGAATGGCCAACAAAAACTATATTTAAACACACATATTTTTTTGTTGGAAAATTTCAGTAAATACTTGCTACAAAAATTGTATTTCCTTAAACAAATATTAAGGAAATACCTTGTATAAATAGATTAAATTTCAAAAAATATGTAGTAAAAATAATAATATCCTTGAAAAAAAAATAATAATATTATGGGGAAAAAATTAGTAAAAACTTACCTTCTTTTTAAATATAATTGCAGGTTTTTTGCTGATATGATGGTATTTGGCAGGACTGAAACGTAATTTGTGGGTTGAAAGACATTTTCTTTAATTTATAATTTAACTTTTTTTAGATTTTCACTTTAATTAAATTTTTTTTTTTCAAACAAAACTTTTAATAAAATTTATTTAAAAACAAAACTTGATATTTTTTTTATATAAATATTTTTTTTATGACCATAATTTTTAAGCACTAAATTAATAATTACTTTAATTATATATAATTTTTTTAAATTTTTTATAATTTTAATAAAAAAAAAAAATAATTCTATTTTTAAAATAAATGCACTATTCTATTCTTAAATTAAATATAATTTTTTTTTTTGGTGAAATTGATTTTTAATTAATATGACATAGAAAAACACAGACATCACTAAATTTTGTTATAATAACTATGTCACACGAATCTGAAATTAAAAAAGAAAAATAAAACAAAAATATGTTAAAATTTTTTAAAAAATAATGAAAATTTTTAAATAAGTTTTTAATAATTTTAAAACATTATTTAAGTTATATGCACACTAAAAAAAACTTGTCAAATTACTAGAAACAGTCTCGTAATCCCATTTTACCAATATTTGACAGTTTTCTTTGTTTTTTAACAAATAATTTTCGATCGAAATTTATTTTTTTTTGTAATTTTACAGTTTTTCTTGTAATTTTACAAATTTCCAATGTTTTTTACAAAAAAAAGAGAATTCCTTGTAAGTTTTGTTTCGCCAAAAATGTTGTAAATTCACAATTTTATTGATAAAAATCTTGTAAAATTACAAAAAAATATCGTAATTTTTACTGGGAATTCTCGTAAAATAGGAGATGACAAAATATCTAGTTAAGTCACGAAACCTACTTGTAAGTTTTATCGCGTAAAAAAAATTGTAAATTTACAATTTTATTGGTCAAAAAGCTTGTACAATTACAAAATTATTGGTAACAAGCTTGTAAAATAATAAAGAATTCTTGTCAAATCGGAGGTAACAAAAAAGAAGTAACAAACTTTTCTTGTAATTTTACAATCGTTCAATAGATATAGTAAATATACACTCAAAATAATTACTCTGTTAAATACTCTGTAAAATGACTGTAATCTCAATTCGACAGATATTTGACAAAGTTATCTGTCGAAATACAGATTTAACCAAAAAACAAAATTTTATCTGTAATTTTACTTTTTACTTTGTAATCTCTATTTTACAGATAATAAACAGTTTTTTTTTTTTGTTAAAATACGGATTTTAAAAAAATACTTTGTGTTTTTCTCGTACTAAAATACTAAATTTCATTTATAATTTTACTTATCGCTCTGTAAAAATTAAAATCACTTCAAAAAACTTCCATATATGACCGATAAACCCCTCTTTAAATAGTGTATTAAATTAAAATAAAAACTGGTGAATTTTACAAGGATGACGTTTAAAATTGGAGTTACTTGTTAAAAACTCGTAATATTCACAAAAATAAAAAAGTAAATTTACAATATGGAAGCATTAAAGCGGGCAAATTTAACAAAATTTTAATTTTTTAATTTTAATTAATGTTTTTGATGCAGAGAAGTTTAACTCCAAAAATGGAATTAACTAAAACTTTGTAAATATACAGAGTTTTTTTTGTAAAATTTTGAACTCATAAAATGCATTTAACTAAAACTTTGTAAATTTACAGAGTTTTTTGGTAAAATTCTTTTCGGTTTTATCAATATTTTACAGATACATCTATAAATTTACAGTTTTTTTTTATCGAAATCATTTTACAGAGGTTTCTTCGTAAAATAACAAAAAATCTTGCTGGTTGGAAATCTATGGTATTTTCTGCTGGCTCAGCAGAGTATATCTGTAATTTAACAGAGTGATTATTTTGAGTGTATGCAAATTATTTTGATTAATCAAATAAACTTGTTTTTTTCGACCTTTAAAATATTGTATTTTGAGTAGGGTTGTTCTAGCTCGAGGTAATTTTTCTTTACTAAAGGAAAACATCAACAGTTCCTGTAAGATATGCTGAAAATGGTCAAAGGCACAATTTTTTTTTAAAAAAAGGTTCAGGAAAAAATTATTTTTTTAGCATAAAATGTTTGCAGAATTTGTTTAAAGGACTATAAGCCACATTTTTTCAAATATACTTAAGCGATAGCACCAACTCTGATTAAGCTTTTAAGCAAAAATTGATGACACTATATTTTGGGGGTCCCACTGCTTTTCTGAATCTTTGATAACCCATAAAAAGGAATTAATCACCAAACTGGACAATCGGAGTACAGGGTTTTACTACCTTTTGGTTATAGAATCGAACTTCGTCAAGTTCTTGTGTTTTTCACTGTTGCACAATGTTTTTTCTTATTCTTAAGTGGAAATTACAACCTTTCAGTGCACCTGTACTTGATTTTTCTTTATTTAAAGTAAAAAACCCATTATAAAATTCTTCCGAAACTTCAAATTTATAAAAATTGAAAGCGACCTTGACCTTTGAAAAATAATGAAACTGTTCGTAAACATTTTTCAGATATAGTATATAAGAATACTTTCCACTGAGACATATAACAACCAAACATTCACACCTTTTTCAATAACAACCACTCCTTTCGACAAAACAAAAAAACGCTCCTTTTTCCCAAAACAACAATAATTCAATGCTAAAGAAATTGATGTACAAATTTGACAAAACAAAAATAAGACGTAGTATTCAAACCAGGAGCGGATTGAAAGGAAAGTGTGAATCTGATCTAGCAGATTCTGAGATAATTTTTCAACAAGACTGTCTCCGGTTCTGAGACATTTTTTTTCAGATTCTGAAACATTTTTTTCTATATAGAAAAAGCTTCAGATTCTGAGACATTTTTTCTATATAGAAAAAGTCTCAGATTCTGAGACATTTTTTCTATATAAAAAAGTCTCAGATTCTGAGACATTTTTTCTATATAGAAAAAGTCTCAGATTCTGAGACATTTTTTCTATGTAGAAAAAGTCTCAGATTCTGAGACATTTTTTCTATATAGAAAAAGTCTCAGATTCTGAGACATTTTTTCTATATAGAAAAAGTCTCAGATTCTGAGACATTTTTTCTATATAGAAAAAGTCTCAGATTCTGAGACATTTTTTCTATATAGAAAAAGTCTCAGATTCTGAGACATTTTTTCTATATAGAAAAAATTTTCGACACTAATTTTTTCTATACAAAATTTTTGATACTAAATTTTTCAATAGAAAATTTTCAATACTAAATTTTTCTATAGAAAAATTTGTTATTAAAAATTTTCTTTAAGAAAGTTTTTTTTATCGAAAATTTTCTATCGAAAAATTTAGTATCGAAAATTTTCTATTGAAAAATTTAGTATCAAAAATTTTGTATAGAAAAAATTTGTGTCGAAAATTTTGTGTAAAAAATTTTGAATCAGAAAGTTGCTATAGAAAAATGTTGCTATTGAAATTTTTCTATGGAAAATTTTTGACATTTTTGAAAATTTTCTTTAGAAAAATTTAGTATCGAAAATTTTGTATAGAAAAATTTATTACTGAAAATTTTCTATAGAAAAATTTAGTACTAAAAATTTTTTATAGAAAAATTTAGTATCCAAAATTTTCTATAGAAAAATTTAGTATTGAAAATTTTCTTTAGCAAAATTTAGTATTGAAAATTTTCTATAGAAAAAATGTCTTAGATTCTGAGAAAATTTTTCTTAAATTCTGAGACATTTTTTCTATATAGAAAAAGTCTAAGATTCTGAGACAGTTTTTCCTATATAAGAAAAGTCTCAGATTCTGAGACAGTTTTTTATATATAGAAAAAGTCTCAGATTATGAGACAGTTTTTTCTATGTAGAAAAGCCTCAGATTCTGAGACATTTTTTCTATATAGAAAAAGTCTCAGATTCTGAGACATTTTTTCTATATAGAAAAAGTCTCAGATTCTGAGACATTTTTTCTATATAGAAAAAGTCTCAGATTCTGAGACATTTTTTCTATATAGAAAAAGTCTCAGATTCTGAGACATTTTTTCTATATAGAAAAAGTCTCAGATTCTGAGACATTTTTTCTATATAGAAAAAGTCTCAGATTCTGAGACATTTTTTCTATATAGAAAAAGTCTCAGATTCTGAGACATTTTTTCTATATAGAAAAAGTCTCAGATTCTGAGACATTTTTTCTCAGAATTCTGAGACATTTTTTTTATGAAGAAATAGTTCTCAGAATCTGAGAGATTTTAACTATACAGAAAACATCTCAAATTTTAAGATATTTTTCTCTGGGGAAAATTTCTCTGCGCCTGTTAATAAATTAGAAAAAAAAAACTTTATACTGTGTTAAATACGAAATTATATACAGTATGTAGACATTTTTCGAGACACTAACAACAATTTTATTATTTTTATAAATATTTCAAAGGATATGGATATTCTTGTTTTTCGTTGTCTGTCTTTGTTTACAAACAAACATTATGTGTGCGACGCAATAAAAATACAACGAAAAAGGATTTTTTTTTTTCGCAACAAAATCTTGCCGGGCTTTATTTTTTTTTATTAGGGGGCGTACAAGTTCATATATTTTGTGTGACCTTCAAACATTTTTTGTAAGTAGAAGTATACGTATTCCTCCTCATTATACTCTCCAGAGAAATTAAAGGCAACAAAAGATGAGTAAACAAACAACCAAAATGGATAAAAACCAAAACCACCTTAGAAAATATGCTGCCAGACAATAAAAAAAAGGACAATGAACTACATTTAAACTAAATGGTTGGGTTTTTGTTTTGAACATATCCAAAACAATAGATATTTCCAGACAAACAATCTGATGGCAAGGAAGGAAGAAATACAAGGATAAAGGATAAATGTTATTAAACTTCCAAATGGTATGAAGGTCACTTGTACACATTAAATACGAATTATTTGCTGTGGTACAAAATAATTTAATTTGAAAAATTTAACGTAAATGTAATAATTTACAATTCTTGTCTTAAAATGTTTAAGGAAAAATAAAAAGAAATAGATTTTTTTTCACTGAAAAAACAAATTTGTAAAATTATTTTTTGCTACGTGTTATTTTACAAGAATTCCTAGTAATTATTACGAGTTTTTTTGTAATTTTACAAGCTTTTTACCAATTAAATTGTAAATTTACAACTTTTTTGGCAAAATAAAGTTTACAAGAAATTCTGATGACTTCACTAGATTTTTTTTTGTAAAATTTCTTTGGAAATTTGTACTTTTACGAAAAAAGTTGTAAAATTACAACAAAAAAATGTAAATTTCGATCGAAAATTTTTTGTTAAAAAAACAAGGAGAACTGTCAAATATTGGTAATATGGGATTACGAGACTTTTTCTAGTAATTTTACAAATTTCTTTTTTTTAATGTACACACAAAAAAAAAATTACTGAAAAAAGTCGCGTAATCCCATTTTACCAATATTTGACAGTTTTCTTTGATTTTTAACAAAAAATGTTCGATGGAATTTTACATTTTTATACCCTCCACTTAGTGATAGAGGGTACACTAAAAAAAAAGTTTGTAAAATTACAAGTAAAAGGTCTTGTAATTCTATTTTACTAATATTTTTGTCTTTTTACAAAAATTGTTGTATATTTAATAAAACGAAAACTACAGTTTGCTTTGTAATTTTACTTTATATGTTGGTAAATTTATTTTACAATTTTTTTAGGTATATTTACAAAAAAGTGAATTATTTTACAAATTAAAAAAATATTACAAGGTGTTTAGTTTTTTTACACAAGAAAACTGTAATTGTACAACAAAATTTTACTTGATGCTATTTAGTCTTTCTACCAAAAAAATTTTTTATTACAAGCGTTTTTTTAAGATCGTTTACAAGGTTTTCAGTTTGAAATGCAGTATAAAAAAGTACAAAACTCCAATGTAATTTTACAAAACTTATTTTTTTACTAGAATTAATGTTGTTTTACAAAAAAAAAAATTAATTATTCAACAATAGTACACGCAAAAACTTTTTAAGTTCAGAATTTTTTGCGTTTTGGAGTAAAAAATTTAGTAAAAAATCATTTTTTATAAATAAAAAATTTTCATTAAAAAAAATTGGGGAAATTTTTTAAGTTCCGGACACAAACATTTTTTTAACTAATTGTTAACTTTAGAAAAAAAACATAATTTTTACACCATTTTTTGGTAATTTGCGTTATGTGTTTCTACTATATAATTGTTCTAGTTTTTTTTTTGTATTTTTACCATTTTTTTTGGTAATTTTACCATATTTTTTTGGTATATTTTTTTTTAAATTTGGCACCAAAATGTCAATAAAAAGCTGCCAATTATGAAAAATAAAGTTTTTCTTATTTTAACAGGTACTTAAACATCCAATCTACAATATCCAATTTTTTTTCCCGATTTTTTAAAAATACTTGTAAAAATAAATAATAAAAATAAAAAAAAAAATTTTATTTTTTACTAATTTTTCCTGAAAATATAAGAAATTTCTTGTTTAGCCTCCTTTGCAATTCTCATATGTTCTACTTAAAAAAAAAACGAAATGTCGAAAAAAATAAAAAAGTGCAGTGTTATACTTTAAAAAGTTGTTAAAAGTGTTCAAGTGAAAAAAAAATCATTTCAGGTTGTTGAAGTGCTACTCCAGCTGCCGAAGAAGGAAAAATAAGATGCACCAATGGAAGAAAACCTTTAAATTTACAAAACAAATATGTAAATAAACCAATTTTTTTGTAAATAAACCAAATTTTTTGTAAATATACAAAACAAATATGAAAATTTAAAAAACAAAATTGTATACTTACAGAAAAAAGTTATAATTTAACAAAAATTAAGTAGAAAATAAGAAAACAATATTGTAAATTTACAAATTATTTGGTTAAACTAGTGTTTTTACGGCAAAAAAATAAGAAAAAATGGTATATTTACAATAAAAATTGTAAATTTACCACTTTTTATTGTAAATATACAAGTTTTTTGCATAAAAAACAGTAGTTTCACCAAACAATTTGTAAATTTACAATTTTGTTGTTTGATTTTCTACTTTATTTTGTAAATTTACAACTTTTTTTGTAAGTTTACAATTTGTTTTGTAAATTTTATTTTTGCAAATTTACAATTTTTATTGTAAATATACGTGTTTTTCAAAAATTGTTTGCGGTAAAAACAGTAGTTTAACCAAATAATTTGTTAATCCACAATTTATTTTTTTCATTTTATATTTCTTCTTTGTAAAATAACAACCTTTTTCTGTAAGTTTACAATTTTGTTTTCTAAATTTACCAAATTTTTTGTAAATTTCCAAAAAAAATGTTCACTTCGATAATATTTTACAAAAAAATGTAAATTTACATTTTCTTTTGTTAAATCAATTTACAAATTATCCCCGTAACATTACGGGGAATCTTGCTAGTACATATTTTACAAAACCTGCCCCGTAAAATCACGGGGATTTTATGTCATTTTACATACTTTTTTTTGAGTGTATATATAAGTTTGTAATTCTGTTTGTAACTCATTGAAATATCGGTCTGGGACCCCATAAAGTATATATATTCATAATCCCCGATCGATTTTAAGACATTCTAGCGATGTCCGTCTGTCTGTCTGTGGAAATGATGATCACGGCCAAAATATTGCACGGAGATGACTCAAACTAAACATATTTATTTGAAGTTCTCCCGAGAAGTTTGGTATTTGAGCGATATCGGTTCAGCGGTTCAAAAGTTATGAACGAAAATGGAAGGAAACCTCAAAAATTTTAGTACATTCAACATAACCTAAAAATACAAAATGCTTTAATTCGGCTTCTGGTTGACATATGTGAACATAATTGAACACCAAATGGTATTTAAACAAGTACGAAAATATTTTTTGACAAAAAAAGAAAAAAATCCCGTTTTTTTTTTACCAAACTTTTTTTCGCGGAAATTTTTTTTTTCCAAATTTTTTTTTTTTCAAAAGTAATTTCCTTTTAAATAAAGTTTTTTGCAATAATCTTTTTGAAATTGTGGAGGGTATCACTACATTCGGCAAGGCCGAATTTAACTTTTTTGCTTGTTTTTTTTTTTATTGAAAAATATAAAAAAAAAGTTGAAAAAATGTTGAAAAAATTTTGAAAAATCTCTTACGAGGATTCTAGTTAATTTACAAAGAGAAACAGTTATTTTACAAAAGTGATTTTATTACAAGGATTTATGTTGTTTAACAAACATTTTTTTTTTGTAAATTTTTTTTGGTTTGTAAAATTTACCATTTTTTTTGAAGGTTCCAGGCAATTTGAAGGTTCCAGGGGGCAACAAGCAAGCTTTTTTTAGTCAAATTAACTACAAAAACTATTTTTTTTACCAAAATTAACTACAAAAATTTGTTAATTGTAAAAATTTTTACTAAAAACTTAGTTTAAATTCTTATTATACAGAAACTTTGCTAAACCAGTAGTAATCCCAAAAATAAATCGAGATTATAGCATACCGAAGCGCATCCAAAGAGCGCTCTTGAGGATGCAGTAAAAATAAGGGGAAAAATTTAAATTTTTAATTATTTAAAATTATATTTTGATAAAATTTCAAACATGCTTTCCTTTTAAATATATTTAACACTTTTTGAATAAAAAACCATGAGTTTTGGACAAAGACACATGATTTCACTGCATCATTATTGCGCATTAATCAGCGCTGCAAAGAGTGCTTCAATCATAACACCTTTAACACATTTTGAAAGAAAAAAAAAATTAATACACTTTAGTTTCAGAAAATACCAATTATATATCAAAAAATGTCCAATCATAGCAGGGAGTCAACTGATTTTCAGAATTAGTCAATTGTATTTAAGATTTTCCAATTGTATTCAGAAATAGTCAATTGTATTTCAGATTTTCCAATTGTATTCAGAAATAGTCAATTGTATTTCAGATTTTGTAATTTATATTTCTGAAGTATTCAAATGTGCTTCATTTTTATTCTGCTTAAATTAGCTCTAAAAATATACATGAATTCACTGCAGCTTTATAGCGATTTTTTCAGCGCTCTAAAGAGATGTGAATTCAGAGCATCTTAAGAGCGCTTTTTCGGTGTATCCAACTAGCGCTCTAAAGTGTGACATCGCCTTAGAGAATCATGCATGAATTCAGCAGGTTTGGATGCGCTCCTTGACTCGAGTTTCCTTTCCAAAAGCAGCTGCCAGTTCAGCAAAATTTCTGCTGGGAATTTTTCATTAAAAACAAATATTAGAAAAATTAACAAATTTTTCTTGAGTGTAGGGGGGACAAGGCAATGTTTTTAACTTAAAAGTGGGGCGTGGCGTAAAAAAGGAAACCATTGGTCTAGGGGATTTTTTTTTTGTTATTTAACACCAACATTTTATCTGTATTTTTTTTTTTTTTTTTTGAGAAAAAAATGAAAAATTTCCAAAAACATTTATAAAAAAAAAGTCTTTTCAGAAATCTTATAAAAATATTGCAAAACATGCATTTAACTACACTCTGTAAATTTAAAGAGTTTTTTCTGTTAAATTTTGGTTGCACCAAATGCATTTTACAAATATATGTAAATTTACAGAGTTTTCTTTGTTAAATGGTACTTTATTTAACCAATATTTTACTAGAAACTCTGTAAATAAACAGTTTCTTTTTTGTCCAAATCATTTTACAGAGTTTTATAGTAAACTTACCAAGAAATGTTGCTAGCTGGAAAAGTATGGGTACTCTGTTAAATTTTTCTGAAATTTAACAGAGTTATTATTTTTAGTGTAAGTTATTGAATTTTGACATCTCACACATCAGAAAGATCGTGCAGCTCCCTAGTAAAGCAAGTCTTTGACCAGAAAGTGCCGGGCAATGACAAATAAAGTGTTCGTTAGTTTCCAACTCCACTTTACACTAATAAAAAAAAATCTTGTCAAATCACTAGAAAAAGTCTCGTAATCCCATTTTACTAACATTTGAAATTTTTCCTTGTTTTTTAACAAATAATTTTCGATAGAAATTTACATTTTTTTTGTAATTTACAGTTTTTCTTGTAATTTTACAAATTTCCAAGTTTTTACAAAAAAAAAAATCTAGTAAATTTACGAGAATTTCTTGTAAGTTTTATTTCGCCAAAAAAGTTCTAAATTAACAATTTTATTGGGAAAGTTAACTTACAAAAAAGCTCGTAATATTTACTAGAAATTTTTGTATAATATGAGGTAGCCAAAAATCTAGTAATGTTACGAAACCTCCTTGTAAGTTTTATCGCGTCAAAAAAATTATAAATTTACAATTTTTTTTTGTCAAATAGGAGGTAGCAAATGAGCTTTTCGGAAGCCAATGTGGCCAAATCCCGCCCACAATATTTCGAGTAAATCGTGGCTAAAGTTTAAAGGTTTTCCAAAATTCCCTGTTAAATATTTATTGAAAATCTCATGAAAAATTAATTTAACAATGCTAAATCTCTTATTGTACCAAATTTCTAATTGAAACGATTGCTAGTTCCAACAAAAAATAGCGGTTTTTCATCTTTTTCTGATGAAAAAAAAAAAAAAAAAAATTGATTTTTTTTTTTAAGTCAATTTTATATCTTTATCTTATTTTGGTTTGCTTTAAGATTTAGAAAAAAATAAAAAAAAAATCTAAATAAAATTTCTCTCGCGAAAAATTGATTTTTTAATGTTTTTTGGTCACTTTGGCCTCGGAAAAAATTGAAAAATTCTTCAGAGAAAAATTTTTTTTTTTTTTAATTAATTTTATACTTATTTTTAACTTATTTTGGTTTGGTTTAAGATTTGGAAAAAATAAAAAAAAAATTCTAAAAAAAAATTTTCATACGAAAAATCGATTTTTTAATGTTTTTTGGTCACTTTGGCTTCGGAAAAAATTGAAAAATTCTTCAGAGAAAAAATTATTTTTTTTTTTAAATTAATTTTATATTTTTAACGTATTTTAGTTTGGTTTAAGATTTAGAAAAAAATAAAAAAAAAATCTAAAAAAAAATTTTCATACGAAAAATCGATTTTTGAATGTTTTTTGGTCACTTTGGCTTCGGAAAAAATTGAACAATTCTTCAGAGAAAAAATCATTTTTTTTAAGTTTATTTTATATTTTTAACGTATTTTGGTTTGCATTAAGATTTAGAAAAAAATAAAAAAAAAAAAATCTAAAAAAAAATTTTCATACGAAAAATCGATTTTTTAATGTTTTTTGGTCAATTTGACCTCGGAAAAAATTGAAAAATTCTTCAGAGAAAAAATTATTTTTTTTTTTAAGTTAATTGTATATTTTTAACGTATTTTGGTTTGCTTTAAGATTTAGAAAAAAATAAAAAAAAAAAATTCTAAAAAAAAATTTTCATACGAAAAATCGATTTTTTAATGTTTTTTGGTCACTTTGGCGTCGGAAAAAATTAAACAATTTTTCAGAGAAAAAACTATTATTATTTTTAAAGTTAATTTCATATTTTTAACGTATTTTGGTTTGCATTAAGATTTAGAAAAAAATAAAAAAAAAATTTCTAAAAAAAAAATTTCATACGAAAAATCGATTTTTTAAAGTTTTTTGGTCACTTTGGCCTCGGAAAAAATTGAAAAATTCTTCAGAGAAAAAATTATTTTTTTTAAGGTAATTTTATATTTTTAACGTATTTTATATTGCATTAAGATTTAGAAAAAAATAAAAAAAAAAATCTAAAAAAAAAATTTCATACGAAAAATCGATTTTTTAAATTAACTTAAAAACAAAAATAATTGTTTCTCTGAAGAATTTTTAAATTTTTTCCGAGGCCAAAGTGACCAAAAAACATTAAAAAATCGATTTTTCGTGTGAGAAATTTTTTTCAGATTTTTTTTTATTTTTTTCTAAATCTTAAAGCAAATTAAAATACGTTAAAAAAATAAAATTAACTTAAAAAAAAAAATTTTTCTCTGAAGAATTTTTCAATTTTTTCCGAGGCCAAAGTGACCAAAAAACATTAAAAAATCGATTTTTCGTATGGAAAATTTTTTTTAGAATTTTTTTTTTATTTTTTTCTAAATCCTAAAGCAAATTAAAATACGTTAAAAAAATAAAATTAACTTAAAAAAAAAAAGAATTTTTTCTCTGAAGAATTTTTCAATTTCAAAAAACTTTAAAAAATCGATTTTTCGTATGAAATTTTTTTTTTAGAAATTTTTTTTTATTTTTTTCTAAATCTTAATGCAAACCAAAATACGTTTAAAATATGAAATTAACTTAAAAAAAAAATAATTTTTTCTCTGAAGAATTTTTCAATTTTTTCCGAGGCCAAAGTGATCAAAAAACATTAAAAAATCGATTTTTCGTATGAAAATTTTTTTTTAGAATTTTTTTTTTTATTTTTTTCTAAATCTTAAAGCAAACCAAAATACGTTAAAAATATAAAATTAATTTAAAAAAAAAAAAAAAAAATGTCTCTGAAGAATTTTTCAATTTTTTTCCGAGTCCATTAAAAACTAGATTTTTTGTAAGAAAAATTTCCTACAGAATTTTTTTATTTTTTTTTATCTTAAAGCAAACAAAAAGAAGATAAAAACAGTAAATATATATACTAGCATGTCCCGAAATCAGTAAATTTTGGAATTTCTTTAGGGCATACCCCTAGAACGAAGCTTATTAAAGAGCTGATTACGGGAAAAATTATTTAAAAAATTTTGGAGGTCATCTTCAGGGCGCAACCAGCGCTTAAAGTTTGCATCCATAGTGCACTTGGTCAAAAAAAAATATTTTTTTTTATTTTTAAAATTGGTGCCAAAAGTTTCGTAAGGTAGAGTACATTCTGGGAAAAATATTTGTAAAGTTTTCATGGAGCAATTTTGGTCCAGCGCAACGTTTTGAAGCTTCGAAGATGCATAATTTATTACATATTTTTTTAAGTTTTCGTAAAAAACAGCTTTTTATACAAAGGCTGGAATATAAACTTCGTTTTATACAAAATCTTAAAAGATCTCTTACAAACTCCAGTTTTTACAAAAACTTCATAAACTTCATAATAAATTACACCTTTTCAAAATTTCAAAACGTTGTGCTGGACCAAAATTGCTCCATGAAAACTTTACAAATATTTTTTTCAGAATGTACTCTACCTAACGAAACTTTTGGCACCAATTTTAAAAATAAAAAAAAATATTTTTTTTTTGACCAAATGCACTATGGATGCAAACTTTAAGCGCTGGTTGCGCCCTGAAATGACCTCCAAAATTTTTTTAATTATTTTTCCCGTAATCAGCTCTTTACTAAGCATCATTCTAGGGGTATGCCCAAAAATTTTTCATTTTCGGGACAGGCTAATATATACATATATTTTTTTTTTTTTCAATGAACTTTTTTTAAATGGTCATAAAAAAGCTGGAGTTGAACTTTTTGGCTTCGGAAATTTTTTAAATTTTTTTCCGTAGCCAAATTAATTTTGTTTTTTTAGTGGTGTTAACTTAAATTAAACGAAATGATGATTGGCACATACAAACTTTGTGTTGAATTACATATTTTAAAACGATAAAATCAAAAAATAATTTTTTGGCATTTGGCCTGACTGGCTTCCGAAAAGCTCAAATAATAATATAACCGCACCTGCAGAAAATCAAACTTAAAAAAAAGTACCACTCTAATGGGCTTAAAAAACACATATGTACTCATTTTCCTCCGGTAGTTTATTTTTAAAAGTAAAAAAAAAACTAAAAAACATAAAAAAAAATTGCTTTATTTCCTAGAACTCGTAATCTCCTCTTCAGTCTAAACGTCTTAAACGCCTTTTTTTAAGGTTTTAAAATTACCACCTCTTTCTTCAAATTTTTTCATTTGTTTATTTTGTAAGGTTTTGAAATTGAAATAGATCATTAGTCTTTGGTGGGAAATTTTAATGAATTTTATTTTTAGATAATTTACGATAATTACGGCGTACTTGCATGACTATTGTAGTTGGTTTAAATAAATAACGCCTATAATTAACATTTTTTTTTTTAAATTTTTACAATTGCACAATTTCATGAAAAATCCATTTAACTAAATGAAAATGAAAACTAATGATACGGTTTTTTGTACCCACCACTTACAAGGGAGGTCTTTCAGAGGACACCCACCGATAGTCCTGAAACTTAAATATAGGAATAGGGGGAGAAAAATAAGAGTAACTCGTTGTTTAAGCTGCTCAATCTGAAATTTACAAAAGGGGGGCACCCTTATGAAAAACGATGGTCTTTCGGGAAAGTAAGAATAAAAGCCTACACACAAAAAAACCTTGTCAAATTACTACACTCAAAAAATTATGTCCTTAACTGTTTGTAGTTTATTTAAAAAGTTTTCCGTTTAGTCGTTTTTAAAAGAAAAAACATTTGTTTTATGTTCAGTTTTTATTAATGATTACTTCAGTCCTTTGTTTCAAAAATAACACACTAAAAAATAAAGACTTTCATTAACATTTAATTTTTAAAGTCATTTATTTTTGTTCTGTAAGTAAAAACTACTGATTATTCTTTTGATGTTTAATGATTTGTGTAAGTAATTTTTTTTTTAATTGTTGGTATTTTTTAATGAAATATCATTAGTTTTTACCTACACAATTCAGTTATTTTTTTGTAGAAAAAAATCAAAAAATTATTTATAGAAATATAAAAACATGTTTGTATCAAGTGACTTTGGCACGATGGGTAGAGTGTCTGGCCAGAATGTAGTTGATTGCGGGATCGATTTCCCAAAAACTTTATTAAAAATTTTTAAAAAAATATTTCAATAAATAATTGTAAAAAATTACCTACGAAATCATTAATTTTTATTGTTTTCGTAGGTTATTTTTTTGAAATTTGTTGGTAAAAATAACAGAACTATCATTAATTTTCAATGTTTTCGTGGTTATTTTTTTCGAATTTGTTGGTAAAAATGAGTGAAAAAAACTTAATTTTTTAATGTTTAATGTTATTTATTTTAGAAAATTTTGTAAACAGTAAAAAATAAATGTTGATGTTTGTTAAAACAAATGAATAATTACTGGGATGGTTTATTCACTGGTTTTAAGTGTGTTTTTCATTTGTTTTTGCCTACAAAATATTTTGAGTGTAGAAAAAGTTTCGTAATACCATTTTACTAATATTTTACAGTTTTCCTTAATTTTTAACAAAAAAAAAAATTAGATCAAAATAATTTTTTTTTGGTAATTTTACAACTTTTTTTTTGTAATTTTTCAAGATAATTTTACAAAAAAAATCTAGTAAATTCGCGAGAATTCCTTGCACTCAAAATAATTAAATTACAGAGATACTCTGCTGAGCCAGCAGAGAAATACAAAACATTTCCAACCAGCAAGATTTTTTGTTATTTTACAAAGAAAACTCTGTTAAATGATTTCGATAAGAAAAAACTGTAAATTTACAGAATTATCTGTAAAATGTTGATAAAAGCGACCAAAATTTTACCAAAAAAAAAACTCTGTAAATTTACAAAGTTTTAGGTAAATGCATTTTATGAGTGCAAAATTTTACAAAAAAGCTCTGTTAATTTACAAAGTTTTAGTTAAATTCATTTTATGAGTGAACATTTTTAAAAAAGACTGTAAGTTTACAAATTTTAGTTAAATATGTTTGTTTAACCAGAATTTTGCAAAGAAAACTGTTAATTTACAAAAAAATAATTTAAAACATTTAATTTTACCAATGTAAAACAGTAAATTTACAATTTTTTATATAATCGTATAAATTTGCCCGCTGTAATGCTTGCAAATTGTAAATTTACTTTCTTTTTATTTTTGTGAAAATTACGACTTTTTTACGAATGCCTCCAATTTTAAACTTTTAAAGAGGGTTTGGAATATTTAGTTTTTTGAAGAGATTCTTATTTAAAAACTGCATTACAGAGCAATAAGTAAAACTACAGAAGAAATTTAGTTTGGTTACGAGAAAAAACAAAGTATTTTTCTAAAATCTGTATTTTAACAAAAACTCTGTTATCTGTAAAATAAAGATTACAAAGTAAAAAGTAATATTATAGATAAAATTTTGTTTGTCGGTCACAAGAAATTACAAAGTAGCTTCTTAAAATGTGTATTTCGGCAGATAACTTTGTTAAATATCTGTCGAATTCATATTATAGTAATTTTACAGAGTATTTAACAGAGTAAGTTTGTAGAGTGTGTAAGTTTAATTACGCCAAAAAAATTGTAAATTAGCAAAAAAATAACAAGCTTTTCTTGTCATTTTGCAAAGTTTTTTTTAGTGTAACTACACTAAAAAAAAAACCTTGTAAAACGACACGAAAAGTTTGTAACTTTTGTTTTTGCTACCTCCTTTTTGAAAACAATTTCTTGTAATTTTACCAATAAAATTGTAAATTTACAAACTTTTTGATACGATAAAATTTACACAGAGGTTTCGTAATTTTACTAAATTTTTTGGTACCCCCTATTTTACGAGAATTCCTTGTGATGTTACAAGCTTTTTACCAATAAAATTGTAAATTTACAGTTTTTGGCGCAATTAAAATTACAAGGAATTGTCGTGAATTTACTAGATTTTTTTTTTGTAAAATTATCTTGGAAATTTGTAAAATTACAAAAAAAATTGTAAAATTACCAAAAAAAAAAAAATGTAAATTTCGATCAAAATTTGTTTGTTAAAAAACAAGGAAAACTGTCAAATATTGGTAAAATGGGATTACGAGACTTTTCCTAGTAATTTGACAAAGTTTTTTTTTTGAGTGTAAAGTTACTAGAATGCCTTGGTTATTTGATCGCGTCAAAAAAGTTGTTAATTTACAATTTTATTGGTAAAAAGCTTGTAAAATTACTAGGAATTCTTGTAAAAAAGGAGGTAGCAAAAAATAAAAATAGCAAGCTTTTCTTGTCATTTTGCAAAGTTTTTTTTGAGTGTAGTTACAAAAAAACTTGTAAACGACAAGACAAGTTTGTAACTTTAATTTTACAAGCTTTTTAACAATAATTTTGTAATTTTACAAGGTTTTTACCAATAAATTTGTAAACCCGAGTAAAAAAAAAAACTTTTAAGATCTAATTTGATCTCAAAATTGGCTGTATCAAGTTGGATCAAATACTGATCTAATTGTATTATTTTAGATACATAAATATAAAAAATGATATAATTAGATCCGAATTTTGGTCACATCCAATTAACTCCAGTTGATCTTATTTTATATAAATTAATATAGATTTATATAATTATATAAAGTCAGATATATTTATATATAACTTCAGATAAGAAAATGGAGCCGCAATAAATCTTAGATAAAATTAGATCAAAACATATAAAAGGTCATATATAATTTCATATGATTGTATCAAATTGTATATCATTATATCAAAACTTTTTTACTAGGGAATTTACAAATTTTTTGAAACGATATTATTTACAAGGAGGTTTCGTAATTTTACTAGATTTTTTGCTACCTCCTATTTTACGAGAATTCCTAGTAATTTTACAAGCTTTTTACCAATAATTTTGTAATTTTACAAGCTTTTTATCAATAAAATTGTAAATTTACAGTTTTTTTTGGCGCAATTGAAATTACAAGGAATTCTCGTGAATTTACTAAAATTTTTTTGGAAAATTATCTTGGAAATTTGTAAAATTACAAACAAAATTGTAAAATTACCAAAAAAAATGTAAATTTCGATCCAAATTTGTTTGTAAAAAAAACAAGGAAAACTGTCAAATATTGGTAAAATGGGATTACGAGACTTTTTCTAGTAATTGACAAATTTTTTTTTGTGTGTAGGGGACTCAAAATTGTATTTTTTTTGCCCGCCCCTTTTTGTGGGCGGTAATATAAAAAAATTGTGTTAATAATAATAATCCTAATACAGTTAGGTAAGTTCCAAAACCATAATAAATTAACTTGCCAACATTTATCGCGTGAGGAAAGTGTCCCCCAACGCCTCACGACCCAACGCCTCACTCAAAAAGTTTTGCGAGATATCTTTTATTTTATGTTGGATTTAAAAATAAAAAATAAACGACAAAAAATTTTCAGAACACCATGGTTTTAATTTCGCTTATACAGTTTATTTTTTTTTTTTGCTAAATATAATCAATAAAATTCAATTTTAATGAATAATTATACATAAAAATTTCATTAAAATAATTAAATTCATTGAACACTTTTTATTCATTTTTAATTTAGTTCTTGACATGTGTTTAAAATAGGCCGGAGTGATGTTGGTATTTTTTATAATTTTCGCAATTAGAAAACTGTAGAATCGTCGATTTGTCAGAAATTTTTTAAATTTTGAAAGCGGGAAAAGTAGAAAGTGTAGACAATTTTAAACTTTTCGATTACTGTGATTGAGATTTAAAACACAACTCTGTGTGTGCAAAACACAACCATGTGTGTAATTCTGACTTAAAAGTTAATGAATTTTTGTTCAAAAATTGTATTAAATACCCCGATTTCGAAAAATCTTTCAAAAGCTAAATTTTTAGTTTAAGTGAAACTGAAAAGAAATCTGTCTGAATTAAGTTAAATTTTAAAAGTGGAAAAAAGTAGGAAGTTTAACCAATTTTTAACTTCTCAATTGCAGTGAATTATTGGTCGAATAAACGTTAATTTAACAAGTAAGAAAGTTATAGTCGGTCAAGACCCTACACCGGTGTTTTCCGGAAAATGGGTTCCAAGTTCAAACATGGACCGATTGGACCTATTTTTTGTTAGATCTTTATTTAGTGTAGAAAACACACACAGATCAAATTATAGTGGAATTGGTTTATTTTTTTTTTTTTTGCCAATAGACCGATTAAAATATCGGTCGAAATTTTTATGTAGGGGACTAAATCCAAAAATGGTCCAAATGTATTCCGATTTCATTAGATTACCAACGTACACGTTTAACACCTACAAATAAAATTTTAATCAAATATTGTCATTTTTATGAATTTTGAGGAAATTATGTAAATATCGGAAGGTGGTTTGTATGGGGACTACGAGAAGGGCTGACCCGATTCCTTTGAAATTTGGTATGATGATTTGTGCATACAAAATTTTATTGCCTGTTAAATTAAAAAACGATGTCTATTATAATACGGTTATTAGAGGCATTTGATCGAAATTCAAAGGGGGCGTTTGTATGGGGGCTAGGTCTTAACATGGCCCGATATTTTCCAATTTCAATAGGCTTCGTCCTAGAGCCAAAAGAAGCTTATGTTTCAAATTTCCAGTCAATTGATTGAAAATTGTGACCTGTATCGTGCTTAAACCGGACGGACGGACAGACGGACGGACATCGCTAAATCGACTCAAAAAGTAATTCTGAGTGTCCATCTATTGATTTAAGCACGATATAATCGCAGTTTTCAATCAATTGACTTGAAATTTGAAACTTAAGCATCTTTTGGCCCAAGGACGAAGCCTATTGAAATTGGAGAACATCGGTCCATGTTAAGACCTAGCCCCCATACAAACGCCCCTTTGGATTCGGCTTTTTGACTCTAACGACCGTATTATAATAGATATCGGTTTGAAATTAAACAGATAATCAAATTTTGTATGCATAAATCATCATTCTAAATTTTAAAGGAATCGGATCAGTCCTTCTGGTAGTCCCCATACAAGCCACCCTCCCGATATTCACAAAATTCCCTCAAAATTCATAAAAATTAAAATATCTGATAAAAATTTTATTTTTAGGTGTTACACGTGTACTTTAGTTATCTAATCAAATCGGAATATAATTGGACCATTTTTGAACTAAATCCCCTCATAAAAATTTCGACCGATATTCAGTTAAATCGGTATATTGACAAAAAAATAAACCAATTCCACTAAAATTTGATCTGTGTGTGTTTTCTACACTAAATAAAGATCTAACAAAAGACAGATCCAATTGGTCCATGTTTGGACTTGGGACCAATTTTCCGGAAAACACTGGTGTAGGGTATCATATGGTCGGGCTTGACCGACTATAACTTTCTTACTTGTGTATATTGAATTCCCCAATTGCGTCAAATACTTTATAAACTTACTTTTTCACCCATTCACTACACACAAAAAAACCTTGTCAAATTACTAGAAAAAGTTTCGCAATCTCATTTTACTAATATTTAACAGTTTTCCTTGTTTTTTAGCAAAACATTTTCTATCGAAATTTAAATTTTTTTTGTAATTTTACATTTTTTTTGTAATTTTAATTTTTTTTTTGTAATTTTACAAATTTTTTTACAAAAAAAACATATAGTAATCTTACGAGAATTCCTTGTAAGTTTTATTGTGTCAAAAAAGTTGTAAATTTACAATTTTATTGGTAAAAGGCATGTAAAATTACAAAAAAGCTCGTACGTTTACTAGAAATTCTCGTAAAATAGGAGGTAGCAAAAAATCTAGTAAAGTTACGCAATCTCCTTGTAAGTTTTATCGAATCAAAAAAATTGTAAATTTACAATTTTATTGGTAAAAATCTTGTAAAATTACAAAATTTTTGGTAAAATTACAAGGAATTCTTGTCAAATAGGAGGTAGCAAAAAATAAAAGTTACAAGTATTTCTTGTTATTTTACAAGGTTTTTTTTGAGTGTAGTTTTTTGGCACATTAACCCTTAGAAAAAACTCGGCATAAATCTAAAATACCTCCAGCCTAGTTTTTTGTTATAATTTTATTATTGTATCTTTTCGATTTGGTTTTTTTTTTTTTGGTAAACTATAGCCAGACATGCTGGGATGAGATATAAATAAAGATTGGAAAAAATAGTTTTTTAGCAATATTTTCACACCATGTACTTATAAATCGTTGCTGAGGTTAAGAAGATCGATCCTCCACAGCAAAAAAAAAAAATAAAGAAATATTGATCTTTTTATGCGTATGTTAAAAAGGCCTCAAGAGGTTATGAGAACACAACATATTTATAGTTTTTTTTTTGATCTGATGTTTTTATTTGAGATTTTTTTTTTAATAGAAAACGGATATAAAAAATTTTAAATTTCAATTGTTTTTTTGTTTATTTTGATTTTAAATTAATTATAAAAAACAAGTAAAAAAGTTAAATTCGGCCTTGCCGAATGTAGTGATACCCTCCACAATTTCAAAAAGATTATTGCAAATAACTTTATTTAAAAGGAAATTACTTTTGGAAAAAAAAAATTTCAAAAAAAATTTCCGCGAAAAAAAATTTTGGTAAAAAAAAAAATCCGCGATTTTATTCTTTTTTTGTCAAAAAATATGTTTGTACTTGTTTAAATACCATTTGGAGTTCAATTATGTTCACATATGTCAACCAGAAGCCGAATTAAAGCATTTTGTATTTTTAGGCTATGTTGAATGTACTGAAATTTTTGAGGTGTGCTTACATTTTCGTTCATAACTTTTGAACCGCTGAACCGATGTCGCTCAAATGCAATACCAAACTTCTCGGGAGAACTTCCAATATTTATGTTAAGTTTCAGTCATCTCTGTGCAATATTTTGTCCGCGAGAGCATTTTCCACAGACAGACGGACAGACGGACATCGCTAGAATGTCTTAAAATCGATCGGGCATCATGAATATATATACTTTATGGGGTCCCAGACCGATATTTCGATGAGTTACAAACGGAATGACAAACTTATATATACCCTCTATCACTAAGTGGAGGGTATAAAAATGTAAATAAACATATACGTTAAAATAAAGTAGCTTGGTCTACAAAAAGTGCTATGTGTTTTTGAACTAATATTAGTTTTTGCATATTTTTTCAAAAACTATTTTTATACCCTCCACTCTACTGATAGAGGGTATATATAAGTTTGTCATTCCGTTTGTAACATCTATAGGATCCCATAAAGTATATATGGGGCATTCCATGTCAAATCGGACACTTTGAAAATTTTTTCAAATTTACCACGAAAACTCCTTCGTGGTAAATTTTCAAATTTTTTTGATGATCCGTTCAAAAGATATCGAATTTTCAAAAATTGGTAGTTTGTTCCTTTACTCAAACTTCTTTTACTCATAACTTCTTCAATAATGGTCCATTTATTTTTACCCTACAACATTTTTTTTAAAACATACCTACGCCCTATCTCCACTCCCTAAGTAGGCTCCCATACAAATAACAGTTGGATCAAATTTTATAAAAATTTAATACTGTATGGGAGCCTACTTAGGGAGTGGAGATAGGGCGTAGGTATATTTTAAAAAAATGTTGTAGGGTCAAAATAAATGGGGGTCGGTCTCACTAATGACCCCACTCGGACGCACCATTGGACCGGTAGAAGCTGATTAAATAAAACAAATTTACAAAAAATAAAAAAAATTGTATGGGGACCGCCTTAACAGTTAAAGATAGAGGGTAGGTGTGTTCAGAGAAAATGTTTGGACTAAAAAAATATTGTGGGTCGGTCATACATTTTGTTGCTCTAAGGGCACTATTAGGGCAGTTGGAGCAAATTTTAAAAAATGTCGTTTTGTGTGGGAGCCCCCTTAGAAATTGGAGATAGGGTATTAGTTTGTTCCAAAGAAATGTTAAGACGTAAAAATTAATGGGGGTCGGTCTTATAAAGGACCCCTCTATGACGCACCATTCGAGCAGTAGAAATGATGTTAAGATTGGAAAATTACAACAAATTTTTTTCAAAAAATTTAAAAAAATAGTAATTATCGTTATCCCACGATCCGCCTGGGCAAACAATTTGTAGAATCGATAGATGTTTTACACAAAAAAATTTCAAAAAAAATTGAAGAGTACAAACATTTTCAAAAATGAGATTTAAATTTTAAAACTTAAAAATCGCTTACTAAAGCGCTTTTAAGAATTTTTTGGGATTTTTTTTAAAAAAGTACGTAAAAAAACGAAAATTTTGAAAAAAAAAATTGAAATTTGGACCATTATTGAAGAAGTTATGAGAACCAGAAGTTTGAGTAAAGGAACAAACTACCAATTTTTAAAAATTCGATATCTTTTGAACGGATCATCAAAAAAATCTGAATATTTACCACAAGGAGTTTTCGAAGGGTACTAAAAACTGTTAACAAATTAGGAAAATCTAAAAATTTTTTTTTCAAAGTGTCCGATTTGACATGGAATGTCCTATGATCCTCGATCGATTCTAAGATGATCTAGCGTTGTCCGTCCGTATGTTCGTCCGTCTGTTGAAAACACCCTAACTTTTGAAAGACTTTATGGAGGCTCCTGAAGTTTTGCATATATGTTGGGCATTTACCTGGCGTCAGGTTGGTATTGCAATCCAGCTAAATCAGTCCAGTGGTTCAAAAATTATGAGCAAAAGACTGAATTTCGGCAAGGTTTTTTTGTGAATTTACGCAATAAAAACCCTAACTTTCGAAAGGCAATTCTGATGATGCTGAAGCTTGGCATATATATTTGTCGTTCCCCTGGCCTGGTTCGTATTGAATTTCAGCTAAATCGGTCCAGTGGTTCCAAAGATATTAGCAAAACCGTGAAATTCAGATTAGTTTCACCTTAAATTCACGTGTTGAAAACCCGTTAAACTTGTTTACAAAACATTGGTAATCTCAAAAATATTTTACAACGTATTTTTGTCACTCAAACATTTTTTTAAACTAAATCAAAAAAAAAATCAAGTCAGAAAATTATACACCAGAGTTTCCCAGAAAATGGGTCCAAGTTCAAACATGAACTGATTAGATCTATATTTGGTCAAATCTTTAATAAGTGTAAAAAGCACTCACTAATCAAATTTGAGTGGAATAGGCTTCTTTTTGTTGACAATAAACAGCTTTAACTGAATATCGGGCGAAATTTTCACATAAGTCCAAAAATGGTCCGATGATAATATGATATGATAAGGTTATCAAAGTACGCGTTTAACATACACAAACAGAATATTAATTAAATATTTTCTATTTTCATGAAATTTGATAGATTTATGTGAAAGTCGGGAAGGTGGTTTGTATGGGGCTACAGGAAGAACTGGTCCGATTTCTTTAAAATTCGAAATGGTGATTTGTGTGGATGAAACATGATTAACTACCAAATTTCGAAAAGATACCTATTAAAATGAGGCTATTAGAGTAATTTGAGCCAAAACTAAAGAGGACCTTTGTATGGGGGCTAGGTCTAAATATGGACCGATTTTTTCCAATTTAAATAGGCTTTGTCCTTGGGCCAAAAGAGGCTTAAGTTTCAAATTTCAAGTTAATTGATTAAAAATTGCGACCTGTATCGTGTTTACACCGTTTACATGGACAGACAGACATACGGACGGACGGACATCGTCCGCTTTAACTGAATATCGGGCGAAATTTTCATATGGGACATAAGTTCAAAAATGGTCCGATGATAATCAGATTTTATAAGGTTATCAAAGTACGCGTTTAACACACACAAACAGAATTTTAATTAATTATTATCTATTTGCATGAAATTTGAGAGATTTATGTGAAAATCGGGAAGGTGGTTTGTATGGGGGCTACAGGAAGAACTTCTTTAAAATTCGGAAAATAAATACCAAATTTCGAAAAGGTACCTATTCAAATGCAGCTATTAGAGTCATTTGAGCCAAAACTAAAGAGGACCTTTGTATGGGGGCTAGGTCTAAATATGGACCGATTTTTTCCAATTTCAACTCAAACTCATTATACCCTGTACCACAGTGTGGTGTAGGGCAGCGGTTACCAACCTATGGTACGCGTACCACTAGGGGGTACGCGAAACTGTCCGCGGGGGTACGCCAAATTTTAGTAATTTGGACATTCGTTTAGATTAACCTTTCAATGTCAAAGTTCTCAAAAAACGTGTTTTTGGGCATTTTTGAGACGGGTTCTAATAGAGTGGAAATTTTGGTACAATTTTGTCAAGCTCAAAATGCCCTTTCATTGTAATTGGGGGTGTTTCATTCAAAAAGTACGGAATTATTGATCTGCCCTTGTATTAAAAAAACATAAAAAAAAAAATAAAAAATTATATATTTTTTTAAGAGTTAAAAAAACGGCAGTTGTTTTCATTTTTGGCGTAGAATTGACTGGTGAAATCAGATTTACAATATTTTCAGCCGTTTTTGCTCTGCAGAAAAATCAGCTCAAAATCCGCGTTTGTAGATGCATTGAACCAACCACCCCAAGGAGCGAACATTTTTCCAAAAAAAATACTACCATTGTTTTGATCTCCCCTAAATGCTACAAAAAAATTATAGATATAAAATTTCAGAATTAACTCTAATATTTATATGTGAAGTTTTTTTAACGAAAACAAAAAACTTGTTAGGGGGTACGCAGCTGATAAAATTTAAAATTAGGGGTACGTGAGCCAAAAAGGTTGGTAACCGCTAGTGTAGGGTATAAATACACTCCACAAAATTTTACACTCAAAACAAATTTTACACTCAAAAAAAAATTGTTTAGTAAATAATATTTTTTTTCAAAAATTACTAAAAAAAAAGTTTTTTTACACAAAATAAAATATTTCTAATCAAAAATTTTATTTTTTTCACGTAAGAAAATTTACTGTCACTTAAAAAGGGCATTGTGGAGGGTATTCATAGATTCGGCCAAGTCGAATTTAACTTTTCTATTATTTACGTAGAGTGGCTGGTAAAACCTGAAGAGATGGAGTAAGAAATGATGAGCATTTAACAAGTAGATCCTTTTGAAAACTAAATTGACAAAAGTAAGACCAGATGTTATGGTCATATGATAAGAATGCCAGATCCCAGAATTCCCAAACAAGTTTTTGAAATGAGGTCAATTGGAACCAGCCCAAGAGGGAGAGGAAGAATAAATCTTCGAGAACAACGGTATAGATTACAAAACATCTAAAACAGCTCAAGATCGAAGAAATTGGCGATCCTTTTGTCATAAATCTGCACTGTGAGGTAGAAGATGTCAAGAATAAGTAAAGCAAAGTTGTCACGCGAAGTTCGCTCACTCCCTGGATCTGACTGCATTCCTACAAGTCTTGTTAAACAATTATCTCTCGGTAAGTCTAAAAAACAATGGCGAATCTCAAAAACACAACCCTATTGTTATAAATCGAAATATCTGCAACATCATTGTCAATTGATTGTAATGTAATTGAACTGCTTTTATTTTCCCCTTTTAAACTTCAGTTTTTTTTTCAAAGTCATTTGTGGCATAGATGGGAATTTTTAATTACCATTGAAATTTAATTACCATTGGTTGATATCAATGGTAATGAAAAAATTTTCATTACCATTTAATGGTAATTAAATTTTTTTAATTGAAAAAATAATTACTAATGGTAATGAAATGCACCAATTGTTGAAAAACACCAATTATAATTGGTTTCAAAAACATTGGTTTGCACATTTTTGTTTTTTTGAAAAGTTAAAAATTTAAACATCAAAGTATGTTTTTACAAAAAAATATGAAAATGTTAAAGACAAAAAACAAAAGGCAAATAAAAATTTCAAATATTGTTTTATACAAAGGCAATCAACGTGTGTTTGGTTTATAAAATATGAAAAACTAAAACACCATATAACACAAAACAACAGATATTTCCAAATATTAACGATTTTAACAATATTGTGACGACTTATACTCATGGTAATTATTTTTTTTAAGTGATGCCATACCAATGGTAATTATTTTTTTTTTAATTTTCATTAGTAATTAAATTGATAAGTAATTTAATTGGTACAATTGATACAACCAATGGTAATGAAAAAAATTTCACTGCCATTGACATCAATTAAATGGTAATTAAACCATCAATTAATTGGTCCCTTTAATTAATTAGTCCCATCTATGATTTGTGGTCAAAGCTAACACGTCAGTGAACGATCAACCCAACTAACAAGTTAAGTTAAAGTTTATTTAACTGCAGGTTTAAGCAAGAGCAAACACAAAAAAAAAACACATAAAATGAAAACTATTATCAACAGCAATTGCAAGTAGTAACAGCAGCAATATAGTAATTTGTAACAAACACACGTTGCCAGTTAACAATTCATTGTTTCTTTGACTGACTGACCCTTTCATTGCAATAGCATTTTTTTTTTGTTTTAGCTACCAATTTTATTTTATATTCGTTTTTTGGATACCTTTTTTTTTGTAATTATGTTCACCCTTTTAATTTTTGTAATCCCATTCGTGTTTCAAATTTGTGGTAAATTCTTAACCGAAAAAATTGAAAACTGCTTTATTGGTTAACTTATAAAATCAAAAAATTATTGTTGTGACTTCTTTTTGTCGGGATAAAAGAGAATCCAACCAAATTGTCGCTTGACCTTCTCCTTCTCATAGGGAATCCAACATGGGAATTCGCGGGAAATTGTCGCTCAACATTTTCCTACAATTTTAAGGAAATTGAGATTAATACACTTTTGAAATCCTAAGGAGACCAAATTTTTACAGGGACTTTCTCGAAATGATTGCAGACTTCTGCTAGGAGTCATACCTTGTGATAAACGTAGGAGTAGGAAGAATGTGAATCATATTCTGCCCGGACTTCAAAGCCTCTGGAAGTTGTATTCCATCTCATCCGATAAGGAGATCGGATGAGGTAAAGTACTTCTAATACCGGTTTAAAAAACCGAGACACTTGAATGCTTCTTTTGATAGACCTGTGAGTCAACATACAACATTTGGTCTGGCGTGTATTGAACCTGAACCTATTCGCAACACCCAACTCAGAGATTGTCAACAGGTCTTGATGATTAAGTGCGTTATTCATAATCTGACTTTTGCCTTCAACCTCGTAGGCTGGGCCTACGATCAAAGGAAAATTAGTGGCAAATGTTGCTGTCATCTGCAAAAGCGTAGATAGGATTTGAAGTTTGACTTAAAAGGCCGTTAAAAAAGGGTAGGAGAAAGAACAGAACCTTGCGGTACCCCTGACTGAAAATCGTTTGATGAGAAGCCATCTAAAACAACACGTACATACACTCAAAATAATAACTCTGTTAAATTACAGAAAAACTCTGCTAATTTAACAGAGTACACCATACTTTTCCAGCTAACAACATTCCTTGGTAATTTTACTAAAAAACTCTGTAAAATGATTTTGACAGAAAACAACTGTTAATTTACAGAGTTTGTAGTAAAATATTAGTTAAATATGAAAGCTTTTTTACAAAGAAAACTCTGTAATTTTACTATTAAACTCTGTAAAATGCTTTGGACAAAAAAAAACTGTTAATTTACAGAGTTTCTAGTAAAATATTGGTTAAATAAACCACCATTTAGCAAAGAAAACTACACTCAAAATAATAACTCTGTAAAATACTCTGTAAAATGACTGTTATCTCAATTCAACAGATATTTGACAGAGTTTTCTGTCAAAATACAGATTTAAAGAAAATACTTTGTATTTTGTTGTGACAAAAAAACAAAGAGTCATCTGTTATATTACTTTTTACTTCGTAATCTTAATTTTACAGATAATTAACAGAGTTTTCTGCTAAAATACAGATCTAAGCAAAATACTTCGTATTTTTTTATAACCAAAAAAATTTTCTGTTTTGAGTAGTTTTTGTTACCAAACATCAAAATTTTATCTGTATATTTTTATTTTTTGAGAAAAAGTTTAAATAGTAGCAAAAAAAGTTATCAAAAAAAATTTTTCAGAAATTTTATAAAAATTTTACAAAATAACATACATTTAACTAAACTCTGTAAATTTACAGAGTTTTTTCTGTATTTTTTTTTCCATCAAATGTATTTTACAAATATATGTAAATTTACATAGTTTTCTTTGCTAAATGGTGGTTTATTTAACCAATATTTTACTAGAAACTCTGTAAATTAACAGTTTTTTTTTGTCCAAAGCATTTTACAGAGTTTAATAGTAAAATTACAGAGTTTTCTTTGTAAAAAAGCTTTCATATTTAACTAATATTTTACTACAAACTCTGTAAATTAACAGTTTTTTTCTGTCAAAATCATTTTACAGAGTTTTTTAGTAAAATTACCAAGGAATGTTGTTAGCTGGAAAAGTATGGTGTACTCTGTTAAATTAGCAGAGTTTTTCTGTAATTTAACAGAGTTATTATTTTGAGTGTATGTAAATTTACATATATTTGTAAAATACATTTGATGGAAAAAAAAAAATACAGAAAAAACTCTGTAAATTTACAGAGTTTAGTTAAATGCATGTTATTTTGTAAAATTTTTATAAAATTTCTGAAAAATTTTTTTTGATAACTTTTTTTGCTACTATTTAAACTTTTTCTCAAAAAATAAAAATATACAGATAAAATTTTGATGTTTGGTAACAAAAACTACTTAAAACAGAAAATTTTTTTGGTTATAAAAAAATACGAAGTATTTTGCTTAGATCTGTATTTTAGCAGAAAACTCTGTTAATTATCTGTAAAATTAAGATTACGAAGTAAAAAGTAATATAACAAATGACTCTTTGTTTTTTTGTCACAACAAAATACAAAGTATTTTCTTTAAATCTGTATTTTGACAGAAAACTCTGTCAAATATCTGTTGAATTGAGATTACAGTCATTTTACAGAGTATTTTACAGAGTTATTATTTTGAGTGTAATGATATCTGAGGAAGCTCGAAATAAATAGAGAGAAGTCATTTAAGACACCAAAGGCATTAAGCTTAGATATGAGCACTAGGGTGGGGCGATTTGAACATCTTAATTGGCGCTTCGCGTTTCTGATTCTTGGGATTGTACTGAGCAAAAAAGTCAACTAGATCATACGTCCACGGTGAAAATCGAGCCTCCCGATTTTGACTTGAAGTTTTTTCTCAGACTTTATTTTTTTGGAAAATTTGCAAATTTTCTTGGGCTCATATTTCGTAAACTATATGAAATTTTGACTTATTTTCAAAAGTAAAGTTATAGCTATTGTCTCGGGCTACAATTTCTCTGAACATATTTCTTAGAAAAAACTTCGTTTTCATGGTCAAAAAGTCGAAAATGTAGAAAATTCACCACTTTTTGTAATTTTTTTTTGATATTTTGGCCTATAACAGCCAAACCATTGAGATTTTCGATCCAATACTAAGACAAAAATTGTAGCCAAGACAATAGTTAAGAACTCTCTAGTACATCGCAAAAGCACACTCAAAATAATAACTCTGTTAAATTACAGAGATACTCTGCTGAGATAGCAGAAAATACCATAGATTTCCAACCAGCAAGATTTTTTGTTATTTTACGAAGAAAACTCTGTAAAATGGTTTGGACAAAAAAAAAACTGTAAAATTACATAGTTTCTAGTAAAATATTAGTTAAATTCGATCACAATTTTACAGAAATACTCTGTAATTTAACATATATTTGTAAAAACTTTGTAAAATTATTTCGTCACAAAAAAATTGTAAATTTACAGAATTATCTGTAAAATGTTGGTACGTGACCAGATGTTTTTCAAAAACTTCTGAAAATTTACAAAGTTTTTGTTAAATTTATTTGATTTTAAACTGGAACACATGAAATAATTTGGAACAAAATGAACTCCAGAACTTTAGAGTCCGACCGAAACCAGTTTTCGAGGCCGAACCGAACCGAATATTCGGCCGAAAAAGTAATATTCGGCCGAAACCGAAACTTAAAAAAAAATTACCGCCTGGCATGAATAAAATTATTAAAAAGTTGTTAAAGATAAATATACAGCATATAATGCTTTTAAACCATAGGAATTGTTGTATTTAAAAAAAAAAATATGTTTTTTAAAAAACTTACAAAAAAATTGTATATTTCGTTTGTAGATTTGGAGAAAAATAATTGTTGAACTGAAACAGTTTTACATTTATTGTATAAACTTGTAACATTTTCTTCAATTGAACTGAAACAAGTGTAATGAAATACGAAATCAAAAAATTCAGCGACTTTTTTACATATTTTTTAAAATACCAAAAAGTTTCGGTTTCGGCTAATATTCGGCCAAAAATTTGCCGAATACCGAAAAGAGGCCGAAACCCCATTATTCGGCCGAAACCGAGACCGAAACCGAATATTCGGTCGGACTCTACAGAACTTCCCTGCTTTAAAAACATTAACAGACTGACAAGCCAATAAAATTATTCTTTGCGGGTTACAAATATTTTAAATTATTAAAGCTCACATATTAAGTGACGTATTTAAGCGGTAGATGTTCAATGAGGTTTTTATAAATTAATAAATGATGATTTGAGCAGGGGCTATTTTTAATTGTGTACTTTCATAATTTAAATGAGCCTGATTTAATGCGTTTCCCACTTTAATGGTGCGAACGCGAAACGTTATATTTTAATTTCTTGTTAAGTTCACTTTTTAAGTGGCAACTATAAGAATCCTTATTAATTTTCTTCGACTGTAATGTGCAAGAAGCATGGATAAGTACTAACTTGACACAAAAAAAAGCAATTGCCATCATTTAAATGCGCCCGCTTAAATGTTTTGCTCGCGAATGTTTAACTTTGTAGAAATTATTTATAAACTCGCTAGATGTTCTCACGGTTTATTTTTTATAAACTTCTTATTTTAAGTGCCACATTTGAACGGGATCATTCTAATAAACACTTTTATAAAATTAAAGGGATCGTTTAAGAATGCCTTGACTTTCTTATATATTTCTTTAATGTGCTTGACATGGCTTTAACACAACTGTCACTATTTTATTTCTGCTCAATTTATCCTTTTTTAATGTGCAAGTAGTGTTGAAAATTGGGAAATACCATCGTGTAGATTTGCCCGCTTTAATGCTTCAAAAATGTAAATTTTTTGTTTTTTTATTTTTTTGAAAATTACGAATACCTCCAATTTTACACGACATCTTCGTAAAATTTTCCAGCTTTTATTGTAACTTAAGACGGTTTTTAAAGAAGGGTTTAAATATTTGGAAGTTTTTTGAAGAGATTTTTATTTGAAAACTGTATTACAGAGCAATGATTAAAATTACAGATGAAATTTAGTATTTTAGTTACGAGAAAAAACGAAGTATTTTTTTAAATCTGCATTTTAACAAAAAAACTCTTAATTATTATCTGTAAAATAGAGATTACAAGTTAAAAGTAAAATTACAGATAATATTTGGTTTTTCGGTCACAAGAAAATACAAAGTATAATACTTTGTATTTTCTTAAAATCTGTATTTCGGCAGATAACTTTGTCAAATATCTGTCGAATTGAGATTACAGTCATTTTGCAGAGTATTTAACAGAGTAATTATTTTGAGTGCATTAGAACGCTCCTTCAGTCAGTTTTGGCCTTGTGAAAGTGCAAATTTTTTGTGAAAATATTGATAAATTACCATCCCAGTTGGCAAAATAAAATCACACCTGACATACTGCTGACACTCCCTTTATGAAATCGCTGACATCTTCATACAATTTTTTAAAATGTCATCAATGACATGTCAGCAGTTGGTCAGCAGTGTCCACCAGTATCGGTGGCCACTAACAATTCGCTTAAACAACCGCTGACCAACTGCTGACATGTCATTGATGACATTTTGAAAATTTGTATGAAGATGTCAGCGATTTCATAAAGGGAGAGTCAGCAGTATGTCAGGTGTGATTTTTTTTGCCGACTGGGATTTTCAGTTGTTCATAGCGCAAAATAATAAAAATGTTCTATTTCTTATTTTTTCCACTTTTTTTATCCACACAGATTTGAACTCAGCGAGTCAAAATCTTTAAAAATTTTATATCAAACTTCAAACCGGAGTCAAAAACTTTCGATTTGTTGAGCGGTGTATTTAACGTCCGTGGAAAGTTGATTTTCACAAAATATTTGCACTTTCACAAGGCCAAAACTGCCTGAAGGAGCGTTCCAATGCTTTTGCGATGTACTAGAGAGTTCTTAACTATTGTCTTGGCTACAATTTTTGTCTTAGTATTGGATCGAAAATCTCAATGGTTTGGCTGTTATAGGCCAAAATATAAAAAAAAAAAATTACAAAAAGTGGTGAATTTTCAACATTTTCGACTTTTTGACCATGAAAACTAAGTTTTTTCTAAGTAATATGTTCAGAGAAATTGTAGCCCGAGACAATAGCTACAACTTTACTTTTGAAAATAAGTCAAAATTTTAAATAGTTTACGAAATATGAGCCCAAGAAAATTTGCAAATTTTCCAAAAAAAATAAAGTCTGAGAAAAAACTTCAAGTCAAAATCGGGAGGCTCGATTTTCACCGTAGACGTATGGTCTAGTTGACTTTTTTGCTCAGTACAATCCCAAGAATCAGAAACGCGAAGCGCCCATTAAGATTTTTTTTATTCCTTACTAATCGCCCCACCCTAATGAGCACCCGTTCCACAGACAATTAAACGCCAGAGCAACTATTTTACTTTCGCCAAAATGTTGAATCGAACGACTCCAACGTTTCGTTGGAGTCGGCGTTCCGCCGACAGGTCCTCTGTAGAAAGAGTTCTGCGAAAACCATAATGTCGATCGTTAAAAAGTTAATTAGCCTCCAGATGCCTCGCAAGATGGCGATTTACCATGCTCTTCATCACCTTCGAGAGCGCAGATCATATTGCGATTGCGATCAGGTTTGTTAGCCGCACCCTTTTTGGGGATTGGCTGTATATTGGCAACCTTCCAATAAGCGGGAAAGACTACTGCACGGTACGACAATATGAAAAGTAAACGTCGAAGAGCACTTTTTGAGCACCAGTGCTGGTTTACTATCGGTCACAGTAACTTACTAAGATCCGCAAGACCCCTTTTAACTGTACGAGCTCGAAAAAATATCCTGGGCATAGTATGGGATACCCTCTCGAATTCGGGTAGAGGTTGGTGGCTTTTCGGCAAGAAAAAATTTCTTGCAAAGAGACCAGCTAACAGGTTAGCCGGTTGATAAACGGTTCCGTGAACACTTGATCGTCTTTTAAAAGAGTCGGGATAGAAGAACTAGCATTTTTCAGGATTATTTTAACAGACAATCAACTGCTCTTTCTGCCCCTAGGAGCCGAAAGAACTTTAGCACAAAGACACTGGCCGTTAAGAAGATTTTCACGACTAATTGTAAGTACTCTTGCACACTAAGATCTCGCCGTAGCAGATCAGTATTAAAGTTTTTGTTGTCACGCCAATTTCTGAACGCTTCCTGCCTGGATCTGACTGCATTTCTGCATGTCTGCTTAAGCCAACACTTATCCCTCCTTTTAGCCGAAATGTTCTTTGATGAAATAATTGACTTATAATATTTTCAACCAAGTTCGTCGTGGCATCAACATTGATGTCGAGGAAATAACGTTTTTTAGTTAAAAAACCGGAAAAAAGTCAATAAGCTCTGCACAACGAGCCTTATCGTATATCAAAACAGAACGCTTCGTAGCTGTCGTTGTAACGTTCGGAGTAGGAGAAAAATGCGAAAACGGTGTAGTGATCCGAATTACCAACAGGTGCAAAAGTTCTTACTTTATAATTTTCAGGAAGTGACATAAGAAAAATGTGACAGTATTCTGGTGTTCATTCATAACACCCATTAAGCGCGTTTTCTAATTGTGACAGGTGATTATGCGCGGCGAATAGCTCGACGTAATCGCCAACGGTAGTCGAATGGTTACAGTGGCGGATCCAGGAAAAGTTATGAACACTGAAATCACCTGCCACGAAATTGAACTTATTTACGGTGCCCAAAAAAAAAAAAAATCAGAAAAAATTAGCGAAATTCTGAAAAATTTTGCTAAAATCAGAAATATTCTAAAAAATTGGAACATTTTACAAATTTTAGAAAAAATTTATAAACTTAGAAGGTACAATGCAATTTTGTAATATTTCTACACTTAAAATAATAACTCTGTTAAATTACAGAAAAACTCTGCTAATTTAGCAGCAACATTTCTTGGTAATTTTACTATAAAACTCTATAAAATGATTTTGCAAAAAAAACTGTTGATTTACAGAGTTTTTAGTAAAATATTGGTTAAATAAACCACAAATTAGAAAAAAAAC
The DNA here is from genome assembly GCA_963921195.1 of Pegoplata infirma. Taxonomy (NCBI): domain Eukaryota; kingdom Metazoa; phylum Arthropoda; class Insecta; order Diptera; family Anthomyiidae; genus Pegoplata; species Pegoplata infirma. Next base: position 141,917,721 of record OY992540.1, on the reverse strand, counting down.
TCTGTAAATTTGCAGAGTTTAGTTAAATACATGTTATTTTTTAAAATTTTTATAAGATTTTTTTAAAAGGATTTTTTTAGGTACTTTTTTGACATTTTCTCCAAAAAAAAACAGATAAAATTTTCGTGTTTTTACAGAAAACTCTGTTTTTAACTATGAAATTAAGATAACATAGAAATAAGTAAAAATACAGATAAAATATTTTTGGTTATAAAAAATATAGAGTATTTCTCTTAAATCTGTATTTTAGCAGAAAACTCTGTTAATTATATGTAAAATTAAGATTACAAAGTTAAAAGTAATATAACAGATGAAACTTTGTTATTTTGTCACAACAAAATACAAAGTATTTTCTTTAAATCTGTATTTTGACAGAAAACTCAGTCAAATGTCTGTTAAATTGAGATTACAGTCATTTTACAGAGTATTTTACAGAGTTTTTATTTTGAGTGTGGTTAATGTAAAACGATTCTCATTTTCTTTTTCATTAAAATTTTGTTCAAATAGCTGTTTTTAATCTGACACACTTATAGTGACAATCGAAGAGTGCTGACGAAGGAATTGTTGTCAATTGATTTTTTTTCCGATTTTCTCATTGTACAGCATAAATTAATATTTCTCAGAAATAATTATTGTGGATTCAAACTAAAATAAATAAAAATTCTGGTAAATTATAGAAAACTAAGACAATTTACAAAAATTTGGAAAAAAAAATAGAAAAACTCAGAAAAGTACCGAAAAAATTAAAAACAAGTAAAAAAGTTAAATTCGGCCTTGCCAAATGTAGTGATACCCTCCACAATTTCAAAAAGGTTATTGCCAAAAACTTTATTTAAAAGGAAATTACTTTTGAAAACAAAAAAAAAAAAATTTTTTTGAAAAAAAATTCCGCCAAAAAAAAATCCGCGATTTTTTTACTTTTTTGTCAAAAAATATGTTCGTACTTGTTTAAATACCATTTAGTGTTCAATTATGTTCACATATGTCAACCAGCAGCCGAATTAAAGCATTTTGTATTTTTAGTTTATGTTGAATTACTAAATTTTTGAGGTGTCCTTACATTTTCGTTCATAACTTTTGAACCGCTGAACCGATATCGCTCAAATGCAATCTTAAACTTCTCGGGAGAACTTCCAATAAATATGTTAAGTTTTAGTCATCTCCGTGCAATATTTTGACCGTGATCACCATTTCCACAGGCAGACAGACGGAAATCGCTAGAATGTCTTAAAATCGATCGGGGGCTATGAATATATATACTTTATGGGGTCCCAGACCGATATTTCGATGAGTTACAAACATAATGAAAAACTTATATATACCCTCTATCACTAATTGTAAGTGGTATAAAATAAGTATAAAAATACCGAAAAGTTAAAAAAAAAATTTAGAAAAAAAAATTTAGAAATTTTTTTAAAAATTAAAAAATAATCAGGAGTTCAAAAATATTTTGAAAAACTCGAAAGGATTGGAAAAAATATTAATAAAATAAATAAGTTTAAGAAAAAATTTTAAAAAACTTAGGAAAATTTTTAATAAAATCTGAAAAATTGGAAAGTTTCAGAAAAATTTTTTAAAAGTTCTACACAATTTACAGATGTAATTCGAAAAGATCAATTGTAAATCGAAGATTTTACTTGTAATTGTTAATGGTGTAGAAAACTAAAAAAAATTCATAAAACTAATAAAAAAAATTATAAAATTTTAGTTAAATTTATAATTATTCCAAAAAAAAAAAGAATAATTCCAACAATTTTATATCATATAAATAAATTTCTCTAAATGAAATTAAAGCGGTGTTCTTACATTAAGACCACTTGTGAGTTGGAAAATAAAATTTGAAATTCAATATATTTTCATAAGTATTCTACATATAGAATGTATATTAAAATGAATACCTATTAAAAACAAGTTCTTAAAATAGTTTTCTATTTTCCTTAGAATTCCCAAAAGAAACTATTTGAAGTAGACACTTCAAAGTGATGACATAACTTAAGTGCAGTGAAAAGAACATCATAAAATTTTAGGAAATTAAATATAAAAATAAAAAATAGTATTATATTCGGCAGTAGCGAATATTATACACCCTACATTATATTTTTTAGACTCTTTTTAGAAAAAGTTTTAAAGAAAAATCCAAAAAATATTTGCCCTGTTTTGTTTTTTGAATGGTGTAACTTTTTTAAGTTAGAAAAGTTTTGTTTCTTCGGACTGATATAGTAAGACTACGAACTTAGCCCGCTTCAAACTAAACTACATATTCCTTCCTAATTCCCACCATCCATTTTATATTGGTTTGGAGTCTATGGCAGGATCGCCACGAACTTTTGATTTTTTAGTCCTTGATGCATATTTCGAAATGTTACAACCGTCACGACACGTTGAGTATAACCTAAAATTTTAATTTTGAAGGGTACAAAAGATCTTCAACCTCAAAATATGCTACTTATCATTTGAAAATGATAATTTTATAGTTTAAATTTTAATTTTTGGCTCACACACATAAAAAATAATACCAACAATTCTAAGTGATAATTTTTGTTGGTTTGATGAGCCCGTGCAGTGATAAAATTGTTGTATTGCACTTGTAAGAAGAAAAAAAAAAAATTGTATTAAATAATAATTTTAGAAAGAAGCACAAGTAGGAGGACCCACACCAGTAGTTATTTTTACAAAGGTGACACTTATTTTTTGTAAATAAAGAAATGGGAACTTGTAATTTTAGCAGCCCAATCACAGGCTTAAGTGTTGAAAGTGTAAGGAAGAAAGGTGACGTGACATAATCTTCACAGACATAATCTCCACACTCAAAATAATAACTCTGTAAAATACTCTGTAAAATGACTGTAATCTCAATTCAACAGATATTTGACAGAGTTTTCTGTCAAAATACAGATTTAAAGAAAATACTTTGTATTTTGTTGTGACAAAAAAACAAAGTTTCCTCTGTTATATTACTTTTTACTTTGTAATCTTAATTTTACAGATAATTAACAGAGTTTTCTGCTAAAATACAGATCTAAGCAAAATACTTCGTATTTTTTTATAACCAAAAAAGTTTTCTTTTTTGAGAAGTTTTTGTTTTTGTTACCAAACATCAAAATTTTATCTGTATATTTTTTTTTTTCGAGAAAAAGTTAAAAAAGTTGCAAAAAAAGTTTTTTTTCAGAAATCTTATAAAAATTTTACAAAATAACATGGATTTAACTAAACTCTGTAAATTTACAGAGTTTTTTTCTGTATTTTTTTTTTTTTTTGCATCAAATGTATTTAACAAATATATGTAAATTTACATAGTTTTCTTTGCTAAATGGTGGTTTATTTAACCAATATTTTACTAGAAACTCTGTAAATTAACAGTTTTTTTTGTCCAAATCATTTTACAGAGTTTTATAGTAAAATTACAGAGTTTTCTCTTAAAAAAGCTTTCATATTTAACCAATATTTTACTATAAACTCTGTAAATTAACAGTTTTTTCTGTCAAAATCATTTTACAGAGTTTTTTAGTAAAATTACCAAGAAATGTTGCTAGCTGGAAAAGTATGGTGTACTCTGTTAAATTAGCAGAGTTTTTCTGTAATTTAACAGAGTAATTATTTTGAGTGCACGGACATTACCAGGGCTCTTGGATAAAAACCAAGACAACTGCTTCTGTCGTCAGGCGCAGCAAGAGTGGAACTGAGGCTGCGTTACAGTAGGGTTGCCAATTCCTTTTTGAGAAAAAGTGGACGGGAACCTCAAAAAAGGAGGACAATTTTCCCAAAAAAAAGGAAAATTTTTTTTATAAATTAATTTAAAGAAAATCAACATTGCGATACAATATACAAATAAAATGTATTTTTATTACACTCAAAAAAATACGTTAGTTAGCTAACTTTTAGCAAATTTTTAGTTGAGATTAGCATGTTAGCAAAAAATTCTTGCAAACTTCATTTAGCACATTAGCAATTTTAAACAAACTTTGAACTAATTTCTTTTGCTAAATTTGAAATTGAGATGACTACATTTTTACAAGCTTTTTTGCTAATATTAGCAAAATAAATGGTAAATTTTTTTTTATTTTCAGAAAACTTAAAATGGCGCTATCTCGGATACTAAGCCAGATATAGCAAAATGGAGGCCATTTTTGGTTCTTAGAATCACCATAGTATCGCCGGTCCTCTTCACATGTGTGGACCCTAATGGGCCCTAACTTTGGATCCAAAAAAGTTAGCATTCCCATAAATTTTAAAATGCTCATATCTTGGTAAATATTGCCGATACAACAAAAAGTCCAAAAGCATTTTTGTAGCTCTCAACACATAGAACAAGACCGCAAAATAGTCAAAAGCTCTCCGAGTAATATTTTTGAAGTTATCGAGTTTTTTAATTCTCAAGACCCCAGTGGTCCCCTATAATCACGTATCTTAAAAACTAAGCAAGGTAGAGCGAAACGGACACAAATTTTGGATCAAAAACTATGACAATTTTTAAGGAACCCAACTAGGTCTAGGCCCATCGGGGTCTGGACCTATCGGGTCCGAACTCAATGGGGTCCTCAGATTTGTATGAACTAAGTTCAAAAAAAAATAATAGTTAACTAATTATTGGCAAAACATTTTTGCTAACTTTAGCAAAAAAATTGTGGGTTCAAAATCAGCAAATTTTCTTGTAGGTTTACAAGCATTTTTTGCTAACATTACAGTTTTTTTTGAGTGTATAAAGTATTTTTCCCCCTAGAAGATTGTAAATTTCAAGTGTCTATAGACACTGTCCTATAGGACCATTATTCCAAGAGAATAGCCAAGATATATTATTTAACTTGCTTAGTATCGGAATTTCTTAAAAGTACATTTTGGTTCTACATTTTGGAATTTTCCAAAAAGTAAAAAGACGGAATAAGTGCCAAAGTACAAGGTAAAAAGCTTCCTACAATCAGAATTTTCCCAAAAGTATTATTTTTTGGGTTTCCAAATTAAATGTTTGAAGCACCATCATTTATTTTATTTTTTTAGGAATAGAAAAAGTACCAAAGTACACTTTTTTATCCCCTTGCAAATAGAATTTTGCAAAAAGTAACTTTTCAGAATGATTTTTCGTTATAGGATCCTATATTCCGAATTTCAAATTTCACGAATCATTATTTCAGGAGATAGAAAAAGTACCAAAGTACACATTTACTCCTTTTTAGTACGTAAGCCCGAATATTCCACAAAGCAATATTTTCAGAAAGTTTTTCCCCCATAGCATCTTGCATTTCAATTTTCTAGGGCAATTTATGCAGAAGATAGAAAAAGTACTAAAATTATGAACGACCCTATTGAACGGTACGAGGGATCGATATTATGCGTGGTGGTTATTTTTGTTTAATTATTGTTGCTATTTGTTGATATTTTCTAAGAGATGATCTTTATTAAAACAACAAATGTAAAAATAAATAAAAAAAAAAACTAAGAAAATGTTTAAAATGTCTGGCTTTTCAACACTTGAGGTTATCATAGGGAAATCATTAAATACACAACAAAAAATAAAGCAATAAAACATCATCATACAAAACTGATAACACAATGATAGTGTTTCAAAGTGTATGTAGGGTTTCTTAAAAAAAACATGATCAATGTTGTTGTTTGTATTTTTATGGTTTATAGTGTTTGTTGCATAGATGGATTTAGTTGTTGTTCAACAAAATTTTAAATTATCTTTAATAAATATGATAAATTTTCAATTTTGCTTTTATTATGCACTCCACTCTAGCGATAGAGGATATATTCCTTTCCACTCCGTTTTCAACATTTCGAAATGTTGGTCTAGGACCTCAAAATGTATATTCATGAACCTCGATCGATTTTATGTCGAACTAGCGATGTCCGTCCGTCCGTCTATCCTGTTGAAAACACGCTAACTTTTTTAAGACTACACAGAGACTATTGAAGCTTGGAATATATATTTGTCATTCTACTGGTCAGGTTGGCATTGCATTTCAGCGAAATCGGCCCAGAGTTTCAAAAGTTATAAGCAAAAGAGTAATTTTTATCAAGGAATTTTCGAGTTAGAAAATTTATTTAGAAAATTTACTATCCCTTAGAAAGGGAATTGTGAAGGGTATTCATAAATTCGAATTTGAATTTTCTACTTATTTTATATTAAAATATTATACAAAAAATGTCTTTTTAAAAAATGTTTGTTAATTTTGTAAGATTTATTTGTTTGTTCTATTGATTGAATTTTAGTTGAGGATTAACAAAAATTAAAAAAAAAAATAATAAAAAAAATATTTGCTCAAGTTGTTTTAGTTTTACTTATCAAACGGTGTGAGTTCCTCTTGGGTTTTTTTTATATTTTCGTTTTTCTAATCTCTCAAGTGTGTGACCTTTTTTTTTTGGTATCTTTTTCTAATTTTTTTTTTTCAAAATTATGTTGCGCATTAGTAGTACTTACTTGTACACTAAAAAAACAAGTAGGAAAGTTAAATTTGGCTGTGCCGAATCTTTTATACCCTTGAATATGTAGTTAAATAAAAAATAAATAGTCTTGTCAAGATTTCAGATTCTAAGACATTTTTCCTATAGAAAAAGTCTCAGATTCATAAACATTTTTCCTACACCGAAAAAAATTCATGCCTTATATAAAAGAAAAGTTTCGTACTTTTTGCTTACGAAATTATTTCGTAAAAATTGTAAGTTTTTACGAAAAAGTTTACTACATTCATCGAAATATTTTTTTGTTTTTACGAAACAATTTTACAAAATAAATTTGTAAATTACAAAACTAAATTCGTACATGAAAAAAAAATTTGTAAAATTACAATAAAAGTTTGTAACTATTTTTTTGCTACCTCCCATTTGACAAGAATACCTTGTTATTTTACAAGCTTTTAACCAATAATTTTGTAATTTTACAAATCTTTTTACCAATAAAATTGTAAAATTACCATTTTTTGACGCGATAAAACTTGCAAAGAGGTTTCGTGAATTTACTAGAATTTTTGCTATCTCCTATTTTACGAAAATTCCTAGTAAAAATTACGAACTTTTTTGTAATTTTACAAGATTTTCACCAATAAAATTGTAAATTTACAAATTTTTTGGCGAAATAAAATTAACAAGAAATTCTCGTAAATTTACTAGGTTTTTTTTTGTAAAAAATCTTAGAAATTTGTCAAGTTACAAGAAAAACTGTAAAATTACAAAAAAAAAAATATTTAAATTTCGATCGAAAATTATTTGTCAAAAAAAAAGATAAACTGTCATATATTGGTAAAATTAGATAACGAGACTTTTTCTAGTAATTTGACAAGGTTTTTTTTGTGTATACATAGTAGATATATTTTTACGAAAGTTAGTAAAATATATCAGCTTTACCACAAGAAAATAAAATAAATTTAAAATGAGCTTTTAATTTTATTTCCATACAAATTGTTTTTGTTTTTAAAATCGACTTTCAAAAAATGTATTGAAAATTTGAAATTTAAAATAAAACTTTTGTTAAAATATACTTTTTGTTTTCTTGTGGTAAGGGCCTATATTTTTATCAATTAATAAAAAAAAACTTTTTTTTTTTTTAAAGAATTTTAGATTTTAGAAAAAAAACATATTTTTTACAAATTTTCGAACGGAAAAACTTTTTCAAACAAAAACATTTTTTGGCATTTAATTTTTCGGAATTAAAAATTTCATCAAAAATGCTTTTAGAAAAAATATATCGTAAAATAATAAAATTTTCAAAGTTCCGAAAGAACTTTGAATCACAACAAAATTTTCTATGTAAAATTATTTTTTAAAAAAACTACTTGCTTAAAAAACGATTGCTTTTTGGACTGTTTAGTACACTCAAAAAAAAAAACCTTGTAAAGTTACCAAAAAATCTTGTGATTTTACGAGGCTATTCTCGTAAAATAGGAGGTAGGTAAAATTCTCGTAAAATTACGAGGATTTCCTCGTAATTTCGAATGCGCCAAAAATTGGTAAAATAACCAATTTTATTGATAAAAATATTGTTTTAAAACCAAAAAAATAAATAAAAAAAATGGTAAACTTACAAGAAAAAATTGTAAATATGTTTAAAAAAATGGTAAATTTACAAAAAAAAAATTTTGTCAAACAACATAAATCTTCCTAATAAAATCATTTTTGTAAAATATATGTTTTTTTTGTAAATTAACTAGAATCCTCGTAATGAATTTTTTAAAATTTTGTCAACTTTTTTTTTAAAAAATTTACAAAAAAAAATAGTTTTTTTTTGTTAAACAACATAAATCCTCGTATAACATAATTTTTGTAAAATAACAGTTTTTTTTTTTGTAATTCAACTAGAATCCTCGTAATAAAAACTTTGTTGTAAGATTACAGTTTTTTTTGTAAAATAACCTTTCAAAATGGTAGAATACAATTACGAAAACAAACTTGTAAAATTACCAATAAAACTGTCTCGTTTGAGCAAAGTACAAGATTTTTTGTTAAAAAGCAAGGAAAATTGTTAAATACAGGTAGAACGGGATTAGAAGGCATTTTACCAGGCGTTTTACCAGTTTATTTTTTTGAGTGTAGAATTGGTTGCAGAGTAAAATGATGCGTTCTGGAACCGATTATTGGGAACAGAAAATTTTGCTGGGTATAGAAAAGTCTCAGATTCTGAGAAATTTTTCCTATAGAAAAAGGATCAGATTCCGGGAAGTTTTCCTTAAGAAAGAGTTTCAGATTCGGAGAAATTTTTCCTTTAGGCAAGGTCTTAAATCATACACTCCAAAAAAACCTTGAAAAGTTATCAAAAAATCTCGTGATTTTACGAGGCTATTCTCGTAAAATAGAAGGTAAATAAAATTCTCGTAAAATTACGAGGATTTCTTCGTATAATCAATGCACCAAAAATTGGTAAAATAACCAATTTTATTGGTAAAAATATTGTTTTAAAACCGGAAAAATAAAAAAAAGGTAAACTTACAAGAAACAAGTAAAAAAGTTAAATTCGGCCTTGCCGAATGTAGTGATACCCTCCACAATTGCAAAAAGATTACTGCAAAAAACTTTTTTTAAAAGGAAATTACTTATGAAAAAAAAAAAAATTCCGCGATTTTTTTCTTTTGGCAGCATGAAATAACCCCCCAGGAAATAAGTCCCCAAAACGAAAATGAAATAAGTCCCCAAAAATTTTTACAGAAAAAAACAACAACGATAATTGGGGATTTATTTCGTTTTTTGGGGGTTTAATTCATTTTTTATTTGGGGACTTATTTCATTACGAAATAGGTCCCCAAAAATACAAATGAAATAAACCCCCAATTATTATTTTTGGGGACTTATTTCATTTTTACTCAAATGAAGATAATAAATTTTGAAATTATTTCTGGACATAGAAGGAATGCTTGATTTTATTTTGTTGTGGTACTCCCAAGCAATGAGACAAACAAATTATGACTATACTGATCAGTGTTAAGGAGAGTATCTTTAGGCTCCCTTCAAGGTTTTGGGTTCTGGTCTGATATAGCTTGGGAAACTTATTATATAATACCCGTAGTAGTTGTAGTTTAATGTGTTGCAATTATAATTAATTTTAGTACAAATTTCCTCGATTGAACTCTATGTATGAAATTTTGTTTTTCGATTTCACCAATTTATAACGATCTAACTGAGTACTAGTTTTGGTGGAGCAAAAATTTTATTTACGTGTAAGTCGGTTGGAAATGAAAAATTCGCGCGAATTTTTCATTTCCAACCGACTTACACTTAAATAAAATTTTTGCTCCACCAAAACTAGTACTCAGTTAGTTCGTTATAAATTGGTAAAGTAGAAACTATAGTTTGTAGTCAACGAAATATTAGTTTCGTTGTAGAAAAATATTGTTTGATTGTAAATCGGTTGGAAATGAAAAATTCGCGCGAATTTTTCATTTCCAACCGATTTACAATCAAACAATATTTTTCTACAACAAAACTAATAGTTCGTTTCCAAAACTGTTACCAAGAAATTATATTCACATAAACAATTAATTGCAACAACGGAAACAGGATAAACGCCTCAAAATAAATAATGAATCTAAAAAAATTTTAATCTTTTTTAAATCGGTTGAAAATGAAAAAAGCCAAAACTCTTATAAAAAAATAATTAATTTCGACAACACATGAAAAATTCCCAATAATTTTCTTCTACCATGAAAACATCTTAAGATATGTAATGGAACTAAAAAAATTGAAAAAATTTTAATCTTCCAAATAAATTTTGTTCAAATTTTTACAAAGGGCACAAATGCTTAGTTTGCATGTATAAACCATCAGACAAGTTATGATTTCAACACCAAAATTAAAAAAAAATGTTTTGAAATTCTTTTATTTGTTTCTTTTTTTGAGAGCGTTTAATGAATTTAAAATTGGGGCCTTATTTCATTTTTCAAAATGGGGATTAATTTCATATGAAACAAAACCCCAAAATTGGGGTGTTATTTCATTTTATTTTGGGATGTTTTTGCATTCCGATGGGGATTTATTTCATTTTTAAAATTGGGGGTTTATTTCATTATGAAATAAGTCCCCATTTTTGGGGGCTTGTTTCATTTTTATTTTGGGGATTTATTTCCTGGGGGGTTATTTCATGCTGCCTTTTCTTTTTTGTCAAAAAACATGTTCTTACTTGTTTAAATACAAGTTGGTGTTCAATTATGTTCACATATGTTATGTTGAATGTACTAAAATTTTTGAGATGTCCTTACATTTTCGTTCATAAATTTTGAACCGCTGAACCGATATCGCTCAAATGCAATACAAAATTTCTCGGGAGAACTTCCAACAAATATATTAAGTTTCAGTCATCTCCGTGTAATATTTTGGTCGTGATCACTATTTCCACAGACAGACAGACGGACATCGCTAGAATGTCTTAAAATCGATCGGGGATCATGAATATATATACACTCAAAAAAAAAACCTTGTAAAGTTACCAAAAAATCTCGTGATTTTACAAGGCTATTCTCGTAAAATATGACGTAAGTAAAATTCTCGTAAAATTACGAGGATTTCCTCGTAATTTTGAATGCGCCAAAATTTGGTAAAATAACCAATTTTATTGGTAAAAATATTGGTTTAATACCGGAAAAATAAAAAAAAAAATGGTAAACTTACAAGAAAAAATGGTAATTATGTTTAAAAAAATGGTAAATTTACAAACCAAAATGGTAAGTTTACAAAAAAAAAAAATTGTTAAACAACATAAATCCTCGAAATAAAATCATTTTTGTAAAATAACTGTTTATTTTTGTAAATTAACTAGAATCCTCGTAATAAATTTTTCGAAATATTGTCAACTTTTTTTTAAATATTTTTCAATAAAAAAAAAATACAACAATATAAATCCTCGTATAACAAAATTTTTGTAAAATAACAGTTTTTTTTTGTAATTCAACTAGAATTCTCGTAATAAAAACTTTGTTGTAAAATTACAGTTTTTTTTTTTGTAAAATAACCTTTCAAAATGGTAGAATGCAATTACGAAAATAAACTTGTAAAATTACCAATAAAACTGTAGTTCTCGTTTGAGCAAAGTACAAGATTTTTTGTTAAAAAACAAGGAAAATTGTTAAATATTGGTAGAACGGGATTACAAGGCATTTTACCAGGCGTTTTACCAGTTTATTTTTTTGAGTGTACTTTATGGGGTCCCAGACCAATATTTCGATGAGTTACAAATGGAATGACAAACTTATACCCTCTATCACTAAGTGAAGGGTATAAAAATGGTAAATATGCTTAAAAAAAATGGTAAATTTACAAACTAAAATGGTAAATTTACAAAAATTTTTTTTTTTATTGTTAAACAACAAAAATCCTCGTAATAAAATCATTTTTGTATAATAACTGTTTTTTTGTAAATTAACTAGAATCCTCGTAATAAACTTTTCAAAATTTTGTCAACTTTTTTTTTAAATATTTTTCAATAAAAAAAAAATTGTTTCTCCGGGACTTGGAATTTTTTTTTTTAAAAATAGAAAATTTACAAAAAAAAAAAAAAAGTATAACATAATTTTTGTAAAATAACAGTTTTTTTTGTAAATCAACTAGAATCCTCGTAATAAAAACTTTGTTGTAAAATTACAGTTTTTTTTGGTAAAATAACCTTTCAAAATGGTAGAATACAATTACGAAAATAAATTTGTAAAATTACCAATAAAACTGTAGATCTCGTTTAAGCAAAGTACAAGATTTTTTGTTAAAAAACAAGAAACATTGTTAAATATTGGTAGAACGGGATTACAAGGCATTTTACCAGGCGTTTTACCGGTTTTTTTGAGTGTAGTCTCAGATTCTAATCACAATTTCAATAGACAGACGGACATCTTTAGATCGTTTAGTTGTTGTAATATAATTATTTAATACATTTTCGGTATATTTGATAAAACCCGTCTATGTGGTCTTACCAGTTTCATTAATATTATCAATTAAAATATTTTATACATTCAATAAACAATTATTTATTTTTTAACAATTTAAAACAATATTTTAGCACTCAATATATAAACATTAATAAAACAATAAAAAAAAAAAATAAACAAATTAAAAAACATCTCACGCCCATAAGCGAAATTGAAATTCATTCAGAATTTAAGAAAATAAATTTACAACAAACCAGATTGTTTTTTTTTTTTTTAAATAATTTTAAATCTAAAAATTGATCGCACATTATAAATTTTTGGATTATAAGGCAAATGTACAATCAAAACAAAAGATTTAAACAAAAAAAAATAAAACAAAAATATTACAATTTTATTTTTGTATTATTGACCGTGAACTTTCATTAAATTTTCAGACACCACAAAATATATTTTTTAGAGAAAGAGAAAAAAAAAACATCATAATCATCATTTAAACAAAAAAAAAACTTATATTCAAAAAAAAATCTCGTAATGCTTAAAATCTTGCTCATAATTCTTTAACTACAACAAAAATAATTTTGAATTTCCAAAATTACACAGGCCAACAAATCCGAAAGTGACCTTAGAATTTGGATATGAAATCAGGTCTTTTGAGATATCTTAGCTTAAAAAATAAAAACAACCCCATATTTCGCCATTTTCGAGACGTTATATCTGCGAGAATTAACCTTTATTTTGAAAACATCTTATGTCGTTTGAAAGTCCTTTCAATTAACTTTAAAATGAATGTTCAAACTTTGTAATATCTTGTTCCTTCTCTCTGGAATGTAGCGAAAAATCGATTTATTTCAATACGCGTGTCTTCGCTTTTGGTCTGATCTGTTCTTATTAGACCAATTGAATTTGATAAGATCTATTCGATACGAGATTTATTCCCATTTTCGAGAGCTAGTTAGATCTGATCCGAATTTGTATCTGATCAGATCCCGAAATCGGGGAAAATCTCGTATCAAATAGATCTGATCAGATTTTTAGATCCAAATTGATTATAACAGATCTAATCGCTTTTTTGAGGGGTAGCTATGAATGCAATAAATTTGATTTTTGCAGTAAAAATACCCAGCAAAACTTTGGTAATGGGTAGTGATTATATAACACAATACCAGGTAATGCATACAACTTATTTGTAGCATTATTTTATGATGTCTTACCAAACATTTGTTCTACAACGTATTATTTTAAAGTGAAAAATAATGCATTACTAATAATTTGCTACGTAATGCACGATTATTGGAAAAAATATATTTCATATTTATTATTTCTAAACATTATATCATAGATGACTTATATTTGGTTACATTATGTATTATTTGAAAGTTTGAAATAATTTATTATTTATAATTGGATGCATAATGCATTACAATAACATAAAAAATAATTATTTTATAAAAAAAATGCATAAGTTTAAACTAGAGATGGGCTCACGACAGGAAATTTCTAACGACACACACTCACCAGCATATTTTATCTACTTACACTCACTTACAATCACGTGAGTAAATTTAATACAAAATTACGTTTTCACTACTCGTAACACCTTATGTATTATCTTCTGGTATGCTATATTATTTCATTTCTCGTAACCTATAAAATATCATATATTTTACACCTTACTCGTATTCTTCGTTATAAATTTATGACTTATTTTATACCTTACTGGTATTCTTTGTGATAATGTGGATGCATTACTTTGAGTCTCATCGCCTGTTAAAATCATCAATGCTGCAATGTATAAAATAAGAGATCCTATACCTTATGTTATACCTTATTTGGTAATCTAAGTTTTGCTGGGTAAAGAGGAAATTGTAAGAAAACTCTATCGAATTTGCAATCATAGCAAAACTTTCACAAATATAGAAAAAACCAAAATTCGTCAAACTTCAGGTTAAGATATCTCAGAGAAGGAACAAGGCATTACAAAGTTTATACATTTATTTTAAAGGGAATTGTTAGGACTTTAAAACGACATAAAAAGTTTTATAAATAAAAGTTAATTCTCGCAGTTATAACGTCTCGAATATGGCGAAAAACGGTATTGTTTTTAACATTAAGATATCTCGAAAACCTGATGAGATAAAACAATTATGAGATCAGATTCGGATTCAGAGCGGCTTTAACTTTTCTAAAAGACTACCTTAGTCCCGGGGTTTCCAAATTTTTCCAAATTTTGTTGCTCTGTGTTATTCGCTTACACAAAAATAAAAAAAAAAAATTCAAAATAAAAACAAAGTCGCAAAAATTATTTTGATTTGTTTTTTTTTTTTATTATTCTGGGTTTTTGAATACAATTCATTATTGTATAATAATGATTATTTCATTTATTTAATTAATAAAGAAGAAACAAATAATAACAGAAATATAGCTTAAAGCAATTTACAACATTCCTTTCTATTTAACACATCCCAGAAGAATTTTAAGTTAAAAAAAAAACAGAAAAATAATAATTAGAAATGTGAACAGGGTTAATACTGACCATATGGTACCCTACATTAAGGTCTAATGGATAATAAGAATTTTTGAATATGCCCAATTTACAGGGGATATTTCTTAAATGCGCAAAGTTTTAGTGTCCAACAAAAAAAAAAGTAAGAATGTTATAGTCAGTCAAGACCGACCATATGATACCCTATACCACACAAAAAAAAAAAATTGTCAAATTACTATAATTAAAAAAAAACCTTGTAAAGTTACCAAAAAATCTCGTAATTTTACGAGGCTATTCTCGTCAAATACGAGGTAGATAAAATTCTCGTAAAGTTACGAGGATTTCCTCGTAGTTTTGAATGTGCCAAAAATTGGTAAAATAACCAACTTTATTGTTAAAAATATTGTTTTAAAACCGGAAAAATAAAAAAATGGTAAATATGTTTAAAAAAATGGTAAATTTACAAACCAAAATGGTAAATTTACAAAATAAAGATTTTTTTGTTAAACAACATAAATCCTCGTAATAAAAGAATTTTTGTAAAATAACTGTTCTTTTTGTAAATTAACTAGAATCCTCGTAATAAATTTTTCAAAATTTTGTTAACTTTTTTTTAAATATTTTTCAATAAAAAATTTTGTCCGGGACATGCAAAATTTGTAAAAAAAAAATAGAAAATTTACACAAAAACAAGTAGAAAAGTTAAATTCGACTTTGCCGAATCTATGAATACCCTTAATGCAATTTTTAAAGGGTAGTACATTTTTTAACGTGAAAAAATTAACAATTTTGTCTTTTTTTTTTTTAATTACTATTTGTTTTTTTTTTGAGTGTAAAATTTTTTCGAGTGTAATGTTTTTTTTACTGTAAAAATATTTCTGAGTGAATGCACGTTTGTATGTACACAAAATATTGTCATTTTTGTAAAAAAAAAATCAATTTTTTTTGAGTAAATTTTTTTTTGAGTGTAAAATTTTTTTTGAGTGTAAATTTTTTTTCGAGTGTAATTTTTAAGTTACCAATGCTTTTAAAACTAAACAAGTTTAAAAAGCATTGCTTTAAAATTAAACAAGTTTGAAAAGCATTGTTTAGTTACCAGCAATGCTTTTAAAACTTGTTAAAACACGTGGCATTGTATATGACACTAATCTGAAATTCAGGGTTTTGCTTACAACTTTTGAACCACCCCAGCAAAACTTAGATTACCAAATAAGGTATAAAATAAGGTATAGGATCTCTTATTTTATACATTGCAGCATTGATGATTTTAACAGGCGATGAGACTAAAAGTAATGCATGCACATTATCACAAAGAATACCAGTAAGGTATAAAATAAGTCATAAATTTATAACGAAGAATACAAGTAAGGTGTAAAATATATGATATTTTATAGGTTACGAGAAATGAAATAATATAGCATACCAGAAGATAATATATAAGGTGTTACGAGTAGTGAAAAAGTAATTTTGTATTAAATTTACTCACGTGATTGTAAGTGAGTGTAAGTAGATAAAATATGCTCGTGAGTGTGTGTCGTTAGAAATTTCTTGTCGTGAGCCCATCTCTAGTTTAAACTTATGCATTTTTTTATAAAATAATTATTTTTTATGTTATTGTAACGCATTATGCATCCAATTATAAATAATGCATTATTTCAAACTTTAAAATAATACATAATGTAACCAAATATAAGTCATCCATTATTTAATGTTTAGAAATAATAAATATGAAATTCGTTTTTTCCAATAATCATGCATTACGTAGCAAATTATTTGTAATGCATTATTTTTCACTTGAAAATAATACGTTGTGGAACAAATGTTTGGTAAGACATCATAAAATAATGCTACAAATAAGGTATGTACATTACCTGGTAATGTGTTATATAATCACTACCCATTACCAAAGTTTTGCTGGGACTGTACCGATTGAGCTGAAATTTAATACCAAACAGACCCGGGGAACGGCAAAGATACATACCAAGCTTCAGTAGTCTCATTATTGTCTTTCGAAAGTTATCGTGTTTTTTATCTCGTAAATTCGCGAAACACCCTTGCCGAAATTTACTCTTTTGCTCATAACTTTTGAACCACTGCACAGTGGGTTCGATGGTACCCAAAATGGCGATTAATTCAGATAAGCAGTAGTTTTAGAATATTATATTTTTTTATTGATGACATAATATAAACACGTAAAAATACACATTTTGGAAAAAAAAAAAATTGGAAAAATTTTTTTTTTAACCTGTTAGGCGTTTTTTTATTTTTCGGAAAAAAGGGTTATAGTTCACAATTTTTGCTGTAACTTTGGAATGTAAAGCGATAAATTAATAAAAAAAAAATGGAAATTAAAGTGCACATAATGTGCTCTCAAAGTAATTAAAGAAAGAACGCATAGTATGTATTTATATTATTATAATTTTTTTTTTAAATCCAATTTTTGTTTTTCACAAAATCTCATAAATGTACAAATTTATCTGAAAAAAGTGATTTATGGGAATATTATAGTTTTTTATTAAGGAATTATCATAAATACATAAAAACACAGCATTTTAGAAAAGAAAATTTAACAAAAAAAATTTTTTTTTAATCTTTTAGTAGTTTTTTATGTTTTTGGAAAAAAAAAACGAAACCCTTGAACATGTAATAAAGCTACAAAAAACAAATGGAGGAGACGTTTTTTTCGCGTAGGGGGGGGGGGGTTACCGGGAGACTATGGGGGACACCTTCCCCTCGCGATAAACGTTGCCAAAAAAATAGATGTCAGTTTTTGCACCTAATTAATACAAATTTATCATTATTGAAATTATTTTTTCTATACACGCCCCCAAAAAGGGGCGGACCGAAAAAATTGGCATTCCTGATCCCCCTTGGTTCAAATTCAGGTCGATGAACTTCATATGGCATTAAAATGTTTCATTTATTGAACAAATATACAAATTAAACTTGTAAAAAAAATATTTTTCTGGGGTAGTTTTAGTTCTTCAAGGGGGAACTTTTTCCCCCCTGGTCCGATTTTGCTCGTTCAAGAACTTAACCAGTCTATGATCATTATACATATTTGTGACAAACTTCAGGATTCTAGCTCTTGTTTTATGTACTTTATGGTGTGCTCAACAACAGACGGACGGACGGACACACGGTTAGTCACAGAATGTCTTAGAATCGATCAGTGATCAATAATATACACTTTGTTGGGTCCTAGACCCATATTTCGATGCGTTACATATGGAATGACAAAGTGAGTGTAAGCCCATACTGTAGTTGATGGGTATAAACACACATATAATGGATTTGTTTAATAAATGATACCCAGACTTTTTACACAAAAATGGGAATAAAAAAAAAGGGCCGGGCATTGTCCGTACTTTTTTTTCTTTTAAATAAAAGCTGATATCCTATACTTTTTTGAAATCCACAAAACTAAATCCAACTATTACTAACTTAATATGTGTGGCCCATTAAATATGGAAAATATCCCAATTTTGGACCCATTTTAAAAAAATTATTAAAAACATTGAGACACAATTTTTATAAACAAAAAAAATTTAAAAATTTAGCTTAATCCCTGGTGTTTATGGTTCCATTATAAAAGATTTTCTTTTAAAACACTTAATACCACTAATAATCGCTTAAATTGTAAAAAATTTCAATTTGTTTACTTTTTTCAAAAACTGCAATAATTTGTTAACTTTGACAGCTCACCGAAAAAAAAAGTAAACAACTTAGTTGATTGATTTTGATAACTAGTGTTGCAGAATTTTATCTACTTTTACCCCATACCAATTTTTATAACAAAAACTTCATTTATAAATTTCAATTAATCGCCACTTTGGCATCATTTGAACCCAATGTGCACTGGACCGATTTGGCTGGCTTGCAATACCAACCTGACCAGGTAAATGACAGACATGTATGCCAAACTTCAGTAGCCTCTGTAAAGTCTTTCAAAAGTTAGCGTGTTTTCTACGGACGGACAGACAGACGGAAGAACGGACGGACATCGCTAGATCAATTTAAAATTGATCGAGGATCATAAATATATATACTTTATGGGGTCCTAGACCAATATTTCGAGGTGTTACAAACGGAATGACAAACTTATACATACCCTCTATCACTAGAGTGGAGGGTAGACCAATATTTCGAGGTGTTACAAACGGAATGACAAACTTAAACGTATAAAAAAGCTGTTTTTTTTTTGTTAAACAACATAAATCCTCGTATAACATAATTTTTGTAATATAACAGTTTTTTTTTTGTAAATCAACTAGAATCCTCGTAATAAAAACTTTGTTGTAAAATAACAGTTTTTTTTTTGTAAAATAACCTTTCAAAATGGTAGAATACAATTACGAATATAAATTTGTAAAATTACTAGAGTCCGACCGAAACCAGTTTTCGAGGCCGAACCGAAACCGAACCGAATATTCGGCCGAAAAAGTAATATTCGGCCGAAACCGAACCGAAACCGAAACTTGAAAAAATTACCGCCTGGCATGAATAATATTATTAAAAAGTTGTTAAAGATTAATTTACACCATATAATGCTTTTAAACCATAGGACTTGTTGTATTTAAAAAAAAAAAAATATGTTTTTTAAAAAACTTACAAAAAAATTGTATATTTCATTTGCAGATTAAGGGAAAATAATTTTTGAACTGAAACAGTTTTACATTTATTGCATAAACTTGTAACATTTTCTTCAATTGAACTGAAACAAGTGTAATGAAATACGAAATCAAAAAATTCACCGACTTTTTTACATATTTTTTTAAAATACCAAAAAGTTTCGGTTTTGGCTAATATTCGGCCAAAATTTTGCCGAATACCGAATAGAGGCCGAAACCCCATTATTCGGCCGAAACCGAGACCGAAACCGAATATTCGGTCGGACTCTAAAAATTACCAATAAAACTGTTGTTCTCGTTTGAGCAAAGTACAAGATTTTTTGTTAAAAACAAGGAAAACTGTTAAATACTGGTAGAACGGGATTACAATTCATTTTACCAGGCGTTTTACCAGTTTTTTTTTTTTTTTGAGTGTGCGAAAAGTCTCGTAATCCCATTTTACCAATATTTGACAGTTTTTTAACAAACAAATTTGGATCGAAATTTAAACTTCTTTGTAATTTTACATTTTTTTTTTGTAATTTTACAAATTTGCAAGATAATTTTACAAAAAAAAAATCTGGTAAGTTCACGAGAATTCCTTGTAATTTCAATTGCGCCAAAAAACTGTAAATTTACAATTTTAATGGTAAAAAACTAGTAAAATTACAAAATTATTGGTAAAATGCTTGTAAAATTACTAGGAATTCTCGTAAAATAGAAGGTAGCAAAAATTCTACTAAAATTACGAAACCTCCTTGTAAATTTTATCGTGTCAAAAAATGTGTAAATTTACAA
The DNA here is from genome assembly GCA_963921195.1 of Pegoplata infirma. Lineage (NCBI taxonomy): Eukaryota > Metazoa > Arthropoda > Insecta > Diptera > Anthomyiidae > Pegoplata > Pegoplata infirma. The sequence goes on along the minus strand of OY992540.1, from coordinate 141,897,490 downwards.
TTTTATTGGTAAAAACCTTGTAAAATTACAAAATTAATGGTAAAAAGCTTGTAAAATTACTAGGAATTTTTGTCGTGTCAAAAAATGTGTAAATGTACAATTTTATTGGTAAAAATCTTGTAAAATAACAAAATTAATGGTAAAAAGCTTGTAAAATTATTAGGAATTTTTGTCAAATAGGAGGTAGCAAACAAAAAAAAGTTACAAGTTTTTCTTGTAATTTTACAAGTTTTTTTTTTTTTTTTGAGTGAATTGTTTTCCAATTTCAATAGGATTCTGCCTTGGGCCAAAAGAAGGCTCATTTTAAAATTTTAGCCAAATCGGTTGATAAGTGCGACCTGTTTCGTGTGCAGAAATTTACATGGACATACGGACGGACGGACAGACATCGCTTAATCGACTCAAAAAGTGACTCTGAGTTGATCGGTATACTTGAGGGTGGGTCTAGGACATATCGTTTGGGTATACTTAAAAAAAATTGTAAAATGACAAGAAAAGTTTTTTTTTTGCTAACTCCTATTTGGCGAAAATTCCAGGTAAACAGGCGTTTTACTAATAATTTTGTAATTTTACAAGATTTTTACCAATAAAATTGTAAATTTATCACTTTTTTTGTCGCTATAAAACTTACAAGAAATTCTCGTAACTTTACTAGATTTTTTGCTACCTCCTATTTTACGAGAATTCCTTGTAAAAATTACGAGCTTTTTTGTATTTTTACAAGCTTTTTACCAAATAAAATTGTAAATTTACAACTTTTTTGGTGCAATAAAATTTACAAGGAATTATTATGAATTTACTAGATTTTTTTGTAAAAAAAAACCTTGGAAATTTTTAAAATTACAAAAAAAAATTGTAAAATTACAAAAAAAATTTAAATTTCGATAGAAAATATTTTGTTAAAAAACAAGGAAAACTGTCAAATATTGGTAAAATGGAATTACGAGACTTTTTCTAGTACACTCAAAATAATACATTAGTAGACTTACTAATTTTTTTTTTGCTAATGCTGGTTAGCTAACTTTTAGCAAATTTTTAGTTGAGATTAGCATGTTAGCAAAAATATCTTGTAAACTTCATTTACCGCATTAGCAATTTTAAACAAAATTTGAACTAATTTTTTTTGCTAGATTTAAAATTGAGTTGACCAAATTTTTACAAGCTTTTTTGCTAATATTAGCAAAATAAATGGTAAATTTTTTTTTATTTTCAGAAAACTTAAAATGGCGCTATCTCGGAAACTAAGCCAGATAGAGCAAAATGGAGGCCATTTTTGGTTCTCGAGCTCTCCATAGTATCGCCGGCCCTCTTCACATGTGTGGACCCTAATGGGCCCTAACTTTGGATTCAAAAAAGTTAGTATTCCCGAAAATTTTAAAATGCTCATATCTCGGTAAATATTGCCGACACAACAAAAAGTCCAGAACCATTTTTGTAGCTCTCAACACGTAGAACAAGACATAGTCAAAAGCTCTCCGAGTAATATTTTTAAAGTTATCGAGTTTTTTTATTTCTCAAGACCCCAGTGGTCCCCTATAATCACGTATCTCAAAAACTAAGCAAGGTAGAGCGAAACGGACACAAATTTTGGATCAAAAACTATGACGATTTTTAAGGAACCCAACTAGGTCTAGGCCCATCGGGGTCTGGACCTATCGGGTCCGAACCCAATGGGGTCCTCAGATGTGTATGAACTAAGTTAAAAAAAAAAAATTAGTTAACTAATTATTGGCAAAACATTTTTGCTAACTTTAGCAAAAAAATTGTGGGTTCAAAATCAGCAAATTTTGTTGTAGGTTTACAAACTTTTTTTGTTAACATTACAGTTTTTTTTTTTTGAGTGTAGTTTGACAAGGTTTTTTTTTTTTGAGAGTAGTCCATGTAGGTGAACTAAAAAAAAGTTTGTGTAGAGTATTCATGGATTCGGCCAAGTTGAATTTTACATATTTTTAATGTTAATCTCTTCTGTTCATAACATCATCATTATCAAGTTGATTACACTTATAACAATCATAACAATCATTACAATTCTTGAAATAATTTTGTAAGAAACATTTTTTTTTTTGTTAAATATTTTTGTTTAATTAAATTTTGCCTATCATGTTGTATGCGGATTTTTCTTTACAAATTTAATTTTGGTCCAATTTTTTTTGTTTGTTGGTGAATATATAAAAAAATTTTTGTAAAAAAAAAAATCTCTAAACAAATAATTTTCTATGCGTAACGTCTTATCATTAATACGCATTTATTTATTACGCACTCAATTCAAGCGTTTCAATTGTCAACCGATTTTAAATTTTATATTTTTGTATGGAATTTTTTTGAAAATTTTATTTATACAGAGATTTTTAAATACTTTAAAGATCTGCGTGGGAAAATGTTTGAATTAAACACACAACGTTTTGCTAAAATTGTTATTTTAACAATACAAACTTAGGTAAGTAAGAAAGGTAAGGCATTGAAATAAATTGGCATGTGTAAAAATTTATAATTGAAGAAAAAGGGAAATGAACTTAAAATTTAATTTAATTCACAAATGGTTGAAAAATTAACAAAACAAGTACTGATAAAGTGCTTTGGGGGGGGGGGGGGGGGAATTTCAAAAATTATTAAAATATCTTTAACTAAAATAGAAAATAGAGAAATTCGAAGCCCGACGAGTAATTGAAGTTCAGTTCCATTTTTGTTTTAGTAAAAATTTTAGGAAAATCTATGGTTATCCCATAGGAGACCTTCCTAGCGAATAGTTTGATATGACTCAAAGTTTTTTTTAGTTTTTGTTGCAAATTTCTAGGAAATAATCAAAATTTTGTTCTACTATTCGTACATAAAAATTAAAATTAAATCGTAAATCAAACAAATGTATACATAGCTGGCAAAAAATAAAAATAAAATTCATCAACTCTTGTATTTCAATAATGAAAAAAGAAAAAAAATATTTTTTTTTGCTAATTTTTGCTAATTTTTCATATTCAAAATTAGTCAGTATTCTGTCATTCAAAAGAATTTAGATGGTAAAATGATTACCTAAATGGACAGAAGAAGTGAGTGCTAGATAGTGGATATGAAAATAAGAAGCAAACTAACTAATTAGCTAAACAGTTCTTTATATTTTCTATATTCGCACCATATAGAATGATTAGTGATGCTGCAGCCATGCTAATTTTTGTACTTCCAAAATGGTGACAGCATAAAAAGTGTTTACAAGGTGCTTAATGATCAACGCTATTTTATGTACGTGTGATCTTTTAACACGATACCATTTTTAGGCTGGTGTCTTTACGAAAAATGTATTAGAGTCTGAGACTTTTTTTATACGAAAAACTTCTTAGAATCTGAGACTTTTTCTATATGAAAAATGTCTCGGAGTCTGAGACTTTTCAATGTCTCAGAAACTGACACTATGAAAAATGTTTCAGAATCTGAGACTTTTTATATACGAAATATGTCTCAGAATTTGAAACTTTTTTTATACGAAAAAAGTCTTAGAACTTGAGACTTTTTCTATACGAAAAATGTCTCAGAATCTGAGACTTTGTTAATACGAAAAATGTCTCAGAATCTGAGACTTTGTTAATACGAAAAATGTCTCAGAATATATTCTCTTATAAGAGACTTTTCTATACGAAAGTTGTTTCAGAATCTCAGACTTTTCTACACGAAAAATATCTCAGAATCTGAGACTTTTTCTAAACGAAAAACGTCTCAGAATCTGAGACTTTTTCTATACGAAAACCATTTCAGAATCTGAGACTTTTTTATAAGAAAAATGTCTCAGAATCTGAGACTTTTTCTATACGAAAACCATCTCAGAATCTGATACTTTTTTTATAAGAAGAATGTCTCAGAATCTGAGACTTTTCTATACGAAAAACGTCTCGGAATCTGAGACATTTTCTATACGAAAAATGTTTTAGAATTTGAGACTTTTTCTATACAAAAAATGTCTCAGAATCTGAGACTTTTTCTATACGAAAAATGTCGCGGAATCTAAGACTTTTTATATACGAAAAATGTCTCAGAATCTAAGACTTTCTATACGAAAAATGTCTCAGAATCTAAAACTTTTTCTATACGAAAAATGTCTCAGAATCTGAGACTTTTTCTATACGAAATAATCCGACCGTTTTAACCCGTGATGCACTTCGATCAAATATGTAAAATTTTGAAAAAAAAATTGCGGTTTTTTCCTAAGTTCAAGAAATAAAAAAAAAGTAAAAATTTCTTTCGAACGAAAACCATTTCAGAATCTGAGACTTTTTTTATAAGAAAAAATTTTCTAAATGAAAAATGTCTCAGAATCTGAGACTTTTTCTATACGAAAACCATCTCAGAATCTGAGACTTTTTCTATACGAAAAATGTTTCAGAATTTGACACTTTTTCTATACAAAAAATGTCTCAGAATTTGAGACTTTTTCTATACGAAAACCATCTCAGAATCTGAGACTTTTTCTATACGAAAAATGTCTCAGAGTCTGAGACTTTTTCTATACGAAAAATGTCTCAGAATCTGAAACTTTTTCTACGAAAACCATCTCAGAATCTGAGACTTTTTCTATACGAAATATGTAAAATTTTGCAAAAAAAATTGCGGTTTTTTCCTAAGTTCAAGAAATTAAAAAAAATCTAAATTTCTTTTCCTTGATCCTTTATAGAGCTTGAGACAGTCTTTTATTTGAACTTAATTCGAGCCAAATCCAACCGTTTTAACCCTTGATGCACTTCGATCAAAGTTTAGGATTTTTGAAAATTTTTCTAAAAAAATTTTGGATTTTTAAAAAATTAAATAATAACAAGTACACACAAAAAAAAACTTTGTCAAATTACTAGGAAAGGTCACGTAATCCCATTTTACCAATATTTGACAGTTTTCCTTGTTTTTTAACAAATCGAAATTTACATTTTTTTTGTAATTTTACTATTTTTTTTTTTGTAATTTTATATTTTTTTTTGTAATTTTACAAATTTCCAAGTTAATTTTACAAAAAAAAATCTAGTAAATTTACGAGAATTCCTTGTAATTTTAATTTCGCCAAGAAACTGTAAATTTACAATTTTATTGGTAAAAAGCTTGTAAAATTACAAAATTATTGGTAAAAAGCTTGTAAAATTACTAGGAATTCTCGTAAAATAGGTGGCAGCAAAAAATCTAGTAAAATTACGAAACCTCCTTGTAAATGTTATTGTGTCAAAAAATTTGTTAATTTACAATTTTATTGGTAAAAACCTTGTAAAATTACAAAATTATTTGTGAAAAGCTTGTAAAATTATATAAATAGGAAGTAGCAAACAAAAAAAAGTTACAAGTTTTTCTTGTAATTTTGCAAGGTTTTTTTTTTGAGTGTAGAAAAGTTAAATCCAACTTGACCGAATCAATGAATACTCTCCTTAGTCCCCTTTTTACCTGATAAACAAACAAAAAAACCTTGTAAAGTTAAAAGAAAAACTTGTAAATTTTTTTATACCTCTTATTTGCCAAAAATTCCTAGTATTACAAGCTTTTTACCAAAATTTTGTAATTTTACAATGTTTTTACCAATAAATTTACAAAATTTTTGACACGATTAAATTTACGAGGTTTCGTAACTTTACCAGATTTTTTGCTACCTCCTATTTTACGAGAATCCTAGTAATTTTACAAGCTGTTTACTAATAATTTTGTAATTTTACAAGCTTTTCACCATTAAAATTAAAATTTACAGTTTTTTTGGCGCAATAAAAATTACAAGGAATTCTCGTGAATTTACTAGTCTTTTTTTTAAATTATCTTGGAAATTAGTAAAATTACAAAAAAAAATTTAAAATTAAAAAAAAAATGTAAATTTATATCCAAATTTGTTCGTTAAAAAACAAGGAAAACTGACAAATTTTGTTAAATTGGGATTACGAGACTTTTCCTAGTAATTTGACAAAGTTTTTTTTTTGTGTGTAGTAAATTTTCTAAGCCCGTGTAAAAATGAAATATATATGATCATATATGAAGATATATGGATCATATATAAATTTATATAACCATATATTATCATATATGCCTCCATATATGTTCATATATGATCTGATCCGAAAATTGGCCCGATATGAGGTCATATCGGGCCAATTTTCGGATCAGATCATATATGAACATATATGGAGGCATATATGATAATATATGGTTATATAAATCCATATACGATCCATATATCTTCATATATGATCATATAGATTTCATTTTTCCCCGGGAGGTGAAAATAATAACAATATTGATTACTAATATTTTAAAAAAACTTTTTTAGTAAATTTTTTTATTTTTAGTGTAAAAGTACTTTGTAAAATATTTTTGTAACTTACCAAAGTTTTTAAAGCTTGTTTAACGGTTGTTTTAGCAAGAGAAATTAAGGTGAAAAAAATCGGAAATTCACGGTTTTGCTTATAACTTTTGAAGTACTGGACCGATTTTGCCGAAATTCAATACCAAACAGACAAGGGGAACGATAAATATATAACCTAAGCTTTAGCAGCCTCAGGATTGTCTATCGAAAGTTAACGTGTTTTTAACTCAGAAATTCAAGAAAAACTCCTGCCGAAATTCACTCTTTTGCTTTTAACTTTTGTACCACTGGACCTATTTTCCTAAAATGCAATATCAACTTGACCAGGTAAATTATAAACACATAAGTACACTTAAAAAAAACCTTGTAAACTTACAAGAAAAGTTTGTAACTTTTTTTTCTACCTACACTCAAAATATTTTGTAGGCAAAAACAAATGAAAAACACACTTAAAACCAGTGAATAAACAATTGAAAACCATCCCAGTAATTATTCATTTGTTTTAACAAACATCAACATTTATTTTTTACTGTTGACAAAATTTTCTAAAATAAATAACATTAAAAAATTACGTTTTTTCACTCTTTTTTACCAACAAATTCGAAAAAAATAACCAACGAAAACATTAAAAATTAATGATAGTTCTGTTATTTTTACCAACAAATTTCAAAAAAATAACCTACAAAAACAATAAAAATTAATGATTTCGTAGGTAATTTTTTACAATTTTTTATTGAAATATTTTTTTTTAAATTTTTAATAAAATTTTTGGGGAATCGATCCCGCAATCAACTACATTCTGGCCAGACACTCTACCCATCGTGTCAAAGTCACTTGATACAAACATGTTTTTATATTTCTATAAATAATTTTTTAATTTTTTTTCTACAAAAAAATAACTGACTTGTGTAGGTAAAAACTAATGATATTTCATTAAAAAATACCAACAATTTAAAAAAAAAATTACTTACACAAATCATTAAAAATTTAAAGAATAATCAGTAGTTTTTACTTGCAGAACAAAAATAAATGACTTTGAAAATTGAGTGTTAATGAAGGTCTTTATTTTTTGGTGTGTTATTTTTGAAACAAAGGACAGAAGAAGTCATTAATAAAAACTGAACATCAAATAAATGTTTTTTCTTTTAAAAACGACTAAACGGAAAATTTTTAAAATAAACTACAAACAGTGAATGACATAATTTTTTGAGTGTACTATTTGACAAGAATTCCTTGTTATTTTACAAGCTTTTTACCAATAATTTTGTAATTTTACAAGTTTTTTACCAAAATTAATTTAAATTTACAATTTTTTTTTGACGCGATAAAACTTACAAGGTGGTTTCGTAACTTTACTAAATTTTTTGTTACCTCCTATTTTACGAGAATTCCAAGTAAAAATTACGAGATTTTTTGTAATTTTACAAGCTCTTTACCAATAAAATTGTAAAATTACAACTTTTTTGGCGAAATAAAACTTACAAGAAATTCTAGTAAATTTACTAGAACTTTTTTTTTTAAAACATTGGACATTTGTAAAATTACAAGAAAAACTGTCAAATTACAAAAAAAATGTAAATTTCAATCGAAAATTTTTTGTTAAAAACAAGGAAAACTGTTAATTATTGGTAAAATGGGATTAGGGGAGTTTTTCTAGTAATTTGACAAGGGTTTTTTTTTTTTGAGTGCATGTACCGATTTTTTCGAACTTCAAAAAAATTCATCTATGGATTAAGATATTTAAGAAATTCAATCAAAGTTATAGACAATTGAGTGTTTTTATACCGTTTAAATAGAAAGACGCACTAGTGTTGGTAAATCTAATCTAAAACTAATTTTGAATCGATCGGAATACTTGAATAAACACAGACTTTTTATACCCTGTACCACATACTGGTTGGTGTAGGGTCTAAAAAAAAATCATATAAAACCCGAGTAAAAAGTTTATATATAAATATATAAAATTTGATAAGATTATACAAAATTGGATAAAATTAGATAAAATTATATATAATCGGCAAAAATTATATATAATTTGAAAAATTAAATATAATTTAATAAAATTATACATGATTTTATCCAGGATTTTGTGGATCAAATTTAATAAAATTATATCAAATTATATCCAATTTTATTAAATTTTAAAAATTATAGTTTTATCAAATTATAAATAGTTACACTCAAAAAAAAAAAGTTTGTAAAATGACCTAAAATCCCCGTGATTTTACGGGGCGGGTTTTGTAAAATATGTACTAGCAAATATCCCCGTAATGTTACGGGGATAATTTGTAAATTGATTTAACAAAAGAAAATGTAAATATACAATTTTTTTTTATAAAATATTAACTTCGAGCTGAACATTTTTTTTTGGAAATTTACAAAAAATTTGGTAAACTTACAAAACAAAATTGTAAACTTACAGAAAAAGGTTTTTATTTTACAAAGAAAAAATAGAAAATGAAAAAAATATATTGTGGATTAACAAATTATTTGGTTAAACTATTGTTTTTACCGCAAAAAATATTGAAAAACATGTATATTTACAATAAAAATTGTAAATTTGCAAAAAAAAATTTAAATTTACAAAACAAATTGTAATTTTACAAAAAAAAAAGCAAATTTACAAATTGTTTGGTTAAACTACTGTTTTTTATAGCAAAAAACTTGTATATTTACAATAAAAAGTGGTAATTTTACAATTTTTATTGAGTATATACCATTTTTTCTTATTTTTTTGACGTAAAAACAGTAGTTTAACCAAAAAATTTGTAAATTTACAATATTGTTTTTGTATTGTCTACTTCATTTTTGTAAAATTACAACTTTTTTCGTAAGTATACAATTTTGTTTTTTAAATTTTCATATTTGTTTTGTAAATTTACAAAAAATTTGGTTTATTTACATATTTGTTTTGTAAATTTAAAGGTTTTTTTTCCATTCAACAACCAGAAATGATTTTTTTTTTCACTTGAACACTTTTAACAAACTTTTTAAAGTATAAAACTGCACTTTTTTACCTTTTTTCGGCATTTCGTTTTTCTTAAGTACACTCAAAAAAAAAAGTTTGTAAAATGACATAAAATCCACGTGATTTTACGGGGCAGGTCTTGTAAAATATGTACTAGCAAGAACCCCCGTAATGTTACGGGGATAATTTGTTAAATTGATTTAACAAAAAAATTGTGTAAATTTACAATTTTTTTTGTAAAATATTACCTTCGAGGTGAACATTTTTTTGGAAATTTACAAAAAATTTGGTAAATTTACAAAACAAAATTGTAAACTTACAAGAAAAGGTTGTTATTCTACAAAGAAAAAATAGAAAATGAAAAAAATTAATTGTAGATTAACAAATTATTTGGTTAAACTACTGTTTTTACCGCAAAAAAATATTGAAAAACACGTATATTTACAATAAAAATTGCAAATTTGCAAAACAAATTGTAAACTTACAAAAAAAATGTAAATTTACAAAATAAAGTAGAAAATCAAAAAACAAAATTGTAAATTTACAAATTTTTTGGTTAAACTACTGTTTTTAATGGCAAAAAACTTCTATATTTACAATATTTACCATTTGTTTTTTGCCGTAAAAACAGTAGTTTAACCAAATAATTTGTAAATTTACAATATAGCTTTTGTATTTTCTACTTCTTATTTGTAAAATTACAACTTTTTTCTGTAAGTATAAAATTTTGTTTTTTAAATTTTCATATTTGTTTTGTAAATTTACAAAAAATTTTTTTTATTTACACATTTGTTTTGTAAATTTAAAGGTTTTTTTCCATTGGTGCATCTTATTTTTCCTTCTTCGGCAGCTGAAGTAGCACTTCAACAACCTGAAATGATTTTTTTCACTTGAACACTTTTAACAAACTTTTTAAAGTATAACACTGCACTTTTTTTTTTCGGCATTTCGTTTTTCTTAAGTAGAACATATGAGAATTGCGAAGGAGGCTACACCATAAATTTCTTATATTTTCAGGAAAAATTATACAAAAAATAAAATTTTTTTTTTTGATTTTTAATTATTTACACAAGTATTTTTAAAAAATCAGAAAAAAAAAATTTGGATATTGTAGATTGGATGTTTAAGTACCTGTTAAAATAAGAAAAACCAAATTTTTTCAATATTGCCAGCTTTTTATAGACTTTTTAGTAGCCAGATTTAAAAACAAAATTACCAAAAAAATATGGTAAAATTACCAACAAATGGTAAAAATACAAAAAAAAATAGTAAAAACACATAAAAAATGTTGTATTTTACTAAAAGCAAATTATAATTTGGTATACCAAAAAATTGTGTAAAAATTTAATTTTTGTGCTAACGCTTACAATTAGTTAAAAAATGTTTGTGTCCGGGACTTAAAAATTTTTCAAAAAATTTTTTTACATGAAATTTTTTATTTATAAAAAATGATTTTTAACAATATTTTTTACTCCAAAACGCAAAAAAAAAATCTGAACTTATAAAATTTTTGGGTATTGCTGCATAATATATTTTTTTTTTTGTAAAACAACATAAATTCTCGTAATAAAATAAGGTTTTGTAAAATTACCTTGGAATTTTGTACTTTTCTTTTGTACATATTTTTTGCGTTAAAAAACTAAAAACCTTGTAAACGATGTAAAAAATCTTGAGATTTTTGTTATAAAACTTTTTTTTGGTAGAAAGACTAAATACCATCAAATAAAATTTTGTTGTACAATTACAGTTTTCTTGTGTAAAAAAACTAAACACCTTGTAATATTTTTTTAATTTGTCAAATAAATAATTTTTTTGTAAATTTACCTAAAAAAATTGTTAACTAAATTTACCAACATATAATAGTAAAATTACAAAGCAAACTGTAGTTTTCGTTTTATTAAAAATACAAGAATTTTTGTAAAAAAAACAAAAATATTAGTAAAATAGAATTACAAGACCTTTTACTTGTAATTTTACAAACTTTTTTTTTTGAGTGTAGAACATATGAGAATTGCGAAGGAGGCTACACAAGAAATTTCTTATATTTTCAGGAAAAATTAGTCAAAAAATAACAATTTTTTTTTTGATTTTTTAATTATTTTCACAAGTATTTTTAGATATTGTAGATGGATGTTTAAGTACCTGTTAAAATAAGAAAAACATAATTTTTCATAATTGGCAGCTTTATATTGACATTTTAGGTGCCAAATTAAAAAAAAAATTACCAAAAAAATTTGGTAAAATTACCAAAAAAATGGTAAAAACACAAAAAAAATAAACTAGAACAGTTATATAGTAGAAACACATAAAAATTGTGGTATTTTACTTAACGCAAATTACCAAAAAATGGTGTAAAAATTCAATTTTTTTGCTAAAGCTTACAATTAGTTGAAAAATTTTTGTGTCCGGAACTTAAAAAATTTCCAAAATTTTTTTCATGAAATTTTTTATTTATAAAAAATTATTTTTAAATAAATTTTTTACTTCAAAACGCAAAAAACATCTGAACTTAGAAAATTTTTGCGTGTCCTATTGTTGAATAATTATATTTTTGTTTGTAAAACAACATTAATTCTAGTAATAAAATAAGTTTTGTAAAATTACATTGGAATTTTGTACTATTCAATACATACATTTCAAACTGAAAACCTTTTAAACGATCTTAAAAAAAATTTTTGTAATAACACATTTTTTTGGTAGAAAGCAAAATAACATCAAGTAAAATTTTGTTGTACAATAACAGTTTTCTTGTGTAAAAAAACTAAACACCTTGTAATACTTTTTTAATTTGTAAAATAATTTACTTTTTTGTAAATTTACCTAAAAAATTTGTAAAATAAATTTACCAACATATAATAGTAAAATTACAAAGCAAACTGTAGTTTTCGTTTTATTAAATATACAACAATTTTTCTAAAAAGACAAAAATATTAGTAAAATAGAATTACAAGACCTTTTACTTGTAAATTTACAAACTTTTTTTTTTGAGTGTACAGTTACATATAATTTTATACAATTATATATAATTTTATTAATTTTTAAAAAAAAATTAATTTTATCAAATTATATACAGTTATATATAATTATATATAAACGTTTTTACCCGGAAACTCATTATCTTAAGGAAGCAACAAAAAAAAAAAAAAACAAGTAATATTGATTTATTTTTCATAATTATTGTGCGTATTGTAATTTATAATTTTTACCATTAAACATTGTATTTATAAACATTTAAACAACAACTAAACGGCAAATTAACTTAATTAGTTGATGTGATTTATTATTTTCATACATATTTCTTTTTTTTTTTCAAACAAAAAAAAACTTAAAAACTTTTAGTCTAATTAAGTAATGATGAGAAAAAAAATATGTTTAGTTTTTTTGCGCAAAAAAAAATAGTTTTGCCTCAAAAAAAAAATTATTTGTATTTATTTTTTGTTGCTATAATGTTTGGCAAAATAAAAAAAAAACACACAAATCTTATCATGGGAATTTTAAGTTTTTTCAATTGCGTTGTTATAGTTTTTTTGTTAAAACTTTTCCATTTCATGCGAATTTATAATTATTTCTACAATCACTTTCTTCTTCGCACTTTTATTTTTAAACAACAACGAAAAACGATTTTCGTCATGCGGTTTTATGGTCGATGTGGTGACCTTCCAATGGCTAAAATAGTTTTTTTTGGTACCCTACATTGGGTAATTGAGTATAAGAATTTTTCTTTGAAAAAAAATGTCTCAGTATCTGAAATTTTTTTAATGCAGAAAAATGTATCAGAATCTGAATTTTTTTATGCAGAAAAATGTGTTAGACTCTGAGACTACACTCAAAAAAATAAACTGGTAAAACGCCTGGTAAAATGCCTTGTAATCCCTTTCTACCAATATTTAACAATTTTCCTTGTTTTTTAACAAAAAATCTTGTACTGTGCTCAAACGAGAACAACATTTTTATTGGTAATTTTACAAATTTATTTTCGTAATTGTATTCTACCATTTTGAAAGGTTATTTTACAAAAAAAAATGTAATTTTACAACAAAGTTGTTATTACGAGGATCCTAGTTTATTTACAAAAAAACTGTTATTTTACAAAAATTATGTTATACGAGGATTTATGTTGCTTAACAAAAAAAAAACATTTTTTTTTTTGTAAATTTTCTATTTTTTTTTTGTTTTAAATTTTCCAAGTCCCGGACAAAATTTGTTTTTTTTTATTGAAAAATATTAAAAAAAAAGTTGACAAAATTTTGAAAAATTTATTACGAGGATTCTAGTTAATTTACAAAAAAAAAAAATATTTTACAAAAATGATTTTATTACGAGGATTTATGTTGTTAAACAAAAATTTTTTTTTTTTTTGTAAATTTATATTTTTTTAAACATATTTACCATTTTTTCTTGTAAGTTAACCATTTTTTTTCCGGTTTAAAAACAATATTTTTACCAATAAAATTGGTTATTTTACCAATTTTTTGCGCATTTAAAATTACGAGGAAATCCTCGTAATATTACTAGAATTTTACCTACCTCCTTTTTTACGAGAATGGCCTCGTAAAATCACGAGATTTTTTGGTAACTTTACAAGGCTTTTTTTTTTTTGAGTGTAAAGACAGAATCTGGGAATATTTTATAATACGGAAAAATGTCTCAGAATCTAAAACTTTTGGCTATACAGAAAAATGTCCCAGAATCTGAGATTTTTTTCTATACAGAAAAATGTCTCAGAATCTGAGACATTTTTCTTTACAGAAAAATGTCTTACTTAGAATCACAGCCTTTTTTAATACAGCAAAATGTCTCAGAATCTAAAAATTTTTTCTTAACGGAAAACTGTCTCAGAATCTGAGACTTTTTTCTAAACAGAAAAATATTTCAGAATCTAAGATATTTTTCTATGCAGAAAAATGTCTCCGAATCTGAGATTTTTTTTCATTCAGAAAAATAATATCTCAGAATTGAAGATTTTTTGTATATGGAAAATTTTTCTCAATATAAGACTTTTTTCGATACGTAAAGATGTTTCAGAATCTTAGACTTTTTCTATATGGGAAAATGTCTCAAAATCAAAGACTTTTTCTATACACTAAAAAAAAACCTTGTCAAATTACTAGAAAAAGTCTTGTAATCCCATTCTACCAATATTTGAAAGTTTTCTTTGTTTTTTAATAAAAAACTTTCGATCGAAATTAAATTTTTATACCCTACACCACACTAAGGTACAGGGTATAATGATCCTAGACCTACCTTCAAGTATACCAATCGACTCAGAATTACTTTTTGAGTCGATATAGCGATGTCCGTCCGTCTGTCCATCTATCGGTTAAAGCACAATACAGGTCGCAATTTTCAGTCAATTGACTTGAAATTTGAAACTTAAGCATCGTTAAGGACGAAGCCTATTGAAATTGAAGAAAATCGATCCACGTTAAGACCTAGCCCCCATACAAACTGCCCCTCTGGATTCGGCTTAAATGACTATAATAACCGTATTATAATAGATATCGCTTTGAAATTTAGCAGGTAATAAAATTTTGTATGCACAAATCATCATTCCAAATTTCAAAGGAATCGGGTCAGTCCTTCTGGTAGTCACCCTCCCGATATTCACATAATTCCCACAAAATTTATAAAAATGGAAATATTTGATACAAATTATATTTTTAGGTGTTAAACGTTTACTTTAGTAACCTAATCAAATCGGAATATAATTGGAACATTTTTGGACTTAGTCCCCCATATAAAAATTTCGACCGATATTCAGTTAAATCGGTCCATTGACAAAAAAAATAAACCAATTTAACTAAAATTTTATCTGTGTGTGATTTCTACACTAAATAGAGATCTAACAAAAGACAGATCCAATCGGTCCATGTTTGGACTTGAGACCCATTTTCCGGAAAAAAACTGGTATCATATGGTCGGTCTTGACCGACTATAACTTTCTTACTTGTTTTTTTTTTGTTGTAATTTTACAGTTTTTCTTGTAATTTTACAAATTTCCAAGGTTTTTTCCAAAAAAATCTAGTAAATTCACGAGAAGTCCTTGTAAGCTTTACTTCACCAAAAAAGTTGTAAATTTACAATTTTATTGATAAAAATCTTGTTAAATAACAAAAAAGCTAGTCATTTTTACTAGGAATTCTCGTAAAATAGGAGGTAGTAAAAAATCTGGTAAAGTTACAAAACCAACTTGCAAATTTAATACCATCAAAAAAATTGTAAATTTATAATTTTATTGGTGAAAAGCTTGTAAAATTACAAAATTATTGGTAAAAAGCTTGTAAAATTACAAGGAATTCTTGTCCAATAAAAACCAAAAAAAAAGTTACAAACTTTCCTTGTCATTTTACAAGGTTTTTTTTGGAGTTTATATGAAAAAAAGTGGCTCAAAATTTAAGATTTTTTCTATACGGAAAAATGTCTCAGAATCTGAGATTTTTTTTATAGGGGAAAATTATCTCAGAGGCTGACATTTTTTCCTATACGAGAAAAAATTTTGGGAATCTGAGACTTTTTTCTTTACGGAAAAATGTCTCAGAATCTGAAAGTTTTTTCAATACTGAAAAATGTCTTTGACTTATGGTGTAGGGTATCATTTTATCAGCCTCTACTGACTGTAAATTTTATATTATATTTTTTTTTGTGATTTTAGTGGTGATCGTACCACCAACATAGTGCGTATTTTTAGAAAAAAAAATTATCAAAAAACACGTGTTTGCAAAAAAAAAAAATTTTTTTGAAGGTCTGTAGTTTAAAATTTATTTGATTAAATTTATATTTAAAATTTATTTAAATAGCAATTTGTTGTTGTCTATTAAATACACACTTATATGTCAAATATTTAAAGTGGGAGGGTGAAGAAAAGGAGGTTAATTATTTTAAATATATCGGGCGAAACGCGTCAACGGTCCACTCCAAAAAACCGATTTAAGAATAATTTTGCCAAAATGTTAGGATAATAGTAGGTCAAATAAAAAAATTTTTGTTGAAATATTTTTAGAGTTACAGAAATGGGAAGTTTTCATTTTTTCGCAAAGAACATATTTGGTTGAATTTTTTTGACACTTTGATGCGATAAAAATTTATTTTTAAAAAACGATTTTTAAAGTATTTTGGACGGCCTTTTCAATGGCATGGGTGGTTTTTTGAAAAAATATAAATTTGACCTTAAAATTCAAGGTTAAATTATTAAAAAAAAATTTATTTGATGCGAAAAAAATAAATTTTTATCGCATCAAAGTGTCAATAAAAATTCAACCAAATATGTTCTTTGTGAAAAAATTAAAACTCCCATCTCTGTAACTCTAAAAATATTTCAATGGAAATTTTTTTATTTGAACTTTAGACTACCTACTGTTATCCTAACATTTTGGCAAAATTATACCTAAATCGGTTTTTTGGTGTGGACCGTTGACGCGTTTTGCCCCATATATTTAATCACCAAATTTTTGATGTCTCCACTGTTTGGTAATTTTGGAGGGAATGTTTTTTTCTTTTTGGTCATTCCATTTGTAACACCTATAAATATCGGTCTAGAAACCCATTAAAAATATACAGTGGCTTAAGACGCTTCCCATACAATTTTTTTTATTTTTGAAAATTTCTTTTATTTAATCAGCTTGTACCGGTCTAATGGTGCGTCCTACACACAAAAAAAACTTTGTCAAATTACTAGGAAAAGTCTCGTTATCCCATTTTACTATAACTTGACAGTTTTCCTTGTTTTTTAACAAACAAATTTGAATCGAAATTTAAATTTTTTTTTTGTAATTTTACATTTTTTTTTGCAGTTTAACAAATTTCAAAGATAATCTTACAAAAAATCTAGTAAATTCACGAGAATTCCTTGTAATTTTTATTGTGCCAAAAAAAAACTGTAAATTTACAATTTTATTGGTAAAAAGCTTGTAAAATTACAAAAGTATTGGTAAAAAAGCTTGTAAAATTACTAGGAATTCTCGTAAAATAGGAGGTAGCAAAAAATCTAGTAAAGTTACGAAACCTACTTGTAAATTTTATCGTGTCAAAAAATTTGTAAATTAACAAATTTAGTGGTAAAAACCTTGTAAAATTACAAAATTATTGGTAAAAAGCTTGTAAAATTACTATGAATTTTTGTCAAATAGGAGGTAGCAAAAAAAAAAGTTACAAGTTTTTCTTGTAATTTTACAAGGTTTTTTTTGAGTGTACCCCATTAATTTTAACCCCCAAACATTTTTTCAAAACATCAAACTTATCCCCTATCTGCACTCCATAAGAGGGCTCTTATAAAAATTGTATGTTTAGGAGTACAAATTAATGGGAATTGGTCTGGGTATTACACCATCTTGGACGCATCATTGGATCAGTAGATCTGATATAAAGATTTAAATACTGCTACAATTTTTTTTTTTTTTTTTCAAAAAATAAAAAAAAGTAAAAACCATAATCCCACGATCTTGAAGGGCAAAAATTTGTAGAATCGATAGAAGTCTTCCACAAAAAATTTCGAAAAAATATCGAAAAAAAAATTTTGGTAAAAAAAAAAAAAATCCGCGATTTTTTTCCTTTTTTTGTCAAAAAACATGTTGTTTAAATACCATTCGGTGTTCAATTATGTTCACATATGTCAACCAGCAGCCGAATTAAAGCATTTTGTATTTTTATGTTATGTTGAATGTACTAAAATTTTTGAGGTGTCCTTACGTTTTTGTTCATAACTTTTGAACCGCTGAACCGATATTGCTCTAATGCAATACCAAACTGCTCGGGAGAACTTTCAATAACTATGTTAAGTTAAAAAAAATGCAGTGTCCGATTTGAAATCAATCATAATTTAAATCGATCTTGACAGTCTACCCATCTAATCTATCCAATCATCTATCATATTTTCAACATTAAATACATTTTGCGGTAAACTCTTCAATTAACCTATAAAATTTATTTTGAAATATTTTTTTTTATCAATAGGCCATGACTGCAGTGCCACACTAAAGTACTACTGCATTATTGTCGTCTTAAGTGCATAAAGGATTTTTTTTCAAGCAATAAAAATAAAAACTGAACCCAAATTCCATTTTATGTGAATAATTTGTGATTGTACTTTAAAAAGCAAAAAAACCAATAACGGAAACAAGGTCAATTATTTCTTGAAGAGAGAGTCTGGAAAGTTCAAAAACTGATAGTGGAACATAAAAAAATATAAAATAAAAACCAAACGAATAAAATTGCAATTGCTAAAATAAAAACATCTTCAAACATGAATAAAATGCGAAGTGATTGGAAAATATATTATAAAATTAATACGCTACATAGAAATTCATATTAGGAAGGCCAGATAAATTGAAAAAAAAAAAATTCAGGTATAATTCTATACAATAAAATCTATATGATAAAATTTTTAGCAAACATGTTTTCTTTGTGGATCCCCGATTTGACTTTCAAACAAGTGAAATTTTTATGTTTGATAAATCAATCAAGGATCATTAATTTCAAGACAAATATTTTGATGTGTTACACACGGAACGAAAATGTTTTATACCTGAAGTTTTATTTATTAGAAATAGCTAACTTTTTGGAAATAATTCAGCCATTCAGTAAGTACTGGACCGATAGTCATGAAATTTGAAATTGTCATAGCTAACGTATTTTTGAGTTTATTTTTGGAAGTTGGAGACTGACGGTTGGACAGGAGAAGCATCAGAACTACCTAAAGTAGGTGCATACGAAAATTGTAAATCGTAAAAATCGTGTGGTAATCACCCATACTTTCCGAGCTAGAGCCATTTTAAAAAAATGAAATTTAAAATTTTGACCGATACCGTTTTTTTTTTACAAACTAATCTCATTTCTGAAAAAAACTTGTCAAAAGTTACCCTATTTTAAAGTTAAAAATTATAAAAAATATATTTTTTAGTACACTCAAAATAATAACTCTGTTAAATTACAAAAAAACTCTGCTAATTTAACAAAGTACACCATACTTTTCCAGCTAACAACATTTCTTGGTAATTTTAATAAAAAACTCTGTAAAATGATTTTGACAAAAAAAACTGTTAATTTACATAGTTTATAGTAAAACATTGGTTAAATATGAAAGCTTTTTGACAGAGAAAACTCTGTAACTTTACTTTAAAACTCTGTAAAATGATTTGAACAAAAAAAAAACAGTTAATTTACAGAGTTTCTAGTAAAATATTGGTTAAATAAACCACCATTTAGCAAAGAAAACTATGTAACTATGTTACATATATTTGTAAAATATATTTGATGCAAAAAAAAATTTACAGAAAAAACTCTCTAAATTTACAGAGTTTAGTTAAATGAATGTTATTTTGTAAAATTTTTATAAGATTTCTGAAAAGATTGTTTTTGATAACTTTTTTGCTACTTTTTCAACTTTTTCTCAAAAAAAAAAAAATATTCAGATAAAGTTTTGATGTTTGGTAACAAAAACTACTCAAAACAGAAAAGTTTTTTGGTTATAAAAAACGAAGTATTTTGCGAAGTATTTTGCTTAAATCTGTATTTTAGCAGAAAACTCTGTTAATTATCTGTAAAATTTAGATTACAAAGTTAAAAGTAATATAACAGAGGATACTTTGCTTTTTGTCACAACAAAATAAAAAGTATTGTTTTTCTTTGTGTTTTGACAGAAAACTCTAGTCATATATCTGTTGAATTGAGATTACAGTCATTTTACAGAGTTATTATTTTGAGTGTACAAAGTATCAACACTCTTTTGACTCTAGATAAAAAGTTTCGTTCAGAACATGTTAATTATTTTATCTAGTTTGAAAGGTAATATCACGCAGATGAGTTTAAAAAAAATGAAGGCCGAGGTATAAATATTTCACCCGCCAAGCCTATTTAAAATTAGACATTTTTTGCCCTGAAAAAAGAATTTAAACCACTTGAGTTTTTACTCAGGGAGCGTGCCCCGGTTGAGACAATCTGAGGAGAACAAACTGGGTGAAATATAGGGAGACTTTTTCTTTGCTTTTGGATGAAGTACCCTTATCTGAACCGCATAGTTTGGCGGAAATTGACTGTCTGGTTGACCATATAACAAATGTTTGTAATAGGTGCCTGGATGCGTCTTGCCCTTCTGCAAAGCCAAGAGGGAAAAAAAGCCACCTTGGTGGTCAATTGAGTTGCAGACGAGCAGAGATTCCTGCAGAAAGCTCTTTAATAAGGCTAAATTTTCAAGAGCGGACGAGGACTGGTCTGCATACAGGCTGCAACTTAAGAGTTATAAGAAGATGATCAGAAATGCAAAATGTGATTCTTGGAAAAACTTCTGCGGAAATATAGAAGACGTTTCTGAGGCATCCAGGCTGCGCAAGGTTCTGGCTTCTTCACCTTGCACTCTGGGATACCTGAAAGATCCTAATGGGGTGTGGTCTTCCTCCAGTGGAGAGTCGCTGGATCTCCTTTTAAACACGCATTTTCCGGGCAATTCCATGACGCCGTTTCAAGCTTTGGAACGTTCTGACGCCCAAGCATCTGAAATTGCTTCGGAAATAATAAATATGCCAACATTTATCTGGGCGATAAAAAGCTTCAGGCCCTATAAATCCCCGGGACCTGATGGTATAATCCCGGCTGAGTTGCAGCAAGTGTCGGACTATATAGCCCCGTTGCTGTATAATCTATACACAGCATGCATCAACTGGTCCTATATTCCTTTAAAATGGAGGGATACCAGAGTCGTATTTATCCTAAAGGCTGGGAAAAGTTCCCACACAGCTCCGAAGGATTTCAGACCAATTAGTCTGTCTTCTTTTTTGTTAAAGACAATGGAACGAATGATAGACTCATATTTGCGTAGAGTGATTGACCCGAGGTTGCTTTCGACAAAGCAACATGCATACAGCAAGGGTAGATCAACGGAAACAGCTCTGCATAAGCTCGTTGGTACCATCGAGAGATCGCTTTCGGAAAAGGAGTACACTATGGTGGCCTTTCTTGATATAGAGGGGGCTTTTAATAATGTCATCCCAGACTCAATAATTTTGGCATTGTCTGGTCTAGGAGTAAAGCGTGGGATCGTTTTAATGGTGGAAAACCTACTTGCCAATAGACGTATAACGTCGGAATTGGGAGCGTCCGTCTTATCTCGATTTGTAAATAGGGGCACACCACAAGGAGATGTTCTTTCGCCGCTTCTTTGGAACCTGGTACTGAATTCAATGCTGCTATCTCTAGAAGCACGTGGTTGTCATGTTGTCGCATATGCTGACGATGTCGCGATAGCGGTAAAGGGGAAGCATCTGCCAACATTGAGGGACATTCTTCAGGATTCTCTGAAAGATCTGTCTAAATGGGCAAGAGACTGTGGTCTAGGAGTTAATCCAAGTAAAACAGAGCTTGTTTTGTTTACAAGAAAAAATAAGATTCCTGCTTTTGATCCTATTTCTCTGGACGGCACTGAAATCACCTTCTCAGATGGAGCCAAGTATCTTGGAGTATTTCTAGATAGGAAGTTGAATTTCAGGCGTAATATTGAGGAACGGGTGAGAAAAGCAACGATTGCGTTATATTCCTGTAAAAGGGCCATTGGAAAACGATGGGGGTTTAGCCCTCAAGTCGTTCATTGGATCTATACAGCAGTGGTGCGTCCAATTTTGCTGTATGGAATCATTGTCTGGTGGCCTGCTTTAGAAACAAAGGCGAACTGTGTCTTTATCACGAAGGTACAGAGAATGGCGTCGATGTGCATCACTGGTGCTCTTCGTACTACACCTACGGCTGCATTAGAAATCCTCCTTCACCTGATACCATTGGACATATTGGGTAGGCAGTATGCGGCTGCGTCGGCAATTCGACTTAATAGCACGCTGCAATGGAGGAGCAGCGATTGTGGCCATAGCGCGATCTTAATGAAGATAACAATACCACAGAATGTGGACTACGCTCCTTCTTTGAGCCTCTTTGAGCGCCACTTTACCACTATGATACCATCCACGGAGTCTTAGATGGGGGACATTCCGGGTAGTGGAGCCACCATAAATTTTTACACAGATGGATCGAGGCTGCACAAACAAGTGGGCTTTGGAGTCTATTCGGAAGAGCTTGGATTGAGCCTGGCTCGAAGATTGCCAGATCATTGCAGTGTTTACCAGGCAGAGATGCTGGCAATAAAGGAAGTGGCTGACTGGTTGAGCTGCAATGTCTTGTCTACAACCGCAGTCAACATCTATACTGGCAGTCAAGCCGCGGTAAAGTCCTTGGGTTCAATGTTTCTGAAAACAAGATCTGCCCTTAACTGACGCACGTCTTTAAATGAGATGGCCAAGCAGTTTAACATACGACTCATATGGGTCCCAGGGCACAGAGACATTCCAGGGAATTGCAAAGCCGATGAGCTTGCAAGACTAGGAACTACCTTACAGGTTCCAACAGAATTGGAATGTGTTGGTATGCCTCTAGAAACTTGCAAGCAAAACCTACGGCTTTGTTCTGCGACGGAGACCAATCAAAGATGGGCAAATGGATGGACGTGTGAGACAACACGACTGATTTGGCCTTCTCTTAATCAGGGG
This sequence comes from Pegoplata infirma, assembly GCA_963921195.1. NCBI lineage: Eukaryota > Metazoa > Arthropoda > Insecta > Diptera > Anthomyiidae > Pegoplata > Pegoplata infirma. The sequence continues at coordinate 141,874,689 of OY992540.1, read as the reverse complement.
CGCACAAGTGAGCTGATATCGCTTCCAAGAAGAGAGATTTCGACGGTGGTTTCTATAATTACCGGACACTGTCTTATAGGGAAGCACGCAGAGCGGTTAAATGTGCCGTCGAATGACTTTTGCCGAAGTTGCATGGATGAAGAGGAGTTGGAAACTATCGAACACTTTATTTGCCATTGCCCGGCACTTCTGGTCAGAGACTTGCTTCCCTGGGATCTAGGGAGCTGTACGATACTTCTGATTTGTCGGATGTCAAAATTCAACATCTAAGGAGTTTCATAAGAAGCTCAAACTGGTTTAACGACAGGGACTAGTAGGGAAACCTATTACGGTCCCGTGGTATCACAATGGACCTCAGAGTCTACGTGTGTTGACGTAAAACGTCAGCAGCCACTTACAACCTAACCTAAGGACATGTCATCAAGGATTATCTTTGATTTGCCAGAACCTGAGGACATTTCCCCAAGGAATCACTGTGTAAATTTCCTCAGTAATACATTTTAAAAAGTGAAATTTCAAATTTTGACCGATTCGGCTCTAATATTAGTTTTCAACCCTTTCTTGCGTTTTTGTCGCCATTTGTAAAATCCTTATTCGCATGAACTGTTCAAATGTTCATAAAACGCACCTATTGTAATAAATTGTACTCAGGTTGACCATCACCGTGCTAAATAGAAAACTATAAAATATTTAAAATTAGATTCTTCATAACCTACACACTTTAAATATATCTACTCAATTAAGAATCCCCCAAAAAAATTTTCAAAATTATTTGATAGGCAGCCAAAAATTTTCCACTTTATACTTTGAAATTAAAAAAAAAAATAGTAAAAACGAGTAACATAAAAAATACATAAAAATTTTAAAATAATTTCAGGAACAAATTTTACATAAAAGTTAAAAATGTCAGGTGTATAAAAATCAAAGAAAAAAAAAATAATTGTGGCGCACTATGGGTCGTGACATTATATGATTTTTATTGATTTAAATTCTTAACCTGGTCCAAAGGAAAATTGTTCATATATGGACCAAACATGGAAACATAACAATATGAGGATTTATAAAATATGTTCTATGAATTTCGTATATCACTCATTTACTACAAGAATCCCGAGAAAAAACTGTTGATATAATCATATATTTTTTATATAATTATATTATATTTTTGGGATCAAATGATAGATCAACTTATATCTATCATTTGATCCCAAAAATGGAGGATCCAAAAATATATGATTATATCTTATTCGATCAAATTTGATATAATAAGATATAATTTTATCCCAAAAATGGAACAGTAAATTTCATCTAATTTGATATTGAAAATCATATTAGATCTAATAAGATATAATTATATATTATTATATCTTATTACTTCTAATATTTTGTAATATCAAATTAGATAATATTTACTGTTCCATTTTTGGGATCTAATTATATCTAAGTATATCAAATTTAATCTAATAAGATATAATCATATATTTTTGGATCCTCCATTTTTGGGATCAAATGATATATGGTTCCGTATTATTTTTTTTAGTCGTGATCCCTAGTAAAAATCATTTCGTATATAGCCATGTATAAATTTATACAAATATATATTTTTATACATATTGAGATCTTATTATATTTAATTATATAAAAAATCAATCAGATAAGACCAAATTTCGTATCAAATTATATAAAATTTGATATAACTCCCGATAAAATTTTATAAAATTTGATACGAATTTTGGTCTTATCTGAGAAATTTTTTATATAATTTATATAAGTAGATAATTTTATGTAAAATTAGCAAGGTTGGTTACCGAAACGAATAACGGTAAGGGTAACGGTAACGGTATCTAATTTTTATTTATTTCGGTAAAGGTAACGGTAAGTGTTTTCAAATCGTTTCGGTAACGGTATGTACCGGTACCGAACCAACCAAACCGGTACGTACCGGTATTATTAATTTAGTTAAAAATTTGAAAAAAGATAGAACTGAAAGCTAAAAATATTTTATAGACCCAAAAACCAGTATAGATTTGATATGATTATTATGTTTGTCATTTATTTTATGATAATTTGCAAACCCGAGTAAAAATAAACATATATAACAATATATAACGTGATACAAACATAATAAATCATATATGATTATACATCCCCTGAGGTATTTTCTATTTTTTTTAAATGCAGTCATATGTAGTTATATATAATTTAATCATGATTCGGATTAAAAGGTATACGGTTGATATAAATATATGAAATAATATGAGGGCCAATACAAAATTTGTTTTTCTGTATAATTTAATATAAAATTATATATATCTTATTCTGTTCCATATATAACTATAAATGTTTCCAATTAACCAAAAATGTTCTAAGTTTTTGAAGCAAAGTATAAGAAACTTAAAATGTTCCTAAACATTTCCTTGTTAGGGTTATGTATATCACCTATCTGGTTCGAAGCGTACCCGAACATTGTTTTGTTTTAGAAAATTATATGTTTGGTGAACGTATCGTTGACCTGTGGTGTAACTCACCCAAACCAAAACACACCAAGATTTTTTGTGTTTTTATGCAATTAGATCTAATTGGATCCAATGAAATATGGCAATGTCTGGTCAAAACTCGGATGAAATCTAATCGTATTTTATACAAGTTGATATTTTTTAATGCAAAAACATCCACCATTATTCGGATTAAATTGCGTATAAATATATATTGTGTTATATATCATTATATATTGCATCATATAAAAATTTTTACTCGGGAATTATAAATTTAAAATTATGTTAGCAATTTGATTTTATTTTTTTGTTCGTTAAAATCCCTTAAAACAGGTAAAATTTTGAATACCGGTACAATACCGGTAACTTCTAATAATTATAACGGTAACGGTAAGGGTAACGGTATTTTAAAAATATTTTTAGCGGTATCGGTAACGGTAACGGTATTCGATTTGAAAGGATTTTGAATCGGTAACGGTATAATAAGGGTAACGGTAACCAACCATGAAAATTAGATATATTTGTATCAATTTATACATGGATATATACAAAACCATTTTTACTAGGGATGTCATAATTAAAAGATATTGATTTATAAGCTTTGATGTTCATATACAAAATTATTGATAAATGGTTTGTATATTAAATTTTTTTACTAAGTTTTTGGTCAAAGTTCCCATTGTTCATTGAACTTATTTAACAAAAAAAAGTGACTGACATGTTCATATGATTTTGTTTCTTCTGCTTAACATTTCATAATTTAAATATTAAATACTAAAATATTAAAATTAATGTGAGATTTTTGGCAAGATGTCACATAATTTTACCCACCACATTTATCATGGATAACTAAAAACCGGAATTTATGGGATTTTATTTAAATTATGACTACAAAAAGGGCTCGACATTTGGAAATCAATTTTTTATGATTTTTTTTTAAATTTCTTATATTTTCTCTTAATATTAATTGTGAATAATATTTGAAATGACATGTGCTATTGACGCACAGCTAAATTTATACTTACAAAAAGTTGAAGTTTTATTGTTAAAATTTAAAGAAGTCACTAACCTGAAAAGAAACAAAAAAAATTGTTAAAAAATTTATAAATTTAAATAAAAATTTTGAAAAAAATAAAAATTTATCCTTAAAAACTCTAAGTTTTAAAAAATTTCAATTGTAAAAAAACCATAGTCGGTCAATGCTGGCCATATATTACCCTACACCAGTGATTTCCAGAAAATGGGTTTCAAGTCCAAACATGGACAAATTGGAGCTATCTTTTTTTAAATCTTTATTTAGTGTAGAAATCGCATTCAAACCAAATTTGAGCGAAATTTACTTATTTTTGTTGTTATGTACCGATTTGAACTGAATATATGGTTCAGGGTATAATGAGTTTGTGCTGATATTTGTAACTATCCGAAATATTGGCCCTTTACCCACCTTCAAATATACCGATCGACTCAGAATTACTTTCTGAGACGATTTAGCGATGTCCCTCCCTCCGTCTGTCCATCTTAACAATGTGATCACGACGCAGGTCGCAACTATCAATCGATTTATATAAAATTTTAAGCTTAAGCTTCCTTTGGTCCAAGAACGAAGCCTATTGAAATTGAAAAAATAGGATAATGTTTAGAGTTAGCCCCCATACAAACGCCCCTTCATAATTTGGCTCAAATGACTCTAATACCTGTATTTTAATAGGATCAAAACTTGGCAGCTAAACAAATTTTGAATTCACAAATCGTTATTCCAAATTTCGAAGGAATCGGACCAGTTCTTCTTGTAGTCTATACACTCAAAAAAATAAACTGGTAAAACGCCTGGTAAAATGCCTTGTAATCCCGTTCTACCAATATTTAACAATTTTCCTAGTTTTTTAACAAAAATTCTTGTACTTTGCTTAAACGAGAACTACAGTTTTATTGGTAATTTTACAAATTTATTTTCGTAATTGTATTCTACCATTTTGAAAGGTTATTTTACAAAAAAAAAACTGTAATTTTACAACAAAGTTTTTATTACGAGGATTCTAGTTAATTTACAAAAAAAAACTTTATTTTACAAAAATTATGTTATACGATGATTTATGTTGTTTAACAAAAAAACTTTTTTTTTTGTATGTTTTTTTTTATTGAAAAATATTTAAAAAAAAAGTTGACAAAATTTTGAAAAATTTAATTAAAAGATATTGATTTATAAGCTTTGATGTTCATATACAAAATTATTAATAAATGGTTTGTATATTAAAAATTTTTACTAAGTTTTTGGTCAAAGTTCCCATTGTTCATTAAACTTATTTAAAAAAAAAGTGACTGACTGACATGTTCATCTGATTTTGTTTCTTCTGCTTAACATTTCATAATTTAAATATTAAATACTAAAATATTAAAATTAATGTGAGATTTTTGGCAAGATGTCACATAATTTTACCCACCACATTTATCATGGATACCAAAAAACCGGAATTTATGGGATTTTATTTAAATTATGACTACAAAAAGGGCTCGACATTTGGAAATCAATTTTTTATGATTTTTTTTTAATTTCTTATATTTTCTCTTAATATTAATTGTGAATAATATTTGAAATGACATGTGCTATTGACGCACAGCTAAATTTATACTTACAAAAAGTTGAAGTTTTATTGTTAAAATTTAAAGAAGTCACTAACCTGAAAAGAAACAAAAAAAAAATTGTTAAAAAATTTAAATTTTAAGCCGAGTAAAAATAAACATATATAACAATATATAATTTGATACAAACATAATATATCATATATAATTATATATCCCGTAGGATATTTTCTAAATTTTTTAAATGCAATCATATGCAGTTATATATAATTTAATCATGATTCTAATTAAAAGGTGTACGGTTGATATAATTATTAGGGTGGATCGAATTTGGCTTTTGGGCGAATATCGTTCCGGCTCACCGACAGATGTGTTGGAATAGACCTAAAAACAATGTGGTTAAATTTTCATGCAGATCGGTGGTCATCTTCCGCTGCCGAAATGACGTTGAAAATCCGCGATTTCTTAAAAAATAGCATTTATTTCAAAAAATTGCCAAAATTACAAAAATCACTTAATCTTCTTTTTTATTTCAGTCAATCTTTTCAATTCGATCATATTTTCTTAGAAAAAAATTTCAGCTTAATAGGACATTGTTAACCCCTCTAAAACGGTTGCCGAAAATGACCCATTCATTTTGCCCTAAACTCAAAATCACCAAATTTAAAAAAGATTTTTTTTTTTTATTTTAAGTTGCACAATATAAAGTTTTTATTGCATTTATTTCAAGTATATATAAGTTCGTTTAACAAAAAATTTTTTTGAAAAAATACGAGATTCTTAAACAGCGCGTGTAACGGTCTGTTTCCAGGACATTTTGGGAAAATTGTACTTTTTTTTTAAAACTCAACATTTTTAGTTAAAAACTTTTCATTTTACACTAGATTTATTATAAATTATAAAACTTAATATAGAAATGTTGGATTTTAAGAAATTCTTTAACCCTAAACAGCTTTGGGCCCTAAATGACCCATGATGAACAAATGCATCTAGCAATAAACCGCTTTTGGCGGGCGACTAACCATTGGGAACATATTTTTTCCATTAAAAATGGGAGTAAAGATGGGAGCGTGAGTGGAGATAAGAGCGTGAGTGAATTTGAGCAACTCACGCTCACGAAGAAAAAAAAATTCGCTCAGGAAATTTTTTAAGTTTGCATACATTTTACGCAGGATCACGTGATTGCAACATATTAAACTCGTTCACGCTATAATCACGCTTACGAAAACTCAACATAACTATATTTTGACGTGTTTTATTTTTCTGTCACCATAAAAAATCATGCAATCTCTCGCAATTTCATTCACGCTTACGATTGAATCACGTGAAATTTGTGTCACGTGTGCATTTGTACAAATTATATTTTTAATGCAAAATAAAAAAGTGATCCATATATTTTTTTTAAACAAGTTTAAATATTATTTCCCATTTAAATGCTCCCACCCCGAAAGCATTATCCCCTTAAATGCCAGAATATAGCAAGTAAATAGTCTATTGAATTTATTCAGCAATATTCTTATTTAAATGTGAATTACTTTTTTTGTCAGATATAAATAAATGGTTAATGGTGGGTACGAAAAATGCTTAAAGGGTGGGTGCATTTAAGCGGGATATTTTGAATGATATTTGAACTTTTTTGTTTCATTTGCATTAAAAATATTATTTTTAAAATTGCACTGTTAAGCGTGAGTAAAATTTCGTGAGTTTGCATGATTTTTATGGTGACGGAAAAATGAAACACGTCAAAATTCAGCTTGAGTGAGATTAACATGTGACACTCATGTAATCCTGCGTAAAATGTATGCAAAATTAAAAAATTTCTTGCGTGAGAAATTTTTTTTTCTTCGTAAGCGTGAGGTGGTCGAATTCACTCACGCTCCCATCTCTACTCACGCTCCCATCCTTACTCACGCTCCCATTTTTAATTGAAAAATATGTTTCCAATGGTTTGTCGACCGCCAAAAGCGGTTTATTGCTAGATGCATGTTCATCATGGGTCATTTAGGGCCCAAAGCTGTTTAGGGTTAAGGAGTTTCTTAAAATCCAACATTTCTATATTAAGTTTTATAATTTATAATAAATCTGGTGTAAAATGAAAAGTTCTTAACTAAAAATGTTGAGTTTAAAAAAAAAGTGCAATTTTCCCAAAAAATCCTGGAAACAGACCGTTACACGCGCTGTTTAAGAATCTCGTATATTTTCAAAAAATTTTTTTGTCAAACGAACTTATATATACTTGATATAAATGCAATAAAAACTTTAGATTGTGAAACTTAAAATCAAAAAAAAAATTCTTTTTTAAATTTGGTGGTTTTGAGTTTAGGGCAAAATGAATGGGTAATTTTCGGCTACCGTTTTAGAGGGGTTAACAATGTCCTAATAAGCTGAAATTTTTTTCTAAGAAAATATGATCGAATTGAAAAGATTGACTGAAATAAAAAAGAAGATTAAGTGATTTTTGTAATTTTGGCAATATTTTGAAATAAATACTATTTTTTAAGAAATCGCGGATTTTCAACGTCATTTCGGCAGCGGAAGATGACCACCGATCTGCATGAAAATTTAACCACATTGTTTTTAGGTCTATTCCAACACATCTGTCGGTGAGCCGGAACGAAATTCGCCAAAAAGCCAAATTCGATCCACCCTAATAATTATATAAAATTATATGAGGGTCAATACAAAATTTCTTTTTCTGTATAATTTAACTTAAAATTATATATAGCTTATGCTGTTCCATATAAACCTATATATGTTTACAATTAACCAAAATTTTCTAAGTTTTTTAGGCAAACTATAAGAAACTTTTTAAAATGTTTCTAAACATTTCTTGTTAGGGTTATGTATATCACCTATCTGGTTCGAAGCGTACCCAAACATTTTTTTTGTTTTTGAAAATTATATGTTTGGTGAATGTATCGTTGACCTGTGGTGTATCTCAACCCAAACCAAAAAACACCAGGATTTTATATGTTTTTGTGCAATTAGATCTAATTAGATCCACCAATATAAGGCAATGTCTGGTCAAAACTCGGATGAAATCAAATCATATTTTATACAAGTAGATCTTTTTTAATGCAAAAACATCCACCATTATTCGGATCAAATTGCGTATTAATATATATTGTGTCATATATCATTATATATTGCATCATATAAAAATTTTTACTCGGGAAATTAAAATTTTGAGAAAAATAAAAATTTATCCTTAAAAACTATTAAGTTTTAAACATTTTTAATTGTAAGAAAATTAATTGTCAGAAGGTCAAGACCGACCATATAATACCCATATATTACCAGTGATTTCCGGAAAATTGATTGATTTTTAAATCTTTATTTAGTGTAGAAATCACATTCAAACCAAATTTGAGCGAAATTTACATATTTTTGTTGTTATATACCGATTTTAACTGCACTAAAAAAAAAACTTGTAAAACGCATGGTAAAATTCCTTGTAATCCCGTTCTACCAATATTTAACAATTTTCCTTGTTTTTTAACAAAAATTATTGTACTTTGCTTAAACGAGAACTACAGTTTTATTGGTAATTTTACAAATTTATTTTCGTAATTGTATTCTACCATTTTGCAAGATTATTTTACAAAAAAAAAACTGTAATTTTACAACAAAGTTCTAATTACGAAGATTCTAGTTGATTTCCAAAAAAACTGTTATTTTACAAAAATTATGTTATACGAGGATTTATGTTGTTTAACAAAAAAAAAAAAACATTTTTTTGGAAGTTTTCTATTTTTTTGTAAAAATTTTCAAAGTCCTGGACAATTTTTTTTTTATTGAAAAAGATTTTAAAAAAAAGTTGACAAAATTTTGAAAAATTTTGTACGAGGATTCTAGTTGATTTACAAAATAAAATTGTTATTTTACAAAAATGATTTTATTACGAGGATTTATGTTTAACAAAAAAATTTTTTTTTCGTAAATTTTCTGATTCCCAGACACATTTTTTTGCGTTTTAGAGTAAAGAATTATTAAAAAAGACTTAAAAAAATTTTTTCATAAAATTTTCGAAGTCCTAAATTTTTTGTTGAAAATTTTCTATTTTCAGTAAATTTCTTTTTTTCAGTAATTTTTGTGGATTAAAAAATACAACTACCAAAAATTGTAAATTTTAAACAATTTTTTTTTGTAAATTTACCATTTTTTTTAATATATTTACCATTTTACTTGTAAATTTACCATTTTTTAATTATTTTTGTGGCTTTAAAATTATTAGTGTCCGACCGAATACACCATTTTTGGCCGAAGCCGAAGCCGAAGCCGAATATTCGGCCAAATTTTCACTATTCGGCCAAACCGAAGCCGAAGCCGAATATTAAAAAAAAAAAATATTTATGTAGTAAAAACAAGAAAAAAATAAAAGTCGACTCGGCGGGATACTCAAATGCATGGAATGCTGTCTAGAATGATTTTATTTTAAGCAAAAAATTTTTTTTGGACATTTTTGTAAAAAAAAATATATTTTAGAGTGTAAATTTTTTTCGATCAAAAATTTTTTTTGAATGCAAAAAATGTTTTTAGTTGCAAAAACACTTATTAAAATGTTTTTGTGGCTTACTAATGTGATTCAAAGTTAGTTTAGTATGTTTGTCAACACGTGAGCACAAATATTATAGCATTATTCGGTATTCGGCCTATTCGGCCAAAATTGTGGCCGAAGCCGAATAGTGGCCGAATAGTGCTTTTTGGCCGCAGCCGAGGCCGAATATTCGGTCGGACACTAAAAATTATCACTACCAAAAATTGATAAAATTTAAAAAATTTTTTTGGTAAATTAAAATTTTTTTTTTAATTTACAATTTTTTTTAATTTACAATTTTTTTTAATTTACAACTTTTTTTGTAAATTTACTAATTTGGTTAGTAAATTTACCATTTTTTTAAACATATTTACCATTTTTTCTTGTAAGTTTACCATTTTTTTTTTTATTTTTCTGGTTTTAAAACAATATTTTTACCAATAAAATTGGTTATTTTACCAATTTTTGGCGCATTCAAAATTACGAGGAGGATTTCCTCGTAATTTTACGAAAACTTTACCTACCTCCTAATTGACGAGAATATCCTCGTAAAATCATGATATTTTTTGGTAACTTTACAAGGGTTTTTTTTTTGAGTGTGAATATATGGTTCAGGGTATAATGAGTTTGTGCTGATGTTTATAACTATCCGAAATATTGGCCCTATACAAACCTTCAAATATACCGATCGACTCAGAATCACTTTCTGAGACGCTTTATCGATGTCCGTCCCTCCGTCTGTCCATCTAAACAATGTGATCACGACGCAGGTCGCAATTATCAATCGATTTATATCAAATTTTAAGCTTAAGCTTTCTTTGGTCCAAGAACGAAGCCTATTGAAATTGGAAAAATCGGTTAATGTTTAAAGCAAGCCCCCACACTCAAGAAAAAAAACTGATAAAACGCCTGGTAAAATGCCTTGTAATCCCGTTCTACCAATATTTAACAATTTTCCTTGTTTTTTAACAAAAAATCTTGTACTTTGCTCAAACGAGAACTACAGTTTTATTGGTAATCTTACAAATTTATTTTCGTAATTGTATTCTACCATTTTGAAAGGTTATTTTACAAAAAAGAACTATAATTTTACAACAAAGTTCTTATTACGAGGATTCTAGTTGATTTACAAAAAAAAACTGTTATTTTACAAAAATTATGTTATACGGGGATTTATGTTGTTTAACAAAAAAACATTTTTTTTATTGTAAATTTTCTATTTTTTTTTTTAATTTTCTAATTTCCGGACAATTTTTTTTTTTATTGAAAGAAAAAATAAAAAAAAAGTTGACAAAATTTTCAATAATTTATTACGAGGATTCTAGTTAATTTACAAAAAAAAACAGTTATTTTACAAAAATGATTTTATTACGAGGATTTATGTTATTAAACAATTTTTTTTTTTTTGTAAATTTATCATTTTGGTTTGTAAATTTACCATTTTGGTTTGTAAATTTACCATTATGGTTTGCAATTTTACCATTTTTTAAACATATTTACCATTTTTTCTTGTAATTTTACCATTTTTTTTTTTACTTTTCGGTTTGAAAACAATATTTTTACCAATAAAATTGGTTATTTTACCAATTTTTGGAGTATTCAAAATTACGAGGAAATGCTCGTAATTTTACGAGAATTTTACCTATCTCATATTTTACGAGAATAGCCTCGTAAATTCACGAAATTTTTTGGTAACTTTACAAGTTTTTTTTTCGAGTGCATACAAACGTCCCTTTATAATTTGGCTCAAATGACTCTAATACCCGTATTTTAATAGGTATCCTTTCAAAACTTGGCAGGTAAACAAATTTTGAATTCACAAATCGTTATTCCAAATTTCAAAGGAATCGGATCAGTTCTTCTTGTAGTCTATATAAACCACCCTCCCGTTATTCACAAAAATCTCTCAAATTTCTTGAAAATTGAAAATATTTGCACTTAGATGTTATTAAAATAATAAATAATAAAATATTTTCTTTGTTTACAAAAAAATTGGTGGTCAAAAGAATTGTAGGTCAAATAATGAGAATTTCTTCTACTGGACTTAAAAAAATATATTTTTTGCTGGGGTTGTTACCAAAATAAGTGGATCAATGAATAAAAATTATAGGATAATTTTTTAATTTTTTAACTTGAAAAAAATCGTCTTAGAAATATTTAAAAAAAAAATTCTAATAAAAGGCTATAAATAATTTAATTTTCAGCGCTACCCTTGTAACTCATTTAATATTTGTTCAATCTGGACGCTATCAAGCTTTAATTAAAGCTTGGCAAATTACCTATATAGCATTAAAGCATTTCTCCCACTGTGCATCGGCGGGACTCTAAAAATTAAATGCAATTTTATTAAAATCGTTAATTATTTTTATTTTTTGTTTATTGGAAAGCCCCATAACATATTTAAGATATTATTTAGCAAGCAATTATGACTCGTGCTACAAAATTTAAACTTTATACAAATAAATTGTCAAGAAATTAGATCATTTTAGATAAGTAGTTTAATATCTACCCACAAGTTTATACGTTATTTATAAATAATATTTAAAAAAATCATCTTTGTGTTGAAAATGGATTTTTTTTTTCAAGAAAAAATGCTTTTTAAAATGGTAAGTAAATATTATAATATTGCTTAGGAAGTAAGTAACAGTTAAAAGTTTTGACTTCAGAGAAGGGGTACATTGACACACTTTTCGTGTAGAAATAGTCTCAGATTCTGAGACATTTTTCTTAAAGAAAAATTCTTAGATTCTGAGACATTTTTAGTAAAGAAAAAGTCTCAGATTCTAAAACATTTTTTGTATAAAATATGTCTCAGATTTAGAGACATTTTTCGCATAGAAAAAGTTTCAGATTCTTAGAAATTTTTTATATAGAAAAAGTCAGAGATTATGAGACATTTTTCGTATAGAAAAAGTCTTAAATTCTAAGAAATTTTTCCTATAGAAAAAGGGTCAGATTCTTAGACATTTTTCGTATAGAAAAAGTCTCAGATTCTGAGACATTTTTCTTGTTGAAAAAGTCTCAGACTCTTAGAAATTTTTCTTGTTGAAAAAGTCTTAGACTCTTAGACATTTTTCGTATAGAAAAAGTCGTAGATTATGCGACATTTTTCGTATAGAAAAAGTCTCAGTTTCTGAGGCATTTTTCATATAGAAAAAGTTTCAGATTCTGAGACATTTTTCTTATAGAAAAAGTCTCAGGTTCTAAGACATTTTTCTTATAGAAAAAGTCTCAGATTCTCAGAAATTTTTCTTATAGAAAAAATATGCAAAAATGTGAAATATTCATAAAAAATGCATTAAAAGCCAAAATATGCATTATCATCAAAATATCCACAAAAATGCGAATCTAAGAAAATTTTTTGTATAGAAAATGTCTCAGATTCAGAGACATTTTTTATATAGAAAAAGTCTTAGACTCTGAGACATTTTTTGTATAGAAAAAGTCTCAGACTCTGAGACATTATTCTTATAGAAAAAGTATCAGATTTTGAGACATTTTTCTTATAGAAAAAGTCTCAGACTCTGAGACATTTTTCTTATAGAAAAAGCCTCAGACTCTGAGACATTTTTCTTATAGAAAAAGTCTCAGATTTTGAGACATTTTTCTTATAGAAAAAGTCACAGGTTCTAAGACATTTTTCTTCTAGAAAAAGTCTCAGATTCTGAGACATTTTTCTTATAGAAAAAGTCTCAGATTCTGAGAAATTTTTCTTATAGAAAAAATATGCAAAAATGTGAAATATTCATAAAAAATGCATTAAAAGCTAAAATATGCATTATCATCAAAATATCCACAAAAATGCGAAAAGAAATCGATGCCATTTTAATGCAAAATTTATTCATTTATTCGAAAAGATAATCGGTCAATATTGTTTTTAGGCTATCGACAAAAACATATGCATGTGTACGGAAATCGTAGCCTTAGGTTAGGTTGGATGGGCGCTCGCCATTTGGCGAATTCACTCGGAGGCCATAAGGCCCATTGTGATTCCCCTAATCATATTTCCCTACTCCCCCTCTGATACAAAGTTCTACTTTTTAAACCACCTCGTTTCCCTGAGGTATTCCGCTAGAGACGTCAATGAGACACCGCTTAGGCAGTCCAGGTCATCGAAAAATCCTCATTAGGCCCGGACATTCGTATAGCAAGTGCTTCACTGACTCCTCTTCCTCCACTTCCCCACAGCTTCTACAATAGTCCCTATCAGAAATTCCCATACGCACGGCCATTTGGCCAATTATTCAGCGTCCTGTAAGTACTCCAACTAATAGGCTAACCGTCCGTTTGCCAAAAGTAAGAAGACTTTTTGTCCTCTTAGGATTCGGCAGTGGCCACAGGGTTCTAGATATCCTGCACGTAGTCAGTGATATCCACCTATCCTTCATCCTATTCCCAGATATCCTATCAATTTCGTTCATCAATTCCACTATAGGAACCGAGACGTCAGGTTCTACACGTTCCCCCACCGATTCAGAGCCATTCCTCGCACATTCATCAGCCAATTCGTTCCCAGCGACCCCACTAGACCCAGATTAGCTTGATTGTGTGCTGACTGATTCGACGAAGAGATTGTAAACAATTCATAACTATTCCCGATTTTACAGTATTTGACTCAAAGGCCTTCAGAGCTGAGAGACTATCCACGAAAATGTTAACGACGCAAGGACGAAGTTCCCTTGTCATAATCATCTGCGCGGCTTTGTCAATTGCAAGCACCTCAGCCTGGAAAACCCTACACTTATCCGGAAGCCTCAATGAGACCCCGATTTCGAGGCATTCAGAGTAAACTCCCGAAGCCGTACCCATCTTTGATCCGTCCGTAAAGATTGAGATCGCATTCTCTGTAATAACAGAGTTTTCCGCCCAGTCTTCCCTAGTCGGTATTTGCACTTCGAAGGTTCTGTCAAAGTTCGTCTGTGGTGAGATATAGTCGGTTCTCTGTTCCAGTTCCGTCCCGCCCACCGTACTTAATATAGTCGAGTGTCCCCAAGAGCGTTGCTTAAGCATTTGCGACTCTCTTAACCTGAGAGCCGATTTTGCTGCTGTGCTCTTGACGTAAATATCCACGGGCTGAATGTTTAGTATCACTTCCATCGTAGCCTTAATCATAAATATAATTTTTCGGCCTCGAACTAAAAAAATACTCTAATCTTAATAACAAAAAAAATGATTGTATTGACAATGAAAATTTTTAATTTTCTTTTAACAACAAATTTGTTAATACAATTAAATTATTTGTTCATATAACAACAATTTAAAAATTAATCAACAAAATAAACAATTTTTCTACTTCAGCGTTATCACTTCAAGATACACCAAAGATTTACCCATCTCTGAAATAGTTTAAATGCAGTGTTGGATATGAAAAAATTTCCGATTCAAAAAGGTCTATGAAATTTAAAAACTATTTGTTTATCAAATGCTTGAATAAAGATAGTGAGTGATATAGTAGTACGAAAAACTGTATCATTGCTTTAGTAAATATTACAAAAGATTTTTTTTTTTAGAGTAGATTTTTCAGTTTGACATGACGTGAGAATTTCAAAAGTAAATAGATTTTGTTAAAATAAAAAAATAAAGTAAATAAATTGAGTAAATATGTATAAAACTGGCAACAAACAGGTAGTAGTAGTACAAAAATTAAAAGTAGAGTTCATTATAGTAAAAGTACATATACCAAAGTGATAATGATACATTTTATAATTATCATCACACGCAGGGGTCTCATATTTGTAAGGGACGCGCAGCAACGCATGCGCAAATAACCAAACAAAAATTTGAAGATGTTTTTCTTTATCTTTTTATTGTACAATTTTTTTTTTATTTGGTTTTTTAATATTTGTTTAAATAAAACAGCTGATGATAAGTTAATGGTTTAAAAAAAAATACAGTCGAATACGGATAACTGATAAACGTTAAGTGTGATAATCAAATAGCGCTGATGATGGCAGGTTGGCAATTTTCGAAAGCTGTCAAAATAATTTCTTTTTTTTAATTGTTCAACAGAATCTGAGACTTTTTCTATATAGGAAAAATTTCTCAGAATCTGAGACTTTTTCTATAAGAAAAATGTCTCAGAATCTTAGACTTTTTCTATAAGAAAAATGTCTCAGAATCTGAGACTTTTTCTATAAGAAAAATGTCTCAGAATCTGAGACTTTTTCTATAAGAAAAATGTCTCAGAATCTGAGACTTTTTCTATAAGAAAAATGTCTCAGAATTTGAGACTTTTTCTATAAGAAAAATGTCTCAGAATCTGAGACTTTTTCTATATAGAAAAAATGTCTCAGAATCTGAGACTTTTTCTATATAGAAAAAATGTCTCAGAATCTGAGACTTTTTCTATATAGAAAAAATGTCTCAGAATCTGAGACTTTTTCTATATAGAAAAAATGTCTCAGAATCTGAGACTTTTTCTATATAGAAAAAATGTCTCAGAATCTGAGACTTTTTCTATATAGAAAAAATGTCTCAGAATCTGAGACTTTTTCTATATAGAAAAAATGTCTCAGAATCTGAGACTTTTTCTATATAGAAAAAATGTCTCAGAATCTGAGACTTTTTCTATATAGAAAAAATGTCTCAGAATCTGAGACTTTTTCTATATAGAAAAAATGTCTCAGAATCTGAGACTTTTTCTATATAGAAAAAATGTCTCAGAATCTGAGACTTTTTCTATATAGAAAAAATGTCTCAGAATCTGAGACACTTTTCAGAATCTGAGACCTAGAATCTGAGACTTTTTCTTTAAGAAAAATGTCTCAGAATCTGAGACTTTTTCTTTAAGAAAAATGTCTCAGAATCTGAGACTTTTTCTTTAAGAAAAATGTCTCAGAATCTGAGACTTTTTCTTTAAGAAAAATGTCTTAGAATCTAAGACTTTTTCTATATAGGATAAATGTCTCAGAGTTTGAGACTTTTTCTATAAGAAAAATTTCTCAGATTTTGAGAATTTTTCTATATTCTCTGGCAACAAACAAAAAAAAAAAACATCAAAATAAAAAAAATAAAAAGCGAAACCTTAACGACAATTAAAGGTGATTATAAAAAGATAGAGAATATAATCAAAAAAAAATTCTAAAAACAAAACAAAATTATCAGCACAAAAAAAAAGATTTCACGCACTTTAATCAGAACACTTATAAGAAATTACAAAAAAAAAATTCTATTGATACTTGTCATATGCCTGCTGGGTTTTTTCCAAATTCTTTTTAGATTTTTTATTCTAAACTACTCAACCAATCGAACATGATAAATTACTTTTTAAGCTGAGACTATTACGGTTTGATTAGATTTGATTTTTTTGTTTTAATGTTTCAAATTGTTAAAGTAGTTGGTCAGTTTTTATGTGAAGTGTATTAGAAGCAGACAATGGCGTTTTTTTTGAAGATATAGAGCGATATAATGAAAAATATGCCTCTGAATCCGAGACATTTCTTATACAAAAATCAAGAAAATTATAGTCGCGTCAAGACCATATGATACCCAACACCTGTGTTTTCGAAAAATGGGTTCCAAGTCCAAACATGGACCGATTAAATCTATCTTTTGTTAGATCTTTAATTAGTATAGAAAACATACAAAAACAAAGTTTGAGCGAAATGAGCTTATTTTTATTGCCAATAAACCGATTTTACTGAATATCAGACCAATTTTTTATATGGGTCTAAGTCCAAAAATGGTCCAATTATATTCAGAATTGATAAGACCACCAAAGCACACGTTTAACACCTACAAATAAAATTTTGATCAAATATTTTTATGAATTTGAGAGATTTATGTAAATATCGGGAGGGTGGTTTGTACAGGAACTACAAGAAGAACTGGTCCGATTCCTTTAAAATTTAGAATGATGATTTGTGAATACAAAATATGTCGATTGGCCTTAAAAAAAAAATAAACATTTTAGTGGACCATAAAAAAGAAATTCGACAAACTTTGCAAAACTCTTTGGAGATTGTGTTTCTTTAATTGTCTACTTTCATTTGCTAATCAAAAAAATCATAAAAAAAGTTTCAGTATTTAAATTTTGCTTTTTTTCTTAAGTAAACACATAAAATTCTGAAACATTTTTCCGTATAGAAAAAGTCTCTGATTCTGAGACATTTTTCCGTGTAGAGAGAGTTTTATATTCTCAGATATTTTTCTGTATAGAAAATTTTTTTATAATTTTAAGACAATCTTTCTATTCCAAAAAAAAAAAATTCAAATCTGAAACTTTTTTATACGAATAATGTTTTAGAATCTGAGACTTTTTCTATACAGACAAATGCCTCAGAACCTAGGTAAGACTTATTCTTTACGGAATAATCAAAACCTGAGACTTATTCTATACGGAAAAATATCTTGGAGTCTGAGACTCTTTCTAGGCGAAAAAAGTGTCATAATTTGATACTTTTTCTATACAAAAAAAAAAGTTTTAGAACCTAAGACTTTTTTTATAAGAAAAAATTACTAAGAATCATGGACGTATACAGGGGGTGGGCACAGGGGGCACGTGCCCCCCCTTTTCGACTTGAAAATTTTTAAAATTTTATACACAAAAATGCATTATACAAAAAAAAAACAAAAATCACAAGTTTCTAAATATTTTGATTTTAAAAGAAAAGATTTTTTTTTATAAAAACTCTAGCGTTTGAAATAATTTCGTTTCTAAAAAGTCGTTTATACCTAAAAATCAGTAAAATATGATAAACAAGTAAAAAAGTTAAATTCGGCCGTGCCGAATTTTAAATACCCTCCACCTGTATCCCAGTATTTATAAATTACTTTAAATAACTGTTATTGCATTACAGTACTTTTTTGTTAGTTGTTAAAAAAACGACTCAAAATAACTAACAGAAATAGTTGTTTAATATTTTTCATACAAAAACAACTGACTTTGCAGTTGAAAACAACTTACTACTGTAAAATATACAAACAACTAACATGTAGTTACTTACATAATTTTCTGAGTGAACTTAATTCAATTTCATTTTATGAGGACAATTGCGAAAAAACGCTTTCCGCTCCAATTTGTTAACATTCAGCAAAACAAAAAAAAAAAACGAAACGTTAACTTCCATAAATTTCTCAATTTAATTTAGCATCGTTTGGATTAGTTTTGTAAAATATTACACATTTTCGATAAAATATTGATAAAATTAGCTTATTAAGGTACCTACAGACGACGCAATATTATGCACAATATTTTTGACGTTTCCAACAATTGGCATACATAAAAATACTGAAATCGATTTGATTTGTAAAAATAATATTTATAAAATTTATTCTTAATGAATAAAACTTAATTAAAAAAAAATTAATTAACTTATTTTATTTAAAATTTTTAAATTAAAAAAATTAATGGTGTTTTCTTTTCTGAACAAAAAAATGTCCATTGTTTAGATGTGTACTTTAAATGTTGACATGGCCCTGAAACGATGTAGCATTTTTTAAACTCAGAAAAGAACACAAAAATGCAGTTTTGTACACAAATTGCCTTGATTTGCTGTTTCAATTGATGTGTTTTATGCTTATATTGCTAGCAGCTCAGGTTCGAATCCTGGTGATGGCCATCACATATTTTTTTAATTTTTTTTTTGCTTTTAAATTATTTTTTTAATTATTTAAACTTAAAAAAAAAAAAACAAATTTAGTAGATTTTATATGAAAATTTACTTATTTTTTTAAAAAAAAAATATTAAATTATTTAAAAAAAAACATTATTAAATAAAAAATAATACGTAATTGAATGAAAAAAATACCAGAATAAAAAAAAAAAAATGTTGGCCACACCGGGATTTGAACCCAGGACCTTCAGTGTCACATGCAACGACACATCCTCTGCACCACAACAGCACCAGTTGATTATAACACAGCAATGCTTAACATAGCTGATATACCCAGTGGAGGTTTAAAAAAATATTCCTAGTTTTTTATAGGGATCATACTAACAAAATTAACCGTTACTAACAGGGTTGCCAGAAATCGTCAATAGGCAGAAATCGTCTGTCCGTTTGTAAGAATTGGACGCAAAATAGAAATATATTGAATGTGTTTGATATTGATCTTATCCAAGAAATTATCAAAAAAAAAAAAAAAAAAACAATCAAAACACAAATAAAGAGTGGATGGTATAAAAAAAAATTTTGAAAATACAATTTTTTTCCAAAAATTATTTCATTTACCCAATGACAAAGAATACAAAAGATTGTTAGACCGAATATAAATTATTAAGGTGATTTTGATGAATTGTAATTTTTTAAACAATATTAAGCTAAATAAAAAAAAAAAAAACAAAAAAAAAAAAAAAAAAAAAAAAAAATTGATCCCGACCATGACTCGAACCTGTGACCATATGAATGATAAGCCAACAGTGCTTCCATCATACCACAGACTGTTTCTGAATGTGTTAGAAATTTAACGAGTATGTTAAAAGAGATAAACAAAACCGAGCAAATTACCTCATGTGTTGGGTATAACAAAAAGTTTGCAATCTTAGTGTTTGATAAAAAAAACTATTTTTCAAAAAATGTTCGCCGAAAGTTGTACAATATAGAGTTCAATCCGGGAAAAATATTTAAAAAATTTCCATGGAGTAATTCTGGTCTAGTGTTATATCTTCAAAATGGAAATGTGTGTACTAAAATTTACTTTAGCTAAATTAGTCTCTAAAGCATCGCGAAAAAAAATGTTTTTGAAAAACGAAAACATTTTTTATATTTCAAAATACACTAGAGGCTAGTAGTCTCTATTTAAAACAATAAAACTCGACAATATGCTGCTAAATTTTTCGGTTTTGTTCATAAAAATATTTTTGTCCCGCGAAAATTTTTAAAATCCCGCCATTTTTGTAATTTTTGGAAGTCTGTCCCGCATTTTCGAAATAAAATTCTGGCAACCCTAATATACCATATTTTTTCCACCAAAATTCAATTTCGCTTTAAAAGAACAACTAAACGACATTTAATTAATAATTAACAGCACATTTGTATATTTGCAAAAACTGAGAAAAATCAATGACTCCATAAATATAATGAAGGGTATAGATTTAGGTGATTTAAATAAAATTATAATGATAAACAATATTAACAAACAAAAAAAAAAAAAAAAAGATCTTGAGTCCTAACATGACTCGAACCCGGGACTCCATGTATGAAAAACTAACACTCTAGCCATCATACCACAGACTGATTTAATGTTTTACAATTTAGCGGGTATGTTAAAAGAACGAGAACCAAAACAGATAAATAAAAAAAAGCATTTAAGTAAACTAGAGCAATAACTCTTAAAACATAAAATATTAACAACATTTTTCAAATGTATTTAAATATGTTTATTAAAGGCCAAGATAAATCATCTTCTAAATGTGCCAATTTTGATCCAAATTTGCTCATATTTTCTATATAGGCCACAAAGACCATATTTACACTCCATGTTAAAATTTGTTAACATACGTTAATCAGAAGCCGAGTTATAGTATTTTACATGCTAGGTTTGTATGGGGGTGTCACACCCCTTTTTTCTATTCCGCCCAAATTTTACATAGAGATCAGACATCCTAAAATATAATTTTATACCAAATTTCATATGAATCTGTTTAACAGAAGCCGAGTTATAGCATTTTGCATGCTAGGCTAATGTGGGAGGTGCCACACCCCTTTGTCCAATTCTTCCAAAATTTTACACAGACATTGTACATGGTATAATATTATTCTGTACCAAATTTCATTTGAATCTGTAAAGCAGAAGCTGTGTAAACGCATTTTGTATTTTCAAAGTTTTAGAGGTGTCGTTAAACTTTCACTCATAACTTTTGATCGGTTGGGCCGATTTCGCTCAAATGCAATACCAAACTTCTCGGGAGAACTTCCAATAAATATGTTAAGTTTCAGTCATCTCTGTGCAATATTCTGTCCGCTACAGCATTTTCCACAGACAGACAGACAGACGGACAGACGGACAGACGGACAGACGGACAGACGGACATCGCTAGAATGTCTTAAAATCGATCGGGCATCATGAATATATATACTTTATGGGGTCCCAGACCGATATTTCGATGAGTTACAAACGGAATGACAAACTTATATATACCCTCTATCACTAAGTGGAGGGTATAAAAATATATAACATTAGTTTTATCTAATAAAAATTATGCATCAGGATCATGAAAATTAATTTCTACAAAACAATTTTCAGACAATAAGATAAGGGAAGTATCTTAACCCTTATTAACCGATTTCTCTGAAACATCAAAGACGATTTTAAATTTACACATTTTCATGAAAAAAATATTTAACGAAGCCAAATTATTACAAGTTTGTGCCCCTGTTGGATAGGCATTAAAAACATTTATTCTCATATGGAAACATCATATCATATTGTTTCTTAGAAAGAAATGGCTGAAAAATCGAAGAATTTTCATTTTTTTACCCATTTCTTGAACCCCAAAATCCCCGATGTGTCCGATGAGCTGAGACACCACAACCTTAGAATTTCTTGTATATGAGGATTTCTTCGTCAACTCTTTAAACACAGGTTTTTGTGGTCGCTTAAGAAGAATCTGAAGTTGGAATTTTAAAATTCAAAATGGCGGATCCAACATGGCGAAACTTTTTATACCCGAGCTTTTGGGGTCGCTAAATAAGAATCTAAAGTTAGATTTTCGAATGCCAGATTCTAATTTAACAACCCAACAAACCAGTGCGTAAAGAATTTTGAGTGAATCTGTTGTTTAAAAAAAGACTATCGCCATGTTGGATCCGAAAGTTTGAATTTTAAAAATCGAAACATTAATATCTGAGAATTTGTCAGACATTATTTTCATCAAAAGTTTATAATTTTTTAAAAGATTAAAAAAGATAAAAATTTTAAGATTCAGAACATTTTTGCTGTACAAAGATTTCGAGATTTAATAAAAAAAATCTGATATTTCAAGACATTTTTTATATAAATAAAGACGAAATCGTGTTTGGGGGAGGTAATGGGAGTAGCTAAAAATAAATATTCATAGGCGATGACGAAAATTTTGGGAATTGTGCCCCTCCGTTTTCAAATTCCTGGATACGTCGCTGCTAAGAATCTGAGACTTTTTCTATACACTCAAAATAATAACTCTGTAAAATACTCTGTAAAATGACTGAAATTTTTTTTTTTAACTCGAAATCTTAATTTTACAAATAATTAACAGAGTTTTCTGCTAAAATACAGATCTAAGCAAAGTACTTCGTATTTTTTTATAACCAGAAAAGTTTTCTGTTTTGAGTAGTTTTTGTTTTTGTTACCAAACATCAAAATTTTATCTGTATATTTTTTTTTTGTGAGAAAAAGTTGAAAAAGTAGCAAAAAAAGTTATCAAATTTTTTTTTTTAGAAATCTTATAAAAATTTTATAAAATAACATGCATCCCAGCAAATTTTTGCATTACTAGTAATTAGTATAGTAATTAGTAATAATTATTAGTATGTACTTACTCATTGCATGAAACACTACTTATTCTATAAAGGCCGTGAGACAAAAATAATTAGTGCCTACAAGCTTACGAGTAGGGAGATAAATAACTACTTACCTATAACGAGTCAAATAAGTAGTTACTTATAAGGAATAAAATAAATAGTTGCAAACAGAGTTTGAAATAACTATTTATCATTAGATTATTCGTTTTCGCGAAACTTTAAGCTAAAAATGTAAAACAAATATTATTTTTTTCTGATTGGACTTAATTTCCCAAGTGAACTTGCAAATAAGTATTTATTTTTAACATTCTCAATAACTTATTATTTATATTATTGCAAATAAGTACTTACATATTACAATATAAGCCACTAGTTGCTTTTTGGACTAATGTAATGCAGTGGGTAACGAGTAGTTGTTATAAGTAATGTAATTGGCAGTCATTACTTTTCACAACACATTACCTAGGTTTTGCTGGGATTTAACTAAACTCTGTAAATTTAAAGAGTTTTTTCTGTAATTTTTTTTGCATCAAATGCATTTTACAAATATATTTAAATTTACATAGTTTTCTTTGCTAAATGGTGGTTTACATAACCAATATTTTACTAGAAACTCTGTAAATTAACAGTTTTTTTTTGTCCAAATCATTTTACAGAGTTTTATAGTAAAATTACAGAGTTTTCTCTGTAAAAAAGCTTTCATATTTAACCAATATTTTACTATAAACTCTATAAATTAACAGTTTTTTTCTGTCAAATTCATTTTACAGAGTTTTTTAGTAAAATTACCAAGAAATGTTGTTAGCTGGAAAAGTAGTCTGTTAAATTAGCAGAGTTCTTCTGTAATTTAACAGAGTTATTATTTTGAGTGTATGAATCTGAGAAATTTTCTTAATTTCTGAGACATTTGCTTAACAGGAAATAATTCAAAATTTAAATTTTTTCTATACGGAAAAAAGTCTCAAATCCTGAGACCTATTCTGTATGGTACTTTTTTCCAAAGAAGTACTGAAACAATCTTGCTTCGCAGATTGTATAAATTCATAAATGAAAACACGATTTAGTGTTTTGATTTTATAGAAAAAACTTTATTAATTAATCTTCGTTTTGGCAAAGGAAAGTTGAAACCCGTCCGAACAATTTTGTCTAGACAAAGTATGACTTTCTTTGTTGAACTCAGAAAGATAATTGAACAATTTTCCAAAATGAGCTTCCTTTTATACAAATTTCAAACAATATTTCAAATAAAAAATATTAAAATCAAAGTTACTTTTGAAAATGTTACAGTAGAATTTTGAACAGAAAAGTTACAGCAATTTACATAAATGAAATCAATGAAAAGCAAAAGATTTTAAAATAATGAAATCTAAACAAAATACGTGAAAATAAGGAAACCTGCATAGTGCTTTATAATGACTTGCTTCAGTCTCCCCCTCTGATGCCGAAAACGTCCCGATGAGGCATCAGCAATAAAACGTCATATAAGGAATCTTCCTTCCAATAATCTTTCAGATTTTTGGGGTGTAAAGTCTTCTTGAGTCTCCCCCTGGTGGGAAAGTTTAAACGCGCTTACCTCAATTGCAGCTACAATATGCTGGAAATATTCTGATGAAAATGTTGGCTTAGCTTTTTGTGTGTGAGTAAGACCAACACTATCAGATTCTGTCAACCTTTTTATATCAATGGAAAACAAAGGCAAGAACACGGTACCCTGGTACTCAATTTCTTTAGTTTTTCTAACTTTTATTGGTGGTTCCAAGAGTCTGGAGGATGCAGGAGGTGAAGTTTGTTCAACAGGCAAAGCATTTTTAAATATACACGGAGAGTAATCATTACTACGATTGGGCGGCGGTGGTGGTTTCATCAATTCGCTATCACTGGAGCCCGATACATGCACAAGCGATGAAAATAAAGCTGACTGTTCTTGCTGTGTAGAATCTCCAACAAGTAACGAGTCTTGAAATACTTTTTGAGCCGCATCTGGTGAGTACTGGGTTTTGACCTTAATTGGTGGTATTGCCAAAGGTGTCAAGATTTCATTATCTTCCATAAACTTGATGAAAGTTGATACTTCCTTAAAAGCTTTGGTGCAGGGAGATTCGTCATCCTCATTTAGATCCATTGTGCAAACTCCAATTTCCAAAGGATTAGTAAACCCGTATTTTGTTTTGTGATCATCCTCAAAATACCAGCACTTTTGTGCCATGTTGAGAACAATTCCAGCTTGTTCCAAAAAATCAGCACCGAGTAATGTGCGGTTTTTTGTAGCGTTTGGTAAATAGATGAATCTTATTTTATGAACACGATTACCTATGATCACCTCACATATGGTTGACATTACTTTGCCGGTAGACACCGATCCGTCAGCTAGCGTAATATTTGCTTGCACATTTTGGAAAATGCAACCATTTCCGCTTAATATCTTCTTTAAGTTAAGACTGGCGACACTTGTTTTGGCCCCAGTATCAAATACAGCTTCACCCTTTAATCCAAAAACTTCAATGTGGGTTATTGGCAATACGTGTCCAATAATAGTAGATGAAATTGAATTGAAGGACAAATATTCTGGGCTTCCTTTCGAATGAGAACTGCAATTTTGGCAATTGGATCTGTACACTCCAGGTGCACCACATCCATAACAGGAAAAGGTAGGTTTTTTCATAAAAGATTGCGGTTGTTGTTGATTTGATGGTTGTTGCTGAATTACCGGTGGTTTTGCATGTTGCTGTTGACCATTCGGTTGTTGTGCTTTGTCTTCATCCCGTTTCTTTTCTTTAAAACAGGAGTCAATATTATGGCCCGTAGCACGGCAATAAGAACATCGATTGTTGGCTATCGTTTTAGATTCTGACGTACTTGTTGTTGTTTGGGTTTCACACAAGAAACGTTCCGCTTCTCGACTTGCCGTTATGAGATCTTCAAAATTTTTTACGTTTTCTCGTCGAACACGATCTCTGATGCTTACATTGAGAAGACCATATATCATGTTTAGCTGTACCTCTTCAATAAAAGGCACCTTTAGTTGTGAAAATAAAAGCCTTTTCTTGCATACAAAACTATCAGTTGGCTCTTTTCGTTGTTGCTTGGTATCGAACACGTTCATAAATAGGAGCCAGTCAGGAACAGGAGGGGAGAAAGTGTTACGAATGAGGTTTTTTGTTTCCTCAAACGTAGTTACAGAATTTTTTACTCCGATCCACCAATTAGCTGCATAATCCTCTAATAACAACGGCATCCCACGAATTGCGTCATCATCGGAAATTTTTTCGATGTCTTTATACACACTGATAGCAGCTAAAAACTCTTCTACAGCGGCTGGTTCTCTTTGACCGCGATATCGAGCGGTACATTGCGTAAAAGACCCACTTCTACCAGTATTACCCATGGCTGCCAGGATTTGTTGAAATTGTTCGGCAGTAAAAGTTGCCATCTTGTGTCTTTCAATTTCTTCGGTTTCAAATTCTTCTATTTCGGCTTCTTCTTCTACTTCGGCTTCTTCTTCTACTACGGTTTCTTCTTCTACTTCGGATTCTCCTTCTGTTTCAGATTCTTGGTTGTCTTCCGTATTAGCCTCGGCCGTCTTGTTTGTGGTATAGGCTTTCGACACTCTCTGGTCGTCTTCCGGAGCCACTAAGTTGGGCGCCAATGAAACAATCTTGCTTCGCAGATTGTATAAATTCATAAATGAAAACACGATTTAGTGTTTTGATTTTATAGAAAAAACTTTATTAATTAATCTTCGTTTTGGCAAAGGAAAGTTGAAACCCGTCCGAACAATTTTGTCTAGACAAAGTATGACTTTCTTTGTTGAACTCAGAAAGATAATTGAACAATTTTCCAAAATGAGCTTCCTTTTATACAAATTTCAAACAATATTTCAAATAAAAAATATTAAAATCAAAGTTACTTTTGAAAATGTTACAGTAGAATTTTGAACAGAAAAGTTACAGCAATTTACATAAATGAAATCAATGAAAAGCAAAAGATTTTAAAATAATGAAATCTAAACAAAATACGTGAAAATAAGGAAACCTGCATAGAGCTTTATAATGACTTGCTTCAGTACTATTTTTTCTAAAACAGGACATTTTATTCTAAAAAAGTGATATTTTTCTAAAAAAAGTACTATTTTTTCTAAAAAGTACTAATTTTTCTAAAAAGGTACTTTTCTAAAAAAAGTATTGTCCAGAAAGGTACATTTTTTATAAAAAAGTCCTTTTTTCTAAAAAATAATATTTTTCTAAAAAAAAGTACTTTTTTAGAAAAAAAGTACTATTTTTTCTAAAAAAGTTTTTTCCAAAAAAGTACTTTTTTCTAAAAAAGTACTTTCCAAAAAAGTATTGTTTTCTAAAAAAAAGATACTTTTTTTATCTAAAAAAGTATTTTCCAAAAAATTACTTTCCAAAAAAGTACTTTTTTCTAAAAAATACTATTTTTCTAAAAAAAAATAATTTTTTTCTAAAAAAGTACTCTTTTAGAAAAAAAGTACTATTTTTCTAAAAAAGTACTAATTATTCTAAAAAGTACTATTTTTTTAAAAAGTACTATTTTTTCTAAAAAAAGAACTATTTTTTTTTAAAAAAAGTACTATTTTTTCTAAAAAAGTAGTGTTTTTCTTGAAAAAGGTATTATCTCAGAATCTGAGACCTTTTCTGTACGGAAAACTGTTGAAGAATTTTATAATTTTTGTATACACTCCACTCTAGTGATAGAGGGAAGTTTGTCATTCCGTTTGTAACATCTCGAAATATTGGTCTAGGACCCCATAAAGTATATATATTCATGATCCTCGATCGATTTTAAGACGATCTAGCGATGTCAGTCCGTCTGTCTGTTGAAAACACGATAGCTTTTGAAAGACTTTACGGAGGCTCCTGAAGTTTGGCATATATGTTTTTTTTCTAAAAAAGTACTTTCCAAAAAAGTACTTTTTTTCTAAAAAAAAGATACTTTTTTATTTAAAAAAGTATTTTCCAAAAAATTACTTTCCAAAAACGTACTTTTTTCTAAAAAATACTATTTTCCTAAAAAATACTATTTTTCTAAAAAATGTACTTTTTTCTAAAAAATACTATTTTTCTAAAAAAAGTAATTTTTTTCTAAAAAAGTACTTTTTTAGAAAAAAAAGTACTATTTTTCTAAAAAAAAGTACTAATTTTTCTAAAAAAGTACTATTTTTTTAAAAAGTACTATTTATTCTAAAAAAAGTACTATTTTTAAAAAACAAAGTACTTTTTTTTCTAAAAAAGTAGTATTTTTCTTGAAAAAAGTATTATCTCAGAGTCTGGGACCTTTTCTGTACTTAAAACTGTTGAAGAATTTTATAATTTTGTTATACCCTCCACTCTAGTGATAGAGGGAAGTCTGTCATTCCGTTTGTAACATCTCGAAATATTGTCTAGGACCCCATAAAGTATATATATGTATTCATAATCCCCGATCGATTTTAAGACGATCTAGCGATGTCCGTCCGTCTGTCTGTTGAAAACACGATAACTTTTGAAAGACTTTACGGAGGCTCCTGAAGTTTGGCATATATGTTGGGCATTTACCTGGCCAGGTTGGTATTGCAAATCGGTCCAGTGGTTCAAAAGTTATGAACAAATGACTGAATTTGGGAAAGGGTTTTTCGTGAATTTACAAGATATAAAACACGCTAACTTTCGAAAGGCAATTCTGAGGATGCTGAAGCTTGGTTCCTTTTGAATTTCAGCCAAATCGGTCCACTGTTCAAAGTTTTTAGGAAAACCTTGAATTTCAGATTAGTTTCACTTTAAATTCACGTGTTGAAAACCCGTTAAGCATGTTTTAAAAATATTGTTAAGTCACAAAAATTTTTTGCAACGTATTTTTGCTACTTAAAAATATTTTTTACACTGAAACAAAAAAAAAAAATACACCCAAATAAAATTTTACACTAAAAAAAAAAAATTTAGTAGATATATTTTTTTTACACTCAAAAAAATTTTACACTCAAAAAAAATTTAGTATTTTTTTTTTTTTTTTCAAAAATTACTAAAAAAGTTTTTATTATATACTAGCTGGCCCGGTCCGCGTTGCTGGCCCAAATTTAAGATCAGTGTTATATTTCGTATCGCTTCAAATATACACACAGAAAACGAATTTAACGATTTCCAACAGAAAGTCAGTTATTGCAACAAAAAATCGGTTGGAACTATTGTATATAGGTCGTCACAGTTGAACATCGGTAGTCACAACTTATTTTCGGCGGTCATAACTGTCTTTTAATTGGGGCAACTAAAAAACTTGGTTGTCAAAGCTAAATATAGTGACAGCAAAAAAGGGTAATGAATTTCTTGGCTTAGAAAAAATTGTAGACGTGGTTTTAAAGACCCGATTAGGCAGGTAATCATCTTCAAATTATATTTTAGGAAATAAAAAAAAATAACCATGTCTTCGACTTTGCGTACTGTACAAATTCAAAACTTAGTATCATTACGAACAACACAAAAATAAATTACGCATATTCCTCGTTCTTATCGTGAGCTATTGTCTTGAGTTCAAACAACCCTTTATGGTTTTCCCGAATTTTTAATTTTTTAGGGACACTTTTCTCATTTAAATTTCCTTAAATTAAAACTATTATCAATATAAAAAAATCAGTCCGGTCATTAGTAGTCGACATATTTAGACAAAAGTGGGCGTAAAAAATTTGTGTGGTAAGTTAAAATTGTATATATGGTAAAAATCCCAAAGGATTTAAAATCATTTTTATCAAGTTTAAGCGGAATATATTAAAAAATATTTATTTTAATAGATCGAATTAGAGTAAAAACGAATTTTAGATATATCGAAAAAAGTGACCGAGGACAATTTTTCTTTCCAAACAATTATATGGAACATTGCAAACATTTAAAACAATTAGCCACATCGGCCCAGGCGTTCTCAAGTGTTGCAAATTTTAAGGATGTTGTAAAATGTGGGCTTTTAAGTGGGGGAGGCCAATAATTATTTCAAAATCCTTACTTGGACTATAATGATCATTCAAGAAAAAATTTAACAAATCAGGCCAGTCTTTCTTCGATGTGGGAGTTGACAATTTATCTTTCCGTAAAAACCTTAGTTGTACTATCACGAACGTCAACAAATACTACTAATAGCCAAATCGGCGCTGCCGTTTTTCTATTTTAGATATATCGAAATAAAAGTGGTGTGAACAAATTTTATTTTCGTTTTAACCTAAATTGGACTATGACGAAAATTAAAAAAAAAATAAGTCCAGCGGTTCTCCGATTTCAGATATATCGAAAAAAGGAGGCGTCATTAATTTGTTTTTTCAAAAAAAACCAAAGAAAAACATTAAAAAAAATAAGACGAACTAAAAGAAAATATTATCCAAATCGGTCAGTTCTCAAGTGATGCGTTTACCAACGAACTACATATGATTTTTATTTATATTTTATTATTCTATATTTTATTTTTCTATGGAGTAAATTTTATATATATCGAAAAACCTTATTTGAATTTAACCAACTCGGTCCATCCATTCAAAAGTGGGCATAGAAGTGGAAAATTATTCTTTCCGAAAAATTTTTGCTGGACTATGACGAATATTAAAAACAAAATTAGATAAATTGATTCACCCATTCAATGATATATATCGGAAAAAGTAAGCGGTGTGCACAATTTTTCTTTTCTTAAAAATTTTTTGTGGACTATAACCAAATCGGTCTAACCGTCTTAGTTCTTTCGGTACATAACAAAAAGTGGGCGTGGGATATTCTACTACCCATAAAAACCTTATTTGAATTATGCAGAACATTTTTAACAAAAATTAGCCAAAGTGGGAGTAGTAAATTTTTTTTTTCGTAAAAATCAAAGTTGGAATATGATGGAAATGCATTTAAAAAAAAATTGTCAAATTGGTCCAGCCATTCTCAGATTTTAGATAAATTGAAAAAGTGGGCGTAAAAGAGGGCATGGTCGATTTTCCTTTCAATACAAACTTAAATTGGATTATTACGAACATTTTAATAAAAAATTACCCAAATCGATACAGCCGTTTTCCGATTTTAGATAAATCGAAAAAAGTGGGCGTAAAAGTGGGCGTGGTCAATTTTTCTTAACGTAAAAACCTAAGTTGGGCTATGACGAACATTTCAAAAAAAAAAATTGTCCAAATCGGTCCAGCCGTTCTCAACTGATGCTGTTACCAACGAACGACAATTGATTTTTATTTATATAGATTTGTATCAAAAATGTTATTTTTCACGTTAGAAAATTGCTATCACTTAAAAAGGGCATTGTGGAGGGTATTCATAGATTCGACGAAGTCGAATTTAACTTTTCTACTTGTTTTTTTAGTAAACGCATAAAATTCTGAAACATTTTTCCGTATAGAAAAAGTCTCTGATTCTGAGACATTTTTCCGTGTATTATATTTTCAGATATGTTTTGGAATCTGAGACTTTTTCTATACAAACAAATGCCTCAGAACCGAGGAAAGACTTATTCTTTATGGCAAAATCAAAACCTGAGACTTATTCTATACGGAAAACTATCTTGGAATCTGAGACTTTTTCTAGGCGAAAAAAATGTGTCATAATTTGAAACTTTTTCTATACAGAAAAATGTTTCAGAATCTAAGATTTTTTTTATAAGAAATAATGACTGAGAACCTAAAACTTTTTCTATATGAAAAAAAGTCTTAGAATCTGAGAAATTTTCTTAATTTCTGAGAAGTTGTCTATACGCAAAATAACTCAAAATTATTTTTTCTATACGGAAAAATTTTCTCAGAATTTGAGACCTTTTTCTGTACGGAAAATTGTTTCAAAATTTGAGACTTTTTATTTAGAAAAAAATGCCCAATTTTACACTAACATTTTTTTTATAATTTTTTATAAGAAGAATATTGATAAAACTTTCTTTGAGTGTTTCCTACTATAAATTGTGTAAGTTTAACAATTTTGAATTGTAAAAAAAATAGGTTGGGCTTAGTTTTTTATACCAAAAAAAAAAAAGAACACGGTGGTCAATAAAATAATGTTAAATTTATTTGTTTAACTTTTTTGATAACTTTTCAAAAAGTAACACATCAAATACAAGGGGACAAATATTGTTTTCTTTGTTTAACAAAAATTATAAAAAACAACTTCTAAACTTTTTGATCAATCATCTATTTCACACCATTTCAAATAGTGAACGAAAAAAAAGTAAGAAAATAAAAATTGGTCAAGATCGACCATACACAGAAAGAATTGAAAACGAAAGTCAATCAACAAAAACGCGGATTCAATTAATTTTTTAATTGAAACTCCTCCGATAAAGAAAATTGTTATATCAATCACCAAATTGTAGGTGATTAATTGATTTTTATTTCAATTAATCATTTTTTAGATTTTGATAAAAAATTTGATTGATTTTTTATTTAAAGTCAATTAAAATAACACTGTGCTACAGTGAAAAAATACTTCTGATGTGTCATAGTATAGGTTGTTGGTCTTGTCGAGTAGATCACAAAAATGCCCATTAAACTTGCCAGACACCCTCAAATTTTAGAGTTATGGTCAAAAAACGTTTTTTTGGGACTTTTCTCACTAAACCTTTTGTAATTCAGAAAATTTTCAACCGATTTTAAATTTTTTAACTGTTTTTGATAGAAGAAGGATGGGGCTTTCCATGTGTGTGAATTTGTCTATACCCCAGCAAAACTTAGATTACCAAATAAGGTATAAAATAAGGTATAGGATCTCTTATTTTATACATTGCAGCATTGATGATTTTAACAGGCGATGAGACTCAAAGTAATGCATCTACATTATCACAAAGAATACCAGTAAGGTATAAAATAAGTCATAAATTTATAACGAAGAATACGGGTAAGGTGTAAAATATATGATATTTTATAGGTTACGAGAAATGAAATAATATAGCATACCAGAAGATAATATATAAGGTGTTACGAGTAGTGAAAAAGTAATTTTGTATTAAATTTACTCACGTGATTGTAAGTGAGTGTAAGTAGATAAAATATGCTCGTGAGTGTGTGTCGTTAGAATTTCCTGTCGTGAGCCCATCTCTAGTTTAAACTTATGCATTTTTTATAAAATAATTATTTTTTATGTTATTGTAATGCATTATGCATACAATTATAAATAATGCATTATTTCAAACTTTGAAATAATACAAAATGAAACCAAATATAAGTCATCCATGATTTAATGTTTAGAAATAATAAATATGAAATAAATTTTTTTCAATAATCATGCATTTCGTAGCAATTTATTAGTAATGCATTATTTTTCAATTTAAAATAATACGTTGTGGAACAAATGTTTGGTAAGACATCCTAAAATAATGCTAAAAATAAGGTATATACATTACCTGGTAATGTGTTATATAATCACTACCCATTACCAAAGTTTTGCTGGGACATATAAGAAAGATATTTATTGATTTTTTCTATAAAATCTAGTTTTTTTGTTATTTTTTGAAAATTTTTCGAGTTTATCGATTTTTTTCTGCTATAGTTCATTTAACAACCTTTATATTTATAAAAGTATTTTTAAAGAAAATTTGATTCTGAATACGATAAGCTTTATCCTGAAGAAATCGGATAACAATTGACAGAGTTGTGATAATTTTTCTAAAAAAGAAAATTAAGATTTTGCAGGAAATCGCCGTTCAGATATCCCAGGCAAAAAAAATAATTTTATCATAAGAGGTCATGTACAATATTTTTAAAGGTTTTTGGCGCTCTGAATCCAAATCTGGCCTTTAAATTGCTCTATCTCGTCATGTTTTTGAGATATTTAACATTAACTGATATATCAAAAACTAAAAAAGATAGCGCAATTTAAAGGTAAAATTCGAATTCAGGAGGCAAAAAACCTTTAAAATAATGATACGCGACCTCTTAGTATGTTCGTTTATTTTTTTATTTTTTTTGCCTGGGTTATCCGAACGGCAATTTCAAGCAAAATCTTAATTTTCTTTTTTAGAAAAATTATAACAACTCTGTCAATTGTTATCCGATTTTTTCGGCATAAAGCTCATCGTGTTCACAATTAAATTTTCTTTAAGAATGCGTTTATAAATATAAATGTTGTTGAACGAACTATAGCAGAAAAAAATCGATAAACTCAAAAAATTTTCAAAAAATAACATAAAAATTAGATATTGTTGAAAAAATCCATACATATCTTTCTTATATCTATAGACCAATTCTCACACATAAAAAGCCCTATCCTTCTTCTATCCAAAACAGTTGAAAAATTGAAAATCGGTTGAAAAATGTTTAAGTTACACGTGGTTTAGTGAAAAAAGTGCAAAAAAATCGTTTTTTGACAATAACTTTAAAATTTGAGGGTGTCTGGCAAGTTTGATGGGCATTTTTGTGAACTTTTCAACGAGACCTACAACCTTAACTACCTCATTTCAAAAGTATATTCGATTTTGTGATTTTTGTAGCACAGTGTAATTATTGATTTAACAAATTAATTTCACGCTTATGGAAAAATTATGAAGAAATTCATATTTTTTGCTTTCCAATATGTTGCCGACAATCAAAAAAAAATAAAACCGTAGTAAAAAGTATATTTTTGAATTAATGTATTCAAATAAATTGAAGCGAAAAAAAATCTGGTATGTTGAAAATTTGTAATTTGATAGTTAAAGAAAATAACAAAAATGTTGATCAAAGCAATAATTGACTCATTTAAATGTTGTTGATCAATAGATTTAATTGAAATTTTTTAGCCAATAATTTTTTGTGTGATACACAACCCCAGTGTATGCCGGAAATCCAGTGTATGCCGGAACATGGAGAAAAAGGACCGTTATGATAAACTTAATCAACGTTTGAAAAACAACATAATTTTTTACATGTGTCTCCGTACATACAAAAAAAACCTTTCTCAAATTACTAGGAAAAGTCTCGTAATCCCATTTTACAAATATTTGACAATTTTTCTTGTTTTTTAACAAACAAATTTGGATCGAAATTTAATTTTTCTTTTTGGTATTTTGCTATTTTTTTGTAATTTTACAAATTTCTAAGATAATTTTACAAAAAAAAATCTAGTAAATTCACGAGAATTCCTTGTAATTTTAGTTGCACCAAAAAACTGAAAATTTACAATTTTATTGGTAAAAAGCTCGTAAAATTACAAAATTATTGGTAACAAGTAAAAAAGTTAAATTCGGCCTAGGCGAATGTAGTGATACCCTCCAGAATTTCAAAAAGATTATTGCAAAAAACTTTTTTTAAAAGGAAATTACTTTTGAAAAAAAAAAAAAATAAAAAAAAAAAAAAATCCGCGAAAAAAAAATTCGCGATTTTTTCATTTTTTTTGCAAAAAATATGTTCGTACTTGTTTAAATACCATTTGGTGTTCAATTCTGTTCACATATGTCAACCAGCAGTCGAATTAAAGCATTTTGTATTTTTAGGTTATGTTGAATGTACTAAAATTTTTGAGGTGTCCTTACATTTTCGCTCATAACTTTTGAACCGCTGAACCGATATCGCTCAAATGCAATACCTAACTTCTCGGGAGAACTTTCAATAAATATGTTAAGTTTCAGTCTTCTCCGTGTAATATTTTGGCCGTGATCACCATTTCCACAGACAGACGGACAGAAGGACAGACGGACATCGCTAGAATGTCTTAGAATCGATCGGGGATCATGAATATATATACTTTATGGGGTCCCAGACCGATATTTCGATGAGTTACAAACGGAATGACAAACTTATATATACCCTCTATCACTTAGTGGAGGGTATAAAAAGCTTGTAAAATTACTAGGAATTCTCGTAAAATAGGAGGTAGCAAAAAATCTAATAAAATTACGAAACATCCTTGTAAATTTTATCGTGCCAAAAAATTTGTAAATTTACAATTTTATTGGTAAAATCCTTGTAAAATTATAAAATTATTGGTAAAAATCTTGTAAAATTACAAGGAATTTTTGTCAAATAGGAGGTAGCAAACAAAAAAAAGTTACAAGTTTTTCTTGTAATTTTACAAGGTTTTTTATACCCTCCACTTAGTGATAGAGGGTTTATATAAGTTTATCATTCCGTTTGTAACTCATCGAAATATCGATCTGCTGGGACCCCATAAAGTATATATATTCATGATGCCCGATCGATTTTAATACTTTCTAGCAATGTCCGTCTGTCCGTCTGTCTGTCTGTGGAAAATGCTGTCACGGACAAAATATTGCATAGAGATGACTGAAACTTAACATATTTATTGGAAGTTCTCCCGAGAAGTTTGGTATTGTATTTGAGCGATATCGGTTCAGCGGTTCAAAAGTTATGAACGAAAATGTAAGCACACCTCAAAAATTTCAGTACATTCAACATAACCTAAAAATACAAAATGCTCTAATTCGGCTTCTGGTTGACATATGTGAACATAATTGAACACCAAATGGTATTTAAACAAGTGCTAACATATTTTTTGACAAAAAAAGAAAAAAATCGCTGATTTTTTTTTA
The DNA here is from genome assembly GCA_963921195.1 of Pegoplata infirma. Classification (NCBI taxonomy): domain Eukaryota; kingdom Metazoa; phylum Arthropoda; class Insecta; order Diptera; family Anthomyiidae; genus Pegoplata; species Pegoplata infirma. The sequence goes on along the minus strand of OY992540.1, from coordinate 141,838,165 downwards.
ACAAAATTTTTTTTTCGCGGAAATTTAAAAAAAAAAAACAAAATTTCAAAATTAATTTCCTTTTAAATAAAGTTTTTTGCAATAATCTTTTTGAAATTGTGGAGGGTATCACCACATTCGGCAAGGCCGAATTTAACTTTTTTACTTGTTTAGTGTATATTTGTTAAAGAAACATTTTTATGCTAGAAAATGTCAAAACCTCCACTAAAAACCGGTGGATTAGAAAAAAGTCTTTTTTCACCCGCCCTCTTTTAAGGGCGTGCATAGAAAAAATAGTTTAATGATAAACTTGTATAACTTTAGTGTAGAAAAATAATTAATGAATTTGTAAACATTTTCGCGTGGGGAAAGTGTGCTCCACCGCTACACAGACCGTGGCGAAGACCCCTGGATTATTTTTAACATATTGGAGGGTATAAAAGATTCGGCACAGCCGAGGTTAACACTCTCGCTTGTTATACCCTACACCACTCTGTGGTACAGGGTAAATTGAGTTTGTGCTGATGTTTGTAACTACCCGAAATATTGGTCCTAGAACTACCTTTAAGTATACCGATCGACTCAAAATTACTTTTTGAGTCGATTTAGCGATGTCCATCTATCGGTTTAAGCACGATACAGGTCGCAATTTTCAATCAATTGGCTTGAAATTTGAAAATTAAGCATCTTTTGACCCAAGGACGAAGCCTATTGAAATTAGAGAAAATCGGTCCATGTTAAGACCTAACCCCAGACAAACGCCCCCTTTGGATTAGGCTTAAATGACTCTAATAACTGTGTTATTATAGATATCGCTTTGAAATTTAACACGTAATCAAATTTTGTATGCACCAATCATCATTCCAAATTTCAAGGGAATCGGCTCATTCCTTCTGGTAGTCCCCATACAAACCACCCTCCCGATATTCACATAATTCCCTCAAAATTCATAAAAATGGAAATATTTGACAAAAATTTTATTTTTAGGTGTTAAATGTGTACTTTAGTAACCAAATAAAATCGGAATATAATTGGACCATTTTTGGACTTACAAGGGAAGTCTCCCTGGTGTCACCCTCCGATCTTCATGAAATTTGGATATGTTGTTAAGAACGAAAATTAATTCGACACGTATTTTTTTTTTTAGCGGCCCAAACTCATTGTTAGGGGGGGTCGATTTGTATGGGGGAAATTGATCTTTTTCAGTTTTTACGATTTACGTCTATTTAAACAAAATTAATATGGGCATGTGTGGTATCAGATTAAAGGTATTAAAAATACCTATCTCGTGGTTCTAACCACGGGCCAAAGAAGTTAATATTTTTCGACTTATTAACAAAAATGTCCTAAAATTTTGGTATTTTACTCAATATGGCGAAAAGTTGTGCATGTTTGGGCATGTTCTTAGCACAATTAGATAGGTTTTCCAAAGACCTTTCATTTGGTATGTAACATGACTAGGTTTCTTTGTATAATATAGGAGATAAACGAAAAAAAAACAGAAAAATGGCCTTGTCTTCCCCCCCTCCTTTTTACCCCCTAAATATGAATTTGGGCCGCTAAAAAAAATACGTGTCCCTTTATTTTTTCTGATCTACAAAATAAAACCAATTCCATAAAGATCCGCGGTGACACTAGGGAGAGTTCCCTTGTTAGTCCCCCATATAAAAATTTCGACCGATATTCAGTTAAATCGGTGTATTGGCAAAAAAAATAATCGAATTCCACTAAAATTTGATCTGTGTGTGTTTTCTACACTAAATAAAGATCTAACATAAGACAAATCAAACCGGTCCATGTTCGGACTTGGGGCCCATTTTCCGGAAAACACTGGTGTAGGGTATTATATGGTCGGTCTTGACCGACTATAACTTTCTTACTTTTTTTTTTTTTTTGAAACGATCCAATTTTTCAGCTTTGTCGAAATATATTTTGGACAAAAAAAGTTAAACTCGGCATTGCCCAATTTATTGATACCCTCCACAATACGCAAAGCAGAGATATGATTGTGGCAACCATAATTTAAGAGCGTCATATTATGATTGAAAATTTTATCATAACTTGTTTGTAGCAACCAAAACATTTTTACAGCAATCATGTTATGATCCTAAATATTCGAAAAATTATAATTTAGGACCATAATATGATTGCTACAAAAATGTTATGATTGCTATAAACATATTATGATACAATTTTTAATTATAATATGATGCTCTTAAATTATGGTTGCGACAATCATATCTATTCTCTGAGAGAATATTTTAATTTTTTTTTAAGAAATTAACGAAGTTTTTTTTCACTTTTTCAATAAAAACTGGAAATGGTGATTATTTTTTGTAAATGTTAAAAACAAAATCGATTTTAAAAATCTATTTTTCTTAAGGGAGAATGTTGTGTAACAGGTTCTGTAAATATTTAATCAAATAAATGGAATTTTTTTACAAATATATTTTTATACCCTACACCACACTGTGGTACAGGGTATAATGAGTTTGTGCTGATGTTTGTAACTACCCGAAATATTGGTCCTAGACCCACCTTCAAGTATACCGATCGACTCAGAATCACTTTTTGAGTCGATTTAGCGATGTCCGTCCGTCCGTCCGTCTGTCCGTCCGTCTGTCTGTCTGTCTGTCCATGTAAACGGTGTAAACACGATACAGGTCGCAATTTTTAATCAAATGACTTGAAATTTGAAACTTAAGCCTCTCTTGGCCCAAGGACGAAGCCTATTGAAATTGGAAAAAATCGGTCCATATTTAGACCTAGCTCCCATACAAAGGTCCTCTTTAGTTTTGGCTCAATTGACTCTAATAACCGTATTATAATAGGTATCTTTTTGAAATTTGGAAGGTAAACATGTTTTGTCTTCAAAAATCACCATTCCGAATTTCAAAGAAATCGGACCAGTTCTTCTTGTAGCCCCCATACAAACCACCTTCCCGATTTTCACATAAATGACTCAAATTTCATGAAAATAGAAAATACTTAGTTAAAATATTGTTTGTGCATGTTAAACGCGTACTTAAATAACCTTATCAAACCTGATAATCATCGGACCAGTTTTGGACTCAGGCCCCTTGTGAAAATTTCGCCCGATATTCAGTTAAAGTGGTTTATTGTCAACAAAAAGAAGCCTATTTCACTCAAATTTGATTTGTGAGTGTTTTTTACACTTATTAAAGATTTGGCAACATATAGATCTAATCGGACCATGGGACCCATTTTCCGGGAAACTCTGGTGTAGGGTATTATATGGTCGGTCTTGACCGACTATATTTTCTTACTTGTTTTTTATTTATTTTGTTTTGTTAGTGTTTCTTTCAATATCAAGTCATTGAACTTTTTTATATTTTTGTTTTTAAACAAAAAATAATATTAATTTATTTCTATAGATTTTTTCTAATTTTTATTTTGTTTTTTGTTATAATAATTAATTGTCTATTTGGAAATCTTTGCTATTTACAAGCTTTTACGCATTTTTAATTATGATGTGGCAAAATAATTATCACCCTCAATAAATTGTGGCGCGCTGCTGATATTGATACCAAATATTGATAATATAAAAAAAATATATATTTTTTGTTTTTGCTATTATTTAACACTATTATTAATTATAATCTCAAGTGTGCGTATTTTTTTTTTTGTTTTCAATAGTTTGAAATCGTTTAATAATCTTGACCTCGCTCAAATTAAAAAAAAAAAATATAAATATTATCAATATTACTTTTATCTATCGAAAATAGAAATTTTTGGATAAGGAAATTTTATAAAGTTATTTAAAACATCGAAACCAAAAATTTTTGGTTTTAGACAATTTGAATTAATAGAAGGATAAAAGCCATTGAATCTTTCAAAATGTTAATATTATCCTACAATATCTCAAACAAAACAAGTAGAAAAGTAAAATTCGACTTGGCCGAGTCCATGAATACCATCCAGAATGCCCTTTTTAATGTGAAAAATTAACAATTTTGATTATAAATATTTTATTTTGAGTAATTTTTGTAAAAAAATTCTTTTTTTTTAAGTGTAAATTTTTTTTTGAGTGTAAAGTTTTTATCGGTGTAACTTTTTTATTAGTGTTGTGTATAAATATATTTTTGAGTGACAAAAAGATGTTGTAAAATATTTTTTGTGACTTATCAATGGTAAACAAGTTTTAAAAGCATTAGTAACTTACCAATGCTTTTAAAACTGTTTTTCAACACGTGAATTTATGGCGAAACCAATCTGAAATTTAGGGTTTTGCTTATAACTTTTGAACCACTGGACCGATTGCTGAAATTCATTTCCAAACAGACTTGGGAAACAACAAAGACATATGCCAAGCTTCAAAAGTCTCAGGATTGTCTTTCGAAAGCTAGAGTGTTTTTTAACTCGTAAATTCGCGAAAAATCCTTCGCGAAGTTCACTCTTTTGCTTATAAATTTTGAACCACTAGACCGATTTTGCTGAAATGCAATACCAACCTGACCAAGAAAATTACAAACGTCAAATTAAAAAAAAACTGGTAAAACGCCTGCTAAAATGCCTTGTATTACCATTCTACCAATATTTAACAATTTTCCTTGTTTTTTAACAAAAAATTTTGCTCAAACGAGAACTGCAGTTTAATTGGTAATTTTACAAATTTATTTTCGTAATTGTATTCTACAGTGGCGGGTACAGCTTTTGGGTTTGCGGGGGGGGGGGTATTTGTTTTACTTCGAACAAAAAAAATCATTCTGATTTGTAGGCCGAGCAAAAACAGGGATACGTATCTTTTGCAACAAAGTGATGGGAAAGCTATAATATCATCCAATTTACTTGTTTTTGCCAAAGGAGGTGTGTTATTTTTTTTTTTTTAATTTTTCTAAATCTGAGAATTTTTCAAATGTTTCAGAATCTACGACTTCTTCTTTACGAAAAATGTCTCAGAATCTGGGACTTTTTTCGCACAAAAAAATTTTTAGATTCTAAGAACTTTTTTCTACAGAAAAAGTCTCACATTTTAAAGCATTTTTGAGATATTTTTCGTACTGAAAAAATTTTGGATCAGAAACCTTTTTTCTATAGAAAAAGTCTCAGACATTTTTCCTATAGATAAAGTTGCAGATTCTGAGACCTTTTTCTTAAAGAAAAAGTCTCAGATTCTCAGACATTTTCCTATAGAAAAAGTCTCAGATTTTGCGACCTTCTTACAATTGAGAAAGTTTCAACTTCTGACACTTTTTTTTAACAAAAAAAAGTTTCAGACTTTGAGACCTTTTTATACCCTCCAACTACAGTATGGGGGTATACTCACTTTGTCATTCCGTGTGTAACGCATCGAAATATCGGTCGGAGACCCCATAAAGTATATATATTATTGATCAGTGATAGATTCTATGACATTTTAGCGATGTCCGTCCGTCCGTCCGTCCGTCTGTCTGTCCGTCCGTCTGTAGTTAACACGATGCAGTCCAAAATAAAAGAGCTAGACCCCTCAAGTTCGGCACAAATATGTCTTACACTCAAAATAATCACTCTGTTAAATTACAGAGATACTCTGCTGAGCCAGCAGAAAATACCATAGATTTCCAACCAGCAAGATTTTTTGTTATTTTACGAAGAAAACTCTGTAAAATGATTTCGATAAAAGAAAACTGTAAATTTATAGAATTATCTGTAAAATATTGATAAAACCGAAAAGAATTTTACCAAAAAAGCTCTGTAAATTTACAAAGTTTGAGTTAAATGCATTTTATGAGTTCAAAATTTTACAAAAAAAACTCTGTAAATTTACAAAGTTTTAGTTAAATCCATTTTATGAGTAAAACTTCTCTGCTTCAAAAACATTAATTAAAATTAAATAAATTAAAATTTTGTTAAATTTTACCGCTTTAATGCTTCCAAATTGCAAATTTATTTTTTTATTTTTGTGAATATTATGAGTTTTTAACAAGTATGTAACTCAAATTTTACACTTCATCCTCGTAAAATTTACCAGTTGTTATTGTAATTTAAGACACTTTTTAAAGGGGGGGTTTAGTTTTTTGAAGTGATTTTTATTTTTACAGAGCAATAAGTAAAATTACAAATGAAATTTAGTATTTTGGTTACGAGAAAAAAAACAAAGTATTTTTCTAAAATCCGTATTTTAACAAAAAAACAGTTTATTATCTATAAAATAGAGATTACAAAGTAAAAAGTAAAATTACAGATAAAATTTTGTTTTTCGGTCACAAGAAAATACAAAGTATTTTCTTAAAATCTGTATTTCGACAGATAACTTTGTCAAATATCTGTCGAATTGAGATTACAGTCATTTTACAGAGTATTTAACAGAGTAATAATTTTGAGTGTATGTTCCTAGGCAGGTTAAGTTCGGAAATTGGCCAAATCGGACCAGGGGGGAAAAGTTCCCCCTTGAAGAACTAAATCAACCTCTAAAAAAATACTCTTTTTTACATGTTTTTTTTTTTTTATTTTTGTAAAATAAATGAAACATTTGGTATATTTATTGCGGTGGGAAGGTGCTCTCAACGTCCCCCATTGACCCTATCAACCCCTCCCCCCCCAAAAAAAAAGCGACGCCCCTGACAAATTTTTGGTTTTAATTTTTTTTCATTTTGGAGGGTATAAAAGATTCGACACAGCCGAATTTAACACTCTCACTTGTTCTGTTTAAAAAGGATTCAGATTTTGAGACATTTTTCCTTAAAATAAGTCTTAAATTCAGTGATTCTGAGATCTTTTTCCTGTAGAAAAATTCTTAGATTCTTATACCCTTTTCCTATCGAAAATTATCAGATTCTGCGACCATTTCTTGCTACACTCAAAAAAAAAAACTGGTAAAACACCTGGTAAAATGCCTTGTAATCCCGTTCTACCAATATTTTACAGTTTTCCTTGTTTTTTAACAAAAAATCTTGTACTTTGCTCAAACGAGAACTCCAGTATAATTGGTAATTTTACAAATTTATTTTCGTAATTGTATTCTACCATTTTGAAAGGTTATTTTACAAAAAAAAAAAACTGTAATTTTACAACAAAGTTTTTATTACGAGGATTCTAGTTGATTGTCAAAAAAAAAACTGTTATTTTACAAAAATTATGTTATACGAGGATTTATGTTGTTTAACAAAAAAAAATGTTTTTTTTTTTTGTCAATTTTTTGTTGTTTTTAAAAAGTTTTCCAAGTCCCGGACAAATTTTTTTTTTTAAGAAAAATATTAAAAAAAATTTACAAAATTTTGAAAAATTTATTACGAGGATTCTAGTTAATTTACAAAAAAACAATTATTTTACAAAAATTATTTTATTACGAGGATTTATGTTGTTTAACAAAAAAAATTTTTTTTTGTAAAATTTCTGAGTCCCTAACACATTTTTTTGGTCACTTACTTGATGAAGAAATGATAGATATACTGAACGGTGCTACAGAAACAGATTGGGAAAATTTGGTGCAATACCTTAACACAGCCTTATATTATAGAAAATTTTTGATACAAGAATATAATTAACTTCCTTGATAAAATTTTTAATCACCGGAAAATTTCGACAGACGTTAAAAAATACATTGTCGAACATTACTTCTTTTGTTTTTCTTATTTGCAAAAAATATTTAATATAGAATTTATAAATGAATTTGTAAACATAATTAATTGTAAATTAAGAAAATTACTACTACTACTACTACATTTTGGTTTGTAAATTTACAATTTTTTTAAACATATTTACAAATTTTTCTTGTAAGTTTACCATTTTTTTTTATTTTTCCTGTTTTAAAACAATATTTTTACCAATTAAATTGGTTATTTTATTTTGCATTTTCCACGTTAAATTGAGTACAAGTATTTTCGGGAAGTTTTTTTTTAAATTTCACGATTTAAAAAAAAAAAACTATAAATAGTTTTTGGAAAAACCAACTAACAATAAGTATTTGTTAAAAAAAGTCACGAAAATTTTATGAAACTCCATCTGTTAATCAATCAGAACGTTTTAAGTGTACAAAAAAAACCCCTAAAGGGGCCCATAAATTTCTGTTTTCAGATTGATGACTGGTCGTTGTATTGCCAAACAACCAATTTTTTACAAATTGTTTACTAACTTTTGCCTTTTGTAGAAATTTAACACAACAAAAGAATGTTAATTTTTCGACATAAATAATATTTATGTTGTTTTTAGCGACACGTGATATAAAAATAACCGAATCATTCAGCTTATAATTAGTAAGATTAGCAAAGAATCATTTATTTCTTTAATTGTTAGTGGTTTTAAAATACTACGATTAGATAATACTTTTTTTTTGTTCTTTGAAAATTCAAAAGATTTAAAAAAAAAGAAAACATAAGAAAGAGCTAAAAGATATTAATTAACAAAATATTCTAAATTTCTAAGATAAAAGAAATAACACAAAAGTTAAAATTTTAAACGATGCTTAAATATTTTTCTACATTTAGATTTCTGTTCTACTAATTTTTGAATTTCTAACTAACAATAAGAATTAAATGGAGATTTATAAAAAAAAAAAAAAACAAGTAGAAAAGTTAAGTTCGACATGGCCGAATCCACACTCAAAATAATAACTCTGTTAAATTACATAAAAAACTCTGTTAAATTACATAAAAACTCTGCTAATTTAACAGAGTTCACCATACTTTTCCAGCTAGCAACATTTCTTGGTAATTTTACTATAAAACTCTGTAAATTGATTTTGACAAAAAAAACTGTTACTTTACAGAGTTTCTAGCAGTGTTGGCTACCGTTACCCTTTCAATACCGTTACCGATTAAAAACCCTTTAATATTGGCTACCGTTACCGTTACCAATACCGAAATAAAAATTTTTAAAAACCGTTACCGATAAAAAACCGTTACCTTTATTCGGATTTTTACCGGTATTAAATCGGTTTTGTTTCGGTTGTATTAATATTACTTATTTCAATTTTTTTGTGGATTAAAAACAGTAATATAGTCTACAGTAGAGATGGGCACATGAGCAGATTAGTGCATGATTCACCTGATTCACACATGAGTGTGACTGAGCGTGAGTGTGACTGAATTCAATTTTACAATGATTGTGAGTGAGTGTGAAGAAGTGTAAGATTTTTGCGCGAGTGTGTGTGCGTGAGTCGATTTTTTTTTGCGTGACTTGTTTTCTCTTCATATTTCTTTTCGTACCAAAAAAGCAACAAAAAAACTTTAAAATTTGGCTAAACTTAAGATTTCGTCCAACAAAGAGCAAAAAAATTTTAAATTTCGTCTGAACTTTAAATTTTGCTTAAAATTTGTAAGATTTTGAAATTTTAGTTTTTGAACTATTTTTGTTCCGTGAGTGTGAGTCAATGTGAGTGAAGCTTGCGTGAGTGCACGTAAGTTTGAGAGGTGTTAAATTTACTCACGTGATTGTGAGTGAGTATGAATAGAAAAAATATGCTCATGAGTGATTGTGCGTGATTCAAAAATTTCTGTCGCGAGCGTGAGTGAGTGTGAGTCAAACATCACCTCTAGTCTACAGTATATATTAATACAGTCTTGCACCTCATAAAAATTATATATCGAGGGCCTATATTCAAAACCCTCTATCTAAAAAAACACAACTTCTCAGGAGAGCCAAAAAACTGTTTATTTCGCGTATTGTCAGAGTAATTAAAATTCGATATTCTACAATATTTTTTTAAATCAACTACTGAATCTCACATATGAATCGTTTTTAAAATTTTCCACTATTGGGGATTTTAGAGGATAGATAGAGGGTTTTGTTTCTCAAAAATATTAAGTACATGAATGAAAATGATCAGATAGAGGGTTTTGCATTTTAATAAAAATGAATTATAATGATTTCATTTGCGACATCGCACACTGTGACGTGTAGAACAAGCCAGCGGGACAAAATTGAATCTTCTATTTTTTTAAAAAATGGGTTCAGTGTAATCGATAATAGTCCTAAAGTCACGAAATTGCCATTTTTCTATGCGCATAATGTCAGTTAGCTATAAACCAATCCGTTGAAGTCAAAAAATTGGTCTTTGAAAACAAATATTTTTTTTAAGTTTTTTGAATAGTGCCCCTAGACTACAGTATTTTTAACCTTTCAATTTTTGCAATATTTTTTGCAATGGATTTTTAAGAAGAGGGTTGGAACTAGTGAATTTAACTTTCCCTATTAAACAGAGCTTAAAATTTTTTTTATAAGAATTTTTCAGAAATCCCCAAAAAAACTTTTTTTGTTTGTAGTTACAAAGAACTTTAAGAGAATAGGAAAATGTTGTCTCCACGTGTCCCATGGCTATTTTTTTTTTTAATGAAAGATACGATACTAGGCTATATTACTATGGCAATATCTCTTTGCACACGCTTGCACACCAGGTATTTTATGAGCGATGTCCGTCCGACTGTTTGTATATCTAATAAAAACCCGAAAACTTTCGAAAGATAGGTCTGAAGCTACTGAAGCTTGGCATATATATTTTTAATTGCTCGTGTCATATTGGTATTAAATTATAGCGGTATAAGTTCAGGAGTTCAGAAGTTATGAACAAAAACGTAAGTTTTAGATAGGTTTCATCACGAATTAACATAAGTATTCAAAAAACCCCTAAACACGCTTTAAGGGACATTCATAGGCCACTAATATGTTTTACAAAGCTATTCTGTAATTTGCCAAAATTTTTACACTAAAAAAAAAAAATACACTAAAAAAAATTTACACTGCAAAAAAAATGTAGTATTCACAATATTTTGGGAATAATGGATAGTATTTATGGATTCGGTCAAGAATTTTTTTTTTTCAATTATACGCATATGTATTAGTATTATTATTATTATATTATAATTATCATTATTATTTTATTTATGTTTTTAATTTTTCTTAAATATATTAATTTGGATATAATTAGTCTGAAATTTTTAATTTTATGGGCAATAAAATTTTAAAAAGATTTTGGAATATGCACAAATATTGCACAATTATTATTTCTATTAAAAAAAACATAAGCAAATGTACAAAAAAAAATAATTTTTACATGCACTTCCTTTATAGTGGTTATACCAAACGTGGGGTGTACATGTAAGATAAAAATATACAAATTAAAAATATTTATGACGTTAGGAAGTGTAAAATGTGAACAAAAATAATTAACTGTTACATGCACTATACATATAGAGGGTATGCCGAACGTAGGGTGCACAAGCGATTAATAAATATACAAGTTTGATATATTTATGACCCTAGGAAATGAAAAATGTGAAAAAATAATTAACTGTTACATGCACCATCATATAGAGGGTATACCGAACGTAGGGTGCACAAGTCAGATCAATATATATAAATTGGAAACACTTATGACCTTAGGAACTTAAATATGTCAAAAAATAATTTTGACCCGCTAGCTTGTTCTAGTCGTCACAGTGTGCATCGGTTAATTTTTAACGCCATTTATTAATGATAACGGCTTATAAATAATCCGAATTAACGGTTTTGGTCCACATTTGCGGATTTTTAAGACAAAAATTATTTTTTTACCGAATTCGTCTCAAAAGTTGACAAACTGCTGAGTATGTTATGTTAAAAAATGGTAAAAAAATTAAAAGCGCAATTTTGGTCCACAGATGCTGATCAGCATCGGGATTTTTAAGATAAAATTTTTTGTTTCATAATGTACACAAGACATACAAATTTTGAGCCATATTTTTCAAAAAGTTAAAGAAGAATTTTCAGAAAAAATTAGCATCAGTGGACCAAAATCGCTGTTCTGGAATTTTGTTAGCAAATTCATGTGCAGCATGCAAAAATTAGTATCAAAACATGTAATGCATGATGAAATTATAACAAAAAAATATTTATAAATTAATTATTTGAAAAGATAGAGGGTTTTGCATTCAGAAAAATTAATTGTGTAAGAGATAGAGAAAACCAAAAATGCAAATAAAATAGCAAAAAAAAAATATTTTTGTTCTGAATTTTACACCATAGATGAGGGCCGTTTTACTGAATATTTTGCCATCAAAAAGTCATTTTCGTGAAAATGGAAGATAGAGGGTTTTGAATATAGGCCCTCGATATTATTGATTAGTAATCGATTGTAAGTGATGTTCGTCTGTCCTTCTGTAGAAGACACGATACATGCTGGTGCGTCTTATGGTCATAGGCTAGTTAAGTTCCGAAATGGGCAAAATCGGACCAGATGAATAAATATTCTCCAGAGAAACTTACACAACCCCAGAAAAACACATTTTATTTACTTTTTTTTTGCTTATTTGTTTAGAAAATGAAACATTTTTATGCCGTGTGAAGTTCATTGCCCAATATAAGAAAATGCGATTTTTTTCCGGCCCGCCCCTTAAGGGGGCTTGTCTATAAAAAATAAAATTAAATATTGATAAATTTGTATTATTTAAGCGTAAATATAAATAAAATGAATTTCTTGACATCTATGACGAGGGGAAAGGTGTCCTTCCGATTCCGCCCACCCTACCCCTTAAAGAACATCCCCTGAAACATCCTTGCCAAGTTTATTTATTCCTGTCGATTTTGTTTTTAACAACAGGACAAACAGTCTTGATGTTCACGCTGTTTATTTAAAATCAGCAAATTTCTCTGACGGTTTTTTTCTGCATATTCTAGAAATTTAGCAAACCGCATCGCTATAAACAGAAGATTTCTCAAATGACTTAAAATGCAGATTTCTCATATGGCTCAAAATGCAGATTTTTTTGCTTATTGGACAAAGGTGTCGCAAGTGGAGACTCTCTACGAGCATGAGTTCGTATTTGTTGAATTACAATATTGTGTATATGTTTTAATTTAATTCTGAGCTAATTCATAGTATTTAATACTAGTAAAAATATAATTATTTATAGACAATGAACTGAACATAACAGTTTTTTAATTTTTTAAATATTTTTTTATTTTTTACGTGTTTTTAACAAATTTATGACTTGTTAACATTTTTTTCATAATACCGGTACGTACCGGTATTGAAGTTTCGGTAACGGTTCACCGTTACCGAAATAATCGAAAATACCGTTACCTTTACCGTTACCGATATAAAAAGTATGTAATACCAATACCGTTACCGATACCGTTATTCGTTTCGGTTGCCAACCCTGGTTTCTAGTAAAATATTGGTTAAATCAAACACCATTTTGCAAAGAAAAACTCTGTAAATTTACATATTTTTGTAAAATGCATTTGATGCAACCAAAATTTTAAATAAAATACTAACCTACAGGGGCCCCCTGTAGGTTAGTTGGTAGCGTGCTAGCCTTTGAAACTGGGGGTCGTGGGTTCGATTCCCACCAGAACCCTTGGTTTTTTCGCTACAACGAGACGACGGTCATTGTTACCAGTTCACGTTTAGGTTGAAGTTATTAAAAATGTGTTGTAATTAAATGTAAAAAATTGAATAAAAATATTTGATCATGTGATCAAAACTATTATTATTATTATATTACTCTGTAAATTTACAGAGTTTAGTAAAATGGCTGTAGGCAAAATCACCCAAAAAAGAAAATGAAATTTCGGCCAAAAATTTTTCATACAAATTTGGGCCATATTTCATATGAAAAGTTACCCACAATTTTTGGGCACATTTTCATAATTTTTGGGCAAAATTTCGAAATAAAAAATTCGGTGATTTTTCATTACGAAAAATTGCCCAAAAAAAATTTGTTAAAATTTGTTGTTACAATTTTTCCCCTGCGGCGCTTTCATCGCACCTTCATGCAATTTTTTTCTATTTATTCATAATTTATATTTCACACTTAATATTTTTCACATCAATTACCTACTTATTACTTTTTCAGACCATATTATCAAGAAGACGATATGTCAAAAATATTAATAGGGATACGTAACAAAAAGTCTTGTCTTAAAATTTGTTCTTTTTTTCTTAAAAGTTTTTCTGCATAGCCGGGCTTAGGGATTACAAAATCCATGCCTTAAACCCACCCTTTCCGCAAAATAAAACATTTTTGGGTAATATGTGGTTTGGGGAAGACTTTTTTTTTTTTGGAAAAATTTTTTTTTTTTTTATTTTTGGGTAATTTTGCATTTCTTTCATTTGGCCGATTTTTCATAAAACTGTTTGGGCGATTTTGCCTACAGCCTAAGTAGTAAAATACATGTTATTTTGTAAAATTTTCATAAGATTTTTGAAAAGATTATTTTTGGTACTTTTTTAACATTTTCTAAAAAAAAAATACAGATAAAATTAGGCGTTTTTACAGAAAACTCTGTTTTTAACTATGATATTAAGATTACAAAGAAATAAGTAAAAATGGATATAAAACTTACCCAGGCAGAAAAATACGAACGGGAGTGCTGGCAAAGTACTTTTTATGGTCGCTTGAGTGCTGGGAAAGCATCACAGTTTAGTACTCTCCAAAAAATTTTCGACAAACTTTGAAATATTTGCCCCCCCCCCCCAATCGTGGTGATTGGGGGGGGCAAATTTCCTCTCGAATATGTGTTTAAAAATTTATTCTTATGCTTTTTGCACTAAAGAAATGCAAGTTTATCATAATTTAATTTTTTTTTTTATTCGACGCCCATAAAAGGGGGGCGCACCGAAAAAACGACATTTTCTAATTCTCACGGTCCAAATGAAGGACTTTGAACTTCTTGTAGCATAAAAACGTTGCATTTGTTAAACAAAAAGATAAAAAAATCATGTAAAAAACTTATATTTTTCACAGGTTGGTTTAGTTCTTCAAGGGGGAACTTTTTCCCCCTGGTCCGATTTTGCCCATTTCCGAACTTAACCTGCGTAGGACCATAGGACATATTCATGACAAACTTGAGGAGCCTAGCTCTTTTATTTTGGACTGTATCGTGTTAACTACAGACGGACGGACATCGCTAGAATGTCTTAGAATCGATCACTGATCAAAAATATAAATATATACTTTATGGGGTCTCCGACCGATATTTCTATGCGTTACACACGGAATGACAAAGTGAATATACCCCCATACTGTAGTTGGATTGTATAAAAACATTGGCAAAGCGCTTGGAAAGCACTTTTTCGAATTCATACTACCTTTTACACAAAAAGATAAGTGCTTTGCCGAGCCTTTTTCTTTAGAACGGTTGGCAGTTTCTGCCTGGCTAGTTTTTTGGTTATAAAAAATACAAAGTATTTCGCTTAAATCTGTATTTAAGCAGAAAACTCTGTTAATTATCTGTAACATTACGATTACAAAGTTAAAAGTAATATAACAGATGAAACTTTGTTTTTTTTTGTCACAACAAAATATAAAGTATTTTCTTTAAATCTGTATTTGACTGAAAACTCTGTCAAATATCTGTTGAATTAAGATTACAGATTGTGAATACCCGCCACAATGCCCTTTTTAAGTGATAGAAAAATTTTCTAACGTTAAAAAAAATAGCAATTCTGATTACAAAAATTTTATTTTGAGTAAAAAATTTTTTTTGTAATTAAAAAAAAAAAAAAAATCATTTTTTTTAGTGTAAAATTTTTTTTGAGTTTAAACATTTTTTGAACAAAGAGGCGTTTGAACAAAATATACCGCCTATTTTGATGAGATTTCTCTATCACTAACCGAGGGTGGAACAAAAGGATATTAGATGGACCCGGTTTCGTGCTTTAGTTTTGTCTGACATTATATTTAAATCAAGCAGCAATATAAACCAAATATTTTCTTAGGGCCAGCAAGGCGGACCGGGTTCAGCTAGTTTTTCTACACTCAAAATAATAACTCTGTAAAATACTCTGTAAAATGACTCTAATGTCAATTCAACAGATATTTGACAGATTTTTCTGTCAAAATACAGATTTAAAAAAATACTTTGAATTTTGTTGTGAAAAGAAACAAAGTTTCCTCTGTTATATTACTTTTTACTTTGTAATCTTAATTTTACAGATAATTAACAGAGTTTTCTGCTAAAATACAGATTCAAGCAAAATACTTCGTATTTTTTTATAACCAAAAACATTTTCTGTTTTGAGTAGTTTTTGTTTTTTGTTACCAAACATCAAAAATTTATCTGTATATTTTTTTTTTGAGAAAAAGTTGCAAAAGTAGCAAAAAAAGTTATAAAAAAATCTTTTTAGAAATCTTATAAAAATTTTAATTAAAAAAAAAAAAAAAATTAACTAAACTCTGTAAATTTACAGAGTTTTTTCAGTAGTTTTTTTTTTTTTGCATAAAATGCATTTTAAAAATATATGTAAATTATAGTTTTCTTTGCTAAATGGTGGTTAATTTAACCAATATTTTACTAGAAACTCTGTAAATTAACAGTTTTTTTGTCCAAATCATTTTACAGAGTTTTAAAGTAAAATTACAGAGTTTTCTCTGTCAAAAAGCTTTCATATTTAACCAATATTTTACTATACACTCTGTAAATTTACAGTTTCAAAATCATTTTACAGAGTTTTTTAGTAAAAATACCAAGAAATGTTGTTAGCTGGAAAAGTATGGTGTACTCTGTTAAATTAGCAGAGTTTTTATGTAATTTAACAGAGTATTATTTTGAGTGTGGATTCGGCCAAGTCGAATTTAACTTTTCTACTTGTTTTTTTATATAAATCTCCATTTAATTCTTATTGTTAGTTAGAAATTCAAAAATTAATTTAAAATAAATTAATTTAACAGAGTTATTATTTTGAGTGTATATTTAAAAAAGGTTTTGTTATCCAACCTTGCCTTAAACGATGTACCTGTTACTACCAAACAGAAAAAATTAACGCATTTATGTTTTGTCGTTCAGTCTGTAAATGAAAACAAATTAATATTAATTTTTGAAAAAAAAAAACAAAAAAAACACAAAATCAACTGTAATTTTAAGAAGATCAAACACTAGATCTCGACCAAAATTAAAAACATAGACAAAAACAAAAATACATCTATTAGTTTTATATTAAGCGACCGGTTTATGTTAGTTTCTGTTAGTTTATTAACAACAGAAAGCGATTTATTCTGCACTAAATTAAAAATCGATGATTAACAAATACAAAGGGGGAAAATACTGAAAAAGGTTTGATTTTATATTATTTTGTTGTTCTTGTAATTTGGCGGCTCCACTAAACTTAATACAATCATGTCTCCAAAGATTAAAAACTTAAAAAAAAAAAAACATTGAAAAAGAAATTAACCCTATGGAAGGTTTAAAATATTATAAATTGAATATTTTGTTGTGATTACAGTAGAAAATATTCTAAAATCTTGTGACGTGGTTTTATTCTTCGGCTGAGGTAGATCAGTCGTGTCCAGGTTCAACTTGAGGACCACCAAACCTTAAGTAATAACACAATATATTTACCCTTTTTGGGGTTATATAATATATTTTCTTTATTAATTTTAATAACTTCAATACACATAAATAGCAACTACTATACTGGCTTCACTCGGGTACGATCGACTCGTCGGTTATATCTTCTCGGGTAACGACACTGGCTTAGTCGTTCTGGTATGATTCGGGTAACTTCGGCGTATCTCGGGTACGATCGACTCGTCGGTTATATCTTCTCGGGTAACGACACTGGCTTAGTCGTTCTGGTATGATTCGGGTAACTTTGGCGTATCTCGGGTACGATCGACTCGTCGGTTATATCTTCTCGGGTAACGACACTGGCTTAGTCGTTCAGGTATAATTGTGGTCACTTCGGTAGATAACTCGGGTACCTTCGGCAATCCTCGGGATCTAGAACTTCGGCTCTTTCGTCCTCGGGTTGGCAACCTCCTCGGCGGCGGGGGTGCAAATCCTACTATCGAACAGACCGCGAAGGCTGTAAATCCGAACAGACCGCGAAGGCTGTAAAATTGTGTTTCGTTAGAACAGACCGCGAAGGCTGTAAATTAGAACAGACCGCGAAGGCTGTAAACTAAGAACAGTCCGCAGAGGCTGTAAATCCGAACAGACCGCGAAGGCTGTAAATGGTTTCATTAGAACAGACCGCGAAGGCTGTAAATTAGAACAGACCGCGAAGGCTGTAAACTTAGAACAGTCCGCAGAGGCTGTAAATCCGAACAGACCGCGAAGGCTGTAAATGGTTGGTTAGAACAGACCGCGAAGGCTGTAAATTAGAACAGACCGCGAAGGCTGTAAACTTAGAACAGTCCGCAGAGGCTGTAAATCCGAACAGACCGCGAAGGCTGTAAATGGTTTGGTTAGAACAGACCGCGAAGGCTGTAAATTAGAACAGACCGCGAAGGCTGTAAACTTAGAACAGTCCGCAGAGGCTGTAAATCCGAACAGACCGCGAAGGCTGTAAATGGTTTTGTTAGAACAGACCGCGAAGGCTGTAAATTAGAACAGACCGCGAAGGCTGTAAACTTAGAACAGTCCGCGAAGGCTGTAAAATTATGTTAGTGGTGTTAGTTTGGTTTAGAACAGACCGCGAAGGCTGTAAATCGAACGACCAACCGAAGTTTATCGCTACTAAAAGTTAGGTTAATACATTAAGTATTAACCTTTGGCAGTTTAATTTAACCACCCCGAATGAGTCTCAAACTAAAATACTTAAGTGTATGATTAAATGAACTAAATGAGAACTCGTACGGATATGGTTAGAAAAATATAAATTTAAATCAAATAAACTTAACGCAATGTATATTGTGTTGTGTATGTAATTTAAATTACATACAAACAAACACAGTAACTACATGTTGTGTGTATTACAAACAACCAAACATGTATAATTGATACAGAGTGGCGTGATCAGCGTGTTTACACTGCTACCAAAATAAAAGAGTAATTTGTTTAGATTGATCATAAGAAAATTAATATGATCGGTGGTGTTTTAAACATTATTTAACGTGAATATGTAAGTTGTTAATCGGAGTTCGATTTGCAACGTTACAATCTATTGCAATAGAAGCAAATTTTGAGCGAAAAAAAATTTGATTAAAAAATATATTTCGTGAAAAAAAATTTGAATGAAAAAAATTTAACAAAACATCATTTCATTTTGCTCCTAGTTTATAACAATTTTTTTTAAAGAAATTCGCATAAACACCAAAGTCCAATTTTGTACGATATTAGAATCAGAAATTTCCAAAAGTCCTTAATCAAAATGTTTTGATCCGATGAAGGATCCTACATTTTAAAAATCATGTTTTTAGGACCTTTATTTCAGGAGATTAATAAAGTTACTCTCTTAGCATCGAAACTTTTTAAAAAGTACTTTTATTAGAAAAAAAATACTTTTATCAGTACCAAAGTACACTTTTTACCCTCTTAGGATCGAATATTTTAAAAAAGTACTTTTATCAGAATGATTTTTTTTTTTTTCTGGATGATCCTGCATTTCACATTTCAAAGTTTTACCCTACCATTCAAAAATGTACCTTTTGAAAAAAGTACTTTTTTAGAATTGTTTTTGGCTAGACGATCTTACATTTTAAATTTGAAGTTTCTGTGAGCATTATTAAAAGAGAAAGGCACTACTTTATTAATTTTTGTACCCCTTAGAATCGAAATTTTCTAAAATAACTTTTTTTATACCAGCCACTCTAGTGATAGGGGTACCTACACTCAAAATAATAACTCTGTAAAATACTCTGTAACATGACTTTAATATCAATTCAACAGATATTTGACAGAGTTTACTGTCAAAATACAGATTTAAAGAAAATACTTTGTATTTTTTTGTAGAGTTGTCAAAACCGATTTCCGAAGTATTCGAAAAATCGATTTTTTTCTATTTTTCCGGTTTCTAAAACCGGTTTTTTGAAAAGGTCGGTTTCCGAAGTATTCGAAAAACCGATTTTTTGGTCTCGAATAATCGACTTTTTATATATATTTTTTTTATTATTTTGCATTCAATGTCGTTTTTTAGTAGCCATCTCAAAACTTTGAAGAACATTTTAATTATAGTACCTTAAAAGAAATTCAAAATCTTGTATTGAAAGAGGGTTTTGACTAGATACTACATAGATAAATTATCTAAAAGATCTTCCAAATTAGATCTGTTTTACGAGGCATTACTGAAAAGTAATGAGCGTAATGATTGTTGTTGTTTTTTTCAAGTAACTACACTCAAAAAAAAAAAACTGTAAAACGGCAAGAAAAGTTTGTAACTTTTTTTGCTACCTCCTATTTGTCAACAATTCCTTGTAATTTTACAAGCTTTTTACCAATAATTTTGTAATTTTACAAGCTTTTTACCAATAAAATCGTACATTTACAAATTTTTTGACGTGATAAAACTTAAAGGAGGTTTCTTGATTTTATTAGATTTTTTGTTACCTCATTTTTTACGAGAATTCCTATACAAAATTACGAGCTCTTCGTAATTTTTCAAAATTTTTACGAATAGAAATTGTAAATTTACAACTTTTTTGGCGCAGAAAAACTTACTACAAGGAAATCTCGTGAATTTTCAATTTTTTTTTTTTGTAAAAAAACCTTATAAATTTGTAAAATTACAAATAAAAATTGTAAAATTACAAAAATGTTTCTTTTGTTTTACAAAAATACAAAAAAAAAACATGTTAAAAGGTGTTTCATCTGTTAAATTACTTTTAACTTTGTAATCAGGGCTGCCAGACTTGGGGATTTATCCCCAAAGTTGGGGATTTCATGCTAGCAAAAAGGACAACAAATTTTATTTGGGGATTGGGGATTTTTATGGGGATTTCGAAAATTATTTTGGGGATTTTTTGGGGATATTCGAAATTAAATTTATATAATACAAAAACCTAAATTGAATACAATCAACGATTTTTAAAAATAGTTTTAGTAATAACCACTCTTTACTACTAGATTACGAAGAAAATTCCGCAAAACTGTGATTTTTCGGCTGTAAAATGTATATTAACATTGCCAAAAACCTTTTTTTTATGCGTTTGGGGATTTTTGGGGATTTTTGAGTTACTAAATCTACGAAATAAAATTATAAAAGTTACCACTAATTATTTTTATTTTTTTAAATTAAGAATTTTTTTTTTGTAATTACAAAACAATTTTTTTGTTGTTTGGGGATTTTTGGGGATATTTTGTTATATTTTTGGGGACAACGAAAAAAAGTACCTGGCAACGCTGTTTGTAATCTTAATTTTGCAGATAATTAAAAGAGTTTTCTGCTAAAATATAGATTTAGGCAAAGGACTCTGTATTTTTTATAACCAAAAACTAAGTATCTTTACTTATTTCTATGTAATCTTAATTCCAAAGTCAAAAACAGAGTTTTCTGCAAAAACACCAATATTTTATCTGTATTTTTTTTTTTGAGAAAATGTTAAAAAAGTACCAAAAAAATCTTTTCTAAAATCTTATAAAAATTTTTACAAAATAACATGTTTTTTACTAAACTCTGTAAATTTACAGAGTTTTTTTCTGTAAAATTTAGTTAGAGTTTTTCTTTGCTAAATGCTGTTTTATTTAACCAATATTTTACTAGAAACTCTGTAAATTAACAGTTTTTTTGTTGTCAAACTCATTTTACAGAGTTTTATAGTAAAATTACCAAGAAATGTTGCTAGCTGGAAAAGTATGGTGTGCTCTGTTAAATTAGCAGAGTTTTTCTGTAATTTAACAGAGTTATTATTTTTAGTGAAGTAAAATATTGTTTAAATTAAGCACCATTTAGCAAAGAAAAACTCTGTAAATTTACATATACTTGTAAAATGCATTTGATGCAACCAAAATTTTATAGAAAAAACTCTGTAAATTTACAGAGTTTAGTAAAATACATGTTATTTTTTAAAATTTTTGAAAGATTTTTTTTGATACTTTTTTAACATTTTCTAAAAAAAATAATACATATAAAATGTTGTTTTTACAGAAAACTCTGTTTTTAACTATGAAATTAAGATTACACGGAAATAAGTAAAAATACAGATAAAACCTACAAGGAAAGTCTCCCTAGTCACCGGCGGATCTTTATGGAATTGGTTTTATTTTGTAGAGCAGAAAAAATAAAGGGACACCTTATTTTTTTTAGCGGCCCAAATTCATATTTAGGGGATGAAAAGGAGGGAGAAGAAAAGGCAACTTTTCAGTTTTTTCGTTTATTTCCTATATTATGCAAAGAAACCTAGTCATGTTACATAACAAATCAAAGGTCTTTGGAAAACCTATCTACGTGTGTTAAGAACGTGTCCAAACATGCACAACTTTTCGTCATATTGAGTAAAATACCAAATTTTTATGACATTTTTGTTAATAAGTCGAACAACATTTTTCCCGTTGTTAGCACCATATAGGTATTTTTAATACCTTCAATCTGATACCACACATGCCTATATTAATTTTGTTTAAATATGCGTAAATCGTAAAAAACTGAAAAAGTTAAATTTCCCCCCATTCAAAACGACCCCCCCCCCCCCTAAAAATGAGTTTGGGCAGCTAAAAAAAAATATGTGTCAAATTAATTTTCGTTCTTAACAACATATCCAAATTTCGTGAAGATCAGAGGATGACACCAGGGAGACTTCCCTTGTTAGTTTTTTGGTAATAAAAAATACAGAGTATTTCGCTTAAATCTGTAATTTAACAGAAAACTCTGTTAATTATCTGTAAAATTAAGATTACAAAGTTAAAAGTAATATCACAGATGAAACTATGTTTTTGTGTCACAACAAAATACAAAGTATTTTCTTTAAATCTGTATTTTAACAGAAAACTCTGTCAAATATCTGTTGAATTGATATTACGGCCATTTTACAGAGTTATTCTTTTGAGTATAGTTATTTACTTACAAAATATACAAAGTATTTTGCATAAATCTGTATTTTAGCAGAAAACTCTGTTAATTTTCTGTAAAATAAAGATTACAAAGTTAAAAGTAATATAGCAAAAAAAACTTTGTTTTTTGGCACAACAAAATACACTCAAAAAAATAAAACTGTAAAGTTAGCAAAAAATTTAGTTAAATTTAACTAAAAAAACACCTGATTTTGAAACTACTAAATTTCTAGTTAATTTAACTAAAAATATTTAGTTAACTTTTCGTAGAATGAATGTAGCGAAAAAAAAAACGTAACTTTAACTAAAAATTCAGCTGAAAATTTCGTAATATTTTTATGTATGTATTAACAAAAAAATTAGATAAACTCAGCTAAACTTTTTGTAAAAAAAAATGTAAGTTTGTTAAATATTGATTTTATACACTAACACTTCACTTATTTTTTATTTTTTTTCACAGCATTAAGTTCAGCTTAAGTAGAACTTATGAGATTTGCATAGGAGGCTGCACAAGAAATTTCTAACATTTTTTCACTCGACAAATATGTTACGAGAAATCAGCAAATTAATTAATAAAAATTCGTGAACACAGTTTTAAAGTCAACAAAAAAAAATTAATTCAAAATTTGTTTAAAACTAGTATTTTCGTAAATTGAACTTAACTAAACAAATTAGTTAAAACGCTGATTTTAACTAAAAATTTGCTAAAAAGCCAGTAAACTCGAGTTAACAAAAAAAAAATTTGTTAACTTTACAGTTTTATTTTTTTGAGTGTACAAAGTATTTTGTTGAAGTCTGTATTTTGACAGAAAACTCTGTCAAATGTCTGTTGAATTAAGATTACAGCCATTTTACAGAGTATTTTACAGAGTTATTATTTGAGTGTATAAGTTAACATTTATTCGCAATGGGAAATGTGTGAGGCAGGGATTCAGAAGTTATGAGTAAAACCGTGAGGAGTAAACATTTTGAAATGATGATTATGTATTCAAAATCCATTTACCACTTTGTTTTCAAAAGAACTACCACGTAGCTTTAAAGGGTTAAACACACAATCTTTCTACACATTTTAGGGTACCTGTTGTAAAATACTGACCGTTTCGGCTGATGCTTTAGGGTCACTGCTACTAAAATACTAAATATTGAAAAATGAACAAAAACTGAAGAAAAAAATAAAATAAATAAAATATTTATGCCGACAATTAAAACCTTTCTTTTATCTTGTGTCCGATATTAACTGGATTTTAGTTTTTCGTTATTTTTTTTTTTTTTTTTTTTTTTGGCTATAATTTAGTGAATGAGTTAAAAGTAATTCTTGGAATTTTTTTTTGTTTCGTTTTACAAATTAACATTTTTTTCTTTTTAATTCACAGCTTTAGTGTTTAACAAAATTTGACAGAGAAATATAACAAAATTATTATAATGACAATAAGAAGACGACAAAAAAAAAACTAAAATTTAATGAATAATCAATGGAAAACCTGTTGACAAGTTTTCTTTTCTTGGCTGAGATTTAGTCATGGGAACTTATGTGGATTTTTTTAATTTATTCGGGTTTAGATTGATAACCATTGATATTTTTTTAGTAATCAGGTGTAATACTATTTTGAAAATTTAAATTTTTTTTAAAGTTTAAGGTCAATAATATGTATTTAGAAAAGAAATTGATTTAAAATAATCTTTTAGTGGATTCCAGAAAAGAAGTTTTATTACAAAGAGAACGAATTTGTTGTGACAATCGAATTTAAAGTCAAGTGAATGCATAGCAGTTTATTTTCAATTTTTCCTGTGTTCAAGAAATTAGAAAAAAATCTAAAAATTTTGTTCCCTTGACCCTTTCATAGAGCTTGAGACAGTCTTTCACTAAAAACTAATTTGAGCCTAACAAATTCTTCGATCAAAGTTTTGGGTTTTAAAAAAAATGTTCACCAAAAACTCTACACTCAAATTCATAACTCTGTAAAATACTCTGTAAAATGACTGTAATCTCAATTCAACAGATATTTGACAGAGTTTTCTATCAAAATACAGATTTAAAGAAAATACTTTGTATTTTGTTGTGACAAAAATGCAAACTCTGACAAATAATAACTCTGTAAAATACTCTGTAAAATGACTGTAATCTTAATTCAACAGATATTTGACAGAGTTTTCTGTCAAAATACAGATTTAAAGAAAATATTTTGTATTTTGTTGTGACAAAAATGCAAAGTTTCATCTGTTATATTACTTTTAACTTTGTTATTTTTATTTTGCAGATAATTAACAAAGTTTTATGCTGAAATACAGATTTACGCGAAATACTCTATATTTTTTATAACCAAAAAACTAAGTTTTGACTGCACTCAAAATAATAACTCTGTAAAATACTCTGTAAAATTAATGTAATCTTAATTCAACAGATATTTGACAGAGTTTTCTGTCAAAATAGAAATTAAAAGAAAATACTTTGTATATTGTTGTGACAAAAAAAAAAACAAAGTTTCATCTGTTATATTACTTTTAACTTTGTAATCGTAATGTTACAGATAATTAAAAGAGTTTTCAGCTAAAATACAGATTTAAGTGAAATACTCTGTACTTTTTATAACCAAAAAACTAAGTTTTAGCTGTATGTTTACTTAGTCTATGTAATCTTAATTTCATAGTTAAAAACAGAGTTTTCTATAAAAACACCAACATTTTATTTGAATTTTTTTTGACAAAATGTTAAAAATGTTAAAATCTGTAAATTTACAGAGTTTTTTTCTGTAAAATTTTGGTTGCATCAAATGCATTTTACAAATATATGTTAATTTACAGAGGTTTTCTTTGCTAAACAGGGTTCGAAAAAAAACTCTAACGTACGGTACGTTAGTGTTCTGTACGGAACTATGGAGCGACCGTACGTTGTCGAAACGTACCGTTCCAAGAACACATTCACTAAAAAGTTTTTTAGTGGTTGTGAAGGTGTTCGCAAACAGAATTCCGAACGTTATGCCTGCGAGTTGAAGAACAGAAACTTTACGATAACGTACCGAACTAGGTTAGAAACAAAATAAAGTTCTTTTAGTGTTCTGTTTGCGAACTTTTGAGACATTTTTTAAATTTAAAATGGCGATATCTTGAAAACTAAGCAAGATAGAGCAAAACGGAGCACATTTTTGGTTCTTGGGATCTCCATAGTATCGCTGGGCCTCTACACATGGGTAGACCCCATTGGGTCCTTATTTTGAATCTAAAAAAGTTAGCATTCCGGGAAATTTAAAAATGCACATATCTCGCTAAATACTGCCGACACGATGAAAAGTCTAAAAGCATTTTTGTGGATCTTGTCTCGTAGTACATGACCGCTTTTAGACTTTATGTCGTGTCGGCAGTATTTAGCGAGATATGTGCATTTTTAAATTTCCCGGAATGCTAACTTTTTTAGATTCAAAATATGGACCCAATGGGGTCCACCCATGCGTAGAGGCCTAGCGATACTATGGAGATCCCAAGAACCAAAAATGTGCTCCGTTTTGCTCTATCTTGCTTAGTTTTCGAGATATCGCCATTTTAAATTTAAAAAAAAATGTCTCAAAAGTTCGCAAACAGAACACTAAAAGAACTTTATTTTGTTTCTAACCTAGTTCGGTACGTTATCGTAAAGTTTCTGTTCTTCAACTCACAGGCATAACGTTCGGAATTCTGTTTGCGAACACCTTCGCAACCACTTAAAAAAATTTTTAGTGAATGTGTTCTTCGAACGGAACGTTAAATAACGTACTGTTTTTTTTCGAACACTGTTGCTAAATGGTGTTTTATTTAACTAATACTTTACTACTATTTTACTAACAAGGGAAGTCTCCCTGGTGGCACCCTCCGATCTCCATGAAATTTGGATATGTTGTTAAGAACGAAAATTAATTCGACTCGTATTTTTTTTAGCGGCCCAAACTCATTTTTAGGGGAGGTCGATTAGTATGGGGGTAAATTGACCTTTTTCAGTTTTATACGATTTACGCCTATTTAAACAAAATTAATATAGGCATGTGTGGTATCAGATTAAATGTATTAACAAGTAGAAAAGTTAAATTCGACTTTGCCGAATCTATGAATACCCTCCACAATACATTTTTTTTTAAAGGGTAGTACATTTTTAACGTGAAAATATAAACAATTTTGGTTAGAAATATTTTATTTTGAGTAAAAACTCTTTTTTTGTCATTTAAAAAAAAAAAAAAAAAATTACTAATTTTTTTTTTGAGTGTAAAATTTTTTTCGAGTGTAATATGTTTTTACTGTACAAATATTTCTGAGTGAATGCACGTACGTATGTACACAAAATATTGTCATTTTTGTAAAAAAAAAAAAAAAATTTTTTTTTGTGTAAATTTTTTTTTTGAGTGTAAAATTTTTTTTGGAGTGTAAAATTTTTTTCAAGTGTTTTTTTTTAAGTTACCAATGCATTTGAAACTAAACAAGTTTAAAAATCATTGCTTTAAAATTAAACAAGTTTGAAAAGCATTGTTTAGTTACCACCAATGCTTTTAAAACTTGTTAAAACACGTGGCATTTTAGATGAAACTAATCTGAAATTCAGGGTTTTACTTATAACTTTTGAACCACTGGACCGATTGAGCTGAAATTTAAAACCAAACAAACCCGGGGAACGGCAAAGATACGTGCCAAGCTTCAGTAGTCTCATTATTGTCTTTCGAAAGTTATCGTGTTTTTTATCTCGTAAATTCGCGAAACACCCTTGCCGAAATTTACTCTTTTGCTCATAACTTTTGAGCCACTGGACCGATTTGGCTGGATTACAATACCAACCTGACCAGGTAAATGACAAACATATATGCCAAACTTCAGTAGCCTCTGTAAAGTCTTTCAAAAGTTAGCGTGTTTTCTACGGACGGACAGACAGACAGACGGACGGACGGACATCGCTAGATCGACTTAAAATCGATCGAGGATCATAAATATATATACTTTATAGGGTTCTAGACCAATATTTCGAGGTGTTACAAACGGAATGACAAACTTATATATACCCTCTATCACTAGAGTGGAGGGTATAAAAATACCTATATCGTGGTGACAAAGAAGTTAATATTTTTCGACTTATTAACAAAAATGTCCTAAAATTTTGGTATTTTACTCAATATGACGAAAAGTTGTGCATGTTTGGACACGTTCTTAACACACGTAGATAGGTTTTTCAAAAACCTTTCATTTGGTATGTAACATGACTAGGTTTCTTTGCATAATATAGGAGATAAACGAAAAAAAAAATGAAAAATGACCTTGTCTTCCCACTCCTTTTTATCCCCTAAATACGAATTTGGGCCGCTAAAAAAAAAATACGTGTCCCTTTATTTTTTTAGATCTACAAAATAAACCCAATTCCATAAAGATCCGCGAGTGACACTAGGGAGAAATCCCTTGTTAGTTCGTTCTTTTAGTTCACTAGTTCATTTTGAACTATATTTAGCGAACTATGTTTAATAGCTTACTTCAAAGAACTATGAACTGTAAAAGTTAATAAAAAGCAAACTACATCTGACAATTTTATAATTTTGTAGGAAAAAAAATATGTTTACGGAAATACGAAATTAGTTAATAAAATAAAATGCTATTTATTAATATTACTAGAATTCCATGCAACATTTACAGCTAGTGTAAGCTTTTGTAAGCAGCAATAGTAAATAAATGGGATTATCGAAGAAAAGATATAAAGAAATGAAGCCTATAAAAAAACCGAATGAACAAAAGTACTGAATTAAAAATAGATCTGAATGAACGAATGAACTAAATGAACGAAAAGTCGTGATGTAGGTCCTATAGTTCAGTAAAGTGAACTAGGTCTTCGAACTAGTTTGTTCATGAACGACACATCTCTGGAGTAGAGATAAGGCGTAAGTTTATTTAAAAATTAATGGGAGCCGGTTTTACACTGCACCCCTCTAGGAGGGGCTTCACAATCGGTCCAGTTCTTACTGTGGAATGGTTTGGTCGCAACAGCCGAATTTTTCGGTTGTGATGACCAACATTCTATTGTCACTATCGAATTTATGTAGTCTTAACAAATTTAATTTTGTGAGAGCAAAAAAAAATGTACTTGCTGCGACCGATATATTCTTCAAATTTTGAATTCGTCTGGCCCAATGAATCTGATATTTCTGTATTCAAAAATTTGACATATCAGACATACGTACATCTTTTGGATTTATGTCTGAGCTCTGAAGGAAAAATTTGGTTTATTTTGTTAAATCAAGAAATAACAACATTGAAAGAAAAACTGAACGATACCGACGACATGTCTGTCGCGACAAATCAAATCTGTTTTCAGATTAACTAAATAAACCAAGTTCAACTGAGATCCAAAAAAATCGGAATAAATTCTTAAATAGTAAGATTTTAAATAACGTATGGCTTTTTTAAAAAAAAAAACCCAACTCTTTATATACTTGATACTTAAAGTTAATATCTGAATAACCCAGCAAAACTTAGATTACCAAATAAGGTATAAAATAAGGTATAGGATCTCTTATTTTATACATTGCAGAATTGATGATTTTAACAGGCGATGAGACTCAAAGTAATGCATCTACATTATCACAAAGAATACCAGTAAGGTATAAAATAAGTCATAAATTTATAACGAAGAATACGAGTAAGGTGTAAAATATATGATATTTTATAGGTTACGAGAAATGAAATAATATAGCATACCAGAAGATAATATATAAGGTGTTACGAGTAGTTAAAAAGTAATTTTGTATTAAATTTACTCACGTGATTGTAAGTGAGTGTAAGTAGATAAAATATGATCGTGAGTGTGTGTCGTTAGAAATTTCCTGTCGTGAGCCCATCTCTAGTTTAAACTTATGCATTTTTTATAAAATAATTATTTTTTATGTTATTGTAATGCATTATGAATCCAATTATAACTAATGCATTATTTCAAACTTTGAAATAATACATAATGTAACTAAATATAAGTCATCCATGATTTAATGTTTAGAAATAATAAATATGAAATAAATTTTTTTCAATAATCATGCATTACGTAGCAAATTATTAGTAATGCATTATTTTTCAATTTAAAATAATACGTTGTGGAACAAATGTTTGGAAAGACATCCTAAAATAATGCTAAGAATAAGGTATATACATTACCTGGTAATGTGTTATATAATCACTACCTATTACCAAAGTTTTGCTGGGAAACTATTCTAACTAATGACATTTTACAGTGTATAAATATTTCAACAATTATGTAGTTACCTTAAAATAAATTGATAAACATTTTAAAAGCGGTATATAAATTAATAATAAAAAAGAAATATATATGCATGCAATTCCTAGCAGAGGCGTATGCAGGTGAATTTGGGATGTTTTGAAATCCTTTCTAAAACAGGAAACTTTTATGATTCATTAGATTTTTTTTTAGAATGTAAAAATTTTTTAGCAAGAAAAAATTTCGAGAATTTAAAATTTTTTGGGTACTTTGTAAAAAGTACCAAAAAAAAATAATCAAAAAAGTTACCAGACAATTACACTTAAAATTCCCTTTCCAATGAAGCTATATGTGAAAAGTTTCAGTAGATTCTTTTAGAATGTGAACATTTTTCAGTAAGAAAAAATTCCGAGAATTTAAAATTTTTTGGGTACTTTGTAAAAAGTACCAATAAAAAGTATCAAAAAAGATACCAGGCAGTTACTCTTAAAATTCCCGTTCCAAAAGTTAATTTTTTTTTTAGTGTACCCAATTTTTTTTAGAAAAATCCTGTTGAGACCCCTCATGAACACCATTTCTGCACACGCCCCTGCTTAGTCAGTAAAATGTAACCAGAGTTAGAAACTTGAAACAAAAATATCTACAATGTACAATAACTAAACAATGTGACAAATAGTTTTTTTTTTTGTTATAATGCAGAGTGAAGAGTGAAAAAGAAAACTAACGATAAGATAATGTCAACAAAGAATTTCAAATCAGGAAGTTAAATAGAGTACACTGACAGAAAAGGTGGCAGGATAGGAATGAGAGGGTACAGATTTTTAAGGTTGTGTCAATTTTACATGGGAAAAATTTTTCCCCTTTGACCAATTTGGCCATTTTATAAACATAAATTAACAATAAGGACAAAAATACATTTCTTGTTTTGTTTTCTAAGTCTATTAATTTTGTCTCTATTGTGATTAAGCACACTGACCGACGGACATTGCTAGATCTTCTGACAATCGATCAACGAAATGAATGAAACTATTTTCTCTCAGTGTAGAGCCAAATCAAATAGACACAACCCTATAGGAATTATTTTTTATATGAATATAGTTATTTTTATAACCTCCAACTACAGTATGGGGGTATACACACTTTGTCATTCCGTGTGTATCGCATCGAAATATCGGTCCGGGACATTCGATTCTAAGACATTCTAGCGATGTCCGTCCGTCTGTAGTTAACACGATACAGCCCAAGATAAAATAGCTAGACTCCTCAAGTTTGGCACAAATATGTCTTATGGTCCTCGGCAGGGTAAGCTCAGAAATGGACAAAATCGGACCAGGGGGAAAAAAGGTCCCCCTTGAAGAACTTAACTAACTATTGAAAAACGCCAATTTTTAGACGTTTTTTTGTATTTTTGTTAAACTAATGAAACATTTTTATGCTCGCAGAAGTTCGAAGTCTTGCGCTTGGACACAGGGGATAAAAAATTTCGGCCCGTCCCCTTTCGAGTGCGTGGATAAAAAAAATCTTTAAATATAAATAAAATTATAATACTTAAGTGCACAAAGCGGAATAAAATGAACTTGTAAACCCCCCCCCCCCCCCCCCGCAAAACGTCCCTGTCAAAATTTATTTTATAATATGTTGGAGGGTATAAAAGATTCGGCACAGCCGAATTTAACACTCTCACCTGTTTATATGTTATACTTCGGACATGTCTTCTACGAATGTACTGTTTTGGACTGGAGTTAAAACATGTCAATTCAACATAAAAAAGTGTAAGATTCTAAGACATTTTTCGTGTAGAAAAATTCTCACATTCTGAAAAATTTTTCGTACAGAAAGTCTTAGATTCTGAGACATTTTTCCTATACAAAAAGTCTAAGATTCTGAGATATTTTTTGAAAAGAAAAAGTTTAAAATTTCTATAAGGGAATTGTCTCAGAATCTGAGACATTTTCTATACGGAAAATATTTCGGAATCTGAGATTTTTCTATACGGAAAATGTCTCAAAATCTGAGACTTTTTCTATACGGAAAATGTTTCAAAATCTAAGACTTTTTCTATACGGAAAATGTCTCAGAATCTGAGACTTTTTCTATACCAAAAATGTCTCAAAACCTGAGACTTTTTCTTTACGGAAAATGTCTAAGAATCTGAGATTTTGTATGTAAAAAAAGTCTCAGATTCTAAAACTCAAAAGTCTCCGAATCTGAGATTTTTTGTGTAGAAAAAGTCTCAAATTCTGAGACATTTTTCCTTTAGAAAAAGTGTCAGATTCTGAGGCATTTTTCATACAGAAAAGTCTCAGATTCTCAGACATTTTTCGTATAGAAAAATTGTCCAAATCTAATACATTATTCGTATAGAAAAATCTCAGATTTTGAGACATTTTTCGTATAGAAAAAGTCCCAGATTCTGAGGCATTTTGCGTATAGAAAAAATCTAAGAGTCTCAGACCTTTTTCGTATAGAAAAAGTCTTAAATTCTGAGACATTTTTCATATAGAAATAGTCTCAGATTCTGAGGCATTTTCCGTAAAGAAATTTTAAACTTTTTCTTTACAAAAATATCTCAGAATCTGAGACTCTTTCTATAGACTCTTTCGTTCAGAAAAATCCCAGATTCTGAGACATTTTTCGTACAGGAAAATCTAAGATTCTAAGACATTTTTTGTATAGAAAAAGTCTCAGATTCTGTGACATTTTTCATTTAGAAAAAGTCTCAGATAATAAGACATTTTTCATATAGAAAAAGTCTCAGATTCTGAGAAAAAGTCTCAGATTCTGAAACATTTTTCAGATAGAAAAATTCTCAGATTCTGCGACAGAAAAAGTCTGATATTTTTTTCTATACAAAAAATTACTCAGAATATGAGATGTTTTCTATTCCAAAAATGTCTCAAAATCTGAGAAATTTTCTATACAAAACTTTTCTCAGAATCTAAGAAATATTCTGAGATATTGTGACTTTTTCTATTGGAAAAATGTCTCAGAATCTTACTTTTTTTTATACGAAAAATGTCTCAGAATCTGAGACTTTTTTATATGAAAAAAGGTTACAGAATCTGAGACTTTTTCTATACGAAAAATGTCACAATATCTGATACTTTTTCTATACGAAAAATTTCACAGAATCTGAGACATTTTCTATACGAAAAATGTTTTTAGAAACTTGAAAGGTAGGAAAATCCAGCGTACAAAAAAAACAATCTGAAAAAAGTGCATTTTAGAAAGAATTGATTCTAGGAGGGTAAAAAAGTGTACTTTCGTACTTTTTTAGATATTTTAAAATGACGCTCAAACAAACTTAGTTTATCAAATTTCGAGTTGAAGGAGGGAAAAAGTGGTTAAAAAGGGGATAACTTTTATGTCCACAGAATCTCACAAAATGACAAGTATGATCCTCCAGCTGATTTAATGTTCAAGGGAAGAAAGTTTTTTAGAAACTCCAAATTTTAATGGCTGCAAAATTTCAGAAAAAACATTCTTTGCAAAAATTTCCAACTGGTTCTTATACTTTATACAGAAAAAGGTACCCACAGGTGAGAATGTCATGATTTCGGAGGGCTAAGTAGAAGAGAACGCATACACGCGTACAACTACAACTAGAATAGTAATTTCACTTTCTTGCATAACAACACATTTAATACAAATTATTTGCCAAAGGCATTGCAAAATAATTTATTGCAAAAAAAAAAAAAACTTTTTGCAAAACATTTTTTATATAGTAAGTTGTACTCATTTACGATGGATGATAAGTCCTAATGGCGTCAATTTGTTACTTTTTAAAAATAATAATAAAAAAAAAATCTGAAGTGGGTGCTTCAAAAGTAGTCGTAACAAAAAAACTAGTGCGCCATTATTTGCGAAATTAAATAAAAATTGTACAATTTGTTGTATGTCGTGCAATAAATGTGTAAAAATTTTAAATCGCGGAATTTATTACAAGATTAATATGACAAATTAACAATTCGCACGTGTAAGAATTATTTCAAGGAAACACAAATTTAAAAGTAAACAAATTGTAAAAATGCTCCAATCTAAATGACCGACTGACTGCAGTCAGTCATAATTCGATTACACTCAATATATAGAAAAAATGTCTCAGAATCTGAGACTTTTTCTATATAGAAAAAATTGTCTCAGAATCTGAAACTTTTTCTATATAGAAAAATTGTCTCAGAATCTGAGACTTTTTCTATATAGAAAAAATGTCTCAGAATCTGAGACTTTTTCTACACTCAAAAAAAAAAAAACTGTAATGTTAGCAAAAAAAGCTTGTAAACCTACAAGAAAATTTGCTGATTTTGAACCCACAATTTTTTTGCTAAAGTTAGCAAAAATGTTTTGCTAATAATTAGTTGACTAAATATTTTTTTTTTTTGAACTTAGTTTATACACATCTGAGGACCCCATTGGGTTCGGACCCGATAGGTCCAGACCCCGATGGGCCTAGACCTAGTTGGGTTCCTTAAAAATCGTCATAGTTTTTGATCCAAAATTTGTGTCCGTTTCGCTCTACCTTGCTTAGTTTTTGAGATACGTGATTATAGGGGACCACTGGGGTCTTGAGAATTAAAAAACTCGATAACTTCAAAAATATTACTCGGAGAGCTTTTGACTATTTTGCGGTCTTGTTCCACGTGTTGAGAGCTACAAAAACGCTTTTAGACTTTTTGTTGTGTCAGCAATATTTACCGAGATATGAGCATTTTAAAATTTTCGGGAATGCTAACTTTTTTGGATCCAAAGTTAGGGCCCATTAGGGTCCACACATGTGAAGAGGACCGGCGATACAATGGAGATTCTAAGAACCAAAAATGGCCTCCATTTTGCTCTATGTGGCTTAGTTTCCGAGATAGCGCCATTTTAAGTTTTCTGAAAATAAAAAAAAAATTACCATTTATTTTGCTAATATTAGCAAAAAATCTTGTAAAAATGTAGTCAACTCAATTTCAAATTTAGCAAAAGAAATTAGTTCAAAGTTTGTTTTAAATTGCTAATGTGCTAAATGAAGTTTACAAGAATTTTTTGCTAACATGCTAATCTCAACTAAAAATTTGCTAAAAGTTAGCTAACTAGCGTTAGCAAAAAAAATTAGTAAATCTACTAACGTATTTTTTTGAGTGTATATAGAAAAATTGTCTCAGAATCTGAGACTTTTTCTATATAGAAAAATTGTCTCAGAATCTGAGACTTTTTCTATATAGAAAAATTGTCTCAGAATCTGAGACTTTTTCTATATAGAAAAATTGTCTCAGAATCTGAGACTTTTTCTATATAGAAAAATTGTCTCAGAATCTGAGACTTTTTCTATATAGAAAAATTGTCTCAGAATCTGAGACTTTTTCTATATAGAAAAATTGTCTCAGAATCTGAGACTTTTTCTATATAGAAAAATTGTCTCAGAATCTGAGACTTTTTCTATATAGAAAAATTGTCTCAGAATCTGAGACTTTTTCTATATAGAAAAATTGTCTCAGAATCTGAGACTTTTTCTATATAGAAAAATTGTCTCAGAATCTGAGACTTTTTCTATATAGAAAAATTGTCTCAGAATCTGAGACTTTTTCTATATAGAAAAATTGTCTCAGAATCTGAGACTTTTTCTATATAGAAAAATTGTCTCAGAATCTGAGACTTTTTCTATATAGAAAAATTGTCTCAGAATCTGAGACTTTTTCTATATAGAAAAATTGTCTCAGAATCTCAGACTTTTTCTATATAGAAAAATTGTCTCAGAATCTCAGACTTTTTCTATATAGAAAAATTGTCTCAGAATCTGAGACTTTTTCTATATAGAAAAATTGTCTCAGAATCTGAGACTTTTTCTATATAGAAAAATTGTCTCAGAATCTGAGACTTTTTCTATATAGAAAAATTGTCTCAGAATCTGAGACTTTTTCTATATAGAAAAATTGTCTCAGAATCTGAGACTTTTTCTATATAGAAAAATTGTCTCAGAATCTGAGACTTTTTCTATATAGAAAAATTGTCTCAGAATCTGAGACTTTTTCTATATAGAAAAATTGTCTCAGAATCTGAGACTTTTTCTATATAGAAAAAATGTCTCAGAATCTGAGACTTTTTCTATATAGAAAAAATGTCTCAGAATCTGAGACTTTTTCTATATAGAAAAAATGTCTCAGAATCTGAGACTTTTTCTATATAGAAAAAATGTCTCAGAATCTGAGAAATTGTCTCAGAATCTGACACTTTTTCTATATAGTCTCAGAATCTATGTCTCAGAATCTGAGACTTTTTCTATATAGAACAAATGTTTCAGAATTTCAAATATCTGAAAATCTTCCAGCTGAAAAACCGTTCTGAAGAAAGTTCTTTTTGGAAATTCCGATTCCAATCTGATAAAGGCTACACAGAACTAGCACGGCACGACAAATTTAATACAAAATTGTTAGTTAAAAGCAGTATTTGTTCAATAACATTACGATTACAGTGATTTTAATATTTTTTTTATAATATTTACCTTTTGCCAAACACATTTTTTTTAACATTTATACTCGTCTTCTATTTGGAACAAAAAAGGTTGGGAAAACTTAAAATTTTTTGTAATCTTGTGCCATTGAAATATTAAAGCCCTCTACTTGTCTATGTCTTATTTTTTGACGCCTCGATGTATAAAATTTCAAGTGTACGCAATAATTTTAGTTGCAAAAAAGTTAAATATTTACTTGTTTTATTAATATATTGTAGGAATTGTTCAGGGTCATGGTGTGGTGTTTAATAGTTCAGTGGTTATGGTGGGAATTATATATTTTTATTTAGTGTTACGGTAGCGTTACACACAAAAAAAAAAACGTTGCGAGAATAGCGATAAAACGACTTTAAAGAATTTTTAACCGATTTTTTTTCGAAAAAATCAACATTAAAAACAAATTTTAAAATTGTTAAGTTCCAAAAACCTTTTGAATGCGATTTCTATACAAATACAAGGTTTTTGTCGATAGTTTTGGCGTGTGCAAACGTCAAATGTAACATTGAATTGCCTTCGTGATGGCAGTGGTAGTTGCTAATCTAGACAATGTGTAAAGCGTCAGTGGCCACTTACAACATAAATCTGAATATTAAAAACCGGCGTTATTTTTTGCTTTTATTTTTTCCAATTAAACCAAGCCTTTTATTTTTTTGGTACTTTTTTATATTTTTTTTTGGTACACACAAAAAAAAAAATTTCAATTTCAATAAAAAAATTCACGAATTCAATAAATAAATTAACTAAAAAAGCCGCGGTGAAGATTTTCACGAATTCAATAAACGCATTTGTAAGTCGTTTGCTGAAAATAATTTCAATAAACAAATTTCAAGATTCAATAAAAAAGTTTATTGATTTTTTTTTTTTTAATATTTTTTTTAGAACTAAAGAAAAAAAAAATTTTTATTTGTTTTTTTTTTTTTATTTATTTTTATTTTATTATTTAATTGTTTTCTTTATTTATTACTTTTTCTCAATTTATTGTTTCCATTGAGCTTTGAACAGCATACCTCCTGTTTAGAATGCTGGCGGTCTAACTAACTGAGCTACAGCATGACAACAAGTTTTAACGCATAAAATCAATTTGGTTTTAAATAAAAGTAAACAAGAATTCTTAAACACTCACATAATTTTGTCAGTAATGGTAACAGAAAAAATTCTCAATTGAAATTAACAAAAGAAAAAAATACTGACTAATTTAGTTGAGTGCATCACTTTCATTCTCTAACTTATAACAGTAAAAACATTTAACACACAACTATACACACACACACGCATTCACAAACAAATTGTGTTTTTATTTCTATTTTGTTCTTGCTTGTAACTAGATGACAGAATTTAGCCGACAAAACTATAACACTGTTTTGGCGTTATGCGCTAAGCGGTGGATAAACTTATAACTTTTTTTGGGGGTCGTTGGTTCGAATCCCCATCAGACCCAACTTTTTTTTTTTTTTTTTAATATTTTTTGTTTTTTTTTTAAGTTATTACTTTATTTGAAATTACTATGTGTGAAAAAAAGAAACACAACAAAACTTGCCGACGGAATGAGTTGAACATAGTTTTTTTTTTAATTTCAATAAATTTTTTTATTGATACAATAAAAAAATTTATTAAAAATATTTTTATTTTTAATAAACGTGTTTATTAAAATTTTCTTAAATATTTTTTTTTCTGTGTACTTTTTATATTTCCTGAAAAAAATGGTTCTAGAAACTAAAAATTTGGAATGTAGGTTCATCTCCCGGAAAATAGATCTACTATGGCCAGATTTTTTGCCAATGTTGATTCTGAGGGGGTAAAAAGTGTAAAAAAGGATACTTTTGGTACTTTTTTTTATTTCCTGAAATAATGGTAATAGAAACTTGAAATTTGGATTGTAGGATTCTTTATGGAAAAAAAAAACATTTTGGAAAAAGTACTTTTTGGAAAAAAAATTCTGGAAAAAATACTTTTTGGAAAAAAACATTATGGAAAAAGTACTTTTGGTACTTTTTCACATTTTTAAAATATTGGTTGAAGAAACTTAATATTTGGAATGTAGGATTATTTACTGAAAAAAATTCTGGAAAAAATACGTTTTGGAAATTCAGTTTCTTATGAGGGTAAACGAGATAAAAAATGTACTTTTGGTACTTTTTAAATTTCCTGAAATAATGGTTCCTGAACCTTTAAATTTAGAAAGTAGGATCCTTCGGTGAAAAAAACATCTGGATTTTTTTTTTTTTTTTTTGTGAAAATTAATTTTTACCGGGGTAAAAGAATTTATTTTTGCTACTGGAAAAAGTAATTTTTGGAAAAACAAAAACATTCCGAAAAAAGTACTTTTAGTACTTTTTATATTTCTAAAATAATGGTCGTAGCAACTTGATATTTGGAATGTAAGATTCTTTAATACAAAAAAAATATTCTGTAAAAAGTACTTTTTGAAAATTCCATTTTAAAGGGTCATAAAAGCGGTATTTTTTTTTTTAAATTTCGTTGCTAACGGGGTTAAAACAATTTATTTTTGGTATTTAAAAAAGTAATTTTTTGAAAAAAAAAACATTCTGAAAAAAGTACTTTTAGTACTTTTTATATTTCTTAAATAATGGTCGTAGCAACTTGATATTTGGAATGTAAGATTCTTTACTAAAAAAACATTCTGTAAAAAGTACTTTTTGAAAATTACATTTCTAAGAGTCGTAAAAGCGGTAAATTTTTTTTTTTTAATTTCGTTTCTAACGGGAGTAAAGAATTTATTTTTGGTACTGGAAAAGTAATTTTGGGAAAAAAACATTCTGAAAAAAGTACTTTTAGTACTATTTATATTTAAAAAAAAATGGTCGTAACAAATTGATATTTGGAATGTAAGATTCTTTACTAAAAAAAAAAACATTCTGTAAAAAAGTACTTTTTGGAAATTCCATTTCTAAGGGTCGTAAAAGCGGTAAAAAAGTACGTTTTAGAAGTTCCATTTCTTATGGGGTTGGGGTAAAAGGGATGCAAAAATTTACTTTTGGTACTTTTTAAGGTTCCTGAAATAATGGTTCCAGAAACTTGAAATTTGAAATGTAGGATCCTTTGGTGAATAAAACATTTTGGATTTCTTTTTTTTTTAATTTCGTTACTACCGGGCTAAAAGGTGTAAAAAATGTACTTTTGGTACTTCTTAGATTTACAGAAATATGGTCACAGAAACTTGAAATTTGTGATGTTGGATCCTTCAGTAAAAAAAAAATATATTTTGAAAAATTCTTTTTAGGAATTCCGTTTCTAAGGGGGGTAAATGGGGTAAACAGGTGTACGTTGGTACTTTTTTAAATTTCCTAACATTATGGTTCTAAAAGCTTGAAGTCTGAAATGCAGGATCCCTCGATGAAAAGAAAATTTTTGAAATTCCGTTTTTTAGCGGGTTAAAAAAATTTTACTTTTGGTACTTTTTATATTTCCTGAAAAAAATGGTCAGTAATGGTAATAAAGTGTACTTTTGGTAGTTTTTATATTTCCTGAAAAAGTGGTCCTAAAAGCTTAAAATTTGGAATGTATGATACTTCGGTAAAAAGGAAAAAATATTCTGGTATAAAGAATTTTTTGGAAGTTCGTTTCTAAAGGTGTAAAAAAATTGTACTTTTAGTACTTTTAATATTTTCTGAAATAATGCCACCTCAAACTTTGAATGTAGAATCCTTCATTGAAAAAAATTCTGAAAAATTAACTTTCTGGAAATTCGATTTCTAAGGGTCTTTAAAGTGTTAAAAATGTGTACTGGAAAAGCTACTTAAAAAAAAAAAAAAACATTCTGGAAAAGGTACTTTTGATACTTTTTATATTTCTATAATAATGGTAATAGAAACTTTGAAATAAAAGATTATTTATTGAAAAAACATTCTGGAAAAATTACTTTTAGGAAATTCCATTTCTAAGGGTCGTAAAGGGGGTAAAAACTTTTGGTACCCACTTGAACATTCTAGGAGGTAAAAGGGGTATTATTGTTCTAGAAACTTGAAATGCAGGATCCTTCAATGAAAAGGACATTCTCTAAAAAGTTATTTTTCAAAATTCCGCTTTTTAGCGGGTTAAAAAAATTGTACTTTTGGTATTTTTTATATTTCCTGAAAAAAATGGTCAGTAATGGTAATAAAGTGTACTTTTGGTACTTTTTATATTTACTGAAAATATGGTCCTAAAAGCTTAAAATTTGGAATGTATGATACTTCGGTTAAAAGGAAAAAATATTCTGGTTCATATAAAGAATTTTTTGGAAGTTCCGTTTCTAAAAGTGTAAAAAAGTGTACTTTTAGTACTTTTAATATTTTCTGAAATAATGCCACCTCAAACTTTGAATGTAGAATCCTTCAGTGAAAAAAATTAACTTTCTGGAAATTCCGTTTCTAAGGGTCATAAAAGAGGTAAAAAAGTGTAAGTGAAAAAAATACTTTTTGGAAAAAAACATTCTAGAAAAAGTACCTTTGGTACTTTTTATATTTCTAAAATAATGGTCGTAGAAACTTTGAAATGAAAGATTCTTTATTAAAAAAACATTCTGGAAAACGTACTTTTTGGAAACTTCTTTCTGAAAGTCGTAAATGGGGTAAAAAACTTTCGGTACTTTTATATTTTCTAAAATAATGACCCACTTGAACATTCTAGAAAAAGTACGTTTTGTAAATTCCGTTTCTTAGGGGATAAATGGAAAAATTTACCTTTGGTACTTTTTAAATTTCCTGAAATAATATTTCATGAAACTTTAAATTTCGAATGTAGGATCCTTTGGTAAAAACATTCTGGATTTTTTTTTT
The DNA here is from genome assembly GCA_963921195.1 of Pegoplata infirma. Taxonomy (NCBI): domain Eukaryota; kingdom Metazoa; phylum Arthropoda; class Insecta; order Diptera; family Anthomyiidae; genus Pegoplata; species Pegoplata infirma. Next base: position 141,797,088 of record OY992540.1, on the reverse strand, counting down.
TTAAATTTCGTTTCTAACGGGCATAAAGGGGGAAAACAAATGTACTTTTGGTACTGGAAAACATTCTGAAAAAAGGTATGGTACTTTTTTATTTCTATAATAATGGTTGTAAAATCTTGATATTTGGAATGCAGGTTTCTTTAAAAAAAAATAGTCTAGAAAAAGTACTTTATCATTTCTAAGGGGCGTCGAAGTTGTAAAACTGTACTTTCGCTGCTTTTCTATTTCCTAAAATGGTAAAATTGGTAGGGATAAAAAATGTACTTTTGGTACTTTTTAAATTTACTGAAACAATGGTTCCAGAAACTTGAAAATTGGAATGTAGGATCCTTCGATGAAAAAAAAAACATTCTGGATTTTGTTTTTCGAAATTCCGTTTCTAATGGTGGTAAAAGAGGTACAAAAATTTACTTTTGGTACTTTATTACTGAAATATGGTTCAAAAAACTTGAAATTTTTGATATAAAATTCTTCTGTGAAAAAAACATTTTGGGAAAAATTTAAAACAAAAGGGGTAAAAAAGTGTACTTTTGGTACTTTTTATATTTTTGTACGTATTAACAAAAAAATTAGTTAAGTTCAGCTAAACTTTTTGTAAAAAAATTGTAAGTCTGTTAAATATTGATTTTATACACTAACACTTCACATATTTTTTTCTTTTTTTTTACAGTATTACCCAGCAAAAAAGAGCTTACCATTCACTACAAAATTCACCACAACTTATGAACCAGATGTACTTCTTCTTCAACTGAAACATTGATGAATTTAATATGGGCGTGACACACAAAGTATGTTCTTTTTATCGCCACTTTTCAGTGGCGAAAGATTGACACTTAAGTATAACATATATCACTAGGGTTTTTATCACAACTTCTGAAGTAGTGATCCGGATGTTAATATAACTTGATCTTTTGGAAGCACTTTTTTCATCACTTCTTTAGAAGTACATATTTCTTGGCATTTTGGGTGTGATTATGTCATTTTTATTTGGTGATTTAGAACTTCTAAATTAAAAGTTCTTTTTTCACTTATTTTTGTAAGATTGATTTTTGTAATATTTACACTAAAAACACTGTTCGACAGCAAAAACCTTACAGTGAAATTTCTAACTGGTCCTTATAGATTTTGGTCCCCTGCTTCCAATCTACCGTCCAAATTTTTCTAGCACGTACCGTTTTTGAGATATTCGCTGTTAAAAAGTAAAAAAAAAAACACTTTTAGGGGTCCACTGTTACGTATTCTTACGCTGCTTCCACGAAATAGGACTTGATTTCATATAAAATGGACCTCCTGATTCCAAAACTGCAATTCACAATTTTCAAGCATGTTCTGTTTTTGAGATATTCGCGTTTGAAAATTTTAGTGTGATTTATAAAGAATATAAGTGCGTAACAGTAGAGTTTGAGTTTTTCAAACGCCAATATTTCAAAAACAGTACGCGATTGGATGCCAGATTTGGAATAAAGATGGCTTATTTTACTAAATCGAGTTCTATTGTGTTTGAGCAACTTAAGAATACGTTACAATATTAAAACGCGAATATCTTAAAAACCTTACGTGATAGAAAAATTAATTTCATTGATAACACAGGGCAACACTTTTTTTCCCGGTTTCTGATAGCTAATTTTATTGGGGTATGCTGATTTCATTTTTTTGGGTCCTAAGGAATTTTTTGGGAGCCTAGGGAATTTTTGAAAATAGGCTATTTTTGACATGTTTGTGAGTCCATAGCCCTGTTTTTTGCAGACCGGATTAAGATTTGAATTAACTTTAGTTAAAAAATGGGTCAACTCAAGTCCAGAATTTTTTTTTATAATTTTTTTTTTAAATTACATACAAATAGTAAATATAAACAGAAAAACAAATTAAGCTTTGTGCAAAATGCAAAAAATGAAAAATACATTTAGTTAAATCCTAGGATTAACTCAAATCTATTTATACCGTTTTACATTTTGGACAACGCTTATTTTTTCCCCCTGTTTATATTAACTAATTGGATGTAAATTCAGAAAAAAATATAAAAAAAATTTCTGGACTTGATTTGACACATTTTTTAACTAAATAGAGTTAATCCTAATCTTAATCCGATCTGCAAAAAACAGCCCAGGCAGAAAAATACAAACGGGCCAACGTTGGAATGAAGTTGGCGGCGACGGTACCAACGTTGGCGAATCATACCTGTTTCTAACTCTACGACGTCATTTGGAGGTTGAAATGATAACAGTGGCCAACGATCGCTCGACTTTTGTTTTGACGTTGGGTTAACATTGATTTTACAAATTTACGGCATTGGATTTACCTTTTGCTTAGGGATGTATTAAAAATCTCGATTTAGTACTTTTTAGTTACCATTTTGTACAAATTGGTTGAAAAAGCAAAAACTTAAGTGTTCACTTACAAGGGAAGTCTCCCTGGTGTCACCCTCCGATCTTCATGAAATTTGGATATGTTGTTAAGAACGGAAATTAATTCGACACGTATTTTTTTTTAGCGGCACAAACTCATTTTTTAGGGGGGTCGATTTGTATGGGTGGAAATTGACCTTTTTCAGTTTTTTTACGATTTACGCCTATTTTAACAAAATTAATATAGGCATGTGTGGTATCAGATTAAAGGTATTAAAAATACCTTTCTCATGGTGCTAACAACGGGCCAAAGAAGTTAATATTTTTCGACTTATTAACAAAAATGTCCTAAAATTTTGGTATTTTACTCAATATGACGAAAAGTTGTGCATATTTGGACACGTTCTTAGCACACGTAGATAGGTTTTCCAAAGACCTTTCATTTGGTATGTAACATGACTAGGTTTCTTTGCATAGTATAGGAGATATAAGAAAAAACTGAAAAATGGCCTTGTCTTCCCCCCTCCTTTTTACCACCTAAATATGAATTTGGGCCGCTAAAAAAAAATACGTGTCCCTTTATTTTTTCTGCTCTACAAAATAAAACCAATTCCATAAAGATCCGCGGGTGACACTAGGGAGACTTCCTTGTTAGATTAAAGAGTTGAGGTCTGTGTAAATCAAATATTTTTTAAAAAAATAAAAATGTTAAACTTTTATGTCCAGATTATAAAAAAAATAAAAGCGTTTATTAACAGGTTTATTAATCAAATTTCCATACAAAATTTTCTTTATAAACCTTTTATAAGCCTTTTATAACTTTTATGAATTTGAAGGTTAAATTATAATCTATAGTGTAGTGTTTTATGTAAACACAAAGTTGTGCCAACACAATATTTTTAGTAAAACTGTTTTACATTATACAATGTTGTATTTTTGGCTAGCCCGATATTGTACCAACACAAAATATTTGGTACGGTTGGCAATTTCTGACAGGGAGGGCTCATATTTACCAACACTTGCCTTATATCCAAAAAGTGAATGACGATTTTAGATATGTTGGATATGCTGATTCCAAAAATGCTCTTACTTTTGTTGGGTCATCTTTAGTTTTGGAGATATCGTTAAAATAAAATTTTTAAATTTATGCCCTCTTTAATTTTGTCTGAATATTTATGCCCTTTTTAATAACTCGAAAACGAATACCAGTTTTGGAATCCTCGCATCCAATATTTTTAAATTCGTGTTTAAAACTGAGACTCTAAAATAAGTTTTGGAAATTATAGCCAAGCAAAATTGGTAAAATACGCACTTTTTCGACTCTTTAATTTGATGGTAAAAATTGGATAACAGATTAGGAATCAGCACACTAAAATGCATATAAATCAGTTGTCAAAGGTCAGGCAAATTGAAAAGGTTCAACTTTTGTCAACCTGTGTAATCTAACGTATATACTTCGAATTAAAAAAGGAGTAATTATAGAGAGCACAAAACTAGAAAAATTCACGGCGAATTGATTCACAAGCTTGTTTTGACCACAAGCCTATACCTCAATTTTCTCAAAAGCTTAAACAATCTTTAATAATGTGATGTAGCAATATCCGCTTTAGTTCGTAAATGTATTTATTTAATTTAGGACCAACTTTTTTTGATATAAGACGAAATTTGAAAAATTTATCAATAATCGATTTTCGTCTTTTCGATTTTTTAAGCTCTAAATAAAGAGAAATGAAATGCCATTACCAAATTTTGTCACCATTTTTGCAAAACCTAAATCTATTTGAAGCTGGACATAGAAAAAATTGCATACTTCGTGTATCAACCTCATTCAAATTGTTTCAGTTGAAAAAGAAGTTCATATGTTGTGGTGATTTGATTTGATTCCTAAGAACATATAAATTCATTAAGTAAAGAACTGGTGAAAGATGTTTTTATTGTTACTTTGTAGCATTTTTGGAAGTGATTTTAAAAGTACTTCCTATGGAATATGAAGTTCGGCACCTATCGCTACTTTGTATGTAGTGAAACTACTAATTCTTTTTGAACCACTTCGTTTATTTTTTGCTGGGTAAGTTTAGCTTAAGTAGAACTTACGAGATTTGCATAGGAGGCTACACAAGAAATTTCTAAAATTTTTTCACTTGACAAATATGTTACGAGAAATCAGCAAATTAATTAATAAAAACTCGTAAACTCAGTTTTAAAGTCAACAAAAAAAATTAATTCATAATTTGTTCAAAACTAGTATTTTCGTAAATTGAACTTAACTAAAAAAAGTAGTTAAAACGCTGATTTTAACTAAAAATTTGCTAATTTGCTTCGGTGAAAAAAAGCATTCAGCATAAAGATTTTTTTTTTAAATTCCGTTTCTAAAGATTTTAAAAAAATTTCCAAATATTTTGACAATAGATTTTCTTTGGAGTGTTTCGGGTGGGGGGTGAAATAAAGCCACAGGCAATAAGGCCATATGGCCTTATTTCCCAAAGAGTTGAGAAATAAGGCCATATGGCCTTATTACCAACCACTGTTGGAAATAAAGCCATATATGGCTTTGTTACTCATTTAAATATTTTTTAAAAATGTTCATCATTATTTTGCGGAGGGTGTGGAAATATATTTCCACGTAAATCCTGCTACCCAAAAAAAATTATTTAGCGAAGCCTCTAAATTAATTTATGGAGTTTGAAATGGCGTACGGACATAGCGCCCAAGGTCTTATCGCCCAAAACCGTAAATGTCATATCGCCCAAGCTGCGACATATAGCCCAAAATGATAGGTCTAAAAATGTTACTTCTCGCAAAACAAAATTGTCAAAAAATCCGAAATATTTTATTTGGGCGAAATGTCGAACTTACGACTTCTATGATTTGTGTTTTTATAATAAAGGTTTTCTGCGTAGCCGGCCTTCGGCCGGGCTTAGGGATTACATGCATTAAACCCACCCTCTCTGCAAACCAAAGCTATTTTGGTTATCAGGCCTTTTTGAGGCACAACAAATTTGATAGCGCAAAGGCCTGCTACCCTAGAAAACTTTACTTTGCGGTGAGGGTGGGTTTAATGCATGGATTTTGTAATCCCTAAGCCCGGCCGAAGGCCGGCTACACAGAAAAACGTTTTTTGTTAAACAATCTTTAAATTAAAAACCCTGCCAATAAAAAACTGGTGCCTCTAGACCCCTCTAAGTTCCGAGGTTCCTGGTATATGTGGTTTTTTAATTTAAAGATAGTCAATTTTTTTTTCTGCGTAGCCGGCCTTCGGCCGGGCTTAGGGATTACAAACTCCATAAATTAATTAAGCGGCTTCGCTAAATAATTATTTTTTGGGTAGCAGGATTTACGGGGAAATGGGGGGGTGAAATAAATGCATAGGCAATAAGGCCATATGGCCTTATTTCCCAATGAGTTGAGAAATAAAGCCATATGGCCTTATTACCAACCACTGTTGGAAATAAAGCCATATATGGCTTTATTACTCATTTGAAAAATTATAAAAGTATTCGTCATTAATTTCCGGAGAGTGTAGGGGAAAATGTGGAAACATTTTTTCACTAAATAGCAGGATTTTTAATTTTAAGACTGTTTAACAAAAAAGTTTTTCTGCTTAGCCGGCCTTCGGCCGGGCTTACAAACTCCATGCATTAAACCCACCCTCTCTGCAAACCAAAGCTATTTTGGTTATCAGGCCTTTTTGAGGCATAACAAATTTGATAGCGCAAAGGCCTGCTACCCTAGAAAACTTTACTTTGCGGAGAGGGTGGGTTTAATGCATGGATTTTGTAATTCCTAAGCCCGGCCGGAGGCCGGCTACACAGAAAAACTTTTTTTGTTAAACAATCTTTAAATTAAAAACCCTGCCAATAAAAAATTGGTGCCTCTAGACAACTCTAAGTTCCGAGGTTCGTGGTCAAAAAAATTTTTTTTTCTGCGTAGCCGGCCTTTGGCCGGGCTTAGGGATTACAAACTCCATAAATTTATTTAGCGGATTCGCTAAATATTTTTTTTTGGGTAGCAGGATTTACAGGGAAATATATTTCCACATTTTGAACTGATATGGCTTTATTTCCACTTTGGTTGCAAAATCAATATGACTTTATTGCTCAATCGTGTTGGTAATAAAGCCATATGGGCTTATTTCCCATTGAATTGAGAAATAAGGCCATATGGCCTTATTGCCTATGGCTTTATTTCACCCCCCCGTTTCGGGTCCCCTTCTGATATACTTTTTTTGCCAGCGTATCTGTAAAATACATAATTTGTATTTTATGTATGTGTATTTAAGTATTAAAAGGCGTAAATTTATTGGTTATCAAAATGTTTATTTTGGTTTTTTTTCGTATTTGATTTGCAGAAATATTTGCTTTATTTTATTATTAGAAGTTATTCATGATCAAATCATTGATAAAAAAATGCGGTTTGTTTAGGTTTGCAAAAAGTATAAAATAATAAAAAAAAAATAATAAAATTCTAACAAGAATTTTAATTGTTCAACATAATGTTTACAATGTATTTCAATTCGGGGAAATCTTGATTTTGTGGTTTAAGTAAATATTGTATGCATTTTTTTAAAATCGTGGTTTTGTGGGAAGAAAAAAAAATCCCATTAAAGATATAAATAGCATTTGAATACTTGTAGTTTGCAGAATTATGATAGCCCGATCATAATAAAAAAAAAATTGCAAAGTTACGCACTCGATGGTAACGTAATTGTGACGCTCAAATAGTTTTCTAGAAAAAGCACATTCCACATTCTGTGGTTCTTAGTCGTACTACCGATCGGTAGTAGTTACCGAGCTGCACCGCTATCCAACATTTATAAAGTTGATCTCTTGCGACTTACAATTGATATTTTACGAATTCCATACTCAAAATAATAACTCTGTTAATTTAACAGAAAAACTCTGCTAATTTAACAGAGCACACCATACTTTTCCAGCTAACAACATTACTTGGTAATTTTACTAAAAAACTCAGAAAAAAACTCTGTAAATTTACAGAGTTTAGTTAAATGCATGTTATTTTGGATTTATTTAAAGTTTTCTAAAAAGTTTTTTTTTTGGTTTTCTTTGAAGAATTTTTTTTGGTAATTTGGTAAATTAATTTTTTCTAAAAAAAAAAAAAAAAAATAAAAATACTGATAAAATTTTGGTGTTTGGTAACAAAAAAATTATTCAAAATAGTTTTTTTTACATAAAACTCGATTTTTAAACTCAAAATAATAACTCTGTTAAATTACAGAAAAACTCTGCTAATTTAACAGAGTACACCATACTTTTCCAGCTAGCAACATTTCTGGGTAATTTTACTATAAACCTCTGTTAAATGATTTTGACAAAAAAAACTGTTAATTTACAGAGTTTCTAGTAAAATATTGGTTAAATAAATCACCATTTAGCAAAGAAAAACTCTGTAAATTTACATACATTTGTAAAATGCAATTGATGCAACCAAAATTTTACAGAAAAAAACTTTGTAAATTTACAGAGCTTAGTAACATACATGCTATTTTGAAAAATTTTTGAAAAGATTTTTTTTTTGGTACTTTTTTAAAATTTTCTAAAAAAAAAAACAGAAAAAATTTTGGTGTTTTTACTGAAAACACTGTTTTTAACTATGTAATTAAGATTACATAGAAATAAGTGAAAATACAGAAAAAACTTAGTTTTTTGCTTAAATCTGCACTCAAAAAAAAAAGTTTGTAAAATGACATAAAATCCCCGTGATTTTACGGGGCAGGTTTTGTAAAATATGTACTAGCAAGAATCCCCGTAATGTTACGGGGATAATTTGTAAATTGATTTAACAAAAAAATTACGGGGAGAAAGTGTAAATTTACAATTTTTTTTGTAAAATATTATTGTAGACTTACAAAAAAAGTTGTAAATTTACGAAATAAAGTAGAAAATCAAGAAATAAAATTGTAAATTTACAAATTGTTTGGTTTAACTATAGTTTTTTATGGCAAAAAACTTGTATATTTACAGTAAAAAGTGGTAAATTTGCAATTTTTATTGTAAATATACCATTTTTTCTTATTTTTTTGTCGTAAAAACAGTAGTTTAACCAAATAATTTGTAAATTTACAATATTGTTTTTGTATTTTCTACTTCATTTTTGTAAAATTACAACTTTTTCTATAAGTATACAATTTTGTTTTCTAAACTTTCATATTTGTTTTGTAAATTTACAAAAAATTTGGTATATTTACATATTGGTTTTGTAAATTTAAAGGTTTTTTCCATTGGTGCATCTTATTTTTCCTTCTTCGGCAGCTGGAGTAGCACTTTAACAACCTGAAATGATTTTTTTTTTCACTTGAACACTTTTAACTGCACTTTTTTATTTTTTTTTTTTTCGGAATTTCGTTTTTCTTAAGTAGAACATATGAGAATTGCGAAGGAGGATACACAAGAAATTTCTTATATTTTCAAGAAAAACTACACTCAAAATAATAACTCTGTTAAATACTCTGTAAAATGACTGTAATCTCAAATCAACAGATATTTGAAAGAGTTTTCTGTCAAAATACAGATTTAAAGAAAAAACTTTGTATTTTGTTGTGACAACAAAACTTTGTAATCTTAATTTTACAGATAATTAACAGAGATTTCTGCTAAAATACAGATTTAATGGAAATACTTTGTATTTTTTATAACCAAAAAACTAAGTTTTATCTATATTTTTACTTATTTCTATGTAATTTTAATTTCATTGTTAAAAACAGAGTTTTCTGTAAAAACATCATAATTTTATCTGTATTTTTTTTTTTGAGAAAATGTTAAAAAAGTACAAAAAAAATCTTTTAAAAAATCTTATAAAAGTTTTATAAAATAACATGTATTTTACTAAACTCTGTAAATTTACAGAGTTTTTTCTGTAAAATTTTGGTAGCATCAAATGCATTTTACAAATATATGTAAATTTATAGAGTTTTTCTTTGCTAAATGGTGTTTTATTTAACCAATATTTTACTAGAAACTCTGTAAATTAACATTTTTTTTTTGTCAAAATCATTTTACAGAGTTTTATAGTAATATTACAAAGAAATGTTGTTAGCTGGAAAAGTATGGTGTACTCTGTTAAATTAGCAGAGTTTTTCTGTAATTTAACAGAGTTATTATTTTGAGTGTAGTCAAAAAAATTACCTTTTTTTCGAATTTTTAATTATTTTAGCAAGTATTTTTAAAAAATTATAAAAAAAACTTTGGATATTGTAGATTGGACGTTTAAGTACCTGATAAAATAAGAAAAAACTTAATTTTTCATAATTGACAGCCCTTGATTGACATTTTAGTACCAGATTTTAAAAAAAAGTACCAAAAAAATATGGTAAAATTACCAAAAAATGGTAAAAATACAAACAAAAAAACTAGAACACTAATATAGTAAAAACATATAAAAATTGTGGTATTTTACTTAAAGCAAGTTACCAAAAAATTGTCTTAATATTCAATTTTTTTGATAAAGGAACTTAAAAAATTTTCAAAATTTTTTTATGAAATTTTTTATTTATAAAAAATAATTTTTAACAAAATATGGACTTAGAAAATTTTTGGGTCTCCTATTGTTGCATAATTATTTTTCAATACAAATTTTTGTTTAATTACATTTTTTGTGTCAAAATACTGAAAACCTTGTAAACTAAAAAATCTTTTTAATAAAACATTTTTTGGTAGAAAGACTTACTATCAAATAAAATGTTGTTGTACATTTACAATTTTCTTGTGTAAAACAACTAAACACCTTGTAATTTTTTATTAATTTGTAAACTAATTATTTTTTTTGTTAATTTACCTAAAAAAATTGTTAAATAAATTTACCAACATATTATAGTAAAATTACAAAGCGCACGGTAGTTTTTGTTTTATTAAAAATACAAGAATTTTTGTAAATAGGCAAAAATATTAGTAAAATAGAATTACAAGACCTTTTGCTTGTAATTTTACAAACTTTTTTTTTTGAGTGTGGGGGCTAATCACGTAAAACGAAAACGATAGACGAGGCATAAACGACATCAAAATACATATCGTTTTGAAGGGAAATAAGAAAGTTTTTCTTTTTATAATTATTAAGCAGTGGTGTCTAATCCAGAATCTTTAAAAAATTTGAAAACATTTTGATTAGTTTAGGAGCAACAAGGCTCCAAAGATCGACGATAGTCAACTATCGTTTTACATGATCACAGTTAGGGTGTTCAATTAATCGGGTTTTTTTATTGTTCGATTAAACGATTAATCGACATTTGCCTTTTTAAAATTATTCGATTAAACGAATAAAATTTTAAAATTGTTCGATTAATCGAATAATTACAAATACATAAATTTTCTTAATTACAAATTTTTTTTTCGACAATTTTAGAAAAAATTGGTACTGTAGTAAATAAACAATATTAATTACAAGTATTTTAACATTTTATTAACAACAAAAAAGCAAAATTAAAATCATTTCGAAATGTATCAAAATTTAATGGTGTTTTCTTTTTTAAAAAGAAATGTTTGCCTTTTTAGGGTATACATTTTTAAAAGGTTTAACTCACACTGGAATAGAACACAACATGTAGCCATATTCTGCCCTCTTTTTTGAACAGCTGTTTTGAGAAAAGAACACTGAAAAAGTCTGCTGTTGTATAAGGCAATTTCAATCCCGTTATTTTTTACTGGGCAAAAGTGCAACTTTTTTGCACTTTATAGGGCAGACATTTTTAGAAAACAGTGCGATATCCTTTATAAGGGTTGACATTGTTTATAGAAAAATCACTAAGCGTCATTTTCGGGGCGAAATGCAAAAGAAAGGCAAATATTTTGTCAGTAAAGAAAACACCATAAGTTTTCTGCTAATTTGTTTGAGAAAATTAAAAAAAAAAAAATAGTTTTGGAGTTTGAATTCAAAAACAATATTTTTGCCAAATTTATGTGCACTACCGATATCACAAAAAATTTTATATTTATTATCTGACTACATTTCGGAAAATTTTAAATAAAAAATATTTTGTGTTGAACGTATTCAAAAAAATTTGTATTTTGTTTTATAATTTATTGCATTTTTGCCCAAAACTCTAAACTTTGACGGATTTTAGCGCGGTCATACATTTAACCGATTTGTCCCAAAATTTTATCAGGTACTTATTTAGGTCGCTTAGCAAATCTAAGATTTAGGAGCAGCGAAAATTAGAAAAAAAAAGTTAAAATAAGGACCTCTCAAGTAAATATGACTGTTTTTTATTCCAACGGCCACATACATTTGGTTTGTTTATTGTACTTAAAACTTTTAAAAAAATTATACATATTTCCAGAAAAATCATACATAATTATTATTCGATTAATCGGCATAAATTCTTCGATTAATCCTTTAATCGAAATTAGCAATTTTAAATTAATCGAACAATTATTCGTCTAAAATTGTTCGATTAATCGAACAAGAATTAATCGACTGAACACCCTAATCACAGTCCTGTATTTTAGCAGAAAACTCTGTTAATTATCAGTAAAATAAAGATTACAAAGTTAAAAGTAATATAACAGATAAAACTTTGTTTTTTTCACAACAAAATACAAAGTATTTTCTTTAAATCTGTATTTTGACAGAAAACTCTGTCAAATATCTGTTGAATTGAGATTACAGTCATTTTACAGAGTATTTTACAGAGTTATTATTTTTAGTGGCACTATAAAAGCAAATAAAAACTGCATTTAACATTTGCCGATAGAAAAAAATGCAAACTCAATTTCTGCTTTAATTTTTTTTGGGTTATACACTCAAAAAAAAAAAACCTTGTAAAATTACCAAAAAATCTCGTGATTTTACGAGGCTATTCTCGTAAAATGGGAGGTAGGTAAAATTCTCGGAAAATTACGAGGATTTCCTCGTAATTTTAAATGCGCCAAAAATTGGTAAAATAACTAATTTTATTGGTAAAAATAATGTTTTAAAACCGGAAAAATAAAAAAATAAATGGTAAACGTACAAGAAACAAGTAAAAAAGTTAAATTCGGCCTTGCCGAATGTGGTGATACCCTCCACAATTTCAAAAAGATTATTGCCAAAAACTTTATTTAAAAGGAAATTACTTAAAAAAAAAAAAAAAATTTTTTGAAAAAAAAATTTCCGCGAAAAAAAATTTTGGTAAAAAAAAATCCTCGATTTTTTTCTTTTTTTGTCAAAAAAATATGTTCGTACTTGTTTAAATACCATTTGGTGTTCAATTATGTTCACATATGTCAACCAGAAGCCGAATTAAAGCATTTTGTATTTTTAGGTTATGTTGAATGTACTGAAATTTTTGAGGTGTGCTTACATTTTCGTTCATAACTTTTGAACCGCTGAACCGATATCGCTCAAATGCAATACCAAACTTCTAACACATTCCAATAAATGTGTTAAGTTTCAGTCATCTCTGTGCAATATTTTGTCCGTGACAGCATTTTCCACAGACAGACAGACGGACAGACGAACAGACGGACATCGCTAGAATGTCTTAAAATCGATCGGGTATCATGAATATATATACTTTATGGGGTCGCAGACCGATATTTCGATGAGTTACAAACGGAATGACAAACTTATATATACCCTCTATCACTAGAGTGGAGGGTATAAAAATAGTAAATATGTTTAAAAAAAAATGGTAAATTTACAAACCAAAATGGTAAATTTACAACAAAAAAAAATCCTCGTAATAAAATCATTTTTGTAAAATAACTGTTTTTTTTTTTTGTCAATTAACTAGAATCCTCGTAATAAATTTTTCAAAATTTTGTCAACTTTTTTTAAATATTTTTCAATAAAAAAAAATTTATCCGAGAAAATTTACAAAAAAAAGTGTTTTTTTTTTTTGTTAAACATAAATCCTTGTATAACATAATTTTTGTAAAATAACAGTTTTTTTGTAAATCAACTAGAATCCTCGTAATAAAAACTTTGTTGTAAAATTAGTCTTTTTTGTAAAATAACCTTCTAAAATGGTAGAATACAATTACGAAAATAAATTTTTAAAATTACCAATAAAAATGTAGTTCTCGTTTGAGCAAAGTACAAGATTTTTTGTTAAAAAACAAGGAAAATTGTTAAATATTGGTAGAACGGGATTACAAGGCATTTTACCAGGCGTTTTACTAGTTTTTTTTTTAGTGTACTGGTCAGATTTCGAAATCATGAATTTTTTACTTTTTTCCGTAGTTCAAACTTGGTCGAAATAATTGAGAAAATAAATATTTGATGTTTGAACCACAGCAGTAATACCACAATTTTTTAAAGAACTCCGATGATGGGAAATAATTGGAAAATTCCCGAAACGACCGTCAATCAATTCTGAAAACTACCAAATTTTTTAAAGCAGAAACTACGAGTATTTGTTGAAAGAATATCCAAAGAGAGAAAGTAGATTAAAAATAAGTAGGTACTTGGTATGTAAAATTATAACGGGTAGTTGGGATAAACTTTAAAATATATTTTTAAATTTCTTAAAAAAAAAAAATTAAAACTACTCCAATGAACAGGTATCGGCAATAAGTATTCAAATAATCTTTCAAACGCTTGTCATTTGTAAAAAATAAATTATAATTAAATAATTCAAGACAAAACAAATTATAATCAAAAATCATTTTAATATTTTTCCAATAAAACGTTATAAAATATAAATTAAGTGAGATCTTATCAGTTAACAAACCAAAATCTAGTTTCTTGTTTAATATTTCGATTTTTTTTTTGTATGTTTGACAACATTTTAGATAGGAAAATAGTTTGGCATTAATCGACAACACAAACTAAATAAATTAACATTTTAATGAACAAACATGAATTATTAATTTTTTTTGTTTATTAAATACAAAAACAACACAAAGTCGACAAAAAAATGCCGCAAATAACATAAAAAAATGATTAAAATTTCAAAGTGATAATATATTTTATTTTATGTTTAGTAATTGACTAAACAAAACAGGTAGAAAAAAATGTTTGAATTTTTAATAAAATATATTTTTTTTTATGGATTTTTATGTTACCTGTTACGCATTTCACGCATATTTTATGTTCGTTTTATTTTTTTGAGTCGATGATGATAATTAGAGATGGGCGCGTGAGTGATTTTTGACTCACACTCACTCACGCTCACGACAGGAAATTTTGAATCACGCACACTCACTCACGAGCATATTTTTTCTACTCACACTCACTCACAATCACGTGAGTAAATTTAATTCAACTCAAACTCACGTGCACTCACGCAAGCTTCACTCACACTCACGTCGACTCACACTCACGAAACACTTATTTATACAAAAAAAAAAAAAATTCAAAAACTAAAATTTCAAAAATCTTTAAAAATTTTCAACAAAAATTAAAGTTCAGCGAAATTTTACATGTTTTTATACCCTCCACTCTAGTGATAGAGGGTATATATAAGTTTGTCATTCCGTTTGTAACACCTCGAAATATTGGTCTAGGACCCCATAAAGTATATATATTTATGATCCTCGATCGATTTTAAGTCGATCTAGCGTTGTCCGTCCGTCCGTCCGTCCGTCCGTCCGTCCGTCCGTCCGTCTGTCTGTCTGTCCGTAGAAAACACGCTAACTTTTGAAAGACTTTACAGAGGCTACTGAAGTTTGCCATATATGTTTGTCATTTACCTGGTCAGGTTGGTATTGCAATCCAGCCAAATCGGTCCAGTGGTTCAAAAGTTATGAGCAAAAGAGTAAATTTCGGCAAGGGTGTTTCGCGAATTTACGAGATAAACACGATAACTTTCGAAAGACAATAATGAGACTACTGAATCTTGGCATATATCTTTGCCGTTCCCCGGGTCTGTTTGGTATTAAATTTCAGCTCAATCGGTCCATCAATTACAGATTAGTTTCATTTAAAATGCCACGTGTTTTAACAAGTTTTAAAAGCATTGGTGGTTACTAAACAATGCTTTTCAAACTTGCATAATTTTAAATCAATGCTTTTTAAACTTGTTTAGTTTTAAAAGCATTGGTAACTTAAAAATTACACTCGAAAAAAATTGTACACCCAAAAAAAATTTTACACAAAATTAGAATTTTTTTTTTTTTTTTTTTTTAATTACAAAAAAAGAGTTTTTTACTCAAAATAAAATATTTCTAATCAAAATTGTTAATTTTTTCACGTTAAAAATGCATTGTGGAGGGTATTCATAGATTCGGCGAAGTCGAATTTAACTTTTCTACTTGTTTTTATTAAATTAAGCCATATTTTACAATTTTTTGTTGCTTTTTTGGTACAAAAGGAAATAAGAAGAGAAATTAAATCACGCAAAAAATCGACTCACGCACACTCACTCACGCAAAAATCTTACTCACGCACACTCACTCACGCAATTTTTTTCTCCACTCACACTCACTCACAATCACGTGAGAAAAATTGAAATCAGTCACACTCACGCGTGATCACGCGTGAATCACGTAAATCACGCTCTAATCTGCTCATGTGCCCATCTCTAATGATAATGTAGACGAAATAGTTTTAATGACAAATCCCTTGATTTTAAACATATTTAAACAGTGATGTCTGATGTTGGTAATTTTCCATATTAATAAAGATTTTTATACCCTCCAATCACTTTGTATACTAATTTTGTAATTACTAGGGATGAGATTTCCATGCAAATGCATGTTTTTTGTCGAAAGTCTAAGAACGATATCGACCAATTATCTTTCCGAATCAAGAAATTTGCGTTAAAATGGCATCGATTTGTTTTTGCATATTTTTGCATATTTTGGTGAAAATTCATATTTTTGCATATTTTGATTTTAAATGCATATTTTGTGCATATTTCTAACTTTTGAGTGCATATTTTTGCATATTTTGGCATAAATTAGCAAAAACACAAATTAAAATTTATTTTTTTTAAAAACAATTTAAAATTTTAAAAAATTATTTTGAAAATACGAAAAATTATTTTTTTGTCTTTCTAATTTTTTTTATACATTTTCTGAATTTCTACAAAATCTTGCTTCTATAAAGTTTTAAATGTTACTATTTAAAGCCGGCGTTATTTTTTACTTTTTGAAAAGTTTTTCCTATGAAAACATGATTTTTATTGTAAACAATTTATTTTTAAGTGCATATTTTTAGGGTTTTTAGTGCATATTTTGAATTTTATAGCGCATATTTTAAGCGCATATTTTCGATTTTTTAGTGTATGAAAATCTCATCCCTAGTAATTACGTTTTTAATGCACCGAAATATCGTTCGGGACCCCATTTTATTGATCCAGGATCAATTTTAAGGCATTCTATGTATGTCCGTCTGTATAAATCATGTTTCAGTCCTAAATAACAGAGCTAGACTCCTGAAGTTTGGCACGAATTTGTATCATGGTTATAGGCCGGTTAAGTTCGTACACTAAAAAAAAAAAAAAAACTGGTAAAACGCCTGGTAAAATGCCTTGTAATCCCGTTCTACTAATATTTAACAATTTTCCGTGTTTTTTAACAAAAAATCTTGTACTTTGCTGAAATGAGATTTACAGTTTTATTGGTAATTTTACAAATTTATTTTCGTAATTGTATTCTACCATTTTGAAAGGTTATTTTACAAAAAAACAAACTGTAATTTTACAACAAAGTTTTTATTACGAGGATTTTAGTTGATTTACAAACAAAAACTGTTATCTTACAAAAATTATGTTATACGAGGATTTATGTTGTTTAACAAAAAACAAACATTTTTTTTTGTAAATTTTTTAATTTTCCAAGTCCCGGACAAATTTTTTTTTTTTTATTGAAAAATATTTAAAAAAAAAAGTTGACAAAATTTTGAAAAATTTATTACGAGGATTTTAGTTAATTTACAAAAAAAACAGTTATTTACAAAAAATTATTTTATTACGAGGATTTATGTTGTCCAAGACAATAAAATTATCACTTCCAAAAATTGGTAAAATTTAAAAATTTTTTTTGGTAAATTAACAATTTTTTTTTTTTAATTTACAATTTGTTTTTTTAATTTACTACTTTTTTTTTTTTTGTAAATTTACCATTTTGGTTAGTAAACTTACCATATTTTTTAAATATATTTACCATTTTACCAAAGTTTTTAACTTTTTTTTTGCTACCTCCTATTGGACAACAATTCCTTGTAATTTTACAAGCTTTTTACCAATAATTTTTTAATTTTACAAACTTTTTACCAATAAAATTGTAAGTTTACAAATTTTTTGATAAAAAGATAAAACTTACAAGGAGGTTTCGTGTTTTTACTGGATTTTTTGCTACCTCTTATTTTACGAGAATCCCCAGTAAAAATTTCGAGCTTTTTCGTAAATTTACAATATTTTCACCAATAAAATTGTAAATTTACAACTTTTTTGGCGCAATAAAACTTACAAGGAATTCTCGTGAATTTACTAGATTTTTTTTGTAAAAAAACCTTGGAAATTTGTAAAATTACAAAAAAAATGTAAAATTACAAAAAATTGTAAATTTTGATCAATATTTTTTTGTTAAAATACAAGGAAAACTGTCAAATATTGGCAAAATGGGTTTACGAGACTTTTTCTAGTAATTTGACAAGGTTTTTTTGTGTATAATTTCTCTATTTAAATGTAAGTCTGATTAGTGACGAAAAATCAACACTGAAAAAAAACCTTGTAAAATTATATTTTTACCAATAATTTTGTAATTTTACAAAGATTTTACCAATAAAATTGTAAATTTACAAAATTTTTTGACACCATAAAATTTACAAGGAGGTTTCGAAACTTATCTAGATTTTTTGCTACCTCCAATTTTACGAGAATTCCTAGTAATTTTACAAGCTTTCTACCAATAATTTTGTAATTTTACAAGCTTTTTACCAATAAAATTGTAAATTTACGGTTTTTTGGCGCAATTAAAATTACAAGGAATTCTCGTGAATTTACTAGATTTTTTGTTGTAAAATTATCTTGGAAATGTGTAAAATTACAAAAAAAAATTGTAAAATTACAAAAAAATGTAAATTTCGATCCAAATTTGTTTGTTAAAATACAAGGAAAACTGGGAGAAGTCTCGTAATCCCATTTAACCAATATTTAACAGTTTTCCTTGTTTTTTAACAAAAAAAATTGGATCGAAATTTACATTTTCTTTGTAATTTTACATTTTTTTTTGTAATTTTACAAATTTCCAAGATAATTTTACAAAAACAATCTAGTAAATTTACGAGAATTCCTTGCAATTTTTATTGCGCCAAAAAACATTAAATTTACCATTTTTTGGTAAAAAGCTTGTAAAATTGCAAAATTATTAGTAAAAAGCTTGTAAAATTACTAGGAATTCTTGTAAAATAAGAGGTACCAAATAATCTAGTAAAGTTACGAAACCTCCTTGTAAATCTTATTGTGTCAAAAAATTTGTAAATTTAGAAATTTATTGGTAAAAACCTTGTAAAATTACAAAACTATTGGTAAAAAACTTGAAAAATTACTAGGAATTGTTGTCAAATAGGAGGTAGCAAAGAATAAGGTACAAATTTTTCTTGTAATTTTACAAGGTTTATTTTTTTAGTGTAAGCTTAAATAATTTTTTTGTTTTAACAAAAAAGTATTTTGAAATTTGTTAAATTCCATTTTTTGAAGTGTGTTAATTTTCCAGGTTAAATACGTGGGAAGTTTTATTGCGTTGGAATTTCGTTTTTTTTTTATCAAGCGGCATGTTCTTAAAAAGAGCCTTCTACGAAATTTTATGTATTTTTTTAAATAACTGAAGCTGACCCTTTTCTTTGGCAAGAGTTTGTGTGTAAATCCATTTTTTTTGTTGGTTTGTTAAATTCTACGAAAATATTGCAACCGTTGGCGTTTAAATTTTTAATGTGATTTTTTTTCTTCATTATTTTAGACAACAGGCTACCATTTGGTAACGAAGAGCTTCCAAATAAAGCCGAATTTAAAGCCAAAAGCTAAAATCCAAAAAAATAAAAAAAATGTCGCAAATTGTCAACAGCTAATAAATAAAAGACGGGGATAAAAAAACCTTTTGAATATATAACATTAACAAAATACGTGATATAAATTTTTGATAAAAAATTTATGTATATGAAACCATTAAAGGCGTAAGAAAAGTCCCATTAAAATCGTATTTAAATGTAAAACGTTGTAAAGCATATAAAACAATATAAAATAAAAACTTGAAAATCTTAAACATTTAATAAAGACACTTTAAAATAAAAAAAATTGAACAAGAGTAGATTGAAATCAATATGAAATTAAATTAAAAAACTGGAAACTATTATTTTTAAATGGATTTTAACGTTAGTTTCAAAATAACTGATAAACCAGCGGTTTATTATTCATTCACACTTATGGCGCCCAATGTGGGGCACCATAAGTGTGCATTTTTTTCTGTATAGAAAAAGTCTCAGATTCTGAGACATTTTTTCTATATAGAAAAAGTCTCAGATTCTGAGAAATTTTTTCTATATAGAAAAAGTCTCAGATTCTGAGACATTTTTTCTATATAGAAAAAGTCTCAGATTCTGAGACATTTTTTCTATATAGAAAAAGTCGCAGTTTCTGAGACATTTTTTCTATATAGAAAAAGTCTCAGATTCTGAGACATTTTTTCTATATAGAAAAAGTCTCAGATTCTGAGACATTTTTTCTTTACATAGAAAAAGTCTCAGATTCTGAGACATTTTTTCTATACAGAAAAAGTCTCAGATACTAAGACATTTTTTCTATATAGAAAAAGTCTCAGATTCTGAGACATTTTTTCTATATAGAAAAAGTCTCAGATTCAGAGACATTTTTTCTATATAGAAAAAGTCTCAGATTTAGAGACATTTTTTCTATATAGAAAAAGTCTCAGATTCTGAGACATTTTTTCTATATAGAAAAAGTCTCAGATTCTGAGACATTTTTTCTATATAGAAAAAGTCTCAGATTCTGAGACATTTTTTCACAGATTCTGAGACATTTTTTCTATATAGAAAAAGTCTCAGATTCTGAGACATTTTTTCTATATAGAAAAAGTCTCAGATTCTGAGACATTTTTTCTATATAGAAAAAGTCTCAGATTCTGAAACATTTTTTCTATATAGAAAAAGTCTCAGATTCTGAGACATTTTTTCTATATAGAAAAAGTCTTAGATTCTGAGACATTTTTTCTATATAGAAAAAATCTCAGATTCTGAGAAATTTTTTCTATATAAAAAAGTCTCAGATTCTGATAAATTTTTTCTGTACAGAAAAAGTCTCAGATTCTGAGACATGTTTTTGTATAGAAAAAGTCTCAAATTCTGAGATATTTTTTTTATATAGAAAAAGTTTAAGAATCTGAGGCATATTTTCTATTTCTATATAAGCATTTTCTGTATAAAAAAAATGCCTCAGAATCTGAAACGTTTTTGCTATTTTTTCTGTATAGAAAAAGTCTCAGAATCTGAGACGTTTTTGCTATTTTTTCTGTACAGAAAAAGTCTTAGATTTTGAGACATTTTTTTTATATAGAAAAAGTCTGAGATTCTGAGACAATTTTTCTATACAGAAAAAGTCTGAGATTCTGAGACAATTTTTCTATACAGAAAAAGTCTCAGATTCTGAGACAATTTTTTTGTATAGAAAAAGTCTTAGATTCTGAGACATTTTATCTATATAGAAAGTATGAGATTCTGAGACATTCTTCCGTATAGAAAAAAGTCTCAGATTCTAAGAAATTTTTCTGTATAGAAAAAGTCTCAGATTCTAAGAAAATCACAGATTCTGAGATATTTTTTTAGATTATGAGACCTTTTTTCTGTATCGAAAAAAGTCATATTTTAAAACATTTTAGAATCATCATTTTGTAGAATGACAATGACAATCATTGGCAAGTGTCACTGGAGTCGTTGTAGATCGGCCCCACATTGGGCGCCATTTTTGGAGTTTTTGGTAATATCATTTAGAATGACTTTAAATTAGATACTAAGACATTTTTCTTATGGGAAAAGTCTTAAAATCTAAGACATTTTTCCTATAAATTCTGAGAATATTTTTTTTGTATAGAAAAACTCTGAAATTCTGAGACATTTTTTCTGTAATTTTAAATTCTGAGTCATTTTTTTTTTATTTTCACCCTAGGAAATAATGGCGCTTTTTACATTTCTTTTTTAAGAAAACTTAGAATTCTATTTATGTAATGAAAAACAGACAAACCCCAAAGAGTCTATAATATGCAAATTAACAAGACGTTAAATGTGCGTTGAAATGTTGCCCTTTTCTGTAACCCTGATTTCCTCTTTCATTGACCATATTAAAACAAGAAAAAAAAAGTATTTCCGTTTACAACAAAGAAATTGTGTATTTGAAAAATGAAAACAGACATGAGACAATATAACCCCAAGAGGGATAGATGGACGGACGGACGGACAGAAAACATATGCAAACATATATCGATTAAAAAATAAATGGAGAAAAATTATGTTACTTTAGAGTGGTTCGCAAAGTTGATTTGATTAAATTTTAAAACGTACTGGGGGCGAAAAAGTTTTATTAACATTCCCGGGTAAAAAATGGATTAGATCAAGATCAGATACCGAATTTGGCCACCATTTTCTATATCTGTTCGAGATCAGATGTTACAATATCCCGAAAATGAAGACCAAAGATAAGATCTGCCAATAACCAAAAAAATTATATATCAACATTTTTACACTGGTTTGTTACAATTAATTCAGACTTCTTTATGACTATGAGCAACTCGATCCTTCAGGTCTCTAGAAGTTTAAATTAAAATGAAAGTAATTCTTGAAAATATTTTTTTCAACGCACTCTAATGTACATTGAAAACATTAATGATAAATTTGCAATTACCATTTTATAATCATTGAAAGGCCGAGCCCAAAAAAATTAAAACATAAAACTGGAATTGATTAAAAAAAATTACGAATTAAAGTTTTAAATATTAAAAAAAAAAATAGATATAAAACTTAAAAAACGGGTAACTAGACCGCTAAAAAGAAATGGAATATTGTTGGCAAAGGTATAACGCTGGGAAAAAATATATATAAAATTTTATTTTATATAGAAAGAAAAACTACAAATTAAAATAAAGATATCGACAGCTTCCGGAAGTATCCACCCTTCCATCATCAGTGCTTTTCGATTGTCACACTTAATTTGTGCTACATTAAAATCATGAAACTCAATGGAAATTTTAATACAGAGAAATAAGTATTAATATTTTAGTTTGTGCACAAACGATTTGTCATTAGACTCGTTTGCTTCTTTGTAGTAAATCGTTTCTATTTTTGCTAAATAATCTTGACAATGGAATCTGACAAATTCCGAAACACGTGTCGATTAAGTCTTGCAAAAATGACCAACATAAATAAATTTAAAACAAAAAAATAATTTTCTTGAAAATTATACTATGAGAATATCATGGTTTTAATTAATAACGAAAATAATGACCTCGAGCCTGAATAAATATCCTCGAAATAAACAAGTAAGAGTGTTAAATTCGGCTGTGCCGAATCTTTTATACCCTCCAACATGCAAAAAAATAAAAATAACTTGCAGGGGCGTTTTCTTTTTTTGGTGGGGGGGGGGGGCAAGTTTCCTCTCGAATATGTGTTGAAAAATTCTTTCTAATGGTTTTTGCACTAAAGAAATACGTTTTCTAATTTTCTGGGTCCAAATGCAGGACTGCGAACTTTTTGTAGCATAAAAATGTGGCATTTGTTAAACAAAACCACAAAAAATCATGTAAAAAAGTGGTATTTTTTCCCCCTGGTCCGATTTTGCTCATTTACGAACTTAACTTAAGACATATTCGTGTCGAATGTCGGG
This sequence comes from Pegoplata infirma, assembly GCA_963921195.1. NCBI lineage: Eukaryota > Metazoa > Arthropoda > Insecta > Diptera > Anthomyiidae > Pegoplata > Pegoplata infirma. The sequence continues at coordinate 141,773,979 of OY992540.1, read as the reverse complement.
AGTCTAGCTCTTTTATTTTGGACTGCATCGTGTTAACTACAGACGGACGGACGGACATCGCTATAATGTCTTAGAATCAATAATATATATGGGGCATTCCATGTGAAATCGGACACTTTGAAATTTTTTTTTTTTAGATTTTCCCCAATTTATTTACAGTTTTTAGTACCCTTCGAAAACTCCTTCGTGGTAAATTTTCAGATTTTTTTGATGACCCTTCAAAAGATAACGAATTTTTAAAAATTGATAGTTTGTTCCTTTACTCAAACTTCTTTTACTCGTAACTTCTTCAATAATGGTCCAAATTTCAAAAAAATTTTTTCAAAAATTTTGTTTTTTTGAAAATGTTTGGACTAAAAAAATATTGTGGGTCGGTTATACATTTTGTTGCTCTAAGGGTACTATTAGGGCAGTTAGAGCGGTTGGAGCAAATTTTAAAAAATGTCGTTTTTTGTGGGAGCCCCCTTAGAAATTGGAGATGGGGTATTAGTTTGTTCCAAAGAAATGTTAAGACATAAAAATTAATTTCTACTGCTCCATTGGAGCAGTAGAAATGATTTTAAGATTGAAAAATTAAAATAAATTGTTTTTAAAAAATTTTAAAAAATAGTTATAATCGTTATCCCACGATCCTCCTGGCCAAAAAATTTGTAGAATCGATAGAAGTTTTACACACAAAAATTTCAAAAAAATCGAAGAGTACAAACATTTTCAAAAATGAGATTTAAATTTAAAAACTTAAAAATCGCATACTAGAGCGCTTTTAAGAATTTTTTTTAGATTTTTTTTAAAAGTACGCAAAAAAACAAAATTTTTGAAAAAATAAATTTGAAATTTGGACCATACTCGTAACTTCGAGTAAAAGAAGTTTGAGTAAAGGAACAAACACCAATTTTTAAAAATTCGATATCTTTTGAACGGGTCATCAAAAAAATCTGAAAATTTACCACGAAGGAGTTTTGGAAGGGTACTAAAAACTGTAAATAAATTGGGAAAATCTAAAAAAAAAAATTTTCAAAGTGTCCGATTTGACATGGAATGCCCCATATACTTTATGGGGTCCCCGACCGATATTTCGATGCGTTACACACGGAATGACAAAGTGAGTATACCCCCATACTGTAGTTGGAGGGTATAAAAAGATAATTAAATACTTTATCAACAGTTTTCAATTTAATTATCGGCTTAGAGCCTATTCATCGATGTATCAGAAATTTTTCTTCAATTTAAAAATATAAATTATATTGTAAATTTGACAAACAATAAGTTTAAATTTTATTTCTGTATTTAGAGTTCAAGTCTGATTTATTACGAGGAAAATGACAGTTTTTTTTAATAAAATCTGTAAAAAATTGTGAAAGTTACATGCATTTTATTTTATACAAAAATAGTTGTATTTGTTTATTTCGGGTGTTCCGAATGTACAAATACACAAATATAACTGTATTTGTATTAGTGCCCCCCATTTCCCGGTTCTCGGTATTCCCGGGAATACCGGTATTCCCGGTTCTAGATATATTCCCGGGAATACCGGTATTCCCGGTTCTGATCCTGGTACCGGTTCTCAAAAACCAAAAAATACTAAACCATAAAATATTTAAATTACACAATTTAATCAGTATTTCAGTAATATTAAGTTGTGTTTGTAAAATTTTTAAAAAATTATGCAACTATTTTTTCTTAAATTAAAAAAATAAAATGGAAATGGTGTTTTCACATGTTCTGTATTTTTTTTTTTTGGTAAAAGCAGCGAACAAATTTTAATTGTACAAAATATTACAAAGTATTCATACCGGTAGTCCCGGGAATACCATCCGAATCGGAACCGGGAATACCGTCCTAACCGGAACCGGGAATACCGCTATTCCCGGGAATACCGGGAATGAATTAAGAACCGGGAAACCGGTACTATTTCCCGGTAATACTGAGAACCGGGAATACCGGTATTCCCGGTACTACGGTACTGACCGGTAGGCACTAATTTGTATGAAAACTGAATTTCTGCATTTTTACTAAAATGCATGTAACATTAACAATTTTTAACGGATTTTTTTTAAATCCGCTTATTTTCTTCGTAATAGATCAGAATTGAACTGAAAAGAAGACTTGAACTGAAAAGAAAAAATGAATTAAAAAAAAATTTATTCTTTCTTAAATTAACAATATAATTTACTTTTTTCCCCAAATTTCAGTAAAATGGGGAGATATTTTTGTATAAGACCTCTTAATTAAAAAGTTAAAAATTTTTAGAAAAAAAAAAAAATCAGCAATATCTCGAAAACTGTTTTACTTTTGAACCTTTGGATTTCATTTTTCGACTCGGCCCAAAATTTTACATAGAAAATAAATACAAAATGTAGTGGATCGCAAATTTTTTTAATTTGTAAATGAAAATGTGAAAATATCAGAAAGTGGTCTCCGCTTGTCATTTGTTGTCACTGAATATTTTTTAAATTTCCCATGGTACATTAACCCATTTTGATCCTCTGTTTGATTTTTCGAACAGTAGAGAACATCTTTATCAAAAAATATTTATGTATGAAAAGGGTGGAATTTCGGGTAAATATGGTTACGAATTTTAAGTCTCATCTTTCCGCAATTGAAATAAATAAACCCTCACTTGACCACCGCAATTTATATGTCCATGAAATGCAATGCAAATCAGCACAGAAATTGCTTCAAGCAAAAACGAAAATCTAGCATCTTTTGATTTTCGGCTTTGGGTCATTATTAGTGAAATCAATCATGAATATTTTTGACCCCCTCCGATATTGATGAAATTTGGTTAAGTTCTTACACTACGTAAAAAACTAACAAATGCAAATTTTCAGCCCTCTAAGTCAACAGGGGCCGAAAATACGGAGGGTCAAAATTTCCCCTAAAATCTCCCAGTCGCGACACCTTACACCGTAAAAACTTAATATCGTTGGTTCTATTAATATTGTATGGTACAAACCCATTTTTGGTTTGTTTTGAAGCTCATAATATGCTCTACAAGACCTACCATAACCAAAAAATTTTCGAAAAAAATATGGGTTACCTCCCTTATTTTAAGGTCGAGATAAAGGGAGGAGAAAATGGGGAGGATGGTATCCCCCGATTTTTTTTTTTTACTTGATAATCTTATAGAGAAAGTCCTAAAGAATATATTCTAAAATTTTTAAGTTGGGACAACAATGGGATCACTCAAAATCAAAATTTTCCGCAATTTTCCCCAAAATCTCCAAATCGCAACACTCTTGAACCTTAAAAATTTAATATCATAAGTGCTATTGTAGCTACAAGGCCCATAGTATATAGTACGCTCTACAATTCCTACCTTAACTAAAAAATTTTAGAAAAAAAGGAAGGGTGCCCTCCTTATTTAAAGGTCGTGGCAAAGGGTGGAGGAAATGGGGGGAAAGTATCCCCCGATTTTTTTTTTACTTGGTATTCTCAAAGTGCAAGTCCTAATGAACATATCCTAAAATTTTTATGTTGGGACAACAATCAGATCGACCAAAATCAAAACTTTTCACAATTTCCCCCAAAATCTCCAAATCGCGACACTCTTGCACATTACAAATTTAATATCGTGGACTGTATTGGAGCTACAGAGTCCATTTTTGGTTTGTTTTAAAGCTCTTAAAATGCACTACAATATTGCTATCACAAAAATAAAAAAATTAGGGGTGCCTCTTGTATTAAAAGATCGTGGCAAGGGGTGGGGGAAATCGGGGGATAGTATCCCCCAATTTCTTTTTTACCTTGTTTTTTTTTTAAAGAGTAAGTTCTAGAGAGCATATCCTGAAATTTTTATCTTGGGACTCCAATGGGAGGCGCAAGAATGTCGCGATTTGTTGATTTTGGGGGAAAATTTTTAAAAATTTTGATTTTGGTCGATCCCATTGTTGTCCCAACATAAAAATTGTAGACTGTGTTCATTAGGACTTGCACTTTGAGAATACCAAGTAAAAAAAAAATTGGGGCATACTTTCCCCACATTTCCTCCACCCTTTGCCACGAACTTTAAATAAGGGGGGCACCAATTCCTTTTTTTGGAAATTTTTTTGGTTTTGGTATGTCTTGTAGATCGTATTATAAGCTTTAAAACAAAAAAAAAATGGGCTCTGTAGCTACAAAAGCACTTATGATATTAAATTTTTAAGGTTGAAGAGTGTTGCGATTTGGAGATTTTGGGGAAAATTGTGAAAAATTTTGATTTTGAGCGATCCCATTGTTGTCCCAACTTAAAAATTTTGGAATATATTCTTTAGTACTTTTTCTATAAGATTATCAAGTAAAAAAAAATCGGGGATACCATCCTCCCCATTTTCTCCTCCGTATATCACAACCTTAAAAAAGGGAGGTAGCCCTTATTTTTTCGAAAATTTTTTGGTTATGGTAGGTTTTGTAGAGCATATTATGAGCTTCAAAACAAACCAAAAATGGGCTTTCTAGCTATAATAGAACCAACGATATTAAGTTTTTAAGCTAAGTAAGTTGTTCACCGGTGAAAAAAAATGTTTCGAAACATCAATTAATTTGTAGCGAAAATTTGACAGTCATATGTTTGGTTATGTTTTGCGCGTCAGAATACATAAAATAACTTTAAATAATATTTTTTGGTAAAAGTTATGTGATATTATTAACGTTTACAGTCCCAAACACTTATAATTACTTCATTTTACATCTGAATGTTAAATTTCACCGCTTTTTAAATGGTCTGTACAATTTAAAAAAATTTTGGTTATAGTGTTGATGCGTATTGATGCAACATGTACCGGGTTATTTTGCCGGTTTTTCACCAGTGAACAGAATACCTCTTCAGCAAATTTTTACGCTTCTGTAAAGCCAGTGTGAAATTTATGTTTTTTTTATATGGAGTTTGACAGATTTTCACGTGAAAACCAAGCAACTTACCCACCTTTACGGTGCAAAGTGTCGCGACTGGGAGATTTTGGGGAAAATTTTGACACTCCGTGTTTTAGCCCACTGTTTACTCAGAGGGCTGAAAATAAGTGTGCATCAGTTTATCACTCAGTGTTACAACTAAACCAAATTTCAACAAAATCGGAGGGGGTCACGAAAATTTTTAGCTATTTTTGATTGATTGCACTAAGACTGACCCCTTTTAATATTTTTGATTAATTTAAAATTTTTTTAGATTTAAATTTAATGTTGTATTTATTCGACCTTTAAATTTGTAATGTAAATGAAATAATTGAACTCGAGGTCTGTTGTTTTAAATAATTTTTATTTTATTTCTCCAATATTTCGAAATTCATCGAATTTCATCCTCAGGGACACTTGTAAAAATTACACAAACAAAATAAACTTTTAAAGTTTATTTTGTTTGAGAAATAATTGAGCTCGTTTGTAACTCATCGAAATATCGGTCTAGGACCCCATAAAGTATATATATAATTGATCAGTGATCGATTTTAAGACATTCTACCGATGTCCGTCTGTCCGTCTGTCTGTGGAAATGGTGATCACGACCAAAATATAACACGGAGATGACTGAAACTTAACATAGTTGTTGGAAGTTCTCCCGAGCAGTTTGGTATTGCATTTGAGCGATATCGGTTCAGCGGTTCAAAAGTTATGAACGAAAATGTAGGCACACCTCGAAAATTTTGGTACATTCAACATAACCTAAAAATACAAAATGTTTTAATTCGGCTGCTGATGGACATATGTGAACATAATTGAACATCAAATGGTTTTTAAACAAGTAAAAACATATTTTTTGACAAAAAAAGAAAAACTCCCGGATTTTTGTTTTACCAAAAAATTTTTTTTCGCGGATTTTTTTTTTTCAAAAAAAAAATTATTTTTTTTTAAAGTAATTGTGGAGGGTATCAATACATTCGGCAAGGCCAAATTTAACTTTTTTTTACTTGTTTTGAATAATTTGAAAAATAACGGCACATTGAAAATTTTTTTGAGATTAGCGGCTGCTAATTAACCTAAAAAAGTACCTTTTTCCAAAAAAGAAAATTGAATCTTGGTCCAAAATGGGCTAAAAATAATATGGCCTCAAACGAAGCACACAATTAAAATATTTTTTTTTAGTTAACTGCAGAAAAAGACACTTATAGAAATTTTACTGTATTTTTATTTTAATGATAAATGATTTTACTAAGGGTTAATGGACTTAAGTTTATGTAACGTATTAGTAGTAATGGTATTACAGTCGTTTCCGCTAAAATGCACAAAAAGTGCTGGAAAGTTAAACAAATTAATATGCCCGTTTACTCAAAAAACAAAAGGAATTAACTAAAATCTAAGAAAAAATTTAATAAAATTAAGTATTTTACAGTTTCAGTTAAGTGTAGATATATACTTATCCGCAGGTTTTCTATAAATGCGCCGGAATATCACAAAAACTGTGTTGAAAATGATTTTAACAAATATTGGGCCGTACCAAAGAAAAACAAAAATTCTATTTTAACAAAAGTTTTATTTTAAATTTAAAATTTTTGATACATTTTTTGAAGTTAATTGTGAAAAACAAAAACAATTTGCATGGAAAGAAAAATTTAAGTCGATTTTAAATTTATTTTACTTTTCTTTAGTAAGGCTGATTTTTTTTCTAAAATTTTGAAAATAATGCTAAGGCTTTAACATAAATTATTGCCCTAAAAAAAATAGTGTTTTACAGTTTCAATTCAGTGTAGAAATTCATTTATCCCTAAATTTTTATAAATGCGCCGGTATATCGGATAAAAGTTTAATGACGCATTTAAGCGGGGACTACTGTTATCAAAATGGGTTTTTATTTTTCTGTAAATTTTTTTTTGTTGCACGCATAAAAACATGTATGAATATGATTAACTGGTATTAAATTCTTATGTTACAAAGACAAACGCACACAATATATTTAAAAATAGCAACAAATTATGTCAAACTGTGGATTAATCATCAATCAAACTTTAAATTTATTCATGGCTTAACAATAAACGGCAACCAAACGACAAAAACTACTACTACAACTTGTACTATGAAAACAATAAATCAATGAATGGATTGTATAAATGAATGAATAAAAAATACAAAAAAAAAAAAAACATAATAAAAGTCATAGGCCTTTTGAGTTTGTATGATCGTAAACTTTTAAAAATTGATTAAATATTTTTTTTTTATATTTTTAATTAAATGACTGGCATTACAAAAAGTTGTTGGCGTTCATTTATATTTAAGGTTTCAACACCAAATACAATATATTTTATTTTTTTGTTTTCTTTAACCTACACTTGTACTTACAACTGATTTCATACCGATTACCAGTACGGAATACTATTTATGGTTTCCAAAAATATTGAGATATACATGGGAGGGCAACATAATTAAGCATACCTGTAATGAAAAAAAAGTAGAATATTAAGTAATTCAAAAAAATATATTTTAAATATTTTTATCGTCTAAATTTTTTTTTGCTTAATATAGCAATTTGGGAAATGTTTACAAAGAAACCAAAAACTTAGTCGGTTAAGATCGACCAAATAACACTCCACAACCGTGATTTCCGGAAAATGGGTACCAAGTTCAAAAATTTTTTCTATACGAAATATGTCCCAGAATCTGAGACTTTTTCTATAAGAAAAATGTCTCAGAATCTGAGACTTTTTCTATAAGAAAAATGTCTCAGAATCTGAGACTTTTTCTATAAGAAAAATGTCTCAGAATCTGAGACTTTTTCTATAAGAAAAATGTCTCAGAATCTGAGACTTTTTCTATAAGAAAAATGTCTCAGAATCTGAGACTTTTTCTATAAGAAAAATGTCTCAGAATCTGAGACTTTTTCTATAAGAAAAATGTCTTAGAATCTGAGACTTTTTCTATAAGAAAAATGTCACAGAATCTGAGACTTTTTCAATAAGAAAAATGTCTCAGAATCTGCGACTTTTTCTATAGGAAAAATATCTGAGAATCTGACACTTTTTCTTTAGAAAAAATGTCTCAGAATCTGAAACTTTTTCTATAGGAAAAATGTCTCAGAATCTGATACTTTTTCTATAGGTGCAAACATCAGCACCAATTCAGAATCTTAGACGTTTTTCCTATAGAAAAAGTCGCAGATTCGGAAACATTTTTTTATAGAAAAAGATTCTGAGACATTTTTCCTATAGAAAAAGTCTCAGATTCTAAGACATTTTTCTTATAGAAAACGCATCAGATTCTGAGACATTTTTCTTATAAAAAAAGTCTTAGATTCTGAGAAATTTTTCTTATAGAAAAAGTCTCAGATTCTGAGACATTTTTCTTATAGAAAAAGTCTGAGACTTTTTCTTTAGAAAAAATGTCTCAGAATCTGAAACTTTTTCTGTAGGAAAAAAATCTCAGAATCTTAGACGTTTTCTATAGGAAAAATTTCTCGGAATCTGAGACTTTTTCTATTTGTGTAAACATAAGCACCAACTCACTTTTTCTATAAAAAAAATGTCTCAGAATCTTAAACTTTTTCTATAAGAAAAATGTCTCAGAATCTGAAACTTTTTCTATAAGAAAAATGTCTCAGAATCTGAGACTTTTTCTATAAGAAAAATGTTTCAGAATCTGAGACTTTTTCTATAAGAAAAATGTCTCAGAATCTGAGACTTTTTCTATAAGAAAAATGTCTCAGAATCTGAGACTTTTTCTATAAGAAAAATGTCTCAGAATCTGAGACTTTTTCTATAAGAAAAATGTCTCAGAATCTGAGACTTTTTCTATAAGAAAAATGTCTCAGAATCTGAGACTTTTTCTATAAGAAAAATGTCTCAGAATCTGAGACTTTTTCTATAAGAAAAATGTCTCAGAAGCTGAGATTTTTTCTATAAGAAAAATGTCTCAGAATCTAAGACTTTTTCTATAAGAAAAATGTCTCAGAATCTGAGACTTTTTCTATTTGTGTAAACATCAGCACCAACTCATAATACCCGGTGTAGATGAGTTATGTAGGGTATACAAAACTTTAATAAAAACTACAAAAAATGACACGCATTCAAAACCTCCGTGGAAATTTCCCATTTAAATTATAACGTTGGCAATTATCACTTACTTTCGGGCATTAGGGTGACACTACGTTTTATACACACAAAAAAAAACTTTGTCAAATTACTAGAAAAATTTTCGTAATCCCATTTTACCAATATTTGACAGTTCTTCCTTGTTTTTTAACAAACAAATTTTGATCGAAATTTACATTTTTTTTTTTTGTAATTTTAAAATTTTTTTGTAATTTTACAAATTTCCAAGATAAAGATAAAAAAATTTAGTAAATTCACGAGAATTCCTTGAAATTTTAATTGCGCCAAAAAACTGTAAATTTACAATTTTATTGGTAAAATCCTTGTAAAATTAAAAAATTATTGGAAAAAAGCTTAAAAAATTACTAGGAATTTTTGTCAAATAGGAGGTAGCAAACAAAAAAAGTTAAACACTTTTTTTTGTAATTTTACAAGGTGTACAAGTTTTTTATTCAGTGTACCTTTATTGTTAATTCACTATTTCGGTAGTTTTGGTGTTTCAAACGTTTTTTAGTGCTTCCCTAATGTTAATTAGCTTATTTCATAGGCGCCTGCGCCAGCCATATGTAGGAGGTTGGAACAAAAACGTTACGAATGTAAATTTAACCCTCGACAGCTTGCAATTTCACATTTGAACAATGTGATTTTATTTTTACCCTCCATTAAATAATGGGCGATAATAAACTTTGTCGCTTTGTTTGTAACATATTTAAAACCGGACATAATAAGGTAAAAATATCCCTCCTTGATTGATTTTAAAGCGTTCTAACGATGTCAGACCTATAGTTGTGATCACATGATCAATTATTTTTATTTATTCTTTTCTACACTCAAAAAAAAAAGTTTGTAAAATGACATAAAATCCCCGTGATTTTACGGGGCAGGTTTTGTAAAATATGTACTAGCAAGAATCCCCGTAATGTTACGGGGATAATTTGTAAATTGATTTAACAAAAGAAAATGTAAATTTACAATTTTTTTTGTAAAATATTAACTTCGAGGTGAACATTTTTTTTGTAAATTTACAAAAAATTTGGTAAATTTATAAAACAAAATTGTAAACTTACAGAAAAAGGTTGTTATTTTACAAAGAAAAAATAGAAAATGAAAAAAATAAATTGTAGATTAACAAATTATTTGGTTAAACTACTGTTTTTACCGCAAAAAAATATTGAAAAACACGTATACCCAGTCAGAAAAATACAAACGGGCCAACGTTGGAATGAAGTTAGCGGGACGGTACCAACGTTGGCGAATCATACCCGTTTCTAAGTTTACGACGTCATTCCGAGGTTGAAATGATAACAGTGGCCAACGATCGATCGACTTTTGTTTTAACGTTGGGTTAACATTGATTTTACAAATTTACGACATTGGATTTGCATTTTGCTTAGGGATGTATTGAAAATCTGGATGTAGTGCTTTTTAGTTACCATTTTGTACAAATTGGTTGAAAAAGCAACTACTTAAGTGTTCACTTAGATTAAAGAGTTGAGGTCTATGTAAATCGTAAACTTTTTAAAAAAATAAAAATGTTAAACTTTTAAATTATAATCTATAGTGTAGTGTTTTATGTAAACACAAAGTTGTGCCAACACAATATTTTTAATAAAACTGTTTTACATTATACAATGTTGTATTTTTGGCTAGCCCGATATTGTATCAACACAAAATTTTTGGTACGGTTGGCAATTTCTGACTGGGTATTTACAATAAAAATTGTAAATGTGCAAAAAAAAAAAATTAAAATTTACAAAAAAAAATTGTAAACTTACAAAAAAAGTTGTAAATTTACAAAATAAAGTAGAAAATCAAAAACCAAAATTGTAAATTTACAAATTGTTTGGTTAAACTACTGTTTTTTATGGCAAAAAACTTATATATTTACAATAAAAAGTGGTAAATTTACAATTTTTTTTGTATATATACCATTTTTTCTAATTTTTTTGCCGTAAAAACAGTAGTCTAACCAAAAAATTTGTAAATTTACAATATTGTTTTTGTATTTTCTACTTCATTTTTGTAAGATTACAACTTTTTTCGTAAGAATACAATTTTGTTTTTTAAATTTTCATATTTGTTTTGTAAATTTACAAAAAAATTGGTTTATTTACATATTTGTTTTGTTAATTTTAAGGTTTTTTTTCTATTGGTGCATCTTATTTTTCCTTCTTTGGCAGCTGGAGTAGCACTTCAACAACCTGAAATGATTTTTTTTTCACTTGAACACTTTTAACAAACTTTTTAATGTATAACACTGCACTTTTTTATTTTTTTTTTGACATTTCGTTTTTCTTAAGTAGAACATATGAGAATTGCGAAGGAAGCTACACAAGAAATTTCGTATATGTTCACGAAAAATTAGTCAAAAAATAACAATTTTTTTTTGAATTTTTAATTATTTTCACAAGTATTTTTAAAAAATCGGAAAAAAAAATTTTGGATATTGTAGATTGGATGTTTAAGTACCTGTTAAAATAAGAAAAACTTAATTTTTCATAATTGGCAGCTTTTTATTGACATTTTATTTGCCGAATTTAAAAAAAAAAAAATTCCCAAAAAATATGGTAAAATTACCAAAAAATGGTAAAAATACAAAAAAAAACAAGAACAGTAATGTAGTAAAAACACATAAAAATTGTGGTATTTTAGTTAAGGAAAATTACCAAAAAATGGTGTAAAAATTATTATTTTTTTTTTTGTAAAGCTTAGAACTAGTTGAAAAATGGTTGTATCTGGAACTTAAAAAATTTTTTTTTTTTTTTTTTTCATGAAATTTTTTATTTATAAAAAATTATTTTTAACAAAATTTTTTACACCAAAACGCTAAAAAAAATCTAAACTTAGAAAATTTTTGCGAGTCCTATTGTTGAATAATTATTTTTTTTTGTAAAACAACATTAATTCTAGTAATAAAATAAGTTTTGTAAAATTACATTGGAGTTTTGTACTTTTCAATACATATTTTTTGTTTAATTACATTTTTTTGTGTTTAAAAAAACTGAAAATCTTAAAAACGATTTAAAAATCTTCAAAAAAATGTTTGTAATAAAAAATTTTTTTGGTAGAAAGACTAAATAACTTCAAGTAAAATTTTGTTGTACAATTACAGTTTTCTTGTGTAAAAAAACTAAACACCTTGTAATATTTTTTTAATTGGTAAAATAATAAACTTTTTAGTAAATTTACCAAAAAAATTTGTAAAATAAATTTACCAACATATAATAGTAAAATTACAAAGCAAACTGTAGTTTTCATTTTATTAAATATACAAGAATTTTTGTAAAAAGACAGAAATATTAGTAAAATAGAATTACAAGACCTTTTACTTGTAAATTTACAAACTTTTTTTTTTTAGTGTATTTATTTACAACTCATTTTTTATAAATTCAACCTAACCGAGAACTGGTAACAATGACCGTCGTCTCGTTGTAGCGAAAAAACAAAGGGTTCTGGTGGGAATCGAACCCACGACCCCCAAGTTCAAAGGCTAGCACACTACCAACTAGCCTACACTCAAAAAAAAAAGTTTGTAAAATGACATAAAATCCCCGTGATTTTACGGGGCAGGTTTTGTAAAATATGTACTAGCAAGAATCCCCGTAATGTTACGGGGATAATTTGTAAATTGATTTAACAAAAAAATTACGGGGAGAAAGTGTAAATTTACAATTTTTTTTGTAAAATATTATTGTAGAATTACAAAAAGTTGTAAATTTACGAAATAAAGTAGAAAATCAAAAAATAAAATTGTAGATTTACAAATTGTTTGGTTTAACTACAGTTTTTTATGGCAAAAAACTTGTTTATTAACAGTAAAAAGTGGTAAATTTACAATTTTTATTGTAAATATACCATTTTTTCAAATTCTGATTAATTTTTATTAAAAAATAAAAATTGTTTTATTCGACCTTTAAAATATTATATTTTGAGGATGTTTATTCTGGCTCGAGGTCATTATTTTCTTTACTAACTAAAACCATGATATTCTCATAGCATAATTTTCAAGAAAAATTAGTTTTTGTTTTAAATTTATTTATGTTGGTCATTTTTGCAAGACTTAATCGACACGTGTTTCGGAATTTGTCAAGATTCCATTGTCAAGATTATTTAGCAAAAATAGAAACGATATACTACAAAGTAGCAAACGAGTCTAATGACAAATCGTTTAGTGCACAAACTAGCAAATTAATACATATTCGCCTCTATTCGCAATGAGAATTAGAAAGACGAAGAAATTGTACCATACTAATAAGGCAACGATTATCAATAACCAACAAAAATATTTAAAACAATTTTACATACGATAGTCCATTGGACTACAACAATATGTTTTTTGTGTTTTTGTTGTAACAAATACTCCATATTAGGGTTATTCATCACATGGAGAATTTGAACATAATGGTTGGCACGCCATGTGATGAATAACCCTAATATGGAGTATTTGTTACAACAAAAACACAAAAAACATATTGTTGTAGTCCAATGGACTATCGTATGTAAAATTGTTTTAAATATTTTTGTTGGTTATTGATAATCGTTGCCTTATTAGTATGGTACAATTTCTTCGTCTTTCTAATTCTCATTGCGAATAGAGGCGAATATGTATTAATTTGCTAGTTTGTGCACTAAACGATTTGTCATTAGACTCGTTTGCTACTTTGTAGTATATCGTTTCTATTTTTGCTAAATAATCTTGACAATGGAATCTTGACAAATTCCGAAACACGTGTCGATTAAGTCTTGCAAAAATGACCAACATAAATAAATTTAAAACAAAAACTAATTTTTCTTGAAAATTATGCTATGAGAATATCATGGTTTTAGTTAGTAAAGAAAATAATGACCTCGAGCCAGAATAAACATCCTCAAAATATACCATTTTTTCTTATTTTTTTGCCGTAAAAACAGTAGTTTAACCAAATAATTTGTAAATTTACAATATCGTTTTTGTATTTTCTACTTCATTTTTGTAAAATTACAACTTTTTCTGTAAGTATACAATTTTGTTTTCTAAACTTTCATATTTGTTTTGTAAATTTACAAAAAATTTGGTATATTACATATTGGTTTTGTAAATTTAAAGGTTTTTTCCATTGGTGCATCTTATTTTTCCTTCTTCGGCAGCTGGAGTAGCACTTTAACAACCTGAAATGATTTTATTTTTTCACTTGAACACTTTTAGCAAACTTGTTAGAGTATAACACTGCACTTTTTTATTTTTTTTCGGAATTCGTTTTTCTTAAGTAGAACGTATGAGAATTGCGAAGGAGGCTACACAAGAAATTTCTTATATTTTCAAGAAAAACTTATTAAAAAAAATTACCTTTTTTTCGAATTTTTAATTATTTTAGCAAGTATTTTCAAAAAAATTATAAAAAAAAACTTTGGATATTGTAGATTGGACGTTTAAGTACCTGATAAAATAAGAAAAAACTTAATTTTTCATAATTGACAGCATTTGATTGACATTTTAGTGCCAGATTTAAAAAAAAGTACCAAAAAAAAAATGGTAAAATTACCAAAAAATGGTAAAAAATACAAACAAAAAAACTAGAACAATAATATAGTAAAAACATATAAAAATTATGGTATTTTACTTAAAGCAAGTTACCAAAAAATTGTCTTGATATTCAATTTTTTTGATAAAGCTTACAACTAATTGAAAAATGTTTGTATCCGGAACTTAAAAAATTTTCAAAATTTTTTTATAAAATTTTTTATTTATAAAAAATAATTTTTAACAAAATATGGACTTAGAAAATTTTTGCGTCTCCTATTGTTGCATAATTATTTTTCAATACAAATTTTTGTTTAATTACATTTTTTTGTGTCAAAATACTGAAAACCTTGTAAACTAAAAAATCTTGAAAAAAAATTGTTTGTAATAAAACATTTTTTGGTAGAAAGACTAAATACTATCAAATAAAATGTTGTTGTACAATTACAATTTTCTTGTGTAAAACAACTAAACACCTTGTAATTTTTTTTTAATTTGTAAAATAATTATTTTTTTTGTTAATTTACCTAAAAAAATTGTTAAATAAATTTACCAACATATTATAGTAAAATTACAAAGCACACGGTAGTTTTTGTTTTATTAAAAATACAAGAATTTTTGTAAATAGACAAAAATATTAGTAAAATAGAATTACAAGACCTTTTGCTTGTAATTTTACAAACTTTTTTTTTTGAGTGTACGGGGACCTATCTATCTCTCCGTTTTTCTATCTGTCCGCCTGTCTGTCTGTTGAAGCACAAAAAAAAGCTAAAAAAAAGCTTCTACACACAAAAAAAAACTTTGTCAAATTAATAGAAAAAGTCTCGTAATCCCATTTTATAAATATTTGACAGTTTTCCTTGTTTTTTAACAAATCGAAATTTATATATTTTTTTTAAATTTTGATTTTTTTTTTGTTTTTTTACACATTTCCAAGATAATTTTACAAAAAAATTCCTTGTAATTTCAGTTGCACCAAAAAACTGTAAATTTACAATTTTATTGGTAAAACGCTTGTAAAATTACAAAATTATTGGTTTAAAGATTGTAAAATTACTAGGAATTCTCGTAAAATAGGAGGTAGCAAAAAATCTAGTAAAGTTACGAAACCTACTTGTAAATTTTATCGTGCCAAAAAATTTGTAAATTTTATTGGTAAAAACCTTGTAAAATTACAAAATGTTTGGTAAAAAGCTTGTAAAATTACTAGGAATTTTTGTCAAATAGGAGGTAGCAAACAAAAAAAAAAGTTACAAGTTTTTCTTGTAATTTGACAAGGTTTTTTTGAGTGTGGGCAAGGGGATTTTAGTAGTCCCCTTTTGTGGCTGGGGTCATGAAAAACCCGATAAACTTACGAGCATATTGCCTTAACGAAACTATTCCAAAAAAGTATTATAAAAACACATGGGAATACGGAAGTTCTAATAAGTACACTCGCTCTAACAAGGTAGTTAAAATGTGTTAAGAACAAAATTTCATTATTTAAAAAAAAATAGCATTAATGGGTTAAACTTTTTAAACCACTCACTCAAGCGTATTGGGTGCGAATAAATATAACATTAAAATTATATTTTGCATAATTGTAAATTTTTTGGGAAAATTTTATGCGGGTGATAATGTGAGTTTCTGGCTGGTTTACAATGACTACTGACAGCAACACATTAAAAAGATAAGAATTTTTTTAATTTTTAACTTAAGTTAAATTGATTTTTAATTAATGAAGGAATTTCCGAAAAATTAAAAGTAATTTTTATGAGTTAAGAAACATTTTTAAACGAAAACCTCAAAAAATTAAAAAAAAAAAATCTAAAAATTTTTTGCCGTAGACCCTTTCATACAGCTGGAGACAATCTTTCATTTAAACTTAATTTAAGCTAAATCCAATCATTTTAAACTGTGGCGGCATTCGATCAAAGTTTTGGATTTTTGAAAAATTTTTAAAAAAAAATTTGGATTTTTTACAAAAAAAAAATATAAAAAAAAATATCATGCGATACTTTATTTTTATTAATTTTGGAATATATAAAAAAAATTCTGAAATCAGTCAGGCGATTTTCGAGATATCCCAATTTGAAGTTTGTCAAAAAATTTCCAAAAATTGGCGGATTTTTCTAAAAAAAAAATCCATTGCCTATTTTAAGGAGCTTGAGTCATTTAGGGAAAAACTTTAATGTGAGTTTCTGTCTGGTTAACAATGACTACTGACTACTGACTACACATTAAAAAAATAAGAATTTGTTTAATTTTTAAGTTAAGTTAAATTGATTTTTAATTAATGAAGGAATTTCCGAAAAAAATTTTTAAGAAAAATTTTGAAACGAAAACTTCAAAAAATTTAAAAAAAAAACTCAAAATTTCTTTCCATCGACCCTTTCAGAGAGCTTGAGACAACCTATTTTTTAAACTTAATTTGAGAAAAATCCAATCATTTTTTTAGATTTTTGAAAAATTTCTAAAAAAAAAATTAGGATTTTTTACAAAAAAAAAAAAAAAAAAAAATATAAAAAAAACATGCGATACTTTATTTTTATTAATTTTGGAATACATAAAAAAAAAATCTGAAATCAGTCAGGCGGTTTTCGAGATATCCCAATTTGAAATTTGTCAAAAAATTTTCACAAATTGGCGGTTTTTTTTTCTAAAAAAAAAATCCATTGCCTATTTTTAAGAGCTTGAGTCATTTAATTTAACAACCATTAACCCCTGGCGCCCTTCGATCAAAGTTTATAATTTTTGGTGAAAATTTTCTTAACAACCAAAACTTTGATCGAAGGGTGCTAAAGGTTAAAGTGGTCGGATTTGGCTCAAATTAGTTTTTGATGAAATTTCGTCTCAAGCTCTACACTCAAAATAATAACTCTGTAAAATACTGTAATCTCAATTCAACAGATATTTGACAGAATTTTCTGTCAAAATACAGATTTAAAGAAAATACTTTGTATTTTGTTGTGACACAAAAACAAAGTTTCATTTTTATATTACTTTTAACTTTGTAATCTTAATTTTACAGATAATTAACAGAGTTTTCTGCTAAAATACAGATTTAAGCGAAATACTCTGTATTTTTTATAACAAAAAAAAATAAGTTTTATCTGTATTTTTACTTATTTCTGTGTAATCTTTATTTCATAGTTAAAAACAGAGTCAAAATTTTATTTTTTTTGGAAAAAATGTTAAAAAAGAACCCAAAAAATCTTTTCAAAAATCTTATAAAAATTTGACAAAATAACATGTATTTTACTAAACTCTGTAAATTTACAGAGTTTTATCTGTAAAATTTTGGTTGCATCAAACACATTTTACAAAACTCTGTAAATTTACAGAGTTTTTCTTTGCTAAATGGTGTTTTATTTAACCAATATTTTACCAGAAACTCTGTAAATTAACAGTTTTTTTGTAAAAATCATTTTACAGAGTTTTATCTGTAAAATTTTGGTTGCATCAAACACATTTTACAAAACTCTGTAAATTTACAGAGTTTTTCTTTGCTAAATGGTGTTTTATTTAACCAATATTTTACCAGAAACTCTGTAAATTAACAGTTTTTTTTTGTAAAAATCATTTTACAGAGTTTTATAGTAAAATTACCAAGAAATGTTGCTAGCTGGAAAAGTATGGTTTACTCTGTTAAATTAGCAGAATTTTTCTGTAATTTAACAGAGTTATTATTATGAGTGTATGAAAGGGTCAAGGTAAAGAAATCTTGAGATTTTTTGTTTAAATTCATGAACATACAAATTCTTTCAGTGTAAAAACTTTAATATAAATTTTAATTATTGTTTAAGACATCATAAAGAAATTTAAAATTTAAATTTTATAAAATCTTTATAATAAATAACATTAGCTGACATTATTAATCTTTTTAAAAATTATAATAAAAAAATAATTTATATATTCCATTAATAAACTTTTAACCTCTACTACCCCTGCTAAGAAAACTAATTAAACTTTTTTATTTTTGTTTTATTTTTGTTTAATTTTAATGAATTAAGTAGAAGAAAACGAAAGAAATTAAAAGAAAACAAAAAATACAAACAAAAAACACTGATGATATTTACGAAATAAGAAAAATAAACAAACAAAAAATTACAACAAGTAGAAAAGTTAAATTCGACTTGGCCGAATCTATGAATACCCTCCACAATTCCCATTTTAAGTGATAGTAAATTTTCTAACATGAAACAAATAACAGTTTTGATTAGAAATTTTTTATTTTGTGAAAAAAAGATTTTTTTAGTAATTTCTAAAAAAAAAAAAAATAATTTACTAATTTTTTTTTGAGTGTAAAAATTTTTTTGAGTGTAAAATTTTTTTCGAGTGTATTTTTTTTTTGTTTTGGTATAGTAATAGTTTTGAGTGACAAAAATACGTTGTAAAATATTTTTGTGACTTACCAATGTTTTTAAAACAGGTTTAACGGGTTTTTAACACGTGAATTTAAGGTGAAGCTTATCTGAAATTCACGGTTTTGCTTATAACTTTTGAACCACTGGACCGATTTGGCTGGAATTCAATACGAACTAGGCTGGAGGAACGAAAAATATATATGCCAAGCTTCAGCATTCTCAGAATTGCTTTTCGAAAGTTTTAGTGCTTTTTATCTCATAAATTCACGAAAACCCCTTGCCGAAATTCACTCTATTGCTCATAACTTTTGAACCACTGGACCGATTTCGCTGGATTGCAATACCAACCTGACCAGGTAAATGCCCAACATATATGCCAAACTTCAGGAGCCTCCGTAAAGTCTTTCAAAAGTTAGCGTGATTTCAACAGACAGACAGACGGACGGACGGACATCGCTGGATCGTCTTAAAATCGAACGAGGATCATGAATATATATACTTTATAGGGTTCTAGACCAATATTTTGAGGTGTTACAAACGGAATGACAAACTTATATATATCCTCTATCACTAGAGTGGAGGGTATAAAAATATCTTAAAAAAAAAAACTGTAAAAAATGTTTGATGCCCTACATCTCGGGCTAGAGAATTTAATAAATTTGTGCTAATGTTTGTAACTAATATATATTGTTGAACTTGGACCATGGTGCCAAGTTTTAGTACACACAAAAAAAATCTTTGTCAAATTACTACACTCAAAATAATAACTCTGTAAAATACTCTGTAAAATGACTGTAATCTCAATTCAACAGATATTTGACAGAGTTTTCTGTCAAAATACAGATTTAAAGAAAATACTTTGTATTTTGTTGTGAAAAGAAACAAAGTTTCTTCAGTTATATTACTTTTTACTTTGTAATCTTAATTTTACAGATAATTAACAGAGTTTTCTGCTAAAATACAGATTTAAGCAAAATACTTCGTATTTTTTTTATAACCAAAAAAATTTTCTGCTTTGAGTAGTTTTTGTTTTTTGTTACCAAACATCAACATTTTATCAGTATATATTTTTTTTTTTTTTGAGAAAAAGTTGAAAAAGTAGAAAAAAAGTTATAAAAAAAAATCTTTTGATAAATCTTATATAAATTTTACAAAATAACATGCACTTAACTAAAGTCTGTAAATTTACAGAGTTTTTTCTGTAATTTTTTTTTTTTGCATCAAATGCATTTTAAAAATATATGTAAATTTACAAAGTTTTCTTTGCTAAATGGTGGTAATTTGACCAATATTTTACTAGAAACTCTGTAAACTAACAGTTTTTTTGTCGAAATCATTTTACAGAGTTTTAAAATAAAATTACAGAGTTTTCTCTGTCAAAAAGCTTTCATATTTAACCAATATTTTACTATAAACTCTGTAAACTAACAGTTTTTTTTTTGTCAAAATCATTGTACAGAGTTTTTTAGTAAAATTACCAAGAAATGTTGTTAGCTGGAAAAGTATGGTGTACTCTGTTAAATTAGCAGAGTTTTTCTGTAATTTAACAGAGTTAGAAAAAGTCTCGTAATTCCATTTTACAAATATTTGACAGTCTTCCTTGTTTTTAAACAAAAAATTTTCGATCGAAATTTCCATTTTTTTTTTTTGTAATTTTACAAATTTGCTATTTTTTTACAAAAAAAGTCTAGTAAATTCATGAGAATTCCTTCTAAGTTTTATTGCGCCAAAAAAGTTGTAAATTTACAATTTCATTGGTAAAAAGCTTGTAAAATTACAAAAAAAAACTCGTAATTTTTACTAGGAATTCTCGTAAAATAGGAGGTAGAAAAAAAAATCTAGTAAGGTTACTAAACCTCCTTGTAAATTTTATCGTGTCAAAAACTTTGTAAATTTACAATTGTATTGGTAAAAACCTTTTTAAATTACAAAATTAATGGTAAAAAGCTTGTAAAATTACTAGGAATTCTTGTCAAATAGGAGGTAGCAAAAAAAAGCAACAAATTTTTCTTGTAATTTTGCAAAATTTTCCATTGTCCAGTTATTTGACTTCTAAGTAGTATTTGGCAACCCTATTTTCATCCCCTAAACATGAATTTTGGCAACTAAAAAAATATGTGTCCCTTTATTTTTCCTGCTCTACAAAATAAAGCAAATTCCATAAAGATCGGCCGGTGACACCAGGGAGACTGCTCTTGTGAGTCGTTTAACTTTCAACAATTTAAATGAAAAATTAAGCTTTTGTTGTAGCACACAGAAAAAAATATGGAGGAAACAAATTTGAGTAATCACTTGTTTAAATTTAAAAACAAAAATTGAGTATTTTTTTAATTGACGCAATTAAAAATTTACTTAAAATTTTTAAAAACAATTTAAGTAAATAATTTAATAAAAATTTAATAGTTTTTTTATTTTTCTTTTAAACTCTTATAGTTTTTTTGAATTCTCGTTTAGTTTATAGTTTTTTGCATATGAAAGTTTGTAATCGTCTTTATAAAATTGTCCTATGTTTTTGAGACATAAATATGTTTGTTTTTTATTTTTTTTTAAACTCTTATAGTTTTTTTGAATTCTCGTTTAGTTTATAGTTTTTTGCATATGAAAGTTTGTAATCGTCTTTATAAAATTGTCCTATGTTTTTGAGACATAAATATGTTTGCTAAAGTTTTAAAAAACAAGTTTTTTGTTTCTTTTTTTTGTAAAAAAAATTTTAAACTTTTTAAAAAAATAAATAGATAAATTTTGATTAAATTTTTAATTGTGTCAATTAAAAATTTACTCAAATTTTTTTTCAAACATTTAATAAATTTTTATTAAAAATTTACTCAATACTATTAAATCGTTTGCTGGTGCAAAATAGAGTAATTTTTTACTCAATAGTATTAAAAATTTACTCAAATATTTTTTTTTACTTTTTTCTGCGCATATTTTAATGCATTTAATTAAATATATGATTGTTATTTTGAAGTATGAAGAAAATTTTATTTTTTGTTTAATTTACAAAACAAATATAACAAATTATTGCAACTTAAATCAATTTATTAAAAAAAAAATTAAAAAAAAAATAAATGTTAAATTACGTTTTGACTGGTTCCATTTAAAATAGCATAGGCAATCAGCCGATGGTGGTTCAATTTATCCAAAAATTAACATATCTATTCTTCAGATTTTTATTGAATTTCGGTTTTTGTTATTTAGTCGAAATTCTCAATGGTTCGCGTTTTATCGCTGTTCAAAGTTGGTATTTTGCCACAATTTAATGAGAAATACATAATGTTTAAATGATCGTATCTTTGGAACGCATCATCCGATTATCACGAAATAAAGCGCAAAATAATGGCTATGTCCTGTACTTAAAATAGAATTTTGAAAAAGGATAGGATGCTTAGCAAAAAGGATATTGAAATTAAAAAAATGTCCTTAATTTGCAAATATCTCAAAATGCGTATCTTTAATTTTCCTTTGTTTTTTTGCACATATAGCCCAAAATGTACTTAACAACATATGCAAATCCCAAATTGGGGTGATAAGCGGTTTAATTGTAAACGTGGTTTCATGAAACGCCTTATTGATTATTGTTAATAACTCTCGTTTACTAATGAAAAACAATTTCTGCGAATATTTTTTTTATAATTATTTTTGATCGCTAAACTTAAAAATTTCATTAAAACAACATTTCGCGAATACATTTTTGTTAAATGAATTTTTTAGCGTTTTTTGGAGGTATTTTAACTATTTTGCTTATATCTTAAGTTCTGTTTATCTGATCTTCTCGCAATAAAAACCAAACTAAAGATAATCAAATTTCCAACAAATCCTACATTCATCATTTTTTCATCAGTTCATAGCTTTACGCGCAAATAAATTTTTTAGCGTTATTTGGAGGTATTTTGACTATTTTTCTTATATCTTGAGTTCCGTTTATCTGATCCTTCCGAAATAAGAACCAAATTCAAGACAATCAAATTTCCAAAAAATCCCTCATTCATTATTTTTATATCAGTTCATAACTTTACGCGCAATAGGCAAACAAGGAAAACCAATTTTTTTTATTACCAAAGCTCATTTTAAAAAAAAAATTAAAAAACAGAAAAGTGCTTTTCTCATGTATTTTCATATAATTTGTGATAACTTCGGAGTAAACCTATTGATTTTCATCAAATCAACTTTATTATATTTCTAAATGTTCAGGCCTTGCAGATAAATAAAAAAAACTTAATTAATTGCAAAGATTTCTATTTCTTTAATTTTTTTTCAACGATTTGGTAATCAAAAAACTTATATTAGTCATATGTTTGCCTATTGCGCGTAAAGTTATGAACTGATATGAAAATAATGAATGAAGGATTTGTAGGAAATTTGATTGTCTTTAATTTGGTTCTTATTTCGGAAGGATCAGATAAACGGAACTCAAGATATAAGAAAAATAGTCAAAATACCTCCAAATAACGCTAAAAAATTTATTTGCGCGTAAAGCTATGAACTGATGAAAAAATGATGAATATAGGATTTATTGGAAATTTGATTATCTTTAGTATGGTTTTTATTGCGAGAAGATCAGATAAACAGAACTTAAGATATAAGCAAAATAGTTAAAATACCTCCAAAAAACGCTAAAAAATTCATTAAACAAAAATGTATTCGCGAAATGCTGTTTTATTGAAATTTTTGAGTTTAGCGATCCAAAATAAATACAAAAAAAATATTCGCAGATAGTGCGCAGAATTTTTTTTTCATTTGTAAACAAGAGTTATTAACAAAAATCAATAAGTCCTTTCATAAAACCACGTTTATAATTAAACCGCTTATCACCCCAATTTGGGATTTGCATATGTTGTTAAGTATATTTTGGGCTATATGTGCAAAAAAATATAGGAAAATTAAAAATACGCATTTTGAGATATTTGCAAATTAAGGACATTTTTTTAATTTCAATATCCTTTTTGCAAAGCATCCTATCCTTTTTCAAAATTCTGTTTAAAGTACAGGACATAACCATTATTTTGCGCTTTATTTCGTGGCAATCGGATGATGCGTTCCAAAGATATGATCATTTAAACATTGTGTATTTATCATACAATTGTTGCAAAATACCAACTTTGAACAGCGATAAAACGCGAACCATTCACAATTTTGACTAAATAACAAAAACCGAAATTCAATTAAAATAGGTAAGGCCGAAAAAGCGTTTTTTTGTAGTCAAAAATTTTGGAATTCTTCTTTTTTAAAATCTAAAACAACTTTTATAAACATGATTAATATTCATAAAATTTGAATTAAAATAATTAATTATTCGCTTAAAAAGTAACAAACCTAATATGACGACATTTCAAATTTACAACATAAAATTTTCCACAATATGAAAGAAATATTTACGATAAGGCTGTCCCGGAAATGGGTTTTTTTTCAATCTCGCTTGGTATTATCCCCTTAACAACTCGTATAAAACGCTGATAATGAGAAATATAATCAAAAACAAGTAGAAAAGTTAAATTCGACTTGGCCGAGTCCATGAATACCCTGCACAATGTCCTTTTTAAGTGATAGTTAATTTTTTAAAATTAACAATTTTTGTTAGAAATATTCTTTTTATTTTCAGTGATTAAAATTCACATTTTTTTTTTTTTATTTTTGTGAAAATTTTTTTTCTAGTGCAAATTCGACTTAAAATGGGGTCCTAGAGCAATATTTCGAGGTGTTACAAACGGAATGACAAACTTATAAATACACTTAAAAAAAAAATCTTGTAAAATTACCAAAAAAAAAAGCATCGTAAAATATTTTTTTTAATTATTTTACGCGAGTTCGTAACAAAAATTACTATTTTATTGGTAAAAAACTTGGAAAGTTACAAACAATTTACCAATAAAATTGTAAATTTACAATTTTTTTGACGCTATAAAAATTACAAGGAATTCTCGTGACTTTACTAGATTTTGTGCTGCCTTCTATTTTACGAGAATTTCTAGTAAAAATTACGAGCTTTTTTTTGTAAATTTACAACTTTTTTGATGCGTTAGTACTTACAAGGAATTCTCGTGACTTAACTAGATTTTTTTTTTTGTAAAATTACCATGGAAATTTGGATATTTACAAAAAAATTTTAAAATTACAAGGAAAAATTTGAATTTCGATAGAAAATCTGTTTTAAAAAACGAGGAAAACTAACAAATATTGGTATAATGGGATTACGGGGATTTTTCTTAACTCAAAATAATAACTCTGTAAAATACTCTGTAAAATGACTGTAATCTCAATTCAACAGATATTTGACAGAGTTTTCTGTCAAAATACAGATTTAAAGAAAATTTTTTGTATTTTGTTGTGACAAAAAAAAAAACAAAGTTTCATCTTTTAACTTTGTACAATCTTGGTTTTACAGAAAATTAACAGAGTTTTTTTTGAGTTATTGTTAAAAAAGTACAAAAAAAATCTTTCAAAAATCTTATAAACATTACACAAAATAACACGTATTTTACTATAAGCAGAGTTTTTCAGTAATTTAACAGAATTATTATTTTGAGTGTAGTAATTTGACAATGTTTTTTGTTGATAACTCTGTTAAATTACAGAAAAACTCTGCTAATTTAACAGAGTACACCAAACTTTTCCAGCTAGCAACATTTGTTCGTAAATTTACTAAAAAACTCTGTAAAATGATTTTGCCAAAAAAAAACTGTTCATTTACAGAGTTTCTAGTAAAATATTGGATAAATAAAGCACCATTTAATGAAGAAAACTCTATAAATTTACATATATTTGTAAAATGCATTTGATGCAACCAAAGTTTTACAGAAAAAAACTCTGTTAATTTACAGAGTTTACTTAAATGCATGTTATTTTGCAAAATTTTTATAAGATTTCTGAAAAGATTGCAAAATTTTTATAAAATTTATAAAAAAAAATTTGTTTGGTTTTTTTATAAAATTTTTTGAAACTTTTTAATTTTTTTCTCAAAAAAAAAAAACACAGATAAAATTTTAGTGTTTGGTAACAAACAAAATTACTCGAAACAGTATTTTTACAGAAAAATCAGTTTTTAACAATGAAATTAGAATAAGCACAAATACAGATAAAACTTCGTTTTTTTAGCTACAAAAAGTATAAAGTATTTTGCTTAAATCTGTATTTTAGCTGAAAATTCTGTTAATTTTTTATAAAATAAAGATTACAAAGTTAAAAGTAATATAACAGATAAAACTTTGTTATACAAAGTTTTTTCTAGAAATCTGTATTTTGACATAAAGCTCTGTCAAATATCTGTTGAATTGAGATTACAGTCTTTTTACAGAATATTTTACAGAGTTATTATTTTAAGTATAGGGTGGGTACCCTATACTTAAAATAATAACTCTGTAAAATATTCTGTAAAAAGGGCATGTGCCTAAGGGATCTTAGGCAAAATTAAAGAAATAAAATTTTCGGGACAGGCTAATATACATACAACAAATAGACCTTTTGATTATACACTTTTTTCTTAATACAAACTGTCAAATATTCGAGTAAAGTATGTAACGAAATGTTTGTTGTCTTAACTTATTGTAGCTGTTGTTGTTGGTATACAATATATTTCAGAGATTCCAAATCGGTGGTATAACACTGATAGAAATTTAACAGTTACAGCAATGAAGGTAAATTAAAGACAGCAGAAATTTTGCTGAACTGTAAGAACACTCAAAATATTAACTCTGTAAAATACTTTGTAAAATTACTGTAATCTCAATTCAACAGATATTTGACAGAGTTTTCTGTTAAAATACAGATTTAAAGAAAATACTTTGTATTTTGTTGTGACAAGAAAACAAAGTTTTTTCCGTTATATTACTTTTAACTTTGTAATCTTAATTTTAATGAACAGAATGGAATTCAGAATAGCAAAAATAAATAAAATAAAAATTCTTGCCTGAAAAGAGTAGGTTTGGAAGCGCTCTTTGACTCGTGACTCCCTTTTAAAAGATGCACTCAAAAAATAACTCTGTTAAATTACAGAAAAACTCTGCTAATTTAACAGAGTACACCATACTTTTCCAGCTAGCAAAATTTCTTGGTAATTTTATTAAAAAACTCTGTAAAATGATTTTGACAAAAAAAAACTGTTAATTTACAGAGTTTATAGTAAAATATTGGTTAAATAAAACACCATTTAACAAAGAAAAACTCTGTATATTTACATAAATTTGTAAAATGCATTTGAAGCAACCAAAATTTTACAGAAAAAAACTCTGTAAATTTACAGAGTTTAGTAAAATACATGTTATTTTGTAACATTTTTATAATATTTTTGAAAAGATTTTTTAATACATTTTCTAAAAAAAAATACAGATAAAATTGGTGTTTTTACAGAAAACTCTCTTTTAACTATGAAATTAAGATTACATAGAATATGTACAAATACAGATAAAACTTAGTTTTTTGGTTATAAAAAAGACATAGTATTTTGCTTAAATCTGTATTTTAGCAGAAAACTCTGCTAATTATCTGTAAAATTAAGATAACAAAATTAAAAGTAATATAACAGATTAAACTTTGTTTTTTTGCCACAACAAAATACAAAGCATTTTGTTTAAATCGGTATTTTGACAGAAAATCTGTTGAATTGTGATTACAGTCAGTTTACAGAGTATTTTACAGAGTTATTATATATATTACGAGAATTTTTGCACTCAAAATAATAACTCTGTTAAATTACAGAAAATCTCTGCTAATTTAACAGAGTACACCATACTTTTCCAGCTAACAACATTTCTTGGTAATTTTACTAAAAAACGCTGTAAAATGCTTTTGACAAAAAAACTGTTAATTTACAGATTTTATAGTAAAATATTGGTTAAATATGAAAGCTTTTTGACAGAAAACTTTGTTGTTATACTTTAGAACTCTGAAAAATGATTTGGACAAAAAAAACTGTTAATTTACAGAGTTTGTAGTAAAATATTGGTTAAATAAACCACCATTTAGCAAAAAAACTATGTAAATTTACATATATTTGTAAAATACATTTGATACAAAAAAAATTTACAGTAAAAACTCGGTAAATTTACAGAGTTTAGTTAAATGCATGTTATTGTGTAAAATTTTTATAAGATTTCTGAAAAGATTTTTTTGATAACTTTTTTTGCTACTTTATCAACTTTTTCTCAAAAAAAAAATATATAGATCAAATTTTGATGTTTGGTAACAAAAACAAAAACTACTCAAAACAGAAAACTTTTTTGGTTATAAAAAAATACGAAGTACTATTTTGCTTAAATCTGTATTTTAGCAGAAAACTCTGTTAATTATCTGTAAAATAAAGATTACAAAGTAAAAAGTAATATAACAGAGAAAACTTTGTTTTTTGTCACAACAAAATAAAAAGTATTTTCTTTAAATCTGTATTTTGACAGAAAACTCTGTCAAATATCTGTTGAATTGAGATTACAGTCATTGTACAGAGTATTTTACAGCGTTATTATTTTGAGTGTAGTTAAAATTACGAGCTTTTTTGTAAACTTGCAAGCTTTTCTACGAATAAAATTGTAAATTTACAATTTTTTTACGCGATAAAACTTACAAGGAATTATTTACTAGATTGTTTTCGTAAAATTACAAAAAAAGTGTAAAATTACAAAAAAAAATGTAAATTTCGATCGAAAGTTTTTAGTTAAAAAAAAACAAGAAAAACTGTCAAATATCGGTAAAATGGGATTACAACACCTTTTTCTAGTAATTTGACCAGGTTTTCGTAGAAAAATTTGAAAAACAAAAAGTTTAAAAATCCCTGTTAAAAAATTCATTTCTTTGTACCGTATGTTTCAACGTATTTGGTTAGATTATATTTTTGTCATAATGAAATAAATAAATTTTATGATGATATAAATATGTTTTTATGTACATAAGTATGTTTGAGGAGTTAACAAAAAAAAAAACATTGACTGTTAGAGGCCCATATTAAGAACAAGTGCCTAAACTAAAAAAGGGAACTACTTTCGAAAGATTAGTTTATTTGTTTTAATGTGTCTCTGTATTATTTTTTTTTTATTACACACAATTTATTAACGAAAAAATAAAAATTTCTTTGTGTTTGTAATATATTTATGAAATTAATACAACTTTTTTTTGTCAATGAACTAATTGTAAGTGGGGTATCACCACATAAATATCAATAATATATTTTTCAATGAATTTTTTTTTTTTAATTTTTTATGAACTCAAAGTAGGAGATAAAAGGTATTATGGGGTTTAGAAGTATATACAGTGCTATGGAAAATAAAAGACTTCAGAAATAAAGGTTAGGATAAATAAACCTGTTAATACCAATTCAAAAAACCAATACCGTTATTCCACACACAAAAAAAAAAAAAACAGTCAAATTACTAGGAAAAGTCTCGTAATCCAATTTTACAAATATTTGGCAGTTTTCCTTGTTTTTAAACAACAAATTTGGATCGAAATTTAAATTTTTTTTGGAATTTTACATTTTTTTTGTAACTTTACAAATTTACAAGATAATTGTAGTTGTAATTAATCGAGCTCTGGCCATGATTTTTAAATTTTGTAAATTTTATCGTGTCAAAAAATTTGTAAATTTACAATTTTATTGGTAAAAACCTTGTAAAATTACTACACTCAAAATAATAACTCTGTTAAATTACAGAAAAACTCTGCTAATTTAACAGAGTACACCATACTTTTCCAGCTAACAACATTTCTTGGTAATTTTACTAAAAAACTCTGTAAAATGATTTTGACAGAAAAAAACTGTTAATTTACAGAGTTTATAGTAAAATATTGGTTAAATATGAAAGCTTTTTACAGAGAAAACTCTGCAATTTTACCATAAAACTCTGTAAAATGATTTGGACAAAAAAAATGTTAATTTACAGAGTTTCTAGTAAAATATTGGTTAAATAAACCACCATTTAGCAAGGAAAACTATGAAATTTACATATATTTGATGCAAAAAAAAATTTACAGAAAAAAACTCTGTAAATTTACAGAGTTTAGTTAAATGCATGTTATTTTGTAAAATTTTTATAAGATTTCTGAAAAATAAATTTTGATAACTACTAACAATAAGAATTTTAAAATTTTCTATAGAGAAAATGTTTCAGAAACTAAAATTTTTTTAATAAGAAAAAAATCTCCCAAAATATAAGAATTTTCCTGACGAAAAAGTGTGTTTGAATATGAAAATGTTTCTATAAAAAAAAATCTTAATCTGAGAATCTCCTATTGAAATAATATTTCAGAATCTCACAATTTAATATAGAGAAAGTGTCTTAGAATCGTATAGTTTGAATTTTTTTGAAGACATTTTTTTATGATCCTGATGCATAATTTTTATTAGATAAAACCAATTTATGTGTTTTTTAAACATATTTTACAGATATTCCGATAAAAATGACTTTTTAAAAACGAAATTAGATAACATTCTGGAGTTTTATAAAAAAAATAAAATCTTTTCTTTAAAAACCAAAATATTTTGAAACCTGTGTATTTTTTTTTTTGTACAATGCGTTGCAGTGTAATAATTTTTCAAAATTTTCAAATCGAAAGGGGGAGGGGGGCACGTGCCCCCTGTGCCCACCCCCTGTATACGTCCATGAGTAAAGCAAAAATACCTCGAACTAAAATAACCCTACTCAGAACATTTAGAAAAACTTAAGAAGGTCTTTTATATTTAACAGCACTATATTTTAGAATTTTGAAAAAAATATTAAAATGCTGTTATATGATTAGAAGTATTTTTTAATTTATAATCTATAAATTTTTTTTAATTTTGTAAATATTTGTAATATTTGATAAGAACTTTGATAAGTAAACTCGATAAATTTTTATGTTCTATTGATCTCTGGCGAAGAAATTTAAAAAAAAAAAAATTTTGAGCATAAATGATGATTAAATATGATTAAAGTGTCACTTTTATTTGATATATGAATTGACGAAAGAAAAATATCTTATCGGATAAGAATAGGCTGACCTGATCAGTCGTGCTATAAATTGATTTTTAGGCAGGTGTAATGATTTAAAAACCATGCAATGGTGGTATTAGTTTTACAAAGGAAAACATGGACGGGACTACACTTACGACTATACGAAATATACAAATTCGTTGTGACAAATTAAATTTGTTGACAACAATATGATTTTATTGCTTAGACTAAACTTTTTAGTTGTATCAACAAAAATATAGTTTAGATAAACAAACAATTTGGTTGCTACAAACAGAATTTCAGTTACCATAAATATAATTTGATCACAACAATCGAAAATTTTGATTGCTGCAACCAACTATTCGATTGGCAACAAATTCGGTTGTCACAATGATTTTAATTCCTCTGTGTGGCTCGTATCATTTAAAATCTATCAAGATTTCCACAGATAGACGGTTTGACATTCGGGTTAAATGTTTAATTAACAAAAAAAATTCCATGATGAAATATTTTTTTTTAAATTTAATCAGTTGTAATTATTAAAACTAAAGTTAGTAAATATAAATTACCCAAAAAAAGTCATAAAAAATTTATTAAAACAATTTTATAAAAATCGTAAAAAATAAAAAAAAAAAAATCAACTTGAACTAATCAGAATTTTACGAGCCATAATATGATTCACTTAAAAACTAGTAAAATTCTACTTAAAATACAATAAACTAAATCAAACAAGTAAAAAAGTTAAATTCGGCCTTGCCGAATGTAGTGATACCCTCCACAATTTCAAAAAGATTATTGCAAAAAACTTTAATTAAAAGAAAATTACTTTTGAAAAAAAATTTTTTTTGGAAAAAAAATTTCCGCGAAAAAAAATTTTGGTAAAAAAATCCGCGATTTTTTTCTTTTTTTATCAAAAAATATGTCCATACTTGTTTAAATACCATTTGGTGTTCAATTATGTTCAAATATGTCAAACAGAAGCCGAATTAAAGCATTTTGTATTTTTAGGTTATGTTGAATGTACTGAAATTTTTGAGGTGTGCTTACATTTTCGTTCATAACTTTTGAACCGCTGAACCGATATCGCTCAAATGCAATACCAAACTTCTCGGGAGAACTTCCAATAAATATGTTAAGTTTCAGTCATCTCTGTGCAATATTTTGTTCGCGACAGCATTTTCCACAGACAGACAGACGGACAGACGGACATCGCTAGAATGTCTTAAAATCGATCGGGCATCATGAATATATATACTTTATGGGGTCCCAGATCGATATTTCGATGAGTTACAAACATAATGACAAACTTATATATACCCTCTATCACTAAGTGGAGGGTATAACAAAAATATGGATGAAATATTAAAACCACAAAAAAACTTTAGATCATTTGTGTCAAATTAAATGCACATTTAGATGAAATTCATTATAAGTACACCCACAGAAAAAATGAGCAAGCGTCCACTAATGACCACAAAAACTCATTCCTTTTAGAGTTAACAAGAATTGACCCTAATTTCATTTAGTTTTTGTTTTAGTAATGCAAGTTAAAAGGGTGGAACAAATGGGTTAATTTAAAACTGAACAATTGAAACATGTAAAATGAAATGAGTGAAATTTCATAACAAAAATACTTAAATTTTATGCGGGATATCAAAAATATCATTATGTATCTTTCAATAGAAAATAGAAGGAGCACTATCCAGATGGTTAAGTAGGGAATACTGTTTTTTAAAAATGGTTATCCATTTTTCTGTAGGAAAAATGTCTCAGAATCTGAGACTTTTTCTATAAGAGAAATGTCTCAGAATCTGAGACTTTTTCTATAAGAAAAATGTCTCAGAATCTGAGACTTTTTCTATAAGAAAAATTTCTCAGAATCTGAGACTTTTTCTATAAGAAAAATGTCTCAGAATCTGAGATTTTTTCTATAAGAAAAATGTCTCAGAATCTGAGATTTTTTCTATAAGAAAAATGTCTCAGAATCTGAGATTTTTTTCTATAAGAAAAATGTCTCAGAATCTGAGATTTTTTCTATAAGAAAAATGTCTCATAATCTAAGACTTTTTCTATAAGAAAAATGTCTCATAATCTAAGACTTTTTCTATAAGAAAAATGTCTCAGAATCTGAGACTTTATCTATAAGAAAAATGTATCAGAATCTGAGAATTTTTCTATAAGAAAAATGTTTCAGAATCTGAGACTTTTTCTATACATTAAAATGTCTCAGAATCTGAGACTTTTTCTATACAGAAAAAATTTCTTTTTCTATAGAAAAAGTCTCAGATTCTGAGACAATTTTTCTATAAGAAAAATGTCTCAGATTCTGAGACAATTTTTCTATAAGAAAAATGTCTCAGATTCTGAGACAATTTTTCTATAAGAAAAATGTCTCAGATTCTGAGACAATTTTTCTATAAGAAAAATGTCTCAGATTCTGAGACAATTTTTCTATAAGAAAAATGTCTCAGATTCTGAGACAATTTTTCTATAAGAAAAATGTCTCAGATTCTGAGACAATTTTTCTATAAGAAAAATGTCTCAGATTCTGAGACAATTTTTCTATAAGAAAAATGTCTCAGATTCTGAGACAATTTTTCTATAAGAAAAATGTCTCAGATTCTGAGACAATTTTTCTATAAGAAAAATGTCTCAGATTCTGAGACAATTTTTCTATAAGAAAAATGTCTCAGATTCTGAGACAATTTTTCTATAAGAAAAATGTCTCAGATTCTGAGACAATTTTTCTATAAGAAAAATGTCTCAGATTCTGAGACAATTTTTCTATAAGAAAAATGTCTCAGATTCTGAGACAATTTTTCTATAAGAAAAATGTCTCAGATTCTGAGACAATTTTTCCATAAGAAAAATGTCTCAGATTCTGAGACAATTTTTCCATAAGAAAAATGTCTCAGATTCTGAGACAATTTTTCTATAAGAAAAATGTCTCAGATTCTCAGACAATTTTTCTATAAGAAAAATGTCTTAGATTCTGAGACAATTTTTCTATAAGAAAAATGTCTCAGATTCTGAGACAATTTTTCTATAAGAAATTCTGAGACAATTTTTCTATAAGAAAAATGTGTCAGATTCTGAGACAATTTTTCTATAAGAAAAATGTGTCAGATTCTGAGACAATTTTTCTATAAGAAAAATGTCTCAGATTCTGAGACAATTTTTCTATAAGAAAAATGTCTCAGATTCTGAGACAATTTTTCTATAAGAAAAATGTCTCAGATTCTGAGACAATTTTTCTATAAGAAAAATGTCTCAGATTCTGAGACAATTTTTCTATAAGAAAAATGTCTCAGATTCTGAGACAATTTTTCTATAAGAAAAATGTCTCAGATTCTGAGACAATTTTTCTATATAGCAAAAGTCTCAGATTCTGAGACAATTTTTCTATATAGAAAAAGTATCAGATTCTGAGACAATTTTTCTATAAGAAAAATGTCTCAGATTCTGAGACAATTTTTCTATAAGAAAAATGTCTCAGATTCTGAGACAATTTTTCTATATAGAAAAATGTCTCAGATTCTGAGACAATTTTTCTATAGAAAAAGTATCTCAGAAAAAGTATTTCACACTCCTCCTTATTGGTCATGATGGTTTAACCACTGATTGTGACGATGATTATGACTATGAGATGATGTCGCTGACAGTGTCCTTAATTCATTTTATTTTCCCCCAATTTTAATATGTATAAGGACTATTATCCTTATACACACCCGCACACACATTTACAAATTCTAGTTTAAATACTTCAACTAACCAAAAAGCAATTATTAATGACTTTTGCTAACAACGGACCACTCTGGTCTATGAGTGCTGAGGACACGAAGTCTTTATATTTGTTTTTTCCCATGTTTCAAAATGTAAATATTTGTTTGTTTGTATCTATGTTTTTAGGGGATTTTTTTGCATTTTCTTTCCTTTTTTGTTGCATGTTAAATGTGACTTTTTGTTATAAAGAATTACAAAAAATAAATATTTTTCTTTTGACTTTAGAGGACTTTCCCGCATCATAATAATGAACCTGCATGTAACTCATCATCATCTATCTATCCAATAATAAAAATAATAATACCCATGTAATATTTATTTATGTTATGAGGGATTTTCACATTTTAAAAACATTTTTTTTTTTTTTATAAAATTCGTTTTAATGTAGGGGAAAATTCTATTCAATGTTTTTAAAATGTTTTTAATATGTTAAGGACGATGAAGGACAATATAACAGATGGTTGTTGAATGGTTTAATAACTGTGTTAACAATTTGTTTTAATATTAAATTATGAGGGAAATTACTTAAAAAGAAGTAAAATAAATATTTAAACGATTAAAATGCATTTACAGTTTTTCTTTTCGTGATCCTGCTTCCTTTTAAGAGCACTTCAAAGTTTTAGAGGATTAAGTTTAATAAAATATTTTTTTAATATTTGTACTTGACCTAGGATGCCACCAGTGATAGCAAATGAAAGAGGAGGATCTCCCTTAATTTCTCTATTTCATTATTTTTACAGCTCAGGAAAAAGGAGGTAAGTTACGTCCTTTAAAAACTTTATCCTTCAATATCATTTAAAAATTTCAACAAAATATTTCGATAGTTTTCAAATGACTTTACTCACATTATTTTATCCTGATATTGCAAAATTAAAAAAAAAATGGAAAATTAAGAGATATTCTCCTAATTCTCATTTGACATCACCAGTGTCATCTTAGGACAAGCACACATATTTCAAAAATATTTTACAAAATGTATCCTTTAAAATGAAACAGGATCACGAAATGAAAAACTGTAAAAAAATTTTAAAAGAAAGATTTTTACTAAATGCTTTTTATACCCTCCACTCTAGTGATAGAGTGTCTAAATAAGTTTGTCATTCCGTTTGTAACACCTCGAAATATTGGTCTAGGACCCCATAGAGTATATGGCGCATTCAATGTCAAATCGCACACTTTGAAAAATTTTTTTTTAGATTTTTCCAATTTGTTAACAGTTTTTGGCACCCTTCGAAAACTCCTTCGTGTAAATTTTCAGATTTTTTTTGATGACCCGTTCAAAAGATATCCATTTTTTAAAAATTGGTAGTTTGTTCCTTTACTTAAACTTTTTTTACTCATAACTTCTTCAATAATGGTCCAAATTTCATTTTTTTTTTTTCAAAATTTTTGTTTTTATACCCTCCAACCACAGTATGGGGGTATACTCACTTTGTCATTCCATGTGGAACGCATCGAAATATCGGTTTAGGACCCCATAAAGTATATATATTATTGATCAGTAATCGATTCTAAGACATTTTAGCGATGTCCGTCCGTCTGTCCGTTTGTAGAAGACACGATTCAGTCCAAACTAAATGAGATAGACTTCCGAAGTTTGGCACGAATATGTCATATATTCCTAGGCAGGTTAAGTTCGGAAATGGGCAAATTCGGACCAAGGGGAAAAAAGTTCCCCCTTGGAGAACTAAACCAACCCAAGAAAAAACGAATTTTTTGCAGGGTTTTTTGTACTTTTGCTAAGCAAATTCAACATTCTTATCTCAGAAGAAGTTAAAAAGAAGAAGTTAAAAAAAAAATCCCAAAAAAATTCTTAAAAGCGCTCTAAGTGTGAGATTTTTAAGTTTTAAAATTTAAATCTCATTTTTGAAAATGTTGTGTACTCTTCAATTTTTTTTTAATTTTTTTGTGTAAAACTTCTATCGATTCTACAAATTTTTTGCCCAGGAGGATCGTGGGATAACGATTATTACTATTTTTTAAAATTTTTTGAAAAAATTTTATTGTAGTTTTCCAATCTTAAAATCTTTTCTACTGCTCCAATGGTGCATCATAGAGGGGTCATTTATAAGACCAACCCCCATTAATTTTTACGTTTTAACATTTCTTTTGAATAAACTAATATCCTATCTCCAATTTCTAAGGGGGCTCCCACACAAAACGACATTTTTTAAAATTTGCTCCAACTGCTCTAACTGCCCTAATAGTGCCCTTAGAGCAACAAAATGTATGACCGACCCACAATAATTTTTTAGTCCAAACATTTTCTCTGAACACACCTACCCTCTATCTTTAACTATTAAGGCGGTCCCCATACAATTTTTTTTGTTTTTTGTAAATTTGTTTTATTTAATCAGCTTCTACCGGTCCAATGGTGTGTCCGCGAGGGGTCATTAGTGAGACCGACCCCCATTTATTTTTACCCTACAACATTTTTTTAAAACATACCTACGCCCAATCTCCACTCCCTAAGTAGGCTCCCATACAAATAACAGTTGGAGCAAATTTTATACAAATGTAATTTTGAATGGAAGCCTACTTAGGGAGTTGAGGTAGGGCGTAGGTATGTTTTAAAAAAATGTTGGAGGGTAAAAATAAATGGGGGTCGGTCTCACTCCCCTCTCGGACGCACCATTGAACCGGTAGAAGCTGAGAAAATAAAACAAATTTACAAAAAATAAAAAAAAATGTATGTGTTCAGAGAAAATGTTTGGACTAAAAGAATATTGTGGGTCGGTCATACATTTTGTTGCTCTAAGGGCACTATTAGAGCGGTTGGAGCAAATTTTAAAAAATTTCGTTTTGTGTGGGAGCCCCTTAGAAATTGGAGATAGGGTATTAGTATGTTCCAAAGAAATGTTAAGACGTAAAAATTAATGGGGGTCGGTCTTATAAATGACCCCTCTATGAGGCACCATTGGAGCAGTAGAAATGATTTTAAGATTGAAAAATTACAATAAATTTTTTTTAAAAAAATTTTAAAAAATAGTAATAATCGTTATCCCACGATCCTCCTGGGCAAAAAATTTGTAGAATCGATAGAAGTTTTACACAAAAAAAATTCAAAAAAATAGAAGAGTACAAACATTTTCAAAAATGAATTTTTTTTAAAAAAAGTACGTAAAAAAACAAAAATTTTGAAAAAAAAAATTTGAAATTTGGACCATTATTGAAGAAGTTATGAGTAAAAGAAGTTTGAGTAAAGGAACAAACTACCAATTTTTAAAAATTCGATGTCTTTTGAACGGGTCATCAAAAAAACTGAAAATTTACCACGAAAGAGTTTTCGAAGGGTGCTAAAAACTGTCAACAAATTGGAAAAATCTAAAAAAAAATTTTTCAAAGTGTCCGATTTGACATGGAATGCGCCATATACTCTATGGGGTCCTAGACCAATATTTCGAGGTGTTACAAACGGAATGACAAACTTATATATACCCTCTATCACTAGAGTGGAGGGTATAAAAAATAAATTTTGGCAATGCGTGGAATTATAGGAAAATTGTTAAAAAAGTTTTTACGCATTTTTATTATACAAGACAATTTAAATTGTCGAGAAAAAGTGACATTTCAGTTTTGTTATGATCTTTTCTTTCTTATAATTTTCAAAAGTTGTTGAACTGAAATTTTCACCGTAAAAAAACAGAGTACTTAGCTTAAGAAACGAAATAATTTCAGATTCTGAGAAATTTTTCTGTATAGAAAAAAATTTAGAGACATTTTTTCTGTATAGAAAATGTCTCAGATTCTGAGACATTTTTCTGTATAGAAAAAGTTTCATTTTTCTGTATATAAAAAAGTCTTAGAATCTCAGACATTTTTCTGTATTAGAAAGTCTCAATTTCTGAGACATTTTCTGTATTAGAAAAAGTTTCAGATTCTAAGGCATTTTTCTGTTGGAAAAAGTCTCAGAATCTGCACAAAAAAATTATTGGCTAAAAATTTATAATTAAATCTATTGATGAACAAAATTTATATGAGTCAATCAATGTTTTGATTAAAATATTTGTTATTTTCTTTAACTGTCGAATTACAAATATTCAATATACGAGATTTTTCGGGTTTCCTTTTTTTTATTGTTGGCAACATATTGGAAAGAAAAAAATATGAATTTTTTCATAATTTAGTTCGTTAAGTTATGAAAAAATTTCATTCGTTAGAAAAATTTATTCGTAATCAATCATTATTTTGATTGACTATAAATAAAAAATTGATAAAATTTGTGATTGAAATCGAAAAAAAAGTTTGAAAAAATATTTAATTAATCATTTACAATTTGATGATTGGTATAACAATTTTATTTATTGAAGGAATTTCAATAAAAAATTGATTGAATTCGATTTGTGTGAGACATTTTTCTTTATTAGAAAAAGTCTCAAATTCTTAGCCATTTTTCTGATTTTAGAAAAATTTGCTGATTCCGATACATTTTCTGTATATTTTTCTTACATTAGGAGACATTTTGTCTGTATAGAAAAAGAAATAAAAATTTATTTTTTCGTCTGATCAACGCAAATTAATCAATTTTATTTTTAGCAGTAAAAATATAGCAACTTCAAACACAATATAAATATTTTTGGACTTTCACCCACTTTCTTGGCTAATAATAAATCTCGATCAAGTTACAAACGAAGAAGAGATCATTACTCCAAGTTCAAAGCTCTACTAACACAAAATGACACATACACACTACACTGCAGGCTAAAAGGTAAAAAAAAATTAAGTTAAAAGAAATGAAGTTTAAACATTAAAAAGATAAAAAAAAATATCAATAAAAACTGGTTACACAAAAAAAGTTAAAAAAGTTTAATACGGTCTTGTCGAATGTATTGTTACCCTACCCAATTTCAAAAAGATTGTTTGCAAAAAAATCGCGTAAGAAAAAAATTTGGTGGAAAAAAAATTCCGCGGAAAAAAAAATTTTTCGAAAAAAAAATCTGCCAAAAAAATGTTTGCGGAAAAGAAATATGTTTTTACTTGTTGAAATACCTTTCAGTATCTTATTCTGTTCACATATGTCAAGCAACAGCCGAATTAAAGCTGTTTGTATTTTTAGGTTATGTAGAATGTACCAAAATTGTCAGGGTGTCCTTACATTTTTGTTCATAACTTTTAAACCGCTAAGCCGATATCGCTTAAATGCAATACCAAATTTCTCTGGTACGTTTCTGTCATATCTGTTTAATACAGACTGACATCGCTAAAATGTCTTAAAATCTACACACAAAAAAAAAATCCAATTAACGAATTTCATAGTATTTATGAACAAATTCATAAAATTTATTAACTTTTTCATAATACTTATAAACTTTTTCATAGTATTTATGAATAAATCATAATATGTGAAATTTAATAACTATTTAACATTTTTTCATAAATACTATGAAAAAGTTCCAAAATTTAATGAAAAAGTTAGGGAGTGGAGATAGGGCTTTGGTATGTTTTACAAAAATGTTGGACGGTAAAAATAAATG
This sequence comes from Pegoplata infirma, assembly GCA_963921195.1. Taxonomy (NCBI): domain Eukaryota; kingdom Metazoa; phylum Arthropoda; class Insecta; order Diptera; family Anthomyiidae; genus Pegoplata; species Pegoplata infirma. The sequence continues at coordinate 141,733,968 of OY992540.1, read as the reverse complement.
GGGGTCGGTCTCATTAATGACCCCTCTCGGGCGCACCATTGGACGGGTAGAAGCTGATTAAATAAAACAAATTTACAAAAAATAAAAAAAATTGTATGGGGACCGCCTTAACAATTAGAGATAGAGGGTAGGTGTGTTCAGAGAAAATGTTTGGACTAAAAAAATATTGTGGGTCGGTCATACATTTTGTTGCTCTAAGGGCACTATTAGGGCAGTTAGAGCGGTTGGAGCAAATTTTAAAAAATGTCGTTTTGTGTGGGAGCCCCCTTAGAAATTGGAGATAGGGTATTAGTTTGTTTCAAAGAAATGTTAAAACGTAAAAATTAATGGGGGTTGGTCTTATAAATGACCGCTCTATGACGCACCATTGGAGCAGTAGAAATGATTTTAATAGTAATAATCGTTATGCCACGATCCTCCTAGGCAAAAAATTTGTAGAATCGATTTTAAGTTTTTTTAGGATTTTTAAAGTACGTAAAAAACAAAAATTTTTAAAAAAAAAATTGAAATTTGGACTATTATTGAAGAAGTTATGAGTAAAAGAAGTTTAAGTAAAGGAACAAACTACCAATTTTTAAAAATTCGATATCTTTTGAACAAGTCATCAAAAAAATCTGAAAATTTACCACGAAGGAGTTTTCGAAGGGCACTAAAAACTGTAAACAAATTGGGAAAATCTAAAAAATTTTCAAAGTGTCCGATTTGACATGGAATGCCCCATATATACTTTATGGGGTCCCAGACCGATATTTCGATGAGTTACAAACGGAATGACAAACTTATATACTAATTGTAAGTGGAGGGTATAAAAATATATAAAAAAATATTTAAAGTTTATAAGCGTGTGGTCAAAAAAGTCAACTTAAACTTAAGAAACTAAAATAAACGGGGTAAGTAATACCGCATTTACACTGCCCCACAAAGTGTACGGTTATATATGAAAAAGCTTTATAACACCGTGCAAACGAAATTTTACGTCCTTCAATAAAACGAACGTCAATAAAAGTTCTGGATTAATCGATTAAAATACGGTTTCATTAACTGTTCATCAACAATTTTGAAGAATAATTTTGTTTATTAACTGGGGTTTTCTGAATTTAAATCTGACCTCCTATTGAGCTTTCCTAATAATGATTTTCTGACTTTTATTAGATCTTTTTGAACTTCAATCGAGCTTTTCTTAAATTTGATAATTATTTTTAATTGGAATTTTTCCAAATAATATGAAAAAGCTTTATAACGCAGTGCAAACGAAATTTTACGTCATTCAATAAAACGAAAGTCAATAAAACTTCTAGATTAACTATTCATCAACAATTTTGAAGAATAAATTTGTTTATCAACTGGAGTATTCTGAATTTAAATCTTAACTCTAATTGAGCTTTCCCAATAAAGTTTTTCTGACTTTTATTAGATCTTTTTTTGAACTTCAATAGAGCTTTTCTTAAATTTGTTAATTTTAACTGAAATTTTCTAAATAATATGAAAAAGCTTTATAACACCGTGCAAACGAAATGTTACGTCTTTCAATAAAAAGAACGTTAATAAAAGTTCTAGATTAAAAGAAAGTTTCATTATATTGATAAAACGATCACATTAGCTGTTCATCAATAATTTTGAATAATAATTTTGTTTATTAACTGGAGTTTTCTGAATTTAAATCTTTACTCTTGTAGAGCTTTCCTAATAAAGCTTTTCTGACTTCCATTAGGTATATTTTGAACTCCAAACGAGATTTTCTTAAATTTGGTAATTATTTTTAATGGGAATTTTCTAAATAATATGAAAAAGCTTTATAACACAGTGCAAACGAAATTTTACATCCTTCAATAAAACGAACGTCAATAAAAGTTCTAGATTAAAAGAAAGAAAGTTTCATCATATTGATGAAACGATCTCATTAACTGTTCATCAATAATTTTGAATAATAATTTTGTTTATCAACTGGAGTTTTCTGAATTTAAATCTTAACTCTTATAGAGCTTTCCCAATAAAGCTTTTCTGACTTCCATTAGGTCGTTTTTGAACTTCTGGGCTCTGGGAGCCCAGTCACAATTGGCACCACCGACGACGAACCACTGCAAAAGAGAGAGCGACACATTAAAATTAAGCGACAGACTACCGGACACATTTTATAAAGAAAAAGACGCTCATATCAGTCACACATTTAGAGGGTGGTGAGAGAGCACTACAAAAATAGAATAGAATCTATTCTGGCGGCAGTGTGGTCGACCACAAAGCGATTTTTTGCTTTTCATACAAAATGTATGAAAACATTATGTGGTTATCGAATGTGGTTCCAATTGTGACTCAGCTCTCAATCAAGCTTTTCTTAAATTTGATAAACATTTTTAATTGGAATTTTCCAAATAATATGAAAAGGCTTTTAAAACAGTGCAAACGAAATTTTACGTCCTTTAATAAAACGAACGTCAATAAAACTTCTAGATTAAAGAAAGGAGGTACCATCATATTGATGAAACGATCTCATTAACTCTTCATCAACAATTTTGAAGAATAATTTTGTTTATTAACTGGAATTTTCTGAATTTAAATCTAAACTCTTATTGAGCTTTCCTAATAAAGCTTTCCTGACTTCCATTAGGTCTTTTTTGAACTTCAATCGAGCTTTTCTTAAGTTTTGATAATTATTTTTAATTGGAATTTTCTAAATAATATGAAAAAGTTTTATAACACAGTGCAAACGAAATTTTACGTCCTTCAATAAAACGAACGTCAATAAAAGTTCTAGATTAAAAGAAACAAAGTTTCATCATATTGATGAAACAATTTTTTGTTTATCAACTGGGGTTGTCTGAATTTTTTTTTTTTTTTATTTTATTAAGAATTACCACATAATTACAAATTATATACTAATTTTACCTAACCGAGAACTGGTAACAATGACCTTCGTCTCGTTGTAGCGAAACAGACCAAGGCCTCTGGTGGGAATCGAACCCACGACCCCCAGACTCATAGGCTAGCACGCTACCAACTAGCCTACTGGGGCGCCTGGATGTCTGAATTTAAATCTTAACTCTTATAGAACTTTCCTTATAAAGATTTTCTGACTAGGTTTCATCATATTGATGAAATGACTCATTAACTGCTCATCAATAATTTTGAAGAATAATTTTGTTTATCAACTGGGGTTTTCGAAATTTAAATCTGAACTATACCTAAAATTTTCTAATAAAGCTTTTTTGACTTTTTTGAGCTTTTCTTAAATTTGTTAATTTCAATTGGAATTTTCTAAATAACAATTGGACTTAACAAAATTTCAGTTAGTCCACTTCAGTCCACTTCAATTTACACTTGGTTAAGTGGAGGCAGACCTTCAGATATAACCCCCCCATAAATTGTTGCCTAGTGTAATATTAAAATAAAAAAATCATATAATAAGTAGTCATAAAAAAAACTTTCCAAGAGAGTTGGAAAAAGATGAGTTAGTAGCAGCACACACATCTTAGAAATTGATCTTAATATTTTTTTTTTTTAATAGAGTTCATTAAGTTGACAAAAGATATGATATGTTTAACTTAGCGTTGGTACACAAGTTGGGTCTTTTTTTTGTTTGACAATTGGGAGATTTTGATTTCCAAGAATTCAATTTGGTATACAGACCCAAAAAAAATATGATTAAGTAAATTTTGAATGAATGACTGACTGACTCTGACTTGTTCGTTTTTGTTAAAACTTAACCAGTTGACAAATAGCTAGCAGCTGACTGAATATTAAGCTGTAGGCAGGTATAATGGGGGGTTTTTTTGCTGTCACTATTGATAAATATTGAAATAAAACTAAAAAAAAAAGCTTTTTTTCTAACTTTTGTTACTTAATTTCTATTTAGTTATTAAAACAAACCACTGGGTGATGCTTTTCGTATGCCCCCTACAGGGGAATTTAATGTAGGAATTATGAGTTCATGGTACCTAATTGACTGAAGATAGAGGTTATATAATGGATAATAATATCCATTAGTTAGAAAAATTGCAGATCGTTTGATACAAGAACAAAACATGTTAACATTCTTAAAACATGATCATTTTTAAAAGAGCGTATGTTTCGGAAACTACTAGAGCCCGCACTGGGCGCCATTTAATATGAAATCTTGAATAGCCAGGAAATCATTGTGCAGATTTTGCAAATGTAAAACATGGTATAGAGATTAGGATACAGTGCATGTTATACTTATTAAAAGGCTTTTGGATTTTCTCCGCATTGCAATCGGGCATGCCCCCTACAGGGGAATTTAATGTAGGAATTATGAGTTCATGGTACCTTTAACTAAAGAAAGAAGTAATATAATGGATAATATCCATTAGTTAGAAAAATTGCAGATCGTTTGATACAAGAACAAAAAATGTTAACATTCTTAAAACATGTTCATTTTTAAAAGAGCGTATGTTTCGGAAACTACTATGCCCCGCACTGGGCGCCATTATATATGAAATGTTGAATAGCCAGGAAATCTTTGTGGAGGCTTCGCAAATGTAAAACATGGTATAGGGCTTGGGATACAGTGCATGGTATACTTATTTAAAGTCTTTTGGAACTTTCTCCGCTTTGCAATCGGGCAATATGACCTCTTGCAATGAGTTTGGTAGGAAGTTCAGATGGCATGAGCTATGATTATTTTTCTTACTTTTTATATTCTATTCAATTATTATAACAAACTATTTAGTGATGCTATTAGTATGATCTTTACAGGGGAATATAATTTAGAAATTTTGTCTTCAAGGTACCTAATTAACTAAAGAACTAGTTAATATAATGGAATATAAAATCCAATAGTTCTAAAAAGAGTTACTATGATGGATAATAAAATCCCTTAATTAGAAAAATTTCAGATCGTTGGATACAAGAACGAAAAATTTTAACATTATTAAAACATGATCATTTTTAAAAGAGCGTATGTTTCGGAAACTACTCGGCCCCACACTGGGCGCCATTATATATGAAATGCTGAATAGCCAGAAAATCTTTGTGGAGGCGTTGCAAATGTAAAATATGGTATAGGGATTAGGATACAGGGCATGTTATACTTATTAAAAGGCTTTTGAAACTTTTTCCGCATTGCAATCAGGCAATATGACCTCTTGCAATGAGTTTGGTAGGAAGTTCAGTGTGATTTTTCCAAGCAGTATCTCAAAAAAAAAAAACTTTTTAAAGAAGCAACACTCAGGCATTGCTGTCTATCAATTACTTATGTAACCGTTTCATTCAAAAAGGGGATAGAAGAAATATGAAAGTTTTGACGTTTCAATGTTATTTATCAACAAAGGAGGTTAAGGTAGATATTAATTGTGAATAGAAACTTATAAATATCTAAAAAAAATGTTGTTCTGCCTGAGCTGAGAATGGAACCCAGGCTTGCTGGCTAGTAGTCCAACGCGCTAATGACTAAGCCACAGCAGCCTTTTTATTTGGACGATAACAATATATACTCCTTAGCTTTAGTTTTTTAGATGAAAGTGTTTGCTATTTCGGAGGTGCCAACTTGGATAATTCAGAATGGATTTAGAATTAGAAGAATCAGTATCTGTATCTGTCACGCTCCGCTAAGATCACTGGCATCTCAGCCAAGTTATCTTGTATTGTTCAGGAATGAAGGCGCAGACACAAAAAGATACATTGGGAGATCGGTGTCATTCTTTAGTGCATTCCGGGTCATATGATAATTCAAGAAAATGAAATTTGCTTATTCTTTGACTACAATGACCCTTTGTCAGGTTGTCAGTTTATAAGAGGGCTATTCTTTACTAGGCCCCGCATTGGGCGCCACAATGCATTGAATGTTGAATAGCCATGAAATCTTTGTAGAGGCTTCGCAAATGTGAAACATGGAATGGGCAGCAGGATGCAGGGCAGGGCATACTGATTAACAGGCTAGGGCTGCCAGTCTTAGGGATTTATCCCCAAAATTGGGGATTTCATGCAAGCAAAAAGGACAAGAAATATCATTTGGGGATTGGGGATTTTTATGGGGGGTTTCAAAAATTTATTTGGGAATTTTTTAAGGATATTTTAAATTTAATCTATTTAATACCAATAGCTAAATTTAATGTTATCAACGATTTTTAAAAATAGTTTTAGTGATAAGCACTCTTTGGTACGATATTACGAAGTGTATTTAGTAAAACTTGCATTTATCGGATGTAAAATGCGTATTTCCATTGCCAAAAATCGTTTATTTACGCGTTTGGGGATTCCTTAGTTGCTAATCTTCGAAATAAAATTACCATCCATAAATTTTCTTTAAAAATTGAAGAAGACATTTTTTGTGTGATTTCAAAAATAACGAATTTTTAATTATTTGGGGATATTTTGTTATATTCTTGGGGACGAAAAAAGTACCTGGCAAAGCTGTAAAAGGCTTTTGGAACTTTCTCCGATGTTTGATATGCATATGGACAATATGACCTCTTGTAATAAGTTCGGTAGGAAGTTCAGTGGAACCTTTTCAAGCAGTACCTCAAATAACTTAAGATGTTAAGATGTGTTAGGTATTTGGACGATAAGACGAAATACTCCTCTACATAGTACAAAATGGCAAATAGTTTTTCAGACGGAAGTGTTTGCTATTTTTGAGATGGCAACTTGGATAAGTGAGAACATATTGAGGAACAGGAGAATCTGTAACAGTGAGATTTCGTTAAAAGCACTGGATTTCCAGCCCATTTCTGTTGAATTTCATAGTGGAGAACAGAGTCATTCTGTAGTGGATTCTGGGTTATATGATAATTCAGAGTAATGAAATTTGCTGATTCTTTGGTAAACATTGGCTCTGAATTGCAGCCTTTACTACAATTCACCTTGTAGGGTTGCCTCAGATTGTTAAAGTCTTGAAGTGAATAGGATCGATTGATCCATTCTCATTTTTAAATGGAGAGATGGTTAAAGCAGTCGATATGAAAAAAAAACTATTTACTCAATAGAAGTCAGCTTTAGAGACTCACTGGTACGGGGTTTTAAGTACGGGGTTTTAATCGATATTTTTGTGTAGGTGAAAGTAGTGTCCGACCGAACAGTTCGGCGCAAAAACGTCATTTAATCAAAAATTTGGTATTTCGAAGTACTTTTAACAACTTTTTTTATATGGGGTAGAATTGTTGAGGCGATGGAAGACGATTCTGAGTGTAAAGTTTAAGAACGAGTACGAAGTTAAGCTATAATTTCGAAGTTCGGTAACCCACCTTTTTTAATTTGGCCGAACCTTAGGTTACCGAACATCTCAATTGGTGCTTAACTTCGTCCTCGCCATTAAATTTGAAAGTCAGAATAGTTTTCTATCGCCTAAACAAACAAACGGCCATCAGAAAAAGCTGTTAAAAATGCTTGCAACTATTAATTTTTGGCCAATACCATTTTTTGGCCGAACTGTTCGGTCGGACACTAGGTGAAAGTGGCCGAAAATGTTTTTATTGTAAGTAAGAAAATTTGTTTTATTGTGCTTAAAAAGTCTAAGCACCATAAACAAGCATTTTTTATTTTGGACTTATAAAATTCGATTACAACTCAACTTAGTTTTTAACGGAATGAGACAATTTTCTCACGAAATTAGCAAATTTATTTGTTATTTTTACAAATTTTTTTAGAATTTTTAACATATTTACCAATATAATCAATTAATCAAGGACGTACCTGCAAATAAAAGAGAAGAAATAAGGGTTTTAATAAAAAATATTGCAAGAAAACATTAAAATTAATGAACAAAGTTCGAGTACATTTTTCCCCCCATTTTGAATAAACATACTATAAAGCACTTATGTTTGCTCTCTTCGAATAATAGCAAAATTAAGTTTTTCTAATTTTTATTAAAAATAATAAAATGTAGTTATTTATTTGACCTTTAAATTTTTTTTTTTATACCCTCCAACCACAGTATGGGGGTATACTCACTTTGTCATTCCGTGTGTAACGCATCGAAATATCCGTCTAGGACCCCATAAAGTATATATATTATTGATCAGTGATCCATTCTAAGACATTCTAGCGATGTCCGTCTGTCCGTCCGTCCGTCCGTCCGTCTGTGGAAGACACGATACAGTCCAAAGTAAAAGAGCTAGACTCCTGAAATTTGGCACGAATATGTCTTTTGGCATTGGGCTGGTTAAGTTCGAACATGGGCAAAATCGGATCAGGGGGGAAAAAGTTCCCCTCTTAAGAACTAAACAAACCTCTAAAAAAAATCATTTTTTATAGGTTTTTTGTACTTTTGCTTAGCAAACGAAACATTTTTATGTCAAAAGAAGTTCAAAGTCTTGCAGTTGGATCCAGGAACGATGTCTCCCACTGACGTTACCCCCCCCCCCCCCAAAAAAAAAAACAAGACGCCCCTGTTTTTTTTTTTTTTAACGTGTTGGAGGGTATAAAAGATTCGGCACAGCCGAATTTAACACTCTCACTTGTTTTTTTAAACTTTTATTTTCAATATTGAATCTGCCCTTGTGGGCCTAACAATATGTAATAAAATCTTATAACTAAATTTAATAACTAGTCACCCGTGTAAAAAAATAATTATATCAAAACATATCTCCTTTGATAAAAACATATATGGATTATATATAAATAGATGTAATCAGATCTACTCCATATATATTCATATCTGCTTCAGATATGTTTTGATCCGTAAATTGAGTCTATCTGACAATTTTACATATATGAACATATCTGAAAATGTCTGATCATATATGCCATATATGCCAGATAGACTCAATTTACGGATCAAAACATATCTGAAGCAGATATGAATATATATGGAGTAGATCTGATTATATCCATTTAGATATGATCCATATATGTTTTTATCAAAGGAGATATGTTTTGATATAATTATTTTTTTACACGGGTACTCCTGTTACGGAGCCATATTCCTATAAGCGCCTCTTCTCAACTGGGCGGCATATCGGCTCTTCTTAGCCTTGTGGTTAAACGATTTTCAGTCAACTGCCTCGCTAGTGGGTTAGGGTGACTCAGGAGTCTGACATTATATTTCTCACGAATTTCGAGAACTCCTCCTTTACAAGAGGGATATCCAAGTCCTTGTGTATATTTGAATTTCTAATATACCAGGGCGCATCTGTGATGGTTCTAAGGATTTTTGATTGGGCCCTCTGTATAAGTTCAATATTGGAGTTGCTTGCAGTTCCCCATAGTTGTATGCCATAAGTCCATATTGGCTTTAATATAGTTTTATACAGGATGACTTTACAGTCAAGGCTAAGCTTGGAATAGCCACCTATAAGCCAGTGCATACTGCTGGCTTTAAGCTTCATTTGAAGCCTCTTAGCTTCTATGTGTCGACGCCAAGTAAGGCGTCTGTCTAGGTGAATGCCAAGGTATGAAACAGACTCAGACTGTGGGATGTTTACATTATTCAGTGTAACTATTGGACAATTGCCTGTTCTGAGTGTAAATGTAACGTGTTTACTCTTGAGTTCATTAACCGTATTCTCCAGTTTCCCATCCACGTCTCCACATTTCTGAGATGATTATTTAATTCCAGGGACGCTACTACTGGATTTGTATGACTGCTCAATATAGCCGTGTCATCAGCAAATGTCGATGTTATCAGATTATCGCATATTGGTAAATCGTACGTAAAAATTAGATAAAGTGTGGGGCCAAGAACACTTCCTTGTGGGACACCTGCTTTAATCTCGTAGTCGTTTGTGACAAAGTCTTTATATCCTACCCTAAAAAGACGGTTTGAGAGGTAAGACTCTAGAATTCAATGAGTACTAGGAGGTAACAGACTTTTTATCTTGTAAATGAGACCCTCATGCCACACATTATCGAAAGCTTTAGCTACATCTAAGAATATAGCAGAACAATATTTTTTGTCCTCAAAAGTTTTCCTTATTTCTCCAGTAATACGGTTTACCTGCTCGATAGTTCCATGTTGCTCACGGAAACCAAACTGATGAACTGGGACGATGTTGTTACTGTTCAAAAATGGAGTTATTTTCCTAAGAAATATTTTCTCGAATAGCTTTGAAAGGCATGTCAGTAAACTAATAGGCTGGCTTGGGTATCATTTTTATCCCATTCGCAAGATCGCATTAAACAAACTTGAGAGCAACGATATCGCAATACTCGGTAGATTTTTAATCATTACAGGAGTAATCAGGTCAAAACTAGGGGCCTTTTTAGGACAAAGGTTGTCATTTATTACAGTATGAATGTCCTGGACGTCCATGTAAATATTATCAAAAAGTGACTCTGATGGTTCTGGTTCCAAAAGATTAAAACTATTCGATGGAGGATTTGGCAAAAACACACTACTAAGATAGCTAGCAAAAACCGTTGCTTTATCTTCATCACTGCGTGCCCAAGAACCATCAGGCTTTCTTAGTGGTTGTTCACTCTCTACCGGTGGTTTCATATTCTTTGTTGCTTTCCATAAAGAGAAGTTTGTATATTTCGTATTCGTAAGACTTTCCACGTAAGATTCATTTATGCGATCCTCCTCCATATGAAGGGCTTTGCTAAGATTTTTGCATGCTTTAGACAGTCTCTGCTTCGCAGCAGGCGATCTACTAGATTGCCATTCTCTTCTCAACTTTCTCTTTTCGCGAAGAAGACGTTCAATATCTGCGTTCGAAATATGGGACCGGGGTTTTGATCGTACTTGAATTTTCGAAGTAGAGTGCTGAGTAGCCGAAAACATTACAGACGTTAAGTCATTGACACACTCATCTATATCCTTCTCACACTGTAGTACAGGATTGGTTTGTATATGACTACTTACGTATTTTCTATACTGGACCCAGTTTGTCCTAGTTGGTGATGAGTCCAAAGGGGACATCAGCCCAGTGTTGCCGTAGTAAGTAACAATTACCGGAGAGTGGTCAGAGGAAAGGTCATACGATATTTCGGTCGATATTGAATTTCTGCCAATATTCCGCGATATAGCAAAATCTATTAGATCTGGAATTTTCCTTGGATCAGTGGGCCAATATGTTGGCTGTCCAGGGGACAAAACATCCAACCTATTCCTATGATCAGCTAATACATTGTATAACTGTCTTCCTCTGGGGTTACATAAGCGAGAGCCCCAGTAGGTATGTTTGGCATTATAATCCCCACAAGCCAGGAAACAATCTCCTAGAGTCTTAAAAAATTCTTCAAACTGAGCCTTAGTTACTGGGAACCGTGGCGGACAGTAGATTGAGCTCAATGTCAAATCTCCAAGCAAACAACTAACTTTAATTGTTGTAGCCTGTAAATAGTTTTTGGAGAATTCTTCTAGGGCATGGTGTTTTATTCTATTTCTAATTAGAATGCCAGTACCACCATGAGCTTTACCATCAGGGTGGTTTGTTTTGTGGAATGCATAGCCTGGAATATGAAAGTTATACCTATTTGTAAGGTGGGTCTCTGAAATTAACATCACGTCGATGTCTTCGTTAAATATAAAGTTAGATACCTCAGACTTATGCTGGTTTATACCATTTGCATTCCAAAAACCTTTAAATGAAAAAGAGATTATTCTTGGTTGAGGCCATCTATTTTCCCAGCAATGAATTAAAATTACAAGTACTTATGTTAACACTACTTTCTCTTTTAGACCATTCTCCCAACAAAAAGTCAAAGAGTTTAATCTTTCAGAAATTTTGTAAGTTTTAGGATTAAATTGACGATAATTTTGGGAATTTTCCAATTATGTATTTATCATCAGATTTTTTTTAGAAAATTGTAGGAGAATATCCGATTGTGGCCATAGCACAATGTAGACGAAGATAATAATACTACAAAATGTGGACTTCTTCTATGAGCCTTTTTGAGCGCCACTTTACAATTATGATACCAGCCAGGGAGTCTCGGATGAGGGGCAGTCCCCATTGTGGAGCCTCCATACATTTTTACACGGATGAATCGAGACTGCACGAATAAGTGGGCTTTGGAATCAATTCGGAGAAGCTTGGGTTGAGCCTGGCTCGAAGATTGCCAGATCATTGCCGTGTTTACCAGACAGAGATGCTGGCAATAAAAGAAGCGGCTGACTGGATTAGTTGCAATGTATTGTATACAACTGCTGTCAACATCTATTCTGACAGTCGAGCCGCGGGCAAGTCTCGTGAGTCAATGTTTCTGAAAACAAGATCTGTCCTCGACATACATCTCATATGGGCCCCAGGGTACAGAGAATTTCCAGGGATTTGCAAAGCCTATGAGCTTGCAAGACTGGGAACTACCTTACACACACCGCTTTTCAAGCAAGTTTAGGTTGTGTTAAAATGGTGACAAAATCGGTTAAAGGAATTTCACTCCTCTTTATTTTGAACTTTAAAAATCGTTAACACGAAAATCCTGCTGATCCTGTTTTCGAGTTAAAGCTAAATAATTACACTGTTCGACAACAAAAGTCCAGTGAAATATCTGACTGATTCTTATAGGTTTTGCTCTCCTGAATCTAAATCTGCCATCCAACGTACCGTTTTAGAGATATTCGCTGTTAAAAAGTAAAAAAAACAATAATTTCGCACGTTTGGAGGTCCATTCTTATGTTGCTTCCAACAAATAGGACTTGTGATTTCATATAAATTGGACCTCCTGATTCCAAAACTGCAATTCAAATTTGTCTAGCATGTTCCGTTTTCCAGATCTTCGCGTTGAGAAATTTTCAAACGCGAATATCTCGAAAAGGAAATATGCTAGAAAAATTTGGATTGTAGTTTTGGAACCAGGAGATCCATTTTATATGAAATCAAGTCCAATTTTTGGAAGAATCTGTAACAGTGGACCACCAAAAGTGCGAAAGTATTGGTTTTTTGATTTTTTAACAGAGATAATCTCAAAAACGATTTTTGTTGTCGAACCGTGTAATTATTAAGCTATAATTCGAAAACAGGATCAGTGAGGATTTTCATGTAAACGATTTTTAAAGTTCAAAATAAAGAGCAGTGAAATACCATTAGCCGATTTTTTGTCACCATTTTAACACAACATAAAGTTGTTCATAGAGGGGTGTGTACAGGTTACAACAGAGTTGGGATGTGTTGGTATGCCTTTAGAAACTTGTAAGCAAAATCTACGACTTTGTTCCGCGACGGAAACTAATCAAAGATGGGCAAATGGATGGGCATGTGAGACAACACGATCGATTTGGCCTTGTCTTAATCAGAAGTGCACAAGTGAGCTGATATTGCTTTCAAGAGGAGAGATTTCGAAGGTGGTTGCTATAATTACCGGACACTGTCTGCTAAGAAAGCACGCAGAGCAGTCAAATGTGCCGTCAAATGACTTTTGTCGGATTTGCATGGATAAAAAGGACTTAGAAACTATCAAACACTTCATTTGCCATCGTCCGGCACTTAATGGTCAGAGACTTGCTTCACTGGGATCTGCAAGATCTTTCTGATATGGCGGATGTCAAAATTCAATATCTTACACACAAAAATTTTTTTTTCCCATGAACGATTTTCATAGTATTTATGAACAAATTCATAAAATTTATTAACTTTTTCATAATATTTATAAACTTTTTCATAGTATTTATGAATAAATCATAATATGTGAAATTTAAGAATTTTTAACATTTTTCATAAATACTATGAAAAAGTTTATAAATATTATGAAAAAGTTAATAAATTGTATGAATTTGTTCATAAATACTATGAAAATCGTTCATGGAAAAAAATTTTTTTTTGTGTATGACGAAGCTAAAAATGGTTTAACGACAGGGACTAGTAGGGAAACCTATTACAGTACCGTGATATTACAACGGACCTCTAGAGTCTAGGTGTGGTGACGTAAAATATCAGCAGGCATTTAAAATCTAGCCTAACGTATGTATGATAACACCGATATTAAACATGAACCGGATGATATACGTTTGAAAGTAGAAATCAAATGGAGTAAAACTGCATTTACAGTTTTTCATTTCGTGAGTCTGTTTTCTTTTTAAAGTTTGAAAGGATCACATTTTGTAAAACATTTTTTTTAATATTTTTACTTGTTCTAGGATGCCACTGATGATACAAATGATTTTTTTTTTGCCATATCAGGATAAAAGGATGAAAATAACGTTCTTTGAAAACTTAATTAAAATATTTTGTAGAAAATTTATAATGATATTGAAGGATAAAGTTTTAAAAGGACGTAACAACCCCTTTTTCATGATATGTAAAAATAATAAAATAGGAAAATTAGGGGAGATCCTCCTCTTTCATTTGCCGTCACTAGTGGCACCTCGGACAAATACAAACATTAAACAAATATTTTATAAAATTTAATCCTCTAAAACTTGTAAAGGGAAACAGGATCATGAAATGAAAAACTGTAAATACAGTTTTCTACATTTAGTCTCTAGTTTCAAACGTATATTATCCAGTTCGTGTTTAACGAATTTTATCATTTTTGTCGAACGGTGTAATACAACAGTTATAAAATGTTCTAAAGAATGAGGGAAAATAATTGGAAAATTCCTGAAACGATCGTCAGTTCAATCCTGAAAATTACCAAAGTTTTGAAAGCAGAAACTCTATGAGAATTTGTTGGAAGAATATCTTAAGAGAGAAAGTAGAGTAAATATAAATACTTGGAATGTCAATTCATTAAAACACCTCAATGATCTTGTCGCGATAAATTTCACAAAATTTCAACAAAAAAAAAAAGAACAAAAATTCCAAAGTGGATTATTGCCCATGTTACAATGTCATATTGTCACCTAAGAATTGGCTTACTCAGAAGAATGGTAAAAATATCAAAACCAATTCTTAGGTAATGATGGGAATAGCATAATTATAGTCGTTCATAGTCGTTAAATGTAAAACTCTTATTGATATTTGTTGCTGCTGAGGGCGCTGCGGTAGGTAGGTACTGCTAATGTATGACTGCCAATATTATATAGCTGATGCCGTCTAAACATTTGTCACTTTCATTAAGTGTCATTGAACTTTTGAATATTGAAAATTAAAAATAAAACAAACATTAAAAAAAAACTATTTGTTTCGGTAAATTTCAAAAATAAAATCAAACAAGTCAATGATTATTTTTTTAATTTTTTTTTGTTTTGTTTTATTTTTAAGATATTTCGACGACTGATGGTAAAATGTCGTTTAAAATCAATTAAGGTCTTGTTGCCAAATGGTAGCAACAAAATTATAAATATTAAAATTGTTTCACGGGCGGGCACGAGTAGAAACAAAAAACTGCGTATAGTTTTTAAAATTTAAAATTTTTAGTCAAATTGGTAAATAAAATAAACAATTATTCTTTAGAGAAAAGTTTGTTTCTGGGTAATATATTTATTTATTTTGCAAAAATATACTTTTTGGGGCTTTAGTAAGAGAGGATAAAGAATGTACTAATTTACTACTTTTTTAGGTACAATTTTACACAAATAAAAAAATCTGCAAAGTTATCCCTGGCGAGTTCGAAAAGAAAGTGCATGGCGCACACACTTTAATTTAATTAGTAAATGATGATTTACACCGATTTCTTGCTGTCCCAAGCTGTAGGAAACATCAAACAAAATTCCGAAATCATATTGAACAATTAAATTTGTCTTGTATAATACTACCCATGTTCCATGTTTGCAGAACCTGCATAAAGATTTCATTCATATTTCTTAGATAATAAATAAATATGCTTACCTACCACAACAGTGACTTTTGTCAGTTACAGAGTATAAAGTAATTTCTTTGAATATAACTAGATTTAATAATAATACGAATTAGCCAAAACCTTCATCGAATCAAACGCAAAATGTTGAAAAGGGGATGACGTCCATTAAAACGGCATCGTGTAGTTTATTGTTAATTTATGTTTAAATAAACCTTCCATGAGGGAATCCGTACATGATGCTAGTGAAATCTTCTTAGTCGTGTATAAGACTGGACACTTCCTCATTGGCAGTGATTTTTAAGTGACTGTTTTGAGATTCGGGATTGGGCCACAGATTGGGCGCCATTTTTTTTTTTTTAATTCCGAAAATTTTGCTTAAAAAAATCTGTACAGCTGTAGGTCGGCAAATGCTGATGAAAAAATAAAAATTTTACATTTTCTATCTCCCTAAATAATTATTCTAGAAACCTGAAATGTTAGTAACGAAAAACATTCTGACAAAAGTACTTTTTTTTTAGAAATTTTCGATGCTACGAGACTCTCTTAAAGTGAGTTAACAAGTGCACTTAGGTACTTTTTCGATTTCCAGAAATTGTGGTAGAAAACTTGATTTTTAAAATGTACACCCCCTCTTCGAGCAAGTTTAGGTTGTGTTAAAATGGGTAAAAATCAGCTAATGGAATTTCACTCCTCTTTATTTTGAACTTTAAAAATCGTTAACACGAAAATCCCAGCTGATCCTGTTTTCGAGTTATGGGTAAATAATAACACTGTTCGACAAAAAAATCCTCCCAGTGAAATATCTAACTGATTCTAATAGATTTTTCTCTCACGAATCCAAATCTGCCATGCAATTTTTTCTTGCACATTACCGTTTTTCAGATATTGTCTGTTAAATAGTCAAAAAAACAATAATTTTGCACTTTTGGTGGTCCACTGTTACAGATTCTTTCAAAAATATGACTTGATTTCATATAAAATGGACCTTCTGATTCGAAAACTGCAATCCAAATTTTTGTAGCATGTTTCGTTTTCGAGATATTCGGGAAAATTCGAGAAAATCGCGAAACACGGAAGATGCCAGGCAAATTTGGATTGCAGTATTGGAATCAGGAGATCCAATTTGTATGAAATTAAGTCCTATTTGCAACAAAACAGTGTGCGAAAATATTGTTTTTTTTTACATTTTAACAGCGAATATCTCAAAAACGGCGCTAGAAAAAATTAGATGGCAGATTTGAATTCAGAAGAGCAAAATCTATAAGAATTAGTTGGATATTTTTACTGAGAGTTTTTTTTTTTGGCGATCAGTGTAATTATTTAGCAATAACTCGAAAACAGGATCAGCTAGGATTTTAGTCTTAACGATTTTTAAAGTTCAAAATAAAGAGGAGTGAAATGCCATTAGCCGATTTTGTCACCATTTAAACACAACCTAAACTTGCTTGAAGAGGGGTGTGTTTAGCATCCTCCATTATAACAAAACATTGGAATCGGGCCCCAAATTGGGCGCCATTTTTTTAATTCTGCAAATCTTGCAAAAGAAATCTGGCACTTACGAGTAAAAACTTTAAAGGAGAAAGGTAAGGTCCGGCTGTAGGTTAGCAAATGCTAATAAAAAAATGGAGAAAAAAATACTTTTTCTATTCAGAAACCTGAAATGGGTTTGAAAAACGTGAAATTTAAAATTGATGCTAAGAATAAAATGGCGCCCAATCAAGGGCCCGATACCGATGTTTTGTTCTAATGAAGGATTCTACATTTCAAAAACCATTTTTTTTTACCATTTCCTAAATAATGGTAAGAAAAATTGGTTTTTGAAATGTAGAATCCTTCATTAGAACAAAACATCGGAATCGGGCCCTTGATTGGGCGCCATTTTATTTTTTTTTTTTTTGGAAAATTATGAAATTTTGCTAAAAGATATCGCATTTAAAAACTTTAAAGGAGAACGGTAAAGTCCGGCTGAAGGTTAGAAAATGTTGAAAAAATTAAAACAAATTTACTTTTTCTATCTACTGAATTAATGGTTCTAGAAACCGAAGATATGAAATGAAGGATCAAACACCGAAAAAACAGTCTTGAAAAAGTAGCTTTTTCAGAAAGTTTGATCTCCTGAAATAATGGTAAAAAAAATGATTTTTGAAATGTTGCATCCTCCATTATAACTAAACATCGGAATCTGGCCCTTGAGTGGGAGCCATTTTTTTTTTGAAAATTCTAAAATTTTCCTAAAAAATCTGACACAATCCCATTTCCGAACTTAACCAGCCTATTACCATAGGACATATTCGTGCCAAACTTCGGAAGTCTAGCTCTTTTATTTTGGACTGTATCGTGTCCTCTACAGACGGACAGACGGACGGACATCGCTAGATGTGCTCCCGTCTGTGGATGGAGGGTATAAAAAGGAAATAAAATGGAAAAATTACTACCTTTTTATAGCTATTGAACTAAAAACCATAGAATCACAAAATTTGGCATGCAGGATCCAGTCCAAAATAAAAGAGCTAGATTCCCAAAGTTTGGCCCGAATATGTCTTAAGGTCATAGGCTGTTAAAGTTCGGAAATGGGAAAAATCGGACCAGGGGGAAAAACTTTCCCGATGAAGAATTTTACAGGGTGTTTTATTTGTATGAAACAAATTTATGTCAGAAGAAGCTGGATCCAGGGGATTAAAAATCCAGTTTTGCGGGCGTGGATTTAAAAAAAAATGATTTAATAATGATAAAATTGTATAACCATTAAGGTTTTGGTACACTTAAAAAAAAAATTGTAAAATGACAAGGAAAATTTGTTATTTTTTGCTACCCCTAATTTGACGAGAATTACTAGTAATTTTACAAGCTTTTTACCAATAAATTTGTAAATTACACAAATTTTTTGAGGCCATAAAACTTACAAGGAATTTTCGTGACTTTACTAAATTTTTTGCTACCTCCTATTTTACGAGAATTCCTAGTAAAAATTACGAGCTTTTTCGTAATTTTACAAGATTTTTACAAAAAAAAATTGTTAATTTACAACTTTTTAGCAAAATAAAATTTACAGGGAATTCTCGTGAATTAACTAGATTTTTTGTAAAATTTCCTTGGAAATTTGTAAAATTACGAAAAAAAAATGTAAAATTACAAAAAAAAATTAAATTTCGATCGAATTTTTTTTGTTAAAAAACAAGGAAAACTGTCAAATATTGGCAAAATGGAATTACAAGAATTTTTCTAGTGATTTGACAAAGTTTTTTTTTTTTGCGTGTACCTAAAAAAGAAAATTTTTATAAAAATCCCTTCCTTCCTCCCATTTAAGTTTGTAACCATTTAAAATTTTCCGACTATATATAACATAAGTATTTCCGTTAGCATCATGTTCTTTATGGCAAATTTTTTTTTTGTTAACTTGTTCTTCTTCTGTTCTTGTTGGAAAAACTTAAAAGTGATAAATTACTTAATGAGCATTAATTACACTCTATGCCGCCATAAAGTGACAGTTTAAACGTGGGCGACATGTTATAGGTGACTCTCTATTGTCACCCAACTACAACAATTTGCTAAACATATTTAGTTTTTAGTTTAAAAACTTTTTAAATTTTGCGTGAAAAATAAATTTTTAAATATTGTATGTATGAATTTCTTTTTAAACATGTCAATTTGATTTAAGATTTTCTGTGGCGTTTTCTAATGTTTATCATTCGTTTTAATGATTGACAGACAGTTTGCCAAACAATTTGAAGATTAAGTTAACACAAGTCGTTCAGAATTTTTTTTTCGCATTTTTCTATATTGAAATTTTAGCGACAGCTGATCGTTCTAGGCATATATTTTTGGGACTGTTGAAATGAGGGCGTTTTGGTTGACTAGATGTTTGAAGGTGTTTAAAAATAGTTTTTTTTGATATAAAATAAAAATACAAAATGTTTAAATGAAAATACAACATGTTTGAATAAAAATACAAAATGTTTGAAATGTCTAAAACTATTTAAATTTGTTACGGTAGATTTATATTTAATTGTATATTAAGATTTTGTGCTTAGGAAAATTTTACAAAAATTTCTATATATTTAAATTTTTTTAGCTTTTTATCTCAAGAGATTTAAACTAAATTTTAATAGTCAAAAAATTGGCGCCATTTTACGTATAGCAAATTTTAAGACGTCAATGCCTGGAAACTCATTTACCTTCAAGTCTTTTTAGAATTTTAGCACATAAATCATTTTTGATTCTTAAAATCTGTACAAGTATTAAGATATTACTGATTAATTTTTAATTGTAAATGGCACTTGCGAACCTCTCGAAGAAGAAATTTGTGATAAAAGTATTTCTTGATACTGCTAGCGCTTTAAAAATGCAACTACGCCTGGAGTGGCGAGATTGGAATCCAGTGCTGCCAGAAATGGAGGTTGTTAAGGTATTAGCTGGAAGTTCTTTAGGTGTTTATCTGGGATGTAATACTATTTTCCTAGTAAGTGTTGTCGAGTATTCGTTCACGATGGGCTGTCTCGGCTTATCGACCATATCAGTGTTTAAAAATTTTGTTGTATGAAACAATGTGGACCTTCGGGAAAATTTTGATAACTCCCGAACTAACAGGAAATCGTTTAGAGCAAAAATACGTGTCGACTTAAATTTAATAAAGATTATTTCGTATTCATATGGATATCGTAGGTATTGTCTTCACATAAATACCACCCAAAATTTACACATTTTCATAAAAAACATGTAAGAAAATTATAGTCGGTCAAGACCGACACCAGAGTTTCCCGGAAAGTGGGTAACAAGTTAAAAAAATGGTCCGATAAAATCTATATTTTGTCAAATCTTTAATAAGTGTAAAAAACCCTCACAAATCTAATATAAGTGAAATAGGCTTCGATTTGGTGCCAATAAACCGCATTCAGTGAATATCGGGCGAAAATTTCACATGGGCCTAGTCCAAAAATGATCCAATGATAATCAGATTTGATAAGGTTTTTAAAGTACGCGTTTAACAGACACAAACAAAATTTAAATTAAATACTTTCTATTTTCATGTAACTTGAGAGATTTATGTGAAAATCGGGAAGGTGCTTTGTATGGTTCTACAAAATGAACTGGTCCGGTTCCTTTAAAATTCGGAATGGTGATTTGTGGGGAAAAAACACGTTTACCTGCCAAATTTAGAAAAGATACCTATTATAGTACGGTTATTAGAGGTTATTAGATTATACAAACATCAGCACATAGTTATTATACCCTGTACCACAGTGTGGTAAATTGTAAAAATGGCTGAAAAATCCAAAAAACGATTTTTCGCCATTTTTTTGACTAATTTTTTAACCCGTAAGTCCCCGATATGTCCAATAAGCCGAGACACCCCAACCTTAGAATTGTCTCTTTTATATATATTTTAAGTTTTATGCAAATCGGTTCATAAGGGTTGAGATACTTCCCTTGCAACCCAACACGATGGAGCGACACTCTCAGAACCTGAGAGGGCATCGCTATTATAGGGGAAAGGAGTCATTAAAGAACAGGACTAACTTTCGGCAATGCGCGCATCTGAAAAACAGGGCGCTGTTTCGGCATCGTCATCAAAGTCTGTTAAAAGGATACACTCGCCAGATGAGAAACCTTTACCTAAGAGGTATAAGATGTCCGGCAATCAGTCTTTTAGTGAGGTGGTGAACGCTTGCTTCGATAGGGTTGTGATCAACAGGGGGAATGGGGATTGTAGTGGAGTTTAGTTGAAACTAAATTAAATCTGCTT
The DNA here is from genome assembly GCA_963921195.1 of Pegoplata infirma. Taxonomy (NCBI): domain Eukaryota; kingdom Metazoa; phylum Arthropoda; class Insecta; order Diptera; family Anthomyiidae; genus Pegoplata; species Pegoplata infirma. The sequence goes on along the minus strand of OY992540.1, from coordinate 141,712,652 downwards.
TAGGCTCCCTGAGAGTTGGTATCAAGGGCGAGTAAAACTCTTTGCTTTTGAGAACGAAAGATCAGCAGCCATGTTTAAGGTTGCCATTAGCCAAGCGGGAGAGTTATAGCCTGGAGATGAACTTGAGGTCATTGAAAAACAAACAAACCCGTCGCAGCCCAGAGCTCATGCATGAATTATGATGGCTTCAAGTGACTCTAGGGTCATTCTGAAGATGATTAGGGTCTGCAATCCTGATTTTCCAACTCAGAGTTGGCAAATTGCCAGATTGGTTGAGATGGAGGGCGGTCATCGTCAAGCAGTGGTCTTGGTTATTGAGGAATCACTTCAGCTTCTAGCCATTTTTTATTTATATAAGAGTCAATGTCTACAAGGGCGACCAGAAGCCTATTTAAGACAAATCTATGCCAGTGAATCCGGAAGTCATTGGATGACATTCGGGTCGAAGCCAATGCAGTAAAGAATGCGGAGAGTTTTGTTGCCTCTGATTCAGAACAGATGGGACACATATCTGGCTTATTCGAAAACGAATCTTTGGACGAATGCGACCTCTACAAATAATTCTCCATCACTGGAAGGCAGCCTCAGTTGCACACTTGATGTGCTTGACGACAGGAGCAGTTGACTTGGTTTTTATCTAAGAGCCCTGGTTGCCAGTGGTGTGTCCGATTCTGCTGTATGAAATCATTATCTGGTGGCCTGCTTTAGAGACAAAAGGGTACTGTGTCTTGATCACGAAGGTATAGCAAATGGCGTCGATGTGCATCGCTAGTGCTCTTCGTACTACACATACGGCTGCATAAGAAGTCCTCCTTCACCTGGTAACATTGGACATATTGGGTAGGAAGGAGCAGCGATTGCTTCCACAGCACGATCTTGAAGAAGACAACTCAAAATGTGAACTGCGATCCCTGTATGAGTCTTTTTGAGCGCCACTTTACCACAATGATATCATCTAGGAAATCTTAGATGATGGGAATTCTGGGTAGTGGAGCCACTATAAATTTTTACACAGATAAATCAAAGCTACACGAACAAGAGTGCTTTGGAATCTATTCGGAAGAGCTTGTTTTGAGCGTGGCTCGAAGATTGCCAGATCATTGCAGTGTTTACCAGGCAGAGATGCTAGCAATAAAGGAGGCGGTCAACTGGTTGAGTTGTAGTGTCTCGTCTACAACCGGAGTCAACATCTATTCTGACAGTCAAGCCGCGGTCAAGTCCCTGGAGTCAATGTTTCTGAAAACAATATTATTTGCAATAACTGCCTCACGCCTTAAAATGAGATGGCCAAGCAGTTTGGCAGATCACTCATATGGGTCCCAGGGCACAGAGACATTCCAGGAAATTACAAAGCCGATGAGCTTGCAAGACTAGTAATAATTGGAATGTGTTGATATGCCTCTAGAAACCTGCAAGCAAAACATACGGCTTTGTTCCACGACGGAAACTAATCAGAGATGGGCACATGGATGGACGTGTGAGACAACACGAATGATTTGGCCTTCTTTAAATCAGAAGCGCACAGGTGCTTCTCCACAAATATCTTGGAAGCGCTATTCCAAGAGAAGAGATTTCGTCGGTAGTTGCTATAATTAACAGACACTGTCTTATAGGGAAGCACGCAGAGCGGTTAAATGTGCCGTCAAATGACTTTTGTCGGAGTAGCATGGGTGAAGAGGAGTTGGAAGCTATTGGCACTTTCTGGTCAGAGACTTGCTTTACTGGGATCTAAAAAGTTTTTCAAAACTATTGTATTTACATATCTGTTGAAAAACACAAATTGGCGATCCTGCAAATGTTATAAAAGACAAGCAAAATTGTTTTACAGTGTTTTCAGGATTTTTATTTTTTTTATTTTATTAAAGTCCATTTCCTCTTAAAACATTATACATTTTACATCGATGTCCCCCCCCCCCCCCCCCCCAAAAAAAAAGTATTTCTACTTAATTCTCGTACGCGTAAAAAAATCGTTAATAACCGTTACAAATTCCATAACGATTAACCAAACACATCTTTACAGATAATCAATATTCAAGACTTAAATGAGCGCAAGAAAAAAAAATTAAAACGATAAATAAGAAAACAAATCAACCCAACCACCATCATCACCATAATTCGTCCATCCATTTATCCATACATCAATCATTTACAGAAATTTACTGCAAACAAACGTGCGACTTTTCTTAAAAAACCCAAAGGAATGACCAACATCCAATAAACCCTCAAATCATCCGCCAAAGAAAACCAAAAAAATGCTTAAACAACAAAATTACAAAAATTTCAAAATAAATAGAATGTCAAGACAGACGGACAGCAGGCATTACAAATTGTGACAATAAATGAAAGAGTATTTAAAAAAATAAATTAAGGATCATTTTGTCAAACTACTTTAAATGGTTTTGTTTTATAACATGTCAAACTGACATTTAACATTGTTTTGAAAGAAGAAGAAAAGAAACTCGTTAAAAACCCCCCCAAAATAAAAATAAAGAGGTGTTAAAGAACATTACCACATTACTAACAATATCTACATTGTAAGTAGTACATCGTATTTAGTGTTACTCACTTGAAAGTGAAGCTACACGCAGAGAAAACCATTACTAGAATAGATTGTGCGACCAGCGTTGGCACGTCCAATTCTGATGTTTCAAGTCATCGTATGGTGGCCTGTTTTAAAATAAATTACCAACTTAGATCTTCGAACGGAACTGGAACAGAGAACCAACTATATCTCACCACAGACGAACTTTGACAGAACCTTCGAAGTCCAAATACCGACTAGGGAAGACTGGGCGGAAAACTCTCTTATTACAGAGAATGTGATATCAATCTTTACGGACGGATCAAAGATGGAGATGGGTACGGGTTCGGGAGTTTACTCTGAATGCCTCGAAATCGGGGTGTCATTGAGACTTCCGGATAAGTGTAGTGTTTTCCAGGCTGAGGTGCTTGCAATTGATAAAACCGCGCACATGATTATGACAAGGGACCTTCGTCCTTGCGTCATTAACATTTTCGTGGATAGTCTCGCAGCTCTGAAGGCCTTAGAGTCAAATACTGTAAAATCGGGAATATTTACGAATTGTATATAATCTCTTCGTCGAATCAGTCAGCACACAATCAAGCTAATCTGGGTCCCAGGCCATAGTGGGGTCGCTGGGAACGAATTGGCTGATGAATGTGCGAGGAATGGCTCTGAATCGGTGGGGGAACGTGTAAAACCTGACGTCTCGGTTCCTATAGTGGAATTGATGAACGAAATTGAAAGGATATCTGAGAATAGGATGAAGGATAGGTGGATATCACTGACTACGTGCAGGATATCTAGAACCCTGTGGCCACTGCCAAATCCTAAGAGGACAAAAAGTCTTCTTACTTTTGGCAAACGGACGGTTAGCCTATTAGTAGGAGTACTTACAGGACACTGTATATTTGGCCAAATGGCCGTGCGTATGGGAATTTCTGATACGGACTATTGTAGAAGCTGTGGGAAAGTGGAGGAAGAGGAGTCAGTAAGCACTTGCTATGCGAATGTCCGGGCCTAATGAGGAGCCGCCTTAAGCATTTGGGGCAAAGATTTTTCGATGACCTGGATTGCCTAAGCGGTGTCTCATTGACGTCTCTAGCGGAATACCTCAGGGAAACGGGATGGTTTAAAATGTAGAACTTTGTATCAGAGGGGGAGTAGGGAAATATGATTAAGGGAATCACAATGGGCCTTATGGCCTCCAACATTCACATATTCACTGGATCTTTACAACGTTGAAACATCAAATTCTGCTGTTTGGAGTCCTTGTTCGCATTGCGGCCTGCTTTGGAGTAGGTTACAAATTGCAGCCTTATCGCATGGACAAAGCGAATAGCTTCCACGAGTATCACTTACCCATCGCGCATTCCAAATAGTTAACATCCATCCACTGACTTTTGCGCAAAGGAATCAATGCTAAACGACCATGTAGGATTCGAAGTCTACTTTAAGGAACTTAGATTGAGATTTACTAAAGAATTTCCGAACTATTGCGTTGTTTGAAGGAAGTTACAGATTTTTCTTTAAAACAAGAACTCTTTAATTGTCAAGTAATTTGTATGAGAATAATAAGCCGCCTAACAACCACTAATATGGTTCCTAGGATACAGAGACATTTCAACTTAATAGTCGACTATCTTAAATGACTGGAAACCACGTAACTTAGAGGGTACTAGGAAATGGAGCCATAGGGTGTTTTTTTTCGAAAGATTGGAAAAATACTCAATATGAGAAAAACCCGTAATAGGCGCTTCAGTTTGGGCCTCCGTGGCATACTTCTTGAAGGAATGTATTGGCACAACCTATGATGGAGAGCATGGTGAACTAACGTCTTGTGAAATATTTAAAGACCAATTCACTTTTAAATGATCGACATTATGGCTTCCGTAAACATGGGCTTTAAAGTCTAATCGGAGGATCTTAGGTTGAGCCTAGCTCAAAGATTGCCAGATCACTGCAGTGTTCAGCTGGCAATCAAAGAAGTGGTAGACTGGTTGAGTTGCAATATTCTTGTCTACAACCGCAGTCCACCAGACAGAGATGCTGGCATTTAAAGAAGTGGCAGGCTGGTTGAGTTGCAATATTTTGTCTACAACCGCAGTCCACACCTAATCCGAAAGTTAAGCCGCGGTCAAGTCCATGCAGTCAATGCTTCTGAAAACAAGCCGCACGTCTTTTACTTGGCAGTTTGACATCCCAGGGAATTGCAAAGCCGATGAGCTTGCAAGACTGGGAACTACCTTAAGGAATTGGTATGTGTTGGTATGCCTCTAGAAACTTGCAAATGTTTTTTATGGGAAAAAACGCTGAGCGGTTAAACGTGATGTCAAATGACTTTTGACGGAGTTTCATGGATGAGGAGTTGGAAACTATCGAACGATTAATCTGCCATTCCCCGGCACTTTCTGGTCAGAAAATTATTTCACTGGTATCTAGGGAGCTGTGCGATTTTTCTAATTTGTTGGATGTCAAAATTCAATATCTCAGGAGTTTCATAAGGAGCTCAAATTGATTGCACAGCAATGACTAGTAGGGAACCCCATTAACGTCCCGTGTTATCACAACGGACCTCAGAGTCTATGTGTGCATCAGCATCCACTTACAATCTAACTTAACCCATGGCTTCTGTAGCGGTGGATCTACGCGAGACTTATTGGCGTTTCTATCAAAACGTTGGAGCCAGTCCCCTTACTACTTTAGTGAGATAAAAGTTGTTGATCTAGATATTTCCAAGGCGTTCGATCGTGTTTGACACGGGACACTCGTGGCTAAGCTTTTTGCCTTTTGTGTCATTAATGACTTCTCTCGATTTACAACGATTTTTTTCAGAGACTACTGGTTGTTTTCGATGTGGTCTTAGCAAATGAGTTTTAGCTAAATTCAGGGGTACCGCAAGGCTCTGTTATTTTTCCTACTCTATTCCCCGTTTTTTTTACGTTGAACCAGCACTCAGGGGATGCGCCTACTAATGCAGTGCATTGTGTTGATATCAGGAAATTTGGTTGTGAGGAGGAGGAAAGAGTGAGTAGTGTTTGTGGATATTTAACTTGAATTTATCTACATTGAAAGAAGCTGGGAAGACCTCCGCTGGAAGATTATTCCACATACGGCTACTACAACTGATAAAAGAACCTTCTGTGTAATCCGATGTGCGGATTCTTTCCATGGTAATATCGGTAAAACAGAGTCACACATTCCGACGATGCTCCAGTGAGTCAATGGAGTTGGATAGCCAAAAGCTCCAAAATAGATTTTGAAGCCCCAGCCCATATATGGGGGAATATATGAGCCCATATATTCCATCTTCGGTGGGATGTAGGTGGTATAAACAGGAGATCGGATGAGGTGAAGTACTTACACCGGTTTAAAAACCCGAGACACTTGAATGCTTCTTTCGACACATTAAAAACGTGCTTATTCCGACGGATATGAATTTTATCCGAATTTTCATGCCCAGAACATCAAGAGTGCCCGATTTCTCGATACCTATACCACCCATATATACAGATGACACTGATGGTTCCACATTCCTGTGAGTAAACATGCAACATTGGGTCTTGCGTGATGTGGGGTCAATCGAATAAGGTCGTTTTTATTGCAAGCCAGACCCGATGTATTACGTTAACCCACAGACGTATTGTGGAGTACGCATTTTCATCTGTAGCTATGGATTTTATAGTTATTAAGGAATTGGATACTCTTGATGTTCTGGACATGAGAATACAGTGTGATGTCAGTTGGAATAAACACGTATTTCAAGTGTTGAAAGAAACATTCAAGTGCCTTAGATTTCTGAAACTTTACAAGACTTACTTCGCTCCATCCGACCTGCTCACTATTTACACTTTAACCGGCCGAAAATGGAATACAACTCTTAAATATGGGCAGGGCTTCAAACTCTTTTCTGAAGATTCTGGACAGAATTCAGGGGAGGCGATGAAGCTTATCAATGACAGCAAAATTTATAGGTTAATCCAACTCCATTGATTCATTGGAGAATCGTCGATATGTGGGTTGTGTGACACTGTACTATCAATATCATCATAGCGGGTGTTCATCTGAGATAAGTAAAATGATTCCCCAGGCGAGATTTATTTCTCAATACTCGCTTGTCTCGTAATCAATAGGTCTAATTTATACGAAATCAAGTCCTATTTTGTGTGAGGAACTTAAGAATACGTTACAGTCCGTACCCAAAAAGTGATTAATTAGCGTTTTTTATTATTCAAACGCGAATATCTCAAAAACGTTTAGTGGTAGAAAGTTTTGGAAGGCAGATTTGGAATCAGGGTAATCTGTGGAGACAGGGTAATCTGTGCTAAGTATCTGACACAAGAAATACCAGGAAACAAGAAATCTGATGTCACTACGGACGTTAGTGTCTTCTGACGAAAGAAGTCAGCAACTACTTAAAGCGTAATAATGCTAATGAACTTGCAAGCCAAACTTTGAACAAGCACGGGAGGTAGCGAAACTAAAGGAATTCTAATGGACCCCACCCCGGGCAATATGGATGTTGGTCTCTTCCAGCGTTATGCGGGATAACCTTACAGAGAGATTTCAATGAAGAAAGCGTCAATAGCTGGAGACTGTGTAGAAGTAGGAAGATATGAATAACGTTTTGTCAATTGAGGTCTACTATAGTAGTATGACTGAGAAGAAATGTGTTGACTATCAAACACTTCCCGGCCACTGTAATGTACTTTAGAGGATGCGAGCTAATTATATCTCTGTGATGTCCCCAAAGTCTTTAGAGTATATGTGTGCTGATGTAAAGCGTTCGCTGCCATTTCAAACCTAGAATCTCCAATTTCTTTATTGGATGGGAATAATAATATAATTATTAAAAAGATAGTGCTTCTTGCAATTTTTTCCCTACGTGTATTTATTACATGACAGTAGTACACCAAATGAACCACCACTTTTTATTACTCCTCAAACTTGTAAATTTCTAAATTCCCTGTTTCGTTTTTTTTTTAATTTTCTCGAAGAGAGTTGTTTGACAACCATAAGACAAGAAAAGAAGAAATACTTACTTAAATGTAACTGATGTGTATATAATTGTGGTCATTGAACAGTAAAGAAAAAACATGTAATTTCTTTTTTATGTTTTTGTACGACCAGAAATAATAAGTTGTTAAATTTTCTTAGGGAGAAATAAAAATAAACAACATTACAATGGACCGGAGGTCAAGAATGTGCCAGATTTCAAGAAGTTAAATGTGAATTGCCGTGGTTAATTGTGCAATTCCGAACGATATTAAAACAGAATTCGATATTTGGAAACGTTTTAAATATATTATTTAGATGGCCAAACATTTAATTTGTTGGTTGACTTAGGCTCAACACAGCCCATTTGGCCGGAATTTCTAAGTTTTCACTTTGAGATTCGGAATCGAGCCCCAGCTTGGGCGCCAAATTTCTTATTTTGTTTTACCACCAAAACCGACAAAAGTAGTAAGTTTTTAAATTTTTTAGGAAAAAAAAAACACACATTACATTTACAATGGATCGGAGTTCCAGGATGTGCCAGATTTCACGAATTTAAATGGGAGGTATCATGGATAATTGCGTAATTCCGACCGGTATTAAAGCAGGGAGGTTACAGCATACTATGATGTAAAAGAAAACTTTCGTATTCGAACACTTTTAATACTAATATTTTGTACGTATATGCCATTATATTCGAATGGTTTTTCTTTTCGAATCGAAATACACAGAAACCCCTAAGAATTCGATATTTGGAAACATTTTGAACATATTTTTCTAATGGCTAAGCATTAAAATTGCTGTTTGATTTGAATAATTTAGGTTGCTGTTGTGAATTAGGACCGACACACTCTCGTTGGCCGGGATTTCTTAGCTTTTACTTTGAGATTCGGAATCGAGCCCTCGCTTGGGCCCAAATTTATTATTTTGTTTTAATGTGGTTACTGCGTACTTCGTTGTAAAAAGAAAGTGTTCGTATTCGAACACTTTTAAGACTTATATTTTGTACGTATATGGCACCGTACGTATATAATATCGAAAGGTATTTCTTTTCGAATCGAAATACCTTAGAATTCGATATTTGGAAACATTTTGAAAATATTTTTCTAATGGCTAAACATTGAAATTGCTGTTTGATTTAATCATTTAGATTGATGTTGTCAATTAGAACCGACACACTCTCGTTGCCCGGCATTTTTTAGAGTGCACTTTAAGATTTAGAATCGAGCCCCAGCTTGGGCGCCAAATTTCTTATTTTGTTTTATTGGGGTTACTGCATATTTCGATGTTAAATCAAGTTTTCGTATTCGAACACTTTGAAGACTAATATTTTGTACGTAAATGTCATTCTATTCGAACGGGTTTCCTTTTCGAATAGAAATACACAGAAACCCCCCCCCCCCCCCCCCCGGAATTCGATATTTGGAAACATTTTGAAAATATTTTTCTAATGGCTTAACATGGAAATTGCTGTTTGTTATATATCGTTTTGGTTGTTGTTGTGAATTAGGACCGACACACTCTCGTTGGCTGGGATTTCTTATTTTCCACTTTAAGATTAGGAATCGAGCCCCAGCTTTGGCACAAAATTTCATATTTTGTTTACCACCAAAACCGACAAAAATAGTAAGTTGTTAAAATTTCTTAAGGAAAAATAAAAAACAAAATACACAGAGATAATTTACAATGGATCGGACTTCAAGAATGTGACGGATTACAAGAATTTAAATGGTAATTATGCAATTCCGACCGGTATTAAAGCAAAGGGGTTAAACACCTCAGAATTCGATATTTGGAAACATTTTGAAAATCTTTTTCTAAAGGCTAAACATTAAAATTGTTGTTTGATTTGAATCATTTAGGTTGCTGTTTTGAATTAGGACTTACTTTGAGATTCGAAATCGAGCCCCAGCTTGGGCGCCAAATTTCTTATTTTTTTGCTGGGGTTACTGCATATTTCGATGTAAAAGAAAATTTTCGTATTCGAACACTTTTAAGACTAATATTTTGTACGTATATGTCATTCGATTCGAAAGGTTATTCTTCTTTAAACGAAATTCCCCTGAATTCGATGTTTGGAAACATTTTGAATATATTTTTTTAATGGCTATACATTGAAATTGCTGTTTGATTTGAATCATAAGGTTGCTGTTGTGAATTAGAACCGACACCCTCTCGTTGGCGGGCATTTCTTTGTTTCCACTTTAAGATTTTAAATCGAGCCCCAGCTTGGGCGCTAAATTTCTTACTTTGTTTTACTAACGAAGCAAATGGTTCTGCTTTTGCAATTTTAGAAAACCGAAACCGCGGTATAGGAATAAAGGAATCTCTATCACAAATCGAAAGGTAAGAATCTCTATCACAAATTGGAGGGTATAGAAATATAAACAACACAGCATCCGCGAAACTCCAGCAGTATTTCAGCATTTTCATTTCACCTAAAATTTTTTATTCTCTATAAAAAAAAAACCTTCCCCATAGTGCAATAAAAAGGTATTAAGACGTTGCAATTGTAACAGACAGAAAAAAGGTGCTAAGGTTTATAGTTTCAAAGGTGAGTATTGAGTTGTGGCTGTCATTGTCGCCTCACTTGGACGTTGTCGTCGATCGTTGGTATCCTGTTGCTTTGGCACTTACTTTTTTTGTAACATTTTATTGCAAAGAATAGTTTTTGATTACTTGCCAAGAGTATAGTGGTGGTAAATAGTTGTAAGAACAAATAAAAAAACATTTTTAAGAAAAATGTAAATTACCTTTGTTGTCATAATTGTGGTTTTGTTGTTTACCTTTTTTTTATCCGTAATTGTTGTTGCAAGTAATAATGTTTTGTGTATTGTAAGTAGGGTTACTCAATTTTGTAAATAATTATGTTGATAATCATCTATTGGTATTTAAAAATTATAAGGATGTTTTTGTATGAAGAACAATAGATAGATTAAGAAAACTAAAAAAAACAGGCTTCAACAATGTTCAGCTTGCTCTACTTGGGTGTTGCAAAAAATATAGCAACTGTAGGTAAGATTTAAATTCTCGCTTAATCTCCAGATGTTTAAAAGGTGATACTAAGTTTAAGTACAGAATTTGAATTTGATTTACTTGGATTTGCAGCTTGAGACAGCTGAATGTTTAGGATAAAAATTAAACATGTTTCAAATAAAATTTTAAATTATGTAAAATAAGGACTTGTTTGAAATAATGAAAGTTTTAATAAAACTGCTCCACAAACCGAAGGTTGTACGATTTTGACTTAACTATGTAGAATAAATTTTTTGAGCACGTGCAGCTTAAAGGTTCTTGAAGACCTCAACGTTAATAAGGACCAGATGGTATTTCGTGTATTGGCGTTTTCTTGTCCATTGGGAAACCTTTTTAGCACTCGTACCATGTAGGAGTTTTCAGATTATATTGGAAGGTGTCTAACGTTCAGCCAATTCCTAAAAATTATGAGGCTTCTAACCTTGTTAACAACCGCCCAATAGCAATTTTCTCTACGCCCTCTAAGGTGATGGTGCTTAAATACACTACTGAACATTTTGAAAAAAAAAAAAAAAACTTGATGCGACTAAGACCCGACCTTATACAGTTAATTGAAATTGTTCTAGGGATCACAAATTTGGAATCCAAACTTTTTCGTCTCATCTAGAGTCCAATTCACTTTTGTCCGATCGACAATATGGATTTCGGAGAAGTCGTTCTACATGAGAGCTGTTAGCGTTCCTTTCAGAACGTTGGAGTCATTCTATCCACCAATTTGGTGAAAGCAAAGTGGTTGCTCTAGATATTTCCAAGACGTTCGATCGTGTGTGGCACGGTGCACTCGTTTCGAAGCTTATTGCGTTTGGTGTCGGTAGTGATTTCTCTTGATTTATATAGAGCTTTTTCAGAGACCGTACTATACGTGTTGTTATAGATGGGTTCTCATCGGATAAGTTTCAGTTAAATTCAGGTTTACCAAAAGGTTCTGTTCTTCCTCCTACACGTTTTCTTATTTTTTTTTTAACGTCCTTCTAAGTCCAATTTTTAATCCTATTTATTCTTTCGCAGATAACAGCAGCATTTGTTATTAATTTTCCTTTACTCATAGACCAAACATTACTGAGGTTGAAGCTATGAGGCAGAAAATGAATGACACTCTCAATCATGACCTTTCGGATATCTCCGAGTGTGTATGAATTGTGATGCTGAATCCACAATTCATCCACAGATGAATTGTATTCATGGATGGTATTTGTACGCGACATTCAAAACACTGCAATGGCTAATAGAAAGTGGAGAGAGCTAACAACAAGTGCGATCAGTAGAAGATTGTGGGCATGCTACAATCTAAGAAAAACTGAATACTTACTCTCACACACTAGATGGAACTGCCGTGTACTTACTGGAGTGATCACCGGGCACTGCCTAATAGGTTATCATAGAAAGAAGATGGGACTTATTTCTGATGCAAGCTGTAGAAGGTGCGATGAACCTAACACTGAAGAAACGGTCGAACATATTCTTTGCCAATGTCCTGCTTTGGCCAGAACCCGACTGCACATTAGACTGGCCATAGCGTTATATAGAAAAATTAAAAAATGTTAAATCCATAAGTGTTCGCACTGAAAAATGTGAGGTTGGGGATAAAAATAATTATGCATATTTAAAAAATTTTTTTTTTTTGTTCCGAGTACCTCCGGGTTGAGCCTAAAGTTTGGAAAACGGATTACAAGGGAAAAATATGACTTTTTTTTCATTTTCTCAATTTTTTTGATATTTTAAGTACAGTTTGAATTCAAATGGTCACTGAATTTTGATTAAGAGTTAATTGTCTATCAAATAAGGTGTTAAAAATTAAAATCGGTTGAAAATTAGCCGAGTTATGACAACTTCCCGCGGCAACTAACGTGTGGCAAACCACCTGATCAAGGAATTCGAGCCCCATTTTTGAAATTTATTGAAATTATCTACTGTAATTAATTTTTTTTATTCCTCAAGTTCCAATGTATTAAGAAGATACATATTTTTCATATTGCGTTTTGCTAACTTGTTTTAAATAAATGCTAAAGTGGTCTGAATTTTTCAACACTATTTTCAAATCTCCAATTTTAAATTTTTATTTTTTTTGTTAAAGAAATTTTAAAAAATCGGCTATTGGAGTTTAGGGATTTGTTAAGCACATATAAAGGAATAAAAACCCCAAAAATTGTAGGGTTTGCTGTTTTCATTTGGCTATTACAGTGATGTAATTTCGGCGGATTTCGGGAAAGTAGTGATTTTTGGCCCTTTTTTAGCTTTTATTTATTTTTTTTTGGTTTTTTTTACAAACTTGATATGTTTTGGACCGAATTATATCAACACGAGATAGAATACTTCAATTCGCAAAATTAGGGCGAAATTGAGATATAAAAAATTGCCCCTGTTAAGGGTCAAAGGTCAAATTTTAGAGAATTTTTAATTTTTAAACATTATCAGATTTGCTGGGCGGATTTTTCTGAATCTACTTGGTGTTATTTTAATTGGTCTAAACTAAATGTCAAATAATTAAAATTTAGAAATTTAACCCTTAAGTGCTGTCGGGGCCTATAATTTTTTTAATTTAATGGAGATAATGTAAGTGAATTTTGTTCAAAGGGTCGAATAGGCCCCACCATCACTAAAGGGTTAATATTCTGAATTTAAATAAAAAGACATATGTTAAGACCTTTTAAAATGACATCAAGTAGTTTCATATATTTCCACTCAGAAAATCTGTTAATGTTTAAAAATTAAAAATTTTCTAAAATTTGACCTTTGACCCTTAACAGGGGCAATTTTTTATGTGTCAATTTCGCCCTAATTTTGCAAATTGAAGTATTCTATCTCGTGTTGATATAATTCGGTCCAAAACATATCAAGTTTGTAAAAAAAACCAAAAAAAAATAAATAAAAGCTAAAAAAGGGCCAAAAATCACTACTTTCCCGAAATCCGCCAAAATTACATCACTGTAATAGCCAAATGAAAAGAACAAACCCTACAATTTTTGGGGTTTTTATTCCTTTATATGTGCTTAACAAATCCCTAAACTCCAATAGCCGATTTTTTAAAATTTCTTTAACAAAAAAAATAAAAATTTAAAATTTGAGATTTGAAAATAGTGTTGAAAAATTCAGACCAGTTTAGCATTTATTTAAAACAAGTTAGCAAAACGCAATATGAAAAATATGTATCTTCTTAGTACATTGGAACTTGAGGAATAAAAAAAAATAATTACAGTAGATAATTTCAATAAATTTCAAAAATGGTTCTCGAATTCCTTGATCAGGTGGTTTGCCACACGTTAGTTGCCGGGGGAAGTTGTCATAACTCGGCTAATTTTCAACCGATTTTAATTTTTAACACCTTATTTGATAGACAATTAACTCTTAATCAAAATTCAGTGACCATTTGAATTCAAACTGTACTTAAAATATCAAAAAAATTGAGAAAATGAAAAAAAAGTCATATTTTTCGCTTGTAATCCGTTTTTCAAACTTTAGGCTCAACCCGGAGGTACTCGGAACAAAAAAAAAAATTTTTTTAAATATGCATAATTATTTTTATCCCCAACCTCACATTTTTCAGTGCGAACACTTTAACTTTTCAAAAAAATTTCTACTATGGCCACTCTACTGCACATTTTAGGCAGACATGACTTCGAGAGCTTGGAAACGGTTTCGAATGTCGACCTAAGGCAAATAGTACAATTCGCGATGAGTACAAATGCGTTCTATCAGCGTCACTGAGGAATTATTGTGGCTTCGCTATAGACCATCCGGTCTATGTGAGGAGTCTTTGACTCCGCCTGGGCAGGTCCTTCAAGGTATATCTTGAAGCTCCTGGATCGGTTGCAACGGAGTGCGTTAAAGCTCATCAATGACAGTAGGGTATCCAGCTCTATTGATTCATTGGAGCATCGTCGGAATGTGAGTTGTGCGTCAATTTTCTACCGATACTACCACGGTAAGTGTTCAGCTGAGGTAGGCGAACTCATCCCTGAAACGCGGGTGCATGCTAGCCTTTCTAGCCTTTCCATCAGGTCACATCCGTTCGTTGTCGAATGTCCAATGTAATGCACAACTCATTACAGAGAAAATTCAATTTGGAAAAATTCAAATTAAAGGTCCATAAACACTACTTGCTCTATCATTCTCCCCAAAACCTATTTTCCTAATACCAACATGATACATTGCATTTGCAGGGGGCATCTCCTTAGTGTTGGCTCAAAGTAAAAAAAAACACATTGCTCTTAAGGATGCTGAACTCATTTGGTCTGTCGCTTTAATAGTTTGGGCACCATTTGTCTTTCAATGGTGTCTTATTCCCCAAAAACGATTTTTTCGCTACTAATCATATGGAAAAAGATCTTGATGCTAATAGGACGCCACCTTATACACATGATTACAATTATTCTTCTTGTCACAAATCCGGTCTCCACACTTTTGCATTACATCAGGTTTTGAGAAAATTGAGGGGAAAGTATTTGACAACTCACTGCGGATGAACCCGATGTGCTGACGACTTAAAAATAAGTTAAGAGTGAAGCTCATCATCATTGAAATACAATTGGTGCCCAAATTGCTAAAGCGACTGATGAAATGATTTCTGCATCTTAAAGAGTAATGTTTAATCTTTACCCTCGACTTATTTTTTACGTGTCCATCACATCGGGTTCATCCGCTATGTGTTTCCAAAAATGCCCTTAAGGGCGATTTTTTTGTAATTTGACCTCAACATTTGTCATTGATTTGCCTTCAATTATAGACCCAGCCTTACCGAAGTTGAAGCTATGAAACAGAACATGAATGGCATGACCTTTCGACAATCTCCGAGTGGAGTCTGCATGTTTTTCAAGTCTCAAAAGAAGCATTCAAGCGTTTTAGTTTTTAAAACTGTGCAAGAATTACTTCACTACATCTGATATCCTTACTATTTATAGCTCTTATATCCAACCGAAAATGGAATAAAACTCCCATATTTGATCAGGAGTCTTAAGGTCTATATTGAAACTTCTGCACCGGGTGCAAAGGAGTGCGTTGAAGCTCATCAATGACAGTATCCAGCTCTATTGATTCACTGGAATATCGTCGGAATATCGTGGGTGGTGTGGAATTGTTCTATTGATATTACCACGATAAGTGTTCAGCAGAAATAGGCGAACTAATTCCTGAGACGCGGGTAAATGTTTGTAGTACTGATCTATCCAGTAGATTACAACAGTGAAAATTCGTTTTTCACAATCAGTCGAACTAGCTGTATGTGGAATCAACTCCTCGCAGTAGTTTGATTTAGAAAAATTGCAATTAAACATCCACAAACACTACTCCCTCTTTCCTCCCCATAACCTATTTTTCTAATACTAACATAATGCATTGCATTAGTAGGGGCATACCCTGAGTGTTGGCTCAAAGTACAAAAAAAAACCTACCAAAACGCAAAAATTCCCTATGTTGGAGACCTTAGCCCAATTCTACTTTTGCGCTACATATTACATCGAATGGTTTGTGTACAGGCTTTCAAAAAATGAAAAAATCACAACTTTTCGCAATTTTCAACCGTGAATACCTAAAAAACCTAAACGTAACTTTGCAAATCACTTCTGGGAGATTTGTTTATCTTATGGTCTACTTTCATTTCACTTAGGAGCCATTGAGGTTCATGGTGATAACCCAAAATTTGCTTCACAGTGTAATTATAATTTTCTTTAGAATCCTAAGTAACAATAGCTGTACTGTACCAAAATATCTATACAAAATATTTTCTTAATAAATATGCATATTAAATTGCAGCCAGGTGATATTTTCATATCAGGAATAGCATTTCCGTTCGTTCATTTTATTGCAGCAAATATTAAAAAGGTCAAGGAGCTCTAAGAAACCGCCTTAAAATTCAAAACAACTCTCCTCGTTTTCATTATTTTTATAATCTTTAAAATCCTATTAACAAAATTATAATAATACGACATCCATAACGACCACACATACTATAAACAGAATTTGAAGGAAAACAAAAAAATAATAATAAAACATAATTGTTATAATAAAATAATTATTGTTCGTCAAAGAGAAAAATATTATCAAGTAATGATAATACAATAAACACCCTGGTTTTCCTGGCATAATTTCGCCAATGAAGCTCAAAGCACACAAACACATTTATGTTGTATATAAACTATACACCATTTACAGATGTTATTTGAAAAATACCAATTGTGATTTGAAGATTACATTAGAAATTCGAAGATTCCAGTTGTAATTCAAAGATTTCATTTGTAATTCAAAGGTTTTTTTACTTTGAGCCAACACTCGGGTGTTAGGAAAATAGGTTATGAGGAAAAGAAAAGAGGAAGTAGTGTTTGTGCACATTTTACTTGAATTTTTCCAAATTGTAGCTGGTTGGGAAGACGTCTGCGGGGAGTTTATTCCACTTACGGCTAGTTCGAGCGAGAAACGAATTTTCTCTGTAATGCGTTGTGCGATGCATTAGACAGTCGACAATGAACGGAAGTGATCTGCAGGGATGAGTTCGCCTATCTCAGCTGAACACTTACCGTGGTAATATCGATAGAACAATGACGCAAAACCCACATTCCGAAGATACTCCAATGAGTTAATAAAGCTGGATACCCTACCCTATCATTAATGAGCTTCGACGCACTCCCTTGCATCCGATCCAGAAGCTTCAAGAAAGACCTTGAGGCACCTACCCACATATCGGAGATGTATTCTAGTTTCGGTCGGATATAGGCAGTATAAATATTGAGGAGATCAGACGGAGTGAAGTAATTCTTACACCGTTTTAAGAGACTAAGAGACTTGAATGTTTTTTTCCGACACTTGAAAAACATGTTGGTTACATCGAACATCACATTGAATGTCTAGAACATCATGTCTAGAACATCAAGAGTGTATGATTTCTCAATAGCACCCATGTATACAGATGACGCTAATTCCACAATCCATCTGTGGGTCAACATACAACATTGGGTCTTAAGTGCATTAAAATCGACCCTATTCGCAAGACCCCACTCGGATATCGCAGAAAGGTCACGATTAAGTGTGTCTTTCATGTTCTGCCTCATAGCTTCAGCGTCAGTAAGGCTTGATCTATGACTAAAGGAAAATAAATGACAAATTTTGCTGTCATCGGCGATAGAAAAGATAAGATTGGAAGTTTGACTAAGAAGGTCGTTAGAAACAATAAGAAAAAGGGTAGGAGAAAGAATAGAACCTTGCGGTATCCCCTGAATTTAGCCGGAAGTCATCTTATAACAACACGTTTAGAACGATCTTTGAGAAAGCTCGATATAAATCGAGAGAAATCTCTACCGACACCAAATGCAATAAGCTTCGAAACGAGTGCATCGTGGCACATACGATCAAACGGCTTTCACCAAATTGGTGAATAGAACGACTCTAACGTTCCGAAAGGAATGTTAACTTCTACGAAAGCCATACTGTCGATCGCACAAAAGTGAATTGGACAGATAATTTACAAGGTGATGATTAACAATGATCACCATCATTTTGGCGAGCGTAGAGCAAATAGCTATTGGGCGGTAATTCTACGGTTTCGTAGACTCACCTTCCAACATGAGGGAAAAACTCCTACCGGGTACGAGTAGCAAAATAGGTTTGCCAAAGAACAAGAAAGCGACGAAGCGCAACATTTTAGAACCATTGCTGACATAAGTTTTTGTTTAAACCTTCAAGAACCTTTTTAACTGGACGTGCAGAAAAAAAATCTTGGGATTTTAAAGGACACACTTTCGAGCTCGGCAAATTGCTTTCTGGCAAGTACGCGTTCCTTGCAAACATCCGTGAATATTTGGTCATTCATTATAAGGTTTGCAACGAATGAACTAGTATTGTTCTTTACCCTAGTAACGAATGATCAAAATGTCTTACTATCCCGCGGAGAAGCAAGGACCTTAGCACACAGACGTTGTTCTTAAAGAAGTTTTCACATATGAGTAATCTGCCACATTCGTTGCTCGCCTATTTACGTAAAGCGTCAGTAACTGGGCTTTTGTCGTTACTCTAATTACTGAACGTATCCTTGATCTGACTGCATTCTCGCACGTCTGATTAAGCCAGCACTTATGTTTTGGATTAGTCACAATTTGTTTGAATGGAATAAATAATTTGATTCCCAGCATTCAAAAAAGATCTACTGTAATTCGAAAAAGATCCATTGTAATACGAAAAATATCAATTGCAATTCGAAAAATATCGTTTGCAATTTTAATTCGAAAACAATCTATTGTGATTCGAAAAAGATAAATTTTTATTCGAAAAAGATCAATTTAATTCAAAAAAGATAAATTTTAATTCGAAAAAGATCAATTGTTATTCGAAAAAGATCAATTTAACTAAAAAAAGATTAATTTTAATTTGAAAAAGATCCATTGTTATTCGAAAAAGATAAATTTAATTTAAACAAGTAAAAAAGTTAAATTCGGCCTTGCCGAATGTAGGATACCCTCCACAATTTCAAAAAGATTATTGCAAAAAACTTTATTTAAAAGGAAATTACTTTTGAAAAAAATGTGTTTTTTGAAAAAAAAAAATTTCCGCGAAAAAAAATTTTGGTAAAAAAAAATCCGCGATTTTTTTCTTTTTTTGTCAAAAAATATGTTCGTACCTGTTTAAATACCATTTGGAGTTCAATTATGTTTACATATGTCAACCAGAAGCCGAATTAAAGCATTTTGTATTTTTAGGTTATGTTGAATGTACTGAAATTTTTGAGGTGTCCTTACATTTTCGTTCATAACTTTTGAACCGCTGAACCGATATCGCTCAAATGCAATACCAAACTTCTCGGGAGAACTTCCAATAAATATGTTAAGTTTCAGTCATCTCTGTGCAATATTTTGTCCGCAACAGCATTTTCAACAGACAGACAGACGGACAGACGGACATCGCTAGAATGTCTTAAAATCGATCGGGCATCATGAATATATATACTTTATGGGGTCCCAGATCGATATTTCGATGAGTTACAAACGGAATGACAAACTTATATATACCCTCTTTCACTAAGTGGAGGGTATAAAAAGATCAATTATAATTCGGAAAAGATCAATTGTAATTCGAAAAAGATTAATTGTAATTCGATAAAGATCAATTGTAATTCAAATAAATCAATTTTTAATTCGAAAAAGATCAGAAGTTGGTAACCCTTGCGAAATAATGTAAGAGACAATAAGTTGAAAGAAAGTATGAAGTGAGGTTGAGATTGCTAGAAATAGAATTGTAGTGTTGGAAACTTTATTCTGTAGGAACTATAAATATTCACATATCTAAAAAACAATTTCCATTAACAAGACAAACCGACATTTAAAATCCTACTGATGATAACACTAACTGGAGTGTTTGAAACCGGTATAGAAATACCAGAAATGTCTATAATTTTTAGAAATTTAATTTTTCTTTTGCATTTTTTCAACTTGAACCCTTAAAACAAATATAATTAGAGCCCGAGCTTGATCTGTACTTACAGAAAAAACCATAATAAAATTACTGACAAGATATGTCGCCATTAGGCAACAGAAAATGCAAATTCTTTCATTTGTGTCTGCAATTCCAGATCATGTTGGTAACCCCTGCGAAATAATGTAAGAGACAAGTTGAAAGAAAGTATGAAGTGAGGTTGAGATTGCTAGAAATAGAATTGTAGTGTTGGAAACTGTTAAAATTTATTATGTAGAAACTATAAATATTCACATATCTAAAAAATAATTTCCGTTAACAAGACAAACCGACATTTAAAAATCCTGGTGATGATAACACTACCTGGAGTGTTTGAAACCGGTATGGGAATACAAGAAATGTCTATTTTTCCAACTTGAACCCTTATAAGAAATATAATTAGAGCCCTAGCTTGATCTGTACTTACAGAAAAAACATTAATAAATATCAATTGTAATTCAAAATTGAAAAAAGATCAACTTTAATTCGAAGATTTCGTTTGTAATTCGAAAAAGATCATTGAAAATTCAGTTGATATTTTTCAAATTATTCGAATTACAATTGTGCTTTTTAAAATTACAATTCATGATTTTTAATTACACTTCATCTTTTTCGAATCTCAAATGATCTTTTTCGAATTACAGTAGATCTGTTTCGAATTACGATTGAAATTTTTTGAAAGACAATTGATTTTTTTGGAATTACAATTGATTTTTATCGAATTACAATTGATATTTTTCAAATTACAATTGAGCATTTTCGAATTACAATTGATCTATTTCGAAGTAAAATTAATCTATTTCAAATTACAATTGATCTTTTTCGACTTCCATCTGTTAATGGTGTAGCAAATTGACTACAATGGGCAAGTTATTCTATTCTACTACAGCAACTAACTTCCTTAAATTCAAAATGCCAGCGCGTGAACAACTTTTTGCAAAGTAACGAGAACAAAAATTCAACTTCCCTTTATGGAACAATTGAAGGAGATACACATCATAAATACTTAAAAGGAAGATACTAGAGACGACTTGCAACATCTTCTTCCGTTTTGACTACGATAAGCGGCATAGAAACGATATAATGACCAACCAAACCCATATATTAAATATATATAAAACAATTATATAAAAGAGTAAGTAGTTTAAATGTACACAAACCACCCAGCAGCAGTTAAACAGGCAGATATTAAATAAAAATTAAGACATACCATGGGAGGTTAGTGTTACCTATACTTGGAGGCAGAGAGAGATAGAAAAAACGCGTAAAATTTACTTAAGCGCTTTTTAGATTTGTTTTATCAAGTGATTAATCAGAAAGATTTTTACATAAGAAATTAAAACTGTTCTCATTTTCGGAATATTTTAAAAATATTTTAGAAATTATTCCAAAATACTGCACGGATCGCCATGGACCGATTGTCATAGCTGACTTATTTCCGAGCTTAGGTTTAGGAGTTGTATGCCCGTTAAGGAAAAGAAAGAAGAACTTGGTAAGCTAAGAAAAAGTTCAGGTAAGCTTCCGAATAGAGCCCTAAAATCTCGAAAGGATACTGACTGGAACAACTACCACCACGTGCAGACGGAATATAAGAAAAAGGTGCGGGATGGGATGCCAAACATGAGTTTTATTGAACTTTTGTGAGGAGGTTAAGGGCACGAGGGATATGGCAAGGCTCTGTAAAATGTTTCAGAAAGATAATGCCGCTAATCTTGATTTCCTCAAGAAGCCAGATAGTACCTACACAAACAATCAACAGGAGGTCAATTTCATTCTATTGTCTACTCACTTTTCATTATGTTTGTTACGAGAATCTTCAGAAATTATCCTGCAATAACCTCGTTTCTCTAACATGAATACCAGGACACAAGGAAGTAGATGGGAACGAGAAAGCTGTTGAACTTACTGGGTGCAGAATGGGTTAGGAGCTTTTATTCATACTGAACCCCCGATTTAGTACTAGAGATCGAGAAGTGATTGCCAGTCTATTTCCATGGCGAGCAGGAAATGGACAGAGTTAAGTACAAGCAGAATTACCAGAATAATCTGGCCGAGTTACGACCTCAGAAGAACTCGCTACCTACTTTTTTTTTACAAGAAGGGAATTTCATTTACTACGGAAGTGATAAATGAAATTCCGATCGTTCTTGCGAAGTAAGAAACTCATTTTTGATTCCAATTGTAGAAAATGTGATGAACGGAATACGGACGAAACAGTTAAACATATCCTGTGCAAATGCCCTGCATTGGCCAGGCATCGCAAGAGAATATTAATCAAAGCAGAACTCGAGAATCTGGAAGATGTCGCAGTTATGGAGTTAAACTGTTTGCAACATGGACTAACACGTTTTATTCACGTCGATGAAGGAACATATGGAATAGCTATGGACCAGTCGGTCCATAACCTAACCTATGTTAAGGGGCACAATTGAAAGACCTGTTTGTAGAACAACTTGTAAGGACTTGTATAGAGCATCAATGGTAGCTTCTGAGGAATCTATTAGGTACGCCTTTTTATACTTTGATAACTATAAATCCAATCAGTTTATTATCCTTTTTACTAAAGAGTCTTGAACGAATGGTCGAGAAGTTCATTATGTCAGTAGCATGAATCATGAGCCCCCTAAAAAATCAGCAACATGCGTATCTGAGTAGTGGATCTTGCGAGTTGACACTTCACGATCTTGTTTTTAAGATTGAAAGTAGTAGGAACTCACAAGATTATACTCTGGGTGTTTTTGTTGGTATAGAGGTATCTTTTGATATTGCTATTTTTGATTCTATAAAAACATTGGCTGAATTCCATAGTGTAGATTCGGTTCTAGTAAAATGGATTCATAAAGTAAAGCTCTCTGGGAGATTGTTGACGGCTGAAGGTGAGTGGGGCAAAAAAGTGACGGTTGAGGTCAGAAGACGCTGGGGGTATCCACTCATTACTGCGACATACACTAGCAGGTCTTAGACCCTGTGTCTTTTCAAAAGCTCTCTGATACTACCAGAAAATCCAAAATGCTGGTGAATCTTTATCCTCAACATGTTTTGTCCACAGTAGTGTAACTCTTCAACTGTAGACAGTTCAAAAAGTTTCACGGGCATTTCGGATGTTCTGGCAGTGTCGGAGAACTTTTGGAAAGACATAGGGTCTAAGACCTGCTTGTGTACATTGGATGTACATCACAGTAATTAGTCCTATTGTGACGTATGCGCTGGTAGTCTGGCGGCCGAGAACGATGCTGCGGGCTATTCGATTCAAGCTGAACAATAACATGAGCACCACCCCGGGCGCAGCTCTGAACGCTATGTTAGACATGATTCCCTTGGACCAAGATATTCAAGTAGAAGCCATGAAATCTTTGTGCAGGCTCCGCAAAAGTGGAATATGACCTGGGAAGTACATGGTGAAGAATGGTCGTCTGTTCAATAGGCTATCAAAACTTTTCCCGATGACTTTTATGCCTTTGGACAGTACAACCTCTTGCATTTTGTTTGGTAGAAAGTTTAGTATAATATTTCGAAGTAGAAAAGACTGAGGCAACCCAGTAGATCTATTCGAAATTTACAGATACTTCTTACACACATGGATTTAGTACCTTAAATGGCTCTGGGTCTGGTTGGTACTTAAACGATGCGACCAAATGACAAATTGCTATGGAGAAAATAGCTGCAGTATTTTATACTGAAGTATTTGCTATTTTGACGTGGCGACCTGGAAAAGTGAGAACAGATGGAGGGAGAGGTGAATCAGTATCAGCATTTACAGCCAGGCTGCACTCAGTGCACTTGAATATTCAGTCACTTCATCCAAAATTGTCCAGGAATGTAGACGCAGACTCAATGAGGTCGCATGTGGGGTCAGTTTACCGTGGGTACTTTAGTCACTTCATCTAAAATTGTCCAGGAATGTAGAAGCGGACTCAATGAGGTCTCATGTGGGGTCAGTTTGCCGTGGGTTACGGGACATAAAGGAATGGGTTAGGCTGCAAGTGGTGGCTGACGTTTTACGTCAAAACACGTAGAATCTGAGGTCCGTTGTGATACCACGGGACGATAATAGATTTCCCAACTAGTCCCTGCCGTTAAACCAATTGGAGCTTCTTATGAAACTCCTTAAATATTTAATTTTGACATTCGACAAATCAGAAAGATCGTGTAGCTCCCTAGATCCCAGTGAAGCAAGTCTCTGGCCAGAAAATGCAGGGCAACGGCATATAAAGTGTTTAATAGTTTCCAACTCCTCTTCGGCCATGCCACTCCGGCAAAAGTCATTCGACGGCACATTTAACCGCTCTGCGTGCTTCCCTATAAGACAGTGTCTGGTAATTATAGCAACCACCGTTAAAATCTCTCCTTTTGGAAGCGATATCAGCTAACTTGTACGCTTCTGGTTAAAAGAAGGCCAAATCTGTCGTGTTGTCTCACACGTCCATCCATTTGCCCATCTTTGATTAGACTCCGTCGCTGCACAAAGCCGTAGTTTTGCTTGCAAGTTTCTAGAGGCATACCAACACATTCCAATTCTGTTGGAACCCGTAAGGTAGTTCCCAGCCTTGCAAGCTCATCGGCTTTGAAATTCCCTGGAATGTCTTTGTGCCCTGGGACCCATGTGAGTCGTATGTTAAACTGCTTGACCATCTCATTTAAGGACGTGAGGCAGTTAAGGGCAGATCTTGTTTTCAGAAATATTGAATCCAGGGACTTGACCGCGGCTTGACTGTCGGAATATTTGTTTACAGCGGTTGTAGACAAGACATTGCAACTCAACCAGTCAGCCACTTCCTTTATTGCCAGCGTCTCTGCCTGGCAATCTTTGAGCCAGGCTCAATCTAAGCTCTTTCGAATAGACTCCAAAGCCCACTTGCTCGTGCAGCCTCGATCCATTTGTGTAAAAATTTATGGTGGCTCCCTGGATGGTATCATAGTGGTAAAGTGGCGCTCAAAAAGGCTCAGGGAGCAGAGTCCACATTTTGTGGTATTATTATCTTCTTCTAAATCGCTGCTCCTCTATTGCTATTAAGTCGAATTGCCAACGTAGCCGCATACTGCCTACCCAATATGTCAAATGGCATCAGGTGAAGGAGGATTTCTAAAGCAGCCGTAGGTGTAGTACGAAGAGCACCAGTGATGCACATCGACGCCATTCTCTGCACCTTCGCGTAAAGACACAGATCGCTTTTGTTTCTAAAGCAGGCCACCAGACTATGATTCCATACAGCAGAATTTGACGCACCACTGCTGTATAGATCCAATGAACAACTTGAGGGCTAAAACCCCATCGTTTTCCAATGGCCCTTTTACAGGAATATAAAGCAATCGTTGCTTTTCTTACCCGTTCCTCAATATTACGCCTGAAAATCAACCTCCTATCTAAAAACACTCAAAGAAACTTGGCTCCATCTGAGAAGGTGATTTCAGCGCCGTCCAGAGAAATAGGATCGAAAGCAGGAATCTTATTTTTTTTCCTTGTAAACAAAACAAGCTCTGTTTTACTTGGATTAACTACTAGAACACAGTCTTTTGCCCATTTAGACAGATCTTTTAGAGAACCCTGAATAATGTCCCTCAATGTTGGCAGATGCTTCCCCTTTACCGCTATCGCGACATCGTCAGCATATGCGACAACATGACAACCACGTGCTTCTAGAGATAGCAGCATTGGATTCAGTGCCAGGTTCCAAAGAAGCGGCGAAAGAACACCTCCCTGTGGTGTGCCCTTATTAACAAATCGAGAAATGTTGGTCAGGTTTCCATAGCACCCGTGATATGAGTACAAGCCAGACGCTGTACCTTGCTTAGTTTTTCCGCAGCATCCCTCTACAAAGTTTTCGGACTCGTACGTCATGATAGGAACTTTATCAAATTCGTAGGAGGTGAGAGAAACCTCTCGGAAGATTTAATGCGGATTTACTTTAAATATATTTAAAAATCGCTAAATTGTTAACACCCCCCTGGGTAGGCAGTGTGAAATATTTTTTTGCCAGACTCCTTTTGTGAGCAACAGATATGCTTCTTTATACAAAAAGCGTTAATATGCGCAAGCTGCAAATAAAAATAAACAGAAAAGGAACCAATTTTCTGTGGTTGTTGTGGTTCTGTTTTCTGTATTTTATGTTATTTTTTCTTATTTTGTTCATAAAGCTGTTGTTAATTGCAAGTCCATATACTAGGGTATGGTATGGATAGTAGGGAGGAGCAAATTTTCCCTTTTTTTCGAATTTCAAGAAAGAAAAAAAAATAAAAAAAAAAAAAAAATTAAAAAAAAAAAAATTTTTGTTTTTTTAGCTTAAAAATTTTGTTATTATTTGGACATTACCAAAAGAGTGTTTTTGATAGTAAAAAATTTTTTTGGTCCTTACAAATTTTTCCGAATTTAAAAAAAAAATAAAAAAAATTTTTTTTTTTTGTTTTTTTAATTTTTTTGATTTTTTTAGCTTAAATTTTTTGCTAGTATTTGGACACAACCAAAAAAAGCGTTTTTGATAAAAAAAAAATTGTTTGGTCCTTACAATTTTTTTTTTTTTTTTTTTCAAAAATAACATATTTTTTTTTTTCAAATTGCATTAAAGGGGGAAAAAATTATACGATAATTAAAAATATACATCTTTTCTATGCTGTGCTAATATTCAAAAAAAATTTAATTTGCTCCACCCTAATGGATAGGGTATGTGAGTTAGTATGTGGTCTATATTTGTATATGTTGCTTACAACATATTTTGTACTTTTTTTTTTGTCTTAAGAAGAATAAAAAAAAATTAAGAAAATAAAATGCAAAAGTACAGTTGAGCAACAGGCGTCTGCAACAACAACAGCATCTGCCACAGTCAACTTTTTTTTAAGTCTGTCTGTTGCTGCTGATGATGAGGATGAGATCCTCCTTATAATCAAGTTTATAAAGAACTGATGCAGACGATGATGATGACGACGACGATGTGTTGCTGCTGTTGTTGATGACGACAATGACTCAGACATAAAAAGTTAAACATTTTGTATGTTTTCGTTTTTTTTTATTGTTTTGCAAAGAAACAGGAACCAAAACAAAAACTTCAAAATAAAATGCATTTTTTTTGTGCGATAAATAAAAAGGCGGAAAAGAAATCCCAGTTGGAAATGCAAGAAACAAGTAATAATTTCATATGCACAAAATTTGGAAAATCATTTAAAAAATGTGTATTTAAGAAAATCTAAAAAAAAATTGCACTTTTGCAAGGCATTGCAAAATATGCAATTATACAAATAAATAAAAAACAAGGCGTGCAAAATGTGCAAATTTTACAATAAAATTAACAACAAATTGCAGAAAATGCATTTTGAACAAACAAAAATGTAGTTAAAAATATTTTATAAAAATATGCAGTTTTTAGTAAATCTTACACTATTTACACATTTGCAAGGCATTGCAAAATATTCAAATTTACAAATAAATTAAAAATATAATGCAAGAAAACGAATTTTAAGTTAAAAAACAGTCATTTTAAATAAACAAAAAAATTGCACATTTGCAAGGCCTTGCAAAATGTAAAAGAAAAAACAAAATCGACAACAAATTGCGAGAAATGCAATATGACAAAGAAAATAATTTAAAATATCTTAATAAAATATGTTTTTTTGGAAAATCAACACAACTTACACATTTGCAAGTATTTATTTACTTATATTTTAAAGTAAAAAAAAATTAATTTAAAACACACAAAACAAATAAAATCATTGAAACTATGTATTTTTTTTAGAAAAATCATTTAAATTGTGTACATTTGCAAGGGCATGCAAAAAGTGCATTTAACATTTAAAATCCACAATAAATTGCAGAAAATGCATGTTGACAAAAAAAAAACGTAATTTAAAATATTTTAACAAAATATAATTTTTTTTTTAAAACCTAACAAAATTTGCACATTTTCAAGGCATTGCAAAATATACAATTATACAAATAAATAAAAAAAATAATACAAGAAAACGAGTTTAAATTAAAAAAAGTCATTTAAATTTAACAAAACTTTCAAAATCATTTAAAATATGTATTTTTTTTTTTTAATTTATAAAATTTTCACATTTGCAAGGCCTTGCAAAATTAAAAAACAAAAATAAAATCAACAGCAAATTACAAGAACAACATTTTGACAAAGAAAGTAATTTAAAATATTATAGTAAAATATGTTTTTTTTAGAAAATCTAATACAATTTGCATATTTGCAAGGCATAGCAAAATATTCAATTTTACAAATAAATCAAATATATAATGCAAGAAAACGAATTTAAAGTAAAAAATGTCATTTAAAATAACCAAAAAAAAAAAAAAACATTTTAAATATGTATTTTTTACAAAATCATATAAAATTTGCACAATTGCAAGGACGTGCAAAATGTGCAATTTTACAATTAACAAACAATAAATTGCAGGAAATGTATTTTCACAAAAATAAGTAATTTAAAATAAAATATATTAAAATATTTAAATAAAATAGGCAGTCTTAAAAAAATCTAATACAATTTGCACATTTGCAAGGCATTGCAAAATATTCAATTAAATCAAAATACATAAAAACGAGTTTAAATTAAAAAAGTCATTTAAAATACACAAAACAAATTGAAAATATGTGTTTTTAAGAAAATCTTGTTAATTGCAAATTTGCAAGGGCGTGCAAAATGTGAATTTAACAAAAAAAGCAACAACAAATTACAGGAAAGGCATTTTGACAAACAATGGTAATTTAAAATATTTAAATAAAATATGCATTTTTTAGAAAATCTAAAAAAATTTGCATATTTGCAAGGCATTGCAAAATATACAATTTTACAAATTAATAAAAAAAAAAAATAATGCAAGAAAACGAATTTCAAGCAAAAAAACATTTAAAATACACAAAACAAACTAAATTATTTTAAATATGTGTAAGAATATCTTGTAAAATAGGCAAATTTGCAAGGGCGTGCAAAATGTGCAATTTTACAATAAAATTAACAACAAATTGCAGTAAATGCATTTTGATCAAGCAAAAAAGTAATTTAAAATATTAATGCAGTTTTTAACAAATCTAACACAATTGCACATCTGCAAGGCATTGCAAAATATAAAAATTTACAAATTAAAAAAAAACTAATGCAAGAAAACGAACTTAAAGTAAAAAATTAATTTAAAATACATAAAACTTTCAAAATAATTTTAAATATGTGTTTTTTAGAAAATTTTGCACATTTGCAAGGGCGTGCAAAAAGTGCAATTTAACATTAAAATCCACAACAAATTCTGGGATATGCATCTTGACAAAAAAAAGTAATCTAAAATATTTAAACAAAAAAACGCATTTTTTTTTAAATCGAATACAATTTGCACATTTGCAAGGCAATACAAAATATGCAATTTACAAATTAACTAAAAATATAATGCAAGAAAATGAAAGTCAAGCAAAAAAAATCATTTAAACAAAATATGCAGAATCATTTAAAAAAACTTTTTTTTTTTTTTGGAAATCTATAATATTATCACATTTGCAAGGCCATGCAAAAGGCGTAGCTTTACAATTAATTAGCAATCATTGACAAAAAAAATATTAATTTGAAGTATGCAATATTTTAAAAACTGTTTAGAATTTTATAAAAAATATATTTTTCACAATAAAGTTTACATATATTGAAAAAAGTTGAATTGTATTCTGCAGGACAATGTGAATTATACAATCTTGCAAAATAAGCTATCTTACAAAATATGCAATTTTGCAAAATATACACTTGTACAAAATATGCAATTTTACAAAAACAAAATATATATTTGCTATGTTACGGTGATTGTAACTTTTAAAAATATTTATGCAATTTAAAAAAAAAATAAAATTAAGATTTTGCTAAAAATAACGAAATTTTAAAAATATGCAATTTTACGAACTATTGTTAGTATATAAAGTATAGTATAGTACTTATAAGCAATTTTCCAAAAATACGCAATTTTAAGAAAAATGTTAGTTTCCAAGAATAAAATTTTTTAAAATTTTACACTATATATAGTTTTACGAAATATGCATTTTAACAAAGTAAGCGGTTTAAAAAAATTTAAATTTGAACAAAATATACAATTTAACGAAATATGCAATTTTATAAAATATTTTTTTTATATAAAAGATGCATAAATATAAGCATGCAACTTGTGAAATTTTACAAAATTTGCGTTTTTTAATTATGCATTTCTACTTATGCAAAATCTCCAAATCTAAAAACTAAAAAAAATATGCAAATTTAAAATTTATGCAATTATACGCAATAAAAATTTTAGAAAAATTGCAATTTTACAAAATATGAAATTTTACATGCAACACGAAACTTAGAAAATTTGCATTTCTACAAAATATGCAATTTTATGAGCTACTCATTTTTACAAAATATACAATTTTACAAAATGCTTTTATACAAAACACGCGATTTTAAAAAATTCAGCTGCAAGAAATACACAATTCAACAAAATATGCAATTTTAAAAATAAGTAATTTAACAAAAATAATCAATTTTATGAAATATTTTATATAGCAACATATTGAAAAATATTGTACTTTGCGAACATATTAAATAAAAAAATATGCAATTTTTTAAAATATGCGATTTTACAAAAATATTTAATTTTGCAATAATATAAAAATAATGTTCAATTGTACCAACAATTATTTTTTATGAAAAATTACTTTTTTTAAATAAGAAAATTTTCAAAAATTAACAATTTCACAAAAAATATGTTATTTTCCAAAAATATATGCACATTTTACAAAGGTGCATCAATTTGACAAAATATAAAATTTTACAAAATATGCAAACTGAAAATAAGCGTTTTAAACGAAATAGGTAATTTTAAATATAAGAAAATTTTGCAATTAATGCAACTTTATAACATACGCAATTTTGCAATATTTGAAATTTCTTTAAATAGGATGCAATTTTTCAATGTTTGAAATTTCCTAAAATATGCAATTATACGATTACTGCATTTTAAGAAATATGTATTAAAAAGTATGCAATTTTAAAAAAAATGCACTTTTTCGAAATATGTTATAAAAAATATGATTAAAACTCGTAAAAATTTTAGACTCACATAAATTATGCAATTTTATAAATTATTTTATTTAGCAATAGATATGCAATTTTAAAAAATCCAAAATATATGCAAACAATATTCAATTTTGCAATATATACAATTTTATGCAAAAATTAAATTTTACAGTTAATGCAATTAAACGGCAAATGCAATTTTATGGTTAATGCAATTAAACGATTATTGTAATTTTTCAAAATGTGTAAATACGCAAATTTACAAAATATGCAATTTACAAAACATTTTCCCTTACAAATTATGCAAATAAAAAATTATACAATTTTTGAAAATAGTTAATTGAACAAAATATTATTAAAAATTCTGTTTATAAAAAAAAAATCCAATATATGCAAGTTATCAAGATATGCATTTTTATGGAAAATATAATTGGAAATAATTAAATTTTACAAATTTTGCAAAATATTTAATTAAACACGAGAAAAATTGCAGTTATTTTTTACACAACGTGCAACTTAACATAATATGCAATTTTATAATATATGTAATTTGACAAAATATGCAATTTTACAATATATGCAAAACAAAATATGTAATTTTATAAATATGTTACAGCAATTTTTAAGAAATATGCATTTATAAAAAATATCAAAATTTGAAATGGAATGATGGAATTCTGCAAATATTAAATCTTACGAAATATGCAATTTTACCAAGCAAGTTATTTGGAAAAATATGCAATTTTAAAATATAGTCTATAATATTTTTTACAAGAAACTGAGAAATTACACAATATATAATTTTCCAGAATACGCAATTTAACAAAATATGCAATTTTTAAAACAAGCATTTTTTTTAAATATACAATTTTACAAAAATCTGCAATTACACAAAATGTGCAGTTACAAAAAATATGCAAAATATAAAATTTCATATTTTGCAATACCTAATTTTTAAATAAGAAATTTTACAAAATATGCATATATTTTTTCAAAAACAGGTTTGGAAAAATAAATCTGCAATTTTAAAAATATAAAATTTTACGAAATATATTTTAAAAATATGTATAAATTTTTTTTTTTCTTTTGTTAAGCCAATAATTTTTGAAATTTTTTTAATTATAAAAAAATATATGCAGAATGTAATTTTTCATTATTTTAAGGAAACCATTTTTTTTTTAAATTTCCTACTTGGATTTAAATCGATTAAAAACAAAGTACAGACCTTACTTGATTTTAAGTTTTGGTCTTCCCTTACCGAGTAGACAGTTGGACATTATTAGTTCCATTACAAAAGCCATGTGCAGTTCGTTCGAAATTTAAGAAGAAGAAGAAAAAAAGTTTTTATTACACAACCCTTTTGCAAATTGAATTCAATTACATTGGCATTGAAATTTTTTGTTCCTTTGTCGATACAACATATTTTTACAACATAAAACATGCAACATTAATAACCCATAATTTCTTAATCAAATTGTTTTTGTTTTTCTTCTTTTTATAAACACAAGGTGTTTTTTTAAATTTGTCCATGAAAGGAGAGTCATCTTAACGCCCTTTGTTTATACAAATAGTAAAAAGTTAAGTTTTTTTTGGAAATTAAGTAGGTGCTATTTGAGAAACTCATATACAGAAGGAGATACCGATTTTTTTCAGAAGAAGCCTTTTATACAGCAAAGTTTTTCGTAAAGTTAGTTTTTAGTTAATAAAATTGCGTTTCTTTTTTGTAAGTCGCGTATTTTTGTAAAATTTTGCATAAATGCTTTGTAAATATAAAAATTTACTAAGATTTTATATTTTTTTTTAAGTTTTTTAGCATTGTTTGTAAATTTGCATATTTTTTAAAAATTGCATATTTTGTAAATTTGCATATTTTTAAAAATTGCACATTTTGAAAAATTTTAAATTTTTTTAAAATAGAATATTTTTTAAAAATGTTCTTGTCGAAATATTGCATATTATGAAATATTGAGTTTATTTGTAAAATTAAAATTTAATATTTTTAAAGTTTTGTAAACTGCATATTTTTCTAAAGTTGATTTTTTTTTATTTACATATTTTGTAAATTTGCATATTTTTAAAATTTCATATTTTTTAAAAATGACACATTTTATAAAAATGTATCTGTCAAAATATTGCATATTTTACAATATTTCGTTTAGTTGTAAATTTTATATTTAGTAATTTTTTTTCACATCTAAAAAAAGGCAGATTTTGTAAATTTGTTGTACGTTTAAAAGGCATATTTTCAAAAATAACTTATTTTTTAACAATCACATTGAAAAAATTGTTAATTTTTTAAATTTTATGCATAAACTTAATTTTTTCCGATACATACATATGTATTAAGTTTATAATATATTTCTTAAACTTGCATATTTTGTAAAATTGTGTTTTTAAATTGCATACAGTCTTTTTAAAGTGCAGTAATCATAAAATTACATATATTTTAAAATTGCATATTTTATAAAATTGCATATTTTTTCAAATTATATATTTTGTAAAGTTGAATATTTTTTAAATATTTTGAGTAGGATCGTTTAAGATCGAGGTCAATTTTTCTATTGCAAAACAATGAAACTCAGAATCTGAGACTTTTTCTATATAGAAAAAATGTCTCAGAATCTGAGACTTTTTCTATATAGAAAAAATGTCTCAGAATCTGAGACTTTTTCTATATAGAAAAAATGTCTCAGATTGTTTAAGATCGAGATCAATTGTTCTATTACAAAACCATGAAACTCAGAATCTGAGACTTTTTCTATATAGAAAAAATGTCTCAGCAGCTGGGACTTTTTTTATATAGAAAAAATGTCTCAGAATCTGAGACTTTTTATTATATAGAAAAAATGTCTCAGAATCTGAGACTTTTCTATATAGAAAAAATGTCTCAGAATCTGAGACTTTTCTATATAGAAAAAATGTCTCAGAATCTGAGACTTTTTCTATATAGAAAAAATGTCTCAGAATCTGAGACTTTTTCTATATAGAAAAAATGTCTCAGAATCTGAGACTTTTTCTATATAGAAAAAATGTCTCAGAATCTGAGATTTTTTCTATATAGAAAAAATGTCTCAGAATCTGAGATTTTTTCTATATAGAAAAAATGTCTCAGAATCTGAGATTTTTTTCTATATAGAAAAAATGTCTCAGAATCTGAGATTTTTTTCTATATAGAAAAAATGTCTCAGAATCTGAGATTTTTTTCTATATAGAAAAAATGTCTCAGAATCTGAGATTTTTTTCTATATAGAAAAAATGTCTCAGAATCTGAGATTTTTTTCTATATAGAAAAAATGTCTCAGAATCTGAGATTTTTTCTATATAGAAAAAATGTCTCAGAATCTGAGATTTTTTTTCTATATAGAAAAAATGTCTCAGAATCTGAGATTTTTTTCTATATAGAAAAAATGTCTCAGAATCTGAGATTTTTTTCTATATAAAAAAAATGTCTCAGAATCTGAGATTTTTTTCTATATAGAAAAAATGTCTCAGAATCTGAGATTTTTTTCTATATAGAAAAAATTTCTCAGAATCTGAGATTTTTTTCTATATAGAAAAAATTTCTCAGAATCTGAGATTTTTTTTCTATGTAGAAAAAATGTCTCAGAATCTGAGATTTTTTTCTATATAGAAAAAATGTCTCAGAATCTGAGATTTTTTTCTATATAGAAAAAATGTCTCAGAATCTGAGATTTTTTTCTATATAGAAAAAATGTCTCAGAATCTGAGATTTTTTTCTATATAGAAAAAATGTCTCAGAATCTGAGATTTTTTTCTATATAGAAAAAATGTCTCAGAATCTGAGATTTTTTTCTATATAGAAAAAATGTCTCAGAATCTGAGATTTTTTTCTATATAGAAAAAATGTCTCAGAATCTGAGATTTTTTTCTATATAGAAAAAATGTCTCAGAATCTGAGATTTTTTTCTATATAGAAAAAATGTCTCAGAATCTGAGATTTTTTTCTATATAGAAAAAATGTCTCAGAATCTGAGATTTTTTTCTATATAGAAAAAATGTCTCAGAATCTGAGATTTTTTTCTATATAGAAAAAATGTCTCAGAATCTGAGATTTTTTTCTATATAGAAAAAATGTCTCAGAATCTGAGATTTTTTTCTATATAGAAAAAATGTCTCAGAATCTGAGATTTTTTTCTATATAGAAAAAATGTCTCAGAATCTGAGATTTTTTTCTATATAGAAAAAATGTCTCAGAATCTGAGATTTTTTTCTATATAGAAAAAATGTCTCAGAATCTGAGATTTTTTTCTATATAGAAAAAATGTCTCAGAATCTGAGATTTTTTTCTATATAGAAAAAATGTCTCAGAATCTGAGATTTTTTTCTATATAGAAAAAATGTCTCAGAATCTGAGATTTTTTTCTATATAGAAAAAATGTCTCAGAATCTGAGATTTTTTTCTATATAGAAAAAATGTCTCAGAATCTGAGATTTTTTTCTATATAGAAAAAATGTCTCAGAATCTGAGATTTTTTTCTATATAGAAAAAATGTCTCAGAATCTGAGACTTTTTCTATATAGAAAAAATGTCTCAGAATCTGAGACTTTTTCTATATAGAAAAAATGTCTCAGAATCTGAGACTTTTTCTATATAGAAAAAATGTCTCAGAATCTGAGACTTTTTCTATATAGAAAAAATGTCTCAGAATCTGAGTCTTTTTCAATAATTGTCTCAGAATCTGAGACTTTTTCTATATAGAAAAAATGTCTTAGAATCTGATATATTTTCTATATAGAAAAAATGTATCAGAATCTGAGACTTTTTTTATATAGAAAAAAATGTCTCAGAATCTGAGACTCTTTTTATATAGAAAAAATGTCTCAGAATCTGAGACTTTTTTTATATAGAAAAAATGTCTCAGAATCTGAGACTTTTTTTATATAGAAAAAATGTCTCAGAATCTGAGACTTTTCTATATAGAAAAATTGTTTCTGAATCTGAGACTTTTTCTATATAGAAAAAATGTCTCAGAATCTGAAATATTTTTAATATAGAAAAAATGTCTCAGAATCTGATATATTTTTCTATATAGAAAGAATGTCTCAGAATCTGAGATTTTTTTCTATATAGAACAAATGTCTCAGAATCTGAGACGTTTTCTATATAGAAAAAATGTCTCAGAATCTGAGATTTTTTCTATATAAAAAAAATTTCTCGGATTTTGAGACTTTTACACATCTATGAATTAAAACCAATAAATTAAGTTAAGATTTCCTTTCTTTTGCTTTAAATATCCTATTATAACTTATCACTTTCAAAGGACTAAATGTCGGTTTAATACTCTATTATATCAACAAAAAGGATGTATTTACCTGTTTTTGTAAGCCCCGTTTATCAAATCCATTAAAAATTGATACAAATTTATGGCAATTAAGACAAAAACCAATTAAAAGAAAGAAATAAGTGAAACAGATTTTATAGTAAACAAAAAACAAATAGTGAATTCTGTAAGAAAATCCCTTAAAAAATTTTAGGTAGAATTATATTTAAGTCCTTTAAGCAGGATAATATAAAAAAACGTATCCTTATACTAAAAAAAATTACATATCTTATAAAAAAAAACTAATAAACAATCAATGAATTTTCTTTCATGGGTTTTTAAATCGTATATTTTTAAAAAAGGCGCATTGAAAAACCACTTTGTAAAACTAAAGTAAATTATGATTAGAAAAAAAAATAAAACAACAATGACTGTGACAACAAGTAAAGCATGAATTTGACAACACTTAAGGACGACCCCCTACTGATGGGAGTAAAATTACTAACATAAGGGAAGAAAATCCAAAAATCTAGCCACTAAAAAAAATAGTGAGTGTATAATTTTAGGATGTACCGAATTTTAGATACCCTCCATTAGAGTGACATTTTATTTCAACTTTCGATTTTACGCAATCATCAGGAACATTTTGACTTCATTAGGCCTAAAACTTTAAGTTTGAGGGCATTTACCTGTAGCGCCCGGCGATCACAATTGGGGAATTTAAAAAAAAATATAAACAAAAAATTAGAGAAAAAATTTGTGAAAACTTTTTTAAACGGGTAAAGTGGTCGGTTGATAAGTAAATAATATTACAATATAAAATTATTGCTGTTAAGGTCTGTTGAAATTGAAGTACACTTCTTTACGTTTTGAAAAAGGTCTTTACTTATGGTGATTTCTTTTCTGAAAAAAAATGTTTGCCTTTTTAGGGTATACATTTTAAAAATGTTTTACTCACACCTTCAAAAATTTGCATTTTATTTGACTGGAATAGAACAAAACATAAAGAAATACTCTGCCCTGTAACAGCTGTTTTGAGAAAACAACACAGAAAAAGTCAGCTGTTGTATAAGGCAATTTCAACCCCATGATTTTTAACGGGGTAAAAAGTGCAACTTTTTTGCACTTTATAGGGCAGACATTTTTAGAAAAAAAACGATATTGTTTATAAGGGTTGACATTTTTTAGAAAAGAACACAAAAACATAATAGGGCGAAAAGCAAAAAAAAGGCACATTTTTTGTCAGATTTGGCGTTTAAAAAATGCTAAAAAAATGTCATTTCTAATTATTCTATGTGTTACAAATGGAACGACAAAATCAATATTACCCACATCTTTTCTATGTAGGGTATAAAAAGTAAAAATATTTTCTTATTGTAGAGATGAAAAATCAACATGTGAAGATTTTTTTTTTCTATTTTAGAAATAAACGATGGAAAAATACCGATCATAAAAATTCAATGGATTGTAAAACTGAAAATAAATTATTTTTGAAAGAAATAAACGAAAATTAACATTTTATCTTTTTGGGAAAAATTTAAAAAATAAGTAGGCACATAATTGAAAATTTAAATTTTAAAGGTAAACAACGTTGGTACTTTTTTATATTTCCTTAAATAATCCTCATAGAAATTTGAAGTTGTGAATGCTGGATAATCTAGCAGAAAACAAAAGTTCCGGCAAAAATACTTTTTGAAAATTGAACTTTGATAACACTGTGCGACAGCCTTAATCGGCGGGGGTTCTGCTTACTTACTTATACTTACTAACTTCATATAAATGTCCGAATATCGCAAAGTGATGTTCTGCAAAGTTGTTAAGCTTAACGCCAGGCATCTTTGATAAACATCACTTTGCGATATTTGGACATTTAGATGGTCAAAATATACGAAAAAGGCACAAAAAAACTACAATTTCCCCTATAACTTCAAATCGACATATCTCGATTACTAGAGCTAACTCAGCGAAACGCCGGTACACTTATAACTTTTTTTTTACCGACATAACTTTTCCCGGTAAGCAGAAGCCCCGCCGATCACTGACCCCTACATTCAAAATAATAACTCTGTTAAATTACAGAAATATAACATTTTTAAAAATCTCTGCTAATTTAACAAAGTACACCATACTTTTTCAGCTAACAACATTTCTTGGTAATTTTACTAAAACCTCTGTAAAACGATTTTGACAGAAAAAAACTGTTAATTAACAGAGTTTATAGTAAAATATTGGTTAAATATGAAAGCTTTTTTACAGAGACAACTTTGTAATTTTACTTTAAAACTCTGTAAAATGATTTGGACAAAAAAAAACTGTTACTTTACAGAGTTTCTAGTAAAAGATTGGTTAAATAAACCACCATTTAGCACAGAAAACTGTGTAAATTTACATATATTTGTAAAATGCATTTGATGCAAAAAAAATTACAGAAAAACTCTGTACATTTACAGAGTTTAGTTAAATGCATGTTATTTTGTAAAATTTTTATAAGATTTCTGAAAAAAAAATGTTGATAACTTTTTTTGCTACTTTTTCAACTTTTTCTCGAAAAAAAACTATACAGATAAAATTTTGATGTTTGGTAACAAAAACAAAAAATTACTCAAAACAGAAAACTTTTTTGGTTATAAAAAAATACGAAGTAATTTGCTTAGATCTGTATTTTAGCAGAAAACTCTGTTAATTATCTGTAAAATTACGATTACAAAGTTAAAATTAATATAACACATGAAACTTTGTTTTTTTGTCACAACAAAATACAAAGAATTTTCTTTAAATCTGTATTTTGACAGAAAACTCTGTCATAAAATAAAAAGTACTTTTTTAATAAAAAGTACCTTTTTAATAAAAAGTACCTTTTTAATAAAAAGTACCTTTTTAATAAAAAGTACCTTTTTAATAAAGAGTACCTTTTAAATAAAAAGTACATTTTTAATAAAAAGTACCTTTTTAATAAAAAGTACCTTTTAAATAAAAAGTACCTTTTTAATAAAAAGTACCTTTTTAATAAAAAGTACCTTTTTAATAAAAAGTACCTTTTTAATAAAAAGTAAATTTTTAATAAAAAGTAACTTTTTACACTCAAAAAAAACCATTAACTTAAACTTTGGAAAAATTTTCTTCAAAATAGTTTATAAATTTTCCCACAATTTAGTTAAATTTAACTAAAATTTTGGAAATTTTCCCAACTTTTAGGAAAAAATTTTAGTTCATGGACTGTTTAATAGGCCATAATTTTCCTTAAATGGAATTCTCAAATACGTGGAAAAAATTCTTACCGCCAAAGAAATTTTCCCTAAATAAATGAAAAAAAATCTTTATTTTTAAGACATATTTCTTAAAACAAAATTTAGTTCAAAAAATTCAGTTTTAGGACGTAATTTCCTACCAACTAGTTTATCATATTTATCTTCTTTAATTTGAGGAAGTTTTTTCCACAAGTTTAGTAAATTTTTCATAACATGAAATTGTTTAGTTGATTTATTTTTTTTTTCATGCTTGCTTGTAGTTCACATTTTGTTTATTATTTGTAGTATATGAAAAAGAGAGTTTGGTCTTGTATAACAAGCAGTGTTGCCAGAAAATATTTGGCTCTTGTCCCCAATTTGAAAAATGAAATCCCCAAAAATACCCTACAAATTATATAAAATCCCAAAAAAAAAATTAATGAATATTCAAATATAAACTCTCTTTTAATTAAACAAACTGTGTTTATTAAACATTATTTTTATATTAATTTTAAGGTTAGACCTTTTATGATATTTAAATGAATATTAAATTTTAAATAAAAAAGTTTTATTAAATGACCTTCTCGAGATATGGGAATTTGAATTTTTTGTGAATCAAGCCCTCAAATCCAAGAATTCTGTTGATATTAAAAAAGTGTAAGTGTTGGATTATTATTCCTCTTCCCTACAAAATTACATAACTTTTGAAAAAAAAAAAATCCGACCTCGATAAGATCAAGAATACCATTAGAACATTGTAAGGAAGCTAAAAATGTATTTTTAACTTCTTTACAGAAAAACAAAAATTTGAAAATAACGACTTTAAGTCGGCCTAAGTGGCAATATAGTATCTTTGGAAAATGGCAACACCTAACATTTGTGTCTACAAAATATAGACCATGTTCTGGCAAGGTTGCAAAATAAGTACTTAGATCAGAGTTGATGAAGGAGAGGAGGACGAATGATGATTACTAAAAAATTGAATTTATTCACCATAATGCAATTTCACCTTCTTCTGTACGAAAAAATACCAGCAACAACCACACAAGAATTGAAAAATCATGATTTAGTTGATACTTGCTTAACAGCCGACTTAGCGTATCGGTCTAGAGTGATCGTACCTAAGAGGCAGTTAATAGCAAAAACATTACAGATCATGGGTTCAATCCCTGGCAGCTGCGATCTGTTAATAATTTTCACATATAGAATAAAATTGACTATTAACTGAATAAATTTGACATTAAAAGTTTTTCTGATGATTATAATAACTGGATTATATGAAACTAGTAAAAAACGAACCAGGATGTCTTAAATTTTTAGAAAAATAAATTTTTCTTTCACACCTTTCTCAATTCAAACCATATATGTATTTTTTTGGTTTTATTCTTATAACTATTCGAATTTTGAAAAAAAGAAAATATACTGTTCAAATCAGATATTTGCTTTTGCAAATATTTCTGGATATACTCAACGAAATTTGGATTTTAACCCCACGTTCTCTTTATTTGAGTATCTACAGGATTGTTTTTCACAATTCGAGTAGTTAAGAATAATACTAAAAAAGGACATTTTGAACTTCCTTACATGTCCTGAAGGTATCGAGACTGGATTTCTTGCAAAAAATAGGTAATTTGATTGGGGGGGGGGGGGGGGGGGGAATATAACTTTAACACGCAATTTTTCAATCATAAGAAATTTAGTTTTTCTGATGACTGATTCGTATTTAGGAGGCAGGAATACTTAAGAAAATGTCTTTTAAATTTTTTCTCTCAATATTACCAAAAAATATTAAAATTGGTACAAAAAAACGTATCTTTAAAAATATACATATTTGGTTCATAATGACTTTTTTTTGCAAATATTTTTGGATAAAATCAATGGATTTTAAATTTTAACCTCAGGTTCTCGTTATTGGAGTGTCCACTTTACATATCTGGTTTGAACAGGAAAATTTCTTGCAAAATTTGGATATTTATTGCAAAAAGGACGTTGTCAACTTCCTTGACATTACCTGATGGTGTCCCTTATCGTATCGAGCCCGGATTTCTTGGATATGTTAGGATTTTTTATAAGAAATTTTAATAAAAAAAATATATTCCTTTAACATACACTTTTCCAATATTGAAAGAATTGTTGGTTTGAAGGCTTGGTCCACAAAATATTAAAATGCCTATATCTCGAGAAGGCTATTTGATACAACTTTTCTGATGACAGATTCGTGCTAGGAGATAATACTCCAAAAGTTTCTATTCGGTTGTCAAATAATTTTTCAAACGACCCACAAAAATACTAAAAGTCAATCAATACAGTTGGAGACACCAGTACCTATTTTTTGGTCTCCAATACTTTTGACCACCAATTTTTTTGTAAACAAAGAAATATTTCTTTATTTTGATATCTCATTACTTTGCACTTAAGTAGATGTTTTAAAATAAATAAACAAAATATTTTTTTATTGTTCCCAAATAAATTGGTGGTCAAAAGTATTGGAGATAAAAAAATAATGTTTTTTTTAGCTGTATTGATTGACTTTTAGTATTTTTGTTTGTCGTTAGAAAAATTATTTGACAACTGAATAGAAACTATTCTGAGTTTGAAAATAAACAACTTTGTTCGACCCTCGTAAAACATTTATTATTTACTAAAATTACTCCCGACCTAAATTATTTTATCTTGTCAAATCCAAATGATGGGATTAAGGACAGTTTTAGGGGGAATTTAAAAACAATATTTTTGTTTTTCAAAAAACGTAAAAAAAAATTAAAGCATTGTTATTCCAATTTAACTACTTTGACATTAACAATTGAATGCAGTTGTAATTTTTGACTGCATTTTGTACCAATGTCAATCTCATTATTTGGTAATAGTCTTAACAATTTTAAAAATTAAATTTTTAATTTTTGAAATAAAAAAAATCCCCAAATTTTAGAAAAAATCCCCAAAAATTAGAGAAATCCCCAAATCCCTCCCCTGGAAATCTTGTCCCCAAACCAAACTCGAAATCCCCATTTTGGGGACAAATCCCCTCATCTGGCAACACTGATAACAAGTAATAAATTTAATGTTTACATTTTTTTTCTACACATGTATGTGTGAGGGAAAAAATAATATTTTAATCACAACAAAGGCCTTGACTTTGGCGTGTTTTCCCATAGTCTGGGAACAAACGTTAAAGACAAAGTCTTTGTTGTAATTTAACTTTAAAAACTAATGAAATTTATTACTTGACCATAAGAAACAAACGTTTTTTTTATATTTTAAATAAAAAATGTACATAATGAGAATTCTGTGTGTATTCACATGCGATTCTATAAATAAACCAATAAAAATATGAAATTAACTAATTTTTAGGAAAAATGTCCTCATTAAAAATGTTTTTTTTTAACTAAAAAATGGGAAATTTTTTCCCTCTTTCTAGTTCAAATTGGTCCTAATTTTTAAGAAAAATATGGACTAAAAAGTAGGAATACATGGCAATGGAGCTAAATCATTATCAATTTTCCTTGGATTTAGTTAATTTTCCCATTTTTTAGTTAGTTTTTTTTCTGAGTGTAATAAAAAGTACCTTTTTAATAAAAAGTACCATTTGTAAATAAAAAGTGACATTTTAATAAAACGTATCTTTTTAATAAAAAGTATCTTTTTAATAAAAAGTAACTTTTTTTATAAAAAGTACCTTTTTAATAAAAATTACCTTTTTAATAAAAAGTTCCTTTTTAATAACAAGTACCTTTTAAAAAATAAATATCTTTTTAATAAAAAGTACCTTTTTAATAAAAAGTACCTTTTTAATAAAAAGTACCTTTTTAATAAAAAGTACCTTTTTAATAAAAAATACATTTTTAATAAAAAGTACATTTTTAATAAAAAGTATATTTTTAATAAAAAGTACCTTTTTAAAAAAATCACATTTCTGAAAAAGTACATTGTTAAAAAAGTATTTTTTTAAAAAAGTACCTTTTGAAAAAAAGTGTACTATGGAACTTTTTAAATTTCCTGACATAATGGCTTATCTAGCAAAAAAAACACTTTTGACAAAGTCCTTTTTGGAAATTCCGATTTTGCGACTAAAAAGGAATAAAACAGTGAAGTTTAGTATTTCTTTGAAATTTGTATTTCTTTGAAATTTTGAATGTAGGAACCTCTTGAAAAAAAAAATCTGAACAAGTGTTTTTTAAGGTAATAAGAAATAAAATTATTACATAAGGTTATAAAAAACAATTGTTACTTTTTTAAAACTATTGAACTTATATCCCCAAACTTGAAGAAATATGCTTCTTTATATTGATGAAACCGATTCATCACTTGCTGTCATTATATTTGATGACACATTTCATCATATTGAAAAAGATTGCCTTCAATATAATATTAAAACATATTTGTCATCAAATATGAAATGTCATTAAAATCAATGTAACAAGTGATGTTAGTTTTCATCATGTCATCAAAATATGTCTTCAAAAATTTTTCGAAAAAGTCCCAGACACAAAATTTTTTTGATTGTTTTTTTTTTTTGAATTTTGGAGCCAAAAATATCATTTATAATTAAGGAAAAAAATACAATACAAAAAAAAATCTAAATTCCAAAACATTTTTGGAAAGTCTCGGACAAAAAAATTGTTTGTTTTTCTTCTTGCGTTTTGGATTAAAAAAAAAGTAGTCAAAGACGAAAAAAAAAATTTTTAGAAAAATTCTTATGTTCCGAAAATTTTATTTTTTTCAATTCGCGTTTTCGCGAAAACGCGGTCTGGTCCATGTGAACAAAAGTGTGTCAGAAGGTGTAATAGGTATATCACCAAAATTAAATAAAAAGTGTCTTCATGACACAGCATCATCATATTGATGATAAGTTTCATTGGACGAAAAATTATGTAGCATTTCTTCATATTGATGTAACAATTCATCGTTATGAAAAAGCTTTTTCTTTGAGTGCAGAATCTTACAAATATAACAAAAAGGATAGAAAAGGGCAAGAGAGGAGGGTAAAAAAAAATGGGAGATACAATTGAACTTTTTTTATCTATTGAGCTAAAGACCTCTAGAAACTTTTTTTAAGAACCTTAGATATTTTCTAAAAATAAAATATAAGTATCACCACAATATACACCCAAAAAAACTTAAAATATATAAATGG
The DNA here is from genome assembly GCA_963921195.1 of Pegoplata infirma. NCBI lineage: Eukaryota > Metazoa > Arthropoda > Insecta > Diptera > Anthomyiidae > Pegoplata > Pegoplata infirma. The sequence continues at coordinate 141,668,000 of OY992540.1, read as the reverse complement.
TACGTAACGGTGCGTGTGGCTTCATTTGAAAGTAGACACTTAAAATTTTTGTTGAATTTCCTTACTGGAGAGCATATTAATGAGAGTGAAAATTTGTTATCAGCATGTTTAAGTAGGGGTTATTTTGTGATTTTCTGTGTGTTTTAATTTTGTTTATACTCTAGAGAACTACTTAAGTCCTTTTAAAGAAAGGATACATATTAAGAATAGTAAGTGTGCATTTGTGCAAGGCAAACACAAAAACAACATGTTGATTGTAAAGGATCATAAAATGCCATATCAAATGATTTTAGGAAACTGTTGACATCAGAGATGAAGTGATGGAAAGTTTTTTTTTTTCAAAACACAAAAATTATAGATAATAAAATTTTAAATGAATATAAAATTTTAACCCAGCGATTAACAAATTTTTTTATTTATAATTTTTTGTTTAAAAATATTACACACACAAAAAAATTTCCAATGAACGACTTTCATAGTATTTATGAACAAATTCATAAAATTTATTAAAATCTACAAAATTTTCTAGGTGTCCTAATTAGGACATATTAATATTTTCACTAATAACTTTTTAATTGCTCAACCGATTTCGTTAAAATACAATACCAACCTGATTTGGACTATAACAAATATATATGCCACGCATCAGAAACCTCCAAATACTCTTTCGAAAATTATATTGTTACAAACAGACTTACGGATGGACGGTCGGACGGACATGGGACATTAGACTGGCATTTTTCTGTATAGCAAAATTTTTTCTTCTACGATTTTCAAAGTCCGGGCATTTTTTTTATTCTACTAGGCCTAAAACTCATGTGGTACCAATTTGAGGCCAATCGAATTAAATTAACCCGTGGCGCCCGGCGGTCAAAGTTTTGGATTTTTGAAAAATTAAAAAAAAAATAAATAAAAAAAAAATATATCATATTGGTTAACTTTGATGTGCTGAGCACGAATATCAAAAAAAATTATAATCGGTCGAACAGTTTTCGAGATATCGCTATTTGAAATTTGCAAAAAATGGCGGTTTTTTCCTACGTTCAAGAAATTTTTTAAAAAAAGTCTCAACATTTTATTCCGCCGACCCTTTTGTAGGGCTTGAGACAATCTTTCATTTAAATCTAATTTGAGCCAAATTCGATCATTTTAATCCGTGGCGCCCTCCGATCAAAGTTTTAGACTTTTGGAAAATTTCCACCAAAATTTTGGATTTTTGTAAATGAAAAAAATAAAAAATATACATCTTGCGATACATTATTTTTATTATTTTAACATGCTGAATACGAATATCAAAAAATTTTTAAAATCGGTCGAACGGTTTTCGAGATATCGCCATTTAAAATTTGTCAATAAATTGCAAAATGGGCGATTTTTTCCTACGTTTAAGAATTTTTTTTTTTTTAAAACTCTAAAAATTTCTTTATTTTAACCCTTCTATAGAGCTTGATACAATCTTTCATTTAAGCTTAATTTGAGCCAAATCAGATCATTTTAACCCATGGCACCCTTCGATCAAAGTTCCCGAGTAAAAATTTTTATATGATGCAATATATATTGATATGTAATACAATATATAATTAAACGCAATTTGATCCGAAAAATGGTGGATGTTTTTGCATTAAAAAAGATCAATTTGTATAAAATATGATTTGATTTCATCCGAGTTTTGACCAGACATTGCCATATACTAGTGGATCTAATTAGATCTAATTGCATAAAAACATGTAAAATCCTGGTGTTTTTTGGTTTGGGTTGAGTTACACCACAGGTCAACGATACATTCACCAAACATATAATTTTCTTAAAAAAAAAATGTTCGGGTACGCTTCGAACCAGATAGGTGATATACATAACCCTAACAAGGAAATGTTTAGGAACATTTTAAAAAGTTTCTTATACTTTGCCTTAAAAACTTAGAAAATTGTTGGTTAAATGGAAACATATAGTGTTATATATGGAACAGAATTGGATATATATAATTTTATATTAAATTATACAGAAAAACAAATTTTGTATTGACCCTCATGTAATTTTATATAATTATATCAACCGTACACCTTTTAATCCGAATCATGATTCAATTATATATTACTACATATGACTGCATTAAAAAAATTTAGAAAATATCTCCCGGATGTATAATCATATATAATTTATTATGTTTGTATCAAGTTATGTATTGTAATATATGTTTATTTTTACTCGGGTTTAGGGTTTTTGGTAAAAAGTTTCTAAAAAGCCAAAACTTTGATCGATGGGCGCCACGGCTTGAAATTATCAGATTTGGCTCAAATTAGTTTTAAATGAAAGATTGTCTCAAGCTCTACAAAAGGGTCGGCAGAATGAAATTTTGAGACTTTTTTTAAAAAATTTCTTGAACGTGGGAAAAACCGCCATTTTTTACAAATTTGAAATGGCGATATCTCGAAAACCGATCGAGCGATTTTAATTTTTTTTGATATTCATGCTCAGCACACCGAAATTAACAAATATGATGTGTCGAAAGAAAAATATTTTTTTAATTTTTTTTTTTTAATTTTTCAAAAATCCAAAAGTTTGACCGCCGGTCGCCACGGGTTAATTTAATCCGATTGCCTTCAAATTTGTACCACATAAGTTTTAGACCTAGGACAATAAAAATTTGCCCGGACACTTGGGAAAATCGAAAGTTGACAAAAAAAATGCCAGTCTAATGGGACATATACAGTCGAATCCGGTTATAACGAACTCCGAGGGACCAGAAAAAATAGTTCGTTATAAGCGAAGTTCGCTATAAGCGGGGTATATTTAATATCAACCTAGTTTTATTTCCAAAATAAAAGTTCCAATATTATTTTATTTTACGTTTTTTGTAAGTGAACTACTTATTGCGAAGAAAACAAAAAAAAATATAAATAAATTTTATCAAAATTATAATTTTAACCAAAAATTTCTATCTTTTTGTGAGTTTGGTAAATATAATTGCGGCACATTTCAAAATATTTATGGGAGTTCGTTATAAAAAAGCATGGTTGGTTACCGTTACCCTTATTATACCGTTACCGATTCAAAACCCTTTCAAATCGAATACCGTTACCGTTACCGATACCGCTAAAAATATTTTTAAAATACCGTTACCCTTACCGTTACCGTTATAATTATTAGAAGTTACCGGTATTGTACCGGTATTCAAAATTTTACCTGTTTTAAGGGATTTTAACGAACAAAAAAATAAAATCAAATTGCTAACATAATTTTAAATTTATAATTTGCAAATTATCATAAAATAAATGACAAAAATAATAATCATATCAAATCTATACTGGTTTTTGGGTCTACAAAATATTTTTAGCTTTCAGTTCTATCTTTTTTCAAATTTTTAACTAAATTAATAATACCGGTACGTACCGGTTTGGTTGGTTCGGCACCGGTACATACCGTTACCGAAACGATTTGAAAACACTTACCGTTACCTTTACCGAAATAAATAAAAATTAGATACCGTTACCGTTACCCTTACCGTTATTCGTTTCGGTAACCAACCTTGTAAAAAAGTAAATATACATGAAATTGTGTTCGTGGGACCATAATAAGTAGTTCGTTTTAACCGAGGATTCGCTATAACCGAGTTTGTATAAAAGAAGTATTTTGTATGAAAATTGTTGCCAAAACGTGGGGACTTTGGAATTAGTTCGTTATAACCGAGAATTCGTTATAACCGAGTTCGTTATAACCGAGTTTGACTGTATATACTTTGTGGAGTCCTGGAACGATATTTCAAGGTATTACCCCCGCAATGAATTTTTTATTTATACTCTGTAAACTAAAAAAAAAAACTTGTCAAATTACTAGAAAAAGTCTCGTAACCCCATTTTACCAATATTTGACAGTTTTCCTTGTTTTTTAACAAATAATTTTCGATCGAAATTTACATTTTTGTTTTGAAATTTTACAGTTTTTCTTGTAATTTTACAAATTTCCCAGATTTTTTACAAAAAAAAAAAATCTAGTAAATTTACGAGAATTCAAGTTTTATTTCGCCAAAAACGTTGTAAATTTACAATTTTATTGGTAAAAATCTTGTAAAATTACAAAAAAGTTCGTAGTTTTTACTAGAAATTCTCGTCAAATAGGAGGTAACAAAAAATCTAGTAAAATCACAAAACCTCCTTGTAAGTTTTGTCGCGTCAAAAAAATTGTAAATTTACAATTTTTTTGGTAAAAAGCTTGCAAAATTACAAAATTATTGGTAAAAAGCGTGTAATATTACAAGGATTCTTGTTATTTTACAACCTTGTAATTTTACAATGTTTTTTTTAGGGTACCACTAAAGGCCAATTGTCATGATACGACTGAATAATAAAACGATTTTTGATGTTTTGTGTAAAAAGTAGTGCATGCTTTTAGGTTTAAATAAAAAAATTATATTACCTATGATTTTCAATATTTTCAGAAAAGTTTTTAAAAATAACAAAAATCATTAGGTGGAGGAGAAAGCAGATTTCTTTTGGTTGTAAACAAATAGCAAAGTTTAAAGCTTTTTAAAGTAAAATATATCAGCCTTACCATAGAAAAATAAAATATATTTAAAATCAGCTTTTAATTTTATTTCTATACAAATTGTTTTTGTTTTTAAAATCGACTTTCAAAAAATGTAATTTGAAATTTAAAATAAAACTTTTGTTAAAATAGACTTTTTGTTTTCTTGTGGTAAGGGACTATGATTTTTAACTCTGCCTAAATATTTTCATTAAAAAAAGCTTACAAGCTTTATAGAATTTATAGAATTTTGTAGAGCAGAAAAATAAAGAGACACGTATTTTTTTTAGCGGCCCAAATTCATATTTAGGGGGTTAAAAAGGAGGGGGGAAGAAAAGGCAATTTTTCAGTTTTTTCGTTTATCTCCTATATTATGCAAGGAAACCTAGTCATGTTACATACCAAATGAAAGGTCTTTGGAAAACCTATCTACGTGTGTTAAGAACGTGTCCAAACATGCACAAGCGCGGGGGGGTCGGTAGTGGTAATTGGGAGGGCAAATTTCCTCTCGAATATGTGTTTAAAAATGTATTCTTATGCTTTTTGCGCTAAAGAAATACAAGTTTATCAATATTTAAAAAAAAAAAAAATTATTCCACGCCCATAAAAGGGGGGCGAAACGAAAAAAACTACATTTTCTAATTCTTTTGGTTCATATGCAGGACTTTGAACTTCTTGTAGCATAAAAATGTTGCATTTGTTAAACAAAAACACAAACAAATCATGTAAAAAAATTTTGTTTTTCAGAGGATGGTTTAGTTCTTCAAGGGGGAACTTTTTTCCCCCTGGTCCGATTTTGCTCATTTACGAACTTAATCTGCCTAGGAACATAAGACATATTCTTGCCAAATGTCGGGAGTCTAGCTCTTTTATTTTGGACTGCATCGTGTTAACTACAGACTGACAGACGGACGGACGGACGGACGGACATCGCTAGAATGTCTTAGAATCGATCACTGATCATAAATATATACATATACTTTATGGAGTCCTAGACCGATATTTTGATGCGTTACACACGGAATGACAAAGTGAGTATACCCCCATACTGTAGTTGGAGGGTATAAAAATTTCAAAAATAATATAGAATATCTTATCATGACAATTGGCCTGTAGTAATATAAAAGCCAGATGCTTCAGCTTTAGAGAACTAGTTAAATAAACAAGTGCATTGAAAAAGTTGCAACCACAACAAATAAAAGAGTTAAACTCATATAATTAAGTGGATCAACGTCAGAAGGCACATGCAAACATCAAAAACAATAAGGGTATTCACTGGTGTGACTCATAACCTGAATCACCCTAAATTGACCGTCACGTTGTAGCAAGAGACATAACTCACACTCACGCCTGACTCGCAAGATTATAAATAAAGCTCACGCTTTATTATTAGGTTCTATGACATGTTTATGAGCATAAACAGAACAAGCACGACTCTAGAGAAGGTTGCCGTTGCTGGAGAATATTGGCCCAAAGCAATGACAGCGATGGCGAAGGCGTAATATGTCATCTGTTTGTTCAGTAGTGCTATAATATAAAATAAACGTAATTTTACGGAAAAATTGCTAATAACCTTGTCAATGTGATTAAGTTGGCACTACTGTAAGGTTGTTACACCATTGCACAGTGCAACATTTGGCCAATCTAGGACGACAAAAATCCAATTTTAATTATATTGACTTGAAATTCGGTATAAATGTTAGTTTTGACTTCGAAAATAACATTATGAAAAATGTGGGAGGCCGGTTAAGGGCCACGCCCACTTTTTTTTTTAATTTGTAATTTTGGTTATAATTTCTTTAAATTTGGTATATATACTCTCAATGACTGTAGAAATAATATCACACACAAAGGGGGCGGTCAAACAACTGCCACGCCCACTTTTTTAAAATATGTTTAAAAAATATGTAAAAACAAGGTTTACATATCGCCCCACTGTAGTCGACGTCGCAGACGGTCGCAAAAGTTAGCCGTTGAAATAAGTGCTATGGATATTGGTCAATATATCTGAAAAAGTTCGGTGACCAATACGGACCAAACACAAAAGTTCTATTCCTTCAAAAAAAATAAATATATAATTTTCTTTTCAAAAATTTGTATTTTGTTAAAAATTTAATAAAAAATAGAAAAATTTGTTTAAAAAAAAAAAAGAAAAGATATGACTTAAAGCATTTAAATATCCTTTAAAATAACCAAAAAAGAGTGGATAAATATCTCTTTTTGTTCAAAAGTTACAACAGTTTAAGCTCGACTTAATTTATGCGAAATAATGTACTAGTTACAGGATTTTACAAGATGAAACTTTATGCACCCACCTGTTAGTAACGAACAGAATTATCGATCTTATATGATTATTTCCGTGCTATTAGGAATGTTCTTTAATACATACAAACATATCATGATAATCGGGGAACTTTTTTTTTGATTTTTGTCGTGCTAGATTGGCCAACTGTGCATTGTGAAGAGGGATGGAAAATCGGAATTTTGAAATGGTACTGGAGCTCAACCAAAAAAGTACTTTTTCGCATTCGGCGGTACTAAAAATAATTAATTCAATATAAAAGTTCTTAAATTAATGGCATCGTTATCCATTTATTTATTTCTTTGAGAAAAACGCATCAAAGGTTGACTAAAATCAAAAATGTCTGTTATTTGAAGCTTTTTTCCAATGAAAATCGGTATATTTTCGGGAATTCTTTTAGATTTGGTTGAACAAATGTATGAAAACGTCTGGTATAGAAAAGGTACCAAATTAGTCGCGGGAGTGCTACGGTATCTTAGAGAGTGAAAAAGTACTGAAAAAAGTACTAAAGTACTAACTTTTCTATCGCTGATTGTGAATGAAAAAATAAAAATTTGTCGTGAAAATCCGGCAACTCTGGAGTGTGAGAGGGAGCACCCGGAGAGAAAATAAAATAAGTTTTATTTTTTTGCCGTGTCGGTCACGGTTTTTAACTGTCAAATCGTATGAAAAATGTCGAACGAACTTGTTTTTTTGATTTTGAGACATTTTTTCTACAGAATTTTTGTATTCTAAAAGATTCTAAAAACCTAAAAAATTCTCTTAAGGCAAATTGGGAAATTTTTTAGAATCTGTAAATTTTTCTGGAGATAAAATGTCCTAAAATCTGAGAAATTGTCTAGAGGAAGTTTTAAAACACCCTGATTAAAAAGTATTTTGAGAATAACAAAAAGAAATTTCCTGAAATACTTTGTGATAGAAATTTTTTCAAGAACTGGTGGTCGCGACCCCAACGGTGTTCGAGGAATACCATTAATATAACAATCGTAGCAAATGGAAGGGTTTTATATAAAAATAAATAACAAAAAACCCAAAACAATATGCATCATCAAATATAAAAACCAAGGTTGGCAATCGAAACGAATAACGGTATCGATATCGGTATTGGTATCTTTTTTATATTTATTTCGGTATCGGTATCGGTTAAGGTATTTGAGTTGAATCGGTTACGGTATTACCGATACCGTAACGTCAATACCGGTACGTACCGGTATTATCGAAAAAATCCTAAAAATATAAAAAAACGTATCAAAACTAAAAAAAAAAAATGTAAAAACAAGTAGAAAAGTTAAATTCGGCTTGGACAAATCTATCAATACCCTCCACAATGCCGTTCTAAAGTGATAAGGAGTGAGATCATAAAAATGTTAACACACATTTTTGCCTACAACTTTGGTGTAAAGCTTCCAATTTTTTTTTTTTTTTCGGCAGTTTACATTTTAAAAATATGTCAGTTAATAAATTAATTTACATCATGAGTTTTAATTTGCAATTTTTTACACAATGGACGATGAAAGAAAAGTGCGTTCAAAAATAATTAAATATTTTCAACAAAACCAAACATGGACATACAAAAAAATTGCCAAAGAAACTAATGTATGCCGCCAAACAGTTTCAAAAGTGGTAAAAAGGTATCTGGAACACCTAACAATTGAAAGGAAGCCGGGAACAGGAACAACGACTGGTTATCGTAACATTGGTAAGGCATATAAAGTTAAAAGCATCCTTAAGAGAGCTCCTAACACATCTGGCAGAAAAACAGCTCGGTTAGCCCAATGCTCAGACTTTTTTGTACGTAAAGTGAAACGTAAGGCGGGACTAAAGTCCTACAAAGTTCAAAAAGTTCCCGATAGAAACGCTTTTAAAAATTTGGAGGCCAAAACCAGAGCTAGAAAATTGAAATCAAATTTTATAAAAAAATACAACTGTTGTGTAATGGACGACGAAACTTATGTCCTGGCTGATTTTGCGCAGCTCCCTGGTCAAGAATTTTATGTTTCCGATGTTCGAGGAAATGTTGCGGAAAAATTTCGGTCAAAAAAGCAAACGAAATTCCCCAAAAAATTCCTAGTATGGCAAGCCATATGTAGCTGCGGCCAAAGAAGCCAGTCATTTGTGACATCTGGCTCTATAAACAGCGAAATTTATATCAAGGAGTGTTTGCAGAAGAGACTTCTTCCGTTCTTGAGTCAGCACAATGTATCCACTTACTTTTGGCCCGATTTAGCATCTTGTCACTACAGCAAGAAAGCGCTGGAGTGGTATAATGATAATAATGTGGTTTTTGTACCAAGAGAGGCAAATCCACCAAACTGCCCGGAGCTCAGGCCAGTGGAGAGATATTGGGCTCTTGTTAAAAAAGAATTAAAGGGCACAAAAAAGGTCTCCCAGGACATGCAAGATTTCAAACGTAGATGGACCACCTGCTCTAAAAAGGTGACAGAAACTACCATAAAAGCCTTAATGGGAGGGTTTCCGGAAAAAGTGGATAACTTTGTTCGTAGTGGTTAGAGTTCCATGCGGTTTTTTTTTTATGATTTTGTATTAAATTTTATTTAATAAAAATTTGGTTTGAAGTCTTAAAATTCAGTAATCCGTTTTTTATTTAACTTTATGTGTGTTAACATTTTTATGATCTCACTCCTTAGTTAATTTTATAACGTGAATCAAATTAACAATTTTGATTAGAAATATTTAATTTTGAATAAAAAACTTTTTTTAGCCATTTTCGAAAAAAAAAAAAAAATTGACAACATTTTTTTTGAGTGCTAGTTTTTTTTGTTTTAGTATAAAAATTTTTGTGAGTGACAAGAATACTTTGTACTTATTTTCCTGACTCATAAATTTTTTTAAAGCTGGTGTAACAGTTTTTTTAAACAAGTGAATTTAAGGTGAAACCAATCTGAAATTCACGGTTTTCTTAATAACTTTTGAACCACTGGACCAATTTGGCTGAAATTCAATAAGAACCAGGCCAGGGAAACGGCAAATATATATGCCAAGCTTCAGCATCCTCAGGATTGCCTTTCGAAAGTAAGCGTGTTTTTTATCACGAAAATTCACGAAAAACCGTTGCCGGAATTCAGTCTTTTGCTCATAACTTTTGAAGCAATGGACCGCTTTTGCTGGACATTTTCCTATGTCTTAAGTACATAAATATAAGGCCGTATAGATTTTACCTTAAGTTTCTATTGGGTGTCAAAATGACTCCGTAAAATTTATTTCCCTCTCGCATCGCGGTTAAAGTAAAAACCCCAACAAATTACATATTTCATCTTATTTCTAGGCAAACAAGTTTTTTTTTGTTGGTGTTATCTATTTGGAAAAATAGGTATTCCCTGTCTAGACAAGATCACATTCAAAAATATTGCAAACAATCTTTTTCCCGAATTATAGGACTTTTATGGACGATTTCTACGAGCTAAGCCACTTCAAAAAATTATACTATGGTGGAAAACCTCCTGCTAGTATTCCAAATGCCTTCCCCGAAGTCCAGTAAATATCAAAAAAATCCTTGGACACCCACATCACGGATTAAATAAAAATCCCCAAAAAACTATGCTATACAAAAGGGGTCCAGAAAGTTTCTATTGGGAGTCAAAATGAATCCATAAAAATTTCGTACAAATCAATAATTTTCTTTTGCTCTCGCATCGCAGTTGAAGTATGGCTTTTTTGAAATTTTTTTATTTAATTCACGATGTGGGTGCCAAAGAATTTTTTTGATTTTTATGAGACTTCGGTGAGGCATTTGGCGTACGAGTTTTCATTTACAAAAACCAAAAAATTTACAAACTTTCTATTATTTTTTTTTTTTTGTAAAAAACATGGTTTTTAAGAAAAACCGTTTCAATACCGGTACGTACCGATACCGAAGGAAAAGGTTTTTGGATACCGGTATCCGATACCAAAACTGAGTTTCAATATTGGTATTGGTACCGGTACTCAATTTAAAGGGTTTTGAAACGGATAACGGTATTGAAAAGGTATTGATTGCCAACATTGATAAAAACCAATCGAATATTAAAAACAAAACAAAAAAGTGTTTTTAAGTAAAAGAAACGTAAACAACGGCGTAGAATAGAACATTCGGTTAACTCCCATCACCATAACAATAACAACATTTGTTATGAATTTAAAGGTAAAAACAAAGTTTAGTAAAACTTTGTATATATACAAGTAAAAAAAGTTAAATTTGGCATTGCCGAATGTATTGATACCCTCCACAAGGTAAACAAGATTAAAAAAAAAAAAAAATTCGCAAAAAAAAAAATTTTTGTGAAAAAATCCTCGATTTTTTTTTTGTCAAAAATATTTTGGTTCTTGTAAAAAATACCATTAAGCAACGAATTCTGTTCAAATATGTCAATAAACAGCCGAATTAAAGCATTTTGTATTTTAAGGTTTTGTAGAATGTACCAAAATTTTCTAGGTGTCCTTACACTCAAAATAATAACTCTGTAAAATACTCTGTAAAATGACTGTAATCTCAATTCAACAGATATTTGACAGAGTTTTCTGTCAAAATACAGATTTAAAGAAAATATTTTGTATTTTGTTGTGGCAAAAAAACAAAGTTTCCTCTGTTATATTACTTTTTACTTTGTAATCTTAATTTTACAGATAATTAACAGAGTTTTCTGCTAAAATACAGATCTAAGTAAAATACTTCGCATTTTTTTATAACCAAAAAAGTTTTCTGTTTTGAGAAGTTTTTGTTAAAAAACATCAACATTTTACCTGTATATTTTTTTGAAAAAAAGTTGAAAAAGTAGCAAAAAAGTTATCAAAATTTTTTTTTCAGAAATCTTATAAAAATTTTACAAAATAACATGCATTTAACTAAACTCTGTAAATTTACAGAGTTTTTTCTGTAATTTTTTTTTTTGCATCAAATGTATTTTACAAATATACTTATGTAAATTTATATAGTTTTCTTTGCTAAATGGTGCTTTATTTATTCAATATTTTACTAGAAACTCTGTAAATTAACAGTTTTTTTTTTTGTCCAAATCATTTTACAGAGTTTTATAGTAAAATTACAGAGTTTTCTCTGTAAAAAGCTTTCATATTTAACCAATATTTTACTATAAACTCAGTAAATTAACAGTTTTTTTTTCTGTCAAAATCATTTTACAGAGTTTTTTAGTAAAATTACCAAGAAATGTTGCTAGCTGGAAAAGTATGGTGTACTCTGTTAAATTAGCAGAGTTTTTCTGCAATTTAACAGAGTTATTATTTTGAGTGTACATTTTCGTTCAGAACTGCTGAACCTATATCGCTCAAATGCAATACCAAACTTCTCGGGGCAATAACAATTAAATATGTAAAGTTTCAATCATATCTGTGTAGTAGTTTGGCCGAGATCGCCATTTCAACAGACAGACAAACAGACGGACATCGCTAGAATGTCTTAGAATCGATCACTGATCAAAAATATATATACTTTTTGGAGTCCCAGACCGATATTTCGATGAGTTTCAAAAGGAATGACAAACTTATATATACCCTCTATCACAAAGTGGATGGTATAAAAAATGCTTTAGAACCTGAGACTTTTTGTATAGAAAAACTGTTTCAGAATCCCAGAACCTTTCTATTGTAAAAACTTTTGAGAATTTGAGAGTTTTTTTTATAGGAAAATGTTTCAGTTTCTCAGAATCTGAAAAATTTTATATAGGAAAATGTTTAAAAATCTCAAACATTTTATATAGTAAAAATGTTGAACTGATATCGATCAAACGCATTACCAAAACTTTTTGAAGCTACAACAAGTAAATAAGTCAAGTTAATTTGAAAATTTTTAGTAAGAAAAATGGGAAAGAATCTTGATTTTTTTTACAGGAAAAATGTCTTGGAAATGTCTCGAAACTGTTTCATATTCTAAGACTTTTTTTATAGGAAAATGTCTCAGAAACAGATTTTTTTTTTCTACAGAAATCACACCATCTGAGACCATTTCCATAGAAAAATTACTCAGAATCTGATACTTTTTCAGTAGCAAAAATTTCTCAGAACCTGACACTATTTGTATAGGAAAAATGTCTTAGAATCTAAGAATTTTCCTATAGTAAAAAGTTTTCAGAATTTAAGACTATTTTTTTAGGATAATGTCTTAGATTATCAGAATCTGAAACATTTTATATAGGAAAATGTCTAAAAATCTAAAACTTTTTAAATAGGAAAAATTTGCTACTTGCAGTATAGGGTTTATATATTTGCTAAATAATCTTGACAATGGAATCTGACAAATTCCGAAACACGTGTCGATTAAATGCCTAACATAAATATATTTAAAACAGAAAAATTATTTTCTTGAAAATCATTCTATGAGAATATTAAAGTTTTTATAAGTAAAGGAAATAATGACCTCGAGCTACACTCAAAATAATTACTCTGTTAAATACTCTGTAAAATGACTGTAATCTCAATTCGACAGATATTTGACAAAGTTATCTGCCGAAACACAGATTTTAAGAAAATACTATGTATTTTGTTGTGACAAAAAAACAAAGTTTCCTCTGTTATATTACTTTTTACTTCGTAATCTTAAATTAAAAAAAATCTAAATTTTACGAGGATGTCGTGCAAAATTAGAGGAACTCGTAATTTTCACAAAAATAAAAAAAAAGTAAATTTACAATTTGGAAGCATTAAAGCGGGCAAATTTACACGATGGCATTTCCAAATTGTCAACACAACTTGCACATTAAGGAAGGAGAAATTGATCAGGAATCAAATAGTGACCGTTCTGTAAAAGCCATATCAAGCGCATTAAAAAGATATATAAGAAAGTCAAGGCATTCTTAAACGATTTCCATTTAGTTTTATAAAAGTGTTTATTGGAATGACCCCGCTCAAATGGGGAGCTGAAAATGAGAAGTTTATGAAAAAAAAACGTGAGAACATCTAGCCAGTTTATACATAATTGCTAAAAAGTTAAACATTCGTGTGCGAAACATTTAGGCGGGCGCATTTAAATGATGGCATTTGCCTTTATTTTGTGTCAAGTTATTACTATCCATGCTTCTTGGTAAAATTCTTTTCGGTTTTATAAATATTTTACAGATAATTCTGTAAATTTAGAGTTTTTTTTATCGAAATCATTTTACAGAGTTTTCTTCGTAAAATAACAAAAAATCTTGCTGGTTGGAAATCTATGGTATTTTCTGCTGGCTCAGCAGAGTATCTCTGTATTTTAACAGAGTGATTATTTTGAGTGTAGAATAAACCTACTCAAAATATAAGGAAAATTGTTTTAGAAACTGATTCTGAGACCGTTTCTTTAGGAAAAAGAATTCAGAATTAGAAAAAATGTCTCGGAATTCAAGACATTAGGAAAAATTTCTCAGAATCTGAAATTAGAATCTACGACTTTTTTGATAGAAAAAAATATCTCAAAATCTGATAATTTTTCATAGGAAAATATATCAGAGTCTGAGACTTTTTCTTTAGAAAACATCTCAGAAGATGAAACTTTTTCTATAGAAAAAATGTTTATAGGTTAAATATGTTTCAAATCTAAAATTTTTTTATATTGTAAAATTTTTTTAGAATCTGGGACTTTTACTATTTAAAAGATGCTTCAGAACCTGCGACATTTGCTTAATGTTTAAAAAATTTCTTAAGTTTAAAAAAAAAAATAATCTTAATTAATAAGGAAAATCCGTCCGACCAAATTTTAAGAGTGAAAAAAAAATGTGAAAATGTAAATTTTCGAAGTTTGCTTACATTTATACCCATAACACTTTAAACGCTTGACCGTTTTCACTGAAATTCAATAGCAAACTATTGAAGTCATTGCTTAATATATATGCGAAAAGTCAGTCACTTATCTTGCCCGGTTTTACCATGATCGCCATAACAACAGACAGTTTAATGGTCAAACATCACTCAATCATATTTAAATCGATTGGGGACCAATATTTCGTTGAGTTACAAACGGAATGACAAACGTATGTTTATATACCCTCTATCCCGAAGTGTAGGGTACACAAAAAAAAAACAATATCCAATAATAACAACAACTGACACTTTTAGTTTTTTTTTTACTTTTTTGCAAAATTGTTTTGGAGATCAAAACAAAAACATAAAAACGAACAAAATAGCCGCAAGGTGTTTACAAACACTACATTGTTTTTTTTTATTTTTGGTTTTTGTATTTGCGTTGTTTACAAATATTCTTGGTAGATGGATGGGATGGTGTAATCAACATAATTGTGGTTAATATAAATGAAATTAAAAATAAATTGGTTAACAAAAAAAAAAACCAACCAAACGAAAATACTTTTAAGAAATACTTGTAAATATCATTAACCTGAGGCATTTTTTTAAAAGGCGAGCTTTTGAATATATATTGAATATATAGAAATTTTCATATTTCTAAACATACACGGAGAGAAACAACATGCTCTACCGAATTTGGAAGAATGTAGATATTTTAGTATATAGAAACTGAGACTTTTTCTATAAGAAAAATGTCTCAGAATCTGAGACTTTTTCTATAAGAAAAATGTCTCAGAATCTGAGACTTTTTCTATAAGAAAAATGTCTCAGAATCTGAGACTTTTTCTATAAGAAAAATGTCTCAGAATCTGAGACTTTTTCTATAAGAAAAATGTCTCAGAATCTGAGACTTTTTCTATAAGAAAAATGTCTCAGAATCTGAGACTTTTTCTATAAGAAAAATGTCTCAGAATCTGAGACTTTTTCTATAAGAAAAATGTCTGAGAATCTGAGACTTTTTCTATAAGAAAAATGTCTCAGAATCTGAGACTTTTTCTATAAGAAAAATGTCTCAGAATCTGAGACTTTTTCTATAAGAAAAATGTCTCAGAATCTGAGACTTTTTCTATAAGAAAAATGTCTCAGAATCTGAGACTTTTTCTATAAGAAAAATGTCTCAGAATCTGAGACTTTTTCTATAAGAAAAATGTCTCAGAATCTGAGACTTTTTCTATAAGAAAAATGTCTCAGAATCTGAGACTTTTTCTATAAGAAAAATGTCTCAGAATCTGAGACTTTTTCTATAAGAAAAATGTCTCAGAATCTGAGACTTTTTCTATAAGAAAAATGTCTCAGAATCTGAGACTTTTTCTATAAGAAAAATGTCTCAGAATCTGAGACTTTTTCTATAAGAAAAATGTCTCAGAATCTGAGACTTTTTCTATAAGAAAAATGTCTCAGAATCTGAGACTTTTTCTATAAGAAAAATGTCTCAGAATCTGAGACTTTTTCTATAAGACAAATGTCTCAGAATCTGAGACTTTTTCTATAAGAAAAATGTCTCAGAATCTGAGACTTTTTCTATAAGAAAAATGTCTCAGAATCTGAGACTTTTTCTATAAGAAAAATGTCTCAGAATCTGAGACTTTTTCTATAAGAAAAATGTCTCAGATTCTGAGACTTTTTCTATAAGAAAAATGTCTCAGAATCTGAGAATTTTTCTATAAGAAAAATGTCTCAGAATCTGAGACTTTTTCTATAAGAAAAATGTCTCAGAATCTGAGACTTTTTCTATAAGAAAAATGTCTCAGAATCTGAGACTTTTTCTATAAGAAAAATGTCTCAGAATCTGAGACTTTTTCTATAAGAAAAATGTCTCAGAATCTGAGACTTTTTCTATAAGAAAAATGTATATAGAAACTGACACTTTTTCTATAAGAAAAATGTCTCAGAATCTGAGACTTTTTCTATAAGAAAAATGTCTCAGAATCTGAGACTTTTTCTATAAGACAAATGTCTCAGAATCTGAGACTTTTTCTATAAGAAAAATGTCTCAGAATCTGAGACTTTTTCTATAAGAAAAATGTCTCAGAATCTGAGACTTTTTCTATAAGAAAAATGTCTCAGAATCTGAGACTTTTTCTATAAGAAAAATGTCTCAGAATCTGAGACTTTTTCTATAAGACAAATGTCTCAGAATCTGAGACTTTTTCTATAAGAAAAATGTCTCAGAATCTGAGACTTTTTCTATAAGAAAAATATCTCAGAATCTGAGACTTTTTCTATAAGAAAAATGTCTCAGATTCTGAGACTTTTTCTATAAGAAAAATGTCTCAGAATCTGAGACTTTTTCTATAAGAAAAATGTCTCAGAATCTGAGACTTTTTCTATAAGAAAAATGTCTCAGAATCTGAGATTTTTTGCTATAAGAAAAATGTCTCAGAATCTGAGACTTTTTCTATAAGAAAAATATCTCAGAATCTGAGACTTTTTCTATAAGAAAAATGTCTCAGAATCTGAGATTTTTTGCTATAAGAAAAATGTCTCAGAATTTGAGACTTTTTCTATAAGAAAAATGTCTCAGAATCTGAGACTTTTTCTATAAGAAAAATGTCTCAGAATCTGAGACTTTTTCTATAAGAAAAATGTATCTATAAGAAAAATGTCTCAGAATCTGAGACTTTTTCTATAAGAAAAATGTCTCAGAATCTGAGACTTTTTCTATAAGAAAAATGTCTCAGAATCTGAGACTTTTTCTATAAGAAAAATGTCTCAGAATCTGAGACTTTTTCTATAAGAAAAATGTCTCAGAATCTGAGACTTTTTCTATAAGAAAAATGTCTCAGAATCTGAGACTTTTTCTATAAGAAAAATGTCTCAGAATCTGAGACTTTTTCTATAAGAAAAATGTCTCAGAATCTGAGACTTTTTCTATAAGAAAAATGTCTCAGAATCTGAGACTTTTTCTATAAGAAAAATGTCTCAGAATCTGAGACTTTTTCTATAAGAAAAATGTCTCAGAATCTGAGACTTTTTCTATAAGAAAAATGTCTCAGAATCTGAGACTTTTTCTATAAGAAAAATGTCTCAGAATCTGAGACTTTTTCTATAAGAAAAATGTCTCAGAATCTGAGACTTTTTCTATAAGAAAAATGTCTCAGAATCTGAGACTTTTTCTATAAGAAAAATGTCTCAGAATCTGAGACTTTTTCTATAAGAAAAATGTCTCAGAATCTGAGACTTTTTCTATAAGAAAAATGTCTCAGAATCTGAGACTTTTTCTATAAGAAAAATGTCTCAGAATCTGAGACTTTTTCTATAAGAAAAATGTCTCAGAATCTGAGACTTTTTCTATAAGAAAAATGTCTCTAAAAGAAAAATGTCTCAGAATATGAATTCTATTCATCTTTTTTGAACTTCCCTGCAAAAATAGTAAAGTTTAATTCACTGGATCTATTGCAAAATTACCCTAATAAAAATCTGTTTACAATGTGATTTTTTTTTTCTGAAAGTGATAATACAAAGAAAACAGGACTTCGAGTACAATCTTATGCCAACAACAATGAACAACAAAACTTGAAAGCTATCCTTTTGCAAAATTTAAAACAACAATATAACAACAAACGAAAAGGAAACAAAACAAGTAGTAGATCAAACGGATGGATGGATGGTTGGTTGGTTGAAACACGAAGACATTATTACAATTATATTTGCAGAAAATTTGTTTTAAAAAAATTGTTTAAAGAAGATTGTAAGTTTAAGCTACGCAAAAAAAGAAAAAAAAATTAACTGAATGAACATCTGTCACAAATGTTTGGTTTGGTGGTATCAAACGTCAAGCACAGGAGAAAAAAAAAGCTGAAGAAATAAAGAAGCGTCTGCGAAATTACAAAAAGATTCAGCTGCCTCTTATAAACACAGTTGAAAAAAAAAACTACTAAACCATTTCTTATCAAAATTTACAAAAAAAAAAATCTATAGAAAAGTTCTAAGATTCTGAGACATATTTCCTATAGAAAAATTCTCAGATTCTGAGACATTTTTTTTTGAAAAAAGTACATTTAAAAAAAAAAATACATTTTGAAAAAAGTACCTTTTGAAAAAAGTACATTTTAAAAAAAGTACCTTTTGAAAAAAGAACGGGTTTAAAAAAGTACATTTTGAAAAAGTAGCTTTTGTAAAAAAGTACCTTACAAAAAAGTACTTTTTGAAAAAAGTACCGTTTGAAAAAAGCTCCTTTTGAAAAAAATTATCTTTTGAAAAAAGTACCTTTTAAAAATATGTATGTATTGGTACTTTTTAAATTCCCTGAATTTTGAGTGTAGAATCTATAGCAAAAAAAAATCTGAAAAAGTACCTTTTGAAAAATCGGAAAAAAGGACCGTTTAAAAAAGTGTACTTTGTTACTTTTTGTATTTCCTAAAACAATGGTCATAGAATATTGAAATTTGGAAGGCTGGATCATCTCATGAAAGAAAACAGTGTAGAAAAGGGTAAAGAAAGTGTATTTGGTACTTTTTCTGCTTCATTGAAATTTGGAATTTTGATTGGAATAATAGTGTACTTAGGTATCTTTTTGATACCCTCAAATAATGGTCCTAGAAACTTGAAACATGAAATGCTTTTTCAAAATCATTATTAAAATTAAAAAGGGATTAAAAAGAAATACAAAAAGTATACTCTGGTACTTTTTATATTTCCTGAAATAATGATGACAGAAACATTAAATTTGGCATGCTGGATCATCTAGCGGAAAAAACATTCTGACAAAAGTAATTTTTGGAAATTTTGATTTTATGAACTAAAAACATCCAGCGAAAAAATAGTTTAGACAAAAGTACGTACTAATTGGAAGTTTTGTTTTTAAGAGGGTAAAATATTGTACTTTGGTACTTTTTCAATATCTTGATATATTGGTCATAAAACTTGATATTTGAATTGTAGGATCCTGCAGCGGAAAAAAACATTCTGAAAAAAAAGTTTCTTAAGTTCTTTTGTACTTTTTTGATTTTCTGAAGTAATGGTCCTGAAAATTGGAATTTTTTATATAGGAAAAAACATGCTAAAAAGTAGTTTTTCGGAAATCCGAATATAAAGGGGCAAAAGGATGATATTAAAAGAAAAGTTGGCACTTTTTTTAAACAATTGAACTATATCCCTACACGCAATGAAAAATGATTCTTTTAATTGATGAAACCGTTTCGTCACTTGTTTTCATCATATTTGGTGACAAATTTCATAATATTGAAGAATCTTGTCTTCAAAAATTTTCATTGTATTGAAGACAAGTTTCCTCACTGTGATGACATTTGTCATCAAATATGATATGGCATCAAAATTAATGTAAGTGATGGAACACAATTTTTTTTGGTTATGTAATAATATACTATTATATAGAAAAATTCTCAGATTCTGAGCCATTTTTCCTATAAAAAAATTCTTAGATTCTAAACCATTTTTCCTATAAAAAAATGTTAGATTCTGAGACATTTTTCCTATAGAAAAATTCTCAGATTCTAAAACAGTTTTCTTTAGAAAAATTCTCAGATTCTGTGATATTTTTCCTTTAAAAAATTCTCAGATTCTGAGATAATTTTCCTATACAAAAATTTTTAGATTCTGAGACATTTTTCCTATAAAAAAATGCACATATTCAAAGACATTTTTCCTTAAGAAAGATTTTAAGATTTTCAGACATTTTTCCAATAGAAAAATCCTCAAATTCTGAGACATTTTTCCTATAGAAAAATTTTCAGTTTTTGAGACATTTTTCTTGCAGAAAAATTTTCAGAATCTTAGAATTTTTCTTTAAGAAAAATTCCTCGGATTCTGGAACATTTTTCCTATAAAAACATTCTTAGATTCTGAGACATTTTTCCTATAGAAAAATTTTCAGGTTCGGAAAATTTTTTTCTATAGAAAAATTCTCAGATTCTGAGACATTTTCCTATAGAAAATTTTCCAGTTTCTAAGACATTTTTCCTATAGAAAAATTCACAGATTCTGAGATATTTTCTTATAGAAAAATTACACTGTGACACAATTGAAGGGTCATTTCTTAGGGCCTCAACTAAACCAAAACAGTTTGAAAGTACTTTAGCAAAACGCCCAATGGGTTTTGCTCTGTAACGTCTCAAATTTTTTTTATAGCCCTCTGAATTTTTCATTTTTTTTTAAAGGCGTTTGAAAAAAGTCGAAAAAAAATAATGTAACTGTTCTTTTGAGCTTAAAATAGTGTTCGGATGTCTTCAATAGAATTTGATGGGGAATTTTTTTCAAGAATATATTAACCCTCTATCTGCCGTATTTATTGGTCATTGTTTGGATGTCTTCAATAGAATTTTATGGGGAACTTTTTTCTAGAGTACGCTAATCCTTTATCTCCCGTTTTAATGCGTCATTTAAGTATTTTTTTTTAAGAAATGGCTCAAAAGTATACTAAGACTTGCGTTTAAAAAGTTAAAATGTTCTACGAATGTGTTCAGCATCAAATTTCACTAGGGGTTACTGAAAGCAGAAAGTTCGACAAATATAGGAAAAAATATAAAAAATTAATAATACTATATAATTAACCATTTTTATGTATTTATTTTATACCGGTCGAATTTCTACCTTCGGAAACCCCCAGTGAAATTTGATGCTGAACATATTCTTAGAACATTTTAACCCTTTAAACGCAAGTCTTAGTATACTTTTGAGCCATTTCTTAAAAAAAAATACTTAAATGACGCATTAAAACGGGAGATAAAGGATTAGCGTACTCTAGAAAAAAGTTCCCCATAAAATTCTATTGAAGACATCCAAACACTATTTCAAGCTCAAAAGAACATTAACATAATTTTTTTCGACTCTTTTCCCACGCCTTTGAAAAAAACTGAAAAATTCAGTGGACTATAAAAAAAATTTGAGACGTTACAGTGCTAAACCCTTTGGGGTATTTACTAATACGCATAAGTACTTTCAAACGATCTTGGTTTGGTTAAGGTCATAATTGGGCTGTTGCACTGTGTTATAAGGTTCTGAAACATTTTTCTTATAAAAAAATTTTTGATTCTGAGACATTTTTCTTAGATTTCAAGACTTCTTTCCTATTGAAAAATTTTAAGATTCAGAGACATTTTTGTAATAGAAAAATTTTCAGATTCTAAGACAGTTTTCCTATAGAAAAATTCATATTTTTTCTATAGAAAAATTATTTGATTTTGAGACATTTTTCTTAAAGAAAAATTCTCAGATTCTGAAACATTTTTCCTAAAGAAAAATTCTCAGAATCCAAGAAATTTTTCCTGTAGAAAAATTGGCATTTTTCCTGTAGAAAAATTGGCATTTTTCTTGTAGAAAAATTGTTCTGTAAGAAAAATCTCTCATATTTTGAGAAATGGTGTAATAATATATAAGAATGGTTTAGAATAAGGACATTTACAAAAGACGCGTGGTTTCCTATACATGTGAATACATATAATTCTGATACAGAAACATGTTTTTGGGTTTAACAATAAAAGCAAAGAAAAAAAACATAGACAGCAATATAAGCAGCAATGTATGCCAACTTTTCAAAAGCAAAAAGCGATGAAAAAGCTTTTAAAGTAAGCTTAAAGTGTTAAATTAAATAATTTTCTAAATTCGATCGTTTGGCCCATTAACGACTTTCATCTTATAGGATTATAAGACATATTCTTAACAAGTTTCAGCTGTGTATCTCCTTTCATTATTGAGCAGAAAGGACACCGCTAGATAGTCTTAAAATCGATCAAGGATCACGGTCCGGTTGAAAGACGTTTAGGCCTTAAAAAAAATATATAAAATTATGATCCTAGCAATGTTTAAAAACGTCGTCAAACAATTATTTCATCGAGGGCCTAAAAAAATACTTCGGTGAAGAAACTGCCAGATAAGAGCAAACAAAAATTTCATCGGGGGCCTAAAAACATATTTCGATCGATTTACCGAGAGACTGCCAGCTAAGGTTAATTAAAAAGCGCTTACTAAATCCAAAAAAAGCTTAGTTAACATCTCTGAATAAAAGAGATAAAAGCTTCATGATTTAATAAACTCTTTACAACTAAACCAGTAAATGCTCTTAAAGCTTTTATCCTTTTAAATGCAAAGAAAAGCAACAATTATACAAAAAGGGGGAACTGAGCAAATATATTTTTGCAAAGTACCTTAAGTAGTTTTATCTAATATAAATTTTATATAAAATATAGGTATACAATATTAATAATAAACTTTATTAACCCTATATGAAATAATGCTGGTTTAAAAGTATATGTAAGTAGTATAATGTTGCATGCAGCATTTTCATGTGATGTTGCAGTCTATCAAAATGCAACAGAAACACAGAAGAAAAAACGCAAACCCTGCTGTTTTATTCTTTTTGATCCATATTATAAATTATCAACATGATGATTTCTATTTGTGTGGTGGTTGGTTGGTTAGTCGGTCGGTTGGTTGGTGCAAATTATAATTTCATTTTTTTTTTAACTTCTGACACGTGTGTCTTAAGCAGCAACAAGTATTGCATTAAATAGTTTACCTTTTTTTTTTAATTAACAGGGTGGCCAAAAAGAATTTGTACAGTTTGTATATTTATATATACAATGAATATTTTATGAGATCAGAAAAGATCCTTATCGTAACTTAATATCCTGATGGCAGGTTATGTGTAAAGTGGTTTCTTAAGATTAAATCACAATTAAGAAACATTAAAAAACCTTAAGTAATGATTCAAATCCGACCTTAGGGACCCCTGTTGGAGCAAATTTTATACAAATGTAATTTTGAATGAAAGCCTACTTAGGGAGTGGAGATAGGGCGTAGGTATATTTTAAAAAAAAATTTGTAGGGTAAAAATAAATGGGGGTCGGTCTTACTAATGACCCCTCTCGGACACACCATTGGACCGGTTTAATAAAACAAAATTACAAAAAATAAAAAAAAATTGTGTGGGGACCGCCTTAACACTTAAAGATAGAGGATAGGTGTGTTCTGAGAAAATTTTTGGACTAAAAAAGTATTGTGGGTCGGTCATATATTTGCACGGTGAGCCTCAGCGATGTTCAGGTTGAACTTTAGTGTCGACGAATAGTGTAAGCGCAATTCGATTTCTACAAGATTAAATGTCACAAAACTGTTAACAGCGAAATCGCAGCTGCTCGCATTCGCGAGATAACGCGAAATTAGTGTTTTTGTATTTTATAATTTTTGACACTGAAGTTTTTTAAATATTTTCAAAAACTGAGTACACACTTCTAATTGTACTTATTTAAAGATCACAAAACGGTAAACATCAAAATCCTATCTTCTTCAGTTCGCGAGAAATCGCGAAATTAATTGTTTGCTGTTTTTGTTTTTGTTTTTTATATTAAGATAGGTTTCTTTAAGATTTCGCAAAAACATGGTATGCAGTTTTATTTGTGCTTGATCAAAGGTCACACAGCTGTTGACATCGAAATTGTAGCTGTTAAATTTAGCGAGATATCGCGTAATTATATAATTATTTTTTATTATTTATTTATATTTTAAAATCGGTTCATTTGGAATAATAAAAAAAAAAACTGGTATGCAGTTTGATTTGAACATGTTGGAAGAAATTAAAACTGCCCACAAAAAAATTATAGCTGCTCACTTTCGCGAGAAATAGCGAAAAACAGCTTTTTGGGGGTATTTCTTGTTTTGATTAATAAAAGAAGTTTCCTAAACATTGTTAAAGACACGAAATGCAGTTTGATTTGCTATTGATTAAAGGTGATATGGCTGTTAACATTTAAATTCTAGCTGCTCAATTCTTCGAGATATCACTAAAAAACTCGCTAAACTACTATTTATTCATTAATTTGTGTTATTTTTGGTCTTTAAAAACATTTCCTTCAATTAACGACAAAAATGTGGTATGCAGTTTGAATTCGAGACTATTCAAGTTGACAAAACTGCAAGCAGAAAAATTATAGATGATCAATTTCCCGAGAAATTGCAAAATTACTGTTCAAGCTTTTATATTAATTAATTTATTTTTTCTTTAGTGTCTAAAATAAAGGAAAAAAAATCAAGAAACGACAAATATATTGTATGCAGTTTAAATTTTATGTGGTTAAAGGTGGTAAAACTGCTCATATCAATATCTTGACTGATAATTTACGCGAAAAATAAAATTTTTTCCAATTTTTTTTTTTTAAATTTTGCGATTTCTCGCGAAATTGAGAAGATATGATTTCGATGTTAACAGTTTTGTGACCTTTAAATAAATACAATTAAAACTGAATACTCAGTTTTTAAAGATATTTTAAAAACTTCATTGTCAAAATTGTAGAAAATACAAAAAACACAATTCGCGATATCTAGCGAATGCCAGCAGCTACGATTTCGCTGTTAACAGCTTTGTGACATTTAATCGAGTAGAAATCGAACTGCGTTTACACTTTTCGTCGACACTAAAGTTGAACCTAAACATCGCTGAGGCTCACCGTGTAGGGTACTAAAAACTGTAAGCAAATTGGGAAAATCTAAAAAAAAAAATTTCAAAGTGTCCGATTTGACATGGAATGCCCCATATTAGGGCTTCCAATCGGGATATCCCGATCCCGGAAATCCCGGGATTTTCGGGATTAGGCAAATCCCGAATCTCGGGATTTCTGATTTTCAATCCCGGGATTTTCGGGATCCCGATTTTTTTTATTTTTTTTCAATATTTTTAGATTTTTTTAAATAATTTGTATAAAATATGAATTTTGTGAAAAAAAATAAAAAAAAATCGGCAAAAGTTCCGTCAGGTTCCATGTTTTTGTTATAGAAAAAGGTGAAACGTTTGCGAAATGTAAAGAAATTCTAAAAGCTAGTGGTGGTTCGACATAAGGGCTTTTATATTTATTACTTTTACTCTTACAAGGAGCATAGGACCGTAAATGGCTTTTGACACATTTTAACTCCTTCAGTTGTAAACTTTTTTAATATTATGTTTTACTAAAACATTTTTTAAAGGCGTGAGTGGGTTTTGATTCACGCTCAGTCACGCTCACGCAAACAATAATGGAATCACTCACTTATGACTTACGCTCACGCGTGAGTCATGCAAACTCTACTCTCGCACTCTCGCTAACACATTTTTTACCAAAAAAAAAAACAATATTTTTTTTTGCAAGAAATGAAAAAATTAAATTAAAAAAAAAAAATCAAATAAATTAAAAAAAATTTAAACAAATGCAAAAATTCGAAATTTCATTTATTTTTTTTTTTCAACTCACGCTCACTAAAAGTTGATAGCGATGAGCCACGACGAAAGTAAGAAATGTAACCGAATACGGATATTCTTCACAGGAGGAATCCCAAACGTTTTTTTTGAAGTTCACAACATCAACTTAGCTAATCTTTACGAACGCGAGGATTTTTCAAAGTGACAAAAAATACTAAAACTTTTTGAAAATCCCGAAAAATCCCGAAAATTTCCAAAAAATCCCGTGAATCCCGGGATTCAAAATATCCTGAAAATTTTTCTTCAATCCCGAATCCCGGGATTCAGAAAAACCAATCCCGATTGGAAGCCCTACCCCATATACTTTGTGGGATCCTAGACCGATATTGTTCGATGCAGGGATGGAAAATCGGAATTTTGAAATGGTACTGTAACTGGAACTCAACAAAAAAATTACTTTTTGGCATTCGACGGTACTAAAACTAATAAATTCAATATAAATAAAAGTTCTTAAATTGGTGACATCGTTATCCATTTATTTATTTTTTTTTAAATCAAAAATTTTTCCTTTTTCCAATGAAAAATGGGGGATTTTCGGGAATTCTTTAAGATTTGGTTCAACAAATGTACGAAAACGTCTGGTATAGAAAAGGTACTACATCAGTCGCTGGGGTACTATGGTATCTTAAAGAGTGAAAAAGTACTAAAGCACTAACTTTTCCATCCCTGGTTCGATGGATTTTCAGAACCTGAGGAAATTTCTTCAAGGAGTCACAATGTGAATTACTTACAGACACATTTTTAAGCAGGATTTAGCTTTTCTGCGCACATTCGTAGTTTTAATAACACTAAGGCGACCAGATTTTGAAAATAAAAATAGAGGACATAAAGAAAAAAGTAAAAAAATTATTCGAATTCAACATTTTTTTACATATTTTACAGACAAATTTATATTCACATAAATGACCGCGAGTGCCACCAAACGGTGGTCACCAAATTTTTAACGATGTATGTATGTATTAGAAGCGAAAATCGGACAAAAAATGCCAAAGTTTAATTTTCAGTAAAATTGAATTGAAAAGCATCAAAAACTAACATAAACATCTCGTTATCTCGAGTCAGTGGTTAGATTTTTAAAAGCTTTTAATGCAGAAAAAAATTATCGATTTTTTTATTAATGAAGTTTACAAGTTTTGGAGCATTTTTGACGCGGTTTAGCTCACGATAGATTATCGCTAGAACCAAAATATTTTGGGAATCATCGTAAAATATGTCAAAAGTTAATTTTCAGTGGGGTACAACTTTAATATAAGTTGTAATACATGTCCATCCAACAATTTATACAACGATACTACAAGTCTATGCCCGCTTTTACAAAAAGAAAATTCAGTAGGATTATGAACAGAACAAGCACGGCGCGACATTTTCCATACGAAATAAAATTTGTTTTAATTTATAAAAATAAAATAAATATTGATCATGCTTTTAAAAATAAAGAGGACAAAGAGGACAGAATTTGAAAACAGAGTACAGAAAGAGGACACAAATTTTATAGAGTACAACCAGTTTAAATAGAGTATTGTCCTCTAAAAAAGAGTACGTATGGTCACCTTAAATAACACTGTGCCCGAATTTGACATTTTTTAACAAGCTGGGCACCCTTCTTATAAAGTTAATTGGAGTACGCTTAATTCAATGGTGGTAGCCGTTTTTCGAAGTTAGCGCTTGTATTCGCGATATTTGCGAATTAATAATTTGATGCTTAAGTGCAATAAAATCGATATTTTTAAACTTTTGCGATAATTTTTAAGTTTAAAACTTTTCAAGTCTGTTAAATAACATTACAAACCATATTACTGTGAATTTTTTTCGCGAAAAACTTTTTTTTCGCGAAAAATTTTTATTTTCGTGAAAAAATTGGTTCAATACAAATATTTTTAGTTTGATTTGAATTTACGCCAGCCATCTGGTAAAGCTAGTTCTTGTACACTAAATCCCATTGCAATATTAGTTTTTTATACCCTCCACTTAGTGATAGAGGGTATATATAAGTTTGTCATTCCGTTTGTAACTCATCGAAATATCGGTCTGGGACCCCATAAAGTATATATATTCATGATGCCCGATCGATTTTAAGACATTCTAGCGATGTCCGTCTGTCCGTCTGTCTGTCTGTCTGTCTGTCTGTCTGTCTGTCTGTCTGTCTGTCTGTGGAAAATGCTCTCGCGGACAAAATATTGCACAAAGGTGACTGAAACTTATATATTGGAAGTTCTCCCGAGAAGTTTGGTATTGCATTTGAGCGATATCGGTTCAGCGGTTCAAAAGTTATGAACGAAAATGTAAGCACACCTAAAAAATTTCAGTACATTCAACATAACCTAAAAATACAAAATGCTTTAATTCGGCTTCTGGTTGACATATGTGAACATAATTGAACACCAAATGGTATTTAAACAAGTACGAACATATTTTTTTTACAAAAAAAGAGAAAATCGCGGATTTTTGTTTTTTTTTACCAAAATTTTTTTTCGCGGAAATTTTTTTAAATTTTTTTTTTTTAACTAATTTCCTTTTAAATAAGGTTGTTTGCAATAATCTTTTTGAAATTGTGGAGGGTATCTTTACATTCGGCAAGGCCGAATTTAACTTTTTTACTTGTTTTATGTTAGCGTATGTATAAGCGATATTCGCGACTTTTTTTTTTTGATTTTTAAGAAAAAAAAACTATTTTTTTTATATTATTTAGACAATTTTTGAATTTTTTCGTCTAAACTTTATTGAGTTAAAAAAAAATATTCGCGGAAATTTTTTTTTTGCGAATTTTTTTCGCGAAATTTTTTTTTTTTTTTGCTATTAATTTATGAAAATGAGTAGAATACGAAACATTACAGACACAAAACTTGTCGAAAAAAATTTTTTTTTTCGCGGAAATTTTTTTTTTGCATTTCCTAAATTTATATTTAAAAACAATCACAAAAGCATCAAAATTTAATTTTTGTAGTACCTAGGCTTTACAAATTTAAATCGCGAATACGAGTGCTAACTTCGAAAAACGGCTAGCACCATTGAATTCAGCGTATCCGAATTAGCTTTACCAGCAGGGTGCCCAGCTTGTTAATTTTTGCGACTAGCATAGTGTAACCATTTATTTGTGTGCTCATTACTATGGGTCATCCTGTTAAGTCGATTCTAAGTATGGCATTCGGTTCGTATATGTACGAAGATAGATCTAGAAGTATGCATTGGTGTTTTGTTGTAACCAATATGCAGAAAATTTGTGTATTTTACCTGTATATATATTTATGAAATATTAATGTTGATTGTTCGCCGTCTAACTGCCTGCCACCACTGAACTGAGAAGAACTAATAAGGAAGGCATCCCTAATGATATGAAACGATTTTTGGGTAAAATTTACTTATGCAGCAGATGCAAAAATAACAAGGATTTGAATGGAATTCAGATACGGGCTGTCAAAATTTACATGAAAAGTGTGACAATGATTACATATTTTTTTCGAAACACAGAAAACAATTTGTAAGCAACTGTAAAGTTTAGCTGTACACAAAAAGAATTTGAAACTAATTTCAATCAACAAAAATGCGAATTCAATCAATTTTTTTATTGAAATTCCTTCAATTAATAAAATTGTTATACCAATCATCAAATTGTAGGTGATTGATTAAAAATTTACAAAGCAATAAGTAAAATTACAAATTAAAACCAAAATATGGTTACGAGAAAAAAAAAGTATTTTTCTTAAATCTGTATTTTAACAAAAAAAACTCTGTTTTTTATCTGTAAAATAGAGATTATAAAGTAAAAAGTAAAATTACAGATAAAATTTTGTTTTTTGGTCACAAGAAAATACAAAATATTTTCTTTAAATCTGTATTGTGACAGATAACTTTGTCAAATATCTGTCGAATTGAGATTACAGTAATTTTACAGAGTATTTAACACAGTAATTATTTTGACATTATAACTCGACAGTTAAAGAAAATAACAAAAATTTTAATCCAAACTTTGATTGACTCATATAAATTTTGTTGATCAATAGATTTAATTGAAAATGTTTAGCCAATAATTTTTTGTGTTAAGGGAGTAAAAAGTCGGTTGCTATAGTTGCCTTGGTCTTAAGTGAATATCTGTTGTCCCCACCAAAAAAGTCTTTACATGCAAAACAAATATTCAATTGGCATAATAATTTGGTTGTAAAAATCACCTTGTGTTTAACGAAAACTAAAGTTTTAAATTGGGTTCTCAAAGCTGAGATTTGAACTCAGAACCTCTAGGATCTTATTTGAGCTACAACGACAATTGACACAGAAAAACTAAACATAAAGTAATGGCAATTAGCTAGAGCTATACAGATATTTGACATATATCTTTTGGCATACCTTCCCCTTATACTTGTAGTTAGCTTGAGTTTTGACTTCAGGTTGTTGTTTTTTTTTTTTTATTTATGCGAGGAGGTTACAGACGTAATAAAATAGCATTTGTTTTAGTTTTCAAACCTACATTAAATTAATAAATTTAAACTAGCGCATCACTTTATGAATTAATTAATTATGAATATGTGCAGAATAAAAAAAAACTGCATGTAGGGAGTTTTTTCATAATTTTCTTTTAAACTGCACTAAAAAAAACACCAGCCAGCCAAATTATGCTGGGGGAGCGAGAAAAACCAGTCAAGTGTTTAACACAACTTGGTACTTCTGCTTTTTAGTTTATTATTTTTTTTTTTTTTTTTTATAAATGGTTAAGTATCCTATTTGCATAATCAACGTCATCGCACCTTGAACAATCAACAGCAATCATTGATGGGTAATTTCGTATATTGTTGGTTGGAATTATGCGAAATAACAGAGGAGCAGGTGTTAAAATATTTATTCAAAATTTATTGAATAGATTAAAATATTAAGAGAGTTGAATTTATTGATTGACTTTTGAGACAAAAAACTCGAAAGGTTGAACAAATCGGAAGGATAAGGACCTAAACTGTAAACGGGGCATGCCAAATCGAACACTTTCGGACCCGACTCCCTGCGATTTGTTTAATTTTTGGATATGTTGTAGTACGTATTAATGCAACTTAGACACCAGTTTTCAGCCTTTTATTTCAAGTTGGTAATCATTTTTTCAAAATGGCGATTTTTTCAAAAAAATTAAGAAATTGAAAATTTTTAACTAACAAGGGAAGTCTCCCTAGTGTTACCCGCGGATATTTATGGAATTGGTTTTTTGTAGATCAGAAAAAATAAAGGGACACGTATTTTTTTTTAGCGGCCCAAGTTCATATTTAGGGGGTAAAAAAGAGGGGGGAAGACAAGGCCATTTTTCAGTTTTTTTCGTTTGTCTCCTATATTATGCAAAGAAACCTAGTCATGTTACATACCAAATGAAGAACGTGTCCAAACATGCACAACTTTTTGTCATATTGAGTAAAATACCAAAATTTAGGACATTTTTGTTAATATGTCGAAAAATATTAACTTCTTTGGCCCGTTGTTAGCACCACGAGATATGTATTTTTAATACCTTTAATCCGATACCACACATGCCTATATTAATTTTATTTAAGTAGGCGTAAATCGTAAAAAACCCCCCCATACAAATCGACCCCCCTAAAAATGAGTTTGGGCCGCTAAAAAAAATACGTGTCGAATTAATTTTCGTTCTTAACAACATATCCAAATTTCAAGAAGATCGGAGGGTGACACCAGTGAGACTTCCCTTGTAAGTTT
Source organism: Pegoplata infirma (assembly GCA_963921195.1). Classification (NCBI taxonomy): domain Eukaryota; kingdom Metazoa; phylum Arthropoda; class Insecta; order Diptera; family Anthomyiidae; genus Pegoplata; species Pegoplata infirma. The sequence continues at coordinate 141,636,516 of OY992540.1, read as the reverse complement.
GACCAGTAAAAAATATCGATCTTACAAAAAGTTGGACAGCATTTTTTTGATATTTAAATGTAGTTTTAGAAAAAAAATATGAAAAAAATTATTCAAAGTAACTAGCACATGTTTTTTAACGTTTAAAAATTAAAATTGACTTTTTTAAAAAGCTTTGTAGCTTTTTTTTTGACTATTTATTTAATATAGTGCTCCAAAAAAATTAGTTGTTATATATTGACCGCAAGTCCACCTAGATAAATATTTTTGGATGTAGAAATACGTCTCACAAAATTTTAGGATAATCGGATATGGGTAAGGTGTGCCGCATCGGTTATGAAGTTAAAAAACGAATTATAGTGGGGAAAATATGTATTTTTATTAATTTTCTAAATTTCGTCGATATTTTGAATTAAGTTTGAATTCAAATAATAACAGAATTATGATTTGGAGTAAAATACCTTTCTAATAAGGTACTAAAAACTAAAATCGGTTGAAAGTCAGCCAAGTTATTACAACTTCCCCAGGCATCTAACGTGTGGAATACCACTTGATTAAAGAATACGACGAGTCCAATTTTTTAAATTTATTAAAATTATCTAACTGAAGGGCACTACGGGCAAAGAGGATAAAGAAAGAGATGTTAGTGCAGACTTATTCAATATTTGGAGAAAACTCAAATCTAGGACCAACATTTATTGTTACAAACTGTTCTAATTTGCGACAGTATTAGTGATTCTTATTAGATTCTGTCATTTTTCTACCCAGCAAAAACTTGGTAATGGGTACCCCTTCCTGCCTCGCTTACGTGGTAATGGCTTTGAATACTTCTAATTACCATTAGCATTACATTGTGCCAAAAAAGGCAAAATGTGGTTACCTCCAATGACATCACCGTGTTAAAGTAATTAACATTGAAATTGGGAGGTAACTAGTTACTCATATTTTTGCTAAACCCTTAAGTTAATTACTTGGTAAGCGAAGTTTTAGCTGGGTAATTAAAATATAAGACAGTATTAGTGAAATTTTGTATACAAATGCTAAATGTTGGTCCAATTTTTGAGCCCACAAAAAAGCCCAGTAAACAAGTTCATAACTTTTACCACTTGCATACCCATTGACTACGGGTTTAAATTATCAGAATAAAATTAAAGTTATCATTTAAATTTTAAATGAAAGATTGTCTCAAGCTCTATGAAAGGGTCAAGGGAAGGAATATTCGAGAAAAAAATTACGGTCTAATGGTACACATATACCCCAAATCCAGTTCTTTCAATGTGGTGGTAGAAATTTTTCGGATTTCATAGCTTTTTTACGATATAAAAGTTCGAAAGCTTCAAGTCATTCTAAAGTTTTTGTGAAGGACTTAAACGGAGAAAATTAAATCCTGATTTTTATACCCTCCACTCTAGTGATAGAGGGTATATATAAGTTTGTCATTCCTTTTGTAACATCTCGAAATATTGGTCTAGGACCCCATAAAGTATATATATTCATGATCCTCGATCGATTTTAAGTCGATCTAGCGATGTCCGTCCGTCTGTCTGTCTGTCCGTCCGTAGAAAACACGCCAACTTTTGAAAGACTTTACAGAGGCTACTGAAGTTTGGCATATATGTTGGTCATTTACCTGGTCAGGTTGGTATTGCAATCCAGCCAAATCGGTCCAGTGGTTCAAAAGTTATGAGCAAAAGAGTAAATTTCGGCAAGGGTGTTTCGCGAATTTACGAGATAAAAAACACGATAACTTTCGAAAGACAATAATGAGACTAATGAAGCTTGACATGTATCTTTGCCGTTCCCCAGGTTTGTTAGGTATCAAATTTCAGCTCAATCGGTCCAGTGGTTCAAAAGTTATAAGCAAAACCCTAAATTTCAGATTAGTTTCATCATAAATGCCACGTGTTTAACAAGTTTTTAAAGCATTGGTGGTAACTTAACAATGCTTTTTCAAACTTGTTTAGTTTTAAAAGCATTGTTAACTTAAGAATTACACTCGAAAAAAATTTTACACTCAAAAAAAAATTTTACACTCAAAAAAAATTTACACTCAAAAAAAAATTGTTTACAAAAATTGCAATATTTTGTGTACATACGTACGTGCATTCACTCAGAAATATTTTTACAGCACTCGATAAAAAATTTACAATCAAAAAAAAAAAATGGTAATTTTTTTTTTTTTTTTAAATGACAAAAAAAGAGTTTTTACTCAAAATAAAATATTTCTAATCAAAATTGTTAATTTTTTCACATTAAAAAATTTACTATTCCTTAAAAAATTAAAATGCGTTGTGGAGGGTATTCATAGATTCGGCAAAGTCGAATTTAACTTTTCTACTTGTTTTATTATCCAGTATTTAATATAACCGGCAACAAAGCTTTGGGAGGGCTTAATTAATATAATTTTATGATTTGTTTATTTTTAAGAATACATTTTGTAAAATATTTTAAAATATGTGTACTTTTCCTACACAGAAAATAAAATCGTTAAATTTAAATCAACAACCATCAATTGTAAATCAACCAAACATGATATCAACCAAACATTTTGTAAAAACGGCCGCATGTTAGTCCATAATACAAAACAGCGATTTTGTTTTCAACAAACTCAGTCAAGTAATTTTATTTCAAAATTATTTTATCATGTCAATAAATAGTGTTTGTTATATTTCTTTGTTGGAAAAAAGTTTCATTTGTCAGACCAACAAATTGTGTTTGTTGAATTTCTTTGTTGAAAAAAAAAAATATATTTTTTACTTTTGTCAGATCAACAAATTGTGTTTGAAAACTTCATCAAAATATGTTGTTGAAAATTTTGAATGATATTGAAGGCTACATTTTTGAAAGAACGCAACTTAGCTCCTTTTTCCTCATATGTAAAAATAATAAAATAGAAAAATTAGGGGAGATCCTCCTCTTTCATTTGCTGTCACTAGTGGCATCCTAGGGACAAGTATAAATATTAAAAAAAAATATTTTATAATATTTAATCTTCTAAAACTTTTAAGTCCTTTAAAAAGGAAACAGGATCACGAAATGAAAAACTGTAAATGCAGTTTTACTACATTAAGTTTCTAGTTTCAAACGTATATTAACCAGTTCGTGTTTAAGAATTTTTTCGTTTTTGTCAGACAGTGTAATCAACTCCTCTATACACATCGTATTACCTACAAGTTTTCTAATTTTCGAGACGCACTAATACACATGTTCAGCATAATTAAGAAGTAATTTAAAAAAAAACTTGTCAACCCATTTTTTGACATTTTATGACAGTTACACTCCGTTTAAGTAAAAAACACATTATGTTAAAAAATATAAAAAACAATGGGAAAATTTCACAAAGTAATTGGAAAATACACACCAATCTAACCTAAAGGATAAACATATGTAATAGATCATATTACTAGGAATCTAAACTCTCTTCCTAACCTCAAAATTTGTTAAACTACAGTCAAAAAAAAACTTTGTGAAAGTAATAAAAATTGAATTGACAGATATTTTTATCTATTTAAGACTTTCTCTATTTGGACATATACCGCACTAGACTGGCATTTTTCTGTATGGCCAAAAATTAATTAATTTTTTTCGACACATCATATTTTTTAATTTTGATGCGATGAGCACGAATATCAAAAAAAAATTCAAATCGGTCGAACGGTTTTCGAGACGGTTTTCCTACGTTCAAGAAATTTTTTAAAAAACATCACAATTTTTTTTTCCTCGGCCATTTCATAGAGCTTAAGACAATCTTTCATTTAAATCTAATTTGAGCCAAATCCGATCATTTTATCCCGGGGCGCCCTTCGGTCAAAGTTTTGGATTTTTGAAAAATTTCCACCAAAAATCCAAAACTTTGACCGAAGGGCGCCACGGGATAAAATGATCGGATTTGGCTCAAATCAGATTTAAATGGAAAAAAAATTGAGATGTTTTTTAAAAAATTTCTTGAACGTAGGAAAAAACCACCATTTTGGGCATTTTTTGGAAAATTTCAAATGGGGATATCTCGAAAACCGTTAGACCGATTCAAAAAAATTTATGAAATTCGTTTTTAGCATGCCAAAATTAATTAAAATAATGAATCAAAAACATTTTTTTTTTTTTAAATTTTTAAAAAATCTAATTTTTTTGGTGGAAATTTTTCAATCATCCATAACTTTGACCGAAGGGCGCCACGGGATAAAATGATTGGATTTGTCTCAAATTAGATTTAAATGAAAGATTGTCTTAAGCTCTATGAAATGGCCGAGGGGAAAAAAATTGCGATGTTTTTTAAAAAATTTCTTGAACGTAGGAAAAAACCGTCATTTTTTGCAAATTTCAAATGGCGATATCTCGAAAACCGTTCGACCGATTTTAATTTTTTTTTGATATTCGTGCTCACCGCATCAAAATTAACAAATATGATGTGTCGAAAGAAATTTAAATTTTTTATTTTTTTTTTTTTAATTTTTCAAAAATCCAAAACTTTGACCGCCGGGCGCCACGGGTTAATTTAATCCGATTGACCTCAAATTTGTACCACATAAGTTTTAGACGTTGGATAATAAAAATTTGCCCGGACACTTGGGAAAATCGAAAGTTGAGAAAAAAATGCCAGTCTAATACCGCACCCCAAAAAATTACAAAAAAAATATTTGAACACTTTCTGGTATTGTATAAATTACCTAAGTTTTTCAGAGTTAAAACTTATGTAATTATACAAAACACACTTGATTGGTTGTAATTAATCCAAAAACTAAAACACTTTTTTAAATTTTTTGTACGATTAGTTTCCAAGATACAGACTCATGGGGTAAGAGTCCCAGTTTTAAGCATATTTTTCTACTGACATTTTATTTTAATTAAACAAATGATACAAGATCGCTTGTACAAAATAAAAATCTTAATCTTAATTTATAAAACAAAAATGTCACTTACCTTATTTTGTAAACTGAAAATTTGATTTTATATAAATTGAACTTATTTTTTAGTTTTTGATTTTAAATCAAAATCAAATGCATTCCACATGCGATCAAATTCTACGGAATATTTCCGAAGATATTCGGTGTTAGAGGTAATTAAAATATTTTCCCAATTACCACCGAAACCCTGCAAATTAAAAGAAAATATGTTAATAAAACTTAAAAAAAATAGAAAAGAAAAAAAAAAAGTAAGTATTAAATTCGCCTGTGCCGAATATTTTACGATCTCCAAAATGTAAAAAAATGTAAATTTTGACTTTTTCCCCCTGGTCCGATTTTGCCCATTTTCGAACTTAACCAACCTTTGACCATAAGAAATATTCGTGCAAAATTTCAGAGGTCTATCTCTTTTGGTTTGAAATTCATAGTGATTTCCACAGACAAACGGACGGACAGAAGGATATCGCTAGAATATCTTAAAATCGTTCACTATATGGGGTTCTAGACCCAAATTTCGATGTGTTATACGAAATGACAAAAGTGGTACCACATAACTATAGTTGGACGATACAGCGCTGTATCCAGGAATTTGAAAAGGGGAGGGGCACAACTCCCAAAATTGTTTGCAATCGCCTATTTATATCTAGTTTTAACTAGAAGTACTTGAAAAGTAATTGAAAAGGGGGGGGGGGGCGGGCACGTGCCCCCTGTGCCCATCCCCTGTATACGTCCATAGGAGGATATAAAATGTTCTTTGCCTGAACATTTTTTTTAGTTGATGACAAAAAAAATTTTTAAGTAAAAATTTTTTAGTGTAAAAAATTTTTAGTGTAAAAAATTTTTATTAAAAACTAAAAAATACTTGTATGACCTCCAATTTTTCATTTAAAAGTTAGTAATTTTTCACCAAACGAATGTACGGACATTAAAAGATCGTTTAAAAATCTCAATTTTATGGGTTTCTTAACCGATATTTCGAGGTGTCACAAACGGCATGACAAACTTATATCTAAAACTATAAAGTGGAAAGCGTAAAATTGTTAAACATTTGCATCTAATACCTGCATGGTCCAATTGAGAGAACCAGTCAATAGAAGTCCCCGGGCAGGACCTTTGTCAACGGGTTTATTTTGTCTTTTGTGGAGGTCAGCAATACGTTTCGGACAATCTAATATGCAAAATTTGTGGTGCATGAACATTGTGTTCGTATTGCATCGCACCGGCACACCTGAAATGAAAGAAAAAAAAATTAAAGAAAATTAACAAATATAGAAACTAAACAATTATAATATGCAGTGTGAACTTTTAGGTATGAGGTGAATAAGGGAGGTGAAAAAGTTTTATTCACCATATTAAATTCTATTGCTATAATTTATATCAACAAAAACATTAGCATGCTTTTAGGTGTTTTTATTAATGATTTTTGATTTGAATTGATTTTATTGAGTCTTTTTTCAAATTTCATTAACATTGTTTTCCATAAGTAATAATTTTAGAAGATAACTTAAAACTATTGTGTATTATTTTAATAACATCAAAATTAGAAAAATGCGACTGGCTTATACATAAACGGAAAAACTGGAATTTTATAAATTACATTTTCTAAACAATTAATAAATACAGTACTTGCTCCCGGCACTTGCAATAACTCGTAGAGTAATATCTACTCTTTACAACCTTAAAATTAAATAAAAAAAATTAAATCTAGACTTAATACTAATTTAAATTAAGAGAAAAATAATAAATAAAAAAAAATTAATATAATAGAAAGAGGAAAAAAAAAAAAAATTAAAAAAGAAAAATAAACAATTATCCCCTGTGTATACCAGGAGTTGGAAAAGAATAGAAGTTGAGACCAGGAATGTTACTAATTTGTTCCTGTATTATTCCAATTGCAGAAAGATAATTAGTATTTGACCAACTGAACCCTGTCTCAGAAGACAATATGTCCTGAATAACGTTTCCTTCAAAATTTATCAATCTGTTAACAAATCGTCTCATAAGGTCAAGAGCATAGTCGGAAAGTGGTAGTAAAGACGCCTCCCTGTATATAAAATTGTTAGAAAATCTCTTATTACGATATTCATAGTTTCTCTCTATGCACTTCCGTACAATATGACGCTCAAAAACCTCCATTTTCCTCATAAACGTTGTTTTATTAATGAATGCAAAGAGAATCCATTAGATGTAAATTATAATTTTTAATTTGCTCTCCGTTGCAGCACTGTGGTTGCTATAAATTATCGAAATAAAACATTAGCATACGTCTCGGCGTTTCAGTAAAATTACTAAACACACCTTCAATCAACGATGACAGAAAGTATGCAACACATTTAAATTACAAATAAAATATACAGTGCAGTGACGTTGTGATTATAACTGTTTTAGAGGGAGAGGGATGAATAAAGAATAAATATGTTTACCAAGCATCGTGGCTCAAGTGTTTTGTTTTAACTCAAAATCGGAAACTTTTTCTTTAGGAAAAATGTCTCAGAATCTGAGACTTTCTATAGAAAAAATGTCTCAGAATCTTAGACTTTTTATGTAAAAAAATGAATCAGAATCTTTCTATAGAAAAAATTGTTTTGGAAATCGAGACTTTTTATAGGAAAATGTGTCAGAGTTTGTTAGAATCTGAAACTTTTTCTATTGAAAAATGTCTCAGAATCTAAAACTTTGTATGTGCGAAAAATATCTCGGAGTCTAAAACTTTTATATAGAAAGACAAATTACTTCTGACACACTGCTGACTCTCTCTTTACAAAATCGCTGACATCGCTGACATCATGGTCAGCAGTTGTTTTACAATTTGTTGGTGTCCACCGATACTGGTGGGCCCTGCTGACATGTCATTGGGGACATTTGGGAAAATTGTATGAAGATGCCACCAGTTTTATAAAGGGAGAGTCAGCAGTATGACAGCGGTGATTTTATTGTGCTAACTGGGAAGATGAGACTTTTTCTATAGGGAAAAATGTCTCAGAAGCTGATATTTCTTTTTCTATAAAAAAATGTCTCATAGTATGATGCATTTGCTGTAGAAAAATTGTCTCAGAATCTAGAAAATTTTCTAACAAAATGTTAAAAAGTAATAAAGTCGAAATCTTTTTTTTTTAGATTTATAGTACGTTCTGATTGGCGTCGAAACCCCGTTTAACGAGGTTTCATGCCAAACCTCATTTGAAAATACGTATTTTCCCATACAAATTGAAACCTTTTAATTATGAGGTTTCAACGAATATACAATTGAAACCTTTTAAATTTCATAGTTCTACTCTTTTTGACAACTGTAAGAAGAGAAGAAAATAAATTAAAGAAAGTGTCAAAAATAAAAAAATAAAAATATTTACAAATTTAAACAAAAAACAACAATTAAACAATATTTTTCGATAAATTATTGTAAAAAAACTTGTGTTTAATATAAATGTGCCTGTTTCAACGCGTAAAATTACAGAATTTTGTTCAGCAAATTTATGAAAACTCAATACACTTCAAAAACTTGTGGTGTGAACGGCAAAGTTTTCAAAATGAAAACACGAGGTTTGAACGGGGTTTCGAGGTCAGTATGAATGTGCTATTAAAGAAATTTTTAATAGAAAAAATAAACTCTAAATCTGAAATGACTCTTCTCTAAATTTGAGATTTTTTCGATTCGACGAATTTTTCTAAATATTATAATTTTTCAGTGGAAAAAACGCCTCAGTACCTAAGAATTTTTCTATATGAAAGTGTTTCAAAATCTGAGAACTTTTCTTAAGCTAGAATATCAAAAATTCTAAAGTTTTCCTATGGGCAAAATGCCTCAGAAGCTCTAAATTGTTCTACTGGAAAAATGACACAGAATTTTAAAATTTTAATTTATTAAAATAAATAATCCGGAAGTTTTTTACACAAAATATATACGATGGGAGCTGATCACGTGATTCAGTGAGTCACGCGTAAGTAATTTTCATTTCATTCACATTATTGTGAGTGAGCGTGAGTTGAAATAATGCGTAAGTGATTAGTGAGTGAGTCAAATTTAGGCGTGAAGGTTTAGTGATTGACAAAAACTCATATTATCCAACTGTTTTTGAGGTTTTACCAATTTTCTTGCAATTTTTGTAATTATTTTTTTATGTCAAAAATTTGTATAGCATGAGTGACACATGCGTACGCGTGATTGAAATTAGCGGGAGTCACGTGTGAGCATAAACAATTTTTTTACTCACATGAATAGTGAAAGTGAGCGTGAGTATAAAAAAAATATACGTGAGTGATTTGATTATTGTTTGCGTGAGTGTTAGTCAAAATTTACTCACGCGTCCATCTCTACCCAACATATTAACAAATTGTGTTATAAATTTTTTTTAAACTGATAAGTTTTTAGAAAAAATTTGGACAAATGCCAAGAATTTTGAAGAATGCTAAGAAAAAAATTTTTAAATGTTTTTTCAATATTGATATTATATCCAATATTTTATAGTTAATTTCAGTTTTGTAGAATACTTAATAATCGGTTTAAATTTAATTTTATATCTTTTTTTAATTCTTGTTTTATTTTAGTTTGCTAAAAAATGTTGCATATCACCGAACAAATCAAAATCCGATGATTCAGATAAATACAAGGAAATTAGATGTACAGTAGGGTGGAGCAAATTTAGCTTTTTCGAATTTCGAAAACGTCGGGAAAGTTAAAGGAGATTTTCCCGATATTAATTCACAAAAATATTGCACCTATAGGACAATGGCTTTGGGTTCCTTTTGTTTACTTTAAAGTCGCAAAGTTCCGAACAAAGTGAAAATAATTTTTGTTTAACTTTTTTTTTTGTTGAAAATATTAGTTTATATTCGGACATTACAGAGCTTCGAACCAATTAATTCTATTGAGAATTAATTCCCAAAAAGTTTAATTCTGTTTTAAAAAAATTTGAATTATCATTCCTTACTAGCATTCAGCAGGAATTAATTCAAAGACTTAATTCTCAAAGCTTTAATCAAATTGAATTAATTCCCAAGAGAATTAATTCCTTGCTAGCTAATCATTCAATCGAATTATCAAAGTTTTTCATCATTCAAATCTATTACAAATTGAATGATGATTTTTTTATTTCATTTCCTTTGTATTTTCAAAAATGTGTTGCTTGTGTGCATTTTAAGCATCTTCGTGTGTAAACGATCGGCTATTGTTTTGTCGACTTCTCGTCTGCTGCTTCCCACACAAGCATAAATGTGTGTGTATGTGTGTTGCGCTTCATTGTTTTTAATTGAATGATAAGAAAATGTCACCATTCAATTTGTAGTAGATTGATTTGGATAAAAAAAATGATTCAAGTTGAATGATCATTCTTAAGGAATGAATTCTTAAAAGAATTAAGTCAATGATTATGAAAGATGAATGATTTTAGGGAATGCCAAATTCTATTTTTTAATTCAAACTAGAAAATTAAATTAAAGAATTAATTCCTTCGAACCTTTGGGACATTACTGAAAAAGTGTTTTTATGGTAAAACCTTTCTTTTTGTCTGTAAATTTTTTTTCTTGTTTTGCAAAAAAAAAATATTTTAACTGAAAATAGGTATAACGCAATATTAACTCAGTATTTAAAAGATACATATTTTTAATTATTGTATTATTTTGTTGGTCTTTTTAAAGCAATTAAAATTTTTTTAAAATTTTCAAGTTATTTTTAAATAACAAAAAAATACAGACAAAAAAAATGTTTACCATAAAAATGCTTTTTCAGTAATGTCCGAAACTAATATTTTAAGAAAGAAAAAGGTTTAAAAATTTTTTTTTTCTTTGGGACTTTCCGATTTTCAAATCAAGAAAAGGAACTGAAAGTCCTTCCTACATGTTCAATATTTTTGTGAATAAATATCGACCCTAAGAGGCAATTTTCCCGAACCCGACGCTTTCAAAATTCGAAATAAATCTAAATTTGCTCCAACCTAATGTATAGTGCCGGTCAAAAGTATTCACATACAGCTATAGTAGCTGGAATTTGTTAAAGACAAAATTAACAAGTAAAAAAGTTAAATTCGGCCTTACCGAATGTAGTGATACACTCCACAATTTCAAACAAAAATTATTGCAAAAAACTTTATTTAACCCATTTCAATCCTCTGTTCGAGTTTTCGAACAGTAGAGAATACCTTTTTCAAAAAAATATTTATGTATGAAAATGGAGGAATTTCGAATAAGTATGGTTCCGAATGTTGAGTCTCATCTTTCTGCAATTGAAATAAAAAATATCCCTACTTGACTACTGCAATTTATATGTCCATGAAATGCAATGCAAATCAGCACAAAAATTGTTTCAAGCAGAAACGAAAATTTAGCATTTTTTGATTTTCGGCTTTTAATTTTTTTGATTAATTTTAATTTTTTTTTTATATTTAACTTATTATCAAATTCCACTAATTTGAATCATTTTGAAACTATATATTTTGAAAATAATGAAATAAGTTAATAAAATAGCAAATAAATCCAAATATTAAAATTGCATACAAAGTTGATATGCAGGCTTTTCTGGAATAACGGCACATTGAAAAATTTTTTTTAACAAGATTTTTGAGATCAGCGGGTGCTAATTACCCTAAAAAAGTACATTTTTCCAAAAGAGAAAAATAAAATTGAATCTTGGTCCAAAATGGGTTAAAAGAAAATTACTTTAAAAAAAAAAAATCCGCGAAAAAAAAATTCGCGATTTTTTTCTTTTTTTGTCAAAAAATATGTTTGTACTTGTTTAAATACCAATTGCGGTGCAATTATGTTCACATAAGTCAACCAGCAGCCGAATTAAAGCATTTTGTATTTTTAGGTTATGTTGAAATTATTGAGTTGTCCTTACATTTTCGTTCAAAACCCTCTGGAATTAAAAAAGAAAAAACCGAATTTAAAATTTAAGGGGGCTGGGCCCCGGGGTCCCCTGGAGCCAAAAACAGCCACCTACAGGTTTGTGTGGGTACTTAAATTAAAGGTAATTACAAAAGAAAAACAAATTAAAGGGGAGCTAGGTCCCTGGGCCCCTCTAGGTCAAAAAAACCGCAATGACGAGTTTTTTTTTTTTTTCAAAAAAAGTCTACAAAAAAATTTTTTTTTGCTTAAATTTTTTTTCTGCGTAGCCGGCCTTCGGCCGGGCTTACAGATTTTGTGTGGCATTCATTTTAAAATGATAACAAAAAATTAAAAAGGTTGCTAGATTTATAAATCTACACTCAAAAATAAAAAAAACGTTAAATTAAAAAAAAAAACGTTAAATTAAAAAAAAAATCGCAAAATTAATTTTAAAAAAAATCGGATTTTGTTCAAAAATAGCCAACAAAATTGCCAACCATTTCATAAATCGCCAAAAAATCGCCATGTCGCCAAATCAAAAATTAACACGCCAAACAAGTTAGAAAATCGCCACGTTTGGCGAGAAATCGCCTTATCTGACAACCCTGTTAGCGTCTATTAATATTTAATCACAGAGAAAAGTTCAAAAACGAACCACCCTAGTGACCACAGCTGTTTAATAACTATCTGACAGGTTGATATAGATATTTGTCGTCGTTAAAAATGTTTGAATTACAAACAACAACAACGAACATGAATTTGTATCGAATGAATTGAAGGAAAAAATCAAAAATAAAGAGGAGCACAAAAACTACGAAACAAAATCTAAAATAGAAATAGAGGAATATGAAAATTAAAAAAATCTACAAAAGCAAACAAACTAATAAAGTTGTTTATTGCAAAAAAAAAACACAACTGCGTTAAAGATATTTGTTTAAAAAAAAAATACTGTAGATGCATGAGTGTGTGGGTAATGAAAAATAATAATAAAAATTACCAACAACATATCATGTAGATCAGGGTTTCTCAAACGGTGGTATTTAAAACAAATAAAAAAGTTAAATTCGGCCGAATTTTTATGATACCCTCCACAACAGAGCTTCTCACTAACTTTTGCTTTGCGACCCCTTTTCAATATTTCAAATTTTTCGCGACCCCCCCAATTAATATAAAAAAAAATATTAACGTAAACTTTGACCTCAGTTTTTTCAAAAACCTGGAGTAATTTGGAAAAAAATTCATAATCAGCATTGAAAGATTAATCGAAACCGTGTGGTCAGATCCCAGACGCATACCAAAAATTTCAAGTAAAAAACTTTAAAAAAAAACACAATTTTTGTAGACTTTGACCTCAATTTTCTCAAAAATTTGGAAACTAGGTCCCGAACTACTGCATTTTATATCGAAACTTACTATCTTTATAGATTTTTAATTTCCGAAAATAAAAGAAAAACACCAGTTAAACCTGATCAAAAATGAAGAAATGTTTACCAGTCCAATTTGGAGTAATGATAGTTCTTTTTTCAAAATTATGTACCAATGTTTGGTATTGATCGAAATTTTATTCGATCACGAATCTAGATCTGTTAATCGGATCCAGATTAGGAATCAGCATTAAAAAGTAAATCGAAAAATGTGGTCAGATCCCAGACACATCCGAAAATTTTACAAACAAAGCTCTTTAAAATGTACAAGAATACGTTTTTGTGAACTTTGCCTTTAATTTTCACAAAAACCTAACGTACTAGAAAAATTTGGAACCCAGATTCGGAATCAGCATCGAAAAGTTAATAGAAATCGATGTGTCAGATCCCAGACTCAGCCAAAACACTTCACAAAAAAGTATTGGGCACCCTGAAAAATTAACAACTGCACAGTGATTACTTAGGGACCTTAAGTGATGGAAAAAATTTTTTTTTTTGAAAAGTATTTGCATATTTATACAACACAACAATTAAAAAATGTGTTTTAAATTTACCAAAATTTAAGGTTTTAAGAAATTTGTTCGCGACCCCCCTGAAACTCTGCCGCGAACCCCTAGGGGGTCGCGACCCACCGTTTGAGAACCATTGCTCCACAATTTCTAAAAGATTATTGCAAAAAACTCTATTTAAAAGGAAATTAATTTTGAAAAAAAAAAATTTTTGTTGAAAACAAATTTCCGTGAAAAAAAGATTTGGTAAAAAAAAATTCGCGATTTTTTTTTTTGTCAAAAAATATGTTCGTACTTGTTTAAATACCATTTGGTGTTCAATTATGTTCATATATGTCAACCAGCAGCCGAATTAAAGCATTTTGCATTTTTAGGTTATGTTGAATGTACTAAAATTTTTGAGGTGTTTACATTTTCGTTCATAACTTTTGAACCGCTGAACCGATATCGCTCAAATGCAAAACCAAACTTCTCGGGAGAACTTCCAATAAATATGTTAAGTTTCAGTCATCTCCGTATAATTTTAGCCGTGATCACAATTTCCACAGACAGACGGACATAGCTAGAATGTCTTAAAATCTATCACTGATCAATCAAATTCAAGACCATTTATTTAGCAAAACCAATGGGTCTGGGACTCCACTATGTTTCAATGAGTTACAAATGGAATGACAAAGTTAGTATGCCCCATACCGAAGACACCAATAGGTTAAATAGTTTTTAAAGTTAAAATTATTGTGTTTTGTAATAATTTTCTTTTTTTTTTAGGGTGCTGGTAAATAAATTCATGAAGCTATAGCGATTCCTTCACTACAAGAAAAGGCGTGGGCAGCAGTCATGCCTTTAGATATAAAACTAAAACCTACAAAATCATTTATTAAGCAAAGCCAATGGAGTCCCAGATCTACAGTGACTCGCAGCTTATTTCGTGTGTTAGATATCAGTTAGCAATCCATTTAAGACAAAGTTTCCAATAAAGCACCTTATTATTATTACACGAGTATTTTTGTTAAAAGTGCTCTGTAGGTAGTTTATTGAGCTTTAATTTAATCTTAATGGCGTCCAGATTGAGTAAATATTAAATGTGCTACGAGGGTCGAAATGCAAATTGAAATTATTGAAAGAACTTTTTTAGAAAATTTCTGAAAAATATTTCTAGATCGATTTTATCCAAGCTCAAACATTAAAAATTTAAAAAACAGTCCAATAGTTAATACTCATTTATTAAATACTTTTTCCAAAAACCCAAACAAAAACCAAAATTTTTAAAATGCAATCGAAGAAATCCGAATTTTTTGACCTCCAATTCTTTTGACCACCAATTTTTTGTAAACAAAGGAAATGTTCAACTTTTTTTATATTTCATTACTATACTCTTAGGTGTACTAAAATTATTGAACAATTAAATCTTTTCTTTGTTCAAAAAAAATTGGTGGTCAAAAGAAGAATTTCTTCTACTGTATTTTAAAAATTTTGGTTTTTGTTTGGGTCTTTGGAAAAATTATTTAATAAATGAATATTAACTATTGGACTATTTTTTAAATTTTTAATGTTTGAGCTTGGATAAAATCGATCTAGAAATATTTTTAAGAAATTTTCTAAAAAAGGTGTTTCAATAATTTCAATTTGCATTTCGACCCTCGTAGCACATTTAATATTTACATAATCTGAACGCCATTAAGCTTTAATTAAAGCTTTATTAATTACATACACAGGACTTTTTACAAAAATACTTACTTGATAATTACACTGTGCTACAGTGAAAAAATACTTCTGATGTGACATAGTATAGGTTGTTGGTCTTGTCGAGTAGATCACAAAAATGCCCATTAAACTTGCCAGACACCCTCAAATTTTAGAGTTATTGTGAAAAAACGTTTTTTTGTGACTTTTCTCACTAAACCTTTTGTAATTCAGAAAATTTTCAACCGATTTTAAATTTTTTAACTGTTTTTGATAGAAGAAGGTTGGGGCTTTCCATGTGTGTGAATTGGTCTATACATATAAGAAACATATTTATTGATTTTTTCTATAAAATCTAATTTTTTTGTTATTTTTTGAAAATTTTTCGAGTTTATCGATTTTTTTCTGCTATAGTTCGTTTAACAACCTTTATATTTATAAACATATTTTTAAAGAAAATTTTATTCTGAATACGATAAGCTTTATTCTGAAGAAATCGGATAACAATTGACAGAGTTGTGATCATTTTTATAAAAAAGAAAATTAAGATTTTGTAGGAAATCGCCGTTCAGCTATCCCAGGCAAAAAAAATAATTTTATCATAAGAGGTCATGTACAATATTTTTAAAGGTTTTTGGCGCTCTGAATCCGAATCTGGCCTTAAAATTGCTCTATCTCGTCAGGTTTTTAAGATATTTAACATAAACTGATATATCAAAAACTTAATAAGATAGCGCAATTTCAAGGTCAAATTCGAATTCAGGAGGCCAAAAACCTTTAAAATAATGATACGCGACCCTTAGTATGTTCGTTTATTTTTATATTTTTTTTTGTCTGGGTTATCCGAACGGCAATTTCAAGCAAAATCTTAATTTTCTTTTTTAGAAAAATTATCACAACTCTGTTAATTGTTATCCGACTTTTTCTGCATAAAGCTCATCGTATTCTCCATTAAATTTTCTTTAAGAATACGTTTATAAATATAAATGTTGTTGAACGAACTATAACAGAAAAAAATCGATAAACTCAAAAATTTTTCAAAAAATAACAAAAAATTAGATATTGTTGAAAAATTCAATACATATCTTTTTTACATGTATAGACCAATTCACATACATGAAAGGCCCTATCCTTCTTCTATCCAAAACAGTTAAAAAATTGAAAATCGGTTGAAGAATGTTTAAATTACACGTGGTTTAGTGAAAAAAGTCCCAAAAAATCGTTTTTTGACAATAACTTTAAAATTTGAGGGTGTCTCGCAAGTTTGATGGGCGTTTTTGTGATCTTTTCGACGAGACCTACAACCTTAACTACCTCATTTTGAAAGTATATTTGATTTTGTGTTTTTTGTAGCACAGTGTTATTAGGTCTATTTTGTTTAACTTTGTCTTGAATTGATTGCTAAATAATATCTTTCACACGAAATAAGCTGCGAGCCACCGTACACTCAAAAAAAAAAAACTGTAATGTTAGCAAAAAAAGCTTGTAAAGCTACAAGAAAATTTGCTGATTTTGAACCCACAATTTTTTTGCTAAAGTTAGCAAAAATGTTTTGCCAATAATTAGTTAACTAATTTTTTTTTTTTTTTGACACATTTGAGGACCCCATTGGGTTCGGACCCGATAGGTCCAGACCCCGATAGGCCTAGACCTAGTTGGGTTCCTTGAAAATCGTCATAGTTTTTGATCCAAAATTTGTGTCCGTTTTGCTCTACCTTGCTTAGTTTTTGAGATACATGATTATAGGCGACCACTGGGGTCTTGAGAATTAAAAAACTCGATAACTTCAAAAATATTACTCGGAGAGCTTTTGACTATTTTGCGGTCTTGTTCTACGTATTAAGAGCTACAAAAATGCTTTTGACTTTTTGTTGTGTCGGCAATATTTACCGAGATATGAGCATTTTAAAATTTTCGGGAATGCTAACTTTTTTGGATCCAAAGTTAGGGCCCATTAGGGTCCACACATGTGAAGAGGACCCGCGAAAGTATGGAGATTCTAAGAACCAAAAATGCCCTCCATTTTGCTCTATCTGGCTTAGTTTCCGAGATAGATCCGTTTTAAGTTTTCTGAAAATAAAAAAAAAATTACCATTTATTTTTGCTAATGTTAGCAAAAAATCTTGTAAAAATGTTGTCAACTCAATTTCAAATTTAGCAAAAGAAATTAGTTCAAAATTTGTTTAAAATTGCTAATGTGCTAAATGAAGTTTACAAAAATTTTTTGCTAACATGCTAATCTCAACTAAAAATTTGCTAAAAGTTAGCTAACTAGCATTAGCAAAAAAGAATTAGTAAATCTACTAACGTATTTTTTTGAGTGTATGTTTAGATGAGTTACAAATGGAATGACAAAGTGAGCATGCCTCCATACCAAAGACATCAATAGGGTTTAATAGTTTTTTAAATTAAAAATTTGTGTTTTGTAATAATTTTTTATTTTCACAGGGTGCTGGTAAATAAATTCGTGAAGCTACACTGAAAGAATTTTGTTCATTACGGCTATGAAAACGTACATTGATTCTATGAAAAATATCATTAGAAGTGAGCCAATGATGCCCTTCATAGAATCTATGAATAAAATTCATAGAAACCAGAAACCTATGAAAAAGTTCATAGGCTATGAAAAAAAAAATTATTATTCAATTCTATTTTTATTTATTTTATTATTTCATTTTTTTATATTTTATTTTTATTATTTTATTTATTTACAATTTTCTATTTTTAAAAATTTATATGTTTTTTCTACTTATCCCCACCGAGATTCGAACAGAGAACCTGTTGTTCGTGAAGCTTAGTCTCTAGCCACTAAGCTAAATTATATAAACAAGTAACAACACTTAAAATGAATTTTGATTAATATATTGAGTTTGTGTCTATGCTCTGTCACAATGCTCTGCCAAAAGCTGTGTGTGTGTTTGTAGAAAACAAATATTTTGTGTATTTACAAAAATGATGCGTTATAAAACCATGCGTTAGTTGGCGAGATTTTTCTTCTTTGGTGGCGCATATAGCTAAGGCGTCGACAATTACCACTTCAGCCGGTAGGTCTTGGGTTCGAGCCCCGGTCAGGGCAGCAATGATATTTTTTTTTTAATGTTTTTTTTTATTTTTTTAATAAATTTATTCAACCATTTTAATTATTGTAACATTATTTTAATTATTAAAAAAATTAAAAGGCATATTGATGGCATTTTCTTCTATGAATGACATTCATTAATTCTATGAATTTTTTCTATGAATTTAATAAAATCTATGATTAAAATTCTATGAAATATTTCAGAATACTAATGAATATTCATTCAGCCAATGAATTATTTCATAGATTCTATGAATTTGGTTTTATGAAATTTGTTCATAGATATAATGAACAATAATTCTTTCAGTGTATAGCGGACCCTTCACT
The DNA here is from genome assembly GCA_963921195.1 of Pegoplata infirma. Classification (NCBI taxonomy): domain Eukaryota; kingdom Metazoa; phylum Arthropoda; class Insecta; order Diptera; family Anthomyiidae; genus Pegoplata; species Pegoplata infirma. The sequence goes on along the minus strand of OY992540.1, from coordinate 141,617,792 downwards.
ACAAGAAAAAGCGTGGACAGCAGTCATTGTAGTTGGAGAAAATTGTACGAAATTGTCAGTTGGTCGGTGGTAAATTAAATCCTACACAAAATTTATTATTTTAACATGAATTTATTGTGTGAAAATTTAAAATTCAACAAATATACAAATTTTTACAAAAATTTTATAAAAATGTATTTTAGCATAAATGTGGTATGTGGCAAAGGGTGTCCAAGAGCTTCCAGCCTCCAAAAAAGGAATTCACTAATTTGCAAGTGTGTTCCCGTGGATAAATATTTGCCTACCCGAGTAAAAATTTTTATATGATGCAATATATAATGATATATGACACAATATATATTAATACGCAATTTGATCCGAATAATGGTGGATGTTTTTGCATTAAAAAAGATCTACTTGTATAAAATATGATTTGATTTTATCCGAGTTTTGACCAGACATTGCCTTATATTGGTGGATCTAATTAGATCTAATTGCACAAAAACATATAAAATCCTGGTGTTTTTTGGGTTGAGATACACCACAGGTCAACGATACATTCACCAAACATAAAATTTTCAAAAACAAAAAAAATGTTTGGGTACGCTTCGAACCAGATAGGTGATTTATATAACCCTAACAAGAAATGTTTAGGAACATTTTAAAAAATTTCTTATACTTTGCCTAAAAAACTTAGAAAATGTTTGGTTAATTGTAAACATATATAGGTTTATATGGAACAGCATAAGCTATATATAATTTTAAGTTAAATTATACAGAAAAAGAAACCCGAATAAAAAAAAGTTATATGACGCAATATTTAATTATATATGAACAGATATGCTTTTATGTAAATCCATATTAATTTTGATCCGAAAATTGGCGGATCGAATATTATACGATTATATCAAATTCTATTATTTTCAAGGATGGGTACCAATTCAATAAAAGTATTGGTATTGGTATTGGTTTTTAAAATTATATTAGTATTGGTATAGGTATTGGTTTTCATTTTTTGTTGAATTGGTATAGGTTTCGGTATTGGTTTTGAATTATTTAGGTATTGGGTATTGGTATTGGTTTTAGCCTCGAATTGGTATCGGTTTTTAATAAGTATTGGTATTTATCTTATATCGGTTTTGGTATTTGTATGCAAAAGGTTTTGTCGTTAACATTAATTAATTTAACGTACATCGTCCTTCTGTCCGCCCCACAGTGCACACTGGGGCGTGATGGTAGGTTTTTTGTCCAAAAGTCTCGACAGGTCGTAAATGTTAACCGATTTTTTTGAAATTCAGAAAATAAGCCTATGTAATTAATAAGTGCCTTGAAAGTTCTTGAAATCGGACCTACAAGGAAGCTATTTCAGGGTGGACACTTCATTTTTAATCAAATTTACAGATGTTATAGATGAATCAAATGAAGAGACACTTGTCTTTTGTTTATGTATTTGAATTAGAGATGGAGTACGGGACCACACGTAATTTGCGTGACTCAAAAAACCACGTGATTCAGGCGTGAGCGATTTTTATTTAAATCACGTGATTATTGAGCGATTTTCATTTAAATTAAGTGACTATATTAGGGTAGGTTAACCTAACGTAACCTAGGGTAATACATAAGTGCCTTGAAACTTTTTGGATTCAGACCTACAAGGAAACTTTTTCAAGGGTGGACACTTCATTTTAAATAAAATTTACAGATGTTATAGATTAAACAAATGAAGAGACACTTGTCTTTTGTTTATGTATTTGAATTGGAGATGGTCGCTGGTCCCGTGATTTGCGTGACTCAAAAAAGTGATTTTCGTTTAAATCACGTGATGTTGAGTTGAAAAATTCTAAGTGAGTGTCTATAGAGTGGGTCGAATTTTTTCGTGAAGGATTTTTTTTTTTTTGAAAAACCGCTTTAAAAAAAAAATAAAATAAAAAAAAATTGTGGAAACCTCATTTTTAAACTCATCGTTATCAAAAGTTCTACGCCCTTTCAAAAAACTGTCTGGGCCAGAATTAACCTTTCTATCCCAACTTTTCAAAAAATTTTCCCGCTTGTGTCCGTTTTCAAAAATGGAATTAAAAAAAATTTTATAAAAATATAAAATATATAAAAAATTGGATTTTTTTTTTTTTTGAAAACTCCCTTTTAAAAACTCATCGTTATAGAAAGTTCCACGCCCTTTCAAAAAACTGTTTGGACCAGAATTATCCTTTTTATCCATACTTTACAAAAATCTTGCCCGCTTGTGGCAGTCAACACAAATTGAAATGCCAAAAATTAAAAAAAAAAAAAATAAAAAAAAATTTGTGAAAACCCTCTTTTTTAAACTCATCGTAATCAAAAGTACCACACTACTTCAAAAAACTGCCTGGACCGCCTAACCGGGTATTTCTTTTTTTTTCAATGTATTGAAAACAATTTTTAATACGATAAAAAAATATTTTTCGTGTAAACGGGTTTTCTCGAAATAGGGTTTTTGTGTAACCGGGTTTCATTTTATCCAGTATTAATATAGAAATAAATATGTTTGTACTTTTGGAAAAACTTAAAAATTGTTAATTCATAAAATTAATTTATTCAATTATAAAATGCTCATTTTAACAACTTTAGATTTGTTCATCTCCCTTTATATTAATATTTTAAACGCAGACGAAAAAACGGGCAGGTCAATCTGAATGCTAGTAAATCAACGAACATTTTGGCGTCCAAAGTTTTGTATTATGTCGCGGAACATTTTGGAAAAACTATTTAAAATGGAACAATTTTTAAAAATTTAAATAAAAAAAAATAAAAAATCACAAAAAAACAGAATCAAGAACTGTCCATACCCATTTACAAGTTGTACATCCTTTTGTCAAATAAATTAATCAAAAAATAAAAACAAGGTCCCGCCTTAATAATGTATAAATTTGTTAGCTTTTTTGATAATGGTATATGGAGATTTAAACATAAATATTTTATTTTTGATTGATCATTCCAAGAGAATGGCTGTACCTTAGACTGCCCAGAAAAAAACAAAGTTGTTATTTTCTTGGGGGATACCTGCGAATTTTGTTCCTTTTTGTGCAAAAAAATTTCGGTTTTTTTTTTGGGATTTTTAAAATAATATCTAGAGGTCGCGATCTCGCGTTTTATAACGATTTATTTTTTTTGAGTTTTTTATTATTTTAAATTGTTAAATATGATTAATATGATAAAATATTAATAATTTCAGACAAAAAAAAAATAAATTAAAAATTAAATATCGCTCATTCCATGAGATGTCTCCCAGCATCTAATCAAATGTTCTTTAATTTATTTGAAATTTCGCACACAGGTACACTATGGAGCAATTAAAATAAATTCGTTTTTAGTTTCGCGAAAATCCACGAATTCGCGAACGCGAATATATTCGCGAATTCACGGATTTTCTCGGAACTAACAACTGATTTATTTTAATAGCTTCATAGTGTTCATGTGTGCAAAATTTCAAATAAATTAAGGAACATTTGATTAGATGCTGGGAGACATCTCATGGAATGAGCGATATTTAATTTTTAATTTATTTTTTTTTTGTCTGAAATTATTAATATTTTATCATATTAATCATATTTAACAATTTAAAATAATTAAAAACTCAAAAAAAATAAATCGTTATAAAACGCGAGATCGCGACCTCTAGATATTATTTTAAAAATCCCAAAAAAAAACCGAAATTTTTTTGCACAAAAAGGAACAAAATTTGCAGGTATCCCCCAAGAAAATAAAAACTTCGCTTTTTTTCTGGGCAGTCTACTGTACCTATTTTTACAAAAATTACAGACAAGGTGCATCAAGTCATACTTAATACAATAGAGCAGCGGTTACCAACCTTTTTGGCTCGCGTACCCCTAATTTTAAATTTTATCAGCCGCGTACCCCCTAACGAGTTTTTTGTTGTCGTTAAAAAAACTTCACATATAAATATTAGATTTAATTCTGAAATTTTATATCTGCGGGTATTATAATTTTTTTGAAGGATTTCGGGGAGATCAAAACAATGATAGTATTTTTTTTTTTTGGAAAAATGTTCGCTCCTTTGGGTGGTTAGTTCAATGCATCTGAAAACGCGGATTTTGAGCTGATTTTTCTGCAGAGAAAAAACGGTTGAAAATATTGTAAATCTGATTTCACCAGTCAATTCTACACCAAAAATTAAAACAACGGACGTTTTTTGAACTCTTAAAAAAATATATATAATTTTTTAATTTTTTTTAAATGTTTTTTTAATTCGAGGGAAACACTCCAATTACAATGGAAGGGCATTTTGAGCTTAACAAAATTGTACTAAATTACCCTTCTATTACAACCCGTCTCAAAAATGCCCAAAAACACGTTTTTGAGAACTTTGACATAAATTTACTCAAAAACCAGGCGTTAAAGAAAAATTTGGGAACCATATTCAGAAGCAGCATCGAAAGGTTAATCGAAAACAGGTGGTCAGATCTCAAAATATCATCCAAAAAAATCGCAAAAAATGCTCTCTAAATTGCACAAAAATACGTTTTTTGTGAACTTTGACCTCAACTTTCTTGAAAACCTGACGTTATGGAAAACTTTGGAAGCCAGATAGCCAGCATTGAAAGTCCAAAATTACTAAAATTTGTCCAAATTACTAAAATTTGGCGTACCCCCGCGGACAGTTTCGCGTACCCCCTAGTGGTACGCGTACCATAGGTTGGTAACCGCTGCAATAGAGCATTCACTTTTTCTAATTTTCTAAATTTTTTTTATCAATTGTAAATAGTTTTTTTAGGCATTTGTGCCTTTTCATTGGCATTAGTACAAATAATGCCAATACCAAAAAATTTCATTGGCAATAAATGCTAATGCTTTTTTGGCAGTGGCATTAGTTCCAACTAATGCCAATGAAAATTCAATGCCAATTAAAAATTCCCATGTGTGGGTTAGATTGACCATTGTACAATCGTCAATCTTACCCACACACGATCAATATAAAAGAAGAAGGAGAAGAAGTGCAAAAATCATAATAAATCTATTTGACAGCATTCATCGCGCGGAGGAAAAATTAAAAAAATCCCTAACATTTTTTTATATATTTATATTTTGGAGGGTATAAAAAATAAAAGTTTCCTTGATTTTCGATAATCTCAAAAGCGTAACAAATTACCTAATTTTTATTGGTCAGCTTTTACTCCATTTATGTCCACTGTACCAATGCGAGAAGAACTTATTTTTCGCTTCTTTTTTAAATAATAATGATAAAATTAAAGTTAAAGCCAACTAAATCAAAAGTGGTTTACAAAAATATATATTTTAAGGCGTTTTAATTTTATCTCTTTTGAGAAAAATTAAAAAAAGGAAATTTTATAAAACTAAAGGCCTATTCACACCTGAGGTGAAATCTCGTTCGAACGAGGTTTCGATCATATGGTCTGTATCATTTTATACACAACCATATGATCGAAATCTCGTTCGAACAAGATTTCACCTCAGGTGTGAATTGGGTATAAGATTCAATTTTATTTTTCCTTTTTTGAAAAAAGGTACTTTTTTAGTGAAATTAGCACCGGCAGATCTTAAAAATCTTGTCAAAAAAAAATGTTTAATATTCCGTTATTCCAAAAAAGCCATATAAATTGCGGTGGTAAGGGGAGATATTTTTTAATTGCAGAAAGATGACACTTAACATTTGTAACAAAATTTACCTGAAATTCATCCTTTCATACATATTTTTTTAAGTGATTGAAATGGGTTATCGTGCAGGGGCCCCTTTTTCGATTTTAGATCTTTTTGTAATTACACGGGCAAATTTTTTTTCTTATATGGAGTTCACACAACAAGTTGTTTAACAAAACACCAGTAACTGAATAAAAACGTAATGGATACAGAACAAATAATTTTTTAAATACGTAGCCCTTAAACTCTCAAAAATAGCAAGTGTGAACCGCACATTATGCGTTCTTCAATTCTTTTATAATATGACTGTGCCTCTAATAAAACAAACAAATTTTTTTTTGGATTCTGGTGTTGTGACATATAATTTTGTAACGACTGCTTGATTAAAATTTTGGAATTTCCAAAAAAGGACATTAGTATTTTTTTACAACGCAAAGAACAGTGCAGTGACATTCAATTTATGTGTATCACATAATAATAATGTTTGCAAAAGAAAAAATTTCATTACAGAAAAGGTCTAAATTTTTTAAGATCTACTTTTATTAGGGGTCATAAAAATCACGTAACGTGACAAAAAAAATATTTGTTTTATGTTTTTATGGCTTTTAAAATTCAAGTAGCTAACTCCTTTTTGTTATATGACTTTGCATGCAAACGATTACAGATCGATGTAACATCTTTTGTGAACATCTTTTGCAATAGTCAGGTAAAAACTAATAATGTGATGGAAAGAAAATGTTTGACGTCGCAATTAAAACAAACGAAAATAAGAATACAAAAAACCGAAACAAAACCGATACGAAAGTAGAAAAAAATGAATTGGTATTGGTTTTTTATTGGTATTGGTTTTGACGAATAAAAGTATTGGTTTTTAATTGGTATTGGTAGTGGGGAATCAGTATTGGTTTTTTATCGGTATTGGTATCGCACAAATAAAGGTATTGGTTTTTAATTGGTATTGGTTTTCAATTTGAATTGGTATTAACGGGTATTGGTATCGAAAAGGTATTGGTACCCATCATTGATTATTTTTGATAAAATAATATCAAATTTGATTAAGTTTGATCCCAAAAATGGGTCTATCTAATTGTATTAAATCATATCTTATCTGTTAAAATTAGATAAATTTTTATATAATTAGATGAAATCTGGTGAGTTTTTTTGGAATTTTAAACGTGAAATTAGAAATTATTTTATCAGATTGGATACATTATCAATTAGAAGAGTTTTTTTGCATTCTTCGGAATTTTTTCGGGACTTAGCAAATTATTAAAAATTTGTAATCTTTTTTCTAAAATCATTTTTAAGGGATTTAAAAATTCCAAAAAATGTTTGTGTCTTAGAAAATTTAAAAAACAGTTTTTTCGGAACTTAAAAATTTTTCAAAAAAATAAAATTTCTCCTAAAAACATTTTCAATGATTTTTTACTCCAAATGACTTTTTTACTCCGGGACTTTGGAAAATTTTCATAAAATTTTTTAATTTTTATTTAATTGTCCGGGACTTAGAAAATTTTGAAAATTTTTTTCGGGATATAATTATAAATAAAATCATATATCTTTTTATCTGCCATATCTAAAAATTCCCGACATTATATGTCATATCTAATTTCATATAGATCGGTATGTAAATAGACATGAATATGTATGTTATCATATTAAAAAATAAGGAAAAATACAATGCTATATATAAACTTATATGTCCATATCAATGTTCATGCATAACCATATATAAATATTAGAGTTAATTTTGAAAAATAGATTTTTGGATATCATCACTTTTTAGAAGGTTTTTGTATCAATAAAAATAATGGCGTATTTTTTTGTTTTAAATTCCAACTCCTTCCCGTGCCTATAGGCGACTCAAATCGCGGATTTTGGGTCCCTTTTCACATACAACAAAAACGGCTAAATGTATATCAAATCTGACTTCACTATTCGATTCTACAGGAAAACTTAGGCCCATAAGCTTTTTTTTTAGTTTTTGGAATGCACTAGAAAGCATGATTAGAGTGGTCCAAAAAACAAATTTAAAAAAAAAAAATTAAAACATTTTTTTTGTTAATGTACAATGAAAAAATACTTACATCTGAGAAAAATGGTCCAAAAATTTTAATTTTGTTGTTACCCGTTCAAAAGTTATTAAAGTTTAAAAATTTATTTTTTTAGTGAATACAAAATAATGTTGTTATTTCTATTTAACAACAATAATTCTAATCAATTATATTCCTTTCAATAACAGATAGAGCTAAACAATTTAAATTATCTTTATTTTTAACTAAACACGTGTTGTTCAGGAACGAAATTTTACCACCGAACAACTTGTTGGTAAAATTTCGCGCCTGAACAACTCGTGTTTAGTTAAAAAGAAAGATAATTTAAATTGTTTAGCTTTATATGCTGTCGAAAGGAATAGAATTAATTAGAATTGCTGTTAAATAGAAATTATAAAACCAATAAATTATTTTGTATTCACTAAAAAATTAAATTTTTAAACTTTAATAACTTATGAACGGGTAACTACAAAATTAAAAATTTTGGACCATTTTTCTCAGTTGTAAGTATTTTTTCATTGTACATTAACAAAAAAAATATTTTAATTTTTTTTTTTAAAAATTATTTTTTTGGACCACTCTAATTATGCATTCTGGTGCATTCTAAAAACTAGAAAAAAGCTTATGAGCCTAAGTTTTCCCGTAGAATCGAATTCTGAAGTCAGATTTGACATACATTTAGCCGTTTTTGTTGTATGTGAAAAGATACCCAAAATCCGCGATTTGAGTCGCCTATAGGCACGGGAAGGAGTTGGAATTTTTAAAAAAAAAGTACGGCGTTATTTTTATTGATACAAAAACCTTCTAAAAAGTGATGATATCCAGAAATCAAAATCAAAAAAAAATTTGAAAACGAACTCTAATAAATATAAATAATTATATAATAGCATATATGATTATATCAGATCTTTTTTACTCGGGAATTTTGTATTGACCCTCATATAATTTTATATAATTATATCAACCGTACACCTTTTAATCCGAATCATGATTAAATTATATATTACTACATATGACTGCATTAAAAAAATTTAGAAAATATCTCAGGGATGTATAATCATATATAATTTATTATGTTTCTATCAAGTTATATATTGTAATATATGTTTATTTTTACTCGGGTATTTTCTTTTCTCCTTGTCCGTAGAAAAATATTTTTAGAAGTGTGTATTGGTGAATTCTAATTCAATTTGAGAGTGTATTAGTGGATTTTGACAGATTCTGATTGAATTTTCTAATTGGATTCAAAATATTTTTCTTCACTACAAATCAACAACTAAAGAAGAATTCATTAAAATCTCTGCGCGGGAATATTTTTCCAGAGGGTTCATCCACTTTCCAGCACAAGACGTCTTCTATTACTTGTCTTTGGTATGTGGTATATTTTATCATTATTTTTAGTCACCTTTTCTAATAATTTTGGTATATTTTACTATTTTTCCTTTGGAATATTTTACCAAGTTTTTGCTTAAATAACATAAGAATTTTGTTTAATTTTTTACATAAGCGTTTTGGCTAAATTACGAAAACTACATTGTAGTTTTAGCATATTTTTGGCTAATTTATGCCAGATTTTTGCTTACTCCGACACAGATTTTTTTTGCGTGCACGTTATAGAAGGGCATTAAAAACTGCGATTAAAAACTGCAATTATTCGTCTGTCTGTGGATTGGAAAACACGATTCTACAGTCCAAACCAAAAGAGCTAGACATAGGGTCAAAAAATTTCCACATTTCAAAAACTAAAAAAACATCTGAAAACCCATTTTTTTTTGGAAAAAAACGAAATTCCATTTTCTATAAATTAAAATTAAGCTGCGAAAAAATTTTAAAATTTCCAAAAAGATTGGGAAGCCCTGTTGTGGATGGTAGAAAGGAAATAAGAAAGAAACGCAGCAACAACAAACACATTTGAATGCATTTTGTTGTTGTTTGTTGTTGATTCTAAAAGAGGGGGAGCTAATATGTAGAATATTATGCAAACATATAAACAAAGACCAGGGAGCAACAACAAAAACTACAGCAGCAGCAAATGGCAACAATAGCAAAAGCAACAACAACGGCTCTAATAGCAAATTGAAGAAAACAACAAATTGTGTGTTGTTTAAAAAGTGAATTTTTGCTGATGATGAATTTTTCTACTCAACACAAAATATTTGTTGTTGCTGCTGCTGCTGTGAATGAAATCATATTTTATTTGTTACGTTACTTTTCTAGAAAATAATGAATTAGTAACTATTGCTGTTGTTGTTGTTTTTTCGCTGTTGGGCAGACTGCATGTAGTCACTAAAAAATTGTACTCTACAGCTGACTGCGGTTGTCTCAGAATCTGAGAATTTTTCTAGAGTTGTCAAATATTCGTCTATTTTAAAAACCGGTTTTCGAATACTTCGAAAAACCGACTTTTAAAAAATTCGGTTTTTCGGTTTTGTAACAAAAAACCGGTTTTGAATAATCGGTTTTTCGGTTTTTTTTTAATTATTTCTTTAATAAAAAAGTTAAACAAAACTAGCATTTCCGTCTGCATAAAACACAATTCAGTCCAAAATAAAAAAGATAGACCCCCTGAAATTTGGCACAAATATGTCTCATATAGGCCGGCCGCGCCGTGTTCGCAAATGGACAAAATCGGACCAGAGGGAAAAAAGTTACCCCTTGAAAAACTAAGCCAACATTTGATAAACGACACTTTTTAACATGTTTTTTTTTTATTTTTGTAAAAAAAAGAAACATTTTTGTAATTTTACAATTTTTGTAAAAGTTGTAATTTTACAAATTTCTAAGGTTTATTTACAAAAAAAAAAATTGTAAATTCACGAGATTTCCTTGTAGTAAATTTTCTGCGTCAAAAAAGTTGTAAATTTACAATTTTATTGGTAAAAATCTTGTAAATCTACAAAGAGCTCGTAATTTTGTATAGGAATTCTCGTAAAAAAGGAGGTAACAAAAAATCTAGTAAAAACACGAAACCTCCTTGTAAGTTTTATCACGTCAAAAAATTTTTAAATTTACGATTTTATTGGTAAAAAGCTTGTAAAATTACGAAATTATTGGTAAAAAGCTTGTAAAATTACAAGGAATTGTTGACAAATAGGAGGTAGCAAAAAAAGTTACAAACTTTTCTTGCCGTTTTACAAGTTTTTTTTTTTTTTTTGAGTGTAGTTACTTGAAAAAAACAACAACAATCATTACGCCCATTACTTTTCAGTAATGCCTTGTAAAGCAGATCTAATTTGGAAGATCTTTTAGATAATTAACTATGTAGTATCAAGTCAAAACCCTCTTTCAATACAGGATTTTGAATTTCTTTTAAAATGTTCTTCAAAGTTTTGAGATGGCCACTAAAAAACGACATTGAATGTAAAATAATAAAAAAAAATTATATATAAAAAAGTCGATTATTCGAGACCAAAAAATCGGTTTCTCGAATACTTCGAAAACCGGCATTTTCAAAAAACCGGTTTTAAAAAACCGGAAAAATAGAAAAAAATCGATTTTTCGAATACTTCGGAAATCGGTTTTGACAACTCTAGAATTTTTCTATAGAAAAAATGTCTCTGAATCTGAGAATGTTAGACAGACTTAGGGTTGCCAGACGTCCCGCATTTGGCGGGATTGTACCGCTTTTCATAACCGATTCCCGCGTCCCGCGCGGGATTCCATATTCCCGCTTTTTTGCAATTTTTTTTAACAACAACGATTTTTTACCTTAAAAGCCTAAGTTTTTAAAAGGCTTATTTGTAAGCTTTTGTAAAATTGGTTTACCCTCGCCGCCCAAATGATGTGGATTTAGAACCTTTTTAAGAAAAAAATAAAGGCCTATTTACACCTGAGGTGAAATCTCGTTCGATCGAGATTTCGATCATATGGTCTGCATCATTTAAACACAACCATATGATCGAAATTTTGTTCTAACGAGATTTCACCTCACGTGTGAATTGGGTATAACAAAAAAGGTTACAATCTTGTGTTTGTTTGAAAAAAAAAATATTTTCAAAAAATGTACTCCAAAAGTTCCACAATATAGAGTACATTCCGGGAAAAATATTTATAAAATTTCCATGGAGTAATTCTGGTTCAGCGTTGTATCTTTAAAATGGAATTGTGTATTAAAATTTACTTTTGCTAAATTAGTCTCTTAAGCAGCGCGAAAAAAATGTTTTTTTAAAAAAAAAAAAATTTATATTTCAAAATGCACTAGCGGTTGGTAGTCTCTATTTAAAACAATAAAACTCGACAACATGCTGCTAAATTTTTCAGTTTTGTTCATAAAAATATTTTTGTCCCGCGTAAATTTTTAAAATCCCGTCATTTTTGTAATTTTCGGGAGTTTGTCCCGCATTCTCGAAATAAAATTCTGGCAACCCTAGACAGACTAGACTGCATGTAGAATGTTGAATCTATAGAAAAAATGTCTCAGAATCTGAGAATTTTTCTATAGAAAAAATGTCTCAGAATCTGAGAATTTTTCTATAGAAAAAATGTCTCAGAATCTGAGAATTTTTCTATAGAAAAAATGTCTCAGAATCTGAGAATTTTTCTATAGAAAAAATGGCTCAGAATCTTAGAATTTTTCTACAGAAAAAATGTCTCAGAATCTTAAAATTTTTCTATAGAAAAAAATTTCTCAGAATCTGAGAATTTTTCTAACGAAAAAACGTCTCAGAATTTGAGAAATTTTCTATAGAAAAAATGTTTCAGAATTCGAAAATTTTTCTATAGAAAAAGTGTCTCAAAATTTGAGAATTTTTCTATAGAAAAAATGTCTCAGAATCTGAGAATTTTTCTATAGAAAAAATGTCTCAGAATCTGAGAATTTTTCTATAGAAAAAATGTCTCAGAATCTGAGAATTTTTCTATAGAAAAAATGTCTCAGCATCTGAGAATTTTTCTATAGAAAAAATGTCTCAGTATCTGAGAATTTTTCTATAGAAAAAATGTCTCAGAATCTGAGAATTTTTCTATAGAAAAAATGTCTCAGAATCTGAGAATTTTTCTATAGAAAAAATGTCTCAGAATCTGAGAATTTTTCTATAGAAAAAATGTCTCAGAATCTGAGAATTTTTCTATAGAAAAAATGTCTCAGAATCTGAGAATTTTTCTATAGAAAAAATGTCTCAGAATCTGAGAATTTTTCTATAGAAAAAATGTCTAAGAATCTGAGAATTTTTCTATAGAAAAAATGTCTCAGAATCTGAGAATTTTTCTATAGAAAAAATGTCTTAGAATCTTAGAATTTTTCTATAGAAAAAATGTCTCAGAATCTTAGAATTTTTCTATGGAAAAAATGTCTCAGCATCTGAGAATTTTTCTATAGAAAAAATGTCTCAGAATCTTAGAATTTTTCTATGGAAAAAATGTCTCAGCATCTGAGAATTTTTCTATAGAAAAAATGTCTCAGTATCTGAGAATTTTTCTTTAGAAAAAATGTCTCAGAATCTTAGAATTTTTCTATAGAAAAAATGTCTCAGAATCTGATAACTTTTCTACAGAAAAAATGTCTTAGAATCTTAGAATTTTTCTATAGAAAAAATGTCTCAGAATCTTAGAAATTTTCTATGGAAAAAATGTCTCAGCATCTGAGAATTTTTCTATAGAAAAAATGTCTCAGAATCTGAGAATTTTTCTTTAGAAAAACTGTCTTAGAATCTGAGAATTTTTCTAAAGAAAAAATGTCTCATAAATTGAGAATTTTTCTATAGAAAAAATGTCTCTGAATTTGAGAATTTTTCTATAGAAAAAATGTCTCAGAATTTGAGAAATTTTCTATAGAAAAAATGTCTCAGAATCTGAGAATTTTCTATAGAAAAAATGTCTCAGAATCTGAGAATTATTCTATAGAAAAAATGTCTCAGAATCTGAGAATTTTTCTATAGAAAAAATGTCTCAGAATCTTAGAATTTTTCTATAGAAAAAATGTCTCAGAATCTGAGATTTTTTCTACAGAAAAAATGTCTTAGAATCTCAGAATTTTTCTACTGAAAAAATGTCTCAAAATATAAGAATTTTTCTATACAAAAAATGTCTTAGAATGTGAGAATCTTTCTATAGAAAAAATGTCTCAGAATCTGAGAATTTTTCTATAGAAAAAATGTCTCAGAATCTGAGAAATTTTCTATAGAAAAAATGTCTCAGAATCTGAGAATTTTTCTATAGAAAAAATGTCTCAGAATCTGAGAATTTTTCTATTGAAAAAATGTCTCAGAATCTGAGAATTTTTCTATAGAAAAAATGTCTCAGAATCTGAGAATTTTTCTATAGAAAAAATGTCTCAGAATCTGAGAATTTTTCTATAGAAAAAATGTCTCAGAATCTGAGAATTTTTCTATAGAAAAAATGTCTCAGAATCTGAGAATTTTTCTATAGAAAAAAGGTCTCAGAATCTGAGAATTTTTCTATAGAAAAAATGTCTAAGAATCTGAGAATTTTTCTATAGAAAAAATGTCTCAGAATCTGAGAATTTTTCTATAGAAAAAATGTCTCAGAATCTGAGAATTTTTCTATAGAAAAAATGTCTCAGAATCTGTTCTATAGAAAAAAGTCTTAGAATCTGAAAATTTTTCTATAGAAAAAATTTCTTAGAATCTAAGAATTTTTCTATAGAAAAAATTTTTCAGAATCTGAAAATTTTTCTAACGAAAAACTGCCTAAGCATCTGAGAATTTTTCTTTCCAAAAACTGTCTCAGAGTCTGAGACATTTTTTCTATAGAAAAATTTTCAGATTCTGAGACATTTTTTATTAAGAAAAATTCTCAGATTCTGAGACATTTTTTATTAAGAAAAATTCGCAGATTCTGAGACATTTTTTCGGTAGAAAAATTCTCATATTCTGAGACTTTTATTTTATAGAAAAATTCTCAAATTCTGAGACATTTTTTCTAGAGAAAAATTCTCAGATTCTGACAGTTTTTATATAGAAAAATTCTCAAAAAATTCTTAGATTATGAGAAATTTTTTATATAGAAAAATTTTCAGATTCTGAGACATTTTTTATTTAGAAAAATTCTCAATGTCAGAGACATTTTTATATAGAAAAATTCTCAGATTCTGAGACCTTTTTTATATAGAAAAATTCTCACACATTTTTTATATAGAAAAATTCTCAGATTCTGATACATATCACAGAATGTGAGAATATTCTATAGAAAAAATGCCTTGAAAATTTGTTGCGAAAAAATGCCGTTATAGCATATCATAAATTCGTCGTAGACCTATGATTATTTTCTTACTAATGTCAATCATATTTGATTGACTGACTTAGTAACTAAAACTAAATTGTGTAAACAAAACATCACAATAATATAATCTATTTCTAGAATGATACCACGGTGTGAGTTTAATTTTCCAAAACTTGCTCGCAACTTCTCCAAAAAAAAAGCACTAACACTTATTTAATAACACTAATCTATATGGTTTTTGTACAGACTTTTAAAATACCATTTTTAAAGAATTTTGGCAGTTCACTTTATCTGCCATTGCCCGTGACTTTCTGGTTAGAGACTTGCTTCACTGGGATCTAGGGAGCTGCAAGGTATTTCTGATTTATTGAGAATTTTTTATATGAAAAATACCTCAGAATCTGGTTCTGAAACATTTTTCAAACAAAAAAATTCTCAGATTCTGAGACGTTTTTCAATTAAAAAAACTCTTCGACTTTTTCGGATAAAAAAATTCTCAGATTCTGAGGCATTTTTGATACAGAAAAATTTTTAGATTCTAAGACATTTTTCATATAGAAAATTATCCTAAATTTTTTGTACGTAAAATGTCTCAGATTCGTATTGAAAAGTTTAGAGATTCTAATAAATTTTTAGTATAAAACATTTTTAGATTCTGAGAAATTTTTCGTAAAAAACTTTTCGATCTAAAAGAAACAGAAAAAATTTTAAATAAATTTCAATAAACAAAAACGCGGATTCAATAATTTTTTTTTATTGAAATTCCTTCAATCAAGAAAATTGTTATACCAATCATCAAATTGTAGGTGATTAATTGAATATTTTTTCAATCAAACATTTTTTTTTCGATTTTGATTACAATTTTGATCAATTTTTTATTTATAGTCAATCAAAATAATGATTGATTTAACGAATGAAATGTAAGCTTATGACAAGATTATGAAAAAATGCATCTTTTTTTGAATTAATGTATTCAAATAAATTAAGGCGAAAAAAAATCTGGTATATTGAAAATTTGTAATTCGATAGCTAAAGAAAATATCAAAAAAATTAATCAAAACATATAATGACTCATTTAAATTTTGTTGATCAATAGGTTTAATTGAAAATGTTTAACCAATAATTTTTTGTGTGTAAGAAATTTTTCTTATAGAAAAATTCTCAGATTCTAAAACTTTTTCGTATAGAAAAAGTTTCAAATTTTTTCAATCGAATTTTTTGTATGTAAGAAATTTTTCTTATAGAAAAATTCTCAGATTCTTAAACTTTTTCGTATAGAAAAAGTTTCAAATTTTTTCAATCTAAAATGAATGATAAATCTCTCAGCTTTGAGACATTTTTGTTAAGAAAAGTTCTCAAATTCTTGTTTAGAAAAAATTTCCAGTTTTGAAAAAAAAATAAGATTTTGATTAATTTTTTGTGTAAAATATTCCAGGTAATAAGATTTTTCGATTAAAAAATTGTTTGATACGGTTAAACTTTGTGTAAAAAATATATTTTAATAGCGTAGACTATACGTTTTGCAAAGCATAGGTTTTAAAACATTTTATTGGCAAAAAAACAAAAAAATAATCTATTCCGAGAATTAAAATTTTATTGTTTTCATCACGTATCGAGAAATGATTTCATGCGAAAGTTAGGTAATTTTATGTGGAATTCGAAAAACAAATTATAAATTTTCCGATTTTAAGTCATTTGTTGGCTTTCAGGTTTTGTTTCGCAAAAAAATAAAAATCTCCAAAGGCGATTTGATAATTCTAATTTCGATGATATATTCGTATTTAGGAGGCCAAAATATTTAAGAAAATGTATTCTAGAATTCTGCGCAAAAATAAGTTGATTTTTGTAGAGTAGTGTAATTTATGAAGAAAGTTTGCAAAATTTAAATAACATTTTATTCCACATATCTAATGCAATTTTAGTGTGCGCATGTCATTCTTAATATGCAACAGACACAAGCAACGATCATTTAAATTTCTATTAATTTTTGATAGAACACAAATGGAATGAATTGTAAAGCAGGAGGAGGAGCATAAGTTAGGGGTAGGGCTTTCCCTCTGCCTAGCGCGGATAAAAAGTATTAAACAATAACAAAATAAAATTTGTGTCTTAGCAACAAAAAATGTTAAGAAATTATTACACGTGCTTTTAGGCACGTACGTAGGTTATGAAATTCTCGTTCTACAGATTAATAAAATTAGTAATCGATCTATATCTATATGTAATCACATATATGGAGATGTATGTGTATTAGACCGACTCACCTTACATGGGCAAAAAAAAAGTTGAAGTTGTACCCCCCTCAAAATTAACTTTGACATGTTTTATGAAGATTCCCAAAATATTTGGGCTCTAGCGATAATCTCCCGTGAGCTAAAACGGGTCCAAAAATGGTATTTTTCGTGAATAAAAAATTTTAGTAAATTTTTTTTTGTCCAATGAATGCCCAAATATAATAGATATTTAGGAATTCTTTGATTCTGCACTAAAACATTTTAAAAATCTAACCACAGACTCGAGATAACGAGATGTTTATGTCAGTTTTTTGATGCTTTTCAATTCGTGTTTGCTCTATTAAATAAATTATTGAAAAATTCAACTTCAACCCCTTTTAATTTAAAACAACATCAGGAGTAATTATGAACAATTTACAAAATTTCGGAAGGAATATCGCTTAAAAAAGTATATCTTTTTATATAAAATTATATATTTTTTTATAAAATTAGATATAAAATTTTTTCGGATCAAATTTTATAAAATTTTATCAAATTATATCTAATTTGATATAATTTTATATAATTTGATCAAATTTTATAAAATTTGATCCACCAATTCCTGGATAGAATTATATATAATTTTATCAAATTATATATAATTTGATAAAAGTGGTTATATCAAATTATATATAAATTTTTTTACTCGGGAATATACAATTTTTAACAAAAATTTAATAAAAAAATTATTTTAGCATAAATGGGGTAATTTTCAGTCACCTTTTCTAATCATTTTGGTATATTTCACAGTATTTCTTTTGGTATATTTTACCAAGTTTTTGCTTAAATAGCATTATCATTTTCTTAAAAATTTTTTACATAAGCGTTTTGCCTAAATTGCGAAAACTACTTCGTCGGTTGTAGTTTTAGCATATTTTTGGTTAAATTATGCCAGTTTTTGGCTCACTCCAACACAGATTTTTTTTTTTGCGTGTATGGATCAAAATTTGGCTCCGTTTTGCTCTATTTAAAAAAAATTGATTGCATTCGCAATGGAATGATACAAAATCGAATGCATTCGATTTGTCTAAATCGAATGAAAAACAAGTGAGAGTGTTAAATTCGGCTGTGCCGAATCTATTATCCAACATGTAAAAAAATTAAAAAAAAAAAAAATTGACAGGGGCTTTGTTTTAATTGGGGGCAAGGTAGGGGGAGGGGTCGGTGAGCTGTGGTGACTCTTTGGCCCTTACGGTATATGTTTACAAGTTCATTTTTGTCTGCTTTGTGCACTTAAGTATTATAGTTTTATAATTACTTAAATTTTTTTTATCCACGCCCTTAAAAGAGGGGCGGGGCAAAAAAAGTGTCATTTTTTAATCGCCTGGGTCCAAGCGCAGGACTATAAACTTCTACAAACATAAAAATGTCTCATTTGGTTCACAAAAATACAAAAAAACGTCAAAAAAATTAGCATTTTTAAGAGGTTGGTTTAGTTCTTCCAGGAGGAACTTTTTTCCCCTGGTCCGATTTGGCCCATTTCCGAACTTAACCTGCCTAGGACCATAAGACATATTTATGCCAAACTTGAGGGGTCTAGCTCTTTTATTTTGGACTGCATCGTGTTAACTACAGACGGACGGACGGACATCTCTAGAATGTCTTAGAATCGATCACTGATTAATAATATATATGGGGCATTCCAAGCCAAATCACTCACTTTTAGACCCGACCCCTTTCGATTTATTTTATTTTTGGATACGTTTTAGTCCTTATTAAATGCAACTTGGACACCAATTTTCAGCCTTTTATTCCAAGATGGTGTTGAGTAATCAATTTTTCAAAATGGCGATTTCTCCAAAAAATTAAAAAATTTAAATTTTTAATTAATTATGACCATTAAAAAATATAGATATTTTAAAAAAAGTTCGACAACGTTTTGTTGGTATTTAAATGTAGTTTTAGAAAAAAAATATGAAAAAATTATTCGAAGTAATTATCACTTATTTTTTTACGTTTAAAAATTAAAATCGACTTTTTGAAAAAGTCCGAAACCTTAGAATTTTTTGTAAAAAACTTTAAAAATTCTACTCTAAATTACGCAACTTTTAAGCCATAACTCGAGATGTGATCACAGTTCTTTCTATTTTTTTTTTTTTAATTTTTAAAATTGCACCTTTTGTGTTTTGGCTCTGATTTATTTTATATGGAGCTCCAAAAAAAAAATTGGTAGATACTGATCCTAACTTACCCTTAATATATTCATTTGGAGGTAAATATACGTCTCACAAAAACTTAGGACGATCGGACATGGGTAAGGCGTTTAGCATGGTCCTTGAAGTTTAAAAAACGGATTACAAGGAAAAATATGATTTTTTTCTGTTTTCGCAATTTTTTTGGTATTTTAAGTTAAGTTTTAATTCAAGTGATTACAGAATTATGATGTGGAGTAAAATGCCTTTCTAATAAGGTACTAAAAACTAAAATCGGTTGAAAATCAGCCAAGTTATTACAACTTCCCCAGGCATCTAGCGTGTGCCATACCACTTGATTAAAAAATACGAGTCCCTTTTTTTAACTTTATTGAAATTTTCTACTGTAATAACATTTTTTCATTATTCATGTTTCAGTGTAATATTTTTTTGGTTTTTCCAAATTTTAAAACAAAAAAAAAGAAATTTTTTTTAAAATAGAGATTTCAAAAGGGTGTTGAAAATGCAGGCATTTTTAGCACTAATTTAAAAAATGTTAGCAAAACACAATATGAAAAATACTTGTCATCTAATTACATTTGAACTTGAAGAATAAAAAAATGTTATTGCAGTAGAAAATTTCAATGAATTTCCAAAATCGTATTATATTGCTTAATCAAGTGTTCTGCCATACGTTAGATGCCTGGGGAAGTTGTAATAACTTAGCTGATTTTCAACCGATTTCAGTCTTTGGTACCTTATTAGAGAGGCATTTTACTCCGTATTATAATTCTGTAACCACTTAAATTAAAACTTAACTTAAAATACCAAAAAAATTGAGAAAACAGAAAAAAAATCATATTTTTCCTTGTAATCCGTTTTCTAAACTTCAAGGCCCATGCGGAACACCTTATCCATGTCCGATCGTTCTTAATTTTTGTGAGGCGTATTTTTGCCTCGAAATGAATATATCTAGGGTAAGTTAGGGTCAGTATCTACCAATTTAATTTTTTTGGAGCACCATATAAAATAAATCAGAGTCAAAAAATAAAAGGTTCAATTTTCAAAATTTGAAAAAAATAGAACAAATTGCGATCACATCTTGAATTATGGCTTAAAAGTTGCGTAATTAAGAGTAGAACTTTCAAACGTTTGTAAAAAAATCGAAGGTTTCGGACTTTTTCAAAAAGTCGATTTTAATTTTTTAACGTTAAAAAACAAGTGATAATTACTTCGAATAATTTTTTTAATACTTTTTTCTAAAACTACATTTAAATACCAACAAAACGTTGTCCAACTTTTTTTAAGATATCTATATTTTTAACTGGTCAAAATTAATTGAAAATTTTAATTTTTGCATTTTTTTGAATAAATCGCCATTTTGAAAAATTGATTACTCAACACCATCTTGGAATAAAAGGCTGAAAATTGGTGTCCAAGTTGCATTTAATAAGTACTAAAACATATCCAAAAATAAAATAAATCGAAAGGGGTCGGGTCTAAAAGTGAGTGATTTGGCCTGGAATGCCCCATATACTTTACTATTTCGATGCGTTACACACGGAATGACAAAGTGAGTATACCCCCATACTGCAGTTGGAGGGTATAATAAATCGTATGCATTCATTTTTTTCATTCAATCGAATGCATTCCAAGAACTGCATTCAATGTCGATTTATAAAATCGAAAGCATTCAGTAAAATGGATTTTTTGGAGAATTCATTAAAAAAGGACTTCATTCCTCGAAGGTCTGGTGCCTGCTCATTGAATTTGGAAATCGTCCCCCGTGCCTTGCTTGTTCTGTTCGTTCATTTAATTTTAATCGTTGTGATTCTCATTCTTATTGGAAACCATCCACCGTGCCGTGCTGGTTATGTTCATAATTAGGGCAAGTACTTTCATGAAAATGCATATTTTTACTCAACATTGTAAACATAACATAAATTAAATATCTATCCGAATCAAAGAATTTGCAATAAAATGGCATTGATTTGTAGTTGCATATTTTGGTATAAATGCATATTTTTGCATATTTTGATATTAATTGGACTTTTTTTAAATTTCATCAATATTTTTTCAAAACTTCCTTAGGAAAATTCAAACCATATCCCCTTTTTCTTATAGAAAAATGTATTTATTTATCGAAATCATATTCTAATGCATTTTTTAAAGAAATGGATTCTGGAAGTATAATTTTTAGATTCTGAAAAATTTTTCCTATTTAAAATGTTCCTATTCTGAGATGTTTATGAATCTCTTCTCTAATCGTAAAGAAAAAAATGTTTTCGAATTTAAGATTTTTTGCAGGAAAATTGCATTTTTATTTTGATTAGAGTTAGGGTTGGTTAACTTTTGCCATTAATTTAGGGTTAACTTTTTTAGGGTTAACTTTTGCCTTTAAGTTAATTTTTTGACTTGAAAATCGGAAAATTCCGAAAAAAAGTATTTTAGGGGCATGTCACAGACTCAATTCCGTTCGGATTTGGAAAAAGTGGTTTGCTCGTAAAACGCAAAACGAACATTATTTTTTTCTGAATGAAATCACTTTCAAAAATCAAAGTGGAATTGAATTGCATAAAAGTGGTTTCTTTCCGAAAAAAATATTTGTTTTGCGTTTTACGACTAAACCACTTTTCCAAATCCGAACGGAATTGAGTCTGTGACATGGCCCTTAAAAATAAATATTTTTTTTAGAATAAAGAACACAAAGTATTGAAAAATAAATTGTTTTAGAAAAATATTGTATTTTAATATTTTTTTTTTTTTTTAGAAACTTTTTTACTTCAGAAATATTTAGTGACTTAAGGAAAAAACTTCTCAAGTAAAAAATATTTTACTAACTAAAAATTGTTTCCACTCAATAAAACATTTTTAAGAATTGTCGAGGGCCTTAAAATATTTGACAAAGCCTAATTTATGTTGACAAATTATTTTTTTTTTTGTAAAACCAATAATTTTTAGATGCATATTTTTAAAGTTTTTAATGCATATTTTGAATTTTTAGAAGCATATTATAGGCACATATTTTCGTTTTTTAGATGCATGAAAGTACTTGCCCTATTCATAATCAAAGATGACCAATTTATACTCATTTTTATACATTTCCGTTTCAAATAAGATTTTAAATTCTAATGGTTTAAAAAAAAATTAAAAGAAAAAAACTTTACTTACCCGATTTTGTTAGTGGTATAATTTGTGAACCACTAGAATAAGCCATTTCATGGTCACTTATTATACGAATTAAAACACCACGTTTAAGAGCCCGACTAAAAGCCTGCGATAGTTCATATGAGGTAAACGTATACATGGCCAAATCAATAGAATATTTCGCCGAATCAATAAACTCAATTAAACGACCGACATTGTACGCGGCACAAAACGGATTGGGACAATCGGTTTTAGATGGTTTCTTTGAAGGAGATGGCAGCTTAATAATACGACCAAGTTGGCTCATTGTAGGGGATGATGCGGAAGAAGTCGATGGACCATTTTCACGACGATGTTGGCCAACACATGATTGGGTAAATTCATTGGTCCAAATGACTTCACATATTTCTTGGGAGGATGAACGATTACTATGCCATTTCTTTAGAACGGTATAGGTATGATAGATTAACTCGGAGGTAATAATGGCACCAGTGCCATACAAAATATAACGTAAAATACGGGATTCCAACATTATTTTTTTTTTATTTCTTAACACATGCACTTTTTGTTTCACTTATAATTAGCCGGCTTATTATGCAGCTAATATTTATTTAAAACTTTTTAATAAATTTATTTCACAATTAAACCTAAAGACTTTTTTAAATTTTTGCTCTGCTTTATGTTGGAATATTAGGGGACTTTTTTTAATTTTTTAAGAAAAAAAAATTTTTTTATTAATGCACTTTTTTGCAATTGTAATTTTTTTTATACTATCCGGCAAAACACGTTGATTTGACTGACGTTCTATATGTAGCGAATATTTTTTTAGTTTTACGTTTATATTGTATTCTTCTTTATCTTTCAGTTGTAATTTTCTCGATTTGTTTTTGTATTTTTTATTTGATCCGATCTTATTGTGCCAAGTCCGATCTTATTGTACTCGGTTTGTTAGATTCTTGCGTTTTTAACAAAATTTGTATACTTTTATTTTCTTTTGATTTATATTCGTTTTATTAACGGCTTTCATTTAAGTTGCCTGTTTCATTTAAGTTGCACGTTTTTCGTTTTCTTGGTTGTTGTTTTTTTTTCGTATTGTTTTTAGGCATTTTTCGATTGGCTCTTTAAAATTGCAAAATCAGCTGATTCCGTTTTAAGTTTGTTGTTGTTTTCTTTGCTATTTTGTTTTGTTTCCACATTTCCTTAACCTCAAATTACACATGTTTAGCAGGGATGATAAATGTCATTTTAGAGATTGTACTGACTTGATTTAAAAATTGTACTTTTTCGACCCTCATTGTACTAAAAAAGCGGAATCGAAAAAAAAAACGTAAATCACTCCATTCTTTTTTTTTTTGGTTTTAATGATTAATGGCGGTGTCACAGACTAATGGTAGGAACAGAACAAGCCCGGCACGACTTTTTCCATACGATTTGACAGTTAAAAACCGTGACCGGCACGACAAAAAATTTAAACTTATTTTATTTTATCTCCGGGTTCTCTCAATTTCCCTCCCTCTCACACTCTAGGGTTGCCGCAGTTTCACAACAATTTTTAATTTTTTCATTCACAATGGTGTAACAAACGTACAGTCACAGACTAAATACAGACTCGACAGTAGAGTTTTATAAGAAAAAATGGGGAAAAACTAAGCGATTTTAGGAGAAAACACAGCGGTTTTTAGTCCGTTTTACGCTAACATGGCAACACTTTCTACGACTTAGGAGTGAGTGAAACAACAAAAACCGATCTGGCATCCATTTTTCTTATGGCGCGTTATATTAGTTTTCTCTTTCTAACCTAATTCGTAGAATAATTTGAAAATATTAACCATATGGTTCAAAACTACTTTTTTGACACCTGTCACTTATGTCGAGTCTGTATTAGTCTGTGGTACAGTAGTGCCAACTTAATCACATTGACTATGTGATAAGCGATTTTTTTCCGTAAAATTACTCTAATTTTATTAAAAGATGGCACCACTGAACAAACAAATGACATATTTTGCGGTCGCCGTCCCCTGTCATTGTTTTGGGCCTATATTCTCCGGCAACGGCAACCGTCCCCCGTGCCGTGCTTGTTCTGTTTCTACCTTAATACAGACTCGACATAAGTGACAGGTGTCAAAAAAGTTTTCCTTAACCATATGGTTAATTTCTCTCAAATTATTCTACGAATTAGGCTAGAAAGAGAAAGCTAATATCACGTGCCTTAAGAAAAATAGATGCCAGATCGGTTTTTATTGTTTCATTCACTCCTAAGTCGTAGAAAGTGTTGCCATTTTAGCTTCAAACTAGCTAAAAACCGCTCTGTTTTCTCCTAAAATCGCTTAGTTTTTCCCCATTTTTTGCTATTAAACTCTACTGTCGAGTCTGTATATAGTCTGTGCTGTGGCGGTGTTACACACGGTCTAGATTAGCAACTTCCACTTCTATCGTACGTCAAAATCGATAGAAAGCACTGTCATTGCTAATGTGGACAGTCTTGTAAATGATGGTATACAATTGATGGTAGAGAGCCTGCTCTACTATAGATTGCTCGCAATCAAGTGTCAAAATGAGTAGTCATTTTTCATTTGACATTCGTTTTTGATGATAAACAAAAGAAGACTCTAACAAAAGCGGGAACAAACAATCTCCAAAAGAAAAATGAAATTGCTTACTATCAATTTTGGCGTTTCTAAACGTCAAAAGTGACGTTGAATTGCCTTCGTGATAGAAGTGGTGGCTGCTAATTTAGAACGTGTGTTACACACGTTGTAGATTAGCAACCACCACGTGTGTGTTACACACGTTCTAGATTAGCAACCACCACTTCTATCACGTGTGCTAAAATATTGCTGCTAAAAACGATTTAAAACTGTACTTGTGAATAGGGTATTAAAATCGATCGATTTATGGAGTTCTAGACCTACACTCAAAATAATCACTCTGTTAAATTACAGAGAGACTCTGCTGGGCCATCAGAAAATACCATAGATTTCCAACCAGCAAGATTTTTTGTTATTTTACGAAGAAAACTCTGTAAAATGATTTCGATAAAAAAAAAACTGTAAATTTACATAATTATCTGTAAAATATTGATAAAACGACCAGAATTTGACTATTTTATTTACTATTTGATTTCTGATCAATTTATCTTTCCTTAATGTTCAAGTAGTGTTGACAATTGTAAAATGCCATCGAGTAAATTTGGCCGCTTTAATGCTTCCAAATTGTAAATTTACTTTTTTTCATTTTTGTGAAAGTTTTTTTACGAGTACCTCCAATTTTAGACGATATCCTCGTAAAATTTACCAGGTTTTATTATTACAGAGCAATAAGTAAATTTTGTATTTTGGTTACGAGAAAAAAACACAAGTATTTTTATAAAATCTGTATTTTAACAAAAAACTCTGTTTCGGTTACAAGAAAATACAAAAGCAGTTTTCACCCTTGATAGAAAACAAAAAAAGAATCGGAGAAATAAAGAAAAAAAGAAAATGTTTGACAGAAATACATGTATTTTGTTGTTGTATCTGTCAAACATTTTTTTGTTTTCTTCATTTCTCCGATTCTTTTTGTGTTTTCTATTAAGGGTGAGAACCGCTAAAGTATATTCTTAAAATCTGTATTTCGTCAGATAACTTTGTCAAATATCGGTCGAATTGAGATTCACAGAAAAAACAACATGTTTTTTGTTGTTTTGTCCAATAAAAAAATATTTAACAACATAAAAGAAAAAAAGTTTGGTCAATATGAAAGGTGATTATGTGAAAAACGAACTTGTTTCAATTTTTTTGATTTTGGTTCAAAATTACGCCCTCTATTGGAAAAAAATTAAAAAAAATCAATTACTAAATACACCGATTCAATAACTTTAGTATTTGAATTTCCTCCGAGCACGAAAATTGTAATATAGATTACTCAAGTAATTGGTCCAATTACTAAAGTAATTGATTTTTTAATTTTTTTCCAATAGAGGGCGTAATTTTGAACCAAAATTAAAAAAATTGAAAGTAGTTTGTTTCTTACATAATCACCTTTCATATTGACCAATTTTTTTTTTCTTTTATGGTATAAGATATTTTTTTATTGGACAAAACAACAAAAAACGGGCTGTTTTTTCTGTGTTACAGTCATTTTACAGAGTTTTTAACAGAGTAATTATTTTTAGTGTATATTTCGATGTGTTACAAACGGAATGACAAACTTTTATGTCTAAGTGGAGCGTATAAAAAGCTACTGTGTTTTTTAAGTTGATCCAAAAATCAGTAGGCTAATCACGTAAAACGAAAACGATAGACGATGCATAAACGACATCAAAATACATATCGTTTTGAAGGAAAATTTGAAAGTTTTTCTTTATTAAATTATTAAAGAGTGTTTTCTTGTCCAGAATCATTAAAAAATTTGGAAACATTTTGATTAGTTTAGGAGCAACAAGGCTCCAAAAATCGACGATAGTCAACTATCGTTTTACATGATCACAGTCCAGAATTTTTGGAGAAAAAATGGGCAAATCTGCACATTGATAATTTTAAGTAAAACAAGTAAAAAAGTTAAATTCGGCCTTGCCGAATGTAGTGATACCCAGTGAAGCAAGCCGGTCGGCGCGGCTGACGGCTGAGTCGCTAAGCCGATATTTTTCCACGAGCCGCGCCGCCGCCGATATCATCGGCTGATCGCCGGCTCAAACTCCAGCCGATTTTGGCGGTTTTGAAATTAAAATGAGCATATTCCTCAATTTTGTTCCATTTGGATATTAAAATTTCTAAAAGTAATGTTGGAATTCAAAAAAGTCCAATTAAAATATAGAAATCACAACTGAAATTGAAAAGTTCGCATTCTCAGAAAAACTAAATGAGAATTTCAATTTCTGAATGACTATTGGCCTTTTCCAAATTTCAAATGAAATTTCTAGGTTTCAATACTTTTTTTCTAGATTTCATTTGAATTTCAACTAAGCTTTTCTCAAATTTAATTGCGATTGCTGAATTTTAATTGTCTGTTTTATTTGTTTTTTATATTGTTGGGCTTTATATTTTATAATTTAATAGGTATAGGTTCGGTTTGAGTCCTTATTATTTCTGAGAAATAATAACTCTTGTTTACAAATTAAAAAAAAATTTGCGATCCACGGCACTTTGCATTTATTTTCAATATTAAATCTTACGCAAAATCCGAAAATGTTTTAATATTTGAACAGTTTACACTCATAGAAATATCTTAGTAGAAAAATTAGTAAACCCATTGTAGATCAAGTTTTACAGAATTTGACAAAAATCAATGTTGATATTACAAAATTCAATAGTTGAAAAATACATAGTTGGAAAAAATTGTAAGTACATGAAATATGCAACACTGTTTTTGATGATCGCCATTTGTAAATTTTTGTTGTCTTGTGCAGAAGGGATGTTTCTCATAAAATTATTTTTTTTTACATACAAAGATAAAAGAAAATATTTGGTGAGTAATTAAATATATATTTTACATTTTATGCATTAATACAGCAAATTTTATTATTTTTTTTAGAAATTTGTGATTTGGTATCGATGGAAAAAAATCCAGAAGCTATATAAAACAATAGACGATAGAAAAACAACAGCAAAATACACCACAGTCGAAGAAAAAAGAAGACAAAAAAATCATCTAAAAAATAAGTTTGTGTAAAAATCATGAGTAAATGAAAACCTTGAAAAAAATTGTGAAAAATATTTAATTAAATAAAATAATATTTACAACACAAATAAGCATTTCATTTTAATAAATAAAATTGCATGAATATACAAAAAAAAAAAAACGAGTATGATTAACAAAAATACGAATAGAACTAACAAAAATACGAGTTGATCAGCTTTTACAAAATCTGACAACAATTAATGTTGAAATCAACATAAATATTTGTAGGGTCAAAATCAACAATGATTTCTGTTGAATTTACTACGATTTTCTTTGGGAATACAATGATTTTTGGTTGAGTGTATGTAAAAGTTATTCATATCTTTTTTATTCAAATTCCCAATAAAATTACCTAACTTTTGCAAGAAATCCGGAATCGGTACGATCAAGGAAACCATCAGGATATTATAAGGAAGTTCAAAATATCCTTTTTATGGTTATATCCTTATAAGTATCCGAAGTTTGCAAGAAATTTCCTGTTCAAAACAGATAGTGTTAAGTAGACACTCCAATAAAAAGAAAATCTAAAATCCATTAAGTATATCCTGAAATATTTGCAAAAGAAGTCAAAATATTGCACCAAATTTGAATATTTTTTTCATACATTTGTTCGTACTAGTGTTTGGGAATTCCCGGACTTTTCAATTTCCCGGAAAACGTTTTCCCGGGATTCCCGGGAATCCCGGGAAATTTTTATTATTAATATAAATCATAAAAAACATTAAAATTTGACCAACTTTTTATTAAAAACAGTTTTATTACAGATAAACAATTAACTAAAACATAAAAAATCAAAAAATAAAAGTTAAAAATCCTGAAATACCATAACACAAAACAAAAAAAATATTGCAACTTTTTTCCCCACAAAAAATCGCAAAAATAGGTAAAAATCGCAAAAAAAAATGAAACTGCGTTATTCGAGCAAAAACTAAAATAGTTGGCAGCACTTTTAATATTTGTTTTGGAAATGTAAATTCTAGGTTCAAAATTTTTATATTTTTTGACAGTCTTAGCAAAATTATCATTAACAGACGTATTTTTGACTTAAAGTTTTTTCAAGATATTATCATGCTTTTTACACTGGGTCAGTTTTCCTATGAATATATATTTGCACTGTTCTTTCAAATAGAAAAAATACAAAAAATAGCAAATGTAATTATATCTCTATGTAAAAAAAATATTAAAAATTAAATTAAAATAAATGTTTTTAATGTAAAATGTTTTTTTTAATAAAATTCCCGGATTTCCCGGGAAAAATTAAAAAAATTCCCGGGAATTCCCGTCAGTCTTTTCCCGGGAATTCCCGGGAAATCCGACCCGGGAATTCCCGGACCCCAAACACTAGTTCGTACCCATTTTTATGATTTTTTTGTTAAAATTAAAAAAAGAAGATTAAATCACATTTCCTAAAAATGTTTGCCTCCTAAAAACGAATCTGACACCAAAAAATTGTATCAAATCGCCTTCTCGAGATATAGCCATTTTTAATTTTTGTGGACCAAGTTCAAATAAATAAAAATATGAATAACTTTAACATTTTCAATATTAACTTTTTCAATATTAAAAAAAATTTCGTTTTGAGCGCTTAGTCCACAAAAAATGAAAATGCCTATATATCGAGAAGGCGATTCGATACAACTTTTCTGATGACAGATTCGTGTTTAGGAGGCCAAAATACTTTAGAAAATGTATCCAACATGTCTGTGCAAAAACCGTGTAGAGTAGTGTTAATGTTTATATATTTTTAACGAAAATAGCAGTTAACTTTAATTTTTTTAAATGCTTTTTTTGTGAGTTCGTGTTATATGTATGTTTTTTAGTTTTGTTTTAATTTTTTTTGTTCGGAAGGGGGGGGGGGGCTTTTACCCACCCCAGAATAATGGCCTAGATATGCTTATGCCTACACCACTCTATGGTACAGGGTACAGATGGTCGCGTGAGTGACTTTTGACTCACACTCACGAGTACTCACACAAATTTCACTCACACTCACGAAACTTTTTTTTATAAAAAAAAAATTGCTTTTTTTGGAATGAAAGAAAATATAAAGAGAAAATAAAGCACGCAAAAAAACGACTCACGCAAACTCACTCACGCAATTTTTTCCACTCACTCACAACCACTTGAGTAAAATTGAGTTTCAGTCACACTCAAGCGTGAATCACGCACAAATCTGCTCATGTGCCCATCTCAAGTACAGGGTATTATGAGTTTGTCTTAATGTTTGTAACTATCCGAAATATTGGTCCTAAACCAAACTTCAAGTATAGCGATCGATTTAGAATCACTTTCTGGGTCGATTTAGCGATGTCCGTCCATGTAAACATAGTGAGCACGATACAGGTAGCAACAATCAATTGATTTGACTGAAATTAAATTTATGCTTCCTTTTTCCCAAGGAAGAAGCCTCTTGAAATTAAAAAAAATAATCGGTCCATGTTTTGACCTAGCCCCCATGCAAACGCCCCCCAAATTTGGCTAACATTACTTTTATACCCGTATATTAACAGGTATCCTTTCGAAATTTAGCATGTGAATAAATAAATACCCCAAAAATAACATATTTTGTAATCATATATTTGGATTCCAAATTATAAAGAAATCTCACCATTTCTACTTGTTGTCCCCACACTAACAAAAGAGCTAACTTAATTTTGGGATACTATTTTCTTCAAAATAGTTCATAAATTTTACCACAATTTAGTAAAATTTAACTAAAAGTTTAGAAATTTAGAAAAGTTTGGAAACTTTCTACTCATTAGTTTATCATATTTATCTTCTAAGATTTAAGAAAGTTTTTTTTCACTACTTTAGTAAATTTTTTAAAAGTTGTGAATTTTTTTTTTTAAAAACATAAAATGGCGATATCTAAACTAAAAACTAAGATTTCAAACCGAAAAAAGCTTATTAGCGGTGTAATTAGACCATTCTTGGACTCAAATTAAGTTTGTGCACTAATTAAAGATGTCACAAAATATAGATCCAATCGGTTCATGTTTGGACTTCGGACACATTTTCCGGAAAACACTGGTGTAGGGTATAAGGTCGGTCTTGACCCACTATAATTTTCTTACTTGTTACCATAACTCCAATAAAATGGTAATTAAACCATTAATTGATCGACCACTTGTTCGGTAGGGTATCCTGATTAATATGCCTAGATTTAAACCGTTTTTTACTATACAATAGCGGCGCAGCCGAATTTTTTTTTCAGCCGCGCTGTTCTAAAAAAAACGCGGCGCGCAGCCGAAACGCCGCCGCCGCCGAAAATTTTTGCTCTTCAGCCGCCGCTGAAAATTTTGCATCGGCTTGCTTCACTGGTGATACCCTCCACAATTTCAAAAAGATTAATGCAAAAATTTGTAATATGTTAAACAAACACGAAAGGGAATCACGAACATTTTTAAATTGTACTAAATCAGTCATTGGAGTACTGCCGTACTTTTGGTCTCCGAATTGTACTGAAAAAAGTACAATTGTACTGACTTTATCACCCCTGATGTTTAGTACTTTTTTTGCTTATACTTTTTACAGCTTTTTTTTAAACAAAGTTGTATTTTTGAGGAGCTCATTTGCTATAAAGGAGCTGGTTATAGAAAATTCTGAACAAAAAAAAAATACCAAGTTTTTTGTAAAAATACAACTCACCAAGACTTTGGCGTAATTTAATCAAGTTTTTGTTCTAAAAAATTGGCTTAATTACGCATAAGAAATTGGTGAGTTGTATTTTTACCAAACATTTGGCAATAAGTGTAAGTTTTTTTGCGTGTACATTATTTTGGGTACAAAAATCTTAAATTAAATTTTTGGAAATTGGAGCAAACCCCACATGCATCCCACACTTCCAAAATTGTTCAGTTATTTACCTTGATTGAGTGTATGATTATGCAATATATTGAAAATTATTTTGGTTTTTATTGCACAATCGAAAAATTTAATTTTTAAGCATCCACACTAGGTTGGTTCATATACAATGGGCGATAATACATTGGAAACTTTTTTATAGCTTTTTTTTAATAACTTTAAGCTTTTTTTATTATAGCTTTTTTTATAACTTTTTTAAAGACAAAGTTAACAATACTAAACGTTATTGTTATCAAATGAGTATTATTTAAAAAAATGTTGTGTAGGTAATTTATTAAGCTTTAATTTAAGCTTAATGTCGTCTAAATTGAGTAAATAATAAAAGTGCTACGAGGGTCGATCTGGAAAATAAAATTATTTATAGACATTTTTTAGAACATTTTTTTAAAATATTTACAAGTCGATTTTTTCCATGTTCAAACATTAAAAATTTCCAATAGATTTTATTCAGTGATCAAATAATTTTTCCAACAACCCAAACAGACAGTGAAATTTTTTAAGTACTGTTGAAAAAATCCAAATTTTTTGACCTCCAATTCTTTTGAGCACCAATTTTTTGTAAACAAAGAAAAATTTTAATTATTTTAATATTTCATTACTAAAAATTTAGGTATACCAAAATTAATAAGCAATAACATCTTTTTTTTGTTTACAAAAAAAAAAAAACTGGTGGTCAAAAAATGTGGACTTTTTCTACTGTACTTAAAAAATTTCACTGTTTGTTTGGGTTGTTCGAAAAATTATTTGATCACTGAATAAAATGGTTTGGATATTTTTTTAAATTTTTAATGTTTGAACTTGGAAAAAATCGATTTGGAAATATTTTTAAAAAATGTTCTGAAAAATGTCTATAAATAATTTCATTTTCCAGATCGACCCACGTAGCACATTTATTATTTTCTCAATCTAGACGCCATTAAGCTTAAATTAAAGCTTTATAAATTACCTACAAAGTATCTTATTAAAAAAAGACTCGTTTAATAAAAAAGGGCCCTAAACTTTGATTCTTAAAAAAAATTCGCACAATCAAAAAACAAAACAATTCAACTTTTTTTATTTTTATTTTGCTTGATTAGCTTATTAACGACAAAAAGTAATTGGGCTTGATTAGCTTATTAATGTCAAAATATTTAATTTTATTAAGGCCTCTGTTCTATTTCCGAATCACATTCGAAGTTGAAATCGAATAATTGAAATTTAAAAAATTATAAGTAAAAAATTGCATTCGTTTTACTTTCACCAAATTTTATTTATGTGAAACAAAACGAAAAAGAAATTCGGATGTGAAATCTAGAACACCAAAAATATTCGAAAATTTTTATTTTCACATTTTTTTGTGAATTACTTTTTTGGAACAGCGCACAGTGGGGAAAAATTGACTTTTTTTGTCCAATTTTGCCTACAGGTCGCAATTCTTAACCGATTTTGGTTTCTCTTTTTTTGTATTTTAGCTAATAAAATTCCGCATCGATCTGTCATGGTGGATTTTTGAAAAAAAAAATTCGGACTACTTTTTATATTTTCCTAAAGTTCAGAAAATTTTAATTTTTTTAGTATTTTTGCAATAAAAAATGTAATAGGCATGGGACGAATATGCTTTATAGACTAAATTAGAGGTATTGGAACCCCTTATCAACGACGTGATTAGTATTTGAAAATATATTATTATTTTGGTTTTTATAACCAGACAAAAATTCAAGAATTTTCACTTTTAAAAGCCTATATCTTTAAAAATAATGAACCAATTTCAATAAAATCTTTTTTAGATTAAAGATTATGTTTTGCTTAGTCATAATTGGTACACAAAATTTTTTTCAAAAAATATTTTATTTTTTGCTTAAATTTTACCTTATGATTTTTGGAATTTTAAAATTATTTTTTAGTCTCTTTAAAAAAAAAAAAGTAAATTCGAAAAAAAGAGTTAAACAATTTTTCAAAAATACTTTGTTTACCAATAATGGTAAATAAGCTTTAATCTAAAAAAAATTCATTGAAATTGGCACATTATTTAAAATGATATAGGTACTTAAAAGTGAACATTTTTAAGTTTTCATATGTTCATAAAAACCAAAATAACAATAAATTAACAAATGCTATTAATGTCATTTATAAGGGGTTCAAATACCTTTAATTTTGTCCATACAGCTTATTCGTCCCCTGCCTTTTACATTTTTTAGAGCAAAAATTCTAAAAAAGTTAAAATTTTCTGAACTTTAAAAAATTATTCAAATAAAACAAAAACGATTTTTAGAAATCCACCATGACAGACCGATGAGGAATTTTATTAGCTAAATTTCAAAAAAAGAAAAATTAAAATCGGTTAAGAATTGCGACCTGTAGTCAAAATCGGACAAAAAAATCCATTTTCCCCACTGTGCAGCGGCCTAAGATAAGTATTTCAGTTCCAAAAGTGACCACGAAAAAAAATTTAGGATGCCCGAGTAAAAATGTTTAGATATATTTATATATATATCGTCTGATCCGAGATTTAAAAGATCTTACTCGGATCAGTACTGATCCGGAATTTGAAAGATCGTACTGATCCGAAAAATGGATCGCTAAGATTAGATCAGTTTTAATCGGGCGGATACAATGTCATCTGAAAAATGGGTTTATATAATTAGATAAACCCATTTTTCGGATGAAATTGTATCCGTCCGATTAAAACTGATCTATTCTTAGCGATCCATTTTTCGGATCAGTACTGATCCTTCACATTTTTACTTGGGTGGTTGGGGTCTTACTCTAAAAATTAAATTTTTTTTTTTTTGATAAGTTCCCAGCAAAAAAAGAGCTTACCATTCACTACAAAATTCACCACAACTTATGAACCAGATGTACTTCTTCTTCAACTGAAACATTGATGAATTTAAAAGTATGTTCTTTTTATCGCCACTTTTCAGTGGCGAAAGATTGACACTTAAGTATAACATATATCACTAGTGTTTTTATCACAACTTCTGAAGTAGTGATCCGGATGTTAATATAACTTGACCTTTTGGAAGCACTTTTTTCATCACTTCTTTAGAAGTACATATTTCTTGGCATTTTGAGTGTGATTATGTCATTTTAATTTGGTGATTTAGAACTTCTAAATTAGAAGTTCTTTTTTCACTTATTTTTGTAAGATTGATTGAAAGAGTATTTTTTTGTAATATTTACACTAAAAACACTGTTCGAAAGCAAAAACCTTCCAGTGAAATTTCTAACTGGTCCTTATAGATTTTAGTCTCCTGCTTCCAAATCTACCGTCCAAATTTTTCTAGCACGTACCGTTTTTGAGATATTCGCTGTTAAAAAGTATAAAAAACATTTTTAGGGGTCAACTGTTACGTATTCTTACGTTGCTTCCACGAAATAGGACTTGATTTCATATAAAATGGACCTCCTGATTCCAAAACCGCAATCCACAATTTTTAAGCATGTTCTGTTTTTGAGATATTCGCGTTTGAAGATTTAAGTGTGATTTATAAAGAATATAAGTGCGTAACAGTAGAGTTTAAGTTTTCAAACGCCAATATTTCAAAAACAGTACGCGATAGAAAAATTTGGATGCCAGATTTGGAATAAAGATGCTGCCTTATTTTTACTAAATCGAGTTCTATTGTGTTTGAGCAACTTAAGAATACGTTACAACCAAGGATGGGTACCAATTCGATAAAAGTATTGGTATTGGTTTTTAAAATTATATTAGTATTGGTATAGGTATTGGTTTTCATTTTTTGTTGAATTGGTATAGGTTTCGGTATTGGTTTTGAATTATTTAGGTATTGGGTATTGGTATTGGTTTTAGCCTCGAATCGGTATCGGTTTTTAATAAGTATTGGTATTTATCTTATATCGGTTTTGGTATTTGTATGCAAAAGGTTTTGTCGTTAATATTAATTAATTTAACGTAAGTCGTCCTTCTGTCCGCCCCACAGTGCACACTGGGGCGAGACGGTAGGTTTTTTGGCCAAAAGTCTCTAAACGTCGTAAATGTTAACCGATTTTTTTGAAATTCAGAATGTAAGCCTATATTAAGGTAATAAATAAGTGCCTTGAAAGTTTTTGAAATCGGACCTACAAGGAAACTATTTCAGGGTGGACACTTCATTTTTAATAAAATTTACAGATGTTATAGATGAAACAAATGAAGAGAAACTTGTCTTTTGTTTATGTATTCGAATTAGAGATGGTCTGTGGTCCCGTAGTTTGCGTGACTCAAAAAACCACGTGATTCAGGCGTGAGCGATTTTTATTTAAATCACGTGAGTATAGAGTGATTTTCATTTAAATTAAGTACTATATTAGGGTAATAAATAAGTGACTTGAAACTTTTTGAAATCGGACCTACAAGGAAACTATTTTAGGGTGGACACTTCATTTTTAACAAAATTTACAGATGTTATAGATGAATCAAATGAAGAGACACTTGTCTTTTGTTTAAGTATTTGAATTGGAGATGGTCTCTGGTCCCGTGATTCACGCGTGAGCGTGAGTGATTTTCATTTAAATCATTTGGTTATAGAAACCTTGAAACTTTTTGGATTCAGACCTACAAGGAAACTTTTTCAAGGGTGGACACTTCATTTTAAATAAAATTTACAGATGTTATAGATTAAACAAATGAAAAGACACTTGTTTGTTGTTTATGTATCGCTGGTCGCTGGTCCCGTGATTTGCATGACTCAAAAACGTGATTTTCATTTAAATCACGTGATTGTGAGTTGAAAAATTCTGAGTGAGTGTCTTGAGCAGACTTTTGCATCGCGACCCCTTTTCAATATTTCAAATTTCTCGCGACCCCCCAACAAGTGAGAAAATTAAAATCGGTAATAACCGACCAAATTATGCTCTACACCAAGTTTTCCCAAAAATTGGTCTCAAATCCAAATATGGACTCATTGGATCCCTGGGGAATACAAGTAGAACTGGTCCGTTTTCTGTAAAATTTGCAATGATTATTTTTAAATGCTTTTACCTGCTTTATTTCGAAAGCATATCAATTTTACTCACGTGATTGTGAGTAGAGAAAAAAATTTCGTGAGTGAGTGAGTGTGCGTGAGTAAGATTTTTGCGTGAGTGAGTGTGCGTGAGTCGATTTTTTTGAGTGAGTTTGCGTGATTTATTTTCTTTTCATATACCGTTTTGTACTAAAAAAAGCAAAAAAAAATTAAACAATTTGGGTTAACATAAGATTTCGTCCTGAAAAAAGCAAAAAAAATGTAAAATTTCGCAAAACTTTAAATTTTGCTGAAAATTTTGAAATATTTTTGAAATTTTATTTTTTGAAATTTTTTTTCGTATACATAAGAGTTTCGTGAGTGTGAGTGAAGCTTACGTGAGTGTGAGTTGTATTAAATTTACTCACGTGATTGTGAGTGAGTGTGAGTAGAAAAAATATGCTCGTGAGTGAGTGTGCGTGATTCAAAAATTCCTGCCGTGAGCGTGAGTGAGTGTGAGTCAAAAACAACTCACGCGCGCATCTCTTGTATGGGGGCTAGATCCTAACATGGGCCGATTTTTTTCAACCCAGTTTTTTAACATTTTAGCTGTTTTAAAAGTCCTCAATTGAGCAAGGATGCTGATAGCATGTAGTCCTGGCAATCATATCCTGAAGTAGTCAGATTTAAAAACTGTGCTTTTTAAACATTGTCCTAACGAGCTATGAAGCTGAAAATGGCCAAGTTAATAGTATTGAAGATGGAGCATATTCTAAAGTTGTCGGATTTTAAATTCTTAAACTTTGGACGAAAAACTTATATGAATTATGGTAAAATTGTGATTTTGGCATGCATATAAGTAGTACGTAACATCAGATCCACACGGACATGGATTATTCGGTGTTAGGAACGGAAAAAGGGGGTAAATTCAATTATATCTTTTCCAGACTTTTTTGAAGCCCACTGATAAGTTAAAAATAGGCATACATTGGCAGATCCTAACGTAGCCATGTATTTTTGTATTTGGGTAACTCAGCAATTTCCAAAAAAATATGCTTTGCTTGTTTATTTTATTTTAATAATTTTAGCATGATATTTACTAAACTTTTCGCAACCCCTTAGAAATGCTTCCGTGGCCCCCTAAGGGGTCGCGACCCACCGTTTGAGAATCATTGGTCTAGAGAGTGAGTCGAATTTTTGCGTGAGGGATGTTTTTTTTTTTGAAAAACCCCTTTTAAAAAAATATATATTTTTTAGCAGTATTTGCATTCAGAATTAAGTCAAACTTTAAACTAAATAGTACATGCTTAACCCATTTTGGACAAAGATTCATTTTTTTTTTTGGAAAAAGGTACCTATTTAGTAAAATTAGCGCCGGCTGATCTCAAAACTCTTGTAAAAAAAAATTAATGTTCCGTTATTCCAGAAAAGCCTGTATTTCAACTTTTTATGCAATTTTAATATTTGGATTTATTCGCTATTTTATTAATTTATTTCGTTATTTTCAAAATAAATAGTTTCAATTAGTGGAATTTGCTAATAAATTAAATTTAAAAAAATTAATATTAATTAATAAAAAAAATTAAAAGCCTGAACTAAATAAATGAAAATTTTTTGTTTTTGCTTGAAACAATTTCTGTGCTGATGCACATTGCATTTAATGCACATACTATAAATTCCGGTGGTCAAGGGGAGATATTTTTTAATTGCAGAAAGATGAGACTTCACATTTGTAACAAAATATACCTGAACTTCATCCTTTTCACACATAAATATTTTTTTGAAAAAGG
Source organism: Pegoplata infirma (assembly GCA_963921195.1). Taxonomy (NCBI): domain Eukaryota; kingdom Metazoa; phylum Arthropoda; class Insecta; order Diptera; family Anthomyiidae; genus Pegoplata; species Pegoplata infirma. The sequence continues at coordinate 141,579,136 of OY992540.1, read as the reverse complement.
TGATCGAAATGGGTTATAATGCAGGGGGACCCTTTTTCGATTTTTGATCTTTTGCCAATTGCGATTACACGGGTCAATTTTGTTCTTATATGGGGTTCACACTTACGTCCTTAAACAAGTTGTTTAGCAAAACACCAGTAACAGAATAAAAACGTAATGGATACAGAAAAAATAATTTTTTAAACACGTAGCCCTTAAACTCTCAAAAATAGCAAGTGTGAACTGCACATTATGCGTTCTTAAATTCTTATATAATATGACTGTGCCTCTAGTAAAACAATAAAAAATTTTTCTGGATTCTGGTGTTGTGACATAAAATTTTGTAACGTCTGCTTGATTAAAATTTTGGAATTTCCAAAAAAAGGACATTAGTATTTTTTTTACAACGCAAAGAAGAGTGCAGTGACATTCAATGTACATATATCAAATATTAACAATGTTTGCAAAAGAAAAAAATTCATCACAGAAAAGGTCTAAATTTTTTAAGATCTTCTTTTATTAGGGGTCATAAAAATCGTGACAAAAAATATTTCTTTTATGTTTTTATGGCTTTTAAAATTCAAGTAGCTAACTCCTTTTTTTTATGTGACATTGCATGCAAACGATTACTGATCGATGTAACATCTTTTGCAATTCGTAAGTCAGGTAAAACCTAATAATGTGATGGAAAGAAAATGTTTGACGTCACAATTAAAACAAACGAAAATAAGAATACAAAAAACCAAGGATGGATACCAATTCGATAAAAGTATTGGTATTGGTATTGGTTTTTAAAATTATATTAGTATTGGTATAGGTATTGGTTTTCATTTTTTGTTGAATTGGTATAGGTTTCGGTATTGGTTTTGAATTATTTAGGTATTGGGTATTGGTATTGGTTTTAGCCTCGAATCGGTATCGGTTTTTAATAAGTATTGGTATTTATCTTATATCGGTTTTAGTATTTGTATTCAAAAGGTTTTGTCGTTAATATTAATTAATTTATCGTAAGTCGTCCTTCTGTTCGCCCCACAGTGCACACTGGGGCGAGATGCTAGGTTTTTTTGGCCAAAAGTCTCTACAGGTCGTAAATGTTAACCGGTTTTTTGAAATTTAGAATATAAGCCTATATTAAGGTAATAAATAAGTGCCTTGAAAGTTTTTGAAATCGGACCTACAAGGAAACTATTTCAGGGTGGACACTTCATTTTTAATAAAATTTACAGATGTTATAGATGAAACAAATGAAGAGAAACTTGTCTTTTGTTTATGTATTTGAATTAGAGATGGTCTGTGGTCCCGTAATTTGCGTGACTCAAAAAACCACGTGATTCAGGCGTGAGAGATTTTTATTTAAATCACGTGATTAAAGAGTGATTTTCACTTTAGTACTATATTAGGGTAATACACTCAGAAAATTATTGCAGTTACTACATGACGGTCGTTTGTGTAGTAAGTAGTAGCTGTTGTTTTTAACTACAATTTCGGTCGTTTTTGTATGAAAAAATCTCAAACAACTTTTTTTGTAGTAGTTTCAAAAAATAACTACAAAAAATATACTACACTGTAGCAATAGTTGATTTATGTAGTTGTTTTTAGTTTTTTATCTAAAACTCGTTTTGTTCTAGAAATTTTTATTGCAAACGAATGTGTCGAGCGAGTTGGTCGTGCGGGATGCGGAAGGAATTATTTTTATACCAAATAAATAATATCTAAATAAATTAAATTACAATTTATTAAATTTAATTATAACAAAAAATATGTTTTTGGAAAAATATTCTTGAGCGAAAGAAAATAAGTGGATAAATGAGATAACAAGTGTGTATAATATAGCGCTCACATAAGCGTGCGTAAAAACCAATCGGAAAAAAACAAAATAAAATGTGTGCAGTGTTTTGTTTTCTTATGAGCGCGCCATCTTTCTTTTCTTTGTATACACAACAGAGCAGGTACATACTTTTTTGAAACATTGGAAATTAATTCTTTTTTTTTTATAAATCAATTTTGCCAAAGCATTTCGTTTTTTTTTATTCCAGACAAATTTTGATCAGTAGCGGTGAAAATTTGAAATGAACTATTAAAAAAACAAAGGTAAATACAATCAATTTATTTTGTTTAACATTTTATTAATATAATTTTTTTCTTCTATAATTCCAGATAAATACATCAAAAAATTGTCATCATGTCGAAATTCTATACAACCAACTGAAATGTATTGCTTTTTAAATAAATATCAATCATTTAAACGTTTAAGAAATTTTTTAAATAAAATTTCAGGCAACTGTAGAAAAAACAACTGTATTAAACAGTTTTGTAGTAGTTTTTACTACATTTTGTAGTTGAAAATCAATAGTTAAAAACAACAACATGTTCAGTTGTTTTTACCGTTTATGTAGTGGACGCCTTTTCAACGACAAAATGTAGTCAAAACAACTGTCTTTTGTAGTTGATTTTACCGACATACTTTTTTGAGTGTAAATAAGTGACTTGAAACTTTTTGAAATCGGACCTACAAGGAAACCATTTCAGGGTGGACACTTCATTTTTAACAAAATTTACAGATGTTATAGATGAATCAAATGAAGAGATACTTGCCTTTTTGAAAGTATTTGAATTAAAGATGGTCTCTGGTCCCGTGATTCACGCGTGAGCGTGAGTGATTTTCATTTAAGTCAAGTGACTATGTTAAGGTAACAAATAAGTATCTTGAAACTTTTTGGATTCAGACCTACAAGGAAACTTTTTCAAGGGTGGACTCTTCATTTTAAATAAAATTTACAGATGTTATAGATTAAACAAATAAAAAGACACTTGTTTGCGTGACTCAAAAAAGTGATTTTCATTTAAATCACGTGATTGTGAGTTGAAAAATTCTGAGTGAGTGTGTAGAGAGTGAGTCTAATTTTTGCGGGGGGGGGGGGGGGGTGGGGGGTGAAATAAAGCCATAGGAAATAAGGCCAATGGACCTCAGAGTCTACGTGTGTTGACGTAAAACGTCAGCAGCCACTTACAACCTAACCTACAACCTAAGGCCATATGGCCTTATTTCTCAATTCAATCGGAAATAAGGCCATATGGCTTTATTACCAACACGATTGAGCAATAAAGTCATATTGATTTTGCAACCAAAGTGGAAATAAAGCCATATCAGTTGAAAATGTGGAAATATATTTCCCGAAGGCCGGCTACGCAGAAAAAATATTTTTGTTTGACTATCTTTAAAATAAAAACCCCATATACCAGGAACCTCGGTACTTACAGGGGTCTAGAGGCACCATTTTTTTATTGGCAGGGTTTTTAATTTAAAGATTGTTTAACAAAAAAAGTTTTTCTGTGGGCTTAGGGATTACAAAATCCATGCATTAAACCCACCCTCTCCCCAAAGTAAAGTTTTCTGGGGTAGCAGGCCTTTGCGCTATCAAATTTGTTATGCCTTAAAAAGGCCTGATAACCAAAATAGCTTTGGTTTGCAGAGAGGGTGGGTTTAATGCATGGAGTATGTAATCCCTAAGCCCGGCCAAAGGCCGGCTACGCAGAAAACCATTTAAAAAAAAAAAAAAAAAACAAATCATAGAAGTCGTAATTTCGACATTTCGTCCAAAAAAATATATTTTGGATTTTTTGACAATTTGGTTTTGGGAGAAATAACATTTTTAGACCTGTCATTTTAGGCTATATGTCGCAGCTTGGGCGATATGACATTTACGGTTTTGGGCGATAAGACCTTGGGCGCTATGTCCGTACGCCATTTCAAACTCCATAAATTAATTTAGCGGCTTCGCTAAATATGTTTTTTTTGGGTAGCAGGATTTAAGTGGAAATATATTTCCACACTCTCCGCAAAATAATGATGAACATTTTTAAAAAATATTCAAATGAGTAACAAAGCCATATATGGCTTTATTTCCAACAGTGGTTGGTAATAACGCCATATGGCCTTATTTCTCAACTCTTTGGGAAATAAGGCCATATGGGCTTATTGCCTATGGCTTTATTTAAACTGTGCTGATGCTCATTGCATTTAATGCACATATAAATTCCGATGGTCAAGGGGAGATATTTTTTAATTGCAGAAAGATGAGACTTAACATTTGTAACAAAATATACCTTTACTTCATCCTTTTCATACATAAATAAATATTTTTTTGAAAAAGGTGATCGAAATGGGTTATCATGAAGGGGGCCCCTTTTTCGATTTTAGATCTTTTGCCAATTGCGATTACATGGGTCAATTTTTTTCTTATATGGGGTTCACACTTACGACCTTAAACAAGTTGTTTAACAAAACACCAGTAACAGAATAAAAACGTAATGAATACAGAAAAAATATTTTTTTAAGCACGTAGCCCTTAAACTCTCAAAAATAGAAAGTGTGAACTGCACATTATGCGTTCCTCAATTCTTATATAATATGACTGTGCCTATAATAAAACAATAAAATTTATTTTCTGGATTCTGGTGTTGTGACATAAAATTTTGTAACGTCTGCTTGATTAAAATTTTGGAATTTCCAAAAAAGGACATTAGTATTTTTTTTACAACGCAAAGAAGAGTGCAGTGACCAAAGACTAACAAGACCTCCGACTCTACATAACCTCAATAAAATAATTCACACATACAGGTACTGTGTATTTCAACACATTTGGGAAAGTGTGGTGAAATAAAAAAAATATGACGTTTGTAATAAAAATATAAACAAATATTTGTTTATTTCTTTTTTTAGCTAAAATATCAAATTTACAGATGAGTTTTGTTTTTTTGCACAAGAAACTTGTAAGTATAATAAAATCTTACATAAATTTGATCTCTAATTAATAAATTTCTATTATTAAAGTTCAAACTTCCATTGTCTTTTTTCAGATTGCGGTTCAAAAGAGGGGATGAAAACATGTGCAATGAACATAGTGCAAGTAACATAATTAAAGGTAATTATTGTTATTAATTTCTTTTGTGTTAAGATTCTAATCTTTAGTATTGTTGCTATTGTATCTTTCAGTTGCCTATTTTTCTGTGGAGTTGTGGTTTGGTGTACTACCAATAATTTGCTGAAAACCCTCGTCCCTGAAACAATGCAAACTTCCATACAGGGGAACGCTGTTCCTGTGCTCGCATCAGTTATTGCAACGGTGGTTAGGTTTTTGTGTTCAATGTTTTTTTGAGACTTTTTCTACCGGAAAAATTTCTATGAATCTGAGACTTTCTATAAGAAAAATATCTATGGAAAATTTTTCCCAGATTCGGAGACTTTTCCTTTCGGAAAAATTTCTTAGAATCTGAGACTTTTTTATAGGAAAAATGTATAAGAATCTAGAACTTTTTCTATAGGAAAGATGTTTATCTGAGCCATTTTTCTACAAAAAAAATGTTTCGGAATCTAAGAACTTGCTATTGGAAAAATGCCTTAGAAGCTGAGGCTTAGAGTCTAAGACATTTCCTATAGAAAGACTCAGATTCTGAGACGTTTTTCCTATAAAAAAAGTCTACGACTCTTAGACATTTTGCTATGGAAAAAGTCTCAGCTTCTGAGACATTTTCCAATAAAAAAATTTTATATTCGGAAACATTTTTTCTGTAGAAAAGGCTCAGATTTTGAGACATTCTTCTTATAGAAAAAGTCTCAGGTTTTGAGATATTTTTCCTATAGAAACAGTCTCAGATTCTGAGACATTTTTCCTATAGAAAAAGTCTCAGATTCTAAGACATTTTTCTTATGGAAAAAGTCTCAGATTCTGAGATATTTTTCCTATAGAAAAAGTCTCAGATTCTGAGATATTTTTCCTATAGAAAGTCTCAGATTCTGAGATATTTTTTCTATAGAAAAAGTCTCAGATTCTGAGATATTTTTCCTATAGAAAAAATCTCAGATTCTGAGAATTTTTCCTATAGAAAAATTCTCAGATTCTAAGACATTTTTCTTACAGAAAAAGTCTCAGATTCTAAGACATTTTTCCTATAGAAAAAGTCTCATATTCTGAGACATTTTTCCTATAGAAAAACTCTCAGATTTTGAGACATTTTTCCTATAGAAAAAGTCTCAGATTCGGAGACATTTTTCCTATAGAAAAAGTCTCAGATTCTGATACATTTTTCCTATAGAAAAAGTCTCAGATTCTGAGACATTTTTCCTATAGAAAAAGTCTCAGATTCTGAGACATTTTTCGTATAGAAAAAGTCTCAGATTCTGAGACATTTTTCCTATAGAAAAAGTCTCAGATTCTGAGACATTTTTCCTATAGAAAAAGTCTCAGATTCTGAGACATTTTTCCTATAGAAAAAGTCTCAGATTCTGAGACATTTTTCCTATAGAAAAAGTCTCAGATTCTGAGACATTTTTCCTATAGAAAAAGTCTCAGATTCTGAGACATTTTTCCTATAGAAAAAGTCTCAGATTCCTATAGAAAAAGTCTCAGATTCTGAGACAATTTTCCTATAGAAAAAGTCTCAGATTCTGAGACATTTTTCCTATAGAAAAAGTCTCAGATTCTGAGACATTTTTCCTATAGAAAATGTCTCAGATTCCTATAGAAAAAGTCTCAGATTCTGAGACAATTTTCCTATAGAAAAAGTCTCAGATTCTGAGACATTTTTCCTATAGAAAAAGTCTCAGATTCTGAGACATTTTTCCTATAGAAAATGTCTCAGATTCCTATAGAAAAAGTCTCAGATTCTGAGACAATTTTCCTATAGAAAAAGTCTCAGATTCTGAGACAATTTTCCTATAGAAAAAGTCTCAGATTCTGAGACATTTTCCCTATAGAAAAATGTCTCAGAACCTGAGATTTTTTCTATTGGAAAAGTGTTTCATAATCTTATATAGGAAAAATGTCTCAGAATCTGAGACTTTTTCTATAAGAAAAATGTCTTATTGTTAGAAACTGAGACTTTTTAACGGAAAAAATCATTAGAATCTAATTACTCGTGAAGTATTCTTATTTCTAAGATTATACTTATTCATGAAATAATACACGTTGGTTAAAATATAAAACATAAACTTTGTTTATTAATTAAATATTTTCTTTGTTTTTATAAGAAAAGCGCCCGTCCTGACATTTGTCTGGACAAAGCAACTTGACTTGTTGAACTCAGAAAGATAATTGATTTTAATACGCAAGCGCTGCTCCTTTTATAGCAATTCTAAACGCTCACGATAACATAGTAGTAAAAATAAGTAGTAGAAATAACAAAGAAACATTGTTGTATAAAAAAGTAAATAACATAAAGACAGCAATGACCGTTAAATTCAAAATAAATGCAGAGTTGCATTTATATTGCTTTACGTTAAAATAGAATGATTTTCGAAACTAATATTTATGAAAATGAGTGTAATTAATAAAAATAAGATAATAAATAATAGTGGACTGCTTCAGTCTCCCCCTCTGATGCCGAAAACGTCCCGATGAGGCATCAGCAAAACGTTCGTATTTCCAGGCAGCTTCTATTTGTTGATCTTAACATTTTATTTGGTTTCCTCTTTTTGTAGTTTAGAAGCCATTGGATAATTGTGGATAGCCTGTGTTTATCCTCTAAGGTCTCCCCCTGGACGATAAGTTGTTCACTGACATATGTACCATGTTGATCACCCTCTACTGCCTGTTTTAAAACGAGTGCAGAGTTCAGTAGAGATTGAAATTGTTTTCCCCGAATGTTGTTGTAAATTTGAGTTTCATTTACTGGCTCTGTAGCCAAGGATAGATGGGTGTCCATAAAAAGTAGTGGCATGACTATTGTGTCTAAATAGTAACTTTGCTCAGTTCCGTTGAATTTAGCAGGTGGTCCAGACAGTCTGGATGAATCCCATGGCGTTCTTTGACCAGCTGGTAATGCATTCTTCAAAATTGCTTGCACAGAATGTGGAGAATAATTATTATTACGTTTTATTGGACGTGGCGGTAGTTTCATTGACAATTTTTCACCTTCAGAGCCATATTTAGAAACAAGTGATTGTGAAATAGGCTGCTGTGATGTTCCATCATTCAAAACTGATTGACGTGTAGTTGTTGAGAAATATGTTGGTCCGTTCATTAGTAATGGACGCATTTCAGGAGCAAAAGGTAGAGGTGGTAGGGTTTCCTTACTTTCCACAAATTTAATAAATGGGGCTACCTCTTTGACGATTTTCTTTCCAGGAGAATCTTTTGGTGACATCAAGTCCATGGAAAACATTCTAACTTCCATCGGATTTGTAAACACAAATTTCATCTCTGGGTCATCTTCAAAACACCAGAATTTTTGGGCCATATTAAGCACGATTCCGGCGTACTCCAGGAAATCTGTACCACGTAAAGTGCGACTCTTTTTGGCATTTTGTAGGTTAATCATTTTTATTTTACGGACTCTATTTCCAACGGTGATATCACATATTGTGGACATTATTTTTCCAGCAATAGTGGTTCCATCCGCAAGATTAATATCTGCGAGGACATCTTGGAAGATACAGCCGTTTTCCGTTAAAACTTTCTTCAACCTAGTACTGGCAACACTGGTCTTTGCACCACTGTCAAATATAGCCTCTCCATTTATACGAAACATCTCAATATGGACTGTTGGAAATGAGTGACCAATAATTGTTGAGGAGAGGGAATTAAGCGCAAGATATTGGGAGAACAAAAGTCTCTTTTTATAAACGAAGGTGTCTGTCGGCTGTTTTATTTGTTGCTTGCCTTCAAAATTGTTCACAAATATACGCCAATTGGGCAGAGGAGGACAGAAAGTCGTCCGAATGAGAGCTTTTGCCTGCTCAAACGTACAAACTGTAGCTTTCACTCCTATCCACCAAGTTGCAGCGTAGTCATCTAATAGCAAAGGTAAACCGCGTACTGCATCAGCATCATTAATTTTCTCAATATCTTTGTAGACACTGATGGCAGCTAAAAGTTCCTCCACAGCAGCGGGATCTCTCTGTACTCTATAACGTGTAGTGCATTGTGTAAACGAACCGCCTTTCGCGGTGCCACCCATTGCAGTTATAAGTTGTTGAAACTGCTCTGTTGAAAATGTTGCCATGATGTTGTTCTACTTAAAGTTGCAGCTTGCCGTCTTTGCCACGGACTCTTCCTTCAATTGTGTTTTGGCTTTGTTGTTTTCCGTCTCGGCCACGGATTCGTCATTCACACACATAATGTCTTCTTTGTTTTGGCTTTAGATTCGGTCGTCTTCGTAGCCCCACGTAGGGAGCCAATGAAGTATTCTTATTTCTAAGATTATACTTATTCATCAAATAATACACGTTGGTTAAAATATAAAACATAAACTTTGTTTATTAATTAAATATTTTCTTTGTTTTTATAAGAAAAGCGCCCGTCCTGACATTTGTCTGGACAAAGCAACTTGACTTGTTGAACTCAGAAAGATAATTGATTTTAATACGCAAGCGCTGCTCCTTTTATAGCAATTCTAAACGCTCACGATAACATAGTAGTAAAAATAAGTAGTAGAAATAACAAAGAAACATTGTTGTATAAAAAAGTAAATAACATAAAGACAGCAATGACCGTTAAATTCAAAATAAATGCAGAGTTGCATTTATATTGCTTTACGTTAAAATAGAATGATTTTCGAAACTAATATTTATGAAAATGAGTGTAATTAATAAAAATAAGATAATAAATAATAGTGGACTGCTTCACTCGTACATATATGTAAAATTATATTAAAAACATGTACCTAAATAAATCGCAAATATTGCAAAAACAAAAACACCCATTCGTTTCTTAAATAAATATTAAACTGAGATTTATTATTCTTTAGGAACAAGTTTAAAAGCAGTTTCTAAGTATGAATCCATTAGATTTTAAAGATATATCTTACAAAATTAGATGGTCCAATTTTTCAGATTCTGAGGTATTTTACTTATAGGAAAAGTATCAGATTCTGAGATATTTTTCTTATAAAAAAGGTCTCAGATTCTGAGATATTTTTCTTATAGAAAATTTTTTAGATTCTGAGATATATTTTTTTTTTTAATTTCAGATTCTGAGATATTTTTCTTATAAAAAAATCCCAGATTCTGAGATATTTTTCTTAAAGAAAAAATCTCAGATTCTGAAAAAAAAAAATTTATAGAAAAAATCTCAGATTCTGAGATATTTTTCTTATAGAAAGATTTTTAGATTCTGAGATATTTTTCTTTAGCAAAATTTCAGATTCTAAGATATTTTTTTTATAGAAAAAGGGTCAGATTCTGAGATATTTTTCTTATAGAAAAAGTCTCAGATTTTGAGATATTTTTCTTATAGAAAGTCTCAGATTCTGAGAAGTTTTTATTATAGAAAAAGTCTCAGTTTATCAGATATTTTTCATACAGAAAGTCTCAGATTCCGATATATTTTTCTAAAAGCAAAAGTCTCAGATTCTAAGATATTTTTCTTTTAAAAAGTCTCAGATTCTGAGACGTTTTTCTTATAGAAAAAGTCTCAGATTCTGAGACGTTTTTCTTATAGAAAAAGTCTCAGATTCTGAGACGTTTTTCTTATAGAAAAAGTCTCAGATTCTGAGACGTTTTTCTTATAGAAAAAGTCTCAGATTCTGAGACGTTTTTCTTATAGAAAAAGTCTCAGATTCTGAGACGTTTTTCTTATAGAAAAAGTCTCAGATTCTGAGACGTTTTTCTTATAGAAAGTCTTAGATTCTGAGACACTTTTTCTATAGAAAAAGTCTCAGATTCTGAGACATTTTTTCTATAGAAAAAGTCTCAGATTCTGAAACACTTTTCTTATTTAATTCTTAATATCGAAGACATTTTCTTACAAAAAAATACCATATACTGAGACATTTTTCTCAGGGAAAAAGTTCCAGATTCTCAGACATGTTTCTTATAGATTGTGAGGACTTTTTTTCTATTGAATGACATCACATTCAAAGGACTTTTTATAAAAAAAAACTCATTAAACGTATAGAAACAAATACTATAAATTTAAGGAGTTTTTTTTAAGAAATTGTCCTTTGAATCTAAAACTTTCTTTAGAGAAAAAGATCTGTATCGAAGACTTTTTGTACAGGAACAATTTTATAGTAATCGAAACTCTTCCTAATGGATGACAAGCCACATAAGCTCCTACTTTATTGATGGTAAGGTATTATATCGCATTACATGTATTCGTTTAATTATTTTTAGTTTTTTTTTCGAATTTAAAAATTTTTAATAAAAATAAACAAATAAAATATTGACATTTGTCGTTATTAGTGGTGAAATAGTTGTGGTAAATATCAAAAACGAATACAGAGTTGATATTAAAATCTATAATTTTTATAATTAAATTTGTCTTTTCTTTAATTTTTTTTGCAAATATGCATTTATGTGGGTACTAACAATTGTGTTTAATGTATTTTTATGCTTTCCCACTTTTTGTTACGAAAAAATTCCAAAACAAAAAAAAAATTGATAAAGAAAAGTAACTCTGTGTATGTGGTGAAAAAAGTTAGGTGCGCCAATACTAAAGAGGACCTAACTCAAATACATACAAAGAGTTAGGTCTTCTGACAGCAAAACAAAATGAGTTGGAAGTCTTGTTAGTCTTTGGCAGTGACATTCAATGTACATATATCAAATATTAACAATGTTTGCAAAAGAAAAAATTTCTTCACAGAAAAGGTCTAAATTTTTTAAGATCTACTTTTATTAGGGGTCATAAAAACCGTGACAAAAAATATTTCTTTTATGTTTTTATGGCTTTTAAAATTCAAGTAGCTAACTCCTTTTTGTTATGTGACATTGCATGCAAACGATTACTGATCGATGTAACATCTTTTGCAATTCGTTAGTCAGGTAAAACCTAATAATGTGATGGAAAGAAAATGTTCGACGTCACATTAAAACAAACGAAAATAAGAATACAAAAAACCGAAACAAAACCGATACGAAAGTAAAAAAAAATGAATTGGTATTGGTTTTTTATTGGTATTGGTTTTGAAGGATAAAAGTATTGGTTTTTAATTGGTATTGGTAGTGGGGAATCGGTATTGGTTTTTTATCGGTATTGGTATCGCACAAATAAAGGTATTGGTTTTTAATTGGTATTGGTTTTCAATTTGAATTGGTATTAACGAGTATTGGTATCGAAAAGGTATTGGTACCCATCATTGCAAAAAACCGATACAAAACCGATACGAAAGTAGAAAAAATGAATTGGTATTGGTTTTTTATTGGTATTGGTTTTGAAGAATAAAAGTATTGGTTTTTAATTGGTATTGGTAGTGGGGAATCGGTATTGGTTTTTTATCGGTATTGGTATCGCACAAATAAAGGTATTGGTTTTTAATTGGTATTGGTTTTCAATTTGAATTGGTATTAACGGGTATTGGTATCGAAAAGGTATTGGTACCCATCATTGGTTACAACTTAAGAATACGTTACAGGAGACCCAAATATTTCAATATTAAAACGCGAATATCTTAAAAACCTTACGTGATAGAAACCAACTTCTTTTGATATAAGATATGAAATTTGAAAAATTTATCAATAATCGGTTTTCGTCTTTTCGATTTTTTAAGCTCTAAATAAAGAGAAAAGAAATGCCATTACCAAATTTTGTCACCATTTTTGCAAAACCTAAATCTATTTGAAGCTGGACGTAGAAAAAATTGCATACTTCGTGTATCACCCTCATTCTAATTGTTTCAGTTGAAAAAGAAGTTCATATGTTGTGGTGATTTGATTTGATTCCTAAGAACATATGAAAAAGGTACTTCAAAATCATTAAGCAAAGAACTGGTGAAAGATGTTTTTATTGTTATTTTGTAGCATTTTTGGAAGTGATTTTAAAAGTACTTCCTACGGAATATGAAGTTCGGCACCTATTGCTACTTTGTATGTAGTGAAACCACTACTTATTTTTGAACCACTTCGTTTATTTTTTGCTGGGTTTATATACGGGGCGTTTATGAAACCAATGCGGATTGGTTTGACAACACATTTTCACGGAAATCAGCTGTGTGTGTTTATGAATCCAATCCAATTCCAATCGAAGAGAAAATGAGAAAATTTCCGTTCGAAAACGAAAATGTGCGTTCATGAATTCCATTCAGTTGGTTTGACAGTTGGAAAATTTTCGTCGATGTTTTGCTTCGGGGATTTGTAAGAAAAGTTGGAAATATTTATTTAATTTAAAAAAAATTAAAAACAAAAGTTAAATGACAAAATGTGAGTAACATTTCTTTTTTGTTTTTAAATATTTTTTCTCATTTTTTATTTTATAAGGGGAAGGTACAAAATTAATGAGCAAAATGCAGTTAGTTCTTTAAGAATTTGTGGAAATAAATCCCAACATATCGAAGGGATTAGTGTTTTAAGCGCCTAAAATATAAACTTAAACTATGAAAATATGCACTTGAAAAAGTGCATTTATACTTTTTTGGAAAATTCTCCATACATTCCAACATTTGTTTCGGTTTTTACTTTGTCCGCTGTTCCAAAAAAGTAATTCACATTAAAAAATGTGAAAATAAAATTTCCAAATTTTTTTTTGTGTCCTAGGCCGCTGTTCCAAAAAAGTTATTCACATAAAAAATGTGAAAATGAAAATTTCCGAATTTTTTTGGTTTTCCAGATTTCACATCTGAATTTTTTTTTTTCGTTTTTTTCACATAAATAAAATTTGGTGAAAGTAAAACGAATGCTATTTTTTTTCTAATAATTTTTTAAATTTAATTTATTCGATTTCAATTTCGAATGAAAACGTGATCAACAAAACACTAAACTTGATTTCATGTGATTCGGAAATTTTTATGTGAATTGAAAAGTTGTGAAAGACCGAACAGAGGCCCTCGATTTAACTTCCGTGAAAGTAAAACGAATGCACTTTTTTCTCTTTAATTTTAAAGTTTTAGTTATTTGATTTTAACTTTGAATGAAAACTTAGGCCGCTGTTCCAAAAAAGTAATTCACATAAATAATGTGAAAAGGAAAATTTTCGATTTTTTTTTGTGTTCTAGATTTCACATCCGAATTTCTTTTTCGTTTTGTTTCACATAAATAAAATTTGATGAAAGTAAAAGGAATGCACTTTTTTCCTTATATTTTTTTAAATTTTAGTCGATTTCAACTTCAAATGAAAACGTGATCAACAAAACATTTAACTTGATTTCATGTGATTCGGAAATTTTCATGTGAATTGAAAAGTTGGGAAAGACAGAACAGAGGCCTTAAACAACAGAACACCAAATTGAAATTCATGTGACTCAAAAATTTGAATTGAAAAGTTATGAAAGACAGAACAGAGGCCTTTGTTAAGTGTGTGTGATACTTGGTTTTTTAAGAACTTTTTCAAAGGCAGTTGCCGATATTTAAGCTAAAACTTTTTACAAAATATGACCCAAAAATATGCATTTATAGCAGAATATGCAAAACATGCATTTTAACCAAAATATGCAAAAATGTGCATTTACGAATCGATGCCTTTAAAAAGCAAATTCTTTGATGTGCAAAGATATTTATCCTGAGCCAATGAAATATATAAAGCAACTGGTATTTTTCCATACAGAAGTAATGCCAGATCCTAAGTATATATTAGACTTAAGGAAAACAAAAGAAGTATTTGTATAAAATCCCTTCCTTTATGGATCAATAATCAAAAAAAAATAATTCCAAAGAAATGCTTGACAGTTTGTTATTTGTTAGCAATTTTTTTTTTTTACAAATTGCCTTATTATAACAACTCTGACTTTGACTTTAAAACAAAGTTGTTATAAAATACGACTCTGTATTTGCAAAAACAGAGTCGTATTTTGTAAATACATGTGTCTCCGCTAAGTTCGAACGAAATATATATTTTTTTTCGAACAAAGCAATTCGTCACGGTTTCATGAACGCTTCGAAAATTGGAAACGGAATTGAATTTCGTTTCCAATCCAATTTCGTTGTGGATTCATGAACGACATGATAATATGTTTGTTAATTTTAATATGAATAAGGGCCTATGTCTTTAGTCGCACATAAAGTTGTTCAATATTTTGAATATTTTGCAATATTTTTTATAAAAATATCTAGAACCATTATTTCTGGATAGATATAGCGAAGTTACTAAATCTGGTAAGAAGAAATTAAGAGTTTACAAAAAAAGAAAAAAAAAAAAAATGATTGCAACTAAAACTTTTACTAAAGGCGATACAAAATAGTTAAATCTGGTAATCAACGTCAAAATCAGTTTTCGTACGAACAAAACAAAAATCACCTTAATAAAAGGAGATAGATGCTACGACACAAAAAAACCGTTAATTTTCCCAAAAATGAAATTTATAAGATTTTTTTAATCCAAATTATTGATAAAACCAACATTTCCTTGAAATCCGCTAACTTCCCCCCGCAATTCCCGAAAAGTGGAACGACGGATATCCGCCATATTTTACATTTTTCTTCTCTAAGGTGTTCTTAATGAATTCACTAAGAAAAAATTATATATTTTAAATTTTTTTTTAATAAAATTTTAAAATTTTGAAAAAAGGTGTTTTAAGAACGCCCCTAAAATCATGCCATTTTTTTGGTATCGAGTTTGAACGGGTTAATGATATCGTAAAATCTTTAAATTTCATATTTAAGTATTTACGATCAAATATTATACAAAAATAATTTTTTAATTATTTTAGTAAAAAAACTTATTTTTTTTTTTTTAAAAGTCCTTTTTTGCAAAAACCCCAATTTTGAAGCTCAAAGTGGAGACAGAAGATAAACTCTGATCGGAGTGATATTTTGCATGTGAGTTACCCTTAGGGGACCGACACTTTTGGCGGGTATTAGAATTTGATCAGAGGGAAAAGCCTGTCTAATCCAGAATCATTAACAATTTTGAAAACATTTTGATTAGTTTAGGAGCAACAAGGCTCCAAAAATTGAAGATAGTCAACTATCGTTTTACATGATCACAGTCTTGATTTTTTTTGAAAATTAAACATTTAATTTAATTTTCCTTGGAAAATATACATAATTCCTTAGTTTTCATTTATTTTAATTATTAACTAATACAGAAAAATTAACTTAAGTGAAGGAAAACAAATTTATATCGATTATTTTTAATATTTTTCTTAAAACATGAAAAAAAAAAATATTTGGAATAATTAGGATTAAAAATAACTGAGAGGAATTAAAGTTTTCGAAAACAATATGAGGTTATAAGGATACACCAGGATGGATGTATTATCAAATACATAAATGATTTTTTTTTAGAGTAAAGAACAAAACGGAAAATAATGATAAAAAGAGTTTGTCTTTACTAAATAAAATTCTACAAACGATTGTAACGGGCTTGACTTGGCTTACGATCTGAAAAGAAATTACGTAGTATTAAAATCTGGGCAATGCCAATAACTAAAACAGCTGCTGTTTCACAACATGACCACCACATGACACGTTCATTTAATTCCTCAGCACGCTTACGACCTTGAGCCTCACGTAAACGATGATGTGTCTGAGCATCTAAAATGTCATTGAGCGACTTATGTATCGATTGTGATGATGTTTCCATTTGTGTTAAGACGGTGGCATGATCATCAACACCTGGCAATGCAGGTTCTTCGCCAACTTGAAAGTCAACGTATACAAATTTATGCGAGAAGGTGGAGAATTTATTACTAAAACAGGCCTGATAGATGCCCGTTGTTTCGGCGACAAATTGATGACTATCAAAGGTGGCCTTTTGTTGTTCATAAATAATACGGCCCTGAGGATCTTTAAGTAAAACATCAACGTCCAATTGGCCACCAGCAGATACTTGGAATTCTAAATAAGCCGTAGTATTACGTTTGATTTCCTCAAAGAAACAATCTTCAGCACCATCTGCTAAATCAAAGGTGAATTCCACCGCCCGAACAGAGGATGACAAACCGATGAGGGCTATCAATATGTTGAGCCAATATATTTCAAAAAATCCTTTAAATTTCTGCATTTTTGTAATTAATTATGTGTAAGTTTACAAATTTGTAATTTTTTTCTTAACAATGGCTTATTGTATGCCACGCAAGACGAGTTCTAGAAGAAGAAAAAGGTAGCAGTGTTAAATTATTTTACTTGAGGGCTAGTATTGAAAAAACCGCAAAACAGATTAATTTTTGTTAAAAGCTCATTTTTTGTATTGCTTTTTATAGCTTATCGTCTTACCTTATGTTAAATCTTAATTAAATTATTATTAGTGTATGTTTTCTATTAATTTTATTAAGAAAACTAAATATTTTCTTCGACTTTTCTTTCGTTTTGTCGTTCTTTAAAAAAAAATTCTTCTTTTTTGCAAATTTGACAGTTATCACTTTCTTCTCTCCCAAAAACTGACGTGTCAAAGTAATCTCTGATACAGGGTTGCTCTTCTTTTTAAAAAAAGAAAACAAACCATTTAGGGTTTCCAATAAAAAAATACCCATTTTTTAAATTATGAAGGGCCTTCACGATAGGAATTGAAAACGTTTCAAAAACAAGAATTGGCTATTTCTCCGCTAGTACAACGGTACTAGCCTGTTCTCACGTACACGTACAGCTAAAACCCGTTTTTATAAACATTTTCTGTCAATATACTGTAATAGAATAAAGAAAGTGCTAAAAATATTACACGCAAAAAAAATCTGTGTCGGAGTGAGCAAAAATCTAGCATAATTTTACCAAAAATATGCCAAAACTACAACAGACGAAATAGTTTTCTTAATTTAGCCAAAACGCTTATGTAAAAAATTTTGGAGAAAATGCTAATGCTATTTAAACAAAAACTTGGTAAAATATACCAAAAGAAATATGGTGAAATTTACCAAAACTATTAGAAAAGGTGACTAAAAATAATGCTAAAAATTACCACATTTATGCTAAAATAATTTTTTTATTAAATTTTTGTAAAAATTTGTGTATTTGTTGAATTTGAAATTTTCACACAATAAATCCATATTAATATAATAAATGTTGTGCAGGATTTAATTTACCGCCGACCAACTGACCTTTTTTATACAATTTCCTCCAGTGACTGATGCCTACGCTTTTTCTTGAAGTAAAGGATCAGCTATAGCTTCACAAATTTATTTAAAAGCACCCTGCAAAAATAGAAAATTATTAAAATACACAAATTTTTAATTTAAAAAACTATTAAACCCTATTGGTCTCTTGGCATGGAGGAACACTTACTTTATCATTTCATTTGTAACTCATCAAAACAGGGTGGACTCCATTGGCTTTGCTATATAAATGAGCAGGACTGGTGCCCAGTGGCACTGCCCACGCTCTTTATTGTAGTGAAGGATTCGCCATAGCTTCAAAAATTTATATAGCAGTACCCTGTAAAAATAGAAAATTATTACCAAACACAAATTTTTAACTAAAAATATATTAAACCTTATTGGTGTCTTTGTAATAGGGCTATACTCACTTTATCATTCAATTTGTAATTCATAGAAACATACATCTGGGACACCATTGGTTTTGCTAAATGAATGGTGTTTTAAGTTACTTACTTACTTATTCCTAACCTCTTCTACCTTGCAGTGTAGAGGTATTACAGAGTGTTCTCCAATAGCGTCTGTCCTGGGCTGTAGTTTTTGCATTTTTAGGATCAATACCACGATTCGTAAGGATTTCTTTTATACAGTCCCACCAGGTTAGTCTTCTTCGCCCTCTTTGACGGGAACCGAATGGTTTAGTTTGGAGTACGAGTTTTGGTAGTCTAGAGTCATACATTCTCATGACATGTCCACACCACCTCATTTTACATAGTTCTATTTTGTTGTCCAGAGCATCCACCTGTAGACTACTTCTAATGGTATCGTTCCTAATTCTGTCTCTCCTAGTTTTTCCCGCTACTGTATACGACTTCTTCTTGATGAAGTGTGTGCCCACGACTCACAGGCGTAAGTAAGAGTAGGGACATAAGTTGAGTTGTATACTGCTTTTTTCGTTTTTGACGATACTTCACGTTTGCTGATAAAATTTTTGTTTAGAGCATAGTACAGTTTACTTGTTGCGGGTATTCTGGTATTTAAATCATTATCCGGTTTACCGTCTTCACTAATTATGGCACCTAAGTATTTGAAATGTGGTACTTGTTTAAGAGCTTCTGTTCCAATGTGTATTGTATGAGACTCTTTCTCCCTACTTATAATCATTGTCTCAGTTTTCTTAATATTAATTCTCAAGCCTCTCGAATGCATTTCCGATGTTAAAATATTAAGATTATATTCAAGATTTTCAGCTGAGTCTGCTAAGAGGACAATGTCGTCTGCATAAGCTAACAGTGACAATTTTGTGCGTTGCATTTTCCAGTTTCCCACGAAGTATGGGCGCAAATTTTTCTTAGCTTCTTTAATAATATCATCCATTAGAATGATAAAAAGATATGGACTTAAAATATCCCCTTGTCTTACACCTTGGCATGTGTTAAATTCTTCTGAGGTTGCGTTTCCTGTTCTTATGTAGTTTCGGCATGTGTTGTAAAAACTTAAAATTCTTTGTATCAGCGAGCGACTAACATGTTTCTTTAAAAGTACTTTCCCTATTTCACCCCATTGTACAGTGTCAAACGCTTTCTCAAGATCTGTAAAGCAGGTATGAATTTTCCTGTTATACTCAATGACTTTCTCGGATAACTGACGCATTGTAAAGATGAGGTCTTGTGTGCCACGATTAGGTCTAAAGCCGCATTGTTCTTCCTCGAGTTGTTGTTCTACTTCTGGTTTCAGACGCTCTAGCAAGATTCTTGTGTACAACTTTCCGGGCACACTTAGCAGTGATATATATATGATATATATAGCAGTGATTCTCACATTTCTTATTATCGCCTTTCTTAAAAATTGGGTTTATTATAGCCACTTGCCAGTCATCGGGAATTTTTGCTTGTACCCAAGCCGTTGATATTACTTTGAAGAGCATTTCTTGGCCAGAGTCTCCCATGTACTTTAAAAATTCGGGTGCGATTTCGTTATGCCCAGCTGCTTTTCCTAATTTCATTTTCGATAACGCATGCTTCATTTCTTCCATTGTGATGTTATCATTAGGGTTGCTATCGTCGCCTGAAAGATAAAACGGTTCTGCTGGGGTTTCGTTGTGATCTTCATTTAGCAATTCCGAGAAGTATTCTCTCCATCTCGTCATAATTTCTGTTTCATCTCGTAATATATTTCCATTTTTATCTTCTATATGCTTTATTGAACAATCTTTCTCTCGTCTAAGTTTCTTTATGGTCTTGTAGAATAATTTTTGATTTTCCATATGGTTTTCCTCAAGAAAGTGTCCAAAATCTTCCCAGGCCTTTCCTTTTGCTTAACCTTTATTCTCTGATCCTTGTATAATTTATATGATTCATCAGTTTTGCTACTTAGATTGTTTTGCCATCTCATCTTCTTTTCCTTGACTTCAGCCTTGGAATAGAAAATAGATGGCAAAGTTATGACAGCAAAATTAACTTTATTATTATTTTATCTTACATTTATTCATCTCTTAGAAAATTAATTATTTATTAATATATTTTAATTTTATTTATCAATTTCCTTTTTACGTTTTTATAGCACAAAAAATTAAACATGCGTGGTTCACACTAAAATACAAAATGTAAATGGCGGTGTGTATTTGTTTTTTTTTCTGTTTTCTTTCGATAATTTTTTTGTGCAAGCAATATGTGTTATTGTGCATTTAACACACCCTTCATTTTAACAAACATATAAATGCCACTAATACTTAACTTGTGTTTAGTCGGAAAATTCGAAAACCATATTTGTGTATTTTATTTATTTAATCAGACACAAATTTATTTTTAATTCTTAAATAATAAAAAATAATTTTTAAATAATTTTTTTTTTAAACTAATATAACCAATTTTTAACTACTTTAGTCATAAATATTAATTAACAAAACAAATAAATAAATTAAGTAAAAAAAAAACTCATTTACTTCTTCTTAGCAACTTCTTCACAGGCAGCTTTGGCAGTAGGATATTTAAATTCAAAACCAGTTTCTAAAGTTTTTTTAGGTTGTATTTTTGCACCCGTCAGCAATAATGCAGAACGATCTTTGCCGAACATTAAATCTACCACTAATTCGGGTACGGCAAATAAACATGGACGATGTAAAGCCGATGCAAACGTCTAAGATTTAAGATAATACATAAGGAAAAATTAGATTAAGAATATATATTTTATAATTACCTTAGAGAATTGTTCATTTGTAACAATTTCTGGTGCTACAGCATTTAATGGTCCCTGACATTTATTCGATTCCAAACAATGTTGTATAAGGCGACAGAGATCTTCTAAATGTATCCATGGTAATATTTGTTTACCAGTACCCATAGGACCGCCAACACCTAGCTTGAAGGGAAGCCACATGGATTGTATCATACCACCTTCACGGCCAACAACTACACCAGTTCTTAGTTTTATCTAATAATTTTTTTAGATAAGATTATAACTTTATTAGATAAGAATATTATTGTTTAGATAATTTGTTTAGAAAGCTGAAATTTTCAATTTTTTTTTTGAAAAATAGAATTTTTTTTACTTAAAAATTTCTCAGAATCTCAAAATTTTTTCTATTGCAAAAAGTCTCAGAATTTCTAAACATTTCAATTTGGGAAAATATGATAAGTTCTATGGAATTTTTGTATTCGAGTGTATTAAATTTCAGAATCGATGAAATTTCGGCACTGACGATCATTAGCGCGTCCCGAACTCGGCTTTTTCAAATTTGAAAATACTTTTTTTTATTCAAAGCATAATTAGTAAAGCTTCTTTGAATTAGTTTTAACGAATACGCGGCTTTAGAGACTAATTTAGCTCAAAAATAAATTTTATTATAATTTTTCCTGAATTGAACTCTATATTGCGCAACTTTTGGTGTCAATTTTTTGAAAATATTATTTTTAATAATATATTTTTTTAATGCACTTAGATTCCAATACTAAACGGAAAAAGGTTTGTTCGTGATAAAATACCATTCCATATCAAATTTCGTTCTTAAGTGTCCACCAGCTGGTGAATTAAAGCATTTTGTATTTTAAGGTTAGGTTGAATCTACCAACATTTTCGAGATGTAAAAAAATATTGTGGGTCGGTTATACATTTTGTTGCTCTAAGGGCACTATTAGGGCAGTTAGAGCGGTTGGAGCAAATTTTAAAAAATGTCGTTTTGTGTGGGAGCCCCCTTAGAAATTGGAGATAGGGTATTAGTTTGTTCCAAAGATATGTTAAGACGTAAAAATTAATGGGGTCGGTCTTATAAATTACCCCTCTATGACGCACCATGGAGCAGTAGAAATGATTTTAAGATTGAAAAATTACAATAAATTTTTTTCAAAAAATTTTAAAAAATAGTAATAATCGTTATCCCACGATCCTCCTGGGCAAAAAATTTGTAGAATCATAGAGATAAGAGATTGTGTGTCGCTCACCTCTCAATTTTTCCTCTCAAATGAAGTCTGGATGGGATTAAATGGTTTTTTTGGGATTTTTTTAAAATCATGAAATTTGTACTTTATTTGCAATTTTAATAATTTTTTATAAAATATATTGAATCATTAACATCTTAAAAGTGTGAAACACATAATTTTTTTTTGTTTAAAACAATACAAAAGTGTTTATTTTAAAGAAATCAAAAATCCCTTTTTTATTCAATTCCTCTTTCAACCATCATTCTTTTAATCCCACCGGTTAAAGTTTTTTCTCGTGAGCGACATAAATACCCCCTGGTAGAATCAATAGAAGTTTTACACAAAAAAATTTCCAAAAAGAGAGTACAAACATTTTCAAAAATGAGATTTAAATTTAAAAACCTAAAAATCGCATACTACACCATTTCTAATTGTAATTGAGAAAATACAAATTACATTGAGAAAATACAAATTGATATTGAGAAATTAAAATTAATATTGAGAATATGAAAATTGATATTGAGAAATTCAAATTGATATTGAGAAAATATAATTGATACCCGAGTAAAAAAAAATTGTATGGTAAAACATGTTATCTTATAAAATTATATATAATTTATTGGATCTGATTTTGCTAAATTTCATCCGAAAATTGGCCGCGCCAAAGTTATCTCATAACATCATATAATATATGAAGTTACAGTTTAATATTTGATTGTATGTGATTTCATCCGGAAATTGGCCGCGCCAAAGTTATCCCAAATTATCTATTATCATGATTTTGTATTAAATATGATATGATATGATGTAATTTCATCCGGAAATTGGCCGCGCCAAAGTTATCTTAAAATATCCAATATCATGATTTTATATTAAATTGGATATTATATAATGTAATTTCATCCGAAATTTGGTCGCGCCAAAGTTATCTTATAATATCTGATATCTTGATTTTATAAAAAAAATATTGGATACATTTTTATCCAAAAAATGTTTCTGTTTTTAGATTTATTTTTAGATATAATAATGTCAAACTGAAAATAAATAAAAAAAAAAAAAAACTTCGAACGGACGGGGATTAGAACCACAAGTCTTCCGTTTTGTAATCGCAATCTCTACCCTCTAGACCAGCGGACGTTGTTAGCAAATAACAACTTTAAAAGACTTAAGTCTAATTAGTTTTAAATAAATTGATCGTATCTAATTATATCAAATTGATCTCACATATAGTAATATATGATTATATTCAATTAAATATGTTATTCACTTGTACACAATTTTCAAAAAGACTTAGAAAATTTTTGATAAAATTTGCAAAAAAAAAAAAATTGGAATGACGTACATTGAAATGACGTATACAGAAAAATTTTTAGTTCTAAAAAAAATAAGTGCAATAAAAAAGTGTTTTCTATTTAAAAAAAATAAAAAAATATATTTTTTTTTCTGGAATCGAACTCGGGTTCCCAAAAATTATAGATAATTTTATAATAAATCAAATATAGTTATATATAACTGTATAAAAGAAAAATATTTTTTTTTTAAAATGATTGCAAAAATTCCAAAAATGAAAATTTTTTAGTTCTAAAAAAATTAAACGCAATAAAAAAGTGTTTTCTACTTAAAAAAAATAAAAAAAAAACTTTTTTTTTCTCGACTGGGCCGGGAATCGAACTCGGGTTTCCAAAAATCATATGTAATCTTATATGATACAATAAAAAGTTTTGTATAACCATATATGTTGACACACAAAAATAAATTTTGAAATACTGGCATATATAATTATATATGGCTAGTTGTTTGGTCAAAAAAATATTTTTTTTATACATGATTATATCAAAATATATATTCCATTACATATGCGACCATTTATAAATATATATTGAGTTTAGACGAAATTTGCGTATATATAGTACCATAAAAACACAGATATGTTATCGTTTAAGACACATATAATTATATCTATTATTTTTGTTGGAAATTTTTTTAGTATGGAACCACCCGAGTAAAAAAGATTATATATAATTTTACTTATTTTTATATAAACATATATTATTTGATAAATTTATACGTAAATTGTTTTGCTATCATATAAGATTATATATATTTGCACTTCGTATTTTTTTCTTATATAAAATTATATAAAAGAAAATGTTAAGTTATACATAATAACATATGATTAAAGTTAGTTTATATAATTACATATGAAATATAAAATTCTGTCTGTTTTTTATATAATTTAATATAACAAAATATTTGAAGACATTTTATATAAAACTTTATGCAACTTTTTTCTGAATCATATGTAATCTTATATGAGTAAAATTAAAAAAAAAATCTAAGTCCTTTATATATAATTTGATATAACTTTTGAAAATTTTTCTAAGTCCAGAATTTTTTTTTTTTTAAGTTCCAAACCTAAACCTTAAACATTTGTTTTAAAAATTTTATATGTTATTATATATAATGCAAAATTTATGAAAAAAAATCTAAGTTCTTTATATATAATTTAATATAATTTTTTTTTTGGGTTTTTTTGGATTTTTTTTTATTTAATTATATATAATTGCATAAATTTTTCTAAAAAAGGGGCCAATTTTCGCATCAAATCATATAAAATTATATGAAAATCACATCAAATTATATCAAATTTAATGCAACTTTATATGGTTTTATCGACTCATTTTTCGCATCAAATTCTATATGAATATATATGATGTCTTTATATAATTAAATATAAACATATATAATCTTTTTTACTCGGGCATATATAATTTTAAATGCCCGAGTAAAAAAGATTATATATGTTTATATTTAATTATATAAACATCATATATATTCATATAGAATTTGATGCGAAAAATGAGTCGATAAAACCATATAAACTTGCATTAAATTTGATATAATTTGATGTGATTTTAATATAATTTTATATGATTTGATGCGAAAATTGGCCCCTTTTTTAGAAAAATTTATGCAATTATATATAATTAAATAAAAAAAATCAAAAAAAAACCCAAAAAAAATTATATTAAATTATATATCAAGAACTTAGATTTTTTTTCATAAATTTTGCATTATATATAATAACATATAAAATTTTTAAAACAAATGTTTAAGGTTTAGGTTTGGAACTTAAAAAAAAAAAAAATCTGGACTTAGAAAAATTTTCAAAAGTTATATCAAATTATATATAAAGGACTTAGATTTTTTTTTTTAAATTTTACTCATATAAGATTACATATGATTCAGAAAAAAGTTGCATAAAGTTTTATATAAAATGTCTTCAAATATTTTTTTATATTAAATTATATAAAAAAACAGACAGAATTTTATATTTCATATGTAATTATATAAACTAACTTCAATCATATGTTATTATGTATAACTTAACATTTTCTTTTATATAATTTTATATAAGAAAAAAATACGAAGTGCAAATATATGTAATCTTATATGATAGCAAAACAATTTACGTATAAATTTATCAAATAATATATGTTTATATAAAAATAAGTAAAATTATATATAATCTTTTTTACTCGGGATGGTATTATATTAGTCATATATAATTATCATCATCATCATCTGTTGGTGTTACAGCCCGGTGTGGGCCTTAACCTCGTTCACCTTTTGACGCCATTCTGATCTATTCTGCGCCGACAGTCTCCAGTTAATTATTCCATTTACCCTACAGTCATCTTCAATTGCATTTTGCCATCTCATTCTAGGTCTTCCTCTTGCTCTTGTTGCATATGGAGCCGCGTCAAGTATTCGTCTCTGAGCTCGGTGTTCCGGCATTCTTGCGATATGACCAGCCCAATTCAGTCTTTGAGCTTTTATGAACTTAATTACGTCTTTTCCATTCGATAGCTGTTCTAGCTCATGGTTATATCTCATGCGATAGCTACCATCATATATAATTATACATAAATTTATACTGGATTTTTTGTTTAGTAAAGTCCTATACATAATTAGATATAAAGTCACGTATAATAATGTATGAAATCGGATTAAGTTTTATGTGCAACGTATGATTACATCTACCATTTATATTAATATATTATGAACAATATAATTAGATATGATTTTATATGACATCATTTCAAAAAATTGGAAAATTTCAAAGTGAGATATAATTTTATACTTTGACTCATATAGTTGTATATGGTTTTATGAAAACATATAAAATAATATACATTTATATAAATTTCTTTTTACTCGGGTATTGAGAAAATATAATATGATATTGAGAAATCCAAATTGATATTGAGAAATGAAATTTGATATTGAGAAATCCAAATTGATATTGAGAAAACACAAATTGATATTGTGAAATTCAAATTGATATTGAGAAAACACAAATTGATATTAAGAATTTCAAAATTAAATTGGGAAAATACAATTTGATATTGAGAAATTTAAATTGATATTGAGAAATCCAAATTGATATTGAGAAAACACAAATAGATATTGAGAATTTCAAATTGATATTGAGAAAATAAAATTTCACATTGAGAAATTAAAATTTATATTGGGAAAATACGAATTGATATTGAGAATTTAAAAATTGTAATTGGGAAATACAAAATTGAAAATGAGATTTGGAAAATTGAAATTGAGAAAGTGAAAATTGTAATTGAGATTAAAATTGAAATAAAAAGAGAATTGTAATTGAGAAATAAAAAACTACAACAAAAATAAAAACTGAGATAAATAATAAATTCGGGAACGAAAATTTGGAACTGGTCCATAATGCACGAAATAAATCTCATACATTTTACAACTTTAAATTACAAAATTTAAATTATTGAATTATTTATGACCAAGCAGCACTTAAATTTTTTATTTAGGAGCATATATGGTCAAAGATAAAGATTTATGCGAAAACCCACCTAAACAACCCAATCGTGGATTTCAATTTTCGTTCCAAACAAAAATTTTAATTTTCCAATTTAAATTTTCTAATTTTCTATTTCTCATATTATTATTTAATTTCTCAAATTCAATTTTTGATTTCTCATTTTCAATTATTGTTTTCCCATTATAAATTTTTAGTCTCTCAATATCAATTTGTATGTTCTCATTATCAATTTTTAATTCTCAATATCAATTTTGTTTTTCCCAATATAAATTTAAATTTCTCAATATCAATTTTTATTTTCTCAATATCAATTTGAATTTCTTAATATAAATTTGTGTTTTCTCAATGTAAATTTGAATTTCTCAATATCAAATTTTATTTCTCAATATCAATTTGGATTTCTCAATATTAAATTGTATTTTCTCAATATAAATTTAAATTTCTCAATATCAAATTTTATTTTCTCAATATCAATTTGAATTTCTCAATATCAAATTTTATTTTTCAATATCAATTTGGATTTCTCAATATCAAATTGTTTTTTCTCAATATTAAATTGAATTTCTCAATATCAAATTGTATTTTCTCAATATCAATTTAATTTTCTCAATATCAATTTGTATTTTCTCAATTACAATTAGAAATGGTGTAGAGCGCTTTTAAGAATTTTTTCTTGATATTTGGACCATTATTGAAGAAGTTATGAGTAAAAGAAGTTTGAGTAAAGGAATAAACTACCAATTTTTAAAAATTCGATATCTTTTGAACGGGTCATCAAAAAAATCTGAAAACTTACCACGAAGGAGTTTTCGAAGGGTACTAAAAACTGTAAATAAATTGGGAAAATCTAAAAAAAAAAATTTCAAAGTGTCCGATTTCACATGGAATGCCCCATATATACTTAATGGGGTCCTAGAACAATATTTCAAGGTGTTACAAACAGAATGACAAACTTTTGTATATATACCCTCTATTACCCTATTAGTGTAGGGTATTAAAATGTTACGGAACCAGGGGGCTAATCACGTAAAACGAAAACGATAGACGATGCATAAACGACATCAAAATACATATCGTTTTGAAGGGAAATTTGAAAGTTTTTCTTTATAAAATTATTAAAGAGTGTTGTCTAATACTGTATACAGACTAGCGTGATTTTAAAATCACTATGTGATTTTCCTTTGAACAAAATCACATAGTGATTTACAAAATCATCTCAGATTGTACTAGCATAAAGAAAAATTGCAAAATCATCTCAACTTACCATGCCCGAGTAAAAAGGAATTTATATAAATGTATATTATTTTATATGTTTTCATAAAACCATATACAACTATATGGGTCAAAGTATAAAATTATATCTCACTTTGAAATTTTCCAATTTTTTTAAATGATGTCATATAAAATAATATCTAATTATATTGTTCATAATATATTAATATAAATGGTAGATGTAATCATACGTTGCACATAAAACTTAATCCGATTTCATACATTATTATACGTGACTTTATATCTAATTATGTATAGGACTTTACTAAACAAAAAATCCAGTATCAATTTATGTATAATTATATATGACTAATATAATACCATTTAAAACTATATATGGTTCCATACTAAAAAAATTTCCAACAAAAATAATAGATATAATTATATGTGTCTTAAACGATGACATATCTGTGTTTGTATGGTACTATATATACGCAAATTTCGTCTAAAATCAATATATATTTATAAATGGTCGCATATGTAATGGAATATTTATTTTGATATAATCATGTATAAAAAAAATATTTTTTTGACCAAACAACTAGCCATATATAATTATATATGCCAGTATTTCAAAATTTATTTTTGTTAGTCAACATATATGGTTATACAAAAATTTTTATTTTATCATATAAGATTACATATGATTTTTGGGAACCCGAGTTCGATTCCCGGCCCAGTCGAGAAAAAAAAGTTTTTTTTTTATTTTTTTTTAAATAGAAAACAATTTTTTATTGCGTTTAATTTTTTTAGAACTAAAAAATTTTCATTTTTGGAATTTTTGCAATCATTTTTAAAAAATTATTTTTCTTTTATATAGTTATATATAACTATATTTGATTTATTATAAAATTATCTATAATTTTTGGGAACCCGAGTTCGATTCCAGAAAAAAAAATATATTTTTTTTATTTTTTTTTAAATAGAAAACACTTTTTTATTGCATTTATTTTTTTAGAACTAAAAATTTTTCTTTTTTTTGAATTTTTGCAATCGTTTTTAAAAAATTATATTGCTTTTATATAGTTATATATAACAATATTTAATTTATTATAAAATTATCTATCATTTTTGGGAAGCTGAGTTCGATTCCAGAAAAAAATATGTTTTTTTATTTTTTTTTTAAATTTAAAAATTTTACTTTTTGAATTTTTGCAATCATTTTTAAAAATTTATATTGCATTTATATAGTTAATAATAGCTATATTTGGTTTAAATTATCAAATTATCAATGATTTTTGGAACCCGATCTCAAATCTAATTCTAATTTCCTGATTCCATGAAAAATTCAAACTTATAAGCCAAAGTATTATTTCACTTTGGAAGCCTATGACTTGGAAATAAGGCATACCGCTACATTAAAATTATTCTTTAAGCTTACCATGGAAGCCCCTAATAGCTCTGTACGTCATTCCAATTTTTTTTTTTTGCAAATTTTATCAAAAATTTTCTAAGTCTTTTTGAAAATTGTGTACAAGTGAATAACATATTTAATTGGATGTAATCATATATTACTATATGTTAGATCAATTTGATATTATTAGATACGATCAATTTATTTAAACCCGAGTAAAAAAAAGTTATATGACGCAATATTTAATTTTATATGAACAGATATGCTTTTATGTAAATCCATATTAATTTTGATCCGAAAATTGGCGGATCGAATATTATACGATTATATCAATTTCTATTATTTTTGATAAAATAATATCAAATTTGATTAAGTTTGATCCCAAAAATGGGTCTATCTAATTATATTAAATCATATCTTATCTGTTAAAATTAGATAAATTTTTATATAATTAGATGAAATCTGGTAAATTTTTTTGGAATTTTAAACGTGAAATTAGAAATTATTTTATCAGATTGGATACATTATCAGTTAGAAGAGTTTTTATTGCATTCTTCGGAATTATTTTACTAAAAATTTTTCAATTTCGTTTTCTAAAATCATTTTTACGGGATTTGAAAATTCCGAAAAATGTTTGTGTCTTAGAAAATTTAAAAACATTTTTTCGGAACTTAACAATTTTTCAAAAACATAAAATTTCTCCTAAAAACATTTTCAATGATTTTTTTATTCAAAAAAAAATTGCCAAAAAAAATTTGTGTCCGGGACTTTGGAAAATTTTCATAAAATTTTTTAGGACTTGAAATTTTTTTTTAATTGTACGGGACTTAGAAAATTTTGAAAATTTTTTTGGGATATAATTATAAATAAAATCATATATCTTTTTATCTGTCATATCCAAAAATTCCCGACCTTCTATGTCATATCTAATTTCATATAGATCGGTATATAAATTGATATGAATATGTATGTTATCATATCAAAAAATAAGGAAAAATACAATGCTATATATAAACTTATGTGTCCATATCAAAGTTCATGCATAACCATATATAAATTTAAATAATTATATATTAGCATATATGATTATATCATATCTTTTTTACTCGGGAAACTAAGTCTTTTAAAGTAGTTATTTGCTAACAACGTCCGCTGGTCTAGAGGGTAGAGATTGCGATTACAAAACGGAAGGCTTGTGGTTCTAATCTCCGTCCGTTCGAAGTTTTTTTTTATTTATTTTCAGTTTGACATTATTATATCTAAAAATAAATCTAAAAACAGAAACATTTTTTTGGATAAAAATGTATCCAATAATTTTTTTATAAAATCAAGATATCAGATATTATAAGATAACTTTGGCGCGGCCAAATTTCGGATGAAATTACATTATATAATATCCAATTTAATATAAAATCATGATATTGGATATTTTAAGATAACTTTGGCGCGGCCAATTTCCGGATAAAATTACATCATATCATATCATATTTAATACAAAATCATGATAATAGATAATTTGGGATAACTTTGGCGCGGCCAATTTCCGGATGAAATCACATACAATCAAATATTAAACTGTAACTTCATATATTATAAGATATTATGAGATAACTTTGGCGCGGCCAATTTTCGGATGAAATTTAGCAAAATCAGATCCAATAAATTATATATAATTTTATAAGATAACATGTTTTACCATACAATTTTTTTTACTCGGGTGGTAAGTTCTTGTAGTGTGAACATGGCTTAATCCAAAAACATTAAAAAAATTTCAAATATTTTGATTAGCTTAGGAGCAACAAGGCTCAAAAAATCGACGATAGTTAACTATCGTTTTACGTGATCACAGTCCTGGAAAAAATATATATTTTCTTTTTTTATGGAAAATTATAAATGTTTTAGATTAAAAATCTCTTAACTTCTGATTATTTTTCAAGAAGAAGCTTAAATTCAGTTAAATTTTTTTCAGGAAAATTATACTTAGATTCTTCTTTTTAAGAAAAAATTTAGAAATTTCTTATATAGCCCTAAAGATTTAAACCACTTACTCCTCTTGTGCCTGGTTCTAAACCTGTTGGTAAAGTTGCAGCCTTTTCCCATTCCAAACATAATTTAGACATAAAATCAAATTCTTGGCCTTGATCCGATTCCGTATAAACTTTCTTGTCATCCGGTCGATACAGTGAAACACCCGATATGTTAACAAATGCCCCAACGCCTTGAGATTTTTGTATAGCTTTTACTAATGTCGCACTGGAGTTAATACGAGAATTCCAAACATTTTGTTTGAATCCAGCAGACCATCTACGTGAAGGATCTAGTACGTTTTGCCCAGCTAAATTTACTACCGATGTAACACCTTCGGGTAGACCATCCTTTTCCAATTGGTGCCATGTGATGCGTTTTAAGCCAGGCATACGTGAGACAACAGTGACCTCATAACCCTGACCGGTTAAATGTTTAACCAGCCGAGTGCCGACGAATCCGGTGCCACCGCCTGGATTACATAAAAAATTGTTAAGATTTTTTTAGAAAATGATACAAATAATATATTTACTTACCAATTAATGCATGTTTGGCCATTTTATTAGAAGTATTTTTGGAATTTTTTTAAGATCGTTTACGTAAATCGAAAATAAATTGTAAAGAATTGGCGAACAATGAAAGAAATACAAACAAAACAAACTTACAAACTTGTATGACCAAAACAAAGACGAAAAAAGTAAATTTAAAAAAGGGCTGCCAAGTATTTTAATTTACGAACAGTGAGAGTAGGAACAGAACAAGCACGACACGACCACAGACTATACTCACTGTTGCCAAGTTGGAGGTTTTCCCGCTAAATCTAGCGCTTTTTGTTTGGATTTAGCGGGGAAAA
The DNA here is from genome assembly GCA_963921195.1 of Pegoplata infirma. Classification (NCBI taxonomy): domain Eukaryota; kingdom Metazoa; phylum Arthropoda; class Insecta; order Diptera; family Anthomyiidae; genus Pegoplata; species Pegoplata infirma. The sequence continues at coordinate 141,546,476 of OY992540.1, read as the reverse complement.
ATTGGTTTTAGCGGGAACGGTGCTTTAGCGGGAAAATCTAGCGCTTTTTATTTGGATTTAGTGGGACAAATTTAGAGGTTTTTTCCAATTTTTCTTTTTTTTTCAATCAAAAACGCCAAGTTTGTCGAATTTTAGCGCTTTTTTTGTAATTTAGCGGGAGAATTTTGTATTTTCCCGCTAAAATTTTTTCGACCGTTTCTTGCAAATTTTCGTAGAAAAAATAATTTGAGGGTTTTTTTTTAAATTTTTCTTTTTTGTCAATCAAAAATGACAAGTTTTTCGGTTTTCAGCGCTTTTTTTTGTAATTTAGCGGGAAAATTTTAAATTTTCCCCGCTAAATTAATTTTTAGCGGTTTCTAGCGCTTTTTTCGTGAAATTTAGAGGTTTTTGGTTAAAAATAGTTGGCAACAGTGACTATACTATATACAGACTCGACAGTAGAGTTTTATAAGAAAAAATGGGGAAAAACTAAGCGATTTTAGGAGAAAACACAGCGGTTTTTAGTCCGTTTTACGCTAACATGGCAACACTTTCTACGACTTAGGAGTGAGTGAAACAACAAAAACCGTTCTGGCATCCATTTTTCTTATGGCGCGTTATATCAGTTTTCTCTTTCTAACCTAATTCGTAGAATAATTTGAAAATATTAACCATATGGTTAAAGAATACTTTTTTGACACCTGTCACTTATGTCGAGTCTGTATTAGTCTGTGACACGACTATTGACAAATAAAACCGGTGGCCGAAACTGATTATAATTGGAAACCGCCCCCTGGCCACGCTTGTTCTGTTCCTGCTCAACCACGGAACTGAGAACGTCTTCCAATTCGAATAAAAAAGTCATCAAAGTTGTTTTTGAAAAATTTTATACAAAAAAAGATTTTTGGTGCTGATCATCAGATTTGACTATTTTCGGTCTATCATTATTACACGCAAAAAAAAAAAATCTGTGTAAGATTGAGCAATCCTACTTGGTAAAACTTTTTTCATACCAAAAAAAAATTTTTACCAAATTTTTGCTAATATTATGCTTGTCGATGTTAAAGTAACATAATTCATTTTTTATGTAAAATAACCAAGTAGCTTGAACAATAACGCAAATACCTGCACAAAAATTTATCGAAAGAAAACAACAAAAAAAAAAAACAAATACAGACCGCCATTTTCATTTTGTATTTTTGTGTGCGTTGTTCGTTTATTTTTTGTGTTATAAAAACGTAAAAAGGAAATTGATAAATAAAATAAAAATTAATTAATAAATGAAAATAAATAATTAGTTTTCTAAAAGATAAATAAATGTAAGATAAAATAATGTTAAAGTTAATTTTGCTTTCATCACTTAAAACACCATTCATTAAGAAAAACCAATGGAGTCCCAGACGTATGTTTCGATGAATAACAAATGGAGTGATAAAGTGAGTATACCCGCATTCCGAAGACACCAATAAGGTTTAATAGATTTTTAGTTAAAAATTAGTGTTTGGTAATAATTTTCTGTTTTTACAGGGTACTGCTAAATAAATTTTTGAAGCTATGGCGAATCCTTCACTACAATAAAGAGCGTGGACACCAATCCTGCCTTTAGTTATAAAATTAAAACCTAAAAACCCAAAGCCAAGGGAGTCCAGACCTGTTTTGATGAGTTACAAATGGAATGACAAAGTAAGTGTTCCTCCTTACCAAGAGACCAATGGGGTTTACCAATTTTTTAAATTAAAAATTTATGTTTTGTAATAATTTTCTATTTTTACAGGATGCTTTTAAATAAATTCGTGAAGCTATAGCGGGTCCTTTACTTCAAGAAGAAGCGTATTCAGCAGTCACTCGAGAAAATTGTACAAAAAGGGTCAGTTGGTCGGTGGTAAATTAAATCCTACACAATATTTATTATATTAATATGGATTTATTCTGTGAAAATTTTAAATTCAACAAATATACAAATTTTTATTATTGAAAATTTATTTTAGCATAAATGTGGTAATTTTTAGCATTATTTTTAGTCATCTTTTCTAATAATTTTGGTATATTTCACCATATCTCTTTTGGTATATTTTACCAAGTTTTTACTTAAATAGCATTAGCATTTTCTTAAAAATTTTTTACATAAGCGTTTTGGCTAAATTGCGAAAACTACTTCGTCGGTTGTAGTTTTAGCATATTTTTGGTAAAATTATGCCAGATTTTTGCTCACTCCGACACAGATTTTTTTTTGCGTGTAGTTAAAGTTTAAATTGCAATTATAGTTATTCTTTTGAAAAATTTTATATAAAAACATTTTTTTGATGTGATCATCATATTTGGTTATTTTCGCTTTATCTTTTACCTAAAGTTTAAATTGCAAATTTTTTTTTGAAAAATTTTACATAAAATAGATTTTTGATACAGAGCATCACATTTGGCTATTTTCGATTAGTTAATTTAGGTTTAAATTGCACCAGATTTGGCTATATTCGCTGTATCTTTATTGAAGTATTTAAATTTTAAATTGCACTTATTTTTAATTTAGATTTTTGATGCTGGTCACCAGATATATTTTTATTAGTTAATTTCTACAAAGCTAGATTTTTGATGCTGATTACCAGATTTGGTAATTTTCGCTCGGTCGTTATTTGTTAAAGCTTAAATTGCAACTAAACCTTTTTTATTTAAAAAATATTTCATACAAAAATAGATATGTACAATTTATTTTTTATTTTTTTGAAAAATTATCGGATTTGGCTATTTTAGATCTATCTTTATTATTTGGATATTTTGCTCTATTTTTAAGTTAAAGTTAAAATAGCAGTAAAAGTTTTTTTTTTTTTTTAAATTTTATACAAAAAAAATTTTTGATGCTGATCACCGGATTTGAATTTTTCGCTGTAAATTTATTTAGTTAATATTTAAATTGCAATAAAAGTCTTTTTGTTAAAAAATTGCACACAAAATAAGATTTCTGTTGCTGATTACTAGATTTGGCTATTCGGGTTCTATCTTTATTAGTTAAGGAGTTAAGGTTTAAATTGCAATTAAAGTTTTATTTTGAAAATTTTATACGGACTATTTTTTTTTTGGAAAATTTCATAAAAAATAGATTTGGATGCTGATCACCAGTTTAGCTATTTTCGCTGTATATTTATTACACTGTGCAACAAATAAAGAATTTTTAAAAAACACAAGAATTTCACTACATATGTAGGTTCGATCTATTAGCAAAAGATAGTAAAATCTTTACTCGGATTGAGCCTCCTATTTATGAGCCTCCAAAGATTCTGAAAAGCAGTGGGTCTCACAAAATATGGTGTCATCGGTTTCACCCACCTATCTTTAACCCATACGGTAGATACACTCAAAAAATTTTGTTAGTAAAATTAACTGAAAAAGTCAGTTAAAATAACTACTTTGTAAGTTATTTTGGGGTCAAATACTTTTTCAGTTAAATCAACTAACAATGTTAGTTATTTTAACTGACAAAAAACAACTGACTTTTGTAGTAAAAATTACTAATATTTGTAGTCAAAACAACTAATATGTAGTAAAAATAGAATAAACAATACATAATTTTTTTTTAAAAAACTTTTCAGAGAAAAAAAATTGAAGACCAATTTTTTTTTTTTTAAAAAAAAGTTGTGAAAAATACAAAAAAAAATTTTTTTTTTTTTGGAAAAAACTTTGAAAATTTTTCAGAGATATATAAATAAAATTAACTACTTTAAATAACTGTTACTACATTACAGTACTTTTTTGTTAGTTATTCAAAAAAACTACTTTAAATAACTAACAGAAAAATAACTGACTTTGTAGTTGAAAATAACTAACTACTGTAAAATATAAAAACAACTAACATGTAGTAACTTACATAGTTTTCTGAGTGTAGCACCCATGCATTTTTTTATTTTTATTATTAATTTGTTTTATGAAATTAGTACCTACCGCTCCCATGGTGTCTCCTACAGTGGTCAAAAGCGAGACCGACCCCTATTTATTTTTACCCCTCAATTTTTTTCAAAGCAATCTCCACTTCTTAAGGGGAGGTTAGGTTAGGTTGTAAGTGGCTGCTGACGTTTTACGTCAACACACGTAGACTCTGAGGTCCATTGTGATACCACGGGACCGTAATAGGCTTCCCTACTGGTCCCTGTCGTTAAACCAGTTTGAGCTTCTTATGAAACTCCTTAGATGTAGAATTTTGACATCCAACAAATCAGAAAGATCGTACAGCTCCCTAGATCCCAGTGAAGCAAGTCTCTGACCAGAAAGTGCCGGGCAATGGCAAATAAAGTGTTCCGATAGTTTCCAACTCCTCTTCATCCATGCAACTTCGGCAAAAGTCATTGGACGCATAGATGGGACTAATTAATTAATGGGACCAATTAATTGATGGTTTAATTACCATTTAATTGATGTCAATGGTAATGAAATTTTTTTCATTACAATTGGTTGTATCAATTGCACCAATTAAATTACTAATCAATTTAATTACTAATGAAAATTAAAAAAAAATAATTACCATTGGTATGGCATCAATTAAAAAAAATAATTACCATTAGTAAAAGTCGTCACAATATTGTCGAAATCGTAAATATTTGAAAATATCTGTTGTTTTTTGTTATTTTGTATTTCAATTTTTCACATTTTATGAACCAAACGCACGTTTGCCTTTTGTATAACACAATATTTGAAGTTTTTTATTTGCGTTTAGATTTTTGTCTCTATTCATATTTAAAAAAAAACATGCTTTGATGTTTAAATTTATAACTTTTCAAAAAGACAAAAATGTGTAAACAAATGGTTTTGAAACCAATTATAATTGGTGTTTTTCAACAATTGGTGCATTTCATTACAATTGGTAATTATTTTTTCAATTAAAAAAATTTAATTACCATTAAATGCTAATGAAATTTTTTTCATTACCATTGATATCAACCAATGGTAATTAAATTTCAATGGTAATGAAAAATTCCCATCTATGATTGGACGGCACATTTAACCGCTCTGCGTGCTTCCCTATAAGACAGTGTCCGGTAATTATAGAAACCACCGTCGAAATCTCTCCTCTTGGAAGCGATATCAGCTCACTTGTGCGCCCCTGATTAAGAGAAGGCCAAATCAGTCGTGTTGTCTCACACGTCCATCCATTTGCCCATCTTTGATTAGTCTCCGTCGCAGAACAAAGCCGTAGGTTTTGCTTGCAAGTTTCTAGAGGCATACCAACACATTCCAATTCTGTTGGAACCTGTAAGGTAGTTCCTAGTCTTGCAAGCTCATCGGCTTTGCAATTCCCTGGAATGTCTCTGTGCCCTGGGACCCATATGAGTCGTATGTTAAACTGCTTGGCCATCTCATTTAAAGACGTGCGGCAGTTAAGGGCAGATCTTGTTTTCAGAAACATTGAATCCAGGGACTTGACCGCGGCTTGACTGTCAGTATAGATGTTGACTGCGGTTGTAGACAAGACATTGCAGCTCAACCAGTCAGCCACTTCCTTTATTGCCAGCATCTCTGCCTGGTAAACACTGCAATGATCTGGCAATCTACGAGCCAGGCTCAACCCAAGCTCTTCCGAATAGACTCCAAAGCCCACTTGTTCGTGCAGCCTCGATCCATCTGTGTAAAAATTTATGGTAGCTCCACTACCCGGAGTATCCCCCTTCCAAGACTCCCTGGATGGTATTATAGTGGTAAAGTGGCGCTCAAAGAGGCTCAAAGAGGGAGCACAGTCCACATTTTGTGGTATTGTTATCTTTTTCAAGATCGCTGCTCCTCCATTGCAGCGTGCTATTAAGTCGAATTGCCGACGCAGCCGCATACTGCCTACCCAATATGTCCAAGGGTATCAGGTGAAGGAGGATTTCTAATGCAGCCGTAGGTGTAGTACGAAGAGCACCAGCGATGCACATTGACGCCATTCTCTGTACCTTCGTGATAAAGACACAGTTCGCTTTTGTTTCTAAAGCAGGCCACCAGACAATGATTCCATACAGCAAAATTGGACGCACCACTGCTGTATAGATCCAATGAACGACTTGAGGGCTAAAACCCCATCGTTTTCCAATGGCCCTTTTACAGGAATACAAAGCAATCGTTGCTTTTCTCACCCGTTCCTCAATATTACGCCTGAAATTCAGCTTCCTATCTAGAAATACTCCAAGATACTTGGCTCCATCTGAGAAGGTGATTTCAGTACCGTCCAGAGAAATAGGATCAAAAGCGGGAATCTTATTTTTCCTTGTAAACAAAACAAGCTCTGTTTTACTAGGATTAACTCCTAGACCACAGTCTCTTGCCCATTTAGACAGATCTTTCAGAGACCCCCTGAAGAATGTCCCGCAATGTTGGCAGATGCTTCCCCTTTACCGCTATCGCGACATCGTCAGCATATGCGACAACATGACAACCACGTGCTTCTAGAGATAGTAGCATTGAATTCAGTGCCAGGTTCCAAAGAAGCGGCGAAAGAACACCTCCTTCTTAAGGGGAGACATTTTTATAAAATTTGCTTCCACCGCTCTAAATTTTTCATTGGTGACCCTAGTGGGGTCAAATGCTTGACCGACCCTGAATATTTTTTGATCCCCAACGACTTTTCAGAATATATGTACCTACCCTGTTTGCTCTATCTTTATACAAAAGTTAAGGTTTATTTTTTTTTGAGAACTTTATTAGAAAAATAGATTTTTTAAAAAGTTTCATACAAAAATTATAATTTTGATGCTGATCACCAGTTTGGGGCTATTTTCGATGTATATTTATTAGTTAAGATTTAAATTGCAATTAAATCGGCAGATTTAGCTATTTTCGCTCAATCATTAAAAGTTAAGGTTTAAATTAAATTTAAATTGTAATTAAATAAAATAAAATTTCATACTAGAAGAGATTGTTAATGCTGTTCACCAGATTTACAAACAAATTTTTATTTTTGAAAAATGTAGCTAGATTTTTCAATAAATTTGTAATTCTGATTATCAGATTTGGTAATTTAAGATCTATTTTTTATTTAATTGCAATTTAATTATTTTTTTTTTAATTTCAGACAAAACTAGATTTTAAAGCTGATCACCAATTTTGGTCATTTTCACTGTATCTTTATTAGTTAAGGTTTAAATTGCAAAATTGAGTTAAAAAAAAACCATATTTTATATTTATATTTATATTATGTTATTTATTCATTTATATTATATTTTCAATGTTTGAAGCTGATCACCAGATTTGGATATTTTATCTTAATTTTTATTAGTTAAGCTTTAATTTGTAATTAACGATTTTTGTTTAAATTTTAAAAAACGAGTTTTAAGGCTGATCAACAGAATTGGCTATTTTCACTTCAAATTTGTTAGTTAAGCTAAGTACTCTGTTTATTACGGTGAAAATTTCACTTAAACTTTAAACGCCTTAAATCGCAATAAAACGTTTAAATTTCAACAACTTTTGACAAATATTAGAAAGAAACGATCATAACAAAACTGAAATGTCACTTTTTCACGGCAATTTATATTGTCTTGTCTAATAAAAATGCGTGAAAACTTTTTTAACAATTTCCCTATAATTCCTCGCGTTGCCAAAAATTTTTTTTTTTATACAGACAGACAGATTTTTTCCCCTGAAATCGAACAGAGTACTATGCCTTAAGGTTAAATTGCAATTTAATTTTTTTGAAAAATTTTGTACAAAAATCGATTTTTTATGATCCTAGCTATATTTGTCTATTTTTTTTTTACAAATTTCGTACAAAAATACATTTTATATTGATCACCAGATTTGGTTGTTTTCGCTATATCTTCATTTATTATTTAAATGTCATACAAAAATAGATTTTTAATGCTGATCATTATTTTAAGGTATCTCGATGTTTCTTTATTATTTAAGTTTTTAATTGCAATTAAAGTTTTTTGAAAAAAATAGTACAAAAATAGATTTATCATTCTTATTACCAGATTTGACTATTTGTTGGAATATTTATATTTATTTAAGTTTTTGTGTAGCACAGTGCTGTTCTCATTTTAGGATGGCGGTCGTAAATGGGTTAAAAAATTGCCCTTGAAAAATTTTGGCAACTAAACTGCACCTTTTGGTTTTTTGTACTTTATTTCTCTGGAAACCATCTAGCTTATAGGTCTGTTTGTACATAATTGTTTTTTATTGTGTTTCCTCACAGAAAAAAAAAAACACAAAAACTTTTTTAATAATGGTATTCACAATAATTTTTTTTATAAAAAAAAATAAAAACAAGTGAGAGTGTTAAATTCGGCTGTGCCTAATGTTTTATACTTTAATAAATTAAAAAAAATTTTGACAGGGGCGTTTTGAGGGGGAGGTAGGGCGGTAAGTTCCGCGAGGTGTAAGGACCTCGCGGAATATGTTTACAAGTTAATTTTATTCTGCATTATGCACTAAAGTATTATAATTTTATTAATATTTAAAGATTTTTTTTTTATCCACGCAATCAATAGGGGGCGTGCAAAAAAAAAAAATTATCGCCTGGGTCCAAGTCTTTGAACTTCTGCGAACATAAAAATGTTTCATTACCCAAGTAGAAATTCATGACGGTTATAAAAATAAAGCGTCTTAAAAGCACTCTTAAGTAGAAATTCATGACGGTAATAAGAAAAAGCGTTTTGAAAACACTCCCAAGTATAAATTCATGATGGTTATAAAATAAAATCAAGACTTATCAAAAATAACTCAATTTTAAAGCATAACTTCTTAACGCTTTTCGAACGATTCGTAAAAGCGGTTTGAGAATACTTTTTAACCAAACCTATGATTTTATTTCACTGCCATTCAAAAAATAAGAACTGTCAAAATTGTTTTTGTCTTGATTTAGGCAAAAAATTGGGTTTGCTATCATAATTTTCCCATTACAAAGTATTTTCAACATTATATCCTATTATGTCCTGTATCTATTGATGAAATTGGGTTATAAAATGTTGTTCATTTCATTGAAGATATTGGATCATTTTGTGATAAAAATTTGATTTACAATCATAGTTTTTGCATTTCAACGTTATCATACGTTATCAGGATGAGAGGCAGCCATAAGAAAACACCAATTTTTTTGCATTGGATTCTATTCTTGTGGAGTGGCGTTTTATTTTGAGAATTTGTATGAAGCATTTACAATTGATTTTAAGAAACTGGTGTCAAAATCGAAGTCAGAAAACTGAGATCAGAAAACTGAGATATTAGCTACATCATCTGCGATGTGAAAAATTTTATGGAAATTCATTGTTTGTTTCTAATAATTTTCTTAAAATTGTCTTCGCATTAATCGCTTTTGAAGTATCTATTTTTCAGGATGGAAAAATACGACAAACTGTATAAAGAATTTAAAGTGTCAGTACTGCTTAAATTCCACTACATTTTTTAGAATTATTGCTCAACCATATAACAAAAATATCTAATTTTCCAATTTTCAATATCCATTAAAACGAAAGATTTCCTCTAAAACTATAAAGTTATGTCATCAGATATTTTATTAAAATTTTGTTACAACATTACATTTTCTTGCAAACTTTAACATTTTTAAAACTAATTTTTGCAGCAATTTCTTGCCTATACCAAGATACAACTTATATCGTCCAGTACGACAAAGTTTACAAAAATTTTAAAATTGCTATATTTTTTTGCTTTTTAACGCTTTAATAATGCTTTAACGAAGCGTTCTCAAATCACCATTATAAATGTCTTTAAAAACGCTTTATATAAACCGTTTAACGGTGTTATCATTAGGACTGTCTGAAAGCGCTCTGAAGATGGTTTTCCGTATGATCTGAAAGCATTCGTACTACCATGCAGAGCGCTTTAAAAGCGTTTTTACGGTTGTATTTTTCTACCTGGGTAGTTTTACAAAAATACAAAAAAAAAACGTCTAAAAATTGGCGTTTTTCAATGGTTAGTTAAGTTCTTCAAAGGGGATCTTCCCCCTGGTCCGAATTTGCCCATTTCCGAACTTAACCGTAATGCCACAAAATGTCCAAGAATGAGCCAACATATTTTCCAAATGTTTGATTTAAGCATTCAGAGAGAATACTCTTAATATTGTTCCCTAAAACGTCATTCCTGCTTATTTTTTTATATTTAGAAAAAAAAAAACAGTGTAGTTCAATACTAAAATGTTCACTTAAAATTTCTATGTTTTTACTCTTCTTAAATGTTTGATTTATTTTGGCATGTAAAGATTATTCACGAATTTGTTTTTATGATAAAATAGAATTTATCAGTTTTATTTAAAATAATTTTTTTTGTCGATTTTGTAAGCTTGAGGTGAATGTCACTTATACGCCTATACGTTAGAGCCATTAGAGTTACGTTTTCCCCACTTTTGACTTCCCAAGTGGAAAGACAAATTTTGATTTTCCTAGGCTTAAACATTTGTAGTATAAATTTAAGGCCAATCGGATTAAATTAACCCGTGGCGTCCGGCGATAAAAGTTTTGGATATCGTTATTTAAAATTTCCACAAAAATTACGGTTTTTGCTACTTTCAAGAAATTTTTAAACCCTCTTTTTACCCTCTCATAAAGCTTTGGACGAACTTTCATTTAAACTTGAATAAAGTCAAATACAATAATGGTGATTAGTGTTTATAAACCGGTTAACCGGTTAACCGAAAAACCGGGTTTTTCCCAAAATTTCGGTTTTTTTGCAAACCGGTTAACCGGAATTGAAAATTTCCGGTGCACCGAAAACCGGTTTTTTTCTGTCGGTTAACCGGTTTCTTTAAATACATGCAAAACGGATTATTTTTGCAATTTTTAAGGGTTTTTACTTATTTTTTATGACATTTTCAAAATTTCGTTAAAAAAAACCTTGAAAATCCGTGAGAAAGAAAGTCTAAAATATTTTTTATCTACAAGAAACAATTTTCTAATTAGGGATTTTATTCCGAATCTGGTAAATATTAAAAATTCACATTGTTGTAAGCAAGTTTTGGGCACTTTCATTGAAAACTTTATAAGTGACTGTTAACCAGATAGTAAAATTCCTGTTAATGGAGAGAATGTCAATAAAAGAACATCGAAATAAAATACGGTACTGCAATTTACAACGAAGTGATGTATTTTTTAAATAAAACCAATAAAAGTTAAATTATAGCCCCGGAGAATATGGGAAAATAAAAGCACCGTATTTAAATACCGCTATTTTGAAAAGGTATCAGTTGCCAACTTTGCTGAAAGAAACAAATATGTTTTGTATTTAATAAAATTTAGCTATTTTAAAGTATTTTTTGGGTTTGTCAGTTAAAGAAAAAAAAAAACCGGTTAACCGGTTTTTTCATTCCGGTTTAACCGAGAAAACCGGTTAACCGAAAAAGCAGATTTTCGGTTAACCGAGAAACCGGTTTTCCAAAATGTCGGTTTTTTATAAACACTAATGGTGATTTAGTATATGGGGCATTCCAAGCCAAATCACTCACTTTTAGACCCGACCCCTTTCGATTTATTTTATTTTTGGATATGTTTTAGTACTTACTAAATGCAACTTGGACACCAATTTTCAGCCTTTTATTTCAAGATGGTGTTGAGTAATCAATTTTTCAAAATGGCGATTTTCTCAAAAAAATTAAGAAATTGAAATTTTCAATTAATTTTGACCATTAAAAAATATAGATATTTTAAAAAAAGTTGGACAACGTTTTGTTGGTATTTAAATGTAGTTTTAGAAAAAAAATATGAAAAAATTATTCGAAGTAATTATCACTTATTTTTTGACTTTTAAAAATTAAAATCGACTTTTTGAAAAAGTCCGAAACCTTCGATTTTTTTGTAAAAAACTATAAAAATTCTACTCTTAATTACGCAACCTTTAAGCCATAATTCGAGATGTGATCACAATTCTTTCTATTTTTTTTTTAAATTTTAAAAATTGCACCTTTTATTTTTTGGCTCTGATTTATTTTATATGGTGCTCCAAAAAAAATAAATTGGTTGATATTGACCCTAACTTACCCTAGATATATTCATTTCGAGGTAGAAATACGTCTTACAAAAATTTAGAGCGATCGGAAATGGGTAAGGCGTTCCTCATGGGCCTTGAAGTTTAGAAAACGGATTACAAGGAAAAATATGAATTTTTTTCTGTTTTCTCAATATTTTTGGTATTTTAAGTTAAGTTTAAATTCAAGCAATTACAGAATTATGATGTAGAGTAAAATGCCTTTCTAATAAGATACTAAAAACTAAAATCGGTTGAAAATCAGCCAAGTTATTACAACTTCCCCAGGCATCTAACGTGTGGCAGACAACTTGATTTAGCAATACAATCCGATTTTTGTAATTCATTGAAATTTTCTACTGTAATAACATTTTTTTATTCTTCAAGTTCAAATGTAATAAGATGACAAGTATTTTTCATATTGTGTTTTGCTAACATGTTTTAAATTAATGCTAAAAATGCCTGCATTTTCAACACCCTTTTGAAATCTGTATTTAAAAAAAAAAAATTTTTTTTTGTTTTAAAATTTGGAAAAACCAATAAAATATTACACTGAGACATGAATAATGAAAAAATGTTATTACAGTAGAAAATTTCAATAAATTTAAAAAAAGGGACGCGTATTCTTTAATCAAGCGGTATGACACACGCAGCGTGTTGCCATATATCAAGATTTCTCTTTTTTTGCAAGTTTTTTGAGGTGCTAAGAAGATTTCAAGATTTTTTCTAAAAAAATAAGTTTTTTGGAAAATAATAAAGTTTTTTCAAGTTTTTTTTAATTGGTTAAAAAATACAAAAAGCATCATTTTTTTTTTGTAAATACCCGAAATATTGGTCGTAGACCAAGCTTTTAGTATACCGACCGATTCAGAATCACTATCTGATTTGACTTAGCGTGTCCGTCCTTCAGTCTATGTAAACGGTTACAATTAAATACGTCTTTATTCTATGAAAATATGAGATATTCGATTACAATTTTGTTTTTAGCTTGGTAACCTTATTAAATCCATTTAAAATCAGACCATTCGCCATATGAAAATTCCACACGATATTCACTTAAATCTATAAGTTGCCAACATAGAATAATTTTTTTCTTAAATTGTTGCACTAATAAAAGATTTTACCACATATAGATCCAAACCGTCATATATTGTCGAGCATGCACCGGTGTTTGATATTTGCTTACTGTGTACAATTTTCTGAGCCTTCATAAGTTATGACTCTTTCAAGGCTCCAAAAAATTAATAGAACGCTCAACATTTGGATTCCTGAAAGATTCATGTTTGACTCTTAACCCTTTGACGACCATACATTTTCTGCCGAGGCGATTTTGATTTTCTGTTCATTGTCTTAACCTTTGACCTAATAAAAGTAACTGAACAAAAAATTGGACCCCTAACCACTCTCCTTACCCTTCATTTTTCATGGGGAAAATTTTTGCCCTTCGACGATTACGCAGTTCTGGCCAAAGCTATTTGCTATTCGCTGTGATTTTTAAGATCTGAAACTCTATTGTAGTTATTCTACAAGAATTTGGACCTATAAACCCCCTTCTTGACCCCAATTTTGCTTGACAAGTACAGATCCTTTTGTCCCTAAAATAGAGATTTTTATTTTACAAACTTTGGGGACTGACAGTGAGTAAATGGATAAAGTTAGAGACTAACTGCTAACTAGACTTTTATTGCCATAACACTCTCCTACAATTCACCTTTAAGCACATTTACCCTATCTTTTACCTGAACCAAAATAATAGCCAAAAACGATTTGGCAAGTATACTTGCCTGTGGTCGTCAAAGGGTTAATTCTGGATATGTAAAAAATTCAAAATATGTTTTTTTGAACATTCATAAAAGAGTCAGGAAAGAATACGAACATATATTTTTCAGAATTTTTTATGAGTCATATAAGGCCCCTGTAGGTTAGTTGGTAGCATGCTAGCCTGTGAAACAGGGGGTCGTAGGTTCGTTTCCCACTAAACCCTTGGTCGATTTCGATACAACGAGACGACGGTCATTGTAACCAGTTCTCGGTTAGGTTTAATTAATTATTAAAAATGATTTGTAATTAAATTGCGAAAACTAAATAAAAACTGATCGTTGGATTAAAATTATTTTTATGATATTATAAGAGCGCTAAGAAAAAGGGATTATGTTTTCTGAACGTCTAAGAACTCGTTTATGAGTCTTTTCGAGCTCCAAATGAACGCTTGGTTGTTTTTTTTTATTTTTTTTTACACTTGATATAAAAAATTAATTGAAAATACATAATTAAAATACATAATGTATTAACTTTTAATTTTTTCAATACTTTTGTAAAAAAAAGATTTTTTCACAAAAAAAAGATTTTTGTTCAGAAATAAAAAGTTTTTTCAAAAAAATATATGGCAACACTGCACACGCTAGATGTCTGGGGAAGTTGTAATAACTTGGCTGATATTCAACCGATTTAAGTTTTTAGTACCTTATTAGAAAGGTATTTTACTCTACATCACAATTCCGTAATTGCTTGAAATAAAACTTAACTTAAAATACCAAAAATATTGCGAAAACAGAAAAAAATTAATATTTTTCCTTGTAATCCGTTTTTTTAAATTTTAAGGACCATGCTTCTTTTTTGATTTCTTCGTTCAACTGTTGACGAGTGTGGACGTGTTTTATTTTAACTCCGTGCTATAAATTGAATTACTAAAATTGTTCGTAATAGGTTTGTTCGTAATAGGTATTTTTGTGATATTTTCATTACCACATCAAGGAAAATGAAAATATGGACACAAATGATACCGATTTAGTTCGAGGCTCTGCCTCACCGACTGGTGCTGGTCCTAGCACTGGTCTTAGGGTTGCGACCTTGAAGTCCGGCCTTGATTCTGGTAGGGGTGCTCAGCCTAATATTGGTGGTAAAACGAAAAAGAAACTTAAGCCATCAAAGGTCAGGCACAACCAGAGAAGGCTTTGTTTGAAAATAATTAACAGACTAAGCCAACTCGATGGAACGAAGCTCTCCGAACGTGAGAGGGCGTCGCTATCATGGGCGAAAGGAGTCATTGAAGAACAGGACAAACTTTCGGCAATGCGCGCATCTGACAAACAGAGCGCTGTTTCGGCCTCGTCATCGAAGTCTGGTAAAAGGTTGCGCTCGCCCGACGAGAAACCTTTACCTAAAAGATCTAAGGTGACCGGCAACGTCTGGACTCAGTCTTTTAGTGAAGTGGTGAAAGGTAACTTCGTTAGGGCTGTGATAAACAGGCAAAATGGGGATTGTAGTATTCCAAGGGACAAGTGGAGTTTAGTTGAAACTAAACTAAATGAAATCTACTATAGGCTTCTTGAGAGTATGCCTGATTTTCTCCCTACTACTGTCAACGCAGGTTGGTATCAGGGGCGAGTAAAACTCGTTGCTTTTGGAAACGAAAGATCCGCAGCCGTGTTTAAGGTTGCCATTAGCCAAGTGGGAGAGTTATGGCCTGGAGCCAGACTGGACGTTGTGGAAAAACATGATATCCCCTCGCAACCCAGAGCTCATGCATGGATCCCAATGGCTACAAGTGACACTGCGGTGATTCTAAGGATGATAAAAGTCTGCAATCCTGACCTTCCAACTCAGAATTGGCAAATTGCCAGATTGGGTGAGATGGAGGGCGCTCGTCGTCAAGCAGTGGTCTTGGTTAATGAGGAATCGCTTCCGCTTTTAGCCAGGACTGACAGCATTATTAGATTTGGCTTTTTTCATATAAGAGTCAATGTCTACAAGGGCGACCAGAAGCCTATTTTGGAAGCAGACAAGCCAGTGGCAGAGTCGGCTGGGGAGGAGAATCTGGAAAAGGTTGATATTCAGCTGACCGATTCTAGGCTGATGGGAGATGCATCTGGCATTTTCGAAACCGAATCTGGTAACGAATGCGACCTCTGTGATGGCATGGAGGATAAAGCTGATGCCACTATGGGTGACATTCAGGACGAGGCCCATGCAGTGAGGAATTCGGAGAGTTCTGTTGCCTTCGATTCAGAACAGATGGGACACATATCTGGCTTATTCGAAACCGAATCTGGGGACGAATGCGACCTCTATGATAACACGGAGGATGAAGCCAATAACACGGTGGTGGAAAGGATGGTGGAAAAAAAGCAAGATGTTGCGGTTCCTACAAATAAACCTCCATCACTGTAAGGCAGCCTCAGCTGCACTATTGCTGCGCCTGATGACAGGAGCAGTTGACTTGGTTTTTATCCAAGAGCCCTGGGTGCGGGGTGGCAGGGTTTGCGGATTGAAGACCCCTGGGTTTAAGTTGATGGTTGCCAAAGGTGAGGGCTCACCAAGAGCCTGCATCTTGGCGAAAAATGGCTTAAATATATTCTTTTTATCAACTTTTAGTGATATGGATGTTACAGCGGCTAGCTTAGAGCTTCATGGGAAATCTATTTGGCTCGCCTCTGCGTATTTTCCTAATCCGGGGCCAATACCCCCGGAGAAGGTTGGCGGTCTGATTCGGGAGTCTGAATCTAGGGGACACCAGTTACTAGTGTGCTGTGATGCTAATGCACATCATTCGATATGGGGTAGTACAGACACAAATGATAGAGGCGAATCACTTTTGGAGTTTTTGTTTAGCACTAACCTGTATATTTGTAACAAGGGTAGTGAACCAACTTTCGTTACAAGTACGCGGCAAGAGGTTCTTGACGTAACACTTGTATCAGATACATTGTCTGACAGAATTGATGACTGGAGAGTTTTGGAAGAGCATTCTTTCTCAGATCATCGCTACATTGAGTTTTTACTCAGGGAGCGTGCCCCGGTTGAGACAGTCTCTAGAAATCTGAGAAGAACAAACTGGGTGAAATATAGGGAGACTTTTTCTTTGCTTTTGGATGAAGTACCCCTATCTGAACCGCATAGTTTAGCGGAAATTGACTGTCTGGTTGACCATATAACAAATGTTTGTAATAGGTGCCTGGATGCGTCTTGCCCTTCTGCAAAGCCTAGAGGGAAAAAAAAGCCACCTTGGTGGTCAAATGAGTTGCAGACGAGCAGAGATTCCTGCAGAAAGCTCTTTAATAAGGCTAAATTTTCAAGAGCGGACGAGGACTGGTCTGCATACAGGCTGCAACTTAAGAGTTATAAAAAGATGATCAGAAATGCAAAATGTGATTCTTGGAAAAACTTCTGTGGAAACATAGAAGACGTTTCTGAGGCATCCAGGCTGCGCAAGGTTCTGGCTTCTTCTCCTTGCACCCTAGGATACCTGAAAGATCCTAATGGGGTGTGGTCTTCCTCCAGTGGAGAGTCGCTGGATCTCCTTTTAAACACGCATTTTCCGGGCAATTCCATGACGCCGTTTCAAGCTTTGGAACGTTCTGACGCCCAAGCATCTGAAATTGCTTCGGAAATAATAAATATGCCAACATTAATCTGGGCGATAAAAAGCTTCAGGCCCTATAAATCCCCGGGACCTGATGGTGTAATCCCGGCTGAGTTGCAGCAGGTGTTGGACTATATAGCCCCGTTGCTGTATAATCTATACACAGCATGCATCAACTGGTCGTATATTCCTTTAAAATGGAGGGATACCAGAGTCGTATTTATCCCGAAGGCTGGGAAAAGTTCCCACACAGCTCCGAAGGATTTCAGACCAATTAGTCTGTCTTCTTTTTTGTTAAAGACAATGGAACGAATGATAGACTCATATTTGCGTAGAGTGATTGACCCGAGGTTGCTTTCGACAAAGCAACATGCATACAGCAAGGGACGATCAACGGAAACAGCTCTTCATGAGCTCGTTGGTACCATCGAGAGATCGCTTTCGGTAAAGGAGTACACTATGGTGGCCTTTCTTGATATTGAGGGGGCTTTTAATAATGTCGTTCCAGAATCGATAATATTGGCATTGTCTGGTCTGGGAGTAAAGCGTGAAATCGTTTTAATGGTGGAAAACCTACTTGCCAATAGACGTATAACGTCTGAATTGGGAGCGTCCGTCATATCTCGATTTGTCAATAGGGGCACACCACAAGGAGGTGTTCTTTCGCCGCTTCTTTGGAACCTGGCACTGAATTCAATGCTACTATCTCTAGAAGCACGTGGTTGTCATGTTATCGCATATGCTGACGATGTCGCGATAGCGGTAAAGGGGAAGCATCTGCCAACATTGCGGGACATTCTTCAGGGTTCTCTGAAAGATCTGTCTAAATGGGCAAGAGACTGTGGTCTAGGAGTTAATCCCAGTAAAACAGAGCTTGTTTTGTTTACAAGGAAAAATAAGATTCCTGCTTTTGATCCTATTTCTCTGGACGGTACTGAAATCACCTTCTCAGATGGAGCCAAGTATCTTGGAGTATTTCTAGATAGGAAGCTGAATTTCAGGCGTAATATTGAGGAACGGGTGAGAAAAGCAACGATTGCTTTGTATTCCTGTAAAAGGGCCATTGGAAAACGATGGGGTTTTAGCCCTCAAGTCGTTCATTGGATCTATACAGCAGTGGTGCGTCCAATTTTGCTGTATGGAATCATTGTCTGGTGGCCTGCTTTGGAAACAAAAGCGAACTTTGTCTTTATCACGAAGGTACAGAGAATGGCGTCAATGTGCATCACTGGTGCTCTTCGTACTACACCTACGGCTGCATTAGAAATCCTCCTTCACCTGATACCCTTGGACATATTGGGTAGGCAGTATGCGGCTGCGTCGGCAATTCGACTTAATAGCACGCTGCAATGGAGGAGCAGTGATTGTGGCCATAGCGCGATCTTGAAAAAGATAACAATACCACAAAATGTGGACTGTGCTCCCTCTTTGAGCCTCTTTGAGCGCCACTTTACCACTATGATACCATCCAGGGAGTCTTGGATGGGGGATACTCCGGGTAGTGGAGCTACCATAAATTTTTACACAGATGGATCGAGGCTGCACGAACAAGTGGGCTTTGGGGTCTATTCGGAAGAGCTTGGATTGAGCCTGGCTCATAGATTGCCAGATCATTGCAGTGTTTACCAGGCAGAGATGCTGGCAATAAAGGAAGTGGCTGACTGGTTGAGCTGCAATGTCTTGTCTACAACCGCAGTCAACATCTATACTGACAGTCAAGCCGCGGTCAAGTCCCTGGATTCAATGTTTCTGAAAACAAGATCTGCCCTTAACTGCCGCACGTCTTTAAATGAGATGGCCAAGCAGTTTAACATACGACTCATATGGGTCCCAGGGCACAGAGACATTCCAGGGAATTGCAAAGCCGATGAGCTTGCAAGACTAGGAACTACCTTACAGGTTCCAACAGAATTGGAATGTGTTGGTATGCCTCTAGAAACTTGCAAGCAAAACCTACGGCTTTGTTCTGCGACGGAGACTAATCAAAGATGGGCAAATGGATGGACGTGTGAGACAACACGACTGATTTGGCCTTCTCTTAATCAGGGGCGCACAAGTGAGCTGATATCGCTTCCAAGAGGAGAGATTTCGACGGTGGTTTCTATAATTACCGGACACTGTCTTATAGGGAAGCACGCAGAGCGGTTAAATGTGCCGTCGAATGACTTTTGCCGAAGTTGCATGGATGAAGAGGAGTTGGAAACTATCGAACACTTTATTTGCCATTGCCCGGCACTTTCTGGTCAGCGACTTGCTTCACTGGGATCTAGGGAGCTGTACGATCTTTCTGATTTGTCGGATGTCAAAATACAACATCTAAGGAGTTTCATAAGAAGCTCAAACTGGTTTAACGACAGGGACTAGTAGGGAAACCTATTACGATCCCGTGGTATCACAATGGACCTCAGAGTCTACGTGTGTTGACGTAAAACGTCAGCAGCCACTTACAACCTAACCTAACCTAACCTAAGGACCATGCTAAACGCCTTACCCATTTCCGATCGTTCTAAATTTTTGTGAGACGTATTTTTACCTCGAAATGAATATATCTAGGGTAAGTTAGGGTCAATATCTACCAATTTATTTTTTTTGGAGCACCATATAAAATAAAACAGAGCCAAAAAAAAAAAGGTGCAATTTTAAAAATTTAAAAAAAAATAGAAAGAATTGTAATCACACGAATTATGGCTTAAAAGTTGCGTAATTTAGAGTACAATTTTTACAATTTTTTACAAAAAAATCGAAGGTTTCGGACTTTTTCAAAAAGTCGATTTTAATTTTTAAACGTCAAAAAATAAGTGATAATTACTTCGAATAATTTTTTCATATTTTTTTTCTAAAACTACATTTAAATACCAACAAAACGTTGTCCAACTTTTTTTAAAATATCTATATTTTTCAATGGTCAAAATTAATTAAAAATTTAAATTTTTTAATTTTTTTGAGAAAATCGCCATTTTGAAAAATTGATTACTCAACACCATCTTGAAATAAAAGGCTGAAAATTGGTGTCCAAGTTGCATTTAATAAGTACTAAAACATATCCAAAAATAAAATAAATCGTAAGGGGTCGGGTCTAAAAGTGAGTGATTTGGCTTGGAATGCCCCATATACAATTTTTGCTTTAAAAGAGTTATTTTTGTTGGAAAACAGATTTCGGACCTTCATAATAGTATTTCTCAAATAACTTGTGAAATATATCAAATATTATGTCTGGTTTGATGTTTGATTGACCAACGATGATTCTCTAAAGTCTGCTGAAGATTCCTTAGTGGGGATGAAACTGATCAGTACAGACATACTATGAGATGAGTAACTTTTTTAAAGCAATAAATTAAAAATACTCTATTATGACAATATCATAAATAGAAATATTTTTGGGCCTCGAACTAGAATAAAACTCTAATCGAATATATATACATATATAAAGGCCGAATAAATACATTTTATTTTTATGTACCTTTTGGTACTAAAAATAAAAAAACAACATTTTTTTGAAAAGGTCAATGATAAGATATTTTGATCTTTTTTTTAGGATCTCTTGAACGACACTCATAGAAATATCTTAGTAGAAAAATTAGTAAACCCATTGTATATCAAGTTTAACAGAATATTGCCATATTTAACAAAAATTAATGTTGATATCGTTGAATCAACTATTTACAACGCTTATACAGAATGGGAACTACGATAAATTCAAAATTTTTGGTTGAAGTTATCGAAATTTTTATAGAAAAACCCTAATAAATGCAGCAACAAGTAACTTGAAAAAAGCAAGTATCATACGTACTTTACGAGTGCATAACATATATAAACGAAGAGTGTGTGAAAATCTCGTGTTTAAATATTGCAGCTTTAAAAGCCGGTGATAATTCTAAAAAATATTGTGAATTATACTTAATAAAAGAATATTTACAAATAACAACAAGCTTTTTTTTTATTTATAATAAAATTTCTTATATTAACAAAACTATGAGTTGAGTTTACAAAAAATGCGAGCTGATTTACAAAAAAACGAGTTGATCAACTTTTACAAAAACTGACAACAATTTTTATTGAAATCAACATAAATATTTGTAGGGTTAAAATCAACAGTGATTTCTGTTGAATTTACAACGATTTTCTTTGGGAATACAATGATTTTTGGTTGAGTGTAGGAAAAAACTGATTTTTTTTCAAATTTCAAATAGCCATATCTTAAAAACCGTTCGATCGATTTAATTTTTTTAATTTGTGTTCAGCGCATCAAAATTAGAGATGTCGCAAATAGTGTATTCGGCATTTTACCGAATATTTATTATTCGGTATTGGGTTTGAACCGAATATTGCCGAATAGTTTAATTATTCATACGCCTGTATTTTACCTATGTAAAAAATTTAAAAAAAAGTACCAGACTAAAAATCAACAACGCTGTTGTTGACAATATTTTTTCTGTTACCTTAAAAATTCGAATTTTAATCAAGAGCTCAAGTTTTTTTGTATAAAAAACAAACTAAAATGACTACAAAAAGAGTAAAACGTTAATAAAAAGTGTTTTTTAACAAATTCAAATGTTGCCGAATATTTATTTAAACAAATATTCAAAAAGCATGCCGAATATGCCGAATACCGAATAGTGACAAATATTCGCGACATCCCTAATCAAAATTAATAAATATGATGTATCGCAAGATATATTTTTTTTTTAATTTTCAAAAATCCAAAATCAAATCGGATTTCATATGTCTTTGAAGCCAATGATTCTCAAAGCAATGACCTAAAATTTATATCACAGTGTTATCAGTACATATTGTTTAACTAATTTGCCTTTTATTTTGTAAAAATTATTTCGTTAACATTCTTTATTTGTCTTTTTTAAAAATTTGATTCAAAAATAACAGATGTTAAAGTATAAAGTATATTGTCTTTCTTTTACTCTGACGGTGGATTTTCTTTTTTTAAAAAAAAATCTTAAAGATTCATAATCTAACAAGAAATTGTGTATTGTGGTCCTTTAATTATTACGCTAAAAAGTGAGTGCTAAAATTTGTTTCCAACAAAAAAAAAAAAGAAAAATTAAACTTTGACTTAAAATTTCCAACATCAAAAACTTCCTTCCGCAGGGTAAATAAGAGTGCAAAAAAAAATTCGATAATATAAAAAATAAATCCTTTTATCCCTAAATCCCCGTATTTCAGTTAAAGATTAAAAAAAAATCAATATACTCACAAAAATTGTTAAAAATTTTGTGAAAACTGTGGAATATTTTTTTACGTAATTTGTTACTTTATTGAAGAGGTAAAAGTATTTGGTTTTTAAAATGTATTATAAGTTGCGCAATGTAGGAAAAGAAAATCATAAATTTTTATTTTCTTAAAAGTAGATGTCTGAAGACCAAAATTTAATAAAAATGACAGCGGTTAAGTTTAATTCTGTTACAAAAAAATATGTCAACAAATTTTATTTAAATAACTCAAAATTTTTAAAAATTATTTAAACAACTTTAAAAATAAAAAAAAAACGTTAATAGCAATTTGTTACTACAACAAAATTAATTATTAGGTCTATTCGATTACCTTACTACAATCTACTATTTTTTACTCATTTTACTACAGCTGGAAATTTTCAATACAAAAAGTTAACAAGACTTTCCAGTTGTAGTAAAAAATAGTAAGAAATTTGGGTAATCGAATAGACCTACACTTAGAAAATTATGTAAGTTACTACATGTTAGTTGTTTGTATATTATACAGTAGTTAGTTGTTTTCAACTACAAAGTCAGTTGTTTTTGTATGAAAAATATCAAACAACTATTTCTGTTAGTTATTTTACGTCGTTTTTTGAACAACTAACAAAAAATTACTGTGATGTGGTAACAGTTATTTAAATTAGTTAATTTGATTTTTTTTATCTCTGAAAAATTTTCAAAGTTTTTTTTCCATAAAATAAAAATAAATTTTCGTTTTTTTAATTTTTCACAACTTTTTTTAAAAAAAAAGAAAAAAAAAACTTGGTCTTCATTTTTTTTTAAATATTAAAAAAAAAAACAATCAATATATATATATATTGATTGTTTTATTTTTACTACATTTTAGTTGTTTTGACTACAAATGTAAGTAGTTTTTACTACATAAGTCCGTTGTTTTTTGTCAGTTAAAATAACTAACATTGTTAGTTGATTTAACTGAAAAAGTAGTTGACCCCAAAACAACTTACAAAGTAGTTATTTTAACTGACTTTTTCAGTTGATTTTACTAACATAATTTTTTAAGTGTATTATTATATTAGTTTATCAAATTGTGATTAAAGTGTTATGTTTAAATTTTTACAACTTTTGTTAAAATAATAAAAACTCAGTTTTATGTTTATGTAAAGTTTTTACTTTAAATTCATTGTGTTTTATAAAAATAAGAATGTTACAATAAAATATTTAATTGCATATGGCATTATTATTATTTTCTATTTTTCGTAAGTTGATAAAACAAATTCTATTACGTTTTATTTTTTATACGTTTAATAACAATTAAAAGTTTTATTGATATAACAAATTCCTTGTTATTTTTTTATTTTTATCCTGTTGATTTACAAGCTTTGCTGTTATCTAAATTTTTTTAGGGTGAGAAATTTTTTTATAAAATTAACTAAAAATTTTGAAGTTTAACTAAATTTATAAAAAAAAAACGATAATGACACAGTACTATTTTCTAGAAAATTTTTGTTTTTAGAAAATAAGTTTTCACGAAAACTTTAAAATTGTTTTATTCGACCTTTAAAATATTATATTTTGAGTAGGTTTATTCTAGCTCGAGGTCATTATTTCCGTTACTACATTAAAAAAATTATGTAAGTAAAATCAAGTGAAAAAGTCAGTTAAAATATTTACTTTGTAAGTTATTTTGGGGTCAACTACTTTTTCAGTTAAATCAACTAACAATGTTAGTTATTTTAACTGACAAAAAAACAACTGACTTATCTAGTAAAAACTACTTACATTTGTAGTCAAAACAACTAAAATGTAGTAAAAATAAAACAATCAATATATAATTTTTTTTCAAAATATTTAAAAAAAAATGAAGACCAAATTTTTTTTTTTAAAGTTGTGAAAAATTAAAAAAACGAAAATTTATTTTTATTTAATGGAAAAAAAACTTTGAAAATTTTTCAGAGATAAAAAAATAAAATTAACTACTTTAAATAACTGTTACTACATCACAGTACTTTTTTGTTAGTTGTTCAAAAAACGACTTAAAATAACTAACAGAAATAGTTGTTTGATATTTTTCATACAAAAACAACTGACTTTGTAGATGAAAACAACTAACTACTGTAAAATATACAAACAACTACATGTAGTAACTTGCATAATTTTCTGAGTGAAGAGTTTTTATGAAATTTAATTTTTTTGAAAAACATTTAGAAAATTTTAAAATACAAATTGAAACTTTTAAACACAACTGGAAATATTTGAAATACAAATGGAATTTTAAGAAATTCAAAAGGAATTTTCTTAAAATCATTTTGAAATGTAAATGGAAATTTTTAAAATACAATTCTTTTTTTTGGAGAGCAAACCGTAAGACAACCAGAAAAGTTTTACAGTAACTATTTGCGGTTTTTAGTTAAAGTTGTTTTGAACGTTTTATCGTTTGTTTTTCAAGGAAACTAAAATATTGAATGATGTATACAGTTGTTAAAACAATAAACTACAAAATTTACGGACAAATATTTTTATCAGGTAAATTATTTGTGACTAATTATACCGTAAAATTTTACAGAAGCACGGTTTTTCAGTTTGTTATTAAAAAAAAAATTTTTTTACTCCACAAAATAAAAAATTGTAAACAGTTAAAATAACTGAAATATCATTTATTTTTATGGAATATCCAGTCATTTATTAACGTTTAAAAATAACTGAAGAAGTATGTTGTTTTAAATGAAATATAAGTAGTCCGTTTTTTTTAAAGGAAACACGATTGTTTTAAACGTTGACATTACATTACACATACAGTATACCAAATTTGTTGATCAATGGTAAAACAAATTTTTTGCATTTTTTTGCGTTTTGCCAAATTTTTTACAGATTTATTATGACATTTTCCTTTTAAAAATTATCTTAGATTTCAAAAGTATTTTGCATATTGGAACGTTTTAAGTTTTATTATACATCGATAAGTTCACAAAATCAATATTTTTTACGTATTTTGCCAAAAATAAAGTTTTTAAATTTTGAGGTACTTATTTCCCCCTGTAGATTTTTTTTTAATTTTTCTCTTAAAAAATATATGTACATATCGTGAACCTATATTCAAAATATGCCAACTCAAATTTGACGGAAATGAGTTTCCGATGGCAAATAGCTCCCCTATGTAATACCTACCTGCCATAAAAATTTCAGAGCAAAAAAATAATTTGTTGTCGTTTTACATCCATTTTTGTTATTCTGCTAACTCAAAGTACATATTTTTTTGGTGAAAATAAATGCCAACTCCCATTGTAAATTTCCAAAAATTTTTCAAAATTT
This sequence comes from Pegoplata infirma, assembly GCA_963921195.1. NCBI lineage: Eukaryota > Metazoa > Arthropoda > Insecta > Diptera > Anthomyiidae > Pegoplata > Pegoplata infirma. The sequence continues at coordinate 141,520,700 of OY992540.1, read as the reverse complement.
TTTTAAAAAAAAATTAGACCATGTATATTATTGCATTTGCCATGCTAAACACGAATCTTGTAAAGATTTTGATATCTAATGACTGGTTCTCGAGATATTGCCATTTTGAAAATATCGGTAAATAGTGTTTGCAAAAAAAAAAATTGCTTATATTTATGTAACTTTCAAACTATTTATCAGATTGAAACATTATGAATGGGGCAAATAAAGTCAATGATATAAGCTTTCAAAATAGCTAGTTTGGAGTGACCCTATTGCAATACAGCGTGAGTTACAGAGTGCCAAAGTTGACCACCCTGAGATTAAAAGGCTTTCGGAGCTAGTAACTTTTAAAAATATGCAAAGATTTTTAATTTTTTGTTCAGTTTTTGCAATTACCGTACTAAGGATAACAAAAACCAAAAAAAAAAAAAATTTTTTAAATTTTTCCAAAAAAAATGTATTTTTATTTTCCGACAAAATATGCCAACTCTAAAAAAATATTTGTTTTTTGATATAGTAATAAATGCCATCATTGAAAAATACGCAAACAAGTGCAAAATATGAAAATTTTTGCATAGGTAAAAATTGTTTAGAATATTTAAACCATGTTATGGAAGGTACATTGTTAATTTTTACAATAATTAGCGAAATAACTAGTTTTTTAGCTCTCCTGAACAGTAAGGTTTTTCGAGTTGGCATTTATTGAATATAGTTCGACGATATGTATTTTATTATTGAATTTGGTAAAATTTTTGTTTGTTTATTTAAAAATCATTATTCTAAAGATTTCTTTTTCAAAATGTTAATTCAAGGCTAACATGACACAGTGGGCCTATGAAAAAACTGGTAATAAATATAAATCCCAGCAAAAGCAGTTGTTTTTACTATAAACAGCGAGATGCACGTTACCGCTTCCTTTTTAAAATCGCAGTTGCAAATGTCAATAACTTTGCAAGTTTTTGACTTTAGCGCTTGACGAAGAAAATTTCGCCCATCTCGAAATTTCTTTAGCTTGATTTAAATGAAATACTAGTTATTGATGGATGAAATACTACCCAAGTAGAAATTCATGACGGTTATAAAAAAAAAGCGTTTTTAAAGCACTCCAAAGTAGAAACTCATGACGGTAATAAAAAAATAGCATTTTTAAAGCACTTCCAAGTATAAATTCATGGCGGTAAAAAAACAAGTCATGACTTATCAAAAATAAAGCATTTTTAAAGCATTATTTCATAACGCTTTATGAACGTTTTGAAAAAGCTCTTTGAGATTACTTTTTCGCCAAATTTATGTTGGTTTAGGAATACAATTTTTTTTACAACATTTTTTTCAAAGGTTCGAAAGAATTAATTCTTTAATTCAATTTTCTAATTCGAATTAAAAAAATAGAATTTGGCATTCCCTAAAATCATTCAACTTTCAAAATCACTGAATTAATTCTTTCAAGAATTCATTCCTTAAGAATGATCATTCTTAAGGAATGAACTATTTTTTATCCAAATCAATCTACTACAAATTGAATGGTGAAATTTGCTTATCATTCAATTTTAAACAGTGAAGCGCAACACACATACACACACATTTATGCTTGTGTGGGAAGCAGTGAAGCAAGCCGGTCGGCGCGGCTGACGGCTGAGTCGCTAAGCCGATATTTTTCCACGAGCCGCGCCGCCGCCGATATCATCGGCTGATCGGCGGCTCAAACTCCAGCCGATTTTGGCGGTTTTGAAATTAAAATGAGCATATTCCTAAATTTTGTTCCATTTGGATATTAAAATTTCTAAAAGTCATGTTGGAATTCAAAAAAGTGCAATTAAAATATTGAAATCACAACTGAAATTGAAAAGTTCGCATTCTCAGAAAAACTAATTGAGAATTTCAATTTCTGAATGACTATTGGCCTTTTCCAAATTTCAAATGAAATTTCTAGGTTTCAATACTTTTTTTCTAGATTTCATTTGAATTTCAACTAAGCTTTTCTCAAATTTAATTGCGATTGCTGAATTTTAATTGTCTGTTTTATTTGTTTTTTATATTGTTGGGCTTTATATTTTATAATTTAATAGGTATATTAGTTCGGTTTGAGTCCTTATTATTTCTGAGAAATAAAAACTCTTGTTTACAAATAAAAAAAAATTTTGCGGCACTTTGCATTTATTTTCAATGTAAAATCTTACGCAAAATTCGAAAATGTTTTAATATTTGAAAAGTTTATATCAGTGTTGGCTACCGTTACCCTTTCAATACCGTTACCGATTAAAAACCCTTTAATATTGACTACCGTTACCGTTACCAATACCGAAATTAAAAACTTTAAATACCGTTACCGATAAAAAACCTTTACCTTTATTCGGATTTTTACCGGTATTATAACGGTTTTGTTTCGGTTGTCTAAATATTACTTATTTAAAATTTTTTGCAGATAAAATATTTTAAATTTAAATAAATAAAGCATAAAATTTTAGTTCATTGCAAATCGTTATTTGGATAAAAACAATGAGGAAATCGGTCCAACCAATGATCACATTACAATTAAGTAAATTTAGACAAAGAATATGTCGAAATCGGCACAACCAATGATCACATTCCTAATTTATCTAAAAATTCCGAAGAGAAAAGTGAGTAAACTTTCTTAAATGGGAAGATGAAAGAAGAGACAAACCTGAATGGTGCCAAATCTCTAGTGTTAAAAGTTTGAATTAGAAAACTTTTACCAGATTTTTCTGCTGAAATGGAAATTTTAACTAAATTTTAGAGAAATATTTAGTTGTCCTGTTTTAAGAAAACTTTCTTGAAAAATTTTTTTAAAAAATTTTACTGAAAAAAAAAATTGTCACTTTAAAAAAATCGAAAATTTTATTTTTTAAAATTATAGGCCGTTACCACAAGAAATCAAAAAGTCTATTTTAACAAAAGTTTTATTTTAAATTTCAAATTTTCAATACATTTTTTGAAAGTCGATTTTAAAAACAAAAACAATTTGTATGGAAATAAAATTAAAATCTGATTTTAAATATATTTTATTTTTCTATGGTAAGGCTGATATAGTTGCTAATTTCTTGTGATCTAGTTTTTCCCAGAACTGCGGCTTTCCCCCTTCTTCTCCTTCCTTTCGGAAATGTCCCAGTCGGTGACAGGACATAATCCCCACGGACATTACCCCCATAATGGAAATGGGGATTATGACCGAATTGATCACGGACATAACCCCTATAATAGTTATGTGGACTATGACCGTTTCTAATACGGCCATAATCCCAATGGGGATTATGTCCGTACCCTGTGGGGATTACGACCGAAAATTATTCGGTCATAACCCCCATTCATATTATGGGGACTAAGTCCAAAGAAATTTCGGTCATAATCCCCGTTTTTTGCGGAGAGGGTGGGTTTAATGCATGGAGTTTGTAATCTCTAAGCCCGGCCGAAGGCCGGCTACGCAGAAAAACTTAAGACAAAAAAAAAATTTCACATAATTAGTGGGATTATGACCTACTAGTATATTAGACATAATCCCTGTAATGGGTCATAACCCCCATTCATATTATGGGGACTAAGTCCAAAGAAATTTCGGTCATAATCCCCGTTTTTTGCGGAGAGGGTGGGTTTAATGCATGGAGTTTGTAATCTCTAAGCCCCACTTTTTCCACTTTTTACGTGGACATTGTCCCCATAAAACTGAGAATTATGTCCATTTTTTATTGGGATTATGTCCAAATTTTTTTCGGTCATAGTCCCCACTACCGTTATGGGGATTATGACCGAACTCGTTTTGGTCATAATCCCCACAACGGAAATGGGGGTTATGTCCGTGGGGATTATGTCATGTCACCGTCCCAGTCAATATTTGTGTTTTCTTTTGTTAAATGTTGGTGGATATAACACTCTTACTAGTTCTTTATCGCTTCCATTGAAACAGTTTTTTTTTTTTTTAATAAGTCTTTTCTACTTAAATAAAATATAATTCCGATGTTCGGCTATTTATCTGAAATCAGCTGATTTTTCTGCTTGACAAATTTATCAAATTTATCAGCTAAAATCAGCATATTTCCCAAATAGCTCAAAATGCAGATTTTTCTCATGGCTAAAATGCAGATTTTTCTGCTGGTTGCGCAGAACATTTCATAAACACGTAAAAACCAAAAAATTATTTATTGAATTACAATATTGGGTGAAATTTTAATTAAATTCTGAGGTAATTAAAATAATATGATACTACTATTTACTTATGTGCTAAAAATGCACTAAATTTAAGTTTTTTTCGGATTTTTTTTTTAACAAATTTGTGACTTTTTAACAAATTTGTGACTTTTTAACATTTTGGGTAATTTTTTTCATAATACCGGTACGTACCGGTATCGATGTTGCGGTAACGGTTTGTCGTTACCGAAATAATCGAAAATACCGTTACCTTTACCGTTACCGATATAAAAAATATGTAATACCAATACCGTTACCAATACCGTTATTCGTTTCGGTAGCCAACCCTGGTTTATATAAAAGTTATTCATATCTTTTTTATTCAATTATCCAAAAAAATTACCTAACTTTTGCAAGAAATCTGGAATCGGTACGATCAAGGAAACCATCAGGACATTATAAGGAAGTTCAAAGTATCCTTTTTATGGTTTTATCCTTATAAGTAAGGATGAGATTTCCATGCAAATGCATGTTTTTGTCGATAGTCTAAAAACGATATCGACCAATTATCTTTCCCAATCAAGAAATTTGCGTTAAAATGGCATCGATTTGTTTTTGCATATTTTGCATATTTTGCATATTTTGGTGAAAATGCATATTTTTGCATATTTTGGTTTTAAATGCATATTTTGTGCATATTTCCAACTTTTAAGTGCATATTTTTGCATATTTTGGCATAAATTAGCAAAAACCCAAGTTAAAATTTATTTGTTTCAAAAACTATTTAAAATTTAAAAAATTTATTTTGGAAATAAGAAAAATTATTTTTTTTCTTAAATTTTTTTTTTTTATAGATTGTGTTAATTTCTAAAAAATCTTGCTTATATAAAGTTTTTAATGGTACTATTTAAACCCGGCTTTACTTTTTGCTTTTTAAGAAGTTTTTCCTATGACAACAAAATTTTTATTTTATTTTCAGGTTTTTTAGTGCATATTTTGAACTTTTTAGCGCTTATTTTAAGCGCATATTTTCGATTTTTTAGTGCATGAAAATCTCATCCCTACTTATAAGTATCCGAAGTTTGCAAGAAATTTCCTGTTCAAAACAGATGTGTTAAGTTGACACTCCAATAAAAAGAAAATCTAAAATCCATTAGGTTAGGGTGGCGGTGTACGATTTACACCTCGCATAGACCTTTTGGTCCATAGCGATACCACAAAACTTTTTGTCTTTTTCTCTAGCGGCGCAAGTTAAAGACGTTCAAAGACATTGCGAATCTCTTTAATATTCTAAGATCCATTCGAGCTATATCCTCCAAAGTATTAAAGCTTATCTGACCAGTAATCGATCGGCGACTTCTTGCCACCGCTGGACAGTGACAAAGTATGTGTTCAATCGTTTCATCCACTCCACTGGGATGAGTCTAATATTCTTAGCCCCTGTAGGTTAGTTGGTAGCGTGCTAGCCTATGAAGCAGGGGGTCGTGGGTTCGATTCCCACAAAAACCCTTGGTCGATTTCGCTACAACGAGACGACGGTCATTGTTACCAGTTCTCGTTTAGGTTTAAATTATTAAAAAAATGATTTGTAACTAAATTGGAAAAAAAAAATAAAAAAAAAAATATATATATTAGGACTGTCAATCCCGAAATCCCGGGATTTTTGCCATAAAATGAATCCCGAATCCCGGGATTTTTAAGCTGAAATCCCGGGATTTTTGAAATATTAAAAATGTTTGAGAATTTATTTTTTATTTATTTTGAAAAATACAACTTTGTTCAATTATTGTTACATACTTATTTGTTACGGACGTTCAAAATTGCAAGAAAACCTTTTTTTTATACAAAAATATTTTTACTATTTTAAATTGTCTCTAAATTAGTTTTAAAATTATACAATGCAACAACCAAAATCGGAATGGGATGAAACCAAAAGCATATAAAAGTTGACATTTTCCATAACAACCCCCTCAAGGCTTTTTTAGTTCATTGCTAAATATTTAATAATAATAATTACTTGAAAACTGCATAAGTGGTGTATGCTTAATTTTTAAGTGCCTTAAAATAATAATCCGAATAATTAGAAATATTTTTTTTTAATAATTTCGTTGTAGCCAAATCGACCTAAGGGTTTTCGTGGGAATCAAACCCACGACTCCCTGCTTAATATGCTAGCACGCTACTAACTAAACTAACCCACAGTAGCCCCCTTAATATGCACAATAAAATTGAAACATAAATAGTCTACTATTTTTTTACTTTTATAATCAAAGAAATTTAATCCCGAAATCCTGAAAAATCCCGGGATCCCGAAAAATCCCGTAATCCCGAAAAATCCCGGGATCCCGGGATTTCGATTTTCAAATCCCGAATCCCGGGATTTTAAAAAACCGATCCCGTTTGACAGCCCTAATATATATATATTCTTAGCATGAATGCCGATGAGACAGTGACCAGTTATTATTCCCGTCAGAGCTCGACATTCCCTTCTCGTAAGTGATAAAAGGTATTTAGTTTTCCCTTGGTCATAAGTTGGCCATAAAGTTCTGCTGATTTTTCATGTTGTGAGATTCATATAAAAACTTTTTTCAATAATTCAGACTATTTTTCAATGGGAAAAACTATTAGATCTTATATAATAATCATTACGAGTCCTTAAGACTTATTGAATAATCATAACGAGTCCTAAAGACTCATTACATATTATTAGTATTATTTATTGTTGCAAAAATTAATGAAATCATTAAATTATTAAAAAAAAAATTGTGAATGATTAAAATTCTGGGGGGGGCTAAAATTATTCTGGGGGGCTAAGCCCCCCCCCCCAGACAGGGCTATCTACGCCTTTCAAGTGCCTTATACCAGACTAACACTCCGTAAAGTAAGATTGGTCTTACCACTGAAGTATAAATCCAATACGTAACTCTAGGCTCTAATCCCCATGTCATACCAAACATTTTCTTACATGCATAGTAAGCATTGTTAGCCTTCTTAATTCTCTCAACCGTGTTAGTTTTCCAAGAGAGCTTACTGTCCAAAATCACTCCTTAAAATTTCGCATGAGGTGATAGTGGAATTTCAACTCCCCAGATTCTAATCCATTAAGTATATCCTGAAATATTTGCAAAAGAAGTCAAAATATTGAACCAAATTTGAATAGTTTTTTCATACATTTGTTCGTACCAATTTTTATGAGTTTTAGGTAAAATTAAAAAAAAAAGATTAAATCACATTTCCTAAAAATGTTTGCCTCCTAAAAAAAAATCTGACACCAAAAAAATTGTATCAAAATCGCCTTCTCTAGATATAGCCATTTTTAATTTTTGTGGACCAAGTTCAAATAAATAAAAATATGAATAACTTTAACATACTCTTTTTCAATATTAAAAAAATGTTCGTTTTGAGGGCTTAGTCCACAAAAAATGAAAATGCCTATATCTCGAGAAGGCGATTCGTTCGACACAACTTTTCTGATGACATATTCGTTATTAGGAGGCCAAAATATTTAGAAAATGTATCCAACATGTCTGTGCAAAAACCGTGTAGAGTGGTGTTAATGTTTATATATTTTTAACGAAAATAGTAGTTAACTTTAATTTTTTTAAATACTTTTTTTGTGATTTCGTGTTACATGTATGTTTTTTAGTTTTGTTTTAATTTTCTTTTGTTCGGAAGGGGGGGGGGGGGCTTTTGTCCACCCCAGAATAATGGCCTAGATACGTTTATGCCTACACCACTCTGTGGTACAGGGTACAGATGGTCGCGTGAGTGACTTTTGACTCACACTCACGAGTACTCACACAAACTTCACTCACACTCACGAAACTTTTTTTATAAAAAAAAAAAAAATTGGAATGAAAGAAAATATAAAGGGAAAATAAAGCACGCAAAAAAAGTAACTCACGCAAACTCACTCACGCAATTTTTTCCCACTCACTCACAACCACTTGAGTAAAATTGAGTTTCAGTCACACTCAAGCGTGAATCACGCACAAATCTGCTCATGTGCCCATCTCAAGTACAGGGTATTGTGAGTTTGTCTTAATGTTTGTAACTATCCGAAATATTGGTCCTAAACCAAACTTCAAGTATAGCGATCGATTTAGAATCACTTTCTGGGTCGATTTAGCGATGTCCGTCCATGTTAACATAGTGAGCACGATGTTAACTTCCTTTTTATGCTTCCTTTTTCCCCAAGAAAGAAGCCTCTTGAAATTAAAAAAAAATAATCGGTCCATGTTTTGACCTACCCCCATACAAACGCCCCCCAAATTTGGCTAACATTACTTTTATACCCGTAATTTAACAGGTATCCTTTCGAAATTTGGCATGTGAATAAATAAATACCCCAAAAAAAACATATTTTGTAATCATATATTTGGAATGTTTCCAAATTATAAAGAAATCTGACCATTTCTACTTGTTGTCACCACATTAACAAAAGAGCTAACTTAATTTTGGGATACAATTTTCTTAAAAATAGTTCGTAAATTTTACCACAATTTAGTAAAATTTAATTACAAGTTTAGAAATTTAGAAAAGTTTCGAAATTTTCTACACTCAAAAAAATAAAACTGTAAAGTTAACAAACTTTTTTTTGTTAACTCGAGTTTACTGGCTTTTTAGCAAATTTTTAGTTAAAATCAGCGTTTTAACTACTTTTTTTAGTTAAGTTCGATTTACGAAAATACTAGTTTTGTACAAATTTAGAATTAATTTTTTTTGTTGACTTTAAAACTGAGTTTACGAATTTTTACTAATTAATTTGCTGATTTTTTGTAACATTTTTGTCAAGTCGAAAATTTTAAACATTTCTTGTGTAGCCTCCTATGCAAATCTCATTAGTCCTACTTAAGCTGAACTTAACGCTGTGAAAAATATTTTATTTTTTTTTATTTAAAAAAAAAGGTTAGCTGAATTCACCTAATAAAAAATGTTACGAAATTTTCAGCTGAATTTTTAGTTAAAATTACTGTTTTTTTGCTACATTCATTCTACGAAAAGTTAACTAAATATTTCTTGTTAAATTAACTAGAAATTTAGTAGGTTCAAAATCAGGTGTTTTTTTAGTTAAATTTAACTAAATTTTTTGCCAACCTTACAGTTTTTTTTTTTGGAGTGTACCCATTAGTTTATCATATTTATCTTCTTAGATTTAATAAGGTTTTTTTACTACTTTAAAACCGAAAAAAGCTTGTTGAGCGGTGTAATTAGACCATTATTGGACTCAAATTAAGTTTGTGCACTAATTAAAGATGTCACAAAATATAGATCCAATCGGTTCATGTTTGGACTTCGGACACATTTTCCGGAAAACACTGGTGTAGGGTATAAGGTCGGTCTTGACCTACTATAATTTTCTTACTTGTTACCATAACTCCAATAAAATGGTAATTAAACCATTATTTAATTGGTCCCTAAAGTTCTCATCTATGCTGAATGTTATATCGACCACTTGTTCGGTAGGGTATCGTGATTAATATGACTAGATTTAAACCGTTTTTTACTATACAATAGCGGCGCAGCCGAATTTTTTTTTCAGCCGCGCTGTTCTAAAAAAAACGAGGCGCGCAGCCGAAACGCCGCCGCCGCCGAAAATTTTTGCTCTTCAGCCGCCGCCGAAAATTTTGCATCGGCTTGCTTCACTGGTGGGAAGCAGCAGACGAGACGTGGACAAAACAACAGCCAATCGTTTACACACGAAGATGCTTAAAATGCACACAAGCAACACATTTTTGAAAATACAAAGGGAATGAAATAAAAAAATCATCATTCAATTTGTAATAGATTTGAATGATGAAAAATTTTGATCATTCAATCGAATGATTGCTTGCAAGGAATTAATTCTCTTGGGAATTAATTCAATTTGATTTAAGCTTTGAGAATTAAGCCTTTGAATTAATTCGTGTTGAATGCTAGTAAGGAATGATAATTCAAAACTTTTTAAAACAGAATTGAACTTTTTGGGAATTAATTCTCAATAGAATTAATTCGTTCGAAGCTCTGATTTTTTTACACTACTTTTTAAATATGGTTTACGACGACCAAAAAGCCGACATTAAAAGTGAATTAACTTTAGACGACCCCATAACAGATTTAGTTAAGTTTGAGGAGTTTGACAAAAAGGTTAAAACTGATCAGCAATTTTGAAATTCACTGGTATGTATTTTTCTATATTTACATTTGAATCAAAATTACTAATTTTTATTTTGTTATTCAGCGTGACCTGATGCGGTTAAAATGTAAGGCCGACTCATTATATGAGGCATACATGGGACTATTTAAATAAATGGACTAATTAATTGACGATTTCATTGGCATTATATTGAAACTAATGCTTTTTTTTGCATATAAAGCACTTTAAAATTGCTTTACATACCGTTTTAAAAGTGATACATTTTTGGTTTTTGCAATGCTTTAAAAGCGCTATAACGAAGCGTTCTAAAATCATTATTATAAATGTCTTTAAAAACGCTTCAAATAAACCGTCTAACGGTGTTATCATTAGGACAGTCTGAAAGCGCTCTGATGATGGTTTTCAGTATGGTCTGAGAGCATTCGTACTACCATACAAAGCGCTTTTAAAGCGTTTTAACGGTTGTATTTTTCTACTTATTGATGGATTGTTACTTCTACACTCACCATAAAAACTTTATCCAAGCAGCATAAGAACCTGCTAAGTTACCGAAAAGTTTTCGGAAAGGTGCTTTAACGAACAAAGCTACGACATCAATAGCAATATATTTTAATTGAATGAATTCAATGGAATTAAATGAATAAAATTAATCAATTCATAAAAAAAAAAAATATTTCTTTTACTATTAAATTTTAAAATTATGATATTAAATTAAAATTTTTGCATATAAACTCGCTGACACCACTGTTGGTAATTTAAATTTTAAAATTCTCACGATAACTAAAATTTATTTGATTTTTTAAGAAAAACGTTTTTCAACAAAAACATCTATATATATTTAAAAAAAAATAAATTAACGTACGCACGAGTATGCAAATTGTTTTTCCACTGACGCATGGATCACGTGTCTTAAATTTTATTTTTACTTGTTTACCGCAACTCATACATCGTCAATGACGATCGTCATAAATATTTCAAACATTCGGCAAAATATTTTTTTTGTCTATCATAGATTGTTGAACAAACTGGTCAAACATCTTCTATGCAGCTTAACGTCCAGACACATAAAAAATTATAATTAAAATTTACTATATCTACCACTAAATTAAATTGTTATTATTTATGAACTACAAAAAAAAAATAAAATTAACTGGGGAATTCTCAAGATGTACAGAAGATACAGACTTAACAGACGTGATAACAAATTTTATGACAAAAAAAAAAAGAACGAAAGAAAGCAAAGTGATTTTCGGGTAAAACAAAAATGATACTGAAGAAGTTATAAAATCGTAGAGTTGCAAAAATCATAATTCTGTCGGTCCCGCTAGTACAAACATAGATTTTAGATGCTGATCACCAGATTTTGCTATTTAATTTTTTGGATTTTTTAAAATTTTCATTTAGCATTTCAAATCTACGAGATCATAAAGATTTGTGAAGTTCTGTTGAAGTTGGGAACTTCAAAAAAAGAAAACCATCGAGTGCAGTCATCCCGGCAATAACTGTAGGAAGAAAATCCTCCTGTGAGGGAAGAACTTTATGATTATAACGAAAATCCGTGAATTTCCGGGATTGGAAGTCCTAGGTTGGACGGTATACACATTTGATTCGACTTTACGGAATACATGAATATTCTCCCGCCCCCTTTTGTGGGCGTCAGTACATAAAATTTATTTAAATAACGATAAAATTTTATTAATTAAATACAAAATCATTATAAATCCATTTCGCCAGGAAATAGGTGTCTCCCACACACCCCTCTTCAAGCAAGTTTAGGTTTTGTAAAAATGGTGACAAAATCGGGATACAGTATTTCATATCTTTAACACGAAAATCCTAGCTAATTTCACTTGATTTCATATAAAATAAGCCTCCTGCCTGATTCGAAAACTGCAATTCAAATTTTTCTTCCATGGTCCGTTTTCGAGAAATTCGCGTGAAAAAAATTTCATTGCAATCATTTTTATTGCAGTTTTAGAATCACCAGGTCCATTTTATTTGAATTCAAGTCCTATTTTTAGAAGGAAAGTGAGAATATGTAACAGTGGACCCCCAATTATGTTTTTTTCTTAATTTTTAACAGCGAATTTCTTAAAAACGGAACGAGCTAGAATATTTTGGATGACAGATTTGGAATCAGGAGAGTTGGCAGTTGGACATTTCACTGGGAGTTTTTAGTTGTCGAACAGTGTAATTATTTAGCAATAACTCTATAATAACTATTTCGTGTTAATGATTTTTACACCTCTAAATAAAGAGGAATGAAATGTCATTACCTAATTTTGTCACTATTTTAACATAACCTAAACTTGCTTGAAGAGGGGTGTGCCCAAACACATACCGACCTCCCACCTCCAAAAAAACCCTGCATTTTTTTACATTTACATAATAAAAGATTCGAATTTAACACTCTCACTTGTTTGAAATATTTTACGAATTTCAATAGATCTTTTTCAATTTACAATTGAAGGGCTTATTGTAAAAACTCGATAAGCCACATTTTTTTGTGCTTTTCTTCTTTAAAGTCTTGAGAAAATGGCTCTAATCTCTTGCAGATCTATTGTATAGAGTATTCTTAACGCTTTTTATTATTTTCGTCTCTTTGCAGTTCCACAGTTATGGGTCTATTAAGTGAGGGCACTCCGCTAACATGGGAAGAAACGAAACCTCTTACCGAACATGTACGAAAACACGGTGTACAACAATTTATAAATCTTTATCGCAAAAATAAAGATCGCCAAGGTGATGTTTTCAAATGGGGTGATGAATTTGAGTACATTATTGTTAAATTTGACGATTGTGCAAAACAGGCTAAAGCTTCTTTAAGAGCTGAGAATCTATTAGAACAGTTAACTAAACTAGAACTAGCCGATCCAAATGGTGTGAAATCTTTATGGCGTCCTGAGTATGCAGCTTTCATGATTGAAGGTATGCCAGGAAAGCCGTATGGTGATAAAATTAATGATTTAATGCAGGTCGAAACAAATATGCGTTATAGACGTGAAGAAATTTCGGAGAAATTGGCAAAAGATGAATGTGTAATGTCCATAACTAGTTTTCCACGTTTAGGTTGTAAAGATTTTTCACATCCTTATTCTAATACAAAAACTTCAAAATCTATACATTTTCCGGATGAAGCAATATATCCAGGACATCCACGTTTTCGGACAAATACCAATAATGTTCTCAAACGGAGAGGTGAAAATATGGCTGTGAAACTTAAAATATTTAAAGATAAATATACAAAATTACCAGTTGAGTTAAGTGATCCTACGGAACCAGATGTACTAGTTCTTGAATCAATGGGCTTTGGTATGGGATGTTGTTGTTTACAGACAACATTTCAAGCAGCTAATGTTACAGAAGCTCGTTATTTATATGATCAATTAGCACCATTATGTCCCATAATGTTGGCACTAACTGCAGCTTCTCCAATTCATGCTGGTTACTTAACAGATACAGATTGTCGTTGGAATATTATTAGAGATGCGACAGATTGTCGTACTCCAGAGGAGAGAGGGATAAAACCACTTAAAGAAAATAAATTTCGTATAGCAAAATCACGTTATGATTCCATAGATTCGTATCTTTCGTCGGAAGGTGAAAAATATAATGATATTCCAGTAACTTATGAACAAAAAGTCTATCAGCATTTACGTGAGAGTGGCATTGATCATTTAATGGCCCAACATATTGCTCATCTATTTATACGTGATACTATATGTTTGTATAGAGAAAAAATTCACCAAAATGATGAAGAAGATTCGGATCATTTCGAAAATATACAATCTGCTAATTGGCAGACAATGCGTTTTAAACCTCCACCACCAAATTCCACCATAGGTTGGAGAGTCGAATTTCGTCCATGTGAAACTCAAATAAATGATTTTGAAAATGCTGCGATCGTATGTTTTATGTCGTTGCTGGCACGAGTCATTTTAACTCACAAATTAGATTTTCTTATGCCAATTTCTAAAGTTGATAAAAATATGCAAACTGCACAAAAACGTGATGCTTGTCGGAAAGAGAAATTTTTGTTTCGTAAAAATATTCTGAAAATACAAAATATTTCGAATGGTGATTTAATTAATTGCACGACAGATGTTATAAAGACGAATGAAACAAATGGGGCGAATGGTTCAATAAATAGTGCTAACGGTACCAATGGTTACCATCACTATACAGAAGATGTTATTTCAAATATTTGTTCAAACGATAAACAAAAGTTGAATAGTAGTGTTAATGGAACTACTACAAATGGTTCCTCAAATGGTTCCACAAATGGGACTGCAAATGTAACTACAAATGGTATTACAAATGGAACTACAAATGGTACTTCAAACGGTACTACAATTGGTGTAAATAGTTGCTTAAATGGTACAACCACTGGTACTAATGGTTTTTATAGTGATCATGAAGATGAATTGGAACTTATTTCAATTGATGAAATATTTAATGGAAAGGTACGTAATTATGTTGTGTAAATTTTAAAATTTTGTGACTCTTGAGAAAATTAGGGTTGTTTTATTAAATTTTGCAAGAACTTAGTTCTTATGAAGTGGAGAAAGAGATAGCAAAGTGGTGTTTATCTGAAAAGCACGTAAGATCTTGAAAACTTAACCGAAAGACTATGAAATCATACGCAGATCTGTTAAATAACTGTTGTTAAAAACTTCCGTTATTTTTTTGAAAATATGCCAATTTGGTTCGGACTGCATTATGGTTTCTACAGACAGACGGACGAACATTTATATAATGTTTTAGAATCGATCATGAATCAATATAAATACTTTATGGGGTCCCGACAAATATTCTGACACACACGGAATGACAAAGTGAGTACCATACTGTGGTTGGAAGAACAACACCGCTCTACAAATCTGAGGTATGTCACTGCGTTTTGAATGAAACCAATAAAAGTTTATAGGTTTTGGTTTCCCGATTCCAAAACGGTCACTCAAATTTTTCTATCACGTCACAATTTTGAAAAAACCGCGGTTAAAGTGTCAAAAAAGGCCCATTTTGGCCATTTTCGAGCGCCTATAAAATAAGATCCTGACATGCGAATGACTTGATATCAAGCTCATTCAAAAGTGCGTAATTTCCTCTTTAAGACAAAATAAAATTTTATGGGAATTTAATTTTTTATAATGGTAAAAAAATCATTAGCCACAAATGCTTTAATTCTAATATTTACGTGTGTATTTGTATGGAAATTTGTTAAAAAACACTGTGTAAATAAACACAGAAAAAAATAAAAAAAATATTTAATTAAAAAATTCGTGGATTTAATTAAAAAATTAATTAAATCCGGACCAATCACCAAAATGCGCAAATAAATTAAAAATATTCGTATGTCGTTAATTAAAAATAAATGGATATTTATTTAATTAAAAACTTAATACTATAAATTAAAAAATTTAATTAAAATTTAAAAAAAAAAATAATTAAAATTTTAATTGTATAAATTAAAAAAAATTAATTAAAAATATTATATTAAAAAAAAAATAATTTGTAACAACATTCTTTTTGAATAAATAGTTTAAAAAAAAATATTTCTTCAAACTTTACCAAATTTATTTATGCCGTAAAGACATAGCCAGTGAGATGATTTCATAAAGTTGATTATAAACCTTTCATATACATACACATAAAACTATAAACAAAATGAGAATTCAAAAACCTATGTGAAAAATAAAAAAAAACTTTCAACAAACTTTTTATACTTATGTATTTTTTTTGTATGTAATACAATGCAAGAGAAAAACACACATTTGCACACACAAGGAAAACAAAACAAAAAAAAAAATAAGTAAAGCTAGAAATTTAATTAAACATTTAATTATATAAATTAAATTCTTAATTAATATTCAATTTGAAAACAATTAAAATATTATTTAAAATAAAGTTAAAAATTTAATTAAACAATTAATTATATTAATTAAAAGTTTAATTAATATTAAATTAAAAAACAATTAAAATTTTAATTAAAATAAAATATACGATATTATTTTCTGTGAACTAAATATTAAAAAAATGGAAGGTTTGTTGTTATTGATTTTTTTACCATTTTAGAAAATTAAATTCTAAGAATATTTTATCTTGTCTTATAGAGAAAAATACGTACTTTTGAATGAGCTTGATACCAAGTAAGCTTTCAAAAAGTGTCAAAAATGGCCTTTTTCGGCACTTTAACCGCGAATAACTCAAAATCCTGACGTGATAGACATATTTGGGTCGCAGATTTCGAATCAGCGCAACAAGCACTACCTAAATCACTTACCAGAATCCAATACGCATTTTCATGTTGAGCTGTGCAATCGGCTTGAGGCGTTGGAGGGACACCTTCACCCTTGCGATAAATGTTGTTAAATTGATTTTTTATGATTTTTTTCCCTTAAGTAATACAATTCGTACCATTTTTAAAAAATTTTTTTTATTTTCATGCCCACAAAGGGCCGTGTGCAGTACTTTGAAGCAGTACTTTGAACTAGAGATGGGCGCGAGAGTTATTTTTGGCTCACACTCACTCACGCTCACGACAGGAATTTTTAAATCACGCACACTCATGGGCATATTTTTGCTACTCACGAGCATATCACATGCAAAATATCACTCCGATCGGAGTTTATCTTCTGTCTCCACTTTAAAAAAAAGGACTTTAAAAATAATAAATTAATTAAAAGTTTTTTATTAAAATTCATTAAAAATTATTTTTGTATAATATTTGATCGTCAATACTTAAATACGAAATTTAAAGATTCTACGGCATCATTAACACGGTCAAACTTGATACCAAAAAAATGACATGATTTTGGGGGGATTCTCCAAACATTTTTTTTCAAAATTTGAAAATTTCATTAAAAAAAATTTTAAATATATAATTTTTCTGAATTCATGAAGAACACCTTGGAGAAGAAAAATGTAAAATATGGCGGATTTCTGTCGGGCCACTTTTTGGGAAATTGCATGTATAAAATGGCTTATGTGTTTTTTACCCCATCTATAATTTTGTAGTTTCATATTATCTTTATAAAAAATCAAACAATATTCCTAAATAATAAAAAAGATATCTCAAATAGGTAAGATTTAAGGTCTGATTTAAAGTTATCTAATAGATTGCCCCAAGAAAAAATTTTTTAAAATAAATTTTTTTTTCTGAATGGGTCATTTATGACCCCCTACCAAGAAGGGTTAACGATTATTTTAAAGATTATATATTATTACAAAATAAAAGTTGAGGTATAAAACACAGAAGCCATTTTAAGCCTGTCTGTAACACAAAATTTAAGCTCTAAACTTAAAATATTCCGCGGGGGTCATTTTTGACCCCCAGCCAATGTGGGTTAAAGACGTCCTAGATCGTTAAGATTTCACGACAGACTTACAGAATGCCACAATACCAAAAAACCGTTAATTTGCCCAAAAATGTAATTTATAAAATCTTATAAATCCAAATTATTGATAAAACCAACATTTCCTTGAAATCCGCTAACTTCCCCCCGCAATTCCCAAAAAGTGGCCCGACGGATACCCAGTTGGAAAATGTGTCACTGAGGAAATTTCCACAGTGATTCCTTGAGGAAATGTCTTCAGGTTCTGACAAATCATAGGCAATCATTGATGACATGTCCTAACATTGTCAGCACTGAAGGTTTGCTTTAAGAGTGTGGACAATTCCTCTAAGACGTCTAAAAGGAAATGTCTTCAGAATAGCAGTATATTAAATTAGAATTTTAAATCTGGGCAACTCTTCAATTTCTAAGAAAAAGATGGCAATATTATCGACTTAATTAAAATAAAATCAAAATCTAACAAGTAGAATAAAAGTAATAAATAGACAAACAATTTTAAAAATAAAGTTTGGGACAAGTGGTTAAGTGTGGGACTAATAAACTGGAGGTTCCAGGTTCAAATCCAGTTGGGACTAAAAAAGGCGAAAAGTTTTTTCTAAATACGAGAAAGATAATTTATGGATAAAAAATGGATAAAAGTAAAAACTAAAGGAAATACGAAAATTTTTGTATTTTCGCATGACCTATGTCAGACATTTCCCCAAAGAAGTCTTAGGTGACATGTCCCCAGAAGGTCAGCCCTGACCACTGCTGACTTTGAGTGAGGACATTTTGAAAATTAGTATGAAACTGTCCTCAACCCAGTACATAGAGATGTCTTGTGGATGTCAGGTGTGACGCTGACATGTCATCGCTCCGTCACTGAGGATGGCTCGAGGACGTTGCCAACTGGGTATCTGTTATATTTTACATTTTTCTTCTCCAAGGTGTTCCCAGTAGGCAACGTCCTCGAGCCATCCTCAGTGACGGAGCGGTGACATGTCAGAGTCACTGCTGATATACACAAGACATCTCTATGTACTGGGTTGAGGACAGTTTCATACAAATTTTCAAAATGTCCTCACTCGAAGTCAGCAGTGGTCAGGGCTGACCTTCTGGGGACATGTCACCTAAGACTTCTTTGGGGAAATGTCTGACGTAGGTCATGCGAAAATACAAAAAATTTTCGTATTTCCTTTAGTTTTTACTTTTATCCATTTTCCTTTATAAATCTTCTTTCTCATATTTAGAAAAAACTTTTCGCCATTTTTAGTCCCAACTGGATTTGAACCTGGAACCTCCAGTTTATCAGTCCCACACCTAACTACTTGTTCCAAACTTTATTTTGAAAATTGTTTGTCTATTTATTACTTTTATTCTACTTGTTAGATTTTGATTTTATTTTAAATAAATTGATAATATTGCCATTTTTTTTCTTGGAAATTGAAGAGTTGCCCAGATTTAAAATTCTAATTTAATATACTGCTATTCTGAAGACATTTCCTTTTAGACGTCTTAGAGGAATTGTCCACACTCTGAAAGCAAACATTCAGTGCTGACAATGTTACTTAGGACATGTCATCAAGGATTACCTATGATTTGTCAGAACCTGAAGACATTTCCTCAAGGAATCACTGTGGAAATTTCCACAGTGGCACACTTTCCAACTGGGTTCTTAATGAATTCAGAAAAAAATTATATATTTTAAACTTTTTTTAATAAAATTTTCAAATTCTGAAAAAAGGTGTTTTAAATATCCCCACAAAATCATGCCATTTTTTTGGTATCATGCTTGAACGGGTTAATGATACCGTAAAATCTTTAAATTTCGTATTTACGATAAAATATTATACAAAAATAATTTTTAATGAATTTTAATAAAAAAACGTTTATTTTTTTTTAAAGTCCTTTTTTGCAAAAATCACAATTTTGAGGCTCAAAGTGGAGACAGAAGATAAACTCCGATCGGGATCGACACTTTTAGCGGCTATTGGAATTTGATCAGAGAGAAAATCCCAAAAACAAGCCACCCTAGTGTATATCCCCATACTGTAGTTGAAGTATATAAAAACTTATAATTTAGTTAAAATATTCATTCGTTAAACTTTAAGTCATATTTATTATTTATGGCCCAACTTAATGTTTAGGCCTATGAAAAAATTTTTGTTAGACTCATTAAGAGTGCTCCTCTCCACGGAAATCTTTAGTAAAAGGCGAAAGATTTATTCGACAACTGAAGAGAAGCCAGAGTAAAGATAACCGGTCAAAACTAAACTATAGATATGAAAAAAATTTCAAACTAAATGAGAATCAGCAAAGCATTAACGATACACAAATGTTTTAAAAGCAGTTTACTGAATTAAAAAAAAAAAAACATCTAGAAACACCGATCACTTTGTTTAAGAATTTAAACGAATGAATGCATAAAAGAAACAAGGGCAATTTTACACACAGGTAGCTGTAGTGATCGCACAGTGAGTAAGTCACAGGGTTGGTTTGCATGAATTGTTACCAAAAGACTGAATAATAAAAATCTATATGAATTTTTAAGAAAATAATGCTAAAAACTACCCTTACATTTGATATATTTGCCATTGATACAATAAACATTAAATTGTTGGTATTCAGAGTCTTACTTGCAAGCCCTGGTACTGGTTGCAAAAGAACACTTTTTAAAAATATATTTAAAAAAATATCGAAAAATTTGTTTCACTGTGTGAAAAATTGTTTTTAAGGCCAGACGTAAACCTCAGATACCGAACAGAAGTTATTGACCGATTCCAAAAAGTCACTTTTCCCGGGTAGATATGTAATTTATCAAGCTTTATTTTAAGCTTGATAGCATTTAGATTAAGTAAATATAGAAATTTTTTACGATTTTTTTTTGATATTTTCAAGTACTTTTTTTTTCAAAATTACAGTATTGTATTTTTGTTAAATAATTTTTTCAACGACCAATTAAAATACTTAAAAATTGGAGAAACCCATTTCATATGACCAACAATTTTTTGGGAACACTGAAAATGTTTGTGATCTTACTAAAATCTGTTTTAACGAAAAATTTTATCTTATTTACAGTCACAATCGTTTCCTGGGTTGGTACCATTAGTACGCCAATATTTACAAACCGTAGAAATGGATGAAGACACTAATTATACCATTGAGCAATATTTAATATTCATACAAAAAAGAGCTTCGGGTAAATTAAAAACAACAGCTACCTGGTTGAGAGAGCAGGTTTTAAATCATCCAGATTACAAGTAAGTTATTGTCAAATTCTAAAATTGTTTTTCTAATTGTCATTTACTTTATTTTCTTTTAAATTACAGAAATGATTCCATTGTTAATGATCGTATTAATTATGATATTTTAAAGAAAGTTCAAAACATTGAAAAAAGTGAAATGCTCGAAATACCACTGAAACAAAGTGGCCAGAAAAATCAAACACCACAAAACGGTATTATACCACTGGTGGAAAATACGAATTGTAATGGACCAAGCTGTTGACTATAAATCACCAATGTATGTCATATTCGTCGATTATGCGATGGCGTTTGATTTACTTAAGGGGGAGAATATTTATGAAATGATCTAAGGAATTTCGGTCTAGTGCATTTTCCAGATGGGCAACTGTAGTGCTATGTGGGATTATATTTAATCTATTTGACCCTACAGTAAGAGTTGGTCAATAAATCCCAAGAAGTGGGTCTGATAATATAATAAATTAAACTTTAGACTCGCGAACCAATCCAGTTTCAGACGAACCCTTTAACTAGAAAAGTGCACAAATTTGAAAATGTGATGGTCTTTTAGCATATCAAATGAGCAGCTGAGGACCCGCACAGAAAAATATTCAGGTGGATTGGAACTTCCAGACTTCGAAACAAGCACTTACTTATTCCGCAGGTCGGAAAAAAGCGGGGATATCCGAAAACTAACTGGAGAAAATTTCGATCGCTATCCACGTCCACGATCATCCCCCATGAAACGTTTTACATTGAATGAAATGAACAGTAATCGAGAAAGAAACAACGATAATGAATTAAGCAACATAGCCATGAGAAGAGAGATAGCAGGAGATTATTTATGGAAAGTCTAGGCGGCTTTAAATCAAAAGTAGTTACGGTAGAAAATCAATTTAATATTTTTTTTTGTAAAAATAAATGAAAATAAAATGTAGATGAAACAAGTTGGAGTGTTAAATTCGGCAGTGCCGAATCTTTTTCATATACTCCAGAATGTAAAAAATAAAAAAGTTGTTTGACACTTACACTCAAAAAAAACCTTGTCAAATTATTAGAAAAATTCTCGTAATCCCATTTTACCTATATTTGTCAGTTTTCCTTGTTTTTTAACAATCAATTTTCCATCAAAATTTAATTTTTTTTTGTAATTTTACAATTTTTTTATGTAATTTTACAAATTTTCAAGGTTTTTTACAAAAAAAAATCTAGTAAATTCACGAGAATTCCTTGTGCCAAAAAAAGTTATAAATTTACAATTCTATTGGTAAAAAGCTTGTAAAATAAAAAAGCTCGTAATTTTTACTAGGAATTCTCGTAAAGGAGGAAGTTGCAAAAAATCTAATAAAGTCACGAAACCACCTCGTAAGTTTTATCGCGTCAAAAAAATTGTAAATTTACATTTTTATTGGTAAAAAGCTTGTGAAATTTAAAATTATTTTTAAAAGGAATTCTTGTTAAATAGGAGGTAGCAAAAAATAAAAATAACAAGTTTTTCTTGTCATTTTACAAGTTTTTTTTGAGTGTAATTATAATCAGATTTGATTAGGTTATTAAAGTACGCGTTTAAGGGCTGGTAACTTATCACAATATAATCAATGATTAAGGGTACTTTTCACTATCACACATTTCCATTATACAAGCGTAATTTCACCATGTTAGCGAAATTCTTTTTTAAAAAATTTGGCAAAAAATTGTTCACTTATTAGATACGACTAGGTTTCAATCAAAAAAGAATCCAAAAATCTTTAGGAAGTTGGTAAATTTTGATGTGTATAATGGAAAAGTGTGATAGTGGAAATTACCCTTTAGTGCTTATCAATATTTGCAGACGTCAAATTTATATAAAATTAATCAATGATTAGTATGTATTAGAGATGGGATCGTGAGTGACTTTTCAATCACGATCACGCACGCTCACGAAAAAATATATTGTAATCACGCACGAACACGCACGAACATTTTTTTTCTGCTCACGCTCACGCACGCTCACGTGAGTAGAAAAAAAATTAATCACGCTCACGACGTAATCACGATCACGAAATACTCACGAATTAAAATATGTGAAAAAATGTATGTTATATTTTTTTTATGCATTACCCAGTTGTGAAAGTCCTTGAGCCATCCGTGGTGACGGCTCGCTGACTTGTCAGAGTCACACCTGACATCCCCATGACAGCTCTATATACCGAATTAAGGACGGGTTCATAAAAAACTTCAAAATTTCTCCAATCATAATTATCAGTTGTCAGGGGGTGCTGACGTTCCCATGACATTTCCCTCCCCTAAGTCGTCTTTGTGGAAATGTCTGATATAGGTCATACGAAAATGCAAAAAATCATTTTTTTTCACAGAAAAAATTTGAAACGAATTTCAATCAACAAAAACGCGGATTCAATAAATTTTTTGATTGAAATTCCTCCAATTAAAAAAATTGTTATACCAATCATCAAATTATAGGTGATTGATTGAAAATTTTTTCAATCAAACATGTTTTCGATTCTGATCAAAAATTTGATAAATTTTTTATTTGAAGTCAATCAAAATAATGATTGATTTAACAAATAAAGTGTAAGCTTATGACAAAATTATCAAAAATGCATCTTTTTTGCTTTCTAATATGTTGCAAACAAAGTAAAACCCGATTATTTTGTACATTTTTGAATTAATCTATTCAAATAAATTTAAGCGAAAAAAATTTTGTATGTTGAAAATTTGTGTACGACTGTTTAAGAAAATAAAGGGGCCCCCGTAGGCTAGATGGTAGCTTGCTAGCCTTGCAACGTGGGGGTCGTGGGTTCGATTCCCACCAGAACCCTTGGTTTTTTCGCTACAACGAGACGACGGTCATTGTTACCAGTTCTCGGTTAGGTTGAATTTGTTAAAAATGAGTTGTAAATAAATAGAAAGAATAAATAAAAATAATTGATCATGTGATCATGTGTGTGTTTAAGAAAATAGCAAAAATTTCAATTAAAACATTGATTGACTCATTTAAATTTTGTTGATCAATAGATTTAATTGAAAATATTTAGCCAATAATTTTTTGTGTGTTCCATTAGTTTTTACTTCCATCCATTTTCATTTATAAATTATCTTTATCATAATCTGAGACATTTTCTGTACGAAAAACGTTTCAGAATCTGAAAATATTTTTATACGAAAAACTTCTCGGAATCTGAGAGTTTTTCAATACGGAAAATGTCTCAGAATCTGAGAATTTGCATACGAAAAGTGTCTCAAAATATGAACACATTTCCTCATGGAATGTTTTGAAATACCATAAAAAATCAAGAAAACGTAACCGAACAAAAAAAATCGGGGAAACAATTAAAGTCACGAAAAATTCACGCAAGAATTTTACTCACGCACGATCACGCACGAACTTTTTTTTGTTACTCACGCTCACGCACGCTCACGTGAGTAGGAAAAAAATTTACTCACGAATCACGTGATTCATGCGTGATTCACGTGATTCACGTTAATCACGTGATTGGTGCCCATCTCTAGTATGTATTAATCATTGGTTAGCTTTTGATAAGTTTCTAGCACTAGCACTAACAAACAAAATTTTAACAAAATATTTCCTATTTTCATAAAATTTGAGAACTTTATGTTAATATCGGCAGGGTGGTTTGTATGGGACTACAAGAAGAACTGGTCCGATTACTTTAAAATTTGGAATGATTTTTTGTAAAAAAAAATCGAGAGGATATCTATTATAATACGGTTATTAGAGTCATTTGAACCATAGTTAAAGAGTACGTTAGACACGACTTGGTCTTAACATGGACCGATGTTTTCCAATTTCAAGAGAGGCTTAAATTTTAATGTTCAGACAAATTGATCAAAAATTGCGGGCTGTATCGTGTTTACACCGTTTAAATGGACAGACAAACGCTCAGCACCAATTATTTATGTATAAAAATTGTGACAGAACTTTGGAAATTGTGAGATTTGTTTCGAGACTTACAAAGTTTTATGAAGAGTATATGAATAACATATGGATGATTCTGAATCTATCGGTATACTAAAAGATTTGGGTCTAGGCCCAATATTTCAAATAGTTACAAACATAACCCAGTTGGCAAAATAAAGTCACACCTGACATACTGCTGACTCTCCCTTTATAAAATTGCTGACATCTTCATACAATTTTTCAAAATGTCATCAATGACATGTCAGCAGTTGGTCAGCAGTGTCCACCAGTATCGGTGGCCACTAACAATTCGTTTAAACAACCGCTGACCAACTGCTGACATGTCATTGATGACATTTTGAAAAATTGTATGAAGATGTCAGCAATTTTATAAAGGGAGAGTCAGCAGTATGTCAGGTGTGATTTTTTTTGCCGACTGGGAAGTAAAAACTCATTATAAAAATTCTGACGGAACATAAAATATTGGAAAAAAACTTTTTCGGGACTTAAAAAGTTTTGCGAAGAATTTATGAATAAAGGCTGGGTTAGCGAATAAAATCAAATATAAAATCACGTTACAGTCTGCAAAGAAGAATAATTGCTCTCACATGTTCTCATATAACAAAAAACACTTTTTGCTACGCTAGGACACGGTTACGGGTGCTTAACTCAGGCTTAACATAGACGCGGATCCAAGGGGGGAAGGAAATTCCCCCCAAGCCGAATTCAAAGAAAAAGGAAAAGAGGAAAGATGACGAAAGGAGAGGGAAAAAGAAAAGTGAGAAGAAAATGAAATAATCTGTGAGTTTTTTTTATGAAAAATGTCTAAGAATCTTAAAATTTTTCTAAAGGAAAAATGTCTGAGAATGTTAGGAATTTTTCTTCATGAAAAAATTTGAGAATTTTTTAAAGAAAAAATTTAAAAACAAAAATCCATAGGGATAATTTGTGAATTTTTATATAGGAAACAACTGACAAATTTTTTATAGAAATTCTTCTATGATAAATGTATTTATTGTATGTTAAATTTTTTTTTATGAAAAAAATTTTGGAATATTAAAATTTTCCTTTAGAAAAAATACGAGAGGTTTTCTCGACACACAATTTGGGAATTTTTCTTGACGAAAAGTTTTATGAATTTTTCTAGACAAAAAAAAAAAATGGAAAATTTTCTGGACAAAAAATTTGAGAATTTTTGGTTATGAAAAATTTTTATTTTTTATTATAGGAATAATTTCTGAATTTTCTTAGAAATTTTTTGGAAAAATCTGAGAATTTTTCTATTAAAAAATTGTTCTATAGGATAAATCTGAAAGAATCAAATACAAGGGACACTCTAATATGTATTTAATATTTTTTAAAACAATACATAAGTAGAAGGATTTTTGATTATAATTTAAAACTGATTTTTGTATATCGGCCATTCCATGAGAGACCGCCCAAAAATGTCGACTTTTTGACCGACGGTCTTTAGATTTTCCTAATATTTTGCAGAGAAATACTCTATGGGCCCATATAAAGATTTCAGTTTTGAGTTCGCCAAAATTCAAAAAACTCGCGATTTTATTCGATTTTTTAATTTTCGAAAAACCAAAAAATCTGTCAAAAGTGTCTCACTTTAAAAATCCATATCTTTAGTAATTCTCAATGGATCTGAATGCTGAAAAACGTGTTGGGATAAGACTATCGTTCACTTTAAGAAAAAAATTACAAAAACATATTTTTCGCAAAATAAGCTGCATTTTTCCGCAGCTGCATTTTTCAAATGCATTTTTCGCTGATTTGAGTATCATCCGATTTATTTTTTGTTAGCATTTTTGGAAAATTTAGAATTTTTACTTTAAATTGGCATCCTCAAATCTCTGGGACGCGCACTTTTATTATGTTGATTTTATTTTTTAAGAAACTTCTTCCAAAATTTTTCTTTATTAAAGGGAAAAAATTTCAAACATTAAGTTTTAAACTTTTTTTTATTATGTAACAATCGAATAAATAACTTTAATGAGACATAAATTCTGTTATAGTGATTATATCTGAATGATTTAAAAAGTATTTTATTGTTATGATTATTTTATTTCATAAAAAGAACTTAAACATCAATTAACCCAGCAAACATTGTATGCTAATATGGGTGGCTCGAAATATGACTGTCGTCGAATTTCGTCGATTGCCAGGTAGATTATGGTTCCCATTGGTCAAAAAACTTAACACTATTTCCAAATTCAGCAAATAATACATTGAAAAATAAAACTCTAAAATTTTCACCGTCAAATATTTCGGCGGGTTGTAAGAAAATGACTATAAAACATATATGGAAATTTAAGAGGACGTAAGCACCTTTAGTTTTCTGTTCATACTTTTTTTAAAGAACTTTGGTAATTTTTTATCATAACCTAAAATTTTGTTTTTTTTCAGTGTAGCGTTTTTTACATATTTGGACCAATTTTATTTTTTTTAGTTTAACTTTTGGATTTGAAGCAGTACTTAAAGAAAATTATAATGGTATGCCTTTAATGAACGCGAATGTTGCAAAATTGCAAAAATAAAAAATCGCCATTTTTGATTTTTTTTTAATTTTTTTTTTTTTGTTTTTGTTAAATTCGGAGTCAGAGCCCCCTAAAACATATAAAAAGAGCTTTTTTATAAAAAAACTACAGCGAAAAAAAAATGACCGGGTGTTTCTTCTATAGGATCCACTGTGCGCTGCAGCGCGCTGGTAAGAAATGGGTTAAAGATAAAATTCTTATTTTCTAAAAATGCTAAAAAAAATCGGATGGTACTCAAATCGGCGAAAAATGCATTTAAAAAATGCAACTGCGGAAAAATGAAATGCAGTTCTCAAAGTAGATTGCAATGAATAACAAAATGCATTTTTATTCAATTAAAAAATTATTTTACTTCTTTTTATGAAATAAAATAATTATAACATTAAAATGCTTTTTAAATCATTCAGATATAATAGGTACAAGAGAATATATGTCTCATTAAAGTTATATATACGATTGCCACCTAATAAAAAAAAAGTTTAAAACTTAATATTCGAAATTTTTTCCCTTTAATTAAGAAAAATTTTGGAAGAAGTTTCTTAAAAAATAAAATTAACATAATAAAAGTGCGCGTCCCAGAGATTTGAGGTTGCTAATTTAAAGTAAAAATTCTAAATTTTCCAAAAATGCTAACAAAAAATAAATCGGATGATACTCAAATCAGCGAAAAATGCATTTAAAAAATGCAACTGCGGAAAAATGCAGCTTGTTTTGCGAAAAATATGTTTTTGTAAATTTTCTGTTAAAGTAAACGATAGTCTTATCCCAACACGTTTTACAGAATTCAGATCCATTAAGAATTACTAAAGATATGGATTTTTAAAGTGAGACACTTTTGACAGATTTTTTGGTTTTTTGAAAATTAAAAAATCGAATAAAATCGCGAGTTTTTAGAATTTTGGCGAACTCAAAAGTGAAATCTTAATATGGGCCCATAGAGTATTTCTCTGCAAAATATTAGGAAAATCTAAAGACCGTCGGTCAAATTTTGGGCGGTCTCTCATGGAATGGCCGATATACATTAGAGCAATGGTTCCCAACCTTTGATTCTCGCCCCACTGGGGGGCAATTTGAACGCTTCATGGGGGCAACGAGCAAATTTTCATGATTTTTTTTTTGTTAAATAAACTAAAAAAATATTATTATTGTTAAATTATTTAGTTGATTGTTGAAAAATTTTTCTAAAAACTTCGTTTAACGATGATTTTAACATAAAGTTTGCTTAACCACAAGTAAATTTTGAATTTTAAAACAAATTTCAAAAATTTAAAAATTTTTCTCCAGTGTTGGGGGGACATTGTAGTTTTTTTAACTCAAAAGTGGGGCATGGCTAACCTGACCAACTGTTTTTGGCTGAAAAGCGGGATGGAAAGGTTAAAAAAGCGGGATTTTGACCTAAAAAGCGGGACTTTTTATACCCTTTAGTTAGCGATAGGGAATATATAATAGTTTGTCATTCCGTTTGTAACTGATCGCAAAAAGTTCCTATGACCCCATAAAGTATATAAATTAATGATTTTCAATCGAATTTAAGTCGACATAACGATGTCCATCCGTCTTTCTGACTGTATGTCTGTTGAAAATATACTTGCTTTCGAAAGATAACTCTATAGCATATGAAGCTTTTTATTTCAAACATACCGCAAAAAAAATGATAGTGGATCAAACTCATACTTACGGAGCTTATTGCCCTTTATGGAACTAAAAAATCGTGGAACAAAAGTTTAAGCTTTTCGGAAAAATGGGTGAGATGGGCGTGGTCAAACATGTTAATACTGAGCAATTCGATTTATATAATTTTTTCTACATTTTTTGAAATAAAATTTTTATAGTTTTGTTTAGGCTAACGATTGACATTATTTGTTTTTGGAAACAATTCAGAACTGGTTCTGAATTTTTCAAATATTGGATTAATTTTTTTTTTTTTAAACACGCCAATTTCGATTTTTTTATATATTTAAATGAAAGTTCATTATGTTCTTTACAAAATGTCAAAATTTCAGAGAGCAGTTATTTTCTGACTTCGGCAATTTAACTCTTCGATGACTTCGATAATTAAACTCATTTTCCCGAAAACAAAAAATTGCTAATCTCTGAAAATTTAAAATTTTGCAGAGAATTCACAAAAACTTTCATTTTAAAATATTTAAAAAAAAAGTGAAACTGGAGTGTTTTGAAAAAAAAAACATTTTTAATCAAAATTTGAACAATTCAGAACCAGTTCTGATATCCCGATACAAAACAATTTAATAAATGTGTTTTTTCCAGAAACAAATAAAGCCAAACGATAGCCCATATAAATAAATGTGTTTCGAAAATTGCAGAATTGTTGATTTACTGTAGAAATAATAAAATATTAAGCGATGTCATGCAAAAATTGTTTAATTTTACCATATTTGGCCAGGCCTAAAAACTTAATTTTATTTTCTGAATTCTTATTTTTTTTTTGGAATATTTCAAAGTAAAGAAAAATAAATAATTAAAAAAAAAAACAAAATAACCTTTTTTAAATAAACATTTTAAAATTTTTAAGAAATTTTTCAAATTCCAAAACAAGTTTAGAAGTAATTTCCTTTACATTTTTTTAACACGGTTAAAAATTCTAAATTTAAAAAAACTACAGAATCCAAAATATTGTTTGAAAAATTATAAATTCTAATTTACTATTCTAAAAGTCAAAAAGCGGGATGAAGCGGGACTTTTGCTTAAAAAGCGGGATGGAAAATCAAGGCGGGATCAGACTTCAAAAAGCGGGATAATCCCGCCAAAAGCGGGATGGTTGGTCAGGTTAGGCATGGCGCAAAAAAGGTTGGGAACCATTGCATTAGAGTGACTCAAAAAAAAAAAGTTCATGATGTACCCCCCTCAAAATTAACTTTGACATGTTTTATGAAGATTCCCAAAATATTTGGGCTCTAGCGATAATCTCCCGTGAGCTAAACCGCGTCAAAAAATGGTCCAAAAATGGTATTTTTCATGAATAAAAAATTCAGTAATTTTTTTTTTGTCCAATGAATGACCAAATATAATAGATATTTGGAAATTCTTTGATTCTGCATTAAAACATTTTAAAAATCTAACCACAGACTCGAGATAACGAGATGTTTATGTCAGTTTTTTGATGCTTTTCAATTCGAATTTACTGAAAACTTAAATAACTTTGGTATTTTTTGTCCGATTTTCACTTATAATACATCGTTAGAAAGGTGTTGACCACCGCTTGGGATTTTAGTCAAAAATTACCCCTTAACTGCACTGTCTTACTTTTTTATAAAATTTATTTCAACATCATTAAAAAACCATTTTATAACCACAAAAAGCGTATCTTTGTGCAGGAAACACGTTTAATTAATATATTTGGCCACAATTAATTTAACCCATGCATGATCAAAATATTTTGGCAAACATTTTTTAAAAAGTTTTTGCGGAAATTATTGAAAGCTAGTTGTAATACTATAAAAAAATAAAATAAAAAAGGTTTTTGTTTATCTAGACGTGCTTATTAATATCAAAAAATTATTTATCTAGACGTGCTTATTAATATCAAAAAATTATTACGCAGTTTGGGTTTTCAAAATATTTTACTATTGCTGCTAATCAAAGCTGTATTATTGAATACTTTTATTTGAATTTTTTGGAAAAAATAAAATACTTTAATATTTTAGTTGGTTATCAAAAAATAAAATGATCTGTTATTTTATTTATTTTGATTTGAATAAAATACAATTTTATTTTATTCAATTTCATACAAATAAAATAATATTTGTTTCCAAAAAATTCAAATAATTTTTTCTGATTGATTATTCAAACAGGAAAATAAGAAATTTTCTTATTATTTAACAAAAATTTCTGAATAATTTTGGTTATTCACAAAAAATTGAATAAATAACGTATTATTCAAACAAAAAAAAAAACAAATATTTTGGAAATTTTGTGTTTGAAAAAGAAATGTATTTTATTTATTTTGTCATTTATTATACAGTGAAACATAAAATTATTTTTACAAACTAAAATTGTTTAATAGTAAATTTCTTAACAAAGCGTTTTTTTACTAAAACATTAATTAGAATATTCTTTGTAAATTTTCCCGAACTGAAATCTTTAGATTTTTACTAGATTTTTACTATGTTAAAACACTTTCCTATGGAAAATACTGAAGTTTTTAAAATACTTTCAGATATTTTTCAAATACAACAAAAATTCCTGTGAGGATGTATATTTACTCAGATTTTCAAGGTTTTTGGCTTTGATGACATTTTTAAGAAAATATTCTTTAGTATTAACTCTAAAATCTTTCTACTACACAAAATTTATTTAAATAAAAAAAAATGCATATGTATACAATTAAAAATTTTTCCTATAAAAAAAAAAAAATATATTTTTGAATGTATTATTCTATTTTTAAATGCACCCTCAACCGTACCCTAACGTAGCGTAGAGAGGTTTTTGTTAGATGGGAAGAAGTGGGAGCAATTATTCTTCTTTGCAGAAGGTTACGGGATTTCGTATATGATTTTGACCGTTGTGCTACGTTAGGTGACGGTAACGGGTAGCTAACCTAGTCTTTATTATTTTTCTATGTCAAGTAAAAACGTAAAGAAGTTTTGTTGGGAATAAAATTTCTCTAACTTAACAAAAAAAAAAAAAACAAAACATAAATAAGAATGTTTTGTACTGTTTTGCTTAATGAACATTGCATACACGCAAAAAAAAAATCTGTGTCAGATTGAGCAATCCTACTTGGTAAATTTTTTTTCATACCAAAAAAAATTTTTTAACAAATTTTTGCTAAAATTATGCTCGTCGATGTTAAAGTAACATAATTAGATTTTTATGTAAAATTACCAAGTAGCTTGCACAATAACGCAAATTACTTGCACAAAAATTTATCGAAAGAAAATAACAAAAAAAACAAATACAGACCGCCATATTCATTTTGTATTTTTGTGTGCGTTGTTCGTTTATTTTTTGTGTTATAAAAACGTAAAAAAGAAATTGATAAATAAAATTAAAATAAATTAATAAATAAAAATAAATAAATAATTAGTTTTTTGAAAGATAAAAAAATGCTAAAGTTAATTTTGCTGTCATAACTTAAAACACCATTCATTTAGCAAAACCAATGGAGTCCCAGACGTATGTTTCGATGAATTACAAATGGAATAATAAAGTAAGTATACCCCCATTCCGAAGACACCAATAAGGTTGAATAGATTTTTAGTTAAAAATTAGTGTTTGGTAATAATTTTCTATTTTTACAGGATGCTTTTAAATAAATTCGTGAAGCTATAGCTGATCCTTCACTTCAAGAAAAAGCGTAGGCAGCAGTAAATAAATTTTTGAAGCCATGGCGAATCCTTCACCACAATAAAGAGCGTGGGCACCAGTCTTTAGTTATAAAATGAAAATCTAAAAACTCATTTATATAGCAAAGCCAATGGAGTCCAGACCTGTTTTGATGAGTTACAAATGGAATGCCAAAAAGTAAGTGTTCCTCCATACCAAGAGACCAATGGGGTTAACTAGTTTTTTAAATTAAAAATTTGTGTTTTGTAATAATTTTCTATTTTTACAGGATGCTTTTAAATAAATTCGTGAAGCTATAGCTGATCCTTCACTTCAAGAAAAAGCGTAGGCAGCAGTCACTGGAGAAATTTGTACAAAAAGGGTCAGTTGGTCGGTTGTAAATTAAATCCTACAACATTTATTATATTAATATGTATTTATTGTGTGAAATTTTTAAATTCAACAAATATACAATTTTTTACAAAAATTTAATAAAAAAATTATTTTAGCATAAATGTGGTATTTTTTTTAGTCACCTTTTCAAATCATTTTGGTATATTTCACCATATTTCTTTTGGTATATTTTACCAAGTTTTTGCTTAAATAGCATTAGCATTTTCTTCAAAATTTTTTACATAAGCGTTTTGGCTAAATTGCGAAAACTACTTCGTCGGTTGTAGTTTTAGCATATTTTTGGTAAAATTATGCCAGATTTTTGCTCATTCCGACACAGACTTTTTTTTGCGTGTAGAGTTAACGTTAAGTTGACGTTTTTAGGCTAACTAAACCTTAATGGTCAAAATGTACGCTGAATATTTTAAATACTTTTAGGCATTTCTTATGAAAATGAAGTGTTGATTTCTTCAAAGAATCCTAATACCTGAAATGGGGAATGAAGTGTTGATTTCTTCTTCGAATCCTAACACCTATTGCTTACACGTTTAAGCTCTTAATTTTCTTTAGTTTTTCTCTTTCGTACTGGATGGGCGCGTGAGTGGATTTTGACTCACACTCACTCACGCTCACGCAAAAAAAAACTTATCACTCACTAATCACTAACGCAATTTTTTTTCACTCACTCACAATCACGTGATTGAAATTAAAATTTCTCACGCTCACGCGTAACTCACGCCAGATTTAAACACGCTCACGCATGAGTCTTGCAAGCTCCACTCACGCAAACAAATTTTCTTACAAAAAAAAAAAAAAAACAGCTAATTTTTTTTTTTTTGCAAGAAATGAAAAAATTCTAATTAAATAAGTAAAATCAAAAATTAAATCACGCAAACTCACGCCCAAATAAAGGTATTAGTTTTTCTTCGGTGTTGGTTTTCAATTAAAATTGTTATTAAAGGGTATTGGTATTGAAAAGGTATTGGTATCCATCCTTGCTTTATTGCTAAAATCATAATAAATGAATTTGCTAACATTTATCACGAGTGGGAAGGTGTCCCTCAATGTCCCCCGGCTCCCTCCCCTGGTGCTCCATCATAGACTTGGCGAAGGAGTATTAATAATGAATTGGGGGCCTCAAATTAAAGCTACAATAATATCACCAGTGAAGCTTAAAATAGAGTGGGAGAGAAGGATTTCCTGAATTACAACATAAGTTTTCTGTATTTCAATTGACTTTTTATAAATTACAACTTAGCTTTTCTGAAATTCAATTGGGCTTTTTATAGTTTTAATAGCATTCTCTATACAACAATTCTCCTAAAAATTCAAAAATAAAACTTTTTAAAAGAAGCTAATTTTAAACAAAACTATTTTGTATGAATAATTTTATGTTTCACTGTATAATAAATGACAAAATAAAAAAAATACATTTCTTTTTCAAACACAAAATTTTCAAGAATATTTATTTTTTTTGTTTGAATAATACGTTATTTATTTGATATTTTTGTGAATAACCAAAATTATTCAAAAATTTTTGTTGAATAATAAGAAAAATTTATTTTTTTTGTTTGAATAATCAATCAGAAAAAATTATTTAAATTTTTCGTTATTTAAATAATAGCAAATAAATATTATTCATTTTCAAAATATTTGAATAATCGCTTATTTGAATATTTTTTTAAAAATATTGTTATTTATTTGTTTCGTTATTTCAATCATAGCATACAGCACTGCTGCTAATAGTACATTCAGACTAGCCTCGAAACCCCGTTGAAAATACGTATTTTCATTTTGAAAACTTTACCGTTCACACTTGAAGTTTTTGACACTTATTACGTTTTCAGAATTCACCGAAGAAAATTTGCGATCAAACAGGCATTAAATCCACACAATTAATTAAATTACGCGTTTGTTTACAATATTTTATATATTTTTTTTGATTTCAGCTATTTTTTATGAAAATATTTAAATATTTTTAATTTTTTAGTTTTGACACTTTTTTTAATTTATTTTCTTGTATGCAATTTAAAAGGTTTCGATCGTACATTCGTTGAAACCTCATAACAAAAAGGTTTCAATTTGTAGGGGAAAATACGTATTTTCAAATAAGGTTTAGCACGAAACCTCGTTATACGGGGTTTCGATGCCAATGTGAATGCACTATAAGGGTATATTGGATATAAATAAGCAAATGTGTCAAAAATATCAATTATATTATTTTTTTTAAGTATTACAACTGGAATTAAATTTTTTCCACATTTTTTTTTAATTGGTCATTAATGGGTTAAATAAAAAGTATTAAGATATATTTATTAGATGCGTTTTTTGCACGAATATATGCGATTAAGAGAAAATTAGTTTATTTTTATTTCTAATATTTTTTGCACATACAAATTCCGTAAAAAAAATTTAACCGGGAAAGTGTTACACGTAATAATTTTTTGATATTAATAAGCACGTCTAGATAAACAAAAACCTTTTTTATTTTATTTTTTTAAGTATTTTAACTAGCTTTCAATAATTTCCGCAAAAACTTTTTTGAAAATGTTTGCCAAAATATTTTGATCATGCATGGGTTAAATTATTTGTGGCCAAATATATTAATTAAACGTGTTTCCTGCACAAAGATACGCTTTTTGTGGTTATAAAATGAGTTTTTAATGATGTCGAAGTAATTGTTATAAAAAAGTAAGACAGTGCAGTTAAGGGTTAATTTTTGACTAAAATCCCAAGCGGTGGTCAACACCTTTCTAACGATGTATTATAAGTGAAAATCGGACAAAAAATACCAAAGTTATTTAAGTTTTCAGTAATTTCGAATTGAAAAGCATCAAAAAACTGACATAAACATCTCGTTATCTCGAGTCTGTGGTTAGATTTTTAAAATGTTTTAATGCAGAATCAAAGAATTCCTAAATATCTATCATATTTGGTCATTCATTGGACAAAAAAAAATTTACTGATTTTTTTATTCATGAAAAATACCATTTTTGGACCCTTTTTTGCCGCGGTTTAGCTCACGGGAGATTATCGCTAGAGCCCAAATATTTTGGGAATCTTCATAAAACATGTCAAAGTTAATTTTGAGGGGGGTACAACTTTAACTTTTTTTTTGCCCATATAAGGTGAGTCGGTCTAATATACATACTTCTGTGTTATTAAAAATGCTTAATCAATACTAGTTCTATTAAACTTGTGAATTTCTAAATCTAAATTACTAATAATGAAAATAAATGTCACGTGTATTAAGTACGAAGAGTGCATTGTACTGTGTTTGAAATAAATAAAGATTACCTTGAATATTCCCATTTATAATATACATAATTAAGTAGAACGAACTTTAGAAAAATACTGCATAGAAAAATATTTAACCAATTAACTGCGTAGAACGTGTATGCATGTTTGTTTCTAAACTTACTTATTTCTCTAATTGAATTTGTAATGCTAAAAAATTCAGACAAATTCGTAAAAAAATAATTAAGAGTCAGGAATATTAAGATCAAATCAGAAAAGAAATTCAGAAAAATCATAAGACTAGGGTTGCCAATGATAACTTAAAAAAAAACAGCAACATAAAAAGAAATTAAAAATCAGTCAGTTTAATATTTTTAAGCTTTTCCAAAATACACAAAATTTGAAATATTGTCCTAAATATATCCTGTGCCCCACTATTGTAGGAAGTGCATGGTTTTTTTTTTTTTCCAAAAATGGGTTTATTTTATATCAAATCAGTATTATGATCTGTCGAAAATGGGTTAATTATCTGGGTCTTCAATTAAACATTTCGCTGCAATTTTTACATTTTTGAACATAATGTCAGATGCGACATGCTTAATATTTTACGTTAAAACACATTTGCCGCTAAAATCAATTAATGAATACTATTCACAATCAAAAAACAATTCATTTTTATTATTATTAAAATTTTTTCGAAAGCTATAAAAATTTTATTAACAATTGTTGCACAAAAACATGTTATTCTAATTCTCAGTATTTGTAAATTACTTTTTTGTTATTTAAATGTTAAACTTCAATCAAGTTTTTTTTAATTATTTTCTTTTTAATTCATAACAAGAAATAGGCGCACAAGGTGTATTTTATATTGTTCAATTGATCCTTAGTATCCCAACAAAAAGAAAAGTCTTATTTTATAAGTCTTGTAAATATGCGCATTAAACAGAAAAGATCATTTTTGTAAAAAAATATATTAAGGGCTGGTAACTTATCAAAAGCTAATCAATGATTAACACTAATCATTGATCAATTTCATATAAAATTGACGTTTGGAAACAATAATTAGCACTAATCATTGATTATATTGTGATAAGTTACCAGTCCTAACTTTCCCTATTAAACAGAGCTTACAATTTTTTTTATAAGAATTTTTCAGAAATCCCCAAAAAAAAATAATTTTTTGTTGTTACATTGAACTTTAAGAGAATATGAAAATGTTGTCTCCACGTGTCCCATGGCTATTTTTTTTCAAATGAAAGGTACGATACTAGGCTATATTACCATGGTAATATCTCTTTGCACACGCTTGCACATCAGGTATTTTATAAGCGATGTCCGTCCGACTGTCTGTATATCTAATAAAAACACGACAACTTTCGAAGACTAGTCCGAAGCTACTGAAGCTTGGCATATATATTTTCAACTGCTCTTGTCATATGGTATTAAATTATAGCGATATTGGTCTAGGAGTTCAGAAGTTATGATGAATAAGTTTGAGATAGGTTTCTTCACGAATTAACATATTCAAAAAACACCTACACTGATAGAAATTTGTACATGACAATAATGAAAATCTACATTAATGTTATGAAAAATGACGTTAAAAAGGAACCTATGTAGGGTTTCATTGAATTAATGAAATGGGTATCATAAAATGTAATTGCAAGAACAAGTTTCATTAAATTAATGAAAATTGTTCATACAAAATATAAATTGTATATTATGAAAATGTTTCATTACTTTAATGAAAAAAGTATTTAATTCTTATGAAATACTTTCATTGATTAAATCCTACTTTTTATTTTTGAAATGAAATACTTTTATTGAATAAATGTTACTTTTATTTTTAAAATGAAATATATGTATGAAATTGTAAAGATCTTTTTTATAGAATTAATAATAATAAAAAGTTGTTTTCACTTAGTTTTCTCTTACAAAATTTTACTCCAACCTTAAATTGTAATACATAATTAAAACCACGAACTGATATTAAACATCACAAATATTAGTTAATTAATAATTTAGTTTTTATTTAAAATTTCGTAAAAAAAATCTGAAAAAATCACAAAATAACCAAGTTAAAACAAGTAAAAAAGTTAAATTCGGCCTTGCCGAATGTAATGATACCCTCCACAGTTTCAAAAAGATTATTGCAAAAAACTTTTTTTAAAAGGAAATTACTTTTGAAAAAAAAAATTTTTTGAAAAAAAAAAAATTCCTCGAAAAAATTTTCCGCGAAAAAAAAAAATCCGCGATTTTTTTCTTTTTTTGTCCAAAAATATGTTCGTACTTGCTTAAATACCATTTGGTGTTCAATTATGTCAACCAGCAGTCGAATTAAAGCATTTTGTATTTTTAGGTTATGTTGAATGTACTAAAATTTTTGAGGTGTCCTTACATTTTCGCTCATAACTTTTGAACCGCTGAACCGATATCGCTCAAATGCAATACCAAACTTCTCAGGAAAACTTTCACTATATATGTTAAGTTTAAGTAATCTCCGTGTAATATTTTGGCCGTGATCACCATTTCCACAGACAGACGGACATCGCTAGAATGTCTTAAAATCGATCGGGGATCATGAATATATATACTTTATGGGGTCCCAGACCGATATTTCGATGAGTTACAAACGGAATGACAAACTTATATATACCCTCTATCACTAAGTGGAGGGTATAAAAACAAAAATTTTACTAAACGTTTACTTTTAATACATAAGTAAAACCCCGAAATAATTTAAAACAACGTGAGTTTAATAAATACTTATAATTAATCAACAACATTTCATTTTAAATTTCGTAAAAAAATTCTTAGAAAAAATCACGCTCTGATCAGCTGATTTTTGCGCGCGTAAACTAACAGACTAAACAGACGCGACGAGACAAGTGTCAAAAAACAGAAAATTTTGTAAACAAAACTCAATGAAATTTTTTAATGAAACTACGAAATCTAATGAATCAAAATTAATGAATATCTTGCATAATATGTATGAAATTTCATTCAGCACATGAAAAATTTCATTGTTGCAATGAAACAATGTTAATGAATTCCATTCATTAGTGATATGAAGCGTTTTTCTATCAGTGTAAAACACGGTTTCATAGGCCACTAATATGTTTTACAAAGCTAAAATTTGAACAAACTAAGTTTTATTTAAATATTTCCCATTAACATATAGTTTGAGAGATACTATTATAAAACTGTTATAAGAGTCAGTTTAGCCAAATTTGAAGGGGAAGTTTAAATAGGGACTATTCCTATATTTGTGCCAAAACACACACTCAGAGAAGAGATATGATTGTGGCAACCATAAATTAAGAGCATCATATTATGATTGAAAAATTTATCATAATTTGTTTGTAGCATCCAACTATAAAATTTTTTCACAATCATGTAATTATTCTAAATAATCGCAAAATTATAATTCAGGATCTTAATACAATGCCACAAAAACTTTATGATTGATATAAACATACTATTTTAAGTACGCTCTTAAATTATGGTTCTCACAATTATACCTCTTTTTTGGGTGCATTTTCCTGCAAACATTTTGCATATTTTACATTTTTGAAAATAATGTCAGATTAGAAAAAGTGTATTAATTTATATTTTACGTTAAAAAACATCTGTCGCTTAAATCAATTAATGAATACTATTCACAATCAAAAAAAAAATATTTTTTATTATTTTTTTTTGAGAGCTCTTAAATTTTTATTAACAATTGTTATTCTAATTCTCAGTATGCATTTGTAAATTACTTTTTATACCCTCCAACCACAGTATGGGGGTATACTCACTTTGTCATTCCGTGTGTAACGCATTGAAATATCAATCTAGGACCCCATAAAGTATATATATTATTGATCAGTGATCGATTCTAAGACATTCTAGCGATGTCCGTCCGTCCGTCCGTCCGTCTGTCCGTCTGTCCGTCTGTCCGTCTGTAGAAGACACGATACAGTCCAAAATAAAAGAGCTAGACTTCCGAAGTTTGGCACGAATATGTCTTATATTCCTAGGCAGGTTAAGTTCGGAAATGGGCAAAATCGGACCAAGGGGAAAAAAGTTCCCCCTTAGAGAACTAAACCAACCCAAGAAAAATCGCACTTTTTGCAGGGTTTTTTGTACTTTTGCTAAGCAAATTCAACATTCTTATCTCAGAAGAAGTTCAAAATCACAAGGGAAAGGAGCCCCCTGACGTCTCCCACCAACCCCCCCCCCCAAAAAAAAAGACGCCCCTGGATTTTTTTTATATTGTTTTTTTTTTTTACATTTTGGAGGGTATAAAAGATTCGGCACAGCCGAATGTAACACTCTCACTTGTTTGTTATTCAAATGTTCAACCTCAATCCAGTTTTTTAATTTTTTTAATTTGTAACAAATAGAAATTGGCACATGATCAGATTAGTGTGTGATTAACGCGTGATCACGAGGGAGTGTAACTGAAACTCAATTTTACTCACGTGATTGTGAGTGAAAAAACATGCATGACTGAGTGTGTGTGAGTAAGATTTCTGTGTGAGTAAGTGCGCGTGATTTTTTTTGCGTGAGTTTGCGTTATATACTTTTCCTTCATATTTCCTTTACCCCAAAAACAGCAAAATTGTGAGTGCGCGTAACTTTTTTTCGTGAGTTTGTGTAGTATATTTTCCCGTCATGTTGCCCCTTTATATTTGCTTTTGCCCCAAATAAGTATACAAAATTGTAAAATTTGGCTAAACATAAAATATTGTTAGTTTAGTAGTGATTGTGAGTACAAAAATTATGCTGGTAAATGAGTGTGCGTGATTGAAAAGATCCTGTCATGAGCGTGGGTGAGTGTGAGTCAAAAGTCACTAACGCTCCCATCTCTAGTAAGAAGCAATAGTGTATATTGTATTATTCGAATGATTTCATCCTTTAGTATCCCAGCAAAAAAAAGGCATACATAATAATTGATACAAATATGCGCATTTTTTTATGTTTTCTTTTTGCTCAGTAAAAAATTAATGCTATAAATCTACGTTCAATTGAATTAATTAAAAATGTCATTGAATTCAAGCAGATTTTAATGGATTTAAATTATTCAACAAGAAATTTCAAAGATCATTGTTTTAAATATTTACTCTCCTTAAAATTTAAATATTTAAATTTTATTTGAAATGGTGTAGCCTTCTTTGTCTACTAATACAAAAACGAAGAAGAAAAAACCATTGAAATAATAAGATTCAAAAAATATTGGGGGTTTTCGCGATCTCGGCCTTTTTAGAGTGGTAATTGGCAAAATGGCTAAAAGTCAAATCATTTAACCATACGCAAAAAAAATCTCAAGCAAGCACTTGATAGATTTCACGATTTTAACGTTTTTTTAAAATATATTTTGTGAAAAATAGTAATATCTTGTGATAGTAATATATTATTTGACTTTTGGCAATTCAGCCAATTACCATACTTAAAAGACCGAGCTCGTGAAAACCCCAATTGATGCACTTTTGTTTATATATTTTTCGCGTATACAGATCAAGCTAATGTAATGTCACTCACTAATCAATTTATGATTTTAAAATATATATTTTCTTTTAATACCCTACACTTAGTTGTGGCGGGTATATTAAAGTTTATCTTAACGTTTGAAAGATATCAAAAAATTTGGAAAAATTCAAAAAATTTCAAGAAAATTCAGAAGAACTAAAATTTATTAGAAATAAAATTCGGATAAATTAAAAAAATATCAGGAAAATTAAAATTTATGTGTTAAGAATAAAGTAAGAAAATTCGGAAAATACAAGAAAAAGTTCAGAAAAATTAAAAGCGACTTATTGTTAGATACAAAATTTGGAAAAATTCTAAAAATTTCAGGAAAATTTAGAAAAACTAAAATTAATCGGAAACAAAATTCTGAAAAATTCTAAAAATTTCAGAAAAATTAAAAAGAATCAGACACAAATTCGAAAAATTTGAAAAACCTCAGGAAAATTCGGAAAAACTAAAATTTATCAATTAAGAATAAAGTAAGGATCATTTTGAAAACAAAAACACAAGAAAATGTGGAGAGTAATTTTGATTCGGCATAGTTGCATATCATTCTTATTTTTTTTCTTACATTTTGGAGGGTAATTTTAATTCGATACATTCTAATTTAACAATTGTTTTTTATAATTGTTTTTTAACAAATACAAGAACCTGCAATGCATGTTTGTTAAAATATAATTATTTTTATTCCAAAATTTAATAATTAAATAAATAATCTATTTTTTATGCACATTCAAGTGATAATATTGTCTAACTTATGACTGCAAAAAATTGAATATTTAAAGATCACTTATTTTAACGGGCTTATTGTTTTTTTGGAATCAGAAAGATAAACAACACCTAAGGTGAGAACTTCGTACTGAATTAATTCGGTGATAAAGAAATGTGTTAAACAAAATAGCAAGTTTTTTTAAAAATCTTAAAGGGTTTTTTTTTTTTAATTTCAAGAGATTTTCCCAATCTCTTTTTATTAACTTTTTTTGAAATAATTTTTTACAAAATGAAAAACGACAGAAGTATTGTGAATAGCATTGTAAATTTTATACACACAAATTGTGAAAAAGTGAAAAGAACGAAAAGAACTTTGAAAGTTTCTGAAGAAGTGAAAAAATTAAACCAGAAAAATAAATTATTAAAAAAAGAAATACAACAATAAAGTAAAAGAAATACAACTCTACACCAGTATTTGCCCAAAAACAAAAAAAAATATTTAGTGCAAACACGGACCGGATTGGATCTTAAGTTATACTATACTCGCATTCATTTAAACTAGTTTAATTATGTGTTTTCCCCATATAACTTTAAACACTTTTTCTGTCAAAATTAAACGGCGTTTTATTTTGACGTTTATTTTGACAAATGTTTAAAATTGTATGGGGGAAACTTAAAATTAAACTAGTTTAAATAAATGCGAATAAGGTATTAGTGTAGAAAATGCAATGAAACTTAAAATTAAACTAGTTTAAATCAATGTTGACAATCGATACCTTTTCAATACTGTTATCCGTTTCAAAACCCTTTAAATTGAATACCGGTACCAATACCAATACCGAAACTCAGTTTTGGTATCGGATACCGGTATCCAAAAACCTTTTCCTTCGGTACCGGTACGTACCGGTATTGAAACGGTTTTTCATAAAAAACCATAGAAAATTTGTAATTTTTTTGGTTTTTGTAAATGAAAAATCGTACTGCTAATGCCTCCCCGAAGTCTCATAAAAATCAAAAAAATCTTTAGGATTAAGCAAAAATTTCCAAAAAAAAGTCATACATCAACGGCTATGCGGGAGCAGAAGAAAATTATTGATTTTCACGAATTTTTTTTGGAGTCATTTAGACTCTCAATAGAAACTTTCTGAACCCCTTAGTATAGTTCAGTTTTTGGAAATTTTTATTTAATCCGCGATGGGGGCCCCTGTAGGTTAGTTGGCCTATGAAACAGGGGGACGTGGGTTCGATTCCCACAAAAACCCTTTGTTGGAAAAGAAACTATTTTTTGAGAGTTAATATTTTTTTTATAAAAATTAAAATTTATTTATTGAACTTCAAAACAAATAGTTTTCACAATCAGATATTTTTTCCAACTGAAGTTTTTAAACAGAATAATTTTTCAAAGTTCAAAAGTTTTTTATAAATTTAAATGAATAAGTTATGAGCAACAGAGTAAAATTTTGTAAAGTAGTTGTAGCATCAATTATCTGCAACACCCTTGGTCGATTTCGCTACAACGAGACGACAGTCATTGTTACCAGTTCTCGTTTAGGTTTAAATTATTAAAAATGATGTGTAATTAAATTGGAAAAATAAATAAAAACTGATCATTGGATCAAATTATTATTATTATTAATCCGCGATGTGTGTGTTC
The DNA here is from genome assembly GCA_963921195.1 of Pegoplata infirma. Taxonomy (NCBI): domain Eukaryota; kingdom Metazoa; phylum Arthropoda; class Insecta; order Diptera; family Anthomyiidae; genus Pegoplata; species Pegoplata infirma. The sequence continues at coordinate 141,476,606 of OY992540.1, read as the reverse complement.
CCAAGGATTTTTTTTTTATATTTATAGGACTTCGTGGTTCAAAAATTATTAGCAATACCGTGAATTTCAAATTGGTTTCACCTTTAGTTCACGTGTTGAAAAACCCGTTAACGCAGCTTTAAAAACATTTAAGAGTCAGAAAAATATTTTACAAAGTATTTTTGTCACTCACAAATATTTTTACAATTAAACAAAAAAACTAACACTCGAAAAAAATTTGAATCTCAAAAAAAAAATGTTACAATTTTTTTTCAAAAATGACTAAAAAAAAGTTTTTTACTCAAAATAAAATATTTCTAATCAAAATTGTTATTTTTTTTCACGTTAGAAAACTAATGGCGTTTTCTTTTCTGGAAAAAAATGTCGCACTTTCTGCACTTTTTTTTCTTTAATGACTCTTTGTGCACAGTTATGCACAGTAAATATAGACATGTTTGATATCAAAAGAAAGGTATTTTCAAGGCCTATCTAATGCTATATAAAGCATTTTAAAATAATACTCAGATTTTGAGCCAATTCTATAAATGTAAAGTTTTATGGGTTTTTGATACTTAATTGAATAAAATAATCCTGTTTCGACATTTTATTATAAACAGTTAGATAGAACAGGACAATACCTTTCTTTTAGTACCAAACATGTCTATACTTACTGCTCATTACTATACACAAAGAGTCATTAAAGAAAAAAAAGTGCAGAAAGTGCAACATTTTTTTCCAGAAAAGAAAACGCCATAACTATCACTTTAAAAGGGCACTGTGGAGGGTAATAATGGATTCGACTAACAAGGGAAGTCTCACTGGTGTCACCCTCCGATCTTCATGAAATTTGGATATGTTGTTAAGAACGAAAAATAATTCGACACGTATTTTTTTTTAGCGGCCCAAACTCATTTTTAGGGGAGGTCGATTTGTATGGGGGGAAATTGACCTTTTTCTTTTTTTTACGATTTAAGCCTATTTAAACAAAATAAATATGGGCATGTGTGGTATCATATTAAAGGTATTAAAAATACCTATCTCATGGTACTAACAACGGGCCAAAGAAGTTTATATTTTTCGACTTATTAACAAAAATGTCCTAAAATTTTGATATTTTACTCAATATGACGAAAAGTTGTGCATGTTTGGACACGTTCTTAGCACACGTAGATAGGTTTTCCAAAGACCTTTCATTTGGTATGTAACATGACTAGGTTTCTTTGCATAATATAGGAGATAAACGAAAAAAACTGAAAAATGGGCTTGTCTTCCCCCATCATTTTTACCCCCTAAATATGAATTTGGACCGCTAAAAAAAAAATACGTGTCCCTTTATTTTTTCTGCTCTACAAAATAAAACCAATTCCATAAAGATCCGCGGGTGACACTAGGGAGACTTCCCTTGTAAGTCGAATTTAACTTTCTTACTTTTTTTTATATATTTCGTTTACTTTTCTTAACCCATTTTGGACCAAGACTCAGATTTATTTTATTTTTTTTGAAAATGGTACTTTTTACGGGTAATAAGCACCAACTGATCTCAAAAATCTTGTCGAAAAAAATTTTAAATGTGCCGTTATACCAGAAAAGCCTGCATTTCAACTTTTTATGCAATTTTGATGTTTATATTTATTTGATATTTTATTAATTTAATTCATTATTTTCAAAATAAATAGTTTCAAAATGATTCAAATTAGTGGAATTTGATAATAAATTAAATCTTAAAAAAAATTTAAAATAATCAAAAAAATTAAAAGCCGAAAATCAAAAAATGGCAAATTTTCGTTTTAGCTTCATGGACATATAAGTTGCGGTGGTCAAGTGGGGATATTTTTTAATTTTTTTTTTTTTACATTTTTAAGGGCATTTTAGCAAAAATGCTAAAAATAAATCAAAATAATAAATGTTTAGTATTAAAATTGAAAAAAAAATATTTTTTGTTAGTTTTTATGCGTTTTTTATATTTCTAGCATTTTTTTTTTCGATAATACCGGTACGTACCGGTATCGACGTTTCGGTATCGGTAATACCATAACTCAAATACCGTAACCGATACCGATACTGAAATAAATAAAAAAACAATACCAATACCGATATCGATACCGTTATTCGTTTCGATTGCCAACCTTGGTTTAAATGAATGCTAATATGGTATTAGTGTACAAAATGCAATCAAACCGAATTCTCACACTTACACTCAAAAAAATTACTCTGTTAAATACTCTGTTTCGGTATCGGTAATACCATAACTCAAATACCGTAACCGATACCGATACTGAAATAAATAAAAAAACAATACCAATACCGATATCGATACCGTTATTCGTTTCGATTGCCAACCTTGGTTTAAATGAATGCTAATATGGTATTAGTGTACAAAATGCAATCAAACCGAATTCTCACACTTACACTCAAAAAAATTACTCTGTTAAATACTCTGTAAGATGAGTGTAATCTCAATACGACAGATATTTGACAAAATTATCTGCCGAAATACAGATTTTAAGAAAATACTTTTTTTTATTTTATTTTTTTATTTTATTAAGAATTACCATATAATTACAAATCATATACTAATTTTACCTAACCGAGAACTGGTAACAATGACCTTCGTCTCGTTGTAGCGAAACAGACCAAGGCCTTTGGTGGGAATCGAACCCACGACCCCCAGACTCATAGGCTAGCACGCTACCAACTAGCCTACTGGGGCGCCTAGAAAATACTTTGTATTTTCTTGTAACCGAAAAACAAAATGTTATCTGTAATTTTACTTGTAACTTTGTTATATCTATTTTACAGATAATAAACAGAGTTTGTTTGCTAAAATAGAGATTTTAGAAAAATACTTTGTTTTTTTCTCGTAACCAAAATATTAAATTTCATCTGTAATTTTACTTAGTGCTCTGTAATACAGTTTTCAAATAAAACTATCTTCAAAAAACTTCCAAACATTTTAACCCCTCTTTTAAAAGAGTCTTCAATTACAATAAAACCTGGTAAATTTTACGAGGATGTCGTGTAAAATTGGAGGTACTCGTAAAAAAATTCGTAATTTTCACAAAAATAAATAAAAGGAAATTTACAATTTGGAAGCATTAAAGTGGTCAATTTACTCGATGGCATTTCCCAATTTTCAGCACTACTTGCACATTAAGGAAAGAGACATTGATCAGGAATCAAATAAAATAGTAAAGTTCTGGTCGGTTTTATAAATATTTTACAGATAATTCTGTAAATTTTGCAGTTTTTTTTATTGAAATGATTTTATAGTTTTCTTCGTAAAATAACAAAAAATCTTGCTGGTTGGAAATCTATGGTATTTTCTGCCGGCTCAGCAGAGTATCTCTGTAATTTAATAGAGTGATTATTTTGAGTGTAACATTAAAAATTGACTGTAATATGATGTTATTTTAAATGGAAAATGAGTGGAATAGTTTTTAAATTAAATTTCAATTGTTTTTTTTTTATTTTTTTTTTTTTTGAGTGTGGTTATCTAATGCATTACCATGTAATGCATAGCCCAAAAAATGCGAAAATATGAATTTTTCCCCCCTACCGCTTACCATATGCGTTAATTTTTTGTGTTTTGTATGCATTACGTAATACTTACCCTTTATTTTTAGTCTCATCCCAAACAAAAATCATCAATGTGCACTGAAAAAAAGACATAACGAAAATTTAGGAAAAAATTTCTTTTAAAATACTTTATTAGTTTTCCTACATTTAATATTTTCTTATTGAACCGTTAAAATATTTTTCAATTCTTACTGAATGGTTAGTAAATTTTTCAATTCTTATTGAATGGTTAACATATTTTTTAATTCTTACTGAATGAAGAAAAAAATTGAATTAATTCAGTAAAGAATTAATTCAATAAGGATGAATTCTTAGTGAATGAATTCTTTGAATGCATTTTAAAGAACAATAAAAATGAATTGAATTCAATGAACCTTACTTTAACTGAATGGTTCAATTTGAATTAATTCTATGAAACAATTAAGAGTAGAATTAATTCAAGCTCTGAATACAATTAAAGAATTTTACCCTATTTGCCTGAATAGGAAAAATGTCTCAGAATCTCAGATCTTTTCTTAATGAAAAATGTTTTAGAATCTAATACTTTTTCTATAGGCAAATGCCTCATAATCTGATAATTTTTATTTATTAAAAATTTTTCAGAATCTGAAACTTTTTCTATTGGAAATTTTTTTTTGGAATCTGAGACTTTTTCTTTTGTAAAAATATTTCTGAGTCTGAGAGTTTTTCTACAGAAAACATTTCTTGGATGCTGAGTTTTTTTCTATAGGAAAAATGTTGTACAAGCTGAGACTTTTTCTGTAAGAAAAATGTCTAAGAAAATGTTTCAGAACTCGCGGATTTTTTTATGGAAAATATCACAGAAAATCAAAATATGTATAAAAAAAATAGTCTTAGGAAAGTTAAGTAAGTTCGTACACTCAAAATAATACATTAATAGATTTACTAATTTTTTTTTGCTAATGCTGGTCAGCAAACTTTTAGCAAATTTTTAGTTGAGATTAGCATGTTAGCAAAAATATCTTGTAAACTTCATTTAGCGTATTAGCAATTTTAAACAAAATTTTAACTATTTTTTTTTGCTAAATTTAAAATTGAGTTGACCAAATTTTTACAAGCTTTTTTTGTTAATATTAGCAAAAATAAATGGTAATTTTTTTTTTATTTTCGGAAAACTTAAAATGGCGCTATCTCGGAAACTAAGCCAGATAGAGAAAAATGAAGGCCATTTTTGGTTCTCGGGCTCTCTATAGTATCGCAAAAAAGTTAGCATTCCCGAAAATTTTAAAATGCTCATATCTTGGTAAATATTGCCGACACAACAAAAAGTCCAAAAGCATTTTTCTAGCTCTCAACACATAAAACAAGATCGCAAAATAATCGAAATAATATTTTTGAAGTTATCGAGTTTTGTAATTCTCAAAACCCCGGTGATCCCCTAAAATCACGTATCTCAAAAACTAAGCAAGGTAGAGCGAAACGGACACAAATTTTGGATCAAAAACTATGACGATTTTTAAGGAACCCAACTAGGTCTAGGCCCATCGGGGTCTGGACCTATCGGGTCCGAACCCAATGGGGTCCTCAAATGTGTATGAACTTAGGTTAGGTTAGGTTGTAAGTGGCTGCTGACGTTTTACGTCAACACACTTAGACTCTGAGGTCCATTGTGATACCACGGGATCGTAATAGGTTTCCCTACTAGTCCCTGTCGTTAAACCAGTTTGAGCTTCTTATGAAACTCCTTAGATGTTGTATTTTGACATCCGACAAATCAGAAAGATCGTACAGCTCCCTAGATCCCAGTGAAGCAAGTCGCTGACCAGAAAGTGCCGGGCAATGGCAAATAAAGTGTTCGATAGTTTCCAACTCCTCTTCATCCATGCAACTTCGGCAAAAGTCATTCGACGGCACATTTAACCGCTCTGCGTGCTTCCCTATAAGACAGTGTCCGGTAATTATAGAAACCACCGTCGAAATCTCTCCTCTTGGAAGCGATATCAGCTCACTTGTGCGCCCCTGATTAAGAGAAGGCCAAATCAGTCGTGTTGTCTCACACGTCCATCCATTAGCCCATCTTTGATTAGTCTCCGTCGCAGAACAAAGCCGTAGGTTTTGCTTGCAAGTTTCTAGAGGCATACCAACACATTCCAATTCTGTTGGAACCTGTAAGGTAGTTCCTAGTCTTGCAAGCTCATCGGCTTTGCAATTCCCTGGAATGTCTCTGTGCCCTGGGACCCATATGAGTCGTATGTTAAACTGCTTGGCCATCTCATTTAAAGACGTGCGGCAGTTAAGGGCAGATCTTGTTTTCAGAAACATTGAATCCAGGGACTTGACCGCGGCTTGACTGTCAGTATAGATGTTGACTGCGGTTGTAGACAAGACATTGCAGCTCAACCAGTCAGCCACTTCTTTTATTGCCAGTATCTCTGCCTGGTAAACACTGCAATGATCTGGCAATCTACGAGCCAGGCTCAACCCAAGCTCTTCCGAATAGACCCCAAAGCCCACTTGTTCGTGCAGCCTCGATCCATCTGTATAAAAATTTATGGTAGCTCCACTACCCGGAGTATCCCCCATCCAAGACTCCCTGGATGGTATCATAGTGGTAAAGTGGCGCTCAAAGAGGCTCAAAGAGGGAGCACAGTCCACATTTTGTGGTATTGTTATCTTTTTCAAGATCGCGCTACACAGTGAGACAACGCCGGCATTAAATACAAGGAGTCATTGTAGAGCTCTGAAATTTTGCACAGGTTATTTTTGAGACAATTCAAGTTTAAAAAAAAAAAAAATGAGAAAATCCGCCCACTTTTACGCCCACCTCCCATACAATCGAAATTTGTAAAATGCCGTATTGTCCGTAATACTTTAGGTATAACTTTCAATTTTGGTATACTTGAATGTTATATTGTTGCAAACATTATCGGAAAAAATTTTTAACTTTGGCCCACTTTTACCCCCACCCCCCATACAACCTCAACATAAAAAGTGCCATATTTTCTAAAATATTTTCGGTACTACCTTTAAATTTGATATTACTGTAATTTATATCATTTAAAATGTTTCATGCAAAAATTACAATAACACGCCCACTATTACGCCCACCTCCCATTGAAATGCAATAAAAAAGAAAAAAATTTTTTTTCATTCTATCAATAATTTTTTAATATCATCATGGTATTCTAATTTTTTTCAATTTCATTCTCGTTCTAAATGAATTAATGTAAGGATAACAATGTAATGTATAACAATTAAACTAATCACATTAGAAAGTAAGCATAACACAACTTAGATAAGAACAACAGCTTGAACTATCAATTTTAATTAAAAATTATGCAAATATCTTACCCAAAGTCAATGACCTTCAAAAAAATTATTAAACAAATGAATAATGTAAATAAAATAATAATAAACAATAAGTGAATAGTTGTAAACAATTAAAAAAAATAAAAGTAAAAAGTTGTAAACATGCTATTGCATGCTAGCATACGTATAGCGACAGAATGTGCGCGTTGCTTATTTTTTGTATTTTTTGTATATTTAAAGTACTTTTTTTGTATTTTTTTGTATATTTAAAGTACTTTTGCAAACTTTTGCTATATTTCCTTTACTTTAAATGAAAGCTGAGACTTCAATCTTTCATTTGATATAAGTCTGCACCTAGGGCGAGGGGCTGCTCTATATTTCCTAGTCCATTGAAAATGCAAAATGTTCAATTTTTACACCACAATTCTGTTTTTAAGAATTTTTTTTTGTGTTTTTTTTTTTTTAAATTTATTTTTTCATCTACTCATTCTACAACAACTAAATTAATTAAAAAAATACTTTAAAGTTATATTTATTATATATTTTTGTATTACTAAGCTTTTGAATATTACATATTGAACTAACATATTTCAAGCGCGTTGGCATAACTCAACTTTGACTTGCTCTAGACCAAAAAGTAATAAAGTTATGAGGCTGAAATTTCAGGGAATTGTTACTCATATATCTGTTAATATACTGTGAAAATTTCATCTAAATTGGACGACGCGCCAAAAACCATTTATTGCCGCAGTTACTATAGGGTTGTCTCACTGTGCGCTATGGCCATACACACAGAAAACGGATTCGTTGTGTCAACCAAATCTAGAACCAACCAAATTATTGTAGTCCAGCCAACTATCACTTTTATCAGTTGTAATTACTAATATTTTCGATTCAGTCAATTGGTATAGATATCGAATTTCAGTAAGAGCAACTGAATATATCTGTTGAAGCAACGAAAAATTATAAGATCAAAATGGTTGTTGTGACCGATATAATAGCACCACGACTAAAATATTTTATTAATGGGGTCCTTCAACCGTAAAATAAAAAGACAAAAAAGTGTTTTTTGTAATATATTTATTAAATAAGTTAATTTTACAAGAAGGTATACAAAAGTTGATATTTAATACAATTTTTAAACATATTTTTTTATAAAAATTCTCGAAAAACGTATCAGTACCAGAGACTTTTTCTATAGAAAATATATCTTCGAATCCAAGACTTTTTCTGTAGAAAATATGTACCAGAATCTGACACTTTTTGTATAGAATCTGCGAATTTTTCTATAGCAAAAATATCTGACAATCTAAAACTTTCTATAGAAAACTGTCTTAGAATCAGAGACTCAGAATCTGAGACTTTTTCCATACAAAAAAGGTAAAATAATCTGAGACTTTTTCTATAGGAAAAACGTGTCAGAATCTGAGAATTATTCTATATCAAAATCGTCTTAGCATCTGAGATATCGCAGAATCTGAGACTTTTTTTATAAAACAGATTCAGAGTCTGAGACTTTTTTTTATAGAAAACCCGTTTCAGAATCGGAGACTTTTTCTATAGAGAAAACCGTATCATAATCTGAGACTTTTTCTAAAGAAAAACGTCTCAGAATGTAAGACGTCTTATGTAAAAAAAATTCTGAGAATCTGGGAATTTTTCTATAGAAAAAACGTCTCAAAATCGGCGACTTTTTCTATAGAAAAAACATTCAAAATCTGCGCCTTTTTCTATAAAAAAACGTCTCAGAATCTGTAGAAAAAACATTGTAAAAACCAAACTAATCAGAATCTGAGACCCTTCTATAGAAAAAATGTCTCAGATTGTGAGATAAAGTTTCAGATTCTAAGTAATTTTTTCTATAGAAAAAGTATCAGATTCTGAGTAATTTTTTCTATACAAAAAGTATCAGATTCTGATACATTTTTTCTATAGAAAAAGTCTCAGATTCTGAGGCATTTTTTTCTATAGAAAAAGTCTCATATTCTGAGACATTTTTTCTATAGAAAAAGTCTCAGATTCTAAGATATTTTTTCTATAGAAAAATCTCAGATTCTGAGACATTTTTTCTATAGAAAAATCTTAGATTCTGAGACATTTTTTCTATAGAAAAATCTTAGATTCTGAGACATTTTTTCTATAGAAAAAGTCTCAGATTCTGAGACATTTTTTCTTTAGAAAAAGTCTCAGATTCTGAGACATTTTTTCTATAGAAAAAGTCTCAGACTCTAAGACATTTTTTCTATAGAAAAAGTCTCAGATCCTTAGACATTTTTTCTATAGAAAAAGTCTCAGATTCTGAGACATTATTTCTATAGAAAAAGTCTCAGATTCTGAGACATTTTTTTATAGAATAATTCTCAGATTCTGAGACATTTTTTCTATAGAAAAAGTCACTGATTCTGAGACATATTTTTTATAGAAAAAGTCTCAGATTCTGAGACTCTTTTTCTAGAGAAAGTCTCAGATTCTGAGACATTTTTTCTATAGAAAAATTTTTTCTATAGAAAAAGTCTCAGATTCTGAGACATTTTTTCTATAGAAAAAGTCTCTGATTCTGAGACATTTTTCTATAGAAAAAGTCTCAGATTCTGAGACATTTTTTCTATGGAAAAAGTCTCAGATTCTAAGACATTTTTTCTATAGAAAAAGTCTCCGATTCTGAGACATTTTTTCTATAAAAAAGTCTCAAATTCTGAGACATTTTTTCTATAGAAAAAGTGTCAGATTCCGAGACATTTTTTCTATATAAAAAGTCTCAGATTCTGAGACATTTTTATTATAGAATAAGTCTCAGATTCTGAGACATTTTTTCTATAGAAAAATTTTTTCTATAGAAAAAGTCTCTGATTCTGAGACATTTTTCTATAGAAAGAGTCTCAGATTCTGAGACATTTTTTTTATAAAAAAAGGTCTCAGATCCTGAGACATTTTTTCTATAAAAAAAGTCTCAGATTCTGAGAAGTTTTTCTATAGAAAGTCTTAGATTTTGAGACATTTTTTTCTATAGAAAAAGTCTCAGATTCTGAAACATTTTTTCTATGAAAAAAGAAAAAGTCTTAGATTCTGCGACATTTTTCTATAGAAAATGTCTCAGGTTCCGAGACATTTTTTCTAAAGAAAAAGTCTCAAATTCTCAGACATTTTGTAGATAGAAAGTCTCAGATTCTGAGACATTTTTTCTATTGAAAAAGTTTTAGATTTTGAGAATTTTTTTCTATAGAAAAAGTGTCAGATTCTGGGACTTTTTTTCTATAGAAAAAGTCTCATATTCTGAGACACTTTTTCTATAGAAAGAGTGTCAGATTCTAAAACATTTTTTCTATAGAAAAAGTCTCAGATTCTGAGACATTTCTTCTATAGAAAAAGTCTCGGACTCTGAGACATTGTTCTGAAATTCTGAAACATTTTTCCTATAAAAATAGTCTCATATTTTGGGACATTTTTCCTATAGAAATTGTCTCAGATTCTGAGAAATTTTTCCTAAAGAAAAATCTCAGATTCTGAGATATTTTACTATAGAAAAAGTCACAGATTCTGATATATTTTTCCTGAAGAAAATGTCTCTGATTCTAAGATATTTTTCCTAAAGAAAAAGAGAAATTTTTCCAAAAGAAAAAGAGAAATTTTTCCAAAAGAAAAACATAAATTTTTCCTAAAGAAAAGGTCTCTGATTCTGAGAGATTTTTCCAATAAAAATATTCAAAAAAATATGGTAAAAAAATCTCAGAATCTTTGAAAAAATGCCTCAGACTCTCAGACATTTTGCAATTGAAAAATTCTGATATTCAGCGATATTTTGTTTGTAGAAAATTATAATATGACACACAATTTTTTATGCAAACATGTTACCTCTTAAAAATCGTCGCAATACAGCTCTTCAATAGAGATTTATATTTGCCTTTAAAGTTTGAATGTTAATAAGTTGGTAAATCCGCAGGAAGCATGGATCCAAATTTCTTGTTTGAACTTTAAGTGGTAATTTTTTTTTCTGCAAATGAAACCAATCCTTATTAAAAAAAATACCTACACATGTTTTTTGCACAGATTTAATTATACTTACGTTTTGTGGTTTATTTTCCTTTTTGTTAACACCATATTTAATTCATATTTTGGTTTTTCTCTATATAGAAAATATTTTTTAAAAAAATAGCTGGAAAACTGTTTTGTTTTTTGATGACGTTTTAATAATTTAGCTAAGTTTTTGTATAAGCAACATACAATTAGTTGCAGTATCTTTTTCACAAAATTAAAAAACGATTGTGTTTACCAATACATAGTCCTTAGATAGTATTACATTAAAATTTTTAATTTCAAATGTATTTTGAATTTTTCAAAATTTGAAACAATTTATACCACGTAAGTATCAGTTGCTGTAACTGATTTTTAATAAAACTGAACTTATATTCTGTGCATGTTACTAAAAATTTATTGCATAAAAAAACAAAATATAAATGAATGGTTCGGGCAATTAAGTATGAATGTTTTTGAACTTATATTTTTTTTAAATTGATAAATGCAACTAACATTTTTTCAAAATGTGATTGTTTTTTGGTAATATGTTCAGATTTTTGGTTTAAAAGTTAGTTTTAAAATCATGATAATTAAATTTAAGTAGTTGTAACTAAACCTTATATTCTGAAACCAAATTTGAGGAGTATCAACTGAGTTCCAAATAATTTTTTCCCTGTGTGTAATCACTGCTCCTCCATTGCAGAGTGCTATTAAGTCGAATTGCCGACGCAGCCGCATACTGCCTACCCAATATGTCCAAGGGTATCAGGTGAAGGAGGATTTCTAATGCAGCCGTAGGTGTAGTACGAAGAGCACCAGTGATGCACATTGACGCCATTCTCTGTACCTTCGTGATAAAGACAAAGTTCGCCTTTGTTTCCAAAGCAGGCCACCAGACAATGATTCCATACAGCAAAATTGGACGCACCACTGCTGTATAGATCCAATGAACGACTTGAGGGCTAAAACCCCATCGTTTTCCAATGGCCCTTTTACAGGAATACAAAGCAATCGTTGCTTTTCTCACCCGTTCCTCAATATTACGCCTGAAATTCAGCTTCCTATCTAGAAATACTCCAAGATACTTGGCTCCATCTGAGAAGGTGATTTCAGTACCGTCCAGAGAAATAGGATCAAAAGCAGGAATCTTATTTTTCCTTGTAAACAAAACAAGCTCTGTTTTACTAGGATTAACTCCTAGACCACAGTCTCTTGCCCATTTAGACAGATCTTTCAGAGAACCCTGAAGAATGTCCCGCAATGTTGGCAGATGCTTCCCCTTTACCGCTATCGCGACATCGTCAGCATATGCGATAACATGACAACCACGTGCTTCTAGAGATAGTAGCATTGAATTCAGTGCCAGGTTCCAAAGAAGCGGCGAAAGAACACCTCCTTGTGGTGTGCCCCTATTGACAAATCGAGATATGACGGACGCTCCCAATTCAGACGTTATACGTCTATTGGCAAGTAGGTTTTCCACCATTAAAACGATTTCACGCTTTACTCCCAGACCAGACAATGCCAATATTATCGATTCTGGAATGACATTATTAAAAGCCCCCTCAATATCAAGAAAGGCCACCATAGTGTACTCCTTTACCGAAAGCGATCTCTCGATGGTACCAACGAGCTCATGAAGAGCTGTTTCCGTTGATCGTCCCTTGCTGTATGCATGTTGCTTTGTCGAAAGCAACCTCGGGTCAATCACTCTACGCAAATATGAGTCTATCATTCGTTCCATTGTCTTTAACAAAAAAGAAGACAGACTAATTGGTCTGAAATCCTTCGGAGCTGTGTGGGAACTTTTCCCAGCCTTCGGGATAAATACGACTCTGGTATCCCTCCATTTTAAAGGAATATACGACCAGTTGATGCATGCTGTGTATAGATTATACAGCAACGGGGCTATATAGTCCAACACATGCTGCAACTCAGCCGGGATTATACCATCAGGTCCCGGGGATTTATAGGGCCTGAAGCTTTTTATCGCCCAGATTAATGTTGGCATATTTATTATTTCCGAAGCAATTTCAGATGCTTGGGCGTCAGAACGTTCCAAAGCTTGAAACGGCGTCATGGAATTGCCCGGAAAATGCGTGTTTAAAAGGAGATCCAGCGACTCTCCACTGGAGGAAGACCACACCCCATTAGGATCTTTCAGGTATCCTAGGGTGCAAGGAGAAGAAGCCAGAACCTTGCGCAGCCTGGATGCCTCAGAAACGTCTTCTATGTTTCCACAGAAGTTTTTCCAAGAATCACATTTTGCATGAACTTAGTTCACAGAAAGAAATAAAAAAAAAATTTGAGTAAATTTTTAATACTATTGAGTAAAAAATTACTCAATTTTCCACCAGTAAACGATTTAATAGTATTGAGTAAATTTTTAATAAAAATTTATTAAATGTTTGCCAAAAAAATTTGAGTAAATTTTTAATTGACACTACACGCAAAAAAAAAATCTGTGTAAGATTGAGCAATCCTACTTGGTAAAACTTTTTTCATACCAAAAAAAAAAATTTACCAAATTTTTGCTAATATTATGCTTGTCGATGTTAAAGTAACATAATTCATTTTTTATGTAAAATAACCAAGTAGCTTGCACAATAACGCAAATTACCTGCACAAAAATTTATCGAAAGAAAACAACAAAAAAACAAATACAGACCGCCATTTTCATTTTTTTTGTGTGCGTTGTTTGTTTATTTTTTGTGTTATAAAAACGTAAAAAGGAAATTGATAAATAAAATAAAAATAAATTAATAAATAAAAATAAATAATTAGTTTTCTAAAAGATAAATAAATGCAAGATAAAAGAATGTTAAAGTTATTTTGCTTTCATCACTTAAAACACCATTCATTAAGAAAAACCAATGGAGTCCCAGACGTATGTTTCGATGAATAACAAATGGAATGATAAAGTGAGTATACCCGCATTCCGAAGACACCAATAAGGTTTAATAGATTTTTAGTGTTTGAAACCGGTATGGGAAATACCAGAAATGTCTATAATTTTTAGAAATTCAATTTTTCTTCTGCATTTTTTCAACTTGAACCCTTATAAAAATTAGTGTTTGGTAATAATTTTCTATTTTTACAGGGTACTGCTAAATAAATTTTTGAAGCTATGGCGAATCCTTCACTACAATAAAGAGCGTGGACACCAATCCTGCCTTTAGGTATAAAATTAAAACCTAAAAACCCAAAGCCAAGGGAGTCCATACCTGTTTTGAGTTACAAATGGAATGACAAAGTAAGTGTTCCTTCTTACCAAGAGACCAATGGGGTTTACCAATTTTTTAAATTAAAAATATATGTTTTGTAATAATTTTCTATTTTTACAGGATGCTTTTAAATAAATTCGTGAAGCTATAGCGGATCCTTTACTTCAAGAAGAAGCGTAGGCAGCAGTCACTCGAGAAAATTGTACAAAAAGGGTCAGTTGGTCGGTGGTAAATTAAATCCTACACAACATTTATTACATTAATATGGATTTATTCTGTGAAAATTTTAAATTCAACAAATATACAAATTTTTACAAAAATTTATTGAAAATTTATTTTAGCATAAATGTGGTAATTTTTAGCATTATTTTTAGTCATCTTTTCTAATAATTTTGGAATATTTCACCATATCTCTTTTGGTATATTTTACCAAGTTTTTACTTAAATAGCATTAGCATTTTCTTCAAAATTTTTTACATAAGTGTTTTGGCTAAATTACGAAAACTACTTCGTCGGTTGTAGTTTTAGCATATTTTTGGTAAAATTATGCCAGATTTTTGCTCACTCCGACACAAGTTTTTTTTTGCGTGTATTAAGTGCAGGAACAGAACAAGAAGCACCACCTTTTAAAAACAGAACAAGTTTTATTTCACATCGGCGCCGGCCACCGGTTTAATCTGCCAAACCGTATGGAAAAAGTCGTGCCGGGCTTATTCTGTTTCTACTCTAAAAAAAACAAAGTTTAAAAAAATTTCATATTTTTTTACAAAGAAAAAAAAACATGTTTTTTCAAACTTTACCAAATATATTTTTGTCTTAAAGACATAAAAAAAATTTATAAATATGATTACAAACTTTCATGTATATATACAAAAAACTATAAACTAAACGAGAATTAAAAAAACTAAGAAAATTCCAAAAAAAAATTAAAAAAGCTATTAAATCCTTATTAAATTATTTACTCAATTTGTTTTTAAATTTTTGAGTAAATTTTTAATTGCGTCAATTAAAAAATTACTCAAAACTTTTTTTAAATTTAAACAAGTGATTACTCAAATTGTTTTTCCCCATATTTTTTTCTGTGTTGAAATAAAAAAATTTCAGTTAACTAATTTTTAGCAAAACATTTTTGCTTTACTAAAAAAATTGTGGGTTCAAAATCCACATATTTTCTTGTAGGTTTACAAGCTTTTTTTGCTAACATTACATTTTTTTTTTTTGAGTGTAACTGCGAAAAATCGGACCAAGGGGAAAATCTAAAACAACATATGAAAACCCCTATTTCCCATTAGGATTTTTGTTTTAGTTTTGTTATATTTATAAATCATTTTGATGCATTTGCACTAAGGGAACGTTTTACACAAATTTTCTTTCCTTTTAATTTTACAGTTATGGGTCTATTAAGTGAAGGAAATCCTCTAACATGGGAAGAAACAAAAGCTCTAGCCGAACATGTACGAAAACATGGTGTCCAACAATTTATAAACGTATATCGTAAACATAAAGATCGTCAAGACGATGTTTTCAAATGGGGCGATGAAGTTGAGTACATCGTTGTTAAAATTGACGATAATGCAAAGCAGGTTAAAGTTTCTCTAAGAGCTGAGGAGCTTTTAGAACAGTTAAATGAGAAAGAGTTATTAAATCCAAATGGAGTGAAATCTTTATGGCGTCCTGAGTATGCAGCTTTTATGATTGAAGGTATGCCTGGTAAACCGTATGGTGATCAAATTAGAGATTTATTGCAAGTAGAGAGAAATATGCGTTATAGACGTGATGAAGTTACCGAAATATTGAGAAAAGATGAATGTGTTATGTCTATAACAAGTTTTCCACGTTCAGGCTGTAAAGATTTTTCACATCCTTCTTATAGTGGGAATAGCACAAAATCACTATATTTTCCGGATGAAGCTATATATCCAGGACATCCACGTTATCAGACGGCTACAAGAAATATACTTAAACGAAGAGGTGAGAAAATGGCAGTGAAGTTTAAAATATTTAAAGATAAATGTACAAAATTACCAGTGGAATATAGTCATCCTATGGAACCAGATTTAGTAGTTGTTGACGCTATTGGTTTTGGTATGGGATGTTGCTGCTTACAAACCACATTCCAAGCTAGAAATGTTACAGAAGCTCGTTATTTATACGATCAATTAGCACCATTATGCCCCATAATGTTAGCATTAACAGCAGCTTCCCCGATTTTCGCTGGTTATTTAACAGATACCGATTGTCGTTGGAACATTATTAGTTCTTCGGTAGATTGTCGTACTGCAGAGGAGAGAGGGATTAAGCCACTAAAAGAAAATAAATTTCATATTGCAAAATCACGTTATGATTCCATAGATTCTTATCTATCGGCGGAAGGTGAAAAATATAATGATATTCCAGTGACTTATGAACAAAAAGTCTATCAACATTTACGTGACGGTGGCATTGATCATTTAATGGCCCAACATGTTGCCCATCTATTCATACGTGATACTGTATGTTTGTTTAGTGAAAAAATTCATCAAAACGATGAAGAGGATACAGATCATTTTGAAAATATACAATCTACCAATTGGCAAACAATGCGTTTTAAACCTCCACCACCAAATTCCACCATAGGTTGGAGAATCGAATTTCGACCATGTGAAACACAAATAAGTGATTTTGAAAATGCTGCGATCGTATGTTTTATGTCGTTGCTGACACGAGTCATTTTAACCCATAAATTAGATTTTCTAATGCCGATTTCTAAAGTTGATAAAAATATGCAAACTGCACAAAAACGTGATGCTTGTCGGAAAGAGAAATTTTTGTTCCGTAAAACTATTGTGAAATCCCAAAATATTTCGAAAAGTGGATTACACAATGGTACGACAGATATCGTTACAAATGGTAAAACAAATAGTACAAACGGCACTAATGGTCACTGTCATTACATAGAAGATGTTGTTTCAAATATCTATTCAAATGGTAAACATACTAAGAATGGTGTACATGGTGGCCTTAATGGTTCCACTAATGACCTCACAAATGGTACAAATGGTTTTCATAGTGATCATGAAGACGAATTGGAGCTTATGTCAATTGATGACATATTTAATGGAAAGGTACGTAAATATTTATTTATTTTTTTACTTTAGAAATTCGAATTAGATAAAATTAAATCAGAACAAGTGAAAAAGTTAAATTCGGCTTTGCCGAATGTAGTGATACCCTCCACTATTTCAAAAAGATTATTGCAAAAAACTTTTTTTTAAAAGAAAATTACTTAAAAAAAAATTTCCGCGAAAAAAAATTTTTGTTTATTTCTTTTTTTGTCCAAAAATATGTTCGAACATGTTTAAATACCATTTGGTGTTCAGTTGTGTTCACATATGACAACCAGCAGCCGAATTAAAGCATTTTGTATTTTTAGGTTATGTTGAATATACTAAATTTTTTGAGGTGTCCTTACATTTTCGTTCATAACTTTTGAACCGCTGGACCGATATAGCTCAAATACAATACCAGCCTTCTCGGGAGAACTTCCAATAAATATGATAAGTTTCAGTCATATCCGTGTAGTATTTTGGTCGTAATCACCATTTCCACAGACAGACGGACAGACGGACATCGCTAAAATGTCTTAAAATCGATCGGGGATCATGAATATATATACTTTACTGATATTTCGATGAGTTACAAACGGAATGACCCTCTATCACTAAGTGGTGGGTATAAAAAGATCAATTGTAATTCGTAAAAGATTATATTTTTTGTTAAACATCAATTTTAATTAGTTTTACAATTGATATTTATCAAATTTTAAATAGTAAAGAATTTCAATTGTTCTTTTCCGGATTTCAATTGGAATTTTCGAATTTCAATTGATCAATTTCCGATTACGAATTTCGAATTTCAATAATTTTCTATTGATCTTTTTCGAACTTTACGAATTTTGAGTGAAATTTTCGATTTTCAATTGGAATTTTTGATTTTTTAATGGCATTTTGAATGATATGTAGAATCATCAATTTTCAAGTAGAGTCTTTTAGTTTTAAGTGAAATCCTTTAGATATAATTTAAAATCTGATGATCATAAACAAATTAGTTTTAACAAAAATTCGTATACTTTCTTACAGCCTAAATCATTTCCCGGTTTGGTACCTTTAGTACGCCAATATTTAAAAACGATGGAAGTGGATGCCGACACAAATCATACCATTGAACAATATTTAATATTCATACAAAAAAGAGCATCGGGTGAATTAAAAACAACAGCTACCTGGTTGAGAGAGCAGGTCTTAAATCATCCAGACTATAAGTATGGTTTCTTTAAATTCAAAATTTGTTCTTTTAATTCTCATTTACTTTATTTATTTCTAAATTACAGAAAAGATTCCATTGTTAATGATCGTATTAATTATGATATTTTAAAGAAAATTCAAAATATTCAAAATAGTCGTATTATCGAAATACCACTGAAACAACGGGTCCACAGAAATCAAACAAAACTAAAAGATATTATACCACTTATGGTAGAAAATCAGTTTGATGGTTTTTGCAGAAGTAAATGAAAAACAAGTTATACATAATAAAAAAATATTGATTATAATGAACAACATTTCGCATGTCTTAAAAGACTGAATTATAGAAGAGGACTCTTAAAGAACATCGCATAAGGCAAAACTTTACTGCATGGGATTTTCCTCACTAAATTTGACATGTATAAAATTGTGAAGCAATTACTAAATTAGAGCATAAAGCAGTTACGCATACTTTTAAGTGGGCGTGACCTTAAAATTGTTAATAACCATGAAAAGCAAAAGATTTTGCTGCTACCCAAACAAGTGACATTTTTAAGGAATGATCAAAAGTTTGGCGCTCATTTTATATTTTCCGAAAAGTCACAAAGAAAATTTAATGTGTAATTTCTACGTCCGAATTCAATTTACAAGTGAAAAAAAAGGATAAGATTTTTCAAAATTTAAAAGAGTTAATTTTTGCTGTGAGGTGGCCTTAATGAAGATCAATATCTAGAACAACACACATACTCAATACAACTACATATCTTAATTAGTTTTAAAGATCGAATATAAAATTTTTGATTGTGATTCCCAAATTTCGACTATTTTGCTCTATCTCTTATATTTAAGGAAATAATGGCAAATAAAGATTTTTTAAAAAATTTCATACAAAAATAAACTTTTTTTAAATTTTTGATAGTGGTCCCCAAATTTCGTCTATTCGTTTTTTTTGTCTAACTCTTATATTTAAGGAAATAATGGCAAATAAAGATTTTATAAAAAATTTCATACAAAAATATACTTTTTAAAGTTTTGATAGTGATCCCCAAATCTTGTCTACTTTGCTCTATCTCTTATATTTAAGGAAACAATAGCAAATAAATATTTTTTTTTTTTTTAAATTTCATTCAAAAATAGATTTTTAAAAATTTTTTTTAGTGATCCCCAAATTTCCTCTATTTTGCTCTATCTCATATATTTAAGGAAATAATTAGGCTGACCATTCGTACTGATTTGATCAGTACATGTACTGATTTTTAGTCACGTGTACTGATCAAAAAACCGTGTACTGATTTGTACTGATTTTTTAAAATATGTACTGATTGTACTGATTTTTAAACACTTAAATAAAAAAATTTATTTTTTTTCAAAAATTCCTCACAAAAACTGTTATTTCCCAATAAAAAGGAAGCGGAGATATGTTTTATTGTACAAATTATAACGATCCAGGAATGTTTTCTAACGAAAAATTTATCGATTCGTAAGGTCTTGGTTTTGTCTTCATACAAAAAAAATCTAAATTTCAAATAAAACTGATATGCTTCGATTAGAGAAGTCATCAGAATCTTAGGGGATTTATTGCTAAAAATATACACAAAGTCTAAGTTTTTTCCTATTGAAATAAAAACCGATCCTAGATTAAAGTTTGCTAAGAAATGTGATCATAATCTGGGAGGTTTCCTTAAATGAAAAGATGGCAGAACTTTAAAAAAAAGTCCTCAGAATATGCAGGACTTTCTGTAAAACAACTGCAACAGTTAATATCAGCTGTTCTTAACAGTTGTTTTTACTGTAAAACTAGTTGGCCTCAAACAAATACAATTATTGCTAATTTAAATGTTTGACAGCTGCAAAACATTCGTCATACATTTTAAAAAACCCTAGAAATAATGGCAAATAAAGATTTTAAACAAAAATAGATTTTTTTTTTGGAAATTTTTTTTGTGATCCCAAAATTTCGTCTATTTTGCTCTATCTCTTATATTTAAGAAAATAATGGCAAATAAAAAAAAAATCATACAAAAATAAACTTTTTTTAAATTTTTTATAGTGATCCCAAAATTTCGTCTATTTTGCTCTATCTCTTATATTTAAGGAAATAATGGCAAATAAAGATTTTATAAAAAATTTCATACAAAAATAGATTTTTTTAAATTTTTTTTAGTGATCCTGAAATTTCGTATATTTTGCTATTATATTTAAGGAAATAATGGCAAATAAAGATTTTATAGAAAATCCTGAAATTTCGTTTATTTTGCTCTATCTCTAATATTTAAGGAAATAATGGCAAATAAAGATTTTATAAAAAATTTCATACAAAAAAAGATTTTTTGAAATTTTTTTAATGATCCTGAAGTTTCGTCTATTTAGCTCTATCTCTTATATTTTGGGAAATAATGGCAAATAAATATAAAAAATTTCAATCAAAAATAGATTTTTTGAAATTTTTTTAGTGATCTTGAAATTTGGTCTATTTTGCTCTATCTCTTATATATACGGAAATAATAGCAAATAAAGATTTTATAAAAAATTTCATACAAAAAAGATTTTTTGAATCCTGAAATTTCGTCTATTTTGCTCTATCTCTTATATTTAAGAAAATAATAGCTAATAAAGATTTTATAAAAACATTTCATACAAAAATAGGTTATTTGAAATTTTTGATAGTGATCCCAAAATTTCGTCTATTTTGCTCTATCTCTCATATTTAGGGAAATAATGTCAAATAAAGATTTCATAAAAAATTGCATACAAAAAAGATTTTTTGAAATTTTTTTTAGTGATCCTGAAATTTTGTCTATTTTGCTCTATCTCTTATATTTAAGGAAATAATAGCAAATAAAGATTTTATAAAAAATTTCATACAAAAATAGATTTTTTGAAATTTGTTTTAGTGATCCTGAAATTTCGTCTGTTTTGCTCTATCTCTTATATTTAAGGAAATAATGGCAAATATTAAATTTTCGTTTATTTTGCTCTATCTCTTATATTTAGAGAAATAATGGCAAATAAAGATTTTATAAAAAATTTCATACAAAAATAGGTTTTTTGAAATTTTTTTAGTGATCCCAAAATATCGTCCATTTTGCTCTATCTCTTATATTTAGGGAAATAATGGCAAATAAAGATTTTATAAAAAATTTCATAAAAATAGATTTTTGGAATTTTTTTTTAGTGATCCCAAATTTTCGTCTATTTTGTTCTTTTGTTTTTTTTTAGTGATCCCAAATTTTCGATTTTATAAAAAATTTCATGCAAAAATAGATTTTGAAATTTTTTTAGTGATCCTGAAATTTCGTTTATTTTGCTCTATCTCTTATATTTAGAGAAATACCCAGCAAAACTTTGGTAATGGGTAGTGATTATATAACACATTACCAGGTAATGTATATACCTTATTTGTAGCATTATTTTAGGATGTCTTACCAAACATTTGTTCCACAACGTATTATTTTCAAGTGAAAAATAAGTCATAACTTATAATTTGCTACGTAATGCATTATTATTGGAAAAAATGTATTTCATATTTATTATTTCTAAACATTAAATCATGGATGACTTATATTTGGTTACATTATGTACTATTTGAAAGTTTGAAATAATGCATTATTTATAATTGGATGCATAATGCATTACAATAACATAAAAAATAATTATTTTATAAAAAAATGCATAAGTTTAAACTAGAGATGGGCTCACGACAGGAAATTTCTAACGACACACACTCACGAGCATATTTTATCTACTTAGACTCACTTACAATCACGTGAGTAAATTTAATACAAAATTAATTTTTCACTACTCGTAACACCTTATATATTATCTTCTGGTATGCTATATTATTTCATTTCTCGTAACCTATAAAATATCATATATTTTACACCTTACTCGTATTCTTCGTTATAAATTTATGACTTATTTTATACCTTACTGGTATTCTTTGTGATAATGTGGATGCATTACTTTGAGTCTCATCGCCTGTTAAAATCATCAATGCTGCAATGTATAAAATAAGAGATCCTATACCTTATTTTATACCTTATTTGGTAATCTAAGTTTTGCTGGGTAATGGCAAATAAAGATTTTATAAAAAATTTCATACAAAAATAGGTTTTTTGAATTTTTTTTAGTGATCCCAAAATATCTATCTCTTATATTTAAGGAAATAATAGCAAATAAAAATTTTATAAAAAATTTCATACAAAAATAGATTTTTTGAAATTTTTTTTAGTGATCCCAAAATATCGTCTATTTTGCTCTATCTCTTATATTTAAGGAAATAATAGCAAATAAAGATTTATAAGAAATTTCATAGATTTTTTGAAATTTTTTTTAGTGGTCCTGAAATTTCGTCTATTTTGCTCTATCTCTTATATTTAAGGAAATAATGGCAAAAAAAAATTTTATAAAAATTTTATACAAAAATAGATTTTTTGAAATTTTTTTTAGTGATCCCAAAATATCGTCTATTTTGCTCTATCTCTTATATTTAAGGAAATAATGGCAAATAAAGATTTTATAAAAAATTTCATACAAAAATAGATTTTTGGATTTTTTTTTAGTGATCCCAAAATATCGTCCATTTTGCTCTATCTCTTATATTTAGGGAAATAATGGCAAATAAAGATTTTATAAAAAATTTCATACAAAAATTGATTTTTGGAAATTTTTTTTAGTGATCCCCAATTTTCGTCTATTTTGTTCTATCTCTTATATTTAGAGAAATAATGGCAAATAAAGATTTTATAAAAAATCTCATACAAAAATTGATTTTTGGAAATTTTTTTTAGTGATCCCAAAATATCGTCTATTTTGCTCTATCTCTTATATTTAAGGAAATAATGGCAAATAAAGATTTTATAAAAAATTTCATACAAAAATAGATTTTTTGAAATTTTTTTAGTGATCCCAAAATATCGTCTATTTTGCTCTATCTCTTATATTTAAGGAAATAATAGAAAATAAAAATTTTATAAAAAATTTCATACAAAAATAGATTTTTTGAAATTTTTTTTCGTGATCCTGAAATTTTGTCCATTTTGCTCTATCTCTTATATATAAGGAAATAAAGATTTTATAAAAAATTTCGTACAAAAATACATTTTTGGAAAATTTTTTAGTGATCCCAAAATATCGTATATTTTGCTCTATCTCTTATATTTAAGGAAATAATGGCAAATAAAGATTTTATAAAAAATTTCATACAAAAATAGATTTTTTGAAATTTTTTTAATGATCCCAAAATATCGTCTATTTTGCTCTATCTCTTATATTTAAGGAAATAATAGCAAATAAAGATTTATAAAAAATTTCATAGATTTTTTGAAATTTTTTTTAGTGATCCTGAAATTTCGTCTATTTTGCTCTATCTCTTATATTTAGGGAAATAATGGCAAACAAAGATTTTATAAAAAATTTCATACAAAAATAGATTTTTTGCAATTTTTTTAGGGATCCCAATATATCGTCCATTTTGCTCTATCTCTTATATTTAAGGAAATAATGGCAAATAAAGATTTTATAAAAAATTTCATACAAAAATGGATTTTTTGAAATTTTTTTTAGTGATCCTGAAATTTCGTCTATTTTGCTCTATCTCTTATATTTAAGGAAATAATGGCAAAAAAAAATTTATAAAAAATTTCATACAAAAATAGATTTTTTGAAATTTTATTTAGTGATCCTGAAATTTCGTCTAGTTTGCTCTATCGCTTATATTTAAGGAAATAATAGCAAATAAAGATTTTATAAAAAATTTCGTACAAAAATACATTTTTGGAAATTTTTTTTAGTGATCCCAAAATATCGTCTATTTTGCTCTATCTCTTATATTTAAGGAAATAATGGCAAATAAAGATTTTATAAAAAATTTCATACAAAAATTGATTTTTTGAAATTTTTTTAGGGATCCTGATAAAAAATTTCATACAAAAATAGGTTTTTTGAAATTTTTTTAGTGATCCCAAAATATCGTCCATTTTGCTCTATCTCTTATATTTAGGGAAATAATGGCAAATAAAGATTTTATAAAAAAATTTTTTTTAGTGATCCCAAATTTTCGTCTAGTTTGTTCTATCTCTTATATTTAAGGAATAATGGCAAATAAAGATTTTATAAAAAATTTCATACAAAAATTGATTTTTGGAAATTTTTTTTAGTGATCCCCAATTTTCGTCTATTTTGTTCTATCTCTTATATTTAGAGAAATAATGGCAAATAAAGATTTTATAAAAAATCTCATACAAAAATTGATTTTTGGAAATTTTTTTTAGTGATCCCAAAATATCGTCTATTTTGCTCTATCTCTTATATTTAAGGAAATAATGGCAAATAAAGATTTTATAAAAAATTTCATACAAAAATAGATTTTTTGAAATTTTTTTAGTGATCCCAAAATATCGTCTATTTTGCTCTATCTCTTATATTTAAGGAAATAATAGCAAATAAAAATTTTATAAAAAATTTCATACAAAAATAGATTTTTTGAAATTTTTTTTTAGTGATCCTGAAATTTCGTCTATTTTGCTCTATCTCTTATATTTAAGGAAATATTGGCAAATAAAGATTTTATAAAAAATTTCATACAAAAATAGATTTTTTGAAATTTTTTTTCGTGATCCTGAAATTTTGTCCATTTTGCTCTATCTCTTATATATAAGGAAATAAAGATTTTATAAAAAATTTCGTACAAAAATACATTTTTGGAAAATTTTTTAGTGATCCCGAAATATCGTATATTTTGCTCTATCTCTTATATTTAAGGAAATAATGGCAAATAAAGATTTTATAAAAAATTTCATACAAAAATAGATTTTTTGAAATTTTTTTAGTGATCCCAAAATATCGTCTATTTTGCTCTATCTCTTATATTTAAGGAAATAATAGCAAATAAAGATTTATAAAAAATTTCATAGATTTTTTGAAATTTTTTTTAGTGATCCTGAAATTTCGTCTATTTTGCTCTATCTCTTATATTTAGGGAAATAATGGCAAACAAAGATTTTATAAAAAATTTCATACAAAAATAGATTTTTTGAAATTTTTTTTAGTGATCCTGAAATTTCGTCTATTTTGCTCTATCTCTTATATTTAAGGAAATAATAGCAAATAAAGATTTTATAAAAAATTTCATACAAAAATAGATTTTTTGAAATTTTTTTTAGTGATCCTGAAATTTCGTCTATTTTGCTCTATCTCTTATATTTAAGGAAATATTGGCAAATAAAGATTTTATAAAAAATTTCATACAAAAATTGATTTTTTGAAATTTTTTTAGTGATCCCAAAATATCGTCCATTTTGCTCTATCTCTTATATTTAAGGAAATAATGGCAAATAAAGATTTTATAAAAAATTTCATACAAAAATGGATTTTTTGAAATTTTTTTTAGTGATCCTGAAATTTCGTCTATTTTGCTCTATCTCTTATATTTAAGGAAATAATGGCAAAAAAAAATTTATAAAAAATTTCACACAAAAATAGATTTTTTGAAATTTTATTTAGTGATCCTGAAATTTCGTCTAGTTTGCTCTATCGCTTATATTTAAGGAAATAATAGCAAATAAAGATTTTATAAAAATTTCGTACAAAAATACATTTTTGGAAATTTTTTTTAGTGATCCCAAAATATCGTCTATTTTGCTCTATCTCTTATATTTAAGGAAATAATGGCAAATAAAGATTTTATAAAAAATTTCATACAAAAATTGATTTTTTTAAATTTTTTTAGGGATCCTGATAAAAAATTTCATACAAAAATAGGTTTTTTGAAATTTTTTTAGTGATCCCAAAATATCGTCCATTTTGCTCTATCTCTTATATTTAGGGAAATAATGGCAAATAAAGATTTTATAAAAAAAATTTTTTTAGTGATCCCAAATTTTCGTCTAGTTTGTTCTATCTCTTATATTTAAGGAATAATGGCAAATAAAGATTTTATAAAAAATTTCATACAAAAATTGATTTTTGGAAATTTTTTTTAGTGATCCCCAATTTTCGTCTATTTTGTTATATCTCTTATATTTAGAGAAATAATGGCAAATAAAGATTTTATAAAAAATCTCATACAAAAATTGATTTTTGGAAATTTTTTTTAGTGATCCCAAAATATCGTCTATTTTGCTCTATCTCTTATATTTAAGGAAATAATGGCAAATAAAGATTTTATAAAAAATTTCATACAAAAATAGATTTTTTGAAATTTTTTTAGTGATCCCAAAATATCGTCTATTTTGCTCTATCTCTTATATTTAAGGAAATAATAGCAAATAAAAATTTTATAAAAAATTTCATACAAAAATAGATTTTTTGAAATTTTTTTTTAGTGATCCTGAAATTTCGTCTATTTTGCTCTATCTCTTATATTTAAGGAAATATTGGCAAATAAAGATTTTATAAAAAATTTCATACAAAAATAGATTTTTTGAAATTTTTTTTCGTGATCCTGAAATTTTGTCCATTTTGCTCTATCTCTTATATATAAGGAAATAAAGATTTTATAAAAAATTTCGTACAAAAATACATTTTTGGAAAATTTTTTAGTGATCCCGAAATATCGTATATTTTGCTCTATCTCTTATATTTAAGGAAATAATGGCAAATAAAGATTTTATAAAAAATTTCATACAAAAATAGATTTTTTGAAATTTTTTTAGTGATCCCAAAATATCGTCTATTTTGCTCTATCTCTTATATTTAAGGAAATAATAGCAAATAAAGATTTATTAAAAATTTCATAGATTTTTTGAAATTTTTTTTAGTGATCCTGAAATTTCGTCTATTTTGCTCTATCTCTTATATTTAGGGAAATAATGGCAAACAAAGATTTTATAAAAAATTTCATACAAAAATAGATTTTTTGAAATTTTTTTTAGTGATCCTGAAATTTCGTCTATTTTGCTCTATCTCTTATATTTAAGGAAATAATAGCAAATAAAGATTTTATAAAAAATTTCATACAAAAATAGATTTTTTGAAATTTTTTTTAGTGATCCCCAATTTTCGTCTATTTTGTTCTATCTCTTATATTTAGAGAAATAATGGCAAATAAAGATTTTATAAAAAATCTCATACAAAAATTGATTTTTTGAAATTTTTTTAGTGATCCCAAAATATCGTCCATTTTGCTCTATCTCTTATATTTAAGGAAATAATGGCAAATAAAGATTTTATAAAAAATTTCATACAAAAATGGATTTTTTGAAATTTTTTTTAGTGATCCTGAAATTTCGTCTATTTTGCTCTATCTCTTATATTTAAGGAAATAATGGCAAAAAAAAATTTATAAAAAATTTCATACAAAAATAGATTTTTTGAAATTTTATTTAGTGATCCTGAAATTTCGTCTAGTTTGCTCTATCGCTTACACTGTAAGACAAATTTCAACTTTTTTTTTAACATCAGAACGAGACCTTATACACTTGAAAGTAGAGCCCCTCTGGAGTAAAACTGCATTTACAGTTTTTCATTCGGTGATCATTTGTCCTTTTTAGAGGACTTTAAAGTTTTGAAGGACATTTAAAGTAAAAAAAAAAATATATCCTCAATTTTTTAAACATGTTCGTTTTGTCATATCAGGTTAAAAGGATATCAATAAGGTCCTTTCAAAACTTTGTCCTTTAATATCCTTGAGAATTTCCAGCGATTTCTTCCGGAAAAAATATATGTTAAGGACATTGATATGCACTAACACATTGTTGAATTTCATCCTTCTAAATTTGTTAGTTTAGTGTAAAAAAAAATAAGTTTTTATATATAACTGAAAATATATTTTTTTGTTTACACATAGCCTCCCAAATATTAACCAATTTTCTTGGAAAAAAATCTAACACATGAATAAATGGATATACATGTGAAACTGGACCCTCCATGGAGTAAAAGTACGTTCATAGTTTTTTATTCGGTGATCCGGTCTCCTTTAAATACCATGTACAATGTTAACCAAAGTGAGAGATTTAAAAAAACAAATGAATTTGTTTCTTTGGGTTAATAACACTGTGTGACGGTGAAAAAGTAACCTGAGTTTTGACCATTGATTTTATATATTTCGGGGATGCTGATTCCAATGGTGCACTCCGTTTTTAGTTCTAAGGTACAGATTTTTCTTAAAATGTCTTCAAAGTTTTTCATGTCCCCGCGAAGTTTTTTTAATATAAATTTTTTTCTATTCAAAAAAACTTCTGTTTTTTGTTTGAAATTGAAAGCCTAGATCTGTAGCTACATTTTAAGTACAAACATGGCAGTTTAACATTAAAAAATTTGGTGGTACTTGGAGTTTATAACAATTTTTTCTCATATTTTAACATTTTCGCGATTTTTAGCGATTTTTAACCAACTAACCTAAGCAGCCGTTTTGTCTAAATATTGATGAATAAAAAACAGTATGTTTCATTAAAAAATATGTTTTTTTTTTTAAGTGTCTTAATCTAAAATTCAGCGGTGTGTGAAAATCTCTCTATGATAGCATCCCTTTCCAAGATGACCCCATGATCCAACTTTTTGTATAATGTGTAGAAATCTCTAAAAAAATTTAGTTCCGAATTTCAAGTCAAAATGTTTTCATTTGCAAAAGTTATTGGTAAAAAACTTTTATTTTATTACATTTAATTAAGTTAGTAAAGTATTAATTAAAAATAAATATTTAAGGAAATAATAGCAAATAAAGATTTTATAAAAAATTTCATACAAAAATAGATTTTTTGAAATTTTTTTTAGTGATCCTGAAATTTCGTCTATTTTGCTCTATCTCTTATATTTAAGGAAATATTGGCAAATAAAGATTTTATAAAAAATTTCATACAAAAATTGATTTTTTGAAATTTTTTTTGGTGATCCCAAATTTTTGTCTATTTTGTTCTATCTCTTATATTTAAGGAAATAATGCCAAATAAAGATTTTATAAAAAATTTCATACAAAAAAAGATTATTGGATTTTTTTTTAGTGATCCCAAAATATCGTCCATTTTGCTCTATCTCTTATATTTAGGGAAATAATGGCAAATAAAGATTTTATAAAAAATTTCATACAAAAATAGATTTTTTGAAATTTTTTTAGGGATCCTGAAATTTCGTCTATTTTGCTCTATCTCTTATATTTAGAGAAATAATGGCAAATAAAGATTTTATAAAAAGTTTCATACAAAAATAGATTTTTTGAAATTTTTTTTAGTGATCCTGAAATTTCGTCTATTTTGCTCTATCTCTTATATTTAAGGAAATATTGGCAAATAAAGATTTTATAAAAAATTTCATACAAAAATAGATTTTTTGAAATTTTTTTAGGGATCCTGAAATTTCGTTTTATAAAAAATTTCATACAAAAATAGGTTTTTTGAAATTTTTTTAGTGATCCCAAAATATCGTCCATTTTGCTCTATCTCTTATATTTAGGGAAATAATGGCAAATAAAGATTTTATAAAAAATTTCATACAAAAATTGATTTTTTGAAATTTTTTTTAGTGATCCCAAATTTTCTTCTAGTTTGTTCTATCTCTTATATTTAAGGAAATAATGGCAAATAAAGATTTTATAAAAAATTTCATACAAAAAAAGATTATTGGATTTTTTTTTAGTGATCCCAAAATATCGTCCATTTTGCTCTATCTCTTATATTTAGGGAAATAATGGCAAATAAAGATTTTATAAAAAATTTCATACAAAAATTGATTTTTGGAAATTTTTTTTAGTGATCCCCAATTTTCGTCTATTTTGTTCTATCTCTTATGTTTAGAGAAATAATGGCAAATAAAGATTTTATAAAAAATCTCATACAAAAATTGATTTTTGGAAATTTTTTTTAGTGATCCCAAAATATCGTCTATTTTGCTCTATCTCTTATATTTAAGGAAATAATGGCAAATAAAGATTTTATAAAAAATTTCATACAAAAATAGATTTATTGAAATTTTTTTAGTGATCCCAAAATATTGTCTATTTTGCTCTATCTCTTATATTTAAGGAAATAATAGCAAATAAAAATTTTATAAAAAATTTCATACAAAAATAGATTTTTTGAAATTTTTTTGGTGATCCTGAAATTTCGTCTATTTTGCTCTATCTCTTATATTTAAGGAAATATTGGCAAATAAAGATTTTATAAAAAATTTCATACAAAAATAGATTTTTTGAAATTTTTTTTCGTGATCCTGAAATTTTGTCCATTTTGCTCTATCTCTTATATATAAGGAAATAAAGATTTTATAAAAAATTTCGTACAAAAATACATTTTTGGAAAATTTTTTAGTGATCCCAAAATATCGTATATTTTGCTCTATCTCTTATATTTAAGGAAATAATGGCAAATAAAGATTTTATAAAAAATTTCATACAAAAATAGATTTTTTGAAATTTTTTTAGTGATCCCAAAATATCGTCTATTTTGCTCTATCTCTTATATTTAAGGAAATAATAGCAAATAAAGATTTATAAAAAATTTCATAGATTTTTTGAAATTTTTTTTAGTGATCCTGAAATTTCGTCTATTTTGCTCTATCTCTTATATTTAGGGAAATAATGGCAAACAAAGATTTTATAAAAAATTTCATACAAAAATAGATTTTTTGAAATTTTTTTTAGTGATCCTGAAATTTCGTCTATTTTGCTCTATCTCTTATATTTAAGGAAATAATAGCAAATAAAGATTTTATAAAAAAATTCATACAAAAATAGATTTTTTAAAATTTTTTTTAGTGATCCTGAAATTTCGTCTATTTTGCTCTATCTCTTATATTTAAGGAAATATTGGCAAATAAAGATTTTATAAAAAATTTCATACAAAAATTGATTTTTTGAAATTTTTTTAGTGATCCCAATATATCGTCCATTTTGCTCTATCTCTTATATTTAAGGAAATAATGGCAAATAAAGATTTTATAAAAAATTTCATACAAAAATGGATTTTTTGAAATTTTTTTTAGTGATCCTG
The DNA here is from genome assembly GCA_963921195.1 of Pegoplata infirma. Taxonomy (NCBI): domain Eukaryota; kingdom Metazoa; phylum Arthropoda; class Insecta; order Diptera; family Anthomyiidae; genus Pegoplata; species Pegoplata infirma. The sequence goes on along the minus strand of OY992540.1, from coordinate 141,445,337 downwards.
AAATTTCGTCTATTTTGCTCTATCTCTTATATTTAAGGAAATAATGGCAAAAAAAATTTTATAAAAAATTTCATACAAAAATAGATTTTTTGAAATTTTATTTAGTGATCCTGAAATTTCGTCTAGTTTGCTCTATCGCTTATATTTAAGGAAATAATAGCAAATAAAGATTTTATAAAAAATTTCATACAAAAATAGATTTTTTGAAATTTTTTTTAGTGATCCTGAAATTTCGTCTATTTTGCTCTATCTCTTATATTTAAGGAAATATTGGCAAATAAAGATTTTATAAAAAATTTCATACAAAAATAGATTTTTTGAAATTTTTTTTGGTGATCCCAAATTTTTGTCTATTTTGTTCTATCTCTTATATTTAAGGAAATAATGCCAAATAAAGATTTTATAAAAAATTTCATACAAAAAAAGATTATTGGATTTTTTTTAGTGATCCCAAAATATCGTCCATTTTGCTCTATCTCTTATATTTAGGGAAATAATGGCAAATAAAGATTTTATAAAAAATTTCATACAAAAATAGATTTTTTGAAATTTTTTTAGGGATCCTGAAATTTCGTCTATTTTGCTCTATCTCTTATATTTAGGGAAATAATGGCAAATAAAGATTTTATAAAAAATTTCATACAAAAATAGATTTTTTGAAATTTTATTTAGTGATCCTGAAATTTCGTCTAGTTTGCTCTATCTCTTATATTTAAGGAAATAATAGCAAATAAAGATTTTATAAAAAGTTTCATACAAAAATAGATTTTTTGAAATTTTTTTTAGTGATCCTGAAATTTCGTCTATTTTGCTCTATCTCTTATATTTAAGGAAATATTGGCAAATAAAGATTTTATAAAAAATTTCATACAAAAATAGATTTTTTGAAATTTTTTTAGGGATCCTGAAATTTCATTTTTTTTGCTCTATCTCTTATATTTAGGGAAATAATGGCAAATAAAGATTTTATAAAAAATTTCATACAAAAATAGATTTTTTGAAATTTTATTTAGTGATCCTGAAATTTCGTCTAGTTTGCTCTATCTCTTATATTTAAGGAAATAATAGCAAATAAAGATTTTATAAAAAGTTTCATACAAAAATAGATTTTTTGAAATTTTTTTTAGTGATCCTGAAATTTCGTCTATTTTGCTCTATCTCTTATATTTAAGGAAATATTGGCAAATAAAGATTTTATAAAAAATTTCATACAAAAATAGATTTTTTGAAATTTTTTTAGGGATCCTGAAATTTCGTTTTATAAAAAATTTCATACAAAAATAGGTTTTTTGAAATTTTTTTAGTGATCCCAAAATATCGTCCATTTTGCTCTATCTCTTATATTTAGGGAAATAATGGCAAATAAAGATTTTATAAAAAATTTCATACAAAAATTGATTTTTTGAAATTTTTTTTAGTGATCCCAAATTTTCGTCTAGTTTGTTCTATCTCTTATATTTAAGGAAATAATGGCAAATAAAGATTTTATAAAAAATTTCATACAAAAAAAGATTATTGGATTTTTTTTTAGTGATCCCAAAATATCGTCCATTTTGCTCTATCTCTTATATTTAGGGAAATAATGGCAAATAAAGATTTTATAAAAAATTTCATACAAAAATTGATTTTTGGAAATTTTTTTTAGTGATCCCCAATTTTCGTCTATTTTGTTCTATCTCTTATATTTAGAGAAATAATGGCAAATAAAGATTTTATAAAAAATCTCATACAAAAATTGATTTTGGAAATTTTTTTTAGTGATCCCAAAATATCGTCTATTTTGCTCTATCTCTTATATTTAAGGAAATAATGGCAAATAAAGATTTTATAAAAAATTTCATACAAAAATAGATTTTTTGAAATTTTTTTAGTGATCCCAAAATATCGTCTATTTTGCTCAATCTCTTATATTTAAGGAAATAATAGCAAATAAAAATTTTATAAAAAATTTCATACAAAAATAGATTTTTTGAAATTTTTTTTTAGTGATCCTGAAATTTCGTCTATTTTGCTCTATCTCTTATATTTAAGGAAATATTGGCAAATAAAGATTTTATAAAAAATTTCATACAAAAATTGATTTTTTGAAATTTTTTTTCGTGATCCTGAAATTTTGTCCATTTTGCTCTATCTCTTATATATAAGGAAATAAAGATTTTATAAAAAATTTCGTACAAAAATACATTTTTGGAAAATTTTTTAGTGATCCCAAAATATCGTATATTTTGCTCTATCTCTTATATTTAAGGAAATAATGGCAAATAAAGATTTTATAAAAAATTTCATACAAAAATAGATTTTTTGAAATTTTTTTAGTGATCCCAAAATATCGTCCATTTTGCTCTATCTCTTATATTTAGGGAAATAATGGCAAATAAAGATTTTATAAAAAATTTCATACAAAAATAGATTTTTGGAAATTTTTTTTAGTGATCCCAAAATATCGTCTATTTTGCTCTATCTCTTATATTTAAGGAAATAATGCCAAATAAAGATTTTATAAAAAATTTCATACAAAAATTGATTTTTTGAAATTTTTTTTAGTGATCCCAAATTTTCGTCTATTTTGTTCTATCTCTTATATTTAAGGAAATAATGGCAAATAAAGATTTTATAAAAAATTTCATACAAAAATAGATTTTTTGAAATTTTTTTTAGTGATCCCAAAATATCGTCTATTTTGCTCTATCTCTTATATTTAGGAAAATAATGGCAAATAAAGATTTTATAAAAAATTTCATAGATTTTTTGAAATTTTTTTTAGGGATCCTGAAATTTCGTCTATTTTGCTCTATCTCTTATATTTAGGGAAATAATGGCAAATAAAGATTTTATAAAAAATTTCATACAAAAATAGGTTTTTTGAAATTTTTTTAGTGATCCCAAAATATCGTCCATTTTGCTCTATCTCTTATATTCTTAGTGATCCCAAATGTTCGTCTATTTTGCTCTATCTCTTATATTTAAGGAAATATTAGCAAATAAAGATTTTATAAAAAATTTCATACAAAAATAGATTTTTTGAAATTTTTTTAGTGATCCTGAAATTTCGTCTATTTTGCTCTATCTCTTATATTTAAGGAAATAATGGCAAATAAACATTTTATAAAAAATTTCATACAAAAATAGATTTTTTGAAATTTTTTTTAGTGATCCCAAAATATCGTCTATTTTGCTTTATCTCTTATATTTAAGGAAATAATGGCAAATAAAGATTTTATAAAAAATTTCATTCAAAAATTGATTTTTTGAAATTTTTTTAGTGATCCCAAATTTTCGTCTATTTTGTTCTATCTCTTATATTTAAGGAAATAATGGCAAATAAAGATTTTATAAAAATTTCATACAAAAAAAGTTTATTGGAATTTTTTTTTAGTGATCACCAAAATTTCGTCCATTTTGCTCTATCTCTTATATTTAGGGAAATAATGGCAAATAAAGATTTTATAAAAAATTTCATACAAAAATTGTTTTTTGGAAATTTTTTTAGTGATCCCAAAATATCGTCCATTTTGCTCTATCTCTTATATTTAGGGAAATAATGGAAATAATACAAAAATTGATTTTTTGAAATTTTTTTTAGTGATCCTGAAATTTCGTCTATTTTGCTCTATCTCTTATATTTAAAGAAATAATGGCAAAAAAAAATTTTATAAAAAATTTCATACAAAAATAGATTTTTTGAAATTTTTTTTAGTGATCCCAAAATATCGTCTATTTTGCTCTATCTCTTATATTTAGGGAAATAATGGCAAACAAAGATTTTATAAAAAATTTCATACAAAAATAGATTTTTTGAAATTTTTTTAGGGATCCTGAAATTTCGTCTATTTTGCTCTATCTCTTATATTTAGGGAAATAATGGCAAATAAAGATTTTATAAAAAATTTCATACAAAAATAGGTTTTTTGAAATTTTTTTAGTGATCCCAAAATATCGTCCATTTTGCTCTATCTCTTATATTTAGGGAAATAATGGCAAATAAAGATTTTATAAAAAATTTCATACAAAAATTGATTTTTGGAAATTTTTTTTAGTGATCCCAAAATATCGTCTATTTTGCTCTATCTCTTATATTTAAGGAAATAATGGCAAATAAAGATTTTATAAAAAATTTCATACAAAAATAGATTTTTTGAAATTTTTTTTAGTGATCCCAAAATATCGTCAATTTTGCTCTATCTCTTATATTTAAGGAAATAATAGCAAATAAAGATTTATAAAAAATTTCATAGATTTTTTGAAATTTTTTTTAGTGATCCTGAAATTTCGTCTATTTTGCTCTATCTCTTATATTTAAGGAAATAATGGCAAAAAAAAATTTTATAAAAAATTTTATACAAAAATAGATTTTTTGAAATTTTTTTTAGTGATCACAAAATATCGTCCATTTTGCTCTATCTCTTATATTTAGGGAAATAATGGCAAATAAAGATTTTATAAAAAATTTAATACAAAAATAGGTTTTTTTAAATTTTTTTAGTGATCCCAAAATATCGTCCATTTTGCTCTATCTCTTATATTTAGGGAAATAATGGCAAATAAAGATTTTACAAAAAATTTCATACAAAAATTGATTTTTGGAAAATAGTGATCCCAAAATATCGTCTATTTTGCTCTATATCTTTTATTTAAGGAAATAATGGCAAATAAAGATTTTATAAAAAATTTCATACAAAAATAGATATTTTGAAATTTTTTTAGTGATCCCAAAATATCGTCTATTTTGCTCTATCTCTTATATTTAAGGAAATAATAGCAAATAAAAATTTTATAAAAAATTTCATACAAAAATAGATTTTTTGAATTTTTTTTAGTGATCCCAAAATATCGTCTATTTTGCTCTATCTCTTATATTTAAGGAAATAATAGCAAATAAAGACTTATAAAAAATTTCATAGATTTTTTGAAATTTTTTTTAGTGATCCTGAAATTTCGTCTATTTTGCTCTATCTTTTATATTTAAGGAAATAATGGCAAAAAAAAAATTTATATAAAATTTTATACAAAAATAGATTTTTTGAAATTTTTTTTAGTGATCCCAAAATATCGTCTATTTTGCTCTATCTCTTATATTTAGGGAAATAATGGCAAACAAAGATTTTATAAAAAATTTCATACAAAAATAGATTTTTTGAATTTTTTTTTAGTGATCCCAAAATATCGTCTATTTTGCTCTATCTCTTATTTTTAGGAAAATAAAGGCAAATTAAGATTTTATAAAAAATTTCATACAAAAATAGATTTTTTGAAATTTTTTTTAGGGATCCTGAAATTTCGTCTATTTTGCTCTATCTCTTATATTTAGGGAAATAATGGCAAATAAAGATTTTATAAAAAATTTCATACAAAAATAGGCTTTTTGAAATTTTTTTAGTGATCCCAAAGTATCGTCCATTTTGCTCTATCTCTTATATTTAGGGAAATAATGGAAATAAAGATTTTATAAAAAATTTCATACAAAAATTGATTTTTGGAAATTTTTTTTAGTGATCCCAAAATATCGTCTATTTTGCTCTATCTCTTATATTTAAAGAAATAATAGCAAATAAAGATTTATAAAAAATTTCATACAAAAATAGATTTTTTGAAATTTTTTTTAGTGATCCCAAAATATCGTCTATTTTGCTCTATCTCTTATTTTTAGGAAAATAAAGGCAAATTAAGATTTTATAAAAAATTTCATACAAAAATTGATTTTTGGAAATTTTGCTCTATCTCTTATATTTCAGGAAATAATGACAAATAAAGATTTTATAAAAAATTTCATACAAAAATAGATTTTTCGAAATTGTTTTTAGTGATCCCAAAATATCGTCTATTTTGCTCTATCTCTTATATTTAAGGAAATAATAGCAAACAAAGATTTATAAAAAATTTAATAGATTTTTTGAAATTTTTTTTAGTGATCCTGAAATTTCGTCTATTTTGCTCTATCTCTTATATTTAAGGAAATATTGGCAAATAAAGATTTTATAAAAAATTTCATACAAAAATAGATTTTTTGAAATTTTTTTAGTGATCCTGAAATTTCGTCTATTTTGCTCTATCTCTTATATTTAGGGAAATAATGGCAAACAAAGATTTTATAAAAAATTTCATACAAAAATTGATTTTTTGAAATTTTTTTTAGTGATCCCAAATTTTCGTCTATTTTGTTCTATCTCTTATATTTAAGGAAATAATGGCAAATTAAGATTTTATAAAAAATTTCATACAAAAAAGATTATTGGAATTTTTTTTTAGTGATCACAAAATATCGTCCATTTTGCTCTATCTCTTATATTTAGGGAAATAATGGCAAATAAAGATTTTATAAAAAATTGAATACAAAAATTGATTTTTGGAAATTTTTTTTAGTGATCTCAATTTTCGTCTATTTTGTTCTATCTCTTATATTTAGAGAAATAATGGCAAATTAAGATTTTATAAAAAATTTCATACAAAAATAGGTTTTTTGAAATTTTTTTAGTGATCCCAAAATATCGTCCATTTTGCTCTATCTCTTATATTTAGGGAAATAATGGCAAATAAAGATTTTATAAAAAATTTCATACAAAAATTGATTTTTGGAAAATAGTGATCCCAAAATATCGTCTATTTTGCTCTATCTCTTATATTTAAGGAAATAATGGCAAATAAAGATTTTATAAAAAATTTCATACAAAAATAGATTTTTTGAAATTTTTTTAGGGATCCTGAAATTTCGTCTATTTTGCTCTATCTCTTATATTTAGGGAAATAATGGCAAATAAAGATTTTATAAAAAATTTCATACAAAAATTGATTTTTTGAAATTTTTTTTAGTGATCCCAAATTTTCGTCTATTTTGTTCTATCTCTTATATTTAAGGAAATAATGGCAAATTAAGATTTTATAAAAAATTTCATACAAAAAAGATTATTGGAATTTTTTTTTAGTGATCACAAAATATCGTCCATTTTGCTCTATCTCTTATATTTAGGGAAATAATGGCAAATAAAGATTTTATAAAAAATTTAATAAAAAATTTATTTTTTAGTGATCTCAATTTTCGTCTATTTTGTTCTATCTCTTATATTTAGAGAAATAATGGCAAATAAAGATTTTATAAAAAATTTCATACAAAAATAGGTTTTTTGAAATTTTTTTAGTGATCCCAAAATATCGTCCATTTTGCTCTATCTCTTATATTTAGGGAAATAATGGCAAATAAAGATTTTATAAAAAATTTCATACAAAAATTGATTTTTGGAAAATAGTGATCCCAAAATATCGTCTATTTTGCTCTATCTCTTATATTTAAGGAAATAATGGCAAATAAAGATTTTATAAAAAATTTCATACAAAAATAGATTTTTTTAATTTTTTTTAGTGATCCCAAAATATCGTCTATTTTGCTCTATCTCTTATATTTAAGGAAATAATGGCAAAAAAAAATTTTATAAAAAATTTCATACAAAAATTGATTTTTGGAAAATAGTGATCCCAAAGTATCGTCCATTTTGCTCTATCTCTTATATTTAGGGAAATAATGGAAATAAAGATTTTATAAAAAATTTCATACAAAAATTGATTTTTGGAAATTTTTTTTAGTGATCCCAAAATATCGTCTATTTTGCTCTATCTCTTATATTTCAGGAAATAATGGCACATAAAGATTTTATAAAAAATTTCATACAAAAATAGATTTTTTGAAATTTTTTTAGTGATCCCAAAATATCGTCTATTTTGCTCTATCTCTTATATTTAAGGAAATAATAGCAAATAAAAATTTTATAAAAAATTTCATACAAAAATAGATTTTTTGAAATTGTTTTTAGTGATCCCAAAATATCGTCTATTTTGCTCTATCTCTTATATTTAAGGAAATAATAGCAAATAAAGATTTATAAAAAATTTCATAGATTTTTTGAAATTTTTTTAGTGATCCCAAAATATCGTCTATTTTGCTCTATCTCTTATATTTAAGGAAATAATGGCAAAAAAAAATTTTATAAAAAATTTCATACAAAAATAGATTTTTTGAATTTTTTTTTAGTGATCCCAAAATATCGTCTATTTTGCTCTATCTCTTATATTTAGGGAAATAATGTCAAATAAAGATTTTATAAAAAATTTCATACAAAAATAGATTTTTTGAAATTTTTTTTAGTGATCCTGAAATTTCGTCTATTTTGCTCTATCTCTTATATTTAAGGAAATAATAGCAAATAAAGATTTTATAAAAAATTTCATACAAAAATAGATTTTTTGAAATTTTTTTTAGTGATCCTGAAATTTCGTCTATTTTGCTCTATCTCTTATATTTAAGGAAATATTGGCAAATAAAGATTTTATAAAAAATTTCATACAAAAAAAGATTTTTTGAAATTTTTTTTAGTGATCCTGAAATTTCGTCTATTTTGCTTTATCTCTTATATTTAAGGAAATATTGGCAAATAAAGATTTTATAAAAAATTTCATACAAAAATAGATTTTTTGAAATTTTTTTAGTGATCCTGAAATTTCGTCTATTTTGCTCTATCTCTTATATTTAAGGAAATAATGGCAAATAAAGATTTTATAAAAAATTTCATACAAAAATAGATTTTTTGAAATTTTTTTAGTGATCCCAAAATATCGTCAATTTTGCTCTATCTCTTATATTTAAGGAAATAATTTATAAAAAATTTCATACGATTTTTTGAAATTTTTTTTAGTGATCCTGAAATTTCGTCTATTTTGCTCTATCTCTTTTGAAATTTTTTTTAGTGATCCTGAAATTTCGTCTATTTTGCTCTATCTCTTATATTTAAGGAAATAATAGCAAATAAAGATTTTATAAAAAATTTCATACAAAAATAGATTTTTTGAAATTTTTTTTAGTGATCCTGAAATTTCGTCTATTTTGCTCTATCTCTTATATTTAAGGAAATATTGGCAAATAAATATTTTATAAAAAATTTCATACAAAAATAGATTTTTTGAAATTTTTTTAGTGATCCTGAAATTTCGTCTATTTTGCTCTATCTCTTATATTTAAGGAAATAATGGCAAATAAAGATTTTATAAAAAATTTCATACAAAAATAGATTTTTTGAAATTTTTTTAGTGATCCCAAAATATCGTCAATTTTGCTCTATCTCTTATATTTAAGGAAATAATTTATAAAAAATTTCATACAAAAATAGATTTTTTGAAATTTTTTTAGTGATCCCAAAATATCGTCTATTTTGCTCTATCTCTTATATTTAAGGAAATATTGGCAAATAAAGATTTTATAAAAATTTTCATATAAAAATAGATTTTTTGAAATTTTTTTTAGTGATCCTGAAATTTCGTCTATTTTGCTCTATCTCTTATATTTAAGGAAATAATGGCAAATAAAGATTTTATAAAAAATTTCATGCTCTATCTCTTATATTTAATAGCAAATTAAGATTTTATAAAAAATTTCATACAAAAAAAGATTTTTTGAAATTTTTTTTAGTGATCCTGAAATTTCGCCTATTTTGCTCTATCTCTTATATTTAAGGAAATATTGGCAAATAAAGATTTTATAAAAAATTTCATATAAAAATAGATTTTCTGAAATTTTTTTTAGTGATCCTGAAATTTCGTCTATTTTGCTATATCTCTTATATTTAAGAAAATAATGGCAAATAAAGATTTTACAAAAAATTTCAAATAGATTTTTTGAAATTTTTTTAATGATCCCAAAATATCGTCTATTTTTTCTAATTTTTTTATAAAAATAAAGATAAAAAAGTTCATGCAAAAATAGATTTTGAAATTTTTTTAGTGATCCTGAAATTTTGTCTATTTTGCTCTATCTCTTATATTTAAGGAAATAATGGCAAATAAAGATTTTATAAAAAATTTCATACAAAAATAGATTTTTTGAAATTTTTTTTAGTGATCCTGAAATTTCGTCTATTTTGCTCTATCTCTTATATTTAAGGAAATAATGGCAAATAAAGATTTTATAAAAAACTAGTCGAATAGCCTGTCCCTGCCAGGCGGAACACCAAATCACTTTTCTTAATAATTTTAATTCTTTACTAAATGTTTTTATTAATTAATATTCGAGCTCGAGGTCTAACGATTTTTATTTTAAATTTTTATTAATCCAATATTTCAACTTTCTTTGAAAGTCGTCTTCAGGGTAATCTAAAATTTTAACAATACAAACATACAATTGTATAAGTACAAATATATAAACCTAACCAGAAAACAATAAAAGACAATACTAATTACAACAATAACATTTTCCTTACATTAATTGTTTACGTAAAAAAACAAAAAACTTTAAAAATACGTTGTGTATACACCATCGTCTAATATTGCACTAATTGAGTTTAAACATTTTCCACTAAAATAAATATTGCACTACGGTCCTTTTCTAACTAGATGACGAAAGCTAGCTGCTACGCTCTCTGTATCTGCTTTGAAGTTGATTCGGCTCTCTATTGGAATTTTGATGATCTCTAACATTTCTAACATGTAACGTTTTTTGTAATTGTTTTCGCTCTGCATCACTTGTACACTATCGAAGTTGGGTGTGTGTTTGTCTTTGACACAGTGGTTCACTAACGCTGTTTTTTGTGTAGAAATAGTGTTTCTTAATCTTTGATCAGATTTGTGTCCAGCCAATCTAGTTTTTAATTTATTTTTCGTAGTACCAACATATACTTTATTGCACTTTTCAGAATTATTACCACTACAAGGAATTTTGTATACAACATTTGATCTTTCTAATTTTTGTACTTTGTCTTTTGTCTTACTGTATAATTTTGTTACTGTGTTATCCATTTTATGAGCCATCTTATAATTTTTGTCATTAAATAATTTTGATTTTTCGAATCTTTCTGATAAATCTGGAACATATATCATCGATTTATAAATTTTTAGGTCCTCAGTTATGTTTGAGGGGTTTTTGTTGCTCTTCTTGTTGTCCTTAATTAATTTGTTAGTTATTTTAATTGGAAAATTATTGTCCGATAATATTTTCCTAATCTTTTTTACGTTTTCTCCGTAAAACGTAATATCACTAATAGAAAGCACCCTATTAATGAAGTTTTTGGCTGTATTTATTATTATTTTCTTTGGGTGTTTAGAAAAATAATTAATTAATCTGCCTGACGCACTTGGTTTTTGGTACACTCAAAAAAATACGTTAGTAAAAAAGTTTGTAAAATTGTTTGTATCCCAACTTTACAACTTTTTTACTAAATTGTACTAAAAAAATATTTTTTTGTAATTCATTTTAGTAAACTCGCGTTACAAACTATTATTTTTTTACTGATTTTTTAATAATTTTTTCAGTTGTTTTTTTAAAAATTTCGTATTAACTTTTCGGTTTTCTTTTCTAGAAAAGTAACGCACTAATGAAATACAAAAAGAAAATATTATTAAAATATTTGGAAATTAAAAAGAGCATTTAAAAAAAATATACAGTTAGTTATTTTTTTATTTTAATGGTAAAACTGCGCTTTGATGAGTATGAATATGTTTATTATTTTCAATATTGAATTACACTTATTGTTTGCTTCATTGTAACTACTTTGTTTTCTTTCAAATAAAAAAAATATATAAAAAAGGGAACAAAATGCAGTAAAGAGAAGATATGCAAAATTCAAAAAAACACCGACCTTTTTCAATTCTTTTTTCTTTCTTCTCCACTTGCGGTCCTTTTTTGTTTTACGCTATCTGCGATTTTTTTTTTCTTGTGTGTAGTGTACACAAAGGGTGGATTTCTTAATACTCAGAATCATCGGCGTATACAGAGGGGGGGCCCAACAACAACAACAAAAAAAAATTTTTTATATGTATTGGAAAACACAAATCTCACGAAAAAAAACAACAAAAATTTTTTTGTTGTTGTTGTTGGGCCCTGAAAAAACAGTCCTGCATACGCCGTTGCTCAGAATAGTATTGGTAATTTTGTGTACTTTTCTTCATGCCTTTCTTTCTATTATTTAGTTGAAAAATAGCATTTGAATTGAAAACGTCGCGGAGCGGAAGAAATAAAAAAATGTACAAACAACAAAATATTACAACACAAAATAGAGGTAACCAAATGTTAAAGTATTTTTTGTTTAAAATTAACTCTTTTTTTAGGACAATAAATAAAACAAAATAGAAAATGATGAAAGCAGGTAACAACTGTATATTTATGTGTTCCATTTAAATAATATCAATATAATGTATTTTTTATTCTAGAACACCAATTTATTCAACATGTCAATTTATTCAACACAATTTTCAAAGCATTAATTTTATGTGGTATGTAATTTATATTTTGTATTAAAAAAAATGTATTCAATATTTTCTCTTACATATTTCAGATGAAAAATTCAAACAAAATCTGACTTGCATTGAAATAGTAATGGCGACAACAAGCGCAATACGCAGTTTACATATAGTAAAAAAAAACAAAAATTTAAAATACACAATTTACAATTTTTTTACAAAAAAATTTTGTAATACTAATTTTTTTAGTTTTTTTTAAGATTACTAATTTTTGAAAACCAAAATTTGTAATGGTAACTGAAAAAGTTATCGGGCACAAATTGAAAACTTTTTTAGTAATGGTAACAGACTTTTTTGTAAGGAATACTAACAAATTTTTATGAGTGCACTCAAAAAAATACGTCAGTAAAAAAGTTTGTAAAATTGTTTGTATCCCAACTTTACAAATTTTTTACTAAATTGTACTAAAAAAATATTTTTTTGTAATTCGTTTTAGTAAACTGGCGTTACAAACTATTAATTTTTTACTGATTTTTTAATAATTTTTTCAGTTGATTTTTTAAAAATTTCGTATTAACTTTTCGGTTTTCTTTTCTAGAAAAAAATGCACTAATGAAATACAAAAAGAAAATGTTATTAAAATATTTGGAAATTAAAAAGAGCATTTAAAAAAAATATATAGTTAGTTATTTTTTTATTTTAATGGTAAAACTGCGCTTTGATGAGTATGAATATGTTTATTATTTTCAATATTGAATTACACTTATTTGTCTGCTTCATTGTAACTAGGTACTTTGTTTTCTTTCAAATAAAAACATATATAAAAAAGGGAACAAAATGCAGTAAAGAGAAGATATGCAAAATTCAAGAAAACACCGACCTTTTTCAATTCTTTTTTCTTTCTTCTCCACTTGCGGTCCTTTTTTGTTTTACGCTATCTGCGATTTTTTTTTTCTTGTGTACAGTGTACACAAAGGGTTGATTTCTTAATACTCAGAATAGTATTGGTAAATTTGTGTACTTTTCTTCATGCCTTTCTTTCTATTATTCACACTGTTGCTAACTATTTTTAACCAAAAACCTCTAAATTTCACGAAAAAAGCGCTAGAAACCGCCAAAAATTAATTTAGCGGGGAAAACTTAAAATTTCCCCGCTAAATTACAAAAAAAAAATGCTGAAAACCGAAAAACTTGGCATTTTTGATTGACAAAAAAGAAAAATTAAAAAAAAAACCTCCAAATTATTTTCTCTACGAAAATTTGCAAGAAACGGTCGAAAAAAATTTAGCGGGAAAATACAAAATTCTCCCGCTAAAATAACGAAAAAAGCGCCAAAATCCGACAAACTTGGCGTTTTCGATTGAAAAAAAAAAAAAGAAAAATTGGAAAAAAACTCTAAATTTGTCCCACTAAATCCAAATAAAAAGCGCTAGATTTTCCCGCTAAAGCACCGTTCCCGCTAAAACCAATTTTTCCCCGCTAAATCCAAACAAAAAGCGCTAGATTTAGCGGGAAAACCTCCAACTTGGCAACAGTGATTATTCAGTTGGAAAACAGCATTTGAATTGACAACGTCGCGGAGCGGAAGAAATAAAAAAATGTACAAACAACAAAATACAGGCAACCAAATGTTAAAGTATTTTTTGTTTAAAATTAACTCTTTTTTTAGGACAATAAATAAAACAAAATAGAAAATGATGAAAGCAGGTAACAACTGTATATTTATGTGTTCCATTTAAATAATATCAATATAATGTATTTTTTATTCTAGAACACCAATTTATTCAACACAATTTTCAAAGCATTTATTTTATGTGGTATGTAATTTATATTTTGTATAAAAAAAAATGTATTCAATATTTTCTCTTACATATTTCAGATCAAAAATTCAAACAAAATCTGACTTGCATTGAAATAGTAATGGCGACAACAAGCGCAATACGCAGTTTACATATAGTAAAAAAATACCAAAAATTTTAAATACACAATTTACAATTTTTTTACAAAAAAATTTAGTAATACTAATTTTTTTAGTGTTTTTTAAGATTACTAATTTTTGAAAACCAAAGTTTGTAATGGTAACTGAAAAAGTTATCGGGCACAAATTGAAAACTTTATTAGTAATGGTAACAGACTTTTTTGTAAGGAATACTAACAAATTTTTATGAGTGTACCAATTCAATTTCAAACCATTATTTTCTCTTATTACTATAGTGTCCAGATATGCGAGTTTGGAATTTTGTTCTTTTTCTATTGTAAACTTAATGCTAGGGTGAAAATTATTTAAGTTCGTCAAGACTTTATTTATTTCACTTTCTCCGATTATACCAAAAAGGTCATCTACATATTTTGTCAATAGTTTTGGCTTGTTTGTCAAATTCCCAATACATGTGTCCAAAAGTTTCTCCATGACTATATCTGCCACAATAGGAGATGCAGGAGAGCCCATCGGTAGTCCTTTCTTTTGGTTGTACACCTTATCCTTATACATAAAATACCTGTTATCCTTTATGCAAAATTTTAAAATACGTAAAAATAATTGTTTCGTCATATTTGTATATTTTGAAATATCTTCCCATTTTCCTTCAATTATATTCATTGCTAGGTCAACTGGTATGCTAGGAAACAATGACACTACATCAAATGATATTAATCTCTCGTCTTCATTAATTGTTGTATTCTTAACTTTATCTCTAAATTCTATGGAATCCCTTACGTTGTATATCGAGTTCATTGTAATTTTCTTTAATATTTCAATAATGTATTTACAAAGTTGAGTTGAAGGAGCATTTATGCAAGAACAAATCGGCCTTAATGGATAACCTTCTTTGTGGATTTTGGGAAGTCCATATATTCTTGGTGCAATCGCCACGTCAGTTTTTAGTTTCTTTCTTTCTAATTGAGAAATTATTTGATTATTAAACAGTTCTTCTACCAATTCGTTGTTAAGTTTTTGTAATGAACTCGTGGGATCCTTATTTAGTCTTTGGTATGTCATTATGTCACTTACTATCTGTTTCATTCTTAACTCATACTCATCTCTTTCCATTGCAACTGTGACATTTCCTTTGTCCGCGTTTAATCAAAGATTAAGAAACACTATTTCTACACAAAAAACAGCGTTAGTGAACCACTGTGTCAAAGACAAACACACACCCAACTTCGATAGTGTACAAGTGATGCAGAGCGAAAACAATTACAAAAAACGTTACATGTTAGAAATGTTAGAGATCATCAAAATTCCAATAGAGAGCCGAATCAACTTCAAAGCAGATACAGAGAGCGTAGCAGCTAGCTTTCGTCATCTAGTTAGAAAAGGACCGTAGTGCAATATTTATTTTAGTGGAAAATGTTTAAACTCAATTAGTGCAATATTAGACGATGGTGTATACACAACGTATTTTTAAAGTTTTTTGTTTTTTTACGTAAACAATTAATGTAAGGAAAATGTTATTGTTGTAATTAGTATTGTCTTTTATTGTTTTCTGGTTAGGTTTATATATTTGTACTTATACAATTGTATGTTTGTATTGTTAAAATTTTAGATTACCCTGAAGACGACTTTCAAAGAAAGTTGAAATATTGGATTAATAAAAATTTAAAATAAAAATCGTTAGACCTCGAGCTCGAATATTAATTAATAAAAACATTTAATAAAAAAGGTCGAATAATAACAAAACTAAATATTCTTTACTAAACATTATAAAAATTATGTTTTGTGCTTCAAAAATTTAATTTTGCTACATTGAGTTACATCAATATATTTCCTAAACTGAAAAAAAATTTAATGAGTATAAAAGGTTTTATTGATAAAATTTTAGAACTAAATTTAGCATGCCCATTTCGTCTCTCTGTCCTTAAACCGGATACCAAAAATCCATCGTGTGGATATGTCCCATCGTCACTCCTATATACATGGAAATTTGTATATTTCTTAGTCATGAAGGGTTTTAAGATTAGGTAAAATGTTTATGTTTCCTTATAATTCTCCATACACACTGTGTATTACACAGTTTAAATATTAAATCTGAATTCATAAGGATATGCACCATTGTCAATACTTTATGCTTTACAATTTTCAGCTTCCTTTGTCATTAGGGGTTTCAGAGATAGTTTGAGACTGTTATTCATAACACTTGTAGTAGACTTATTGTAGGTTTATTTGACAAATGTGCCTGCAATATCTGTCAAATAAACTTTAGTTATATTTTAGTTTTTATGAATAACCTCCTTAATGTTTAAAAACTAAATTTCGCCGTCTTCCGCCACTCCCCCTGTCTTAGAGGCCGAAAATCCGGCTACGTTACAGATTATATATATAAACTGAACAAAATTCACAACGGATTTTTTTTTTGTATCTCCGCCCTTTCACTGGATATCCAGGTCAGTGTTGATTAGGCTGGGTCGTATTCCAACAAAGTGCTCAGATCAACTATTAATAGTGAAAAAAAGTTGGTACAAGTCAAAATTGCGGTTTTTGAAAAAATGGACATAATTTAAAAAAAAAATTAAATATTTAAAAAAAAAATTATTTAAAAAAAAAAAATTTTTTGTATCGCATTAATTCAAAGATATTTAGAAAAATTTTGTTTGTTTTTTTTTGGATATCGATAACTCACCCAAACGTGAGGCCAAAAAAAACTCACATTTTTAACATGGAGCTCAAAACTACTTTTTCACTATTTTAAAAATTTAGTGAAACAAAATATTTAAATACTTATATTAGTTTATCCACTTGATATCATTGAATACATCTCAGGGATTGTAGAAAAAAAATCTTAGTTAAATTCTTTCGTCCAGTTGGTGTGTGGAGCGATTTGAATTTAGCGGATTTCCAGAACTTGTGTTTTTATCGACATTTTTGACTAATTTGTAGTTGTTAGCAACATTTTACTTAATTTAACCAACTTTTTTTGTTCAAATGGTTGTTTTGGACCATAGTAACTCTGCTTTGAAATAATAGGCTTTTTGGACAACGTTAACCCTTGCCGGCACGGGGTTAAAAAATTCCTCCAATGAAATTTTTGAAAATTACTCACTCTAAAATCGTGTATGTGTTTAAATAATCAACAATTACAAATTTATACAAAGTTTTCTTGAAGGACATCTTTAACACTTGTTGAACGAACGCACAAAAAACAGCTGTTTTTTGCTCATAGTCAAAATGGACTTTTTTGACATATTAAATAATATGTTTTTCACTTTTAGCTTTACACAGTAAAAACGACGAAGACGTAATGAAATTTCGGATGCCATTTTTTTTATTTTATTTAGTTTTAAGCATTTTCCGCTTAAGTGCGCTTACTTTAAAACGTTAATTTAAATGCTTACTTTAAAACGTTAATTAAAACTTCACATCTAATTAAATTAAAGATATGAACATCTGCGAGTGAATCGTTTAAGCGGGGAATGCATTTAAACGATCGCATTTAAATTAACGTTTTAAAGTAAGCGCACTTAAGCGGAAAATGCTTAAAACTAAATAAAAGAAAAAAAAATGGCATCCGAAATTTCATTACGTCTTCGTCGTTTTTACTGTGTAAAGCTAAAGGTAAAAACATATTATTTATTATGTCAAAAAAGTCCATTTGACTATGAGCAAAAAAAGAGCTGTTTGAAATTTTTTGGGCGTTCGTTCAACAAGGGTTAAAGATTTCCTTCAAGAAAACTTTGTATAAATTTGCAATTGTTCATTATTTAAACACATACACGATTTTAGAGTGAGGAATTTTCAAAAATTTCATTGGAGGAATTTTTTAACCCCGTGCCGGCAAGGGTTAACGTTGTCCAAAAAGCCTATTATTTCAAAGCAGAGTTACTATGGTCCAAAACAACCATTTGAAGAAAAAAAGTTGGTTAATTTAAGTAAAATGTTGCTAACAACTACAAATTAGTCAAAAATGTCGATAAAAACACATGTTCTGGAAATCCGCTAAATTCAAATCGCTCCACACACCAACTGGACGAAGGAATTTAACTCAGAATTTTTTTCTACAATCCCTGAGATGTATTCAATGATATCAAGTGGATAAACTAATATATTTAAAAATTTTGTTTCACTAAATTTTTAAAATAGTGAAAAGTAGTTTTGAGCTCCATGTTAAAAATGTGAGTTTTTTTTTGCCTCACGTTTGGGTGGGTTATCGATATCCGAAAAAAACAAACAAAATTTTTCTAAAGATCTTTGAATTAATGCGATACAAAAAAACATTTTTTTTCTTTAATAATTTTTTTTCAAATATTTAATTTTTTTTTTTTAAATTATGTCCATTTTTTCAAAAACCGCAATTTTGACCCGCGATGCGAGAACGGAAGCCATAGACCGATTTTGTTCATTTTGGTTTTAAATTGCTTGTAAGGGGTGGTCCAATAACTGGTATCTTTTTAAAACATGCAATGAAATGAACAATACTCAATAGTTTTGAAACCTTATGGCTTTATTTGAAAGAGCAAACATTCCCGTTTTTTATGGCAAACGACTTCATTGATGCGTCTTCGGCTTGCTCCGCTGTATCGCGTTGTAGCGCAGTACTGCGCTGCCAAACTGCACGTTTTTCGAAAAAAAGTTTTTAACCGAAATAAGGCACTCAAATGAGGTTATGTTAACAAACAAATTGGTACATCTTGGGATCGTAAAACTCGCAAGGTATTGTAAAGAATCCAATTCATCTATAGAAAGCAATAGATTTGAGTATCAGCATCATTACACAATATTTTCAAAAATACAGCTGAAACTCCCATTTTCGTCAAAGATGAGCGCTACATAGCCATGATTACCGACTTTTTGTTGGCCGTAATAGAATATACCAACTTGGATGACATTTATTTTCAGAAGGATGTCGCAATATGTCCCACAGTCCATCAAACAATCGATATTTTGCGCACTTAGTTCGGAAATCGTGTTTTTCGCCATATTCGTGGTGACAATTGATCACTTCAGAGCTGCCGATTAAAAACTTTAAAAATTTTTTTGAGGGGTCTCGTTAAAGATTCATGCAACATGGGAAATCCAGAAATGTTCTAGGCCCATTCGACGAATATCGTTCAAGCCATTCGTGAGATAGAACCAGAAACATTAGAAAAATGGGTGCCGAGAATGAGCTACTGCGGAGCTAACCCAGGCAACCGCATGAATGAAGTCGTTTGCCATAAATAATGGGAATATTTGCTCTTTCAAATAAAGCCATAAGGTTTCAAAACTATTGAGTATTGTTCATTTCATTGCATGTTTTAAAAAGATACCAGTTATTGGACCACCCTGTATTTACTTGTACCAACTTTTTTTCACTATTAATGGTTGATCTGAGCACTTTGTTGGAATACGACCCAGCCTAATGTCCATATATGTCTTATATGAACATATGCCCTCAAATTACGAATATGATCATATATGGACAATAGGGCGGGTCGATTTGTATGGATCGAAAAAAACTGAAAAATCGTATAGCAAAAACAAAATCTACAAGAAATTCTAAGAAACTTTTCCAAAGAAACCATTGGTCTAAAATCAAACCCTATACCGCGCCTAACGACATGAAAATCCGTCCGTCCGGCTGTCTTTCTGTCTGTGTGAAACACGCTAACTTTCAAATGTTAGCGGAAGAATGAAAATACATATATAAGGCAAGTAAAAGTAAAAAAAAAAGTAAAAAAAAATTTTACAAAAATTAAAAAAAAAATTTTTTTACTCAAAATAAATCAAATACTGATGTAAAAAAAATATTCAGTTATCAAAAATTTTTATCGTACACAGCTTTTTTCCTCTCCGATATGCAACTCTTTAATTTCATCCCACAAAAGTATCTAACAATAAGTGTTTGTTTTTGACGAAATATCATTATGATCCTCAGTTACATACTTTTATTTACTAAAAAAATAATTAACATACAAAGGCTTTGGAGGGAATCGAACCCACAACCCCTTCACTTACTTTCAGAGTATCACGCTACATGTTAATATACTGCAGCCCAATATAAAATAAATAATGGAGTAAAATTACCATGGATTAACGATAAAAGCAGCGATTTATTGTTAAAATTTCTTATTATAATTTTTCGTCTGTGGTGTTTTCATTACAAATCAATCTAATTATTTATTTCTCCATTTCAGGGATTATGTCTCATAACGGTATTTTTTGGCTCTATTCTAACAAATCACAAAAAACACACTAAAAGAGGGGGAGGGTGGGGATGAAATGTTCTACAAAAATGTTGCCAATAAAATTTTACTATATACCTCGGAGCACACCAAAGCCCAAAAATTAACACAAACACCAAAAAAGAGTTAAGTTCTATGTTTTGCTTATGAAAAAAAGGACGGACGGACAAATCTTCATGTCGTTAGGCGCGGTATAGGGTTTGATTTTAGAAACATGGTTTTTTTGGGAAATGTTCTTAGAATTTCTTGTAGATTATGTTTTTGCTATACGATTTTTGACAAAAAAAAATCGACCCACCCTAATGGACAATCTATATATATAAAAGAGTTGGGTGAGTGAGTGACTGACTGACTGACTGATTCATCATCGCCCAGCCCAAACCGCTGAAGCTAGAGACTTGAAATTTGGACTGTAGGTTTACCTCCCGGAATATAGATCCACTAAGGCTGGATTTTTGCCAATGTTGATTCTAAGGGGGTAAAAAGGGTAAAAAACTGTACTTTTGGTACTTTTTATATCTCCCGAAATAATGGTCATAGAGACTTGAAATTTGGACTGTATGTTCACCTCCCGGAATATAGATCCACTAAGGCTAGAGTTTTGCCAATGTTGATTCTAAGGGGGTAAAAAGGGTAAAAAACTGTACTTTTGGTACTTTTTATATTACATGAAATAATGGTCATAGAGACTTGAAATTTGAACTGTATGTTCACATCCTGGAATATAGACCCAGTAATGCTGGATTTTTGTCAGTGTTGATTCAAAGTGGGTAAAAAGGGTAAAAAACTGTACTTTTGGTACTTTTTATAACTGCTGAAATAATGGTCATAGACTTTTGAAATTTGGACTGTATGTTCACATCCTGGAATATAGATTCAGTAAGGCTGGATTTTTGCCAATGTTGCTTCTAAGGGGGTAAAAAGGGTAAAAATCTGTTCTTTTGGTACTTTTTATATTTTCTTAAATAATGGTACTAGAAACTTGGAATTTCCAATGTAGGTTAACCTCCCGGAAAAAAGATTCACTAAGGCTGGGTTTTGGCCAATGTTGATTCTACGGGGGTAAAATGGGTAAACAAATTTATTTTGGTACTTTTTTTATTTACTGAAATAATGGTCACATAAACTTGAAATTCGGAATGTAGGATACTTTGCTAAAAAAAACAATATGGAAAAGGTACTATTTGAAAATTTTGATTCTAAGGGGGATAAAAGAGGTAAAAAGTGTAGTTTTTGTACTTTTTTTTATTTCTTAAAATTATGGTCATAGAAACTTAAAATTTGGAATGTAGGATCTTTCGGTAAAAAAAACCTTCTGGAAAAAGTACTTTGTGGAAAATGCGTTTTTAAGGGGGAACCTTTTATAAAAAGTACCTTTTATAAAAAGTACCTTTTATAAAAAGTACCTTTTATAAAAAGTACCTTTTATAAAAAGTACCTTTTATAAAAAATACCTTTTATAAAAGTACCTTTTATAAAAAGTACCTTTTATAAAAAGTACCTTTTATAAAAAGTACCTTTTATAAAAAGTACCTTTTATAAAAAGTACCTTTTATAAAAAGTACCTTTTATAAAAAGTACCTTTTATAAAAAGTACCTTTTATAAAAAGTACCTTTTATAAAAAGTACCTTTTATAAAAAGTACCTTTTATAAAAAGTACCTTTTATAAAAAGTACCTTTTATAAAAAGTACCTTTTATAAAAAGTACCTTTTATAAAAAGTACCTTTTATAAAAAGTACCTTTTATAAAAAGTACCTTTTATAAAAAGTACCTTTTATAAAAAGTACCTTTTATAAAAAGTACCTTTTATAAAAAGTACCTTTTATAAAAAGTACCTTTTATAAAAAGTACCTTTTATAAAAAGTACCTTTTATAAAAAGTACCTTTTATAAAAAGTACCTTTTATAAAAAGTACCTTTTATAAAAAGTACCTTTTATAAAAAGTACCATTTATAAAAAGTACCTTTTATAAAAAGTACCTTTTATAAAAAGTACCTTTTATAAAAAGTACCTTTTATAAAAAGGACCTTTTATAAAAAGTACCTTTTATAAAAAGTACCTTTTATAAAAAGTACCTTTTATAAAAAGTATCTTTTATAAAAAGTACCTTTTATAAAAAGTACCTTTTATAAAAAGTACCTTTTATAAAAAGTACCTTTTATAAAAAGTACCTTTTATAAAAAGTACCTTTTATAAAAAGTACCTTTTATAAAAAGTACCTTTTATAAAAAGTACCTTTTATAAAAAGTACCTTTTATAAAAAGTACCTTTTATAAAAAGTACCTTTTATAAAAAGTACCTTTTATAAAAAGTACCTTTTATAAAAAGTACCTTTTATAAAAAGGACCTTTTATAAAAAGTACCTTTTATAAAAAGTACCTTTTATAAAAAGTACCTTTTATAAAAAGTACCTTTTATAAAAAGTACCTTTTATAAAAAGTGCCTTTTATAAAAAGTACCTTTTATAAAAAGGACCTTTTATAAAAAGTACCTTTTATAAAAAGTACCTTTTATAAAAAGTACCTTTTATAAAAAGTATCTTTTATAAAAAGTACCTTTTATAAAAAGTACCTTTTATAAAAAGTACCTTTTATAAAAGTACCTTTTATAAAAAGTACCTTTTATAAAAGTACCTTTTATAAAAAGTACCTTTTATAAAAAGTACCTTTTATAAAAAGTACCTTTTATAAAAAATACCTTTTATTAAAAGTACCTTTTATAAAAAGTACCTTTTATAAAAAGTACCTTTTATAAAAAGTACCTTTTATAAAAAGTACCTTTTATAAAAAGTACCTTTTATATAAAGTACCTTTTAATTGGACAGAAGCGAACATTAATAAACAACAATGGAATAACAATAGAGAAAACCTTTTAATCTCCTTGAAGTCAAAATATCAAGAGCAAATTTGTAACAAAAAGGCTCTAACAACCAGAATATATTCAAAACTAAATGCAATTGAAGGGAATAAATACATATCTAATGAAATTAAACTAGAAAATATAACTTGGATTTTTAAAGCACGAAGTGATTTGATAAAATTAAATGGTAACCGTTTTGAGACGAATTTGTCTAAATTATGCTCTTTATGTAATTCAAGGGAAATTGAAAATATAGAACATTTTCTTGGTCGTTGTAAAACTTTAAAAGAATTTAGAATTATGTACTTCAGTAAAGCTTACCTTACAGAAGACGAAATCTTAAATATATTAAATGGTGTAAATACAAATTGGAATTTCTTAGCAAATTATATAAAAACATGTATAAATTACAGAAACTTTTTGATAACAGAGTTTAATACATAAAAACATTTATCTCGATTAGGAAATTAAATTTTTATATTATAAGCGGCTGACGACGATAGTCAGAGTCGCATATGATTATTTTTAACTTTTATTTTATTTTGTAATTATTTTATATATATTGCTGAAAATAAAAATAAATACTAAATACTACTATAAAGTACCTTTTATAAAAAGTACCTTTTATAAAAAGTACCTTTTATAAAAAGTACCTTTTATAAAAAGTACCTTTTATAAAAAGTACCTTTTATAAAAAGTACCTTTTATAAAAAGTACCTTTTATAAAAAGTACCTTTTATAAAAAGTACCTTTTATAAAAAGTACCTTTTATAAAAAGTACCTTTTATAAAAATTACCTTTTATAAAAAGTACATTTTATAAAAAGTACCTTTTATAAAAAGAATCTTTTATAAAAAGTACCTTTTATAAAAAGTACCTTTTATATAAAGTACCTTTTATTAAAAGTTCCTTTTATTAAAAGTACCTTTTATAAAAAGTACCTTTTATAAAAAGTACCTTTTATAAAAAGTACCTTTTATAAAAAGTACCTTACATAAAAAGTACCTTTTATAAAAAGTACCTCTTATTAAAAGTACCTTTTATAAAAAGTACTTTTTATAAAAGTACATTTAATAAAAATTACCTTTTAAAAAAGTACCTTTTATAAAAAGTATCTTTTAATAAATGTACCTTTAATAAAAAGTACCTTTTATAAAAATTACACAGCTCAACATGAAAATGCGTATTGGATTCTGGTAAGTGATTTAGATAGTGTTTGTTGCGCTGATTCCAAATCTGCGACCCAAATATGTCTATCACGTCAGGATTTTGAGTTATTCGCGGTTAAAGTGCCGAAAAAGGTAATTTTTGACCCTTTTTGAAAGCTTATAATATAATATCCTGACATGCGATTTACTTGGTATCAAGCTCATTCAAAAGTATGTAATTTTCTCTATAAGACAAGATAAAATATTCTTGGAATTTAATTTTCTAAAATGGTAAAAAAATCATTAACAAAAAACCTTCCATTTTTTTAAATATTAAGTTTATTTACACAGTGTTTTTTAACCAATTTCAATACAAATACACACGTAAATATTAGAATTAAAGCACTTGTGGCTAATGATTTTTCACCATTATAAAGAATTAAATTCCAAGAAAATTTAATTTTGTCTTAAAGAGAAAATTACGCACTTTCGAATAAACTTCATATCAAGTCATTCGCATGTCAGGATCTTATTTTATCGGGGGTCGAAAATGGCAAAAATGGGCCTTTTTTGACACTTTAACCGCGATTTTTTCAAAATTGCGACGTGATAGAAAAATTTGAGTGACCGTTTTGGAATCGGGAAACCAAAACCTATAAACTTTTTTTGGTTTCATTCAAAACGCAGCGACAAACCTCAGATTTGTAGAGCGGTGTTACCTTTTGTAAAAATTACTTTTTGTAAAAAAAAACATTCTAGGAAAAGTACTTTTTAAAAATTCATTTGCTTAAGGGGTAAAAATAGTACTTTTTATATATCCTGAAATAATGATGATAGAAACTTGATATTTGGAATGTAGTATCCTTAAGTGGAAACAAATTCTGGAAAAAGTAATTTTTGAAAATTCCTTTTCTTAGGGGGTGGAAGGGGTAAAAATTTAAACTTTAGGTACGTTCTTATTTCCTGAAATAATGGCCCTAGAATCTTGAAATATGTAATGTAGGATCATTCGGTAGAAAAACATTCTGGAAACAATACTTTTTGGAAATTCCGATTTTTAGTAGGGTAAAATGGCTAAAAAAGTGTAGAATTTTAAAATTTTGGATGTAAAATCCTTCGGTGAAAACCAAAATTTTGGAAAAAGTAATTTTTGGAAATTCCATTTCTTAACGGGCTTAAAATGTATACTTTTTGTACTTTTAATATTTGCTGAAATAATATTCCTAGATAATTGCAATTTGTAATCTAGGATCCTTCGGTGAAGAAAAAACATACTGGAAAAAGTACTTTTTGGAAATTCCGTTTGTAACGGGGGTAATAAAGTGTAATTTTGGTACTATTTTTTTTTTTGTTCCTATAATAATTGTCTTAGAAGCTTGAATTTTGGAATGTGGGGTCCTTCGGTGAAAAAAAAAAACAATCTGCTATGCAAAAGTATTTTTAAAAGATTCCGTTTCTGGAGGTGTAGAAAAGTGTTTTTTTTTACTTTTTATACCTCTTGAAATAATGATCATAGGCATTGAATATTTGAATGCTGTATTCTTTAGTGAAAAAATATTTTGGAAAAAGTACTTTTTGGAAATTCTGTTTCTAAGAGTCGTAAAGGGCATAAAAAAAGTGTAAATTTGGTACTTCTTATATTTCTTGAAATAACGGCTCAGAAAAAATTAGTTACCTATCTAACTATTAAAGCCTAGAAACTCAAAATTCGACGTGCAGTATCCTCCAGCCGAAATAACACCCAAGAGATGGACAGGGTAAAAAGGGGTACCTAAATTGTAACAAGTGGTGTAAAATGGTATTTTTTATCTATAAGATAAATACAATAGCACTTTTTATTTCTGTAACGCATATTATATGGGGAGGAATGAAACTTGCATGGAGATGGAATTGGAAATGAAATGGAGTAGAACGGGGAGCGAAATGGAATAGAGCAGGGAACAAGATGGAATGATACTTTTTACTAAAATTTTTCGTATTAAACTTTTTAACTCCAAATTTTTTCACTCTATTTGTTTTTTACCCAAAAATTTTTTTATCCAATTTTTTTTCACTGAAATATTTATTCACTCAAGATCAAAAATCCCGATATAAGGGCTCGAAAATTGTCAAAATCTTTTTCACCGGAACGAACATGACAACGTACCACCAAAATTATTCAAATTTTATTGTTTAAGTTATTCAATAAAATATTATTTTATGAAAGACTTAAACTTCCACAATTAAATAAAACAAAGACTACATATGAGGCATTCCACACCAAATGTTCAGCAAAAAAAAAGTGATGTCGTGTCAATATGAAATCAATTGCAGAGTATTCGCCCTTAGGTCACTATTAAATAACAAAAATAAAATTTCAGTTTTTTCAAAAAGTGGGCCTTGGAGGCATGGTCAAAAATTGAAAATTTCAGCATTTTTTGCCTAAGTATCTTTATTTCAATATTTATGCCAATGAAATGAAACACAGTGATGTCTTTAAAATAAAAGTTTTTTATAGATTTTTGTATGGGCTATCGATTAAAAAAATAACAAGTGAAAAAATTAAATTCGACTTGGTCGAATTTATGAATACCCTCCACAATGTTATCTGATGGTAATTTTCTAAAAAAATTGCATTACAAATTTTTATTAGAAATATATTATTTTGAGTAAAACTTTTTTTAATCAATCAAATTTTTTTGTGAGTGTAAAATTTTTTTGACTGTCAACATTTTTTTGAGTGTGAACTTCATTAAAAAAAAAATAATTAAATTAAAAATTAAAAAAAAAAAAATTTTTTTTTGAGTGTAAATTTTTTTTGAGTGCAAATATTTTTTTTTAGTGTACTATTTGTTTGAGTAACAAAATTACTTTGTAAAATATTTTTGTTGTTTTATACCTATACGTATATGTTAAAAAAAAATATTTCACATATTTCCCTCATTTTATTTTACCATCCTTGTCTTTAAAAACCAAAAACAAACTAATATTTGATTTTTTTCCAAAAATACTTACTACCCGGCTAAAAATAAATGTGTAGGTTCATATACGCTTATATATAGATCTTTATATGATCATATATGACATATATGGAAACATATATGTGACCATATATGCAAGAAACGATCCCATATATGTGGCCGTATATAAAATATGTGCCATATATGATATCATATATGGAAACATATATGTTATCATAAAATGTTAAATTTTAGTGCATGTATATGAAAATTTAAACCGGAATTACAAAATAAAAGTTTTTTACGATTAAAATTATATTTTATTACCATATTTATACCATAATACCGATTCATATCAATAATTTAAGAAATATTGTTTCCTAGTTGCAAAATATTCTGATTAAAAAAGTTACTTTTACATAAAAAATGGAAAAGGTAAGTTTTTATTAATATGTATTTAGAATTTTAAATGTAAATGTATTCATACCCAGCAAAAAAAAATTGAAGTGGTGCAAAAAGAATAAGTGATTCACTACATACATAGTAGCTATATGTGCCGATCTTCATATTCCATAAGAAGTACTTTTATAAGCACTTCCAAAACTGCTAAAAAAATGCCAATAATAACAACTTTCACCAGTTCTTTCCTCAATGATTTAGAAGTACCATTTTCATATGTGTTTACAAATGCAATTGAAAAGTACAAATTTGTGGCACTTAAGTATTGGATTTGTTTTGTTGAATATTTTTATACCCTCCACTTAGTGATAGAGGGTATATATAAGTTTGTCATTCCGTTTGTAACTCATCGAAATATCGGTCTGGGACCCCATAAAGTATATATATTCATGATGCCCGATCGATTTTAAGACATTCTAGCGATGTCCGTCTGTCCGTCTGTCCGTCTGTCCGTCTGTCCGTCTGTCCGTCTGTCTGTCTGTCTGTCTGTTGAAAATGCTCTCGCGGACAAAATATTGCACAGAGATGACTGAAACTTAACATATATATTGGAAGTTCTCCCGAGAAGTTTGGTATTGTATTTGAGCGATATCGGTTCAGCGGTTCAGAAGTTATGAACGAAAATGTAAGCACACCTCAAAAATTTCAGTACATTCAACATAACCTAAAAACACAAAATGCTTTAATTCGGCTTCTGGTTGACATATGTGAACATAATTGAGCACCAAATGGTATTTAAACAAGTACAAACATAATTTTTGGCAAAAAAAGAAAAAAATCGCGGATTTTTTTTTTTACCAAAATTTTTTTTCGCGGAAATTTTTTTTCAATTTTTTTTTTCAAAAGTATTTTCCTTTTAAATAAAGTTGTTTGCAATAATCTTTTTGAAATTGTGGAGGGTATTACTACATTCGGCAAGGCCGAATTTAACTTTTTTACTTGTTTTTTTTTTAATTTCCAATTTTAGTTTTTTTTTTATCATTCTAATTGTAGACTGTTTTAAATATGACGTTTAGTCAAATACAAATATGTATAAGGATAGCACAGTGGTAGTGTGCTAGACGCGTAGCACCAAGGTTGCAGGTTCGATGCCAGACGGAGGTAGACATTTTTTTTTTATTTTTTTTTTCTATTTTTAAATTATTTTTTATTCTATTTTTAGATTTCAGATTATTTTTTATTCTATTTTTAGATTTTACAAATTTTTCAATTAATTTCATTGTTAATGTAACAATGAATGAAGTTGATTTTTTGTTCAAAAGTTACAAATGTCATTGTTGTATTGACAAAATCCAATGTAGGCTCAGTTTCAATTAAATGTTTAATTGTATTAACAATGAAATTAATTGTATTGACAAATTTTTTTTTTCTGTGTA
Organism: Pegoplata infirma; assembly: GCA_963921195.1. Taxonomy (NCBI): domain Eukaryota; kingdom Metazoa; phylum Arthropoda; class Insecta; order Diptera; family Anthomyiidae; genus Pegoplata; species Pegoplata infirma. The sequence goes on along the minus strand of OY992540.1, from coordinate 141,416,184 downwards.
GATAAATTATAGCAAACAAATTTTTGAGAAATCCAATGTATTGACGTAATAATAATACGTCATTACAGCTCTATAAAACTAAAGAAAAAAAAATCTCTAAAAATACTTAAATTCACATACATATTTCCTATTCTTTATAAGCAAAAAAAAAACACAATCATTGAATGTTATGCAAATAAATATTAAATTTTGTTAATTAAACAACAGTAAAAAAAAATTAAGTTAATTGAAAATTAAATGCAAAAAGTTTAGTAATATTTTTATATTTGCTGGTACTTCCGCTTAAATATATTTCTAAAAGTCAAAAGCCATATCGATTTTTTCCAGAATTTTTTATCGACCCTGCGAAGAAGAGAACTAGTTCTGATACCATTTCTAAACTGCTCTACAGTGGCAATGGCACATTAGCGGATTCAGCTCCTGGGTTTGGCGCTGGGCGGGGGACATTTTTTTTTTTCACAAAAAATTGTTCTTACCCAGATTTTGAAAAAAATTTCCAATAGAAAAAGTATACACTCAAAATAAATTCAAAGTAAATTCAACTGAAAAAACGTTTAAAACAATCGTTTTTCCTTTTACAAACCGGACTACTTATATTTCATTTGAAACAACATACTTTTTCAGTTATTTTGAAACGTTTAAAATGACTACCATTCCGTAAAAACAAATGATATTTCAGTTATTTTACCTGTTTACATTTTTATATTCTACACCACACTGTGGTACAGGGTATAATACTTTGTGCTGATGTTTGTAACTACCCGAAATATTGGTCCTAGACACACTTTTAAGTATACCGATCGACTCAGAATCACTTTTTGAGTCGATTTAGCGATGTCCGTTCGTCCGTCTGTCTGTCTGTCCATGTAAACGTTGTAAACACGATACAGGTAGCAATTTTTAATCAATTGACTTGAAATTTGAAACTTAAGCCTCTTTTGGCCCAAGGAGGAAGCCTATTGAAATTGGAAAAATTGAAAAATCGGTCCACATTTTGACCTAGCCTCCATACAAAGGTCCTCTTTAGCTTTGTCTCAAATGGCTCTAATAACCGCAATATAATTGGTATCTTTTTTAAATTTGGCAGGTAATCATGTTTTATCTACACAAATCTTAAAGCAATCGGACCGGTTCTTCTTGTAGCCCCCATACAAACCACCTTCCCGATTTTCACATAAATCTTTTAAATTTCATGAACATAGAAAATATTTAATTATAATTCTGTTTGTGTATGTTAAACGGATATATTAACAATCTTATCAATTCTGATTATCATCGGACCATTTTTAGACTTAGTCCCGCCTAGGGTTTGCAAATAACCGCAGTTTCCCTTAACCGCGGTTACGGTTAAAATTCAAGCTATTGATCGCGGTTAACGGTTAACCACACTCTTTTAAATTAACTTTAATTTAATTATTTTTTGACTAAAAAAATGCATAATAGAAATGCATTAATAATTTTAAGTAAAATGTAGATAGAGGAGGATATAGCTTTTGGATTTTGATGGGAGAAAAAATAAAACGTTTTTTTAACGTTTTTTTTTTAAAGTTTTTGAGACATTTTTTCTACTGAACACTTTTTAAGTTCTGAAAAATTTTATGTTTAAAACTGTCTCAGATTTATAGCTATTTTTTCTTAAAAATGAATATTGTATTCACGTTTTTTTTTTTAAATGATCTTTAATTTCCGTATTTTTCGTTGGAAAAAAGTTCAGAGGCTAAAAAATTATTTTTTTTATGACAAAGGCTCAGATTCTAAAATTTTTTTTGTAGAAAACAGAAATTTGCTTTGTAGAAAAAGTCTCAGATTCTGAAATATTCTTTCTATAGAAAAAGTCCTCGATTCTAAGACATGTTTTTTATAAAAACTGTTTCAGATTCTAAATAATTTTTTGAGAAATTTTTTCAATAAAAATATTTTTTAAGAAAAAGCCTTAGGCATAATTTTATTAGCAACTGTGTCAGAATTTGTCTGTTCTACAGAAAAATTCTCAGATTCCGAAAAATTTTTGGTACAGAAAAGTTTCATATTCTGAGACATTTTTTATACCCTCCACTCTAGTGATAGAGGGTATATATAAGTTTGTCATTCCGTTTGTAACACATCGAAATATTGGTCTAGGACCCCATAGAGTATATATATTCATGATCCTTGATCGATTTTTAGTCGATCTAGCGATGTCCGTCCGTCCGTCCGTCCGTCTGTCTGTCTGTCTGTTGAAAACACGCTAACTTTTGAAAGACTTTACGGAGGCTCCTGAAGTTTGACATATATGTTGACCATTTACCGGGTCAGGTTGGTATTGCAATCCAGCGAAATCGGTCCAGTGGTTCAAAAGTTATGAGCAAAAGAGTAAATTTCGGCAAGGGTATTTTGCGAATTTACGAGATTAAAACCACTCTAACTTTCGAAAGACAATTCTGAGGGTGCTGAAGCTTAGCATATATATTTGCCGTTCCCCGAGTCTGTTTGGTTTTGAATTTCAGCAAAATCGGTTCAGTGGTTCAAAAGTTATAAGCAAAGCTCTGAATTTCGGATTTTTTTCACCTTAAACTGTTGAAAACTCGTTAAACAAGTTTTATAAGCATGGTGAAATACCATTTTTTTTTAAAACTTGTTGTTGTTTGTTTTCCTGCCGTGGGGTGCAGTTTAGTTGTTAGACAATTAAATATTTGTTATTGTTTTGTTATTGTTAGTATAACTGTATGTAACGGTGTATAGTAAGTATTTTTGGAAAAAAATCAAATAAAGTATGTGTATGATTGAATGTTAGTTTGTTTTTGGTTTTTAAAGAAGAGTTAAAATAAAGAAGAGGTAACATAAAAAGAGGGAAATATGTGAAATAGTTTTTTTTTTTTTATTACATATACATATGTATGTAGGTATAAAACAACAAAAATATTTTAATTTTGTTACTCAAAGAAAATGTACACTAAAAAAATATTTACACTCAAAAAAAATGTTACACTCAAAAAAAATGTACACATTATTTTTTTTTTAATGAAATATCACACTCAAAAAAATGTTGACAGTCAAAAAAATTTTACACTCCAAAAAATTTGATTGATTAAAAAAAATTTTTACTCAAAATAATATATTTATAATAAAAAATTTATAAAGCAATTTTTTTTAAATTATTTTGAGAAAATTACTATCAGATAACATTGTGGAGGGTATTTATAGATTCGACCAAGTCGAATTTAATTTTTCTACTTGTTTTTTATAATTTTATCTGATTTAATAAAAAGTTAAATTTTATAAATGAATTAACTTGATATGCCGCAAAAGCGAATTTGTTATGTAAATTATGTTATAAAAAAATACAGTTTCCAGATTTTTGTCAAAATTACCAAATGACTCAAGAAGTGCTAAAAAGATAATATACGATATCTGATTTAAAATGAGAGAATTACTTTTTTTTATCTCTTCATTTTATTTATTCGATGTTTTTTTAACTACATGTATAAAAACATTTTTTTTTTTTATAATTTTTGGAGTTGTTTTGTAAATTATGTACAAAAAAAACAATAAAAAGTTTCCAGATTATGGTAAAAATCAAATGACTTAAAAAGTGCTTAAAGGGCTAAAAAAGATAACCAAAAAAAGGTGGTAGCCTTTAAAAAAGGGCTGAATTATAGCCACAAAATGACTAAAAACTCTTCTAAACATTAGGGTATTCAATTAATCGAGGTTTTGGTTTAATCGGCTAATCGGGCAAATAATTAATCGCACTTAAAAAATTATGTTAGTAAAATCAACTGAAAATGTCAGTTAAAATAACTACTTTGTAAGTTGTTTTGGGGTCAACTACTTTTTCAGTTAAATCAACTAACAATGTTAGTTATTTTAACTGAAAAAAAAAACAACTGACTTATGTAGTAAAAACTACTTACATTTGTAGTCAAAACAACTAAAATGTAGTAAAAATAAAAAAATCAATATATAATTTTTTTTTTTCAAAATATTTTTCAGAAAAAAAAATTGAAGACCAAATTTTTTCCAAGTTTTTTTTTTAAAAAAAGTTGTGAAAAATAAAAATAACGAAATTTTTTTTTTTTTTGGAAAAAAAACTTTAAAACTTTTCAGAATAAAATAAAATTAACTACTTTAAATAACTGTTACTACATCACAGTACTTTTTTGTTAGTTGTTCAAAAAAACGACTTAAACTAACTAACAGAAATAGTTGTTTGATATTTTTCATACAAAAACAACTGACTTTGTAGTTGAAAACAACTAACTACTGTAAAATATACAAACAACTAACATGTAGTAACTTACATAATTTTCTGAGTGCGGGGTTGAGATTTAATCGGTTAATAATCGGATAAATTTGAATTATTCGGTTAACCGAATAATAAAAATTTTAATTGAATATAAAACTAAGAACTCTATGTACTTTTAAGAATTTTATTAATTTTATTTAAAATAAATCTTTATCCGATATGGCGAAGCTCTATAATGTTAGCCCAAATAAAGATTTTTTGTATGGCACCCTGAAAATTTACCCTAAAATTGATACCCAAATTGATGCCGGGCTTAGATGCACCTCTAATAGAGTTTCGAATTCAGTACTATTATATATCAACAAGACAAATTGGTTGGTTTGTTTTGTTTTCTTTTATTTTTTAGGGCCGAAATTGCAATAATTTTATCGGTCGATATCTCCGTAATGAAAAAAGATATCTTAAGGATTGCAAAAGTAATTTGAAGAATAAGTGAAGTATTTTTAGATGTGCTAAACTAATTATACATCATAAAATAATTCTCGGTTTTATAAGGTCCCGAACATTGCGAATATCTGAGTTAATGCAGTACTGTCAATCGAAAATCTAAATATCTCAAAAAAAGATAAATCACTTCTAAGGTCAGATTCGGATTAAGCGCATGAAAAACTATTAGAAAAATATATACATTAGGGCGTTTCATCAAAAACTTTTTTTTGGATTTTTGCAACTCTTGAAGCGGAATATGAATTCTTATGGCCTAAAAGATTTTTGAGATTTTTTTCAGATTTTTGGAATGTCGGGATCAACTCGCTCAAATCGATTTTATCAAAAAATTGAGGTTATGAAACATAATTTTTTTTATTTTTTGTTCTCTGGTGCCTTTTTTAACAAAACCGGATATAATACTTCTTAATGTTGCTAGCCTCCTAAAAAAAAAATATTCGCGGTCAAAATTATAAGTTCAAGGGTCACTAAGATGACCTTAAAAGTAAAAATTCAGAATTTCCCGTGTTTTAACCTCAATAATTCGAGAAATAAGCTATGTATGAACGTCATGTTGAATCCGTTAGATAGGTCTTTAAAACACCTTTCATTTAAAACCAATCTGACTATTGTCACTTTTGTAGAAATGTTAAAAAAAATAAAAAACTGGGAAAAACTCATTTTCTCCCCCATTTTATCGAAAATTGAACTGGTGCATTAGGTAGTTTTTTTTTGTAAAGTTAAAATAATAACTTTTAAAGGCTTTTTATAGATTGTAGTTAGTGTTTCCAAGCCGGTTAACCAAAAAACCGGTTTTTTGTCAAAAAAACCGGTTTGACAAAAACCCGGGTTTCCGGTTTGGAAACACTAATTGCAATCAAAAAAACTTCTTTTAAGTTTATTATTTCAATTTTACAAAAAAACTACTAATGGATTCCCTTCGATTTTCTGTAAAATGGGGGAAAAAATGAGTTTATCTTAGTTTTTTAATATTTCTACTAAAGTGACAAATGTCATTTTGGTTTTAAATTAAAGGTATTAAAAAGACCTATCTAACGGATTCATCATTACGTTCATATATTGCATATTTCTCAAATTATTAAGGTTGGAACACGGGAAATTCTGAATTTTTACTTTAAAGGTCATCTTAGTGACCCTTGAAGTTATTATTTTGACCGCGAATATTTTTTTTAGGAGGCTAGCAACATTAAGAAGTATTATATCCGGCTTTGTTAAAAAAGGCACCAGAGAACAAAAAATAAAAAAAATTATGTTTCATAACCTCATTTTTTTGATAAAATCGATTTGAGCGAGTTGATCCCGACATTCCAAAAATCTGAAAAAAATCTCAAAAATCTTTTAGGCCATAAGAATTCATATTCCGCTTCAAGAGTTGCAAAAATCAAAAAAAAAGTTTTTGATGAAACGCCCTAATATACATCCACATTTAATTAATAATTCCTATTAGCTAAACTAAATTATTAAAAACATCGATTTAATCTTAACAATTTCAAGTCTAAATATTACTTAATAAATATTATACATTGTTAAAAATATCGTTTTGGTTTTAATTATTATTAGTGTAAATACTAAAAAAAAAAAAAATCTTAAAATCAATCCCAAAAAGTCATGAAATATGTACTTATCAAGAAGTGATGAAAAAATCACTTCTAAATCACCATATAAAAATTACATAATCACATCCAAAATGCCAAGAAATATATACTTCTAAAGAAGTGATGAAAAAAGCACTTCCAAAAGGTCAAGTTATATTAACATCCCGATCACTACTTCAGAAGTTGTGATAAAGATGTTAATATATATGTACATACTAAACACTAGTGATATTGTGTGTCACGCCCATATAAAATTCATCAGTGTTTCAGCTGAAGAAGAAGTACATCTGGTTCATAAGTTGTGGTGAATTTTGTAGTGAATGGTAAGCTCTTTTTTTGCTGGGTATGTATTAATTTTTTCCAGTTCATCGTCATAACAAGTATAAGCGTGGACATTTTATTCCAAAACAAGATCATATTCAAAATGATTAAAAGTACATATGTCGCAAATACAATATTATAGAGTACTTTGATGTTGAAGAAAATTAAACTACGCAGCTTCGTTAATCTCGTGCAACTTGGTGGAGTGGGCATATGTACCACCATTATGTTTTCACTACGATTGCAAAACTGCAAACTATTTTGTAATCCCTTAATGTCGCCATAACAAACTGGAAATGGAAAGATCGCATAAGTAGCTTTGAGGCCGAGTTACGTTAAGCTCACTCAACTTGGAGAAGAGGACATATGCTCCACCAGAAATGTTATCAGTACGATTCCAACACTTTAAATTATTTTGATATCCCTTACTGTCGCAATAGCAAATTGGAAATGAAAAGAACGTATAAAAAGTTTCGAAGCCGAGTTACTAAAAAATTCAACCATACGGAGGTACGTTAATCTCGCTTAACTTGGAGGAGAGGGCATATTCACCACCATAACGTTATCACTACTGTTCCAACACTACAAACTATTTTTAAATCGCTTACTGTCGCCATAGCAAATCGAAATGAAGGGAACGTATCAGTTTTAAGGTTGAGTAACGATTTGGGAAGGACAACGTGTTTACTTTCAATTACAAGAAAGCTGTCAATAAGCGAAAGTGACAACCTGGCACATTGTCACATGTAAGTAGACATAGTTATTATCCCTATCCTACAAATATTCTTACAAACATAACCCCGAAAGATAAAATACATACTACTACATATGTTGCTTTAAATCGAAGTCTTAAGTAATTATTTGCTTGCTATGAATTTTGATGCGTGCATTTAGTAGTAGCAAGTTCTTTTTTGCTGGAATAAAAAAGAAATGTGTAATAATTTTTGATATTTTTCAGGTAGATTTCTGAAAGACAATATATCTTTCCTTAAAAAGCATTCCATAGTCTTAAGCATCCAATGGGCTTAAGCATCCTATAGTCTTAACAAAATACACTCCAACATGTATGTATGTAACTAGCAGTATCTAGCCAATCTTTAAAGGTACAACGAAGCAACCGTTAAATGACATCCGTGTTATCATTATCCTACTAGCAGCAAATGCTATTGTTGGTAATACTTTAATACAATAAAAATTCTAGAAATATCTTTAATATTAATTTTATTTTATATCCTTTTTTTAGATTTTGACTACACTTAAAAAAAATAAAACTGTAAAGTTAACAAATTTTTTTTTGTTAACTCGAGTTTACTGGCTTTTTAGCAAATTTTTAGTTAAAATCAGCGTTTTAACTACTTTTTTTAGTTAAGTTCAATTTACGAAAATACTAGTTTTGAACAAATTTTGAATTAATTTTTTTTGTTGACTTCAAAACTGAGTTTACGAATTTTTACTAATTAATTTGCTGATTTTTCGTAACAAATTTGTTAAGTGAAATTTCTTATGAAGCCTCCTATGCAAATCTCATAAGTTCTACTTAAGCTGATGAAAAAATAGAAAAAATAAACTTTTAATTTTTTACAAAATATTTTCTAAATTTTAGTTTACTAAAAGTAACAAAAAGTTTAGCTGAATTCAACTAATTTTTTTGTTAATATATGTACATAAAAACGTTACGAAATTTCAGCTAAATTTTTAGTTAAAGTTACGGTTTTTTTTGCTACATTCATTCTACGAAAAGTTAACTAAATATTTTTAGTTAAATTAACTAAAAATTTAGTAGGCCCAAAATCAGGTGCTTTTTTAGTTAAATTTAACTAAATTTTTTGTTAACTTTACAGTTTTTTTTTTTTGAGTGTATAAATATTGTAAAAAGAGGCTTAAACCATAACAAAAACGCTAAGTCTGAAGATAATCGAAAAACTTGATATATTAGATCTTTTATGTTGTTTATTTTTTTGACTATCAAAATGTATACTCATATCTATTAGTTAAATTATTTATTTTTATGTGGTCACCAAAAATGCAAACGATAATAACTAAAATATAAAAATCATCAAATTAAAGGGTTTCATTAAAATATACGAAAACACCAAAATTAACAAAAAAAATATTTTTAATTATACTTATTTATGTACACCGTTTGCAATTCTGGTGAATATATACACTCAAAAAAATAAAACTGTAAAGTTAACTAATTTTTTTTTGTTAACTCGAGTTTACTGGCTTTTTAGCAAATTTTTAGTTAAAATCAGCGTTTTAACTACTTTTTTTAGTTAAGTTCAATTTACGAAAATACTAGTTTTGAACAAATTTTGAATTAATTTTTTTTGTTGACTTCAAAACTGAGTTTACGAATTTTTACTAATTAATTTGCTGATTTTTCGTAACAAATTTGTTAAGTGGAATTTCTTGCGAAGCCTCCTATGCAAATCTCATAAGTTCTACTTAAGCTGATGAAAAAATAGAAAAAATAAACTTTTAATTTTTTACAAAATATTTTCTAAATTTTAGTTTACGAAAAGTAACAAAAAGTTTAGCTGAATTCAACTAATTTTTTTGTTAATATATGTACATAAAAACGTTACGAAATTTCAGCTAAATTTTTAGTTAAAGTTACGTTTTTTTTGCTAAATTCGTTCTACGAAAAGTTAACTAAATATTTTTAGTTAAATTAACTAAAAATTTAGTAGGCCCAAAATCAGGTGCTTTTTTAGTTAAAATTAACTAAATTTCTTGTTAACTTTACAGTTTTTTTTTTTTGAGTGTACATAATAATCTATTACATATAGTTTAAGATGAAAAAAAGAAATAAAAAATATGAAAAAGAATGTACAACAAATTGAAAACAACATCATATATGATCCAATATATGATTCAATATATGATCCAATATATGATTCAATATATGATCTAATATATGATCACATATATTGGATCATATATGACCGTGTCTTATATAAGCGCCAATTTTGGAATATGTTCATATATGAGACCATATTTGATACTATATATGATACTGTATATGGTCTCATATACGATATCATATATGATAATATACAACATTTTTAGCCGGGTATACACCGTTACATACAGTTACAAAAACAAAAACAATAACAAATATTTACTTGTCTAACAACTAAACTATACCCCACGGCAGGAAAACAAACAACAACAAGTTTAAAAAAAACTGGTATTTCACCATGCTTTTAAAACTTGTTTAACGAGTTTTCAACAGTTTAAGGTGAACAAAATCTGAAATTCAGAGCCTTGCTTATAACTTTTGAACCACTGACCCGATTTTGCAGAAATTCAAAAACAAATAGACTTGGGGAACGACAAAGATATGTAACACGTTTCAGCATCCTCAGAATTGTCTTTCGAAAGTTACAGTGGTTTTAATCTCGTAAGTTCGCAAAATTCCCTTGCCGAAATTTACTCTTTTGCTCATAACTTTTGAACCACTGGACCGATTTGGCTGGATTGCAATACCAACCTGACCCGGTAAATACCCAACATATATGTCAAACTTCAGGAGCCTCCATAAAGTCTTTCAAAAGTTAGCGTGTTTTCAACGGACAGACAGACAGACAGACAGACAGACGGACGGACGGACGGACGGACGGACGGACATAGCTAGATCGACTTAAAATCGATCAAGGATCATGAATATATATACTTTATGGGGTCCTAGACCAATATTTCGATGTGTTACAAACGGAATGACAAACTTATATATACCCTCTATCACTAGAGTGGAGGGTATAAAAAATGGAAAATTTTCAGAAGAAGTTCTGAATATTTTAAATGATTTTTAAGAGTTAATATTACTCATTCGCATAGGTAATATACCCCATTATTTTAAATTATAAGCATAGTGCAATGTTCAACATTTTTTTTCTCGAAAACAAGGAAAAATGCATCTCTGAAAATTTCAGAAAAGATAGATATACACCTTAACTAATTTTTGAACATTTAAAAAAGAAATAAAATTGTGGCATGTTTTTTGATAAATAAAGTTTAAATTTAAATTTAAAATATTCAGAACTTCTTCTGAAAATTTTCCAATTTTTATTTTTTTAATCGATAGCCCATACAAAAATCTATAAAAAACTTTTATTTTAAAGACATCACTGTGTTTCATTTCATTGGCATAAATATTGAAATAAAGATACTTAGGCAAAAAATTATGAAATTTTCAATTTTTGACCATGCCTCCAAGGCCCACTTTTTGAGAAATCTTAAATTTTATTTTTGTTATTTAATAGTGCCCTAAGGGCGAATACTTTGCAAATGATATCCTATTGAAACCACCATGGTTTTTCTGTAGTGGAACAGTTGGTGTGGAATGACTCATATGAGTAATTTTTTTAAATCGGTAGGGTAATCCTGATCCTTTTATTACCCGGTATTTAACATAACCGGTAACGAAGTTCCGGCGGGCGAGCTAGTCATATCGCTCCTTTACTTGTATAGTGTCATAACTCAAAATATTTGATTTTGCAGAAAACACGTTTAAAGTTTACTATTGAAATTAGTTTTTAATTGAAAAAGGCCGGTACATAGAAAATGTAATAATTGCGTGTACTCTTCTCAAACGGTGAGTTTAAAAGATATTAATACGAATTTTTAACACAATATAAAGCATGATATAACGAATAATTCTGCATCATTAACTCAAAAAACGCATTTTTTGAGTTATGACACTATACAAGTAAAGGAGCGATATATGAAGCAACTACTGGACGGATTTACAAAAATTTAGCATCAATGTGTCGAGCGTGAAATTCTACATAAAATAGATAACAAATAAGAAGTACAAAAAATTCAAAAGTTTTTTGACAAAAAAAGCAGTGGTTAGTCCATCTTTTTTTTTACCAAAATATTTTTTTTTATTTTTGTTATTTTTTAATTGCTTTTTTATATAGAATTTCACGCTCGACACATTGACGCTAAAATTTTGTAAATCGGTCCAGTAGTTTTGGAGTTATAGCGATTTTACCATATTTTTTCTTACGCACTGACTAGGGTTTCCAAGTTTGTCGAAAAATATTTTTTACGGTGTAAAAATTTGGGTTACATATTCGGAAAGAGCATAAAAAGTTGGGACGTATAAGTTTCCGACCCAAGTTGGGCCAATATTTCCCGAGCTATTGACGAAAAACCAAATTGTGGCAACCCTTGAGAGAATTCGAAATTTTAATTTTTCTCAAATCAAAAAAATCTTAAAATCGTTATATCTCCGAAACTACTGGAAGGATTTACAAAAATTTAGCATCAATGTGTCGAGCGTGAAATTCTACATAAAATAGATAACAAATAAGTAGTAAAAAAATTCAAAAGTTTTTTGACAAAAAAAAGCAGTGGTTGTTAGTCCATATTTTTTTTAAACAAAATATTTGATTTTGATTTTTGTTATTTTTTAATTGCTATTTTATATAGAATTTCACGCTCGACACATTGACATTGAAAATTTTGTAAATCGGTCCAGTAGTTTTGGAGCTATAGCGATTTTACCATATTTTTTCTTACGCACTGACTAGGGTTTCCAAGTTTATTATTTTTTTACGGTGTAAAAATTTGGGTTACACATTCTGAAAGAGCATAAAAAGTTGGGACGTTTAGATCTCCGACCCAAATCGGGCCAATATTTCCCGAGCTATTGACGAAAAACCAAATTGTGGCAACCCTTGAGAGAATTCGAAATTTTAATTTTTTTCAAATCAAAAAAATCTTAAAATCTGCATTAATATTTTTCAAAAAAAAAATCTGCTTGATAATACGCTCGATTGGAAGAATTTATTTTATTAATTCAATGAAAAGTTTTATCAATAAGTTACCTTGGACGGAAATTTTAAAAACTTTTAAGCATACATTTTTTTATTTTTAATTTTTTTAATCAATTTCGATATTTTTTTCCATAATTTTAATAATTTATTTATTTAAACAATATTTTTTTTTTATTTTGTAAATTTAATTATTTTTCACTCATAATATATTTTTTATTCTTTTTTAATAAATTGATTTTAATTTTAATTTAACACTTTTTTTCTTTTTTTTAATTAATTAATTTATTTATTTTTATATAAATTTTATTATTTTTATATTTTATTCTAGTTATACTCGGTATTTTGTCTCACAAGTAACCGACCACTTTTAACACTCACGCACAAAAACACTAACAAAAACACTAAAGTTATTGGAGCACGTAGGCATCCATTTTGGTTTATTATTGACATGCAATTTTTTTGCAATAATAAGTTCCTAATTATCACAATATTTCTTACACATTTGATTAAACTTTTGTTAAATATATAAACTGCATTTCCTAATGCTTAATTTGATGTAAAAATATTAACAAAAACTCAATTATTTCATTAAGAATTTAATAAAAGAAATTGTGATCACAAAAACACAACCGGCAAGTAAAATTTTCGCGAATAAACTAAAAAAAAAACTAAGCAACACCTGCCAGATGTAAATATCAGCAGTGCTGCCATATTAGAAAATAAACTTTTAAGAATTAAGTGTTGACATAAACCTTCATGTATTTATTTTTAGTGCTGATACTGACACCTATAGACGCTAGCCTTAATATCACCAAACCCCTAGAGCTTGTATGCGCATTGTAAATATTGAGGGCGTACTCTTATTTTTTCTAGCAGACCCCTAGCGCTTGTATGCGCATTGCAAATATAGAGGCGTATCCTTATTTTTTCAAGTAAATTCCGGAAACGGAAAAGAAGAAAAAATAATAATTATTAGAAAAATAAACAAATAAAAACCAACACAGAAAAAAATAACAAGGAACATTTTTTAATTAAAAGTTTTAATAGAATTCAAAATTTGATATAATTAAAATGTTTAATTGTTTTGTATGTAAACATCTCTGATTTTTTTGCATGCTTCTTCTTACACATGCAATACAAAACAGAAAAAGTGAAAATATATTTTTATAAGATTAAATTAATGAAAATGCGATTATATCAAATTTATATCTGAATCGGTATTAATTTTGTTATTTAAAAAGAACGAGAACAATTGAAATTTAATAAATAAATGAAAAAAGTGAATATTAGTATAAAAATAAAACAAAGAAGCTCCACAAGAAGATCTTGGTAAACGGAAAACAACAACGGAGGAAAATGACACAAAAATCTAATCAAACCCATTTTTGATGCTTTAAATATTTATTTATTATATTTAATAAGTTTTTATTTTGTTAATAATAAACACATTTTTGTTTTTAATTCATATTTGTTTTTTTTTTTTTTAAGTGGGCGTTATTTTGTACTGATTTTGAGCAATAATTTTTATTAATTTGTTTAATACTATTAATTACTTTTTTAATTATTTTCAGTTTTAAATTTTTATTAAATTTTTTAATTACTATTATCATTTTTTTAATTAGAGCAAATCTAATTAACATTTTAATCGATATGAGCAATTTTTAATCAAAACTCATTTTTTATTTTTTTGTGTGAAAGAAGTGCAAAACGATTTGTTTTTATTTGCTTTATTGATTTTTATTTGTGAATAAAGATTTCAGTCATTAACAAATGAAATTAGGAACTTTTAATAAACTGCCGGAAACAGTTATAAAAAACGCCATCTAGTGAACAGTAAAAAGAAGAAGCATTTGCTACATCTTTATTATAAAGTTGGCTTAGTCGGCAAACCTGTCAAGTCCAATTTTTTTGCAAATTGAGTTTTTGATGTAGTATGCTAGTATAACTCAAAACACATCATGTACAAAAAACAAAATGCCGTTATGTTGTTTTTTCTTCTTGTTATGCAGTGGTAAGAAAATCTGTCAAGTCCAAAAAAAAAAAAAAAAACATCGAAAGCCACGTGCTAAGTCCAGCCGAAAACAACACACATCTTGTTTTAACAAATTTCTTGAATAGATTTAAATTCGACGTTGGTTTATTTTATTAAAAGGACGCAAAAAGAGAGCTCGTATGAAAAAACCTAAAAGTTCCAAAAAATTTTAGCTGATAAATTTTGGTACATGATGGCATTTTCAAAGCCAGAAAAGGTAAATTTTTTTTATATCAAAAATATATTTTTTTTCAAAATTTTAGTCAAATGGTACATAAGGCCGACTTAAGTACAGCAAAAATAAAAAAAAATGGCGGGTATTTAAGTGCAAAAAATTAGCAATTTGCAAAAAAAAAATCAAAATGGGAATCAAAAATTTTGTAAAATAAAGCGTACTAAGAAAGAAAATTTGGCTTTTGATGTGCTTCTACGGACCAAAATTGATTAGCAAATTTTTTTTTTTTTTTAATTTTTTATTTCACAAAATTGTTTAAAGTTGCGAATAGTTGACCTTTAGTATAGTAGTTTGTTGATTTTGTTCGGCATTAGGTCATGAGTTAAAAATTAATTAAAAAAAATTAAATATATTTTATTTTAAATGTTTTTTTTATTGTCCCAATATTTCAGTCAACATTGCTGGCCATCTTCAGAGGGATATTTAAAAATTAAATAAAAAAAAAACAAAAAAAGAAAAAAATTCACTTTCTGGAGCTGTTGTTCAGCTGAAAACTTTTGTCAACACAAAATTTTTCAAATATTAAAAAAAAAAATATTTTTTTTTTCAAAAACCGCGAACTAAAACCGCTTGTAGAGGACTAAAAGTAGCCTGCAATTTTTTTTTTTATAATTTTTCCCGTTATCAGCTCTAAAATGCGCACCGACTTTTTGCTATTAGTTCACGAGATTCGCAAATATCCATATCATCGACCCACCCTACGGTTTAGGTTATAAATAATTACTTTTTTTTGTCAACAACAATGAAAAGGTATGTAGTATTTTTTACTACAAAAAACACAAAAAAATCAATAAAAATGAAAAAAAAATCAATAAAAATACGAGAAAATCTGTTAAGTCCACAAAATGGAAAGAAAATGTGCTAAGTCCACATTTAAAATAGAAAATTATAAAGAGCAAATGTGCTAAGTCCAAAAAGAGCCTATAAGTGTTCCTTTCTTAAATTTTAGAGTTCCATGATTTTTTGGGGTTAAACAAGATGAACTTAAGAAAAAAACTGCGTTTACAGATTTAAAAAAAGTTAACACAAAAAAAAGTTAGACAGTTTTTTGTCTCTCCTGAAAAATTTAAAAAAACGGACTTGACAGGTTTGCCGACTAAGCCAACGATATATGCCTTTGTTTCTAGTAAATTCCGGAAACGGAAGAGAAGAAAAAAATAATTATCATTAGAAAAATAAACAAATAAAAACCAAAGAAGTGCAAAAACGATTTGTTTCTATTTGCTTTATTGATTTTGATGTGGTAATCAAGATTTCAGTCAGGGTTGCCAGTTTTATTTTGGGTGCCATCCCCAATTTAAAATTTCTCATCCCCAAAAATCCCCAATTTTGTTTTTCTTCAAAAAATATACTACACAAAAAAACCCTCTTACTTATTAGCAATTTTTTTTGTAAAATACAACCCATCAAGTGCAATTTCGTAATTTAGCCAATTTTTTAGAACAAAAACTTGGTTAACCAACACAAAAACACTGGCTAAAAAATGTAAGTGAATTTTGCGTGTTAACAAAACTTTCCAAGTTTTAAATTTTATAAAAAGTTAAGCGATTAGCACACTATTTAAAACCGACAAGTTTTATTATCAAATTCAAAAACCAACGGAAATTTTTTATAGGGGATAAGTAACTCAAGTGTGTATGATACTTGCTTTTTCAAGTTACTTGGTGCTGCATTTATTATGGTGTTTGTATAAAAATTTCGATAACTTCAACCAAAAATTTTTAATTTTTCGTAACTCCCAAAGAAAAACCTTAATAAATGATGCAACAAGTAACTTGAAAAAAGAAAGTATCATAAAGGCATCAGGAATTTTTAATTAACACAGCATCGATTGAGTATTTTTTTTTGTCCAAATTTGATTTACTTTTGTGTTTATATTGAATTCCCCAAAGGTTCTCCCAGCAAACAGAAGTCATCAGCCCTAAGAAATTTTTTGTACTCTTAAAAAACAACGAAAATTCTTTTAATTTAAGGTTTGATATATATTGCTGTAAAAACTTTAACTTTTTACAAACATTTCGGAATAGGTTTCCAAAACTATATACTATGAAAAATGTATGAAAATCTACAATTTGGTTCATAAAACCATGTTTCCATTCAGATCAAAAACACTTGATTTGAGCAAAACACTTCGAGCTGTTTCCACTCAAGTTGAAGTGATTTGCAACGTCAAACTAATTACGAATTTTCGTAATTAATTTGACGTTTTCTCCACAAAATAGTTAAAACAACAAAATTAGGAAAATAATTACCAAAAACAATTAATTTTGTAGTTTATTATAATTAAATAAAGATGTTTAACAACTAATTGTAAATTATTTTAATAATAAAAAAAAATAAAATGTCTTCTTCTTCTAGCAAACACTCACTATGAATGAGTAGCTTTCATTTTCGAATATAAAATACAGTGTTGCACTGACCAAAACAAGTGGTGAGTTTAAAAAGTCGACATGTTTTGTACCAAAACACCCAATTTGAGATGTTTTGCGCATATGAAAAATGTATGGGAAAACATGTAGAAAATGACATGATTTCCTCAAAACACTCTGATTTGCCCAAATCATGCCACTGGAAACATACTATAAGAAAAGAAAATCATGATATTTCTACGTTTGCGGTTTTTTATGCTTGAATGTTTACGATTGAATAAAGTAGAGTTCATTAAACCGATTTTATCATTATTTAATGATTAATGTATTTAAAAAACACTTGTTTATCTAAAATATTTCATCCCCTTAAAATCCCCGAAAAAATCAGTGTCATCCCCATGAAATCCCCGGATCCCCAAATCAAAATTTTCATCCCCATTTTCAAAAAAAAATCCCCTATTTGGGGACAAAACCCCTAAACTGGCAACTCTGATTTCAGTCATTAACAAATGAAATTAGGAACTTTTAATAAACTGCCAGAAACAGTTATAAAAAACGCCATCTGGAGAACAGTAAAAAGAAGAAGCATTTGTTGCATCTTTATTATATATGTCTTTGATATCACCACCAAAGACATATATAATAAAAGATGCAGCAAATGCTTCTTCTTTTTACTGTTCACTAGATGGCGTAAAAATTTGGGTTACATATCGTCAGGTTATTATTGTTTTAGCCTATACGCCATCAACTCGGTTTTGAGAAAAACGATAAAATAGGTTTATAATCAATTTACTCTAAAAATACTCGATAGATTTGTTTTTAATACTCCTAATGGAATGCTTTATATGTTTTTAACAAAACTATACATTTTCATACCTTTACATGCAATAAATCAAAAGTTTTAATGGTTTTACTAAAATAAGATTTCGTCGTTTTGTGCTCCATATCAAATTTTATTTTAAAAATATGATGTTTTCTTTGAAGTGGAGCAAAGTAAGTGCATGGAATAAAGACACCCTGTATTATTAGAAATAAACTAAATTTAGTTCTGCTTCTGACATCTAATAAAACGCGCCAAAAATTGACACCCTGTATCAGGGTTGCAAAAGTTGGTACAAGTGTACTTTTTTTGGTACAATTCGAAGCTCAAAAGTACAATGGTACACCAATGACTCATTTGGTACAATTTTAAAACTTTCTTTGTTGTCGTTTTTTTGAACCCAAACTTAAAATTTTTTACAACTTTTGATTTTCCTAAATGTCCGGGCAAATTTTAATTCTACTAGACTTAAAAATCATATGGTACAAATTTGAGGTCAATCGGATTCAATTAACCCGTAGCGCCGGCGACCAAATGGATTGGATTTTTTAGAATTAAAAAAATGCTATACACAATCAATTATTTTGATGAGCTGAACACGAATATTGCAAAATTTATCGCTATTTGAAAAAATGGAGGATTTTTCTGCGATCAAGAAAGTAAAAAATTTCAATATTTTTTTACCCTTTCATAGAGCGTGGTGGCCTTCGATCAAAGTTTTGATTTTTTTTTTAAATTTTGACCAAAAACTTTAAACTTTGATCGAAGGGCGCTATGAGTTAAAATGGTCTGATTTGGCTCAAATTAGGTTTAAATGAAAGTTTGTCTTCAGCTTTATGTCAATAGATATAATAGTCAATGAACCCAGAAAAACCGAAATTTTTTTAAATTTCAATTGGCGATATCTCGAAAGCCGCTTGACCGATGTAAAGTAATAAAATTAAAATAAATGTGTCGTAAGATATTTTTTTTTAGTTTAAAATTTCCAAAAAAAAATTACATTTTGCTGGAAATTTTCCAAAAGTCCAAAACTTTGATCGAAGGGCGCTTCAGTTTAAAATGATCAGATTTGGTTCAAATTAAGTTTAAATTAAAGACTGTCTCAATCTCTATGAAAGGAAAAAAGTTTGAAATCAAAAAAAAAAATTTAAAAAATTTGTTTTACGTTTATTTCAAAAAAAAAAAAAATGGTACAATTGGGGTCGAAAAAGTACAATTTTATCAGCTCGTTGGTACAATTTTAATGTTCTAGTTTTTCAACCCTGCCCTGTATGTATAGACATAAACCAAATTATGTTCTGCTTCTGACACCTAGGGAGCGCTTCCTCAAAATATGTCAAAAATTGGACTATGGAGCAAAACAGTAACAAAGAACAATTTTGTTATATTTGCATGCAAAATTTGCTCCATGTGCAAAAAATTGTCGTATGCAGCACAACAACGTTCAATGAACCTCAAAAATGTGGATGTAGATCAAAGTCGATGGTTAATATCTCAGATTCTATACGAGATAATAAAAAATGGATTTCGGAATATGAAAGAGAATATTAATGCCATATATAATCCATTCCTAACTAATTTTTTCCAAAAATGGCGTATAGGCTAAAACAATAATCACCTGACGATATTCTGAAAAAGCATAAAAAGTTGGGACGTATAAGTTTCCGACCCAAATTGGGCCAATATTTCCCGAGCTATTGACGAAAAACCAAATTGTGGCAACCCTTGAGAGAATTCGAAATTTTAATTTTTCTCAAATCAAAAAAATCTTAAAATCGTTATATCTCCGAAACTACTGGACGGATTTACAAAAATTTAGCATCAATGTGTCGAGCGTGAAATTCTACATAAAATAGATAACAAATAAGTAGTAAAAAAATTCAAAAGTTTTTTGACAAAAAAAGCAGTTAGTCCATCTTTTTTTTACCAAAATATTTGTTTTTGATTTTTGTTATTTTTTAATTGATTTTTTATATAGAATTTCACGCTCGATACATTGACACTAAAATTTTGTAAATCGGTCCAGTAGTTTTGGCGGTTTTACCATATTTTTTCTTACGCACTGACTAGGGTTGCCAAGTTTGTCGAAAAATATTTTTTTACGGGGTAAAAATTTGGGTTACATATTCTGAAAAAGCATAAAAAGTTGGGACGTATAGGTCTCCGACCCAAATCGGGCCAATATTTCCCGAGCTATTGACGAAAAACCAAATTGTGGCAACCCTTGAGAGAATTCGATATTTTAATTTTTCTCAAATCAAAAAAATCTTAAAATCTGCATTAAAATTTTTCAAAAAAAAAAAATCTGCTTGATAATACGCTCGATTGGAAGAATTTATTTTAGCAATTCAATGAAAAGTTTTATCAATAAGTTACCTTGGACGGAAATTTTAAAAACTTTTAAGCATACATTTTTTTTATTTTTAATTTTTTTAATCAGTTTCGATATTTTTTTCGATAATTTTAATAATTTATTTATTTAAACAATATTTTTTTTTTTTTTTTTATTTTGTAAATTTAATTATTTTTCACTCATATTATATTTTTTATTCTTTTTTAATAAATTGATTTTAATTTTAATTTAACACTTTTTTTCTTTTTTTTAATTAATTAATTTATTTATTTTTATATAAATTTTATTATTTTTATATTTTATTCTAGTTATACTCGGTATTTTGTCTCACAAGTAACCGACCACTTTTAACACTCACGCACAAAAACACTAACAAAAACACTAAAGTTATTGGAGCACGTAGGCATCCATTTTGGTTTATTATTGACATGCAATTTTTTTGCAATAATAAGTTCCTAATTATCACAATATTTCTTACACATTTGATTAAACTTTTGTTAAATATATAAACTGCATTTCCTAATGCTTAATTTGATGTAAAAATATTAACAAAAACTCAATTATTTCATTAAGAATTTAATAAAAGAAATTGTGATCACAAAAACACAACCGGCAAGTAAAATTTTCGCGAATAAACTAAAAAAAAAACTAAGCAACACCTGCCAGATGTAAATATCAGCAGTGCTGCCATATTAGAAAATAAACTTTTAAGAATTAAGTGTTGACATAAACCTTCATGTATTTATTTTTAGTGCTGATACTGACACCTATAAGGCGCTAGCCTTAATATCACCACCAAAGACATATATAATAAAGATGCAGCAAATGCTTCTTCTTTTTACTGTTCACTAGATGGCGTAAAAATTTGGGTAACATCAGACCCCTAGAGCTTGTATGCGCATTGTAAATATAGAGGGCGCATGCCTATTTTTCCAGTAAATTCCGGAAACGGAAGAAAAGAAAAAGATAATTATTATTAAAAAAATAAACAAAGAAGTGCAAAAACGATTTGTTTTTATTTGCTTCATTGATTTTTATGTGGTAATCAAGATTTCAGTCATTAACAAATGAAATCAAGAACTTTTAATAATCTACCGGAAACAGTTATAAAAAACGCCATCTAGTGAAAGTAAAAAGAAGAAGCATTTGGTGCATCTTTATTATATATGTCTTTGGTGGTGATCAAAGACATATATAATAAAGATGCAGCAAATGCTTCTTCTTTTTACTGTTCACTAGATGGAGCTTTTTATAACTGTTTCCGGCAGTTTATTAAAAGTTCTTAATTTCATTTATTAATGACTAAAATCTTGATTACCACATAAAAATCAATAAAGCAAATAAAAACAAATCATTTTTGCACTTCTTTGGTTTTTATTTGTTTATTTTTCTAATAATAATTATTTTTTTCTTCTCTTCCGTTTCCGGAATTTACTGGAAAAAATAAGCATACGCCCTCTATATTTACAATGCGCATACAAGCTCTAGGGTTCTGGTGGTGATATTAAGGCTAGCGCCTTATAGGTATCAGTATCAGCACTAAAAATAAATACATGAAGGTTTATGTCAACACTTAATTCTTAAAAGTTTATTTTCTAATATGGCAGCACTGCTGATATTTACAACTGGCAGGTGTTGCTTAGTTTTTTTTTTAGTTTATTCGCGAAAATTTTACTTGCCGGTTGTGTTTTTGTGATCACAATTTCTTTTATTAAATTCTTAATGAAATAATTGAGTTTTTGTTAATATTTTTACATCAAATTAAGCATTAGGAAATGCAGTTTATATATTTAACAAAAGTTTAATCAAATGTGTAAGAAATATTGTGATAATTAGGAACTTATTATTGCAAAAAAATTGCATGTCAATAATAAACCAAAATGGATGCCTACGTGCTCCAATAACTTTAGTGTTTTTGTTAGTGATGAGTGCGTGAGTGTTAAAAGTGATCGGTTACTTGTGAGACAAAATACCAAGTATAACTAGAATAAAATATAAAAATAGTAAAATTTATATAAAAATAAATTAATTAATTAATTAATTAATTAATTAAAAAAAGGAAAAAAGTGTTAAATTAAAATTGAAATTAATTTATTTAAAAAGAATAAAAAATATAATATGAGTGAAAAATAATTAAATTTAAAAAATAAAAAAAATAATATATTGTTTAAATAAATAAATTATTAAAATTATGGCAAAAAATATCGAAATTGATTAAAAAAATTAAAAATAAAAAAAGTATGCTTAAAAGTTTTTAAAATTTTCGTCCAAGGTAAATTATTGATAAAACTTTTCATTGAATTGGTAAGCAGATTTTTTTTTGAAAAATATTAATGCAGATTTTAAGATTTTTTTGATTTGAGAAAAATTTAAATTTCGAATTCTCTAAAGGGTTGCCACCAGTGTTGGCTACCGTTACCCTTTCAATACCGTTACCGATTAAAAACCCTTTGATATTGACTACCGTTACCGTTACCAATACCGAAATAAAAAATTGTAAATACCGTTACCGATAAAAAACCGTTACCTTTATTCGGATATTTACCGGTATTATATCGGTTTTGTTTCGGTTGTCTTAATTTTTTTACTTTCTGGATTAAAATCAGTAAAATATTTTTAATATACGTAAAATTTTTGTTTATTGCCAATCGTATTGTTATTTGGACAAAGACAATCAGGATGTCGGTCTAACAAATGACCACATTCGCAATAAACTAAATTTTGGCAAAGTAAATGTGGAAATCGGTCCAACGAATGATCACATTCGCAATTCAATTAAAAAGTTCGAAAGAGAAATGGAAGTGCCACGTATTGTAAACATTAGGGCTTCCAATCGGGAAATCCCTATCCCCGAA
The DNA here is from genome assembly GCA_963921195.1 of Pegoplata infirma. Taxonomy (NCBI): domain Eukaryota; kingdom Metazoa; phylum Arthropoda; class Insecta; order Diptera; family Anthomyiidae; genus Pegoplata; species Pegoplata infirma. The sequence goes on along the minus strand of OY992540.1, from coordinate 141,393,083 downwards.
ATACCGGGATTTTCGGGATAAGGCAAATCCCGAATCTCGGGATTTCGAATTTTCAATCCCGGGATTTTCGGGATCCCGATTTTTTTGTAAATTTTTTATTATTTTTATATTTTTCTTAATAATTTGTATTACTCACGCTCACTCAATATTCGCGTACTAGAAAGTACAAAATATTGGCCACCAGAACGCATGACTCATGCCAGATTCAATCATGTGACTGACGAAAGCCTACTCTACTCACTCTATACAATTTTTTACAAAAAAAAACATTGCTAAAAAATATTGTTTTTGCAAAAAGTTAAAAATATATAATACATAAATTTTAAATAAAAACAAAACCATTCAAGGTTCCGCAAAAAAAAATTAATCACTCACGCAAAAATTATAATATTTTTTCATCTCACGCTCACTCAAAAACAATTATGTGATTAAAATAAAAATCACTCACGCGTTATTTACGTGAATCACTCAAACAGTGGCGTATACAGGCGGGGGGGGGCCCCCCCGAAAGTACAATATTAAAAAACTTCTTAAAAAAAAATCGAAAAATATTAAGGCCTTCCCAGTATGCAAAATGAGTCGATATCTATTCGAAAAAGAATCGTTTTCTCTAAGAATTTCATCGATATCGAGTTCGATATAATGTCGATATAAAGCGTGTTTTCCTATGTGGCATGCAAGGTGATATAGAATCGAGTTTTGGTACAGGATTCGATTCGATTTTTAATCGAAAAATTTCATGAATTTCGTTACATTTGTTTTTTAATAATTTAGTTAATTGCTTTAAAAACGGTAAGAATTAAAAAAATATTTTATTACTTTACTACTATTTACTTACAATTAACTAATTTTTACTAATTTAATTTATTTATTCTTTAAATTACATTTTTATTAATTACTATTTTTATCTGCCTCACTTGAGATTTGAACTCAGAACTCCGAGTTTACTGGTTGAACGCCTTACTCCTTCAGCCAAAGTTTGATAATAAAAGTAGTTTTTTAAAATTACTTTTACTAAAATTTTAATTTTTTATTATTATTTGAATTGCCCTTAATTTATAATTTTTATTATTATTTGAATTACCCTGTTTTTATATTTATTTTGTTTTGACATACTTCTCACAATTTGAAAATATTTTTATTTCAAAATATATATTAGTACAAACAAATTTGAAGTTGTGTATGGCCTAGTTGGTTAGCAGGATCGGCAGCTAATGACTTGTAGATTTTTGGCCTTGGTTCAAACCCCGGTCGCGGATTTTTTTTTTTATTTTTTTTTTTATTGTTCTAGTGTTAGATATTATTTTTTTTAATAATAAAAGTAAAATTTATGGAATTTTTGTAAAATTTAATAAAACTAAAACTAAAAAATAAATATTTTTTTCGATGGAACAACAAATACGAGCATTTCTAAAATATAGATTGGAAATCATTTCGAAATCGATTAGTTTTTCAATAAAAATATGAGTTCGACAAACGTTAAAATATCGACTGTATATAATATCGACTTCGAATCGTTTTTGCGAAAAAGCTTCGAAAAAACTTCGAAAAAATTGTCGCCTCGAAACTGTGCAGACTGGGTTTATTCATAATACTTAAAGTGTACTTAAAGTAGGTTTATTTGACAAATATTCATGGAATATCAGTCAAATAAACCTACATTAGATTTAATTTACTCATTATGAATAGCCCAGTAAGAATCTAAAATTTTTTGAAGAAAAATGTTTTGAAACTGAAAATTTTTCTGTTAAAAAAATTTCAAAATCTGAAAATTTTTTCTTAGAATTTGAAACTTTTCAGCATAAGATTCTATTGAAAAAATATCTTAGAACCTGAAGTTTTATATACACAAAAAATGGGCCTAATTGTAAGTAAAATGTAGTCAAATCTTAAAATGCAAGTTTGTCTTATAGAAAAATGTCTCAGAAAGAGACTATTTCTTAAAAAAATGTCTCAGAATCTTACACTTTTCTAAAAAAAATGTCTCAGAATTTAAAACTTTCTTTAAGAAAAATGTCTGAGAATCTAATACTTTTTCTATAGGAAAAATGTCTTAAAATATTGGCCTTTTTCTCAGAATCTAAAACTTTTTCTATAGAAAAAATGTCTCAGAATCTGAGACTTTTTTATAAAAAATTCTCAGAATCTGAGGATTTTCTATATGAAAAATGTTTCATAAATTGAGAAGTTTCTACAGGAATAATGTCTCTGAATCTAAAAAAATTTTTCAAAATCTGAGAGTTTTTCTATAAAAAAAAAATCTTAGAATCTGAGGCTTTTCTATATGAAAAATGTTGTAGAATCTGAAAACTTTCTATAAAAATAATTTCTCTGAATTTTTCTTACAATCTAGGAAAATGCATGAGAATCTTATAGTTTTTTACGAAAAATGTCTCAGAATCAGCGAATTTTTCTTAAGGAAAAGTATCTCAAAATCTAAGATTTTGTGTGCAGGAAAAATGTCTCAGAGACACAAGCTGAGACTTTTTGTATAAAAAAATCCTCAAAATCTGAGACTTTTTCTATTGTAAAAATATCTTTTTCTATAAGAATTATGTCTCAGATATTGATACTTTTCTATAGGAAAAATGTCTAAGAATCTGAGACTTTTTCTATAGGAAAAACGTCAAAGAATTTTAGACCTTTTCTGTAGGAAAATGTTCTCAGAATCCAAGAATTTTTCCTTAGGAAAAAGGTTTTAGAATCTAATACTTTTTTTATACTGTTTTCTTTTTAAAAAGGTCTCAGAATCTGAATTATTTTTCTTATAAAGCGAAGATTTTCTCAGAATCTAAAACTTTTTGGTTAGAATGTTTCAGAATCTTAGAAAATGTGCTAGACTAGAAATATCTCAGATTCTGCTTACAAGCGGAGTCTTTTAGAAAAGTATTTTATGAATATGTTCATAGAATCATTTTTTAAAGTGACTTTTTCCCGAGAAACGTTTTCCATTGGAAATATGATTTAGAGTCTTTGACTTTTTCTATAACAAAAACTGTCTTAACTGGAAATTGTCACAGTATCTTAGACTTTTCTTTAAAAAAAATCCAGATTCTGATAATCTTCTTTGTAAAAATGTAACAGGATATGATACAATTAAAATTAAAAAAAGGCTTAGTCTTTGAAAAAAATTTAAAATATAAAAAAATTTAATTTTTTTTTTCCCCCAACAGTTTTAAACTTACACAAAAATGAAGAATCTGATTGTGTTACATTCAGTTCAAGGAAAAGATCGAGAAAAATTCTTAAAAATGTGCTGTTAAGTAAATTTTTTGTAAAAAAAAAATTTAAAAAAAATTTTGGGCCCCCACCGAAATAAAATCCTGGATACGCCCCTGCACTCAAATCAAAGTAACTAAAAGTGGATAATGATGAACCACAACGAAAGATAATGAAGACAGAGATTCCTCCTGTGAAATTTTTTAAATTTTACAACTTTAACAGAACTTTGTTTATCTTTACGAACGCGTGGATTAGCAAAAGTGACAAAAAAATATGTACTAAAAATTTTTGAAAATCCCGAAAATTTTCAAAAAATCCCGTGAATCCCGGGATTCAAAATATCCCGAAATATCCCGAAATTGGGATCCCGAAAATTTTTCTTCAATCCCGAATCCCGGGATTCAGAAAAACCAATCCCGATTGGAAGCCCTAGTAAACATTCTCTAGTGGGAAGATAGAAGATGAGACATACCTAAGTTGTGGCAAATCGCTAATCCCTCCACGCAGTTAAGCCTGGATGACTTGTTAACATTTTATTCATAATACCGGTACGTACCGGTATTGATGTTTCGGTAACGGTTTACCGTTACCGAAATAATCCAAAATACAGTTACCTTTACCGTTACCGATATAAAAAATATTTGATACCAATACCGTTACCGATACCGTTATTCGTTTCGGTTGCCAACCCTGGTTGCCACAATTTGGTTTATCGTCAATACCTCGGGAAATATTGGCCCGATTTGGGTCGGAGACCTATACGTCAATTAAAAAATAACAAAAATCAAAAACAAATATTTTGGTAAAAAAAAAGATGGACTAACCACTGCTTTTTTTGTCAAAAAACTTTTGAATTTTTTTTACTACTTATTTGTTATCTATTTTATGTAGAATTTCACGCTCGACACATTGATGCTAAATTTTTGTAAATCCATCCAGTAGTTTCGGAGATATAACGATTTTAAGATTTTTTTGATTTGAGAAAAATTAAAATTTCGAATTCTCTCAAGGGTTGCCACAATTTGGTTTTTCGTCAATAGCTCGGGAAATATTGGCCCAATTTGGGTCGGAAACTTATGAGTCCCAACTTTTTATGCTCTTTCAGAATATGTAACCAAAGACATATATAATAAAAATGCAGCAAATGCTTCTTCTTTTTACTGCATATTTTCTAAATTTTAATGCAGTCATATGTAGTAATATAGAATTTAATCATGATTCGGATTAAAATGTGTACGATTGATATAATTATATAAAATTATATGAGGGTCAATACAGAATTTGTTTTTCTGTATAATTTAACATAACATTATATGTATATAGCTTATTCTGTTCCATATAAAACTATATATTAGAGTGTCCCTTATTTTGGAAATGTTGGAAATGTTGAGACGGTACCCCCTCATTTTTTTCCTTTTGACTAAAAAATAACTCAGGAAAAATTTTACGCCCCTACGACCACGCCTTCCCTACGCGACGGGGCCGTAAAGAGCGGGGCCTTAAAAATCATTTTTCCATACAAACCAAAAATTTTTTTTTGATTTTTAATTTTTTTTATTCACGACAAAAAATTTGATTTTGGTGGGTTGAGGCTTTCAGTTCTAAAAAATTTTTCGAAAAAAAAAATTTAGAGCTTTTGGGGTCCTACAGTAAAAATTTTTAAAATTTTTTTTTTTTTTTTATTTTTGACAAGCAACCGTTTTAGTTGTAATGTTGCTTTTAATGATATATATTCACAAAAAAATATTATTCATATCTGTGACATCTTGATCGTGTATCGAAAAACATCAAAAATGCATTTTTTAACCTTTTTTAGATCACGATAAAGATGTCACAGATAGGAATAATATTTTTTTATGAAAATATATCATTAAAAGCAACAATTCAACTAAAACGGTTGCTTGTCAAAACTAAAAAAAATATTTTTTAAAAAATTTTTACTGTAGGACCCCAAAAGCTCAAAATTTTTTTCGAAAAATTTTTTAGAACTGAAAGCCTCATCCCACCAAAATTAAATTTTTTGTCGTGAATAAGCTAACCAAGTAATATTATAATTAATAACAAAAAAATTTAAAATCAAAAAAAAAAATTTTTGCTTTGTATGGAAAAATGATTTTTAAGGCCCCGCTCTTTACGGCCCCGTCGCGTAGGGAAGGCGTGGTCGTAGGGGCGTAAAATTTTTCCTGAGTTATTTTTTAGTCAAAAGGAAAAAAATGAGGGGGTACCGTCTCAACATTTCCAAAATAAGGGACACTCTACTATAGTATATGTTTCCAATTAACCAAAAAATTTCTAAGGTTTTTAGGCAAAGTAGAAGAAACTTTTTAAAATGTTCCTAAACATTTCCTTGTTAGGGTTATGTATATCACCTATCTGGTTCGAAGCGTACCCAAAAATTTTTTTTGGAAAATTATATGTTTGGTGAATGTATCGTTGACCTGTGGTGTATCTCAACCCCAACCAAAAAACACCAGGATTTTATATGTTTTTGTTCAATTAGATCTTATTAGATCCACCAATATAAGGCAATGTCTGGTCAAAACTCGGATGAAATCAAATCATATTTTATACAAGTTGATATTTTTTAATGCAAAAACATCCACCATTATTCGGATCAAATTGAGTATTAATATATATTGTGTTATATATCATTATATAGTGCATCGTATAACAATTTTTACTCGGGTTACGATTTTTGCAGTTGAGTAATGGAGTTTTTTTTATTATAATTTAAATTAATATTTTATATCTACGCCCACAAAAGGGGGGAGCAGAAAAAATTATACTACCTCCGCACAGTGAATCGTTTTATGTCCATAAATTCAAAATTTTGATTATAATGAAATCCACATTTTTGGAAAGCTAAGAACTTGGCCGTATCAGATATATCCAGTTTTAAGAAAAAAAATCATTAAAAAAATTAAAATTTTTAATTTTTTAAAAGGAGTTTCAGCAAAAAAATTCCCAAAAATTCATTTTTTATCGTAGGTACATTCTGAAAACGGTATTTTGTTCGTAATTATATACACTCAAAAAAAAACTTGTATAATTCCTGGTAGAATGCCTTGTAATCCCGTTCTACAAATATTTAAAAATTTTCCTTGTTTTAAAAAAAAAATCTTGTACTTTGCTCAAACGAGAACTACAGTTTTATTGGTAATTTTACAAACTTATTTTCGTAATTGTATTCTACCATTTTTAAAGGTCATTTTACAAAAAAAAAAATGTAATTTTACAACAAAGTTTTTATTACGAGGATTCTACTTGATTTACAAAAAAAACTGTTATTTTACAAAAATTATGTTATAACGAGGATTTAAATATGTTGTTAAAATAAAAAAAAAATTTTTTGGTGGTTCAAAAACTATCACTACCAAAAATTGGTAAATTTTAAACAATTTTTTTTTGTAAATTTACAATTATTGTTTCTTAATTTACCATTTTTTTAAATATATTTACCACTTTATTTGTAAATTTACCATTTTTTTATAATTTTTGTGGCTTTAAAATTATCACTACCAAAAATTGGTAAAATTTAAACAATTTTTTTTTTGTAAATTAATTTTTTTTTTTTAATTTAATTTTTTTTTTTTTTTAATTTACTATTTTTTTTTTTTTTTGTAAATTTACCATTTTGGTTTGTAAATATACCATTTTTTATACCCTCCACTCTAGTGATAGAGGGTATATATAAGTTTGTTATTCCGTTTGTAACTCATCGAAATATCGGTCTGGGACCCCATAAAGTATAAATATTCATGATCCCCGATCGATTTTAAGACATTCTAGCGATGTCCGTCTGTCTGTGGAAATGGTGATCACGGCCAAAATATTACACGGAGATGACTGAAACTTAACATATTTATTGGAAGTTCTCCCGAGAAGTTTGGTATTGCATTTGGGCGATTTCGGTTCAGCGGTTCAAAAGTTATGAACGAAAATGTAAAGACACCTCAAAAATTTTAGTACATTGGCAAATTAAATTTTTTGACATTTTTAATTTATAGCCCCCTAATGACTTTGGAAGCTGAAAACTTCCTAGAATATAGTCCTAACGATGGCGCATATCCCCAAGTAGTCGGATTTTAAGTTTTCGCAATGTGGGCGGAGAATTGAGTAGAAAAGTGGCGTGGCAAAATTGGGATTTTTTTACATTTGTAATTCTTTTGAAGCCCCCAAATGACTTAGGAAGCGGAAAATTGCATAGCATTTTTTTCTAACAATGAAGAATATCCTGAAGTAATCGGATCTAAATTTTTTAGACTGTGGAAGGAGAATTAATAGAAAAATGGGGCGTATCAATATTGTGTTTTTTAATATTTTAACTAATTTGAAGACCTATGAAGATGAAATTTGACATTTTTGCTTATTTTAAAGTCCTCTAATGACTTAGGAAGCTGAAAATTTCCTATCATATAGTCCTTTCGATTAAGCATATCCTGAAGCAGTCGAATTTTAAATTTTTCTACTGTGGGCGGAGAATTGAAAGGAAAATGGGGAGTCACAAAATTGGGATTTTTAACATTTTAACTGCTTTTGAAGCCCACAAAGGAAGCGGAAAATGCATAGCGTATAGTCCTTACGATGTAGAATATCCTACAGTAATCAGATTAAAAATTTCTCGACTGTTGACGGAGAATTAAAAGATAGAGGAAAAATTGGGTTTTTTAATATTTAAAGATCCCCAATGACTTAGGAAGATGAAAATTGGCATGTATATAGTAGGTTTCATTGGGAAGATCAACACGAACCTGGATTTTTGATATCCAGTGTATGGGTGGAGATTAGGAAAGGCAAAGGGCGTGGTAAATTTATTTCCATCTATTTTCTGTATATATAATTTTTTTGTTTGTGTTTCTCTTATTTTTTGTGTATAAATCCCTTTCGAATCTCATTGATGGACTTAGGCTGGATTAATTAATGCTCCGTTATAAAATAAATCTTCGTTAAATTTAACTTTTTCATACAAATTTTGACATAAGGCTGCGTTAAATCGGCAGTTAGCAGCTAACTTTTCGTTCAGTAATCCACCCTTAAAAGCTTAAAATTGGCATGTAAATAGTAAAACACCAGGGACAGATTCTTACGAAGCCGGATTTTTTGCCTGTGGACGGCTAATTACGAGAAAAAGGGGTCTTTGCAAAATTAATTTTTTTTTAAACATTTTAGAGTATTTTTAAGCTCCGTCCCGCCCTAATGATTTAGGAAGCTGAAAATTCCTAACTATGAAGCATATTCTAAAGTAGTCCGCTTTAACATTTTTGGAATGTAGACGGAGAGTTGAGAGGAAAAAGGGGCCAGGTAATATTGTGTTTTATATTTTTTAATTAAACTAACTTTAAAGACCTACGCAGCCAAAAATTGTCCTGACACTGGAGCAAAGTAGTCAGACTTTAAATTTTTGACTACTTTGCTCCAGTGTCAGGACAATATGCTTGCCAATTTTTGGCTGCGTAGGTCTTTAAAGTTAGTTAAATTAAAAAAAATAAAACACAATATTGCCTGGCCCCTTTTTCCTCTCAACTCTCCGTCTCCGTCTAGGAGCACTTTCAGTGAAAATGTTAATTGTATTCACAAATATGGGGTCAATATAACAATTCGTTTTTTTCTGTGTACACAAAAAATGGACCTAATTGTAAGTAAAATGTAATCAAATCTTAAAATGCGGCTTTGTCTTTAAGAAAAATGTCTCAGAACGAGATTATTTCCTAAAAAAAATGTCTCAAAATCTTACACTTTTCTAAAAAAAAATGTCTTAAAATCTAAAACTTTCTATTAGAAAACTGTCTGAGAATCTAAGACTTTTTCTCTAGAAATAATGTTTTAAAATATTGGCCTTTTTCTCAGAATATAAGACTTTTTCTATAGGAAAAATGTCTCAAAATCTGAGACTCTTTCTTCAAAAAATTCTCAGAATCTGAGGCATTTCTGTATGAAAAAGTTTCAGAATCTGAGAACTTTCTATAGGAATAACGTCTCAAAATCTGAGATTTTTTCTATATAAAAAATTCTTAGAATCTGAGGCTTTTTTATATGAAAAATGTTTTAGAATCTGAGAACTTTCTATAGGAATAATGTCTCCGAATCAACGAATTTTTCTTAAGGAAAATTTTCTCAAAATCGAAGATTTTGAGTATAGGAAAAATGTCTAAGAGTCACAAGTTGTATAGAAAAATGCTCAAAATCTGAGACTTTTTATATTGTAAAATATCTTTATCTATAAGTATACTTAATGTCTTAGAATCTGAGTATTTTTCTATGGGAAAAATAATTCAGAATCTGAGATTTTTCTTTCGGAAAAAAATCTCAGAATCTGAGGCATTTTCTATATGAAAAATGTTTCAGAATCTGACAATTTCCTATAGGCAAAATGTCTAAGAATCTGAGACTTGTTCAATAGGAAAATGTCTACAAATTTAAGACTTTCTATAGAGACTTTTTCTACTGAGACTTTTTCGTTAGGAAAAATGTCTCAGAATCTAAAAAATTTTCTGTAGAAAAAATGTCTGAGAATCTGAGACATTTTCTATAGGAAAAATGTCGAAGAATATGAGACTTTTTCTATGGGTAAAATGTCGAAGAATCTGAGACGTTCTCTATAAGAATCTGAGACTTTCTATAGGAAAAATGTCTCAGAATTAGAAACTCTCAGAATCTGAATTTTTGTTCTTATAAAAAAGCGAAGATTTTCTCAGAATCTAAAACTTTTTGTGTAGAATGTTTCAGAATCTGAGAAAATGTGCTAGACTAGAAATATGTTTATAGAATCATTTTCTAAAGTGACTTTTTCCCGAGAAACGTTTTCCATTGGAAATATGATTTAGAGCCTTTGATTTTTTCTATAACAAAAACTGTATTAACTGGAAATTGTCATAGAATCTTAGACTTTTCTTTGAAAAAAATTTCAGATTCTGATAATCTTCTGTGTAAAAATGTATCAGCATCTGATAACACTTAAAAACTGGCTTAAAAAATTTTAAAATATAAAAAAAAAATATTTTTTCCCCCAACAGTTTTATACTTACACAAAAATGAAGAATCTGATTGTGTTACATTCAGTTCAAGGAAAAGATCCAGAAAAATTCTAAAACATGGAAATTTTTTGCAAAAAAAAATTTAAAAAAAATGTTGGGCCCCCACCGAAATAAAATCCTGGATACGCCCCTGTTGAAAATGCATTAAATTTATCAGTTTTTTAAGGACGGAGAGACGAAATGGGCGTACTAAATTTAGTTCTAATATTGTATCAATAAAATCTTTTATACTCATTAAATTTTTTTCCAGTTTGGGAAATACTTATATTGATGTAACTCAATCTAACAATATTAAGTTTTTGAAGCACAAACATAATTTTTTATAAAGCTTGGTAAACAATTAGAGTTATTGAGAAAAGTGATTTGGTGTTCCGCCTGGCAGGGACAGGCTATTCGACTAGTCTAGCCATAAAATGTTAGTGTTAAAAAACTAAATTTCAAATAAGAAAAAATAATTAGATAAAAATTTTGTATTGATTACTTTTATTGACTTATGTTTATTCATACCCAGTTGGCAAAATAAAATCACCGCTGACATACTACTGACTCTTCCTTTATTAAATGGGTGACGTCTTCATGCAATTTTTCCAAATGTTTCCAATGACATGTCAGCAGTGCCCACCAATATCGGCGGCTACCAACAATTTGTTTAAACAACAGCTGACTAACGACTGACTTGTAATCGGGGACATTTTGAAAAATTTTATGAAGATGTCAGCAATTTTATAAAGGGAGAGTCAGCAGTATGTTAGGGATATTTTTTTTTTTTGCCGACTGTGTAATTATATATTTGTTTTAAAAATAACTTATTATCTATATTTAATTATTATTAGCTCTAGTAATTTTTTTTTCGTTAAAACACACTGTGCAACAAATAAAATGAGCCTCAATGGCTGCAACGCGTAATAAAAATTGACCATTTGATAAACAAAAATAGCCAAAGTGTTTTGCAAACTTTGGTGGAATTCTTCTTTATTACCTACTGAAGTTTCCAATTTTTTAAAGGAAAGCGTCAAAAAAACAATAATAAATGCACATCAGAGCTTAAAAATATGGTTGGATGACTGTAGTGAAATTGTTTAGCCGTTCGTTTCTGAGAACCTTAGAGGTTTAAAATGTTCTACAAATATTTTCGTCATACAATTTTTTTTAGGGGTCGTCGCAGGTTTTCAAGATATCGGTATTTTAAATTTTCAAAAAATGGAGGTTTTTTCCCTACGTTCAAGAAATTTTTTAAAAACAATATCTTAAAACTTTTTTTCCTTGACCTCCTCATTAAATTCTATTTCTTTTACCCTTTCATTCAACCTAAGACAAACTTCCATTTTAAATTCATTTGAGCAAAGTCCGATCATTTTAACCCGTAGCGCTCTTCGATCAAAGTTTTGTTTTTTTTAGAAAATGTTCACCAAAAACTCTCAACTTTGATCTAATGGCGCCATGGGTTAAAATGGTCTGATTTCGATCAAATTTTAATGAAAGCTTGCCTCAAGCTTTACGAAAAATTCAGTGGAATAAAAATAATTTTTTTTTTTAAACGTAGGCAACAATCGCCATTTTTGGAAATATTTTGACAAATGTGAAATGGTAATATCTCGAAAACCGCTCGACCGATTTCAAATGTTCGTACAAGGGCGTCACGGTTAAAATTATAGGATTTGGCTTAAATTAAGTTTAAATGAAAGATTGTCTCTCGCTCTATAAAAGGGTCAAGGGCAAGAAATTTTTAAATTTTTTTAAAACAATCTAAAACTTTGAAAAATTTTAATTACCGATATCTCGAAAACCGTTCGAACGATTCGAAAAATTTTTTGTCATACAAAAAAGCCACTGTAACGTGCATTTATAATATTTATTAACGTTTTCAAAAAATAAATCCGAACTAACTTTGCAAGACCCTTTGGCGGTTTTATTTAGCCATATATATTTTCATTGCATATTGGATTCATTACGGCACATGGTGATTACCCAAAATTTGTTGCACAGTGAAATCTATGTTTAGTGCACAACTTCGTTTAAATATATAAAAATTTATTTGGAAATAACTGGGGTTACTTACAAGGGAAGTCTCCCTAGTGTCACCCGCGGATCTTTATGGAATTGGTTTTATTTTGTAGATCAGAAAAAATAAAGGGACACGTATTTTTTCTTAGCGGCCCAAATTCATATTTAGGGGGTAAAAAGGAGGGGGGAAGACAAGGCCATTTTTCAGTTTTTCTCGTTTATCTCCTATACTATACAAAGAAACGTAGTCATGTTACATACCAAATGAAAGGTCTTTGGAAAACCTATCTACGTGTGCTAAGAACGTGTCCAAACATGCACAACTTTTCGTCATACTGAGTAAAATGCCAAAATTTTAGGACATTTTTGTTAATAAGTCAAAAATTTTAACTTCTTTGGCCCGTTGTTAGCACCACGAGATAGGTATTTTAAATACCTTTAATCTGATATCACACATGCCTATATTAATTTTGTTAAAATAGGCGTAAAGCGTAAAAAACTAAAAAAGGTCAATTTCCCCCCATACAAATCGACCTCCCCTAAAAATTAGTTTGGGCCGCTAAAAAAAATACGTGTCGAATTAATTTTCGTTCTTAACAACATATCCAAATTTCACGAAGATCGGAGGGTGACACCAGGGAGACTTCCCTTGTTAGTATAAGATATTAATAAAACTTTAAAAAGCTACTGGCCCTAATATAAACCTTAACATATGATTAAAATATATACTTATACATACAGTGGGCGACAATACATTAGAAACATTTTTATAGTAAATGCAATTTGTTAAAGACAAAATTAGCAATACTAAACGTTATTATTATCAAACGATTTTTATTTTCAAAAATGTTATGTAGGTAATTTATAAAGCTTTAATTTAAGCTTGATAGCGTCAAGATTGCATAAATAATAAATGTGCTACCAGGGTCGATCTGGAAAATGATATTATTTATAGATATTTTTCAGAACATTTTTTAAAAATATTTATATTTATCGATTTTTTCCAAGTTTAAACATTAGAAATTTAAAAAAAGGTCCAATAGTTTTTACTCAGTAATCAAATAATTTTTTCAACAACCCAAACAAACAGTGAAACAGAGTGAACAGAGTACAGTAAAAATATGCACATTTTTGACCTCAAATTCTTTTGACCAACATTTTTTTGTAAACAAAGAAAAGATGTTATTGTCTATTAATTTTAGTATACCTAATTGTATAGTAAGGATATATTAACATAATTTCTTTGTTTACAAAATATTGGTGGTCAAAAGAATTGGAATCGATTGATAATAATAACGTTTGCTATTGTTAATTTTATCTTTAACAAATTACATCTGCTATAAAAAAGTTTCCAATGTATTGTCGTCCACTGTATATTAATAACACATCGTTATTAAGGAATTTATGTTGAAAATCCTGAGAATGTCACTTTTTAATTATTCCAACAAATTATAAAAAATACTTTTCATAATTAAAATTCTGTTATTTATATTAAAGCTGTTATTTTTAGATTCCAGGGAACTACTTAAATTAGTCACATTTTTATGAAAAAACTGCAAGTTAAGACGTTAGTAAAAATTTCCAATAATTTGGTGATTAGTTTCGACGCCCAAAAACATTAATCAATTTTCGTCGAAAGAATCCAATTTTGTTACTACTTTCCGCCTTACGACGTTCTTCAGCCAAATTTGTTTTGTACGCATGCCATTTAGCTCGGGTTGCTGAATTGGAAGGTCCCCATTTATCACTTGAATTTAGGGAAATCATAAATGACTGTTAAAGAAAAAAAAATTAATTATAAATTAATTCTATTGCACAGAAAAACTTTTAGTTTTTTTTTTTTTATCCAACTAAAATAATATTGTTTGATTTATTTAAAAATGAGTAATAACTAGGGCAAGTACAATCCAAAATATGAACTTAAAATTTTCAAAATATGCATTTAAAAATCGTTGTTTTTATCAAATTATCACGTTTAAAGATATTTGGGTTTGTTGAAAATGTTGATGCTTTTTTATTAAAATAATTTTTAAAAAAATAAATTTATTGAACAAGTCAAACTTTTTTATTCTGGATTGCACAAATTTTATAAATATTATTGAATAACAAATGTTTTAAAAAAGTAAGAGTTAAATATTTGGTAAGCGCATTACTAACAAGGGAAGTATCTCAACCCTTATGAACCGATTTGCCTGAAACTTAAAACATATATTAAAGAGACGATTTTAAGGTTGGGGTGTCTCGGCTTATCGGCCATATCGGTGTTTAAAAATTTCGTTGTCCCCTTATAAAATCATGTGGACCTTCGGGAAAATTTTGATAACTTCCGAACTAACAGGATTATCATCTAGGGCAAAAATACGGGTCGATTTAAATTTAATAAAGATTATTTCTTATCCATATGGATATCGCAGGTATATGTCTTCACATAAGTACCCCCCAAAATTTACACATTTTCCCCCATAAAAACACTTTTTTAGTAATGTCCGAATATAAACTATTATTTTAGCAACAAAAAAGTTAATTTTTTTTTTTCATTTTGTTCAAAACCCATGGTCCTACTGGTCCAATATTTTTGTGTTAATATCGACCCGAAAAGCCAACTTTCCCGACCCCGACGTTTTCGAAATTCAAAAAAAAAAACTAAATTTGCTCTACCATAGTGTAATATTTACAAATACGTATATGTTATCGCTTCCCGAATTCGGATTTTTTCTAATTTAAAAAGGCTTGCCCCAAAAAGATAGGCAGTTAGGACCCTTTTACGGGAAAAATAAAAAAAAAATTACAAAAATTCGGTTTTTTTTATCTCATAGTCAGTGCATAAAAAAATTAGGAACACTCCTTTCCGTCTTTTAGATGCAGCCCTTGACCGAAATTACTCCATGAAAATTGTATTTATATTTTTCCCACTATATGGCGCAATTTTTGCTTAAATTTTTTGACAAAAAAAAATATTTTTTTTTATTTTTTTATCAAAATGCATGAACCGGTTTGCACATTTTTCATAAAAATAGCTAATTTCAAAAAAATAATAAATTTTTTTTTTTTTTTTAATATTAAAAAATATGCAAGAAAATATGTAGTTTAAGCAAAATATGCAAAAACATGCATTTTCATCAAAATATGCAAAAATATTCACTAACAAATCAATGCCATTTTTAACAAATTCGATGATTCGCGAAGATAAATACTTTAAGTTGTGCTCAGGCTAACGACAACAAACATGTATTTACATGAACCCCCTTGCCTTGGTAATAACCAAGGAGAGGACTTTCATGCAAATGCATGTTGTTTCCCTTTGGTCATAGAACAGCATAAACAAAATATCTTTGCGAATCAAAGAATTTGCTTTGAAATGGCATCGATTCGTTAGTGCATATTTTTGCATATTTTGTTTAAAATGCATATTTTTGCATATTTTGCTATTATTTCGCTATAAATGCATATTTTTAGGTCATATTTTGTATAAATTTTAGTTTTTTAGCTATTTTTTAGTATGATTAGCGATTTTGATTTTGTTTTTTTATGATTTATTTTTATTTTTTGTATTAAAGCAATTTTAAATTTTTTTAGATCATTTTTATTTTTTTAATAACATTTTATACACTTGCATATATGTATATCTGAGCTTACAATGCCAGACTGAATCCAAATGTTATGTTTTTTTAATAAAAGTAAAAAAACAAGTGGAAATTTATGATTTTTAGTGCATATTTTAAGATTTTTAGTGCATATTTCAAGAGTTTTTAGTGTATATTTTAGGCGCCTAAAACATAGTTTTTTAGTGCATGAAGGTCCTGTCCCTGGTAATAACATTATAGATGGTCAAGACCAATTTTTGCTATTTTTTAAAAATCCATAGAATGTGTCTTCATTCAAAACATGAACCGATAGGGACCTTTATTGCAAATGTAATTTCAAGTCAAGAAACTGATTTGACTTTCTGTAATGACTTATGTATATTTAACGTGTACCGGGTCAGCTGGTTAATAATAGATTTGACTTAATTTATTTTTACATTTAACCTTCTATTGAAAACATACATACTAAAATAGCTTCCATATAAACTTCAAATTTGGTTTAAATGACTCTTAGATCCGTAAAAACCGTTAAAAAATTTATGTCAGATCGAAATTCGAAGAAATCTAAAACCTCTTCCCTCTCAAAGCCTATATACACCTGAGGTGAAATCTCGCTCGAATGAGATTTTGATCATATGGTGGTTCTGTATCATTTTACCGTATAATCAAAATCTCGGTCGAACGAGATTTCATCTCAGGTGTGAATTGGGTATAATGCATCTATTTAGTAAACTTTGAATTTCAACTTACCGTAAAGAATGATTCTTTGTAATGTGATTTTATATACCAAACACCCCACAAGGGAAACTGAATAACACCAATGAAAAATATAACCCAACCAGCCGCTGAAATTTGAGAAACATTTTTTTATTTTTTTATTTTAAATACATACTTGGAAACATGAAAATCTCTTTAATTTACCATTTGCTGAATCTGGATATAGTGTATTCTTATATGATATTGGTTGTATGGTTATCATGGAGTATATGAATATAACCAACATCAATACCGGCGTCAAAAATGACCAACATAAGCGCCAATATATTGAAACCTTTCTATTGGTCATAAATTCAACGTCATCACAGAAATTTTGCAAACCTAAAGTAGGAGACATCGTGAATTAGTCATAATTTAGTTGAGTATGATTAAATTTACCATAAATCCATATCACGCCTACAATCTCGAAAATTGCCAAGGCAAATATAACATATGTTCCGCCAAAAAAATCGACTAAATTCAAAATCCATTGGCCACCCTGAAAGTGGAAAAAAATATATATGTATATAGTATGGTGAAAACGGCAACCTGACATTATCTTCATAACAGTAATGGGGATTATGAACGAATACATCACGGTCATATCCCCATATTTGTTGTTGGGACTATGACCATTTCCAAAACGGTCATAATCCCAATATTCCCATAATCATCCCCATAATTCCAATGGGGACGGTGTAAGTTTTTAAACTTATAAGGAAAGTCTCCATAGTGTCACCCGCCGATCTTTATGGAATTGGTTTTATTTTTAGATTAGGAAAAATAAAGGAACACGATTTTTTTTAAAGAGGGGAAGCAACGACAATTTTTCAGTTTTTTTTTTCGTTTATGTCCTTTATAATGCAATGCAACCTAGTCATGTTGCATAGCAAATGAAAGGTCTTTGAAAAACCTATCTAAATGTGCAAATAACTTGCCCAAACATGCACAACCTTTTGTCATATATATAAAAAATACCAACATTTTAGGACAGTTTAAGTCGAAAAATATTATCTTTTTTGGCTCGTTGTTTACATCATGAGATAGATCTTTTAAATACCTTTCATCTGATATCAAATATGCCTATGTTTATTTTTAATAAACTGGCATAAATTGTAAAAAACTGAAAAGGTCAACTACCACCCGTACAAATTGACCAAAAACATTGGTCAATTTGTACCTCTCTATAGTTTATATGGTTATTAGAGGTTAAGTCATATATAACAGTTTCAATTAAAATTATCTTTAGCGACATTCCTGCTAGTTCGGATTTTCCCGATATAAGAAAAAATATTCATATAATTTTTTAGAGTATGATCAACTATATAGTAGACATTATCAATATAATGGGGACGACACCATTTTTTACATGGTCATAATCTCTATTAATCTGGGAATTATGTCCATTTTTATTCGGATTATGTCCGAATTATTTTAGGACATAATCCCCACACTACTGTTGTGGGAATTGTGGTCTAATTCATTTCGGTCACAATCCCAATAACGAAAATGGGGATTATGTCATGTCACCTGTGAAAACGGATTCATTGCCACAACCAAATTTTTTGCTAATCGAATAGTTCCGCCAAAACAAATTTTTTGTGCTACCCGCATAATCGTATCTGATTGCATATAATTATATATAGAATTACCAAAATCTAGTTCTAATTATATCTCAATTTTTACAAACATTGGTCCAAATATGACATAGGTATAATTATATCTGATCCGATACAATTATATACAATCAGATTCAATTATATATTATCAGATCAAAGCAGATCAGCTAAGATTAAAGATTACATAGACCATCTTTATTTCAACTCACCGGTGTCACATAAATTAGACCCAATAAAAATCCGCATATCGATGTTATCAATGCTACAACCCAATATTTAAAAGACTTAAATTGATCGCATATTATAGTGACGACTGTGCTCTGTAGCGCCACAATGGATCCAACGCCCAAAACAAATAACATAAAGAAAAACAGAACGGCAAACAATTGTGGTACAACTTGAAATTTCGCTATAGCATCTGGATAAGATATAAATGCTAAAGCTGTGCCACTTTTTACCACCTCCTTTATATTGGTTATATTAAGATTGTGAGCCAAATTTCCAAGTATTCCGAATATGGTTATGCCTGCCAAAAGACTTGTAACAGTATCTAAACTAGTTACGATCATGGCATCTCTGAAATACAACAAATAATTATATGTTCAGTTTTTTTTTAAGTGTTATTTAAATAATTTTTACCTATAAATAGGATGATCAAAACGATTGTAGGATGAAAACATTACAATTGGTCCGTTGCCAACAGCCAATGAAAAGAAACATTGTACTACAGCCTCCTTCCAAACCTGAAATTAAAAAAACAAATAAAAATGTTTAATTCGGGCCTCGCCGAATGTATTGATACCCTTCACAATGTAAAACTAATATGTAAAAAAAATATGCTCGTAATTGTTTAAATACTATTCAGTGTACAACCAGAAACCGAATTAAAGCATATCGTATTTTTAGGTTATGTTAAATGTACCAACATTTTTGAGGTGTCCTCACATAAACCGTTATCTCTCACATGCAATACCAAACTTCTTCTCAAAATCTTACACTTTTTCTTCAAGAAAAATGTTTCAGAATCTGATCCTTTTTCTGTAGGAAAAATGACTTTGAATCTGAGACTTTTTCTATAGGAAAAATGTCTCTGAATCTGAGACTTTTTCTATAGGAAAAATGTGTTAGATTATGAGACTTTTTCTATAGAAAAATTCCTCAGTCTCGTTTTCTATACGAAAAATGTCTCAGAATCTGAGACTTTTTCTATAGGAAAAATGACTTTGAATCTGAGACTTTTTCTATAGGAAAAATGTCTCTGAATCTGAGACTTTTTCTATAGGAAAAATGTGTTAGATTATGAGACTTTTTCTATAGGAAAAATTCCTCAGTCTCTGAGACTTTTTCCATATTAAAAGTTCCACAGTTTCTGATACTTTTTCTATAGGAAAAATTAATCAGACTCTGAGATTCTTTTTTTGTAATGTATTAGAACCTGTGACTTTTTCTGTAAAAAATATACATAAGAATCTGAGACTTTTCCTACAGAAAAAATATCTCAGGATCTGAGGAAGAATTTGAGACTTTTTCTATATGAAAAGTTTCCCAGAATCTATATTATACTAGCTATACCCGGTCCGCGTTGCTGGCCCTAATAAAAAAACCGTTTTATATTGCATCTTAATTAAAATATAGTGTCGGACAAAATTAAAGCACGGGTCTGGGTCCAGCCTCGGTTAGAACAATCTATAGAGAAATCTCAGCAAAATCGGTTCAGCGGTTTTTGCGTGATTTCAAAACAGACAGACATAACGTTAAGTATAGAACAAAGAGGCGTGTCATTTAACGCATTTTTATCGAATCGTGATAGGCTAAAGTTCCATGCTGCATCCTCGATTAGTTCTACCCTCGGTTAGCACAATCTATAGAGAAATCTCAACAAAATCGGTTCAGCGGTTTTTGCGTGATTTCAAAACAGACAGACATAACGTTAAGTATAGTATAAAGGGGCGTGTCATTTTACGCATTTTTTTCGAATCGTGATAGTCTAAAGTTCCATGCTGCATCCTCGATTAGTACTATCTGTGCTGCAAATTTCATTGACATCAGTTTTTGTGTGATTGCGAAAGAGGAGGAAATAACTTTTTATTTATGAAAAACGGGAGTGACATTTTTTACCCTTTTGCCTAATCGCGCTCTACATATGACCAACAGTTCCCGCTCGGTTAGTTCTATCAGTAGGGACAGATTCGGCTTATTCGTTTTTGCGTGATTTCAAAACAGGCCGATATACAGGCTGACAACGACCAGTATAGTACAAAGAGCGTGGCATTTTACGCCCCCTTTTTTCAATCGAAGCATAACATGGCCTATAGTTCCGCACTCGGTTAACACAATCAGTGCTGAAAAATTAATTAAAATCGAATCAACAGTTTTCGCGTTATTGCGGAGCATGCAGAAATGACATTCAATTCAATACAAAGGGGCATGGCATTTTACGATCATTTGTCCGATCACGCTCGAATTGGGCGCATAGTTAGTACTTGGTTAGTACTATCGTTGGTTTAAATTTCATCAAAATCGGTCCATCCGTTTTTTATATATAGCTGTCATTAGTGGTGCAATGTAAAAATTCGATTTTGCCCACCCCTCGCCCCCAAAGTCAAAAAAGCATGGCATTTTACGCCTATTTGTTCGATAACGCTCTAATTTGGCATATAGTAAGTACTCGGTTAGTTCTATTTTTGGTTTAAATTTCATCAAAATCGGTCAATCCGTTTTCTTTATATATACACTCAAAATAATAACTCTGTAAAATACTCTGTAAAGTGACTGTAATCTCAATTCAACAGATATTTGACAGAGTTTTCTGTCAAAATACAGATTTAAAGAAAATACTTTGTATTTTGTTGTGACAAAAAACAAAGTTTCCTCTGTTATATTACTTTTTACTTTGTAATCTTAATTTTACAGATAATTGACAGAGTTTTCTGCTAAAATACAGATCTAAGCAAAATACTTCGTATTTTTTATAACCAAAAAAGTTTTTTGTTTTGAGTAGTTTTTGTTAGCAAACATCAAAATTTTATCTGTATATTTTTTTTTGAGAAAAATATGAAAAAGTAACAAAAAAAGTTATCAAAAATTTTTTTTTTCAGAAATCTTATAAAAATTTTACAAAATAACATGCATTTAACTAAACTATGTAAATTTACAGAGTTTTTTCTGTAAATTATTTTTGCATCAAATGTTACTTTACAAATAATGTCAATTTACGTAGTTTTCTATTCTATTTTCTATTTTCTAAATGGTGGTTTATTTAACCAATATTTTACTAGAAACTCTGTAAATTAACAGTTTTTTTTTTGTCCAAATCATTTTACAGAGTTTTATAGTAAAATTACAGAGTTTTCTCTGTGAAAAAGCTTTCATATTTAACCAATATTTTACTATAAACTCTGTAAATTAACAGTTTTTTTTCTGTCAAAATCATTTTACAGAGTTTTTTAGTAAAAATACCAAGAAATGTTGCTAGCTGGAAAAGTATGGTGTACTCTGTTAAATTAGCAGAGTTTTTCTGTAATTTAACAGAGTTATTATTTTGAGTGTAGATGTCATTAGTGGGGAAATGTCAAAATTTGATTTTGCCACGCCCCTCCGCCCACCGACAGAAAATCACAAATCTGACCGCACAGTGTTACTCCCCAGGCTATTCTGAATATTCCCTGAAAATTTCATCAAGATCGGTTCAGCCGTTTTCGAGTCCATACGGAACATACATACACACATACATACATACATACACACATCCATTTTTATATATATAGATATAAGGGAAAATGTTGTGTACCAACTACTGCCTCATCTGTGCAGTAGAGATGCGGAATTTAACTCACTTTGGGTTAAATTCCAAATCAGGACACACATTTTATACTTCGGGTTCGTCTACAGGAGCCTTAATATGAGTACGGTAAACTCCTACAATGGTTTGACTCGCTTTCCGACTCCATTACTGGAATCCTTGGAAACTGTCCGAGTGGCGAGATTGTCGTTGCTGGGGACTTCAACGTACACAATGTTTCATGGCTTAGCCATTCTAGCCAAACGACTTCCGAGGGCTTATACGTTGAGCTCTTTGCTGCACACAATCACCTTGTGCAACTTGTGGATGAACCAACACATATTCCGTGTGTTGAAGGGCAGTTTCGTAATACTCTCGACCTTTTCCTCACATCGCATCCTGACAAATACGATGTTGAGTTACTTGTGTCTCTCGGAAACTCGGATCACAACCTCATTTCTACATCCTTTTCATTTTCGGACCTCCGCAGTGCTTCTCAACCAGCACCGAAGCGCTCTATTTTTGTCTATGAAAAGGCCCGTTGGGCAGAGCTGAACAATTTCTTTCAACATTTCAACTGGAAACTCTGTTTTCTTGATGACAATGTTGACGCTGCAGCAGAAATGATGGTAAATATAATAATGCTGGGAATAAAATTATTTATTCCATCTAAGCAAATTTCGACTAAACCAACACATAAGTGCTGGTTTAATCAGACTTGCAGAAATGCAGTCAGATCCAGAGAGGATACGTTCAGAAATTGGCGTAATGACAAAAATCCAGTTACTGACGCGTTACGCAAACAGGCGAGAAACGAATGCGCCAGGGTACTCAGACGCGAAAAGCTTCTGTACGAACAGCGTTTGCGTGCTAAGGTCCTTGATGCTCCGCGGTGCAGCAAGACCTTTTGGTCATTTGTTAAAAAGGTAAAGAATAATACTAGTTCATCCATTCCAACCCTTATAAGAAATGACCAAATATTCATAGACTCGGTTGACAAAGCTAACCTTTTTGCTGAAATGTTTGCAAGAAACTCTTTCTTGCCGGAAAGCAATCAACCACTGCCCGAGAGAGTATCCTTTACTATGTCCAAGATATTTTTTCGAGCACGTGCAGTTAAAAGGGTTCTTGAAGATCTTAACGTTAATAAGTCTCCGGGGTCAGATGGAATTTCGGCACTAGTGTTAAAACATTGTGCTTCGACGCTGTCTCGTCCATTGGCAAGTCTTTTTAGCTACTCGTACAGAGTAGGAGTTTTCCACTCATGTTGGAAGGTTGCTAACGTTCAGCCAATCCCTAAAAAGGGTGAGGCTTCTAACCCTGATAACTACCGCCCAATAGCAATTTGCTCTACGCTCTCTAAGGTGATGGAGAGCATGGTTAATTATCACTTGCTAAATTATCTGGAGTCTAACTCACTTTTGTGCGATCGGCAGTATTTCGTAGAAGTCGTTCTACGGGAGACCTGTTGGCGTTTCTTTCGGAACGTTGGAGTCGTTCTATCCACCAATTTGGTGAAAGCAAAGTGGTTGCCCTGGATATTTCCAAGGCGTTTGATCGCGTGTGGCACGGTGCCCTCGTTTCGAAGCTTATTGCGTTTGGTGTCGGTAGTGATTTCTCTCGATTTATATCGAGCTTTCTCTGTAATCGCACTATACGTGTTGTTATAGATGGGATTTCATCAGACGAATTCCATCTTAATTCGGGAGTACCGCAAGGTTCCGTTCTTTCTCCTACACTTTTTCTTATTTTTCTTAATGACCTTCTAATACAAACTTCCAATCCTATCTATTCTTTCGCAGATGACAGCAACATTTGTCATTCATTTTCTTTCAATCATAGACCAAGCCTAACCGAGGTTGAAGCTATGAGACAGAACATGAATGACACACTCAATCATGACCTTTCGATGATCTCCGAGTGAGGTCTTGCGAATAGGGTGGATTTTAATGCTCGTAAGACCCAATGTTGTATGTTGACCCACAGACGGTCTGTGGAATCAACGTCATCTGTATTCATGGGAGGTATAGCTATTGAGGAATCAGACACTCTTGATGTTCTAGGCATGAAAATCCAATGTGATGTTCGTTGGAACCAGCATGTTTTTCAGGTGTCGAAAGAAGCATTCAAGTGCCTTGGTTTTCTTAAACGGTGTAAGAAATACTTCACTACGAAAATGGAATACAACTCCCATATCTGGGCAGGAGCCTCAAGGTCTATCTTGGAGCTTCTGGACCGGGTGCAAAGGAGTGCGTTGAAGCTCATCAATGACAGTAGGGTATCCGGCTCTATTGACTCATTGGAGCATCGTCGGAATGTGGGTTGTGTGTCATTGTTCTATCGATATTACCACGGTAAGTGTTCAGCTGAGATAGGTGAACTCTTCCCTGAGACGCGGGTGCATGCTCGTAGTACTCGTCTATCCAGTAGATCACATCCGTTTGTGGTCGATTGTCCAATGTATCGCACAACGCATTACAGAGAAAATTCGTTTCTCAGTCGAACAAGCCGTATGTGGAATAAACTCTCCGCAGTAGTCTTTCCAGTCGGCTACGATTTAGAAAAGTGCAAATCAAATATCCACAAACACTATTCTCTCTTTCCTCCTCCTCATAACCTATTTTCCTAATACCAACACAATGCATTGCATTAGTAGGGGGTATCCCCTGAGTGTTGGCTCAAAGTAAAAAAAAATAAAAAAAAGTATCTGAGACCTTTTCGATAGGAAAAATATTTTAGAGTTTGAGACTTTTTTTCAAGACCTTCTACGAGGTTTTGGTCCCTTTTCTAATACATTCGGTTTTTTAAATTACCTTTAAATTGAGCAGCTCACCCCATTGAGGATTTAAAAAGAATATAATACCATCTACAGCACCTTCCAAAGTAACACTGCGTATTAGCAAAGCAAACAATACAATATATGGAAATATTGCCAAAAAATAAGCAGCTTTTCCAGAACTTTTAACACCTTGACGTATAACCAAAAATATAACAATCCATGAAACAAATAATGTGATAGTTAAGTATAAATCTGGTACTCCAATACCATCTACTATTTGTGTTTTATCTTTAGTAACTATTTCGCTGGAAAATATAAATATTTTTTTTAACAATTAATTTAATTAAATCAATTTAATAGTTAATTCCGTGAAAACTTACGTAAAATACAACTCTGAACTACTTATTAACTTTTCTGTGGTATTTTGATGTACAGCGTCCTCTTTTAGCAAAGAATCTAAACAATTAAGTCCCCATTCATTACGACAAAATGTCCAAGGTAAAACTGCTTGGCAGGATACTACCATATAGTATAGAGTGAGAGCAATTAAGGATGAATAATAGGATATAATGCATATTGTACCAAATGCTTGACCATAACCAACACCTTGAGTATGAAATATATTTTTTTTTTGTCAAATAAAATTATATACATATGAAAATATCCTTTTATATTTTCTTACCTAAAAATGAGGGACAGATAGACCATATTTTAACGGAACCTTTACTAGAAAATTGTCCTAATATCATTTCCATATAATACATTGGTTTACCTTAAAAAAATAATATCGGTATTAAAATATTTATGTAATTATTTAATAACTACACTTTGCTAGTGGCAAATTTTAACAAGCTGGGCACCTTTCTGGTAAATCGAATTAGAGTACGCTGAATTCAATGGTGTTAGCCGTTTTTCAAAGTTAACACTATTTTTCGCGATTCAAAATGGTTATACTAAAATACCACACAAATTAAGTTCTTAAAAATTTCTTTCTTTTTTCGCGAAAAATTTTTTTTTTTCTGTTATGGCCGAATTCTACATAATTTCATAAACTAATAACAAAATAAAAAAAAAATTTAAAAAAAAAATTCACGACAAAATTTTTTTTGCGAATAAAAATTACAGTGCTTTTTTTCTTTGGAATATTCAATAGAGTTTAGATGATAAAACTCAACAATTGAACAGTTCGGCCTTGCCGAATGTAGTGATACAATTTCACAATTTCCACAATTTCAAAAAGATTATTGCAAAAAAACTTTTGAAAAAAATTTCCGCGAAAAAAAAATTGGTAAAAAAAAGATCCGGCCTCGCCGAATGTAGTGATACCCTCCACAATTCGCTATGGACCATCCGGTCTATGTGAGGAGTCTTTGACTCCGCCACCTCTAACCTAACCTCCACAATTTCAAAAAGATTATTGCAAAAAAACTGTTTTTAAAAGGAAATTACTTTTGAAAAAAACAAATTTTTTTTTTGAAAAAAAATTTCCGCGAAAAAAAAAAATGGGGAAAAAAAGATCCGCGATTTTTTTCTTCTTTTGTCAAAAAATATGTTCGTACTTGTTTAAATACCATTTGGTGTTCAATTATGTTCACATATGTCAACCAGCAGCCGAATTAAAGCATTTTGTATTTTTAGGTTATGTTGAATATACTAAAATTTTTGAGGTGTTCTTACATTTTCGTGCATAACTTTTGAACCGCTTAACCGATATCGCTCAAATGTAATACCAAACTTCTCGGGAGAACTTCCAATAAATACGTTAAGTTGGAGTCATCTCCGTGTAATATTTTGGCCGTGATCACCATTTCCACAGACAGACAGACGGACATCGCTAGAATGTCTTAAAATCATGAATATATACTTTATGGGGTACCAGACCGATATTTCGATGAGTTAAAAACGGAACGACAAATTTATATGTACCCTCTATCACTAAGTGGAGGGTATAAAAACAAAAATTAAGAAAAAAACTTTTTGTTGCATGTCCTTGCAATGTTACCGCGTAATATGCAGTAAGGAGATAATATTATAATTCTTAAAAACTTATTTTGTGTTATATATTACACTGTGCTACAAAAACACAAATCCAATATACTTTTAAAATGAGGTAGTTAAGGTTGTAGGTCTCGTCGAAACGATCACAAAAATGCCCATCAAACTTGCCAGACACCCTCAAATTTTAAAATTATTGTCAAAAAACGATTTTTTTGGGACTTTTCTCACTAAACCACGTGTAACTAAAACATTTTTCAACCGATTTTCAATTTTTTAACTGTTTTGGATAGAAGAAGGATAGGGCTTTTCATGTGTGTGAATTAGTCTACACATATAAAAAAGATATGTATTGATTTTTTCAACAATATCTAATTTTTTGTTATTTTTTGAAAATTGTTTGAGCTTATCTATTTTTTTCTGCTATAATTTGTTCAACATTTATATTTATAAACGTATTCTTAAAGAAAATTTAATTGTGAATACGATGAGATTTATGCCGAAAAAATCGGATAACAATTGACAGAGTTGTGATAATTTTTCTAAAAAAGAAAATTAAGATTTTGCTTGAAATTGCCGTTCGGATAACCCAGGCAAAAAAATAAACGAACATACTAAGAGTTCGCGTATCATTATTTTAAAGGTTTTTGGCATCCTGAATTCGAATTTGACCTTGAAATTGCGCTATCTTATTAAGTTTTTGATATATCAATTTATGTTAAATATCTCAAAAACCTGACGAGATAGAACAATTTAAAGGCCAGATTCGGATTCAGCGCGCCAAAAACCTTTAAAAATATTGTACATGACCTCTTATGATAAATTTATTTTTTTTGCAAAATCTTAATTTTCTTTTTTAGAAAAATTATTACAACTCTGTCAATTGTTATCCGATTTCTTCAGGATAAAGCTTATCGAATTCAGAATTAAATTTTCTTTAAAAA
The DNA here is from genome assembly GCA_963921195.1 of Pegoplata infirma. Lineage (NCBI taxonomy): Eukaryota > Metazoa > Arthropoda > Insecta > Diptera > Anthomyiidae > Pegoplata > Pegoplata infirma. The sequence goes on along the minus strand of OY992540.1, from coordinate 141,365,365 downwards.
TACGTTTATAAATATAAAGGTTGTTAAACGAACTATAGCAGAAAAAAATTGATAAACTCGAAAAATTTTCAAAAAATAACAAAAAAATTAGATTTTATAGAAAAAATCAATAAATCAATCTTATATGTGTAGACCAATTCACACACATGGAAAGCTCCATCTTTCTTCTATAAAAAACAGTTAAAAAATTTAAAATCGGTTGAAAATTTTCTGAATTACACAAGGTTTAGTGAGAAAAGTCCCAAAAAAAACGTTTTTTGACAATAACTCTAAAATTTGAGGGTGTCTGGCAAGTTTAATGGGCATTTTTGTGATCTACTCGACAAGACCAACAACATATACTATGTCACATCCGAAGTATTTTTTCACTGTAGCACATTGTTATTATTACTGCATGAAATGGCAGGAATAAAAAACAAAAATTAAAAAAAATAAAAAAATTTGCATTTTCTTGCAATCCTTAAAAAGTGTATCCTTGAAGTACATAAAGTGTTACAAGCAAATACCAGCAAAAATTCTTCAAATTTTGCAATTCTCAAAAAATAGTGGACAAAGTCTGCTGCAAAATAACATTTTTTTTTCGAATTTCAATACATTTTTTTGGATATTTGCCCATTTTTCATTAAAGCAAAAATTGAAGTCAAATTTTTGGCAAGTTCTCTTTCGAATACCCTAACAAAATTTTATTATATAAGTAAAAGTGAGTTAAATCTTAAATCTAATGCTAAAAGGTTAACAAAAGTATTAGATTTTAACCGTTTCCTGCGTTTTTATTGTCTGTAAAATTCTGTAAAATTCTACAAATGGTCTATTCATCCTTATTCGCATGAACTCTTCAATTGTTTAAATAGCATAAAAAAATGTTTTTACTTTAAAATTAAAAATACAAGCGCTAACTTCGAAAAACAGTTAGCACCATCGAACTCAGCATACTCAAATTTACTTTACCAGTAGGGTGCCCAGCTTTTTAAAAAAAAAAGTTTCAAATTCATTCACAGTGTTATTTTTTTACTCACCAATAAAAAATAATACTATCAAATACGGTATAAGAAACGCTCCTCCACCATTTTCATAAGCTGTAAAAGGAAATCGCCATATGTTGCCTAAACCCACTGACATTGATATACATGACATCAGAAATTCAAGTCCATTGCCCCAGTTTGGTCTTTCATTTTCACCGTCTTCGGCTCCAACATTATCTTCAGCCTTTTTATTATCTTTATTGGCGAGCTATAAAAAGATACATTAAAAATTTAAATTAAATAAAGAAATTCTGAATGTATGACCGATTACACAAAATTCCATTAAAAAGTTTTAACATCAAATTAGTAATAATCAGGGAAACCAAAAAATATGTTCTAAAAAACAAGTTTTATGCGCTTAAAATATGCAGTATAAAACGGAAAATATGCTCTTAAAAAGTGAAAAATATGCTCTTAAAAGTTCAATTATTCTTTAAAGTTCTATATAAAAACGATAAAAATATTTTTTTTTTAGTTCATTTAAGAAATATTCCATTTAAACTACTATTTTGGACCTTTTTCCCATATCAACCCATTTCAAACAATTTCTAAACTACAATATGTTTAAAACTAAAAAAAATGTTTGATATAAAAAATAAAAATTTTTTAACTCACTAAAAAAGAAATATTTCGCAAAAAAACTGTGAGGAAAGTTTTTTAGCGAAATATTTTTTATGGTCCTGCCAATACATAAAATATTTTCTTTAAAAAAATATGCAGTTTTTCGTAAATTATGCTCTTAAAACATCAAAATATGCCCTTGAAATATGCAGTTATGCTAAAATATGCAATAATATGCTCTTAAGACCAAAATATGAAAAAATATGCTCTAGCATTGCTCCCTGGTAATAATATTTATAAGCATTTTTTAGAAGAAAACACGTTACTGTATATGATATATCACATATGATTATGAAAAAAAGTTTTTAATGAAAAAAGATTATTGATAAAAAATATTTGATGAAAAAAAATTGGATAAAGCGCACTTTACGGGCCACGAATATTTTGAAAAAAACAAATATGCCACCCTCTTAGGAACTAAAAAAACCGAAATTAAAATTTAAAGGGGCTGGGCCCCGGTGGACAACCTGAAGCCAAGAAACCGCCCCAACCACCAACATGTATATATAGTTATTCAAATGAAGGGTAATTTACTCACGATTGCAAATATGTATTTTTTATGTATTTTAACAATATTGTACCCCCAGATCCATTTTAGTTTCTTTCAGTTCTATAATTTCGCCATTTAGTAATTAACCGGGTTTACCCCGGCTTGATATATAAAAAAACTTTATTTAGCGATGCCTAAATTATTTTATGGAAATTGTAATCCCTAACCCGACCGAAGACCGGCTGAACGAACTTTTTAATAATTTAAAAAAATTAATTTTTTTTTATAAAATCTTAACAGGACGGTTTTATGGGCCTAGAGGGGCCCTGGGACCTAGCCTCCTTTATTTTTTTTTAAATTATCTATAATTTAAGTACCCACACAAACCGGAAGGTGGGTCGCGCACGGTGAGCCTCAGCGATGTTTAGGTTCAACTTTAGTGTCGACGAAAAGTGTAAACGCAGTTCGATTTCAACTTGATTAAATGTCAGCGAAATCGTAGCTGCTCGCATTCGCGAGATATCGCGAATTAGTGTTTTTGTATTTTCTAAAATTTTGACAATGAAGTTTTTTAAATATCTTCAAAAGCTGAGTATGCAGATTTAGTTGTATTTATTTACAGGTCACAAAACAGTTTACATCAAAATCATATCTTCTCAATTTCGCGAAAAATCGAAAAATTAAAAAAAAAAAATTGGAAAAAAAATTATTTTTCGCGTAAATTAGCAGTCAATATATTGATTTTCACTAAAGAAAAAATAAATTTATTAATATAAAAGCTTGAACAGTAATTTTGCAATTTCTCGGGAAATTGATCATCTATAATTTTTATGCGTGCAGTTTTGTTAACTTTAATAACCTCGAATTCAAACTGCATACCATATTTTTGTCGTTAATTGAAGTAAATGTTTTTACATACCAAAAATAACACAAAGTAATGAATAAATAGTAGTTTAGTGAGTTTTTTAGCGATATCTCGAAGAATTGAGTAGCTAGAATTTAAATGTTTACAGCCTTATCACCTTTAATCAATAGTAAATCAAACTGTATTTCGTGTTTTTCAACATTGTTAAAGAAACTTCTTTTATTAATCAAAACAAGAATTACCCCCAAAAAACGGTTTTTCGCTATTTCTCGCGAAAGTGAGCAGCTATAATTTTTTTGTGGGCCGTTTTAATTTCTTCCAACATGCTCAAATCAAACTGCATACTACATTTTTTTATTATTCCAAAAGAACCGGTTTTAAAATATAAATAAATAATACAAAAATAATTATATAATTACGCGATATCTCGCGAAATTTAACACCTACAATTTCGATGTCAACAGCTGTGTGATCTTTGATCAAGCACAAGTAAAACTGCATACCATGTTTTTACGAAATTTTAAAGAAACCTATCTAAAGATGGGTGCTGTGGCTTAGTGGTTAGCGCGTTGGACTACTAGCCAGCAAGCCTGGGTTCGATTCCCGGCTCAGGCAGAACAACATTTTTTTCAGATATTTATTAGTTTCTATTTATAACTAATATCTATCGCAGCACCCTCCTTCGTTGATAAATAGCACTAAAAAACGCCAACGAAGTAAAATAATAAAATAATGGCTATAAACACAGCTTCAAAAATAATTCGCCAGATCAATAACAGATGGCGATGCAACAACTGTACTCAAAATTATCAACACGCGCAATTACAGTGTTGCCATACTGAAGCCCTTCTATCTTTCAAACCTTTCATCTCTCTTCTATCCCCTTTCCGAAAGAAACATCACGGTTACAGTATAATTGACAGGCAGCATTGCCTGAGTGTTGTTTCTTTTTAAAAAAATAAAAAAAAAAAAAAAAAAAGATAGGATTTTGATGTTTGCTGTTTTGTGACCTTTAAATAAGTACAGTTAAAAATGTATACTCAGTTTTTGAAAAAATTTAAAAAACTTCAATATCAAAATTTTAAAAAGTACAAAAACACTAATTTGGCGTTATCTCGCGAATGCGAGCAGCTACGATTTCGCTGTTAACAGTTTTGTGACATTGAATCTTGTACACTCAAAAAAATAAACTGGTAAAACGCCTGGTAAAATGCCTTGTAATCCCGTTCTACCAATATTTAACAATTTTCCTTGTTTTTTAACAAAAAATCTTGTACTTTGCTCAAACGAGAACTACAGTTTTATTGGTAATTTTACAAGTTTATTTTCGTAATTGTATTCTACCATTTTGAAAGGTTATTTTACAAAAAAAAAACGGTAATTTTACAACAAAGTTTTTATTACGAAGATTCTAGTTGATTAACAAAAAAAAACTGTTATTTTACAAAAATTATGTTATACGAGGATTTATGTTGTTTAACAAAAAAACTTTTTTTTTTGTATTTTTTTTTATTGAAAAATATTTAAAAAAAAGTTGACAAAATTTTGAAAAATTTATTACGAGGATTAATTTAAGGAGGAGTAGTTAATTTACAAAAAAAAAAAGTTATTTTACAAAAATTATTTTATTACGAGGATTTATGTTGTTAACAAACATTTTTTTTTGTAAATTTACCATTTTGGTTTGTAAATTTACCATTTTTTTAAACATATTTACCATTTTTTATTGTAAGTTTACCATTTTTTTTTTTGTATTTTTCCGGTTTTAAAACAATATTTTTACCAATTAAATTGGTTATTTTACCAATTTTTGGTGCATTCAAAATTACGAGGAAATCCTCGTAATTTTACGAGAATTTTACCTACGTCATATTTTACGAGAATAGCCTCGTAAAATCACGAGATTTATTGGTAACTTAACAAGTTTTTTTTTTTGAGTGTAGAAATCGAACTGCGCTAACACTTTTCACCGACACTAAAGTTCAACCTAAACATCGCTGAGGCGCGGGTTTTTTGGCTCCAGGGAGGCCCGGGGCCCAGGTACCTTAAATTTTAATTCCGTTTTTTTTTTATACCCTCCAACCACAGTATGGGGATATACTCACTTTGTCATTCCGTGTGTATATTATTAATCAGTGATCGATTCTAAGACATTCTAGCTTTTTCCGTCTGTCCGTCCGTCTGTTTGTTCGTCCGTCTGTGGAGGACACGATACAGTTCAAAATTAAAAAGCTAGACTCCTGAAATTTGGTACGAATATGTGTAATGGTCATAGGCTGGTTAAGTTTGGAGATGGGCAAATCGGACCACGGGGGAAAAAGTTCCCCCTTTAAGAACTAAACCAACCTCTGAAAAAACGCCATTTTTATAGATTTTTTGTACTTTTGCTTAGCAAACAAAACATTTTTTATGTCAGAAGAAATTCAAAGTCCTGTAGTTGGATCCAGGAAGGTTGTTTCCCACCACATAAACCCCCCCCCCCACCCCACCAAAAAAAACGCCCCTGTTTTTTTTAAGGTGTTGGAGGGCATTAAAGATTCGGCACAGCCGAATTTAACACTCTCACTTGTTTTAAATTCAAATTTTTCCCCCCAAAATGTTTTGATGAAAAAAAGTATTGATAAAAAAAAATATTGATGAAAAAAAATACTGACGAAAAAAAAAATATTGGTAAAAAAAAATATTGATGAAAAAAAATATTGAAGAAAAACAAACTATTGATGAAAAAAAAAATATTGATGAAAAAAAATATTGATGCAAAATATTATGTTACGTTTTATTCACGAGCTGGTGAATATTGGTTTTATTCACCACGAGGTGAATTATTATCTAAAAATTTTTGGTTTTAAGAAAATGAAAACAATAATTCTTATTTTCTTTTTTGTTAATCGTTAGCTTATATGAGGTGGCGTCCTGCAACTTTTTTAAAATCATGTTAAAAATGGTCGGGGGCTAAAATTAATGGGGGTCAGTCTTATAGTTTTCTATCTATCAAAAAATATATACCTCAAATTGCGAGGGGACCACCATAGACAAACATAAAGCACAAACATACAAAGCAAATGAGTGCAAAAAATTAAGTGAATGGTGAAGGAAAGTTTCATTATATTTTAATGAATTTCTTTTAAACGAAACAAAATGACTTATGAATGGTAAATACTAACCTCCGATGATATGTCTGTGTTTAAAGTTAATTGGCGAATCTGTAATGAAAGTTGTTTGCTGGGTTATTTTATATGTCGCAAAATTGGTTTCCTTTCGAATTTGTGAAATATATAGTGTACATTAGAGTGTTCCTTATATTGGAAATGTTGGAAATCTTGAGACGGTACCCGCTCATTTTTTTCCTTTTGACTTTAAAATAACTGAGGACAAATTTTACGCCCCTACGACCACGCCTTCCCTACGCGACGGGGCTTTAAAGAGCGGGGCCTAAAAAAACATTTTTTCATACAAACCAAAAATTTTTTTTTTGATTTTAAATTTTTTTGTTATTACTTGGTTAGCTTATTCACGACAAAAAATATTATTTTGGTGGGATAAGGCTTTTAGCTCTAAAAAAATATTCGAAGAAAAAAATTTAGAGCCACAGGGGTCCTACGGTAAAAAATTTTTAAAAAATATTTTTTTTTAGTTTTGACAAGCAACAATTTTAGTTGATATGTTGCTTTAAATGGTATATATTCATAAAAAAATATAATTTTTATCTGTGACATCTTTATCGTGTTCTAAAAAATAGTACAAAATGTATTTATGATGTTTTTCGATACATGATAAAAATGTCACAGATATGAATAATATTTTTTTTGAATATGTATCATTAAAAGCAACATAACAACTAAAACCGTTGCCAGTCAAAACTAAAAAAAAATATTTTTTAAAAAATTTTTACCGTAGGACCCCAACGGCTCTAAAATTTTTTTTCGAAAAAGAAAAAGATGTCACAGATATGAAAAATATTTTTTTTGGAATATATATTATTAAAAGCAACATAACAACTAAAGATATATCTTATTTTTTCGATTTAGAGTACTGGGTAAACATGGTATTTCCGTGTAAAAAACACACATTAAAAAAATTATGTTAGTAAAATCAACTGATAATGTCAGTTAAAATAACTACTTTGTAAGTTGTTTTGGGGTCAACTAATTTTTCAGTTAAATCAACTAACAATGTAAGTTATTTTAACTGACAAAACACAACTGATTTATGTAGTAAAAACTACGTACATTGGTAGTCAAAAACAACTAAAAATAAAATAATCAATATAATATTATTTTTTTTGTTCAAAAAATTTTTCAGAAAACAAATTGAATACCAAATTTTTTTTTTTTTAAGTTGTGAAAAATAAAACAAACAAAATTTTTTTTATTTTTTGGAAAAAAACGTTGAAAGTTTTTCAGAGATAAAAAAAAATTAAATTAACTACTTTAAATAACTGTTACTACATTACAGTACTTTTTTGTAAGTTGTTCAAAAAAAACGACTTAAAATAACTAACAGAAATAGATATTTTTCATACAAAAACAACTGACTTTGTAGTTGAAAACAACTACTTATTCATTATTTTCAGCATTGATTATTTTTTATAAGTTTGATAAAATGGAATTCTTGAGTGCACAATTAGTTTAAGCATTAAATAAAATTATATTATAGAAAACATGTTGCTTTCTATTAGACTACTTACAATTCCATGTAGGAATTAGATGTACGTAATTATTGTAACAAAAGTAAACTCTATACAAATTAGCCAAGTTTTTTTAAATTAATAAATAAACGTCATAAAATTAAGCCGGTTTTAAAACATACAACACCTACTAGACACTTTGGATTTTACAACATTCATGAAATTAACCGTAGAATATAGTAGAGTCACGATTATCTTAATTGAATTGATTGAATCATGGTCAATTAGTTCAATAATTGGTGTGCAGGGATCTAATCGATATTTTGTATTAGCTTCAACTAGATTAAACAAGTAAGAGTGTTAAATTCGGCTGTGCCGAATCTTGTATACCCTCCAACTTGCAAAAAAAAAAAAAAAATGCAGTGGCGTTTTACTTTTTTCTGGGGGGGGTCAGGGGGTCGCTTGTAGTAATTGAGGGGGGGGGGGGCAAATTTTCCCTAGAATTTGTGTTTAAAAATTAATTCTTATGCTTTTTGCACTAAAGAAATACAAGATTATCATTATTTTAAAAAAAATGTTTTATTCCACGCCCATAAAAGGGGGCGGGCCGAAAAACGACATTTTCTAATTCTCTGGGTCCAAATGCAGGACTTTGAACTTTTTGTGGCATACAAATGTTGCATTTGTTAAACAAAAACACAAAAAATCATGTAAAAATATGGTATTTTTCAGAGGTTGGTTTAGTTCTTCAAGGGGGAACTTTTTTCCCCCTGGTCCGATTTTGCTCATTTCCGAACTTAACCTGCCTATGAACATAAGACATATTCGTGCCAAATGTCGGGAGTCTAGCTCTTTTATTTTGGACTGCATCGTGTTAACTACAGACGGACAGACGGACAGACGGACGGACGGACGGACATCGCTAGAATGTCTTAGAATCGATCACTGATCATAAATATATATACTTTAAGGGGTCCTAGACCGATATTTTGATGCGTTACACACGGAATGACAAAGTGAGTATACCCCCATACTGTAGTTGGAGGGTATAAAAAGGAAAGCAAACATTTTTAAAAATCAGAACCCCAAATTTAAATGAATCACTAATGATGCGGTTACATAACGCAAAATGTTCGATTTTACTGAAAACCTGTTTAAAGTTTACAATTGAAACTTGTTTTACATTGCAAAAGGCCCGTACATAGAAAATGGTTTTTTCTCAAACGGTGAGTTTAGAAGATATTCAGGCCGTTCATGAATCCACAACGAAATTGTATTGGAAACGAAATTCAAATCCGTTTCCAATTTTCGAAGCGTTCATGAAACCGTGACGAATTGCTTTGTTCGAAAAAAATATCTATTGCGTTCGAACTTAGCGGAGACACAAGTATTTACAAAATACGACTCTGTTTTTGCAAATACAGAGTCGTATTTTATAGTAACTCTGTTAGTGTTTCTTCACAATACAGCAGCAGACAGCAAAATTTTTGCGCCAACAACAAAATACATGTAAAAATTTTGCTGTCTGCTGCTGTATTGTGAAGAAACACTTAGAAAGTCAAAGTTGTTATAATAATGCAGTTTGTAAAAAAAAATTATTTGTTAACAAATAAACTGTCAAGCATTTGTTTTGAATTACATTTTTTTGATTATTGATCCATTAAGGAAGGGATTTTATACAAATCCATCTTTTGTTTTCCTTAAGTCTAATATATACTTAGGATCTGGCATTTTGTATGGAAAATTACGAGTTGCTTCACATATTTAATATGCTCAGGATAAATGTCTTTGCACATCAAATAATTTGCTTTTAAAAAAGGCTATAAATGCATATTTTTGGGGTCATATTTTGTATAAAGTTTTAGCTTATTTGTTCCTTTTTTATGATTTTTTTTTAAACATCGGTAACTTTATGCCTATTTGGACTCTTTTTATTTTTTGCGCCCAATTTCGGCATCGAAATACTTGTCCGACTAAAGATTTTTTTTCGTTAATAAGCTCAAGTGTGTATGATACTTTTTTTCAAGAATTTTATTAAAGGCTTTCTGCCTTTGAAAAAGTTCTTAAAAAAGCAAGTATCATACACACTTTACAAAGGCCTCTGTTTTGCCTTTCATAACTTTTCAATTCATATTTTCCTAATCACATGAAATCCAATTTTGTGTTCGTTGTTTACGTTTTCACTCAAAGTTAAAATCGAATAACTAAAATTTTAAAATTATAGAAAAAAGAGCATTCGTTTTACTTTTTCGGAAATTAAATCTAGGACAAAAAAAAAATTTGGAAATTTTATTTTCACATTTTTTAATATGAATTACTTTTGTTTTTACACAAATCCCTTCGATATATCGGGATTTATTTCCCCAAACTCATAAAGAACTAACTGCATTTAGCTCATTAATTTTGTACCTTCCCCATATAAAAAAAAAATGAAAAATATTTTTTAAAAAAGTCGAAAACAAAAAAAAAAACATCTTACTCACATTTTTTCATTTAACTTTTGTTTTTAATTTTTTTTAAATTAATTATTTCAACTTTTGTTACAAATCCCCGAAGCCAAACGTTGACGAAAATTTTCCAACTGTCAAACCAACTGAATGGAATTCATGAACGCACATTTTCGTTTTCGAACGGAAATTTTCTCATTTTTTCTTTGATTGGAATTGGATTGGATTCATAAACACACACAGCTGATTTCCGTAAAAAAGTGTTGTCAAACCAATCCGCATTGGTTTCATAAACGCCCCGATTAATACGAATTTTTGACACAATATACACAGAAAAAAAAAATTTGTCAATACAATTAATTTCATTGTTAATACAATTAAACATTTAATTGAAACTGAGCCTACATTGGATTTTGTCAATACAACATTGACTTTTGTAACTTTTTAAAAAATATCAACTCGTTTTTGTCAATTAAATTCATTGTTGTATCAACAATGAAATTAATTGAAAAGTTTGTAATAAATTATATTAACGGAAATAAACATGCTTTAATGTCATTTTATTTAAAAAAAAATCTAAAAATAGAACAAAAAAAATCTAAAATAAAAAAAAAAAAACATTAGCCAGCAGCTGGAATCGAACCCGCAACGAACATGATACCACCGTGCTATTCCTTGTATATATTTGTAATTGACTATACGCGTATATTAAAGGAAATAAACCGGTTTTAATGTTATTTTATTTAAAAATAATATAAAAAACTAAAAAAAAAAAAAAACATTTAGCGGCAGCTGGATTCGAACCGGCAACTAACATGGTACGAGTCTAGCACACTACCACCGTGCTATTTCTCATATATATTGTACTTGACTTAACGCGTATAAAAGGTGTTGCAGAATAGCAAAACAAAAATAATTTAAAATAAATAAAAAAAAAAAAAATGTTTCCGCCAGCTGGCAGCGAACCCGGAATGTTCATCATTTGAGTCTAGCACACTACCACCGAGCTATCGTCACATATATTTGAGCGTCATTAAATGAATTTATAAAGTGTCTGTGTTATTAATGCGCTTTTTGTGCATTTTTTAACAATGATTTTAATTGATGCATTTAATTGGAAATTAAATTGGATTTTTGTCACATTAACTATATACATTGTTGATACAATTAAAAACGTTGTTGAACTGGAAGTTAGTTGCTAACAATTTGTTTTGTTACTTTTGATTTCACGATATTTTTTTCTGTGTACAGCAGGATATAACAAATAATTCTGTATCGTTTACCCATAAACGTCATATTTTGAGTTATGACACTATACAAGTAAATGAGCGATATGTATCTATTGCAATACATCTTATTTGTTAATTTTGATGCGCTGAACACGAATATCAAAAATTTTTAAAATCGGTCGAACGGTTTTCGAGATATCGCAATTTTAAATTTGCAAAAAATTGCGGGTTTTTCTACGTTCAACAAAGTTTTTTAAATTTGTTTTATTGACCCTTTCAAAGATCTTCTAGATCTTCTTTCGCCTTCAAGTAGAAGGCGAAAAACAACATAAAATAAAATGTTGCTTATCAAAAAATTGTACTATAAGGAATATTTTTTCTAAATATTACCATAAATCCATAAAATCGAAACAGCAGCTAATCTATCCAGCAAAACCTTAGTAATCCCGAGTAAAATTTTTTATATAATACAATATATATTTATACGCAATTTTATCCGAATAATGGTGGATGTTTTTGCATTAAAAAATATCAACTTGTATAAAATATGATTTGATTTCATCCGAGTTTTGACCAGACATTGCTATATATTGGTGGATCTAATTAGATCTAATTGCATAAAACCATATAAAATCCTGGTGTTTTTTGGTTTGGGTTGAGATACACCACAGGTCAACGATACATTCACCAAACATATAATTTTCTAAAACAAAAAAATGTTTGGGTACGCTTCGAACCAGATAGGTGATATACAAAACCCTAATAAGGAAATGTTTAGAAACATTTTAAAAAGTTTCTTATACTTTGCCTAAAAAACTTAGAAAATTTTTGGTTAATTGGAAACATATAAAGTTTTAAATGGAACAGAATATGCTTTATATAATTTAATGTTAAATTATACAGAAAAACAGATTTTGTATTGACCCTCATATTATTTTATTTAATTATATCAACCGTACACCTTTTAATACGAATCATGATTAAATTATATATTACTACATATGACTGCATTAAAAAAATTTAGAAAATATCTCACGGATGTATAATCATATATAATTTATTATGTTTGTATCAAGTTATATATTGTAATATATGTTTATTTTTACTCGGGATGGGTGGTGATTATATAATACATTACAAATCCCTTATTATTAGCATTTTTTTTTAATTTTTTCCGCTGGTAACTATTACTTTTATTCTTTCTGGATGCTATGTTATAATTATCGTGCCCTATGTAAAAATCGATTTAATCTTATCTGATATGCTTTGATCTAATTATATATGTTTGCATCTGATTGTATATAATTGTATCTGATCAGATATAATTAGATGTGAGTTTTGTCCCAGTGTTGACCAAATCCGAGATATAATAAGATCTTGATTTTGGCCATTCCAGATATAATTATATGCAATCAGATACGATAGATATAAACCGATTAAATATGATCTGCTCAATTTTTACACGGGGCATTACTTTCAGTCTCATCCCGTGTTAAAATTATCAGTGCTGCAATCCCTAGTAAAAATGCTTTTTTATATATCCATGTATAATATGATACAAATATATCTAATTTTACATATAAATATCTCATTATATAAAATTATATAACAAATTACTCAGATAAGACCAAAATTCGTATCAAATTTTATAAAATTTGATCTGAAGTTATATCAAATTTTATATAATTTGATACGAATTTTGGTCTTATCCGATTGATTTTTTATATAAATATATATTATAAGATATAAATATGTAAAATACGATATATTTTTATCAATTTATACATGGCTATATACGAAACCATTTCTCCTAGGGATGTTATAAAATAAGGGACAAAAGTTTTGTTAGTTTCGATAAGTACTTCGAGAAACTCCATACGAGCTGAAGTTTGCACTCGATGACTTAAAAAATGTGGCACAGTGTTTTTTATAGTTTAAAATTCAAACTATAGATTTTTTTTTTTAACTTTAAATGAAAGATCGTTTTATTGACATTAATTAAAAATAAAATCTAAACAAAATATTTTATCGTCATAATTTAATTGTCACATTAATTATTAAAACAAATAAAAACACACGAAAACTACATGTCTGTGCAAAAATATTACTAAAATTATTTAATATTAATTAATAGCAATTGTTGTTAAGTTAATAACAACTTTCTACAAAATTTGATATGAAATTTAGGCAAATTTAAACACTAATTAATTTATTGTATCTACAAATATTTATAAAATATGGTATTGAAAATACATATGAGGCATTTAAAAACAAATTTCTTTAGAAACATCATTACGGTCGTATTCAAAATGAAAAAGGAGTGCCTATCATCAAGTGTTTAACTTTTTTATTGCCAATATTATAAAAGGGAAACCTTGGATGTTAACTTTTTTATTTCCAATATTTAAGAAGTGGAACTTGAAGATCGATGTTAGGTACTTGTTTCTTCATTCTTATGATAAAATGAGTAGATGACATCTAGTTCCTAACTTTCCCTTATGAAAAGCTGTGAGCAACAAAAGTTAGACACTCGATGTTATGCACTCGGCCGTTAAATTTTCTATTTTTATATCGGAGATTCTCCTTTGGGATACCTTCCTTATCTAGTAAATTGATTACAATTCCATCTATAATGTGTCTGAAAATGTAGATGACGTGTAACACGCAATTATCAACTTATAGAAATTTTGAAAAACAATATTGGCTGATACAATGCTTTGAGTATTGAAAGTTTTCATGATGCTGCATTACTTAATTAGAAAATTAGGTAATAAAATATTTTGTTTTAAAATACTATAATTAATTAATTTATTTTTAATTTTTAATTTAATCATAAATCTCTAGATGATAAAAAGTCGATTGATTGATTGATCAAATAAAAATTTTATTCTTTTTATTTTTTTTTAAATAAAAAAGGGATTCCCTTTTCACATGTAATTTAACGTGTCTATCAAGAAAATTTGTTTTTTTTTTATTATAAGAATTTAAAGTTAATTGCTATTTAAATATCATAAAAAAATTCTGTGAATATCATTTTAATATGTAGAAAATTAAAGAAAAAAATCCCAATTGAAAAGATAATATGTAATAAAAACAAGTCTGCTGTCTTTAAATATAAAACTTGTATTAAAAAGCAATTAAAAAAATAAATATAAATAAAAACAAAAATTTTATTCAATCATGTTATTGCAATTTTATAAAAACCACGACAATTTAATTCAAATAGAAAATCTTTAATTGAAATTTAAAATGCACTTTAAGCTATGTTTACACCATACCACTAAGTCGTATGATTTTCATGTAAAAGTAAGATTTTCTTATAGCATAATTTTAGTCATGTAATATATATATAGGATTGTTATTTAAAAGCGACAAAAAACTTTACATATTGCTAAATTTATAAACTTAAGATTAAATAAATTGTTATATTTGTTTATAAATTTAGCAAAATGTAAAGTTTTTTTATCGCTTTTTAATAAGAATCATATATTTACTACATGCCTAAAATTATGCTATAACAAAACATTGCTTTTTCATAAAAATCATACGACTCAGTGGCATGCGCGGGTACAAGGGGGGGGAAAAAGGGGAAATTTCCCCCCCCAGACCAAATTTCAAAAAGAAAAAAAAAGAGAAAAAAAAAAGAAAAAAAAAAGAAAAAAGAAAGAAAAAGGAAAAAAAGAAGAAAAAAAGAAAGAAGGAAAAAGGAAATATTCGAAAAAAATTTCCGAATGAAAATTATCTTGAAATCCGAAAATTTTTCATAGAAAAAATCTAAAAGTTTTTATAGGGAAAATTTTTAAAGGAAAAAATGTGACTCAATCTGAAAATTTTCTGTGAAAAAATATCTGTCAATCTTATTATGACTTTTGGTATCTTTTAATAGTACTTATATTTTGAGAATTTTTCTACAAAAATCCGTAAAAGAAAATGTTTGAGGATTGAACAATTTTTCCTTTTGAAAAATCTAAGACTTTTTCTACAGAAAAAATGTGTCGGAATTCGAGACTTATTCTATAGGAAAAAGGTCTTAGAATCTGAGACTTATTCTATATTAAAAAGGTCTTAGAATCTGTGACATTTTTTATAGAAAAGGTGCAGAAAAACTCTAAAATTTTTCACATTCTCAAAAATTTTCTTTTTCGGATTTTTGTAGAAGAATTCCCAAATTCTTAGAGTCTCAGAATCTGAGACTTATTCTGAAGGAAAAAGGTGTCAGAATCTGAGTCTCAAAATTTGAGATTTATTTATAGGAAAATGGTCGCAGAATCTGAGACTTTTTTGAAAAGAAAAAGGTATAAGAATCTGAGACTTTTTCAAAATGAAAAAGGTATAAGAATCTGATACTTTTCCTATGGGAAAAAGGTCTCAGAATCTCTTAATTTCAGACTTATTCTATGGAAAAAGGTCTCAGAATCTTAGTCTTTTTTAAAAAGAAAAATGTCTTAAAGTCTGAGAATTTTTATTGCTGAAAAAAGTCTCAGAAGTTTAAACTTTCTCAATTGGCAGAAGGTCACAGAATCTGAGACTTTTTCTGTGAGAAAAAGGTCTTAGAATCTAAGACTTTTTCTATAGGAATGAGGTCTGAGAATCTCAGAATTTTATACTTTTTCTATAGGGAAAATGTCTCAGAATCTGAGACTTTTTCTATTGGAAGCAGGTCTCAAAATCTATTACTTTTTCTGTAGGAAAAAGGTCTCAAAATTTGCCAGAATTTAAAAATCTGCGAAAATCTTAGACTTATACTTAGACTATACCTAAGAAATGGTCCCATAATCTAAGACTTTTTCTATTGGAAAAACGTCTCAGAATCTAGGACCTTTTCTTTTGGAAAGAGTCTCACAATCTCAGACCTTTTCTATAGGAATAGGGTCTTAGAATCTGAGACTTTCTATAGGAAAATTTTTAAGAATCGATACTTTTTTTGAAGAAAAAACTTCTGACAATCTGAGACTTTTTATAATGGATAAAAGTGCCAGAATTTTATACTTTTTCTATATAAGAAAAAGCTCTCAGAATCTAAAACCTTTTCTATGGGAAAAAGGTCTGAGAATCTAAGACTTTTTAAAAAAGGTCTCAGAGTCTGGGACTTTTTCTAAAAAGAAAAAGGTCTAAGAATCTGAAAGTTTTTCTATAGGAAAAGGTCTCAGAATCAGAGACTTTTTTCACAAAAAAGGTCTTAGAATCTGAGACTTTTTCTATAGGATAAAGGTCTGAGAATTTGAAACTGTTTCTTTAGGAAAAAGGTCTCAGAATCTAACACTTTTTCTATAGAAAAAAGGTCTCAGAATCTAATTTTTTTTTCAGTACGAAGCAAATATACTAATCTGAGACATTTTCTATAAGAAAAATATATTAAAAATGCTTTAAAATATGAGACACTTTCTATAAAAGGTTTCAAAATCTTAGACTTTTTTGTGGAAAAAAATTCTTAGAATCTGAAAATTTTTCTATACGAAAAAAGTCTCAGATTTTGAGACATTTTTTGTAAAGAAGAAGTCTTAGATTTTGTCTTTTTATGCGTAAAATGTGTTAGAATCTGAGACTTTTTCTATGTATACGAAAATGTACAATTTTCTTTTTCGACATTAAAAAAAGTGATCTACTTATGATCATGGAAAACAAACCTCCTTCAGCAAAAACTAATGAATTTGATGATTTTATAGGTTTCCATCACCTTTTTTGCAAAAAAAAAAACGAATCCCTGTTTATGCTCGTCAAAAAAAGGTGAATTTATGATTTTTTTTTGGAAGTAAAAAACAATTCCCCCCCCAAACCCAAAAGCTGTACCCGCCACTGCTCAGTGGTATGGTGTAAACATAGCTTTAATTGACATATTTTAAATTAACAAGAAAAAACATTAAATTTAAACAAATAGATTTTTTTTTTTATTTTTATACAAATTTTTTAACTTAAGGGGGGATTTTAAACAAAAAAGACACAAAAGTTTGGTCAACTAGAATTGCCAGGGTTGCCACTCCGTTGTAGAATGTTTTTTTTTAAAGGACAAAATTAGCTGCAGTTGTACAGCAAAAACTACTGAACCGATTTTGATGAATTTTTTTTTTGATTTGTAGATTATTTAATTCTCTAGTACAGCGGTTGCCAACCTATGGTACGCGTACCACTAGGGGGTACGCGAAACTGTCCGCAGGGGTACGCAAAATTGTAGTAATTTGGACTAGAGATGGTCACATGAGCAGATTAGAGCGTGACTCACGTGATTTTCGCGTGAGTGTGACTGAATTCAATTTTACTCACGTAATTGTGAGTTAGTGTGAGTGGAGAAAAAAATTGCGTAAGTGAGTGTGCGTGAGTAAGATTTTTGCGTTTGCATGATTTATTTCCTCTTCATATTTCCTTTCATACCAAAAAAAGCAACAAAAAATTGTAAAATTTGGCTTTTGGTCCCGAAAAAAGCAAAAAAAAAAATTAAAATTTCGCTGAACTTTAAATTTTGCTGAAAATTTTGAAAGATTTTTGAAATTTTAGTTTTTGATTTTTTTTTTGTATAAATAAGAGTTTTGTGAGTGTGAGTCAACGTGAGCGTTAGTGAAGCTTGCCTGAGTGCACGTGAGTGTGAGTTGTATTAAATTAACTCACGTGATTGTGAGTAGAAAAACATGTTCGTGAGTGAGTGTGCGTGCTTTAAAAATTCTTGCCGTGAGCGTGAGTGAGTGTGAGTCAAAAATCACTCATGAGCCCATCTTTATTTTGGACATTCGTTTTCCATGAGAAAGTTGAGGTTCACAAAAACGAATTTTTGTGCAATTTAAGTAAAGAGCATTTTATGCGATATTTTTGGATGATATTTTGAGATCTGACCACTTGTTTTTGACTAACCTTTCGATGCTTTCCGAATATTGTTCTCAAATTTTTTATGATGTCAGATTTTTGAGAAAATTTACGTGTTTTTGGGCATTTTTGAGACGGGTTGTGATAGAGCGGAAATTTTGGTACCATTTGTTAAGCTCAAAATGACCTTTCATTGTATATACGAGGGTGTTTCATTCGAAAAGTCACGGAATTATTGATTTGCACTCGTATTAAAAAAAAAACATTAAAAAATAGATTAAAAACATTATTTTTCCGCCCCCTTTGATGGGTTTTTGGAACTTTTTTAAGAGTTCAAAAAACGTCCGTTGTTTTAATATTTGTGTAGAATCGACTGGTGGAATCAGATTTGCAACATTTTCAGCTGTTCTTGCTCTGCAGAAAAATCAGCTCAAAATCCGCGTATTCACATGCATTGAACCACCCCAAGGAGCGAAAATTTTTCCAAAAAAATACCACCATTGTTTTGATTTCCCCTAAATCCCTCAAAAAACTGATAATACCGCAGATCAAAAATTTCAAAATTAACTGTAATATTTATATATGAAGTTTTATAACGAAAACAAAAAACTCGTTGGGGGTACGCGGCTGATAAAACTTTAAATAAGGGGTACGCGAGCCAAAAAGGTTGGTAACCGCTTTTCTAGTATTTACCGTGACCATTTTTTGAAAAATATTGTTTTTTGTGTAATTCATGCTAATGTAAGCTTAAAAATGGAAAAATTTACTTTTATTCTTTTATTAAAAACATAATTAGGTGAAAATTTCAAAAAAAATGGCTACGGTACACTGAAAAAAAATTATTAAATTTTTAATGCTATTGAGTAAAAAATTACTTAATTTTGCACCAGTAAACGATTTAATAGTATTGAGTAAACTTTTAATAAAAATTTATTAAATGTATGTCAAAAAATTTTAGTAAATTTTTAATTGACACAATTAAAACTTTTTTTTTAATTAAGTTTTTAATTGTGTCAAGTAAAACTTTACTCAAAATTTATGAATTTATTTTATTGAAAGTTTAAAAAAGTTTAACATTTTTTTTACAAAAAAAATACTTTTTTTTCAAACTTTTACCAAATATATTTATGTCTTAAAGACATGGAAAAATTTCATAAATATGATTTTCAACTATTATATACATATGAAGGTTTCTATTTCAAACATACCACGAAAAAAAAATGTTGTTGGATCAAAGTCAAACTTTGAGAGCTTATTGCCCTATATGAGAGTAACAAATCGTGGAACAAAATCAATTATCTAAATAGAATTAAACAAGTTTTTGGTAAGTACAAAAATAAATGTATTGTGGCGTATGAGTGATATGGAAAATAAAATAAGACATTCAAACTTTAAAGCCAATTTTCTCGAAAACCAAAAATAACTGCTCTCTGAAAATTTGACATGATGTAGAAAATGAAATGAACTTTATTTTAAAATTTTTTAAAAAAAAAATTAAAAATGGCGTGTTTTTTGCTACATCGATTTTTATTTTTCATTTGAAAAATTCAGACATAGTCCTGAATTTTTCCCAAAAACAAATAATGCCAATCGATAGCCCAAACAAAACACTATAAAATAGATGTATTTCGAAAATTTAAGAATCGTTAAGTTACTGTAGAAAAAATTAAATACACTGTCTCAAACAATTGTCCGTACCCCACACAATCAAAAAAATATTTGCTTATATTTCGAAAAATACTTAACCGATTCTCATGAAATATTTTTTTTTAAAAAGATCAACAATTGAATGGTTCATGCGAATAAGGACGAATAGACCACTTTTTCGCAAACACGTTTTTTTGCATAAATGCATTTTATTAGCAGAGCCCTACAATCCTATGCAGAAATTTTGGGGAAATTTTGACTTTTAAGGATAAAAAAATGACTTTAAAAGTGCAATAATTCGAATATTTTTATATTTTTGTTTAAATTGGGAGTGAACTAACGCACAATTTTGATTAAATACAACACAAAAACATACAAAAATTTTACTTTCGGTAACAATGTGTTAAAAGAACATTACGAGGAACAAACCACACTTATTATATTGGCAAAAAATTTTACCGTTCTTAAGTTATAAGACTTTAAAGTGTGGAAAGCAAAAAGGGCGAATATCCATCCTTAACAAAATATTATATAAAAATTATTTAGCTGCGAGTTTAAAATTGATATTAGCTAAAATTTGAAATTGTACACAAAAAAAACAATCTTAGCACATACAAACAAATTAGTGTTAATAGTGCATCCAATGTCAGGAATAAAAAACAAAAATTTGTTCACGTCCTTTTATGTTACATCGTAATATGCAGCCAAGGGTTAATATTATAATTTCTAAAAATGTATTTAGTGTCATAAAGAATTACTACTGCATCAAAAGGCAGGAATATTAAAAAAAAATTAAAAAAAAAATTTTTTTTTGCATGTCCTTGCAATCCTTAAATAGTGTATCCTCGAAGTCCTTAAAGTGTTACAAGCAAATACCAACCATAGTTCGTCAAGTTTTGCAAGTCTCGTGAAAATGTAGTCAAAATCTGCTGCAAAATAACACATTTTTATTCAAATTTCAATACATTTTTTTGGATATTCGCCCTTTTTCCATTTAAGCAAAAAATTTAAGTCCAATTTTTGGCAAGTTCCCTTTCGAATACCTTACTAAAATTTTGTATATAGGTAGATGTGACTTAAACCTTAAAGCTAATACCAAAAAGTTGACAAAAATATTATTTTTAACCGTTTCCTGCGTTTTTATTGTCCCCTGTAAAATTCTACAAATGGTCTATTCGTCTTTATTCGCATGAACTATTCAATTGTTTATAATAATTGCACACTAATAATAAAACAAACGTGCTTCATTATTATTTTATACAAAAAAATATAAAAAAAGTCCAAAAAATCAACTCAAAAAATTGTCCGTACGGGGAGGAAAAAATAAATTTTATGTTTATAAAATGATATTAATGGGCCAGTATGATATCCTTAACATCGAGTACGATATCCTTTGGCCGAAATTACTTCTCTGAATCGGTTATTTATAGGTAGACCCATCAATTGTCTGGTTTCAGGTTCAATATTCCGCCACTCCTCAAAGATAACATATTTAAGCAATAGTTGATGGGTTATTGTATGCTGCCGATTTTGTTTTCTCCAAAAAATCCTATAAATGTTCTATGGGGCCTAAATATCGCCTCTCGGACATGTGTGGAACCACTTCTTCTACCTTTTAATGCAGTCATTCTCTCACAACCAAGGGAGTGTGCTTTAGGCAATTGTCGTGTTAGTATCCAAAGTTGGTTCGAATGTCGAATTTAGTCGCACTAACCTTATAATTTTCTTTTAAAATGTCTAAATAATGAAATTTCCTCATTTTGGGTACTAAAAATCCAAGCTTTACGACACCTCCAGGCTCTACTTCACCCCACACCATCACGGAGCCTCCACCGTGTTTCACTGTTGCATTGAAATGTTTTAGCTGCAACGCGAAGTGGAACACTCCGACACAAAAATCGTCTACCATCTGACTCAAAAATATTAAAATTACTTTTGAAAAACAGTTATATTTACGACAAAAGTAATTTTGACACTTTTGGGTCGAATGGCAGACGATTTGTATGTTGCAGCCAAAGAATTTCAAAGCAACAGTGAAACACGGTGGAGGCTCTTCGATGATGTGGGGTGCAATGGTGCCTGGAGGTGTCGGAAATCTTGGATTTTTAGTACCCAAAATGAGGAAATTTAATTATTTAAGACATTTTTAAAGAAAATTAAAAGGTAAGTGCGACTAAATGGGACATTCGAACCAACTTTAGATACTAACACGACAATTGCCCAAAGCACACTCCCTTGGTTGTGTGAGAATGACTGCATTATAAGGTGGAAGAAGTGGTACCACACATGTCCGAGAGGCAATATTTAGGCCCCATAGAACATTTAAAGGGTTTTTTGGAGAAAACAAAACCGGCAGCATACAATAACCCATCAACTATTGCTTAAATATGTTATCATTGAGGAGTGGTGGACTATTGGACCTAAAACCAGACAATTGATGGGTCTACCTATAAATAACCGATTCAGGGAAGTAATTTCGCCCAAAGGATATCGTACTCGATGTTAAGGATATCATACTGGCCCATTAATATCATTTTATAAACATAAAATTTATTTTTTCCTCCCCGTACGGACAATTTTTTGAGTTGATTTTTTGGACTTTTTTTATATTTTTTTGTATAAAATAATAATGAAGCACGTTTGTTTTATTATTAGTGTGCAATTATTATAAACAATTGAATGTGGGTGTGGAACAAGGTGCTATAATCCAAAAACCAAATTGTTCAGGAAAAGCAAAAAACTTAATAAGTCGCGAAAAAAAATAATTTTTTGAAATTTCTTTTTGCAGTTTGACGAAGATGGACCATATGCATCTATGTACAAAATTTCATTAAAAACAAATGAGCGGAAGTAGCAAAAAAATGCATGTGAAATTTTGTTCTAGTGGAATAAGGTGCTATGTTACAATTTCAAATAGGAATTTCAATACATTTGCCAAGTAGTTTTAAGTTTTTTGGGTTATTTTTTAAAAATTTAAATTTTGCGTGATGAATTCAGCAAAATTTAGACAGGGTCCAGCAGTACTCATTTTTATATAAGAACAATAAAAGGTAGTTAATTTAAGAAAAAACAAGTGGTTTATGGTTTATTTGGAACAGATTTTCGCGTAATGGGTTAAAAAAATTTGCACAATTTATAATATAAATTACTAACCATTCAATTTTATAGTTTTAACTCAAAAATTGGATAGATTATCTAAATCCGCCCTTAGTATTTCGTAAAACAAAATTGTACTTTTGTATGGATATAGCACCTTTTTCCATATTCACACTTTAACTATAGATAGATTAGATATGAAAGCGTTTTTTGCCAAACCAATGGGCACATGTTAAAGCCTAGGATGTTTTCTACACTTAACCATCTCACATGCAAGAATTTTGATATACCACCTTTAGTTTAACTGCAAAATACATGTTAGTATTCGGGGGAAAAATATAAAATATTTAAAAAAATAGTTAAAATTGAACTTTTAAGGTCAATTTTATGACAGAAAACGATCAAGTTTTTAACAAATTTGTTTGCAAATAGATCGAACTATTGAAGGAAGATACGATTTTGCAAAAAAACGCGATTTCCAAAAATTGGATTTTAGCACCTTCTTCCACACACACATTCAATTGTTGATCTTTTTAAAAAAAAATATTTCATGAGAATCGGTTAAGTATTTTTCGAAATATAAGCAAATATTTTTTTGATTGTGTGGGGTACGGACAATTGTTTGAGACAGTGTATAAAGCGACTACATGCAAAAATTGCTCAATTTTACCATGTTTGACCACGCCTATCTCGCCCATTTTTCCGAAAAACGAAAACTTTTGTTCCACGATTTGTTACTCTCATATAGGGCAATAAGCTCTCAAAGTTTGACTTTGATCCAACAACATTTTTTTTCGTGGTATGTTTGAAATAGAAACCTTCATATGGGGCATTCCATGTCAAATCGGTGTCACCCTGGTGTCACCCTCCAATCTTAATGAAATTTTGATATGTTGTTCAGAATAAAAATTAATTCGACACGTATTTTTTTTAGCGGCCCAAACTCTAATTTTTTAGGGGTTGGGGGGGGGGGGTGATTTGTATGGGGTAAGTTGATTTTTTTTAACGCCTATTTATTCAAACTAAATATGGGCATATTTGGCAAAGCTTTAATTTAAATTAGCTTTCTTATGATGCTAACAGCGTGCCAAAAAAAAATTATATATTTTGACTTATTAACAAAAATGTCTTAAAATGTTGGTATTTTACTCAATATGACGAAAAGTTGTGCACACAGAAAAAAATATGGAGGAAAAAAATTTGAGTAATCACTTAAAAACAAAAATTGAGTAATTTTTTAATTGCCGCAATTAAAAATTTACTTAAAAATTTTAAAAACAATTTAAGTAAAAATTTTAATAAAAATTTAATAGTTTTTTAATTTTTTTTATCTCTCATAGTTTTTTGAATTCTCGTTTAGTTTATAGTTTATTTGTATATGTATATGAAAGTTTGTATTCGTCTTTATAAAAATTTCCTATGTTTTTGAGACCGAAATATGTTTAGTAAAGTTTGAAAAAACAAGTTTTTTGTTTTTTTTTTTGTAAAAAAATTTAAAACTTTTTTAAAATTAAAAAAAAATAAATAAATAGATAATTTGAGTAAATTTTTAATTGTGTCTATTAAAAATTTACTCAAATTTTTTTCAAACATTTAATAAATTTTTATTAAAAATTTACTCAATACTATAAAATCGTTTACTGGTGCAAAATTGAGTAATTTTTTACTCAATAGTATTAAAAATTTACTCAAATATTTTTTTTATTTTTTTCTGTGCATGTTTGGACACGTTCATAGGCGTAGATAGCCCTGTCTGGGGGGGGCTTAGCCCCCCCCAGAATAATTTTAGCCCCCCCCAGAATTTTAATCATTCACAATTTTTTTTTTAATAATTTAATGATTTCATTAATTTTTGCAACACTAAATAATAATAATATGTAATGAGTCTTTAGGACTCGTTATGATTATTCAATGAGTTTAAGGACTCGTAATGATTATTATATAAGATCTAATAGTTTTTCCCATTGAAAAATAATCTGAATTATTGAAAAAAGTTTTTATATGAATCTGATGTTTTTGTCAGTAATAAAAACTGTACCGAATCTTAGGGTTTTACCTTCAGGAAAACATTTTAACTTCTTTGAATTAAAAAAGTTTCTAAATTCTAAGGGGTTTTTTATAGACAAAAGTTATTGAATGAAAGAATCTGAGAATTTTGACTAATAATCATCAACTTTTGCAATCATCAGAACTTTTTCTTGAAAAAAATCATAGTAATCTCATTATAATGAGTTTACTATAGGAAAAACATTAAAAGTCTTTCGTTCTCAAAACATATCTAGGAGTTCTAAATTTCCAAAAAATCTACAGAATCAAAATTTAAAAAAAAAATATGAATTTTTAACCGCTTTCAGGGGGCATTCGTTTCTAGGACAATTAGACGCATGTTAAAGGGAACGCTTCAGGAATAGGTCTGGGTTTTTCTATTAAAAAAAAATACCAAAAAATTAAAAAAAAATCTAGGGGGGCTTTAGCCCCCCCCAGAAATGTTGGCTTCCTACGCCAATGGACACGTTCTTTGCACACGAAGATAGGTTTTCCAAAGACCTTTTATTTGGTATGTAACATGACTACCCAGGCAGAAAAATACGAACGGGAGAGCGCTGGCAAAGTACCTTTTATGGTCGCTTTTGTTCTGGGAAAGCATCACAGTTTAGTACTCTCCCAGCGTCCAAAATGATAACCACGGTAAACGGTATGCCGTTGCTATTTTAAAGCGCCTTTAAAGCGCTTTGAAAACAAAAAATATGGTACTATTATAGCACTTTTAGAACAAAAAAATGGTATAAGTCCCGAAGATACAACTGTTTTTGGTGTTTATTTGAATAAAGAAATTTATAAAATTATAATAAAAAATTGATTGACTAATTTATTAGGATAAAAAAATTAGGTTATGCTTATGTTTGAAACTACCCGAAACAATAGTCCTAGATTAACCTTTTAGCAAAAGTCCCGAAAAAAAGTGATGTATTGAACCGAAACGTGTTGTGTTCGAAAGGGATAGACCCAGTTACATTTCACATGTGATGTATCCGGAGTTTAAGACACTTCCTCACAAAAGAAACAGGTGTTTTTATATAAAAGGTGTCAAGTTTGTGATAGGCATTGTGTCTAATTGACATATCACGAGAACTATCAAGGACCAATAACTTATCCTGCAGGGAAATGAAAAATATTCCAATTGTTATGAAAATTAATAAATTTTAATTACAAATTATACTTTGAACGGATTTAAATAGAAAACATTGGCAAAGCGCTTGCAAGGCACTTTTTTTCATACTACCTTACACACAAAAAATAAAGTGCTTTGCCGAGACTTTTTCTGTGGAACGGTTGGCAGTTTCTGCATGGGTAGGTTTCTTTACATAATACTATATGAGATAAACACAAAAATCTGAAAAACGACAGTTTCTTCCCCCTAATTTTCACCCCCTCAATATATACTTTTGGACCGCTAAAAAAAAATATGTCCCTTTATTTTTCCTGTTCTACAAAACCGGAAATACCGGTATTCCTGGGAATACCGAGAACCGGAAAACAGGGGGCACTAATTTACAATTAAAAAATCCCATTCATTCAACAATTTTATCTTTAAAAAAAAATATTTTTTTATCCGTTTAGTAGACATCAATAATTTATTTATAAATAAAAATTATTGTTTATTTTAGTTTAAAAGATATGATGGAACTAGAAAATGTTTTTCCAATAAACGAAAGGTAATGTTTTCTTAAGGCAAGTAATTGTTAATAATATTGACATAAGTTTTAATGCGGAATTAATGTTTCCTTTAAATTTTAATTTATCTAAAAGAAGTTTTACACTAGAGTTTGCAAAACGATTAAAATCGTAATCGTAATCGCGATTAATCGTACCAATTAATCGTAATCGTAATCGACAAAAAAATCATGCGATTACGATTAATAATTTTCTATGAAATACACTGTTTTTATAACGAGTTTAAATCAGTTCCAAAATTATTTTTCAATAAAACTTAATTACTTTAAACAAGTAAAAAATTAAATTCGGCCTTGCCGAATGTAGTGATACCCTCCACAATTTCAAAGAACTTTTTTAAAAGGAAAATTAAAAAAAAAAAAATTTGAAAAAAAAAAACTTCCGCAAAAAAAAAAAATTCCGCGAAAAAAAATCCGCGACTTTTGTTTGTCAAAAAATATGTAAGTACTTGTTTAAATACCATTTGGTGTTCAATTATGTTCACATATGTCAACCAGCAGTCGAATTAAAGCATTTTGTATTTTTAGGTTATGTACTAAAATTTTTGAGGTGTCCTTACATTTTCGTTCATAACTTTTGAACCGCTGAACCGATATCGCTCAAATGCAATACCAAACTTCTCGGGAGAACTTCCAATAAATACGTTAAGTTTCAGTCATTTCCGTGTAATAGTTTGGCCGTGATCACCATTTCCACAGACAGACAGACGGACCGACGGACAGACGGACATCGCTAGAATGTCTTAAAATCAATCGGAGATCATGAATATATATACTTTATGGGGTCCCAAACCGATATTTCGATGAGTTACAAAGGGAATGACAAACTTATATATACCCTCTATCACTAAGTGGAGGGTATAAAAACGATTACTTTCGGAACAATTTCAAACAAATATCATTGATTCAGGAATGTTAAGTAGAATTGATTGTAGTATGGATATGATGCGTTTTGGAACCGATTAATTGAAACGGAAAATTTTGATGGATTGGCCCATGATTCATTTAACTTGTTTGCGATTTTTTTTCCTTTTCTCGTAAAAGTCATTCAAATTTAAAGCAAAATTTAAATTCTGATCTGATTGTGAGTAAATTTTAAAGAGTTTTGTTTTTAAATTTGGACATGAACTTCTGTCAAAAAACTTAATTTTAACATACTTTGATCGCTGGTTGCTGACTAATGATGCCTTGTAAAATTTTTTAATAAATTTCCTCACAATTGGCTCTTCACTTGCAGGTATTCTGAAACGACCCCGTAGAAATTTTGATGAGCTGGACGCAACTTTTGGAAAGGAATCACGAGTCAAAGAGCGAATCTAAACCAGTCACAGTTTAGAGTACTCTTTAGTAGAACAGATAAAGATTTATTAAGACGCAGTTAAATCATGTATCTTTTCAGCGCTAATTGAAGCAATAAAGATGTAAGAAAATCTAGTATTTTTCTCCAAATAAAAAATTAAGGTATGTGTGAAATTTTATCAACAAAGAATTTTAATTAAAAGTTAAAAAAAATAACAAAAAATTCTCAAGAGGGCGCTGAGCGTTCTTTCGGTGCGCATGAAATACTAAAAAAAGAGACTGTGGTGCCAAAATCTCGAATTATTTTTACTGGGAAGGTTCGAAAGTTTTTAATTTTATTTCTTAAAAATAATAATTTTTGTATTTTCGTACGTTCTAAAATGTAAATTTAAAAAGATGTTTTTTAAAGCTATTGCAACTCAAGTTATTGTAAAATTTCGATTAATCGATAATCGCGATTAACGGCAATTTTTTTAATCGTAATCGCGATTATAAAATATCCCGATTATTTGCAAACTCTATTTTACACGTCTTAAACTTTAATATTATTTTATTATGATGAAAATACAAAAAAAAAGAAGATAATTTTTGTATTTTTAAATAAAAATTCCTAAAAATCTTAAAAGTGTTCTGGTTTTTACGTTTCAAAATTTAATTAAAATAATTTTTTGAAAATATTTGTACTCTCTGATTTGATGCTTTCCCAGCACATAAGCAACCACATAAAGTACCTTCTTAACTAGGCCTTCCCCGTTCGTATTTTTCTGCTTGGGCTAATTATCAAATTGTTTCAGTGCATTAGTAAAAATAATTGAAAATCTCTTATTCAATATTTCCCCATATTTGTTGTGACATAATTTAAATCATTGTCAAAGTAATTAAGACCTCCGGAAATGTAAAACAAATATTTGATTAATTAATCAAAAAATAAAAATCATGTGTAAGAAAATGTATTTTTGTCGAAATTTTTAATTTATCACTTTCATGTTACATTTAATATTTACTTCGGTACTTTAAAAGTATTTAAAAATCCATTTCATTTTTAAGGTTTTGTTTTACATATTTTAAAGAATGTTTTTGTTATACCTTGTACAAACATTCGCTTATTAATAAGAATGAGTTATTTTGAAAATTCATTTACATTTAAAACGATAATGAGCTCATTTTAAAGTCAATAAAACCTAAGAAAAGTTAAGAAAAAAAACGATATAAATAATACTACTTACTATGTACTATTTTATTTTCTATACTAAAGTATTTATATTTTATTTTTAAAACAGAAAAAATAAATATGAAACACAATGGGTCAATCGGTTACATCAATTTGTGCAGCAGGTGAAACAATAATCATGCTTAACCCTTTCAGCAGCCATGTTGCTCACAAGCTAAACTTACGCTTGAGCATTAATAGTTAATTTTTGAATTTTTTTTCCCAAAAAAAAAAAAATCTTAAAAATCGTATATGAATCTTATTAGCTTTTTTAGGATGTATAAGTATTATTATACTTTTGAAAACTTTTATTTTTTAAAGTTTTGTTTGTTGTTTTTTCACTAATGTTTCTATTTTTTTTTAAGAATTTTAAGAAAAATATTTTTCGCGGAAAAAAATATGAAAAAAATTTTCAGTAAAAAAAAAAAAATTGCTAAAAAAACAGGGTGAACCTGGTAAAAAAAAAAATAATTATTTTTGAAAAAATTATTAAGGGCTGGTAACTCATCACAATATAATCAATGATTAAGGCTACACAGAAAAAAATAAAAAAAAATTTTGAGTAAATTTTTAATACTATTGAGTAAAAAATTACTCAATTTTCCACCAGTAAACGATTTAATAGTATTGAGTAAACTTTTAATAAAAAATTATTAAATGCTTAATAAAAAATTTGAGTAAATTATTAATTCACACAATTAAATCTTTACTCAAAATTTTTTAATATTTTTAAGTAACTTTTTAATTGTGTCAAGTAAAAATTTACTCAAAATGTATCAAACTATTTTTTTAAAAAGTTTAAAAAGTTTCTAATTTTTTTTTTCCAAAAAAATTACTTTTACAAACTTTACCAAATATACTTATGTCTTCAAGACAAAGTAAAATTTTATAAAGATGATTTCAAACTTTCATATACATATACAAAAAACAATAAACTAAATGAGAATTCAAAACACCAAGAGAAAAAAAAAAATAAAAAAAAAATATTAAATTTGTATTAAATTATTTACTCAAATTTTATTTTCAATTTTTGAGTAAATTTTTAATTGCGTCAATTAAAAAATTACTCAAATTTTTTTTAAAAAATTAAACAAGTGATTACTCAAATTTGTTTCCTCCATATTTTTTTCTGTGTAATCAGTGTTTGCAAACGTCAAATTTATATGAAAATAATCAATGATTAGTATTAATCATTGATTAGCTTTTGATAAGTTACCAGCCCTAAGGATTCAATTTAATAATAACAAGTAAGTGTTCACTAGGGTGGCCCGTTTTTTGGCTTTTCTCTCTGATCAAATTATAATACCCGCCAAAAGTGTCGGTCACCAAATATAAACTCCGAGCGGAGTTTATATTCTTTCCCCACTTTGAGCCTCAAAATTGGGATTTTAGTTTTTTTTATAAAAATTAATTAAAAACAAGTAAGAAAATTATAGTATTATACCATATAATACCCTACACCAGAGTTTCCCGGAAAATGGGTCCCAAGTTCAAACATGGACCGATTGGATCTATCATTTGTCAAATCTTTTATAAGTGTAAAAAACACTCACAAGCCAAATTTGAGTGAAATAGGATTCTGTTTGTTGCCAATAAACCGCTTTAACCGATAATCGGCGAAATTTTCATATGGAGGCCAAAGTCCAAAAATGGTCCGATTATAATCGGATTGTTTGAAGTACGCGTTAAGCACACACAAACAAAATTTTAATAAAATATTTTCTATTTTCATGAAACTTGAGAGATTTATGTGAATATCGGGAAGGTTTTTTGAATGGGGCTACAAGAATTACAGATCCGATTCCTTTAAATTCGGAATAGTGATTATTGAATACAAAACACGTTTGCCTGTCAAATTTCGAAAACAAAATCTTTTATATTACGGCTATTAGAGTCATTTGAGCCCAAATTACACTAAAAAAAAAACTTGTAAAATGACAAGAAAAGTTTGTAACTTTTTTTTTTTTGCTGCCTTCTATTTTACAAGAATTCCTTATAATTTAACAAGCGTTTAACCAATAATTTTGTAATTTTACAAGCTTTTTACCAATGACGCTATAAAACTTACAAGGAGTTTTCATGACTTCACTAGATTTTTTAGATTTAGATTTTCCTGGTAAAAATTACGATATTTTTTGTAACTTTACAAGCTTTAACCAATAAAATTATAAATTTACAAATTTTTTAGGAATTCTCGTGAATTTATTTCGATCAAAAATTTTTTGTTAAAAAACAAGGAAAACTGTCAAATATTGGTAAAATGGGATTACGAGACTTTTTCTAGTAATTTGACAAGATTTTTTTTGTGAGTAGGTCTAAACATGAACTAATTTTTTCCAGTTTCAATAGTCTTCATCCTTGGACCAAGAGAGGATTAAGTTTCACACTCAAAAAATTATGACGGTAGAATCCACTACAAATAATTTTCAGTTAAAACTACTACATTTGTTGTTGTTTAGGCGTCCACTACATTTTACGGTAAAATCAACCAAAAATTGTTGTTGTTTTTAACTATTGATTAACAACTACAAAAAACTGTAAAAACTACTTCAAATAACAGTTGTTTTTACTATGACTCAAATTGTCTGAATTTTTTTATTAACAAAAAAAACTTCTAAACTTCCAAAACGGTTAAAATTATTTGGAAATAATTCCTGCACATCCGTTTTTCTAAAAATGTCTAGAAAATTATAATTTTTTTATAGACTAAAAACAACTACATAAAACAACTGTTACTACAATGTAGTAATTTTGTGTATTTGTTTTTTAAAACGACTACAAAGAACAGTTGTTTAAGATTTTTCATGCAAAAACAACTGAAATTGTAGTTGAAAACAACAACTACTACTTACTACACAAATGACCGCCATGTAGTAACTGCAATAACTTTCTAAGTGCAAATTTCAGGACAATTGATTGAAAATTTTAAATCAACTAAATCCACTCAAAACGTGATTTTGAGCCGATTGGTAAGCTTCCCAGCAAAAACTTGGTAATTGGTACTCCTTCCCGTTTCGCTTACCTGATTATGACTATGAATACTACTAATTACCATTACTTCACGCTTAAAACTCCAAAAAAGTGGTTACCTTTCAATGTCATAGGCTGGTTTAGTTTGGGGATGGGCAAAAACGGACCAGAGGGAAAAAAGTTTCCCCTTAAAGAACCAAAATAATCTCTAAAAACCGATGTTTTTCACAGTTTTTTTTTATTTTTTTTTTTTTTTTTGTTGGAGAAAGGTGTCTTTGCCGGCAACCTGAATTTTTAATTTCATTAAAACCAATTTTTTTTTGTCAAAACTTGTTTTTTAACAAAAATTTTTTTTTTTCATCAAAATTATTTTTCTTCAATTTTTTCTTCGATAATTTTTTTCATCAATAATGTTTTTTATCCAAAATTTTTTCATCCAATTTTTTATTTCAACAAAAAAGATGTTTTTAATTTTTTTTCACCAAATTTTTTTTTAACATTTTTTTTAAGTCTCTACACTGAGGGAAAAACGCATAGTTAAATCAAAAATTTTCATTTTTGATTTTAAAATTCTACATTATTTTCAAAAAATTTTATTATTTATACTGAAATATGTTGACTTAAAAATAAATATTTTTGTTTTAAGTTGTTAACCTCTTAATTTAAAAATGAATAATCTTAAATTTATTATGCTGTCGTAAAAAATCGTTACAAATTTGAATTATTGTCAATTCAAATTTTCATTTTAAAAACAACATTGTTTCATTTTCAATTTGATGCTAAACAATTTTAATTTTAGTTGTGAATTGACATTTCGAAATCATATGTCAAATTTTAAGATGAAAACATTTTCAATTTGAACATATTCATTTTAAGAAAATGTATTGCGTCATTGCGTAATTTTTGCAAAAAAAAATGGACATTTTTGTTAAAAAATTAATAATTTAATTTCTAAGATATATGTGTGTAAAAAATTGAGCTTCTTTTGTTTAAGGGCGTTGTCGTGGAAAAAATAATTGATGAAAATTGTTAAATTAACTTTACAGTTCAATTCCTGGGAAGGAAAATAATTAAGATTAAAGAGGTTAAGTACAATAGTGAAATTTTTAGGTAATATAAATTTTTACCCCAGTCCATATAGTCTGATTACAGAGTTTTTCATTTTACGAGGCTACATAGACTGGGTTTCACATAAAAAATAAATCACAAATCATATACTGCATATTATATTTTATAATTTTAAATAAATTGTTTAGTTTCAAAATAAAAAAATCTTTTAATTAATAAAATAAAATGGTATGGAACAACATAAAAATAAAAGTATATCAACCTTAAATCAAAAATTTCTCAATTTTAAATTAAAAATGAAGCAACTTTAATTTTAAAACGTTTGTTTTTATTCGCCCATTTTAAAAATGAAAATAAATATTTTCAAATTAAGCAAAAACAAAGTTTGTTGACTTTTGTCACTGTTTTCTTTTTATTTTGAGGTTGTTTCTGCTTGATTTGAAAATTTTTTTTTCTTAGTGTACATGTTTTTTCCATGGCTCTTTTATAGATTTTAAGACAAAGTATCATTTAAAATTAATTTTAGCCAAATCCGATAATTTTGTTTAAATTTTATTGTTTTTTTTTTAATTTTCATTAAAAACTCCTAACTTTGATCGAAAGTCGCCATGGGTTAAAATGGTCTGACGTGGTTCAAATTCTGTTTAAACGGAATCTCACATTCTATAAAATAGTCAATGGAAAAAAATGTTGAGACTTTTTTTTTATTTTTTTTTTTTTCACCAAAATTTTGTTTACCAAATTTTTTTTTGTAAATATTTTTTTCTTTTAATTTTTTTTTTAATTTTTTTTATGAATTTTTTTTTTATTTTTTTTCATTAAAAACTTAAAAAAAGTCTCTACATGATTTTCCATGACTCTTTTTTAGATTTTAAAACAAACTTTCATTTAAAATTAATTTTAACCAAATCCGATCATTTTGTTTAAATTTTATGGTTTTTTTTAAAAAATTTTCATCAAAAACTCTTAAGGGTTAAAATGGTCTGATTTGGTTCAATTCTATTTAAATGGAATCTCAATCTCTATAAAATAGTCAATGGAAAAAAATTTTGAGATTTTCTTCTAATTTCTTCACTCAAAAAATTATGTTAGTAAAATCAACTGAAAATGTCAGTTAAAATAACTACTTTGTAAGTTATTTTGGGGTCAACTACTTTTTCACTTAAATCAACTAACAATGTTAGTTATTTTAACTGACAAAAAACAACTGACTTATATAGTAAAAACTACTTACATTTGTAGTCAAAACAACTAACATGTAGTAAAAATAAACAAATCAATATATAATTTTTTTTCAAAAAATTTTTCAGAAAAAAAATTGAAGACCAAAGTTTTTCCAAGTTTTTTTTTTTTTTTTAAATTGTGAAAAATAAAAAAACGAAAAATTTATTTTTATTTTTTGGAAAAAAAACTGAAAAATTTTCAGAGATAAAAAAAAATAAAATTAACTACTTTAAATAACTGTTACTACATCACAGTACTTTTTGTTAGTTGTTCAAAAAAACGACTTAAAATAACTAACAGAAATAGTTGTTTGATATTTTTCATACAAAAACAACTGACTTTGTAGTTGAAAACAATGAACTACTGTAAAATATGCAAACAACTAACATGTAGTAACTTACATAATTTTCTGAGTGTTGAGCATTGGAAAATCCGCCATTTTTAGAAATTTGTTGACTAATTTCAAATGGCGATTTCTTAAAAACTGATTTTTGATTTTTTTGTATCCATATGCATCATGCCAACATTAATAAAATTGTTGTGTCACAAGATTTTTTTTTCTTTTGAAATGTTTTAAAAAGAATTAAAATTTTTGATGGAAATTTTTAAAAAAATCCTAAACTTTGATCTAAGGACGCCACGTTAATATGAGCGGATTTGGCTCAAATTAAGTTTAAATTTAAGAACGTCTCAAGCTTTATTAGGGTCAAGAGAAAAAAAACATTTTTTTTAAATTTTTGAACGTTGGAAAAACCCGCCATTTTTTGCATATTGCAAATAGTGATATATCAAAAACCGTGCGACCGATTTTAGTTCTTTTTTATATTCGTATTCAGCGTATAAAAAAAAATAAAACAAATGTATCGCAAGAAATATATATTTTTTTCTAATTTCAAAAATCCAAATCTTTAATTGCCGGGCTCCACGGGTTTATTTAATTCGATTGCCCTAAAATTTGTTTTGTCACTTATTACTTTTTTAAATTATTTAAGTGATTTAATGACCCATAGTGAGTTTAAATAAATAAATAAATATGTATTAATTCTAAAATTTACAATATGAAAATAATTATTTATTTTTGTTAGAATATTTACTTCAATAGAGACCGTGGTTGTAACTCGTCCATTGGTATCATTTGTTTTAACCTCCATGATTTTTTATTTTTAAATTATTTTTTTTTTATTTTAAATAATTTAATGGTTGGTTGGCAATTAAATACTTTTTTAGTATTTATTAATAATTTTTTTTTTTTGTTAATTCAATTTTAATTCATTTTCCGCAAAATTTAATAACTTTATTCGTGTATAAAAATAATTCTTCGACAAGTTTTTACAATAATTATTTATAAATAAGTTTATAACATTTGTTAAAGTTAACACGAAAATGTTTTTGAAAAAAAAATTTCGAAAAATTTGATTTTCCCG
Source organism: Pegoplata infirma (assembly GCA_963921195.1). NCBI lineage: Eukaryota > Metazoa > Arthropoda > Insecta > Diptera > Anthomyiidae > Pegoplata > Pegoplata infirma. The sequence goes on along the minus strand of OY992540.1, from coordinate 141,329,597 downwards.
CAACCGGCGATGTGAAGTGTTAAAAGGTTTAAACGGTACTACCAATTGTTTTAGCCCCAACATCATTAATTAAATAATACTTAATAATATTGTTAATAATTGTTTGTGTTATTATTATGTCAAAATAAGCTCAGTTTAATAACTAAAAATTGCTAACTGAAACAATAACAAAAAGTACTCAAGCGATCAGAACAAGAGTTTTTATCGTATTTTCACTGTCAATGTTAAAGTTAAAGTAAAGTAAAGTACTCGGTGCTCACCATTACCACCTTAATTATTCCATTCATTTGTTCCCATAGTATCTCTTAATACATTTTACAATAAAATATTCAATGATCGGTTGAACATCTGCCGCCAGAGTTGTCAGATTTGAATTTCTTTTCCAAAATGAGAATTTTTATATCGCCATCGGAACAGATTTTTGTAAGGAGAGATTTTATTTTTTTATTAAAAGTTATGAATAGTATGGTATCTTGATAATTTTTCAAAAAATGAGGTTATGAATTTAAATCTAATGCTTTATTTTCACAAAACTGTATAATTAACTTTTGAGGAGTTCCACTGCATACACTCAAAAAAATACGTTAGTAGATTTACTAATTTTTTTTTGCTAACGCTAGTTAGCTAACTTTTAGCAAATTTTTAGTTGATATTAGCATGTTAGCAAAAAATTCTTGTAAACTTCATTTAGCACATTAGCAATTTTAAACAAACTTTGAACTAATTCCTTTTGCTAAATTTGAAATTGAGTTGACAACATTTTTACAAGATTTTTTGCTAACATTAGCAAAAATAAATGGTAAATTTTTTTTATTTTCAGAAAACTTAAAATGGCGCTATCTCGGAAACTAAGCCAGATAGAGCAAAATGGAGGGCATTTTTGGTTCTTAGAATCCCCATACTTTCGCGGGTCCTCTTCACATGTGTGGGCCCTAATGGGACCTAACTTTGGATCCAAAAAAGTTAGCATTCCCGAAAATTTTAAAATGCTCATATCTCGGGAAATATTGCCGACACAACAAAAAGTCCAAAAGAATTTTTGTAGCTCTCAACACGTAGAATAATATTTTTGAAGTTATAGAGTTTTTTAATTCTCAAGACCCCAGTGATACCCTAAAATCACGTATCTCAAAAACTAAGCAAGGTAGAGCGAAACGGTCACAAATTTTGGATCAAAAAGTATGACGATTTTTAAGGAAGCCAACTAGGTCTAGGCCCATCGGGGTCTGGACCTATTGGGTCCGAACCCAATGGGGTCCTCAAATATGTATGAATTAAGTTAAAAAAAAAAATCAGTTAACTAATTATTGGCAAAACATTTTTGCTAACTTTAGCAAAAAAATTGTGGGTTCAAAATCAGCAAATTTTCTTGTAGGTTTACAAGCTTTTTTTGTTAACATTACAGTTTTTTTTTTGAGTGTAGTGCACTCTGGGCCGAGCGGTAGGTTTTTTTGCCAAAACTAATTAAAATAAAAAATATTAAATTAAAAAAAAGCGAATGCACTTTAATTATTTTCGCAGGAAGGAACTCTCGATCCATTTTTTGAAAAATGTTTTTTAATTGTAAAAAACGTCAAGCTTTCTAATAAAATTAGTTAAAATAATCTCAAAATAGGCGCTTTATTAGATAATTTTTTTTTAATAATTTGACCTTGTATTTTAAGATCAAATTTATATTTTTTTAAAAAAACCACCAATGCCTTTGAAAAGGCTGTCAAAAATACTTTAAAAATTAATTTTATTCGCAATAAAAATTCAATCTTTGCAAAATAATGAAAACTTACCTTCTCTGTAACTCTAAAAATATTTAACCAACATATTTTTTATTTGAGCTTTAGACTACACAGAAAAAAACAAAACAAATAATTAAAAAATTCGTAGATTTAATTAAAAATTTAATTAAATCCGGACCAATCACTTAAATGAGCATATAAATTAAAAATATTTGTATGTCATTAATTAAAAATAAATGGATATTTATTTAATTAAGAACTTAATACTATAAATTAAAAAATTCAATTAAAATTAAAAAAAATAAATAAAGTTTTAATTATATAAATTAAAAATTTAATTAAAACAAAATTTGAAACCAATTAAAATTTTTAATTGTATAAATTAAAATTAATTAAAAATAATAAATTTTTTTAAATAATTTAAACCAGTAAGAAAGTTATAGTCGGTCAAGACCGACCATATGATACCCTACACCAGTGTGTTCCGGAAAATGGGTCCTAAGTCCAAACATGGACCGATTGGGTCCGTCTTTTGTTTGATCTTTATTTAGTGTAGAAAACACGCACAGATAAAATTTTAGTGGAATTCGTTTATTTTTTTGTCAATAGAACGATTTAACTGAATATCGGTCAAAATTTTTATATGGGGGACTAAGTCCAAAAATGGTCAAATTTTATTCCGATTTGATAAGGTTGCTAAAGTGCACGTTTAACACCTAAAAATAAAATTTTTATCCAATACTTCCGTTTTTATGAATTTTGAGGGGATTATGTGGATATCGGGAGGGTGGTTTGTATCATTTAAGCTAAATCCAAAGGGGGCTAGGTCTTAAAATGGACCGATTTTCTCCAATTTCAATAGGCTTCGTCCTTGGGCCAAAACATGCTTAAGTTTCAAATTTCACGTCAATTGATTAAAAATTGCGACCTGTATCATGCTTAAACCGATAGATGGACAGACGGACGGACGGACATCGCTAAATCGACTCAAAAAGTAATTCTGAGTCGATCGGTATGCTTGAAGGTAGGTCTAGGACCAATATTTCGGGTAGTTACAAACATCAGCACAAATTCATTATACCCTGTACCACAGAGTGGTGTAGGGTATAAAAATTGCAGGCGCGTCTTCTTTTTTTTGGGGAGGGGGGGTTGGGAGAGGTACTTGGGGGCACATTTCCTCTCGAATAAGTGTTAAAAAATTAATTCTTATGATTTTTGCACTAATGAAATACAAATTTATTATTATTTAAACAAAAATAATTTATTCCACGCCCATAAAAGGGGGGCGGACCGAAAAACGATATTTTCTAATTCTGTGGGTCCAATTGCAGGGCTTTGAACTTCTTGTAGCATAAAAATGTTGGATTTGTTAAACAAAAACACAAAAAATCATGAAAAAATATGGTATTTTTCAGAGGTTGGTTTAGTTCTTCAAGGGGGAACTTTTTTCCCCCTAATCCGATTTTGTTCATTTACTGGCTTAACCTGCCTAGGAACATAAGACATATTCGTGCCAAATGTCTTTTATTTTGGACTGCATCGTGTTAACTACAGACGGACAGACGGACGGACGGACATCGCTAGAATGTCTTAGAATCGATCACTGATGAAAAATATATATACTTTATGGGGTCCTAGACCGTTATTTTGATGCGTTACACACGGAATGACAAAGTGAGTTTACCCCCATACTGTAGTTGGAGGGTATACAAATTATCGGATCAATTTTTTAAAAATAAATACCCAGGCAGAAAAATACAAACGGGCCAGTACTGCTAAAGTACCTTGCCCGGTAGTAAATGTACCGTCACACATTGGGTTGAATGAGAGGCAAAGTGGCGCTTTATTCAGGGAAGCAGTAATTTTAACATATAATATTTTTTGATTGATGAATGATGAATAATACATTAGAAAGCACCCTTTTAAAGAGAAAACAAGTGTTTTTTATTTTTTTTAACCTGTCAGAATTTTTTTAGTGTTTTTTGAAAATTGAACTTGATTCACAATTTAAGCTGTAACTTTTAAACCAAAAGTGATAATTTAATGAATACAGTTGCAAATTAAAGTATTTTTAATGCGATAATAAAAATTTAAAACAATAAAAAATAAATATGTGTTAATACTTGCATAAAATTTGTTTAAAGTCGGATTTTTGTGTTTCACCAAATTTTAATTTTTTTTTAAATTTTCCGTAAAAAAGTCAGGAAAGTTGTAATTTGGAACTATTAATTTTTTTTATTGGCGTCTATTCATTTTTAAGTAAAATACCACCATTTTTGAAAAAAATTAACATATTAGGCGCGTGGTTATACTTTATTTCGGGAAAAAAACTAAATTCACAATTTTTACTGTATCTGTGAAATTAACAATATTTTGAAACAAATGAAAAATTAAAGTTTATGTAAAGTGCTATTATAAACGTTAAACAAAAATTATATGCTCTCATATAAGTACTAAATTTATTAAGAAACCTAATTTTTTCATAAAAATTTTTGAATGTTTAAATTTACCTTTTTTAACTTAAGCCTTGGAAATTGAAAAAAAAAAAATTATATCAGCTGCGTTATTCATAATAAATAAAGTTAACATCATGCATGTTTTTTGTCAGATATTATATTACACCACCCAGAGACATCTGCTTACCCCGCCCCCCCCTTCCCACTCCCCACAAAACCCGTCCCTGTCATTTTTATTTTTTTGCTTGTTGGAGGGTATCAAAGATTTGGCACAGCCGAATTTTAAACTCTTACTTGTTTATATATAGATTACAAAGACCCACAAAAAAGGTCTAGACCCACTAATACTTATGTATTTTTACCTTCTAAATTCAATTCCGCGATCAGAATTAAATTCTACCGTTGGGTTTTTCTGCAATTTACAAGGAAAGTCCGCAAAAGTGAACCGACCTCATTTCCTTGTAAATTTGACCAACAATAAGTTAACATTTTTTAAAATTTTATTTCGGTATGTAATGTTCAAGTCTGATTTATTACGAAGAAAATAAGAGTTTTTTTCATAAAATCCATCAAAAAATGCAGAAGTTACTTGCATTTTAACAAAAACAACATAATTACAACTGTTTTTGTATAAAACTGAAATAACGCGTTTTTGTTCAAATGCATGTAACTTCTGCAATTTTTTACGGATTTTATTTAAAATACTCTTATTTTCTACGTAACAAATCAGACTTGAACCTTACATACAGAAATAAAATTAAAACATTTTGTAACTTTGTCAAATTCACAAGGAAATTAGGTGGGTTCACTTTGCGGACTTTCCTTGTAAATCACAGGAAACCCCAACTATAGAATTCAATTCTGATGGCGGAATCGATTTCAGAAGGTCAAAATACATAAGGATAAGTGGGTCTAGTTTCTGGGTGAGAAACTTTTTTGTTTTTTTGTGATGAAGTGTTATTGAAGCCACCATATTTTTTTCATAAAATCTTAAATAAAAAAATAACGGCATTAAACGCGGACGTTTTTTTTTCTTTTAAATTAAAGCTTATACTATATGCTTTATTATCACAATGTATAAGCAATAACAACCTCTTACATTTTTTTTTATATTCCATCAAGTAAGTATTAAAAATACTCCAATTTTGGAACATTTTACAAAAAAAATTCAAAAATATTTTTACAACAATTTTCAAAAAACAAAAAACAGAAATGTATTTGAAAATACCTGAAGTTAATGGTTCCATAATAAAAAAATTACCTTTGAATGAATGAATACCAAAAAAAAAATTCTAAAAATAAGTTGATTTTCAATTTTTAGCACCATATTCAAAAACACAAAAATTTATTTGATTTTTACGGCGGATTGCAAGAAATGTAAACAACTCAGAATTATAGTTGTGACCGATTTGTTAGTGTAATTTTATATACTTTAACCCTAAATTAATAATTTTTGTAAAAAAAAAATTTTCAGTTTTGAATAAAGCGTCACTTTTGATCCATTTCAACCCAACGTGCGTCAGCTTTCTTATATAAATTTAATATTTTTAAATTTAATGTTTTGGTTTTTTGCTGCGAAATGATGCAAAGATCATATTGGTTTCTTTTCGTGTGAAAGATGTACAGTAGGGTGGAGAAAATTTAGCCTTTTTTTCGAATTTCGAAAATGTCGGGAACGGGAAGTTGCCTTTTTTTTGTCAATATTAACTCACTAAAATTTTGGACCTGTAGGACATTGGCTTTGGTTTCCTTTTTTGACTTGAAAATCAGAAAGATCCGAAATAAAACAGCAAAACTCGTTAAGTTTGGCAGGAATATGTCTTTTTGTCCTAGGCAGTTTAAGTTCGTAAATGGGCAAAAACGGACCAGGGGGAAAAAAGTTCCCCCTTGACGAACTTAATTAACCTCTGAAAAACGCCATATTTTCACAGGTTTTTTTGTATTTTTGCTAAGCAAATAAAGCAATTTGATGTCAGAAAAAGCTCAAGGTCCTGTGCTTGGACCCAGGAAATAAAAATATATTTTTTTGCCCGCCCCCCATTTGTGGGCGTGGATATTAAAAATGTATATAAATAATGATAAAATTGTGTTACTTAAGCTCAAAAAGCGTAATAAATGAATTTATAAACATTTAAAGCGTGGGTTTATGTGTCCCCCAATGACCACTAATTCTCGTTTTTTTTTTTTCATATAGAAAAATTTTAATGTTCCAAGACATTTTTCCTTTAGAAAACTTTTAAGATTATCGAATATTTTTCATAGAATTACATTCTTAGATTATTTCCTTTTCTTTTTCACTTTCGTTTTCCCTCTCCTTTCTTTTCTTTTCATTTTTATTTTTCTTTTTTTCCTTTTGAATTTGGGTTGGGGGGGGGGAGGGAATTTCCAAAATTTATCTGAAATTCCACCATTTTCATACATAAATATTTTTTGGAAATAAGTGATCTCTACTATTCGAAAAATCAAAATGGGTTAAGGGATTTGCAAGGGAATTTCCGGGGATTTCTTTTTCGAAAATGGGAACACGGTTAGAAAAGTACTGGCAAACCTCCCGTGTAAAAATGATTAGATCTAATTATATCAGAATATATCTCACAACATCTGCTACCAGATCAAATTTGATATGAAAAGATATGATAGATATTGGACTATATATAACCATATCTCGTAAAACACGTTCATAGTTTTTGTAACATTTCTTTTTATATCTGCCATATATAGTTAGATATTGTATGTCTAATCAGATCTGTTACCATATCAATATTTCGTTTAATTTTTATGTTGTGTTATATTGTTAAGATAAAGAACCCTAATATTTAAAATCTTCATCAAATAATTTTTTGCAACTCATAATTAAATTTTTTGATTTAGCATTTCCAACCAAAAATACATAAATAAGAAAATAAAAAAGTTATTATTTTTTTGTTAATTTGATATTTCAATAAAAGAAAAAAATGTCAAAAAAATATTTTTCAACACAAACAAAACAAATACGTTTTTATTTATTTATAAATGCGGTCGCGTTTTATTTGTTTTTAACGCGGTAACTTCATAATATTGATATGCCGTAGATTATCCATCGGCCTATAATTTAATTTTCGTCAATTTTAAACAAATTGGATAAAGAAACCACAGCAAGAAACATGGAATAATTATCAATCTTTCCTGGCAAGAATTTTGAAAAAAGTATGTCGAAATCTAAAAATGGAAAATAAGACTGATAAATGCAGGAGACGCTTTTAATGTTATGGACCAGTCAAGAAATTTTGCTGTGTTTTTGTTTTTGATGCATAAAATGGGAAAAAGCAGGAGACGCTTTTAATGTTATGGACCAGTCAAGAAAGTTTGCTGTGTTCTTGTTTTTGATGCATAAAATGGGAAAAAGTTTCCAAGTTATAAACCAGTGAAATTGTTTGTATCCCGCACGTTAATTTTGAAAACTTTTCATAATTATCATCTTTACCGAATTCTTATCCTGAATGATTTCGAACCCACACTTTAGTGTAGTTTTGACTGCTAATTTTAATTCAAATTTATATGTACATTTCATTTTAAGTTTGAAGTCTTCAGATTGTGAACTTAGTTAAATGATTTGATTAGCTTTAAGAAGCCCAAAACAAGAATATCCATGTCCACTGTTACATACATATGTATACGGATTAGACATTTTAAATATAGGATTTTTGAACTATTGAGGTGACTGTGCAAACGAATATTTTATAAAACAACGTTGACATAAATTAGACCTTTTCCCATTTTATGCATTTTTACGCCCAAATTCATGAAAATAAAGTGTTTATTAACAGTTTTATTAATATATGTACTTAAATCTGTATTATATTTTTACTTTATAGTTTTTGAATAAAATCAAATTTTAAAATCTCCTCTTTTTGTTCACAAATGTACACCCAAAAAATTTTGTAGTTGATTACAACTTAAATATCAACTATTTTGTAGGTGAATTACCACCAACTACAATTTAGTTGATTTTCTTAAGTTGATGATAACTACAAATAAACCAAAATAAAAAATCAACTACATTAGTCGTTACTAATACCAATGTTTAGTTGATTTCAACTTATATTTGACATATTTAAAAAAAATAGATGAAAACAACTACATAAACAGTTGAAAACAACATAAAATAGCTAAATATAACGACCAAATTAATTTTTTAAATTTTAACTACCTTTTTAGTTAATGATAATTACTAAATTGTTGAATTATAGTTGATTGCTAATTAGAATAAGGTAAATATTTTGATTTTATTAAAAAAAAAATGGCAATTGGAAGTTTTCGTAGATTTTATTTAAGTTAATCAAAAGTCTTATTACAGTAATTCAGAATTTGAGAGTTTTTCTACTAGAAAAACTTTCAAAAAAAATTCTCAAGAAAAATTCTGAGATTCTGAGACACTTTTTCTAAGAATTTTTCTATAGAAAAAATGTCTCAGAATTTGAAAATTTTTCTATAGAGAAAATGTCTCAGAATCTGAGAATGTTTCTATAGAAAAAATGTCTCAGAATCTGAGAATTTTTCTATAGAAAAAATGTCTCAGAATCTAAGAATTTTTCTAACGAAAAAATGTCTCAGAATCTGAGAATTTTTCTGAAGAAAAAAAGTCTCAGAATCTAAGAATTTTTTGAGAATTTTTTTTGAAAATTTTTCTATAGAGAAAATGTCTCAGAATCTGAGAATTTTTCTATAGAAAAAATGTCTCAGAATCTGAGAATTTTTCTATAGAAAAAATGTCTCAGAATCTGAGAATTTTTCTATAGAAAAAATGTCTCAGAATCTGAGAATTTTTCAATAGAAAAAATGTCTCAGAATCTGAGAATTTTTCTATAGAAAAAATGTCTCAGAATCTAAGAATTTTTCTATAGAAAAAATGGCTCAGAATCTGAGAATTTTTCTATAGAAAAAATGTCTCAGAATCTGAGAATTTTTTATAAAAAAAGTCTCAAAATCTGAAAATTTTTCTATTGAAAAAATGTCTCAGAATCTGAGAATTTTTCTATAGAAAAATGTCTCAGAATCTGAGAATTTTTCTATAGAAAAATGTCTCAGAATCTGAGAATTTTTCTATAGAAAAATGTCTCAGAATCTGAGAATTTTTCTATAGAAAAATGTCTCAGAATCTGAGAATTTTTCTATAGAAAAAATGTCTCAGAATCTGAGAATTTTTCTATAGAAAAAATGTCTCAGAATCTGAGAATTTTTCTATAGAAAAAATGTCTCAGAATCTGAGAATTTTTCTATAGAAAAAATGTCTCAGAATCTGAGAATTTTTCTATAGAAAAAATGTCTCAGAATCTAAGAATTTTTCTATAGAAAAAATGGCTCAGAATCTGAGAATTTTTCTATAGAAAAAATGTCTCAGAATCTGAGAATTTTTTATAAAAAAAAGTCTCAAAATCTGAAAATTTTTCTATTGAAAAAATGTCTCAGAATCTGAGAATTTTTCTATAGAAAAAATGTCTCAGAATCTGAGAATCTCAGAATCTGAGAATTTTTCTATAGAAAAAAAGTCACAGAATCTGAGAATTTTTCTATTGAAAAAATGTCACAGAATCTGAGAATTTTTCAATAGAAAAAATGTCTCAGAATCTGAGAATTTTTCTATAGAAAAAATGTCTCAGAATCTGAGAATTTTTCTATAGAAAAAATGTCTCAGAATCTGAGAATTTTTCTAAAGAAAAAATGTCTCAGAATCTGAGAATTTTTCTGCAGAAAAAATGTCTCAGAATCTGAGAATTTTTCTATAGAAAAAATGTCTCAGAATCTGAGAATTTTTCTATAGAAAAAATGTTTTAGAATCTTAGAATTTTTCTATTGAAAAAATGTCTCAGAATCTGAGAATTTTTCTATAGAAAAAAAGTCTCAGAATCTGAAAATTGTTCTATAGAAAAAATATCTCAGAATCTCAGAATTTTTCTATAGAAAAAATGTCTCAGAATCTGAGAATTTTTCTATAGAAAAATTGTCTCAGAATCTGAGAATTTTTTGATAGACAAAATGTCTTAGAATCTGAATTTTTCTAAAGAAAAAGTGTTTCAAAATCTGAGAACTTTTCTATAGAAAAAATGTCTCAGAATCAGAGTTTTTCCTTAGAAAAATGTATCAGAATCTGAGAATTTTTCTATAGAAAAAAATATCTGATAATTTTTTTAAAGAAAAAATGTCTCAGAGTCTGAGAATTTTTCTATTGAAAAAATATCTCAGAATCAGAGAATTTTTCTATAGAACAAATGTCTCAGAATCTGAGACTTTTTCTATAGAAAAAATGTCTCAGAATCTGAGAATTTTTCTATAGAAAAAATGTCTCAGAATCTGAGAATTTTTCTAAAGAAAAAATGTCTCAGAATCTGAGAATTTTTCTGCAGAAAAAATGTCTCAGAATCTGAGAATTTTTCTGCAGAAAAAATGTCTCAGAATCTGAGAATTTTTCTATAGAAAAAATGTCTCAGAATCTGAAAATTTTTCTATAGAAAAAATGTTTTAGAATGCGATAATTTTTTTATAGAAAAAATATATCTCAGAATTTGAGAAAAAATGTCTTAGAATTGGAGAACTTTTCTATAGAAAAAAATTTTAGAATCTGTTAACATTCTACATAGAAAAATTATCAGATTTTGACTTATTGTTCATTCGAAATAATTTTACAATCTGTGCTTTTTTTTGTAGACAAATTATTGGATTCTGCGACATTTGATCTATAGAAAGAATTTCTGAAGTTCCAAGATTTTACTAAAATGGATTAAAAATCTTGAAGCGGCAAATTATCTGGTTAATAAACAAAAGTCCACTGAATTTTTCTCTGCCCCCGATCTACAGAATTTTTTGCTTCCAATTTTTAATTTTTCTTTGTTGCTGCTTTGAGTCTTCCGAGATTCATCTGCATTCGCCATATTTCTGTAAACAAACACCTTCAATAATTTATTTAACATATTACGCATTTAGAACTTACCAGTTATATCGTGAAACATCTAGATTGTTTGACTTTTGCAAATTTGTTTAATAATACAAAAATTACATACATAAAATTTAAAAGGAATTAATTTTCGTTTGGCAGTTTTTTTTTTAATTTCTGATTGTCAATATCAAATGAAAAGAAAATTAAAAAACAGGGTAACTAAAAATAATTATTTTTAACGAAGTTAATAGTTGGTAGCGATTCCCGAGTAAAAATTTTTATATGATGCAATATATATTGATATGTAATACAATATATAATTAAACGCAATTTGATCCGAAAAATGGTGGATGTTTTTGCATTAAAAAAGATCAATTTGTATAAAATATGATTTGATTTCATCCGAGTTTTGACCAGACATTGCCATATATTAGTGGATCTAATTAGATCTAATTGCATAAAAACATGTAAAATCCTGGTTTTTTTTGGTTTGGGTTGAATTACACCACAGGTCAACGATACATTCACCAAACATATAATTTTCTTAAAAAAAAAAATGTTCGGGTACGCTTCGAACCAGATAGGTGATATACATAACCCTAACAAGGAAATGTTTAGAAACATTTTAAAAAGTTTCTTATACTTTGCCTTAAAAACTAAGAAAATTGTTGGTTAAATGGAAACATATAGTGTTATATATGGAACAGAATAGGATATATATAATTTTATATTAAATTATACAGAAAAACAAATTTTGTATTGACCCTCATATAATTTTATACAATTATATCAACCGTACACCTTTTAATCCGAATCATGATTCAATTATATATAACTACATATGACTGCATTTAAAAAATTTTGAAAATATCTTACGCGATGTATAATCATATATGATTTATTATGTTTGCATCTGGTTATATATTGTTATATATGTTTATTTTTACTCGGGTTACAATAGTTATTTGAAATTATTTTTATTTCAACTATATATAGAAATCCTTAACTACACAACTACAAAATTTTTTGGGTGTATAGTCAAAGAAAAATTATAAAGACACTAGCCTAGTAAACGTATAGCTATATGTATATAAATGTATCAGATTTGATCCAATTATTTTCTATATAATTGTATCAGTTCTGATCTGATGGATCCGAGATTTGTCCCCATTTCTCGGATCTAGCATATCAAGTTATATGTGGCATCAGATATAGGATAAGATCTAATTAGATATAGTGCAATATCATTTTTTTTTACACGGGCTGTCTGCCGATCGTTTGTTTCAATGTATTTATAGTAATATTTTAGTTTGTAAACTAACACATGTATGCAAATAAAAGTATTATAAAATTCGAATAATTTTAAGGAAGTTTTTGTTGAAACATCATTAAAAAACCAAATTTAAAAAAATTTAGAAGGGATATGTTTAATGAGAAATTGTGACCTAAAAATTACAAAGTTTTTGTATTTTTTGGTAAAAGTTGTTTAAAATACAATAATTATTTGTTGATTTCTATAGAAACATTTAAAAATTTTAAAAATTTTTTTAAAAAAAGAAAAAGTCTCAGGTTATAAAGCATTTTTTTGATATTAAAAGTCTTAGATTCTGAAAAAAAATTTTAATAGAAAATTAAAAGACATGTTTCATCAGCAAAGATTTATGATTTTGAAATTTTTGTGAGACATTTGATTAAACAAAAATTTTAAGATTCCGTGACATTTTTCTATAGAAAAAGTCTCAGCTTCTATCAATTTTATCCGTAGAAAAAGTCTCATCCCCTGAGATATTTTTTCTATAGAAAAAGTCTCAGATTCTGAGACATTTTTCCAAGAGAAACAATTTTCGAATTCTAAAAAATGTTTCATAAAAATGTCTCAGATTCTTAGACATTTAACTTAACTTAAAATATATACACTCAAAAAATTATGTTAGTAAAATCAACTGAAAATGTCAGTTAAAATAACTACTTTGTAAGTTGTTTTGGGGTCAACTACTTTTTCAGTTAAATCAACTAACAATGTTTGTTATTTTAACTGACAAAAAAACAACTGACTTATGTAGTAAAAACTACTTACATTTGTAGTCAAAACAACTAAAATGTAGTAAAAATAAAATAATCAATAAATATTTTTTTTTTTTTCAAAAAAATTTTCGGAAAAAAAATTGAAGACCAAATTTTTTCAAAGTTTTTTTGTTTTAAAAAAAAAAAAGTTGTGAAAAATAAAAAAAACGAAAATTTATTTTTATTTTTGGAAAAAAACTTTGAAAATTTTTCAGAGATAAAAAAATAAAATTAACTACTTTAAATAACTGTTACTATATCACTTTTTTGTACTTTTTTGTTAGTTATTCAAAAAAAAAAACTACTTAAAATAACTAACAGAAATAGTTGTTTGATATTTTTCATACAAAAACAACTGACTTTGCAGTTGAAAACAACTAACTACTGCAAAATATACAAACAACTTACATGTAGTAACTTACATAATTTTCTGAGTGTAAGTACCCAGGCAGAAACTGCCAACCGTTCCAAAGAAAAAGGCTCGGCAAAGCACTTAATTTTTTGTGTAGAAGGTAGTATGAATTCGAAAAAGTGCTTTCCAAGCGCTTTGCCAATGTTTTTCTATTTAAATCCGTTCAAAATATAAATTTTTTATTAAAATTTATTAGTTTTCATAACAATTGGAATGTTTTTTATTTCCCTGCAGGATTAGTGGCCGGTCCTTCATAGTTCTCATGGTATGTCACTTATACATAATGACCCACATATTACAAACTTGACACCTTTTATATAAAAACACCTGTTTCTTTCGTAAGGAAGTGTCTTAAACTTCGGATATGAAATGTCACTGGAACTATCCCTTTGGAACACAACCCGTTTCGGTTCAATACACCACTTTTTTTTCGGGACTTTTCCAAAATTTTTCCTAAAAGCATTTTTAATAAATCTTTTATTCCAAAACGCAAAGAAAACGGAAAACAACATTTTCCAGGAAAATATTTAAAAGTTTGTCGAAATTTTTTTTATCCTAATAAATTAGTAAATTTTTTATCCTAATTTAATAAATTTCTTTATTCAAATAAAAACACAAAAAATTTGTGTCTTATGGACTTATACAATTTAGATACGTCCCATTTTTTTGTTCTAAAAGTGCTATAATAGTACCATATTTATAGTTTTTAAAGCGCTTTTAAAGCGCTTTAAAATAGCAACGGCATACCGTTTACCGTGGTTATCATTTTGGACGCTGGGAGAGTACTAAACTGTGATGCTTTCCCAGCACTCAAGCGACCATAAAAAGTACTTTGCCAGCGCTCTCCCGTTCGTATTTTTCTGCCTGGGTATTTAAAAGAGACGATTTTTAGATTGGCGTGTCTCAGCTTATTAGTTATATCAGTGTTTAAAAATTTCGTTACCACCTTATGAAACAATGTGTCTTAAAAGAGCTAAAAGCCCGAACTTTTTGCACGATATGTCATAGGGTCATAGACTTGTTAAATTCTTGAATGGGCAAAATCGGAGCAGGGAGAAAAAAGTTCCCCCTTGATGAACTAAGACTACCCCAGAAAAACAAAAATTTTTACATGATTTTTTGATACCTAAATGAAAAAAAATGTATGACAAATAAAGTAAATCGACCCGCACTTTGGCCAAGGGGACAACAATTTTTAATAACAAGAAATACTTACAAACAAAAACTACGAAAGGACGAAAGTCTAAAAACGAAATGGGCAAAATAATTTCAAAATTGAAGAAGTGAAAAGAAATTATTGTTAGTGGTGAACAGTGTTGCCAGAACTTGGTTATCAAAAACGGCTAAATCCATTTGAAAAAACGGCTAAGAAACGGCTAAAAAATGGCTAAAAAAAGGCTAAAATATATATTTTACTTTTTTAAGAAAAACTTATGTAAATTCATATTTTGTACCGTTTTTTATACATAAATTCAAATAAGGAGATCTTTTGTTACTATTTTCACATACTTTAGATAAAATGAAAAGAGTTCAAAACACTTTTTTAATGATTTAATTTTTTTTATAAAAGTTTTTTATAAAAATATATATATAAAAATTTTGACTCCAAAAAATTTATTTTAAGCAAAAAAAAACATTTTTTTGTTATTTTTGTTTAAAAAAATTCAACATGTGAATTTGAGTTGAAACTTTTTACCCCTTGGACTGTTTTTGCTGAAACCTGACCAGAAAAAATCCAAAAATATATATGCCGAGGTTCAGCCTTCAAGTTGAGTTTTCAGCGTTAGAGTATTTCTAAAAGACAGAGAAACGGGCATCGCTTGATCATCTAAAATTTAGTATAATGTTTGTGGTATGAATATGACAAAAATATCCGTGGTTTCATTCCAGACTGGTGTTATTAAAAACTCTAATACATGAAAAACAATTGAGGAGTTCCATAACAAAACGCAACAATTCCACTTTTTGAGTTTTTTGTTTTTTTGACTGAATTCTATTCTACATAATACAATCTATGTCACCATTACCAAAAATCCTCATAAAGCTCAATATTTACACTGCAATTCACTGTTGACTTTTATTATGAAACATCCCAAAGCTTAGTAATTACACTCAAACTCACTACTGACTTTGTTTACATTTGTACGTTTATCTTAAAAACTGTTAAAGTGGAATTGTTGCATTTTGTTATGGAACTCCTCAATTACCTATTAAAAAACAAACCAACATTTAAAACCCTGCTTATGATAACACTATAACTAGAGTGTTTGAAACCGGTTTGGGAATACCAGAAATGTCTATAATTTTTAGAAATTAAATTTTCTCCTATAACAAATAGTATTAGAGTCTGTGATCGATCTGTATAAACTTAAAACCCAATTCATTTTCTATTTTAGTATAAAAAACACACTAAAAATTCCTTTTTAACCGAAAACTCAAAAATGGCTAAAAAACTGCTAAAATATTTTCGAAAATGGCTAAAAAAAACGGCTAAGAGCTAAATGCATTTTTCTCCGGCTAAACGAGTTCAAAAGGAGCTAAATCTAGCCGGAAAATGGCTAAATTGGCAACACTGGTGGTGAACGCGTGCGGATCCACTGGAGTCTTTAAAACCGGTGTGGGAATACCAGAAATGTCTCTAATTTTTAGAAATTAAATTTTCTTCTGCATTTTTTAAATAAAACAATAACAAAATAACAAAAACCCGAGCTCGATCTCTATTTAACTGTAAACGTAACTGGTGAATCATATTCAAAATATCACCGATTGTCGAACTACGACGTTTTTAATTGCACCCAAAGTTCAAAACGTGTGTAATTAATATAAAAACAAAATTTCTTGGATAATTGAATTTTACTATCTGCCAATAATAAAGCAATTTAAAATTGGTGTGTTAAATGAAATCAAAGTTATATTTAATTAAGATAGATTAAAAAACAATAAACAAGTGAGAGTGATATATTCGGCTGTGCCGAATCTTGAACTCAAAAATTCCACTACAACACATAGTTAAAAAAAAAATTGTTTGTTTAAAAGGCGTTTGTTTACTACATTTTCAGAAAAATAAATTGAAAATGTTGTTGTTTTTAATTGATTAACAACCGATAAATATAGTAGACAAATCTCCAAAAGCGTTAAAAACAACATGTACTGCATAAACAATTTTTTATCTGCAATTGTTTTTACTGCTACTCAAATTGCTACAAAATTTTCTGAATTTTTTTATTCAAAAACCTTGATATAATTTATAAAATCAAAATATTTTTCTGTAATAACTACACCATTTACCGATGTAATTTGTAAAAGATCATTTGTAATTCGAAGATTCTATTTGTAATTCGAAGATTCTATTTGTAATTCGAAGATTCCATTTGTAGTTCGAAGATTCCATTTGTAATTCGAAGATTCCAATTGTAATTCGAAAAAGATCAATGGAAATTCAGTTGAATCTTCGAATTACATATAGAATCTTCGAATTACAAATAGAGTCTTTGAATTACAAATGGAATTTTCGAATTACAAATGGATCTTCGAATTACAAATGGAATATTCGAATTACAAGTAGAATCTTCGAATTACAATTGATTTTTTACGAATTACATCTGTAAATGGTGTAAACGGGGAAAATTTGAATTTTATTTAAATTTCGTAAACTATATTTGAAATAAAATAGTTGATTAAGGCCGCTGTTCCAAAAAAAAAAGTATTTCACATATAAAAAGTGAAAATGAAAATTTCCAAATTTTTTTGATGTTCTACATTTCACATCAGAATTTCTTTTTCGTTTTGTTTCACATAAATAAAATTTGGAGATAGTAAAACGAATGCACTTTTTTCCTTATAATTGTTTAAATTTAAATTAATCGATTTTAACTTCGAATGAAAGACAGAAGAGGCAAAGAGTTTTATACAGTCAAACTCGGTTATAACGAACAAACTCGGTTATAACGAATTCTCGGTTATAACGAACTAATTCTAAAGTCCCGACGTTTTGGCATCAATTTTCACACAAAATACTTCTTTTATAACGAACTCGGTTATAACGAATCCTCGGTTAAAACGAACTGCTTTTTATGGTCCCACGAATATAATTTAATGTGTATTTACCTTTTTATAACGAACTCTCACACTCAGAAAATTATGTAAGTTACTAAATGTTAGTTGTTTGTATATTTTACAGTAGTTAGTTGTTTTCAACTACAAATTCAGTTGTTTCTGTATGAAAAATATCAAACAACTATTTCTGTTAGTTATTTTAAGTCGTTTTTTTGAAAAAAGTACTGTAATGTAGTAACAGTTATTTAAAGTAGTTAATTTTATTTTTTTTTATCTCTGAAAAATTTTGAAAGATTTTTTCCAAAAAATAAAAATAAATTTTCGTTTTTTTTTATTTTTCACAACTTTTTTTAAAAAAAAAAAAAAAAAACTTTGAAAAAATTTGGTCTTCAAATTTTTTTGAAAAAAAAAAATATTTATTGATTATTTTATTTTTACTACATTTTAGTTGTTTTGACTACAAATGTAAGTAGTTTTTACTACATAAGTCAGTTGTTTTTTGTCAGTTAAAATAACTAATATTGTCAGTTGATTTAACTGAAAAAGTAGTTGACCCCAAAACAACTTACAAAGTAGTTATTTTAACTGACATTTTCAGTTGATTTTACTAACATAAGTTTTTGAGTGCATAAATATTTTTTAATGTGCGGCAATCATGTTTATAAAATTCACAAAAGGTTGACAATTTTTGTTTTATATTACTATTTTGATAAAATTTATTTATATTTTTAATGTTTTCTCCTCAATAAGTAGTTTTTTTATGAAAAAGCATCAAATAAAGTAAAATTAGATCTACTTTTTTGGAAATAAAACTAGGTTGATAAAAAATATACCCCGCTTATAGCGAACTTCGTTTGTAACGAACTATTTTTACTGGTCCCTCAGAGTTCGTTATAACCGGGTTCGACTGTATTTAAAAAAATCAAAGTAGGTCTCTGTTCTGTCTTTCACAACTTTTCAATTCACATGAAAATTTCCGAATCACATGAAATCAAGTTTAGTGTTTTGTTGATCACGTTTTCATTCGAAGTTGAAATCGAATAATTAAAATTTAAAAAAGGAAAGTAAAACGAATGCACTTTTTTCCTTATAATTTTTTAAATTTTAATTATTCGATTTCAACTTCGAATGAAAATGTGATCAACAAAACACTAAACTGAATTTCATGTGATTCTAAAATTTTCATGTGAATTGAAAAGTTGTGAAAGACAGAACAGAGGCCATATTAAAACAAAAGCAAAATTTGTTTCTGAAAAATTTTTTGAAAAAAAAAATTATATATGTATCCCAGGAAAATTTTTTGGAACAAATTCCTGGTTCAATAGATTCTTGAATATATTCTACGGTAATCACAACAACATTTTCTATCTAAATTTTTTTTTTCAAAAAAACTACTTGCTCTAACAACGATTGCTTTCAGTACCGGTTACAGGGTACTTTGATGCGTTCTGGAACCGAATATTTGGAACAGAAAATTTTGCTGGGTATTGATTATTTTTGCTACATGTGTTAGTTGTTTTGACTACAAATGTAAGTAGTTTTTACTACATAAGTTGTTTTTTTGTCAGTTAAAATAACTAACATTGTTAGTTGATTTAACTGAAAAAGTAGTTGACCCCAAAACAACTTACAAAGTAGTTGTTTTAACTGACATTTTTAGTTGATTTTACTAACATCATTTTTTTGAGTGTAGTTTCCCTTGCCTGAAAATAATTACATGGAGAAACTATTTCTACAATGTAGTAATTTTTTACAGTTGTTAAACGAAAATTTTAAAATAACTACTCAAAATAAAATTATTTAGAGTGCAGCATTTCTTGCTAAAATTATTCAGACTGCAGTATTTTTTGCTGGGTACTTCTTTCTGTAGGGAGTTATTTGCAGAGAATTGTTTATCTTATTGGTATATTTGCAAATAACAATTTTTAAATAAAAAAAAAGTCCCAATTTTTTATAACATTAGATTATGGAGTTTACGCTTTTAAATGTAAAAAAATATATACATACATATATCTACAAAACATATTTCAACCCACTCCC
This sequence comes from Pegoplata infirma, assembly GCA_963921195.1. NCBI lineage: Eukaryota > Metazoa > Arthropoda > Insecta > Diptera > Anthomyiidae > Pegoplata > Pegoplata infirma. The sequence continues at coordinate 141,309,923 of OY992540.1, read as the reverse complement.
ATTTTTTTTTTAATTGTCATATTAAAATCACAGTTAATAATCGCAGTTAATAAAATTTCAATGTAGCACAAGAATGATAAGAAATTTTGAGGGAAATCAAAATCTAGACAATCAAAGTGGTTAAAACTGGTTAACTGAACAATATCGTAAGTTTGTTTAGAAATAAAAATCATTTTCATTTTTAAGCAAACTATTACGTACACAGATTTAGAGATGACAGTGAATTTCGGGTGAATTTTGACTAACACTCACGCAAGAGTTTACCATATATATAGGGTGACCATTTTTTCCTGAGCTCAAATCAGTAAGCCCAAGTTATTATGTTGATTTTTTCAACACTTTAAAAATTTCAATTAAACTAACAAACTTGGGGTCAATTTGAATTTTAGTAAAAAGAAAAAAAAAGTCGTTATTTTACAGAAATTTCCGTTGACTTCAAACAACTTAATTTCAATGTTTTGATCGTTTTAGTCCAGTAAATATATACCTAACAAAAACCCACAGGTTTTAAGAATAACAAAATCTCTTAGATTCTGACGACCCTTAAGTTTTGATAACTCTTTCTTTTAAAAAACTTCCCAGATACTAAGCACATGTTTTTTAACAGCCCTGATGTGCTGAGAGTTTTTCCAATAAATTCGGATGACATTACCTCATTGAACATCCCAGAATTATTTGGATTCATGCAATTACATTATATTTCTAAATATATAGAAAATCCATCATCCCGTAAACTTTTTGTTACCGAAAAGATCAAAATAACTTCATGCTTAGGTACAAACATTTTTACGTTAAGGAACCTTTTGATTTACAAACTCCATGCTCGATTAGAATTAATTTATTATAAAGTATCCACTGTCAGACTTAAATTATAAAAAACTACTCTGAGAACTAATTTTATGGAAATTCATGTTTTTGTATGGAATTTTCGAAAAAAAATATTTTTTTGTTGAAATGTTCAAAAATCAGTACAATCAGTACATATTTAAAAAAATCAGTACAAATCAGTACAACGATTTTTGATCAGTACACGTAATGAAAAATCAGTACATGTACTGATCAAATCAGTACGAATGGTCAGCCTACATATATATCCGTGTTTACACTAAATATTTAGCCATAACTCGAAAACAGGATCAGCTAGGATTTTCGTGTTAACGATTTTTAAAGTTAAAAAAAAAAGAGGAGTGAAATGCCGTTACAAGATTTTGTCACCATTTTAACACAACCTAAACTTTTTTGAAGAGGGGTGTGTGGACCGATTGCAGTGATATTTATGCCGGTTATAGCTAACGTAATTTCTAACTTAAGTTTGGACGGTACAACCCACATGTCCAAGGGGCACCTCCAGGGTCCCTAAATTAGGAAATTTTTTTGCTTGCCAATTTGTTGTTAATTATCCGATTTTTATAAAATTTGGATTTTTATAAAGCGGTGAATGCCTAAAAAAACATGCTTGAGATAGTGAAGTTATCTCTTTAGATTCTGATTTACAGCCATTTGAGTGGGAAAAATTTTAATTTTTTTCGGGCGTGGTCACATAATGTCTGATTTGTTTCAAACCCGATTTTTACACTTAAAAAATTATGACGGTAGATTCTACTACAAAAGACAGTTAAAACTACTACATTTGCTGTTGTTTAGGCGTCCACTACATTTTAAGGTAAAATCAACCAACAATTGTTGTTGTTTTTAACTATTGATTATATATATTATGTCCTGGGGTTCCTATTCGGAACAAAGGGCCACAACGAATCTATTCCATTTGGTCCGGTTTGATGATATACGTTTTATTTCTCCCCAGCTGAGATCGATGCGTCTAATTTCGACGCCATTTGTGAGATGGTCTGCCTACTCTGCGGGATGTACCCTGTGGATTCCAATCAATTTCAATTTTTGATGTGTCATCTGGAGGCCTACGTAGCGTATGGCCAATCCAGCGCCATTTGCGCTGATTTGTTTGACTCCAAAGTTCCGTATTGGATATTGTGGTGGGCCAGAAAATCTTAAGGATGCGTCGAAGACATCGATTAACAAACACTTGTAGAGTGTTTACGTCGTGATCTGTTGTATTCCATGTCTCACATGCATAAAGGAGCACAGACTTAACACAAGAGTTAGAAATACGAATCGCAAAATGACGTAACTTCTTCCAGATCGATATTTCCTATGCGGAATTTGTTGGTGTTTGTTGTATTGCAGCGCATCACTTTGCTCTTGCTTATGTTTATTTTTAAGCCAGCTTTTGCAGCTTCTGTTTCGATGCATTTCAGCTTAGATGTCATATCTTTATAACTGTGTGCAAGCAGGCACACTCAGAAAATTATGTAAGTTACTACATGTTAGTTATTTGTATATTTTACAGTAGTTAGTTGTTTTCAACTACAAAGTCAGTTGTTTTTGTATGAAAAATATCAAACAACTATTTCTGTTAGTTATTTTAAGTCGTTTTTTTGAACAACTAACAAAAAAGTACTGTGATGTAGTAACAGTTATTTAAAGTAGTTAATTTTATTTATTTTATCTCTGAAAAGTTTTAAAGTTTTTTTCCAAAAAAAAAAAAAAAAAAATCGTTATTTTTATTTTTCACAACTTTTTTTAAAAAAAAAAACTTGGAAAAAATTTGGTCTTCAATTTTTTTTTTCTGAAAAATATTTTGAAAAAAAAAATTATATATTGATTTTTTTATTTTTACTACATTTTAGTTGTTTTGACTACAAATGTAAGTAGTTTTTACTACATAAGTCAGTTGTTTTTTGTCAGTTAAAATAACTAACATTGTTAGTTGATTTAACTGAAAAAGTAGTTGACCCCAAAACAACTTACAAAGTAGTTATTTTAACTGACATTTTCAGTTGATTTTACTAACATAATTTTTTAAGTGCAGATATCATCAGCATATTCTAGGCTCTCGAGCTGTTTGTTAAGACCCCAGTTGATACCTCTATTTGCTTTAGTAGCATTGCGGACTATAACATCTAGAACGATGTTAAACAGCAAGGGAGACAGTACACAACCCTGGCGAACACCAGCTATACATCGAAACTGTTGCTCAGAGCATTATTGTGGACAACACGACATTTAACATTACGGTACAGCGCCTGAGTAAGGCTTATGATTTTGGATGGTACCCCTTTGCAAGCTAGAGCACTCCATATTGCGTTTTGATTCAGTGTATCAAAAGCTTTTTCAAAATCGATAAATAAGAGGTACACTCAGAAAATAATGTAAGTTACTACATGTTAGTTGTTTGTATATTTTGCAGTAGTTAGTTGTTTTCAACTACATAGTCAGTTGTTTTTGTATGAAAAATATCAAACAACTATTTCTGTTAGTTATTTTAAGTCGATTTTTTGAATAACTAACAAAGAAGTACTGTAATGTAGTTACAGTTAATTAAAGTAGTTAATTTAATTTTTTTTTATCTCTTAAAAATTTTCAATGTTTTTTCCAAAAAATAAAAATAAATTTTCGTTTTTTTTTTATTTTTCACAACTTTAAAAAAAAAAAAAACTTGGAAAAAATTTGGTCTTCAATTTTTTTGAAAAACAAAAATTGTATATCGTCGAACTATATTCAATAAATGCCAACTCGAAAAAGCTTACTTTTCAGGAGAGCTAAAAAACTAGTTATTTTGCATATTATTGTAAAAATAAACAATGTACCTTCCATAAGATGGTTTAAATATTCTAAATAATTTTTACCTATGCCAAAAATTTCATATTTTGCACTGGTTTGCGTATTTTTTTGAGATGGCATTTATTATTATATCAAAAAACAAATATTTTTTTAGAGTTGGCATATTTTGTCGGAAACTAAAAATAATTTTTTTTTGAAAAATTTTTAAATTTTTTTTTTTTTTTTTTGGATTTTGTTTTCCTTAGTGCGGTAATTGCAAAAACTAAAAAAAATTAAAAATCTTTGCATATTTTTAAAAGTTACTAGCTCCGAAAGCCTTTTAATCTCAGGGTGGTCAACTTTGGCACTCTGTAACTCACGCTTTATTGTAGAAGGATCACTCCAAACTAGCTATTTTGAAAGCTTATATCATTTACTTTATTTGCCCCACTCATAATATTTCAATCTGATAAATAGTTTGAAAGTTACATATATATAAGCAATTTTTTTTTTTGCAAACACTATATACCGATATTTTCAAAATGGTAATATCTCGAAAACTAGGCATTTGATATCAAAATCTTTACCAGATTCGTGTTCAGAAAGGCAAATGCAATAAGATATGTGGTCTAATTTTTTTTAAAAAAAATTTTGAAAATTTTTTGGAAATTTACAATGGGAGTTGGCATTTATTTTCACCAAAAAAATATGTACTTTGAGTTAGCAGAATAACAAAAATGGATGTAAAACGACAAAAAATTATTTTTTTGCTCTGAAATTTTTACCACAGATGGGTATTGCATAGGGGAGCTATTTTCCATCGGAAACTCATTTCGGTCAAATTTGAGTTGGCATATTTTGAATATAGGTTCACGATATGGATTATTTTATTTTTACTACATTTTAGTTGTTTTGACTACAAATGTAAGTAGTTTTTACTACATAAGTAAGTTGTTTTTTTGTTAGTTAAAATAACTAACATTGTTAGTTGATTTAACTGAAAAAGTAGTTGACCCCAAAACAACTTACAAAGTAGTTATTTTAACTGACATTTTCAGTTGATTTTACTAACATAATTTTTTGAGTGTAGAGTGGAGAACTAAGTTCTGTCGATTTTTCTATGATTATTCGAAGACTATTGATGTGGTCTATACAAAATTTTGGGGTCGGAAGCCAGCTTGTTCGGGTCTTAGGTCCTTTAGTACAGTGTCAGATATTCTCTTGTTAATAATTTGTGCAATAACTTTATTGATTGCGCTAAGGATAGTGATGCCCCGCCACTTCTTACAGTTTTTCAGGTCACCTTTTTTTTGCTATATTTACAATACGATTAACAACTACAAAAAACTGTAAAAACTACTTCAAATTACAATTGTTTTTACTGTAACTCAAATTGTCAGATTTTTTTTATTAACAAAAAAATCTTCTAAAACGGTAAAATACATTTTATAAATTGTAATTAAATTTATTTAGGTGCGATTTATTTGGTAATAGTTCCTGCTTCACCCCAAACTTCCAACTCGTTTAAAAAATCCGTTTTTCTAAACATTTTTTGGAAAATAAAATTTGTTTTATAGACTTAAAACAACTATATAAAACAACTGTTACTACAATGTAGTAATTGTTTGTACTTATTTTTTAAAACAACTACAAACAAAAGTTGTTTGAGATTTTTCATACAATAACAACACTCAGAAAATTATGTAAGTTACTACATGTTAGTTGTTTGTATATTTTACAGTAGTTAGTTAATTTCAACTACAAAGTCAGTTGTTTTTATATGAAAAATATCAAACAACTATTTCTGTTAGTTATTTTAAGAAGTTTTTTTGAATAACTAACAAAAAAGTACTGTGATGTAGTAACAGTTATTTAAAGTAGTTAATTTTATTTTTTTATCTCTGAAAAATTTTCAAAGTTTTTTCCAAAAAATAAAAAAAATATTCGTTTTTTTTTTATTTTTCACAACTTTTTTTTAAAAAAAAACTTTTTTAAAAAAAAAAAAAAACTTTGAAAAAAGTTGGTCTTCAATTTTTTTTCTGAAAAATTTTTTGAAAAAAAAAATATTTATAGATTTTTTTATTTTTACTACATTTTAGTTGTTTTGACTACAAATGTAAGTAGTTTTTACTACATAAGTCAGTTGTTTTTTGTCAGTTAAAATAACTAACATTGTTAGTTGATTTAACTGAAAAAGTAGTTGACCCCAAAACAACTTACAAAGTAGTTATTTTAACTGACATTTTCAGTTAATTTTACTAACATAATTTTTTGAGTGAACTGAAATATTGAAATATAAAGGAAGACAAAGACAACACCAACGCAAACTACTCAATTGCAATCATTTAGTATGTATTAAACAAAAACTGTGATACAAAGTATTAGAAGAAAACATTTTTAACTGTGATATTTTAATTATTTATTTTTACAATTATTTTTTAAATTAATTATGTGTTTTATGTCATGTCATATGTACGGTGTAAAGCTAATATTGTGTTTGAAAATTAAGTGTAAAATTTGACTGAAGATTATTTATTAAATAAAAATCAATCCCTGATGATGCTGAAAATAAACCAGCGAAACGTCGGATAAAATTAAAAATTAAATAAATAGTCTTTTATTTAAATAAAAAACACATGACCTTAAAAGCCTGTTTAGGAAATTCCTAAAACATATAACGTTTAAAATTGAAAAAGGTCGATATCAAAAACTAATAAAAACTGAAATTGTAGTTGAAAACAATAACTACTACTTACTACACAAACCACCGCACACAGCCCAGGAAAATTTTTTGGAACAAATTCCTAGTTCAATAGATTCTTGAATACATTCTACGGTAATCACAACAAAATTTTCTATGTAAAATTATTTTTCAAAAAAACTACTTGCTCTAAAAAACGATTGCTTTCGGGACAATTTCAAACAAAAATCATTGATTCTGGAATGTTAAGTAGAACCGGTTGCAGGGTAGTTTGATGCGTTCCGGAACAGGTTATTTGGAACAGAAAATTTTGCTGGAAGGGCCAGCATGATCCAATTCCGGTCAAAAGTCTTTATCGTAGTTGGATCCGTCTGAAAATGTGCTTCTAGAGGAATTCGAGGTCGTTGATTTCAAAATTTAGCTAAAAACCAAAAAATCAAAATGGTGTATCCAATATAGCGGACAATTTTTTTTTTTTTAAATTGTCCGATTGAACTCAAATTTTGTTTTATGCGAGTCTTGGTGTTACTGAATAAGAATTGTTACTCAAAATTTTGAAAAAAAAATGGAGGACTAAATATGCTTCTTAAAGTTTAAAGAATGATCAAACTCCGGCCAAAAGTCCAACAACGATCTGGCTGAAAATGTGCTTCTAGAGTATTTCGGGGTCACTGATTTCAAAATTTAACTAAAAACCTAAAAAATCAAAATGGCGCATCCAATATGGCAGACAAATTTTTTTTAATAATAGTCCGATTTAACTCAAATTTTGTTTTAAGGGGGTCTTGGAGTTACTAAATCAGAATTACTGGCGTGAATTTTGAAAAACAAAATGGTGGACTAAATATGCTTAGTAAAGTTTGTTACAAGTAATTAAAAAACAGTTATATTCCTTTTCTTTGTTGAAGATAGCTGATAGTGTAGCCTAGTAAATTTCCGGGTCTGTTATCTTAAAATCGAATTAATAAAATTCAATATGGCGGAAACAATATGGCGGCTAGATTTGTTAACTTTGTCTGATTCTAACTAAAAATTAGTTTTAAGAGTATTAAGAGTGTCTGAAATTATTATATTATTATATTAAGAGTGTCTGAAGTTAAATAATTTTTTTATTTTTAATATAAATATGGAAATGGTGTAAATGACTTAGTTTCAGAAAAGCTTTTTGAAATGGTGACGACAAATTATTCACTTTTTTTTTCTTTATTTTGGAAATTCAATAAAAAATCTTTGAAGTTAATTGGAAATAGTGTAACTGATATTTTTCATAATTCTACAAAAAAACTAGAAATGTAGATAATTTTTTTTCCTACACTTAAGGCACTCTCTGACGATAAAAAAAATTAATCAAGCCGTAAAACATTATTTTGGGTTAAATTAGTTTTTTTTAAAACAAATCTCGGACCACTGCATATATAGCTGTAATTTCGCCATTTATCACTTCGAGCAAGTTTGGGCAACTTTTTTCGAAAGATATGGATCCATTCTATATAAGAAAAAATATAGACTGATTGTATCGAACTGAGGATCGCTGAGGATATTTTCGGCGCGAAGTAAATAACTAAAAAATCATAGTTATTTTCACAAAAACGCGAATTGCTGTCAGGAAAATGGGTTATATTTTTCCATATTATATTATTTACAAAGGCTAATATAAGGGTGAACCCTGCAAATCAAAAGTTGATCATTAGCAATAGAAATGTGTAAAAAATAAATAAAAAAGTATCTCCACTTACAAATTTTTTTTTTTTTCAACTTTTTTAACTTTGAAGACCTGTCAAAGGAAATGGTGTAGTTGGATCATAAAGATAAGTTCAGGAAACCAGCTCCTATATATGTCCAACAAATTGGTATAGATATTTTTTGAGAAATTTAATATAAGGACTTTTGGTCGGAAATCGATCTGGCTGGCTGTGTGTGCACCGTCATGAAGTAACTGCAATAATTTTCTAAATGTTTTGTCTCGCAGCTTCTGTATGTCCAATTCTCCACAGAAAATGGTGAATCGTGAATCGTTACTTGCCGTGATATGTGTTTATTTATAAATTTATGTTTTTATGTGTATATGTTTTATGTTACATGTAAATGGAGTTATTTAATTTAATGTAAAAAGCTTTATTACGCTCCCTTGAAAAAGTCGACAAAAAATCGACGAAACGTCGTGAAAAAATTGTAATAAGAATTGCTTTTTATTTACATTAACCCATTTTGATCCTCTGTTCGATTTTTCGAACAGTAGAGAACACCTTTTTCAAAAAAATATTTATGTATGAAAGAGCTGGAATTTCGGGTGAATGTGGTTATGAATGTTAAGTCTCATCTTTCTGCAATTAAAAAAAAATATACCCGCTTGACCACCGCAATTTATATGTCCATTACATACAATGCAAATCAGCGCAGAAATTGTTTCAAGCAAAAACGAAAATTTTGCATTTTTCGATTTTCGGCTTTTAATTTTTTTGACTAATTTAAAATTTTTCTAGATTTAATTTATTGGGTAATTCCAAAAATGTTCGCCCCACTGTTCGGAAACATGCCTTTGGACGCCACTGAGAATTTGGCTCATAGATACCCACGCTTATATGAGATATGTTGCATTTTTGGATTTTCAAAATTTGCTGTAGTTTTCAAATTATCGCGGGTCAAAGTTCGACTTTTTTAGCAAAAGTCAGAAAAATACATGACGTTTAACGTGCTCTAACTTTTTAACTAGTAATCCGATTATCACAAGTAATGGCTCATATGAAAGCTTAATTCTTCTTCTTTTAGGAAATATTTTCAAAAGCATACGGTTTTTTTCTGAAGTGTTGCAAAAATTCAAAAACATTTTCTTTTTGCGAATATTTAAAAAAACACATTTTCGATTTTTTTAAAAAAAAGTTTGGTGATAAACAATACTGTTTTGTACAACATATCCAAAATTCAGAGTGGGATCCCAATGGGATCAAAAAATATTCTGGTTTTAGTACGAAGTTCTTAAATTTTACCTTAGAAAATTAAAATTTTATGTTTCTTCAATATAAAAATTTAAATTTTCAAAGAAAATTATACTATTAAAATTTTGAAAACATTCAAAACATTAGAAATTTAAATTTTCTAAGGGAAAAATATGAGAACCTCGTACTTAAAACAGAATATTTTTTGATCCCATGGAGATCCCACTCTGAACTTTGAATATGTTATACAAAACATTGTTATTTTTCACCAGAATTTTTTTAAAAAAAATCGAAGATGTGTTTTTTTAAATATTCGAAAAGAAAAAATGTTTTTGCATTTTTGCATCATTTCTGTAAAAAAAAACTGCGTTTTTTTAAAAATATAAAGTAAAAAGAAGAGCCCCAGCTTTCATATGAGCCTAAATTTGTTAAAATCGAGTCATTGGTTAAGAAGTTACAGCTCTTTAAACGTGATGTATTTTTCTTACTTTTGCTTAAAAAGTCAATCTTTGACCCGCCATAATTCGTTAAATACTCCAAATGTAAAAAAACGATATATGGTACATATATCATATTTATGAGGGCTATCTATGTGTCAACGTTCAAATTTATCTGAGACACCATTTCCAAAAATGACTAAAATTTGAGATAAATTTTCTGGAATGGCCCATTATCAAATTCACATAATTTGAATTATTTTGAAACTATTTACTTTAAAAATAATGAAATACATTAATAAAATAGCAAATAAATCCAAATATTAAAATTGCATAAAAAGTTGGAATGCAGGCTTTTCTGGGAAAACGGCACATTGAAAATTTTTTTTGAAAGGATTTTTGAGATCAGCGGGTGCGAATTACCTTAAAAAACTACCTTTTTCCAAAAAATAAAAATAAAATTGAATCTTGGTCCAAAATGGGTTAAATCAACTTTGGGCCCTATTAGCTTGAAAAATAATAAAATTAATGGACCAGAATTCTCTTTTGGCCTTCCGGGTTTCCTTTTTAGAAGTATTAAAACTAAAACGATAATTCCCAGTCTTCCGTCGTATTACCTTTCTTTACTTTATTGAAAATGTTCCTACTTTCTGTTCTTAGAAGCTTGAATTTGCGGCGATTTTTCTCATTGTAATTTGTATTTTCTCAATTTCAATTAGATGTAGTTCGACTGAGAAACAAATTTTCTCTGTAATGTTTACAGAGCACTTACCATGTAGCACAACCCTAAGAAATCTCCAAAATATTTTTTGAAATCCCCAAATGATTTTTTTATTTATTTTCAACTTTGGGAAAAAATTCCCAGCCCTGCTCCTGAACCACAAAATAAAAACACATATAAGTTTATTTTTTTTAACGAATTTTAATAAATTTTTTTATTGTTTTTTATTTTAATTTGTTGTTGCTGTTGTTTTTATTTATTTTTAAATCTCTATCTCTGCACATATTTTGTAGTAATTATTTTTTGTTTTATTATTATATTTTGTTATTTAAACTATTGCTTTAATTTTGTTGCGTTAACCCTCACTTTTATGTAAATATTGAATAAGTCTGTCTTGTTAGTCATTTTTAAATGTTTGTTTTTAACATTTCATTTCTTTACATTAAATTCCTGCATTATTTTATTATTTTTTTTTTTTTATAGGGGATTGATTTGCTTTTATGGTTATTTTGTTTTAATATGTATATAATTTGTTCATGTTACTCTAAAATAACTTATTTATAGCAAAAAATATATGCAAATATTTTTATAATTTTATTATTATTATTACATTTTTTTGTTTAATGTATATAAAAAAAGAATATATATTTTGTTTTAATTTTTAATTTATTTTTAAGGTTAGGTAATATTTTACACGATTTTTCTTTGTTTCTTGTTAAAGACAGAAATTAAAGAGTTAAAAAAAAATAATTAAATAAAAAAAAAACTTAATAAATAAAGGAAATATTTAAAAAAAAAATAATATGAAAGACAACACATTAATGAGGGAAATAATAAAAATGAAAAACAATTGAAAGTTTTTTATTTTTATAATTTTATTACTTCAATTTAAAAAGAAAATAAAATTAACTAAGCATTCAGGAGTTTTAAGGATGATTTTAAGAAAGGTTTAAGGATAATTTTTGGAGGGGAAAAAACATATAAATTTATCTTTTAATTTAACAACTTTATGAAACATTTTTTTTAATATGATTGATTTTTCTTTTGTTTTGTTTAACTATAAACTAAAATGAAAAAATTAATAAAATAAAAATACAATAATTATTAAATGATAATAAAAATTAACACTAAACCTACAAATATTTTCTCATTCTATTAAAAAAATAATAATGAATTAATTAAATAATTATAATAATAATATTACGATTTTATAATAATATAACAAAGTCATTTTTCAACAAAAAAAATGCAATTGTAATTTCAAAAAAAATAAATATTTGTTATACGGTTTTCTTAATTTTATCAAATTTTTAATAAAAAACAATTAAAATAATATAATTAGGACTATTTGATAATTTTCATTAATTAGTATAGAGAAAAAATTAAAATTAACCTTGTATTAAAAGTTAAACGATTCATTTAAATATAAAAAAAACATTAGTGGTATTCATGAAATATAATTAATTTAAGCGGCGTTATCAATAAATAACTTTCTATTGAAATCATTTAACATATTTTAATTTTTTCCCCCAAAATCATGTTTTAAAACACACACAATTTGCTTAACAATATGAATACCCTTACTTCGAAAAATCGAATTTAAACATTATTTAAGACATTTTTTCATAAGATATTTTTTTCAATTTATATATTAAAGAAAACTACATAAACTTTCATAAAAATAAAAACTGATATTTGTTTAAAATTAAAAGAATTTATTTATTGTTAAAACAGAATTTGAATATCATCTTTGCCATTTACACATGTAATTCGAAAAACATCAATTGTAATTCGAAGATTTCTTTTGTAAATTGATCTTTTTCGAAATAGATCTAAAAAATGGTCTTGTTTTAAAATTTGCTTCAAACGTCCTTACAATTTAAAAATTTGCAGTTGTTAGTCTTGACTATTGGATATATTTAAAATGTTATACCTTTTTATCAAATTTTGAACCAAAAAATTATCAAAAATTATTTATTATCCTCTTTCGGCTCTGAAACTTTAAAAGAAGTTTTTTTTTTGAGTTCTCAGTAACAATTTCTTTACTTTATTGCTGGTTGTATTGCTGGGGTCTCAGAGTCCAGCAGGCAACAATTTTTAATTTCGGTTTTTTTTTCTATTTTTAAACCCGTGTAAAAAATAAATTAGATCTGGTCTGAAATTCTTTAATATATAGTCTGACCTGGTTTATCTCGTTAAATGAATTTGTTTCTAATCTGTCAGATCCTGAAAATGGGGACCATATTTAAGATCATACAGATCTGATCATATATAATATGAGATGATCAGATTGAATCAGATGAGTAGATCAGACCAGGTGGGTTACTGCGTATTTCGATTCGAAAGAAACTGTTTGATTTCGAACACTTTTAAAACCAATATTTTGTATGTATCGTCATTCGATTCAAAAGATTTTTCTTTTCGATTCGAAATTCACAGTAACCCCCCAGATGCTTTATGGGGGATATCCTCCGTCCCATTAATTGCACTGTTCACTAATTGTAGGAAACTGTATTGTAAATTTGCAGGTCTTGTAAATTTGTTGGCCTTTTAAATTTGCAGGTCTTGTAAATTTGTTGGTCTTGTAAATTTGCAGGTCTTGTAAATTTGCGGGTCTTGTAAATTTGCGGGTTTGTAAATTTGCAAGTCTTGTGAATTTGCAGGTCTTGTAAATTTGCAGGTCTTGTAAATTTGCAGGTCTTGTAAATTTGCAGGTCTTGTAAATTTGCAGGTCTTGTAAATTTTCAAGTCTTGTGAATTTGGAGGTCTTGTAAATTTTCAGGTCTTGTAAATTTGCAAGTCTTGTGAATTTGCAAATCTTGTAAATTTGCAGGTCTTGTGAATTTGCAGGTCTTGTAAATTTGGAGGTCTTGTAAATTTGCAGGTCTTGTAAATTTGCAAGTCTTGTGAATTTGCAGGTCTTGTAAATTTGGAGGTCTTGTAAATTTGCAGGTCTTGTAAATTTGCAAGTCTTGTGAATTTGCAGGTCTTGTAAATTTGCAGGTCTTGTAAATTTGCAGGTCTTGTAAATTTGCAGGTCTTGTAAACTTGCAGGTCTTGTAAATTTGCAGGTCTTGTAAATTTGCAGGTCTTGTAAATTTGCAGGTCTTGTAAATTTGCAGGTCTTGTAAATTTGCAGGTCTAGTAAATTTGCAGGTCTTGTAAATTTGCAGGTCTTGAAAATTTGCAGGTCTTGAAAATTTGCAGGTCTTGTAAATTTGCAGGTCTTGTAAATTTGCAGGTCTTGCAAATTTGAAGGTCTTGTAAATTTGCAGGTCTTGTAAATTTGCAGGTCTTGTAAATTTGCAAGTCTTGTGAATTTGCAGGTCTTGTAAATTTTCAGGTCTTGTAAATTTGCAAGTCTTGTGAATTTGCAGGTCTTGTAAATTTTCAGGTCTTGTAAATTTGCAATTCGTGTGAATTTGCAGGTCTTGTAAATTTTCAAGTCTTGTAAATTTGCAGGTCTTGTAAATTTACAGGTTTTATTAATTTGCAAGTCTTGTGAATTTGGAGATCTTGTAAATTTGCAGGTCTTTTAAATTTGCAGGTCTTGTAAATTTTCAGGTCTTGAAAATTAGCAGTCTTGTAAATTTACAGGTTTTGTAAATTTGCAGGTCTTGTAAATTTGCAGGTCTTGTAAATTTTCAGGTGGTGTAAATTTGCAGGTCTTGTAAATTTGCAGGTTTTGCAAATTCCAAACATAAATTCGAAACTATTAACTTCTGCTTTACTATTATCCAAAAGTTTTTTAATTATTAACAAATCCAACAGCTTTTTAAAAACAATGTAAACGTAAAGATTCATTATTAAAAAAAAAAGTTTTAAATACTTTTTTTAATATTTTTAAATTATACTTTAAAAAAAAATTATATCTATTACATTTGTAAACTTTTTCAATTGTTTTTAGATCTTTTTTTTTTAATTTTCAAAAATTATAAATTATCCGTCTCTTTTAAAGATGTCATGTTTTTTTATAACAAATAAATAATTTTTTGAAATTACAATATTATTTTTTTGTATGAAAAATAAGATAAATGTTATGTACATGTATGTATTTTTACTTTCTTTTCAATATATCAAATTTTTGTTTCTCTTCAATCATCAATAGCGTTATACTAACAAACCACAATAAAAATTTGTGGTTGTTAAAAAAAAATAATAAAATAGTTTTTAAAAAAATTTGTGTTCAATTTAGGGTTAGATGTATAAAAAGAGTTTAGCAGGAGAGAAGGAGAAAGTATTTACTGACTGCTTTTTCCGTCTTTTTGTCACTTAAAACTAAAAGGAAACGAAAAAGTGTATTTAGAGATGCAGGAAAAGTAACTGTGTAATTTGATTTTAAATTGTTATCAAATAAAAATTCAAAAATATGTAAATTACCTATTTTTAAAAAATTGAATTTTTCAAAATTATTTTCAGCTTTTTCAAAAATTGTCAAAAAAAAAAACACAAAAACATTAAGTGATCGGATAAAGTTTATCAATTGGATATCATATGTAATTAAAGAAGGCATCCCCTTTATGAAGGATGGATGATATCATTTACTATCGACTAGACCAATTTGCGGCGAATCTGATAACATTAACCTGCGGCGCGCAGTAATTTTGTAGTAGTAAATTTTTCCAAAACAAAATTGAAAAAAAAATCTAATTTTTTTTCTTTTTTAACAAAAAAAAAATTATTTTTTACAAAAAAAAAAAAAATCAAAAAAAATTTAAATTTTACAAAAAAAAATAAAATTGTTCTAAAAAATTCAAATTGATCTGAAAAATTTGTATTAAAATTTGTTTTGAAAAAATGTTTGTTTTAAATTTTTTTTTTTTTTTGAAAAAGTGCTTGTTTTAATATTTTTTTTTTGAAAATAACTTTTTTTTGAACAGTTTTTTTTTCAATTTCTTCTTTCAAATTACACAGTTAGCCCTCCTGATACCACTAATTGGATGAGTAAATGATATTTTGTGTTATGTGTTTAGTTTTTTTTTTTTTGCTTTTTTTGATTTTTTTTTATGTTCCTAGTCCTAAGTTTATATATTTACAAAAAGATGCCTACATAAAAGCTTTTTTAGTTTTTTTTTCTTTTGTGTTAAGTTTAAAGAGCTGACTGATTTTTTTTAGCACATTTTATTTTTTAAGTTTTATTTATGCTTTTTGAAAGCAACATTTATTTAAACTTTTCTTAATTGAGTTTTTTTTTATATATTTTGCGCTTATGCTCATACATTAATGTATATTTAATGTTAAAAACTTTACCTTTAGTTATTAATTTTTTCTTATATGGCTTTCACAATTCTTAAGTGCATGGTTTAACTTGTTTTTTTTGTCTGTTGCATTAATTGTGAGATGTTTTGGGGCGATGATAGTTAGGAAAAGGAGAAGTAGGTGTTAAAATTTTTTTTTTTTTTATCATATGTATACTATACTTTGAGAACTTAGTAGTTAATGTTGCTATTTGTTTTATTGTGACTGCAACTACAATTGTTATTATTGCTATCGGCAGCCTCTGTTACATCATCATTATCATCATCTATTTCTTCCATTGGGAATAATCAGTCTCTAATATCATCTACCCATTTTGCAAGATTTCTGGCAACAAGTTCCTTATTGATAAATATAACATTCTGAAAAAAATAAATTTTATTTGAATTAATTATATAAACGAAACAAATTTACAAAGCATATATACGGGAAAAAGAATAACATCTTCACCAATTACAGATGTTAATTCGAAGAAGATCAATTATAATTTATATTCTAAAAAAAAATAAATTACAATTGATCATTTTCGAATTACAATTAATAATTTTTAAACTTCCAATTTATCTTTTACGAATTACAATAGATCTTTTTGATTTACGGGGCATGTTACATACTCGATTCCGTTCGGAAGTGAAATAATTGGTTTACTCGTAAAACTAATATTTTTTCTTTCGAAATGAAATCACTTTAAAAAATCAAACTGAAAGTGGTTTTATTTTGTAGTGGGGTATTTGAAACCGGTATAGGAATACCAGAAATGTCTTTAATTTTTTGAAAATTTTCTTCTACGTTTTCCAACATTTTCCATATTTTGTGTTACGTTTTTAGAAGAAAACTTTGAAATCACTTCGTAACGGAATTGACTCTGTGAAAGGCCCTTACAATTGATATTTTCGAATTACAATTGATCTTTTTGAATTAAAATTAATCGTTTACGAATTACAACTGATATTTTTAGAATTACAGTTGAGTTAAAACATCTCAATTCAACCGAAAAAAGTATCATTTTTGACCTTACCCCATTCGAATTTGATGAAACTTGGAATATAATTGGATCCTTACAAAAAAACATAGTGCCAAAATTTTGGACTTCTGGTAGTTTTTCTTCCCGAGATATGGGGTCTTGAAAACAGGCAAAATCGTATATATTTGACAAACGTGTTCTGATATAAATAAAGATAACTCGAAAAGTAATAACAATACAGGTCTCACAAGGGAAGTATCTCAACCCTTATGGACCGATTTGCCTGAAACTTAAAATATATATAAAAAAAACAATTCTAAGGTTGGGGTGTCTCGGCTTATCGGCCATATCGGGGATTTAGGAGTTCAAAACATGGGTCAAAAAATGGCGAAAAAATCGTTTTTTGGATTTTTCAGCAATTTCTTTTTAAGAAACTGTATGATGTTTTCATATGAGAAGAAAGGTTTTTTTAATGCCTATCCAATGGTGGCATAACCTTGCAAAAATTCGGCTTCTTTAAATATTTTTTTTAGGAAAATGTGTTAATTTTTGGGGGTATATATGTGAAGCCATAGACCTACGATATCCATATGAATAAGAAATAATCTTTATTAAATTTAAGTCGACACGTATTTTTGCGCTAGGCGATATTCCTGTTAGTTCGGAAGTTATCAAAATTTTCCCGAAGGTCCACATGGTTTCATAAGGGGACAGTGAAATTTTTAAACACCGATATGGCCGATAAGCCGAGACACCCCAACCTTAAAATCGTCTCTTTAATATATATTTTAAGTTTCAGGCAAATCCGTTTATAAGGGTTGAGATACTTCCCTTGTCAGTCAGGTTGCAAATAATAGGTAATGAGACAGCCTTTACAATGGCGTTCCCCAAGATTTTTTTTGAAAAAGGTCAAAGGTCATTGGTTTTACCCTTAATTTTTGGAGAGCTATATCTCAAAAAACGATATTTTTAAAATTTTGGAAAAAAATATATATTATTAAGGGTCACCTGTACTACTTAAGTTTAAATTTTCAGGATGGAGACTTCATTGGAACTTTTAATATTAATAGAAACATAGTGACAGGAAAGAAAAAGCGGTGTATTTTCCCTTAGAAAAAAAATATTTTTTTTTTGTCTCTGAGATTCTAGTACCAAAATTCACTTTTCTGAATGTTTTTGACGTGCTGAGTCCACATATGACCTTTAAACTGGGCTATCGCTATTATTTTTCGAGATATCTGCATATAAATGTGTGAAAATTGCTAAAATGCTCTTGCAGTGCTTTTTTAACATTTAGGTGCATATATTTTGAAAAGTAATAGCGATAGGCCAGTTAAATGGTCATATTTGGACTCAGAATGTCAAAAACATTCAGAAAATGTTGGTACCAGAATTTCAAAGAGAAAAAAAATATTTTTTTTCTAAGGGAAATTACACCGCTTTTTCTTTCCTGTCACAATGTTTCTAATAATATAAAAAGTTCCAATGAAGTCTCCATCCTAAAAATTTAAACTCAAGTAGTATAAGTGATTCTTAATAACATATATTTTTTCCAAAATTTTAAAAATATCGTTTTTTGAGATATAGCTCTCAAAAAATTAAGGTTAAAACCAATTACCTGTGACCTTTTTCAAAAAAATCTTTGGGAATGTCATTTTACCTACTATTTGCAACCTGATTGAGTCCTATATTGTAATTACTTTTTGAGTTATCATTATTTATCTCAGAACACTTTTTCAAATATATACGATTTTGTTAATTTTCAAGACCGCATATCTCGAATACTGGAATGACCAGAAGCCTAAAAAATTGGCAAAATCTCTTTTTTGGTCAAGTAAACCCCAGTACTTAATTTCATTAAATTAAGATGGGGTGTGGTCAACTCCTCGGTTGAATTGAGGGGTTTTAGCTCAGTTGGAATCTTTGAATTACAATTAATCTTTTTCGAATTACAATTCATCATTTTTGAATTGAAAATAGATCTTCGAACTACAAATAAAATCTTCGAATTATTAATTGAATCTTTGAAATTTTTTGGCTCAAAAATTAACCTATTTTATGGACAATGTTTTGGATCTAAAATGTTTTATTCATATTTTAACAAAAAACAAGTAGAAAAGTTAAATTCGAGTTGGGCGAATCTATAAATACTCTCCACAATGCATTTTTTAAGTGAGTGTAAATTTTTTTTTTTTTTTAGTGTAAAAATATTTTTGGGTGACAAAAATATTTTTGTAGGAAACCAATGTATTTAAGGCTTGTTTAACGGTTTTCTCAATATGTGAATTTAAAGTAAAAACAATCTGAAATTCACGGTCTTTTGAACGACTGGACCGATTTTGCTGAAATGCAACACCAATCAGGCCAAGGGAACGACAAATATATGTATATACCAAGCTTCAGCAGCATCAGTTAAGTCTTTCAAAAGTTCGAGTGTTTTCAACAGACAGACGGACAGACATTGCTAGATTGACTTTAAATCGATCGAAGATCATGAATATAAATATTTCATTGGGTGCTAAACCAATATTTTGAGGTGTTACAGACGAAATAACAAACCTATATAAACCCTCTTATCACTAGGGTGGAGGGTATAAAAAGACTTTCCCTTTCTTGTTTTTAGTTTGGTGCTAAATCTTTTTTACACGGATTTGAAGTTAGTGAACTATTATTATAATTATAATTACTTGAAAACTGTTTAACCCTTTGACGACCATAGTTACTCTACAATAATTTGGACATCTAAACCCCTATTTTGCCCCTGATTTTGATCGGCAAGCAAACTTTTGTGACTAAAAATTATTTTACAAACTTTGAAGGATTTTAGTGAGTAAGTGGATCAAGTTAGAGACTTACTGAAAACCAGACTTTTGTTGCCCGAACACTACTCTACAATTCATCTTTTAGCACATTTACCGTATCTTTTACCCGAACAAAAACAATCGCCAAAAACGCTTTGGCAAGTATACTTGCCTGTGGTCGTTAAAGGGTTAAAAGCCGTAAAATTATTTTGTAATTGCCTTTAAATAACAATCATACGCAACGGTGCACAGTGGCTTATTTTTAATAATTCAGACATTCAAAAAGTACTGGACCGATTGCAGCGAAATTCATACCAGTTATAGCTTACAGTATCCCTAAAATAGGAAATATTTAGTAAAAAAAAAACTTTAAATTCTTTTAAATCACAAACTTCAAATGCTTGTAAGAAAAATATAGCACTGAACTAAAAAATCCTTGAGTGTTTTGCTATGGAAAATGACAGCTTTTATTTGGTTTTGGTCTTGTCCCATTCCGATTCGGAAAGTTCGATTTTGTATCACTGTGTAATTTAAGCCTAAATAAGTTTAAACGTAAATAAAACGTGGGCTTTCACAAAAAATTCGGTAAGTAAAAATAGTACAAAACATTTGTATTTATGTTTTGTTTCTGTCAAACTCATTGTATTTTTTTGTCACGTTAAAACGAAGAAAATTCTGTTGAGAACAAATTAAAAAAAAATAATAAAATCGGGTACGGGTTCGGCCGAACTTTGCGAAATTGGCCGAAGTTTAGGTTCGGGTACAGGTTCGGTCGGAAAAAAATATTTTTCAAGTTTTTCTGAATATTTCTGATTTTTTCTATAGTGGTATTCAGAGTTTTACTTGCCAGCCCTGGCACTGGTGGCAAAAGAGCACTTTTTAAAATTACTTTTCAAAATACATGTATTTTTTGAAAAAAGTACTCTTTTGCTAAATGGGCAGGGCTGGCAACAAGACTCTGAATACCTTCTATATTTTTCGATTTCTTTTGTTTTTTTTTCTGAACTTTTCTAATATTCTTTTTAATTTTCGGATCGGAATTTTTAAATAACTTAAAAATAGATATATTTTGGATATTCTTAGCGCATGTTTACTATTTAAACCTGTAAATCTAAATATTTTATACAAAAAAAAGTTGAATGACATAAATATTGTTCATTCATAATAATAGCAAAATTAACAATAAAAATTTTGAAACGTTAGTTTCTCCGGTCATATTCCAAAAGTTCGAATAACAAGAACAATCGAAACCAGCCTGTGTGCATCTGAAATTATTTAATTTCTAGAAAAGCTACCACTTCAAAATATACTTCAATGAAGAAGTATCAGTTCTTTAAATGCTTTTTTGGAAATAAATAATTCTCATATAATTTATACATTACCAGCTAACAAGCTAGTAGCAACAACCAACCAGATTTGCATATAACAGCCACTCGTTTTTTTTTTTTGAAGGCTCAAATCATCTTCTCTATTCCATAAGCAAACATAACCATTTTACAGGTTATTGGTCTGTTTGAAGAAATTGTATGCAATTTCATTTGGATGAACCCATTATTTTTTTTTTTCATATTTTGCCCTTTCATCATAGGCATAATATTTTTTTTATCCGTTTTTGGATAATTTTAACAATACATCACTATGCAAAATTTAAATTCATTTTTTATTCAAAGAATTTTTATGTAGAAATTTTGCATTTCAGTATTTTATTTATCAACTCTTTAAATTAATAAAGAGCAGAATACTCACATTAGGGCCTAAAGAAGCAAACAAATAGATTTCTGGTATATTATGGGAATTGTAACCTGCTACTTGTGCTTGTAATACAATGCCTTTGGTAAGTTTAGATAAAATATCAGCCGCCTCCGCTGACCAACAGGGTTCTGAAAATAGCAAAAAAAAAAAAAGTGGTTAATTCTTAAAACATAAAATCAAATAAAACAATGGGTGAAAAACACTTACCTGATGGCTCAACATTCGAGAGTATACATTCGGTGGCTTGGAATGGTACACTCATAAAATCTGAACGTATTTGTCTTAGTTCATTGAAATGTACATTCATATAACCGCCAAAATCTAAAAATTTAACTACGCATCTTTCTGTATCCTCAATATCTGGATCTACAATTTGCACACGATACCAAATGCCATTGACAGGCATTACACAAACGGCATTCAATTCAATGTTTGGCAGCAAAGGTGCCTCTGTTGCGGTATATGAATCGAATAGACATTTTTGTAAAACAGCTAAGGAAGGATGTGTTGGATGTAAGGGATGTTGTACGAATATGTGTCCACCCGATATAATAGCACTAACAACTACATCATTATTGATGCCTTCAATTAAATTTAACTGGAAAAGAGAAAAAAATAATTAAAACATATAACTTTAGATACAGTTCTACACTATTTACAGATGTAGCTCGAAAAATTTCAATTGTAATTAGAAGTTTGTACTTGTAATTCGAATATTTCATTTGCAATTCAAAGATTCTATTTGTAATTTGAAGATTCTAATTGTAATTTAAATATTCTATTTTTAATTCAATCTATGAAATTCAGTTTATATTTACAATTATTTTTTTACGAATTACACTTTATCCTTTTCGAGTTACAATTGAACCTTTTGGAATTTTAACGGATTACAATTGATCTTTTACGAATTACAATTGATCTTTTTCGAATTGCAATTGATATTTTACAAACTACAATTGATAATTTACAAATTGCAATTGATATTTTTGGAATTCCATTGATATTTTTCGAATTACAATTGGAATCTTTGAATTCCAACTGATCTTTTTCGAATTACAGTTGATAATTTTCAAATAATAATTGATCCGTTTCGAATTAAAATTGGAAGTTTAAGAATTACAATTGATAATTAAAGAATTAAAATTTAAATCTCCGAAATTTCAAAAAAGATCAATGGGAATTCAAAAATTCCAATTGTTATTCGAAAAAGATCAATTGAATTCAAAAAATATAAATTGGAATTCGTATAAAATCAATTAGAATTCAAAAAAGATCAATTGTAATTTGAAAAAATCAATTGTAAATAAAAAAGTGCAATTGAAATTCAGTTGATATTAACATTTATTTTTTTATGAATTACAATTTATCAATTTCGAGTTATAATTCTGTTTTTGCAATTACAAATGATCTTTTACAAATTACAACTGATCTTTTACAAATTACATTTCATCTTTTACAAATTACAATTGATCTTTTAAAAATTACAACTGATCTTTTACAAATTACAATTGATTTTTTTCTAATTGCCATTGATCTTTTTCGAATTATAATTGATCTTTTTCGAATTATAATAGATCTTTTACGAATTACAATAGATTTTTTTGGAATAACAATTGGAATTTTTTGATTTCTACAGACCGGCAGACGGATGGATCTTCATAGAATGTCTTTAAGTCAATCATTGTTCAAAGAATATGTATACTTTAGTAAGTCCTAGACCGATATTACTGTTGCAACGTTTTTGAAGAAATTTTAAAAAGCAAAAATTGGCAATCCTATGCTTTTTCAAACATCGTCTGTTCTATCCAGTGTTGCCAGAACTTGGTTATCAAAAACGGCTAAATCCATTTGAAAAAACGGCTAAGAAACGGCTAAAAAATGGCTAAAAAAAGGCTAAAATATATATTTTACTTTTTTAAGAAAAACTTATGTAAATTCATATTTTGTACCGTTTTTTATACATAAATTCAAATAAGGAGATCTTTTGTTACTATTTTCACATACTTTAGATAAAATGAAAAGAGTTCAAAACACTTTTTTAATGATTTAATTTTTTTTATAAAAGTTTTTTATAAAAATATATATATAAAAATTTTGACTCCAAAAAATTTATTTTAAGCAAAAAAAAACATTTTTTTGTTATTTTTGTTTAAAAAAATTCAACATGTGAATTTGAGTTGAAACTTTTTACCCCTTGGACTGTTTTTGCTGAAACCTGACCAGAAAAAATCCAAAAATATATATGCCGAGGTTCAGCCTTCAAGTTGAGTTTTCAGCGTTAGAGTATTTCTAAAAGACAGAGAAACGGGCATCGCTTGATCATCTAAAATTTAGTATAATGTTTGTGGTATGAATATGACAAAAATATCCGTGGTTTCATTACAGACTGGTGTTATTAAAAACTCTAATACATGAAAAACAATTGAGGAGTTCCATAACAAAACGCAACAATTCCACTTTTTGAGTTTTTTGTTTTTTTGACTGAATTCTATTCTACATAATACAATCTATGTCACCATTACCAAAAATCCTCATAAAGCTCAATATTTACACTGCAATTCACTGTTGACTTTTATTATGAAACATCCCAAAGCTTAGTAATTACACTCAAACTCACTACTGACTTTGTTTACATTTGTACGTTTATCTTAAAAACTGTTAAAGTGGAATTGTTGCATTTTGTTATGGAACTCCTCAATTACCTATTAAAAAACAAACCAACATTTAAAACCCTGCTTATGATAACACTATAACTAGAGTGTTTGAAACCGGTTTGGGAATACCAGAAATGTCTATAATTTTTAGAAATTAAATTTTCTCCTATAACAAATAGTATTAGAGTCTGTGATCGATCTGTATAAACTTAAACCCCAATTCATTTTCTATTTTAGTATAAAAAACACACTAAAAATTCCTTTTTAACCGAAAACTCAAAAATGGCTAAAAAACTGCTAAAATATTTTCGAAAATGGCTAAAAAAAACGGCTAAGAGCTAAATGCATTTTTCTCCGGCTAAACGAGTTCAAAAGGAGCTAAATCTAGCCGGAAAATGGCTAAATTGGCAACACTGGTTCTATCTTTCACAACTTTTGAAATCAAATTCGGTGTTTTATTGTTTTCCTTTTTAATCATAGTTTAAATGAATTAACTTAAAATTATAACTTATAAATTATAACGATAAAAGTGCATTAGTTTTACTTTCAGCAAAATTTTTTTATGTGAAAAAAATGAGCAAAAACATTCAAAAGTGAAATCTAGAACACCAACAAAATTTGAAAATTTTCATTTTCATATTTTTTTATATGAAGTACTTTTTTGGAACAGCGACCACAATCTTTTACTCACCTGTAGATTAAGCAGACTTTCTGTTGATAAAGGAACTACGGATTGTGGAAGTGCAAAATGTATTTTTTGCATTGTTAAATTGGGATAACGCTTGGCCGGCAAACGCTGGCGTATCATAGCCAATGCAGCTTGTATTTCACTTTCAGTACCTTCAATGGCACATACACGTAATTTTCCTGTAAACAGTTTTTTACGCAATGAAACTGTAGCATTTGTTTTAGTTTTAATTTGTGTAATGTATGAACGTTTGCGACCATACAACTGACCCACTAAGCTATTGGGAAAGAAAAATTCATATGAGGTCTTAGCACGTGCTGCCTCTGAACGGGGTAAACTTGAACCTTTGCCAGAGTCACCCGATTGTACACTGCATATACTTAATGAAGGACTAGCAGCATCTACATTACGTTTTTCATTAGCATTTGTATTTTCATTTTCAATAGATTTTGTATTCTTTGCATTATCAGCAGCAACTGAAGCGGCAGCAGCACCATTTGTTACATTAGTCGCTTGTGGCTCATCTCTGTTAGCTTTGTTATTATCATTTTCCAATTTTGCATCCAAATTATTATTCTGTTCACATTCTTTGGTATATTTACTTTCTAAAAATGAATTTTCTGGTGATATTTTTGGTGTTGTCGTGGCCATTATAACGACTGGTTTATCCTTTTTTATATCAACATTACGTGAAGAATAGAATGACATACGATTATTAACAGAATCGGGCAAATCCACGGGAGACGATAGATTTTCAAAATCTTCATCTATTGATCTCAATAGTTTGTGTTCTGCATCTTGAATTTTTGATTTTAAAACTTCAGAGTCGACTTGTTGCTGGGTCTGTCCATTTTGTACGATTTTAATGGGTGCCGATTTGCCAAATATACGATTTGCTGGATTTTCTTCATCATTGGGAATCGAACCATTTATATTCATTGATTTTGTGGGTGTAGATGGGGTAGCCATATTTTTGACACTACCGTTTGCAGTAGATTTTGTGATTATTTCTTCTTGAGCTTCTGCTGTGTTGTTAGGAAGATCCTTTTCTACGACACCACCAGCATTGGCTTTTTTTGTATCATTTTCTAAACGATTTTTATTTCGACGCCGAAACCAAAATACGCCAAGAATAAATGCTACACCAGGCAGTGACAAATATAAAAGTGGGCGACCAGATACCATTTTCGCTGAATGTTGAAGAATCTAAAATAAAAAATGAAAATAATTCAAACGTTTAAATCAAAATGGGGATTTTTTAGATAATAGTTATTGAGCCGTTATTTTTTAAAGTCCTACAGGTTAAAGAAAAACTGCAAAGTCCTACAGATTAAAGAAAAATTGATAAGTCCAGATAAAATTCTCAAATTGTTGGAAGAATTTTCTTACTTGTAAGTTATCAATTTTAAAATAAATAATTAATAATTTTGCAAAATTTTCCAGCAATTAACAAGTAAGAAAATTATAGTCGGTCAGGACCGTATATGAGGCATTCCACACCAAATGTCCAGCGAAAAAAAAACATGTGTAACGTAAATTTCTGAATAGGTTGTATGAAAAATGGGCAAATTTGTGTCGAGTTGCCTTGTTTAAATATTTATCAAACTAAAACGAAATGCACCACAATCTCAAAAATGTACATTCTTGTATAGTTTTGTATGGGCTATCGATTAAAGTTTTTTTTTTTAATTTTCAGAACCCGTTCTGAAATTTGCCATTTTTTATAAATTGACTGAAAAAGTCAATTTATAAAAAATCCGGCATCTTTTGATATTTTTTTAATTTTTTTTTTTTAAATATTAGCACCCGTATTCATAACAAAAAAACGAGTGGCTATCATCGAGCTGCTAACTTTTTTACTCGCAATTTTCAATAAAGGAAAGGTTTTCTCTTGATGAAAGGCACTTGTGTTATCATTATAAAGAAGATAGAAGTGCATAACATCGAGTACCAAGCTTTCCCTTTTAAAAAATTGTGTTTGAAAAAGTTATCAGCTCGATGATAGCCACCCGTTTTTTGTTATGAATACGGGCGTAGATGTTTGTCTATCCACACAAAAAAATGCAGTCATGTGTTTTTCGTTTTTTTCGAGAAAATTGCATTTGAATTTTATAACAATTTAGTAATTTGCTTGTATTTTCTTGTTTTAACGTAGCGTATGAGTAATATTTATGCAAATGTTTAGTACTCATTCGCTCCGTTGAAACAAGAAAATACAAGCAAATTACTAAATTGTTATGAAATTTAAAATTCAAATGCGATTTTCTCGAAAATAAAAGAAAAACGCGTGTCTGAATTTTTTTGTGTGGATGGACAAACATCTAAACTTAAAAAAAATATTTAAAAAAAAGTGGCCGGATTTTTTATAAATTGACATTTTAAAAACTGGAAAATTTCAGAACGGGTTCTGAAATTTTTCAGAAAAAAAAATTTAATCGTTAGCCCATACAAAACTATATAAGAATGTAAATTTTTACGATTGTGGTGCATTCCGTTTTAATGTGATAAATATTTAATCAAAGCAACTCGTCACAAATTTTACCATTTTTCCAATATTTGACCATGCCTCCTAAGCCCAGTTTTTGAAAAATTGAAAAACCAAAAACGCAATTTTAAATTATTGTTTCTGTAAAGACAGTCAAGCGGCTCTAATTATAATTATGTATTATAATTTTTTTTTTTTTTTGATTTGTTATATATGGTTTTGAATTGAGAAAAGTGTGAAAGAAAAATTTTAATTTTTCTAAAAATTTAAGACATCCTGGTTTGTTTCTTACTAGTTTCATATTATCCAGTTATAATAATCTTCAGAAAAACTTTTAATGTCAAATTTATTTAGTTAATAGTCAATAGAACTCTATATGTGAAAGTTATTAACAGATCGCAGCCGACAAGGATTGAACTCATCATCATCTGTAATACTTTGCTATTAACTGCTTGTAACGTACAATCACTCTAGACCGATACGCCAAGTAGGCTGTTAAGCAAGTATCAACTAAATCTGATTTTTTCAATTCGAGTGTGGTTGTTGCTGTTTTTAAGTTCCATATAGGGCTATTTTAAGTTCCATTTAGGGCTATCCATACAACCTATTCAGAATTAGCAAAAACAAGCCGAAATTTAAATTCTTACTAAAGATAACACTAAAAAGTGTAGTGTATAAACCCGGTTAGGAATACCAGAAATGTCTGTAATTTTTAGATATTAAATTTACTACATTTTTCAACTTGAACCCATACAACAAATACAATTAGATCCCGTGCTCGATCTGTAGTCGCCATTAGGCGCGTTTGCCAAGATAAAATGCAAATTCCTTCATGTTGGTAACCTTTACGAAAAATATATAATGAGACAAAAAATTATATAGATGGTTTTGAAGTGAAATTTAAATTGCTAAAAATAGAATTTGAATTTGGCTTAATGTTTAAGCCTCTCTAAGTTGAAATTATTAACATGTAGATCACAGTAGTGGTTAAACACAAAACAAGTATTTGTCTATAACATATTCTAACAAAGCGGGGGATGTGTGGACAAAAGCGCCTGCCAGTCTGTATTGTTAATGGTATGAATATGACAGAAATAGGTTCGATTCTTGTTGAGGTATAGATGTTAATAAAAAATTCTCATATAAGAAAATACGAATACCATTAGCAAAAACAAGCCGACATTAAAAATCCTACAGAAGTTTACACTAAAAACTAGAGTGTTTGAAACCGGTATAGGAATACCAGAAATGGCTATAATTTTTAGAAATTAAATTTAATTCTTAATTTTTAAACTTGAACCCTATAAAATTTTTGTTTTTCTGTGGTTTGTGCCTACAAAATTAAAATAAAAATAGTTAATAATGCAAAATAAATACTACTAATAAATTTATTTTTAATAAAATTTCTAATAAAATCAATTAAAATTTTAAATAATTTTTAAATGAATCACAAAAAACTACATATTTAAAAAAAATAAGAACCACAGTTCAAATCACCTTCAAAACAACATATGTACATACAACAATAAAAAGAAAAGAATCACGTGCTGCTTTTGCAGTTATCATTAATCTACATTTTGAAAACGATTTCCCTTCTAACATAAAAAGAAATTCAAAAACAAAATATTCACACAGCAACATAACATGTTTTAAACTACAGGGTGGCCCAATAACAAGTATCTTTTTAAAACATGCAATGAAATGAACAATACTCAATAGTTTTGGAACCTTATGGCTTTATTTGAAAGAGCAAATATTCCCATTATTTATGGCAAACGACTTCATTCATGCGGCTGCCTGGGTTAGCTCCGCAGTCGATCATCCTCGGCACCCATTTTTCTAATGTTTCTGGTTCTATCTCACGAATGGCTGGAACGATATTCATCGAAAGGGCCTAGAACATTTCTGGATTTCCCATGTTGCATGAATCTTTAACGAGACCCCTCAAAAAAATTTCTAAAGGTTTTAATCGGCAGCTCTGAAGTGATCAATTGTCACCGCGAATATGGCTAAAAACACGATTTCCGAACTAAGTGCGCAAAATATCGATTGTTTGATGGACTGTGGGACATATTGCGACATCCTTCTGAAAATAAATGTCATCCAAGTTGATATATTCTATTACGGCCAACAAAAAGTCGGTAATCATGGCTCTATAGCGCTCATGGGGTTTTCAGCTGTATTTTTGAAAATATTGTGTAATGATGCTGATACTCAAATCTGTTGCTTCCTATAGATGAATTGGATTCTTTACAATACCGTGCGAGTTTTACGATCCCAAGATGTAGCAATTTGTTTGTTAACATAACCTCATTTGAGTGTCTTATTTCGGTTAAAAACTTTTTTTCAAAAAACGTGAAGTTTGGCAGCGCAGTACTGCGCTACAACGCGATACAGCGGAGCAAGCCGAGGACGCATCAATGAAGTCGTTTGCCATAAAAAACGGGAATGTTTGCTCTTTCAAATAAAGCCATAACATTCCAAAAAAAGTTGAGTATTGATCATTTTATTGCATTTTTAAAAAGATACTTGTTATTGGACCACCCCTTATGTATTATTAAGTTGTATAATGTTTTAACAATAAATATTTAAGATAATTACTTTTCGATCTGTTAAAAAAATGGTTTCATAGTGAGTAGTGGAAGATTTTTGTTTTGTTCTAAATTATTTCGTAAAAGATTGTTTACCTATTGGATATCAATTTGTGTAGATATATAAATGTATATATTTAAATATATATTTGAGTATTTTTAGATAAACAATTAGAGAAAAAAAAAAACTTTTACGCAGCATTTTCTTTTTTAGAGAAATTTACAAATAACGCGAACATTTTTCGCATCTGATATAATAAACACAAAAAAATAACATCTGTTACAGCAAAACGTTGCGTTATATGAATAAGGAAGCAAATATGTAGGGTAAGGGTGGGATAGTGTTGTGTGAGATTTTAAGCAGCAATATTTGGAAGCGCTAGAACCGCTCATTTTGTGAGGTTGGTAAAAAAAGTGTATGAGCCAAAAAATGGGGGAGGTCGGATAGGATCTAGGGGTCGCTCATCGGGGTCAAAGTTGGGCGTAGAGGGGAAAAAATCCACAAAAAGCCCCAAAACTCCCCTGGTTTTGCTCCTAGAGGGGTCAAATGTGAGACCGGCCCCCATTATTTTTCCCCCTGAACACTTTTGCCAAACATACATAAGCCGTATCTCCAATCCCTAAGGGGGGTCCCATACAATGGTTCAGTTTTTAAAAAATCTTGCTCCTACCGCTCTAGCTGTCCTAGAAGTCACCCTAGTGGAATCAAATGTATGACCGACCACCAATATTTTTTCAACCCCAACATTTTCTTAGAACATACCTACCCCCTATCTTCAATCCTTAGGGTGGTCCCCATGCATTTTTTTTTATTTTTTCTTAAATTGTCATATTAAATCAGCTCCTACCGGTCCAATGGTGCCTCCTAGAGGGGTCATTATCAAGACCAACCCCCATTAATTTTTAGTCCCCAACGCTTCTTCTGAACATACCAATTCCATATCTCCAATTCCAAAGGGGTCTCCCACACAAAACGAAATTTTTGTAAATCTTGCTTCCACCGCTCTAACTATCGCAGGGGTGACCCTAGAGAAGTTAAATGTGTGACCGACCCCCAATATTTTTTCAGCCCCAACATTTTCCCCAAACAAACCTACCCTCTATTTTTAAGCCTTAAGGGTGTCCCCACACAATTTTTTTTTTTTTTAATTTTTTTTATAAAATTTGCGCCTACCGCTCCCACTGTGCCTTTTAGGGACGGGAAATGCAGACTGACCCCCATTAATTTTTGCCCCCTATATTTTTTCTGAACATACCTACGCCAGGGGTGCTCCCCTGGGGAAAACTAAATTAGTAATGTATGTAGAGAAGTCAAATGTATGACCTGCCCATATATTTTTTTAGCCAAAACATTTTCTTCAAACATACCTACCCTCTATCTTCAAGGTGTTACCCCACAATTTTTTTATTTATTTTATCGAGAAATCTGAGGTCTTTAATTTGTAATTTAATAGTAACTTTTGTTAAGCGTAAAAAAATATTTTTTTTAACTTGAAAATAATAAAAAATGATAAATAATATAACTATAAATCAAATTAATTTATTTTTATCGTGTGATGGATATTGTTTCCGATTTTCGGCCACGACCTGAAGCAAAACTATTTTTTCCTCCTCGTTACGGCACGTTATTGGGGGTCGGTCATAGTCTTCTATTAATTTTACGCCTTTTTCGGCAGCGTCGTTGACAACATGTAATTTACGTAATATTTGCAGCGCTCGCTGGTAGTCCTGACGATTTTCCCAAGTATTTGGATCGGAAGCAATAAAATGGTTGTTATTCCGAAGCGTGCAAAAAATGTTGGAGTCTCAGGTGTGACGTAGTGGCTTAAATCAGTTTTCATGAGTTTTTGATTCACTTGTTTCGATGTCATGTTAATTCTTTTCACACCTTCGAATCCAACAACATGTACTGGAGGATTACAATCCTTGTTGCCATTGCATTCGACATTTTTCGTTTTATTTCACAAGAGATATTCGGATCAAATAGTGCGAGAGCAACATCTTCGCCACTGAGATACCAGAGATGTCCACAGAATCTCTTGACCAATCGTTGCGACAGAATCTTATCAATTGAAGCATAATTGGCAATCGCTTTTAACAAAATTTAAATCATTATTTGGAGCTTCTATTGCTTTGGTAGCGCTAAACCAAGCTTTTACATAAATTGTTATGATGAAAACGGTCACATCAAGAAGTGCATTTAATTCTTTTTTGGCCAAACCGATATATTTTCGGAACAAAAACATTTTTAGGCAATATATGCCTTTTGCCATCCATCGAGCATGACTGATGGGTCCTGGTGGGCTACAATGCTTATTAGTAATATTTTCGCCAAGGTATAATAAAACAATTTCAAGAAACTCCTTGTAGTCGTCTCTGGGTTGCTTTTCTTTTATTTGAGCCCAACAAAACAACTTGATGTCAGTTTGGACTTGAGCTGGTATGTTGCCTGCCACTTCCTTCCACCAAGACTGTACGGTTTGTCTTTTATATTTCTCTTTAAAACGCGCAAACATTAGCACTCCTGGTCCAGACGTTTTGCCGAATTTGGTTTCAAACACTTAGTTTTCCCCAGGGGAGCACCCCTACAAAGTGTAAATACGGCGTAGGTATGTTCAGAAAAAATGTAGGGGGCAAAAATTAATTGGGGTCAGTCTGCATTTCCCGTCCCTAAAAGGCACAGTGGGAGCGGTAGGCGCAAATTTTATAAAAAAAATTAAAAAAAAAAAAAAATTGTGTGGGGACACCCTTAAGACTTAAAAATAGAGGGTAGGTTTGTTTGGGGAAAATGTTGGGGCTGAAAAAATATTGGGGGTCGGTCACACATTTAACTTCTCTAGGGTCACCCCTGCGATAGTTAGAGCGGTGGGAGCAAGATTTACAAAAATGTCGTTTTGTGTGGGAGACCCCTTAGGAATTGGAGATATGGAATTGGTATGTTCAGAAGAAGTGTTGGGGGCTAAAAATTAATGGGGGTTGGTCTTGATAATTACCCCTCTAGGAGGCACCATTGGACCGGTAGGAGCTGATTTAATATGACAATTTAAGAAAAATTAAAAAAAAATGCATGGTGACCACCCTAAGGATTGAAGATAGGGGGTAGGTATGTTCTAAGAAAATGTTAAGGTTAAAAAAATATTGGGGGTCGGTCATACATTTGATTCCTCTAGGGTGACTTCTAGGACAGCTAGAGCGGTAGGAGCAAGATTTTTTTAAAATTGAACCTTTGTATGGGACCCCCTTAGGGATTGGAGATAGGGCTTAGGTATGGTTGGCAAAAGTGTTCAGGGGGAAAAAATAATGGGGGCCGGTCTCACATTTGACCCCTCTAGGAGCAAAACCAGGGGAGTTTTAGGCCTTTTTGTGGATTTTTTCCCCTCTACGCCCAACTTTGACCCCGATGAGCGACCCCTAGATCCTATCCGATCTGCCCCATTTTTTGGCCCATGCATTTTTTTTACGAACCTCACAAAATAAGCGGTTCTAGCGTGTCGAAATCGAAAACTCGTGCACTATCCCACCCCTAATGTAGGGTTCTAAAAATCGAAAGACGAAACCCCGATTAATTGACTTTTTAAAAGAAAAAAAATCTATTTTCTTTTTGTTAAAAAGTCGAAAAGCTATCATATTTTTCGACCTTATCGACCTTTTCAACTTTTTCTACAAACAAAATAATTGCCACTACTAAAAATCTGCAAACAAAAAATGTACACTTTTTTAAAAATAGTGGCATCCTAAGTCAAAAGCGTTAAATGACAGTGAAGTTAAGAGTATGCGATGAAATCTTCTTTTTAAATTCCTAATTACAAGAGAAGTTTTCCTAGTGTCATCCTTCAATCTTCATGAAATTTGGATATGTTGTTTCAAATTATGTTGTTTAATTAAAATTAACATATGCATATTTGGTATCAGATTAAAGGTACACACTGTAATAAAATTGACCGGTCCTTCATAAGTCATGTCAAATTTTAAAACGGTGCCAAATGACCTAACACAAACTAAACATATTTCATATAAAAATCACCTTCGTGAGGAAATAACGCAATTCCGGATACAAAACTTGTGACACTGGACCTGTCCCTTAAAAACACAGCCCATACCGGTTCAATAGTGACATGTCACGTAACACATCACAGGTGACACAACGCTAAATTACCCCTTGTGACCTATCACAAGCCCCACACCTTTCATATAAATAAAAATCATCTGTCACCTTTTTAAGGAAATGTCTCAAGCCATGGTGCATCACTTGTGACATGTCACTGGACTGGTTTTTGTGCTTAGGAGACTGGTCACTGGACTGGTCACGCACACTTATGAGCATATTTTTTTCTACTCACACTCACTCACAATCACGTGAGTAAATTTAAGACAACTCACACAAGCTTCACTCACACCCACGAAACTCTTGTTTATACAAAAGAAAACTTTAAAATTTTAAAAGTCTAACAAATCACGTGAATCACGCACTAATCTGCTCATGTGCCCATTCTGCTCCAAATCGCCCAAAAATATGTGTGTCCGGGACTAAAAATTTTTTTTGGGACTTTTCAATTTTTTATATTTTTTGCACCAAAACGCAAAAAAAAATTATGTATAGGAATTTAATTGTTTCCCCCTCTAAAAGCGTTTTTAATGTAATTTTTTAAACATTTTATCAAAGAGTATCAATAACAAAGCGATATTAAATCGCTCTTATCCTTATGAGCGAAAGACAAAGAGCTTGTTTTATGAAATTTTTTTTACGACTGTCATAATTATTTAGAGGTTTTGCTAACGTTGTCTAGAACCGTGGACACAGGGTCAACTGGAGATGTCATATTGAAAGGCCAAAATATGCAATGGGTTTTAATCTTGCCGAAGATTCTCAATAGATAAAGATATCTGAAGTCACTCGACTCCTGTTAAACCCGCCACTCCAGCATTTCAAACTAAAACGAAATACCCTTACTGTCGCCAAAGCAAATCGAAGATGGAAGGAACTTGGGACAAGTCGTATGAGCAGAATTTTATGGCCACGCTATGATTTAGGAAGAACTAAACTCTTACTTACACTTACGAGAATAGAATGTCGTATGTTGACAGGTTTAATAACGGGACACTGTCTTGTCGGAAAACATGCCAAGAACATGAATCTTATTACGGACGCAAGCTGTAAAAGGTGCGAGACACCAGACGTCGAGGAGACATTGAACACATCCTGTGACACTGCCCGGCTTTGGCACGAACTCGACTATCAATTATAGGAAGTTCACAGTTCGAGACTTTGGAGGAAATTACGAGGATAGACCTGAAGAGCTTGAAACAATTCGCAATGAAGGTCAATGTATTTAGATGTATTTACATCGATAAGCGGAAAAAGTTTTGTGGTATCGCTATGGACCAACTGGTCTATGCGGAGTGCCCATCTGGCACCGCCACCCTAACCTAACCCGCTCTGTCTAACTATGCTATTACAGACGACGAATGAACAAACAAAAACAAAAATTAAGAAAAAAAAAATTGCAATTGGCGTTTTTCCGACTTAATAGAGCGTTTTTTTTTTGCATTCAGCGATAAAAAAAAGTTTTTTTGTTGATTATCGGAAAATCCAATAAATTTTTATTTGCTAAGAATTTTTTAAAATACTTTAAAAGGTGTTTCTTAAATAATATTACCATACTAATTAGAAATTGATACATTTTTTCAAAATTTATTAAGCGCTTTTTCGATATAAAAAGTTAGCATTGCTTGTAACATCGTATTTTCCTCGTCTAACAGTTTTCGTACCTTCTGTAAAAATGTTGCCAATGTTTATGAGCGAGATGCTAGGTGCGTGATCTTGCATATAAATGAAAGTCTTGTATACTTTTATTTCATGTATTTTGTTGTAGTGGTCTTGCATACTCTTGTATTTATACAAGATCTGCAAGCTTTATAAGGTTTGCAAGGGTAGCTTCCCAGTAAAAACTTGGTAATAAGTCCCCATTACCGCCTGCATTCTATGTAATGAGGGGTCGTTACCTGCTCGATTACTTCTTGTTAACAAATAATGAGTTACCGATAGCTTAATACAAAACCGGTTACATCTTGTTAATAAATAATGAGTTACCGATAACCTGATACAGAACAGGTTACTGGTAAATACGATTTAAAATATCTGATAAATTGTCTAAACAATTTTTTTTTTAATGAAATTAAAAAAATGCTAAAGAAAATTTAGAAAGAACTTGCACATTTAGCTTAAAAAAGATTAACATTTATCTACTTTTTCTAATAAAACTCTGCTAACAGAAATTTAAATTCAGGAATTCTAATTAAAATTGGGACAAGGCAAAAAAAAGTTTAGAAAACCAAATTGATATTTAGAAAACTGGATCTAGCTGACACTTGATCGTGATTTATGAGCCTTAATTAGTCTTTACATAACTTCTATTGAAGTTTTCTGGATTTTAATTGGCTTTTTCTAAATTGTTATTGTTTTTTCTAGAAATTTTGTGGTGTTCTCCAAATTTTAATTTATTTTTTATTTTTGCCTTGTTGTTTAAAGTATGTTAAAGCCGGTAAAAAGGTAAAAAACCATCACAGACAGTATTTCCCTTAAAACCTAACTCACTCTTATATAGACTTATAAGATGGTGTTTAATGCGGTTTCCATTGGCTGAGCAGCAGTCGCTTCTGTATATTTGTTATTGGTAATGTCCTAAGTAGCCAAATGTCCCTTTCTACGAGGTTCCAAGATATATTTTCGGTCCTGTAATATTTGAATTTTACAATCAAACATTTGGAGGGAACGGAATATTGGTTCCGTTGGTAAAATGGATCTTTTCCATTTCCACATTTGCCCGCTTGGTTGCTCTTGAAATAAACACGTTCAACATGAACTTGTTCAATTTCATATTGGCGGAAGTTGCCCCAAGTTAAAAATTTATTAAAACAATCAAAAGCTGTTATTTTGTAGCATTTTTGTAAGGAGTGGGAAACAAGTTATTTTTGAGCAACTGGTAGCTACTTATTTTTGGGACTAATGTATGCTGTTATTTGGTAGCATTTTTGTAAGTAGTGGGTAACGAGTTATTTTTGGGCTACTAGTAGCTTATTATTTGTGGTACTAATGTATGTAGTTTTTCAGTAGCATTCTCGTAAGCGAGTGGGTATGCGGTCATTACTCCAATGACATCGCCATGTTAAAATAATGAGTGTTTCACCAACATAGTAACTAGCTACCACCATCAATTTAAAGGCGAAAACCTCATTACTTGGCAATAGAAGTTTTTACTGGGTTGCTACTAAGAGCAAATACCGCTAATGTTTTTGTTTTTAAAGTAGAATTTTTGTATATCCAATGCAATAGTGGAATTGTAGTTTTAGTAGACTTGTGCTTAATCGTTCAATTGAGTGAGCGCTCATTTTCGTTCATTTCAGATAAAAGACCTAGGTCGTTCATCTAGTTCAATCGCTCTTTTGTGGTCTTCGTTCAACAGTTCGTGAACGAATCATTTTGATCATGTCTGTTGGTCGTTCATCTAGTTCAAATCGGTCAGTTTTTGGTTTCGTTCAACAGTTCATGAACAATTTTTGTTAAAAAAAAAACATTAATGCTGAGAAAGCGTGCTAAAAGAGAAGAGCCTATTGACAAAATTAACAAAAAAAAAATTTAAAGACTGAACTGAAAGATCAAAATGAAGTAATGACCAATTGAGCTGAATGAACGAAAAGACCTAAAAGAGTGGAAATGAACGAACTAAATAAACCGCTCAGTTAAGTGAATAGTTCAATTGAACTAGTTCGTTCGTGAACGACACAACTCTAAGTTTTAGAAGTAATTTCTTCCTGGTAAGGAAGAGGGTGTCCCTTAACGTCTATTTTATGTTTAAGCATATTTAAGGGCTTATTTTCGATTTTTTAGAGCATAAAAACCCTAGCTCTAAAAATGACTGTCGCATGTAAAAATTGATAAGATTTGACGGATCTTTTAAGATCTAATTATATCAATTGTATCTGATCAGATCTATTATATCCGAGATATTTTCCCAATTTCGAGATCTAAGTAGATCTGAACAGTAATTGTATCTCATCAGATCTTGGAAATGGGGACAAATCTCGGATATAATAGATCTGATCAGATACAATTGATATAATCAGATTTTAACAGATCACTTCATATCTAATCGATTTTTACACGGGGTCTTATTTATATAAACCCTACAAGGGAGGTCTTTTAGAGGGCACCCACCAATTGACCTGAAACTTGCATATGGGAATGAGGGGAGAAAAATAAGAGTTACATATTTTTTTTAGCTGTCCAATCTCAAATTTAAAAAAGGGTTGCCACCTTATGAACAAATTAGGTCTTTCGGGAAAATCCGCATAAACTCTCGATCTGTATTAAATGTTCATATCATGTTCTTTTGAAGAAATGTAAAAAATCCTCAAAAAACTAAAAATTCCCGTTTTCCCCCTTCCCTTTGACCCGCTAAATGTGAGATTGGGCAGCTAAGAAAAAAAAAAACAGGTGAAAGACCTTTCTTGTTAGTGTTTGAAACAAAAATTGAAAAATATATAATTTTTAAACAAAAAAGTTACAAAACGAAATATATTAGATACTTATGTACAGATGTATACAATATATAAATAATTATGGTGGTTCTAAATAAATATTTATTTTTTTACATTAAACAAATTCAACTTACAATTATTAATCGTATATCAATAAATAAAGAAAACAATATTATTATTGTTTTCAAAATATAAAAAAAACGCCAACAGTGGAAAATTTTTTAAATACAAGTCAAGTTAAAAATAAACTTTTCTTTTTAAGAATTTATTTTCAAAAAAAAACACACACACACGGACAGTTGTCGTATTATGAAATCGTTACAAAATACTTGTGACTTTTTGTTTAATATTTTTATTTTTTATTTAATGTTTTGTCGTGTTTTTAATATTGTGCTTTTTTTTTATTTTAATAGAGTTTTGGTCTACTATTTTTAAATCTCGTTTTATATTTTCATAAATTCGAAAGTATCGTTTTATTATAATTGTTAAGTACACGGCGACTATATTTCGTAATCGTTGTCGGCATACTAAAGTAGAAGAAGACTACAACATAATATCTTAATTATCTGTTAAACAAACATTTACTAAAAGAAAATAAATTTTTGCAAACCGATACAAATGCTTATTTTCTTATGGTCACATTGTACTCTCGGCATGCATATCAGCCAGCCATCATGCGTTTTTTTTTTTTTAGTTTTCTTACATTTTTCTTTTTGCGAAAGTTTACGTTTGCATTTATTACGAGTTCTTAGCGCCATTATTTACAACGTAATTTATTTTTGTTAAATACGCTTTAAAATCAAAAATATAAATTACATTTTTAGAACACATTTTTTAAATAGTTTGCAATTATAAAAGCTTGTATTTTTTTACAAAAGTGTCAAACCTGATGAAATTATATAGATCTTAGCACTAAAAAAAAGTTTTTCCAAAACTCAGAACAGCATAAACAAATATCTTTGCGAATCAAAGAATTTGCTTTAAAATGGCATCGTTATAACGTTATAACAATATATGCACTATAGTGCATATATTGTTGAAAATGCAAATTTTGCTGTTATTTCGCTATAAGTGCTTTATTTTTGGGTCATATATTGTATAAAATTTTAGTAATACAGTTAATTTTTTTCGAGGTCAATTTGGGAACCGAAATACTTGTCGAACCAAAATGATTTTTTTCGTTAATAACACAGGGCAACACTTTTTTTTGTCCGGGTTCTGATAGCTAATTTTGGATAATTGGGGTACGCTGATTTCAAATCTGGCTATCGTTTTTTTGGGTCAGCTCTAGTTTTTGAGATATAGCCTAAGGAATCTTTGAAAATAGGCTATTTTCGGTTTGTGAGTCCATATTTACCAACACTTGTCTTACATCAAAAAAGTAAATGACGATTTTAGGTATGTTGGATATGCTGATTCCAAAAATGCTCTTACTTTTGTTGAGTCATCATTAGTTTTGGAGATATCGCTAAAATAAAATTTTTAAATTTATTCCCTCTTTAATTTTGTCTGAATATTTAGGCCCTTTTTAATAACTCGAAAACTGAAGCTGTCAGAAAAAAACTAATACCAGTTTTGGAATTCTCGCACCCAATATAGTTAAGTTCGTGTTTAAAACTGCGGCTCTAAAATTAGTTTTGAAAACTATAGCCAAAGTTGGTTAAAAACGCACTTTTTCGACTATTTAACAGCGATTTGCTCGCGAACGCGAACTGATGGAAAAAATTGGATAACAGATTCGGAATCAGCACACTAAAATCCATATAAAATAAATCAGTTGTCAAAGGTCAGGCAAATTGAAAAAGTTCAACTTTTGTCAACCTGTGTAATCTAACAAAGTAAAAAATTATTAGAAAAAATTAAAAATCAAAATAAAATTTATGGATAATGTAGTATCAAAATTTAAAAATAAATCTTTAAAGATGACCCTAAATGAAGTATGGTATGTTCCAAATATTTCTAATAATTTATTTTCCGTAATAGCAGCTCAAGACCGAAATAATAAAAGTCAATTTAAGTCAACAGTAACGCAATGCTGGTTAACTGTAAACAATCGATTAGTTTTATGTGGTCATAGATCAAAAAATGGATCTTTGTATAAAGTAAATTTTACACCAGTAAATATTAATCAGAACACAAACCGTGTTGGTAGTGTCCTTTATGGAAATAAAAGTAATATTGGAAAAACGATAAAACAGGAAAAGAATAAAAAGCATGAACCACTACAAAATGATCAGAATATTAAAATTTGTTCGAACTCTCATTTTAGGGAAAGAAACTTCTTTAAAGAGATTGGATCTAATGTACAGACTTGTAAGAAAGGAAAGCAAAAAGGAGATGAAAAATATCAGTATTATAAAATCAATGAAAGAATTTCGGAAGCAAGGAAAGTTCAGAATGTGAAAAAGAAAACTACTTAATGAAAATGAAGCAAACTTTGCAATACAATTTTTTTTAAGTTGAAATTCATTTAAAATATTTATGCAGTTTTTTTTTAAATCTTTAACTTTCAAACAAGGGAAAGTGTTGAAATTATTGGCCCTTACCACAAAAAAAAAGTCTATTTTAACAAAAGTTTTATTTTAAATTTTCAATACATTTTTTGAAAGTCGATTTTAAAAACAAAAACAATTTGTATGGAAATAAAATTAAAAGCTCATTTTAAATTTATTTTATTTTCTTGTGGTAAAGCTGATTGTTTGATGAGTTAACGTTATTTGTTAATTCATAAATAATAATAATATATTTTATTGATCAGTGATCGATTCTAAGACATTCTAGCGATGTCCGTCCGTCCGTCTGTCCGTCCGTCCGTCTGTAGAGGACACGATACAGTCCAAAATAAAAGAGCTAGACTTCCGAAGTTTGGTTACTTTTGGTAAGCAAATGCAACGTTCTTATCTCTGAAGAAGTTCAAAATCGCAAGGGGAAGGTGCCCCTAACGTCTCCCACCAACCCCCCCCCCCCAAAAAAAAAAATTACGCCTCTGGATTTTTTTTTACATTTTTTTTTACATTTTGGAGGGTATAAAAGATTCGTCACAGTCGAATGTAACACTCTCACTTGTTTTAACTTATTTTTGAAAAAAAATATTAGATACCCTGAAAGAAAAGTGACTGGTTCTTTATAGGTCACGGCACATATCACACGGATACAAATGACCTATCAACAATTCATTTAAAAACACATGTCACTTTCGTGAGGAAATGTCGCAACCCCAGATAGTTCACTTGTGACACTTCCCAAGTTTTTATTCTCTAGACCCAAAAGAATGAGGTAAAAATTTAAGGCCAATCGGATTAAATTACCCCGTGGCGCCCGGCGATCAAAGTTTTGGATTTTTTGGATCATATTTATTAATGATGATGCGCTGAACTCGAATATAAAAAATAAACTAAAATAGGTCTAACGGTTTTTGATATATCGGTTTAATTACAAGCGATACTGGCTTGAAAGGTAACAAAGTGTGACAAAATCGTAATGTTAAAAATTACCTGAGATTTGATTATTACTTTTATATATTTCATGCTAAATCCAATGGTAAACCTTGTTGTTCTAAGGTCGCGATTTAACGACGTTATCATTCGTACGTTTTAAAAATCACTCAAAAACAAAAATATGACGTTCTGGAAACGCTTGTAACACCATCTAGAGAATAGCTTCTCACTTACTTTTGCATCGCAACACCTTTTAAATATTTCAAATTTCTCGCCATATTATGCTCTACACCAAGTTTTCCCGAAAATGGGTCTCAAGTCCAAACATGGACTGATTGGATCCCTATTTTTTGAGATCTTTAATTGGTATAGAAAACGCACATAAGCGAAATTTGAGGGAAATTGGCTTTTTTACTGCCAACAGACCGATTTTACTGAATATCGAGCAAAATTTTTACATTAGAACTAATCGTAAGTCTAACAAGTAAGAGTGTTAAATTCGGCTGTGCCGAATCTTTTATATCCTCCAACATGCAAACAAAAATAAAAAAAAATCAGGGGCGTTTTATTTTTTTTTGGGTGGGGGTTCGGTAGTGGTAATGGGGGGGGGGGGCAAATTTCCTCTCGAATATGTGTTTAAAAATTCATTCTTATGCTTTTTGCACTAAAGGAATAAAAGTTTATCATAATTAAAAAGATTTTTTTTTATTCAACATCAATAAAAGGGGAGGCGGACCGAAAAAAACGGCATTTTCTAATTCTCAGGGTCCAAATGCAGGACTTTGAACTTCTTGTAGCATAAAAATGATGCATTTGTTTAACAGAAACACAAAAAATCATGTAAAAAAATTATATTTTTCAGAGGTTGGTTTAGTTCTTCAAGGGGGAACTTTTTTCCCCCTGGCCCGATTTTGCTCATTTATGAACTTAACCTGCCTAGGAACATAAGACATATTCGTGCCAAATGTCGGGAGTCTAACTCTTTTATTTTGGACTGTATCGTGTTAACTACAGACGGACAGACGGACGGACGGACGGAAGCATATCGCTAGAATGTCTTAGAATCGATCACTGATCATAAATATTTATACTTTATGGGGTCCTAGATCGATATTTTGATGCGTTACACACGGAATGACAAAGTGAGTATACCCCCACACTGTAGTTGGAGGGTCCAATTATAATCAGATTTGTTAAGGTTACCAAAGTACACGTTTAACAAACACGACCATCATTTTTTTCAAATATTTCCTCTTCATGAAATTTTAGATATTTTTACGAACATCAGAAGGGTGGGTTTGTATGGGGACTACATGTAGAACTGGTCCGATTTCTTTTAAATTTGGAATGATTCTTTGTGAATACTTTTACATGATTAGTTTTGAAAGCATACTTATTATAATACGGTTTTAAGAGTAGGTTTTGCCAAATTTAAAGGAGACGTTTGTATGGGGGCTAGATCCGATTTTTTCAACAGGTATTTAACATTTTAGCTGTTTTCAAAGTCCCCAATTGAGCAAGGATGCTGATAGCATGTAGTCCTGACGATCATATCCTGAAGTAGACAATAATCACAATTGGAGCGGCAAGCGGTTTTCCGCAATTGTCTTCATAAAAATAGAATTGAACCTAGTTTGGCAGAAAAACGCTGCGGAATTTTGTTTTCATATTAAACGTGTGTAAACAGTTGCGGAAAAACGCTTCCCTCTCCAATTGTGATTATTCTCATAGTCAGATTAAGAAATTGTGCTTTTTAAATACTTTAGCTAATTTTGAAGCCCTAACGAGCTATGAATCTGAAAATGGCCAAGTTAATAATATTGAAGATGGTGCACATCCTAAAGTTGTCGGATTTAAAATTGTTGGACTTTGAATGGAAAAATAATATGAATTATGGTAAAATGGTGTGTTTGCCATGCATATACTAGTACGTAACATAACATCCACACGGACCTGGATTTTTCGGTGTAAGGGAACGGCAAAAGGGGGTAGATTTAATTCTATATTTTCCAGAGTCTTTGAAAGCCCACTGATAAACTAAAAAGGCATACATTGGAAGATCCTAACGTAGCCGTACATTTTGATTACTTAGCAATTACCCAAAAATTATGATTTGATTTATTATTTTAGAAAGTTTAATTTTAATAATTTTAGCATGATGTTTACTAAACTTTCCGCGATCCCTTAGAAATGCTTTCGTGATCTCCAAGGGGTCGCGACCCACCTTTTGAGAACCATTGATCTAGAGTACTTTTAAAACGCTTTGATGATTGTATTTTTCTAACTGGGTAATTTAAAAATTTATTCAAATCAAATTACATATGTTTTCTAAAATTAAGTTAATTTGTGTTTAAAAAAAAAAGTTATTTAAAAAAGCATAATGTTTGTTAAACAAATAACAAAAGATTCCGTACCGAAACACGTTGTAATGTTTATATTTGAAAAACAAACACTTCATACTTGCTCTCTTTGTGTTTGGGGTATAAAGACATTATGTCAATGCCACAATAAAGAGAAATATGGAATACTGAAGGTTACCTTTAAGATAAACACACACAAAAAATGTAAATTAATGAAAGAAATAAACGAAAAAATAGAAAAATGTCTAGCAGCTAAAGATTACAACACAAAATAAAAGAAATAAAAAATAAATAAAGCTGTTATCAAACAAATACACGTATTAAATAAAGTAAAATAACAAAAGAAAACTGAACACGAAAAAGGTTTTCGGAAGACGAATGAAAAAAGAGGGCAAAACGTTTGCGAAAAGACAATAGAAAGAAACACATGATTGTGGTATGAATAGGATGAAGATGATCATTTTTTTAATAAATGTATAAGAGTAAAATAATGCGCATCTAAATTAAAACGCATTAAAGAAGTTGCTTTTTAAATGTTAAAACTGCAAATATACAAGAAACTGTCCTTATTTTTTTTTTTCAAGCATAAAAGTTTTTT
The DNA here is from genome assembly GCA_963921195.1 of Pegoplata infirma. Lineage (NCBI taxonomy): Eukaryota > Metazoa > Arthropoda > Insecta > Diptera > Anthomyiidae > Pegoplata > Pegoplata infirma. Next base: position 141,265,386 of record OY992540.1, on the reverse strand, counting down.
AAGAAGCACTATGAATAAGACAAAACTTTCATACGTAGAACTTTTAAATAACTTTTTAGTTTTTTTGTGCAGACATTTTTTTTTTAACAGAAAAGGAAAACATGGCATTAGAAAATTTTTTGGTTAAGACAGATTTTTGGGTGTTGTATTTAATTTTATTTGTTATAAAAGTGGGTTTAAACCAGTCTTAATAAAATCTAAATATATGTAAAACATTATTTATCCATTTAAAATATTGTAAATTATAATCATGGCAGTAAATATCAAAATTTATATTTAATTTAAAATTAATTATTTAAATCGCTGGATACAACCAACACATCGCTGATTAACCAAAAGCCAGACAGAAAAAACAACAACAAACCAGGGCAAATAACAAACGACATGTACTAATTTTTTAATACATATTCAATTGTGCAATCATCAAGTTCCAAAGATTATACACTAAAATTGATGACGACTAATTTGGAAATATTTACGTAGGGTCGCGTCTACCAATATAAATAGCGAAAGTAGAAGAATAAACTTTGTTCATATTTAGAAATATAACACATTAAATTCATAATTTTAATTTTAATCGATTTAAACTAAAATTTTACTTTAAATTTTATGTTGCTATTAAGTAGATAATTAATAAATACATATTAATATGTATTTATCAACTTTCCACATAAATGGTCTAATAAACCTGGCTATAAAAAATATTCATCCATTGTTTTTTTATTTCTTTTATAAAATATTAACGCAAAAATACGAGGTGTTGGCACTATTGATTATGCTATACACGAATCATTCATTATTACAGAAGATACTATACAAAAACCAACTTAAAAAATATCACCTAATTCCACCCCCTCCCCACCAATGAATGTCGTATAACTCCTTCCACACACACAATCAATACCACTTCAAAACTTAAATGTATATTTTTCTTATATTACGACAAATTATGATATAATTAAATACTTTAATTTATAGAGTCCAGTTTTGTGCACAAATATATTACTTCCTTTCTCTTTTTTGCTTCTAGAATTCCACACAAAATCTATGCGATTTTTTCTTTTCCAATGTTTAGGTTATGTTTTGATTGGGTCGTAATATTTTTTTCCAACCTTCTTACCTTTATTTAATCACGAAAAATTAAAAGATTTTTATTGTTTTTGTTTTATATTAATATTTTTTTATATTTTCAATATTTTTTCTTCAGTTTTTTTGTTATTTTTCACAATTTTTCTTGAAAAGTTTGTGGTTTTAAACAACGTGTTTCACTACACACAATAACAATATGGCCGGCACACATATACACAGAGTTGTATTTTTTTTGCAGAGTTACATAAAACTGGAGAATAATTTAGGCAAAAGTAATTGGTAGCTGCACCCACTGATGCCAACTTTTTTGAACAAAACCCGCTAAATCATGAAAAAAATCTCCAGAAAACAGATTCAAAAATAGATAAGCAATCTGAAACTTTTTCTATAGAAAAAATGTCTCAGAATCTGAAACTTTTTCTATAGAATAAATGTGTCAGAATCTGAGAATTTTTCTATAGAAAAAAAGTCTCAGAATCTGAGAATTTTTCTATAGAAAAAATGTCTCAGAATCTGAGAATTTTTCTATAGAAAAAATGTCTCAGAATCGAGAATTTTTCTATAGAAAAAATGTCTCAGAATCTGAGAATTTTTCTATAGAAAAAATGTCTCAGAATCTGAGAATTTTTCTATAGAAAAAATGTCTCAGAATCTGAGAATTTTTCTATAGAAAAAATGTCTCAGATTATAAGATTTTTTCTAAAAAAAAATGTCTCAGATTCTGACATTTTTTCTATAGAAAATATGTCTTAGAATCTGAGACTTTTTCTATAGAAAAAATGTCTCAGAATCTGAGACTTTTTCTTTACAAAAAAATGTATCAGAATCTGAGTTAAGTTCGGAGATGGATAAAATCGGAGCAGTTGAAAGTTCCACCTTTATGTCTCATGGGATCGGATCAGTTGGAAGTTCCACCTTTAAGAACTAAGACAACTCCAGAAAAACACAATTTTTTATGTTTTTTTTATTTTTGTATATTTGTCTAAAGGTACCTACAGACGACGCAATATTATGCACAATATTCAATTATATTGATGGTGTGTGGGTAATATTGACGATTGTACAATGGTCAATCTTACCCACACACCATCAATATAATTGAATATTGTACATAATATTGCGTCGTATGTAGGTACCTTAATAAATGAAACATAGGAAATTCATCGACCTGAACTTTTACCAAGTGGATTAAATGTGATTTTTAGCGTTTATATAAAATTTCTTCTACTTTTATGTATAGATTCTAAAAATGTCTTCAAAATAAAATTTTAAAATATATTTTGAAAATTTGAATAATAAATAAATTTTACTATTTTTACTACTTTCCGTTTTTTTACTTTTTCTCTTTTACTACTTTTACTACAAAAAAAGTAAACAAACAGACCTTATGTCACTATGCTTATTCGTTTCACCCCTATGGTATTGCTCAGTATTGCTGCAACATATACCGGGTTATTTTACCGGTTTTGCACCAGTGATCAGAATACCTCTTCAGCGAAATTTTTACGCTTTTGTAAAGCCAGTGTGAAATTTATGTTTTTTTATATGGAGTTTGACAGATTTTGACTTGAAAACCGAGCAACTGACCTTCACTACAAATTTTTATTTTTTAACGGAAAATTTACGCTCTTGCCCAGTTGGAAAATGGGTCAATGAGGAAATTTCCACAGTGATTCCTTGAGGAAATGTCTTCAGGTTCTGACAAATCATAGGTAATCCTTGATGACATGTCCTAACATTGTCAGCACTGAATGTTTACTTTAAGAGTGTGGACAATTCCTTTAAGACGTCTAAAAGGAAATGTCTTCAGAATAGCAGTATATTAAATTAGAATTTAAAATCTGGGCAACTTTTCAATTTCCAAAAAAAAAATGGCAATATTATAAATTTATTTAAAATAAAATCAAAATCTAACAAGTAGAATAAAAGTAATAAATAGACAAACAATTTTCAAAATAAAGTTTGGAACAAGTAGTTAGGTGTGGGACTAATAAACTGGAGGTTCCAGGTTCAAATCCAGTTGGAACTAAAAAAGGCGAAAAGTTTTTTCTAAATATGAGAAATATAATTTATAAAGGAAAATGGATAAAAGTAAAATGGATAAAAGTAAAAAAATTTTTTTGTATTTTCGCATGACCTACGTCAGACATTTCCCCAAAGAAGTCTTAGGTGACATGTCCCCAGAAGGTCAGCCCTGACCACTGCTGACTTTGAGTGAGGACATTTTGAAAATTTGTATGAAACTGTCCTCAACCCAGTACATAGAGATGTCTTGTGTATGTCAGCAGTGACTCTGACATGTCACCGCTCCGTCACTGAGGATGGCTCGAAGACGTTGCCAACTGGGTGTATGATCTGGTAACTCTATCTTTGTTAATGTCAAATTATAGTGTAAAAACGGCTAAAGAAAATGGCTACCAAACAAACAGCTCTGTCAAAGCTCTTTCCGCCTTTTGACAATTGCTAAGGTAGGTGAACGAATATACAAAAGTGAATAAATTGTTAAATATTTTTAACATCACTTGGCTAAAAATCAAAATGAATATACAGTAAATACATCATAATAGTAGTTTATATGAATTAAACCATATTTTTACATAATATACTAATAATGTTTTTATTTTCCTGATTGCAGCCAAAATGGCAGTACGTTACGAACTCTGTGTTGGTCTCAACAAGGGACACAAGACCACCAAAGTCAGGAATGTAAAATATACTGGCAACAAGAAGGTCAAAGGCTTGCGTGGTGCCCGTTTGAAGAATGTAAGTAAAATCAAGAGTGATAGTGTAAAAACAAATATGGAAACTCTCGGAATATGTACTTTAATGCAAGTACTGTTTATTGTATCTTTCAATGATGAGCATTTAAACCATTCACAGACAACCATATAAGAATTGTTTACTGATAAGCTGGCTCAATATTCTTTTGAGTTTTGTAAGTCTCAAATAATTTGTTATGGTAAAATGGTTAAAAAATTGGCACTGAGGAGTTACCTAAATATTTGTTTATATTTGCTATATAATGACGATGGAAATCTGATTGTTTTGCTTTTTTATGTATAATGTAGATTCAAACCCGTCACACCAAGTTCATGCGCGATTTGGTACGTGAAGTTGTTGGTCATGCTCCCTATGAAAAGAGAACCATGGAATTGTTGAAGGTATCCAAGGATAAGCGTGCCTTGAAATTCTTGAAACGTCGTTTGGGTACACACATCCGTGCCAAGAGGAAGCGTGAAGAACTATCCAACATCCTCACTCAAATGAGAAAGGCTCAAACACACGCCAAGTAAACAGCGTCTGGTGTGGTTTGGACTGAAATTTTATTTAAGTGTATTGTAACACTATTCCCGGTTTTTACTATACAGTAGTGATAATGGTAAACAAAATAAAAAAATAAGTGAAAAAAAAAAAAAATAAAAACCCAGTTTCTTATGATTGATCTATAGAAAACGATATCTTTAGAATTAGATAGCTTTAGAATTGCAATTTATCTTTTACGAATTGCAATTGATCTTTTTTGAATAACAATTGATCTTATACAATTTACATTTTTGAAATTTCAATTAATCTTTTACGAATTACAATTGTTTTTACGAAATTCAATTGATCTTTTACCAAATGTAATCTTCGAAGTGCAATTGAACTTTTTCTAATTTCAATAATTCTTTTACGAGATCAATTGTAATTTAAAGATTATCAATTGTAAATCATAAAGGATTAATTGAAATTTAGTTCGAATTGAAATCGATCTTTTTAGGAATTAAATTTTTTTTTAATGATTTGAGATAATTTCATCCCCCTTCAGCAATGTTAAGGATAGAAGATTTATTTGGATGTGTGCGAAGGACTAAAACGTCATCAACAATTTATTTTTTCCAAATATATGGCTATAGATAAGCAGACAAGAAGAATAACGGGAGATCCCATTATGTATGATGACTCCACACTAAAGCCCAGACACTCAAGTTGGCACTGCACACGAAAAACGTCCATTGCCTTTGCAATGGATGCAGTGAAACAATGCTCCCAAACGCCTAAAGACATAATTAGACCACAAGTGTCTGACGCAATGTGGAATGAACCAACAGGCTCAACAAAAAAAAAAAAACGCGGTACAGTTTGGCTTTAATAAAATCAACGACAACGCCGCAGCTTATACGTGCTTAATCTATCACTGACCGATTCCAACTCAGGAATTACAATTGATTTTTTCGAATTATAATTGATCTTGTGGTGAATTATAATTGATCTTTTACGAATTACAATTGTTTTTTTTATTTATAATTAAGCTTTGGTTCAATACTTCAAAAATATTCCACCGAAGTAAATTAAACTTTTTTTTGTTATACAGTTGAACCTCGATTATCCGGGTTGCACGGGACCGAACTTAGCACGGATAATCGAAAAACGGTTAAAAGAGGTTATATATTTTTCTACATTTGTATATGTTCGTGAATACATTGCACGGATAATAGAGGTAAATCACGGTTAATAGAGGTAAAAACAATAACAAAAAATACAATATGTACGTACATGTATGGATTGCACGGATAGTAGAGGTAAAGCACGGTTAATAGAGGTAAAAAACAAACACACATCATGCCGGTTAATAGAGTCGCCGGTTAATAGAGGGCCGGATAATCGAGGTTCAACTGTAATTGCATATTTCGAGTATTGTAATTTTAGTGCTGCTGGCTTTAAAAATCCGTCCAAAGAAGTTTTTAACAAATGTCTATAAATTATTTAAATTTTTTCAAAGTACAAAAACTTGATAAGGCGAACAACATTAAAAAATAAAATGTGGCTTATTAAATTTTTACCATAAGCACTTTATTTATAACACTTTGTTGTTGAAAAAATCTAAAGTTTTCAGAAGATTTTTAATATCTCCGATGGAGGGCATACAACATAGTTAAATGGAACATAAGTTAGTTTTCAATATCGATGACGCACGCTTACGGAAAAAGAATTAATCACGATCACAAGTGATTCACGACAATCACGTGACTGACTCTCATCTCTAGCTAAGACAGTATTTTTAGTTAAGGTTATTACAAAAATGATGAATGGAAATGACTTCTCAACTATTCTATATTTTTTAGTAGTACATATACCCAGCAAAAAATAAACGAAGTGGTTCAAAAAGAATTAGTGGTTTCACTACATACAAAGTAGCGATAGGTGCTGAACTTCATATTCCGTAGGAAGTACTTTTAAAATCACTTCCAAAAATGCTACAAAATAACAATAAAAACATCTTTCACCAGTTCTTTGCTTAATGATTTTATATAACCTAAAATAATATTTTTTCTAGTTTATTTAACAAAAAAAAATCTTAAAAATTTGCTGGTTGTCCCCCTGAAGCATTCAAATTGCCCCCAGTGGGGCGAGAATCAAACGTTGGGAACCATTGCGTTAGATTATCAATAAAATTAATTTTTCTATCACGTAAGGTTTTTAAGATATTCGCGTTTTAATATTGAAATATTTGGGTCTCCTCTGTAACGTATTCTTAAGTTGCTCAAACACAATAGAACTCGATTTAGTAAAAATAAAGCGTCTTTATTCCAAATCTGGCATCCAAATTTTTCTATCGCGTACTGTTTTTGGAATATTGGCGTTTGAAAAACTCAAACTCTACTGTTACGCACTTATATTCCTTATAAATCACACTAAAATTTTCAAACGCGAATATTTCAAAAACAGAACATGCTTGAAAATTGTGGATTGCAGTTTTGGAATCAGGAGGTCCATTTTATATGAAATCAAGTCCTATTTCGTGGAAGCAACGTAAGAATACGTAACAGTGGACCCCTAAAAGTGCTTTTTTACTTTTTAACAGCGAATATCTCAAAAACGGTACGGAGATCAAAATCTATAAGGACCAGTTAGAAGTTTCACTGGAAGGTTTTTGCTGTCGAACAGTGTTTTTAGTGTAAATATTACAAAAAAATGCTCTTTCAATCAATCTTACAAAAATAAGTGAAAAAAGAACTTCTAATTTAGAAGTTCTAAATCACCAAATAAAAATGACATAATCACACCCAAAATGCCAAGAAATATGTATTTCTAAAGAAGTGATGAAAAAAGTGCTTCCAAAAGGTCAAGTTATATTAACATCCCAGCAAAAAAAGAGCTTACCATTCACTACAAAATTCACCACAACTTATGAACTAGATGTACTTCTTCTTCAACTGAAACATTGATGAATTTAATATGGGCGTGACACACAAAGTATGTTCTTTTTATCGCCACTTTTCAGTGGCGAAAGATTGACACTTAAGTATAACATATATCACTAGTGTTTTTATCACAACTTCTGAAGTAGTGATCCGGATGTTAATATAACTTGACCTTTTGGAAGCACTTTTTTCATCACTTCTTTAGAAGTACATATTTCTTGGCATTTTGGGTGTGATTATGTCATTTTTATTTAGTGATTAAGAACTTCTAAATTAGAAGTTCTTTTTTTACTTATTTTTGTAAGATTGATTGAAAGAGTATTTTTTTGTAATATTTACACTAAAAACACTGTTCGACAGCAAAACCTCCCAGTGAAATTTCTAACTGGTACTTATAGATTTTGGTCTCCTGCTTCCAAATTTTTCTAGCACGTACCGTTTTTGAGATATTCGCTGTTAAAAAGTAAAAAAACACTTTTAGGGGTCCACTGTCACGTATTCTTACGTTGCTTCCACGAAATAGGACTTGATTTCATATAAAATGGACCTCCTGATTCCAAAACTGCAATCCACAATTTTCAAGCATGTTCTGTTTTTGAGATATTCGCGTTTGAAAGTTTTAGAGTGATTTATATAAGTGCGTAACAGTAGAATTTGAGTTTTTCAAACGCCAATATTTCAAAAACAGTACGCGATAGAAAAATTTGGATGCCAGATTTGGAATAAAGATGCCTTATTTTTACTAAATCGAGTTCTTTTGTGTTTGAGCAACTTAAGAATATGTTACAGAGGAGACCGAAATATTTCAATATTAAAACGCGAATATCTTAAAAACCTTACGTAATAGAAAAATTAATTTCATTGATAATCTAACATACATATATACTTCTAATTAAAAAAAGGAGTAATTATAGAGATCACAAAACTATAAAAATTCACGGCGAATTGATTCACAAGTTTGTTTTGACCACAAGCCTATACCTCAATTTCCTAAAAAGCTTAAACAATCTTTAATAATGTGAAGCAGCAACATCCGCTTTAGTTCATAAATGTATTTATTTAATTTAGGACCAACTTTTTTTGATATAAGATATGAAATTTGAAAAATTTATCAATAATCGATTTTCGTCTTTGCGATTTTTTAAGCTCTAAATAAAGAGAAATGAAATGCCTTTACCAAATTTTGTCACCATTTTTGCAAAACCTAAATCTATTTGAAGCTGGACGTAGAAAAAATTGCATACTTCGTGTATCACCCTCATTCTAATTGTTTCAGTTGAAAAAGAAGTTCTGATTTGATTCGTAAGAACATATGAAACAGGTACTTCAAAATCATTAAGCAAAGAACTGGTGAAAGATGTTTTTATTGTTATTTTGTAGCATTTTTGGAAGTGATTTTAAAAGTACTTCCTACGGAATATGAAGTTCGGCACCTATCGCTACTTTGTATGTAGTGAAACTACTAATTCTTTTTGAACCACTTCGTTTATTTTTTGCTGGGATCCGGATCACAACTAGTGATATATGTTATACTTAAGTTTCAATCTTTCGCCACTGAAAAGTGGCGTTAAAAAGAACATACTTTGTGTGTCACGCCCATATTAAATTCATCAATGTTTCAGTTGAAGAAGAAGTACATCTGGTTCATAAGTTGTGGTGAATTTTGTAGTGAAGCTCTTTTTTTGCTGGGTACATTTAATTTTACAGAACTTAAATAACACGCAGTTTTTATTTATGTCCCCTAACATTAAAAAGGTTCATCTTCAGAAACCCTGTATACATTTTTTTGCTTTAAAATATGTATACAAAAAATCTAGTATTCGAAAATATCGAATAACACTGTGGAACAAATTCAGGTTAGCAAAAGTTAGGTCGATTCTGAGAGTGAGGGGTGAAAATAGAGGCTAAATTAGAAGACCCGTATCTCGGCGTTTGTCGATTTTTTTTTTAATCGACTTTGCAGACAAATGCCAATTTTCAGCATATTGTTTATATGGTTTTTTGGCTATAACTCATCGACCAATTGATATTTTTCTATCTGTAAAAGCCAAATTATTGCTAGAGACCTGTCCAACAAACAAAATTTTTTAAAAAGTTGATTTAGAAAATTTTTGTGGTGCTTTGAAGCAAAATATTTTCAAAAAGCATGAAAAAAATAATTATTGCAACATTTTGCTTCATTAGCTCCACAAAAATTTTTTAAATCAATTTTTTAAAAAATTTTAATTGGTCTCTAGCAATAATTTGGCTTTTACAGATTGAAAAAATATCAATTAGTCGACGAGTTATAGCCAAAAAAACCATATAAACAATATGCTGAAAACACAGTGCAACGGCACATTTAGGGCCTCAACCAAACCAAGAAAGTTTGAAAGTACTTATGTATAGTAGTAAAAATCCCAAAGGGTTTAGCTCTGTAACGTCTCAAATTTTTTTTATAGCCCACTGAATTTTTCAGTATTTTTTCAAAGGCGTTGGAAAAAAGTCGAAAAAACTAATGTTGATGTTCTTTTGAACTTAAAATAGTGTTTGGATGTCTTCAATAGAATTTTATGGGGAACATTTTTCTAGAGTACGCTTAACCTATATCTCCCGATCTTTTTGTATACCGATTTTGTGATCAGGGTTTTCTAGTATCCGGTTTAAATACAAAAACCGGTATCGCATACTATCCTAACTCTGACATATTATAATCTTCCGTTTCCCATTTCTTTCTTTTCGTTTATAACAACTCTGTTTTTTATAATTATTTTTTTTTTTAAACATATGTTTTAATACAACTCTGTTCCATTTAATAAACAAAAAATAGGCGGCGTAAATGAAAAATCTAGCGGAAAATCGTATACTTTTTCCTTAACACAAAGCAATTATTTTAGCACTTGTAATTAACAAAACAAAATCTTCCTTAAATAAAAGCAATTCTAAGTGTTTAGCAATGAGCAGTAAAAAGAGAAAAATTGAATTACCAACAATACCCTGCAGCTGGATTGGTTGCAGTGCTCAGTGCAACAACGATTGGGAACTGAATGGTCATATCGAAACACATTTGGAAACCTTAAAACCAAACATCCAGGGTAAATATAATTGTGTTTGGGGTGCTTGTGAATATAGCACAGGGTGCGTAACACAAATCCATAGACATATCTATTATCACGGATATTACAATGGTTTGTTGGTGCTGGGAAAATATGAATTGGAAAATAATACACAGATACCACGTTGTTATGCCCCTCCCAGGGAATGCGACAAAATACCCGATATGATTGCAAATTTCCGTTGTGAATGGACCGATTGTGATCGAACGTTCGTATCAATAGTAGAATTTCAAGATCATATTGTTCAGCATGCTTCCTTTGAATATGAAATACAAAAGTCACCCGATGATGAGAGGCCAAAAATACAATGTAATTGGAATTTTTGCAAAAAACAAATGGACAATAAATATCGTTTGATTGAGCACATACGAACGCACTCAAATAAAAAGCAGGTGGCATGTTTTCATTGCGGCGAATTATTTAGGACAAAGACAACACTATTTGATCATCTTAGACGTCAACCAGATAATAATAGTAAGTAGAACAACCTTGGAATATTTTTGGAACAATTTCTGTTTGTGCATTCATGCCAAAAAAACAAGAGACTGTTTGTTTTTTGGCAAGTCATATAGATTTTATGAATTTTGTTATGAATTACCCAAAAATGTAATATATTTGTTGCCGGAAACTCAAGAGTTCCGTTTTGTGTGATAGGATAGATACTTCTTAAAGATATGTATCCATGAGGTATCAGAATTAGAGAATTTCTTTACAAAATCTTAAGAAGAATGACACAGAATCTGAGAGTCTGAATACATTAAATTTATATGAACTAGTCACTGCACACAAAAAAATAAAAATGAGTTTCAATCACTAAAATGATTATATCAATTACTATTTTAATTGATTTTGCACCTATCACGAAGTGATAGTATTAATTACTAAAATTTGTAAAAGTTTAAAATCGCAAATTTGCATTTATTCTCAATTCACGGAAATTTTGGAAATCAATTAAAAATATATCAATTAAAAAAATGATTAAAAACAAAATTGAACTTTTTAAAATTTTTATTTAAAATTTGTTTCTCTAAATTTTTTTATGTGTGTTTATTACAATAAAAATACTAATGCCTAACAAAGTAAAATCAAGAAGGACAATTGGAGTTGTAATCGGTCAGTCAATGATTAAGGACGTGTAAGCTGCGGCGTTGTAGTTGATTAAAATTAAAGACAAAACTGTGCCGCGTGTTTTTTTTGTTGAGCCTGCTGGTTCACTCGGCATTGCGTCAGACACTTGTGGTGTCTGATTGGATGTCTATCGGCACTTGGGAGCATTGTTTCACTGCCTCCATTGTAAAGGCAATGGTCGTGTTTTGTGTGCAGAGCCAACTTAAGTGTCTAGGCTTTAGCGTGGCGTCATCATAGGTAACGGGGTCTCCCGTTATTCTTCGTGGCTGCTAATCTATTGCCATAATTTTATTTAATACGTTCTTTGGTTGGAACGTCGTGGAATAACCTGGCAATCTGTGTGTTTTTATAACACCGCCATTAATCATTAAAACCAAAAAAAAAAGAAGGACAATTGAACAAGTCTTTGAGACGATGCATATAACAGAAAATATTTACATACATTTGTTTGTTCCATTGAACAAATGTAGAGCCTACGGTTAGTACAGTAGTATCGGTATTCCCAGTTCTCGGTATTACCGGAAATCGGTACCGGTTTCTCGGTTGAACAAATGTAAAGCCTACGGTTAGTACCGTAGTACCGGTATTCTCAGTTCTCGGTATTACCGGAAAATGGTACCGCCCTGGCAGAAAAATACATACGGGCCAGATCTGGCAAAGTATCTTATAAGCAGGGACAGGACCTTCATGCACTAAAAAAATATGTTTTAGGCGCCTAAAATATGCACTAAAAACTCTTGAAATATGCACTAAAAATCTTTATATATGCACTAAAAATCATAAATATCCACTTGCTTTTTTACTTTTATTAAAACAAACATAACATTTGAATTCAGTCTGGCATTGTAAGCTTACCCAGGCAGAAACTGCCAACCGTTCCAAAGAAAAAGTCTCGGCAAAGCACTTTATTTTTTGTGTAGAAGGTAGTATGAATTCGAAAAAGTGCTTTCCAAGTGCTTTGCCAATGTTTTTATATTTAAATCCGTTCAAAGTAAAAACTTTTTATTAAAATTTATTAATTTTCATAACAATTGGAATATTTTTTATTTCCCTGCAGGATAAGTGGCCGGTCCTTGATAGTTCTCGTGATATGTCACTTATACACAATGACCTACATATTACAAACTTGACACCTTTTATATAAAAACACATGTTTCTTTTGTGAGGAAGTGTCTTAAACTCCGGATAAATCACTCTTAAACTCCGGATACATACCCGTTTCGGTTAAATACACCACTTTTTTCGGGAATTTTCCAAAATTTTTTTCCTAAAAGCATTTTAATAAATTTTTTATTCCAAAACGCAAAGAAAACTGCAAACTATTTTTTTCCGGGACTTAGAAAATTGTTCAAAGTTTGTTCAACATTTTTTTATCCTAATAAATGAGTCAATAAATTTTTTATCCTAATTTAATAAATTTCTTTATTCAAATAAACCCCAAAAAAAGTTATGTCTTATGGACTTACATATGTATACAATTTTTGTTTTTAAAGCGCTTTAAAATAACAACGGCATACCGTTTACCGTGGTTATCATTTTGGACGCTGGGAGAGTACTAAACTGTGGTGCTTTCCCAGCACACAAGCGACCATAAAAGGTACTTTGCCAGCGCTCTCCCGTTTGTATTTTTCTGCCTGGGTAGATAATACATACAGTTTGTATAAAATGTTATTAAAAAATAAAAATGATCTAAAAAATATAATAATTGCTTTAATAGAAAAAAAATATCTTAAAAGAATTTTAAAAATAGCTAAAAATACAAAAAAATAGCTAAAAAACTTAAATTTGTACAAAATATGACCTAAAAATATGCATTTATAGCCAAATAATAGCAAAATATGCAAAAATATGCATTTTAGGCAAAATATGCAAAAATATGCACTAACGAATCGATGCCATTTTAAAGCAAATTTTTTGATTCGCAAAGATATTTTGTTTATGGTGTTCTATGACCAAAGGGAAAAAACATGAAATTGCATGAAAGTCCTCTCCTTGCTTATAAGGTATTATTAATACTGGCAAAGTACCTTTTGTTTTTAGTACTTGCTAAGATGCTAAATTATAACACCATTTTGTAGTTGCAGAACCAAAAAAAAAGTAATAAAAGAATACTTGTATGCAAAAAATATAGGACTTTCCCAGTACTCCGTTTTCGAAGCATGGTACAGTTTTCTTGCAAAATGCCATTAAAGATTATCTGATTTCCAGCCGGTTTTTTAACAAAAAAATTGTAAAATTAATAATTTTTAAATGGCATGTAATATAAAGATATGACTTGTAGCAATGTTTCTTAAGCAAATTTGGTTTAAAGCTTTTCATCACAAGCCCTTAAACTCGCGAATTTCGTTATTTTTTGATGTTCTCGCGAAATAAACCTCTAAATTGGTATTTGATAAAAAACTTGCTTTTAGTGGATCATAAAGGCATCCCTAGTGGACAAAAACCATCTATGTGATATAGACCATCATGTTAAAAATAACGAAAAACTTTTTTTTTATGGCAGAATCATTTTACAAGATGACTTAAGGGTCCATCTTTAACTATATAATGTGGGAACTTTAAACAATTAACTGACGAAAAATTTGTCCAAAAAAATATGGCATTCACATTTGCTGTTTTGAAGTATTCTAGAGTGAGATGTTTAAAAAAGTTTTTGTTCTGTGTCCATTACGTTTTTAATCTGTTACTGGTGTTTTGTTGAACAACTTGTTTAAGGTCGCAAGTGTGAATGCTATATAACAGTCTGCTAAGGTAAAAACGAATTCTAGTAAAACAACTAACTAACTTTTACTTATGAATACGGCTGTAAATTTTCATTATTTTTTTAACAATTAATCGCCAATTTTTCCGATTAATCATATTAAAATTTTTAGCTACTATTTGATTTTATATAAGTATATTTATGTTTCTATTTCAGCCCAAAAATATCAATGTGCTCAATGTTTCAAATACTTTGCCACCGAGAAATTATTACGTTCTCATATGATTAAACATGTCAATTGTTTCAAGTGTAGCATGTGTGATATGACATGTTCATCTGCCAGTGCTTTAGCCACTCATGTGCGTTATCGCCATTTAAAGGATAAACCATTTAAGTGTGTAGAGTGTGAATATCGCTGTGTTAGAGAATCTGATTTAAATCAACATGTTCAATTGGTTCACAGTCAAGAGGTACATCGCTGTGAGGAGCCAGGTTGTTCTTATGCTGTAAAAACATTTCAGGCTTTAAGAAGGGTAAGGTTAATATTTATAATTTTTTTCTATTAGCCTGTTTTTTTATCACAGTTCATTCAACAACCTACATCATATTTTAAAAAATATTCTTAAATACAGTTTAATTCTGAATATGATGAGTAAAAAATAAAATAAGAATTTGAATGAAAGTAACGGATATTTTTAGTTAGAAACTTTCAGTTCACAAATGGAATAATATTTATTTAAAAGCAAATATTTTTAATAAAATTGCCAATCTTTTTAAATAACTATTGTCTTTAAAAGAAAAAGGATTGTTGAATTAAATATTATTATGGTGGATGTGCACACCTGACACCTACTTAATTTAGGGGCCTGTCACTGAGTCAAAAAACCACTTATACACTTCCGAACGGAATTAAGTCTGTGACATGCGCCTAACCCGAATAAATATATGAGTTCAGATATGATGCTTCAGATCCGTAATTTGAGTCTATGCAATTTGATCTGAAAACATCTGAGATCATCGACAAATTTTCTTTCAGCTCTTTCTCCGGTCTATGATACTTTGTCATTCCGTGTGTAACGCATTGAAATATCGGTCTAGGACCCCATAAAGTATATATGTATATTATTGATCAATGCTCGATTCTAAGACATTCTAGCGATGTCCGTCTGTCTGTCTGTGGAAGACACGATACAGTCCAAAATAAAAGAGCTAGACTCCTGAAGTTTGGCACGAATATGTCTTATGGTCATAGACTGTTCGAAGATGCTAAAATCGGACCAGGGGAAAAAAAGTTCCCCCTTGACGAATTTCTAAAAAACTTAATTTTTTTATACTTTTGTTTATTATACTTTTGTTAAGAAAATTAAACATTTTAATGAAAAAGTTCTTCTGTTGTTTTATTAAATGACCCGCCCCCGTTTGTGGATTTAAAAAAATTATTTAAATAATGATAAAATTGTATTACTTAAGTGGAAGATGCATAATAAATGAATTTGTAAACATAAAACGCGAGGGTAAAAAGTGACCTCCAATCACTCCTGCCAAACCCCCACTCCTACCACAAAAAAAAGCTCCAGTATTTTTTTTTTTTCAAAAAAAAATACAGCTTTACTGGAATTTTGTTTTTACAAAATAAAATGTTTGATTACGACTCAGAAAACCGTTTTCACCTGCAGGAAAAAAACAAAAAGTGTTATGTTCTTTTGCTTTTTGGGTAACGTTGTGTTATTTTATGACTTGTGGCAGTAGAAAAAACTTTTACAAAAATGTTTGTTTATTTTAAACTAAATATTAGATCAAGGCCGCTGTTCCAAAAAAAGTAATTCACATAAAATATGTGAAAATGAAAATTTTCGAATTTTTTTGGTGTTCTAGATTTCACATCCGAATTTCTTTTTCGTTTTGTTTCACATAAATAAAATTTGGTGAAAGTAAAACGAATGCACTTTTTTCCTCATAATTTTTTAAATTTAAATTATTCGATTTCAACTTCAAATGAAAACATAATCAACAAAACACTAAACTTGATTTCATGTGATTCGGAAATTTTCATGTGAATTAAAAAGTTGTGAAAGACAGAACAGAGGCCCAACTTTAAAACTTTTTGTGTTCCTGATTTTAAATGTTATTTTAATTTTTAAATATACGATTTTCATATATCTTTAGCATAGCTTGGAAATTCATAACAATACTGCCTTTATTTACATCTGTCATTGCTGTGACAAGCCCTTTAAAAATGGTAAAACTTTATCGGTGCATCTTATTAAAAAACATGATTTTCAACTACCATCTGGTCATCGGCGTTTCACTTATCGAGTTGATGAAAATGGATTTTATCGTTTAGAAACAACGCGTATCGAAAGTTTAGAAGTTACCGAACAAATATTGACACCAAATTGTTTTGAAATTACGGAAATTACACAGGATAGTGGTTGTTTCGAAATCGTAACGAAGACAAATAAACAAAATTCCGCCGATCGTATTATTGTTACTAATGATCGTAACGAGTTAAAGCCAGTGGGAGAAGTCGTTATATCATTACCATGTTTGGATTAAGTATTTGTTTATTTGTGTTTTAATTCAAACAAGGCTCAAAATTCAAAATACTAATAATTAATTAAACAAATTTTAAATTGTTTCAATTAAAATGGAACACAAATATTATCATTGGTGAACCATACATATATACAATAATCATATGTAAGTTAGTTAATTGTTAAGTAATTAATATTGATATGTAAGCATATCGATTTTATTTTATTTTGATTTTTTTGAAAAACGTTTTAGTTTGTCAAAGTAGTTTTATGCCATTAAACAAATTTTAAAGCACGTTTTAGTTTATTAAAGAAGCTACATTTTTTAATCCTTAACTACATTTTAGTATGCTTTATCCTTAATTTTTTTTATTTGACTTTTTTATTAATATTTTAAACTTAAAAAATTACTTTTTATTGAAAAATTTTGATGTTAATAATTTTTCATTTTAACCTATCATTAAAAATTTTTAATAATACATTTTAATAATTTTGAAACAAAACACAATTCTAAATTTTAATTAACACAATTCTAAAAATATTTTTTAATTTTATTTATATAAATTAAGTCAAAATTACTTTTTAAAAAATATTTATGTATGAACTCAAAATAATGTACTATACATATTAAAAATGAATAATAAATATCAAAATTAATAAATTGCAAGTACTTAGTGGTTTTAATTAACTTAATTATTTTTTTTTTTAATCTATAGATTTCAAGTCTATGCTTATGTTGAGGCCTTTTGGACCAGCTCAACTGCTGACATAACTGTGCTCTTCAGAAAAACATTTCAATTGCATTTCAACATAATTATTGTATACTAAAACAACTCGTATACCACTTTTTAACAATATATTAAAAAAAAAACAACACCATTTATTCAATGTTTTTCATCAAAATATGACTATTTTCGTGCACGACATTTGACCTCGATGCGCCTCGTGTTAACGTTGTCCGATTTGGCTGAAATTTTTAGCAAATGTAAAAAAAATGTAAAAAAAAAATAGGGGTGCACTCCTTAAAATTCGAAGTTTTGCAAAATAGCTGTCACTCTAGTATTCATAGATTCGGCCAAGTCGAATCTATGATCTTTGAGTTATCTTTATTAAATTTTAATTGATTTTTTTGGACATTCAATTGCTATTTTTTTATTTCTTTTGAAATTTTTTGAATTCCAATGCATTTCTTCGATTTTTAAAAATTTTTAAATTTATCGGGTTTTCAAAAATTTAATCTTCACACACATATGTGGACCCTGATGGGTCCAAATTTTGAATCTAAAAAAATGGCACTTTCAAAAATTTAAAAAATCACATACCTCGCTAAATACTCCCGACAGGAAACAAAATTCTAAAAATGTTGGCCCATTTCGCCCATTGTATCAAGATTCCATTAGGTATAGACCCCTAGCTTCCTAAAGGTTCGCTATAGATTCAAAATGTTGGTCAGTTTAGCGTTATCTTGCTTAGTTTTCCAGGTACTACAATTTAGGGGCCCATTTGGGACTTGAGTATTTTAGAAACTGAATAACTAAAAAACTATTACTCTGAGTATTTGGCGGACGTGTTTTAGAAACCAAGAGCTACAAAAATGCTCTTGGACTTTTTGTTGTGTCGACAATATTTACCGAGATATGAGCATTTTCAAATTTTTGGGAATGCCAAATTGTTTGGACTTAAATTATGGACCCATTGATGTGAAGAGGACCGGTGATTGTATGGAGAACCGATAATGCCCTCCATTTTTAAGAACCAATAATGCCCTCTATTTTGCTCTATCTGGCTAAGTTTTCAAGATATCGCCAATTTAAGTATTTTGGCAAAAAAATATTTATTGCAAACAAATGCTTTTTGCGTCAATTGTAAATAGTTTTTTAAGCATTTTTTTTGCGGTTTCATTGGCATTAGTGCAAATAATGCCAAAAAAATTTCATAGGCAATAAATGATAATGCTTTTTTTGCATTGGCATTAGTGCCATCTAATGCCAATAAAAGTTAAATGCCAATTAAAAATTTTCATGTATGATGGGAACTACATATTTTTTTTTAATTTCCTCCTAAAAAATTATCTCTGTAGACACACGTTAAAAATGTTTTACTAAGGCTGGATTACTCAATGCTCATTTATAAAATAACTTTCCGTTAAATTTAACTTTGTCATACAAATTTTGACATAAGGCTCCGTTAAATCGGCAGTTAGCAGCTAACTTTTCATTGAGTAATCCGCCCTAAATTAACTTTGTCGATTAAATTTCATTTGATATTTATTTGACACAATACTTAAAACTCAATGGATTATTTTTTGAAATTTTTAATTATAATTACAATTCAAATTTTATAATGATTCTTAAATTTAAACTTACAAATAAAACATTCACGACATACAACTGACGAATGAAATAATGAATAGATGACTATAGTCATAAACAACATTCATCCAAAATATTTAGGGGCATGCCACAGAGTTGATTCCTTCCGAAATGGAAATTAAAGGTTTCCAATTAAAAAAAATATTTTCTTCAACATTTTTAGAGAGAATATTTAATTCTACTTTCTGTCGTACATTTGACTCTGTAACATGACTGATAATATACAATCAAACTATAAACATAGAAAAACATTCAATATAACAAAATAAAAATAAACATTTATATATCTTTAGACATAGATTTTACTACAGAACATCCAGCAGTACATTCTACTTCACTTAAGTTTAGTTATCATATATTAACTACATTCTTCAAATCGTGTGGTAGTAATTCTTTCATACAGTTTATCTGTGCACTTATTTGATCACGCGTTGTTGCTGTATTACCATTACTACTTGTCCAAGAGGAGGAACTAGATCCATCAGCCAATTTATCATTGTAGAGATTCAATTTCTGTTTTAATTTCAATATCATATCAATTATTTCAACTTCTTGTTTATCGCGAGCCCATTGCTCTAAATTCGCTTCAGATAGTGCTTGTAACTGTAGATCTTGTAAGGTTAGTTGTAGTTCTTTATGTCGCGAATCATACCAACCACGAAAATTGGGTGAATTATAAAAACGCCGATATAGTCCTTTCCAATCGCCCTTTAAGGGTGAGGTTAGATGAGGTCCGGAAAGTTCCAAGGTGGCAAGAAAATCATCTAATTTAAAAGCATTTGCATTAGGAGCTGATTTAAACGGACTGATATCTTTTTGTAGTGGCATTAAAGAGGCCATATAACGTTCAAGGGGTATCATAAAACTTTGGGTTAGTTCCAGTAGATGACGTCTCAGTAAAGCTGTTTGTACATGCTCTGGTCGTTTGGTTTTTAGACCCAGCATAACCTTTTTAATCAGTGTTTTGTCTTTTTTTAAAAATGGTTTATATTTTGTATATAGACCTGGAGCGGAACCTTCACTAGCATTACTGTTACCCAGTGAAGTGGAAGATTGTAAGGTGTTGCCCATTTTTAAAGGACCAGCACTGCTTAGAGATGTTACAGAACTTGCATTTCGTGAATTTTTAAAAGCCAATTGCTGTTGCTTTTGTATGTTGAGCTGTATAAATAAGAAATTAAAAAAAAGCTAATTAACGGATTTCAATACAAAAAGTTAAAATGAAATGGCTTCATTTTAAAAATGTTAAATTTAAAAAGAACAATCTTCTTCTATCTTTTTTCTACATACATATATAAAAATAATTTAATTTTCTTTGTAATGTGTTTTCTCTGAAGTGCGTGGACCGATTTTGTTTGTGCAAACTTCCCATGATAGGTTACGTCAATACCATGGTTTTTATGTGTATACGTTCTTTGTGTGTGTGTTGGTTCAAAAGTTGTATGCATTTGAGTGCAATACTTGTGTATTGCGTTTTCAATGCAATGCGTAAACCGATTTTGTTTCTGTAAGTTTCCCATGAAAGGGGATGTAAGTACCAAGGTTTTTATGTATATAAGGTCTTTGTATGTGTATTGGTTCAAGAGTTATAAATCATTGAAGTGCCCTAAATATAAAAATGCGTGAACCGATTTTATTTCTGCACCTCAGGTGTAAATAGGCCGTTAGTCACAAAAATATTTTAAAAGTATTTTTTCAGTCAAAAATATTTTTACTCTAAAAATAAAAAAAATTACATAAAAAAATTGTATTTTTTTTTTACAAAACTGACTAAAAAAGTTTTTTACTAAAAATAAAATATTTCTAATCAAATTTCCCAGGAAAACTTGCATGACTTCCAGAACTAGTGCTGGAGTACTTCTTTTTTGCTCGACTAGTTCTCAGAGTCATGATTTTTGCTTGAAATTGTCACCCTCAGAATTAGTTCTAGGGAAGTAGTCAAGGAACAATCACCCCTCCTATGGAACGGTTCCATCACTACTTCTAGAACCAGTTCTTTATCCCATTCTTTAACCCATGATTTTTCTTTGAAATTGTCACGACAGGAACTACTTCCAAGAAGCTATTGTGGCACTAGTTCTCTATCTCGTTCTCAGAGTCATGATTTTTGTTTGAAATTGTCACCATCAGAACTAGTTCTAGGAAAGTAGTCTAGGAACCCATATATGGAACGGTTCTTTAAGTCATTCTAGAACCAATTCTTTATCCCATTCTTTAACCCATGATTTTTGTTTGAAATTGTCAACATTTTGCAAAAAAAAAAAACATTTTTGAATTATTTTTTGTTGAAAATATAACGCAATATCAGCACTTTACTGAACAAAATTAGTAGTATTTTTTGTTTTTTTAGTCATTAATGCAATTAGAAATTATCTAGAAGGAGAATAAGGGATTTTTGAAAAAAAAAATTGTAGGGACCAAAAAATATACGATTATATGCTTAGTTGGATTACTAAAATTGCTTACTATTTTTGCTACAATTGGAAAGTTTTGTTTACTTTTTGTAATAAAAAATTCCAGCTGTAGTAAATAAAGTAGTATATTGCAGATTGTAGTAAGGTAAATGAATGGATCTATAAAAACCTTTTTTTTCACTAATGCCCCAATACTTAATAATATCAAACAAAGTACCAAATACTTAATAATATTTTTAGCCCCTCTGTACATATTTCAAAAAGTTTGAATTTTCCAAATAGAAGAGTCAACAGAGAAATGCGTAACCAAATTTATATTTTTTTCTTTTTTTGAAAAAAATAAAAGTTTTTGAAACAGCTTCTAAGATGTTATTTGAGAACCAGTATTTGTTTCATGGAAGTGGTACTGAAGTCATGTACGACTAGTTCCAAATCACTAGTTCCCAAACTACTCCAAAAAGCTCTTTGGAATCAAAATATTACCCTTTTGGATAACTTCTAGAACTAGTTGTGACATCACTAGTTCCAGGATGCTCTTTAAGAACCTATCATGACAAGCTTTGAAGTACTTCTAGAACTAGTTATTTTTGAATGACTCCGAAAAGTTTTGCTGGGTTGTTGTTTTTTCATCATTTAAAAAGGCCAAGTCGAATTTAACTTTTCTATTTGTTTTTAATAAATTAGAAAAATGCAAAAAAAACAACAAGTTTATATAAATTTTAATTCTTACCTGATTATCTACCAAACGTAACATGTGTGGCCATTCCTTAAGCAGTTTTATGAAAAACGGATTGGTAACTCCCAATATTAAGGGTGGCGGTATTTTTCCACATTCTCTAGTAAATTCTTTAAATTCGCTATCGTGTATAGTAAAATATGGTCTAGCTTCTGCACAATACTCCAAAGGGGCAATTAAAGCTACTAAAGTTTGTACCATATGTGAGCAATCTGCTGGTGATGTGCCCACTACCACAATAGGCTCTGCAGTTAAGACTAATTCCCATAAAGTGTACATATGGTCGACAATAAAACTTAAACTATGAAATAACTCAACTTCATTGACTGATGCAATAATTTTAACCGATACTGGTTTATACAATGAAAGCTTCTCTTGCGAAGTATTGTCGGGAATATCATTTTGGGATGGTGTAGTCTTACGACTGCTAGCTCTTGGGATCAATATTTGATAGCATTGGTCAAATAGGGGAAGATTAAAACTTGTACCCACTTCTAGTTGTGGCCATTCGTTGTTGATTTGATAACATGCCTCTTTCAAAACATCTTCTCCCTCGCAAAAATACTTTTGAGCCAATTGATTTAACATTTCGTAATAAAGATTAAAAAATGGTAGACGTGTAACAATAATAAAACTCTTTTGAAAATAACCACGAGGTAAGTTGGCATCTCGTTTTTGTCGAAAATATACAAAACCCCAATAGTGAGATTGATCAACTTTCAAAACGGGCGGACAATATGCATTGTAAGCCCCAAATTGATTTTTCATTTCCCTGCTCGAATCGGGAGACATTCTTAAGCGCATGTGAAATTTTGTGTCACCCATACAACCAGAATTCGAATCGGGAAAAGCCATGTAACAAATATTTGTAACTTCCTGTTCAGTGGGTATGAAATTCGATGGATAAACAAACTCCAAAGCTTGTCCCAAGTTTAAGTCAAATGTTACAATACACATGCATTGTATCCATTGTGATAATCTTGACCAGTTTTGTTGTATTGTGTCTGTTGCTGCTGCTTCTAGATTATTAAAATTTATCATTGAAAATGTTGGAGATTTTCTTATCAATGTCGCATCGCATTGGGTTTGGGTATCTGCTGATTTGTTGGTGTTGCGATTATCTTCCTCTGGACTAATATTAAGCTGCTCCCGATTATCCATATTGTTGGTTAAAATTTTTTTTAGGAAATCTTGATTGTTTTAATGTGAAAAAACTTTCCCTTTTTTATTCACAAAATTGTTAATTAACGTAGGAAAAAAACATTTTGCTAAAATCAGTGAACAAAACAAAATAAAATAACAAATGACAACAATTTAGAGTTACCTTCTCCAAATTTTTATAAACAATGACAGATGTAGCGCTACAATCATAGAAGCTGCTTGCTGCTGTATTGTGAAGAAACACTTAGGGGTTGCGTGACAACAAATTTTTTGTTCAGTCGATTTAGAAAAATCGAATGCATTCAATTTTTTATCATTGCTTTGCGAATGCAAACTAAGCAATAAGGGAACAAGTTGAGTTTACTGGCATTGGGCAAAAAAAAATTGAAAACAGCCCTTTTTGATTTCGAAAAAAAAAAAATTGTCGGCGACACGTATTTAGCGAGTTATCTCGACTTTAAGTTTTTTGCTTATATCTTCGTTATTTATTGTTCGATTTTAAAAATATTGGTGTCATTCGAAAGGTAATTGAAATATCTTTCATTTATTTATTTATTTATTTATTTATTTAAATTATATTTTACAAATTAATTTATAAAATATATACTTAAGGCGCCGGGTAACCAGACCATATGCGCTCGAAAAATTAATTAAAAAGAAAAATATTTACAGTTAATTAATTTAAAAAACAAAAAAAAAAAAAAATATAAGATTACAAAAAGTAAATTTATCTGAATTTAGTTTAACAAAAATAAAGTTAAATAAAGAAAAATAGAAATTAGCCTTATACATCGTTGATATTGTGCTTCTGTAGACATCTCTGTATGTTGGTTAAATAGTTATCAGCTGCACAGTCAAGCAATTTTTCAATTGGTTCATCGATTTTGGAGTATGGACATTCTGATAGTATATGAGGAATAGTGAGGAGAACGTTGCAATAAGAACATATTGGAGGATCAGTTTTCTCATAGTAATGCTTAGTATTAAAAACACATTTTCCAACTCTTATGCGAGCTAGCATAACACATTGGCTCCTACTAAAGTTTATGTTATATTTAGGCCTTGTAAACTGTGGATATTGTAGCCTTTGAATAATTTTGAAAGGATTTGAAATAACTTTGGGAAAACACGGGATTTCCGTGATTTCAGGCAAATTAAGAGCATTCTTCGCAGCTTTGTCTGCACTTTCATTGCCCTGGATCCCAATATGGGAAGGAATCCAGATTATCAAAGCTTGACAATCAGTGCCTGGGTATAACATGTCATTATAAAGTCCATTGTGGTTCTTTATTAATGCCCTGGTGGCACTAAGACTATCAGTGCAAATAAGTGTTCTTCCATCATTTTCAGTTGAGTATCCAATGGCACTGTTAATAGCAGAAATTTCGGCAGTAAAAATACCTGAGTGATCTGGCAATCGAGCATCAACAATAGTTTCATACTGAGAGTTTGATAGTTGCTTAACAATTGAAAAAGATGTTTTACCATTATGGAATGAACCATCAGTATAAAGAATCGTATCTGGCGAGTATGATACAATTTTCTCCTGAAGCAATTTCTTAAAACAGACTGGATTAGTAGTATTTTTGCTGTAGATTCTGAAGCCGTCATCAACCTTGACAATAGCGCCAGCGCTATTGTTGGTGATTGGCTTCTGTGGTATTGAAATGTTGTTTTTCCTTAGTAGTGAGATTACGTTGTTGACTGAAGATGGACTACGGTTAAAAGCACTGTTCAAATGTCTCCAAAAAGTCGCATGAAGGCCATCAGATGAGATTGTAATAGACCTGGACGCCAGTCCGACAGAAGTCTTCTCTAAAAGACTTTGAAAATCTGGAAACTTAGCTTCGGATCGCAGTAAATGAATAGGTGTGGGTCGGAGTAAACCTGTAGCAGTTCTAAAGCAGTTATTAACAGAGGTGTTAATTTTGGAAATATTCTTCTTAGAGGTCCAACCATATACTGTGATCCCATGCAAAAGCACACCGATGGTCAAGGAACGGCAGATACTAAGGGCCGTCTCCATATGAGGACCCTTTTTACGAGAACAAATAAGTCTCAGTAAATTATTTATTTTACTCAGTTTTGTCGTTAAAAATTTCACGTGAGTATTCCAAAGTAAATTTTTGGTGAAAATAATTCCTAATATTCTCATCTGTTCAGCTATCTGCAGGTTGATATTTCTGATACATATCGTGTTGGAATTGCATTCTCTTTTTCTGCAAATGTGAAGAATTTCAGTTTTTTCTGCTGGGACAACTGCGCCCCTACTCCTAGCCCATTTGTGAACTTCAAGATCCAAGTTATTTAAATTTGTACGGACAACAACAGCCTCACCAGAAGCGACAGCAAAAATATTGTCGGCATAAATGCCAACATAATCAATCCCTGGCAGATTCTCAATGGCTTTGGCTAAGGAATTCGCGTAAACAGTGTAGAGAACCACCGATAATGGAGAACCCTGAGGCACTCCATTATCCAAAGGGTGTGTTGAAGAAAAATACCCATCAACTCTAACGACAACCTTACGATTGTCAAGAAATGACCTTAACAGCTTTAAAATCTGCTTTGGTATACCCCATTCATTAAGCTCAAGTATTATGTATGTTGATATTACTCTGTCAAAAGCCTTTTCAATGTCTTCAGAAAGAACCAAGCTGTGTTTTCTATTTTTTAGGTTACGCCTTAACGTCTCCTCTAACTGATGACAAATACTATGTACTCCATGCATGCGCGGGTACAAGGGGGGGGAAAAAGGGGAAATTTCCCCCCCCAGACCAAATTTCGGAAAGGAAAAAAAGAAGGAAAAAAAAAAAAAAGAAGAAAAAAGAGAGAAAAGGAAAGAAAAAGAAGAAAAAAAAGAAAGTAGGAAATTTTCTAAAAAAATTTTGAAGTCCAAAAATTTTTCATAGAAAAAAAATATGAAAATTTTAAAATGGAAAATTTTTTAAGGAAAAAGTGAATCAATCTGAAAATTTTCTGTGAAAAATATCTGTCAATCTTATTATGAATTTTTGCATAAACAAATTACTTAGAATATGCTTTTTTTGTTTAGAAAAATGTTACAGGATCTTAATTTGGTTTATATAAAAAGTGTTTGTCTTCTACATAGCAATAATAAAAATATCATAAAATCTTAAAAATGTTGATAGTCGACGATTTGTAAAACTATTTAAATTTTTTTTTCTAAAGAATAAACTCTTTCTAAATAAAAAATTTTCAGAATCTGAGACCTTTTTTAAGTGAAAAAGGTCTCAAAACTTATTTATAGGAAAAAGATCGCAGAAGAATTTTTCTATGGGAAAAAAGTCTCAGAATTTCTGAATTTGAGATTTTGTTTAAGTGAAAAAGGTCTCAAAACTTATTTATAGGAAAAAGGTCGCAGAAGAATTTTTCTATGGGAAAAGTCTCAGAATTTCTGAATTTGAGATTTTTTTTAAGGAAAAATGTCTCAGAATCTAAGTCTTTTTTAAGAAGAAATAGGTCTCAAAGTCTGAGACTTTTTATTGTTGAAAAATAGTCTCAGAAGTTGAAACTAATTGAATTGGTAGAAGGTCGCAGAATCTGAGACTTTTTCAACGGGAACAAGGTCTTAGAATCTAAGACTTTTTTTATAGGAACAAGGTCTCATAATCTTAGAAAAATGTCTCAGAATCTTAGACTTTTTCTATAGGAAACAGGTCTCAGAATCTATGACCTTTCTATAGGAAAAAGGTCTTAAAGTCTGAGACGTTTTGTATAGGAAGAACAATTCCGAATCTATGACTTTTTCTATAGGAAAGTGTCTTAGATTTCAGAATCAGAAAAAGGTCTCAGAATCTGTCACTTCTTCTTTAGAGAAAAAGTGCCAGAATTTAAAACTTTCTATATAAGAAAAAGCTCTCAGAATCTGAGACTTTTTCTTTGGGAAAAATGTGTGAGAATCTGAGCCTTATTCTTTAGGAAATAGATCTCAGAATTTAAAACTTTTTCTTTAGGAAAAAGGTCTTAGAATCTGAGACTTTTTCTATTGGAAAGAAGTCAAAGAATCTAAGACTTTTTCTATAGAAAAAAGGTCTCAGAATCTAAAATTTTTTTCAGTGCGAAACAAATCTAATAATTAGAGAACTCTCTATAGGAAAAATGTCTCAGTAATGCTTTATAATATGAGACTTTTTCTATAGTAAAATGTCTCAGAATCTGAGACTTTTTCTGTGGAAAAAAATTCTTAGAATCTAAAAATTTTTCTATACGAAAAAAGTTTTAGATTCTGAGACATTTTTCGTTAAGAGACATGTTCCCTAAAAAAACAATTTCACGAAAAATTTCTGAAAATCTGATATTTTCTATGTAGGAAGAATTTCTTCTATTAAATTCTCAGATTTAGACTCTTCTTATGTATACGAAAAATATACAATTTTCTTTTAAATTTCTTTTAAAAATCCGAAAATTTTTCTATACGAAAATAGTCTCAGATTCTGAGACATTTAGTCTTATATTCTGAGATATTTTCCCCATAAAAAAAAAAAACTTTTTCACGTAAAATGTCTCAACATCTGATGTTTTCTATGTAGCGAGAATTTCTTCTATTAAAAAATTATCTTCTTATGTATACGAAAAATATACAATTTTCTTTTAAAAAGATTAAAAAAAATGGATCTAAACGAAATATGATCATGAAAAACAAACCTTATTCGGCAAAAACTAATAAATTTGATGATTTTATAGCTTTCTCATCACTTTTTTTTTGTAAAAAAAACGTATCCCTGTCTTTGCTCGTCAACAAAGGAGAATTTATGATTTTTTTTCGAAGTAAAAAAAATGTTCCCCCCCCAGACCCAAAAGCTGTACCCGCCACTGACTCCATGCCTTGGGAGAAATGCGTGTTGCAATTTAGAAATATTTTCCCTTGTAAATTTCCAGAATCGTCTAGCCAAAATCTTCTCAAATATTTTTGAAAGTACCGGTAATAAAGAAATTGGCCGATATCCTTCCAAGTGATTAGGATTTTTACCAGGTTTCGGAATTGGAGATAAAATTGCGGTTTTCCAATCTTGTGGAAAAAAACCACTGGACAAAATATTATTATATAGGTCACAGAGACGAACTTTTAAACTTTCAGGGGCATATCTGATCATCGCATATGTAATCTTATCGCGAGCAGGTGTTGAACCCTTTAATGTTTTCAGAGTTTCGTTGAGTTCTGCAATACAAATTTTAGAATTCATTATCTCAAATCGAGGACAAGACTGGGGTAAATTTTCAATATCAAGATTTCTCTTAGCTTCGATGATTGCAGGGTCAAAAGCTCCATCAGAACCAAGTGAACACCAAAACTGAGCAAAGTTGTCAGCTATTGCCTTAGAATGATTTATATTGTTGTCGTTGATGTTAATTGTTGGGAAGGTACCTATCCTCTCAGATCTCAAGTTGTTTACTTTACTCCACAGAAAACGAACATCCATAGACGGATTTAAAGAATTTAAAAAATTTTCCCAGGTAAGACGTTTTGCAGTTTTACTTTCCCTTTTTACTTTTGCACATGCCTTTCTGTATTCATTACCGTTTGTCCGATTACGACGACTCTTAAAAAATTTCCAGGCTTCCCGTCTAAGACGAATTAACTTAGCAATTTCTGAGTTAAACCAAATGGGACTGTTTTTCTCTTGAGGTTTACGACTAAGTGGAATAGTTTCATTGGCTGTTTTCCTCAAAATCCGTTTGATTTGGGCCGCTTCTTTATTGATGTTAGATGTTTTTTCAAATTGCTCAACTACTTGGATTGCCTTCCGTTCAAAAAGATTCCAATCAGCTTTTTTATCTTGAAATCGAGGAGAGAATTGTTTCTTTACTGTTTCTATGCCGTTTGTAATCTTAATTGGAAAATGATCTCCAACTTCTGGCATAGGCAAACAAGACCAAACCAAACCTGGAGCAAAATCGACACTAGCCATAGATACATCAACAGAAGTAAGGGTATGTCTCGTACTCAGCAGAGTCGGAGATCCATCATTTAAGATTACCATACCCTTGTCATCAGCGAAAGCTTCCCAGATGTTGCCATCGGAAGAACTTGAAGCTGAACCCCATAAAACATTATGTGCATTTAGATCCCCAAGTAACAGATGGTGTGCATTACTTGCCAGACAGATGTTGTTGATGACAGATGATGTCAGATTTGAATCGTGTTCTTTGTAAATATTAGTTAACTGTAACTCCGTACCACATCGGATGATCAAAGACTGGAAAAGTAAATCTCCAGTTGACGTAGTATGTTGTGTGACATTAATATTACTCTTAATAAGTATGGCTATACCTGCTTTTGCATAGTCGTAATCCTTATTATGATGGTAAATCTTGTATCCAGGCAAGTGCAATAGGTGTAAATTTTTTTCAATAACGTGTGTTTCCTGTAAAGCTATAATATTTGGCTTATGCCTGGCAACTAAAAGCTCCAATGCATATTTATTATTGATGAAGCCTTGTATGTTCCATTGAAGAAGAGAGATGTTAAGGCCAATATCCATTATAAATTATTTCTTCTTTTTGCCTTTTGAAGGCATATTTTTTCTTAGCGTATTAGGTGTAATTATCATATTCAACTCTGGGAAATTATTATATAACCGACTACAAGGTGATGTTTCACTGTTGGATTCATTTGTTTTCGATCTAGATGGGTTACTCAATCCCAAACCTTCACTAATATCATTTATAACCATTTCTTCAGAAATATTCTGATCGATTGTCATATTTGCCTGCAAATTATCATTTATGTTGTTATCAAAAAAAATGTCATCACTAAGAGAACAGTCACTAGATGCATTTATAATGTTTGTTGTTGTCAAATTTTCCAAAGAATCTGATGAGTCATTGAGTAATTCTAGCTGAGTATTTAAAATTGCATTTACTGCGATTGTATTTTGTGGCGTTAGTGTGTTTAATGAAGTAGTAATGTTAGTGTTGTTTAATGTTGTAGGTGATTTGTTGTTGTTGTTGTTGTTTTTTAATATTGTAGATGATGTATTGGTGTTCTTGTTGATGTTAGATGTTGTAGATGATGAAGTGGTGTTGTTGTTGTTTAATGTTGTAGATGATGAATTGGTGTTGTTGTTGTCGTCGTTTGATGATAAGTTTTTTGTTGGAATATTGTTTGTTCTAGAAGCTTCTGGTATTTTGTTTTGATTTGTGCTAATTTGTGGTTGTGTT
The DNA here is from genome assembly GCA_963921195.1 of Pegoplata infirma. Lineage (NCBI taxonomy): Eukaryota > Metazoa > Arthropoda > Insecta > Diptera > Anthomyiidae > Pegoplata > Pegoplata infirma. Next base: position 141,234,786 of record OY992540.1, on the reverse strand, counting down.
GGTAAATTTATCGATGTTGTAGGTTTTGATGTTTGATTATTTAATATTTGCGCATAGGTTGGCATTTGTGTTCCTCTTCTTGGAACAGGTTTTAGGGTATTTATTCCAGGATTATCATTATAAATTTCCCAAGCTTCTCGTGTAGTGCATTTTCTTATTATTCTTAAATAGTTCACTGATTTATGTTTCCAAAAAGTTGGACAATCTGGATCATTAGAGGGATGGGATTCGGTTTCACAGTTGATACAATACTTACGAGCACAAATTTCATGAGGTTTTGAGGGAAAGCCACACTCCGGGCAATGTGCATTACTTCTACAGTGGTTCTTTGTGTGGCCGAGTTTTTGGCAATTTACACATCTCATGGGGTTTGGTATGTATTCGTTTACAGTGACTCTTTCCCAACCAAGTTTCAAGGTCTCAGGACGATGAAACATGTCAAAAGTTAAAATTGCAGCGCCTGTTGCGACTGTTAATTCTCCATTTTTTTTTGTAATTTTGCGTACTTCAACTACCTTTTGATCTTTTAGAGAATTCTTCAACTCTTCCTCCGTAATATCTATTATTTTTTTAGAAAAAATGCGACCCTGTACTGTGTTCAATGTTTTATGAAGGCTGATGTTAACCGGAATATCATCAATATATGTTGCTTTTAAAAATTTTTCGGCACATTTGCTGTCTGGAACTTTAATCAAAAGATCACCACTCTTCATCTCATTGACCTCCAAACGGTCACGTGAAATGTAGTTTAGTCCTCTTTCTACTCGGAAAACGTTGTAGGATGCTAAAGATAAAGTTGTGGTGTCTTCTTTTAGTGGTCTAGCTGATGCAACTAAATAACGTGGGCGGTTTTGGTCATTTGCAGTTGATTCCGGCAGAGGTACAAAATCTTCGGGGCGAGGTCGTTTGTTTCTGTTAAGTTTGCCCTTACCGGTCTCAGAAGCGAGCTCCCTAAACCGGTTATGGTTCGGGGGGTGAACCCCGTTCATAATAATAGCCGGGAATCCTTTTCTTCAAATTTTTAAATCTCCAATCAAAAATAAAAGTTTAATTTGCCTGAATATATAAAAAAAAAAACTTTTTCTTTTTTTTTTTTTTTTACAAGATTGCAAAAAAAAAACACGCGATAAATTAAACACTTATCGATAACACGTCAGTTAACCGTCACGAGAGAAAAACGTTGTTTACTCGGCAATTGCCTGACACAAACTGATATCTTTCATTATGGGAAAAAATGGAACAAGTTGTGTTTACTGGCATCGGCCAAAAAATGGAAATAGCCTTTTTAGCGATGATTTCGAAAAAGAAAAAAAAAAAAAATTGTCAGCGACACGTATTTAGCGAGTTATCTCGACTTGAAGTTTTTTGCTTATATCTTCGTTATTTGTTGTTCGATTTCAAAAATATTGGTGTCATTCGACAGGTAATTGAATAATCTTTTATTTTGGAAAAAATATAAACCCATAAAAGGCCAAAAACGATTTTTTTTTTTGAGAATTTTCATAAAAAAATATTTTCTGCGTAGCGGCCTTTGCCCAGGCTTAGGGATTACAGACTCCATAAATTAATATAGCGGCTTCGCTAAATAATTTTTTTTTGTGTATTAAGCCTTTCTCCCAGTTATAACATTCGAATTTCAAGTCGACATTACTCGCGAACCAGATTTCGCCGACAAAAAATCACCCTAATATTTTCGATTTGTAGTCAAAAGATCTATCTCTGGTAAAAATTTGGGATCGATCCGACCAATGCCAATAAACTCAACTTAAGCCCTAAAGTGAACTCATTCAATTCGCTAAAATGTGATTGGGGAATGCAATTACTAAATTTTCATTCGGAATGCCAAATCGAATTCAGAAATTAAATCCTTTGAAGTTCTGATTTTTTGTCAGAAAATACCATAAAATTTTTATCAATTGTTACATTTCGCGTACCATATGTGTCATCAATTGTAAAGCCAAAATTTTGCTTACAACATGGGGGTTAACGAATAGAATCAATAGGTCTATAACAGCCCTGTTTTTAAAAATGACAACAGACGTGTACAAAAAACTGTTGGGAGGAGAAGGCATCAAAGAAAAACTAATTTGTTGGCACATATTTTTATTATTATTTTGCTTGTAAATCGAACAAAAAAAAATAAATACTAAGAAAACTCAATAAATCATTTCATCAAACAATGGATTTTCTAAAAAGTGGCTTTAAAACGGTTTTAGGGGCTACAGAACCGGGTCAACAACCCAGCCCAGCAGAAACCGTAGAAAAACTAGTAGATAGAGCTGCATCATCAACCTTATTGGAAGATAGACGCGATGCCTGTCGGGCATTAAAGGCCTTGTCTAGGAAATATCGTATAGAGGTGGGAGCACAAGGAATGACCGCATTGGTATCAGTGCTACAAAATGATTGTCAAGATTGTGAAATAATTTCCTATGCCTTGGACACATTGTGTAATGTTGTGGCCACAGAAGAATTTGATGAGGAAGCCGATAATCCCGCAGTATCTGTTAATGTTGGAGAACAATTTACAGAAATGTTTATAAAAAATCCAGAGCATGTTACGGTGATTATGGGTTATTTGGAGGAATATGATTTTAGGGTTCGTCGAGCAGCCATACAATTATTGACAACTTTAATACAAAATAAGACTCGGGATTTGCAAGAACATATATTGGTTAGTCCTATGGGTGTTTCCAAGCTCATGGATTTATTATCGGATAGCAGAGAGGTTATACGTAACGATGCCCTGCTATTGTTAATTCAACTGACCAAGGGTAATTCAAATATACAGAAGATTGTGGCATTTGAAAATGCCTTCGATAAAATATTCGATATTATCCGGGATGAAGGATGTGCAGATGGTGGTATTGTAGTGGAAGACTGCTTAATATTACTATTAAATTTGCTCAAAAATAATTCTAGTAATCAACAATTCTTTAAAGAAGGTTCTTACATCCAACGTTTGTCACCCATGTTTGATTTGTCCAATAAAGTTGAGACCGAAGGAGAACTGGGATGGGCTCCGCAAAAAATGTCAAATGTTCATTGTATGTTACAGGTAATACGATCTTTGGTAACACCCAGTAATCAACAACAGGTAGTGGCTTCCTGCCAAAAAGCCATGAAACAGTCTAAACTATTGGAAGCTCTCTGTGAGATTTTAATGGGTAGTGGAGTTCCGGCAGATATTTTAACAGAAACTATTAATGCCGTAGCCGAGGTAGTACGGGGTGATCCTGATAATCAGGATCAATTAAGTAAAGTAATGGCTCCCAGTACACCACCACGACCCGTAATAGTTGTTTTACTTATGTCTATGATTAATGAAAAACAAATGCTGGCTTTACGTTGTTCCGTACTCTATTCATTCCAGTGTTATTTGTATCGTAATGCCACAGGACAACAAGCTGTGGTCTCTACACTCTTGCCGTCATCAGCTGCTGATGTTTCTAGTCTTTCAACGGGACAACTTTTATGTACAGGATTATTTTCTACTGATTCTCTGGCAAATTGGTTTTCTTCGGTGGCTTTAATGCATTCTCTAGTGGATAATACTGCACAAAAGGAAGAACTTCTGAGGGTGTTATTAGCTACACCTGGTGGTCATAAACCTATTACTCTACTGGAACAATGTACCAATTTGTTACAACAAGAATCTTATAAACTACAAAGTAAAGTTGGACTTCTAATGCTATTAAGTATGTGGTTGGCTCATTGTCCTGCTGCCGTGAAGACTCTTTTACAATCTCAAGGGACTATGGCTTATCTTACCGCTCAAATAAGTGGCAACGAACATGATGAAAATGAGTATTTAGTACAAGGACTTTGTGCTTTTTTGATGGGTCTTTGTATACAATTCAATGACAACTCGTTAACCGGTCAGAAAAGAGATGATATATGCCAATTGATAATCAAAAGAATTGGCCAAGAACATTTCTGTAATAAACTTAACGAAGTTTCACGTCACGAGGCCTACAGTAGAGCCTGCAAACAACCACAAATACGGGCAAAGTCAGCCAACGAATTGTTGTTGGATTTTGAATACTGTAAACTATTTAAGGGACTGGAGGCATTGGTCATAAAACTAGTAACAGGATTTGACGTTAATGGTGTAGAATTAACAGAACTAACTTTAAGTTCTGAGGCTTCAGCATTAGTAGCTCAATATAAAGGCATTATAAGAGGCTTAGATACACAAATAACTTCTTTACAGGACACCATTAAAAAACTGGAAACACAAAATTCAGAGCAAGAACAAAAACTATCGGACTTGCAATTACAAAATCATCAATTAAGCGATCAAAATACTCTTCTAAAAGCTCAACTTAGTGCTCTTAAAAGTAATGATTCGTCTACTAACTCCTCAACGCCCAATAATGACAATAATCCAACCACAGCTTCTAATCATGCCACTTTAGAGGCCTTAAATGCTGCCCAATTTCAAACAAATCTTTACTATACCGAAAATATACGTTTAAACCAAGAGCTGGAATCGCTACGAAACCGTTTACAGGAGGCCATAGAATCGGCCAACACAGCGAATGAAAATCATCATAAATTACAAAAAGATCAAGAAGATCTATTAGAGCTACTAACAGATCAAGAAAATAAAATACAACGTTATGCTGGTCAAATGAGATTTGCTGGTCTGCCAGTAGAAGATGATAACGATGAGAGCGAGGAACAGGAACATAGTGATGAAAATGTTAATACACCTGAACACACTGTTGCAATAACTTCGTTGGATAACTTAAGTCCTTCGCATATGCAAAATATTTAAAAAAAAAATACTAAAAAGTGTTTAAAAAAAAATAAAGCCAGGCTTTATTTTAATATAATAATCATTTCCAAATGCAGTCAGTAGTGCATTATTGTTCGGTATGTTTAAATGTGTGTTTATCTAAAAAATTTCTAATTTTAAGTTAAATAAAAAATAGTAACATTACAAATTAAACTCGTACCTTTAAATTTTATATCAAAACAAGTAAGACAAAAATTATAGTCGGTCAAAACCGACCCTACACCAAAATGGATCTTAAGTTAAAATATGGAGATGTTTAAATTTTAAATTAGTGAAGAAAATGTGTACACACATACCAAATTTTAGTGAAAAATAAAAACTTGTGTTTGATCCCACTTACACCGATTTAAGCGAATTTCGGGCTGAATTTTATACGGGGATTAAATTAAAGTAAAAATAATAAAATGTATCACATTTTCATGTATTTTAAAGGATTTGTTTATATATAAGGAGAAAGTTTGAAAAAGTAAACGTGGTCCGAAAACTTGGAAGGGTGATTTTTGTATGGGGCATTCCATGCCAAATCTGACACTGGAAAAACACAGTCACTGTTTTTGGTACCATTCAAAAACTCCTTCGTGGTAAATTTTCAGATTTTTTTTAAGACCCATTCAAAAGATATCGAATTTTCAAAAACTGTTAGTTTGTTCATTTACTCTAAATTCTTCAAAAATGGTCCAAATTTCAATTTTTTTTGTTTTTTTTAATACTTTAAAAAAATCCTAAAAAAATCTTAAGTATGCGATTTTTAAAATTTAAATCTCATTTTTGAAATGTACTCTTTGATTTTTTTGAAATATTTTTGTGGAAAACTTCTAACGATTCTAAAAATTTTTTGCCTAGTAGGATCGTAGGATAACTATTTTTTTAATTAAAAAAAATGTTGTAGTTTTTCAATCTTTAAATCAGGTTTACTGCTCAATGGTACGTCGTAGAGGTTCAATAGCAAGACTGATCCTTATTAATTTTTACGTCTAAACATATTTTCAAAACAAACTAATACCCTATTTCCAATTTCTAAGGGGGCTACCATACAAAATGACATTTTTTAAAATTTGATCATTCCATTTGATCCGCTCTAACTGCCCATAGAGTAGGCAAATGTATGACCAACCCACAGTATCTTCAACCCTTAACCTAATATCTCCGTTTTTTTTACTTTTAATAACTTTTGAGTAAAAATCGAATATTAACAAGAGTGTTAAATGCGGCCGTGCCGAATCTTTTATACCCTCCAATATAAATTGAAATAAACAAAATTTTGACAGGGGCGTTTTTGGGGGAGGTATGGGCAGTGAGTTGGAGGACCACTTTCCACTCGCGGATTATGTTTACGAGCTTATTCTATTCTGCTTTGAGCACTAAAGTATTAAATTTTATTAATATTTAAAGATTTTTTTTTTATGCACGCCCTTAAAACGGGGCGGGCAAAAAAAAAACGAAATTTTTTGTCCCCTGGGTCCAAGCGCAAGACTTTAAACATCTGCAAACATAAAAATGTTTCATTAGTTTACCAAAAATACAAAAAAACTTGTAAAAATTTTCGTTTTCCAATGGTTGGTTAAGTTCTTCAAGGGCGAACTTTTTTCCCCTGGTCTGCTAGAATGTCTTAGAATCCATCACTGATCAATAATATATATACTTTATGGGGTCCCTGACCTCATTCATCGATCAGATTTAAGGATTATTTTTATATCAGAAAATATTTATTTCATTAAAGAACTCATTCATTGTAGTTCATAAAATTCAATTCAAAATTTCTGAATTTCCAAAGTTATTAAGAACTATAACCTTAGCTCAATTGTATGGAGCTGATAACATACAAACAATGCTTATCCTAACTTCCCTAGGTAAATCAATTAAATAAGGAACCATTTAAAATTTTCTTAAATAAAAAAACAGTTTTTTATTTTCATGTTTACTTTTCTTCGTGTTTTCCCTCACGAATGCATCAAAAATTATTCCTTATTTTTTAATAAAACAATATGTTTTGTTGTGGTTATTTACTTCTTGTCGCTAGAGATGGAGCTCTTTGATTCGCGAATAGAAGCAGAACGACGTCTCTTGGCTTCTTCACGCTTGGCTTTGTTTTCCTTCTTTCTTTGGGCCAACAATTTAGCGTAATCAGCAGCAGCTTCCTTGGAGGCTACTTGACGTTTCTTCTTCATGGCAACACGTCTGCGCTTGCGTTGCAAGGTAACGGGTGTAATAAGACGTTGGATCTTGGGAGCCTTAGAGGTGGCTTTCTTGCCATCCTTAGCGGGAAGTGGGCGACGTACAACAAAACGGCGGACATCGTCTTCCTTGGACAAGTTGTATAACTTGCGGATCTTGCTGGCTCTCTTGGGACCCAAGCGACGGGGAACGGTGGTATCGGTAAGACCGGCAATGTCTTTTTCACCCTTCTTGACAATGACTAAAGCCAAAACCGACATGTTGGCATCGACAATGCAACCACGAACCGATTTCCTTTTACGTTCACCAGTACGGCGAGGACGGTAGCAGGAGTGATTCTTCTTTAACAACAAACGTACACGACCTATAAACAAACAACATTAGAACAAATAAGTTCACAAATCAAATTGCATAAATCACAAATTAACTTACCATGGGTCAAGACACCTTGTTTCATGGGGAAACCTTGTTTGTCGTTACCACCGGAAATACGGAGCAAATAGCCTTTCCATTCATCACCAAGAATATCGGCTTCGACAGCTTGGCCCATACGCTTCTCATAGAACACACGCAATTTATGTTCATCGACAACTTCGAAAAGTTTTTGACATCCCGTTGCGGGAAAAGAAACGTTGAGCTGTAATTAACAAAAAAAAACATACACCACAATGTAAATATACACACTTAATTCGGTTCGTTATCATACAGAGAGGTTAGTGAAAAATGTAATCAAGGTTTATTTAATCGATCACTTTAAAAATACACACTATTCATACGGATTTTAATTGCTAAGCATCCATTTTAACATTTCACATATGTATTTTTAAGATTTCATTGGGATTTTCACGTATTTTCGATAAAATTTACACACCTTCATTTTTTAATGTCTGATTTGGAGGAACACCAAACTGAAAGGAGTAGGCAAGATGTCAAAAAAGAAAAACGATAGATGGCGCTTGGCCGTTTTTACACTATGTAAATTTTTGACAGTTAAGGCGTATGTACACAACACAGAGTTGTAATAGCAAAAAAAAAAAACGCGAAGTTGGGGTTAATACAGTGTGTAACAAATTAATAATACACATATTTTTTATTACCAACTTGTTATAAAAAAAATGACAATGTAAACGGTACAGATTACAAATTATATTAAAATCGCAATTTGCAAGATTAGAATTGCAATGTAACCGCACTATAAGGGCCGTTTAGATCAGCAGACTTGTAAAAATACACACAAAATTCTTTTTTTTTTAAATTGTGTACGTTTTGGGGATAATACAACCTATAAAGTGGTTTTGGATAATTTACCTAAGTTTTTTAGAGCAAAAACTTTGGTAAGTTACCCAAAACAACTTTATAGGTTGTAATTAAACCAAAAACTGGCACAATTTTTTTAATTTTTTTTTTGTGTGTGGGAGCAGGATATTCTAACAACTTACCCCAGGTTCTGTATGACGAACGTTTGACGAACATCATAATTTTACATGTATTTTATTTTTGTTACAAAAACAAAATACATGCAAGTTTTTGACGTCCGTCGTTTGTTCGTCATACAGAAACTGGGGGTTAATTTTATTTCCTTTTATACCCTTCAAGTTGCTGGTCACGTCATTTTGTGAATTATGCGTGACTCATTCGACAGTGTGAGCGAAACCTAAAATATAAATGGCTCACGTGATTTATTTTGTAAAATGCAACGCGGATTGTAAATAATACAAAATCAATGATGGAAACACCTGAAAATGGTGTAATTATTTTTTGGTATTTTTCTGTTTAACTTTGTACTTTCGATTTTGTTTTATAATAAGTTAAAAAACAATAGAATGCTGTTGTAATCGTGATTCGTTGATCACACGTTAATTTACCAAAAAAACAAGTTGATCTTTTACAAAAAGCCCAGTACAGTTTTTCAGTTTTAATTAAAACCCAGCAAAGCAAATATACTAATACCGTAAATATTCTTTGTGATTATTATTTGAGTTTATTTATTAATTTAAAAACTGAATTGAACGGAAACCAGCTCATAAAAACTAACGCTACTTTGCATAAATTTCAACTTCCGGTTTACTGCTGACTAATTTAGTTTCCCATTCTGACACTAGTGGGCGCATAGTTCCATACATATACAAAAGCTGAGTGTTATAAATTCTTATGTCAATACAAATCAAAACAACGTGCAAGTTTAGCTGGTGAAGACAATTTTTTTTTAATTCTTTAAAAAAAACTATTTTGAATCCTAATATAAATATGGGTAAACCTAAAAAGCATAATATGCCAGCACCCAAGAAGGTGTCCTTAGAACAACAGTTATTGGACGGTAAAATAGCCAAACAAAAAGATAGAAAAAAGATACACATAAGAGCTGAAGAAGAATCGGTGAGTGTCAATGGAATGTTTTTTAAATATGCATTTAATAAATTCCATTTTCAATAGGTTTTAGATAGTCGAACAAGTAAAAAAATTTTAAATGCAGCTAAATTGCAACAACTGGAGTTCAATGAAGAAAACTTCCCTACTTTAACACCAAAGAAAAAAGTAAATTTTAATTTGGGTAAGTAACAACAAATCGCGACATTAGGACAACAAGGTTCTATTTGCACATAGAAATAGGTGCTAACAGAACCTTGTAGTTCTAAGGTCGCGAACTATCTGCCTTTTTTATTTAAAAGATTAAATTATAAAGACCAAACATTTTATTTCTATAGGAGATATTAATGTAGAAGATGAAAATGTCGATGTCAATGAAAATGATTTTATGGATGATTTGCAAATTGACGAAGAAGACGCCAAAGCCTTTGAACGTTTTCAAAATCCAGAAGGTGGCAAAAGAACTATAAAATTGGCTGAGCTTATTATGGACAAAATTCAAGAGAAACAGGCCGATATACAAACAAAACTTACTGATGAGGGCTCATTAAAAATTGAAGATCTCGATTCCCGTGTCAAAGAAATGTATGAAGGAGTACGCGATGTCATGAAACGTTATCGTAGTGGTAAAGTACCAAAAGCATTCAAAATTATACCAAAACTACGTAATTGGGAACAGATACTATTTATAACGGAACCACACAATTGGAGTGCTGCTGCTATGTTTCAAGGAGCAAGGTAATGGAGTTACAAATTATAATAATGAAAAAAAATATTATATTCGTACTATGTAAATAAGAATTTTTGTATCAAAAAAATTGTCTTAGATTTTAAAAATTTTAAATTCCGAAAAAAAAAAAATTTTTAAATTTTCTAACTCTAAAAATTATACCGCTGGACCAATTGACACCAAGCTTGGATAAAATTTTATTTAAGTCCGGATCCAGATTTCTCTTAAGTTTAATTCCGATAGGTGGCGCTTTGTCGTAATACTTAAATTTTTAGTAATTACCCAGTCAGAAAAATACAATCGCAAAAGCGTTGTGAAAGCGTTGTGGACGGTTGTACGAGCGTTCTGTAAAACAATCAAAGCGCTTTCAGAAGATCCGAATGATAACATCGATCTACGCTAGGTTTAAAGCGTTTTAAAAGCGATGTAAAAAAGTGCTTTGAGAACGTTTTTTTAAAGGCATCAAAGCGCTTAAAAACCCAAAGTAAAGAAATTCTGTTTTAGTTCGGTTAAATAACACAGCTCAACAAGAAAATGCGTATTGGATTCTGGTTAGTGATTTGGATAGTGCCTGTTGCGCAGATTCCAAATCCGGAGCCCAAATTTGTCTATCACATCAGGATTTTGAGTAATTCGCGGTTAAAGTGCCGAAAAAGGGCATTTTTGACCCTTTTTAAAAGCTTATAAAATAATATCCTGACATGCAAATGACTTGGTATCAAGCTCATTCGAAAGCCTGTAATTTTCCCTTAAAGATAACATAAAATGTTCTAAAAATTTAATTTTCTAAAATGGTAAAAAAATCATAAGCAAAAAACCTTCCATTTTTTCAATATTTAGTTTATTAACACAGTGTTTTTTAACAAATTTCCATACAAATTCACACGTAAATTTTAGATTTAAAGCAATTGTGGCTAATAATTTGTTTACCATTTTAGAAAATTAAATTTCAAGAAGATTTGATCTTGTCTGAAAGAGAAAATTACACACTTTCAAATGAGCTTGATACCAAGTCATTTGCATGTCAGAATCTTATTTTATAGGGGTTCAAAAATGGTCAAAATGGGCCTTTTTTGACACTTTAACCGCGATTTTCTCAAAATTATGACGTGATAGAAAAATTTGAATGACCGTTTTGGAATCGGGGTACCAAACCCTATCAACCTTTTTTGGTTTCATCCAAAACGCAGCGACAAACCTCAGATTTGTAGAGCGGTGTAATTTGTTTGATAAAAAGTGAAATCTGAAAAAACAATTTGTTTGTACTCCAAGAAAAATTTTCAAAAAAATTTTCGAAACTTAGAAAATTTAAAAAAAAAAAATTCTAAAAATATATTTTTTATGATTTTTTTTTACTTAAACAACAAAAAAAATTGACGAAAAATTGTTTTTCAAAAATAGTTTCGGAACTTGGAAAATTTTTCAAAAAAATCTAAAGAACTCTTAAAAAGCTTTTCAAATACGCTCGCAAAGCGTTCGAAAAAACGTTTTGAGATTGCTTTTTTATTTGTTATAGCGCTTTCAGAACGCTTTTCAAAAACGCTTGCAAAACGTTTAAAAATAGCGTTTTGAGAATGCTTCTCTTTTGTTAAAGTGCTTTCAGAACGCTTTTTTTTAGAACCGTCGTCAATTTCTGCTTGGGTATGGTACGGTTTGGCTGAAATTCACAAAATATATTTACTAAACAAAAATAAGTTCCGGATAAAATTTGGACCCGATAAGTGCGCTGTTGGCATAATTCCATTTTTTTTATTTATGGTACGATTTGTAGTGTCCGACCGAATACACCTTTTTTGGCCGAAGCCGAATATTCGGCCAAATTTTCACTATTCGGCCAAACCGAAGCCGAGGCCGAATATTAAAAAAAAATGTTTTTAGTTGCAAAAACACTTAGTAAAATGTTTTTGTGGCTTACTAATGTGATTCAAAGTTAGTTTAGTGTGTTTTTCAACACGTGAGCACAAATATTATACAATTATTCGCTATTCGGCCTATTCGGCAAAATTGTGGCCGAAGCCGAATAGTGGCCGAATAGTGCTTTTTGGCCGAAGCCGAAGCCGAATATTCGGTCGGACACTAACGATTTGTCTCAAAATCAAAAAATATACCTATTTATAAAACAAAAATTGGTTTCCAGATAGAATTGGGAACCAGTAGATGGCGCTGGTTGAAGTTATAACCATTCAGTGAAATTTTGGGGCACTTCAGCATATATTTCGTCATGACTCATGAGAGAATTGTGTATTTTTGAATGGCCCGAAAGTAGAGCTGGGGAAAAGCTATTCATGTGTAAGCCGACCGGGGCAACACCAGATGCTTCTGCTAGTTTGCTATAAAAAATTCTAAGATTTTGAAAAAATTCTAAGTTATTTTTATTATTGAAAAATTCTTAGATTCTGAGATATTTTTTCTATACTCTTAGATATTTTTGTATGTATATTAGTTATAGAACAATTCTCAGATTCTGAAATATTTTTTCTATATCTCAAATACCGATATAGTTTTTTTTTAAAAATTTTCTCAGATTCTGAGATATTTTTCTATAGAAAAGTTCTAAGATTCTGAGATATTTTTCTACACCGAAAAAAATTCATGCCTTATATAAACGAAATGTTTCGTACATTGTACGAAAAGTTTCGTAGTTTTTGCTTACGAAATTATTTCGTAAAAATTATAAGTTCTTACGAAAAAGATTACTACATTGTACGAAATATTTTTGTGTTTTTACGAAACAATTTTCTAAATTATACAAAATAAATTCGTAAATTACAAAAATAAATTCGTACATATAAGTAAAATATATCGTCACCTAAAATGCAAAACAACGTAAATTTTTTTCAAAATCGAGTTATTAATTGATTGTGATGCATTTTATCAAAATACATGTCCCCATACAGTTTTAGTTCTCTACATTAAAAAATACAAGCTATACTATCAAAATTCAAAAATATTATATTTTGTACTTTCAAAAAGTGTTTGGTTCCCCTACAAAATTATCAAAATGTGATTTTTTAGTTTAGATACATTAACCGAAAATATGTCCAAAATTTCAGACCTATCCGATAAAATTTGACGGACTTATAAACAAAATTAGAAAAATGCTTAACGACCTTTTTCGCTACTACTTTAAAATAGCAAAAAGTGTTGTTACGTTGTTTTGCATTTTAGGTGAAGATATATTGTTTTAACAATTCTAAAAATTTTTTTACAAATTTTTAAAAATTTTCTAAGACCGTATTTACATTAGGCAATTTTAATTGCCTTATGTAAATTCGATCTAATCGAAAAAATCTTGAAATTTCTCAGAGACGAATTTTTTTTTTGGCATTTGATTTCGTTTTGCGTTTTAAAATTTAAAAAATCATTAAAAATGATTTTAGAAGAAATAAACTTTAAAATAAAAATAAAATTTTCGATGTTCCGAAAAAAAGAAATGTAAATTTTCTAAGTCCTACGTATATTTATTCCAAAGGTTTCAAAGCTTGTAATAGGTCATATGGGTCCGTGTGACATGTCACGTGACATATAAAGGACCGGTCGCTTTTCCATCAGCGACATTAAAATTTTTTTTCATGATTACGAAATATTTTCGTAGGTTTCGTAAATCTACGAAAATCCGGACTAATTTGTTTTTCGTAATACATATTAAGTAAATTTTCGTATATTTTACGAAACAAGCAAGTACGAAATTTTATTTCGTAAAATGTTGCATGGATTTTTTTCGGTGTAAAGAAATATTCTCAGATTCTGAGATATTTTTTTATAACAAAATTCCCAAATTTTAAGAACAAAATTCGCAAATTCTGAGATATTTTTTCTATCGAAAAATTTGCTCAGATTCTGAAATATTTTTTCTTTAGAAAAATTATCAGAAAATTCTTAGATTTTGAGATATTTTTTGTACAACAAAATTATCAGATTCTGAGATATTTTTTTTATAACAAAATACTTAGATTACGAGATATTTTTTCTGTAGAAAAAATTTCAGAATCAAAGTTATTTTTTCTATGGAAACATTTACAGATTCTCAGATTCTGAAATATTTTTTTATAACAAAATTCTCAGATTATTAGATATTTTTTCTGTAGAAAAAATTGCAGATTCTGAGATATTTTTTCTATCGAAAAATTCTCAGATTCTGAAATATTTTTTTTATAAAAAGATTCTTAGATTCTGAAATATTTTTTCAGATTCTGAGATATTTTTTTTATAACAAAATTCTCAGATTATGAAATATTTTTTCTATAGAAAAAATTGCAGGTTCTGAGATATTTTTTCTATCGAAAAATAGAAAGATTCTCATATTCTGAAATATTTTTTCTTAGAAAAATTATCAGATTCTGAAGAATTTTTTTTTACAGAAAAACTCTTAGATTTTGAGATATTTTTTGTGTAACAAAATTCTGAGATTCTGATATATATTTCTATAAAAATACTCAAATTCAGAGATATTTTTTCTATAAAAAAATTTTCAGATTCAGAAATATTTTTTCTGTAGAAAAATTCTTAAATTCTAAGATATTTTTTCTACAGAAAAATTCCCAGAATCTGAGATATTTTTTCTATAGAAAAATTGTAGAATTCTAAGATATTTTTTCTATAGAAAAATTGTAGGATTCTGAGATATTTTTTCTATAGAAAAGTTCTCCGATATTTTTTCAATAGAAAAATCAAAAAGTATATACAAATAAGAGTATTCGTCAGCTTAATTTCGGAGGCACTCCTCTCTGGAATTTTGGTCCTTAAATCGGCTTATCTCAAGCATGTTTTGAGAGAAAAAATTTGGAAAAAAGTGATAAAACACATCGAAAAGTGAAAAAACACATCGAAAAGACAAAAAAACACATCGAAAAGACAAAAAAACACATCGAAAAGACAAAAAAACACATCGAAAAGACAAAAAAACACATCGAAGAACAGAAAAAATAAAAAGGAATTAAAGAAAACACATCGAAGAAAAAAAAAAGACAAAGAAGAAATAAAAATAGAAATGTCAAACTAAAAGGAATGTCAGATATTCAGTGAGAGGATTCGAGCAATTCCATGAGAGGATGAGAGCTAGTAGCACGCTAGTAGTGAACTAATTAAAAATTCTTGAGATAAACGGACTTGTTAGTAAACTACTAGTCGGATGATTACTCTTAATAGTAAATACTTTTTGGAAAAATTCTCAGATTCTTAATTATTTTTTTCTATAGAAAAATTCTCAGATTCCGAGATATTTTTCTATAGAAAAATTCAGCCAAATTTTCCACTCTCACTTGTTTTTTATAAAAAAAACTATACGATTTATTTAGATAATATTTTTTTTTTTTTATATTTTTTTCAGAATATTTTCCTCTGTCTTATCTCAGGCAATGGCCCAAAGATTTTATAATCTTGTTTTAATGCCACGAATTCGTGACGATTTGGCTGAATATAAAAAACTCAATATGCATTTGTATAATGCTTTAAAAAGGGCTCTCTTCAAACCTGCCGCCTTTATGAAAGGCATCATTTTACCATTACTTGAAGCTGGTGATTGTACACTACGTGAAGCTATTATTTTTGGTAGTGTTATTGCTCGTAATTCCATACCGGTTCTTCACTCTTCGGCTTGTCTTTTGAAAATCTGTGAAATGGGTTATACAGGTGCCAATTCGATTTTCATACGTTTCTTCCTAGATAAACGTTATGCTCTACCATATCGTGTAGTTGATGCTGCTGTTTTTCACTTTTTAAGGTTGGTATATAATTTTATTTAGAAACATTTATTTTTAAGTTTTTAATAATTTATTGATTTTGTTTTTTAGATTTGAAAATGATAGACGTGAAATGCCCGTATTATGGCATCAAAGTCTTTTAACGTTTGTTCAACGTTATAAAAATGATATTTCATCAGAACAAAAAGAAGCTTTAATAAATTTACTAAGGTATGTATATGAATTTTTATAGTGCAATACAAATATTAATAAAGCTAACTTTTCGCTTTAACCCAAAAACTGTCGAAAAAATTAGACCCTTATCGAATAAAGATGTTTGTGATGTTGTGTGTAACAACCCGAAATATTAGATCTAGACACCTTCTAAGAGTAATTGATTTAGCGATGTCTGTCGGTCTGTCTTAGATATAATTTTAAAATAGTTAAAAAAGTAAAAAATTTTACTTAACACAAAATCTCGTCCAGGGTATATATTAGTTGTGATCCTCAATATATTTTAAGTCGATCTACAAATGTCCGTCTGTCTGTTGAAATGCCAATCACAGCCAAAATATGCCACAGAGCTAACAGAGCTTCTAGCAGTTTTGCATTCCATTTTAGCGGTATCACTTTAAAAGTTCGAATGTTATAAACGAAAATGTAAGGATACCTAGAATATTTTGGTATATTTAGTGTATATAAAAAACCGACATTTTGGAAAACCGGTTTCTCGGTGAAATGAAAAAGCACGGCACGGGGGACGGTTTCCAATTAGAATGAGTTTCACCACCTTTAAAAAATAGAAAAAGTTTTATTTCACACCGGCCACCGGTTTTTTGTCAAATCGTATGGAAAAAGTCGTGTCGGACTTATTCTGTTCCTACTCTAAAACCGGAATAAAAAAACCGGTTAAGCTAACATATTTGCAAAGTTGGTAACTGTTACCTTTAAAAATAGATATATTTAAATATGGTGCTTTATTTTCCCATATTCACCGGAGCTTGAATTTGTTTTTTTTATTGGTTTATTTAAAAAGAAATACTGCAATTCGTTGTAAATGGCAATACCGTATTCGTTGTAAATGGCAATACCGTCACTTATTAAGTTTTCAATGAAAATGCCCAAAAAACTCTTACAACGCTGAGTAATTCAAATGTTTACCAGATTTGAAATAAAATTCCTATTGGGAAAATTATTTCTTGAAGTCAAAAAATATTTTAGAATTTCTTTCTCACGAATTTTCAAAGTGTTTTCAACAAAATTTTGAAAATATCATAAAAAGTAAGTGTGAACCCTTAATATTTTCAAAAATATTCCTTTTTTAATGTATCTAAGAAAAACCGCACCGGAAATTGTCAATTTCTGTTGACCGGTTTGCAAAAAAAAACGACATTTTGGACCGGTTAAACGGTTTATAAACACTAGGTGCATTCTACATAACCTAAAAACAACAAATGCTTTAATTCGGCTGCAGGTGGACACATGCAAACGAAATTTTATACAAAATGGTAACTAAAGAAGTACACTTTTTCGATTGTAGCAAATGTTCTCAAATGGTGGGATACGACCCCCAAGCAATTCTGAAGCATTTCTGGGGGGTCGCGAAAAGTTTAGTAAACATTATGATAAAATCATTAAAATTTCTAAAGTATTAAAACAAATTTTTTTTTGCCAATTGTTGAGTTATTAAATATTTGGCTACGTTTGAATCTGCCAATGTGTGTAAATTTTAGCTTTATAGCACCTCAGTGAGCTTCAAAAAAGATACAATTTAATTTACCCGCTTTTCCTTACGTCTATCCACCCACCTTTACACTGGCAAATCCAGGTCCGTGTAAATTTTACCCATGTTACGTACTAAATTCATTGCAATTTTCATCTTTCTAGGTAATTGGGGTCTTCAAAATTAGTTAATCAGAATTTTACCACGCCCATTAGGGCGGAGTAATTTTTTTTCGACAAAATCGTCTAGCATATTCGGATTCTGCATAAAATTCTAAGAAAAAATGCCAAACAAACCATGTCTCAAAAATCAATTTTGACCCCCCAATTTTCAAAAATAGTTTTGCACGATATACGACTTTTTTAGCTGGGCTTATTATTTGGAATATATTGTTTTACTAATAAATTTTGCTTCTATTTTGTATTAGAGGTGTTTTTGGGTACGGGGAATCCATATTTGATATTTATTTTGCTCCAAAACGCCGCTAGAGGGCGCTAAAAAACAAAAATCTGGACTTGGGTCTTCAGATTTTTTTTTATTTTGAAGCCAGATACTCTAAGGAGCCATTTAGACATTCCTATTTACATCTTTATTAAATTCCAAAAACTCGCGATTTTATTCGCGATTTTAATTTTTTAAAAATCCACAAAAAATTAAAAAGTGGTAAACAACACCATTATTTTTTTGCAACAATTTTTTAAAATTTTTTCGTTTAAAGTAGAGGATCTTAGCTTTCAATTTCAATTTTGATTATCAAAATCCTAAAATAATTTATTAACAAAATTAAAAAAAAAAAAAAAAAAATTTCTTTTTATATGGGCATAATTTAAAAAAAAAATATTAAAAATAGAAGACTTTTGTCTACTGTTAAAATGATGACTGATTTTTTTTGTAAAAATGTCATACTTTCGTAATATGTTAATTAAAAAAAATCAAAAGAGGCGAAAGGTTGACGAAAATGCACTAAAAAAATGCATTTGCATTTAAAATGCATTTTTTTAATAACACATTTTTTTTTTAACTTTCAAGTTTAATGTAGAGGACTTAAGCTTCTAATTTTAATTTTGATTTTAAAAATCGGATATTTACTTAAGAAGTTATCGCTCATCAAACTACACTACTTTTTCATATTTTGTGATTTTTAAAAAATGAAAATCGCGAATAAAATCGCGAGATTTTGGAATTTAATAAAACTGTAAATGGGAATGTCTAAATGGCTCCATAGTGTATCTATGTACACAATCTAAAGATCCCAGGTCAAAAAATACCCTTTTTCTCGTGATGATTAATGGAAAAGGCGTATATCGTACAAAGCTATTTTTAAAAATTGGGGGGTCAAAACTGATTTTTGAGACATGGTTTGTTCGGCATTTTTTCTTAGAATTTTATGCAGAATCCAAATATCCTAGACGATTTTGTCGAAAATTTTGTTCAGAACAATTCACTCCGCTCTAACGCCCATATTTCACCTTGATTCTCCATCTAAAAGTCCATAAATGTAAAATTCAACCACTTAGGGATATGATCCATCCTCAGTACTATAAGCTTGGCATTTGCAGATTCATAGCTCAGTAGGTTCATAGCTCAGTAGCTCAAAATTAGCTTAAATGTTTAAAAAACATATGTTTTTCAATCGCCAGGACTATAAGCTATCAGCTTCCTATCTCAATTGTGGGTTTTAAAAATAGCTAAAATGATGAAAAACTGAATTTGAAAAAAAAAAATCAGCCCATGTTTAGACCTAGCCCCCATACAAACGTCCCCTTTAAATTTGGAAAAAATGACTAATAACCAAATTATAAATGTCCTTTTGAAATTTTGCAGAATAACGTATTCTAAAACCATCATTCCAAATTTAAAGGAAATCGGACCAGTTAGACTTATAGTCCTATGCAAGCCACCTTTCCGATATTCGTAAAAGTCTCACAAAATTCATGAAAATAGGAAATTCTATTTTATTTTGGTAACCTTATCAAATCTGTTTTTAAGTGGACTTACAATTATAGTCTTCATATAAAAATTTCGTTTAGTAAAATCGGTCTATTGGCAGTAAAAAAAACCTATTTCCCTCATTTTTTTATTTCTATGTAGTTTTTACACTAATTTAAGATCTCACAAATATATATCGGTCTATGTTTGGACTGGTTTGGACTTAAGTCCCATTTTTCGAAAAAAAAAACTGGTGTAGGGTATTATATGGTCTGTCTTGTTCGACTATAAATTTCTAATTTGTATTTTATGTGGGGCCCCGAAAAAGTTGAAATATTGAAAACGGGTCGCAAAGCAAAAGATAGTTAGAAGCCCTGGGTTAGAGTGTAATTGCTTTATTTTTTCAACTTTTGATTTTACCCAGTGTCCGGGCAAATTTTTATTCTACTAGGCGTAAAACCCTCGGCACCCGGCGATAAAAGTTTTGGATTTTTGAAAGTAAAAAAAAAAAAATAATTTAAACGAGTATGAAAAAATGTTAACCCTTAATATTCTGACTTTTTTTTGAGCCGAAAAAATATACACATGTTATAAAACTCGCAATTCTAAACAACTTTTGTTCTACGACTTTGCTTATAGGTTAAATTTATCTGAACTATGTGAAGAAAACCTGGTTGGACCCTTGCAAATTAACTAGGCACCCAGATATCAAAACTTGACCAAGGTCTTTTTTTAATACATTTTTTTATTTTAAATATTCTTCGATTTCGACGTATTTAACACAAAAAATGATTTTTCTAAAATTCGTAATTTCACAATTTTTTATGTTTTTTGGAGGTTGGGACACTCTGATGAGCATACGGGTGTCAAAAAAGGTGCTTATAAGTGGTAAAAGGGGAAAATGTTAGATATTGTATCAATAAACATTGTTTAAGTCATAGCAGGAAGTTTCAACAAAATTTGTTTAACAAAGTTAAAGATTTTTTTGATTGCTTCCTTGCGGAACCAGTAGATTTAAGGGTTAAAAACGGACGAATGGTTTTCGAGATATCGCTATTTGAATTTTTCATAAAATGACGGGTTTTTCCCACATTCAAGAAATTCTTTTCAAAAAGTCTCAATTTATTTCCTTGGCGAACTTTTATTAAACTTAATTTGAGTCGAACTTTCATTTAAACTTAATTAGAGCTAAATCCGTTAATTTTAACCCTGGATGCCTTTCGATTAAAGTTTTGCCTTTTTGGAAATTTTCCAGCAAAAATTCAAAACTTTGATTAAAAGGGCGCCAAAAATTAAGTTTCCATGCAAAACGCATTGAAATATCTGTCGAAGACGACATTATGATTATATATTATTGATCCATCCGTAAAGGTTTCTAAGACATTCTAGTGATATTCATCTATCTGTTTGTCTGTATTCGTCGAGAAAAAAGTTTTAAATGAAAAAAATTATTGATAAAAAAAAATATTTGATGAAAAACAATTTATTCATAAAAATTATTGATGAAAAAAATATTGATAAAAAAATATTGATGAAAAAAAATTTATGACAAAAAAATATTGATAAAAGAAAAATATTGATGAAACTGACGAAAAAAAATATTGATGAAAAAAGAAAAATATTCATGAAAAAAATCTTGATGAAAAAACCTTGCTGAAAAAAAATGTTGATGAACAAAAATATTGATGAAAAATAATATTGATGAAAAATAATATTGATGAAAAAAAAGTTGTTGAAAAAATATTGATGAAAATAATATTGATAAAAAAATAATATTGATGAAAAAAAATATTAATGAAAAAATATTGATTAAAAAAAATATTGTTGAAAAACAACTATGTTTTATTCACCATCTGGTGAATATTT
Source organism: Pegoplata infirma (assembly GCA_963921195.1). NCBI lineage: Eukaryota > Metazoa > Arthropoda > Insecta > Diptera > Anthomyiidae > Pegoplata > Pegoplata infirma. The sequence goes on along the minus strand of OY992540.1, from coordinate 141,213,514 downwards.
TTTTTTATTCCCCACAAGGTGAATTATTATCCAAGTTATAAACCCAACTTTCTAAAATGTTTGGTTTTAAGAAAATGAAAACAGTAATTCTTATTTTCTTTCTTGGGAGGAACCGCACAATGGGGCCTGACATGTAACCCAAAATTTTAAAATGCCTTATCTTGGCTCATGGTTAACATATTTGAATACAATTTATAATAGGTTCATATTTTATTGTTCTCAACATTGGTTATTTTGGTTGTTTTGGCACTAATTATGGCAAAATCGGTCCAGGGGTTAAGAAGCTATGAGCAATTGAAATGAATTTCAATATTAACCACCACGCTGTGGCTGGGTTTATACCAGTGCACAGTAGGTAATTTGAACCGAAATCTTGGCCAAAAATCATTTTTCGAACTAACAATAATAGTGTTTTTGTTAATTACGTTCGATTTAGAAAATATTAAAGCAAATAACTGCATATTTGGTTTTTCCAAAAAACAAATATAAACTGATTGACGGGCAGTCGAATTCGGCATTTTCAAGCAACGTGCACAGTGCAATATAAAACGCCTAATTTTGATATAAATTCAAACGATTTTTTCAGCTATTAAACATAAAGAAGGATATCGTGTATAATATGGAGAAGAGAGGGGATATTAAGTAATAAAAAAATAACAAAATATTTTGGTGGACGTTATTGCTTTTTTTAACAAAACGTGTAATTATAACTTAACCTTAAATAAATGACTTTTTCAATGAATATAAACTTCGCATAAGCTTTTAATAATGTTAGCCGTGGTGTGCCGTGTTTTTGATTGATGAAAAATTTAAAGAAAATAATTCTGAATTCATTTTTTTTTATTTTCCGTTGCACTTTTTTGCACTTTTTGAGATATCAATTTTCTTTCAGACAGCCTCATCTTGCCATATCTTGAACTTTCTAACGTTTGGATTGGGAAAAGAACTAAGAGAAAAAACCCTGTTGCTGTTTATAATTTTGTTGTCAGTAAAATTGATTAAAATAATGTTTTAACCCAATATTTGGCTTCGTTGAAGGAAATAGTACGAACTTTTTTTGAAAATTTTTCGTTAAGGTGGTACAAGGCCCACTCAAAAAATAACAGCTTTTTTCAGCAAAATCAAACAAAATGGTTTATGTGCCATTTTGTTAGCCTTCTTGCGTATTTTCTTCGTGCCGAGTTTCAAAAAAATTAGCCTATTCGTTTTCGAGATATTCAGTATTTTCCCTTTTTTCGTATGGTGGCAACCCTAAAAATTTCCACGATTACCAAATTCATAAAATCCAGCTTTGCGTGTTCACAAAAAACTCTTAAATTTAAAATTTCAGCCATATCGGTCTAAAACTTTGGCTGTAATTATTTTTGGCCTAAAAATTGGCTCAAATTACCCAGTGTGCAGTGGTCGGCAGAAAGAGAGCATATGAATGCATTGTTGTATGAATATAAATATGCATGTGTTTGTATATTTCTTAAACAAAGCGACATCAACCAGCTTGTTGTTGTATTTTTATGCTCTTATTTGTGAGTTTTGTTGACATTCGTGTTGAATACATGTGTATTGCCGAATGTGTTCGGGATCAATGTGCAATGGATGCCGACCACTGGTTTATACATATGAAGTGTTTCTTCACAATACAGCAGCAAGCAGCTGAGCAGCAAAATTTTTACATGTATTTTGTTGTTGCCGCAACAACAAAACACATGTAAAAATTTTGCTGCTCAGCTGCTTGCTGCTGTATTGTGAAGAAACACTAACGCGCCATTTTCTGTGTAGTTGCTTGTAGTGGTTAGTTTTTTTGCAATATCATTCATATATTTGTTGTTGTTGGTTATTTCAATCAAAGTTCGAACAGGTTGTTCGAAAATATCAACTGTGTCTTTCGAATTTATTTTTTTTTTGTAAATTAGAACGTTATGGCCACCAATAACAGTATTTTTTTTTTTAATGAAAAAAGGTGTTTTGGAAGGCTTGCTGTCCATAACATAAATTAGAAAAAATTTAATTTCCTTAAAGACCAGAAACTAGTTTACAAAAATAGTAGTGGTATGGGATGAGATTATTCTCATGTGTTCCCATTTTAGTGGGTTTTATATAAATGAATAAACTGTAAAGAAAATAAATTAAATTATTATAAAACTTAAAAAAAATCTAAAACCGTAACAAATCTAAAAAAAGAATACATTGACTCAAAGTAATAATGGAACAACATATATTTGTTAGCAGTTCTTTAAAGGAAAAGTTATAAATACTAAACCTGATTATTATCAATCGACTATTTCTGAAAAAAAAATGCTATTTCCAAGCTTGAATTTAAGCTTGATAGCGTCCAGATTGAGCAAATATTAAATGAGATACGAGGAAAATTAAATTATTTGTATATATTTTTTTGAAATTTTTATAAATATATTTCTAAGTCGATTTTTTCCAAGTTCAAACATTAAAAATTTAAAAAATTATCCAATAATTTTTATTTAGTCATCAGCTTGTTTTTCCAACAATCCAAACAAAAAATTAAATTTTTTAAATACAGTAGAAGAAATCCGCATTTTTTGACCTCCAAATCTTTCGACCACCACCCAGCAGAAATTTTGCTGAACTGGCAGCAGCTTTTGGAAAGGAAACTCGAGTCAAGGAGCGCATCCAAACCTGCCGAATTCATGCATGATTCTCTAAGGCGATGTCACACTTTGGAGCGCTAGTTGGATACACAGAAAAAGCGCTCTTAAGATGCTCTGAATTCACATCTCTTTAGAGCGCTGAAAAAATCGCTATAAAGATGCAGTGAATTCATGTATCTTTTTAGAGCTGATTTAAGCAGAATAAAGATGAAGCACAGTTGACTTTTTCTGAAATACAAATTACAAAATCTGAAATACAATTGACTATTTCTGAATACAATTGGAAAATCTTAAATACAATTGACTAATTCTGAAAATCAGTTGACTCTCTGCAAGAATTTGGAAGAAATATCGCCTAAGAGATCCAATTACATTTAAAAAATTTCCAACTATATTTCGAAAATTTCAAATTATATTTCAGAAACTTCCATTTATATTTTTTAAATATAGTTGGAGATTCTAAAATATAATTGGACATTTTTTGTAATATAAACTGTATTTTCTGAAACTAAAGAAGATGGTGTACTAATTTTTTTTCATTCAAAATGTGTTAAAGATGTTATGGTTGAAGCACTCTTTGCAGCGCTGATTAATGCGCAATAATGATGCAGTGAAATCACGTGTCTTTGTCCAAAACTCATGGTTTTTTATTCAAAAAGTGTTAAATATATTTAAAAGAAAAGCATGTTTGAAATTTTATCAAAATATAATTTTATATTTTAAGTTTTATATAAAAAATCTTAACAAAAAATTTTAATTTTTCCCCCTTACTTTTACTGCATCTTCAAGAGCGCTCTTTGGATGCACTTCGGTATGCTATAAAAAGATGCTGTTTCATTTCATTTTCCAGTGCGACCCTCGTATCTCATTTAATATTTGCATAATCTGGACGCTATCAAGCTTAAATTAATGCTTGTAAAATTTCCTATATAGCACTTTTTTCAAAATAGTCGATTGATAATAATCAGGTTTAGTATTTATAACTTTTCCTTTAAAGAACTGCTAACAAATATATGTTGTTCCATTATAACTTTGAGTCACTGTAGGTCATATTTGGGACCTGGCATTACTTTTGTATGAAAAAACAATGCCAATGCCTACTATTTCATTGGCATTTTACATGAAAAAAACTAATGCCTCAATGCTTAGGTCCCATGTATGCTGTAGGTACAAAATAAAACAAAATATATATATTTTTTTTAATCTTTACATTGGTTGACATTGTGGAGGGTATAGCTGAATATAGCTTTCTTACTTATTTTCACTTAAATTCATTTTAAAATAAAGTTTTTTGCAATAACCTTTTTATACCCTCCACTTAGTGATAGAGGGTATATATAAGTTTGTCATTCCGTTTGTAACTCATCGAAATATCGGTCTGGGACCCCATAAAGTATATATATTCATAATGCCCGATCGATTTTAAGACATTCTAGCGATGTCCGTCTGTCCGTCTGTCTGTCTGTCTGTCTGTGGAAAATGCTGTCGCGGACAAAATATTGCACAGAGATGACTGAAACTCAACATATTTATTGGAAGTTCTCCCGAGAAGTTTGGTATTGCATTTGAGCGATATCGGTTCAGCGGTTCAAAAGTTATGAACGAAAATGTAAGCACACCTAAAAAATTTCAGTACATTCAACATAACCTAAAAATACAAAATACTTTAATTCGGCCTCCGGTTGACATATGTGAACATAATTGAACACCAAATGGTATTTAAACAAGTACGAACATATTTTTTGACATAAAAAAAAAAAATCGCGGATTTTTTTTTTACCAAAATTTTTTTTCGCGGAAATTTTTTTTTAATTTTTTTTTTTTTTTTTTCAAAAGTAATTTTCTTTTAAATAAAGTTTTTTGCAATAATCTTTTTGAAATTGTGAAGGGTATCACTACATTCGGCAAGGCCGAATTTAACTTTTTTACTTGTTTATATTTTAAAAGGTATCAATGTGTCTGACGACGCACTATTTAATTTTTTACTTGTAAAATGAAAAAATCTCACCAAGAAAAATCGGCCTCCTTTGAATTCACTAAACAACATCAAATAAGCATTTTTTCTAAACAATTACAAATGTGAGGCATTCCACACCAAATGTTCAGCAAAAAAAAGTTGTGTCGTGTCAATATGAAATCATTTGCAAAGTATTCGCTCTTAGGGTACTATTAAATAACAAAAATAAAATTTAAGTTTTTTCAAAAAGTTGGCCTTGTAGGCGTGGTCAAAAATTCAAAATATCTAACTTTGTTGCCTGAGCATCTTTACTTCAATATTTATGCAAATTAAATGAAACACAGTAAAGTCTTAAAGACAAACGTTTTTTACAGATTTTTGTATGGGCTATCGATTAAAAAAATAAAAATTGGAAAATTTTCAGAAGAAGTTCTGAATTTTTTAAATTTAAACTTAAACTTTATTTATCAAAAAACATGCCGCAATTTTATTTTTTTTTTTATTTAAAAAAAAAAAAAGTTAAATGACCTTTCTATCTGATCTAAAATTTTCAGAGATGTGTTTTGCCTTGTTTTCGAGAAATCAAATGTCAAAGATTGCAATACGCTAATTTTATACAATAATGGTGTATAAAACGTGTGCGTATGAGTAATATCAATACTTAAAAAATATTTTAAGAGGCGATGGTAGCGTGAGTGAGTTTTTAATAACGATTACGCCCGCTCATGAAAGAAAAAATTTAGTCACGCACGATATTTTATTTTGCTCACGCTCATTCACGCACACGTGAGTAGAAAAAAATAGGTCACGGTCACGATGTTCACGTGAGCGTGAGTAAAATAAAATTTCGCGCTTGAATAATTTTTTTTCTTTCAGTAGCGTGCGTGATCGTAAATAAAAACTCACTCACGCTCCCATCGCCTCTTAAAATATTTTTTAAGTATTGATAATACTCATACGCACACGTTTTATACATCATTATTGTATAAAATTAGCGTATTGCAATCTTTGACATTTGATTTCTCGAAAACAAGGCAAAACACATCTCTGAAAATTTCAGAACAGATAGAAAAGCACTTTAACTTTTTTTTAAAAAATTAAAAAAAAAAATAAAATTGCGTCATGTTTTTTGATAAATAAAGTTTAATTTGAAAAATTCAGAACTTCTTCTGAAAATTTTCCAATTTTTATTTTTTTAATCGATAGCCCATACAAAAATCTATAAAAAACTTTTGTCTTAAAGACTTTACTGTCCCAAGCAGAAATTGACGACGGTTCTAAAAAAAAACGTTCTGAAAGCACTGTAACAAAAAAAAAGCATTCTCAAAACGCTATTTTCAAACGCTTTGCGAGCGTTTTTGAAAAGTGTTCTGAAAGCTCTATAACAAAAAACAAGCAATCTCAAAACGTTTTTTTGGAACGCTTTGCGAGCGTTTTCGAAAAGCGTTTTAAGAGTTTATATATATCGTTAAACTATATTCAATTTGAGCTAACTAAAAACACAAAACTTTTCAGGAGAGCAAAAAAACCGTCGCATTCGCGTATTTTTAAATGTTTTGTCATTCGATCTTTTACAATATTAATTAATAATTACTACTAAATTTTACATGTGTCTTGTTTGTAAAAATCCGTATTATTCGCTGAGTTACAGCAGATAGCTCAACCTTTTTTATTTGAAATTAATCAACCTAAGCAGATAGCTCATTAAATATAGACTTTAAAGCTTTATAACTTTTTAACGGATTATGATAAAAATATGATTTTGGTACCATATTTCTTAGTTTTTTTAAGCCCTTCCAGTACTGGTGTTAAAAAATCATTTTAAGTTTTTTTTTTTAATCATCGATTTTTTCGCGCTTTATCGCCATTATTTGGAACCTTCATGAAGCTTGCGAAAAATGTCATATCACTTGTGTTTGCTATACAATCGAATGGGCAAATAAAATATGCAAAAAGTTTAACCTTTTTTGCTCCGCATCGAAATAAGGGTCAAAAACCGCGTTTTTAACCGCGGAAAGGAGTTGAAATTTTCCAAAAAAAAACTATGCCGTTATTATTATTGGTGGAAAACCCTTCTAAAAAGTGATAATATCAAAAAATTTAAATTTAAAAGTTTACTCTAGTAAACTATACTGTAGATAGCTCAAATTTTTATTTATAAAAAAAACATGGTTTCACATAGCTCATGCTATTTTTGCAATAAAATAGTCTTAAAATATTTTTTTTGTTCTGAAATTAATACCATAGATGACACTTACGCCAACGAACATTTTGCCATCAAAAACTCATTTTCGTCAACCGAGCAGATAGCTCAAATTGAATATAGTTCCACGATATATTTTTTTTTTAAATTTCTAAGTTCCGAAACTATTTTTGAATAACAATTTTTAATTGCCATTTTTTTTTTGTTTTTTAAGTAAAAAAAAATCATAAAAAAATGTTTTAGGATTTTTTTTTTTTTTAATTTTCTAAGTTTCGAAAATTTTTTTGAAAAATTTTCTAAGTTTTTTTGAGTACAAACACTTTATTTTCGGATTTCACTTTGTGTCAAACAAATTATTATAACCGAACTAAAACAGAAATTCTTTACTTTGGGTTTTTAAAGCGCTTTGATGACTTAAAAAAAAAAAACGTTCTCAAAGCACTTTTTTACATCGCTTTTAAAACGTTTTAAACCTAGCGTAGATCGATGTTATCATTCGGATCATCTGAAGGCGCTTTGAAGTTGGTATACAGAACGCTCGTACAACCGTCCACAACGCTTTCACAACGCTTTTGCGATTGTATTTTTCTGACTGGGGTGTTTCATTTAATTTGCATAAATATTGAAGTAAAGATGCTCAGGCAAAAAAGTTAGATATTTTGAATTTTTGACCACGCCTACAAGGCCCACTTTTTTAAAAAAAACTTAAATTTTATTTTTGTTATTTAATAGTACCCTAAGAGCGAATACTTTGCAAATGATATCCCATTGAAACCACTATGGTTTTTCTGTAGTGGAACAGTTGGTGTGGAATGCCTCATGTGTAAAACAGCCTGTTTAGGAAATTTTATATCAATTACTAATGATTATTTATGATTTTTCTTATAATTTACACATTCAAAAACGGTATGCATAAAGTGTCACTAAATAGGTGCACGTACAAAGAAACGTGCAACTAACACACTTGACAAACTTCTGATTATATTTACATTTGAACATCTAACTAACGTCACATAAAAAAATGTCCAATTATTTCCAAAAAAAAGGATGCAATTTTCTATGCACTTTACACTTTTATGTGTCTTTCCTCAAAATGTTAAGAAACAAAGTTTGTTTGTCACGTGATAACAATCTTTTGATGACACCTGCTTTGATGTTGTAACTAAAATGGTTAACATAGAAAAAGATTTGGCAATTTAAAATTTGTTTCATGAATTAAGAAATTTGTTAAAGAAAATATTTAAAAATGCATTTAAAAACAAGTAAGGAAGTTGTAGTCAGGCAAAGCTGACCATAAAATGCTCTACAGCATCTGAAAAGTTTTCTATGTATAGAAAGAAGATATCAGAATCTTTCTTAAGGAAAAATGTCTCAGAATCTGAAATTTTTTCAAAAAAAAATATTATTGAACCTAAGGCTGGATTTTACAGTCGGAACTTAAGTCTAAGTAGATACTTAAGTACGAGCTTTTTTTAGATACAAATTGGTCCGAATTGATTGAAAAACCTTGTGCTTAAGTATCTGCTTAAACTTAAGTATTGACTGTAAAATCCAGCCTAAAAGTCTTCTATACTAACTATATAAGGGGGCCCCCGTAGGCTAGTTGGTAGCGTGCTAGCCTTTCAACGTGGGGGTCGTGGGTTCGATTCCCACTAGAACCCTTGGTTTTTTCGCTACAACGAGACGACGGTCATTGATACCAGTTCTCGGTTAGGTTGCATTTATTAAAAATGAGTTGTAAATAAAAAGAGAGAATAAATAAAAATAATTGATCATGTGATGTGATCAAAACTATTATTTTATTACTAACTATATATAAAATATCTTTAAATTTTTGTATAGAAAGAATTTCTTAGAATTACAAATGTTTTTTTATGAAAAAAATATACCTGAATCTGAGACTTTCTTGTGTAGAAAAAATATTTCAGAATCTGAAAAGCAAACATGTCAACAAAATGTCAAAATTTTTCTATTGAAAAAATCCTCATCTTCTGAAAAAATGATAATTTTTCTTAAAAAATATATCTCAGAATCTGAGAAATTTTTTGTAGAAAAAAATCTGAGAGTGTTTCTATAGAAAAAATATCTCAGACTCTGAGAATGTTTCTATTGAAAAAATATTTATTGAACAAATTTCTCAGAATCAGAACTTTAAAAACAAAAAAAAATATTTCCAAAACATTTTCTAAGAATTATGAAATTTCTAAAAATGTTAAAAGTTATTTTTATACACAAGGTTTCAGAATTTGACACTTTTAGCGAAAATAAATCGAGATTTTGGTAGCACAGCTTTTTACAGCCTATCGTAGCGCATCCAAAGAGCGCTCTTTAGGATGCAGTAAAAGTAAGGGAAACAATTTTTAATTTTTTGTTGATATTAAAAATGATACGAGAGAATGCTCTAATGCAATCTTAAGAGCGCTTTTTCTACCAACTAGCGCTCTAAACTGTGATATAGCCAGGGTTGCCAGAATTGTTAGGTACAAAATCGTCAAAAATGTACGATTTTTATAAAAAAAATCGTCAAATCGTCATCTCGTTTGCAAAAAAAGGTATATTTATCCTTGAAAGAAGATTAATTCTTAGACATTCAAGCGATTTCCACCCGTCTGTTGAAGACATGATGCAGTCCAATTCCAAAAGAGCTTAATCCATGCAGCTTGGCACAAATATATCTTATGGCCATTGGATGATTCAGTTCGAAAATTGACAAAATCAGACCAGGGAGGACAAAGTTCCCCCTTGTAAAACTAAACCTACCTATGATTTTTTTTTTTACATTTTTTGTTCTATTTTTTCGCATATGAAATATTTTTATGAAAGAAAAGGTCATGCAGTTAGGTCAAGTTATTTGGAAAATGTATTTTTTTCTGTCCCTTTTTTGTGGACACTTCTATAAAAAACAAGTAAGAAAGTTATAGTCGGTCAATGATATATGATACCCTACACCAGTGTTTTGCGGAAAATGGGTCCCAAGTCCAAACATGGACCGATTGGATCTGTCTTTTGTTAGATCCTTATTTGGTGTAGAAAACACACACGGTTCAAATTTTAGTGGAATTGGTTTATTTTTTTGTCAATAGACCGATTTAACTGTATATCGGTCGAAATTTTTGAATGGGGGACTAAGTCCAAAAATGGTCAAAATATATTCCGATTTGATTAGGTTACTAAAGTGCACGTTTAACACCTAAAAATAAAATTTTATCAAATATTTCCATTTTTATGAATATTGAGTGAATTGTGTGAATATCGGGAGGGTGGTTTGTATGGGGACTACCAGAAGGACTGACCCAATTCCTTTAAAATTTGGAACGGTGATTCGTGCATACAAAATTTGTTCACCTGCTAAATTTCAAAGCGATATCTGTTATAATACGGTTATTAGAGTCATTTAAGCTGAATCCAAAGGGTGCGTTTGTATGGGGCTAGGTCTTAACATGGACCGATTTTCTCCAATTTCAATACGCTTCGTCCTTGGGCCAAAAGATGCTTAAGTTTCAAATTTCAAGTCAATTGATTGAAAATTGCGACCTGTATCGTGCTTAAACCGATAGATGGACAGACGGACGGACGGACATCGCTAAATCGACTCAAAAAGTAATTCTGAGTCGATCGGTATACTTGAAGGTAGGTCTAGGACCAATATTTCGGGTAGTTACAAACATCAGCACAAACTCATTATACCCTGTACCACAGAGTGGTGTAGGGTATAATAATGATAAAATTGCATAAATATCATAATAAATCAATTTGTAAACATTTACACGAAAAGAAAGGTCCGTCGCCAAAAAGCTCCCTATTAGATTTTTACATTTTGGTAGGAAAAAGAGACTGTAACACTCTCAATTGTTTTGTTTGTCCCTTTTTGTACAAAAATATTGGTGGATAGTTTTTTTAACTAACAATAAGCAAAAAAAATATTCATTGAATACTTAAGTTCTTTTAAAAAATGTTTAAAAAGTAGACAAAATTGAAAGGTTTTTGTTATTTTTAAAAATCGTAATTTTTTGGGCAAAAATCGTCAAATCGTCATTTTGCTATTTTGGGAAGTAAAAATCGTCAAAATGCAGAGGAAATCGTCAAATCTGGCAACAGTGGATATAGCCTTGGGGAATCATGCATGCATTCAGCTGCTTTAGATGCGCTTCTTGACTCGGGATTCTATTCCATAAGCTGCTTTCTTGTGTTCACACACTCAGATACATTTTTCATGTTCATACACTCTGATACATTATTCCCGTCGAAAAATTCTAGAATTCTGAGAATTTTTCCTATAAATAAAAAATCGGACAAAGATAAATTTTTCTACAGACTAGATTTCAAGAAATTATTCAAAAACGACCCTGACAAAATGGTTTTTTTTTGCGTTTTGGAGGATACGAAAGATTCGGTATTACCGAATTTAACACTCTCATTTTTTATACCCTCCACCCTAGTGATAGATAAGTTAGATATATAAGTTTGTCATATAAGTTTGCCATTCCGTTTGTAACACCTCGAAATATTGGTGTAGGACCCCATAAAGTATATATGAGGCATTCCACACCAAATGTCCAGCGAAAAAAAACATGTGTACCGTAAACTTCTGAATAGGTTGTATGGATAGCCCTATATGGAACTTGAAAGATTGCGTTTTTGGTTTTTCAATTATACAAAAACTGGGCTTAGGAGGCGTGGTCAAATATTGGAAAAATGGTAAAATTTGTGGCGAGTTGCCTTGATTAAATATTTATCACATTAAAACGGAATGCACCACAATCTCAAAAATTTACATTCTTATATAGTTTTGTATGGGCTATCGATAAAAATTTTTTTTTTTGAAAATTTTCAGAACCCGTTCTGAAATTTTCCGGCAGCATGAAATAACCCCCCAGGAAATAAGTCCCCAAAACGAAAATGAAATATGTCCCCAAAAATTTGTACAGAAAAAAACAACAACGATAATTGGGGATTTATTTCGTTTTTTGGGGGTTTAATTCATTTTTTATTTGGGGACTTATTTGATTACGAAATAGGTCCCCAAAAATACAAATGAAATAAACCCCCAATTATTATTTTTGGGGACTTATTTAATTTTTTCTCAAATGAAGATAATAAATTTTTAAATTATTTCTGGACATAGAAGGAATGCTTGATTTTATTATGTTGTGGTACACCCAAGCAATGAGACAAACAAATTATGGGGATACTGATCAGTGTTAAGGAGAGTATCTTTAGGCTCCCTTCAAGGTTTTGGGTTCTGGACTGATATAGCTTGGGAACCTTATTATATAATACCCGTAGTAGTTGTAGTTTAATGTGTTGCAATTATAATTAATTTTAGTACAAATTTCCTCGATTGAACTCTATGTATGAAATTTTTTTTTTCGATTTCACCAATTTATAACGAACTAACTGAGTACTAGTTGTGGTGGAGCAAAAATTTTATTTAAGTGGAAGTCGGTTGGAAATGAAAAATTCGCGCGAATTTTTCATTTCCAACCGACTTACACTTAAATAAATTTTTGCTCCACCACAACTAGTACTCAGTTAGTTCGTTATAAATTGGTAAAGTAGAAACTGTAGTTTGTAGTTAACGAAATATTAGTTTTGTTGTAGAAAAATATTGTTTGATTGTAAATCGGTTGGAAATGAAAACTTCGCGCGAATTTTTCATTTCCAACCGATTTACAATCAAACAATATTTTTCTACAACAAAACTAATAGTTTGTTTCCAAAACTGTTACCAAGAAATTATGTTCCCATAAACAATTAATTGCAACAACGGAAACATGATAAACGTCTCAAAATAAATAATGAATCTGAAAAAATTTTAATCTTTTTTAAATCGGTTGAAAATGAAAAAAGCCAAAACTCTTTCCAAGAAATAATTAATTTCAACAACGGAAACATGAAAAATTCCCAATAATTTTCTTCTACCATGAAAACATCTAAAGATATGTAATGGAACTAAAAAAAATTGAAAAAACTTTAATCTTCCAAATAAATTTTGTTCAAATTTTTACAAAAGGCAAATTTTTACAAAATGCGTAGTTTGCATGAATAAACCATCAGACAAATTATGATTTCAACGCCTAAATTGAAATTTTTTTTTTTGAAATTCTTTTATTTTTTTTGAGAGCGTTTAATGAATTTAAAATTGGGGCGGGCCTTATTTCATTTTTCAAAATGGGGATTTATTTCATATGAAACAAAACCCCAAAATTGGGGTGTTATTTCATTTTATTTTGGGGTGTTTTTGCATTCCGATGGGGATTTATTTCATTTTTAAAATTGGAGGTTTATTTCATTATGAAATAAGTCCCCATTTTTGGGGGCTTGTTTCATTTTCATTTTAGGGATTTATTTCCTGGGGGGTTATTTCATGCTGCCAAATTTTCCATTTTTTAAAAAAGTCAATTTATTAAAAATCCCGCCACTTTTTTTAATTTTTTTTTTTAAAGTTTAGATGTTTGTCCATCCACACAAAAAAATTCAGAAACACGTTCTTCGTTTTTTTCGAGAAAATCGCATTTGAATTTTAAATTTCATAACAATTTTGTAATTTGCTTGTATTTTCTTGTTTTAACGTTGCGAATGAGTAATATTAATTGCATAAATATTTCTCATACAAATTACAAAATTGTTATGAAATTTAAAATTCAAATGCGATTTTCTCGAAAAAAACGAAGAACGTGTTTCTGAATTTTTTTGTGTGGATGGACAAACATCTAAACTTAAAAAAAAAAAAAAAAAATGAAATAAAAAAGTGGCCGGATTTTTGATAAATTGACTTTATTAAAAAATGGAAAACTTCAGAACGGGTTCTGAAAATTTTCCAAAAAAAAAAAATATATCGATAGCCCATACAGTGCATTCCGTTTTAATGTGATAAATATATAATCAAGGCAACTCGCCACAAATTTGACCATTTTTCCAATATTTGACCACGCCTCCTAAGCCCAGTTTTTGAAAATTTGAAAAACCAAAAACGCAATTTTCTTAGTTCCATATAGGGCTATCCAAACAACCTATTCAGAAATTTATGGGACACATGTTTTTCTGTAGCGGGACATTTGGTGTGGAATGCCTCATATATTCATGATCCTCGATCGATTTTAAGACGATCTAGCGATGTCCGTCCGTCTGTCTGTTGAAAACACGCTAACTTTTGAAAGACTATACGGAGGCTTCTGAAGTTTGGCATACATGTTTGGCATTTACCTGGTCAGGTTGGTATTGCAATCCAGCAAAATCGGTCCAGTGGTTCAAAAGTTATAGGCAAAGGCTTTTCGCGAATTTACGAGATAAAACACACGGTAACTTTCGAACGACAAATCTGAGGGTGCTGAAGTGTTCCTCTGGCCCGGTTTAGTTTAAGTTTCAGTCAAATCGGTTCAGTGGTTTAAAAGTTATAAGCTAAACCCTGAATTTCAGATTGGTTTCACCTAAAATTCACGTGTTGAAAAACCCGAGTTTTAAAAAACCAAGCTTTAAAAACAATAAGCCACAAAATTACTTAACATAGTATTTTTATCCCTCAGAAATATTTTTACACTAAAAAAAAATACACTCGAAAAAATTTTACACTCAAAAAAAAAATTAGTAAATAATTGTGGAGGGTATTCATAGATTCGGCCAAGCCGAATTTAACTTTTATACTTGTTTTAGGGCTGGTAACTTATCAAAAGCTAATCAATGATTAATACTAATCATTGATCAATTTCATATAAATTTGACGTTTGGAATCAATTATTAGCACTAATCATTGATTATATTGTGATGAGTTACCAGCCCTTAGTTAAATTTTTATAAAAAAATTGTAAATTTTACCGTGAGGGTCCAAAAAGTGCAATTTTTTTAAAAGTTGGTACAAAATTGAATACCCCATTCAACATCCCTGGTATATAACACAGAAACTTGTTGCTTCGAGAAGTTTGGAATTGCATTTGAGCGATATCAGTTTAGCGTTCAAAAGATATGAATGAAAGTGTAAGGATAACTCGAACATTTGGTACATTTCTCATAACCTAAAAATACAAAATTCATTAATTCGGCTCCTGTGGACACTAGAGGTGTCCTTAAAAACGAAAATCATCTTTTTATATCTGGTAGGGTCCCATATCGTTCTTTAGTATCTAAAAATGAGTGAGCCAAAATTTGGGGACAGTCGGATAAAAATAACTCGTGCAGAAAATGGATTGAAGTTTTGGGACATTCTTATATGAACGAAAAACGCTTTTTTCTAGTTTTTGGAAAAATATTGGTATTTGATAATTTTTGTTAAATTTTTTGTGAAATAATATGAAAATGGTATTAAATTACCTTTCCAAAAAGACTAATAAAATTAAAATCGGATAAAAAACAAGCATTTTACGCATACATGCCCCAGACCATTGTATGGTTTTTAAAGCTAGAATTTCAAAATTTTCAAAATTTTTATGCAAAAAAATAAAAAAAAAAAATAAATTTTACTTTATGATAATATTGAAAACGTGTTTACGATTAAAAATAGCAGATATGGTAGTCAAGATTTTTTTTTTTATTTTTCGCCGGTAGTGATAAAATTTCCGCGAATTCCAAATAAAATGCGTTTTTTTCACAATAATTTAGCAAATATGGGAAAATTTGTTCTTTGTTGTACGGAACGAAGCGTAAAATGTAAATTCTGTAACTTTTGAGAAATCGGATATACGCAGATATCTTGTATTATAGAGATATGTAATGTCCCAAATTTGTCACTTCACCTCGTGGAAAAGGGGTTAAAGATGCCCTATTTCTCTAAAAATTTACAGAATTTATGTTTTACACTTGGTATAGTACAATACACAACATTTTTTTCCATATTAGCTAAATTATCATAGAAAAACACATTTTCTTTGGAATCCGCGGAAAATATATAACTACCCACGCCAAATTTAAAAAAAAGCTAGACTACCATATTTGTTAGTTTTTATCTATAACATGTATTTAATAACATTATAAAGTAAAAATTATTATTTTTTTGCCTAAAAATTTTAAACATTTTTAAATTTTGGCTTTAAAAGCCATGCAATGGTCTAGGGCATGTATGCGTAAACTGCTTATTTTTTTATCCGATTTGAATTTATTTTAGCTTTTTGGAAAGGTAATTTATTACCATTTTCATATTATTTAACAAAAAATTGAACAAAAAATACCATATACCAATATTTTTCAAAAAACTAGAAAAAAATGGGTTTTTTCATCATAAAAGAGTGTCCAAAAACTTCAATCCATTTTCGGCACGAGTTATTTTTATCCGATTGTCCCCAAATTTTGGCTCACTAATTTTTAGATACTAAACTACAACTTAGGACCCTACCAGGTATTAAAAAGTGATTTTGAAAAATTATCTTACAAGGGAAGTCTCCCTGGTGTCACCCTCCGATCTTCATGAAATTTGGATATGTTGTTAAAAACGAAAATTTATTCGACACGTATTTTTTTTTAGCGGCCCAAACTCATTTTTAGGGGGGGTCGATTTGTATGGGGGGAAATTGACCTTTTTCTGTTTTTTACGATTTAAGCCTATTTAAACAAAATTAATATAGGCATGAGTGGTATCAAATTAAAGGTATTAAAAATACCTATCTTGTGGTGCAAACTACGGGCCAAAAAAGTTAATATTTTTCGTCTTATTAACAAAAACTTCCAAAAATTTTGGTATTTTACTCAATATGACGAAAAGTTGTACATGTTTAGACACGTTCTTAGCACACGTAGATAGGTTTTCCAAAGACCTTTCATTTGGTATGTAACATGACTAGGTTTCTTTGCATAAAATAGGAGATAAACGAAAAAAAGTGAAAAATGGCCTTGTCTTCCCCCCTACTTTTTACCCCCTAAATATTAATTTGGGCCGCTAAAAAAAAATACGTGTCCCTTTATTTTTTCTGATCTACAAAATAAAACCAATTCCATAAAGATCCGCGGGTGACACTAGGGAGACTTCCCTTGTTAGTCGTAAGGACACCTTTAGTGGACACAGGCAAACGATATTGAAAACGATAAAATAAACAAAAAAATATACCAGAAATTCAAAGTCCTGCACTTGGACTTAGGGGATTAGAATTGTTTTTTTTTGAGCGCCCCCTTTTGTGTACGTGGATATAAAAAAATTTAAATAATGCTAAAATTATATGTATTGCTTTTGCGGAGAAATCATAATAATAAATGTATTTGTTAAAATTAATCACTAGAATGTCCCAAAGCTCCCTTGCAGACTCCGCCAAATTAAAAATACCTAGTGGCCGAATTTAACCTCACTTGTTAAATAGTAATTGAAATATTTTTCTTTACAGAAAACAATACCATCCAAAAATGACACCCGAAATACGTAGAGAATTGTTAGCAGCCACCTGTCGTGATGTAGAAATGATGGAATCTGATGATAAAACAGCGGCTGTGCCCATGGAAATGTATACAGATCAGGATGTTGAATACGAGTGACAAAATAAAAACAAAGCGATCATTAATAAATTTTAAACTATAGATGAAATAATTACAACTACTACTAAATATGAATTACACAAAAAAATATATAAATATTTTCTTAAATGATTTGTAAATATTTACAAAAAACGTTTTGTATATTAAAAAAATCTTTATAATTGATAAAATAAAACAAACATTGTATATTTTTTTTAATTAATCATTGGACACTTTATTAATTTATATTTTTTTTGTTTTTTATTTTTAGTTAATATTCGATGATATGAGCATTTTTTATTTTTTTTGGATATAAAAAGCATTTTTATCACAAAAATTGTTTTTAATAAAAAAATATTGTATAAGAAAAAGAGAGTATGGGGGGAGGTCATTATCATTCATCAATCATTTTCTTTTTTGTATGCAAAAACAAATTAAAAAGATTTAACTAAACAATTTTTTTTTGGAATATCTAAAAAACAATTTAGTTTAACTAAATAACAATCATATTTATTAAATTGAGATTTTTTTTCTAATTCTTTTTTTTTACAAAGTTTATTAAAAATATTCATAAACATAAAAAAATAGAAATAAATTTGGTTTCTTTTTATTTTATAATACATTTATATACTCACTAAACTAATTAAAATACTTTTTTTTGTGTTTTTTTATTTAAGAAGAAAAATATTAATACTGCAAATTTTTGAATAATTTTGTGGCAATAAGTGAGAATAGCTAAAGGCGATAATGAGAGTAAAAATAAGTTAACTTATTATTGTTGTACTCTATATTGAGAAGCACATTTTCGTCCAACCCTCATTTCGGAATTCCACTTACAGGCAGGGTTGCCAGAATTGTTCAGTACAAAATCGTCAAAAATGTACGATTTTTATAAAAAAATCGTCAAAATCGTCATCCCATTTTCAAAAATCGTAAAAAAATCGTCAAAATAAAAAAGGTAAAAAAAGGTTGATTTAAGAGTAATTCTAAGATATTCAAGCGATGCCCGACCGTCTGTTGAACACATGATGCAGTCCAATTCCAAAACAGCTAAATCCATGCAGTTTGGCACAAATATATCTTATGGCCATTGGATGGTTCAGTTCGAAAATTAACAAAATTAGACCAGGGAGAACAAAGTTCGCCCTTGTAAAACTAAACCTACCTCTGATTTTTTTTTTTTACATTTTTTGCTATATTTTTAAGCAAATGAAATAGTTTTATGAATGGAAAGGTTATGCAGTTGGGTCAAGTTAATTGGAAAATGTATTTTTTTCGGTCCACCCTTTTTTGTGGACACTTCCATAAAAATAATAATGATAAAATTGCATAAATAAAGTAAATCAATTTGCAAACATTTACACGAAAAGAAAGGTCCTCCGCCAAAAAAACTCCCTATCATTTTTTATATTTTGGAGGCAAAAAGAGAATGTAACACTCTCACTTGTTTCTTTTGTCTCTTTTTGTACAAAATTATTGGTGGATACTTTTTTATACCCTCCACTTAGTGATAGAGGGTATATATAAGTTTGTCATTCCGTTTGTAACTCATCGAAATATCGATCTGGGACCCCATAGGTTAGGTTAGGTTAGGTTGTAAGTGGCTGCTGACGTTTTACGTCAACACACGTAGACTCTGAGGTCCATTGTGATACCACGGGATCGTAATAGGTTTCCCTACTAGTCCCTGTCGTTAAACCAGTTTGAGCTTCTTATGAAACTCCTTAGATGTTGAATTTTGACATCCGACAAATCTGAAAGATCGTACAGCTCCCTAGATCCCAGTGAAGCAAGTCGCTGACCAGAAAGTGCCGGGCAATGGCAAATAAAGTGTTCGATAGTTTCCAACTCCTCTTCATCCATGCAACTTCGGCAAAAGTCATTCGACGGCACATTTAACCGCTCTGCGTGCTTCCCTATAAGACAGTGTCCGGTAATTATAGAAACCACCGTCGAAATCTCTCCTCTTGGAAGCGATATCAGCTCACTTGTGCGCCCCTGATTAAGAGAAGGCCAAATCCGTCGTGTTGTCTCACACGTCCATCCATTTGCCCATCTTTGATTAGTCTCCGTCGCAGAACAAAGCCGTAGGTTTTGCTTGCAAGTTTCTAGAGGCGTACCAACACATTCCAATTCTGTTGGAACCTGTAAGGTAGTTCCTAGTCTTGCAAGCTCATCGGCTTTGCAATTCCCTGGAATGTCTCTGTGCCCTGGGACCCATATGAGTCGTATGTTAAACTGCTTGGCCATCTCATTTAAAGACGTGCGGCAGTTAAGGGCAGATCTTGTTTTCAGAAACATTGAATCCAGGGACTTGACCGCGGCTTGACTGTCAGTATAGATGTTGACTGCGGTTGTAGACAAGACATTGCAGCTCAACCAGTCAGCCACTTCTTTTATTGCCAGCATCTCTGCCTGGTAAACACTGCAATGATCTGGCAATCTACGAGCCAGGCTCAACCCAAGCTCTTCCGAATAGACTCCAAAGCCCACTTGTTCGTGCAGCCTCGATCCATCTGTGTAAAAATTTATGGTAGCTCCACTACCCGGAGTATCCCCCATCCAAGACTCCCTGGATGGTATCATAGTGGTAAAGTGGCGCTCAAAGAGGCTCAAAGAGGGAGCACAGTCCACATTTTGTGGTATTGTTATCTTTTTCAAGATTGCGCTATGGCCACAATCACTGCTCCTCCATTGCAGCGTGCTATTAAGTCGAATTGCCGATGCAGCCGCATACTGCCTACCCAATATGTCCAAGGGTATCAGGTGAAGGAGGATTTCTAATGCAGCCGTAGGTGTAGTACGAAGAGCACCAGTGATGCACATTGACGCCATTCTCTGTACCTTCGTGATAAAGACAAAGTTCGCTTTTGTTTCCAAAGCAGGCCACCAGACAATGATTCCATACAGCAAAATTGGACGCACCACTGCTGTATAGATCCAATGAACGACTTGAGGGCTAAAACCCCATCGTTTTCCAATGGCCCTTTTACAGGAATACAAAGCAATCGTTGCTTTTCTCACCCGTTCCTCAATATTACGCCTGAAATTCAGCTTCCTATCTAGAAATACTCCAAGATACTTGGCTCCATCTGAGAAGGTGATTTCAGTACCGTCCAGAGAAATAGGATCAAAAGCAGGAATCTTATTTTTCCTTGTAAACAAAACAAGCTCTGTTTTACTAGGATTAACTCCTAGGCCACAGTCTCTTGCCCATTTAGACAGATCTTTCAGAGAACCCTGAAGAATGTCCCGCAATGTTGGCAGATGCTTCCCCTTTACCGCTATCGCGACATCGTCAGCATATGCGATAACATGACAACCACGTGCTTCTAGAGATAGTAGCATTGAATTCAGTGCCAGGTTCCAAAGAAGCGGCGAAAGAACACCTCCTTGTGGTGTGCCCCTATTGACAAATCGAGATATGACGGACGCTCCCAATTCAGACGTTATACGTCTATTGGCAAGTAGGTTTTCCACCATTAAAACGATTTCACGCTTTACTCCCAGACCAGACAATGCCAATATTATCGATTCTGGAATGACATTATTAAAAGCCCCCTCAATATCAAGAAAGGCCACCATAGTGTACTCCTTTACCGAAAGCGATCTCTCGATGGTACCAACGAGCTCATGAAGAGCTGTTTCCGTTGATCGTCCCTTGCTGTATGCATGTTGCTTTGTCGAAAGCAACCTCGGGTCAATCACTCTACGCAAATATGAGTCTATCATTCGTTCCATTGTCTTTAACAAAAAAGAAGACAGACTAATTGGTCTGAAATCCTTCGGAGCTGTGTGGGAACTTTTCCCAGCCTTCGGGATAAATACGACTCTGGAATCCCTCCATTTTAAAGGAATATACGACCAGTTGATGCATGCTGTGTATAGATTATACAGCAACGGGGCTATATAGTCCAACACTTGCTGCAACTCAGCCGGGATTATACCATCAGGTCCCGGAGATTTATAGGGCCTGAAGCTTTTTATCGCCCAGATTAATGTTGGCATATTTATTATTTCCGAAGCAATTTCAATTTGGAGGCAAAAAGAGAATGTAACACTCTCACTTGTTTCTTTTGTCTCTTTTTGTACAAAATTATTGGTGGATACTTTTTTATACCCTCCACTTAGTGATAGAGGGTATATATAAGTTTGTCATTCCGTTTGTAACTCATCGAAATATCGATCTGGGACCCCATAAAGTATATCGTCACCTTAAATGCAAAACAACGTAACAACAAAAAAATCAAAATCGAGTTTTTGATTGATTATGATGCATTTGACTAAACTACATGTCTCTGGAAAATTTTGGAAGTCAAAGTTCAAAAATTGCGAATTTATTAACAATAAACAAAAAAACGTATCAGCAAGTGCATGCATTTCATAAACCAAAACAACGTAACAGCAGTGTTACACACACAATTTATATGTAATCGAGCAAATATTAATATATTTCAATATATTTTTATATATTGAAATCGCATAAATATTTAAGACATTCACCATACAAATTGAATAAATATTTCTGATTAAAATTTACATAAAATTTAAAAAAAAAAATATCTTTTAAATTTTTCCAAAATTGTATAATTTTTTTTTAATTGATCGTTTTTAACCAAATATTTTTTGTTTTAATTTAATAGGTCCGTTCGATTACGTTACGACAATCTACTCTTTTGTACTATTTTTACTACAGCTTAAAATTTTTAGTACAAAAAGTAAACAAAACTTTCCAGTTGTAGTAAAAACAGTTTGAATTTTTGGTAATCGAATTGACATAATGTTTGGCTTTGTTAAAAAAAAACGTAGCTTCTATTTAAAATTAGTTTTGAGAAATTGAATTTTAAAATGTCGTTTTTTTAACAGTAATTCCGTGGGGTATTTTTTTTTTGTAAATGAAAATAGCAAGATCCGCAGCTTTTTCGAATCCTGTTTCAAATTCTGTGTAATTTACCAGTTCAATTGGAAAGTTTTTCCTAAGAATACACATATTTTTTTTAAAAATGTATCGTTTCTTCCTAAAACTTTTCCTATACCAAAACCAATTTCAAGATCTTTAAAAAAATGTTAAAACTTAAAAATTTTCTTTCCAAAGCCAACCCTTTGATTCTGAGGTAAAACTTTAAGTTAACAAAAAAAAAAATCATTCAGGGCCCTTTTTCTTATAAAGAAACCTTTAGGTTCTTAATATTTTTTTTAACCAAGTGAGATCAAAAACTTTAATTTTTTTGGATCTTTACTACAGCAAAATTCTTTAAGTATGTTGATAAACCCTTACCTTTTATAAGAACTCTGAAGTATTTTATAGAATCTGAAAGATTTTATATAAAAAATGTTTTAAAAATTTTTGAAGATCTCGAAGTTTTTTTTTGAAAGATGCAAAGCAAATGTTTAAGTTTTATTTTTAAAGATATTGACGATATTATACCATATTCGCATTCATTTAAACTATTTTATTTATTCGTTTTCTCCATACGTTAAACGTCAAATTTAAACAGCGTTTTATTTTGACAGACAAATTGTATAGTAAAAATGAATGGGGGTTTGGTTACATTGCACCCCTCTATAAGCGACTCATAGGCAATTGTTTTGGCAAAAAAGTGGCGGTAAAGGGTAAAAAAGCACCAACGATTGCCTCGGGGTCGCTTCTAAAGAAGTTCAATGGAAGATTGACCCCCATTAATTTTTAGAACCCAATATTTTTCATCCATACAAAATGAAATTTTTATAAAATTAACTCTCATCTCTCTAACTGTCCCAAGGATGCTACTACACTGAAAAAAAAATTCATGAATTTTCATAAAATTTAGTTAAATTCAACTAAAAATGGGTTATTTTCCTATAAGGAAAATAAAGGCGGCAGCCAAAATTAGGCCAATTTTGGATGGTGCTGGCGGACGCAATATTTACACCTCAGATTTTATTTTTGATTTAAACTCATCTACACGAGCTTTCAAACAAGTAAAAATAATCGACATGTTCTAAACGAAACTTTTTATCTAGAGGCAAAAGAGTGTTGGTACTTTGTACAAAAAAAAAAACGTATTTTTTTAACTTTTAACTTTAAAATAATGTATTTTCGGACTAAAACAAGATATCGGTTTGTTATTTTTTTTTTTTTTTTTTTAAATTCAGAAATCTATATAGTTTTCAAATGAAATTAGTTTAAAATAAATTGGAATAAATGCGGCTTTGCCATTAGCAAAAAACTGGAGCCGGATCGGTAAAATTTTTAAATTATACATTTTAAAATGGTTCTATCTCGGAAAATATAAGGGATAACCACACCCACTACAGAGGTTTTTTAGGCCGCTACTAGCACATTGTCCGCATATATTTTTTTAAGAAATATGATAACAAAAAAAAAATGGCAATTGTTTTAAGTGTTCGTATACAAAAGGTGCCCTACTTTGGAGGGTTCTGGTGCCTCCCCCGTTCAACGGCTGGACTCCAACTTCCAAACTTAAGCTCGAAAATACGTTAGCTATAACCACTACAAATTTCGGTCCAGTACTTACTGAATGGCTGAATTATTTCCAAAAAATTAGCAATTTATTCAACTTTTGATGTTACGTCGTTTTGTTTTACAAAACACGATTCCACGAAAAACGTAACCCACATATCACAAAAAATATTTACAAAAACGACTTTTTTATTTCAGAAATGGATTTATCACTGTTTTTTAAGCTAACACTTCACAAAATTCTTTTATATTGCAAATATTTTTCATTTAATAACGTTTTTTGCTTCTCCTGTAAAATTCTAAAAAGTGTTGTTACGTTGTTTTGCATTTGTGGTGACGATATATATTCATGATGCCCGATCGATTTTAAGACATTCTAGCGATGTCCGTCTGTCCGTCTGTCCGTCTGTCTGTGGAAAATGCTGTCGCGGACAAAATATTGCACAGAGATGACTGAAACTTAACATATTTATTGGAAGTTTTCCCGAGAAGTTTGGTATTGCATTTGAGCGATATCGGTTGAGCGGTTCAAAAGTTATGAATGAAAATGTAAGCACACCTCAAAAATTTCAGTACATTCAACATAACCTAAAAATACAAAATGCTTTAATTCGGCTTCTTGTTGACATATGTGAACATAATTGAACACCAAATGGTATTTAAACAAGTACCCAGCAAAAAAAAATCGAAGTGGTGCAAAAAGAATAAGTGATTCACTACATACATAGTAGCTATATGTGCCGATCTTCATATTCCATAAGAAGTACTTTTATAAGCACTTCCAAAACTGCTAAAAAAATGCCAATAATAACAACTTTCACCAGTTCTTTCCTCAATGATTTATAAGTACCATTTTCATATGTGTTTACAAATGCAATTGAAAAGTACAAATTTGTGGCACTTATGTTAAGTATTGGATTTGTTTTGTTGAACATTTTTTTTTATAATTTTCTCTGATTTAATAAAAAGTTAAATTTTATAAATGAATTAACTTGATATGCCGCAAAAGCGAATTTGTTATGTAAATTATGTTATAAAAAAAATACAGTTTCCAGATTTTTGTTAAAATTACCAAATGACTCAAGAAGTGCTAAAAAGATAACAAAAAAACTGTTAGCCCTTAAAAAAGACAAGGGTTAAATATAACCAAAAAAGAGCTAAGTTGGTATTGCCGTTTAAAGGTATAAAAACTCTTCTAAAAATATACGATATCTGATTTAAAATGAGAGAATTACTTTTTTTTATCTCTTCATTTTATTTATTGGATGTTTTTTTTTTAACTACATGTATAAAAACATTGTAGTTAGTGTTGTTTTGTTAATTATGTACAAAAAAAAACAATAAAAAGTTTCCAGATTATGGTAAAAATCGAATGACTTAAAAAGTGCTTAAAGGGCTAAAAAAGATAACCAAAAAACGGTGGTAGCCTTTAAAAAAAAGGGCTGAATTATAGCCACAAAATGACTAAGTTGGTATCGCTGTTGAAAGGTATAAAAACTCTTCTAAACATTAGGGTATTCAAATAATCGAGGTTTTGGTTTAATCGGCTAATCGGGCAAATAATTAATCGCACTAAAAAAATTATGTTAGTAATATGAACTGAAAATGTCAGTTAAAATAACTGTTCAGTTAAATGTTCAGTTAAATCAACTAACAATGTTAGTTATTGTAACTGACAAAAAAAAAACAACTGACTTATGTAGTAAAAACTACTTACATTTGTAGTCAAAACAACTAAAATGTAGTAAAATAAAAAAATCAATATATAATTTTTTTTTTCAAAACATTTTTCAGAAAAAAAAAATTGAAGACCAAATTTTTTCCAAGTTTTTTTTTTTAAAAAAAGTTGTGAAAAATAAAAATAACAAAATTTTTTTTTTTTGGAAAAAAAACTTTAAAACTTTTCAGAGATAAAATAAATAAAATTAACTACTTTAAATAACTGTTACTACATCACAGTACTTTTTTATTAGTTCAAAAAAACGATTTAAAATAACTAACAGAAATAGTTGTTTGATATTTTTCATACAAAAACAACTGACTTTGTAGTTGAAAACAACTAACTACTGTAAAATATACAAATAACTAACATGTAGTAACTTACATAATTTTCTGAGTGCGGGGTTGAGATTTAATCGGTTAATAATCGGATAAATTTGAATTATTCGGTTAACCGAATAATAAAAATTTTAATTGAATATAAAACTAAGAACTCTATGTACTTTTAAGAATTTTATTAATTTTATTTAAAATAAATCTTTATCCGATATGGCGAAGCTCTATAATGTTAGCCCAAATAAAGATTTTTTTGTATGGCACCCTGAAAATTTACCCTAAAATTGGTACCCAAATTGATGCCGGGCTTAGATGCACCTCTAACACCCGTTCTAGATTAGAAACCAACAAAGCAACCATAGAGGGTGTTCAGTGTTACATTTGACGTTTACAAACGCCAAACTCGATAGTAAGCAATGGTTAGCAATTTCATATAGACACTTGATTGCTAGCAATCTATAGTAGAACAGGCGCTCTACCATCAATTGTATACCATCATTGTATACAACTGTCCGGATTAGCAATCACAGCCATTACTATCGATTGTGACGTATGATGGAAGTGATGATTGCTAATCTAGACCGGGTGTAATAGAGTTTCGAATTCGGTACTATTATATATCAACAAGACAAATTGGTTGGTTTTCAAATTTGTTTTCTTTTATTTTTTAGGGCCGAAATTGCAATAATTTTATCGGTCGATATCTCCGTAATAAAAAAGATATCTTAAGGATTGCAAAAGTAATTTGAAGAATAAGTGAAGTATTTTTAGATGTGCTGAACTAATTATACATCATAAAATAATTCTCGGTTTTATAAGGTCCCGAACATTGCGAATATCTGAGTTTATGCAGTACTGTCAATCGAAAATCTAAATATCTCAAAATAAGATAAATCACTTCTAAGGCCAGATTCGGATTAATCGCATGAAAAACTATTAGAAAAATATATACATCCACATTTAATTAATAATTCCTATTAGCTAAACTAAATTATTAAAAACATCGATTAAATCTTAACAATTTCAAGTCTAAATATTACATAATAAATATTATACATTGTTAAACATATCGTTTTGGTTTTAATTATTATTAGTGTAAATACTAAAAAAAAACTCTTAAAATCAATCCCAAAAAGTCATGAAATATGTACTTATCAAGAAGTGATGAAAAAATCACTTCTAAATCACCATATAAAAATTACATAATCACATCCAAAATGCCAGGAAATATATACTTCTAAAGAAGTGATGAAAAA
The DNA here is from genome assembly GCA_963921195.1 of Pegoplata infirma. NCBI lineage: Eukaryota > Metazoa > Arthropoda > Insecta > Diptera > Anthomyiidae > Pegoplata > Pegoplata infirma. Next base: position 141,186,528 of record OY992540.1, on the reverse strand, counting down.
AGCACTTCCAAAAGGTCAAGTTATATTAACATCCCGATCACTACTTCAGAAGTTGTGATAAAGATGTTAATATATATGTACATACTAAACACTAGTGATATTGTGTGTCACGCCCATATAAAATTCATCAGTGTTTCAGCTGAAGAAGAAGTACATCTGGTTCATAAGTTGTGGTGAATTTTGTAGTGAATGGTAAGCTCTTTTTTTGCTGGGTAGGAACATATTTTTTGACAAAAAAAGAAAAAAATCGCGGATTTTTTTACCAAATTTTTTTTTCGCGGAAATTTTTTTTTTCAAAAAAAATTTTTTTTTTCAAAATTAATTTCCTTTTAAATAAAGTTTTTTGCAATAATCTTTTTGAAATTGTGGAGGGTATCACTACATTCGGCAAGGCCGAATTTAACTTTTTTAGTTGTTTTAATTAATAATGAGCAAAAATATTCATTGAATACTAAAGTTTTATTAAAAAAAATTTAAAAAGTAGACAAAATTGTCATTTTTTTTCTTATTTTTGAAAATCGTAATTTTTTGGCCAAAAATCGTCATTTTGCTATTTTGGGGAGTAAAAATCGTCAAAATGCAGAGAAATCGTCAAATCTGGCAACAGTGCTTACAGGGAAGGTCTTTGAACCCAAACACTTCAATTTTATTAAAATCCGTTTTTTTTTGTAAGTATTGTAGACCTTATCTAAACAATTTACATCTTCAAATTACATCTTCAAATTCTGTGTATTATAAAAAATCTGCCGTTATGGGGATTATAACCAAAATTAGTTCGGTCTTATTCCCCATAAAGGTAGTGGGGACTTGACCGAAAAAATATCACAATGGACCTCAGAGTCTATGTGTGCTGACGTAAAACGTCAGCAGCCACTGACAACCTATGATCGAAAATAATTTGGACATTGTCCTAAAAAAATGGAAATTAATCTGGTGATAAACAATCTGTTTTGTATAACATACATATCCAAAATTCAGAGTGGGATCCCCATGGGATCAAAAAATATTCTAGTTTTAGTACGAGGTTCTCATATTTTACCTCAGAAAATTCAAATTTCAAATTTCTTCAATAAATAAATTGGAATTCTCAAAGAACATTATAGGTCTATTCAATTACCCAAATTTCTAACAATTTTTTACTACAACTGGAAAGTTTTGTTTACTTTTTGTATTGAAAATTTCCAGCTGTAGTAAAATGTAGATAGTAGATTGTAGTAAGGTAATCGAATAGACCTTATACTTTTAAAATTTTGAAAAACAATCAAAATATTAAAAATTTTAATTTTTTAAGGAAAAAATAGGTGTGTTTTTTGGTAACAATCAGATGTTGAGAAAACAGCTGTTTTTGGTAAAACTCAATTGAAAATTTTAATAAAATAAAAAAACTTACCAAAAGAAATGTTTAATTTGAAAACAAAATAATATATCTGGTTATTAAAATCAACTTTTACAATTTTTTCCCTTGTTTAACGTTTTTTTTTTCTTAATATAATATTCTAGCATTTTAATTTGTCTACATTTTTTTAGTTTTCGAGCTTGAAATGTGTTTTTTGCGTTCCCGTACTTTTGTGGATTTTTGCGGTATAGTGAGAGTTTGTTTTTTTGAACACACCTAATATGAAAGCCTCGTACTTAACAGACTATTTTTTGATCCCATGGAGATCCACTTTGAATTTTGGATATGTTACATTATTATTTATCGAAGATGTGTTTTTTTTTTTAATATACGCAAAGAAAAAATGTTTTTTCATTTTTGCAACTTTTCTCCAATAAAACCGTATGTTTTTAAAAATATTTCCTAAAAGCAAAAGATCTAAGCCTTCAGATGTGTCAATATTTGTGAAAATCGGATTATTGGTTAAACATTTACGCAAAAAAAAAAAAAAAAAAGTAAATTTTTAATATTATTGAGTAAAAAATTACTCAATTTTTCACCAGTAAACGATTTAATATTATTGAGTAAATTTTTAATAAAATATTATTAAATGCTTACTAAAAAATTTTAGTAAATTTTACAATTAAAAATTTAATTAAAAATTTTTAGATTTTTTTAAGTAACTTTTTAATTGTGTCAAGTAAAAATTTACTAAAAATTTTTCAATTTATTTTTTTAAAAAGTTTAAAAAAATTTTACATTTTTAAAATATGAAAATGTAAAATAAAAAAAATCATAAAGATGATTTCAAACTTTCATATACATACATACACAAAAAAATATAAACTAAATGAGAATTCCAAACACGAAGAGAATTAAAAAAATTATTAAATTTTGTATTTAATTATTTACTCAAATTTTTTCTTTTAATTTTTGAGTAAATTTTTAATTGCGTCAGTTAAAAAATTACTCAAATCACTTAAAAAGTAATGCATTTTTCTCACTTTTACTAAAAAAGTCGACCCGCGAAAATACGATAACTACACCGAATTTTAGAAAACGGTATGAAGTGCATATATCTCAGAAATGTTGGCTTTCTATGTGCCAACGTTCAATTAAATCTGATTACACAAAATCAAAAAATTTCTAAAATTGGCTTCAAATTTTTTGGAATTGTTCTAAATATTTTTTTTTGCCTTCAAAGTTTTTCTGTGTGGCCGGCCTTCGACCGGGCTTAGGGATTAAACCCACCCTCTACGCAAAATAAGGGGATTATGACCGAAATCGGGGTTATGCCCCAACAGGGAATGGACATAATTCCCATTGGGACTATGATCGTTTTGGAAAGGGTTATAGTCCCCACAAAAAATACATTGATTTTTATTTAAGCAATTTAAAAACGCTTTTCTTAAAACATTTCTATAAGCTTTTTGCACTTATTGCCACAAATATTGTAATAAAATGAAAAAATAATTTGTTGTGTGATACTAGGAAGGGGCTACTCTACAAAAGTATTTTTTTGTTCGAATAAAACATAGGAAACATTAATTAAACATTAAATTTGTATGTGTTTAACTTTAAGACTTCTTCAATAAATTTTTCGTCAAGAAGGCATAGTATGTGCAGTAGGGTTTTAACTTTTTGCATTTGTTGCAAATATCAAGAAGCCCATCTCATAGCCGTAAAGGCCATGAAAAAATATTAGTAAATGACATATTACTTTTTCGTGATCGTTAAAAAAAGTTCTCGCAACAAGCGCAATGAAGTTTTTCTTTTAAGTATAAAATAAATTTAATTTAATTCCATTTTTTTACTCCCGCCATTGGTAACAATCTTGAAGCGATGCGGGAGCTTAAGTGTACATTAGTTCAGGTTCTGTCTGGGTCGTTAGAAGAAGCTCGCTCACTCTTACTAAGCTCGCTCACTTCTATGGCCTGGGCTCAATATTTGCAGGTTACGCACCCGTCTGCCCCAACAACAGCCAAATCGGAAATACTGGACACACGCCCATCCACATCACGTGGTGCGGCTGTGGGTGGTACCAAGATTTGTGAGGGTCTAGCCGCCAAATCCAAAAATGGAGAATAAAGATGGTACTGGTGGTAAGCGGCAAAAATACGGTTAAACGAAGGTTTCTGAGGTCAAACAAGTTGCTTATGTCAACTAGCTTGACATTAGCACCTGAGCTACAAGTTATCACAATTGGCCGAAGTAATCAAGAAGGCAGGATGGCTACGGCCAGATGGCTGCTTATAGAGGAAAGGATCCTGGTTGCTAGCAAACAGGGTTCGGGGACTTAAGTCACGAAAATTCATGCTCATCTCTACATCTGGCGAAGGTATGTTGCGAAGCTGCATTTTGTATAGGAAAGGTATTAATTTATTTCTTCTGTCTCATCACAGTCATGGCAATCTAACGGTGGCCGCGTTCGAACGCAAGGCGATGCCAACATTAATTCTTGCGTCCATGTATTTGCCATATGATGAGGATGGCACCATGCAAAACATCTGCAACCAAGCGCCAGGATATTGTGATAGTTGGAGATGCCAATGCTCACAATACATTGTGGGGAAGCACTGACATCAACAGGCGAGGTAAGTCCCTTTTTGATTACCTTCTATCCTCTACTTAAGTTTAATGTAACAAGTGGAATAGGCCGACTTTCTATAACAGAATTAGGGAACAGGTTATCAAAATTAGAGAATTTCAGACTGGAGGGTATCTAACGAACACTCTTTCTCGAACCATTACTAGATACTCTTCAGCATTTATCTCTAAATAGCAAAATAGGATTCCATATAGGAAGAAAGAAAACTAACCGGTCAGCAAACAGGATTTGGAAAAATCTGTTAGTTTAGTAATGAACCCCTTAGGGAAGCTTATCTTAAATCCTGTCCACAGCGCTTGGCTCCGAAAATGATCCATCAACCATTGCGGACTTCAGAACTTGAGCTTCTAAGGACAGAAAGTAGGAAACTCTTCAATAAGGCAATAAAAGATAACATGAAAACAAAACCCGGAAGGCTGAAAGAGAATCTTGGTCAATTTTCTGTAGAGAATTGGAGGGAACTACGGAAGCGGCGAGACCCCGATAAGTTCTTTCTAAATCTCCTAGTGTACCAGGATTTCTTAATAAGCCAGATGGATCCTTTGCAGAAAGCAGTGAGGAAACCATTAAACTTTTGATGAATTTACATTGTCCGGAATAAGGTGAAGAGAGATATTCTCTTGGGTTCACTTTCACCAACTACAATTCCGGTAAATGAGTTCATCAGAAGAATGGTGAACGAACGCAAGACAACGTGAGTGGTCCGCTCCTTCAATCCCTACAAATCGTCAGGGCCTATTGGTATATTTGTGGCACTCTTGCAGGAGTCCCTAGGGACTATCTTCATGGGTATCCTGACATCAAGGTATATACCCTCCGAATGGAGGGTGGTACCTATTTTGAAGGTAGGTCTGTTGAGAGGGCTTTAAGTGATGTCAGGCTGATTGAGGATACTCTTCACATACTCTTTCTGGACGTGGAAGGTGCGTTCAACAATGTCAAATTATCATCAATTCCTTATGCCCTACATAATACAGTTACGGACACACAGATTTATGGACGGGCAACATGCTGAAAAGCTGGGCAATAAACTCGAAGATAGGTGATGGTGAAGCGAGTAAAGTAGTTACAAGGGGCAATACACAAGGGTTAGTGATCTCTCCTCTTCAATGGAATCTTGTAATAAATGAGAACCTCGAGTCACTAAACGGAATAGGTATTAAGGTGGTTGCCTATGCTGATGACATTGTGATCCTAATAAAAAGAAAGTTTTTACCACCGATTAGCGAACTCATAAAATCAGCGCTTAAGATACTCTTAACGTGGGCAAAGGACAACGGTCTGGGAGTTAATCCCTAATTTAGACAGGTTTGTTCTTCTTAAAATAGATGGACTTACCCTGGATCTATCTAATGAGGTGAAATACCTGGGTGTAAGCCTGGACTCATGCTTTCTTGGAAAAGGAATACAGAGGAAAGGATGAAAAAGTCGTTATGTGCTTTTTATACCTGCAGAAGAACTTATGACAGAAGGTGGGGTCTAAACCCGTATATTATCCACTGGATGTGTGGTGTGATAATTCGACCAACTTACCTATGGTGCGCTTGTGTGGTCGATAAGTAATCATATCTCTGGAACCTACAGAAGGTACAACGACTTCCGTGTGTGGGTATCACTGGTGCTATTAAATCAGCACCCCAGTCCGGCTTGGAAGTGATGCTAAACATTCAGCCTGTGGATACTTACGTCAAGCAGCAGCAAAATCGGCTCTCAGGTTTAGGGAGTCGCAAATGCTTAAGCAACGCTTTTGGGACCACTCGACCATATTTATTAACTGGAGCAGGGAACCGACTATATCTCACTACAGACGGACTTTCACAGAATCTTCGAAGTCGAATACCAACTAGGAGAATACGATCTCAACGGATGGATCTGAGATGGAGATGGGCTCGGGTTCAGGAGTATACTCTGAATGCCTCAAAATCAGGGTATCATTGAGACTTCCGGATAAGTGTAGTGTTTTCCAGGATGAGGTACTTGCAATTAATAAAGCCGCGCAGATGATTATGACAAGGGACCTTCGTCCTTGCGCCATTAACATTTTCGTGGATAGTCTTGCAGCTTTGAAGGCATTTGAATCAAAAACTGTAAAATCGTTAGGAATTGTATACACTCCCTTCGTCGAATCAGTCACACATTCAAGCTAATCTGGGTCCTTGTAGAACCTGATATCTCGGTTCCTATATTGGAATTGATGAACGAAATTGATAGGATATCTGAGAATAGAATGAAGGATAGGTGGATATCACTGACTACGCTATAGAATATCGCGAACCACGGCCACTGCCAAATCCTTATAGAACAAAAAGTCTTCTTACTGTTGGCAAACGGACGGTTAGCCTATTAGTGGGAGTACTTACAGGACACTGTATAATTAGCCAAATGGCTGTGCGTATGGGAATTTTTGATAGGGACTGTTGCTGAAGTTGTGGGGAAGTGAAGAAGGAGGAGTCAGTAAAACACAAGTTATGTGAATGTCCGGGTCTGAAATGTTCTGGATAATCTGAATTTATCAAAATTTGACCAACATTTTTTTTGCCAAATATCAGTTTTTAAGAATTTCTTTCCTGAAAAATCGTAAAAAATAATTGTATCATCGAATCGCTTTAAAATAGCAACGGCATACCGTTGCAGTGGTTATCATTTTATACGATGGGAGAGTACTTAACTGTAAAGGCGTGATTAGATGAGAGAGAATTCCCCTAGATTTAAAGTAAAAAACAACTCTGTGGTAACTTTTAAAATGTGAATGTCAAATAAAATTTTATTATATATTTTTTATTTACTTTAATTCGGTTTCCAATCAACAAATTATTGACTAAATGTGCGAAAACCAATAATAATATTATGAAAATGGTAAGCAAAAACAAGTATTAAAGAAATTAGATTTGACACAAAGTCAAAAGTATATTACCACAGAGTTGTGGTTTACTTTAAATCTAGGGGTTTTCTCTCCCGTCTAAACGCGACTTAATGCTTCTAAGCGACCATATTAAGAACTTTGCCAGTCCTTTCCCGTCCGTATTTTTCTGCCTGGGAACATTTTTAAAAATTTTTTTCAATATTTTTTTTTTCAAACAAAATTTTTGCAATAATAATTTTTATATTGTGGAGGATATCAATAAATTCGGCAAGGACATTTGTGTTTGACTACAACTACTTACAAGGAAGGTCTTTTACAGGGCACCCACCGATTGTCCTGAAACTTGAATATGGGAATGAGAGGGCAAAAATAAGAGTTACCTGTTTTTTTTAGCTGCCCAATCTCAAATTTAAAAAGGGTTCCTACCTTATGAAAAAATATAGGCTTTCAGGAAAATCCGTATAAAAGCCGAACTAGCAGGAATTTCGCCAAACGTAAAAATAGGGGTCAGCTTAATTTTAATAGAGATTATTATATATGATTTTGGCGGTCGTACGTATAAACTACCCTAACGATTACACATTTTTTACAATAACGAACTTAACGAAGATGAATTTGGACACGACCGATACACCATTGGATAGGCTTCAAAAACCCTTTTGACCTGTATAAAATGTTCATTTAGTTTCTTTTGGAGAAATGGGAAAACCTTTTTTAAGAATTTGGTTACGAAACTTAAAAATCATACCTTAAATGTTAAGTTTAATGTTGGTTTCTTCTGAATATTGCGTATGAGTACTATTTAATTATGTAGTAGTAAAATATTGCTCATACGTCTTGAGGAACGGTTATAATACACTGTGCAAGAAAAAAAAATCCGCCTCAATAGCTACAAAGCTAAATGAAAGCAGACCATCAAATAAACAAAATCACAAAAGGGGTTTCCCAAGTTAGTTGTAATTTATTTTTTATGCCCCACCAAAGTTTTTAATTTTTTTTATCAAAGGCGTTTGGAAAACGTCAGAAAAACTTAAATTAATGCTTATCCGACCTCAAAAATATGGGTAAATGTCTGCAGTGACATTGTATGGCGGGTTTTTCCCAGAAGTAATTAACCCACTAACTGCCATTTAAAGGGATCATTTTGGACATTAAACGAGGATGTCTAATAAAACGTTTATTTTAACGGATGGACCAAGTTAACCCCTTTGACCAAGTTAGCCCTCTAGCTCCCGTTTTAAGGGGTCTTTTTTTGTAATATACAAATACAATAATACACAAAAGTATATGCAAAAGGAAGTTAAGTCTATGTAAAAGGATGTTAGAAGGTTAAAATGTTCTACTAATATTGTGTGCATAAAATTTTACTATGGATAATCAAGACAAGAAAATACATTTGGCCTATGCAAAATGCTTCAAAAAGTAAAGTTGTAAAGTTAAAAGTTGCAAATACTTTAAAACGTTAAATTTTAAAGTATTTTCTATATGCTGGAAAAACTTCCTGCCTTTTATGAAATGGAGACAAAATCGGGAAATGACATTTCATTCCTTTTTATTTAGAACTTTTTAAAATCGTTAACACGAAAATCCAAGCTGATCATGTTTTCAAGTTAATTCAAAATAATTACACTGTTCTACAACAAAAAACTCCCAGTGAAATATCCACACACACAAAAAAACTTTGTCAAATTACTAGAAAAAGTCTCGTAATCCCATTTTACCAATATTTGACAGTTTTTCTAGTTTTTTAACAAACAAATTTTGGATCGAAATTTATTTTTTTTTGTAATTTTACATTTTTTTTACAAAAAAATCTAGTAAATTCACGAGAATTCCTTGTAATTTTAATTCGACAAAAAAACTGTAAATTTACAATTTTATTAGTAAAAAGATTGTAAAATTACAAAATTATTGGTAAAAAGCTTGTAAAATTACTTGGAATTCTCGTAAAATAGGAGGTAGCAAAAAAACTAGTAAAGTTACGAAACCTCCTTGTAAATTTTATCGTGTCAAAAAATTTGTAAATTTACAATTTTATTGGTAAAAACCTTGTAAAAAACAAAATTATTGGTAAAAAGCTTGTAAAATTACTAGGAATTTTAGTCAAATAGGAGGTAGCAAAAAAAAGTTACAAGTTTTTCTTGTAACTTTACAAGTTTTTTTTTGAGTGCAACTGATTAAATAACACTATAAGTATACAGATGGACGGACGGACATCGCTAAATCGACTCAAAAGTGATTCGGAGTCGATCGGTATACTTGATGGTGGGTCTAGGACCAATATTTCGAATAGTTACAAACAACAGCACAAACTCAATATACCCTGTACAGAGTGGTGTAGGGTATAAATAGATATAAATTTCTGAGAATTCAAATTCGATGAATCTTATACCAAAAAAAGCTTTTAATCAGTTTGTAATGTTTTTATCCTGTTTTTTTACATAATGCAAAACATTCATAAAAAAACACAAAATTACAGTTGGTCAACACTGACCATGTTAAACCCTACACCAGTGTTTCCCGAAAAATGGGTCGGTCCCAAGTTTAAAGATGAACCGATTGGATCTATCTATCACAAGCCAAATTTTAGTGAAATAGGCTTCGATTTGTTGCCAATAAACCGCTTTAACTTAATGTCGTGCGAAATATAGAATCTAAGTCAAAAAATGATCTGATTATAATCAGATTTGGTTAGGTTATTTAAGTACGCGTTAAACACACACAAACGAAACAACAATAAAATATTTTCTATTTTCATGAAATTTGAGAGATTTATGTGAGTATCGGAAGGGTGGTTTGTATAGAAGCTACAAGAAGAACTGGTCCGATTCCTTTAAAATTCGGAATGGTGATTTGTGAATACAAAACACGTTTAACTGGCAAATTTCAAAAGGATTTCTATTGTAATATGGTTATTCATTAGAGCAAAAATGAGAGCGGACCTTTGTATGGGGACTTGGTCTAAACATGGACCGATTTTTTTTTAATTTCAATAAGCTTTTTTGGGCCAAGATAGGCTTAAGTTTCACATTTTAAGTAAATTTATAAAAAATTGCTACATGTATCGGTCGTTCAGACGAATGGACATCGCTGAATCGACTCAAAAAGTGATTATGAGTCGATCGGTATACTTAAAAGTGGTTCTAGGGCGAATATTTTGGGTAGTTACAAACATTAGCACAAACTCATTATACCCTATGCATGGCATGGCACACAAACAAATTTTTTTTGTTGGTATTTTGTATAAATATTTTGTAATGGAAGGAGGAATGGGATTTTGGAATATTTTAGATTAAGGATTAATAGAAATTTATGTTACTATGTATGTAATATTAATTTTATTTTAGGGATTTTTGTTTTGTTCATATTTTTTTTTTTAATTTTTCAATTTAAGAATTTATAATAAAATAATACATATTTGTTTATGTAAATATACATTTTTATTTAAATTTTTTTGGGGTTTAATTTTTTTATTTAGTATGTAAATGTTTTTATTTTTTTTTATTTTAATTTATGTAGTATGCATGTTGTTTTTAGATTTTTTTCTATATGAATGAGCTTAAAAACTAGATTTTTATTTTGTTTTTTTTGGGTTTTTGTTTTGTTCACTATAAGTATTGTTTTGTTATCTCACTCAAACATTTTGTCAAAAAAATTAAAACACAAAAATATATATAAATATATATATTGAACCGAAAAAATTTTGTTTTAAATGCGGATCATGTACATAATAATTTGATTTTTTATTTATTTTTTTTGGTTTTTCATTTGGACAAATATTTTATTATGTATGTATAAATTGTAATCTGTAGTTTTTCACATACACACATAAATATATATGTATGATTATATATTGAATAAAATAAATAAATCATATTTACACTTAACATTAAAATAGTTTAAACAAAAAATTTATAATAATATTAAGTATGATTCGTTGAAAAGTAAAAGGGATTAACTTTTTAATTAAAAACAGGTAAGAGTGTTAAATTCGGGTGTGCCGAATCTTTTATACGCTTCACTGTGTAGAAACATTGACTTTTGAGAGGGGGGGGGGGGGGGGGGGGGGTGGGGTTTGTCGGGGTCACCTTTTTTCCACCATAAATTTAATAAAAATTATTTAAAACTAGCTGTCCCGGTCCGCGTTGCTGGCCCAAACATATGATCAGTGTTATATTTGGTCTCGCTTCAAATATATAGCCCTGCAAAAAATGTAATGAATTTAAAGACCCGATTAGGCAGATAATCTTCAAATTATATTTTAGGAACTAAAAAAATTACCATGTCTTCGACTTTGCGAACTGTACAAATTTAAAACTTCTTTAGTATCATTACGAACAATACAAAAAATAAGTTACGTATATCCTTCGTTCTTATCGTGAGCTATTGCCTTTATAGTTTTTCCGAATTTTCCATTTTTCCGGGACACTTTTCTCATATATATTTCCTCAAAACAAACAATTATATGGACTATTACGAACATTTAAAACAAAAAAGTTAGCCAAATCCGTTCAGGCGTCATTAAGTGTTGCAAATTTTAAGGATATTGTAAAATAGGGGTCTTGAAGTGGGGATAATAATTATTTCCATTAAAGAAAAAATACCAAATCAGGCCAGTCGTTCTCCGATTTTAGATGTATTGAAAAAAGTGGGAGTGGACAATTTTTCTTACCATAAAAACCTTAGTTGTGCTATCACGAACGTCAACAAATACTACTAATAGCCAAATCGGTCCTGCCGTTTCTCTATATCGAAATTTTTATTTCAGTTTAAACCTAAGTTGAACTATGACGAACATTTAAAAAAAAAGTTAAGTCAAATCGATCCAGCCGTTTTCCGATTTTAGACATATTGAAAAAAGGAGGCGTAAAAGTGGGCGTGATTAATTTGTTTTCTGAAAAAAGCTATGTCGAACATGTAAAAAAAATAAGACGAACATTTAATTAATATGATCCAAATCGGTCAGTTCTTAAGTGATTTTTATATACTTACATATATCGAAAATAAGAGTGAATGGACAACTTAACTTCTCTTACCATAAAAACCTTATTTAAATTTAACCAACTCGGGCCATCCATTCAAAAGTGGGCGTAGAAATGGAAAATTGTTCTTTCTGAAAAACCTTAGTTGGACTATAACGAACATTAAAAACAAAATAAGACAAATTGATCCAGTTCCATGATTTAAAATTTATATATCGGGAAAAGTGAGCGTAAAAGTAGGATTGGACAATTTTTCTTTCCTTAAAAATCGTTTGCGGGCTATAACCAAATCGGTCTAGCCCTTATGGTTCATTCGATACATAGAAAAAAGTGGGCGTGGGAAATTTTACTATCGTAAAAATCTTAGTTGAATTATACGAACATTTTTAACAAAAAATTAGCCAAAGTGGGCGTAGTCAATTTCTCTTTTCGTAAAAATCAAAGTTGGAATATGATGAAAATTCATTTAAAAAAAATTTAGTCAAATCGATCCAGCCATTCTCAGATTTTAGATAAATCGAAAAAGTGGGCGTAAAAATAGGCGTGGTCGATTTTTCTTTCAGTAAAAACTTAAATTGGATTACTACGAACCTTTAAATAAAAAATTACCCAAATCGGTGCAGTCGTTTTCCGATTTTAGATAAATTGAGAAAAGTGGGCGTAAAAGTGGGCGTGGTCAATTTTTCTTTACGTAAGAACCTAAGTTGGACTATGACGAACATTTCAAAAAAAAAATTGTCCAAATCGATCCAGCCGTTCTCAACTGATGCTGTTACCAACGAACGACAATTGATTTTTATTTATATAGATAGATATTTACGCTTGAATAATACAATTTTATTATTTTTTCTATAATCCCACCCCAAAAGGGCTGTCCGAAAAAGTATAATTTGAAATCCGCTTGGTCTAATTGTAAGTGCAGGTCAATGAACTTTATATGGCATAAAAATGTTTCATTTGTTGAACAAAAAAAAAAGTTCTTATTTTTATTAGGTACACAGAAAAAAATATGAAGGAAACAAATTTGAGTAATCACTTGTTTAAATTTAAAAACAAAAATTGAGTAATTTTTTAATTGACGCAATTAAAAATTTACTCAAAAATTTTAAAAACAATTTAAGTAAATAATTTAATAAAAATTTAATATTTTTTTTTATTTTTTTTTTAACTCTCATAGTTTTTTGAATTCTCGTTTAGTTTATACTTTTTTGTGTATGTATATGAAAGTTTGTAATCGTCTTTATAAAATTTTCCTATGTTTTTGAGACATAGATATGATTGGTAAAGTTTGAAAAAACAAGTTTTTTGTTTTTTTGTAAAAAAACTTAAAACTTTTTTTAACTTTTAAAAAAAATAAATAGATAAATTTTGAGTAAATTTTTAATTGTGTCAATTAAAAAATTTACTCAAATTTTTTTTCAAACATTTAATAAATTTTTATTAAAAATTTACTCAATACTATTAAATCGTTTACTGGTGCAAAATTGAGTAATTTTTTACTCAATAGTATTAAAAATTTACTCAAATATTTTTTTTATTTTTTTCTGTGTACGTCTCCGAAACAGAAAATGCAAATTCCTTCATTTGTGTCTGCAATTCCAGATCATGTTGGTAACCCTTGCGAAATAATGTAAGAGACAAAAAAGTTGAAAGAAAGTATGAAGTGAGGTTGAGATTGCTAGAAATAGAATTGTAGTGTTGGAAACTGTCAAAATTTATTCTGTAGAAACTATAAATATTCGCATATATAAAAAACAGTTTTCATTAACAAGACAAACCGACATTTAAAATCCTACTGATGATGACACTAACTGGGGTGTTTGAAACCGGTATAGGAAATACCAGAAATGTCTATTATTTTTAGAAATTAAATTTTTCTTCTGCATTTTTTCAACTTGAACCCTTATAACAAATATAATTAGAGCCCGTGCTCGATCTGTACTTACAGAAAAAATAAAAAAAAAGTTCTTCAATATAATTTACACGGCCGATATTTAGATACGTTACACACGAAATGACAAAGTGAGTATATCCTAGAGTTGTCAACCGATTAAGAATAATTCGATTAATCGATCAAACGAAACCAAAATCTTGTTCGATTAATTTAAAAATGACGATTTTCGAATAACGAATAAATCGATTAATTTATGTCAAGTAATCGAACAAATTTTTTTTTTATACCCCCGAAATATCGGTCTAGATCCCCATAAAGCAAATACATTTTTGATCAGTGATCGATTATAAGACATTCTAGCGATGCGGGGGCACGATAGTCCAAAATAAAAGAGCTATACTCCTGAACATACTTGGGACCGAAGCATTGAGGCATTAGGTTTTTTCATATAAAATGCCAATGAAATAGCAGGCATTGGCATTGTTTTTTCATACAAAAGTAAAGTATGCTCCTGAAGTTAGGCACGTTTATGTCTTATGGGCATAGGCTGGTTAAGTTCGGAGACAAAATCGGACGGGGGAAAAATGTTTCCCTTTAAAGAACTAAAATACTACCAGAAAAACAAAAATTTTTTATATGTTTTTTTTCTATATTTGTTCTACAAATGAAATATTTTTATGTCATATGAAATTCAATAACCTACATTTGGACCAAGATTAGGAAATGATATTTTTTCAACCCTCCCACTTTTAAGGGTTATAGAAAATAATAACAAAAGTGTGTTTTTTTAGGTGTGAATATCGTAATAAATGAATTTGTAAACATTTATGTGTAGAGGGAAAAGGTGTCCTCCAACGTCCCCCGCCGAATCCCCCCAACTTAAAAATTTTAATACTTAAAAAAATTTTTTTTTTATAACCACTTTTTTATTCGTTATTCTCGTCGATTAATCGAATAATTTTTTAGATTTAATCGTTTGATCGAACGAACAAAAACCATTATTTGAATTATTCGAACAAAGTTGAAAGTCGAATAGTTGACAACTCTAGTATATCCCCATACTGTGGTTGAAGGGCATAAAAAGACCTAATTAAAATTTGGGACACAATTTCCTTAAAAACAGTTCTTTGGTTTTCCCACAATTTAGTAAAATTTAACTAAAAGTTGGACAATTTACTTAAAAAAACATCAGAAAAAAAATTTATGTTTAGGAACTGCTGAATAATTTATAGTTTTTCAAAAATGGAATTCCTTACAATTAAAAAAAATTATGTCGTTAACTGTTTGTAGTTTTTATAAAAAAAAAATTTCGTTTTGTTGTTTTTTAAAGAAAAAAAAAAAAACATTTGCTTATGAACAATTTATAGTAATGACTACTTCGTTGTTTCATAAATAACACCATAAAAAAGGAAGACTTTCATTAACATTAAATTTTTAAAGTCATTAATTTTTGTTCTATAAGTAAACATAAATGATTATTCTTTTATATTTTAATGATTTGTGTATTATTTTTTTTTTTAAATTGTTGGTGTTTTTACCTAATTGTGGGTTATTTTTTTTTGTGAAAAGAAATCAAAAAATTATTTATAGAAATATAAAAAACATGTTTTTATCAATTAACCAGAATGTAGTTGATTGTAGTATCGAATCCGTGAAATTTTTATTAGAAATGTATAAAAAAATATTTGAATAGAAAATTGTAAAAAATTACGTACGAAATCATTAATTTTTAATGTTTCCGTAGATTATTTGTTTTTAATTTGTTAAACAACAGAAAAATCTGTAATGAAATTTGTTGGAAATAAGGAAGAAACGTTGTTTTTTTAATGTTTAATGTTATTTATTTTATGAAAACTTTATGAACAGTTAACAGGCAAGAGTGTTAAATTCGGCTGTGCAGAAATTTTTATACCCTCCAACGTGTAAAAACCATAAAACAAAAATTTTTGGAGGGGCGTTTTTTTTGGGTGGGAGGGGGAAATAATTATCGGAAATAATTAAATATTTAGAGCTTAAACACCTCAATTCAACCGATGAGTTGACCTCACCTCCTCCAAATTTAATGAAATGTACAGTACAGGGGTTTAGTTTAACAAAAAAGAGGTTGTACCAATTTTTTAGGCTTCTGGTCTATCTAGTTTTCGAGATATGGGGTTTTGAAAATTGGGAAAATCGTATATATGAGGCATTCCACACCAAATGTCCCGCTACAGAAAAACATGTGTCCCGTAAATTACTGAATAGGTTGTTTGGATAGCCCTATATAGAACTTACAAAATTGCGTTTTTGGTTTTTCAATTTTTCAAAAACTGGGCTTAGGAGGCGTGGTCAAATATTGGAAAAATAGTCAAATTTGTTCGAGTTGCCTTGATTAAATATTTATCACATTAAAACGAAATGCACCATAATCTCAAAAATTTACATGTTCATATAGTTTAGTATGGGCTATCGATTAAAATTTTTTTTTTTGGAAAATTTTCAGAACCCGTTCTGAAATTTTCCATTTTTTAAAAATGACAATTTTTTTTAAAAAACATGCCACTTTTTTATTCTTTTTCAAATTTTTTTTAAAAGTTTAGATAGGTAATAAGGCAGCCTTTAAAAAAAGGTCAAAGGTCATTGTGTTAACCTTAAATTTTGAAGAGCTATACCTTAAAAAACGATATTTTTAAAATTTTGGAAAAATAATATATGTTATTAAGGATCACCTAATTTACTTAAATTTAAATTTTCAGGGTGCAGACTACATTGGAACTTTTAATATTAATAGAAAGGTAGTAACAGGTAAGAAAAAACGGTGTTTTTTCCCTTAGAAAAAAAAAAAAAAATTTTTTTGTCCTTGAGATTCTGGTACCAAAGTTCACTTTTATGAATGTTTTTGACGTGCTGAGTCCAAATATGACCTTTGAACTGGCCTATCGCTATTAGTTTTCAAAATATCTGCACATAAATGTGTGAAAATACCCAAGAAGTGCTATTGCTGTGTTTTTGACCATATAGGTGCAGAAAAGTAATAGCAATAGACCAGTTCAAAGGTCATATTTGGACTCAGCACGTCAAAGGCATTTTGTAAAGTGAACTTTGGTACCAGAGTCCCAAAGAAAAAAAATATTTTTTTTCCTAAGAGAAAATACACCGCTTTTTCTTACTTTTCGCTATGTTTCTATTAATATTAAAAGTTCCAATGAAGTCTCCACTCTGAAAATTTAAACTTAAGTAGCTTAGGTGATTCAAAATTTTAAAAATATCGTTTTTTGCTCTCTCTTCATAGCTCTCCAAAATTTAAGGTTAAAACAATGACCTTTGACCTTTTTCAGAAGAAAATCTTTGTGAATTATATGAACGAGATCTGTATCGTTATTACCAGGGAAACCAAAAATATGCTCTAAAAAACACGTTTTATGCGCTTAAAAAATGCCCTTTAAAACGGAAAATATGCTCTAAAAACAATAAAAATATGCTCTTAAAAAAAATATGTCCCATTTTTTGCGGTGTTTTTTACAATTTGTTAGAGAATATACCCTCCAAATACCGTTAATAGTTAATATTTTCTACCAAGTTGCTGAATCTAACGAAACATAGTTTCATATACCGATATGAAGCAAGAACAGGCCAAAGGGGAATCAATCGTCACAATTCCGTAATTGTTGAAAAAAGAGATCCTTGTTGGAAAAAAAATTTAAAAATAAATGGTGTCATAGGGTTAAAACACCTCAATTCAACCGAAAAAAGTAGTATTTTTGACCTTACCCCTTTCGAATTTGATGAAACTTGGAATATAGTTGGGCCCCTACAAAAAAATCATAGTGCCAAAATTTTGGACTTCTGGTAGTTTTTCTTCCCGAGATATGGGGTCTTGAAAATTGGCAAAATCGTAAATATTTGACAAAAGTGTTTTGAGATAAATAAATATAACTCAAAAAGTAATAACAATACAGGTCTCAGTCAGGTTGCAGATAATAGGTAATAAGACAGCCTTTAAAATGGCATTCCCCAAGATTTTTTTTGAAAAAGGTCAAAGGTCATTGGTTTTAACCTTAATTTTTGGAGAGCTATATCTCAAAAAACGATATTTTTAAAATTTTGGAAAAAATATATGTTGTTAAGAATCACCTATACTACTTGAGTTTAAATTTTCAGGATGGAGACTTCATTGGAACTTTTTATAATTATAGAAACATTGTGACAGGAAAGAAAAAGCGGTGTAATTTCCCTTAGAAAAAAAAAATATTTTTTTTGTCTTTGAAATTCTGGTACCAAAATTCGTTTTTCTGAATGTTTTTGACGTGCTGAGTTCAAATATGACCTTTGAACTGGTCTATCGCTATTACTTTTCAAGATATCAGCACATAAATGTGTAAAAATTGCTCAAATGCTATTGCTGTGTTTTTTTGAACATTTAGGTGCAGATATCTTGAAAAGTAATAACGATAGACCAGTTCACAGGTCATATTTGGACTCACCACGTCAAAAACATTCAGAAAAATGAATTTTGGTACAAGAATTTCGAAGACAAAAAAAAAATATTTTTTTTCTAAGGGAAATTACACCGCTTTTTCTTTCCTGTCACAACGTTTCTATTAAAATAAAATGTTCCAATGAAGTCTCCATCCTGAAAATTTAAACTTAAGTAGTATAGATGATTCTTAATCACATATATTTTTTCCAAAATTTTAAAAATATCGTTTTTTGAGATATAGCTCTCCAAATATTAAGGCTACAACCAATGACCTTTGACCTTTTTCAAAAAAAATCTTGGGGAATGCCATTTTAAAGGCTGTTCAATTACCTATTATTTGCGACCTGACTGAGACGTGTATCGTAATTACTTTTCGAGTTATCTTTATTTATCTCAGAACACTTTTGTCAAATATATACGATTTTGCCAATTTTCAAGACCCCATATCTCGGGACGAAAAAGTACCAGATGTCCAAAATTTTGGCACTATGATTTTTTTGTAAGGGCCCAACAATATTCCAAGTTTCATCAAATTCGAAAGAGGTAAGGTCAAAAATGCTACTTTTTTCGGTTGAATTGAGGTGTTTTAACTCAATCAGTACAGTTTGGGTGTTATGTACTCGTAAAAAAATTGATTTCTCATAAAGTATCATACATACCATTTAAAAAAAAAAACCGAAATTAAAAAAAATTTCAACCTTTCTAGTGGGCTTAGTGAAAAAAATCTTAAAGTGCGACCCTTATAAGATAATTACAATTTAATATTTTGACCTTGAATTTTAAGGTCAAATTTATTTTTTTCAAAAAAAAAACACAAATGCCATTTTAAAGGCCATCAAAAATACTTTAAAAGTCCTTTTTAAAATTATAATTTTTGTTTCATCAAAATGTTAATTAAAATTCACCAAAATATGTTCTTTTCAAAAACATCAAAACTTTCCAACCCTGTAACTCTGCCAATATTTCATCAAAAAATTTTATATTTGTAATTTAGAATACCTATCATTAACCTACTATTTTACCAAAATTATACTTAAATTGGACAACATTTGTTTTTTGGTGTGGACCTTTGACGCGTTTTGCCCCATATATGAGGCATTCCACACCAAATGTCCCGCTATTTTTTTTTTCTAAAAGAAATTTAAACTTAAGTAGCTTAGGTGATTCAAAATTTTAAAAATATCGTTTTTTGAGACATAGCTCTCCAAAATTTAAGGTTAAAACAATGACCTTTGACCTTTTTCAGAAGAAAATCTTTGTGAATTATATGAACGAGATCTGTATCGTTATTACTTTTCGAGATATCTTTATTTATGTCAGAACAATTTTTTTAAATACATACGATTTTCCCAATTTTCAATACCCCATATCTCGGGAAGAAAAACTACCAGAAGTCCAAAACTTTAGCACTATAATTTTTTTGTAAAGGCTCAACTATATTCCAAGTTTCATCAAATTCGAAAGGGGTAAGGTCAAAAATGCTCCTTTTTCGGCTGAATTGAGCTGTTTTTACTCTTTATTAGATTGAGGAAGTTTTTATTTGATTACAAAATTTTTCTTTGAAGTAAAGTTTCACATATATTTAAAATCTTAATCCCTTTTACATATCAACCGAATTTATTATTTTAATTTTTATAAATGTTTTACATGTTTATTAGAGTGTCCCTTATTTTGGAAATGTTGAGACGGTACCCGCTCATTTTTTTCTATTTGACTTGAAAATAACTTCCCTAAGCGGCGGGGTCTTAAAGAGCGGGGCCTAAAAAATTATTTTTCCATACAAACCAAACATTTTTTTTGATTTTTTATTGTTTTTTTTTAATTTTTGTTTTACTTGATTAGCTTATTAACGACAAAAAATTTTCTTTTGGCGGGATAAGGCTTTCAGCTTTATCCTTTATCCTTTATCTTTTTCGAAAAAATTAGAGCGGAAATCGTTATCCCACCAAAATCGGTTTATTTGTCTTTATTAACCTAATCAAGTAAAAAATAATAAAAAAATATTTCAAAATATAAAAAACAAAAATTTTGGTGTGTATGAAAATATGAATTCTAAACAAAAATAAATGATTATTCTTTTAATTTTTAATGATTTGTGTATTATTAGTGTTTTTTTTAATTGTTGGTGTTTTGAAATGATTTTGTTTTTACCTAATTTGTGGGTTAATTTTTTTTTTTGTAAGAAAAATTCCAGAAATTATTTATAGAAATATAAAAACATGCCTAAAAAATAATTTTTAAATACAAACCAAAATTTTTTTTTTTTAATTTCTTATTATTTTTTCAATTTTTGTTTTACTTGATTAGCTTATTAACGACAAAAAATGTTCTTTTGGCGGGATAAGGCTTTCAGCTATATCCTTTATCTTTTTCGAAAAAATTATAGCTGAAATCCTTTTCCCACAAAAATCATTTTTTTGTCGTTAATCAAGTAAAAAATAATAAAAAAATATTTAAAAATATAAAATACAAAAATTTTGGTGTGTATGAAAAAATGACTTTTAAGGCCCCATCTTTAAGGCGTGGTCGTAGCGGCGTAAAATGACTCACGAGTTCTTTTCAAGTCAAATGAAAAAAAAAATGGCGGGTACCTTCTCAAAATTTCCAACATTTCCAAAATAAGGTACACTCTTATATACATTCATTATAAAATAAATCATATTATTTAATTAGTTGTATCAAATTTAAATGTATTTCATCCGAAGTAAAATGTTAGTTTATTATAATTTAGATTTTTGTTCATTATAATTTGGATTTTTGTTTGTTTCAAATATCATTTACATTAAATAAATTATGCGGAAAAATTAACATAAATAAAGTTTTTAATATAAATATTTTTGTTTTAATTTATGTTCTACGAACATTTGGTACTTGTTTTTATATTTTTATTTAATAATATTTGTTTTTGGCTTTTTTTTTTTTTGATTTATGTTCAATTGGTTATTATTAAATTTAAATTTATAAAATATGTATAATTAAATTTTCTTAATTGTTTAAATTTTGTTATTTTTACTAAATTTAATTTAATTTAATATTTTTTAAATTTATTTTGCTTGTACACAGGATTTGTATTAAAAAAATTTGTTCCTTTTAGTTTTCGGTTAGTAGTCACATTCACAATGTATTTCTCAGTATTATAAGTACTTTTACAAAATGTTTTACCTTTTTTTTAATGGATCTTTACTGACATTTTAAGAAAAAAATGAAAAAGTATTCGGCGAAATATAGTATGTTATTCTTGGGAATTATTTACACAGGCAAGAAATATTGTTGAAAACACATTGGTTGTATAGCAAGTCAAAGTGAAAAAATATATAAAACAGTTTTAAAATTATTTTGTAAAATTCATTTGCAAGCAAAAGTTCACAGAATACTTTCAATTTTAACCAATTAACTATCCCATACTCAAAATAATAACTCTGTAAAATACTCTGTAAAATGACTGTAATATCAATCCAACAGATATTTGACAGAGTTTTCTGTCAAAATACAGATTTAAAGAAAATACTTCCCAGCAGAAATTTTGCTGAACTGGCAGCAGCTTTTGGAAAGGAATCCCGAGTCAAGTAGCGCTTCCAAACGTGCTGAATTCATGCATGATTCTCTAAGGCGATGTCCCACTTTAGAGCGCTAGTTGGATACACAGAAAAAGCGCTCTTAAGATGCACTGAAATCACGTGTCTTTAGAGCGCTGATTAAAGCATACTTTTATAGCGCTGATTAAGCGCTATAAAGATGCAGTGAATTCATGTATCTTTTCAGAGCTGATTTAAGCAGAATAAATATGCAGTGAATTCATTTTTTTTTTATTTGTATTTTAAATTTTCTAAATTATTTATTTGGAAATATAAATGAATTTTCTGGAAAGAGTTTAGAAAATTTTGAAATAGAAATTTTTTTAACACAATTGGAAATTTCTAAAATACACATGGAATTTTTTTTAAAATTTAAATGGAAATTTTTAAAATACAAATGGAATTTTCTGAAAAGTATTTAGAAAATTTTGGAAATACAAATGTAAATTTCTTAAATACAATTGGAGATTTTTGTAATATAAATGGAAATTTTCTGAAATATAAGTGGAAGTTTCTGAAATAGAAATTTAGGAAATATAATTGGAAAATTTTTGAAATATAATTGTAAATTTTTGAGTTATAAATGAAAATTTCTGAAAAATAATTGGAAATTTTATAAATATAATTTTAGTTTCTAAAATATGATTGTAAGTTTTTCGTAATATAATTTGTATTATTTGAAATTAAAGTGGAAATTGTGTAGTCAAAAATTGTTTTTAAAAATACTGAAAAATATTTTAAAATCTGCAAACATTTTTTTGAAATACATAAGTATGTATTTGTAAAAATTTTAGCAACATTTTTTTGATTTAAAAAAAAAATAATAATCTAGATAAATTACAAGAAAAAAGTTGTAAGAAAGAGAAAAAAATGAAAAAATTAAAAAATATTTTAATATTTGAATGTGGGTGTGGAACAAGGTGCTATAATCCAAAAACCAAATTGTATAGGAGAAGCAAAAAACTAAATAAGTCGCGAAAAATTAATTTCTTAATTTTCTTTTTGCAGATCGACAAAGATTGACCATTTGCATCTATGTACAAAATTTCATAAAAATAGAATGAGCGGAAGTAGCAAAAAATTGCATGTGAAATTTTGTTCTAGTGGAATAAGGTGCTATGTTACAATTTCTACTAGGAATTTCAATACATTTGCCAAGTAGTTTTATGTATTTTGTGTTATTTTTTAAAAATTAAAATTTGGCATGATGAATTCTGCAAAATTTTGACGAGGTCCAGCAATTCTCATTTTTATATAAGGATAATAAAGGGTAGTTAATTTAACAAAAAACTAGTGGTTTATGGTTTATTTTGAACAGATTTTCGCGTAATGGGTTAAAAAAATTTGCACAATTTATAATATAAGTTACTAACCATTCAGTTTTATAGTTTAAACTCAAAAATTGGATAGATTATCTAAATCCGCCCTTAGTATTTCGTAAAACAATATTATGTTTTTGTATGGATATAGCACCTTTTTCCATATTCACACTTTAACTATAGATAGATTAGATATGAAAGCGTTTTTTGCCAAACCAATGGGCACATGTTAAAGCCTAGGATGTTTTCTACACGTTAACCATCTCACATGCAAGAATTTTGATATACCACCTTTAGTTTAACTGCAAAATACATGTTAGTATTTGGGGAAAAATATAAAATATTTCCAAAAATAGTAAAAATTTAACTTTTATGGGCCTATTCTAAAAAATTATAACAAAACTTTTTGTCATAGAATGTTGTTATAATTTCTGTTATAATTTTTGTTATAAATTTGTTTTGGTATTCTATGCATAAGGGTCGAACCTGAATCAAATTGCGTCGCGCAAGACGTAAAAAAAAACAAAAACAAACACATCAAATTTTAAATTTTTACGTCCGTTTGATTTAGGTACGTCACATTTAAATATTAGAAACGAAAAATTATTGGGCGTTACGCCTTACGCGACGCAATTTGATTCAGGTTGGACGCTAAAATGACAAAAAAATAATAATTAAATTCACCTTAGCATGGTGAAAGTTTTATTTGTCAAAAAAAAAATAAATAAATAGTCAAAAAAATAAAAACCAAAATTGAATTTATTTAAAATAATACTTCAGAAAATGCAGAATCAGTATATCTCGATGATTTTATTGGGTATAAAGATAGATCATTCTCGCCAATTGAAGACAGCAATATGGTCCAAAGCGAAAAGGGAATCCTAATTCAGCTGATGACAACATTTAAGAAATCTTGGTTTACGCTTAAAAAAGGGTAGAAAAACTAATACAAACTCTAAAAAATTTCTACGATGCAATTTTCTCAAATAAAATATAAGTGTCCTTTCAAAAAAAAGTGAAAATAAATAAAAATTTTAATGATAACGAGGGAAATTTTAGCATACATATTTTTATTGTGGGATATATAGCATGGTAACGTAGTACAAATTCCGGAGATATCTGTCATTTACATGTAAAGCTGATTACATGTAAAAAAGATGATCACAAAGTTAATTTTATTTAATAGAACCGTATTAATAAATTGATAATGGTTATTTAGTTTGCTATTAGCGCTCAAATTCACAAAAATTACTTGCCAAAGTTCAGGTTTGACCAAAATTCAGGTTACTATTGTATTAACGAATTCGATTAAAAAATTAGGTTTTGCGTACTATAATTTAAAAAATCCTTAACCACGATTTTTGTCGACAGATGCTGATTTTTGCTAAAAGTTCTTCCTAAATCTTGTGTAGATTATGAAAAAATGTTTCAAAATCTAAAAAATCGCGATTTTGGTCCAAAACTGCTAATCAGCATTTGTTTTTGTTTATTTTTATTATATATGTACAATATACATACAACATTACAAAAACATCTCTACAATATAAAAGGGTATGGTAACGGGTGCATTTCTCAGCCTTTATCCACAGAAAATGGGTCAGAGGATTCTCCGTCTTACCATTTTCCACTTCTGTCGTCTATAACCGCGAATATTAACTCCTTTGCCATCATTATTTTAATTATTTTTGGTAATTTATTTTAATGACAAAAAAAAATATTTTTTGTTATGTGGTTTCTATATCATAACAAATTTGTCATGATATTTCTATGACAATTTTTTTAAGAATACCAAAATTTATTTTTTTTTCGTTCACCTCAGTTTTGTTATAATTTTGTCATTTATTATAGATGACAAAATTTTTAGAATAGGGGTATTAAGGTCAATTTTATGACCGAATACGATCAAGTTTTTAACAAATTTGTTTGCAAATAGGTCGAACTATTGAAGGAAGATACGATTTTGCAAAAAAACGCGATTTCCAAAAATTGGATTTTAGCACCTTCTTCCACACACACATTCATTTGTGTTTTTTCGTTATCAGACTGTGTTTAATCCAAATCGGTTTATTCTTTGAAATAACAGAAAAGCATTTGCTGTTTTTTGGTTAGCCTATTTATCATCATTAAAAGTGTGTTAAATATGTTATGATTAAAGCACTCTTTGCAGCGCTGATAAATGCGCAATAATGATGCAGTGAAATCATCTGTCTTCGTCCAAAACTCATACTTTTTCATTCAAAAAGTGTTAAAAATATTAAAAAGGAAAGCAAGTGTGAAATTTTATCAAAAAATAATTTTAAATTGTAAGTTTTACATAAAAAATCGAACCAAAAAATTAAACTTTTATCCCCTTACTTTTACTGCATCCTTAAGAGCGCTCTTTGGATGCGCTTCGGTATGCTATAAATAGATGCTGTGTCGCCAAAATCTCGATTTATTTCTGCTGGGTTTGTATTTTGTTGTGACAAAAAAAACAAAGTTTCCTCTGTTATATTACTTTTTACTATGTAATCTTAATTTTACAGATAATTAACAGAGTTTTCTGCTAAAATACAGATCTAAGCATAATACTTCATATTTTTTTATAACCAAAAAAGTTTTCTGTTTTAAGTAGTATTTGTTTTTGTTACCAAACATCAATATTTTATCTGTATATTTTTTTTTTAAGAAAAAGTTGAAAAAGTAGCAAAAAAAGTTATCAAAATTTTTTTCAGAAATCTTATAAAAATTTTACAATATAACATGCATTTAACTAAACTCTGTAAATTTGCAGAGTGTTTTCTGTATTGTTTTTTTTTTTTTGCATCGAATGTATTTTACAAATATATGTAAATTTACATAGTATTCTTTGCTAAATGGTGGTTTATTTAACCAATATTTTACTAGAAACTCCGTAAATTAACAGTTTTTTTGTCCAAATCATTTTACAGAGTTTTATAGTAAAATTACAGAGTTTTCTCTGTAAAAAAGCTTTCATATTTAACCAATATTTTACTAAAAACTCTGAAAATTAACATTTTTTTTCTGTCAAAATCATTTTACAGAGTTTTTTAGTAAAATTACCAAGAAATGTTGTAAGCTGGAAAAGTATGGTGTACTCTGTTAAATTAGCAGAGTTTTTCTGTAATTTAACAGAGTTATTATTTTGAGTGCAGCAGAAATTTTACTAACCTGGAAGCAGCTTTTGAAAAGCAATCAAGAGTCAAAGAGCGCTTTAAAACCACCTGAATTCCTGTAGGCAATGTTACAGTTTAGAGCAGCGGTTCCCAACCTTTTTGGATAGCGTACCCCTAAATTTAAACTTTGGCAGCCGCGTACCCCTAACTAGTTTTTTCATCTTTGAATTAAAACAGATTAATTCAACGCAAATACTTAGCAACATTTTTAAACTTAACCCTTTCGAATTTAATAAATAAAGTTAGGCCTATACAAAAAAAAATTATAGTGACAAAATTTTAAACTTCTGGTACATTTTTTTCCAGAGATATGGGATCTTGAAATTGTCTGTCACAAATGCCGTTATCTCAAAAATTACTAAAGATCAGGCGCGGATCCACGGGGGGAAAAAAAGGAAATTTCCCCCCCCCCCCCCAAACCGAATTCGGAAGAAAAAAAGAAAAAAGGAAAAAAAGAAAAAAAAAAAAAAAGAAAAAAAGGAAGGGAAGGGAAAGAAATGAAGAGGGAAAAAGGAAATTGTAAAGGAAATAATCTGAAAAAAAAAAATTCTATGAAAAATGTCCACAGATCTGAAAAAATGTTAAAGAATACTCAAATTTTTCTATAGAAAAAATGTCGCGGAATGTTAAAATTTTTCTATATGACAAAAAAATTTGAGAAATTTTTTCAAGGAAAAAATTGAGAATTATTTAATTTGTCTATGTGATAAAACTTTTCTTTATAAAAAATACAAAATTTTTATAGGCGAAATATTTGGGAATTTTTCTAGACGAAAATTTTTTTAATTTTTCTAAATGAAAAATTTGGGAATTTTTCTATAGAAAAAAGTTGAGAATTTTTCTTAGAATTTTTTTATAGCAAAAATCTTAATATTTGGACAATTTTTATATGAAAAATGTAACAGTTTTTCTATAGGAAAAATCTAAGAATTTTCTATATTGAAAATTTGACAATTCTTCTGGGTAAAAAAAATAGAGGAAATGAAATCATGAGTGAGAATTTTTTCTAGAATTTTCAAGAATCTCATAAGTTTTCTTTAGAAAAAATGTTTTTAAATCTTAAATTTTTTTACAGAAAAAAAGTAAAATTAAAATAAAATTTTTCTGTAGAAAAAATAAGAAAATTTTCTTCAGGGAAAATTTGAGAATTTTTTATACAAAAAATGCAATAGAACTTTGACTTTCTCTAAAGGAAAAATTATACAGAATCTGTCTCGGAATCTAAGTATTTTTCCTTAGGAAAAATGTCTCAGAATCTGAGACTGTTTTCCTTATGTAAAATCTAGCAGAATCTGAGATTGTTTTTATTAAAAAGATGTCTCAGAATCTTAGTCTTTTTAATAGGAAAGCTGAGCTTTTCTATAGGAAAAAAGTCCTAGAAAAAAAATTGAGATTTCAGAAGGAAACATATCTCAGAACTTTTGAGTTGTAACACTGTGTGACGGTGAAAAAGTAACCTGGGTTTTGACCATCAATTTTACATAATTCGGGCATGCTGATTCCAATGGTCCAAGCCATTTTGAAATCTAAGGTACAGTTTTTTCGCAAAACGTCTTTAAAGTTTTTCACGTCCCCGTGAAGTTTTTTGAATAAAAAATATTTTGTGTGCGAAAAAGTCAGTCGTTTATAGTTGAAATTAAAGGATTATATCTGTAACTACATTTTAACTACAAATTCCGCTACTAAAAGTTTAAAACTTTAACAGTGTTTCACGTTTTATCCCATTTTTTCTCATTTTTTAGCATTTTCGCGATTTTAAATGCCTAAATAAATTCCGACCTAAACAACCGTTTCAGCTTAGTATATTTGCACCAAAGGAAATATATTCCCATTAAAATATTTTTCATTTATCAATCGCATAGCACTAAAATTGCGCGATTTGTCAAAATTTCTCTATGACAGCATCACTTTCCAACAGGACCACAAGGTCCAGATTTTGATATATTGTGTAAAAACCTCAAAAAAGTATTTGTGCCAAATTTCAAACAAAAATGTTTTCATCTTAAAAAGTTTTAATAAAAAAACATTTATTTCGCCCTCCCTTGTAAAAATGTATTAGATCTTATCTGATCTGTTCATATATGTTCATATATGATCGTATCTGATTGCATATAATTATATCTGAAATGTCCAAAATCGAGATCTAATTATATCTCGGATTTGGTCAACATTGCCAAATCTGAGATATAATTAGATCTCGATTTTGGTCATATAGATATATTTATATCTAATGAGACATGATCATATATGAATAGATATAAACAGATTAAATAAGATCTAATCCATTTTTACACGGGCTACTAAATTATTTTAAACAAGTGTTTTATTTAAATTAGTAGTATTTAGTACAATGTTTTCCTTTTGTTTTTGTAATTAAAATTTAATAATTTAATTTAGTAAGGTGAAATAAAAGTTTTGATACATAACTTTTGAAGTTGAAAACATTTTTGATTGAAATTTGACACAATTACTTTTTTGAGGATTTAACATAATATGTCAAAAGCTGGACCTTGTGGTCATCTTGGAAAGTGATGCAGTCATAGAGAGATTTTGACTAATCGCTCATTTTTGGAGTGTTGCGCTTGATAGTTGAAACGTATTTTCATAGAAATATATCCCATTTGGTGCATTTAAACTAATCTGAAGCGGTTGTTTAGGTCGGTATTTACTTAAGCATTTAAAATCGCGAAAATGCTAAAAAATTGGAAAAACGGGATAAAACGCGAAATATCACTTGAATTTCAAACATTTGATAGCGGATATGGTACTTAAAATTTAGCTACAGTTACAGTCCTTCAATTTCAATTGCAAAAGAGGGACTTTTTTGCATACAAAAACTTTTTTATTTCAAAAAGTTCACGGGGACGTGGAAATCTTTGAAGACATTTCGCGAAAAAACTGTACCTTAGATTTAAAAATGGTTTGCACCATTGGATTTAGCATGTCTGAAATATATCAAATTGATGGTCAAATGTCAGGTTACTTTTAACATCCAAGATTTTGTCACGCTGTGTAATATTAAAAAAAAATATTCTAAAATCTATGACTTTTTCGATAGGAAAAATAAATCAGAATCCAAGTATTTTTCTATCAAAAATGTGTTAGATTCTGAAAATTTTTGAAAAAATATTCTGAG
The DNA here is from genome assembly GCA_963921195.1 of Pegoplata infirma. NCBI lineage: Eukaryota > Metazoa > Arthropoda > Insecta > Diptera > Anthomyiidae > Pegoplata > Pegoplata infirma. The sequence continues at coordinate 141,157,141 of OY992540.1, read as the reverse complement.
AATTTTAGAAAAATATCACAGAATCTAAAAAAGGTCTTAGATTCCGAATTTGTTTTTAATATGAAAAATGTCTCAGAATCCAAGACTTTTTTGTAGGTGAAATTTTAGAGACTCAGACTCTGAGACTTTTTCTATGGGAAAAATAACTCAGAAACTAAAACATTTCTCAGACTCTCTTATGAAAATATGTCTCAGAAAATGCTTGACTATCTTAGACGTTTTCTAGGGAAAAGTTTCTCAGAAAACAAAAATTTTTTTAATAGAAAAATGTCACAGAAGCTAGAAAATTGCCTCCAAAAATTTTAAAAAGCAAAGTCTTAAATTTTTCTAATCTCAGGTAACTTCTATGGAATATTTTTTCAAACCCTAAAAATGTAGGTGTAGAAAGATCGTTTCGGTATCTTAAACCTTTTTTTGTAGAAAAATAGAATAGAAAAAAATATTTCAGAACCTAAGAAGTTTTTAATAGGAAAATAAACACCAAATCTGAGAATATTTCTTTACGAAATTTTTTTTCTAAATATAGAAATTTTTTGGTGTGAGAATTGCATAAATATCTGAGAATTTTCTATATGAAGGGGTATCAGAATTTAAAAATTTTTGTATAAATTCTGATTAATTTTTATTAAAAAAAAATCGTTACATTTGACCTTTAAAATATTATATTTTTAGTAGGTTTATTCTAGCTCGAGGTCATTATTTCCTTTACTTATTTAGACTATGCTATTCTCATAGAATAATTTTATGAAAATTATTCTAAAAGAATATGACAGTTTTAATAAGTAATGGAAATAACGACCTCGAGCTAGAATAAACCTACGCAAAATATTTTTAATAGCTTTTCTGTATCAAAATGCCTCAGAACCGCAGAATTTTTCTATTGGGATAACGTCTCAAAGTCATAAACTTTCTCTTTAAGAAAATAACTCGGCAAAATTTCAGAATCAGAAAACTTTTTGTGAATAAACATATCTCCAAGCTTACTTATTTTCTATTAGAAAATTATGTCAGAATCTGGGTCTTTTGCTACCAGAAAAATGCTTTAGAACCCGAAAATTTCTTGAAGAGACGTTTTTCAAAATATCAAACATTTAAGTTTTTTTTTTATTATAGGAATAAATTTTTAAAATTTTAAAATGTTTCTATAGAAAAAATCATAATTAACAATAGTTGAACACTAAAAAACCTTAACCAGTGATTCAAATACGACCTGAAATTCCCTGGTAAAAAAATTTTTTGAGCAAAAAAAAATTTTCCCCCCCCAAACCCAAGAGCTGGATCCGCGCCTGCTAAAGGTACTGGCCATTCACGTGTTAAATAATAGGTAATGGAACCGCCTTTTAAATGGGGTGAAAGCTATATCTCAAAAAACAATATTTTAAAGTCTTGGAAAAATAAATCGTCACCAATAATGCGAATGGAACCCCTAAATCACTTTAGTCCAAATTTTCAGGATGGAGACTTGATTGGATCTTGAGATATTAATAGAAAGATGAAAGAAACGGCGTATTTTCCCTTAGAAATTTTAATTTTATTCTGTTCTTCAAAATCCTGGAACAAAGTACATTTTTCTTGATGTTTTTGGAGTTTTGTGTCTAAATATGACCTTTAAACTGGCCTATCACTATTAAGTAGTATTTGAGATTCGAAAAACACAGAAATTTATTTTTAACTATTTCCGCACCGTTATGTGCAGATATCATGAAAACTAAGAGCGATAGGCCAGTTCAGAGGTTATATTTTGATTCAGAATGCCAAAAAAAAATCTTGACGGTTTATTTTGGTACCAGGATTTCGAAGAAGAAACAAATTTATTACTAAACAAAGTTTAAAAAAAATTGAGAAATAATAATCAAAATTTCGCGTACCCCCGCGGGCAGTTTGGCGTACCCCCTAGTGGTACGCGTACCATAGGTTGGTAACCGCTGGTTTAGAGGATAATTTGTCGAATGAGTATTATTGATTGCATAAATATTACTCATACGCTCTGTATAGATAGAAGCAAATTACAAAATTGTTATGAAATTTAAAATTCAAATGCGATTTTATCAAAAAAACAAGTAACAAAGTTAAATTCGGCCTTGCCGAATGTAGTGATACCCTCCACAATTTCAAAAAGATTATTGCAAAAAACTTTATTTAAAAGGAAATTACTTTTGAAAAAAAAAATTTTTTTTGAAAAAAAAATTTTCGCGAAAAAAAATTTTGGTAAAAAAAATCCGCGATTTTTTTTTTGTGTTCGTACTTGTTTAAATACCATTTGGTGTTCAATTATGTTCACATATGCTAACCAGAAGCCGAATTAAAGCATTTTGTATTTTTAGGTTATGTTGAATGTACTGAAATTTTTGAGGTGTGCTTACATTTTCGTTCATAACTTTTGAACCGCTGAACCGATATCGCTCAAATGCAATACCAAACTTCTCGGGAGAACTTCCAATAAATATGTTAAGTTTCAGTCATCTCTGTGCAATATTTTGCCCGCGACAGCATTTTCCACAGACAGACAGACGGACATCGCTAGAATGTCTTAAAATCGATCGGGCATCATGAATATATATACTTTATGGGGTCCCAGATCGATATTTCGATGAGTTACAAACGGAATGACAATCTTATATATACAATCTATCACTAGAGTGGAGGGTATAAAAAAACGAAAAACCCGTTTCTGAATTTTTTTGTGTGGATACACAAACATCTTAACTTAAAAAAAAAATAAAAAAAAGTGTCCGGATTTTTGATCAATTGACTTTTTTAAAAAATGAAAAATTTCAGAACGGGTTCTAAAAATTTTCCTAAAAAATTTTTTTAATCGATAGCCCATACAAAACTATAAAAGAATGTAAATTTTTGAGATTGTGGTGCATTCCGTTTTAATGTGATAAATATTTAATCAAGGCAACTCGCCACAAATTTGACCATTTTTCCAATATTTGACCACGCCTCCTAAGCCCAGTTTTTGAAAATTTGAAAAACCAAAAACGCAATTTTCTTAGTTCCATATAGGGCTATCCAAACAACCTATTCAGAAATTTACGCGACACATGTTTTTCTGTAGCGGGACATTTGGTGTGGAATGCCTCAAATGTTAAAAAAAATTTACAAAAATTTTCCCCCCTACTTTTACTACGCCCTCAAGAGCTCTCTTTGGATGCCCTATGAAAAAACCTTTGTGTCGAAAATCTTATTTTATTTTTGCTGGGACAGTACTTACACCGAAGATTTTTACAAAACTTGAATTTAATGTTCAATATTAAAATCTGTAAGACTATTTTATTTTGTGGCCAAATCTCATTTTTATTTAAAAAAAGTTCACACAATGAAAAAAAAAATTTCGATTTTTAGTTTTTTTTATTTTTATTATAAATTTAGATATTTTCTAAAACTACTTAAATAACAAAAAATTTATTTTAAAAATCCACTTCAACAGAAAAATCTGCTAAAAATTTACTAATTCAAACATAAAGTTATTTAACCGATTTTTCTAATGATTGTGAGTGTACTTTGTTAGTAAAAAACTTGTTTTTTTAACAACTTTACTTTTTTTCTAAGATTATTTACTTGTGCACAAATGAGTATTTAAAATTTACTCAATTTTGTATCGGTAACACTTACCACATTTTGGTGGTAATGTCTCGTTATGTACACAAAATAAAAATCTAAATATTGTTTTATCTAAATAACATTTCCGGTTCCGCTGAATGCTCAAAAATCGAAAGTTTTTCCATGCATTTAAAATTATTAAAAAACAAATTGTAACTTTTTCCTGTTACACAACAGTTAAAAAACTATTTTTATACATATTTTCCAGTTTGCCTGCATACAAACAATTTAAAAAATAACGATTATTTTCATATAAAAACCCATTAAAAAATAACATTTCCTTCTCTATTTTTATGTCAGCAAATTGACCATCATGCATACATAGTAGGGTGGAGTGATTTTAGTTTTTTCGAAGATAGCATCGGGGTTGTAATAGTTGCCATTTTAGAGCAATATTAACGCAAAACAAGTAAGAAAGTTAGCCATATGATACCCTACACTAGTGTTTTCCTGAAAATGGGTCCCAAGTCCACACATGGACCGATTGGATCCGTCTTTTGTTAGATTTTTATTTAGTGTAGAAAACACACACAAATCAAATTTTAATGGAATTGTTTCATTTTTTGGGCAATAGACCGATTTAACTGAATATCGGTCGAAATTTTTATATGGGGGACTAAGTCCAAAAATGGTCCAATTATATTCCGATTTGATTAGGTTACTAAAGTACACGTTTAACACCCAAATAAATTTTTTATCAGGCGCCCCAGTAGGCTAGTTGGTAGCATGCTAGCCTATGAGTCTGGGGGTCGTGGGTTCGATTCCCACCAGAGGCCTTGGTCTGTTTCGCTACAACGAGACGAAGGTCATTGTTACCAGTTCTCGGTTAGGTAAAATTAGTATATGATTTGTAATTATATGTTAATTCTTAATAAAATAAAAAAAAAAAAAAAAATTTATCAAATATTTCCATTTTTATGAATTTTGAGGGAATTATGTGAATATCAGGAGGGTGATTTGTATGGGGACTACCAGAAGGACGGACCCGATTCCTTTGAAATTTGAAATGGTGATTCGTGCATACAAAATTTGATTACCTGCTAAAGCGATGTCTGTTATAATACGGTTATTAGAGTCATTTAAGCCTAATACAAAGGGGGCGTTTGTATGGGGGCTAGGTCTTGACATGGACAGATTTTTCCAATTTCAATAGGCTTCGTCCTTGGGCCAAAAGATGCTTAAGTTAAAAATTTCAAGTCAATTGATTGAAAATTGCGACCTGTATCGTGCTTAAACCGATAGATGGACAGACGGACGGACAAACGGACGGACATCGCTAAATCGACTCAAAAAGTAATTCTGAGTCGATCGGTATGCTTGAAGGTAGGTCTAGGACCAATATTTCGGGTTGTTACAAACATCAGCACAAACTCATTATACCCTGTACCACAGAGTGGTGTAGGGTATAACAAGTGGGAGTGTTCAATTCGGCTGTGCCGAATCTTTTCTACCCTTTAGCATGTGCAAAAAAAATGCAGGGGCTTTTTTGTGATTTTTTTTTTTTAAATTCATTTATTATACTTTTTGTACATAATTTTACACAAAAAAGGGTATAAAAATGTTTCATTTGTTTGACAAAAATACAAAAAAAAATTTAAAATAATGTTTTTTTTCAGAGGTTGTTTTATTTTTACAAGGCGGGAACTTTTTTCTCCCTGGTCCGATTTTGCCCTTTTACACACTTAAACTGCCTATGACATAAGGCCAAACTTTAGGGATTTAGCTTTTTTATTTTGGACTGTTTCTTGGACTACAACTTTTGAAATTCGATCGTATTCGGTCGAATTCTTGTTTTGTTTATTAATTTGGGTTATGACGTTGTGATGTTCCAGTATGGCATGCCAGTTTGCGCAACTTGTTCAGTTTTTTGGGTCCGTCGGTCTATCTATCCGGTGTAAACGTGGTACAGACCACCAATAAATTTGGCTGAAATTCGAAATTTAAGTTTTTTTATCGCAAGAACGAAACCTATTAAATTTTGACAAAATCGGTCCATGTTAACCTATCCAATGATGTGTCGGACTTGGCAAAAATATGAACTTTTAAATTTGTTTTTTATCAAAAATAAGTGAATGTTGAGCTACTTTGTATGGATAAGTATGTACGTACGACCCCCATTTATAATAATCTCTATTAAGTAAGCCGACACGTGTTTTTGCTTTTGGCGAAATTCCTGTAAGTTCGGCTTTTATTCAGATTTTCCCGAAAGGCCATAATTTTTCATAAGGTGTCCATTTTTTAAACCACCAGGACGATAAAAAAATAGAAGGAGGGTAACGATGAGCTAACGATGACGATTGACGATTATCAAGTTACATAATTACCCCCAGGTTCAACTTAGTTTTCGGTACCTATTAATATATATTAATTGCAGAGCAATCGGAGTGTAAGCTATGGGATACCTTGTTAGTCCCATATAAAAATGTTGGTCGATATTCAGATAAATCGGTAAATTGGCAACAAAAAGAAGCCTATTACACTAAAATTTGGTTTTCCATGTTTTCTACAGTAATTAAAGATCCAAAAAACATAGATGTATGGACTTGGGATCCATTTTTCGAAAAACACTGGTGTAGTTTTCTTACTTGTTTTATTTTTATTTTTTTGCAAAAACAAAAAATATTTTAAATTAGTTTTTTGTTGAAAACTTTTAAAATTTTTTACGTACCAAAAAATTTATCTGACCATCACAAAAACCTTTTTGCATTATTAAATAATATTTCCAGAAAAAAAAATCAAAATAGTAGTATATTTTTTTCACTTTGTTCTGAACTTTACATTTTTCAAGTTAAAAAAGGAACCCAATATTTTTTTTGTATTAAGAGGGGTTGAAACTAAAAGGACCTTAATGTTAGCAATTTTAAAACAGTTGTAAAAAATAAGGAAATTTTTAATATTTTTTTTTTTATTTGAAAGATAAACTATCGTAATAATGCCAGCAAAACTTTGGTAATGGGTAGTGATTATATAACACATTACCAGGTAATGTATATAACTTATTTGTAGCATTATTTTATGATGTCTTACCAAACATTTGTTCCACAACGTATTATTTTCAAGTGAAAAATAATGCATTACTAATAATTTGCTACGTAATGCATGATAATTGAAAAAAATGTATTTCATATTTATTATTTCTAAACATTAAATCATGGATGACCTATATTTGGTTACATTATGTATTATTTGAAAGTTTGAAATAATGCATTATTTATAATTGGATGCATAATGCATTACAATAACATAAAAAATAATTGAGCTAAAACACCTCAGTTCAACCGAGGAGTTGACTGCACCCCCTCCAAATTTAATGAAATAAAGAACTGGGGTTTACTTTAACAAAAAAGGGATTTTGCCAATGTTTCAGGCTTCTGGTCATTCCAGATTTCGAGATATGCGGTCTTGAAAATGAACAAAATTGTTTATTTTTGACAAAAGTATTCTGACATAAATAAAGATATCTTGAAAAGAAATAACAATACAGGCCTCATTCAGGTTTCAAATAATAGGTAATGAAACAGCCTTTAAAACTACATTTCCCAAGATTTTTTTTGAAAAAAGTCAAAGGTCATTAGTGTAAACCTTAATTTTTGGAGAGCTATATCTCTAAAAACAATATTTTTAAAATTTTGGAAAAAATATATGTTGTTAAGAATTATCTATACTACTTAAGTTTAAATTTTCAGGATGGAGACTTCATTGAAACTTTTAATATTAATAGAAACATTGTGACAGGAAAGAAAAAGCGCTGTAATTTCCCTTAGAAAAAAAAAAATATTTTTTTGTCTTTGAATTTCTGGTACCAAAATTCATTTTTTTGAATGTTTTTGACGTGAGGAGTCCAAATATGACCTTTGAACTGGCCTATCGCTATTACTTTTCAAGATATATGAACCTAAATGTTCAAAAAAACACAGCAATAGCATTTTAGCAAATTTCACACATTTATGTGCAGATATCTCGAAAACTAATAGCGATAGGCCAGTTCAAAGGTCATATATGGACTCAGCACGTCAAAAACATTTGGAAAAGTAAACTTTGGTACCAGAATCTCAGAGACAAAAAAAATAAAAAAATTTTCTAAGGGAAAATACACCGCTTTTTCCTTCCTGTCAGTGTGTTTCTATTAATATTAAAAGTTCCAATGAAGTCTCGATCCTGAAAATTTAAACTTAAGTAGTACAGGTGACCCTTAATAATATATATTTTTTTCCAAAATTTTAAAAATCGTTATATAGCTCTCCAAAAATTAAGGTTAAAACCAATGACCTTTTTCAAAAAAAACGCCATAATAAAGGCTGTCTTATTACTTATTATTTGCAAGACCTGTATTGTTATTACTTTTCGAGTTATATTTATTTATCTCAGAACACTTTTGTCAAATATATACGATTTTGCCAATTTTCAAGACCCCATATCTCGGAAAGAAAAACTACCAGAACTCCAAAATTTTGGCACAATGATTTTTTTGCAAGGGCCCAACTATATTCCAAGTTTAATCAAATTCGAAAGGGGTAAGGTCAAAAATGTTACTTTTTTCGGTTGAATTGAGGTGTTTTCATTCAATTATTTTATAAAAAAAAATGCATAAGTTTAAACTAGAGATGGGCTCACGACAGGAAATTTCTAACGACACACACTCACGAGCATATTTTATCTACTTACACTCACTTACAATCACGTGAGTAAATTTAATACAAAATTATTTTTTCACTACTCGTAACACCTTATATATTATCTTCTGGTATGCTATATTATTTCATATCTCGTAACCTATAAAATATCATATATTTTACACCTTACTCGTATTCTTCGTTATAAATTTATGACTTATTTTATACCTTACTGGTATTCTTTGTGATAATGTGGATGCATTAATTTGAGTCTCATCGCCTGGTAAAATCATCAATGCTGCAATGTATAAAATAAGAGAGCCTATACCTTATTTTATACCTTATTTGGTAATCTAAGTTTTGCTGGGAATTTTAAAAATATATTATACAAAATTTGGTCAACTAGAACTAGGGTTGCCACTTAATTGTGGGTTGCTTTTTTTAAAAGACAAAATCGGCTGAAGTTGTACAGAAAACTACTGAACCGATTTTAATGATTTTTTTATTTTAATTTGTAGATTATTTAATTCTCTAGTATTTATCGTGGCCATTTTTTGAAATTTTGACCTAATTATTTTTTTAATGAAAGAAGAAAAGTAAATTTTTCCATTTTTAAGTTTACATTAGCATAACATTCAATAAAAATCAATATTTTTTAAAAAATAGCTACGATAAGTACAAGAGAATTTAATAATCTACAAATTTTCATAAAAATCGGTTCAGTTGTTTTTGCTGCACTGCCGATTTTGTCTTTTAAAAAAAGCATCCCACAATATATTTTTTTATAGCTGTTTTAAAATTGCTAACATTAAGACAGTTTTTTTTTTAGTTTGAACCCCCCTTAATATTAACCTTTAAAAGGCAACTATTTTGATCCCCACACTATCTAAATTCGAAAAAAAAAATAAAAAATCGCTCCAACCCAATACATATATTTTAGCACAGCAAAAAACAAATAACGATGATTATGGACGAGATATTCTGTTCTATGTCACCAATTAATTTTTATACTTCTTACTTAATACGTGTTAGACTTAAGTTGTATTATGAAAAACAAAAATTTTCTAAATTATAAACATCATAAAAATTATAATTAAAATTAAATTACAGTATATCATAAACTTAAGCTTGAAAGTATACACAGAGAGAAAAAATATTTAATATGTTTGCCATTAAATTTATAACTACATTTATAGTTTAGTTAAGAGTTTATAAGTAAAAGTAGTTAAAAATTATACATGAATGTACTAAATATTTTTTATTACCAAATATTTTGGGTACTTTTTTTCTCTTCCTTATTTTTATCTCTTAATCATATAGTAGGTAATTTTATTATATATATATTAAAGTATGTACTATGTAAATATGTATTTCTAAATATTAATTATCTAATAGACACATTGGTTATTTTTATATTCAGTATCGTCATCGTTGACAAACAATTACAACAAATACTACAAATAACACAACCGAGAGTATTGGATTCAAACATGACCCTGATGCATGCTGCATAGCAGCTGGTTCTTCTCCTAAAATGAAAAAAAAAAAAATAAAAAAAGTATTATTAAATCAACGGATTAGAAATGAAGAAAGGTGTTGTCTTGAAATTCTAAATAATATAGCGATTAAAAAATAACAAAAATCCAAAAAAATATTTTGGCCAAAAAATCGATAGGGCTAACCACTGCTTTTTTATGTCCAAAAAATTTTAGAGTTTTTTTCCTAATTCTTTAATATATATTTTATGTAGAATTTCACGCTCGACACATTAATGCAAAATTTTTGTAAATCCGTCCAGTAGTTTCGGAGCTATAACGATTTTAAGATTTTTTTTGATTTGAGAAAAATTAAAATTTCGAATTCTCTCAAGTTGCCACAATTTGGTTTTTCGTCAATAGCTCGGGAAATATTGGCCCGATTTGGGTCGGAGACCTATACGTCCCAACTTTTTATGCTCTTTCAGAATATGTAACCCAAATTTTTAGCCCGTAAAAAAATATTTTTCGACAAACTTGGCAACCCTAGTCAGTGCGTAAGATGAAAAATATGGAGTAAAAAAATTTAAAAGTTTTTTGACAAAAAAAAGTCCATCCTTTTTTTTTGACCAAAAATTTTTTTTTTGATTTTTGTTATTTTTTAATTGCTATTTTATTTTAAAATTTTGTAAATCGATCCAGTAGTTTTGGAGTTATAGCGATTTTACCATATTTTTTCTTACGCACTGACTATGGTTGCCAAGTTTGTCGAAAAATATTTTTTTACGGGGTAAAAATTTGGGTTACATATTCTGAAAGAGCATAAAAAGTTGGGACGTATAGGTCTTCGACCCAAATCGTTCCTATATTTACCGAGCTATTGACGAAAAACCAAATTGTGGCAACCCTTGAGAGAATTTGAAATTTTAATTTTTCTCAAATCAAAAAAATCTTAAAATCGTTATATCTCCGAAACTACTGGACGGATTTACAAAAATTTAGATCAATGTGTCGAGCGTGATATTCTACAGAAAATAGATGAAAAATATGGAGTAAAAAAATTTAAAAGTTTTTTGACAAAAAAAGCAGTGGTTAGTTAGTCCATCCTTTTTTTTTGACCAAAAATTTTTTTTTTGATTTTTGTTATTTTTTAATTGCTATTTTATTTAGAATTTCACGCTCGACACATTGACGCTAAAATTTTGTAAATCGGTCCAGTAGTTTTGGAGTTATAGCGATTTTACCATATTTTTTCTTACGCACTGACTATGGTTGCCAAGTTTGTCGAAAAATATTTTTTTACGGGGTAAAAATTTGGGTTACATATTCTGAAAGAGCATAAAAAGTTGGGACGTATAGGTTTCCGACCCAAATCGGGCCTATACTTACCGAGCTATTGACGAAAAACAAAATTGTGGCAACCCTTGAGAGAATTTGAAATTTTAATTTTTCTCAAATCAAAAAAATCTTAAAATCGTTATATCTCCGAAACTACTGGACGGATTTACAAAAATTTAGCATCAATGTGTCGAGCGTGATATTCTACAGAAAATAGATGAAAAATATGGAGTAAAAAAATTTAAAAGTTTTTTGACAAAAAAAGCAGTGGTTAGTCCATCCTTTTTTTTTTTCAAAATTTTTTTTTATGATTTTTGTTATTTTTTAATTGCTATTTTATTTAGAATTTCACGCTCGACACATTGACGCTAAAATTTTGTAAATCGGTCCAGTAGTTTTGGAGTTATAGCGATTTTACCATATTTTTTCTTACGCACTGACTATGGTTGCCAAGTTTGTCGAAAAATATTTTTTTACGGGGTAAAAATTTGGGTTACATATTCTGAAAGAGCATAAAAAGTTGTGACGTATAGGTCTTCGACCCAAATCGGGCCTATATTTACCGAGCTATTGACGAAAAACCAAATTGTGGCAACCCTTGAGAGAATTTGAAATTTTAATTTTTCTCAAATCAAAAAAATCTTAAAATCGTTATATCTCCGAAACTACTGGACGGATTTACAAAAATTTAGCATCAATGTGTCCAGCGTGATATTCTACATAAAATAGATGAAAAATATGGAGTAAAAAATTTAAAAGTTTTTTGACAAAAAAAGCAGTGGTTGTTAGTCCATCCTTTTGTTTTTGACCAAAAATTTTTTTTTGATTTTTGTTATTTTTTAATTTCTATTTTATTTAGAATTTCACGCTCGACACATTGACGCTAAAATTTTGTAAATCGGTCCAGTAGTTTTGGAGTTATAGCGATTTTACCATATTTTTTCTTACGCACTGACTATGGTTGCCAAGATTGTCGAAAGATATTTTTTTACGGGGTAAAAATTTGGGTTACATATTCTGAAAGAGCATAAAAAGTTGGGACGTATAGGTCTCCGACCCAAATCGGGCCTATACTTACCGAGCTATTGACAAAAAACCAAATTGTGGCAACCCTTGAGAGAATGTGAAATTTTAATTTTTCTCAAATCAAAAAAATCTTAAAATCGTTATATCTCCGAAACTACTGGACGGATTTACAAAAATTTAGCATCAATGTGTCGAGCGTGATATTCTACAGAAAATAGATGAAAAATATGGAGTAAAAAATTTAAAAGTTTTTTGACAAAAAAAGCAGTGGTTAGTCCATCCTTTTTTTTTGACCAAAAATTTTTTTTTTGATTTTTGTTATTTTTTAATTGCTATTTTATTAAGAATTTCACGCTCGACACATTGATGCTAAAATTTTGTAAATCGGTCCAGTAGTTTTGGAGTTATAGCGATTTAACCATATTTTTTCTTACGCACTGACTATGGTTGCCAAGTTTGTCGAAAAAAATTTTTTACGGGGTAAAAATTTGGGTTAAACATTCTGAAAGAGCATAAAAAGTTGGGACGTATAGGTCTCCGACCCAAATGGGGCCTATACTTACCGAGCTATTGACGAAAAACCTAATTGTGGTAACCCTTGAGAGAATTTGAAATTTTAATTTTTCTCAAATCAAAAAAATCTTAAAATCGTTATATCTCCGAAACTACTGGACGGATTTACAAACATTTAGCATCAATGTGTCGAGCGTGATATTCTACATAAAATAGATGAAAAATATGGAGTAAAAAAATTTTAGTCCATCCTTTTTTTTTTGACCAAACATTTTTTTTTGATTTTTGTTATTTTTTAATTGCTATTTTATTTAGAATTTCACGCTCGACACATTGACGCTAAAATTTTGTAAATCGGTCCAGTAGTTTTGGAGTTATAGCGATTTTACCATATTTTTTCTTACGCACTGACTATGGTTGCCAAGTTTGTCGAAAAATATTTTTTTACGGGGTAAAAATTAGGGTTACATATTCTGAAAAAGCATAAAAAGTTGTGACGTATAGGTCTTCGACCCAAATCGTTCCTATATTTACCGAGCTATTGATGAAAAACCAAATTGTGGCAACCCTTGAGAGAATTTGAAATTTTAATTTTTCTCAAATCAAAAAAATCTTAAAATCGTTATATCTCCGAAACTACTGGACGGATTTACAAAAATTTAGCATCAAATTTGCCATACAAAGCATTACTACTGCTCACAAAAATATTTAATACATCTATTAAGCTTCAATATTTCTGATGCTATTGGAAAGTAGCTGAAATCCTAATGATTAACAAGCCTGGCAAAAACCCAAATGAAGTAAGCTCGTATCGACCAATATCTCTGCTGCCTGTCATCGGTAAGCTATTTGAAAAAATAATTTGCCAAAGGCTTAATATAATTGTAGAAAACAGAAAAATTATACCAAATCATCAATTTGGTTTTCGTAAAAAGCATTCTACCATCGAACAAATTCATAGAATCACGGATACAATAGAGAAAGCTATTGAAAATAAAGATATATGCTCAGCTGTGTTTCTGGACGTATCAAAAGCATTTGATGCTGTCTGGCATTCTGGCCTATTATACAAGCTTAACCTCTTATTACCAAGAAGTTTTTATAAATTAATGGAATCTTACCTACACTCAAAAAAAAAAAAAACTGTAAAGTTAGCAAAAAATTTAGTTAAATTTAATTAAAAAAGCACCTGATTTTGGGCCTACTAAATTTTTAGTAAATTTAACTAAAAATATTTAGCTAACTTTTCGTAGAATGAATGTAGCAAAAAAAACCCGTAACTTTAACTAAAAATTTAGCTGAAATTTCGTAACGTTTTTATGTACATATATTAACAAAAAAATTAGTTGAATTCAGCTAAACTTTTTGTTACTTTTCGTAAACTAAATTTACAAAATATTTTGTAAAAAATTGTAAGTTTATTTTTTCTGTCTTTTCATCAGCTTAAGTAGAACTTATGAGATTCGCATAGAAGGCTACACAAGAAATTTCACTTAACAAATTTTTTACGAAAAATCAGCAAATTAATTAGTAAAAATTCGTAAACTCAGTTTTGAAGTCAAGAAAAAAAATTAATTCAAAATTTGTTCAAAACTAGTATTTTCGTAAATTCAACTTAATTAAAAAAAGTACAGTTGAACCTCGATTATCCGGGTTGCACGGGACCGGACTAAGCACGGATAATCGAAAAACACGGTTGAAAGAGGTTATATATTTTTCTACATTTGTATATGTTCGTGAATATATTGCACGGATAATAGAGGTAAAGCACGGTTAATAGAGGTAAAAACAATAACAAAAAATACAATATGTACGTACATGTATGAATTGCACGGATAGTAGAGGTAAAGCACGGATAATAGAGGTAAAAAACAAACACACAGCATGCCGGTTAATAGAGGCACCGGTTAATAGAGGGCCGGATAATCGAGGTTCAACTGTAGTTAAAACGCTGATTTTAACTAAAAATTTGCTAAAAAGCCAGTAAACTCGAGTTAACAAAAAAAAATTTGTTAACTTTACAGTTTTATTTTTTTGAGTGTATCTGAAAGATACTTTCGAGTTAAGCAAGAGACAGAATACTCGAGTCTTAAGCCAATAACAACAGGAGTTCCTTAGGGCAGTATTTTGGGCCCAGTGTTGTACTTAATATTCACTAGCGACTTACCGCTAAATCCAGACTGTGTCATAGGAACTTTTGCTGATGACACTGTTATTATGTCTACGGATTCAAACTGCCAGGAAGCTACAAATAAACTATAAACCGCATTAAACGATGTAATTCAATGGACAAAAAAATGGAAAATTACTCTAAACAGCACGAAGTCAATTCATGTCTACTTTACAAACAGAAATATACAACAGATTCCACTTTACATTGATGACCAAATTATTCAAATTTCAAACTCTGCCAAATATCTAGGCATGACGCTCGATGCAAAACTTAAATGGAAAGAGCATGTCAAAAAGAAGAAGCAAGAACTGGATATAAAATACAGAAAAATAGATTGGCTCATTGGAAGGAAATCTAATTTAGCTTTACACAACAAAATTTTAATATATAATCAGATTTTAAAACCTGTATGGATATATGGAATACAGATATGGGGTTGCGCCAAACAACACAACTTAGAAGTCATTCAGCGTTTTCAAAACAAAGTGTTAAGAAATATTGTTAAAGCCCCATGGTATATACGAAACAGTGATCTACACCGAGATCTTAAAATAAATTTGATTAAGGATGAATTTCAACTTCATGCAATAAAACACAATCAGAGGCTTGAACAACATACAAACGAGCTTGTCCCATTGTTGTTGGAAACCAGTGGTGTCACAAGAAGACTAAATCGATTCAAACCCCATGATTTGATGAGACGATTTAATCAGCGACAACAGAGATAAAGAAATCTCTTAGCTGCGTTTTAAATATATAAAACCCAACTGAATCAAACTACTAGTTAGTCTTAAGACTAGTCGTAGTGTAACTTAGACATTTTTGTTAAAAGAAATTTGTTTAAATAAAGAAAAAAATGAAAAAAAAAATATTTTTTCTTACGCACTGACTATGGTTGCCAAGTTTGTCGAAAAATATTTTTTTACGGGGTAAAAATTTGGGTTACATATTCTGAAAGAGCATAAAAAGTTGGAACGTATAGGTCTCCGACCCAAATCGGGCCCATACTTACCGAGCTATTGACGAAAAACCAAATTGTGGCAACCCTTGAGAGAATTTGAAATTTTAATTTTTCTCAAATCAAAAAAATCCTAAAATCGTTATATCTCCGAAACTACTGGACGGATTTACAAAAATTTAGCATCAATGTGTCGAGCGTGATATTCTACAGAAAATAGATGAAAAATATGGAGTAAAAAAAATTAAAAGTTTTTTGACAAAAAAAGCAGTGGTTAGTCCATCCTATTTTTGACCAAAAAATTTTTTTTTGATTTTTGTTATTTTTTAATTGCTATTTTATTTAGAATTTCACGCTCGAAACATTGACGCTAAAATTTTGTAAATCGGTCCAGTAGTTTTCGAGTTATAGCGATTTTACCATATTTTTTCTTACGCACTGACTATGGTTGCCAAGTTTGTCGAAAAAAATTTTTTTACGGGGTAAAAATTTGGGTAACATATTCTGAAAGAGCATAAAAAGTTGGGACGTATAGGTCTCCGACCCAAATCGGGCCTATATTTACTGAGCTATTGACGAAAAACCAAATTGTGGCAACCCTTGAGAGAATTTGAAATTTTAATTTTTCTCAAATCAAAAAAATCTTAAAATCGTTATATCTCCGAAACTACTGGACGGATTTACAAAAATTTAGCATCAATGTGTCGAGCGTGATATTCTACATAAAATAGATGAAAAATATGCAGTAAAAAAATTTAAAAGTTTTTCGACAAAAAAAGCAGTGGTTAGTCCATCCTTTTTTTTTGACCAACAAATTTTTTTTGACTATGGTTGCCAAGTTTGTCGAAAAATATTTTTTTACGGGGTAAAAATTTGGGTTACATATTCTGAAAGAGCATAAAAAGTTGGGACGTATAGGTCTCCGACCCAAATCGGGCCTATACTTACCGAGCTATTGACGAAAAACCAAATTGTGGCAACCCTTGAGAGAATTTGAAATTTTAATTTTTCTCAAATCAAAAAAATCTTAAAATCGTTATATCTCCGAAACTACTGGACGGATTTACAAAAATTTAGCATCAATGTGTCGAGCGTGATATTCTATATAAAATAGATGAAAAATATGGAGTAAAAAAATTTAAAAGTTTTTTGACAAAAAAAGCAGTGGTTAGTCCATCCTTTTTTTTTGACCAACAATTTTTTTTTTTTATTTGTGTGATTTTTTAATTGCTATTTAATTTAGAATTTCACGCTCGACACATTGACGCTAAAATTTTGTAAATCGGTCCAGTAGTTTTGGAGTTATAGCGATTTTACCATATTTTTTCTTACGCACTGACTATGGTTGCCAAGTTTGTCGAAAAATATTTTTTTACGGGGTAAAAATTTGGGTTACATATTCTGAAAGAGCATAAAAAGTTGGGACGTATAGGTCTCCGACCCAAATCGGGCCTATACTTACCGAGCTATTGACGAAAAACCAAATTGTGGCAACCATTGAGAGAATTTGAAATTTTAATTTTTCTCAAATCAAAAAAATCTTAAAATCGTTATATCTCCGAAACTACTGGACGGATTTACAAAAATTTAGCATCAATGTGTCGAGCGTGATATTCTACATAAAATAGATGAAAAATATGGAGTAAAAAAATTTTAAAGTTTTTTGACAAAAAAGCAGTCCTTTTTTTTTGACCAAAAAATTTTTTTTTGATTTTTGTTATTTTTTAATTGCTATTTTATTTAGAATTTCACGCTCGACACATTGACGCTAAAGTTTTGTAGTTTTGGAGTTAAAGCGATTTTACCATATTTTTTCTTACACTCAAAAAAATAAAACTGTAAAGTTAACAAACTTTTTTTTGTTAACTCGAGTTTACTGGCTTTTTAGCAAATTTTTAGTTAAAATCAGCGTTTTAACTACTTTTTTTAGTTAAGTTCAATTTACGAAAATACTAGTTTTGTACAAATTTTGAATTAATTTTTTTTGTTGACTTTAAAACTGAGTTTACGAATTTTTACTAATTAATTTGCTGATTTTTTGTAACATTTTTGTCAAGTGAAAAATTTTAAACATTTCTTGTGTAGCCTCCTATGCAAATCTCATAAGTCCTACTTAAGCTGAACTTAATGCTGTAAAAAAAAAAGAAAAATAAGTGAAGTGTTAGTGTTTAAAACCAATATTTAACAAACTTAAAACTTTTTACAAAAAGTTTAGCTGAATTCAACTAATAAAAAATGTTACGAAATTTTCAGCTGAATTTTTAGTTAAAATTACGGTTTTTTTGCTACATTCATTCTACGAAAAATTAACTAAATACTTTTTGTTAAATTAACTAGAAATTTAGTAGGTTCAAAATCAGGTGTTTTTTTAGTTAAATTTAACTAAATTTTTTGCTAACTTTACAGCTTTTTTTTTGAGTGTACGCACTGACTATGGTTGCCAAGTTTGTCGAAAAATATTTTTTTACGGGGTAAAAATTTGGGTTACATATTCTGAAAGAGCATAAAAAGTGGGGACGTATAGGGCTCCGACCCAAATCGGGCCTATAATTACCGAGCTATTGACGAAAAACAAAATTGTGGCAACCCTTGAGAGAATTTGAAATTTTAATTTTTCTCAAATCAACAAAATCTTAAAATCGTTATATCTCCGAAACTACTGGACGGATTTACAAAAATTTAGCATCAATGTGTCGAGCGTGATATTCTACATAAAATAGATGAAAAATATGGAGTAAAAAAATTTAAAAGTTTTTTGACAAAAAAAGCAGTGGTTAGTCCATCCTTTTTTTTTTACCAAAAATTTTTTTTTTTTATTTTTGTTATTTTTTAATTGCTATTTTATTTAGAATTTCACGCTCGACACATTGGCGCTAAAATTTTGTAAATCGGTCCAGTAGTTTTGGAGTTATAGCGATTTTACCATATTTTTTGTTACGCACTGACTATGGTTGCCAAGTTTGTCGAAAAATATTTTTTTACGGGGTAAAAATTTGGATTACATATTCTGAAAGAGCATAAAAAGTTGTGACGTATAGGTCTTCGACCCAAATCGTTCCTATATTTACCGAGCTATTGACGAAAAACCAAATTGTGGCAACCCTTGAGAGAATTTGAAATTTTAATTTCCCGGTGAAAAATGGTACAAATATGATCGTATATGCGTTCATACAGCGTCATGTATGACCATATATGTAGCATATATGAATATATATGGAACTGTATGAAGGCATATATGATCATATTTGCAACATATATGTCCATATACGTAAAATGAGGGCATATGAACATATATGTCATATATGCTCCATATATGTCCACTAGAGTGTCCCTTATTTTGGAAATGTTGGAAATGTTGAGACGGCACCCCCTCATTTTTTCCTTTTGACTAAAAAATAACTCAGGAAACTCAGGAACGACCACGCCTTCCCTACGCGACGAGGCCTTAAAGAACGGGGCCTTAAAAATAATTTTTCCATACAAACCAAAAATTTTTTTTTTGATTTTTAATTTTTTTGTTATTAATTATAATATTACTTGGTTAGCTTATTCATGACAAAAAATTTGATTTTGGTGGGATGAGGCTTTCAGTTCTAAAAAATTTTTCGAAAAAAAAAATTTAGAGCTTTTGGGGTCCTACAGTAAAAATTTTTTAAAAATTTTTTTTTTTACCATATTTTTTCTTACGCACTGACTATGGTTGCCAAGTTTGTCGAAAAATATTTTTTTACGGGGTAAAAATTTGGGTTACATATTCTGAAAGAGCAAAAAAAGTTGGGACGTATAGGTCTCCGACCCAAATCGGGCCTATACTTACCGAGCTATTGACGAAAAACAAAATTGTAGCAACCCTTGAGAGATCTGAAATTTTAATTTTTCTCAAATCAAAAAAATCTTAAAATCGTTATATCTCCGAAACTACTGGACGGATTTACAAAAATTTAGCATCAATGTGTCGAGCGTGATATTCTACATAAAATAGATGAAAAATATGGAGTAAAAAAATTTAAAAGTTTTTTGACAAAAAAAGCATCCTTTTTTTTTTTGACCAAAATTTTTTTTTTTGATTTTTGTTATTTTTTAATTGCTTTTTTATTTAGAATTTCATGCTATATCTATAAAATAGATATAAAATAAGTAGGGCAAAAATCGAAAAGTTTTTTGACAAAAAAAGCAGTGGTTAGTCCATCTTTTTTTTTTTTGGCCAAAATATTTTTTTTTGATTTTTGTTATTTTTTAACAGCTATATTATTTAGAATTTCACTCTCGACACATTGACGCTAAAATTTTGTAAATCGGTCCAGTAGTTTTTGAGTTATAGCGATTTTATCATATTTTATTTTTTACGAAATTTTAATTTTCTTGAAATCAAAAAAATCTTAAAATCGTTATATCTCCGAAACTACTGGACGGATTTACAAAAATTTAGCATCAATGTGTCGAGCGTGAAATTCTACATAAAATAGATATAAAATAAGTAGGGCAAAAATCGAAAAGTTTTTTGACAAAAAAAGCATCTTTTTTTTTGGCCAAAATATTTTTTTTTGATTTTTGTTATTTTTTAATAGCTATATTATTTAGAATTTCACGCTCGACACATTGACGTTAAAATTTTGTAAATCGGTCCAGTAGTTTTTGAGTTATAGCGATTTTATCATATTTTATTTTTTACGAAATTTTAATTTTCTTGAAATCAAAAAAATCTTAAAATCGTTATATCTCCGAAACTACTGGACGGATTTACAAAAATTTAGCATCAATGTGTCGAGCGTGAAATTCTACATAAAATAGATATAAAATAAGTAGGGCAAAAATCGAAAAGTTTTTTGACAAAAAAAGCAGTGGTTAGTCCATCTTTTTTTTTTGGCCAAAATATTTTTTTTTTTTGATTTTTGTTATTTTTTAACAGCTATATTATTTAGAATTTCACGCTCGACACATTGACGCTAAAATTTTGTAAATCGGTCCGGTAGTTTTTGAGTTATAGCGATTTTATCATATTTTATTTTTTACGAAATTTTAATTTTCTTGAAATCAAAAAAATCTTAAAATCGTTATATCTCCGAAACTACTGGACGGATTTACAAAAATTTAGCATCAATGTGTCGAGCGTGAAATTCTACATAAAATAGATATAAAATAAGTAGGGCAAAAATCGAAAAGTTTTTTGACAAAAAAAGCAGTGGTTAGTCCATCTTTTTTTTTTGGCCAAAATATTTTTTTTTTTTATTTTTGTTATTTTTTAATAGCTATATTATTTAGAATTTCACGCTCGACACATTGACGCTAAAATTTTGTAAATCGGTCCAGTAGTTTTTGAGTTATAGCGATTGTATCATATTTTATTTTTTACGAAATTTTAATTTTCTTGAAATCAAAAAAATCTTAAAATCGTTATATCTCCGAAACTACTGGACGGATTTACAAAAATTTAGCATCAATGTGTCGAGCGTGAAATTCTACATAAAATAGATATAAAATAAGTAGGGCAAAAATCGAAAAGTTTTTTGACAAAAAAAGCATCTTTTTTTTTGGCCAAAATATTTTTTTTTGATTTTTGTTATTTTTTAATAGCTATATTATTTAGAATTTCACGCTCGACACATTGACGCTAAAATTTTGTAAATCGGTCCAGTAGTTTTTGAGTTATAGCGATTTTATCATATTTTATTTTTTACGAAATTTTAATTTTCTTGAAATCAAAAAAATCTTAAAATCGTTATATCTCCGAAACTACTGGACGGATTTACAAATATTTAGCATCAATGTGTCGAGCGTGAAATTCTACATAAAATAGATATAAAATAAGTAGGGCAAAAATCGAAAAGTTTTTTGACAAAAAAAGCAGTGGTTAGTCCATCTTTTTTTTTTGGCCAAAATATTTTTTTTTGATTTTTGTTATTTTTTAATAGCTATATTATTTAGAATTTCACGCTCGACACATTGACGCTAAAATTTTGTAAATCGGTCCAGTAGTTTTTGAGTTATAGCGATTTTATCATATTTTATTTTTTAAGGAAATTTTAATTTTCTTGAAATCAAAAAAATCTTAAAATCGTTATATCTCCGAAACTACTGGACGGATTTACAAAAATTTAGCATCAATGTGTCGAGCGTGAAATTCTACATAAAATAGATATAAAATAAGTAGGGCAAAAATCGAAAAGTTTTTTGACAAAAAAAGCAGTGGTTAGTCCATCTTTTTTTTTTGGCCAAAATATTTTTTTTTGATTTTTGTTATTTTTTAATAGCTATATTATTTAGAATTTCACGCTCGACACATTGACGCTAAAATTTTGTAAATCGGTCCAGTAGTTTTTGAGTTATAGCGATTTTATCATATTTTATTTTTTACGAAATTTTAATTTTCTTGAAATCAAAAAAATCTTAAAATCGTATTATCTCCGAAACTACTGGACGGATTTACAAAAATTTAGCATCAATGTGTCGAGCGTGAAATTCTACAAAAAATAGATATAAAATAAGTAGGGCAAAAATCGAAAAGTTTTTTGACAAAAAAAGCAGTGGTTAGTCCATCTTTTTTTTTGGCCAAAATATTTTTTTTTGATTTTTGTTATTTTTTAATAGCTATATTATTTAGAATTTCACGCTCGACACATTGACGCTAAAATTTTGTAAATCGGTCCAGTAGTTTTTGAGTTATAGCGATTTTATCATATTTTATTTTTTACGAAATTTAAATTTTCTTGAAATCAAAAAAATCTTAAAATCGTTATATCTCCGAAACTACTGGACGGATTTACAAAAATTTAGCATCAATGTGTCGAGCGTGAAATTCTACATAAAATAGATATAAAATAAGTAGGGCAAAAATCGAAAAGTTTTTTGACAAAAAAAGCAGTGGTTAGTCCATCTTTTTTTATTGGCCAAAATATTTTTTTTTTGATTTTTGTTATTTTTTAATAGCTATATTATTTAGAATTTCACGCTCGACACATTGACGCTAAAATTTTGTGAATCGGTCCAGTACACTCAAAAAAAAAATCGTGGGTATTAAATACTAAAAATTTAGCTACGAGTACTAATGTTTTAGTCCAAAATGATCTAGTGCAGGCGTTGCTAATCAATACTAAAATTTGTTACTAATATCTAGTACATGAAAAATACTAAAAAAACAGTAAATATTACTGCAATTTACTACAATTTTAGTAAATATAATTACTAAAAAAATCATAAATATTTCAAATTTTTGCCCTAATTAGTAAAAAAAATTACTAATTGTAGTAAATAAAATTGCTAATTTTAGTTAATAAAATTACTACCTATATCAAATTTAGAAAATAAAAATCAGAAAAAAATTATATATAAATGATTTTTTATTTCACTTCGGTTATAAGATATACTTAATTACATGTCTTCTTAAGCTGCTTAAAAATGTAGCGTAGATTGTACCACGTCAGGTATTTGAAAATATAAATGTTGTCGCCATACAATTGAAATACATTTTGGAAACGATTGCTAAAAATATAAAAAAGAAATATTTTCTCAATACATGTTCAAATGTATGTACAAACATTTTACTACAGAGGGTGTTCTTTTTTACATACATTTTTTTTGTATACGTGTGGGTATCCATAATATTCAGCTTGAGTTTTTTTTCACAGCCATTGAAATGAAAAACGATTTAACAAAAAAACTGATGTAGTTTTATTATTAATGGCATTTTTAAACAAAGAACACATTTATTTAATTAGTTTAACACAACACAATTTAGTTAAATAAATTTAGAATATATTTTTTTAAAAATACTCCGTGACCGGGTATCGCGTTCTTTCGGTTTTAATTCTTTTTCGCACTAAACAAACAGAAAAATCAGTTGGTAGCACTGCAGTTAAATGCAAAAAAACGTGGAGTTCGCACACACTGCAGCAGCAAGCAGCAGACGGCAAGAAATGTAAAGCACTGTGTTTAATTATAAATTATAAATTTATACAATAAGTACTTTTTGTATTTACAGCTTGGGGTATGCTTTTTTAATGTTAAGAAATAAAAATGCGTCATTTTAGTGAAATTATAATTAAATAGAGTACTCTTAATTTTGTCTGTCTGCTGAATGCTGCTGAATTGTGAAGAAGCTTGTGGTCGCTATTACAAACAGTGTTGCCATTACCAATATGAACAAAAAAACGCAAAAATCGTAGGAAAAGAGTAAAAATTAAAAAAAAAAAAAAATCAGCGACAAGAAAAAAAAAAAAATTAAAAAAAAAAAAAAATTGAAAATGTGCTTTTTAAGGTTAAAAAGCGCCAACAAAAACAATAATAAAAATATTTGTTTTTATCATAAATTAAATAAATAAGCTGATACAATCAGGAGTAAAAATAATCGGAGCTATTCCGGTTGTCATAAACGCGTTTAAAACGCGACGAAGGTAATTTTTGGTATTCCTGAATACATTGGAGATGATACAGGCGAAAAACATATGTTTTTTCGTTATCGTCGACATTCATGCAATATCAGTCAAATAAACCTACAATAGATTTAATTTACTCATTATGAATAGCCCAGTGTATATTAGTACTTTTATGAACTAAAAATAGTAAAAAAATTAGTAAAACCAACTACCAACAAAAATTACTCATAAACAGTAAGAAATAATAATTTTAGCACTTTGGAGATACTAAAAAAACTACTGTAATACTGGCAATTAGTAACTTATTAGTAGATTTGGGTTACCAACGCACTTACTAATTTTTTTACTGCAGAATTATTTTGAGTGTAGTTTTTGAGTTATAGCGATTTTATCATATTTTATTTTTTACGAAATTTAAATTTTCTTGAAATCAAAAAAATCTTAAAATCGTTATATCTCCGAAACTACTGGACGGATTTACAAAAATTTAGCATCAATGTGTCGAGCGTGAAATTCTACATAAAATAGATATAAAATAAGTAGGGCAAAAATCGAAAAGTTTTTTGACAAAAAAAGCATATTTTTTTTGGCCAAAATATTTTTTTTTGATTTTTGTTATTTTTTAATAGCTATATTATTTAAATCGGTCCAGTAGTTTTTGAGTTATAGCGATTTTATCATATTTTATTTTTTACGAAATTTAAATTTTCTTGAAATCAAAAAAATCTTAAAATCGTTATATCTCCGAAACTACTGGACGGATTTACAAAAATTTAGCATCAATGTGTCGAGCGTGAAATTCTACATAAAATAGTATAAAATAAGTAGGGCAAAAATCGAAAAGTTTTTTGACAAAAAAGCAGTGGTTAGTCCATCTTTTTTTTTTGGCCAAAATATTTTTTTTTTTGATTTTTGTTATTTTTTAATATCTGTATTATTTAAAATTTCACGCTCGACACATTGACGCTAAAATTTTGTAAATCGGTCCAGTAGTTTTTGAGTTATAGCGATTTTATCATATTTTATTTTTTACGAAATTTTAATTTTCTTGAAATCAAAAATATCTTAAAATCGTATTATCTCCGAAACTACTGGACGGATTTACAAAAATTTAGCATCAATGTGTCGAGCGTGAAATTCTACATAAAATAGATATAAAATAAGTAGGGCAAAAATCGAAAAGTTTTTTGACAAAAAAAGCAGTGGTTAGTTAGTCCATCTTTTTTTTTTGGCCAAAATATTTTTTTTTGATTTTTGTTATTTTTTAATAGCTATATTATTTAGAATTTCACGCTCGACACATTGACGCTAAAATTTTGTAAATCGGTCCAGTAGTTTTTGAGTTATAGCGATTTTATCATATTTTATTTTTTACGAAATTTTAATTTTCTTGAAATCAAAAAAATCTTAAAATCGTATTATCTCCAAAACTACTGGACGGATTTACAAAAATTTAGCATCAATGTGTCGAGCGTGAAATTCTACATAAAATAGATATAAAATAAGTAGGGCAAAAATCGAAAAGTTTTTTGTAAAAAAAAGCAGTGGTTAGTCCATCTTTTTTTTTGGCCAAAATATTTTTTTTTTGATTTTTGTTATTTTTTAATAGCTATATTATTTAGAATTTCACGCTCGACACATTGACGCTAAAATTTTGTAAATCGGTCCAGTAGTTTTTGAGTTATAGCGATTTTATCATATTTTATTTTTTACGAAATTTTAATTTTCTTGAAATCAAAAAAATCTTATAATCGTATTATCTCCGAAACTACCCCAGCAAAAATTGGCATTACTAATAATGGGTTTTGTAATCCGAAACAGATGTTAATAATTAGTTACTTATTGAATGAAACACTAATTATTTTAACAAGGGCGTGAGACAAAAATAACTAGTGAAGAGTATGGAGATAAATAAGTAGATACTGCCTCGGATTACAAATAAGAAGTAAAAACCCATTACCAATAAGAAGTAAAATAATTAGTTAATTAAAACTTTAAAAATTTAACTTGTTTTTACTAAAACTTAAAAATTGTGTAATTTTTATTAAGTTTTTAAGTACTTTTTAAGTTAATTGAATTGTAAAGTTTAAAAACTGCAAGTGCAATTAGATATTATTACTTACAAGGGAAGTATCTCAACCCTTATGAACCGATTTGCCTCAAACTTAAAATATATATAAAAGAGACGATTTTAAGGTTGGGGTGTCTCGGCTTATCGGCCATATTTGTGTTTTAAAATTTCGCTGTCCCCTTATGAAACAATGTGGACCTCCGGGAAAATTTCGATAACTTCCGGACTAATAAGAATATCCTCTAGCGAAAAAATACGTGTCGACTTAAATTTAATAAAGATTATTTCGTATTCATATGGACATCGTAGGTCTATGTCTTCATATAAATACCCCCCAAAATTTACATATTTTCATGAAAAAAGTATTTAACGAAGCCAAACTTTTACAAGGTTATGCCACCGTTGGATAGGCATTAAAAAAACCTTTCTTCTCATATGTAAACATCATATAGTTTCTTAAAAAGAAATGGCTGAAAAATCCAAAAAACGATTTTTCGCCATTTTTTGACCCATGTTTTGAACCCCTAAATCCCCGATATGGCCGATAAGCCGAGACACCCCAACCTTAGAATTGTCTCTTTTATATATATTTTACATTTCATGCAAATCGGTTCATAAGGGTTGAGATACTTCCCTTGTTAGAGGTGCTTTTATAACATATTACTGAGAAGTAGTTACTTTCGGGCTTAAAATAATGTTAATGGTAATGGGTACTCATTATAAATAATGTACTTGGTAATGATTACTTTTCACTACTCATTACCATGTTTTTGCTGGGACTGGACGGATTTACAAAAATTTAGCATCAATGTGTCGAGCGTGAAATTCTACATAAAATAGATATAAAATAAGTAGGGCAAAAATCGAAAAGTTTTTTGACAAAAAAAGCAGTGGTTAGTCCATCTTTTTTTTTTGGCCAAAATATTTTTTTTTGATTTTTGTTATTTTTTAAAAGCTATATTGTCCATCTTTTTTTTTGGCCAAAATATTTTTTTTGATTTTTGTTATTTTTGAATAGCTATATTATTTAGAATTTCACGCTCGACACATTGACGCTAAAATTTTGTAAATCGGTCCAGTAGTTTTTGAGTTATAGCGATTTTATCATATTTTATTTTTTACGAAATTTTAATTTTCTTGAAATCAAAAAAATCCTAAAATCGTATTATCTCCGAAACTACTGGACGGATTTACAAAAATTTAGCATCAATGTGTCGAGCGTGAAATTCTACATAAAATAGATATAAAATAAGTAGGGCAAAAATCGAAAAGTTTTTTGACAAAAAAAGCAGTGGTTAGTCCATCTTTTTTTTTTGGCCAAAATATTTTTTTTGATTTTTGTTATTTTTTAAAAGCTATATTACTTAGAATTTTACGCTCGACACATTGACGCTAAAATTTTGTAAATCAGTCCAGTAGTTTTTGAGTTATAGCGATTTTATCATATTTTATTTTTTACGAAATTTTAATTTTCTTGAAATCAAAAAAATCTTAAAATCGTTATATCTCCGAAACTACTGGACGGATTTACAAAAATTTAGCATCAATGTGTCGAGCGTGAAATTCTACATAAAATAGATATAAAATAAGTAGGGCAAAAATCGAAAAGTTTTTTGACAAAAAAAGCAGTGGTTAGTCCATCTTTTTTTTTGGCCAAAATATTTTTTTTTGATTTTTGTTATTTTTTAATAGCTATATTATTTAGAATTTCACGCTCGACACATTGACGCTAAAATTTTGTAAATCGGTCCAGTAGTTTTTGAGTTATAGCGATTTTATCATATTTTATTTTTTACGAAATTTAAATTTTCTTGAAATCAAAAAAATCTTAAAATCGTTATATCTCCGAAACTACTGGACGGATTTACAAAAATTTAGCATCAATGTGTCGAGCGTGAAATTCTACATAAAATAGATATAAAATAAGTAGGGCAAAAATCGAAAAGTTTTTTGACAAAAAAAGCAGTGGTTAGTTAGTCCATCTTTTTTTTTGCCCAAAATATTTTTTTTTGATTTTTGTTATTTTTTAATAGCTATATTATTTAGAATTTCACGCTCGACACATTGACGCTAAAATTTTGTAAATCGGTCCAGTAGTTTTTGAGTTATAGCGATTTTATCATATTTTATTTTTTACGAAATTTAAATTTTCTTGAAATCAAAAAAATCTTAAAATCGTTATATCTTCGAAACTACTGGAAAATTTGGGTTACATATTCTGAAAGAGCATACAAAGTTGGGACGTATAGGTCTCCGACCCAAATCGGGCCTATACTTACCGAGCTATTGACGAAAAACCAAATTGTGGCAACCCTTGAGAGAATTTGAAATTTTAATTTTTCTCAAATCAAAAAAATCTTAAAATCGTTATATCTCCGAAACTACTGGACGGATTTACAAAAATTTAGCATCAATGTGTCGAGCGTGATATTCTACATAAAATAGATGAAAAATATGGAGTAAAAAAATTTAAAAGTTTTTGACAAAAAAAGCTGTGGTTAGTCCATCCTTTTTTTTTTACCAAAAATTTTTTTTTTGATTTTTGTTATTTTTTAATTGCTATTTTATTTAGAATTTCACGCTCGACACATTGACGCTAAAATTTTGTAAATCGGTCCAGTAGTTTTGGAGTTGTAGCGATTTTACCATATTTTTTCTTACGCACTGACTATGGTTGCCAAGTTTGTCGAAAAATATTTTTTCACGGGGTAAAAATTTGGGTTACATATTCTGAAAGAGCATAAAAAGTTGGGACGTATAGGTCTCCGACCCAAATCGGGCCTATACTTACCGAGCTATTGACGAAAAACTAAATTTTGGCAACTCTTGAGAGAATTTGAAATTTTAATTTTTCTCAAAGTTATAGTAGTTTTGGAGTTATAACGATTTTACCATATTTTTTCTTACGCACTGACTATGGTTGCCAAGTTTGTCGAAAAATATTTTTTTACGGGGTAAAAATTTGGGTTACATATTCTGAAAGAGCATAAAAAGTCGGAACGTATAAGTCTCCGACCCAAATCGGGCCTATATTTACCGAGCTATTGACGAAAAACCAAATTGTGGCAACACTTGAGAGAATTTGAAATTTTAATTTTTCCTCAAATCAAAAAATCTTAAAATCGTTATATCTCCGAAACTACTGGACGGATTTACAAAAATTTAGCATCAATGTGTCGAGCGTGATATTCTACAGAAAATAGATGAAAAATATGGATTAAAAAAATTTAAAAGTTTTTTGACAAGTCCATCCTTTTTTTTTGACCAAAATTTTTTTTTTTGATTTTTGTTATTTTTTAATATCTATTTTATTTAAAATTTTACGCTCGACACATTGACGCTAAAATTTTGTAAATCGGTCCAGTAGTTTTGGAGTTATAGCGATTTTACCATATTTTTTCTTACGCACTGACTATGGTTGACAAGTTTGTCGAAAAATATTTTTTTACGGGGTAAAAATTTGGGTTACATATTCTGAAAGAGCATAAAAAGTCGGGACGTATAGGTCTCCGTCCCAAATCGGGCCTATATTTACCGAGCTATTGACGAAAAACCAAATTGTGGCAACCCTTGAGAGAATTTGAAATTTTAATTTTTCTCAAATCAAAAAAATCTTAAAATCGTTATATCTCCGAAACTACTGGACGGATTTACAAAAATTTAGCATCAATGTGTCGAGCGTGATATTCTACATAAAATAGATGAAAAATATGGAGTAAAAAAATTTAAAAGTTTTTTGACAAAAAAAGCAGTGGTTAGTCCATCCTATTTTTTTGACCAAAAAATTTTTTTTTGATTTTTGTTATTTTTTAATTGCTATTTTATTTAGAATTTCACGCTCGACACATTGACGCTAAAATTTTGTAAATCGGTCCAGTAGTTTTGGAGTTATAGCGATTTTACCATATTTTTTCTTACTCACTGACTATGGTTGCCAAGTTTGTCGAAAAATATTTAGTCAACATTGGCACAAATTTCGCTGCCATCCTAATAGTCATACATGAACAAGTCTGACCCAGTGACGTTCCGTCTAATGTGCGGAGGTGTTCTCTGAACACCTAGCACTTTTTCCCTCAAATATGTTAGTTTTATATTTTCATAATTTTTTTCAAAGGTTCAAAAATATTTCCGCACATATAATTCGTCATGTACTCATAGCAGAAAATGTACACTTTCAGTTGGTATATCATTTTTTATATTCCGTTGTTTCATAAGAAAGTTATGCCAAATTTTTTTTGTAAGCATTAATGCAATTGTTTCCATCAGTTAAGTGAATGTGCGACAAAATTTAAAGAACAAACGAAGTTGTTGGGTTGTTCTTAACTTTGTTGCGCACACTCAACTAGTGTTAAATTACAACAACTACAACAAACAATATATAAATTTTTAAAGGCATTTTTGCGGCAAATTAAGTAGCACACGTAACTTTAAGAGGTGATATCTTTTTAGTGGAAAGAGCTATTGCTTAAGCCATATAATACTTTGGGATTTTATCTGGTTGTGAATACGGATATCATTTAAATTATATATACAAGGTTCCAAATTCTTGTCTTAAAAATACACCTTTTTACATTTTTTTTATTGTTTTTAAACCAAAAAAATACATATTTTAATTT
Source organism: Pegoplata infirma (assembly GCA_963921195.1). Taxonomy (NCBI): domain Eukaryota; kingdom Metazoa; phylum Arthropoda; class Insecta; order Diptera; family Anthomyiidae; genus Pegoplata; species Pegoplata infirma. The sequence goes on along the minus strand of OY992540.1, from coordinate 141,126,380 downwards.
TTTTTGTAAATATTGAAAAACTTGCAGGTTTGTTTGATGCACGTTAATTTTATTATGATGATGTGAGGAAGAAAATATATCGGCGATTGTTAATATTTTCAATTAAAGAAAATAGGGTGTATTGCGTTTTACCATTTATTTTTGGCAAAAGAAATTATTTTTCGCCAACATTAATTGTAACGAAAAATACGTTTTAAAAATTTTTGTTTAAATACAGATGTAGGAATTCTTAAAGAAAAAAATATTTTTATTTAAAAACAAATTTACTGGTTTATTTTTTAAGTAAACTAATAAAGTTAATTACACAATTATTTTGGTGTAGATCTTACAAAACAAGATTTACTTTCCATTAAATCACACAACTCTTCAAATTCTGAAAAATTCACTTTTCCAGCAATAGTAATACATAAACAATTTTTATTTTGAAATATTTTTTTTTAAATTCTCTTTTTAATTACCAAATAGTTAAGTACAATCAAAAAAATAAAACTGTAAAGTTAACAAACTTTTTTTTGTTAACTCGAGTTTACTGGCTTTTTAGCAAATTTTTAGTTAAAATCAGTGTTTTAACTACTTTTTTTAGTTAAGTTCGATTTACGAAAATACTAGTTTTGTACAAATTTGGAATTAATTTTTTTTGTTGACTTTAAAACTGAGTTTACGAATTTTTACTAATTAATTTGCTGATTTTTTGTAACATTTTTGTCAAGTCGAAAATTTTAAACATTTCTTATTAAGCTGAACTTAACGCTGTGAATTTTTTTTTTTTTTTTTTTTTTTTTAAAAAAAGGTTAGCTGAATTCACCTAATAAAAAATGTTACGAAATTTTCAGCTGAATTTTTAGTTAAAATTACTGTTTTTTTGCTACATTCATTCTACGAAAAGTTAACTAAATATTTTTTGTTAAATTAACTAGAAATTTAGTAGGTTCAAAATCAGGTGTTTTTTTAGTTAAATTTAACTAAATTTTTTGCCAACTTTACAGTTTTTTTTTTTTTTGAGTGTAAAAAAAAATTAATATTTAATTGTATTTTTTTCTAGAGAAAAATACATAATTTACTAACTAATTTTGTAAAATTTACAAAATAATTATCAAAATTTATTACGAAAAATTAAAAAAAAATCAACTGAAAAAATTATTAAAAAATTAGTAAAAAATCAATAGTTTGTAAAGCGAGTTTACTAAAAAGAATTACTAAAATCTAATTTTTTAGTACGAAGTTGAGGTACAAACCATTTTACAAATTTTTTTACTAAAGTATTTTTTTTAGTGTATATATGAAAATTGGCGCTTATTCAATATATGACCATATATGGTTGAACATATCGCTCTTTTACTTGTATAGTGTCATAACTCAAAATATGTCGTTTTTGCGTAAACCAAACAGAATTATTTATTATATGTATCCTGCTTTATATTGTGTTAAAAATTCGTATTAATCTAAACTCACCGTTTGAGAAGAGAACACGCCAGTATAACATTTTCTAAAACAAGTTTCAATTGTAAACTTTAAACAGGTTTTCTGTGAAATCAAAAATTTTGCGTTATGACACTATACAAGTAAATGAGCGATATGGTATGAGTTATAAATACAATTACATTAAACAATATTTGGCAGCAAAAACTTCAAAAATATTTTTTTTTGACTTTGTTTAAAAATTTTCGATTTTCAAGTCAGACAAGGAACTCATAGGAACTGAATTCGACTCCAAGCTCGAAAAATGCTCCGCCCTATTACACATGCAACCGAAAATTACTCATGATGTGTGTGTAATTACACATAAAGTGGCAATACTGTTTCAGACCCTCCTTAGGCGATGTTAAAGATGTTAAATTTCATATTAAAGCTGAATGAGTGTATGTGTGTTTTTTGGTGTATGTGTGGGTTTTGAAATCTTTATCATACATACCATTTAGAACATGTACCACAACAGTACCAGTGATATCATTGCCAAGTATACATGAATAGTTTCCAGTATCATGACGATTCGCATTGGCTATATAAAGACGACTAAAAGCACGTCCGGGTAGCATATCGGTTTTCACACTATTAGAAAAAATCGAAAATATAGAAAAAACAGAATATGTATAAGAAAAATAGCATTAAAAATACAATACGAAATGAAAATGTTTACATATTTGAGATTTGAATGCATAAAAAGAACTATATTTTTTGATGAAAATTTTCAAAAAAAAAAAACGGAATGATATAAGAAAGATGTACAGTGACTCAAACTTATAATAAAACAGCATATATTTGATAGCAGTTCTTTAAAGGAAAAATTATCAATACTAAACTTGATTATTATAAAACCCCGTGTAAAAATCGATAAGATATGATGAGATCTGTTAAGATCTGACTATATCAATTGTATCTGATCAAATCTATTATATCCGAGATTGAGGGGGCCTCCGTAGGCTAGTTGGTAGCGTGCTAGCCTTTCAACGTGGGGGTCGTGGGTTCGATTCCCACCAGAACCCTTGGTTTTTTTTCGCTACAACGAGACGACGATCATTGTTACCAGTTCTCGGTTAGGTTGAATTTATTAAAAATGAGTTGTAAATAAATGGAAAGAATAAATAAAAATAATTGATCATGTGATCAAAACTATTACTTACTTTACTTATTACATTACATTATATCCGAGATGTGTCCCCATTTCCAAGATCTGATCAGATACAATTACTGATCAGATCTACTTAGATCTCGAAATTGGGAACAAATCGATATATATGGGGCATTCCAAGCCAAATCACTCACTTTTAGACCCGACCCCTTTCGATTTATTTTATTTTTGGATATGTTTTAGTACTTATTAAATGCAACTTGGACACCAATTTTCAGCCTTTTATTCCAAGATGGTGTTGAGTAATCAATTTTTCAAAATGGCGATTTTCTCCAAAAAATTAAAAAATTGAAATTTTTAATTAATTTTGACCATTAAAAAATATAGATATTTTAAAAAAAGTTGGACAACGTTTTGTTGGTATTTAAATGTAGTTTTAGAAAAAAAATATGAAAAAATTATTCGAAGTAATTATCACTTATTTTTTGACGTTTAAAAATTAAAATCGACTTTTTGAAAAAGTCCGAAACCTTCGATTTTTTTGTAAAAAACTATAAAAATTCTACTCTAAATTACGCAACTTTTAAGCCATAACTCGAGATGTGATCACAATTCTTTCTATTTTTTTTTAATTTTTAAAATTGCACCTTTTATGTTTTGGCTCTGATTTATTTTATATGGAGCTCCAAAAAAAAACAAATTGGTAGATACTGACCCTAACTTACCCTAAATATACTCATTTGGAGGTAGATATACGTCTCACAAAAATTTAGGATGATCGGACATGGGTAAGGCGTTTAGCATGGTCCTTGAAGTTTAAAAAACGGATTACAAGGAAAAATATGAATTTTTTTCTGTTTTCGCAAATTTTTTGGTATTTTAAGTTAAGGTACACCTTATCCATGTCCGATCGTTCTTAATTTTTGTGAGGCGTATTTTTGCCTCGAAGTGAATATATCTAGGGTAAGTTAGGGTCAGTATCTACCAATGTAATTTTTTTGGAGCACCATACAAAATAAATCAGAGTCAAAAAATAAAAGGTGCAATTTTCAAAATTTGAAAAAAAAAAATAGAACAAATTGCGATCACATATCGAATTATGGCTTAAAAGTTGCGTAATTAAGAGTAGAACTTTTAGACGTTTGTAAAAAAAAATCGAAGGTTTCGGACTTTTTCAAAAAGTCGATTTTAATTTTTAAACGTTAAAAAATAAGTGATAATTACTTCGAATAATTTTATTAATATTTTTTTCTAAAACTACATTTAAATACCAACAAAACGTTGTCCAACTTTTTTTAAGATATCTATATTTTTAACTGGTCAAAATTAATTGAAATTTTTAACTTTTCCATTTTTTTGAAATAATCGCCATTTTGAAAAATTGATTACTCAGCACTATCTTGGAATAAAAGGCTGAAAATTGGTGTCCAAGTTGCATTTAATAAGTACTAAAACATATTCAAAAATAAAATAAATCGAAAGGGGTCGGGTCTAAAAGTGAGTGATTTGGCCTGGAATGCCCCATATATATCTGATCAGATACAATTGATATAATTAGATCTTAAAAGATCAGTCAGATCTAATCAATTTTTCAAGCTTCAATTTAAGCTTAATAGCATCCAGGTTAAGCAAAAGTTAATTGAGATACGAGGGTCGATCTGGAAAATAAAATTATTTATATGTATATGTTTTTCAGAATTTTTTTTTTTTAAATATTTCTAACGATAAGTCGATTTTTTCCAAGTTGAAACATTAAAATTATAGTGTTGGAAACTGTAAAAATGTATTCTGTAGAAACTGTAAATATTCACATATATAAAAAAAAGTTTTCATTAACAAGAAAATCTGACATTTAAAATCCTACTGATGATAACACTAACTGGAGTGTTTGAAACCGGTATGGGAAATACCAGAAATGCCTATAATTTTTAGAAATTCAATTTCTCTTCTGCATTTTTTCTACTTGAAGCCTTATAACAAATATAATTAGAGCCCGTGCTCGATCTGTACTTACAACAAAAAATCAAATAAAATTACTGACAAAATATGTCGCCATTACCCAAGCAGAAATTGACGACGGTTATAAAAAAAAAGCGTTCTGAAAGCACTGTAACAAAAAAAAGAACGTTCTCAAAACGTTATTTTCGAACGCTTTACGAGCGTTTTCGAAAAGCGTTCTGAAAGCACTGTAACAAAAAAAAAGCATTCTCAAAACGCTTTATTCGAACGCCTTGAGAGCGTTTTCGAAAACCGTTTTGAAAGCACTTTATTAACAAAATACATGTTCGTTTCAAAATTAAATGGTTTTAAAGCAGTTTTTGCAAACGTTTTTAAATTTTTTTCGTAGTACATACAAGTATAGTATTTTTAAGATTATACTCAATTTTAAACAAATTGTTATAAAAACATTTTGTTAAATCAAATTAAATAATTTTTCCCTACCACCACATTGAAAACGCAAAATTTTGAAAACATAAAACATTTTTTAATTTGTAAATCTATTTTAAGTTTTATTATTATCATTTATGCAAAAGAGTTATAGCAATTGTTTCGTTATAAAATTTACAAATAATGCATTTAACTTCTACAATATGCACACTGACTTCAATAACATCTTCACGTAAATTTTTAACGTTATAAAGTCCTATTTCTTTTGATGGAATTAGATAGACAAAATAATCGTTTATTTCATTAAAGATGTTGCCTTTTAAATATCATTAATTCCATGAGAGACCGAACAAAATCTGACCAGGGGTCTTTGAAGTTTTCCAATATTTTGCACACACAAGCGCTATGGAACCATTTAAAGATATCATTTATCAGATCCAAAGAATTTAAAAATTTCGCGATTTTATTCGCGATTTTCAAAAAAAATGCAAAATCTGTGTATCTTTGAACAGCTATATATTTTATAAGTACTCATTGTATCTTTATGAAATAAAGCGCAAAATGATAGTAGTTAGTCTATTTTTACATTTAAAAAGATGGATAAAGTTGGTGGTTCAAAAGTGCATTTTAAATGCAAATGCAGTTTTGAAGTGCATTTTGCGAAACTTTTATCCCTTTTGATTTTTTTTATTTAACATTATTATTTTCTTCATCATTTTTACTAGAAAAAAATGTCCTCATTTGCTGAAAAAGGTTTCGAGTTTCCAAAAAATAGCGCAATTAGAAATGGTTTCGACATGTAAAATGGTGAAAATACTTTGCCCATTACTGACCAAAAACCTTTTTTTGATTTGTTAAATATATCCATGCCATCCACATGAATAATAATTTCGATTTTTGGTTCAGTGAAATTATTGGGATGAATTATTTTATTTAGAGTTTCCTTTATTCCGAAAAATTTAAAAACTCCTAATGTGTCATCCATACTCAGTGTTGCCATATAAAAAGATTTATCTTTTTTTTGCAAGTTTTTTGAGGTGCTAAAAATATTTTTTTTCTGAAAAAAATGATTTTTGGAATGGTGAAAACAAAAATTTAATTTCTAAATAAGCTCAACCCAATTAGAAATTTTGTCTTTAAGACAATGTCAGTAATGATTCATCAGGTAGAAGTCAGCAAGTGAATACATTTTACTAAAGACAACTAAAGGACATGTCATAATTTTTGTCGGAGCTCCCCAAGTTCTATAAATGTACTGACTTGTCATATAAGTTGTCTTATCAATTTAGAAAAATCATGTCTTTAATGCTGACAATTATATAGCAAATTTTTTTCCCGATGTAAAATCGATGTAATTTTGTTTAATCCTTTAAAACTCTTTTAGTTTTCTTTGTAATTAAAAAAATAAAATTAAATTGGTCTTAAAACAATAAAAAAAAATAAAAAAAAAAATCCGCGACCGGGGATTGAACCGAGGCCAAAAATCTACAACACGTAAGCTATCGAACCTGCTAGACAACTAGGCCAATCAGAACTTAAAATTGTTTGTAATAAAATATAATTTGAAATCATAATATTTTCAAATTTGTCAAAACCAAAATAAATTGAATATATCGTAACCTTAATTGTAAAGGGCTCCTGCAATATTATTTTTGTAAATAATTTTTTTGTTTTGTATAAATAATATTAAAAACAACTAAGATACGCCTAAATAACTCTTACAAAATCTTGTTAAATAGGATGAAACCAAATTCCAATTAATATTTAAAAAAATGTTATATTTGAGGAAGAAAAATTCATATTGTAGCATTTTTCAATTCAGGTGACGAAATATATATAACAGGACAATTCAAATAATAAATTAATTTAAATTTGTTTTTAAATAAACACATTTATTATCAAAGTTTGGCTAAAGGGGTAAGGTGCTAGACCAGTGAGCAGAAGGTTCTGAGTTCGCGGACCAAGTGAGGCAGATCAAAATAGTAAGTTTTAAAAAATAAAATTTAAGAAATAGACAGATAAAAATAGTAAGTAGTGTAAATTAAAAGACGTGATTAATAAATTTAAAATTTTTGGACGATCTCAGACGTACTATGTACATGTCATAATGTAGTCAGCACTATTGACTACCTGCATACTTGTCGGCGAGGAATTTTGACAAAATACTTGAAAAAGTCAGGAGGTGTCATGAGGTTTTTTGTATGGTCAGAGATTTTTCAGTCAGCAGGTACACTGACATTGTCATAAGGAAGTCTTTGAGATGTCTTAACGACATTTCTAATTGGGAAAAAACCTTAGAAATATATTTTTTTCTAAATTTAATATTATTTTTTCATTCTGCGCTATACTGTAACTTGTTTTTTATTTTAAAGTTGAATTTAAAATACAATTTGTGAGTTTTTTTAGTGATTTTAATACCTTTTTCAAAAAAAAAGTTTTTTTTACAAAAAAAAAGATTTTTTTTCAGAAAAAATAAGATTTTTCCAAAAAATATATGGTAACACTGTCCATACTCCTCATTATTTTACTGTCACTTCTAACGCCTGATGTTCCAAGTAAGGTTTTGCGACACTTCGGAAGTGATGTATAGCCTTCAGATCTAAATATTATTAGTATTTCATCAATACATTTTTGTTTTTTTATTTTCTAAAATACTTTTATAAAAAAAATATCTACAATTAACGAATAAAAAAAAATATCAGCTTTATATGAAGTCCTTTAAAGTACTGTTTTTTCTTATTTCAATCGCTGGAAAATATCTTTAATTTTTGTATTTAAGCTCTTTATAAGTGCTTTACTTTTGGTTTTTAAAGCGCTTTCATGACTTTAAACAAAACGTTCTGAAAGCACTTTTTTAAAACGCTTTTAAAACGCTTTAAACCTAGCGTAGATCGATGTTATCATTCGGATCATCTGAAAGCGCTTTGAAGATGGTATATGGAACGCTTGTAGAACCGTCCACAGCGCTTTCACAGCGCTTTTGCGATTGTATTTTTCTGACTGGGTAGGTACGTCTCCGAAACAGAAAATGCAAATTCCTTCATTTGAGTCTGCAATTCCAGATCATGTTGGTAACCCTTGCGAAATAATGTAAGAGACAAAAAAGTTGAAAGAAAGTATAAAGTGGGGTTGAGATTGCTAGAATTGTAGTGTTGGAAACTGTCAAAATTTATTTTGTAGAAACTATAAATATTCACATATAAAAAAAACATTTTCATTAACAAAACAAAACGACATTTAAAATCCTACTGATGATAACACTAACTGGAGTGTTTGAAACCGGTATGGGAAGTACCAGAAATGTCTATAATTTTTAGAAATTTAATTTTTCTTCTGCATTTTTTCAACTTAAACCCTTATAACAAATATAATAAGAGCCCGTGCTCGATCTGTACTTACAGAAAAAAATCAAACGTTAAAATTTTAAAAATGATCTCCCAATTTGTATTCAGTTTACAGCTAGTTTTTCCAACAACCCAAACGATAAAAGAAATTTTTAAAATACAGTAGAAGAAATATGCGTTTTTTAATCTCTAACTCTGTTCACCACCAATTTTTTTTAAACAAAGAAAATATTTTATTGTTTATTAATTTAAGTAAACCTAAGGGCATAGTAATGAGTAGGGATGAGATTTTCATGCACTAAAAAATCGAAAATATTCGCTTAAAACATGCACTAAAAAATTCAAAATATGCACTAAAAAACCTAAAAATATGCACTAAAAAATAAAATGTGTGCAATAAAAATCTTATTTTCATAGGAAAAACTTCTTAAAAAGCAAAAAGTAACGCCGGGTTTAAATAGTAACATTTAAAACTTTATATAAGCAAGATTTTTTTTAGAAATAACACAATTTATAAAAAAAAAAATTTAAAGAAAAAAAATTTTTTTTCTTATTTCCAAAATAAATTTTTTAAAATTCAAAATAGTTTTTGAAACAAATAAATTTCAATTTGGGTTTTTGCTAATTTATGCCAAAATATGCAAAAATATGCACTTAAGAGATGGAAATATGCACAAAATATGCATTTAAAACCAAAATATTCAAAAATATGAATTTTCACCAAAATATGCAAAAATATGCAAAAACAAATCGATGCCATTTTAATGCAAATTTCTTGATTCGGGAAGATAATTGGTCTATATCGTTTTTAGACTATCGACAAAAAACATGCATTTGCATGGAAATCTCATCCCTAGTAATGAGATAGTAGAAATAATCAAAATTTTTCTTTGTTTACAAAAAATTGGTGGTCAAAAGAGTTGGAGGTCAAAAAATGAGGATTTCTGTATTTAGAAAATTTCATTTTTTGTTTGGGTTGTCGGAAAAACTAGGTGCTTACTGAATAAAAATTACTGGATTATTTAAATTTTAAATATTTTAAATCTTTAGTGTTTGAACTTTAAAAATAGAAGATTTTTTTTTTAAATTTTTTAAAAAAATTTTTTAAAAAATACTATATTAATTAATAGGCAAGCTCGCGGCCACAGTTGTTTTTTAAAAATATTAATTTTTATTTTTATTAAAAAAAAAAAAAAAACTGTAGCCTCGAGCTTGTCTATTAATTAATATAGAATTGAATAAAAAAGGTCGAATAAATATAATAATATTTTTAAAAAATATCTATAAAGTATTTCCATTTCCATGTAATATTTGCTCAATCTAGACGCTATCAAGCTTAAATTAAAGCTTGGAAAATTTCCTATATAGTATTTTTTACAAAAAATAGTCAAATGATAAAAATATGGTTAAAAATTTATGACCTTTCCTTAAAAGAACTGCTATTTGAGTCACTGTATGTAGTATGCAGCAAAGAAAATAATTCAAACTATTGCATCTTTTTTTTCAAGTTTTTAGAAATCCAATACATTTCATGTTATGTTTGTTTTCAATATTAGTTCAACATGAACGACCCTGATATTCATGGATTTTGTAACAACTAACAAGGGAAGTCTTCCTGGTGTCACCGGCTGATCTTTATGGAATTGTTTTTATTTTGTAGAGCAGGACCATTTTTTCATTTTTTTAGCCGCCCAAATTCATATTTAGGCTGTTTAAATGATGGGGAAAGAAACGGCAATTTTTCATGTTATATACCAAATTAAAGGTATTTGAAAAATCTATCTTCGCGTGTAAAGAACGTGTTAAAACATGCACAACTTTTCGTCATATTGAGTAAAATACCAAAATTTTTGGGCATTTTTGTTAATAAGTCAAATATTATTAAATATTATTTGACACGTCGTTAGAACCACGAGATGGGTCCTATAAATACCTTTAATCTGATACCAAATATGCCTATGTTAATTTTGATTAAATAGGCGTAAATCGTAAAAAACTGAATAAGGTCCACTTCCCCCGTACAAATCGACCCGCCCTAAAAATGAGTTTGGGCCGCTAAAAAAATACATGTAGAATTAATTTTCGTTTCCAAATTTCATAAAGATCGGAGGGTGACACCAGGGTAACTTCCCTTGTGAGAGGAGTTTATTCATATTTTAATAATAAAATTCTTTTAAATAAAAACAAGATTTAACTTTAAATTGTAAAAATACATGTTGTTTTTGTAAAAGGGTAATCTTTTTTAAGATAATATATTTTTTGTTATAAATTTCGTACACTCAACGAAATTTTATGATTAATTGACACTTTTTCTGTTACTGTCGTGCAGTTTATTGGCAGAGATTTGTTTCATTGAAATCTATACAACTGCATGATCTTTCTATACGAAAAATATCTCAAAACTAAGGCTTTTTCTGCATGAAAACTATCTTATAGTCTGAAACTTTTTCTATATGAAAAATATCTTAGAATCTAAGACATTTTCTATACGAAAAATGTCTCAAAATCGGAGACTTTCTCTATACGAAAAATATCTCAGAATCAGAAACTTTTTTTATACGAAATCTGAGACTTTTTCTATAAAAAATATCTCAGAATCTGAAACTTTTTGTATACGAAAAATATTTCAGAAATTGAGATTTTTTCTATACGAAAAAGGTCTAAGGATCTGAGACTTTTTGTATACAAAAAAATTCTCAGAATCTAAGACTTTTTCTATACGAAAAACGTCTCATAATATGACACTTTTTCTATACGAAAAATGTCTCAAAATCTCAGCATTTTTTTTTAACGAATAATGTTTCAGAATCTGAGACTTTTTCTATACGATAAGTTTCTCAGAATCTGAAACTTTTTATATACAAAAAATGTCTCAGAATCAGAAAATTTTTTTATACGAAATCTGACTTTTTTATACGAAAAATGTCTCAGAATCTGAGACTTTTTATTTACGAAAAATGTCTCAGAATCTAGGACTGTTTCTATACACTCAAAATATTTTGTAGGCAAAAACAAAAGAAAACCACATTTAAAACCAGTGAATAAACAATTGAAAACCATCCCAGTAATTATTCATTTGTTTTAAAAACATCAACATTTATTTTTTACTGTTGGCAAAATTTTCTAAAATAAATAACATTAAACATTAAAAATTACGGTTTTTTCATTCTTTTTTACCAACAAATTCGAAAAAAATAACCTACGAAAACATTAAAATTTAATGATAGTTCTGTTATTTTTACCAACAAATCACAAAAAAATAACCTACCAAAACATTAAAAATTAATGATTTCGTAGGTTATTTTATACAATTTTCTATTGAAATATTTTTTTAAAATTTTTTAATAAAATTTTGGGGAATCGATCCCGCAATCAACTACATTCTGGCCAGACACTCTACCCATCGTGCCAAAGCCACTTGATACAAATATGTTTTTATATTTCTATAAATAATTTTTTGAATTATTTTTCTACAAAAAAATAACCTACTTGTGTAGGTAAAAACTAATGATATATCATTAAAAAATACCAACAATTTAAAAAAAAATTACTTACACAAATCATTAAAAATTTAAAGAATAATCAGTAGTTTTTACTTACAGAACAAAAATAAATGACTTTATAAATTAAATGTTAGTGAAAGTCTTTATTTTTTAGTGTGTTATTTTTGAAACAAAGGACAGAAGTAGTCATTAATTAAAACTTAACATCAAACAAATGTTTTTTCTTTTAAAAACGACTAAACGGAAAACTTTTTAAATAAACTACAAACAGTTAATGACATAATTTTTTGAGTGTACAAAAAATGTCTCAGAACCTGAGACTTTTTCACTGCGAAAAATGTCTAAGAATCGAAGACCTTTCTTATACGAAAAAAAAAAATTTTATACGAAAAATGTCTCAGAATCTGAGACTTTTTCTATATGTCTCATCATTTGTTTCAGAATTTCTTAGCAAGCTAAAAAGCACAGGTGGCACTTATATATTCCTTATTTCCCATACGCAAGTTTTGAAACAATCAGTGGAGTGTTAACTATAAAAGTGTGCACTCAAAATATTTTGTAGGCAAAAACAAATGAAAAACACACTTAAAACCAGTGAATAAACAATTGAAAACCATCCCAGTAATTATTCATTTGTTTTAACAAACACCAACATTTATTTTTTACTGTTGACAAAATTTTCTAAAATAAATAACATTAAACATTAAAAAATTACGTTTTTTTCACTCTTTTTTACCAACAAATTCGAAAAAAATAACCAACGAAAACACTAAAAAATAATGATAGTTCTGTTATTTTTACCAACAAATTTAAAAAAAAAAAAACCTACGAAAACAATAAAAATTAATGATTTCGTAGGTAATTTTTTAAAATTTTTTATTGTGCCAAAGTCACTTTATACAAACATATTTTTATATTTCTATAAATAATTTTTTGAATTTTTTTTCTACAAAAAAATAACTGACTTGTGTAGGTAAAAACTAATGATATTTCATTAGAAAATACCAACAATTAAAAAAAAAAAATACTTACACAAATCATTAAAAATCAAAAGAATAATCAGTAGTTTTTACTTACAGAACAAAAATAAATGACTTTAAAAATTAAATGTTAATGAAAGTCTTTATTTTTTAGTGTCTTATTTTTGAAACAAAGGACTGAAGTAGTCATTAATAAAAACTGAACATCAAACAAATGTTTTTTCTTTTAAAAACGACTAAACGGAAAACTTTTTAAATAAACTACAAACAGTTAATGACATAATTTTCTGAGTGTGACAATATCTTTTACTAAAATTAATATTAAACTTGTTAAAAGTTGCAGCAGAATTATTAAAAAAACCCTTACATGATTTACCCTATATGTTTTTCATATTGTTCAATGTACGTATGTTTGAGTGAGATGTGTATGCAGGCAGTGTTGCCATATATCAAGATTTCCTTTTTTTCAAGTTTTTTGTGGTGTTTTTATCTTTTAAGGTTCTTTCTAAAAAAAAAAGTTTTTTTTTGGGAAAATTATGCAGTTTTTTTAGGATTTTCTCAATTAATTAAAAAAAATCAAAAACCGACCGATTCAGAATCACCATTTGAGTTGAATTAGCGTGTCCGTCCTTCAGTCTACGATTACAATACAAGACGGTTACGATACAAGTCAAAATTATCAATGGATTTGGTTGAAAATTAAAGCATAAGACTTTTTTGGTCCAAGTACGAAATTGTAAAAATAGGTCCATGCTAACAAATAGCCCTCATACAAACGTCTCTTTCAAATTAGAACCGTATTATGAAATTTCCAAAATTTGATTTGTAAATATATTTCTTATTCATGAAAAATCATTCGAAATTTAAACGGCACCAAATCCTTTTTACTTCTTGTCAGGGTTTGAAAAAAAACTCTAACGTACGGTACGTTAGTGTTCTGTACGGAACTATGGAGCGACCGTACGTTATCGAAACGTACCGTTCCAAGAACACATTCACTAAAAAGTTTTTTAGTGGTTGTGAAGGTGTTCGCAAACAGAATTCCGAACGTTATGCCTGCGAGTTGAAGAACAGAAACTTTACGATAACGTACCGAACTAGATTAGAAACAAAATAAAGTTCTTTTAGTGTTCTGTTTGCGAACTTTTTAGACATTTTTTAAATTTAAAATGGCGATATCTTGAAAACTAAGCAAGATAGAGCAAAACGGAGCACATTTTTGGTTCTTGGGATCTCCGTAGTATCGCTAGGCCTCTACATATGGGTAGACCCCATTGGGTCCTTATTTTGAATCTAAAAAAGTTAGCATTCCAGGAAATTTTAAAATGCACATATCTCGCTAAATACTGCCGACACAATGAAAAGTCTAAAAGCATTTTTGTGGATCTTGTCTCGTAGTACATGATTGCTTTTAGACTTTATGTCGTGTCGGCAGCATTTAGCGAAATATGTGCATTTTTAAATTTCCCGGAATGCTAACTTTTTTAGATTCAAAATAAGGACCCAATTGGGTCCACCCATGTGTACACAAAAATGTGCTCCGTTTTGCTCTATCTTGCTTAGTTTTAGAGATATCGCCATTTTAAATTAAAAAAAATGTCTCAAAAGTTCGCAAACAGAACACTAAAAGAATTTTATTTTGTTTCTAACCTAGTTCGGTACGTTATCGTAAAGTTTCTGTTCTTCAACTCACATGCATAACGTTCGGAATTCTTTTTGCGAACACCTTCACAACCACTTAAAAAACTTTTTAGTGAATGTGTTCTTGGAACGGAACGTTAAATAACGCACTGTTTTTTTTCGAACACTGCTTCTAGTCCCCATACAAACCACCCTCCCGATGTTCACTTTAATCTATCAAAATACATGAAAATGTGAGATATTGGAATCAAATTTTGTTTATATTTTCTTACTTGTTTTTTTATAAAATGTTTACTAAACGTGAATTGTTATTGGCTAACAATTTTCAATTAAATCTATTGATTAACAAAATTTAAATGAGTCAATCAATGTTTTGATTAAAATTTTTGTTATTTTATTTAACTGTCAAATCACAAATTTTCAACAAACCAGATTTTTATCGCTTTAATTTATTTGAATAGATTAATTCAAAAATATTCAAAATAATCGGGTTTTACTTTTTTATTGTTAGCAACATATTTGAAAGCAAAAAGATACATTTTTTTGATGATTTTTTGGGTACTGTGAAATAACTACCAAATGAAATAACTCCCCAAAATAAAATGCAATAACTCCCAAAAATGCTCCATATGAATTGGGACTTATTTCATTATGAAATAAGTCCCAGTGCGTGGGAATTTATTTCACAACTTTTGTTGGAAGTTATTTCATAATGAAGCAACTCCCAAATGAAATAACTCCCACAGAAATTATTTTGGGAGTTATTTCATTTCTTTTTTAGCATTGGGAGTTATTTCATTAATGTTGGGACTTATTTCATTTCAAATATCGTCGATAATTATTTCCAATCTGTTTAGTAAATCTGCACAGAAAAAGGCTTGATACAAAAAAAAAATTATTTAGCGAAGCCGCTAAATTAATTTATGGAGTTTGTAATCTCTAAGTCCGGCCGAAGGCCGGCTACGCAGAAAAACTTTTAAGACAAAAAAAAAAAATTGCACAGAGGTAATATATACTTTTTCATAATTTTTGGACTATGAACATTAGATCACCCGAGTAAAAAAATTGATATGACACAATATATAATTTAATATGGGTTCGTGTCTATTTTGATATAATCTTATACGAAAAATGGTTTCATAAGATTTGATCGAATAATATCTAATAATATCAGTTTATATAACTTTATATCGACTTTGATACGAGTTTTGGTCTAATCCAATGATATAAAATTATATCCATATTATATTATTTTATAAATCGGATGTTTTTTTTTAGTTTTTAGTAAAAAGTTGAAAAATTAAAATAATAAAAATAAGTTGTTCTTTGAAAAAAACTTGGAAAATTTTCAAAAAATGGAGTCATGTTAAATTTTATATAAAACACTTAGAAAATATTTTCAAAAAAATTTGTCCTTGGAAAAAACTTAGAAAAATTTGAAAAAATGGAGTTATATGAAATTTTATATAAAACACTTAGAAAATATTTGCGATAAAAAAATGTTGCTTGAAAAAAACTTAGAAAAAATTTAAAAGATGGAGTCATGTAAAATTTTATATAAAACACTTAGAAAATATTCGTGATAAAAAAGTGGTGCTTGGAAAAATCTTAGAAAAATAAAAAAATATGAAGTCATATGAAATTTTATATAAAACACTTTGAAAATATTTGCGATAAAAATATGTTCTTGGAAAACACTTAAAAAAATTAAAAAATAATGGAGGCATATAAAATTTTATATAAAACACTTAGAAATTTGAAATGATGCATGGGACCAGATGTTAAAACATATAGTTATGTATGGCGATATCTTAAAAAAATCCCACATCAAAATTTATTATATAAATTTATCTTGCAATACATAGTGTCACACATGATCATATGTCAAATAATATGACTATATAAAAGTATATAAGATCATATTAAATTATTTTTACTCGGGCACCCAAATTTGCAAGTGTTTTTTTGTTCGCTCCACCGGCAGTTTCTGATAGATTGGCCATAAAAAATAATATCTGTGCAAGAACTGGATCTTTCGGTTGCATACAGGCCAGTCGATTTGAACTTTTGACCCTAAAAGTGACCTAAAAACACTACAGAGCTTTAAAGTGCCATAACTCTTAAATTATGCGTTTTACCAAAAAATGCTATATAAGTTTTATTTTGCAGAATAAGAAATAAAACATTTCCTTCATACAAATTTTTTGCCTAAGTCTAAGACATCGTGGTGTTTTTGGCGGTTAAAGTAAAAATTTATGTGAAGCCTTCAATTAAAACGACCCTCGTTAAATAATCGGTGTCCATTATTTTGTAGAGTAAGATATGTAGTTTTCATAAACCAACTACATTTGGAATTTATATGGGTAGTTTCATTACAGGAGAGCCCAAAGCTGACTGTTTCGATTTTCCAAATGCTGTATACAAATTTGTGGAATTACTTTATCTTAAACGACCATCGTTAAAATTTTAATGGATACAATCGGTTTTCATGATTTTGAAGAGTTAGATGTGTACTTTTTGGAAAATATTTGGGGAATTCCAGGCCAAATCACTCACTTTTAGACCCGACCCCCTTCGATTATTTTTTTTTTGTAAAATTACTTTATTTTAAACGACCCTCGTTAAAATTTTAATGGATACAATCGGTTTCCATGATTTTGAAGAGTTAAAACTGGAGATTTTAAACGAGTGTTGAAAAGTATAGGCATATTTAGCATTATTTTAAAACATGATAGCAAAATACTACTACTATATGAAAAATACTTGTCATCTAATTACTTGAAGAATAAAAAAAATGTTATTACAGTAGAAAATTTCAATGAATTTCATGAATCGGATTGTATTCCTTATTCAAGTGGTCTGCCACATGTTAGATGCCTGGGGAAGTTTTAATAACTTGGCTGATTTTCAACCGATTTTAGTTTTTAGTACCTTATTAGAGAGGCATTTTACTCCAAATCAAAATTCTTTAACCACCTGAATTCAAATTTAACTCAAAATACCAAAAAAAATTGGGAAAACAGAAATAAACCATATTTTTCCTTGTAATCCGTTTTTCAAAATTCAAGGCCGATGCGGGACGTCTTAACCATGTCCGATAAACCTAAATTTTTATGAGACATATTTTAACCCACAAATGTATTTAGGGTCAATATTTACAAATTTAATTATTTTGGAGCACCATATAAAATATACCAGAGTCTAAAAAATCTGCAATTTTTAAAATTTGAAAAAATAGAACGAATTGTGCTCACATCTCGAATTATGGCTTAAAAATTGTGTAATTTAGAGTAGAATTTTTAGACTTTTTAAAAAAAAATCGTAGGTTTCGGACTTTTTCAAAAATTCGATTTTAATTTTTAAACGTTAAAAAATAAGTGATAATTACTTACTTAGAATAATTTTTACTTATTTTTTTCTAAAACTACATTTAAATACCAACAAAACGTCGTCCAACTTATTGTAAGATATCTATATTTTTTACTGGTTAAAATTAATGGAAAATTTCCATTTTTATTTTTTTTGAAAAAAAAACGCCATTTTAAAAAATGTATTACTCAACACCAACTTTTTATAAAAGTCTGAAAATTTGAGTGCAAGTTGCATTTAATACGTACTAAAACATATCCAAAAAAAATTAATCGAAGGGGTCTGGTCTAAAAGTGAGTGATTTGGCCTGGAATTCCAAATATTTTCCAAAAAGTACACATCTAACTCTTCAAAATCATGGAAACCGATTGTATCCATTAAAATTTTAACGAGGGTCGTTTAAAATAAAGTAATTTCATCAATTTGTATGCAGCATTTGGAAAATCGAAACTTTAAAGTCAGCTTTGGGCTCTTCTGTAATGAAACTACCCATATAAACTCCAAATGTAATTGGTTTATGAAAACTACATATCTTACTCTACAAAATAATGGACACCGATTATTTAAGTCTCCGTCCAAATTTTAATGAGGGTCGTTTTAATTGATGACTTCACATAAATTTTTACTTTAACTGCCAAAAACACCACGATGTCTTAGACTTATACCCTGTTCTCACTTACACTTAAAAACCATTTTTAGCAACCTTTTTCGTTTTATGCTTAAAAACCATTTTTATGACTCGTTTTACCATACATTTTTTTGTTGTAATATGTCAAAATAAAAATGTTTTTAGCTCGTTTTAAAATTAAAACGAGCGGAATTCCAGGGGTTGAATTGAGTTCAGCGTTTTTAAAGCATTTTATTAATATTGGCAACATTGTTTATTACTAAAATGTAAATAATACAAAAAAACAAGTGAGAGTGTTACATTCGGCTGTGCCGAATCTTTTATACCCTCCAAAATGTAAAAAAACAATATAAAAAAAAATCCAGGGGCGTCGTTTTTTTTGGGGGGGGGGGGGGGGGGTTGGTGGGAGACGTTAGGGTCACCTTCCCCTTGCGATTTTGAACTTCTTTTGAGATCAAAATGTTGCATTTGCTTAGCAAAAGTACAAAAAACCCTTAAAAAAATGCGGTTTTTCTTAGGTTGGTTTAGTTCTCCAAGGGGGAACTTTTTTCCCCTTGGCCCGATTTTGCCCATTTCCGAACTTAACCTGCCTAGGAATATAAGACATATTCATACCAAACTTCGGAAGTCTAGCTCTTTTATTTTGGACTGTATCGTGTCTTCTACAGACGGACAGACGGACAGACGGACAGACGGACGGACGGACGGACATCGCTAGAATGTCTTAGAATCGATCACTGATCAATAAAATATATACTTTATGGGGTCCTAGACCGATATTTCGATGCGTTACACACGGAATGACAAAGTGAGTATACCCCCATACTGTGGTTGGAGGGTATAAAAATCGTGCTATTTTTATCTTTAAACAATTCTTGAACATTATAAACAGTTATATGTATAATTAATGAATATAATTTCAATATTTTAATATCGTTTGTTGTTAAAATGAGTACATGTTTATCAGCTGATAATGCAAATGTCAAAATAAAAACATAAAAACCAAAATAAAACGAGTGAAATTACGTGTGAACACTTTTTTTTTAATTAAAACAAATATATGCATCCATATATTCACATATATGTATCCATATTAAAGGTGTCCTTACGACTAAGGTAATTTTTCAAAATCACTTTTTAATACCTGGTAGGGTCCTAAATTGTAGTTTAATATCTAAAAATTAGTGAGCCAAAATTTGGGGACAATCGGATAAAAATAACTCGTGCCGAAAATGGATTGAAGTTTTGAGAAAAATATTGGTATTTGGTATTTTTTGTTAAATTTTTTGTTAAATAATATGAAAATGGTAATAAATTACCTTTCCAAAAAGCTTAAAAAAATTCAAATCGGATAAAAATTAAGCATTTTACGCATACATGCCCCAGACCATTGCATGGTTTTTAAAGCCAAAATTTGAAAATATTAAAAAATTTTAGGCAAAAAAATAAAAAAAATTAAATTTTACTTTATAATGTTATTAAATACATGTTATAGATAAAAACTAACAAATATGGTAGTCTAGCATTTTTTTAATTTGGCGTGGGTAGTGATATAATTTCCGCGGATTTCAAGGAAAATGTGTTTTTCTATGATAATTTAGCAAATATGAAAAAAAATGTTTTGTATTGTACTATACCAAGTGTAAAACATAAATTCTGTAAATTTTTAGAGAAATAGGGCATCTTTAATCCCTTTTCATCGAGGTGAAATGACAAATTTGGGACATTACATATTTCTATAAAACAAGATATTTGCATATACCCGATTTCTCAAAAGTTATAGAATTTACGTTTTACACTTCGATCCGTACAATAGAGCACAAATATTCCAACATTTGCTAAATTATTGTAGAAAAACTCATTTTATTTGGAATCCGCTGAAATTGTATCACTACCCGCGCCACATAAAAAAAAAGCTTGACTACCATATCTGCTATTTTTCATCCTAAACATGTTTTCAATTTGATAATAAAGTAATATTAAAATTTTATTATTTTTTTGCTTAAAAATTTTGAAAATTTTGAAATTCTGGCTTCGAAAACCATACAATGGTCTGGGGGTTGTATGCGTAAAATGCTTATTTTTTATCCGATTTTAATTTTATTAGTCGTTTAGGAAAGGTAATTTAGTACTATTTTCATATTATTTCACAAAAAATTTAACAAAAAATATCAAATACCAATGTTTTTCTAAAAACTAGAAAAAAAGAGTTTTTCGTTCATATAAAAATGTCCCAAAACTTCAATCCATTTTCGGCACGAGTTATTTTTAGCCGATTGTCTCCAAATTTTGGCTCACTCATTTTTAGATACTAAAGAACAATAAAGGACCCTACCACGTATAAAAAGGTGATTTTCGTTTTTAAGGACACCTCTAATCCATATATGCTCATTTTTCACCGGGCAGATATTATTTTTTATGGCCAATCTATCAGAAACTGCCGGTGGAGCGAACAAAAAAATACTTTTGCAAATCCCATACATTCCCGAGTAAAAAAAAAAACTTTAGATCTAATTTGATCTCAAAATTGGCTGTATCAAGTTGGATCAAATATTATTATTTTAGATACAGATACAATTAGAAAAAGATACAATTAGATCCGAATTTTGGTCACATCCAATTAAATCCACTTGATCTTATTTTATATAAATTAATATAGATTTATATAATTACATAAAGTCAGATATATTTATGTACAACCTCAGATAAGAAAATGGATCCGCAATAAATCTTAGATATAATTAGATCTGAACATATAAAAAGTCATATATAATTTAATATGATTGTATCAAATTATATGTCATTATATCAAAACTTTTTTACTAGGGTAGACATAATTCCTATAATGTGGACTTTTTTAATTTTTTTTTGGCACTTATTTCATTGGGAATTCTTTAATTTTTTTTTGGAGTTATTATTTTGATTTTAAATAACTCCCAAATATTGGGACATATTTCAGTTTTTCTTTGGGAGCTATTTCATTTTTTAAAATTGGAAGTTAATTCATTTTTCTTGGAACTTATTTCATTGGGAATTATTTCATTGGGACTCATTTCATTTGGGAGTTATTTCGCAGTACCGATTTTTTGATGTCATAAGCATACAATTCGTTTGTTAAATCAATCATTATTTTGATTGACTATAAATAAAAAAATTATCTATATTTTGATCAAAATCGAAATGATTGAAAAAAATTTCAATCAATCGCCTACAATTTGATGATTGGTATAACAATTTTGGAGGAATTTCAATCAAAAAATTGATTCAATCCGCGTTTTTGTTGATTGAAAATCGTTTCAAATTTTTTCTGTGTACATTTGCGTTAATTTTTAATCATTTTAATATATTTGTAAAAAAAAGTTTTTTTTTGTAAAAAAAGTTTTTTTTTCGGATATAAACAGTTTTTTTCAAAAAATATATGGCAACACTGGGTTGTTATTATTGCACCACACGTACATATAGTACGTCATGTAAGCTTCTTTTTCTTTAAAGATGATTTTATTTTTATACTTTAAAAATGTATTTTACTCTCGTATATGACATTATTTTATCTTACATTTTAAATTTGATAAGATTTAGTCAAAATTGCATTGATATTTTATAATATCAAATTTATTTATTGTTTTCAAAATAGAATTTTAGAAAATAAATACCATAAACACTGAAATGGATAGTCAATTCTTGGTAGTTTTGATCTATAAGAGTTTGTTGATTTAATTTTTATTAAACTTTAATAAAACAAACTGATAAGTGTTGTAAACAAAAACTACTACATGTGTAAGGATATGAAAAACATTCTATTTTAAAACTGAAATAGATTCAGGAAAAATGTTCAAGGAAAAAATATTACAGAATCAGACAATTTTGTATTCACTCAAAATAAAAAGTTTTCTTAAGTAATAAAATCTGTGTTTAACAGAATTTTTCTGCATAAATATAGATTTAAGGAAATAATTTGTATTTGTTTTAACATTTATTTTTCTACACTATGAACTAAAAAATGTCAAAATTAACTAAATTTAAGAAAAATGTTAATGATTTGGCGCTAAATTTTTGTTTTAGCTCACATTTTTCTTTAACGTGAGAAAAAAACGAAATAATTTATTATTTTTTAATTTTAACTAGAAAATGAGAAAAAAACTTTATTCGAATTAGGTTCATATACATTTCAGGACTAGATTGAGTCCACACCCGAATGGGCCCAGATCCTGTTGGCAGCCATAGATTTTCTTCCATGACCGTTTGTCCGTGTTGCTCTAGATTGCTTAGTTTGTGAGGTAAGGGAATTAAGGGGCCTGATAGGGTCTTGAGGATTTTAAAAACTGAATAACTCAAAAATAATTACTCAGAGGGCTTTCGGGTGCTTTGCGTGTTCTACGAGTCAAGGGCTACAAAAATACTATTGTACTTTTTCTTGTGTCGGCAGTATTTACCGAGATATGTACATTAGAGTCACATATTTTCTTTAACTTTTGATTTTCCCAAGTGTCCGGGATTTTTTTTTAACAGGATAATGCTTTAAAGCTGGTGTTTAATTTTTAAAATGTTGCAGGACGCCACCTAAGTTTGATTATATAAGCTATCGACTAACAAAAAATCAAAATAAATCAGCAGAAATTTTGCTGAACTGGCAGCAGCTTTTGGAAAGGAAACTTTAGTCAAGGAGCGCATCCAAACCTGCTGAATTAATGCATGATTCTCTAGGGCGATGTCACACTTTAGAGCGCTAGTTAGATACACCGAAAAAGCGCTCTTAAGATGCTCTGAAATCACGTCTTTTTAGAGCGCTGATAAAAGCGCTATAAAGATGCAGTGAATTCATGTACCTTTTTACAGCTGATTTAAGCAGAATAAAGATGAAACACATTTAACTATTTCTGAAAAACAATTGGAAAATCTGAAATACAATTGACTATATCTGAAATACAATTGGAAAATCTTAAAATATAATTGGAAATTTTTGAATTATAAATGGGAATTTATGAAATATAATTGGAAATTTTTGAAATGTAATTGAAAATTTTTTGGTTATAAATTTCTGAAATACAATTGGAAATTTTAAAAATATAATTGGAAATTTTTGAAATATATTTGGAATTTTTAAAATATGATTTTGTAATATAATATGTATTTTCTGAAATAAAAGTGGAAATGGTGTAGGTACTAGAAACATTTTTTAAATACTAAATAAATATTTTATAATCTGACCTATTTATTATCATCATTCAAAATATGTTAAAGGTATAATGATTGAAGCACTCTTTGCAGCGCCGATAATTGCGCAATAATGATGCATTAAAATCATGTGTCTTTGTTTAAAACTCGTGGTTTTTCATTCAAAAAGTGTTGAATATATTAAAAAAGAAAAGCAAGTGTAATTTTTTTCGAAAAATAATTTATATTATAAGTTTTATATAAAAAATCTTAAGAAAAAATTTAATTTTTTTCCCCTTACTTTTACTGCATCCTCAAGAGCGCTCTTTGGATGCGCTTCGGTATGCTATAAAAAGATGCTGTTCCGCCAAAATCTCGATTTATTTTTGCTGGGAAGAATTACTGTTTTCATTTTCTTAAAACCAAAAAGGTTTGTAACTTTTATTTTTAACTTGTATAATAATTCACCTGCTGGTAAATAAACCCGTTTTTCACCAGCTGGTGAATAAAACGTAACATAATTAGTATTCATCAAAAATTTTTTTGCATCAATTTTTTTTTCATCAAATTTTTTTTTTATAAATTTTTTTTTACCCTTCACCTAGTGATAGAGGGTATATGAGGCATTCCACACCAAATGTCCCGCTACAGAAAAACATGTGTACCGTGAACTTCTGAATAGGTTGTCTGAATAGCCTCTATGTAACTAAGAAAATTGCGTTTTTGGTTTTCAATTTTTCAACAAATGGGCTTAGGAGGCGTAGTAAAATATTGGAAAAATGGTAAAATTTGTTTCGTGTTACCTTGTTTAAATATTTATCAAATTAAAACGGAATGCACCACAATCTCAAAAATGTACAGTCTTGTACAGTTTTGTATGGGCTATCGACTAAAAAATTTTTTTTTTGATAAATTTTCAGAACCCGTTCTGAAATTTTCCATTTTTTAAAAAAGTCAATTTATCAAAAATCCGGCCACTTTTGTTTTTTTTTTTAATTTTTTTTTAAGTATAGGTGTTTGTCTATCCGCAAAAAAAAATCAGACATGTGTTTTTCGTTTTTTTTCGAGAAAATCGCATTTGAATATTAAATTTCATAACAATTTTGTAATTTGCTTGTATTTTCTTGTTTCAACGTAGCGAATGAGTACTAACTATTTGCATAAATATTACTCATACGCTACGTTGAAACAAAAAAATGCAAGCAAATTATTAAATTATTATGAAATTCAAATGCGATTTTCTCGAAAAAACAAAAAACACATGACTGAATTTTTTTGTGTGGATAGAAAAACATCTAATCTTTAAAATAATTAGAAAAAAAAAGTGGCCGGATTTTTTATAAATTGACATTTTAAACAATGACAATTTTTAGAACGGGTTCGGAAAATTTTCCAAAAAAAAAATTTTAATCGATAGCCCATACAAAACTATACAAGAATGTAAATTTTTGAGATTGGGCTGCATTCCGTTTTAATTTGATAGACTTTTAAACAAGGTAACTCGACACAAATTTGACCATTTTTCCAATATTTGACCACGCCTCCTAAGCCCAGTTTTTGAAAAATTGTAAAACCAAAAACGCAATTTTCTTAGTTCCATATAGGGTTATCCATACAACCTATTAAGAAATTTACGGTACACATGTTTTTTTTCGCTGGACATTTGGTGTGTAATGCCTCATATATAAGTTTGTCATTCCGTTTGTAACTCATCGAAATATCGGTATGGGACCCAATAAAGTTTTATTGATCAGTGATAGATTTTAAGACATTCTAGCGATGTCCGTCTGTCTGTCTTTAATAAAAAATTTTGTTTTTGGAAATTCATGGTGTCCTTCACAGGAAAAAAGGTCATTCAAAAATATAGTTTTCAAAATTTTTTTGTTGAAATTAAAAAAAAAACACGGTAAACATTTCACACGGAGATGACTAAAACTTAACATATTTATTGGAAGTTCTTCCGAGCAGTTTGGTATTGCATTTGATCGATATCGGTTCAGCGGTTCAAAAGTTATAAACGAAAATATAAGGACACCTCAAAAATTTTGGTACGTTCAACATAACCTAAAAATACAAAATGCTTTAATTCGACTGTTGGTTAACATATGTGAATATAATTGAACACCGAATGTTATTTTAACATTTACGGACAAAATTTTTTGATAAAAAAAGAAAAAAATCGTGATTTTAGTTTTTAACAAATTATTTTTTTTCGGTGGATTTTTTTTTTCAAAAGTAATTTATTTGTAAATAAATTTTTTCACAATAATCTTTTTTAAATTGTGGAAATTCGGCAAGGCTAAATTTAACTTTTTTACTTGTTTTTTATAATATTTTTACCAAATCTTTTTGTCATATTTGTGAAGGAAAAATATTATTATTACGAATTTTCATCTGAAAAACTAAATTTTTGACGAAAATTTGTATTTGCGATAAATATCAAAATCTTCGAATAAGCACTTTTTGCAAAAATCCATTGTATTGCAAAAAATGAGAAACACTTTTTCCAAAATCAAAATATGTATATGAACTAAATAGAGTTTCACCTCCTGATTCCAAATCACCTTACTAAACTTTTCAAGCGATATTCTCCTTTTTGTGGATCTACTGCTTCACGTAAGAGTTAGAGTGAGAGTCATATAAAAAAATGTAGTAGAATCTAAAAATGTTGTCTACACTCAAAAAAATAACTTAGTCAAAATATTAGTAAAAGGTGTTATAATTTACTTCAACCAAACTTTAGCAAAAAAAATTGTAAAAATTTAACTTTTACAGATTTTTTTGGTAATTTACTATTGGTAAAATACAAAAATGTTTTGGTACTTTTACTATATTTTCTTGCTAGTTTTTTTTATTTTACTATAATTTTAGCAAAAATATTAGTATTTTCCTTAAAGAAATGGTAATACTTTTTTTTTTCTTAGTTTTAACTTGAAACTTAAAACTTTTAAGGAAAAAAAAATTTGTTTAAAGTGTTCTAGTGTGAAAAAAATCATTGCAGATTCTGCTGCTGTTGAAAGTCCAGCTGCCGAGAAGAAGGTAAAAGATGATGCTGCCAACACCATAGCAAAGTAGCCATCCATCAACTTCAATAATGGTTGATGATGCTATAAAGAACGTGGCGCTCAAAAATAGGCTACACAATTTATAGTATTTTTTACCATATTTTTTGCTAATTTTACCATATTTTTTGCTAATTTTATATGAAAATTTTTTAAAATTTGCCACCTAAATTGTTATTAAAAAGTTAATAATTTTGAAAAATTATTTTTTTAAAATTTTAACACATACTTAGATATCTAATCTTCAAAAGTAAGAAATTTCTTGTGTAGACTACTACGCAATTCTCATTTGTTCTACTTAAGCTAAAAAAATGACGCAAAAAAAATAAAAAAAGTGAAGTGTTCTTCCTTAAATTTTTTGTTTAAAGTGTTTAAGTGAAAAAAAAAATCATTTTGGATTTTAATGTTGTTGGAAGTCCAGTTACTGCAACTACAGCTGCTGAGAAGAAGGCAAAAGAAGATGCCATCAAGCCGAAGAAACCACCCAACAACTGAAGCAATAGTTGATGCTGCTATTACTACATTTAAAGAACGTGGTGCTCAAAAACAGGCTAAAAAATTTTTAGTATATTCACCAAATTTTAAATCAACTACTAATCACACAGAAAGAAATAAAAAAAAAATTTGAGTAAATTTTTAATACTATTGAGTAAAAAATTACTCAATTTTCCACCAGTAAACGATTTAATAGTATTGAGTAAATTTTTAATAAAAATTTATTAAATGTTTGCCAAAAAAATTTGAGTAAATTTTTAATTGACACTATTAAGTGCAGGAACAGAACAAGAAGCACCACCTTTTAAAAACAGAACAAGTTTTATTTCACATCGGCGCCGGCCACCGGTTTAATCTGCCAAACCGTATGGAAAAAGTCGTGCCGGGCTTATTCTGTTTCTACTCTAAAAAAAACAAAGTTTAAAAAAATTTCATATTTTTTTACAAAGAAAAAAAAAACATGTTTTTTCAAACTTTACCAAATATATTTTTGTCTTAAAGACATAAAAAAATTTTATAAATATGATTACAAACTTTCATGTATATATACAAAAAACTATAAACTAAACGAGAATTAAAAAAACTAAGAAAATTCCAAAAAAAATTAAAAAAGCTATTAAATTCTTATTAAATTATTTACTCAATTTGTTTTTAAATTCTTGAGTAAATTTTTAATTGCGTCAATTAAAAAATTACTCAAAACTTTTTTTAAATTTAAACAAGTGATTACTCAAATTGTTTTTCCCCATATTTTTTTCTGTGCAGAGAAAAAAAAAATACTAAATAAAACAGTTTTTTTTTACCAAATTACAATTTTTTTTATCTATTTCAATTTTACCATTTTTTTTGGTAATTTTACCATATTTTTTGATAATTTTACAAGGTTGATTTTTTACAAAAATAAAATGGTATTCTTGTAATTTTACCATTTTTTTCTAATTTTTTGATTAGCAAAATGGTTTTGCTAATATTACCATAATTTTTGCAACGTCCAAAACTACAGTTTTTTTTTTGCTAATTTTAACCATTTTTTTTTTGCTAGTTTTACAATATTTTTTTTTTGAGTGTATAGAATTATTTTTATTTTCTGTAAAAAAACTTTTTTTTAGTAATTTAAAAAAATATAATTTACTAAACTTTTTTTTGAGTGTAAATTTTTTTTGAGTGTAAAATTTTTTTCGAGTGTATTTTTTTTTTAGTGTAAAAATATTTCTGAGTTTCAAAAATACTTTTTAAAGTAATTTTGTGGCTTACCAATGTTTTTAAAGCTCGGTTTTTTTTTAACACGTAAAATTAAAGGTGAAACCAATCTGAAATTCACTGTTTTGCTAATAACTTTTGATCCACTTAACAAATTGGACTCAAATTTGACATGAACTAGAACAGGGGTACAAAAAATATATATGCAAATCTTCAGTGCCAGAATTGACGTATTAAAGTTAGTTTGTTTGTTATCTCGTAAATTCGCAAAAATCCTATGCCGAAATTCACTCTTTTGCTTATAACTTTTGAACCACTGGACCGATTTCGATGAATTGCAATACCAACCTGACTAGGTAAATGTCCAACATATATGACAAACTTCAGGAGCCTCCGTAAAGTCTTTCAAAAGTTAGCGTGTTTTCAACAGACAGACGGACGGACGGACATCGCTAGATCGACTTAAAATCGATCTAGGATCATAAATATATGTTCTTTATGAGGTCCTAGACCAATATTTTGAGGTGTCACAAATTGAATGACAAACTTATATATACCCTCTATCACTAGAGAAGAGGATATAAAAAAGTTTCTTAGAATCTTATAGTTTCAAAATTTTTTATAGAATGTTATGTTCATGATCCTGAAACATAATTTTTATTAGATACAAAACCAATGTTACGTGTTTTAAACATATTTAACTGATATTTCGATAGAAATGACTTTTTTTTATTTTTTATTAAATTTTAAAATTTTTCAAATCCAAAGGGGGGGGGGGCAGATACTTGCCTCCTGTGCCCACCCCCTGTATACTTCCATAATATTGGGTAATAAAAAAATAATCAATCTCATGACTAAATACTTTTGCATCACTATTTTACTAATAATTGGCTGTCTTAAACAATCAATTGTCAAAGTTATTGACATTCTTTGATGATAAAATTAACAATTTAAAAAAAAATATATGAACATAATAAAATTAAGTATATTGATAAATAAAATAATTACGCTACAAAATAAAATTTGTTTTTATACTGTACGACACGGCTTTGTAACCGTTATAAAAACCGACGGGATACATGTAGCACTCTGCAGTTCAAACCAAAAGGGCTAGACTCCCGAAGTTTGGCCTGAATTTGTCCAGTGTTCATAGGCTGGTTAATTTCGGAAATTGATGTTTAGGTTCGGAAAGAGTTTCGCGTTGAATAACTAAACCCACCTCTGAAAAACGAAATTTCGAGTAGCGAAAACAGACCAAGGCCTCTGAAGGGAATCGAACCCACGACCCCAGACTCATAGGCTAGCACCCAACCACTAGCCTACTGGGTCGCCTATTATTTTTCATATTTTTTAATATTTTTTTGTGGATTTATGTATATCTTTTATTAATATTCCATAGTGTACAAGTGCTATGACAAAATCAAAATATCTCTTTACCCTTGGGTATACAAATCAGTTACATACAAACGCATGTATGTTCATTAGAGCGCCATTTATTTTTTGCTTTGCAAAAATGATTTTTTCATATCTTGAATGTCTGGGTAATTTTATATTCTACGAGGCCTACTTGTGTGGTACAAATTGGACTTCAGCGATTTTTTTTTTTGTAAAAAAATATGTTTGTACTTGTTTAAATACCATTCGGTGGTCAATTCTGTTCCCATGTATAAACCAGCAGCCGAATTAAAGCATTTTGTATTTTTAGGTTATGTTGAATGTACCAAAATTTTCGAGGTGACCATACATTTTCTTTCATAACTTTTGAACCGCTGCACAGTGGCCGAAACATCCAATCTAGCGGCGCTTAATTCGGAAATGTAAAATAATAAAGCCCAATGCGTATTTGTGATTATAAAACTTATAAAGAATTTAATTTTTAACCATATTTATTTATTTCAGTGGTTTTATGTATTTTGGGAAATTAAAATTTAGTGTGATTATTTATGGCTACAAAAAACATTTACCAGTCGAATTTCAAGAGGATATTTGTTAAAATACCATTGTTAGGGCTTTTTAGTTAAACTTGAAGGGGAAATTAACATGGGGGCTATGGGATAACATGGACCGATTTTGTCAAAAGTTTAATAGGTTTTGTTCTTTTGATAAAAAATCTTAAATTTCAAATTTTAGCCAAATCGATTGAAAACTGTGGTCTGTATCGCGTTTATACTGTTTATTTGGACAGGCAGATGGACCCTAAAAAACCGAACAACTTGCGCGAACTAGCACGCCAGACTGAAACGTCACAACAAAAATAACCCAAAATAATAAACAAAATAGGAATTGGACCGAATACGATCGAATTTCAAAAGTTGCAGTCCATGAAACTATAGTTTATATCACAAATGTCAACTTCCATAATGCCCTAGTAATAAACCAGATACACACAGGCCACAAAAGTTTGTTTTCAGTTAAAACATACCTTTTACTTTCAATTAAAACTTTTTGGCTCAAAATGTATAAACAATTGACTTAAAAGTGTCAAGAAAAACTCACTGAGTAATAAGTCCCCAAACTCCTTTAATACACTTGCTGCAGAAAATGTATATTTGACAGCTTACAGCTATGCGAATATTGAAAGCAAAACAAAAGTAAAAACGTAATTTTTTTCTGTAAAGTATAGTTAAACGATGCAGTGCAAAAACATTTATCGATTTTATTTTTTTAATTTTGACTTAAGCGCCGCTAGATCAGTGATTTCGGCCACAGTGCGCTAAACCGATTTCGCTCAAATGCAATACCAAGGCAATACCAGGGCAACAACAAGTAGATATGCGAAGTCTTAATCATATTTGTTTAATACTTTGGCCGTGATGTGATCACCATTTCGACAGACGGACAGACAGACAGACATCGATAGAATGTCTTAAAATCCATCAATGATCAATAATATATATGGGGCATTCCATGTCAAATCGGACACTTTGAAATTTTTTTTTTAAGATTTTCCCAATTTGTTTACAGTTTTTAGTACCCTTCGAAAACTCCCTCGTGGTAAATTTACAGATTTTTTTGATGACCCGTTCAAAAGATATCAAATTTTTAAAAATTTGTAGTTTGTTCCTTTACTCAAACTTCTTTTACTCATAACTTCTTCAATGATGGTCCAAATTTCAACTTTTTTTTTTTAAATTGTTGTTTTTTTACTTACTTTTTAAAAAAAAATCCCAAAAAATTCTTAAAAGCGCTCTAGTATGCGATTTTTAAGTTTTAAAATTTAAATCTCATTTTTGAAAATGTTTGTACTCTTCGATTTTTTTGAAATTTTTTTTGTGTAAAAGTTCTATCGATTCTACAAATTTTTTGCCCAGGAGGATCGTGGGATAACGGTTATTACAATTTTTTTAAATTTTTTGAAAAAATTTTATTGTAATTTTCCAATCTTAAAATCATTTCTACTGCTCCAATGGTGCGTCATACAGGGGTCCTTTATAAGACCGACCCCCATTAGTTTTTACGTCTTAACATTTCTTTGGAACAAACTAATACCCTATCTCCAATTTCTAAGGGGGCTCCCACACAAAACGACATTTTTTAAAATTTGCTCAAACCGCTCTAACTGCTCTAATAGTGCCCTTAGAGCAACAAAATGTATGGCCGACCTACAATATTTTTTTAGTCCAAACATTTTCTCTATACACACCTACCCTCTATCTCTAATTGTTAAGGCGGTCCCCATACAATTTTTTTTATTTTTTTTTAAATTTGTTTTATTTAGTCAGCTTCTACCGGTCCAATGGTGCGTCTGAGAGGGGTCATTAGTGAGACCGACCCCCATTTATTTTTACCCTACAACATTTTTTTAAAATATACCTACGCCCTATCTCCACTCCCTAAGTAGGCTCCCATACAAAATTACATTTTTATAAAATTTTCTCCAACTGTTATTTGTATGGGAGCCTACTTAGGGAGTGGAGATAGGGCGTATATATGTTTTAAGAAATTGTTGTAGGGTAAAAATAAATAGTAATAACTTTTATCCCACGATCCTCCTGGGCAAAAAATTTGTAGAATCGATAGAACTTTTACACAAAAAAATTTCAAAAAAATCGAAGAGTACAAACATTTTCAAAAATGAGATTTAAATTTTAAAACTTAAAAATCGCATACTAGAGCGCTTTTTTTTAAAAGTAAGTTAAAAAGCAAAAATTTTGAAAAAAAAAAATTGAAATTTGGACCATTATTGAAGAAGTTATGAGTAAAAGAAGTTTGAGTAAAGGAACAAACTACCAATTTTTAAAAATTCGATATCTTTTGAACGGGTTATCAAAAAAATCTGAAAATTTACCGCGAAGGAGTTTTCGAAGGGTACTAAAAACTGTAAACAAATTGGGAAAATCTAAAAAAAAAAATTTCAAAGTGTCCGATTTGACATGGAATGCCCATATACATTACGGGGTCTTAGACCGATATTTCGTTGAGTTACAAACGGAATGACAAACTTATGCATACCGTCTATCACTAAGTGGAGGGTATAAAAAAATGAAAGTCGGTCAAGCAGTTTTCAAGATATCACTATTTGAAATTTGCAAAAACTGGCGGTTTTTCCTACGTTTAAGAATTTAAAAAATCGCCAATTTTTTATTCTTTGAACCTTTCATAAAGCTTAAGAAATCTTTTATTCTTTTCGAAAGTCCAATAAATTCACTTAAATGAAAAATGGAGCTTAATTTTTTTAAATTTTTGATCACATTTGCATAAAACTTTTTCAGAGCAATTATTTTTTTAAATTTGTTTTTAAAGAAAATTTCACATTTTTGTATAAAAAAGTCTTAGATTCTGCGAAATTTATCGTTTAGCAAAAGTTTAAGCTTCTGAGACAGTTTTTTTCGTTTAAAAAAAAATGTCTCAGATTCTGAGAAAGAAACTTTTTTTTCTAGTAATACAGCTTTTTACTTTCCAGTGGGGCCCCAAATTCTTCTGTGTACAAGGGCCTCGTCATACCTTAAGTCGGCCCTGCGTGCCGCCCATCGATGAAAGTTTTGAATTTTTGAAAAATTTCAACCAAACCCAGCAAAAAATAAACGAAGTGGTTCAAAAAGAATTAGTGGTTTCACTACATACAACGTAGCGATAGGTGCCGAACTTCATATTCCGTAGGAAGTACTTTTAAAATCACTTCCAAAAATGCTACAAAATAATAATAAAAACACCTTTCACCAGTTCTTTGCTTAATGATTTTGAAGTAACTTTTTCATATGTTCTTAGGAATCAAATCAAATCACCACACCATATGAACTTCTTTTTCAACTGAAACAATGACGGTGATACACGAAGTATGCAATTTTTTCTACGTCCAGCTTCAAATAGATTTAGGTTTTGCAAAAATGGTGACAAAATTTGGTAGTGGCATTTCATTTCTCTTTATTTAGAGCTTAAAAAATCGAAAAGACGAAAATCGATTATTGACAAATTTTTCAAATTTCACATCTTATATCAAATAAAGTTGGTCCTAAATTAAATAAATACATTTACGAACTAAAGCGGATGTTGCTGCATCACATTATTAAAGATTATTTAAGCTTTTTAGAAAATTGATGTATAGGCTTGTGGTCAAAACAAACTTGTGAATTCGCCGTGAATTTTTATAGTTTTGTGATCTTAATAATTACTTCTTTTTTAATTCGAAGTATATACGTTAGATTACACTGTGCAACAAATTTTGGGTCATCGCATTGAGCCTCAATGCCTTCAACGCCATATGAAATTAGACCATCAAATGGACAAAATCACCAAAGGGTTTTGCAAAGTCAGTTCGGATTTCTTTTTTATAGCCCACTGAAGTTTTTATTTTTTTATTAAAGGCGTTTGGAAAACGTCAAAAATACTATAATAAGAACACATCTGAGCTTCAAAATATGATTTGATGTCTTCAGTAAAATTTTATGGCGGTTCTTTTCTTAGAACATTTTAACCCTCTAACTGCCATTATAAGGGGTCATTTTAGTCCTTTCAAAAACTAAACACAGAAGTGTAATAAAACGTCCATTTAGAGGGTTAAAATGTTCTACAAATATTTTCCTCATAAAATTTCACTAGGGGTTGTCAAATGTTCAAAGTTTGTGCGACATGCGCAAAGTGCTTAAAATGGGTCAAGTATAAATAATCCATGTTTGTTATTTTTTTTTACCACAGCAGTGTTAGAAATTATCGACAAAAAACAGTGCAAATATACTTTTGAGCTAAAAATGATGTTCTGATGTGTTTTTTAAAATTTTATGGTGATTCTTTTTTTTGACCAAAGGGTTAAAATGTTTTACAAATATTTTCTGCATCAAATTTTACTAGGGCACGTCTAAGACAAAGGTCGTCCAGCATATAGAAAATGCTTAAAAATTTTAAAGTCCCGTGTAAAAAAATAATTGGATCAAAACATATCTCTTTTGATCAAAACATATATGGATCATATCTAAATGGATATAATCAGATCTACTCCATATATACTCATATCTGCTTCAGATATGTTTTGATCCGTAAATTGAGTCTATCTGGCATATATGACATAAATGATCAGACATTTTCAGATATGTTCATATATGTAAAATTGTCAGATAGACTCAATTTACGGATCAAAACATATCTGAAGCAGATATGAATATATATGAAGTAGATCTGATTATATCCATTTAGATATGATCCATATATGTTTTTATCAAAAGAGATATGTTTTGATCCAATTATTTTTTTACACGGGGTATTAAATTTTTTTTTTTTATATTTTTTGGGCCGAAATATAAAAAAAAAACAAGTAACAAAGTTAAATTCTTGTCGAATGTATTTATACTAGTGTTTGGGGTCCGAGAATTCCCGGTTTGATTTCCCGGGAATTCCCGGGAAAAGACTGACGGGAATTCCCGGGAATTTTTTTAATTTTTCCCGGGAAATCCGGGAATTTTATAAAATAAACCATAAAAAAACGTTTATCTTAATTTAATTTTCAATATTTTTTTTACATACAGGTATAATTACATTTGCTATTTTTTGTATTTTTTCTATTTAGAAGAACAGTGCAAATATATATTTATAGGAAAACTGACGAAGTGTAAAAAGTATGACAATATCATGAAAAAACTTAAAAAGTCAAAAAATATACGTCGGTTAATGATAATTTTACTAACAATAAGACTGTAGTTTGGTATTGCATTTGAGCGAAATCGGTTAAGAACACCTCGAAAATTGTGGTACATTCAACATAACCTAAAAACACAAAATCCTTTAATTCGGCTGTTGCTTGACACATGTGAACAGAATTGATCACCGAATGGTATTCAAACAAATACAAACATATTAAAAAAAAAAAAAAAAACATTTTCGTCGAATTTTTTTTTTACCAAAAAATATTTTTCGCGGATTTTTTTTTATTTATTTTTTTTTGTTTTTTGCAAATAAACACTTTTACATCGTGGAGGGTATTCATACATTCGACAAAGTCGAATTTAACTTTGTTACTTGTTTTTTTTTATATTTCGGATCAAAAAAAATATTAAAAAAAAAAAATTTAAATACTTTAAAATTTTTAAGCATTTTCTAGAAGCTGGACAAACTTTCTGTCTTAGACGTGATCTAGTAAAATTTGTTGCAGAAAATATTTGTAAAACATTTTAACCCTTTAACTGCCTTTTTTATAGACTTTTTTGTATTTCTTTTAAAAAAGGACATAAATTACCCTGTAAAACGGGAGCTAGAGGGCTAATTAGGTCAAAGAAAAGAATCATCATGAAATTTTATAAAATACATCAGAACATCATTTTTAACTCAAAAGTATATTTGCACTGTTTTTTGTCGATATTTTTTAACACTGCTTTGGTAAAAAAAAATAACAAACATGGATTATTTATACTTGACCCTTTTTAAGCACTTTGCCCATGTCGCGCAAACTTTGAATATTTGACAACTCCTAGTAAAATTTTATGAGGAAAATATTTGTAGAACATTTTAACCCTCTAAATGGATGACCCCTTAAAATGGCAGTTACGATTTAGTAAAAATAAGACATCTTTACTCCAAATCTGGCATCCAAATTTGTCTATCGCGTACTGTTTTTGAAATATTGGCGTTTGAAAAACTCAAACTCTACTGTTATGCACTTATATTCTTTATAAATCTCACTTAAATTTTCAAACGCAAATATCTCAAAAACAGAATATGCTTGAAAATTGTGAATTGCAGTTTTGGAATCAGGAGGTCCATTTTATATGAAATCAAGTCCTATTTCGTGGAAGCAACGTAAGAATACGTAACAGCGGACCCCTAAATGTGCTTTTTTTACTTTTTAACAGCGAATATCAAAAACGGTACGTGCTAGAAAAATTTGGACGGTAGATTGGAAGCAGGAGACCAGTTAGAAATTTCACTGGAAGGTTTTTGCTGTCGAACAGTGTTTTTAGTGTAAATATTACAAAAAATACTCTTTCAATCAATATTACAAATAAGAAAGAAAAAAACTTCTAATTTAGAAGTTCTACATCACCAAATAAAAATGACATAATCACACCAAAATGCCAAGAAATATGTACTTCTAAAGAAGTGATGAAAAAAGTGCTTCCAAAAGGTCAAGTTATATTAACATCCGGATCACTACTTCAGAAGTTGTGATGAAAACACTAGTGATATATGTTATACTTAAGTGTCAATCTTTCGCCACTGAAAAGTGGCGATAAAAAGAACATACTTTGTGTGTCACGCCCATATTAAATTCATTAATGTTTCAGTTGAAGAAGAAGTACATCTGGTTCATAAGTTGTGGTGAATTTTGTAGTGAATGGTAAGCTCTTTTTTTGCTGGGAAATTTTGGATTTTTGAAAAATAAAAAAAAAAAATATAAAAATATCTTGCGAAACATTTGAAATTTGTAAAAAAGTGTTCAAAAATGGCGGCTTTTTCTACATTCAAGAAGTTACAAAAAAAAATTTAAAACTTTTTTCCACCGACTATTTCATAAATCTTTCAGTTAAATTTAACTAGAGGAAAATCAGAGAATTTTAACCCATGGCACCCTTCGATCAAAATTTAAAGTATTTGGTGAAAATTTCTAAAAAATACCCAAACTTTCATCGAAAGGCGACATTGAATAAAATTATCGGATTTAGCTCAAATTAATTTTTAATAAAAACAAATTGTAAGTATAGATATCTCGAAAACAGTTCGAGCGTTTTTTTTTTGTTTTCATATTCGTGTTCAAGACATACTCGACCGTTTTTTAATTTTTTTTAAAATTGTCCTCAAATTTTACCACATATCTTAAAAAAAAAATGCATCTCTAATATTCATATATCCCTTTAAACTAAATTACAATTTGACATATTATACAGATGTCATGTTATCCTGTCTTATTTAAATAAATATTGTAATTTGAAACATTTATTTTTGTAATTTTACGTTATTCTTTTTTAATATGTTAACGTTCATATGCACAGGAGTTTATAAAAACAAATGAATGTCTACATGTGTGTACACAAATATAAATTTAAACTAATTTATAATTCTATTTAAATAAAAACATAATCGATTATATTTTATGTTTGTAGAATGTGTGGAAATAATTTATAGAAACAAATAGTTTGGTTTACCAAAAGTATACACTTTTACATGTTAAATTCAGGGGTATAGCATTGGAAAAAGTGTCAGATATGAAATTGTAGTTTTTGTAGAAAGTAAACATTTCCAAAGTTTACATTTCGACTTTAATAAATATTTATGTGTAAATATAACACTGACAAAATTATTGGGTTAACAATTTCAATTACTATGAGTAATCAAATAAAAAATAGGTTTCAATTACTTAAAAGTGACTCAAAAAAAAAACTTCTCAAGTAAAAAAACACTTTGATTATTTGATTAATATTAAAATCTTTAGTTTTCTTACTCTGCACTAGAGCAGTGGGGGCACACACATACTACAACATACTACAACATCTGGCAGTAGAAAGCGAAAAGTCAATAAATCAACAGAATTTTATATTGTTCGTGTGTCGAACAGTGTAATTTTTTTTGTGTGGCAAAAAAGTGTTTTTTTACTTGAGAAGTTTTTTTTTTGAGTCACTAAATACTACTGAAGTTCCTAAAAGAAAAAATTATTAAAATACAATATTTTTCTAAAACAAGTTATTTTTCAATATGTTCTTTATTCTAAAAAAAGATATTTATTTTTAAAATACTTTTTTTACTTTTTTTTGGAATTTTCCGATTTTCAAGTCAAAAAATTAACTTAAAGGCAAAAGACCCCACCCTAACTCTAATCAAAATAAAAATGCAATTTTCCTGTAAAAAATCTTAAATTCGAAAACATTTTTTTCTTTACGATTAGTGAAGAGATATAAATATCTCAGAATAGGAACATTTTAAATAGGAAAAATTTTTCAGAATCTAAAAATTATACTTCCAGAATCCATTTTTTTAAAAAATGCATTAGAATATGATTTCGATAAATAAATACATTTTTCTATAAAAAATTGGGGATAGGATTTGAATTTTCCTAAGGAAGTTTTGAAAAAATATTGATGAAATTTAAAAAAAGTCTAATTTATATCAAAATATGCAAAAATATATATTTATACCAAAATATGCAAGAATATGCAACTACAAATCAATGCCATTTTATTGCAAATTCTTTGATTCGGATAGATATTTAATTTATGCTATGTTTACAGTGCTGAGTAAAAATATGCATTTTTATGAAAGTACTTGCCCTATTGATCACTGATCGATTCTAAGACATTCTATGACTAACCGTGTGTCCGTCCGTCCGTCTGTTGTTGAGCACACCAAAAAGTACATAAAACAAGAGCTAGAATCCTGAAGTTTGTCACAAATATGTATAATGATCATAGGCTGGTTAAGTTCTTGAACGAGCAAAATCGGACCAGGGGGAAAAAGTTCCCCCTTGAAGAACTAAAACTACTCCAGAAAAATATTTTTTTACAAGTTTTATTTGTATATTTTTTCAATAAATGACACATTTTAATGCCATATGAAGTTCATCGATCTGAATTTGTATCAAGGGGGATCAGGAACGCCAATTTTTTCGGTCCGCCCCTTTTTGGGGGCGTGTATAGAAAAAATAATTTAAATAATGATAAATTTTTATTATTTAGGTGCAAAAACTGACATCTATTTTTTTGGCAACGTTTATCGTGAGAGGAAGGTGTCCCCATTTTTTGTTAAATTTTTTTTTTCTAAAATGCTGTGTTTTTATGTATTTATGATAATTCGTTAATAAAAACCTATAATATTCCCATAAATCACTTTTTTTAGAATTTTTTTTTAAAAATTGGATTTAAAAAAAAAGTTATAATAATATAAATACATATTATGCGTTCTTTCTTTAATTACTTTGATAGCACATTATGTACACTTTAATTTCCATATTTTTTTTTATTAATTTATCGCTTTTCATTCCAAAGTTACAGCAAAAATTGTGAACTGTAACCCTTTTTTCCGAAAAACAAAAAAACGCCTAACAGGTTAAACATTTTTTTTCCAATTTTTTTTTTTTCCAAAATGTGTATTTTTACGTGTTTATATTAGGTCATCAAAAAAAAAATATATAAAATTCTAAAACTACTGCTTATCTGATTTAATCGCCATTTTGGGTACCATCGAACCCACTGTGCTTCGATAAAAAGCTCTCTTGGAATACATTATGGCCCGTACCAAAGAAAAATTAAAAGTATATTTTAACAAAAGTTTTATTTTAAATTTCAAATTTTCCATACATTTTTGAAAGTCGATTTTAAAAACAACAAGTAGAAAAGTTAAATTCTCTTTGGCCGAATCTATGAATACCCTCCACAATGCCCTTTTTAAGTGACAGCAAATTTTCTAACGTGAAAAAGTAACATTTTTTATTAGAAATATTTAATTTTGTGTAAAAAAACTTTAATTTTACTAATTTCAAAAAAAAAGATAATTTACTATTTTTTTTTGAGTGTAAATTTTTTTTCGAGTGTATTTTTTTGTTTTATGTTTTAAAAAATATTTTTGAGTGACAAAAATACGTTGTAATATTTTTTTGTGACTTACCAATGTTTTTAAAATATGTGTAACGGGTTTTCAATACGTGAATTTAAGGTGAAACTAATCTGAAATTCACGGTTTTGCTAACAACTTTTGAACAACTGGACCGATTTGGCTGAAATTCAATACGAACCAGGCCAGGGGAACGAAAAATATATATGCCAAGCTTCAGCCTCCTCAAAATTGAGTTTCGAAAGATAGCGTGTTTTTTATCTCATAAATTCACGAAAAACCCTTGCCGAAATTCTGTCTTTTGATCATAACTTTTGAACCACTGGACCGAAATCGAGGGTTTGCAATACCAACCTGACCAGGTAAATGTCCAACATAAATGCCAAACTTCAGGAGCCTCCGTAAAGTCTTTCAAAATTTAGCGTGTTTTCAACAGACAGACGGACGAACATCGACCAATATTTCGAGGCGTTACAAACGGAATGACACTTTATATATACCCTCTATCACTAGAGTGGAGGGTATAAACAAATAATAAAAATTTTGAGAATAACAAGTGCATTACAAAAATATAATAGAAAGCATTCTCGCTAAAATCTACGTTAATTTCCTACTCAATTATCATCGTTTTAATGTTTTAACTTTAAAAAAGTGTCTAACGGGACACACTAATGCACATGTCAGCCACAATCGGAAAGTATGACTGAAATGAATGCAGTTCAAGGGCACAAAAAAATACGCGAAAAATTATTACATACAATATTTTATACCCTACATAATAGCTCTGTGGTACAGGGTACAATGAGTTTGTGCTGATGTTTGTAATTACCCGAAATATTGCTCCTAGACCCACTTTTAAGTATACCGATCAACACAACATCATTTTTGGAGTCGGTTTAGCGACGTCCGTCCTTCCGTCTGTCTATCCATGTAAGAGGTTTTAACACGATACAGGTCGTAATTAACAATCAATTGACCTGAACTTTGACCTGAACTTCCCTTGGCCCAAGGACAAAGCCTATTCAAATTGGTCATGTTTAGACCTATCCCCATACATTTTGGCTTAAATGACGTATTAT
Organism: Pegoplata infirma; assembly: GCA_963921195.1. Taxonomy (NCBI): domain Eukaryota; kingdom Metazoa; phylum Arthropoda; class Insecta; order Diptera; family Anthomyiidae; genus Pegoplata; species Pegoplata infirma. Next base: position 141,085,001 of record OY992540.1, on the reverse strand, counting down.
AATAGGTATGTTTGCGAAATTTACTCAGTAAACGTATTTTTTATTCATCGTTCCAAATTTTATCGGAATCTGTGAATTTTTACTTCTAGACCCCATTCGATATTTATATGAAACTATCAAAATATAAGTCTCAAAATATTAAAAATTATGTACTTTTTTTTTTAGGCAAAATATTAAGAAATTTTTCTAGAAAAAAAATTTTGTAATTTTTCTAAACGAAAAATTTAGGAATTTTTCCATAGAAAAAGTGGAGAATTTTTTTATAGAAAAAATTTGACAATTTTAATAAGAAAAATCAATTTTTCTATAGGAAAAATCTTAAAGGAAAGATAATAAAGCATTAGAAAATTTCCTAAATTTTGAAGAATCTCAAAATTTTTCTTTAGAGATTTTTTTTATAGAAAAACTGTAATAGAATCTGTAACTTTCTATAGGAAATATCTGTTACTTTTTAGAAAATTTTAGAATTTTTTATAAAAAAAATATGTTATAGAATCTGAGAATTTTTCAGAATCTAAGTCTTTTTCCTTAGGCAAAATGTCTCAGAATCTGAGATTATTGTTATTTGAAAGAAGTCTCAGAATCTAAGACTTTTTATTAAGACCTTTTCTATGAAAAAAGGCTTAGAATCCTAAAAAAAATCTCAGATTTTTTGATGGTAAAAATGACACAGAATTTGTGGGGGTTTAATATTAAAATGTTCTATAATCTAAGACTTTTTCGATAGGAAAAATAATTCAGAATCTAAGACTTTCTCTATAAAAGACATGCCTTAGATTCTGAGAATTTTAGGAAAAATATCTCAGAATCTGAGAAAAGGTCTTAGATTCTGAGAGTTTTTTTTATTTAAAAAATATCTCAGAATCTAAGACATTCTGTAGGAATAATTTCTGAGACTCATACTCTTAGACTTTCTTTAAAAAAAGCCTCACAAGCTAAAACCTTTTCTATTAGAAAAATGTCTCAGAATCTAAGACATTTTATTATGAAAACTTTCTTGGATTCTCTTATTAAAATATGTGCCGGAAAATGCTTAAGAATCTTAGACATTTTCTAAGCAAAAGTGTCTCAGAGACTTTTCTATAGAAAAATCTATCAGAATCTATAAAATTGCCTTAAAAAATGTAAAAAGCATTAAAGTCTAAATTTTTATAATCTCAGGTACTTTTTATGGAAGAGTTTTTACAAACCCTAAAATTTTTTGTGTTCGTTTCGATATCCTAGACATTTTCTGTAGAAAAATAGAATAAAAAAAAAAAAAAATTTCAGAACCTAAAAAGTTTTCTATGGGAAAAAAGTTACTAAATTTGAGAATTTTTCTTTACGATATTTTTTTTCTAAAATATTTTTTTTTCTGAATATAAGTTTTTTTTTAGTTGAAGAATTGCATAAGTATCTGAGAATTTTGTATATGCAAGTGTATCAGAATATGAAAATTTTTGTATAAATTTTAAAAACTTTTCTGTCAGCTTTTCCGAACCTCAGAATTTTTCCATTGGGATAATGTCTCATAATCATAAACTTCATCTTTAATATGCCATTTACATATACCTCGAAATACAAAAAATAAACTAATTTCAATGAAAATCCAAGTAAATCCTAATCCCAAAAAATCTTGGAATTTGGCAAAATCGTAAAATCCCAAAAAATTTCTTTTACTTAATTGTTCAACTATGGGTTTTCCCAAAATAATCATCTCTAATGCTTTTTACAACGCTGCACACGATTTTTTTTATCATCTGTTGTTTTTTTGTGAAATAAATTTTTCCATTGGGATAATGTATCAGAATCATAAACTTTATCTTTAATATGCCATTTACATATACCTCGAAATACAAAAAAGAAACTAATTTCAATGCAAATCCAAGTAAATCCTAAGTCCAAAAAATCTTGGAATTTGGCGAAATCGTAAAATCCCAAAAAATTTCTTTTACTTAATTGTTCAACTATGGGTTTTCCCAAAATAATCATCTCTAATGCTTTTTACAACTATGCACACGATTTTTTTTTATCAGCTGTTGTTGTTTTTTTGTGAAATAAATTTTTATGAAATAAAAAAACAAATAGAGGGTTATTCATAACACTTATGCTGCGTTTTTTACATATCGCTTTAACTTAGTTTAAACGGGAGTTTTATTAAACTTTATTAAATTAAAACCAAGTTTAACCAAGCATTCTGTTTTTCAGTTCAAGTTTAGCAAATGTTGATTAACGCGGTATTGCCATACCAAATATCGCATTTCCAATTAGAATAGTTACCATCATCGCACATTTTTTCCATTAACATGGCAACACTAACCAGTATATTTGAAAACCAGAGGTGTTTTTTAGAATTTTTGTACCTTAGTTTAACTCTCCATCATTGGTGAGTTAAACTTAAAATAAACCACATCTCAAAAACAGAATTTGTGGTTTTAACTCAGTTTAAACCTAAAACCAATAAATTTTACAACTCAAAAACTCAGCCTTAAAGTCCCAGGAAAATTTTTCAGAACCGATTCTGACAACACTAGTTCTAAAACAGGTTCTTCGGTAACCATACACTATTACACTTCAATTATTCAGAACAAGTTATGTGAAAATTATTGTGAAGCTTGTTCTCTGGAATCAAAGTTTCATAACATTTTGGTTCTCAGGAATTTAAAAAAAATTATGTGTCAAAAAAATTAAAAAATAAATATCAATTTTTTTTGCCAACCAAGAAAAAACTCGAATTCTATATTAAAATTGTAGGATATAATCGTGAAAATTGTTGAAACAAAGGTGAGTAAATTAAATTTTCATTGTCTGGGTCGGGTCAAATACTAATAATATTATGTTTTTTATTTTTGTTTGCAGAAAATCCATGTTCTGGTATTTCATTATTGTAAGTCCCAAAATGCAAACATTGGAGGCGAAAAAGGATAAATCTGTGTTAAAAAAATGTAAATATTACATGTTAAATCTGATTTTTTTATCTTTGTTTAATAAATTAATGCAATTAAAAATATTTTTTTAATTCTCGTTTCTATTCCAAATTTCACTTCTAGAACCGATTCCGAGGAACAAAAATATGTTCTAATTTTGCTTACAAACACCTGTTGCTTTTGGGACAATCCCTTTGTAAAAAGAATCGGTGTTGCACAAGAATTAGAACAGGTTCTAGGGAAGTATAAGTTGTTCCACAATCGGTTCTTTGCAACCGAAAATTTTGCTGGGGTGTACTTAAAGTAGGTTTATTTGAGAAATATTCATGCAATAAAAATAGGGCAAATTTCCTTTTGAATATGTGTTTAAAAATTTATTCTTATGCTTTTTGCACTAAAGAAATGCAAGTTTATTATAATTTACATTTTTTTATTCTACTCCCATAAAAGGGGGCGGACCGGAAAAACTAAATTTTCTTATTCTCAGGGTCCAAATGCAGGACTTTGAACTTCGTGTAGCATAAAAATGTAGCATTTTTTAAACAAAAAGACAAAAAAGTTTAGTTTAGTTCTTCAAGGGGGAACTTTTTTCCCCCTGGTCCGATTTTGCCCATTTGCGAAATTAACCTGCCTAGAACCATAAGACATATTTGTGCCAAACTTGAGGAGTCAAGCTCTTTTATTATGGACTGCATCGTGTTAGCTGCAGACGGACGGACGGACATCGCTAGATTGTCTTAGAATCGATCACTAATCAATAATATATATACTTTCTGGGGTCCCCGACCGATATTTCGATGCGTTACACACGAAATGACAAAGTGAGTATACCCCCATACAGTAGTTGGTGGGTATAAAAATAGTTGAACACAAAAACTAATGATTCAAATCCTACCTGAGGTTCCCTGCAAAAAAAAAAATTGCAAAAAAAATTTCAACCCCTCAAACCCAAGACCTGGATCCGCGTCTGGACTTGGAGGACCCATTTTCCGGAAAAACTGGAGTAGGGTGTTATATAGACTAGGTAGGTCTTGATAGACTAATAATTTTCTTATTTTCTTTTTTGTGAAATTTTTATTTTTGTTTAATAAAGTCATATTGTATTCGTATACGAATACAAAATGTATAAGTATACTTATTAGGTCGGGTCGACTTATTAGGTCGGGTCGAGAAATTCTAAGAACATTTCCCAAAGAAACCATGTTTCTAAAATCAAACCCTATACCGCGCCTAACATGAAGATTTGTCCGTCCGTCATATTTTTCATAAGCAAAACATAGAACTTGACTCTTTTTTGGTGTTTGTGTTACTTTTTTAGCTTTGGTGTGCTCTAACGTATATAGTAAAATTTCATTGGCAACATTTTTGTAGAACATTTCATCCCCACCCTCCCCCTCTTTCGGGGTGTTTTTAGCGATTTGTAGAATAGAGCCAAAAAATACCGTTATGAGAGGGAGTTAGAGGGTTAATATGTTTCACAAAATTATTTGCCATAATATTTTCTACAAACTTGCTGAACATACCCTTCACCTCAGATGTAAAGAAAACATAGTTTTATATACCGATATGCTGCAAGAACATATCCAGCGGCAATGTTTTACTAATTGCCGCTGAATATAATTCGAACAATTTTTGGGATTATGACCGGCAAGTATATTAGACATAATCCCTGAAATGGAGAAATAATTATATTGATTTGTAATGAAAATACCACAGACGGAAAGTTATAATAAGAAATTTTAACAATAAATCGCTGATTTTATCGTTAATCCTTGATAATTTTACTCCATTATTTATTTTATATTGGGCTGCAGTATATTAACATGTAGTGTGATACTCTGAAAGTAAGTGCAGGGGTTGTGGGTTCGATTCCCTCCAAAGCCTTTGTATTCTAATTACAAAGTGAAGCTGGTGCAGCGGATTTTTCTTAGTAAATAAAAGTAAGTAATTGGGGATCATAATGATATTTCGTCAAAAAAAAAAAACAGATACTTTTGTGGGATGAAATTGGAGAGTTGCATATCGGAGAGGAAAAAAGCTGTGTTCGAGAAAAATTTTTGATAACTAATTATTTTTTTTACATCAGTATTTGATCTTTGTTGAGTAAAATTTTTTTTTTAATAATTTTTGTAAAAAAAAATTTTCGAGTGTAAATTTTTTTTTAATGTATTTTTTTTTGAGTGTAATATTTTTTTTTAGGTTTTTTGAGTGACAAAAATAGTTTCTAAAATATTTTTTTTGGCTTACCATTCCTTTTCAAAGCGTGTTTAGCGTTTTTTTCAACACGGGAGTTCGGGTTAAAACCCATCTGAAATTCCCCATTTTGCTAATAACTTATGAACCACTGGACAGATTCCGCTGAAATTTAGTATTAATCTGACCGGAAGTATAACAAATATACACGCCACGCTTCAGCAGCTTGCCGTATATATTTTTCATTCTTCTGCTAACATTTGAAAGTTAGCGTGTTTCACACAGACTGAAAAACAGACGGACGGACGGATTTTCATGTCGTTAGTCGCGGTATAGGGTTTGATTTTAGACCAATGGTTTCTTTGGAAAAGTTTCTTAAAATTTCTTGTAGATTTTGCTTTTGCTATACGATTTTTCAGTTTTTTTGATCCATACAAATCGACCCGCCCTAATACTTATACATTTTGTATTATTGATGTTGTGATATGTAAGTAGAAATATTAAATAAAAAAATATGTTTTTGTATTGTAAGTCATGGATTTTTTTTTAATATTGATTTTTAAATTATCTACGAAAATGTATATGGTTAAAAAGCAAAGGGATATAATTGTTTTTTTTTTTTTGTTTAAAGCAGGATTCACAATGTCGGAATACTCTACACTGAATACTCAGAGTATAATCTCTTAAAGTAGATACACACAGAAAACAAATTTGCTAATTTCCAACTGAAATTCAGTTGTTGCAACAATAATTCGGGTGATGCATTTGTATTAAGGTTAAAACAACTAAATATCGGTAGTTACAACTAAATTTTGTTAATACAACAGTCTTTTAATTGAAACAACTAAAAAATTCGTATGCCACAGCGAAACTTAGTGGCAGCAACCGAATTTTGAGTTGATACAATAGAAAAATTCAGTTGGAAATTTATTTTTCTCTGTGTACAATATCATACAAATGTGTAAGTGCGCAAGAGAAAGCAATGAAAAAGAGTTCATTCCACACTATTTTAAATTGTATTTCAGAAATAGTCAAGCTATTTTCAGAAATAGTCTGACATACAATTCGCCCATTTACTTGTTTAGTGTCATAACGCAAAATGTTTGATTTTACAGAAAACCTGTTTAAAGTTTACAATTGAAACTTGTTTTACATTGCAAAAGGCCCGTAGTTCTCTTCTCAAACGGTGAGTTTAGAAGATATAAATACGAATTTTTAACACAATATAAATAAGGATATAACAAATAATTCTGTATCGTTTACCCAAAAACGACATATTTTGAGTTATGACACTATACAAGTAAATGAGCGAATTGACTATTTCTGAAAAAAAAAAAAAAAATTGGAAAATATGAAATACAATTGACTATTTCTGAAATACAAATTTAAAACCTAAAATACAATTGACTTTTTCTGAAATAAAATTAGAAAAGATTTTTCAAATTTTTCAAATTTTATTTTGTTTTTTGTGTAAATAAGAGCTTTGTGAGTGTGAGTCTAAATTATGTGAGTGCACTAAAGCGTGAGTTGCCTTAAATTTACACACGCGGTTGTGAGTGCAAATAGAAAAGTACTGCTTGTGAGTGTGCGTAATTGTAAAATTTCTGTTGTGAGCGTAAGTCAAAAGTCACTCACGTGCTCATCTATACTAAATACTACTGCAATATTTATGCACACATATACTGATTTGTAAAATCCCCACTGGGACACTATCAAACACTTAGAATTGAAAAGTCTGCAATTCAAAACTTTGACAGGAAATCTGTAACAAAAGTTTTATTTTTTGTATTTTTAACAGGATTTTAAAATAAAGTTAAATGTGTGTGTTAAAGTGTGTGTTTTAAAGTGTGTGTATGTGATGGTATGCGCCGGGAGAAATAAATTGAATAATTAAATTATTCAATTCCAAGTGTTACACATACCTAAATAAACTCAATACAAACATATAAATTACACACATACATACGTGTGTATTAGGGTGGAGCAAATATTATTTTTTTTTAAATTTAAAAAAAACGCCCAGGTCAAAAAAGTTGCCTGTTAGGGTCAATATTAACACAAAAAAAAAAATATTGGACCTATAGGGCAATGTCTTTGGGTTCCCTATTTGACTTAAAAACTAGAAAAATTCCGACCAAAATGAAAAAAAAAGGATTTTCCGATTTTTTTTGTTTAAAATACGCTCACGAAATAAAAATATTGCTCACGCACGATCACGCAAGACATTTTTTTTTGCTCATGTCCACGCACGCTCACGTAAGTAACTACAAATTTTCTCACGAAATTAAAAAAAAACAAAATTTTATTTTAATTTTTTCGATTTCTTGAACAAAAAGTTTATTACACTCAAAAAAATACGTTAGTAGATTTACAATTTTTTTTTGCTAATGCTAGTTAGCTAACTTTTAGCAAATTTTTAGTTGAGATTAGCATGTTAGCAAAAAATTCTTGTAAACTTCATTTAGCACATTAGCAATTTTAAACAAACTTTGAACTAATTTCTTTTCTAAATTTGAAATTGAGTTGACAACATTTTTAAAAGATTTTTTGCTAACATTAACAAAAATGAATGGTAAATTTTTTTTTATTTTCAGAAAACTTAAAATGGCGCTATATCGGAAACTAAGCCAGATAGAGCAAAATGGAGGACATTTTTGGTTCTTAGAATCACCATACTTTCGCGGGTCCTCTCACATGTGTGGACCCTAATGGGACCTAACTTTGGATCCAAAAAAGTTAGCATTCCCGAAAATTTTAAAATGCTCATATCTCGGTAAATATTGCCGACACAACAAAAAGTCCAAAAGAATTTTTGTAGCTCTCAACACGTAGAACAAGACCGCAAAATAACCAAAAGTTCTCCGAGTAATATTTTTGAAGTTATCGAGTTTTTTAATTCTCAAGACCCCAGTGATCCGCTAAAATCACGTATCTCAAAAACTAAGCAAGGTAGAGCGAAACGGACACAAATTTTGAATCAAAAGCTATGACGATTTTTAAGAAACCCAACTAGGTCGAGGCCCATCGGGGTCTGGAACTATTGGGTCCGAACCCAATGGGGTCCTCAAATGTGTATAAACTAAGTTAAAATAAAAATTATTTCAGTTAACTAATTTTTAGCAAAACGTTTTGCTAACTTTACCAAAAAATTGTGGGTTCAAAATCAGCAAATTTTCTTGTAGGTTTACAAGCTTTTTTTGCTAACTTTACAGTTTTTTTTTTTTGAGTATACAATTTTGTATTTTTTACCCTCTAAATTCAAAATAATGAAAATTTTCTTACTTATTTTCTGTTTTAGACAGCACAAAACAATCACGCAAAAACAATTTTCTAATTTAGATATACTGAAAAAGTGTTTTTATGATAAAAAATTTTTTTTTGGTACTTAAAACATTTTTTATCTAAAAATTTTCATCAAAAATAACTTATTTTAATACTCTCCTCTTTGAGATAAAGGGTATACATAACTTTTTTTAAAATTAATTTCAAATTGCAGTCTAAAATAATACAGTAATTACAAAAATTATACAATAATTAAAAATATACATCTTTCACCGTCCGACACACTTTTATACACATGGACCAAACCGCAAAATTCTTAAAGAAGGACCGAAAATAAAATACATGTGTCTACCAGTTTTTCTAGATCGATTCGCGTTTTCGCGAAAAACGCCAATAAAAAAAGTTGCATTTCTCCAAAGTAGTGTGAAATAAGTCGAAAAATGTATAAAATCTTCTGATCTAAATAGAGTTTATACACGTATTTAGTTAAATGGCGGTTCTTTTCGTAGAATATATTAACACTCTGTCTCTGATTTGTAGGGGCCATTTTAGTATTTTTTTTTTAAATATATTTTCACCATTAAAATGTGCTTTTAAAGGGTTAAAATATTCAACAAAAAAAAATTGCATCAACTTTCACTAGGGGTTGTTAGAAGCCAAAAGTTCGTGCGATCACAGAAAAAATTTGAAACGAATTTCAATCAAAAAAAGCGCAGATTCAATCAATTTTTTGATTGAAATTCCACCAATTAAAAAAATTGTTATACCAATCATCAAATTGTAGGTGATTGATTGAAAATTTTTTCAATCAAACATTTTTTTAATTTTGATAAAAAATTTGATCAATTTTTTATTTATAGTCAATCAAAATAATGATTGATTTAACAAATGAATTGTAAGCTTACACTCAAAAAAAAAAAACTGTAAAGTTAGCAAAAAATTTAGTTAAATTTAACTAAAAAAACACCTGATTTTGAACCTACTAAATTTGTAGTTAATTTAACAAAAAATATTTAGTTAACTTTTCGTAGAATGAATGTAGCAAAAAAACCGTAATTTTAACTAAAAATTCAGCTGAAAATTTCGTAACATTTTTTATTAGTTGAATTCAGTTAAACTTTTTGTACAAAATGTTAAGTTTGTTAAATATTGGTTTTAAACACTAACACTTAACTTATTTTTTTCACAGCATTAAGTTCAGCTTAAGTAGGACTTATGAGATTTGCATAGGAGGCTACACAAGAAATGTTTAAAATTTTTCACTTAAGAAAAATGTTACAAAAAATCAGCAAATTTATTAGTAAAAATTCGTAAACTCAGTTTTAAAGTCAACAAAAAAAATTAATTCAAAATTTGTACAAAACTAGTATTTTCGTAAATTGAACTTAACTAAAAAAAGTAGTTAAAACGCTGATTTTAACTAAAAATTTGCTAAAAAGCCAGTAAACTCGAGTTAACAAAAAAAATTTTGTTAACTTTACAGTTTTATTTTTTTGAGTGTATGACAAAATTATCAAAATATTCATCGTTTTTGTTTTCTAATATTTTGCCAACAATAAAAAAAGTAAAACCAGTTTATTTTGTATATTTTTGAATTAATCTTTTACAATAAATTAAAGTGAAAAAAATCTGGTATGTCGAAAATTTGTAATTTGACTATTAAAGAAAATAGCAAAAATTTTAATCAAAACATTGCTTGACTCATTTAAATTTTGTTGATCAATAGATTTAATTGAACATTTTTAGCCAATAATTATTTGTGTGATATGAGCAAAATGCATAAAAAAGGAAAATTGTAAAGTATCTTTGGTGAAACACAATTAAATAAAATATGGTACCAAACAGTTAAACTTTTTTAATTATTTTGCTCACTTCGCACGAACTTTTGGTCTTCGACAACCCATAGTGAAATTTGATGCAGAAAATGTTTGCAGACCATTTTAACACTTTAAAAGCATGTTTTAGTGGTTTTCAATGAGAATCTTTAGAAAAAGGACAAAAATGACCCTTAACAATAGGAAATAAAGGGTTAATATGCTCAAAGAAAAGAACCGCCATTAAATCTCTCTAAATAAATAAATTAACGTTATTTATCTCAGAAGCATATTTAATACATTTTTTTGAGTCAAAAAAATATTTCAGACTTCTTTTGTGAAGCATAATTTAACAAAATACTTTTTGCATTTTTCGCGAAAAGCGCGAATTGACTGAAAAAACCTGAGAGACACAGGAATGTTATTTTTATCCCCACTTTCTGACTAGAGTGAACTTTTTCTATAGTGCAAACAATTTTTTTTTTGCGGAAACGCGAATTGATCTAGAAAAACTTGGAGGCACGGGTATTTTATTTTCGGCCCCACTATCAGAATTTTTTGGTCCGGTTCATGTGTACAGCCAAAATTTGAAATTTGTCGGACGGTGTTATCAAAAACTAATTAAAAATATTTTTTTTTGCAAAAACAGAAAAAACAAGTAAAAAAGTTAAATTCGGCCTTGCCGAATGTAGTGATACCCTCCACAATTTCAAAAAGATTATTGCAAAAAATTTTTTTTTAAAAGAAATTACTTTTAAAAACCAAATTTTTTTGTTTAAAAAAAAATTTCCGCGAAAAAAAAAAATTTTTGTTAAAAAAAAATCCGCGATTTTTTTTTTTTTTTAAAATATGTTCGTACTTGTTTAAATTACATTTGGTGTACAATTATGTACACACATATGTCAACCAGCAGCCGAATTAAAGCATTTTGTATTTTTAGGTTATGTTGAATGTACTAAAATTTTTGAGGTGTCCTTACATTTTCGTTCATAACTTTTGAACCGCTGAAGCGATATCGCTTAAATGCAATACCAAACTTCTCGGGAGAACTTGCAATGAATATGTTAAGTTTCAGTCATATCCGTGTAGTATTTTGGTCGTGATCACCATTTCCACAGACAGACGGACATCGCTAGAATGTCTTAAAATCGATCGGGGATCATGAATATATATACTTTATGGAGTCCCAGAACGATATTTCGATGAGTTACAAACGGAATGACAAACTTATATATACCCTCTATCACTAGAGAGTATATATAAGTGGAGAGTATAAAAATAAAAAAATTTTAACTTTTCCAACCGTGACGATTTTAAAATCAAAATAAAGCTAAATTTTTACAGTAGAGTGGAAGAATTTTTTTTTTCTGTTGGATATAAAAATATTTTTGGAGTTTTTGAGAGGAAACTAACAGTGGTCCGAATAATGTCTGTAAATTCTCTTGAGAGTTATTGTTTTTAATTAATTTTTTTTTACCACGAAACGCAAAACAAAAAATTGCGAAAAACTTTTTTTATCCAGGACTTAAAAGAATTTTTCGGGAGAAAAATTTTTAAACGTTTTCAAAATTTTTTTCCTACATTCCATTTTATTTTTTTACGACGAAACGACAAAAACAAAAAAATTTTATATCCGGGTCTTAGAAATTCTCCAATACGTATTATTTCTTAGAACATCTTTTATGCATATTTTGCATTTTATGACTGTCATAATCATTTGTGTGTTGGGCCAATACAGTATTTTTTGTTTTTCCCATGGTTTGCCAATCTTGGCTATAACAGTGGGCACATGTACAACTGTCGTTGTCATTTAGATATTGGGCCAATACAGCAATCTTTGCAAAACAGGTGTTTTGCCAACGTTTGTTGCCCGCGTAGGCCCTACCTTATTTTTCTACCGGGTTAATTACGTTAACTCTAGTTTCTTTTTTAGGATATTCTCCCAATGATGATTTGGAAATTGTACCAATGATTTCGAAATTTTGCCAATGATTTAAAAATTTTATTAGTATTACAACCAAATATAATTGAAAGCAGGTTGGTTGATTTCTGCATGTTTGCCGTCGGCAAATGTTAAATGCAGTTTTGGCTTCTTGTAGAAGGCAAATGCTCTCATCCTAATAGTAGGGTTATCAAGTTTGTTTAATTTTTATTAAGAAAAAAAAAAAAAAAAAATAGTTATTTATTCGACCTTTTAATTATGCAACGAAAACGAGTTATTTCTAGTTCGAGGCTGTTTTCACGTCCTCATTATGCCGCCATTATTAGCCATCGATTAAATATAAAACTCCAATTAACTTCGGCTCTCTATTTAAGACATTTTATTGCACCCTAAGCCCCGTTAATCGAGGTTCACCTTTGTCATACTGGCTAAATAAGGAATATCTATGTGTATTGTTAATTCCATTATTTTTTCACACCAACACCATCCTCTATAAAATGATTTAGAGAGTATGTTGAAATTTTTACGAGGGATTAAGTCATTTTGAATTTTAAACTGAATTTGCAATTTTGACAGGTTTGTCACATACTGTATACAGTATTACTAACTAGTTTGTATTTTACAGAGATGTTTTGCTGACTAGATTAGTCTTATATACATAGACGCAAGTATATCGAGTAGGGAGGCAAGTATATGTTGGTATGAACTGTATTTTTTTTTTAAAAGCAAGCATAAGAAAAAATTGTAGAAAAAATTTCTCAGAACCTGACCATTTTTCCATAGGAAAAATGTCCCAGAATCTGAACATTTTACTATAGGAAATATTACTCAGAATCTGATAATTTTTCGATAGGAAAGTTGTTTGAGAATTTAATTTTTTTGTGGGAATAATATCTCAGAATTTGAGACTTTTTCTATAGGAAAATCTCTCAGAATCGTATGCTTTTTTAATAGACTCAGTTTAGACAACTTAAGAAATTTGCTCAAGATATACAAAGAAAAGCGAGAATCCTAGGACCCTACTGGCATTTATAAAAGCTTCAAAATGGGATGCATAACTGGAAACAATGCGAGTGATAAAAATGTTATCATAAAATTGAAGAGAGAAGGTTTCGATCACTAAATGAATCGCAATAGGCCACATCAAGACCTCTAAGGACGTTGGTTTTTGTATAAACCGACGTCATCCTTCACCACCTAACCTAACCTAACAAAGACAAGTGAGAGTGTTATATTCGGCTGTGCCGAATCTTGTATACCCTCCAACGTTAAAAAAAAATAAAAAAAAAAAAATGCTGGGGCGTTTTTTTGAGGGGGGAGGGGATGCTTGTTGGGGGACCTCTCTGGTCAAAAATGTTTACAAATTTAATTACTATGCTTGTTGTGCAAAAGATATACTATTTCATCATTATATAAATTATTTGCTAATATCCACGCCCACAAAAGGGGGCGGACCAAAAAAAAGTCATTTTCAAATCACCTGGGTCCAAGTCCAAGACTTTAATTTTTTTCAAGCATAAATATGTTTCATTTGTTTAACAAAAATACAAAAAAACCTATAAAAAGATACCTTTTTTCATGGGTTGGTTTACTTCGTCAAAGGGGAACTTTTTCCCCCTTGTCCGATTTTGCCCATCTCCGAACTAACCAGCCTATGAACATAAGACATATATGTGCCAAATTTCAGGAGTGTAGCGCTTTTATTTTGGACTGTATCGTGTCTTCCACAGACGGACGGACAGACGGACGGACGGACGCACTGTGGCCGAAATCACTAATCTAGCGGCGCTTAAGTCAAAATTTAAAAATTAAGATCGATAAATGTTTTTGCACTGCATCGTTTACCTATACTTTACAGAAAAAAATTACGTTTTTACTTTTGTTTTGCTTTCAATATTCGCACAGCTGTAAGCTGTCAAAAATACATTTTCTGCAGCAAGTGTATTAAAGGAATTTGGAGCCTAATTACTCAGTTAGTTTTTCTTGACACTTTTAAGTCAATTGTTTATACATTTTGAGCCAAAAAGTTTTAATTGAAAGTAAAAGGTATGTTTTAACTAAAAAATAAATGTGTGTGGCCTGTGTGTATCTAGTTTATTGTAAGTGCATTATAGAAGTTGACATTTGTGATATAAAGTATAGTTTCATGGACTGCAACTTTTGAAATTCGATTGTATTCGGTCCAATTCCTGTTTTGTTTATTATTTTGGGTTATTTTTGTTGTGACGTTTCAGTATGGCGTGCTAGTTTTTGCAAGTTGTTCGGGTTTTTAGGGTCTATCTGTTTGTCCAAATAAACAGTATAAACGCGATACAGACCACAATTTTCAACCGATTTGGCTAAAATTTGAAATTTAAGATTTTTTTATCGAAAAACAAAACTTATTAAATTTTTGACAAAATCGATCCATGTAATCCCATAGCCCCCATGTTAATTTCCCCTTCCAGTTTTACTAAAAAAGCCCTAACAATGGTATTTTAACAAATATCCTCTTGAAATTCGACTGGTAAATGTTTTTTGTAGCCATAAAAAATCACACTAAATTTTAACGGAATCGGGACATTTTAACTTCTAGTCCTCATACAGACCACCCTCCAGATATTGACATAAATTCCCAAAATACATAAAACACTGAAATAAATAAATATGGTTAAAAATTAAATTCTTTATGAGATTTATAATCACAAATATGCATTGGGCTTTATTATTTTTCATTTCCGAATTAAGCGCCGCTAGATTGGATGTTTCGGCCACTGTGGGACGGACGGACAGACGGACATCGCTAAAATGTCTTAGAATCGATCACTGATCAATAATATATATACTTTATGGGGTCCTAGACCGATATTTCGATGCGTTACACACGGAATGACAAAGTGAGTATACCCCCATACTGTAGTTGGAGGGTATAAAAATTACATACAGAATTTTTGGATTTTGAGAATGTGGCGCCCAAGCAAGGGCACCAACATTTTCTATAGGAAATAGAATAGAAAAATGTCTCCGAATCTGAAATTATTTCTATAGGAAAAATATCTCAGAATCTCAAAAAAATTTTTTTTTTTTTAATTTTTCCCATAGCAAAATTTTTATATCCTGTAAAATTTTGCATACAGAAAAATTCCTAGATTAAATGCCCTTTACAAATAAATGTCACCTTTATAATACATATATAAAAATATCCTAAATATATACATTTGTATATAGTATCTGCAGTAGTAGTTAACCAACTAGTTAGTTAGTTGTCGCAAATTTTAAAGTGCTGCGGGTGGTGTAAAGTACTTACCTAATGCCACCGCGACTTGTGTCATAGTTAAGTAAACGTGTATTGTGTCGCCAAGTTATATACGATGATGGCTGTGGAATTTTCGATATAACGCATTGTAGTTCAATGGTACTGCCAGCTTTATAATATTTTTCTGGTGTAGTTGAACCACGTTCATCTAGAATTTCCACATGAGGAACTGCAAATAAAAAGAAATACAAATGAATGAAATTTAAGTGTTTGGTGGGTGATATAGCTACGCATATTTGCCCAGCAAAAGTTTTTAGAATAGTTTAAGGTTGCAATAATTTTTAAGGTTGTGGCAATCGATTTTTAAGGTTGTGGCAATCGATTATTTGGATGTCACAACCACATTGGATATGTTTAAATTGTTGATTGTTAATACAATATATGAACATTTCCATTTAACTTTTGATTTTTGGATTTAAAAAAAATAAAAAATTTTTTTGAAGGCACATCAAAATCGTTTTGTACACGTATTAACATACATTTAGTGAGTTCAAATCCGTTCGCGTGAAGAACTTTCACCTAACGGCGCAAAAGTTATGGCGGTTTGAAATTACAATTTTAAAAAAAATCTCAAAATTACAATTTTTATCAGAATTTAATAATCTTAACGTTTATAAATGTTGCATACTAACCCTTATTAAAATTTATTTAATTATATATATTTTGGTGGATATATATCAAAATATTAGCGGTTAAAGTATATTTTAATATCTTCATTTCCACTATTTTGCGTAAATTTAAGTTCTATGTAGTTTAAACATTTTAGGAAATTATTTTCTGAATTCTGTAAAGAATTTGCTATGTAGTTAAGAAAACTTTATGAAATTATCTCCAATAGTGCAAAAATTACAGTAGTTTAAAAATTAATGTTTCTCAATATTATATTTCACAATAAAACAAAGTGTTGATTTTTTAAAGAACATAAAATCCCAAATCTTCAAAATTTATGAATGCCGCTCAGTTTTGTGATTAAGCTTCATAGGCACTAGCACTTGCCATTTATATAAATTAATTTCTATTAGCGGTTTGGGTGTGCCCTGGCGGTTTATGTAGAGACAAAATTGGCGCGTTTTAAGCGATTTACGTGAAAACTAAAGATGATGGACCAAATTAAAGGCCATATTCAGGTTTAGCACCTTAAAATTAGTTAAAAAGCTTGTGCATTATGCAAAATTGTAAATTTTTTAAAGAGATGAAATTTCTGATTAATGAAATTTTGAGAGATGCATACAATCCACAATCTTCAACATTTATGAATGCCGCTCAGTTTTGGGATAAAGCTTCGTAAGTACTATCAATTACCATTTATAGAAGTTAATTTCGATTAGCGGTTTGTGTGTGCCCTGGCGGTTTATCTGGAGACAAAATTGGGGCGTTTTCAGCGATTTACGTGAAAATTAAAGATGATGGACCAAATTAAAGGCCATATTCAGGTTTAGCACCTTCAAATTAGTTAAAAAGCTTGTGCATTATGCAAAATTGTAAATTTTTTAAAGAGATGAAATTTCTGATTAATGAAATTTTGAGAGATGCATAAAATCCACAATCTTCAAAATTTATGAATGCCGCTCAGTTTTGGGATAAAGCTTCAATTACCATTTATAGAAGTTAATTTCTATTAGCGGTTTGGGTGTGCCCTGGCGGTTTATCTGGAGACAAAATTGGCGCGTCTTCAGCGTACAGTTACATTAAGTCCAAATTTTTGCACACGATCCATAATACGCATAACAAGCAATCGTCTGACAAGTATATTTTAAATCTAAATTCTTTTCACGTGAAAATACAAGCAAAACTTTAAAATCGTGAAATGTCAGATTTTTGCAAAATTTTTGCTAATCAAAATTTTAACACGCTATATCGATTTTATTATAAAAACTCAAAAAATATTTGGATCACGCGAAGTGCTGGGCACTTTTAAATAATATTGCGAATTTGCCTCGCAAAAAAGTGGATTTTTGATGACTTTCACGTTTTGTCTCTCAACCTTTGTCTAGCTAGTACTCCACTCCCATTGAGGGCACATTCATGGGACCGGTTTTAAATTGTAGGGAATTACGACAGCTATCATTTTGCGTATCAGATTTTAAAAAGTATGAAGCGGCGCAAATTTCCTGATCAAAAAACGACGAAAAATTGAAAATGAAGAAATTTTAATTTCAAAAAGTTACCACTAAATAACTTTTTTAATATTGATGGCACATCAAATTCATAAATACATCTTTTTTGAACAAGTGTAGGGACCATATATTTTAAATCTTCGAAGAATACGTTGGACGGCGCAAGTACAATAGGCCAAAGAGTACATAATTTTCATGAAATTTCAATCGACTTTTCCACATTTCTGAAGTTTGATTGTCGCTAACTACCGCAAATTAAGATTTTTTGCCTTAAAAGCTTGTAAGCTAATTGCATTAGAAGTCCTTTATGCATTTCTATCAGTAGATAGCCATTTCAATGCAAATAAAAAAAGTTTTTGCCAAAAAACCAAAATTTCAAACAAATGAAAAGTTAAATGGAAATGTCCATATATTAGTCAATAATTGAATCAATAAACATTTTTGCTAAAAAAAAATTTCAAACAATTATCTTGAAAGTCAACTACGTTTATTTGAGTGTCACTTACTTTCAAAAGTTGTAATAACAACAAATAGTTTCATTGATTCAATTACAAATGTTATTAATCATGATTATGTTTTTAGTAACAAGTTTCAGCGATTGATGTTAAACCCATTGAGCCCAAGTAAAAAATTTTATATGATACAATATATAATGATATGTAACACAATATATATTTATACGCAATTTGATCCGAATAATGGTGGATGTTTTTGCATTAAAAAAGATCAACTTGTATAAAATATGATTTGATTTCATCCGAGTTTTGACCAGACATTGCCATATATTAGTGGATCTAATTAGATCTAATTGCATAAAAACATGTAAAATCCTGGTGTTTTTGGTTTGGGTTGAGTTACACCACAGGTCAACGATACATTCACCAAACATATAATTTTCTTAAACAAAAAAATGTTCGGGTACGCTTCGAACCAGATAGGTGATATACATAACCCTAACAAGGAAATGTTTAGGAACATTATAAAAAGTTTCTTATACTTTGCCTTAAAAACTTAGAAAATTGTTGGTTAAATGGAAACATATAGTGTTATATATGGAACAGAATAGGATATATATAATTTTATATTAGATTATACAGAAAAACAAATTTTGTATTGACCCTCATATAATTTTATATAAGGGGGTTTTCGTGTCAACTGACACAACTTTTGAAACCGATATCTTCCGATCGGGATGAAATTTGCACCAAGGTTAGTCCTATTGGATAGTAGTTCAGACACAATTTTTCAGCGAGATCGGTCAAGGACTCTCTGAGTTAGAGGGGGTCGAAATTTGACATTTTGGCCAAAGAGGTGTTTATTCTGATCCATGTAACTTCTTACCTATTGTTTTTAGCAAAATGTGTCCCAAAGAGTTTAGATAGCTATTTCTTCAGTCTTTCAAAAAAAAATTATAAAAAAAATAAAAAAAAAATTTTTGATTTTTTTTCTTAAAAATCTAAAACTTTTTTGACTTTTTCCTCAAATTGGGCCTTTTTTTTTTTTTTTTTTTTTGATTCAAAAGAAAGCTTAGGTCTTTTCCTTTAAGAGCTATGGGGTCGCTTAGTGGGATGCGAGTGGGCTATCTATGAAAAAATTATTTTTTTAACTTTGGAACACAAAAAACGGTTCTTCAATTTGCACTATTAGGCGTGGGATAGCTAACCAGTTTTTGATTTCGATCCGCGATACCCTCTAAATTTTATAGGTTCAAAAAAGAAAGCACGTGCCAAAAAATAAGGGTGGTGGGGCCATATGGCCCCTCATCGGGGTCAAAGTTGGGCGTAAAGAGGTAAAATCCTCAAAAAGCCCCAAAACTGCCCTAGAAACGCCCCTGGAGGGGTGCAATGTGAGACGAACCTCCAATAATTTTCTGCCCCCAACATTTTTCTTGAACATACCTTACCCCTATTTCCACTTCCTAAGGGGGCTCCCATACAAAACATTTTTAAAAAATTTGATCCTACCATTCTAACTTACCCTAAAGTGCCCCAAGTGGAGCCAAATGTATGACCGACCCCCATTATTTTATTAATTCCAACATTTTTTGCGAACACACCTACAATGTATCTTTAACCCTTAAGGTGGTCCCCATACATTTCTTTTATTTTTTATAAATTTGTTTTATTAAACCAGCTCCTACCGCCCCTACCATGCCTCCTAGAGAGGCAAAAATTATGACCAACCCCCATTATTTTTTAGTTACCAACATTTTGTCCGAATATAATAACACCCTATCTCCACTCCTTAAGGGGCTCCCATACGTTATAAAAACATGTATTTTTAAAAACTAATAAAAAAATAAAAAATAAATGTATGGGGACCCCCTTAAGAGTTGAAAATAAAGGGTAGGTATATTCTGAGAAAATGTTGGAGATGAAATTATATTGGGGGTCGGTCATATATTTTACTTCTCTAGGGGCACCCTATGGACAGTTAGAGCGGTATGAGCAAATTTTATAAAAATGTCATTTTGTATGGGAGCCCCCTTAGGAAGTGGAAATAGAGGTTAAGTATATTCAAGAAAGTTGGGGGCAGAAAATTAATAGAGGTCGGTCTCACATTGCACCCCTCCGTGGGCAGTTCTAGGGCAGTTGTGGGGCTTTTTGAGGATTGTAACCTCTTTACGCCCAATTTTGACCCCGATGAGGAGCCATATGGCCCAACCCCACCGCCCTTATTTTTTGGCTCGTGCTTTCTTTTTCGAACCTATAAAAATTAGGGGGTATCGCGGATCGAAATCGAAAACTGGTTAGCTATCCCATGCCTAATAGTGCAAATTGAAGAACCGTTTTTTGTGTTCCAAAGTTAAAAAAATAATTTTTTCATAGATATCCCACTCGCATCCCACTAAGCGACCCCATAGGTCTTAAAGGAAAAGACCTAAGCTTTTTTTTGAATCAAAAAAAAAAAAAAAAAAAAGAGGGCCCAATTTGAGGAAAAAGTCAAAAAAGTTTTAGATTTTTAAGAAAAAAAAATCAAAAATTTTTTTTTTATTTTTTTTATAATTTTTTTTCGAAAGACTGAAGAAATAGCTATCTAAACTCTTTGGGACACATTTTGCTAAAAACAATAGGTAAGAAGTTACATGGATCAGAATAAACACCTCTTTGGCCAAAATGTCAAATTTCGACCCCCTCTAACTCAGAGAGTCCTTGACCGATCTCGCTGAAAAATTGTATCTGAACTACTATCCAATAGGACTAACCTTGGTGCAAATTTCATCCCGATCGGAAGACATCGGTTTCAAAAGTTGTGTCAGTTGACACGAAAACCCCCATAATTATATCAACCGTACACCTTTTAATCCGAATCATGATTCAATTATTTATAACTACATATGACTGCATTTAAAAAATTTTGAAAATATCTCACGCAATGTATAATCATATATGATTTATTATGTTTGCATCAAGTTATATATTGTTATATATGTTTATTTTTACTCGGGAGGTTGTCATACCCAAACTGAAATTGTAATAGCCGAAGAGTGCTGTCGCAATTAAATAAACTTTTGCGATAACCTCAAAAATGAGGTTTGAAATATTTGCGGTTTGTTGTGTGTTCAGTTTTAATTTCATCATCATATAGCACAAAAAAAATAAGTTTTTTTTTTTAAATTTAAGTTTTATTCTAAGAAATTAAAATATTAAAAAAAAAATTTGCTTGGCATATTTAGTTGATATTGGGGTGTGGTGCTCGGGTAATGAAAGTATATAAACATTACAAATGATAATAATGATGCTCATTACATTACTGAATGCCAGAATGGTACATGTACGAAACATAAACTAACAAGGAAAGTATCCCGAGGTGTTTTTGGAAATTTTGAATTAAACTTTTCGAAATATTATAGACACAACCACTTTACTGAATCAAAGTTTTAATGAAAGGTATACATTCAGACATAATTACATGTAAGATTATAAAAAAAAAATATTTCAATGACATGTTTTTCTAAAGGCATCGTGATTTATATTCACGTACAAGAAGTTGCAGTGATCATCTATCTTACACTCAGAAAATTATGTTAGTTACAACATGTTAGTTGTTTGTATATTTTACGGTAGTTAGTTGTTTTCAACTACAAAGTCAGTTGTTTTTGTATGAAAAATATCAAACAACTAACAGATAGTTATTTAAAGTCGTTTTTTGAGCAACTAACAAAAAAGTACTGTAATGTAGTAACAGTTATTGAAAGTAGTTAATTTTAGTTCTTTATCTCTGGCAAATTTCAAAGTTTTTTTTTCCAAAAAAATTACAATAAATTTTCGTTATTTTAGTTTTCATAACTTAAAAAAAAAAAAAAAAACACACGAAACACAAAACTTGGAAAATTTTGGTCTTCCATTTTTTTCTGAAATTGAAAAAAAAAATATTGATTATTTTTACTACATGTGTTGTTGTTTTGACTACAAATGTAAGTAGTTTTTACTACATCAGTCAGTTGTTTTTTCTCAGTTAAAATAACTAACATTGTTAGTTGATTTAACTGAAAAAGTAATTGAACCCAAAACAACTTACAAAGTAGTTATTTTAACTGACATTTTCAGTTAATTTTACTTACATAATTTTTTGAGTGTATTATTAAGTTTATAGTAAAACTCAAAATATTTCTACAATTTATAGAAGTTACTTAGCAAAAACAGATAATTCCTCGGAAACAAGTTTAGAAACTACAAACATTTTACGGGCGCCAGGTAAACCACTTTTATATACAGTTTCATTGTGACAACAAAGTTTTTTTCAATTAAATAATTTCGAGACAAAAATCTTATTTTTAAGCTGTATTAACAGAATTTAATTTGCGGTTACACTAATTTCTTTGTAATTGTTGAAATTATGTTGAATCAGCTGAATTTTGGCCTTTTTAACCAAACAATTCGGTGGATCCAAACGAATCATTAATTGGTGACAAGTTCGGTTGCTACAATTAAGCTGTTTTCTCTGTAAAGCCGATTTTTCTTGTTGGGGATGCGAATTAATTTCCGTTAGGTGGCCTCAGCTTCGCTCTTAATGCAACTGACGACAAGGTCGGTTGATTTAGTCTTTATCTAAGAACCCTGTGAGTGCAGTTTAATTCAAAAGAAACTGTTCGAATTCGAGCCAAGTCGTTTACGTATATTTCAATCAATTCTAAAGTTTTTACTTTTCAAATCGATAAACACAATAACATCTCTGAGTGCATAATAACAGGTGTAGCGCCGCTATTTTATTGTAAATTTATTATTTTGAATTTATTTTTGTTTTATGTAATTCTTGTTTTAATTTTGTTAAAACTTTGTAATTATTGTTTTTGTTTTGTTAATGAAATAATTTTAATTTCAAACTCAATTAAATTAACGATTATTATTTAAAAAGTAACGTTTAATATTTTAATTTACATAAAAAAATAACCGATTACTTTTGTTTAATATAAATGCAACCCTGTTTAAAGTAATGACATTGATAGTATAATCTCTTTCGTTTATTATCCTTTATTCTGTTTTATGTCATGTTCGTTTAATTATAATGAGAGGTTTGTTGTAAGACGATCATTGTAATAAAAATCATTCTGCATGTAGCCTTTAGTCAATAAAGAACTCAAGCGCATACAAATTAAACAGCGTTTCATTTAAATAAAATAAATAAAATATTTAAAAAAACCTTTAAGACACTTGCTGACTTTAAGTCTCTTGTGGATACTGGTTTAACTGAGGACAGAAGCTGACCCAGTGTCTCTTTTGGACCAGTTATAATATTAATAAATTATTAACTTTTCCCCCCGCTACATTGGCGCCCAAAGTAAATTAAAAGTTTTTAAATTTTTTTAAATAAATTAAAAATTAAAAAAAAAATTTATTTGACAAAAATTAAAATAATTTGTCACTCATCAACATAAATTGCGTTAAGCAAATCATCATTACAATTGTTGTTGGAGATAAACCGGTTGCTGTAACGTTGTTGTTTTTGCATTTTAATCCACCCATCGTTGCTAATTAATTTGTTGTTCTCCTACATATTACGTTGTTGTTGTTGCTACGCTAAAGTCATTGTTGGTGTTGTTGCTAACTTTTTTCAACAAGAATATTGGAATTCTAATTTTTTACATCACCGTGTGTGTTGTTGCTAATATTTTTGTTTTTAACAAATTTTTACATCACCGTGTGTGTTGCTAATTTTTATTCAACAAGAATTTTTATATTCTCCTTTGACATTCCTTCGTGCATACGATCGTATTAAATACTGTGACGTCACGTCTACGCTCATTTTGTTGGTGTTTTAGTATCACTATACTTATATTGCTATTTTTATGTCCTTTAGTGTTTGCTAAAAAAAAAGTCTCTCTAAAAGGGTTGCCATTAAACATTTTATTACCAATTTATAGTGCAAAATGCCAAGAACTACAATGAATTCTCTTAGCGCAGGTAGTTCAGTCCCAGAACAAACTACGAATAATGTTCCTCATACCCCCGTTACATCTACAAATTCTACAGCATCTTCACAAAATATTATGCAAAATCAAAATAGGGCTAATTTAGCTCCAAATAATAATCTGCCCCAAAATATTAATCAAGCTCAAGGAAATCCGAGAATGAATCCTCCCATGATAGGCCTTACAGAACGCCAGTTTTCTGATCTGCTAGGTAGCCTTAATGTTAGACAGGAAAAGTCAACATTTAGCTCTTGTAACGCTAGATTTAACGGTGGTCGTAACGCGACAAAAGTGGAAGATTTTATTGCCACAATTCTCGTATATAAAGACGCAGAAAATGTTTCCGATTCCTTTGCTCTTACTAGTCTTCCCCTTCTTCTTGAAGGATATGCATCGTCTTGGTGGCAGGGTGTAAAACACGAAGCTAAGACTTTTGATGAAGCCATAATACTGTTAAGAAATGCATTTTCGCCTCCAAAACCTGACTGGAGAATTTTTTCTGAAATTTTTCAAAATAAACAAAAACCCCTTGAAACCACTGATAGTTTTGTTTGTAGAAAACGAAGGCTTTTCGCCGAATTAAAGGATAGATTACCTGAAAAAACAATTATAAATATGATATTTGGTCAGATAAATGTTCAAATACGAGAAAAGATCAAAAAAGAAAATATTGAATCTTTCCAGGATTTATTGAACGGGCTCGTGAAATCGAACTGACCATGAATGAAAACAAAGATCCAATTAAAAAACCAGTAGAATCTAAAGAAAAATCTGCTGTTCGTTGCACATTCTGTAGAAAAAAGAATCATTCCGCAGAAGTTTGCTACAAAAGAATAGAATCAGAAACAAAAAGGTAAAAAAAGAAGAAACTAAATTGAACTGCTACGGTTGCGGTGCTGCAGGATACTATAGGTCCAATTGTCCAACCTGTAATAATAAAAATAGCATGGAAAGTCCTAGACAAATTGACTTTAATAGCATTCAAACCACTGTTGTAGGTAGAAATGTCCCTACTATAAGTATTAATGTGAACGGACTTAATGGAGAAGCCTATATGGACACGGCTGCTAGAACCAGCGTTGCAGGTTACTATTTGTTTCAAAAACTAAAAGAAAAAGGTGTCGTTTTCGAAAAAGTATTTGCTGAAATTACCTTAGCAGATGGTATTGCTCGTAAAGATATGGTTTTTTCAACAATTGCAAATATTACAATAGGAAATCGGTTTAATAGAATCAGATTCATATGCTTGCCTAAAGCAAGAGACAACAGAACTCTGCTAGGTATAGACTTTTTAGAACAGGTTGGAATTGTCATGGATTTGGCACAGCGAACTTGGCACTTTAAGGATGAGCCTCAAAAAATATTTGAATTTAAAAATAAGCCATCAAAAGTAGCACAAAATGTATCCATAAGTCAAACAGATATAGAAGAACAACCTACAACATCAAAACCAAAAGCCTTAGATGATTTTTTGTCATGGTTTATAGAAAATAATAGAACTCCCAATAGAATTTCACCTTTAAAAATGGAATATTCACCTGATGGTATCAAAAAAATATTTTACAATTGTCTACCAGAAACGTATCAAACTCCAGAAGCATCCGATTTATTTCCTCCCCTGAAAAAGGTAAATCAAAATGATGAGTTCACATATAATCAGGAACTTGAGTTGTGTCGTATCGATTTGAACTCCATTGATATTCGTTTGAGGGCAGATGAGGCCCCAAATTTAAACAAAAAAGAAAGAGAAAATCTGCAAAAACTTATTTTTGAACAAAATGATATTTTTGAAAACATTACTAAACCTATAAATGGTGTTGAACATATCATAAACACTGGTAATCATGAGCCTATCGCTACAGTTCCATATCGTATTTCACCAGCAATGAAAGTAAAACTTCGTAAGGAGCTTGATGATATGCTTGAGAAAAAGATTATTGAGGAGACCGAATCTCCTTGGGCATTCCCAGTTGTACTTATTCCGAAAAAGGATGGTAACATAAGATTGTGTGTAGATTACAGACGCCTTAATTCAATAACAGTAACGGATACTTACCCACTGCCAAGAATGGACGATATACTTGACGCTGCCAAAACTACGCCTTTCATGACCACCTTAGATTTAAAATCAGGATATTGGCAAATTGAAATCGCTAAAAAAGATAAACTCAAAACAGCATTTACCACACCTTATGGCATTTTTGTTTTCAACCGCATGCCTTTTGGTCTTAAAAATGCGCCAGCTACTTTTCAGCGCGTTATAGATAAGATTCGATTGAGTTTACCAAATGTCCTTATATTGGCATACTTAGACGACATTATAATTTGTTCAAAGGACTTCGAGTCACATTTAAGTGATTTAAAAATCACATTTGAGAAGTTGAAAAAACTTGGGTTTCATTTGAATCGAGAAAAATGTTTCTTTTGCAAACCGGAGGTAAAATATTTGGGTCACATTTTGACTACAAGTGGACTTAAAATCGACCCCGAAAAAACAGAAGCTATTTTAAAAAGACCAGAACCCAAAAACTTAAAACAACTTATTTCTTTTCTTCAAACATATTCTTGGTTTCGACGCTTTATTCCAAATTCTGCTGAGGTTTCAAAGCCACTTTCTAATCTTACAAAAAAGAAATCTATTTGGAAATGGTCTTCAGAAGAGCAAAAATCGTTTGATAAACTAAAACAACTTTTAACCTCACCTCCTATTTTACAACAGGTAAAGGAAAATGAGAAGTTTTATATAAGAACCGATGCTAGTAAATATGCCTTGGGAGCAGTGCTAATGCAGGGGGAGAAGCAAGCCGAAAAACCCATAGAATATGCAAGTCGTCTATTGCTTCCTGCCGAACGTAATTATTCCACAACTGAAAGAGAGGCATTAGCTGTAGTATGGGCAGTACAAAAATTCAGAGGTTATATTGAGGGAGCAGAAATCATGGTATTAACAGATCATCAACCGTTAAGATGGCTTTTTACTCTAAAATCTCCTACTGGTAGATTAGCTCGATGGTCGTTATTATTACAAAGCTACAACTTGAATTTTTCATATACTCCTGGCAAGCAAAACGTAATTGCTGACACTCTGTCTAGACCACCCTGTACTAATGAGCAATGCATCGAAACGTGTGAATGTTATCACATTGAAATTGATTTCCCTAGAAAAGGATCTGAAGATTATCGTGATTCACAACTTGGAGATGAACAACTAAAGAAAATCATAACTTCATTTGAAAATAATGATGAAAACGTAATTCGTTATACTAATCGCGGATATATAATGGTAGAGGGTATTCTATATAGATATTGTTCGGAACAAGACTGGTCAATTAGTAGTTCCTGAATCCCTTCGTCAAGAAATTCTCTACAAATATCACAATGATCCAATATCTGGTCACTATGGTATCGACAAAACTACAAGCCGTATCACGCCTTTATTCTATTGGTCTGGCATTAGATCAGATATTGAGAAATACGTAAAATCATGCGATGAGTGTAAAAAGTACAAGCCAACAAATATGAAACCTGCGGGCTTGTTACAAACGTTGAGTAGTAACAAACGGTTTGAAATAATCGCCGTTGATTTATTTGGACCTTTACCAAAAACCAATGATGGCTACCAATGGGTTTTAATAGTAGAAGACTTATGTAGTTGCTGGGTTGAATTATTTGCGTTAAGAGAAGCTTCAGCTGAAAATTGTGCACTTATCCTACTGAATGAAGTTATTTTGAGATACGGTATTCCAAGAAGAATACACACCGACAATGGGACTCAATTTATATCGTCCTTAATGCAGAAATTAACATTTTGTTTGGGTATTCAACAATCATTTACGCCGATTTATCACCCAGAGGCAAACCCTGTTGAAAGGAAAAATCGAGACTTAAAGACTCAATTATCCATTTGCGTAAAAACTGAACATACAAAATGGAATTTGGTATTACCGTCTATAAGATTCGCCATGAATACAGCTAAGTGCGATAGCACTGGGTACACAGCTGCCTACCTATCGTTTGGAAGAGAGTTAAGAACGCCGACAGAGGTGCAATATGATTTTAAAGCGATTGTAAAATCCGAAAACTTCATACCTCAAATTACTCCTCATTTGCTCCGTTTGGCAAACATTTTAGAAAAAGCAAATGAAACTCAAGAGCGAATGCAGGATAAAAACAAAAATCTTGTAGATCGTAATCGTAAACCACAAAAGAACATTAATATTGGTGATAAAGTTTTGGTTGCAACTCACATACTAAGTAAAGCAAGCCAAGGATTGACATCTAAGTTTACACCACGTCGAGATGGGCCATATATAGTGATAGCTAAGAAAGGATCATCGTGTTTCGTCATAGCAACAGTTGAAAATCCAGATACACCTATAGCAACACATCACGTATCAGCACTTACTCCATATGAAGGTAATTCTGCAAAGCCTATATATCCGATTCGTCAAAGACGTCGTCCAAAAGCTTCCGATAAGTCGAGCAGCACAAGTCAAAGCACCACCAGCAACAACAAAAATAACAATAACAACAGCATCAGCAACAAAAACGTATCAGAGCAACGCAACGTGCAAAACAACATTTCAACAAGAGGCAATGATACGAATGCAATGCAACAAAACAACTCTACAACTACAAAAAGAAGATCAGTACGTCTACAAAATCAGCAATCCCAGTCTGATAAATGATGATGAAGCTTTGAGTCCTGTTGCAATATCGGGACGAGTACATGCAACAGAGGGGGAGGTTGTAGCGCCGCTATTTTATTGTAAATTTATTATTTTGAATTTATTTTTGTTTTATGTAATTCTTGTTTTAATTTTGTTAAAACTTTGTAATTATTGTTTTTGTTTTGTTAATGAAATAATTTTAATTTCAAACTCAATTAAATTAACGATTATTATTTAAAAAGTAACGTTTAATATTTTAATTTACATAAAAAAATAACCGATTACTTTTGTTTAATATAAATGCAACCCTGTTTAAAGTAATGACATTGATAGTATAATCTCTTTCGTTTATTATCCTTTATTCTGTTTTATGTCATGTTCGTTTAATTATAATGAGAGGTTTGTTGTAAGACGATCATTGTAATAAAAATCATTCTGCATGTAGCCTTTAGTCAATAAAGAACTCAAGCGCATAGAAATTAAACAGCGTTTCATTTAAATAAAATAAATAAAATATTTAAAAAAACCTTTAAGACACTTGCTGACTTTAAGTCTCTTGTGGATACTGGTTTAACTGAGGACAGAAGCTGACCCAGTGTCTCTTTTGGACCAGTTATAACATTAATAAATTATTAACTTTTCCCCCCGCTACACAGGGTTTTTTTTTTTGTTTTGGGAGACACCATAGAGTGGCGTTTTTCTGAGGCTTCTTTGGAACCTATTACTGAACTCAAAGCTTGTTTCCCTCAAAGCACATGACTGTGATGGTGCGTATGCTGATGTCTTAAAGTAAAGCCAATAGACGAGGTTTCAGAATCTGAGACATTTTTCCTGTAGAAAAAGTTTCAGATTCTGTGACGGTTTTCCTACAGAAAAAGTAAAAAAAAATTCTCCGATTCCGAGAGATTTTTTCCGATAGAAAAAGTCAAAAATTTTGAGACTTTTTTTCTATAGAAAAAGTCTAAGATTCTGGAAAACTTGTTTCTATAAATAAAGTTTTAGATTCTGATACCTTTTCCTATAGAAAAATTCTTAGATTCTGAGACCTTGTTATCATAGAAAAGGTATCAGATTCTGAAACATTTTTCCTATAGAAATGGTCTTAGATTCTGGGACAATTTTCCTATAAAAAGGGGCTCAGATTCGGGCACATTATATCTAAAGAAGAAGTCTCAGATTCTGAAACATTTCTCCAATAGAAAAAATTATAGATTCTGAGACCTTTTTCCTATAGAAAAGGTCTCAGACAACAATGAGATCTTTTTTCTTCAAAAAAGTCGGAGATTTTCCGACATTTTTCCTATAAACAGATTCTAAGACCTTTTTCCTATAGAAAAATTCTCAGATTCTGAAACATTTTTCCTATAGAAAAAAGCAAGTTCTTGTTTGCCCAAGGGCCTCGCCATACCTTAAGAGGGATATTCTGTCCACGATCACCCTAGTTTAGGTCCCAGTTCATAAGAAATGTTTACGGAAATGAAATGGTGGACAAATGGACCAGAGCAGGCTCTGCTTTTGATAGTTCGACTGAGGTGTCACTCACAGGTGTGACTCACAACTTCGCGTTAAACTATTTATTACTCAACGTATAAAATCTTCCATCTAAAGTCGTAAAGACGTCGCTGTGCTAACAGGGAACTGGAAGATCGGTAAGCTAACAAAAGACCGTTAAGTTCATCTAACGGACACTGAGAAGACTCGGACGTCCATTTAACGGACATGTTACCATGTATCTGGAGTGAACTTTCTCGATAACTGTCCGCCGTTGTCTGGATTGAGATGTATTTCATTGGGAAGCTGTATCATCTCATTTTTCTGATGTCGATACACAATATCTAGAATATTCATAAGAAATTCAAATCTGGACTAATAGAGTTATCCCAATATCTTTCCGTGGTGTTACAACTGATTTCAGATTTGTATGTGTGGGTGACGTGAAGCAATAGAAGACACTTTACACCTAACCAAACCTTTAGCTGTGGTAGAAGTTATATTCGATCTGTCCGATACGAGGTCACGCAACGGGTTCGGTAATATATCCTATACAAGAGCGTCTCTGCTCAGCAAACAGTTTCTTACAGGCGTCTAGATTTCGCTGATATTTATTATTTTGAGTTTAGAAAAAGGTCAAATTAATTATACAATGGTACTACAAAGATAAATAACAAATTGAGTACATTTTTAATACTATTGAGTAAAAAATTATGATTTAATAGTATTGAGTAAACTTTTAATAAAAAATTATTAAATGCATGCAAAGAAATTTTAGGAAATTTTTAATTAACATAATTGAAACTTGACTTACATTTTTTCGAATTTTTTAAGTAATTTTTAAATTGTGTCGAGTAAAACTTAAATCAAAATTTTTCAATTTATTTTTTTAAAAAGTTCAAACTTTTTTTGTTTAAAAATAAAAAACTTTTTTTTTCAAACTTTACCAAAAATATTTATGTTTGAAAGACAAAAAAATTTCATAAAGATGATTTTAAACTTTCATATACAGGGTGGTCCAATAAGAAGTATCTTTTTAAAACATGCAATGGAATGAACAATACTCAATAGTTTTGGAAGCTTATGGCTTTATTAGAAAGAGCAAATATTCCCATTATTTATGGCAAACGACTTCATTCATGCGGCTGCCTGGGTTAGCTCCGCAGTAGCTCATCCTCGACACCCATTTCGAGGATGAGCTACTACATAATGTTTCTTGTTCTATCTCACGAATGGCTTGAACGATATTCGTCTAAAGGGCCTAGAATATTTCTGGATTTCCCATGTTGCATGAATCTTTAACGAGACCCCTCAAAAAAATTTCTAAAGGTTTTAATCGGCAGCTCTGAAGTGATCAATTGTCACCGCGAATATGGCTAAAAACACGATTTCCGAACTAAGATCGCAAAATATCGATTGTTTGATGGACTGTAGGACATATTGCGACATCCTTCTGAAAATAAATGTCATCCAAGTTGATATATTCTATTACGGCCAACAAAAAGTCGGTAATCATGGCTCTGTAGCGCTCATCTTTGACGAAAATGGGGTTTTCAGCTGTATTTTTGAAAATATTGTGTAATGATGTTGATACTCAAATCTGTTGCTTCCTATAGATGAATTGGATTCTTTACAATACCGTGCGAGTTTTACGATCCCAAAATGTAGCAATTTGTTTGTTAACATAACCTCATTTGAATGCCTTATTTCGGTTAAAATTTTTTTTTCGAAAAACGTGCATTTTGGCAGCGCAGTACTGCGCTACAACGCGATACGCGTAGCAAGCCGAGGACGCATCAAAGAAGTCGTTTGCCATAAAAAACGGAATTGTTTGGTCTTTTAAATAAAGCCATAACATTCCAAAAAAAGTTGAGTATTGATCATTTTATTGCATTTTTAAAAAGATACTTGTTATTGGACCACCCCTTACATATACAAAAAACTATAAACTAAATGAGAATTCAAAAAACTAAGAAAAGAAAAAAAAAAATAAATATTTATTATATTATTTACTTAATTTTTTTTTTACTTTTTGAGTAAATTTTTAATTGCATCAATTAAAAAATTACTCAATTTTTTTTTTTAAATATTTAAACAACTTATTATTAAAATTAATTTTCTTAATATTTTTTTCTGTGTAGAAAAACTAACGTATTCGTCCATTGGTATCACAACGCAGAAAAAACTTATAGCTGGCTATAACCGAATTTTTTGTCCATAAAATTTCTGTGTAAGTCAGTGTGTGATGATCATAACTATAGTAACAACATTTGTATGCCTGTCTGACGTTTCCAATTACACTTAACAGTTTCAAATTAACTATGAGTTCTGGTTTATCAAGCACATTCTAAGATTCACAGATCTACAGTGTAAATAAATAAATAAATAAATACAAATATCTTTCATCATAATAATATACTGTCATATTTAACTGAAATGTAAATTTTAGCCTCAGGATACATTCCTTATTTGGGAATAGAATATATGATTGTTTGTGTTTATGTGTGTGTGTGTGTATGTGTGTCAGTTCGTCTAACTTTATAATAGACGGTTTCTATGAAATGAATGAACAAATGACTGTCTGACTGACTGGCTGATATGAATGTTTTGTATAGCTGTTTCTATTTATATTATTTCACATTCCGTTTATATATGTATTAGCTGTATGTAGAGTTAGACTGACATTTTTTTATATAATAAAAAAGTTTTTCTTCCGATTTTAAACGTCCAGGCAAATTTTTATTCTCCTAGACCTAAAACCTATGTGCTATCAATTTGAGGCCAATGGGATTAAATTAACCCGTGGCGCCCAGCGATCAAAGTTTTGGATTATTGAAAATTAAAAAATAAAACAAGTAGAAAGGTTAAATTCGACTTGGCCGAATCTATGAATACCCTCCACAACGCCCTTTTTAAGTTATATTAAATTTTCTAACTTAAAAAAAATAAAATTTTTGATTAGAAATATTTTATTTTGTGTAAAAAACATTTTTTTACTAATTTAAAAAAAAAAAAAAAAAATAATTTACTAAATTTTTTTTGAGTGTAAAATTTTTTTCGAGTGTATTTTTTTTTTTTTAGTGTAAAAATATTTTTGAGTGAACAAAATACGTTGTAAAATATTTTTGTGACTTACCAATGTTTTTAAAACATGTTTAACGGATTTTCAACACGTGGATTTAAGGTGAAGCGAATCTGAAATTTACGGTTTTGCTTATAACTTTTGAACCACTACACTGATTTGGCTGAAATTCAATACGAACTAGGCGAACGAAAAATATATATGCCAAGCTTCAGCCTCCTCAGAATTGCGTTTCGAAAGTTAGCGTGTTTTTTATCTCATAAATTCGCGAAAAACCCTTGCCGAAATTCAGTCTTTTGCTCATAACTAGGGATGAGATTTTCATGCACTAAAAAATCGAAAATATGCGCTTAAAATATGCGCTAAAAAATTGAAAATATGCACTAAAAAACCTAAAAATATGCACTAAAAAGTAAAAAGTGTGCAACAAAAATATTGTTTTCATTGGAAAAACTTCCTAAAAATCAAAAAATAAGGACAGGTTTAAATAGTAACATTTAAAACTTTATATAAGCAAGACTCTTTTAGAAATTTAGACAGTCTAAAAAAAAATAAAAAAGAAAAAAAAAATTTTTTTCTTATTTTGAAAATAAATTATTAAAATTTAAAATAGTTTTTGTAACAAATAAATTTTGAATTGTGCTTTTTGCTAATTTTGCCAAAATATGCAAAAATATGCGCTTAAAAGTTGCAAAAATGCGGAAAATATGCATTAAAAACCAAAATATGCAAAAATATGCATTTTCACCAAAATATGCAAAAATATGCAAAAACAAATCGATGCCATTTTAACGCAAATTTCTTGATTCGGAAAGATAATTTGTCGATGTCGTATTTAGACTATCGACAAAAAACATGCATTTGCATGGAAATCTCATCCCTACTCATAACTTTTGAACCACTGGACCGATTTCGCTGGATTGCAATACTAACCTGAACAGGTTAATGCCGAACATATATGCCAAACTTCCTCAGTAAAGTCTTTCAAAAGTTAGCGTGTTTTCAACACACAGATAGACGGACGGACAGACGGACGGACGGACATCGCTAGATCGTGTTAAAATCGATCGAGGATCATGAATATATATGGACTTTTGTCATTAACTTTTAACGCTTGTGATATTTTACTAATTTCGCAATAACATTTTTATTTGTAAACTAGGTGGTACCTGTGAATGTAGATATGTTAAGGGAACCATAATGAGAAATTCTGCAAAGGCACAACGCAAATAGTCTCATTATCTCATGGTAGGGAACGTGCAAAGTTGAAAAATATAAAAAAATCGCTTGATACTCTCATGAAATTTTTCGTTCAAAGTTCCATATTGTTGGGTGCGTTAAAGCTATTGCTCCAAATTTAATACCGTTTAATCAGAAGACTTGGGCAATTATTTGGCGTAGGTTCAGTGGATGTGCCATCAATAAGAAAAAGTTACAATTTTTCGAGGTTTTTTGATTTGGATGTGCCATCAATAAGAAAAAGTTACAATTTTTCGAGGTTTTTTGATTGTAGCTTTTGGTGCAAACTGTAATTTTAAAATTCAAATACACATGGTAAAAGCCCTTGTAAATATGCACAATCTGAGATTGATTCGAGTGATGTGCTCGCAATGGTTACGAAGCTGCAGCTCTCCAAAGATGGGAAGAAAAAACGTGAATTTCTTAAAAAGTCTGTTTTTTGCGAGGCACACTCCCAGTTTTATTCCAAATGGTTCCGAATGCTTTGTGAACTTTATAATTTACCATTTCCCACTTGATTTACAATCGCACCCAAAAAATATTCAATTGCAAAAATTTTATGAACTTTTTAAATTTTTTGCAAAATTTCGATATTTTAGTTTTGCATTATTTGACAGTCAAATGTGCATGGCTGAAAGTTGAACATGTAGAAACAATGGTATATGCAAATATAATAAATCATGGAAAGCAACATTGATCAAAAGTTAATATTGGCGAATTTCGCGGCGTTTTTCTGTTTTTCGTTTTTTGTAAGGCACATCCAGGCCGCTTATCGAAATTGGTCAGTGAAAAGCGCGTTTGGTAGTATTTTTAATGCTTTATCTTCAATCCATTCGCACCCAAAAACAATTGACGTTTTAGTGGTTTTTGGTGGTTTTAAATTTTTGATACTTTTAAATTTAATGGTTATATAAAATCTTACATTACTTAAAATAAAGAAGAAAAGAAATGTATTTCGATAGATTTTGACATGTCTTATTCGAATAATATTTCAAAATTAGTCCATTGATTTTTGCAGTCGCGAAAATCGCGAAAAATCGCTAAAATTTTTTATAACTTTAATAAAATTAGTAATAACGTTTAAATATTTCGTAATAACCTTAATATTATCATATTAATCATACTTTGAATAGTTTTAATATTCAGTGAAGGACAACACTGTAAAATCAGACTTTAAATATTAAAAAAAAAAAAATAAATCAAAAATTATTAAATTTTTTTTTTCAAAAATGTTCCCTTTAAATTACTGCTGTTTCTTACCTATTAGAGATAGAATAATGGTGTCAACTAATAATTTGTTGAGATTTTGTTAATGCATTTGGTAATATTTTTCTAAAAAAATTAAACCGCTGGAAACATTTGTATTTCCAAAATATTGGAAAATGTGCCGAAAAAAAAATTGGTTAAATGCAAATATCTCTATATTTAGCAAAGATTTTATGCATGTTTGAATATGTATTTTAGCTCTGGGTAAGCATAAT
This sequence comes from Pegoplata infirma, assembly GCA_963921195.1. Classification (NCBI taxonomy): domain Eukaryota; kingdom Metazoa; phylum Arthropoda; class Insecta; order Diptera; family Anthomyiidae; genus Pegoplata; species Pegoplata infirma. Next base: position 141,049,077 of record OY992540.1, on the reverse strand, counting down.
ACAAAATGGCACGTTTGGTTAACTTCGGATAAAAAAATGTAATTTTGACAATTTTTTTAAAAAATTTAACTTTAAACCGCCATAGTTTTGGGTGCGATCGCTCAAATTAATGCGCGCGGACGGATTTGAATTACTTATTTATAATGTTATTTACCTACAAAGTCTTATCAATGTGCCACGAATAAAAAATCGCAATTTTTTTTTCTTAAATATTAAAAGTTAATGACAATTGCTCATATACTTTATGGGGTCCTAGACCAATATCTCGAGGTGTTACAAACGGAATGACAAACTTATATATCACTAGAGAGGAGGGTATAAAAAAATTTAAAAATATGTCTTGCGACACATTATATTTTTTTCATTTTGATGTGCTGAGCACAAATATCAAAATAAAATTATATTCAGTCAAATGGTCGCGATATCGCTATTTGAAATTGGCGAAAATGGCGGCTTTTTACTACGTTAAGAAATTGTCATAGAGCTTGAAACAGTCTTTCCTTTATTCTTAATTTGAGTCACATCCGATCATTTTAGCCCGTGGCGCTCTTTGATCAAAGATTTGCATTTTTGAAAATTGTGACCAATATTTTGGATTTTTAAACTATTAAAAAATATTTAGCGCTACATTATTATTTTTAACTTCGGCATACTGAATATAAATATTAAAAAATGCCTGAAATCGTTTGAGCGGATTTCGAGATATCGCCACTTGAAGTTTGTTAAAAAATTTATAAAAATAGCGGTTTTTTCTAAGTTCAAGGAATTAAAAAAAAAAAAATTCGAAAGTTTTTTCCATTTGTCTATTTCATATAGCTTCAGACAAAATTTCATTTAAACTTTACTTAGGCCAAATCAGAACATTTTAGACTATGAGGCCGTCGATTAAAGTTTAAAGTTTTTTGTGAAAGTTTTCGGAAAAAACCACAGCTGTGATCATAGGACGCCACGGTTTAAAATGAGCAGATTTTGCTTAAATTACTTAATTTAAAATGAAAGATTGTCTCAAGCTTTATACAAGGACCAAGGAAAAGAAATTTTGAGATTTTTTTTTTGTAAATTCTTTAATGTAGAAATAAACCTCCATTTTATTAAAATTTCAAATGGCGATATCTCGAAAACCCTTTTGACCGATTTTTTTTAATATTCGTTTAAGCGCATCGAAATTAATAAATATGATGTGTCGCAAAATTTTTAAACATCCGAAACTTTGTTCGCCGAGCAACACGGGTAAATTTGCCCTCACACTTGAGAAAATCCAAAGTTTAAGAAAAAATGCCTCTCTAATATAGAGTACATAAGCATGTAGAGTGTAAATGAATGTTGTTATATAAGTTTGATATAAATTTTGTAGCTCAAAGGCGACAAATGCCAAATTACAATTTTGAATGTGTATACCATGAGACTGAGTTCTATCATTTGCTAAATTCTCATTCACAATTATATGTAACGAATACATTCAGACTTTTATATAAAACATACAGTATAAACAACAAGTATACGCATCAGGGATGTTAAAGTTAGTACAATTGTACTTTTTTTTGGTAAATTTTGATCTTCAAAAGTACCGTGGTACTACCGCAACTCATTTTGTACACTCAAAATAATAACTCTGTAAAATACTCTGTAAAATGACTGTAATCTCAATTCAACAGGTATTTGACAGAGTTTTCTGTCAAAATACAGATTTAAAGAAAATACTTTGTATTTTGTTGTGACAAAAAAACAAAGTTTCCTCTGTTATATTACTTTTTACTTTGTAATCTTAATTTTACAGATAATTAACAGAGTTTTCTGCTAAAATACAGATTTAAGCAAAATACTTCGTATTTTTTTATAACCAAAAAATTTTCTGTTTTGAGTAGTTTTTGTTTTTGTTACCAAACATCAGCATTTTATCTGTATATTTTTTTTTTGAGAAAAAGTTGAAAAAGTTGAAAAAGTTGCAAAAAAAGTTATCAAAATTTTTTTTTCAGAAATCTTATAAAAATTTTACAAAATAACATGCATTTAACTAAACTCTGTAAATTTTCAGAGTTTTTCCTCTAATTTTTTTTGCATCAAATGCATTTTACAAATATATGTAAATTTATATAGTTTGCTTTGCTGAATGGTGGTTTATTTAACCAATATTTTACTAGAAACTCTGTAAATTAACAGTTTTTTTTTGTGCAAATCATTTTACAAAGTTTTAAAGTAAAAAAGCTTTCATATTTATTCAATATTTAACTATAAACTCTGTAAATTAACAGTTTTTTTCTGTCAAAATCATTTTACAGAGTTTTTTAGTAAAATTACCAAGAAGTGTTGTTAGCTGGAAAAGTATGGTGTACTCTGTTAAATTAGCAGAGTTTTTCTGTAATTTATCAGAGTTATTATTTTGAGTATACACACACAGAAAACAAATTAGCCAATTTCCAACTGAAATTCAGTTGTTGCAACAAAAATTCGGTTGATACATTTGTATTAAGGTTAAAACAACCAAATATTGGTAGTTACAACTAAATTTTGTTAATACAACTGTCTTTTAATAGAAACAACTTAAAAATTGGTATGCCACAGCGAAATTTAGTAGCAGCAACCGAGTTTTGAGTTTATACAACTGAAATATTAACCCTTAAATGCATGAGGTCAGCTCCCAATATGGAGACCGAGCTACCCTTATGTAAAATCGCTCGCTAAACACGAATTGGATATTAATTTTCCTGGAAAATGCACCAGTTTCCCGGAAAAGCGGAAAAAGGACAATTTCTGACGTGTACCATATATGGTACACTATGCATTCTATACATATTTTTAATAAAATACAATATGCTGGAAATATTTTTTTATTTATTAGAATTCAATGAAAAAATATAAAAATAAACCAAAAAATATTTGAAAATAAACTAAAAGTTCATAATATTAAAATTATTAGTAGATTAAAGCCCACACTCAAAGAATTATGTAGGTACATTCCAGTGAATATTCACTTAAAACAAATGAAATTTTATTTAAAAACCATTCCACTGTTTTTTCATTAAAAATAAGATCATATTACAGTCAATTTTGAATGTTAATTTAATGACTAAACAAAACATTAAAAACTAATGAATATTCATTTATTTTGTATTGAAGAAATTTTTTACTGCCGAAATTAGATGTAACAGAAAATTCGTTTTTTAAACAGTAAATTATTATTTTTAAACTACAAAAAAAGTTAAAAACAAGAATTTCTTAATAAAATTAATGATTTTTCTTTTAAAATAACTTTACTTATTACTTTTTGAAATAAAATACAAACAGTTAATGACATAATTTTCTTAGTGTAAATTTAATAATAATTTTTCATTCTTAGGGCGGATTACTCAATGAAAAGTTAGCTGCTAACTGCCGATTTAACGGAGCCTTATGTCAAAATTTGTATGAAAAAGTTAAATTTAATCTCCTGTATAAATTTTGACTCTTTACCTAAAATCGGTGGTATCAAAATGTCCAAATATTTAATTCCCCCCTTTTTTGGTCATTTTTTTTTTTTCAAATTTAGAGTAATGAATGCTATCGGTAACTTTTTGTGCCATATACAGCATCTCCATGAAAAATTTTTGAAACAATTTAGTGATTTCGAAAAACAAAATCTGCTCTTCGCACCTACAGTTGTGCGTAGGTGTTTTTTTAGCGGGCTCTGTCAAAATCATTGGAAGTTACGTAAACTACAACAAACAACTTGCAAGCAAAATCAAGGGCTTTGTCCGCGATGGAGACTTATCAGAAATGGGCAAATGGATGGACGTGTGAGACAACAGGACAGATTTTGCCTTCTCTTAATTTGAAGCGCACAAGTGAGATGATATCGCTTCCAGGAGGAGGGATTTTGATGGTGGTTACTATAATTACCAGACACTGTCTTATAGGGAAGCTCACAGTGCGATGTGCCGTCAGATGACTTTTTCCGGAGTGCAATATCTTAGGAATTTCATAAGAATCTCAAATTGGTTTAACGACAAGGGCAAGTAGGGGAACCTATTACAGTACCGTGGTATCATAACGGACTTCAGAGTCTACGTGTGCTGACGTAAAATGTCAAAATTCAATATATTGAATGGCAGCAGCCACCTAACCTACGTACACAACAGCATTCATACAGCATTCTTCGCGTACATGGGCCAACTTATCATTCTAATTAAGAGACTTGTGGTAGCATTTTTATCATCTACTAGTCACACAGCGATCGAAGAACCCTTTGCATTGTTTTTTGTGGAGTAAAGGTTGGTTCCTAAATCACTATATACAAATTAACTGACATTTACATTCGTATATCAGGAATTCCAGCAGCTTCTAAAACTGATAAGTCCAGTTTGTCAAAGCAAAAAAATTATTCGTCGGAAATTTACACTTTATACAGATATAATCGGTTTCGGGTGGATTTCCTACACGTTGTGATATTTGAGAGTCACAAATCAATTCAACCGATACGTCATATAATCCAACATCGGCCCATTATATATCATTAGCCCATTCTATATCATCTATTTGACTAGAAAATAGTAAAAGAATGGCATATATCCAACACATAATAAACATGTGGAAATGCATGGTGTACCAAATATGGTACATATGAAAGGGGAGAAAACTATTCCACGATATACAATTTGATTAAAACTGATTAAAATAAGCTAAAATAAAGTCTAATGTATTCGCCCATATTCGTTTCAACACGATTAATAAATGTTATTAACTACTTTTTCACTATTGAAAGGCACATTTGGAAATTTCTTCAAAAAGTACATTTGACCACTTTGACAGCTTCCAGGTAATTTAATTAAATCGTAGGATAGCTGAAACGGAATTCTTATAAAGGCATATAGTCTCAACTTCAATTTACAGCGTTTGGAAACATGATTCTGTTAAATTTGTTCGACTATCATATAATTAAAGACATGCACCATAAATGGTACGCTATGCATTTAAGGGTTAAGTTGGAAATTTATTTTTCTCTGTGCAATTTTAAAATTTTCAATTTCTTTATAACTTATCGAAATATCGGTAAAAGACCCCAGCTTTTTTTTCTTTACTTTAAAAAAAGTCCTCACAAGGAGAGTACTTTCAAATGAAAGTTTTCTAAAACTTTTTTACAAAAATTTCAGAACTTGTTTTTCAGAATTGACACATAAGAAAAAATTTTTACTCACTTTTATCAAACAAAAAGTCTTAAAATTTTCCACAGAAGTATCAGTCAGTTACAGTGATCGATTTTAAAACATTCTAGCGATGTCCGTCTGTCTGTCAGTCTGTATGTTTTTCTGTGGAAATGGTGATCCCGGCCAAAATATTACATGGATATGACTGAAACTTGACATATTTACTTGCTGTTGCCCCGAGAAGTTTGGTGTTGCATTTGAGCGATATCGGTTCAGTGGTTCAAAAGTTATCAACGAATGTAAGGACATCTCGAAAATTTTGCTACATTCAACATAACATAAAAATACAAAATGCTTTAATTCCGCTGCTGGTTGACATATATGAACAGAAATGAACACCGAATGGTATTTAATCAAGTACGAACATATTTTTTTACAAAAAAAGAAAAAAATTGCGGATTTTTTTTTCACTACGATTTTTTTTCACGTAAATTTTTTTCCAAATTTTTGTTACGTCAAAAGTAATTTCTTTTTATATATAATTTTTGCATTGTGGAGGGTATCAATTCATTCGGTAAGGCAGAATTTAAGTTTTTTACTTGTTTTTTTTTTTATTAATTTGGGGGGGGGGGGGGTATACAAGATTTAGTACAACCGAATTAACACTTTTATTTGTTTTAGTTAAGTTTTTATAAATAAAAGAAATTGTACCGTGAGGGTTCAAAAAGGACAATTTTTTTTTTTTAAGTTGGTACAAAATTGAAACCCCCGTTTAACATCCCTGATGTGCACATATCTCTGTAAATACTGCCGACATGGGAAAAACTCCAACAGTATTTTTGTAGCTCTTGACTCGCAGAACACTACCGCAAAATATTCGAAAGCCCTCCGAGTAATGTTTTATTAGTTATACAGTTTATAAAATTCTCAAGACACTATCAGTCGCCTACTTTCCGTAAGGTAGAAGGGAAATGACAAAAGTTTTGATTTCGGAGTTTCGAAGTTTCGGAGTCTCGAGCCAACAGAGTCTGGACTAGAGATGGGCACATGAGCAGATTAGAGCGTGATTCACGCGTGATCACGCGTGAGTGTGACTGAATTCAATTTTACTCACGTGATTGTGAGTGAGTGTGAGTGGAGAAAAAAATTGCGTGCGTGAGTGTGCGTGAGTAAGATTTTTGCGTGAGTGAGTGTGCGTGCATGAGTCAAATTTTTTGCGTAAGTTTGCGTGATTTATTTTCTTTTCATATTTCCTTTTGTACCAAAAAAAGCAACAAAAAAATTGTAAAATTTGACTTAATTTAAGATTTTGTCCGAAAAAGCAAAAAAAAAAAAATGTAAAATTTCGTTGAACTTTAAATTTTGCGAAAATTTTGCAAGATTTTAGTTTTTTAATTTTTTTTTGTATAAATAAGAGTTTCGTGAGTGTCAACGTGAGTGTGAGTTAAGCTTGCGTGAGTGCACGTGAATGTGATTTGTATTAAATTTACTCACGTGATGGGGAGTGAGTGTGAGTAGAAAAAATATTCTCGTGAGTGAGTGTGCGTGATTAAAAAATTCCTGTCGTGAGCGTGAGTGAGTGTGAGTCAAAAGTCACTCACGTGCCCATCTCTAGTCTGGACACATGGGGTCTGAAAATCGAATTAAATATAAAATCAACCCGATCTAATGCACTGTAAGCCATAAGTCGTTTAGCATTCACAAGAAATTTGTAAGAGTTATCATCATTATTATTAGCATTACAGCCCGGTGCACCGCGGTGGGGCCAAAGCATCTTCTACGATTCGCCTCCAAGCAACACGATCTTTTGCCAATGTTTCATAGTTTTGGATCTATAACACATTGAGAAATTTCAGAACCCCCAGAAAATGTTATATTCTAAAGAAATTCCACATACTTTCTGCGCAATATGTCAACGTGTACACTAACACAGAAAAAAAAAGTTTTTTGTTCGTTCATTCCGTTAAATTAAGAAACAAATTCAAATAAATTAAAAGAAGAATATTTTTTTGAATTGAATTATTTTAAAAAAATTGAGAAGACATCCCAGCAAAATTTTCGGTTGCAAAGAACCGATTGTGGAACAACTTATACTTCCCTAGAACCTGTTCTAATTCTTGTGCAACACCGATTCTTTTTACAAAGGGATTGTCCCAAAAGCAACAGGTGTTTGTAAGCAAAATTGGAACACATTTTTGTTCTTCGGAACCGGTTCTAGAAGTAAAATTTAGAACAGAAATGAGAATTAAAGAAATATTTTGAATTGCATTAATTTATTAAAAAAGATAAAGATAATCCTATATGACATCGTATATTAATTTTTTTTAACACACATACATACATCCTTTTTCGCCTCCAAAATTGCATTTTGGGCCTTGCAATAAAGATACATCAGAACATGAATTTTCTGCAAACAAAAATGAAAAACATTATTTTATTAGTATTTGTCCCGACCCAGACAATCAAAATTTAATTTACTTACCTTCGTATCAACAATTTTCGCGATTATATCCTGATATTTTCATAGAATTTCGTGTTTTTTCTTGGTGAACACAAAAAAAAAATGATATTTATTTTTTAATTTTTTTGACACATAATTTTTTTTAATTCCTGAGAACCAAAATGTTATGAAATTTAGATTGCATAGAACAAGCTTCACAATAATATTCACTTAACTTGTTCTGAATAATTAAAGTGTAATAGTGTTTGATTACCGAAGAACCTGTTCTAGAACAAGTGTTATCGGAATCGGTTCTGAAAAATTTTCCTGGGATATTGATTAAAATTTATTCAATTAAAAAATTATTAAGTCAGTTAAAAATTTAATCAATAATACAAATTTCTTTTTCAAGGCTTTTGTTATCAACTTTTTAATTGAGTACTATTAATACTAAAGTTTATTAAATATAAATATTTAATTAATAAACTTTTTTGCAATAGAAAATATTATTTTTAAAAACAAAACAATGCCCAAGTTAAATTCCGCTGTACAGTGGTTCATTATCGATTTTTTTAGGAAATAATTCGGAAATATTCCGGTTGTCCTACGTAATTTACATTGAACCCCTCAAGGACCACCTCCAATGCAATGGAATTATTAGCTTTTCATTTTGAACGCTACTTATATTATTCAAGTTGAAAAAATGCAGAAAAAAATTGAATTTCTAAAAATTATAGACATTTCTGGCATTTCCCATACCAGTTTCAAACACCCCAGTTAGTGTTATCATCAGTAGGATTTTAAATGTCGGATTTTCTTGTTAATGAAAGCTGTTTTTTATATATGTGAATATTATAGTTTCTACAGAATAAATTTTGACAGTTTTCCACACTACAATTCTATTTCTAGCAATCTCAACCTCACTTCATACTTTTTTCAACTTTTTTGTCTCTTATATGCTATTTACATATACCCCGAAATCCATATAAATTTGGATTTCAAATCCAATTAAAATCTATACTGTTTACATATGGGGCATTCCATGTGAAATCGGACACTTTGAAAAACCTTTTTTTTAGATTTTCTTAATTTGTTTACAGTTTTTAGTACCCATCGAAAACTCCTTCGTGGTAAATTTTCAGATTTTTTTGATGACCCGTTCAAAAGATATCGAATTTTTAAAAATTGGCAGTTTGTTCCTTTACTCAAACTTCTTTTTATCATAACTTCTTCAATAATGGTCCAAATTTCAAATTTTTTTTTCAAAATTTTTCTTTTTTTACGTACTTTCTAAAAAAAATCCCAAAAAATTCTTAAAAGCGCTCTAGTATGCGATTTTTAAGTTTTAAAATTTAAATCTCATTTTTGAAAATGTTTGTACTCTTCGATTTTTTTGAAATTTTTGTGTGTAAAACTTCTATCAATTCTACAAATTTTTTGCCCAGGAAGATCGTGGGATAACGATTATTACTATTTTTTAAAATTTTTTGAAAAAAATTTATTGTAATTTTCCAATCTTAAAATCATTTTTACTGCTCCAATGGTGCGTCATAGAGGGGTCTTTTATAAGACCGACCCCCATTAATTTTTACGTCTTAACATTTCTTTGGAACAAACTAATAGCCTATCTCCATTTTCTAAGGGGGCTCCCACACAAAACGACATTTTTTAAAATTTGTTCCAACCGCTCTAACTGCCCAAATAGTGCCCTTAGAGCAACAAAATGTATGACCGACCCACAATATTTTTTTAGTCCAAACATTTTCTCTGAACACACCTACCCTCTATCTTTAACTGTTAAGGCGGTCCCCATACAATTTTTTTTATTTTTTGTAAATTTGGTTTTTTTAATCAGCTTCTACCGGTCCAATGGTGCGTCCGAGAGGGGTCATTAGTGAGACCGACCCCCAATTATTTTTACCCTACAACATTTTTTCAAAACATACCTACGCCCTATCTCCACTCCCTAAGTAGGCTCCCATACAAAATTACATTTTTATAAAATTTGCTCCAACTGTTATTTGTATGGGAGTCTACTTAGGGAGTGGAGATAGGGCGTAGGTATGTTTTAGAAAAATGTTTTAGGGTAAAAATAAATGGGGGTCGGTCTCACTAATGACCCCTCTCGGACGCACCATTGGACCGGTAGAAGCTGATTAAATAAAAAAAATTTTCAAAAAATAAAAAAAATTGTATGGGGACCGCCTTAACAGTTAAAGATAGAGGGTAGGTGTGTTCAGAGAAAATGTTTGGACTAAAAAAATATTGTGGGTCGGTCATACATTTTGTTGCTCTAAGGGCACTATTTGGGCAGTTAGAGCGGTTGGAACAAATTTTAAAAAATGTCGTTTTGTGTGGGAGCCCCCTTAGAAAATGAAGATAGGCTATTAGTTTGTTCCAAAGAAATGTTAAGACGTAAAAATTAATGAGGGTCGGTCTTATAAAGGTCCCCTCTATGACGCACCATTGGAGCAGTAGAAATGATTTTAAGATTGGAAAATTACAATAAATTTTTTTCAAAAAATTTTAAAAAATAGTAATAATCGTTATCCCACGATCTTCCTGGGCAAAAAATTTGTAGAATTGATAGAAGTTTTACACACAAAAATTTCAAAAAAATCGAAGAGTACAAACATTTTCAAAAATGAGATTTAAATTTTAAAACTTAAAAATCGCATACTAGAGCGCTTTTAATAATTTTTTGCGATTTTTTTTTAAAAAGTACGTAAAAAAAGAAAAATTTTGAAAAAAAAAATTGAAATTTGAACCATTATTGAAGAAGTTATGATAAAAAGAAGTTTGAGTAAAGGAACAAACTACCATTTTTTAAAAATTTGATATCTTTTGAACGGGTCATCAAAAAAATCTGAAAATTTACCACGAAGGAGTTTTCGAAAGGTACTAAAAACTGTAAATAAATTGGGAAAATCTAAAAAAAAAGTTTTTCAAAGTGTCCGATTTCACATGGAATGCCCCATATGCTTTTTTGACATTTAGCGGGATTTTGTTTGTACTAACTCTGTATTTTCTTTTGATTTGTGTACAGGGTTGTTAGTGGGAAAATCACCCAATTTTATAAATATTTCTTAAAACAATGATTTTTGTGTTTTTATGTAGATCTGCTTCTTCAAATGCATGAAAATTAACATTTTTGCCAAGTTTGGGGCCGCCACCATTGAGTGTTTTTCTTTGTTAGGAAGACCAAATTGGTCAACTAAATCGTGCGTTTACCATTTGCAATGGCAAATTTTAAATGAAACATTGTTAAACATTGTTTTTATTAATCTTTTAATAGTTTTAAAAAAATAAATTTTAATTGTTTTTTTACTTTATAAAAAACAACAACAGCTGATAAAAAAAATCGTGTGCAGCGTTGCAAAAAAGCATTAGGAATGATTATTTTGGGAAAAACCATAGTTGTACAATTAAGTAGTAGAAATTTTTTGGGATTTTGAATTGCGATTTTACGATTTTCCCAAAATCCAAGTTTTTTTTTGTATGGGATTTGACATTTGAAATCCAAAAAAGTAATGGGATTTACTTGGATTTTCATTGAAATCCCATTTTTTCTGGATTTCGAGGTATACTTATGTAAATGGCATATTACATTATTTCGCAAGGATTACCAACATGATCTGAAATTGCAGACACAAATGAAGGAATTGGCATTTTCTGTTTCGGAGACGTGCCCAATGGCGACATATTTTTGTCAGTAATTTTATTTTATTTTTTTCTGTAAGTACAGATCGACCACGTAATGTTGCCTTTTAAATAAATTAAAATAATTTACATGTTCTGAACGAATCTTTTAGCCTGGAAGCAAAAGAGTGTTGGTACTTTTTGGGCAAACATTTTTTTTTTCTAATTTTTAAGTTTGAAATGGTGTAACTTTTCAGCAAAATAAGATATTTCATTCGTTATGGTTTTAAAAAATCAAAAAACTATCTAGTTATCTGAAAACTCAGGTTTGAAAAAAATCTGACGTTGTGGCTACACTATTTCCGAAAAACTGGACCAGGATCGGGGAAAAATTAAAATTTTCCCCATTTAAAAGTATTTAAATCAGAAAGTAAAAGATATAACCACTACCGCAGGTATACACTCAAAAAAAAAAACTGTAATGTTAGCAAAAAAAGCTTGTAAACCTACAAGAAATTTGCTGATTTTGAACCCACAATTTTTTTGCTAAAGTTAGCAAAAATGTTTTGCCAATAATTAGTTAACTATTTTTTTTTATTTTCGAACTTAGTTCATACACATCTGAGGACCCCATTGGGTTCGGACCCGATAGGTCCAGACCCCGATGGGTCTAGACCTAGTTGGGTTCCTTAAAAATTGTCATAGTTTTTTATCCAAAATTTGTGTCCGTTTCTCTCTACCTTGCTTAGTTTTTGAGATACGTGATTATAGGGGACCACTGGGGTCTTGAGAATTAAAAAACTCGATAACTTCAAAAATATTACTCGGAGAGCTTTTGATCTTGTTCTTGTTCTATGTGTTGAGAGCTACAAAAATGCTTTTGGACTTTTTGTTGTGTCGGCAATATTTACCGAGATATGAGCATTTTAAAATTTTCGGGAATGCTAACTTTTTTGGATCCAAAGTTAGGGCCCATTAGGGTCCACACATGGGAAGAGGACCGGCGATACTATGGAGATTCTAAGAACCAAAAATGGCCTCCATTTTGCTCTATCTGGCTTAGTTTCCGAGATAGCGCCATTTCAAGTTTTCCGAAAATAAAAAAAATTTACCATTTATTTTGCTAATATTAGCAAAAAAGCTTGTAAAAAATTTGGTCAACTCAATTTTAAATCTAGCAAAAAAAATTAGTTTAAATTTTGTTTAAAATTGCTAATGCGCTAAATGAAGTTTACAAGATATTTTTGCTAACATGCTAATCTCAACTAAAAATTTGCTAAATTTTAGCTAACCAGCACTAGCAAAAAAAAATTAGTAAATCTACTAATGTATTATTTTGAGTGTAGTTTTTAGGCATTTACTAGCTCTTTATAAAAATCTTAATTTCGTAACTCGCATAATAAATCGGACAGGATAGTATACAACAAATTTGCAAGCATTTAAAGCTTTTGTATTGTACACGTGGGGTCCACCGTCCAAAATTAAGCAAGAAGTTACGTTAGCTATAACCGGTATAAATTTTGACTGCAATTGGTCCAGTACTTACTCAATGGCCAAATTATTTCCAAAAAATAATCGATAATAAACCACACTGACACTTCTTCAACGTGTTTGGGCTTAACAAATAAAACCCTTCTAGTTTTTTTACTGTGCACTTAAAACAATTTGAAATAAATGCCATTTTAGAAAATAGAAAAATTCGTATCTAACCAACAGATAAATTGAAATTGTTAAGCATGTGAACTATGAGTAGTTTAGAAATGAAGTTTTGCTCTATTTTTTTTCAGCACATAAATGCTACTTGCATTCATGTTGTTGTGGAAAAACTAACAATATGTTTAATATGAAGTTTGTCTAATTTTTGATGACCAAAATTTCAGTATTCAGGCCAAACATACAATCATCATAAAGAAAATCGACTTTGTCATTATTCTGGTAACATAAATACCATGCACTATTTATGTATGTTATGGAGAAAAGGGTGACACTACATATTATAAAACGATTTTTGTGGTGAATTTGAGATCTCACACGATTTGTTATAAATTAAATTTCAACGAAATATTATTAAGCTATATTAAACTAGCTTACCATCCCGGTACTTCGTTACCGGTTGTATTGAATACCGGATAATAAAAGGATCAGGATTACTCTATCGATTTAAAAAAAATCCTCTACATAGTTTTTATTTTATTTACTTGTGGACGTTTAAGTCTTTCATAAAATAATATTTTAATGAATAATTTAAACAATAAAATTTGAATAACTTCGCTGGTAGGTCATCATGCTCGTTTCGGTGAAAAAATATATTGACAATTTTCGAGCCCTTATATCGGGTTTTAGAATTTTGAGTGAATAAATATTTCAGTGAAAAAAAAATTGGAATAAAAATAAGTTTGAGTGAAAAAACATATAGCGAGAAAAAATATGGAGTCAAAAAAGTTAAATATGTAAAATTTAAGTAAAAAGTATCATTCCATATTGTTCCCAGCTCTATTCCACTTCGTTCCCCGTTCTATTCCATTTCACTTCCAAGTCCATCTCCTTTCGTTCCATGTAAGTTTCATTCCTCTCCGTATAATATGCGTTAAAAAAATAAAAAGTTCTATTGTCTTTATATTGTAGATATGAAAAGTACCATTTTACACCACTGTTACCAGGTACACCTTTTTACCCTAAAATTTTTAAATATGTCCTTGTATTGGGTGTTATTTCTGCGGCTTTTAGTTCAGTAGTTAGATATCTCAAAATAACCATTTGCCCCCTTTACCCCGTAAAATTATATTTTCCAAAAACTGTTTTTTTGTGCTAGGTGATCTTTTATTTAAAACATCAAGTTTGTGAACCTTTATTTTAAGAAATATAAGAATAACCAAATTTGCACTTTTTATCTCCTTTACGATCGGTCGCGACCCTTAGAAACAGAATTTCCAAAAAATATTTTTTAAAGCATTCAAAATTTCAGTGCCTAGGATAATTACTTCATGAAATATAAAAAGTATCAAAAAACACTTTTTTACAGCTCTAAAAACAGAATTTTTTGAAAATACTTTAGCAGAATTTTTTTTTCACCAAAGTCCCCTACATCCCAAAATTCAAGCTTCAACGGTCATTATTACAGGAACCAAAAAAAAGTACCAAAAGTACACTTTCTTACCCCCGTTAGAAACGAAATTTCCAAAAAGTCCTCTTCCAGAAGGTTTTTTTCTTCACCTAAAAATCCTACATTCCTTTTTATAAAAGGTACTTTTTATAAATGGTACTTTTTATAAAAGGTACTTTTTATTAAAGGTACTTTTTATAAAAGGTACTTTTTATAAAAGGTACTTTTTATAAAAGGTACTTTTTATAAAAGGTACTTTTTATAAAAGGTACTTTTTATAAAAGGTACTTTTTATAAAAGGTACTTTTTATAAAAGGTACTTTTTATAAAAGGTACTTTTTATAAAAGGTACTTTTTATAAATGGAACTTTTTATAAAAGGTACTTTTTATTAAAGGTACTTTTTAAAAAAGGTACTTTTTATAAAAGGTACTTTTTGTAAAAGGTACTTTTTATAAAAGGTACTTTTTATAAAAGGTACTTTTTATAAAAGGTACTTTTTATAAAAGGTACTTTTTATAAAAGGTACTTTTTATAAAAGGTACTTTTTATAAAAGGTACTTTTTATAAAAGGTACTTTTTATAAAAGGTACTTTTTATAAAAGGTACTTTTTATAAAAGGTACTTTTTATAAAAGGTACTTTTTATAAAAGGTACTTTTTATAAAAGGTACTTTTTATAAAAGGTACTTTTTATAAAAGGTACTTTTTATAAAAGGTACTTTTTATAAAAGGTACTTTTTATAAAAGGTACTTTTTATAAAAGGTACTTTTTATAAAAGGTACTTTTTATAAAAGGTACTTTTTATAAAAGGTACTTTTTATAAAAGGTACTTTTTTTAAAAGGTACTTTTTATAAAAGGTACTTTTTATAAAAGGTACTTTTTATAAAAGGTACTTTTTATAAAAGGTACTTTTTATAAAAGGTACTTTTTATAAAAGGTACTTTTTATAAAAGGTACTTTTTATAAAAGGTACTTTTTATAAAAGGTACTTTTTATAAAAGGTACTTTTTATAAAAGGTACTTTTTATAAAAGGTACTTTTTATAAAAGGTACTTTTTATTAAAGGTACTTTTTATAAAAGGTACTTTTTATAAAAGGTACTTTTTATAAAAGGTACTTTTTATAAAAGGTACTTTTTATTAAAGGTACTTTTTATAAAAGGTACTTTTTATAAAAGGTACTTTTTATAAAAGGTACTTTTTATAAAAGGTACTTTTTATAAAAGGTACTTTTTATAAAAGGTACTTTTTATAAAAGGTACTTTTTATAAAAGGTACTTTTTATAAAAGGTACTTTTTATAAAAGGTACTTTTTATAAAAGGTACTTTTTATAAAAGGTACTTTTTATAAAAGGTACTTTTTATAAAAGGTACTTTTTATAAAAGGTACTTTTTATAAAAGGTACTTTTTATAAAAGGTGCTTTTTATAAAAGGTACTTTTTATAAAAGGTACTTTTTATAAAAGGTACTTTTTATAAAAGGTACTTTGTATAAAAGGTACTTTTTATAAAAGGTACTTTGTATAAAATGTACTTTTTATAAAAGGTACCTTTTTACCCCCGTAGAATCAACATTGGCAAAAACCCAGCCTTATTGAATCTTTTTTTCGGAAGGTGAACCTACATTACAAATTTTAAGTTTCTAGTATTATTATTTAAGTAAATGTAAAAGGTACCAAAAGTACAGTTTTTTACCCCTTTAGAATCATCATTGTCAAAAAATCCATTCTAAATGGATCTTTATTCCGAGAGGTGAACATACAGTCCAATTTTCAAGTCTCTATGACTATTATTTCAGGAAATATAAAAAGTACCAAAAGTACACATTTTTACCCATTTGACCCCCGTAGAATCAACATTGGCAATTTTTTTTTAATGATTTTTTTTCCGGGATGTAAACCTACATTGCAAATTTCAAGTTTCTAATACCAATATTTAAGGAAATAAAAAAGGTACCAAAAGTACAGTTTTTTACCCTTTTTACCCCCTTAGAATCATCATTGACGAAAATCCAGCCTTAGTGAATCTATAGTCCGGGAGGTGAACATACAGTCCAAATTTCAAGTCTCTGTGACAATTATTTAAAAAAATATAAAAGGTACCAAAAGTACAGTTTTTTACCCTTTTTACCCCCTTAGAATCAACATTGGCAAAAGTCCAGCCTGACAGTATCTACATTCCGGGAGGTGAACATACAGTCCAAATTTCAAGTCTCTATGACCATTATTTCATGAGATATAAAAAGTACCAAAAGTACAGTTTTTTACCCTTTTTACCCCCTTAGAATCAACACTGACAAAAATCCGGCCTTAGTGGATCTATATTCCGGGAGGTGAACCTACAGTCCAAATTTCAAGTCTCTAGCTTCAGCGGTTTGGGCTGGGCGATGATGAGTCAGTCAGTCAGTCAGTCAGTCAGTCACGTTACTCTTTTATATATATAGAAGATTGTCCAGAAAATAAAATTTTGAGATGCATATTTTTTTTCAAATTTCTGGAATATACTTAAAGATCCAATTTTCAATTTTTTTTCAAAAAATTTTTAGAATATAGAAAAACTCGTAATTTTTATCTAGTTTCTAGATGGCGATACCTCAAAAACATTTTAGCCGATTTCAAAAACTGTTTTTATGTTTATACTTATCCAAATGTTCATTTGATGGCCTCGAATTTGTACCACATATGTTTAAAGCCTCGTAAAAACAAAATGTCACTCTAATGTAGCATTTTACTTTTTAAAATGATAGCGTATGAGTAATAAATAATTATAGTATTTATTTATTTTTTACTTAAACGTTAATAGACCAAATGATTTCATTACCATCTGCACTGATGTGTTACAAGAGATATCAGAAGCTAACTGGAGGGTATTCAAGTGTATATAATATAAATTTAAAATTGCAAGTGCCTCCCTAATGAGCAAGTCCGAAGTGGAAATGAAATTTTATTTTTATAAAGTTTATTTGCTAAAAGAAAAATTTTAAGGAATATTTATATATGTATAACGTTGTTGCTCTTTAAATTCAAAAAATTCATTGTTCAAGCAAATAAAGATTGTAAAAGAGCAAAATATAAATTAAATAAAAAATAGTGTCAAGAAGGTGTTGCAAACTGACCAAAACCAATCAATTTGAAACAAAGAACTTACACTCAAAAAAAAAAGTTTGTAAATTTACAAGTAAAAGGTCTTGTAATTCTATTTTACTAATATTTTTGTCTTTTTACAAAAATTGTTGTATATTTAATAAAACGAAAACTACAGGTTGCATTGTAATTTTACTATTATATGTTGGTAAATTTATTTTACAAATTTTTTAGGTAAATTTACAAAAAAGTGAATTATTTTACAAATTAAAAAAATATTACAAGGTGTTTAGTTTTTTTACACAAGAAAACTGTAATTGTACAACATAATTTTACTTGATGTTACTTAGTCTTTTTACCAAAAAAATGTTTTATTACAAACATTTTTTTTTTTAAGATCGTTTACAAGGTTTTCAGTTTGAAATGTATGTATTGAAAAGTACAAAATTCCAATATAATTTTACAAAACTTATTTTATTACTAGAATCAATGTTGTTTTACAAAAAAAAAAAATTAATTATTCAACAATAGGATACGCAAAAATTTTCTAAGTTCAGATTTTTTTTTTTGCGTTTTGGAGTAAAAAATTTAGTTAAAAATAATTTTTTATAAATAATTTTTACACCATTTTTTTGGTAATTTGTGTTAAGTAAAATACCACAATTTTTATGTGTTTCTACTATATAATTGTTCTATTTTTTTTTTTGTATTTTTACCATTTTTTTTGGTGAATTTACCATATTTTTTTGGTAATTTTTTTTAAAATTTGGTACCTAAAATGTCAATAGAAAGCTGCCAATTATGAAAAATCAAATTTTTCTTATTTTATCTGGTACTTAATCATCCAATCTACAATATCCAAAATTTTTTTTTCCGATTTTTTAAAAATACTTGTGAAAATAATTAAAAATTAAAAAAAAAATTGTTATTTTTTGACTAATTTTTCCTGAAAATATAAGAAATTTCTTGTGTAGCCTCCTTCGCAATTCTCATATGTTCTACTTAAGAAAAACGAAATATCGAAAACAAATAAAAAAGTGCAGTGTTATACATTAAAAAGTTTGTTAAAAGTGCTCAAGTGAAAAAAAATCTTTTCAGGTTGTTGAAGTGCTACTCCAGCTGCCGAAGAAGGAAAAATAAGATGCACCAATGGAAAAAACCTTTAAATTTACAAAACCAATATGTAAATAAACCAATTTTTTTGTAAATTTACAAAACAAATATGAAAATTTAAAAATCAAAATTGTATACTTACGAAAAAAGTTGTAATTTTACAAAAATGAAATAGAAAATACAAAAACAATATTGTAAATTTACAAATTTTATGGTTAAACTACTGTTTTTACGGCAAAAAAATAAAAAAAAATGGTACATATACAATAAAAATTGTAAATTTACCACTTTTTATTGTAAATATACAAGTTTTTTGCATAAAAAACAGTAGTTTAACCAAATAATTTGTTAATCTACAATTTATTTTTTTCATTTTCTATTTTTCCTTGTAAAATAACAACCTTTTTCTGTAAATTTACAATTTTGTTTTGTAAATTTACCAAATTTTTTGCAAATTTACAAAAAAAATGTTCACCTCGAAGATGATATTTTACAAAAAAAATTGTAAATTTACATTTTCTTTTGTTAAATCAATTTACAAATTATCCCCGTAACTTTACGGGGATTCTTGCTAGTACATATTTTACAAAACCTGCCCCGTAAAATCACGGGGATTTTATGTCATTTTACAAACTTTTTTTTTTGAGTGTACAAATAGTTTCTTGAAAATTGTTACTTTAACAATATCATCATAATGATATGTAAAGAAATGTGACCTCGACCTCAAAATGCAATACATACCAAAATTCTTGAAGAAACGACTTAATAATTATTCACTTTTTATACAAAAATTGAATTATTATTCACGTTTTTATTGGGGATTTTCAGTGTTAACAAAAATGCATCAAGAAAGTGAATAAAAAACTGTATAAAAAAAGTGAATAAACAAAGTGAATGTCACTTATTCAGTCTTTTAATCATCCTTAAGTTTAGCATTCTTGATCTGGAGGCTAACTTACTTTTAAATGATCGAGAGTACGGTTTTCGTAGAACTCGTCAAAACGAGGTCTTTTAAAAAAATCCGTTGAAAAATTTCAAAGTTTGATATATTTGAGTAAAAATGCAGGAATTCAGTTTTAATGCAAATACAGTTATATTTGCGTGTTTTTACATTCGGCACAATGATTATATAATAACACTGTGCTACAAAAAAAATCGAATATTATTTTTAAATAAGCAACTGAAGGTTGTAGCACTAGTCGAAAAGACCACAAAAATGCTCTTCAAACTTTCTAGACACCCTCAAATTGTAAAGTTATTGTCAAAAAACGTTTTTTGTGACATTTCTTACTAAACCACGTGTAACTCACAAACTTTTCAACCGATTTTCAATTTTCGAACCTTTAAACGCACGCCTTGTTCTAAGAGGATATTTTAAAAAAGTGCAAAAATGACCCCTAAAATGATAGAGGGTTAAAATGTTCTAAGAAAAGAACCGCCATCATATTTCACTGCAAACATCTATTATCAGATTTATAAAATTTTTTCGACTTATTTCACACGACTTTGATGAAAAACAATTTAATAGTATGTGATAATTTACAATTTTACTTTTAAGCATTTTGCACTTTTCGCACGAACTTTTGATCTTCGACAATCCCTAGTGAAATTTGATGCAGAAATTTTTTGTAGAACATTTTATCCCTTTAAACGAACGTTTTATTGTTGTTCTATGGGGTTATTTGCAAAAAGGACCAAAATGACCCCTAAATATACAAGATAGAGGGTTAGTATATTCTAAGAAAAGAACCGCCATCAAATTTTACTGAAGACATGTCTTAACATTATTTACCTCAGAATTAGATTTTATACTTATTTTTTAGAAATTTTTCGCTTGAAAACAAGATTTTTATTGCACAATTTTTTTATACCCTCCACTCTAGTGATAGAGGGTATATATAAGTTTGTCATTCTGTTTGTAACACCTCGAAATATTGGTCTAAGACCCCATAAAGTATATATATTCATGATCCTCGATCGATTTTAAAACGATCTAGCGATGTCCGTTCCTCCGTCTGTCTGTCTGTTGAAAACTCGCTAACTTTTGAAAGACTTCACGGAGGCGCCTGAAGTTTGGCATATATGTTGGGCATTTACCTGGTCAGGTTGGTATTGCAATCCAGCAAAATCGGTCCAGTGGTTCAAAAGTTATGAGCAAAAGACAAGGGTTTTTCATGAATTTACGAGATAAAACACACGGTAACTTTCGAACGACAATTCTGAGAGTGCTGAAGTGTGGCATATATATTTGTCGTTCCTCTGTCCGGGTTCGTTTCAAATCTCAGAAAAATCTGTGGTTCAAAAGTTATAAGCAAAACCCTGAATTTCAGATTGGTTTTATAAGACATAAGAGTACAAACATTTACAAAAATGAGATTTAAATTTTAAAACTTAAAAATCGCATACTAGAGCGCTTTTAAGAATTTTTTTGGGATTTTTTTTTTTTAAAGTACGTAAAAAAACAAAAATTTTGAAAAAGAAAATTTGAAATTTGGACCATTATTGAAGAAGTTATGAGAAGTTTGAGTAAAGGAACAAACTACCAATTTTTAAAAATTCGATATCTTTTGAACGGGTCATCAAAAAAATCTGAAAATTTACCACGAAGGAGTTTTCGAAGGGTACTAAAAGCTGTTAACAAATTGGGAAAATCAAAAAAAAAATTTTCAATGTGTCCGATTTGACATGGAATGCCCCATATATCTATATCTATACTATATAATATTATAAAGAGGTAATGTTTGTATGTTTGTTTGTTTGTAGAGGGTAATCTCCGGAACTACTTATCCGATTTCAAAAATGTTTTCAGCAATATTTAAAGTGTTCCTACAGGATGGACATAGGCTAGGTTTCATCGACCACGCCCACTTCTACGCCCACTTTTGGCCAAAAAACGTAAAATTGAAAAATCTCCGAAACTACTAAACCGATTTCAAAATTTTTTTCACCAATACATGCTTGGAATGGTCCTTCATGGTGGATATATGCTAAGTTTCATCGACCACGCCCACATCTGCGCCCACTTTTGGTAAAAAACTTAAAATTTAAATATCTATGAAACTACTCATCCGATTTCAAAAAAGTTTTCAGCAATATTTAGAGTGTTCCTCCAGGGTCGACATAGGCTAGGTTTCGTCGACCACGCCCACTTCTATGCCCACTTTTAGCCAAAAAACGTAAAATTTAAAAGTCTCCACAACTAATGAACCGATTTAAAAATTGTTTTCACCAATACATGCTTGGAATGGTTCTTCATAGTGAACATATGCTGTTTTTCATCGACCACGCCCATTTCTACGCCCACTTTTGGCACAAAAACTTAAAATTTAAATATCAATTTAACAACTCATCCGATTTCAAAAATGTTTTCACCAATATTTAGAGTGTTCCTCCAGGGTGGACATAGGCTAGGATTTATCGATCACGCCCACTTATACGCCCACTTTTTTGTTGCAAAAAAAACTAAAATTTAAAAATTTCCAAAAATGTTCATCCGATTTCCAAAATGTTTTCACCAATACTAAGTCTTTCAGAGTAGAAATATTCCAGGTTTTATTGACCACGCCCATTTCTACGCCCACATTTGGCAAGAAAAACGTAAAATTTAAATATGATAAAACTACTCATCCGATTTAAAAAACGTTATCACCAATATACATATATTAAGAATGGTGCTTCAGGGTGGACATGGGTTAGCTCTCATCGACCACACCTCTCATCGACCACACCTCTCATCGACCACACCTCTCATCGACCACACCTACTTCTTATGACCAAAAAACCTAAAATTTGAAACATCCGAAACTACTCATTTAAAAAGTGTTTTTTCCAATATTAAGAATGGTCCATCAAGTTAGATATAGGCTACGGTTCATCTACGTAAAATTTGTAAATATACGAAACTTATTGTGAGATTTCAAAAATGTTTTCAACGATATTTAGAATTTTCTGTCAGGGTGTGTTAGGATAGGTTTCATTGACCACTTTGAGTCAAAAGACGTTAAATTTGAAAATATACTAAACTACTCATCTAATTTCAAAACATTCTGAAAAATGTCCTTTTTGAAAATTCCGATTTGACTGGGGCAAATACGTGCAAAGTAGTGAACTTTGTAACTTTTTCTATCTCCTGAAAAGTTGGTCATAGTAACTTGAAATGTTGGATCCTCCAGCCCAAAAAATCATTCTGAAAAAGTACCTTCAGAAATTTAGATTTTAATGGGGATAAGGGTAAATTATTGTAATGTGGTACTTTTATTATTTTTTTTTAAAGAATGAAGTCTACATGGAACGAAATGAATTGGAATTCAGAACAAAATGGAATAAAATGGGGAACAAATGAATAGAAAAGGAAATGGAGTGAAACGGGGAATGAAATTGTTTCAATAATTACGATATAAGGGCTCAAAAATTTTCAAGAACATTTTTTACCGAAACGAACATGTTTCCAAGCTAAAAGGGGCTGTTTTAATTTTATTGTTTAGTCTAAATAGTTTTTATTAAAGACTTCAACGATAAAAATTAAATATAATAAAAATCCTGTAGCTGAGAATTTTAGAAATGGAGACTCTAATCCTGATCTTTCTTTAATCAGGTATTTAATATTACCGGGGGCGAAGTTCCGGGCGGGCCTGCTAGTATGTAAATAAAAGGACACAAAGGTTTATAAAAAATACAAAATAACGATTTATTTTCAACGAATACAACAAGACTGAATTCTAATTATTTAAAAAATCAAAATTATCAAAGACAGTATTTCAAACTAACAAGATATCTTTAAAGCAATAATAAACAAAGTGGATGATTGGGAGGTATAATAAGTATCATACCCACATATATATACATATTTTTTTTTTTTAGAAAAAAAGAAGCAACACTCAGGCAATGCTGTCTATCAATTATTAATGTAACCGTGATGCTTCTTTCGGAAAGGGGATAGAAGAGAGATGAAAGATTTAAAAGATAGAAGGGCTTCAGTATCCTTCTTCTATTCAAAACAATTAAAAAATTTAAAATCGATTAACAAGTTTCTGAATTACACGAGGTTTAGTGAGAAAAGTGCATTTTTGTGATATACTTGGCAAAACCAACAACCTGTACTATATCACTGTAGCACAGTGTAATTTATATAATTTTTTTGATTTTTATACCCTCCACTTAGTGATAGAGGGTATATATAAGTTTGTCATTCCGTTTGTAACTCATCGAAATATCGGTCTGGGACCCCATAAAGTATATATATTCATGATCCCCGATCGATTTTAAGACATTCTAGCTATGTCCGTCTGTCCGTCGGTCCGTCTGTCTGTGGAAATGGTGATCACGACCAAAATACTACACGGATATGACTGATACTTAACACATTTATTAGAAGTTCTCCTGAGAAGTTTGGTATTGCATTTGAGCGATATCGGTTCAGCGGTTTTAAAGTTATGAACGAAAATATAAGGACACATCAAAAATTTTAGTACATTCAACATAACCTAAAAATACAAAATGCTTTAATTCGGCTGCTGGTTGACATATGTGAACATAATTGAACACTAAATGGTATTTAAACATGTACGAACATATTTTTTGACAAAAAAAGAAAAAAAAATCGCGGGTTTTTTTTTTTTACCAAAAATTTTTTTTCGCGGAATTTTTTTTTTTTTAAATTTTTTTTTTCTTTTAAGTAATTTCCTTTTAAAGAAAAGTTTTTTTTGCAATAATCTTTCTGAAATTGTGGAGGGTATCACTACATTCGGCAAAGCCGAATTTAACTTTTTTACTTGTTTTTTATGCTAGGGGTCGCGAGAAATTTGAAATATTATAAAAGGGTCACAATGTAAAAGTTTGTGAGAAGCTCTGCTTTCTGCTTTGCATTTAGGAATCAGGCCCCTGATTGGGCGCCATTTGCATACAAAGTTAGTTAAACTAATTTTCATGAATTTTTATATCAATTATAACTTTATAACAAGTAAAGTCTTCGACTTGCGAATAAAATTTTTGAATTACAAATACAATCTTTAAATTACAAGTAAAATCTTCACATTACAAATGATCTTTTTCGAATTACAAAAGTAAATGGTGTAAAGAAAATATCGTAATATTTTAACACCAAATTAAAATTGATACCTTAAGGTTGTGCAATTCCAAATAACGAAATCTAATACTCTCACTTGTTGTTTCTTAAATGGTTTAATAGTTTAATTTTACAGATGAAAGAGAAATTTAATTGGTTCTCATGAATTTCAAAACCAAACAATTGTTCAATCATTTAAAAAAATCTGATCCCTAACATAAACCAGCGACTAATGAAACTCTTTAATTCTTTACACTCTTGAACTCTTAACTTTGTTTTCTTGATTGAAGTGGACTGCTGCAATCTTTAAATGAAAGAAAATTCCACAAAAAATTTTTTTTTTTTTTTAATTTGTTGGGGAAATAAAAACAGACAAACTACTCGTACTATGTACACATCCTCTGTATGTTTTTCATCCATGAGTGTTAGTAACACAGATTCAATGTATCCGATCACATACACAACGTACTATTTAAACAGTTATTCATTCAACCATTACACATCAAAAAATGAACGAACGAACGACTGAATATATGAGAGGAAAGAAGCAATTGTCAGGTCCGTCATTAAAATACATACAAGTATCGTAATCTTGAAGTGAAATCACAACAGAGGACTATGTATGCATGTGTTATTTTTATATCCGTTAAAAGGAGGAGGATGATGATGATGACGATGAAGACGGTGAATGTGAAAAATAATTTGTATTGAAGAAATGTGTATGCGGGTGTTTGTGTAGGTGTGTGAAACTATCAACATGATGGATTGTACACAATATTACAAATATTCGAGTAAAATACATGCGTACAGTGAAGGACAATACAATAGACATGTTTTATGCCATCTGTCTGTAAAAATTAAAAATTATCTTAGCGTCTAAGGGGTTGATTCATAACTAGCACGCCCGCCGGAACTTCGTTACCGGTTATGTTAAATACCGTATAATAAAAGGATCAGTATTGCCCTACCGATTTAAAAAAAAATATATATCCCCTACGTAGTCTTTGTTTTATTTACTTGTGGACGTTTAATTCTTCCATAAAAAAATATTTAAATAAATAATTTAAAAAATAAATACAGTCCAATAATATATAAACACAATTAATACATAAAAAATAAAATTTTAATAACTTCGCTGGTATGTTATCATGTTCGTTCCGGGGGGAAAAAATAATATATACAATTTTCGAGCCCTTAATTTGGGATTTTGGATTTTGAGTGAATAAATATTTCAGTGAAAAAAGAAATTGAAATAAAAAAAAATAAGTTTGAATGAAAAATATGCAGAGGGAAAAAATATATAGAGGGAAAAAACATGAAGTAAAAAAAGTTAAACAGGAAATATTTGAGTAAAAAATATCATTCCATATTGGGCCCCGTTCTACTCCATTTCATTTCAAATTCACCGAAGGATTTTACATTCCAAATTTCAAGTTTCTGTGACCATTATATCAGGAAATAAATAAGTACACTTTTCTACACCTTTTAACCCCTTTATTTTCCGAGATATATAAGGGGTGGTCCAATAACTGGTATCTTTTCAAAACATGAAATGAAATGAACAATACTCAATAGTTTTGAAACCTTATGGCTTTATTTGAAAGAGCAAACATTCCCGTTTTTTATGGCAAACGACTTCATTGATGCGTCTTCGGCTTGCTCCGCTGTATCGCGTTGTAGCGCAGTACTGCGCTGCCAAACTGCACGTTTTTCGAAAAAAGTTTTTAACCGAAATAAGGCACTCAAATGAGGTTATGTTAACAAACAAATTGGTGCATCTTGGGATCGTAAAACTCGCAAGGTATTGTAAAGAATCCAATTCATCTATAGAAAGCAATAGATTTGAGTATCAGCATCATTACACAATATTTTCAAAAATACAGCTGAAACTCCCATTTTCGTCAAAGATGAGCGCTACATAGCCATGATTACCGACTTTTTGTTGGCCGTAATAGAATATACCAACTTGGATGACATTTATTTTCAGAAGGATGTCGCAATATGTCCCACAGTCCATCAAACAATCGATATTTTGCGCACTTAGTTCGGAAATCGTGTTTTTCGCCATATTCGCGGTGACAATTGATCACTTCAGAGCTGCCGATTAAAAACTTTAAAAATTTTTTTGAGGGGTCTCGTTAAAGATTCATGCAACATGGGAAATCCAGAAATGTTCTAGGCCCATTCGACGAATATCTTTCAAGCCATTCGTGAGATAGAACCAGAAACATTAGAAAAATGGGTGCCGAGAATGAGCTACTGCGGAGCTAACCCAGGCAACCGCATGAATGAAGTCGTTTGCCATAAATAATGGGAATATTTGCTCTTTCAAATAAAGCCATAAGGTTTCAAAACTATTGAGTATTGTTCATTTCATTGCATGTTTTAAAAAGATACCAGTTATTGGACCACCCTGTATATATTCTCACTTATGGATACGTGAGTTGGCCAGCACGTACATCGGACCTCAGTCGTATAAATGCAGTGGAAATGAAATGCTTACGAAGAATAGTTGGCAAAACACGTAGAGACAGAGTACGAAATGAACGCATACGAGAAGAATTAAACCATGTATCAATACTTGACAAAACAGAGTCCAAACAACTCAAATGGTTCGGACACGTTGTACGTATGCCAGAACGAAGGATACCAAAGCAATTCCTGAAAGCTAAGCCAGAAGGAAGAAGACCCATAGGAAGACCGAGAGTATCATATGAAGATTGCATAAAAGAAGCTGGAACAAAAAGAGGAAAATCGCTAAATGAAATGAAGAGAATAGCGAAAAATCGAACAGATTGGAGGAAGTTTATTGCAGCCCCCCCTCCCCTACGCTTTAAAAGGCAAAATGGTGAAGACAAAGAAGAAGAAGAAGATTTTCCGAGAGGCGAACCTTTTCAAATTTCAAGTTTCTATGATTATTAGTTCCGGAAATAAAAAAGTATCAAAAAGTGTAATTTCGGTACTTTTAGCAAAAGGAACTTTTTATAGAAGGTACTTTTTACAAAAGGTACTTTTTATAAAAGGTATTTTTTATAAAAAGTACTTTTTATAAAAGGTATTTTTATAAAAGGTACTTTTTATGAAAGGTTCTTTTTATAAAATGTTCTTTTTGTAAAAGGTACTTTTTATAAAAGGAACTTTTGTAAAAGGTACCTTTATAAAAGGAACTTTTTATAAAAGGTACTTTTTGTAAAGGTACTTTTTATAAAATGTACTTTTTATGAAAGGTACTTGTTATAAAAGTATTTTTTATAACAGGTATTTTTATAAAAGGTACTTTTTATAAAAGGTACTTTTTATAAAAGTTACTTTTTATAAAAGGTACTTTTAATAAAAGGTACTTTTAATAAAAGGTACTTTTAATAAAAGGTACTTTTTATAAAAGGTACTTTTTATAAAAGGTACTTTTTATAAAAGGTACTTTTAATAAAAGGTACTTTTTACAAAATGTATTTTTTAAAAAAGGTACTTTTTTTAAAGGGAACTTTTTATAAGAGGTACTTTTTTATAATAATTACTTTTTATAAAAGCTACTTTTTATAAAAGGCACTTTTTATAAAAGGTGCTTTTTATACTTTTTATAAAAGGTACTTTTATAAAAGGTACTTTTTATAAAAGGTGCTTTTTATAATAGGTACTTTTTATAAAAGGAACTTTTTATAAAAGGTACTTTTTATAAAAGGTACTTTTTTATAATAGGTACTTTTTATAAAAGGAACTTATTTTAAAAGGTACTTTTTATAAAAGGTTCTTTTTATAAAACGTATTTTTTATAAAAAGTACTTTTTATAAAATGTAATTTTTATAAAAGGTACTTTTTATAAAAGGTACTTTTTATAAAAAATGTACTTTTTATAAGGGTACTTTTTATAAAAGGTACTTTTTATAAAAAGTACTTTTTATAAAAGGTACTTTTTAGAAAAGGTACTTTTTATAAAAGGCACTTTTTATAAAAGGTACTTTTTGTAAAAGGTAATTTTATAAAAAAGGTATAAAAGGTACTTTTTATAGAACGTACTTTTTATAAAAGGTACTTTTTATAAAAGGTACATTTTATAAAAGGTACTTTTTATAAAAGGTACTTTTTATAAAAGGTACTTTTTATAAAATGTACTTTTTATAAAAGGTACTTTTTATAAATGGTACTTTTTATAAAAGGTACTTTTAAAAAAGATACATTTTATAAAAGATACTTGTTTAAAAGGTACTTTTTATAAAAGGT
The DNA here is from genome assembly GCA_963921195.1 of Pegoplata infirma. Classification (NCBI taxonomy): domain Eukaryota; kingdom Metazoa; phylum Arthropoda; class Insecta; order Diptera; family Anthomyiidae; genus Pegoplata; species Pegoplata infirma. Next base: position 141,020,291 of record OY992540.1, on the reverse strand, counting down.
ACTTTTTATAAAAGGTACTTTTTATAAAAGGTACTTTTTAAAAAAGGTACTTTTTATAAAAGATACTCTTTATAAAAGGTACTTTTTATAAAAGGTACTTTTTATAAAAGGTACTTTTTATAAAAGGTACTTTATATAAAAGGTAGTTTTATAAAAGATACTTTTTATAAAAGGTACTTTTTTTGTAAAAGGTACTTTTTTTGTAAAAGGTACTTTTTATAAAAAGTAAAAGATACCATTATTTCAGTAAAAAAAAAAAAGGACCTAAAGTACACTTTTTTACCCATTTTATCCCCGTAGAATCCACATTGGCAAAAACCCAGCCTTGGTGAATCTTTTTTCCTAGAGGTGAACCTACATTGCAAATTTGAAGTTTCTTAGACCATTATTTAAGGAAATATAAAAGGTACAAAAGTACAGTTTTTTACCCTTTTTACCCCCTTAGAACCAACATGGGCAAAAATCCAGCCTTAGTTGATCTTTATTCCGGGAGCTGAACCTTCATTCCAAATTTCAAGTGTCTAGTACCATTATTTAGGGGAATATAAAAGGTACCAAAGGTGCAGTTTTTTTACTCTTTACCCCCTTAGAATCAACATTGGCAAAAATCCAGCCTTAGTGAACCTTTGTTCCGTGAACCTTAGTGAGCCTTTGTTACCCCCTTAGAATCAACATTGGCAAAAATCCAGCCTTATTGCATCTATATTCCGGGAGGTGAACATACTGCCCAAATTTCAAGTCTCTATGACCATTATATCAGGAGATATAAAAAGTACCAAAAGTACTGTTTTTTTTACCAATTTTACCCCCTTAGAATCAACATTGGCAAAAATCCAGCCTTAGTGGATCTATATTCTGGGAGGTAACAGTCCAAATTTCAAGTCTTTATGACCATTATTTCAGGAGATATAAAAAGTACCAAAAGTACATTTTTTTACCCTTTTTAACACTTTAGAATCAACATTGGCAAAATCCAGCCTTAGTGGATCTATATTCCAGGAGGTAAACCTACAGTCCAAATTTCAAGTCTCTAGCTTCAGCTAGATTTCTATAGTTCACGCTTCGTCCGAATCAACTTTTACCTTAAGTTGTGGACCCTGTAAATGTGGCCCCACTACTATATTTCAACAAAATCCCAATCTTCGCCAAAGTGGTTTTTGAAACCGATAAGGTATTTAAAAAAAATGACTAAAAACAAAAAATATTCCTCAGGAAAAGTTGGGAGACCCTGAAGTTTTTAGTTGGTAGCGTGCCAGCCTTTGAAACTGGTCCCACCAGAACTCTTGGTTTTTTCGCTACAACGAGACGACGGTCATTATTTTCAGTTCTCATTTAGGTTGATATTATTAAAAATGTATTTTTATTATAATTCAAGGGGTGATCATTTCTGCCAAGACCTATAAATTTAATTCAAACTCTGTTCAATGTTCCTAAAGGTGGCTTCAGACTATAATATTTGTAATAATACCTGTCAAAATTTTTTGTAAAATCTATAAAATAGTATGGTGTAAACACAAATCGGTATAAAACCAAGATAAATACGGATTGAAAAATGACAAGCGGATACGTATTCTCATTTTTAGAAATTTCTCTAAAAATGAGAAAACGTATACGCTTTTCATAAGATCAGGGTTGTATTTGTTTTGATAATATTTAAGATGTGATGGTGTGAATACGCAAATGATTTTTTAAAAGATTTTTTGACAAGCGGAGAAAATTTCGTATTATTTAAGATACGTATTTTCTTACGACTCAGTATTATAGTCTGAAGTGGGCTTAATGAACATTATAACAGAGGATGGAGAAGCTTGCCTTATCACCACAGAATTAAGCAATTCCTTGTCTAAGAACCGTCGTCTGATCCTACAAATTGTGACGCACTCACACAATATGCGGTGCGTTGTTTCTACTTCCTCCAGACAAAGTCGACATAAAGGTTTAAATTATGCAAGTGATAATGTACTTTATAATGTCCGGTAAAAAAAACCTGTCAGTAACCTAATGCCACTTTTGGTGTGATTTAGAATACTTCCATATAATAGTGGCACGATTACTGCTTTGGATTGTTGTAGACCTCCTGAATTCTCCCACAAGTTTAAGAAGTCAGTCCTTTTCAAACTCCCAATCATAGTCAGTTTTCAACTGAAAGTCAAACAGTGCGGTCGTTGTAAAATGAATTCTCCGCCGAAAACTTTGTGTGCTAAGTGCTATCAATCAGCAAAATCAAACTTTATAAATTGTCATATTTGTCGTGGAAAGGTGCATTTTATTTGTGCTAATCTTGATGAAAAGATGTGTGAGCTTTTTAAAAACAATAAAAATATTGTTTTCAATTGTGACGACTGTTTGAAGGTGTCATTAGATTTGGTTGCAAAAATTTCTTTATTGTCTGCTGAAATAAGAGAATTAAAAGAACCAACAACTACAATAGGTGATGATTTGAAAGAGCTAAAGCAAAAGGTTAACGAACTTGTAACTGGCCTTGAAAAATCAAAAAATCAACAAAAATTACAATTTTCTAAAGGCAGTAATCGTAATATTGCCACTTCAAGTAGTGTAAATGCAAATCAACAAACTCACAATAATGTTGTTGTTGGTGGTTCGAGCATGAATAATAAACGAATTGATGATGATGTGAGTTCTATTGCTTCGTATCCTACTGCTTCAAACATGGGTGAGACTGATAACGAAGAAAACGAATGGATGAGTGTGCGTAGACGCAAACGCAAAAATCGTGTAATTGCTTTTGGTGAGAATACGACAGAGGATCTTGCTGTTATTCCTATTAAGAAATATGTTCACATCTCTTCTTTCAAACCTTCGGTTACGGCAGAACAAATACTTGCGTACATTGACAAACATACAGAGGTTGGTAAGCAACATCTGGAATGTACGAGGTTGGTAAAGAAAGATGTGGATGAAACAACACTAAAGCATGTCAATTTTAAATTAGGCATATCACAGTGCTTTTACAATGAAGTAATTAAATCTTCATTGTGGCCTTTGAATATTAAAATACGCCCTTTTGTTTTTTTCCAAAGAAAACCGGCAGAGTTGCCAGCTGCTTAAAAAAGCTCTCAAATTTAAGAATTTATTATCAGAATGTATCTGGAATGCGTACGAAATCTCAAAAGTTGTATGATTTTTCATCTCAATGTGACTTCGATGTTTTTGTAATTGTTGAAACTTGGTTGAATGCAGATTTTCTAGATGGCGAATTCTTCAATCCGAGGTTTTATAATGTTTACAGGAAAGATCGAAGTGCTGAATTAACTGGATGTTTACTAGGAGGTGGAGTCTTAATTGCTGTCAAAAGAGAGTTTAATTCCTATCTATGCTCAACGCTTGTAATTGATAATTTATTGGACCAATTATTTGTTGTACTTCCATCCGACAATGGTATGATTTGTTTTGGTGTTTCGTATATACCACCTAGTAGCCAATATAATTTATATTCATCTCATGTTGATAATGTTAATTATTTGTATAATAGTATGGATGCAAATACTCGTTTTTGTATATTTGGAGATTTTAATTTACCAGATATAATTTGGTCAGAATCTTTTTATGATGAGTTGTTACCCACTAATGTAAATAAAGACTATGAAATCTATGTTATTGATAATTTTATGGATCTTGGTCTTATTCAAATAAATAATTTTTTCAATAGATTAAATAAAATTTTAGATTTGATTTATATTCCATCTAATCTTAAGTATGCCATTTACGAGTGTTTACATCCATTCTCTCCTATAAATGCTCATCACTCTGCATTAATTATTGATTTAGAAAACTATAATTTTATTAAATCTTTTAATAATTTGAATGAAAAAATTTTTGACTTCAATTTGTGTAACTTTGATGTTTTAAATTCCACTTTAAGTAATGTTCCTTGGCCAGATGTATTTTTTGCTAATGACACTGCTACATGTTATGAAATTTTTTTAGAGAATGTTCTTAAAATTTGTCATAAAATTATTCCGTTAAAAAGAAAAAAATCTTTAAATCATCCATGGTATACTAAAGGATTAAAAAAAATTAAAAATCAACGAAACAAATTACATAAGCGGTATCTTACTACAGGCTGCTTAGAAGCTCATAGCCAATATATTTTACGTGAAAGAGAATTTAACTTTTTAAATAAATTTTTGTATAAACAATACATTTTAAAAATTGAAAAAGATATTAAATCTAATCCAAAATCTTTTTGGACGTTTATAAGATCTAAAAAACAATGTTCAGATATACCATCATCAATGATTTATGATAATCAGACCTCAGACAATCCTCAGGATATTGTTAATCTTTTTGCAGACTATTTTAAATCAGTTTTTGATAATAATGTTTCTTTAAATAATGCTTTACCCGATAATTCAATTCAACCCAGTAATCTTAATTTAGGGCAGCTATTTATCTCTGAAGATGATGTTTTTCAAGGAATTTGTGATGTTAAAAATTCTTTGAGCAAAGATGCGGATGGTTTATGTTCATTTTTGATAAAAAAATGTGCATCCTCAATTATTTGCCCACTTATGGAAATCTTTAATAAATCCTTAAGTGAAGGTGTTTTCATTGACCGTTGGAAGTTCACATACATAACCCCGATTTTCAAATCTGGGCGTAAAAATAATGTTAGTTGTTATAGGTCAATTTCAAAATTAACTGTAGTTTCAAAGATTTTTGAACATATAGTCAAGAAAAAATTGTATTTTGCAACAAAATCATTGGTAATTTCAGAACAGCATGGATTTCGTGCTGGTAAATCTACTATCTCTAATTTGGCTATTTTCTTTGACTATTGTATTTCATCTATTGAAAATGGGTTTCAAGTTGAGACGATTTATACAGATTTAACAAAAGCTTTTGATAAAGTGTCACATATTTTGTTATTGAAAAAACTATTTAAAATTGGTATTCATTCTAATTTTTATGATTGGATTCGTTCGTATCTTCAGAATAGAGTCTGTACTGTATGTATTGAAGAATTTAAATCTGTCCCCTATGTACAAACTTCGGGAGTTCCACAAGGCAGTATTTTAGGTCCCTTGCTTTTTAATATATTTATTAATGATATATATTCTTGTTTTAAATATTCGAATTTTTTATTATATGCCGACGATTTAAAAGTTTTCTTGAAAATAAAAAGTTTAGAGGATGCTGAGAAATTACAGTCTGATATTAATCGTTTGTATTCATGGTGTATAGACAACAAATTAACATTTAACTTAAGTAAATGTGCTAATGTTACTTATTCTCATGCTCGCCATCCACTAGTTGTGTCTTTTATTATTGGTAATTCTCTTATTCAAAAAGTTGATGAAATTGATGATTTAGGAATTATTTTTGATTTCAAATTAAGTTTTACACCTCATTTGGAAAAAATAATTCCTAAAGCATACTCTATGCTTGCTTTCATCAAAAGAAGCAGTAATGATTTTTTGGATCCTTGTACATTGAAAACTTTGTTCACTACTTTTGTAAGATCAAAGTTGGAGTATGGTGCAATGATCTGGAGCCCTTATGCAAAAACGCATATTGATCGAGTTGAAAGAATTCAGAAAAAATTTGTTAGCTATGCATTAAAGCAAGTACAATTTAGTAATCCTATACCGTCTTATGTGGAACGTAGTTTGTTGATTGGCTTGGAAACTCTTGAGCTTAGACGAAAAATACAGTCCATGTTATTTATTTTTGATCTTATAAATGGTAAAATTGATTGTCCTGATCTACTGGAAAAAATTCCTTTCAATGTTCCGAGTAGGAATCTTCGTCATCAATTTTTATTTTATATTGAATTTCATCGTTATGAATATGTTCTAAATAGTCCTTTTATTAGAGCTTTAATACTTTTTAATAAATTACCAAATGATGTGTTGGTGGAATTTAATACATCAAAGGAATTTTTTAAATCTTCCCTTTTTTATATTATGAGAAAACATAATTAATGTATATATTTAAATATTATGTTATTTAATTTTAATTTATACTTAAATAAGATTTCATAGTCTGTAAGGAACTTTTTGTTCTATAGACTAATAATAATAAATAAATAAATAAATAAATAAATAAATAAATAAATAAATAAATAAATAAATAAATAAATAAATAAATAAATAAATAAATAAATAAATAAATAAATAAATAAATAAATAAATAAATAAATAAATAAATAAATAAATAAATAAATAAATAAATAAATAAATAAATAAATAAATAAATAAATAAATAAATAAATAAATAAATAAATAAATAAATAAATAAATAAATAAATAAATAAATAAATAAATAAATAAATAAATAAATAAATAAATAAATAAATAAATAAATAAATAAATAAATAAATAAATAAATAAATAAATAAATAAATAAATAAATAAATAAATAAATAAATAAATAAATAAATAAATAAATAAATAAATAAATAAATAAATAAATAAATAAATAAATAAATAAATAAATAAATAAATAAATAAATAAATAAATAAATAAATAAATAAATAAATAAATAAATAAATAAATAAATAAATAAATAAATAAATAAATAAATAAATAAATAAATAAATAAATAAATAAATAAATAAATAAATAAATAAATAAATAAATAAATAAATAAATAAATAAATAAATAGTCGAGAAGGTGGACTAATTTATCCCACAATAGGGGTCGGGTCCGGTCATAGGAGCAGCGGAGCCATTTCTAGCAAGCTCATCCGCTATCTCATTACCCTCAAAACCTCTATGACTAGGAATCCAAAATAGGGTAATTTTTTCGCCCGGCCAGCTGTTGAAGTGTATCAACACATTCTAGTGTCAGTTTGGATTACTCCCAAGAAGACAGCGCTTGAAGAGCTGCCTGGCTATCGAAGATTGAAATATAAGTACCCTTCATACCCTTTGCAATGATAATTTTAGATCGGTAGGAGTGAATTAATTCTTCAACCGTTTTAAGCAACTTTGTGTGTTAGTAACTCGAAAAGGAAGCGAGATATCAAAATATTATGCATGACCAAAATTATTCGTTGCAAAAAATACAATAAAATCGCTGACTCACATTTTTTTCTGGCAAAGATTTTGTGGGGCACCCCAGATTCATAATCACGAAAAATATTTACAGTGTTCGCAACATAAGGATAAAGTCGGTTCCGACAAAGCTTTTCATATATATTTATTAAGTCCAAGACCAGTATTTTGATACGTTACTCAAGGAATAACATATTGGGATTACAGGATGGTTCTAAAAATATTTCGACAGGAAAGATGTTTTTTAATCTGTTTCGATAACAAAGATATCAGAGATATTAGAATCTTGGAAAAATGTCTAAAAAAATTTTTTATTGAAAAGATGTCTTAAGATCTGAGATTTTTTTTTTTTTTAGCAAACATTTTTTAAATAACATTTCAATATTTTCTTACAACACTGTATTCATTCAAATATTCACGTACGATCATACACAGAGAAAAATAAATTGACAACTATGTAAATAAGTCAGTAGCATCAATTACAAATAGTGAGGTCGTACCAATTAAACAAATTCCGTTTAGAACAAAATTTTAGAGTACCGTCCAAAGTACACTTTCACTAACATTATACTAGGTCATGTGACCAATCACCCGGACCCAAAACACCTATCACAAAGCCGACACCTTTCATAAAAAAACCTTTCACTTTTGTTCGAGAATGTCTCAGCCCCTGATATGTATATCATGTCACTGGACATACCCCTTAAGGCACATCACAACTGTACCAACAATTTTTTGGAACTTCAAATAAATTGTTAACTCCAAAACTAAAAAAAAAACAAGTAGATAAGTTAAATTCGACTTTGCCGAATCTATGAATACCCTCCACAATGCATTGTTTTAAAGGGTGGTACATTTTTTATGGTGAAAAAATTAACAATTTTGATTAGAAATATTTTATTTTGAGTGAATTTTTTTTTTTTGAGTGTAATTTTTTTTCGAGTGTAATGTTTTTTTTACTGTAAAAATATTTCTGAATGAATGCACGTACGTATGTACACAAAATATTGTCATTTTTGTAAAAAAAAAACTAAATTTTTTTTGTGTAATTTTTTTTTTGAGTGTAAATTTTTTTTTGAGTGTAAAATATTTTATTTTGAGTAAAAAACTCTTTTTTTGCCTTTTTTTTTAAAAAAAAAGAAAAATTACTATTTTTTTTTGACTATAAAATTTTTTTCGAGTATAATGTTTTTACTGTAAAAATATTTCTGAGTGAATGCACGTACGTATGTACAAAAAATATTGTAATTTTTGTAAAAAAAAAAAACTAAATTTTTTTTTGTGTAATTTTTTTTTTGAGTGTAAAATTTTTTTGAGTGTAAAATTTTTTTTTAGTGTAAAATTTTTTTCGAGTGTAATTTTTAAGTTACCAATGCTTTTAGAACTAAACAAGTTTAAAAAGCATTGCTTAAAAAATTAAACAAGTTTGAAAAGCATTGTTTAGTTACCACCAATGCTTTTAAAACTTGTTAAAACACGTGGCATTTTAGATGAAACTAATTTGAAATTCAGGGTTTTGCTTATAACTTTTGAACCACTGGACCGATTGAGCTGAAATTTAATACTAAACAGACCCGGGGAACGGCAAAGATACATGACAAGCTTCAGTAGTTTTATTATTGTCTTTCGAAGTTATCGTGTTTTTTATCTCGTAAATTCGCGAAACACCCTTGCCGAAATTTACTCTTTTGCTCATAACTTTTGAACCACTGGACCGATTTGGCTGGATTGCAATACCAACCTGACCAGGTAAATGACAAACATATATGCCAAACTTCAGTAGCCTATGTAAAGTCTTTTAAAAGTTAGCGTGTTTTCTACGGACAGACAGACAGACAGACGGACGGACGGACGGACGGACGGACATCGCTAGATCGACTTAAAATCGATCGAGGATCATAAATATATATACTTTATGGGGTCCTAGACCAATATTTCGAGGTGTTACAAACGGAATGACAAACTTATATATACCCTCTATCACTAGAGTGGAGGGTATAAAAATGATAAACATTTTTATGAACAGACGGAACTTAGAAAATTTTCGAAACTTAGAAAATTTTTTAAAATTTTTTTCTTCTTTAAAATATGAACTTGTAATTCCAAACCGCCAAAAAAATGGCAAAAAAATATTTGTCCGGGACTTAAAAATATTCATAAAATTTTCGGGCCTTGAAAGTTTTTCAAAATTTATTATTTTTTTTTTTAAATCATTTTTAATGAAATTTTTTAAATACAAAACAAAACGCAAAATTATAAATTTTTTAAATTTTGTTTGAGACTTGGAAAAAACTGGTTTTGTCCAATTGTCTCCGGTCACGGGGATACGTTTTTTTAGACAGTTTAGTGATAAACCCAATTCTCATCTGTCACGTGATATGTCACGGGATAGGTGATTTTGGATAGAGAGACACACAGTGTTGTTTGTGATCTTTCAAAGATCACACAGCCACCACAATGTACTATTACATTGTGGAATAAATTCAGGTTAGCAAAAGTTAGGTCGATTCTGAGAGAGAGGGGTGAAAATAGAGGCTAAATTAGAAGACCCGTATCGCGGCGTTTGTTTATGTTAGTTCGAATTTTTTTTAATCGACCTTCGAACTTTGCAGTCAAATGCCGATTTTCAGCATATTGTTTATATGGTTTTTTGGCTATAACTCGTCGACTAATTGATATTTTTTCAGTCTGTAAAAGCCAAATTATTGCTAGAGACCTGTTCAACAATTAAAATTTTTCTTATGAAGCAAAATGTTGGAACATTTTTTTTCATGTTTTTTGAAAATATTTTGCTTCATAAGCTCCACAAACATTTTCTAAATAAATTTTTTTAAAATTTTAATTGTAAGTGGCTGCTGACGTTTTACGTCAGTACACGTAGACTCTAAGGTCCGTTGTGATACCACGGGACTGTTATTGGTTTCTCTACTAGTCCCTGCCGTTAAACCAATTTGAACTCCTTGTGAATCCCTTAAGATATTGAATTTTGGCATCCGAAAAGTCAGAAATATCGTGCAACTCCCTAGACCCCAGTGAAGCAAATCTCTCACCAGAAAATGCCGGGCAATGGCAGATGAAGTTTTCGATAGTTTCCAACTCTTCTTCATCAATGCAACTCCGGCAAAAGTCATACGACGGCACCGCTCTGCGTGCTTCTCTATAAACCACTCTGCGTGCTTCTCTATAAGACAGTGTCCGGTAATTATAGCAACCACTGTCAAAATCTCTCCTCTTGGAAGCGATATCAGCTCACTTGGGCGCTTATGATTAAAATAAGGCCAAATCTGTTGTGTTGTCTCACACATCAATCCATTTGCCCATCTTTGATTAGTCTCCGTCGCGGAACAAAGCCATATATTTAGCTTGTACATTTCTAGAGGCATACCAAAACATTCCAATTCTGTTGGAAACTGTAAGGTAGTTCCCAGTATAGCTCATCGTCTATGCAATTTCCTGGAATGTCTCTGTGCTCTGGGAGCCATATGGGTCGTTTGTCAAACTGCTTAGTCATCTCATTTAAAGATATGCGGCAGTTAAGGGCAGATCTTGTTTTCAGAAACATTGACACCAGGAACTTGACCGCTGCTTGACTGTCAGAACAGATGATGACTGAAGTTGTAGACAATACATTGCAGCTTAACCAGTCAGCCACTTACTTTATTGCCAGCATCTCTGCCTGGTAAACACTGAAATGATCCGGCAATCTTCGAGCCAGGCTCATTCCAAGTTCCTCCGAATAGACTCCATAGACCACATGTACGTGCAGCCTCCATCAATACATGTAAAAATTTACTCCTCTACCCGGAATTCCCCTCATCCAAGACTCCCTGGATGATATCATATTGGTAAAGTGGTGCTCAAAAGGGATCATAGAGGGAGCACGGTCCACATTTTTGAGGATTTCAAATGCAGCCGTTGGTGTATTACGAAGAGCACCAGTGATATACATCGACGTCATTATCTGTACCTTCCAGATAAAGACGCAGTTCCTTGTCTCTAAAGCAGGACACCAGACAATGATTCCATACAGCAGAATTGGACGTACCACCGCTGTATAAAACCAATGATAGACTTTAGGGACAAAACTCCAACGTTTTTCAATATATAGGCGCTATAAATAGAAAGAATGTCAGATGGAGTGAAGTAAATCTTGCACCATTTTAAGAAACCAAGGCACTTGAATGCTTCTTTCGAACCTTGAAAAACATGTTGGTTCAGCGAACATCACATTTTACTTTCATTCCCACCAAGAGTGTCCTAAACATTAGCAAGGTTGGGTCCATTATCAAAAAAAAAAAATAATGCCAAATGTTGCTGTCATCTGCACAAGAGTATTTAGGAATAAAGATTTGACTAAGAAGATCGTAATGAAAAAATAAGAAAAGGGTAGGAGAAAGAACTGAACCTTGTGGTACCCCTGAATCAAGATGAAACTCGTTGGATGAAACCCCATCTATAACAATACGTAAAGTGCGGTTTCCGAGAAAACTTAATATAAATCGAGAGAAATCATCACCGGCCCCAAGCGCAATAAGTTTTAAAACAAGTGCGTTGTGCCACACACGATCAAATGCCGTGGAAATATCAAGAGCCATAACTTTACTCTCATTAAATTGGTGCAAAGATTGACTACAACTTCCCGTAAGGAACGCTAACAGGTCTACCGTAGAACGATTCCTACGAAAGCCGTACTGTCGATAGCACAAAAATTAATTATATCTACTCTAGATTGTTCACAAGATGGAAATTAACCATGCTCTCCAAAACTTTCGAAAGCGCAGAGCAAGTTGAAATTGGGCGGTGATTTTCGGGGTTAGTGGTCACAACATTTTTTAGGGATGCGCTGAGCATAAGGCACCTTCCAGCAATAGGGAGAGACTTACACACGGTAGGAAAAGCTAAAAAGTTTAGCCAATGGACGAGCGAGCGTTCAAGAACAGTGAAGTAATTCCATTCGGTACCAGAGATTTGTTTACGTTAAAATCAACATTACCCTTTGTACCAAACTCTTTTGAGTCGGATGTCAAAATTCCAAATCTTTGGAGTTTCATATGGAGCTCAATTTCATAAGGAGCATAAATTTTGGTTTGGGAGTAGCAGGGAAACCCCATTACCGTACCGTGGTATCACAATGGACCCAGAGTCTATGTGTGCTGACCTAAAGCGGCAGCAGTCACTTACAACCGAAATAATAAAATTGTTGGAAATGTGTTTTTGTGTACATTCAGCGGCATAGTTTAGTATAGAACACTTACGTACCGTACGATAGGGGGATATTTTTGAACCTTGCAAATTTTCAATTGTTAAAAATTATTTTCTGTGTGGAGTAGTTTCAATATGTACATTAATGTGTGAGTGTGATTTTGTGCATGTGATTGCGTGTTATTTTCACATCATATGGATGTATATGTGTGAGTGTGCAAAAAAAAAAAAGTGAAAAAAGAGGAAACTTACCAATTACAGTTAAGTAGACTAACAACACTAAAGGCGGATGTGATGAAACTTGACACTCATAAGGACCCTCGTCACGTTCGTTGGCGTATTGGATTAAAAGTTTCCAATCGTTTGGTTCTTCAAATTCTAACGAGTATCTTGAATCACCGCTATATGTATGACGTCCAAATGTAATAAGTGCCAGTTCGTCGCCTTTTCGACGCATCCATGATACCTTTTTTCGTTTTTGTTTTTAGATTTTATTATGTTGTTGACGAAATATGGATGGCATGAAAAGAAACAACAAGAAGAAGAAAATAAATATGGATGAATAAATATGTATAGTGTATGTAATAAGGACATGATGAAATATTAAGACGAAAAAATACTGTTAAATTACTTAATATAAAACATTTTCTTGTGGGTTAGTACGTGCTTGTGCCTGCCTATACAAACAGTAAACATGAGGCACTAGGCAACGCAACTCATGTCAAAATGTGTGGTATAATTGTGGGTTCGTGTAAAGAAAACATTGTTGTCTTAAGGTGTTGGATTTTGGTTACGCTTGTTTTTTTAATACAATTTGAATAATTTACTCCTCAGAGAAGAGGCAGAGCGTGTGAATTGCTACGAAGGATATGTGATGAGTCCTAAGCTATGTGTTAATCTTCTCAAATACATGCTAAGAAGTTACATGATTGTGACCTCGGAAATCAAATCAGTCATACAAATTTTTCTAGCACGTTATGGTTTTGAGATATTATAGTTTGAAAAAAAAGACCGCTAACCTCTAGATTTCAAATCTGTTATCAAAATTTTTCTAAAACGTACTGTACAAAAGGAATAATTGCACATTAGGCCAAGGCAAGAAAGGCTTTTAAAGAATTTCACTTCAGCGCTATGCGGGATCGGTAAAAATATATGCCAACACGATGTGGTTAAAATTTCAGGAAGATCGCACTCCACGCATCGCTGATGTTTCCACTTTAGAAAGCATTTTTTTTTTTTAAATTGTGGATGCTGTGGCTTAATGGTTAGCGCGTAGGACTATTAAGGGCCGTTTAGATTAGCAGACTTGCAAAACGACCTGTAAAAATTTTTTAAATAAAACTCTTGTTTTTACAGCTTTAACACAGCCAGAATAAATCAATTTTAATAATTTGACATACGGATGGCTTTCCTCATCTTTACCTCTGGTTCTTGGAGATTTGCCATCTATATATGTATATGTGAAGTAGTAACGTGACTGACTGATGACTGACTGACATACTAATCACGCATCATCGCACATCACAAACCACTGAAGCTAGGGACTTGAGATTTGGAATGTAGATGCACCTCCCGTAATATAGATCAACTAAGGCTGGGTTTTTAGAAATGTTGATTCTAAGGGGGTAAAAGGGGTAAAAAAGGTACATTAGTACTTTTTATATATATAGACTTGAAATTTGGAATTTAGGTGGTCTTCCCAAAATATAGATCCACTAGGGCTGAGTTTTTTGAAATGTTGGTTCTAAGGGGGTAAAAGGGGTAAAAAAGGTACTTTGGTACTTTTTATATTTCCACAAACCACTGAAGCTAGTGACTTGAAATTTTAAATGTAGATGCACCTCCCAAAATATAGATCCACTAAGGCTGAGTTTTTTGGAAATGTTTATTCTAAGGGGGTAAAAGGGGTAAAAAAAACGTACATTAATACTTTTTATATTTCCACAAACCACTGAAGCTAGAAACTTGAAACTTGGAATGTAGGTGCGCCTTCCGAAATATAAATCCACTAAAGCTAGATTTTTGGAAAAATGTTGATTCTAAGGGGGTGAAAAAGGTACTTTGGTACTTTTTATATTTCCAAAAACCAATGAAGGTAGGGACTTAAAACTTGGAATGTAGGTGCGCCTTCCGAAATATAGATCCACTAGGGCTAGGTTTTTGAAAAATGTTGATTCTAAGGGGGTAAAAGGGGCAAAAAAGGTACTTTGGTACTTTTTATATTTTCAAAAACCAATAAAGTTAGGGACTTGAAATTTGAAACGTAGCTGCACCTCCCGGAATATAGATCCACTAATGCTGGAATTTTTGAAATAATGATTCTAAGGGAGTAAAACGGGTAAAAAAGGTACTTTGGTACTTTTTATATATCCTTAAGTAATTGTTTTATTAACTTGAAATTTGGAATATAGCATCATCTAACGGGGGAAAAAATCCAAAAAGTTCTTTTTGGAAATTGGGATTCTAAGGGGGTAAAAAATTTTACTTTGGTACTTTTTAAAACTTAAAATCAGGAATGTGGGATCTAACAACAGAAAAAAAATATGAAAAATGTACTGTTTTGGAAATTTCGATTCTAAGGGGGTAAAAACGAGTACATTGGTAGATTAGGTTATGTTAGGGGTGGCGGAGCTCAAAATTTTGAACTCCTCGCATAGACCGGCTGGTCCATAGCAATACCACATGTTCCTTCAACGACGTGGATAAAACGCGTTAGTCCATGTTGCAAACAATTTAACGAGCATAAGGTCCATAACTGCGATTTCCTCCAGGTTCTCGAGTTCAGCTTTGCCTAAAATTTGTTTGCGATGCCTGGCCAATGCGGGGCATTTGCACAGGATATGTTCAACTGTTTCATCCGTATTCGGTTCAAGACTACATTGGTACTTTTTATATTTTCTGAAATAATGGTCCTCGAAACTTGAAATTTGAAATGTAGGATCGTCTAGCGAAAAAACATTTACAAAAGAATAGTTTTTGGAATTTTTGATTTCTAAGGAATAAAAACCTGTAATCTGGTACCTTTTTTTATTTTTCCGGAATTTTAAAAAGGAATTATATATCCTGTAATTTAGATTCCAAAGGGGTAAAAAATTGTACTTTAGTACTTTTTATATTTTCTTAAAATAAAAAAAACTTAAATTTAGAAATGTAGGATACAACAACAGAAAAATACTCTAAAAAAATACTTTTTTGGAAATTTCGATTCTAAGGAGTAAAAACAAGGGTTCTTCCTGGAAATTTGGAAATTTGGAATGTTGGATCATCTAGAGAAAAAAACATTTCCAAAAGAATAATTTTTGGAAATTATGATTCCAAAGGGGTAGAAAGGGGTAAAAATCTGTACTTTGGTACCCCTATTATCCTATAAAGCTGATATTTGCAATTTAAATATACACCAATACCCCAGTTTGCGTCGCTAATTGGGACCGGAGAAACGCGACGCAAACCGAAGCACGATTTCCCATATGTTTCTATTGATTTTCATTTATTTGGATCCAAAACTCATAATTTTAGATGAAAAAGTGAATTTTCAATAAAAAAAAAAATTTTTTTAATAAAAAATTAACTTAAACTGGCAACCAGTAGACACCCTTCACAAATATTAGACTAAAATGGGGAATCCCCTTTTTCTGTTTATGCTTTGTGAATACAATTATACATACATCCATTATATTTATGCTAAAAAAATAAATATTATCGACGCAAATCGAAACACTGACGACGCAACTACGAAGCCATGCGACGCAAACTGAAAAATAATAGACGCAACTTTGAAGCCATGCCACGCAAACTGAAACAAATACAACGCAACTTCGAAGTCACAGAAATTTTCAAACGACGTAACTTCGAAACGACGCAAAACGAATCGACGCAAACCGGGGTATTGGTGTATGTGATTAATTACACAGTGATACAAAATCGAACTTTCGGAATCGGAATGGGATGAAACCAAAAGCAAATGAAAGCTGACGTTTTCCATAACAAAACCCTCAAGGCCTTTTTTTTAGGTCAGAGCTAGATTTTGTTTTACACGCATTTAAAGTTGGTGATTTTAAAGCATTTAAAAGTTTTTGTGTACTAAACATGAACTACTTTAAAGGCCCCTGGTGGTGCCCTTATTGGACATGTAGGGTCCAGTTTCCAAACTTAAGCTCAAAATTACTTCAGCTATGACTGGTATGAATTTTGCTGCAATCGGTCCAGTACCTATTTACTGAATAGCCAAATTATTAAAATAAACCACTGTACACCGTTGCGTATGATTGTTATTTAAATGCAATTATTAATATAAATCACTGGACACCGTTGCGTATGATTGTTATTTAAAGGCAATTACAATATTAATCATTCGCCACTGATACAGTTTTCAAGCATTTATTATTATAATTATAATAAAAGTGCACTAACTTCAAATGCGTGTAAAACAAAATCTAGCTCTGAACTAGAAAAAAGCCTTGAGGGGTTTGTTATAGAACATGTCAACTTTCATTTGCTTTTGGTTTCATCCCATTCCCATTTTGGGTGTTGCACTGTGTTATTATACATAAATCCAAAATTAAGAAGATCTGAATATGAATTTTTGATAATTCTTTTAAAAAATGTTCTTTGGCTTAGAGAATTGGAAATTTCTGCATTGGATAGGCACGCCAAGATAAAGAGGGATCTTCCTGAAATTTTAACCACATCGTTTTAGCATCTGTTTTTACCAATCCCACATAGCGCCGAAGTGAAATTGGCGAAAAAGCATTTCTCGCTCCGTCCTATTGTTCATAATGAGCCAATGAACTTTTTTCATTAGATCAACGATTTTTTTCATAATGGCTACAACTTTTTTGCATAAAGTTAAATTTTCATAGTATGTATGAAAATAATCATTTATTAATTTTCTTCCTATGAATTTTTTTATTAAATGTATAACCCTTTTCGTTATAGAAACGAATTTTTCTTCAATTTTAGGAAAAAATTCATTCATCAAAAAAATGATTCAGTCACTTCTAATGAAATTTTCATAGATTGTATTTAAAATTTCATAAGTATAGAAAACAAAACTCTTTTAGCGTATTTTGGAGATATTCGCGCTTAAAAATTCTAACTCCACTGTTATGCATTCTTATGCACTTATATTCTTTAGAATTATTCTAAATCTTTAATACGGAAGATGATAGAAAAATTTGCGTGGCTGATTAAAAAATTACAAGTCCTTTACACAAAAGAAGTTTGTTTTTGTACAGGAAATTTTGAGTTTTTTTTGGTCTCAAGCCAACTATATCCAATCATCGCAAAAATGTGTTGAACAGTGTAATAGTGTGAGTATGTATAAACTGTTTACACGCATCTTTATCTTTTCAGTAAGACAAATGTAAACAATTGAATATCATGGTGTTGGTTGTTTAAGTGTTGCAAAGTAGTGCCTACGTAGTTACATTATTTGGTTTGGTAAACATAATTTATTTAAATCCACCAAGGATTTATTAATTAGAAATAAATTGTTCAACGTAATATACCTGAACATCACAGTTTGTCTGGCTATATTATATCTCTTTCTCTGTGAATATGTCTTCATGAGTGTTGTTGTTTTTGTTTCATTTCTAAAAGGTTCTTGCATTAAATATCGTAGTTATTTGTTTATTTTCCTTAATGTAAACGTTCTTAATTAAATAATGTGTAAACGGAAAGGGTTACCAAGAGGGTTTCCAATCGGGAAATCCCGTACACGGAAATTCGGAATCACGAGATTTCTGATTTTAACACTCAAAAATAAACCTTGCAAAATTACAAGAAAAGTTTGTAATATTTTTTTTTGCTACCTCCTGAAGTTTGGCATATATATTGGGAATTTACCTGATCAGGTTAGTATTGCAATCCAATGAAATCAGTCAAAAGTTATGAGCAAAATACTGAATTTCGGCAAGGGGTTTTCGTGAGTTTACGAGATAAAAATCACGCTAACTTTCGAAAGGCAGTTCTGAGGATGCTGAAGCTTGTCGTATGTATTTGTCGTTCCCCCGGCCTGGTTTGTATTGAATTTCAGCCAAATCGGTCCAGTAGTTCAAAAGTTATTGTCAAAACCGTGAATTTCAGATTAGTTTCACCTTAAATTCACGTGTTGAAAACCCGTTAACTATCGGTAGGTTAGGTTAGGGGTGGCGGAGCTCAAAATTTTGAACTCCTCGCATAGACCGGCTGGTCCATAGCAATACCACATGTTCCTTCAACGACGTGGATAAAACGCGTTAGTCCATGTTGCAAACAATTTAACGCGCATAAGGTCCATAACTGCGATTTCCTCCAGATTCTCGAGTTCAGCTTTGCCTAAAATTTGTTTGCGATGTCTGGCCAATGCGGCCATACTTATTCGGTTCATCACATCTTCTACAATTGGAATCAGAGATGAGTCCAATTGTTCTTGCGTGGAAAGCAATTAGGCAGTGTCCCGTGACCACTCCCGTGAGTAAACGACATTCTCTTCTGTTGAGAGAAAGTAGGTAGCGAGTTCTTTTGAGGTCGTAACGCGGCCAGATTATTCTGGTAATTCTGCTTGTACTTAACTCTCGCCATTTCCTGTTCGCCATGGAAATACACTGACAATCACTTCTCGATCTGTAGTACTGCATTGGGGGATCAATATGAACAAAGTCTCCTACCCCATCTGCACCCAGTTTTGCAAGCTCATCAGCCTTCTCGTTCCCTTCTACTCCTCTATGTCCTGGAACCCATATTAGAGAGACGAGGTTATTGCTGGATAATCTTTGAAGATTCTCGTAGCACTCAAAGACGACTTTTGATTTAATACAAAAGCCTCTTAGAGCTTTTAGTGCAGCTTGGCTGTCGACGTAAAAGTTTATTATTCTCTCCGATTCTCCTAGAAACTGTAAGGCTGCCTTATTAATAGCAACTATTTCAGCCTGGAATATGCTACAGCTCAGAGGTAGATTAAAAGATTTTCGTATATCACAGACGTCCGTAGTAAATCCCGCTCCCACTCCCGTCGATTGTTTGGAGCCGTCTGTGAAAATATTTAAAGCGTCATTTGGAACGCAACGCCAGTTCGACCAAAATTCTCGAGTCGGAAATTCAACTTTAAATTTCCGATCGAAAAGTAGTTTGGGCACCCTGTAGTCAGTGACAACGTTATCCAAATTGTCCATGATACTGTGTCAAAAATTTCGGCGTCTGAGCCAATTTGACTCTTTGAGTCTGAGGCATGCCTTATATGCCTCACCCTTAGCAAAGACGTCAATTGGCAGCAGATGCAGTATCGTGTCGATGGATGCAGCTGATGTTGTTCTTAGGGCACCAGTGATACTCAGACCCATAAGCCGTTGGGCTTTTTGGAACTTACTACGAGTCACCTCCCTCTCCAGCGCTCTGTGCCAGACCATAACTCCGTAAAGTAAGATTGGTCTTACGATGGAAGTATAGATCCAGTGCGTGATCCTTGGCTCAAGTCCCCATGTCTTGCCGAACATTTTTTTGCATGCATAATATGCATTATTCGCCTTTCTCAATCGTTCATCGGTATTTTGGTTCCATGATAATTTGCTATCCAGAATAATTCCTAAAAATTTCGCATGATTTGAAAGTGGGATTTCAACCCCGTTAACCTTAACTTTTCTAAAATTTTCGATCTTATACTTTAGTGTAAACAATACCATCTCAGTTTTCCGCGGATTAACGTCGCTCTAGCAACTCGGATATCGTGGTCAAAAATTTTCGGTAAGTCACAAAAATATTTTACAACGTTTTTTTGTTACTCAAAAATATTTTTACACTAAAAAAAAAAAAAAAAATACTCTCGAAAACAATTTTACACTCAAAAAAAATTTAGTATTTTTTTTTTTTTTTTTCAAAAATTAAAAAAAAAAGGTTCTTTTACACAAAATAAAATATTTCTAATCAAAAATGCTATTTTTTTCACGTTAGAAAATTTACTATCACTTAAAAAGGGCATTCGACTTGGCCGAACCTATGAATACTGGGGTGGTTCATAAAAACAAAAGTTGGATTTTTGTACGGGCCACCCGGAATATATATTAATCACCGTGAGAAAATAACACGTAATTTTTTTCAGATTTTTTCATTAAGGTTTAGGGGTCTTAAAAAAATTTTCACGCAATCAAATTTTTTTTTTTTTTTGATTTTTATTATACCCTCCACTTAGTGATAGAGGGTATATATAAGTTTGTCATTCTGTTTGCAACTCATCTAAATATTGGTATGGGACCCCATAAAGTATATATGTTTATGATCCACGAACGATTTTAAGACATTCTAGCGATGTCCGTCTGTCTGTCTGTGGAAATGGTGATCACGACCAAAATACTACACGGATATGACAGAAACTTAACATATTTTTTTGGAAGTTCTCCTGAGAAGTTTGGTGTTGCATTTGAGCGATATCGGTTCAGCGGTTCAAAAGTTATGAACAAAAATTTTAGTACATTCAACATAACCTAAAAATACAAAATGCTTTAATTCGGCTGCTGGTTGACATATGTGAACATAATTGAACACAAAATGGTACTTAATCACATACGAACATATTTTTTGAAAAAAAAGAAAAAAATCGCGGATTTTTTTAAAACAATTTTTTTTTTCGCGGATTTTTTTTCAAAAAATTTTTTTTTCAAAAAATTTTTTTTTTTTATTCAAAAGTAATTCCCTTTTTAAAAAAAGTTTTTTGCAATAATCTTTTTGAAATTGTGGATGGTATTACTACATTCGGCAAGGTCGAATTTAACTTTTTTACTTGTTACCAATAAAATTGTAAATTTACAATTTTTTTAAGGCGATAAAACTTACTAGGAGGTTTCGTGGCCTTACTAGATTTTTTGCTACCTCCTATTTTAAGAGAACTCCTAGTAAAATTTTGTTTTTTTATAATTTTACAAGATTTTTACCAATAAAATTGTAAATTTACAACTTTTTTTACGAAGTAAAACTTACAATGAATTCTCGTAAATTTACTAAAACTTTGGAAATTTGTAAAATTACAAGAAAAACTGTAAAATTAGGAAAACAAGTGAGAGTGTTAAATTCGGCTGTGCCAAATCTATTATACCCTCCAACATGTAAAAAAATTAAAAAAAAAATTGACAGGGACGTTGTTTTAAAGGGGGAGGGGCAAGGTAGGGGGAGGGGTCGGTGAGCTGGGGTGACTCCTTGGCCCTCACGATATATGTTTACAAGTTCATTTTTGTCTGCTTTGTGCACTTAAGTATTATAATTTTATACTATTTAAGTTATTTTTTTATCCACGCCCTTAAAAGCAGGGCGGGGAAAAAAGAGAAATTTTTTAAGCCCCTGGGTCCAAGCTCAGGACTATAAACTTCTACGAACATAAAAATTACTCATTTGGTTCACAAAAATACAACAAAAACCTCAAAAAAATTTGCATTTTTAAGAGGTTGGTTTAGTTCTTCAAGGGGGAACTTTTTTCCCCCTGGTCCGGTTTGGGCCATTTCCGAACTTAACCTGCCTAGGACCATAAGACATATTTATGCCAAACTTGAGGGGTCTAGCTCTTTTGGACTGCATCGTGTTAACTACAGACGGACGGACGGACATCGCTAGAATGTCTTAGAATCGATCACTGATCAATAATATATATGGGGCATTCCATGTGAAATCGGACACTTTGAAAAACTTTTTTTTAAGATTTTCCCAATTTGTTTACAGTTTTTAGTTCCCTTCGAAAACTCCTTCGTGGTAAATTTTCAGATTTTTTTGATGACCCGTTCAAAAGATATCGAATTTTTAAAAATTGGTAGTTTATTCCTTTACTCAAACTTCTTTTAATCATAACTTCTTCAATAATGGTCCAAATTTCAAATTTTTTTTTCAAAATTTTTGTTTTTTTAAGTACTTTCTAAAAAAAATCCCAAAAAATTCTTAAAAGCGCTTTAGTATGCGATTTTTAAGTTTTAAAATTTCAATCTCATTTTTGAAAATGTTTGTACTCTTCGATTTTTTTGAATTTTTTTTGTGTAAAACTTCTATCAATTTTACAAATTTTTTGCCCAGGAAGATCGTGGGATAACGATTATTACTATTTTTTAAAAAAATTTTATTGTAATTTTCCAATCTTAAAATCATTTCTACTGCTCTAATGGTGCGTCATAGAGGGGTCCTTTATAAGACCGACCCCCATTAATTTTTACGTCTCAACATTTCTTTGGAACAAACTAATACCCTATCTCCAATTTCTAAGGGGGCTCCCACACAAAACGATATTTTTTAAAATTTGTTCCAACCGCTCTAACTGCCCTAATAGTGCCCTTAGAGCAACAAAATGTATGACCGACCCACAATATTTTTTTAGTCCAAACATTTTCGCTGAACACACCTACCCTCTATCTTTAACTGTTAAGGCGGTCCCCATACAATTTTTTTATTTTTTGTAAATTTGTTTTATTTAATCAGCTTCTACCGGTCCAATGGTGCGTCCGAGAGGGGTCATTAGTGAGACCGACCTCCATTTATTTTTACCCTACAACATTTTTTCAAAACATACCTACGCACTATCTCCACTCCCTAAGTAGGCTCCCATACAAATAACAGTTGGAGCAAATTTTATAAAAATGTAATTTTGTATGGGAGCCTACTTAGGGAGTGGAGATAGGGCGTAGGTATGTTCTGAAAAAATGTTGTAGGGTAAAAATAAATGGGGGTCGGTCTCAGTAATGACCCCTCTCGGACGCACCATTGGACCAGTAGAAGCTGATTAAAAAAAACAAATTTACAAAAAATAAAAAAAATTGTATGGTGACCGCCTTAACAGTTAAAGATAGAGGGTAGGTGTGTTCAGAGAAAATGTTTGGACTAAAAAAATATTGTGGGTTGGTCATACATTTTGTTGCTCTAAGGGCACTATTAGGGCAGTTAGAGCGGTTGGAACAAATTTTAAAAAATATCGTTTTGTGTGGGAGCCCCCTTAGAAATTGGAGATAGGGTATTAGTTTGTTCCAAAGAAATGTCAAGACGTAAAAATTAATGGTGGTCGGTCTTATAAAGGACCCCTCTATGACGCACCATTAGAGCAGTAGAAATGATTTTAAGATTGGAAAATTACAATAAAATTTTTTTAAAAATTTTAAAAAATAGTAATAATCGTTATCCCACGATCTTCCTGGGCAAAAAATTTGTAAAATTGATAGAAGTTTTACACAAAAAAATTGAAGAGTACAAACATTTTCAAAAATGAGATTGAAATTTTAAAACTTAAAAATCGCATACTAAAGCGCTTTTAAGAATTTTTTGGGATTTTTTTAGAAAGTGCTTAAAAAAACAAAAATTTGGGAAAAAAAAAATTTAAATTTGGACCATTATTGAAGAAGTTATGATTAAAAGAAGTTTGAGTAAAGGAACAAACTACCAATTTTTAAAAATTCGATATCTTTTGAACGGGTCATCAAAAAAATCTGAAAATTTACCACGAAGGAGTTTTCGAAGGGAACTAAAAACTGTAAACAAATTGGGAAAATCTAAGAAAAAAGTTTTTCAAGGTGTCCGATTTCACATGGAATGCCCCATATACTTTATGGGGTCCCCGACCGATATTTCGATGCGTTACACACGGAATGACAAAGTGAGTATACCCCCATACTGTAGTTGGAGGGTATAAAAAATGTAGATTTCGTTCGAAAATTATTTGCTAAAAAAACAAGGAAAACTGTGAAATATTGGTAAAATGGGATTAGGAGACTTTTTCTAGTAATTTGACAAATTTTTTTTTTTGAGTGTAATGAAATTTTAAATTCATAAATATCTTACTATTGGAAATGTGAACACAAATCAAAAAAAAAAAAAATTGATTAAATAAATACCCCAATTCCCGATTTCTTTGTTATCAATAGGGATGAGATTTTCATGAACTAAAAAATGGAAAATATGCGCTTAAAATATGCGCTAAAAAATTCAAAATATGCACTAAAAAACCTAGAAATATGCACTAAAAAGTAAAAAGTGTGCAATAAAAATCTTGTTTTCATAGGAAAAACTTCTTAAAAATCTAAAAATAACGCCGGGTTTAAATAGTAATATTTGAAACTTTATATAAGAAAGATTTTTGTTAGAAATAAGGACAATCTATAAAAAAAAATTAAGAAGACAAAATATTTTTTCTTATTTTGAAAATAATTTTTTTAAAATCAAAATAGTTTTTGTAACAAAAAAATTTCAATTTGTGATTTTACTAATTTATGCCAATATATGCAAAAATATGCACTTAAAAGTTGGAAATATGCACAAAATATGCATTTTAAACCAAAATATGCAAAAATATGCATTTTCACCAAAATATGCAAAAATATGCAAAAACAAATCGATGCCATTTTAACGCAAATTTCTTGATTCGGAAAGATAATTGGTCGATATCGATTTTAGACTATCGACAAAAAACATGCATTTGCATGGAAATCTCATCCCTAGTTATCAATTTCTAAAAAACCTGATTTTTGCACTTTTTGCTGCCACGCCTATATTAACACCAAAAAAAAAAAAAATACTTTGTAAAATTACAAGAAAATTTTGTAACTTTTTTTTTGCTACCTCCTATTTGACAAGAATTCCTAGTAATTTTACAAGTTTTTTACAAATAATTTTGTAATTTTACAAGGTTTTTACAAATAAAATTGTAAATTTGCAAATTTTTTGACACGATAAAATTTACAGGGAGGTTTCGTAACTTTAATAGATTTTTTGCTACCTCATATTTTACGAGAATTCGTAGTAATTTTACAAGCTTTTTACCAATAATTTTGTAATTTTACAAGCTTTTTACCAATACAATTGTAAATTTACAGTTTTTTTGGCGCAATAAAAATTACATGGAATTCTAGTGAATTTATTAGATTTTGTTTTTGTAAAATTATCTTAGAAATTTGTAAAATTACAAAAAAAAATTTAAAATTACAAAAAAAAAAAAGTAAATTTCGATCAAAATTTGTTTGTTAAAAAACAAAGAAAACTGTCAAATATTGGTAAAATGGGATTACGAGACTTTGCCTAGTAATTTGACAAGGTTTATTTTGACAGAGTTACTTGTTATTTTACAAGCTTTTTACCAATAATTTTGTAATTTTACAAGCTTTTTACCAACAAAAATTGCAAATTTACATTTTTTTGACGCCATAAAACTTATGGGGAGGTTTTGTGATTTTACTAGATTTTATGCTGCCTCCTATTTTACGAGAATTCCTAGTAAAAATTACGAACTTTTTGTAATTTTACAAGATTTTTACCAATAAAATTTTAAATTTACAACTTTTTTGGCGAAATAAAACTTACAAGAATCATGAGAATCATAAATTTACTGGAATGTTTTTGTAAAAAATCTTTGAAATTTGTAAAATTACAAGAAAAACTGTAAAATTACAAAAAAACTTAGTCATTTCTGTTTTTAGTTAATTCAATTTTTAACTAATTCTCCACCACTTAAATTTTGTAACGATTTAAGGTTCTTCGCTACGATATCTTCCTTGTTGGTAAAAATGTAAAAAAATAAAAAATAAAATCTTAAACTATCCGGATAAATAATTTAAGTCTCAAAATAGCAACATAAAGCAACATTCAAAAAGAAAAATTAGTTAACAGCAAGAAAAAAGACTTCATGCTGGTATACCGGAGCGTTAGAATGATTGAGGACTATTAACACTTTGGTGCAGAGATGGTGATAAATATAAATAGGAATAAAACACCGGTCATAAGAAACACTCAAAACATCTGAATGGCATGGCAAAGTAACACAAGAAATAGAACTAAAAATAAATCTTTAAATCTTAAAAAGGTGTTAGGAAGCAAAACGATTTCAAACTAATTATGATGGAGAATAGAACTTAAATAGACTAAACATCAGACAGATGTAATAAAGAGGATTAATATTTAGTTTCGTTTTGGCACTTAATATTAATAGTACATATGAGCCATTTCACTTTAATGATTTGGATGTTTGTTATGATTTTTGCACAAGAATTAGATGTGAATGCGTTCACAACATATTTTTAAGTATTTGTGTTTATTAAAATTCTCTAAATCTCCTGATAATGATCCTCAAAGAGGGCCGAAATATTGGAATAGAATAAAAGAATATTTATTTACAAGAAAAATCTGGCCTCGAGCTCGAAGAATTTTTATTTATTCTTCTTTGGAAATAAAATTGTTTCATTTATTTAACAAAAATACAAAAAAACCTTTAAAGGATGGGGTTTTATAGAGGGTGTAATAAATAAAATCTATATAGAGGCAATTTAACAATTTTCAAAATGTTAAGGATACACTCAAAAAAAAATACGTTAGTAGATTTACTAATTTTTTTTTGCTAACGCTGGTTAGCTAACTTTTAGCAAATTTTTAGTTGAGATTAGCATGTTAGCAAAAATATCTTGTAAACTTCATTTAGCGCATTAGCAATTTTAAACAAAATTTGAACTAATTTTTTTTGCTAAATTTAAAATTGAGTTGACCAAATGTTTACAAGCTTTTTTGCTAATATTAGCAAAAATAAGTGGTAAATTTTTTTATTTTCAGAAAACTTAAAATGGCGCTATCCCGGAAACTAAGCCAGATAGAGCAAAATGGAGGCCATTTTTGGTTCTCGGGCTCTAGTATCGCCTGTCCTCTTCACATGTGTGGACCCTAATGGGTCCTAGCTTTGGATCCAAAAAAGTTAGCATTCCCGTCTAGGCCCATCGGGGTCCGGACCTATCGGATCCGAACCCAATGGGGTCCTCAAATGTGTATGAACTAAGTTGAAATAAAAAAATTTCAGTTAACTAATTTTTAGCAAAACGTTTTTGCTAACTTTACCAAAAAAAATCTGGTTTCAAAATCAGCAAATTTTCTTGTAGGTTTACAAGCTTTTTTTGCTAACTTAACAGTTTTTTTTTTTGAGTGTATGAATATAATAAAATAGAATCGCAGACTAAGCTAAAATGCAGAAACTTTGCACAGCTTGAATCATATGAATATGGAATTTAAAAGTTATTCAATTACACTACTGAACATTTTGAAAAAAACTTGATGCGACTGTGACGCGATCTTACTCAGTTAATTGCAATTGTTCTAGTGATCATAAATCTGGTCTCAAAACTTTTCCATCACATCAGGTTTTTGGGAAAATTGAGGTCAAATTTCAAAAAAATCGTCGTTTTGGAAATTTTTGACCACTCATAGCGGATGAACCCGATGTTATAGCAACTTAAAAATAAGTCGAGGTTAAAGCTTTGATATTGCTCTTAAGGTTGCTGAGCTCATGTAGTCAGTCGCCTTAACCCTTAGGACACCAATTGCCTCTCCATGATGTCGTATTCCCAAAAAAAAAACAATTTTCTTCGCTACACTCAAAAAAAAAAACTGTAATGTTAGCAAAAATAGCTTGTAAACCTACAAGAAAATTTGCTGATTTTGAACCCACAATTTTTTTGCTAAAGTTAGCAAAAATGTTTTGCCAATTATTAGTTAACAAAATTTTTTTTTTTTTGACACATTTGAGGACCCCATTGGGTTCGGACCCGATAGGTCCAGACCCCGATGGGCCTAGACCTAGTTGGGTTCCTTAAAAATCGTCATAGTTTTTGATCCAAAATTTGTGTCCGATTCGCTCTACCTTGCTTAGTTTTTGAGATACGTGATTATAGGGGACCACTGGGGTCTTGAGAATTAAAAAACTCGATAACTTCAAAAATATTACTCGGAGAGCTTTTGACTATTTTGCGGTCTTGTTCTACGTATTGAGGGCTACAAAAATGCTTTTGGAGTTTTTGTTGTGTCGGCAATATTTACCGAGATATGAGCATTTTAAAATTTTCGGGAATGCTAACTTTTTTGGATCCATAGTTAGGGCCCATTAGGGTCCACACATGTGAAGAGGACCCGCGAAAGTATGGAGATTCTAAGAACCAAAAATGTCCTCCATTTTGCTCTATCTGGCTTAGTTTCCGAGATAGAGCCATTTTAAGTTTTCTGAAAATAAAAAAAAAATTACCATTTATTTTTGCTAATGTTAGCAAAAAATCTTGTAAAAATGTTGTCAACTCAATTTCAAATCTTAGCAAAAGAAATTAGTTCAACGTTTGTTTAAAATTGCTAATGTGCTAAATGAAGTTTACAAGAATTTTTTGCTAACATGCTAATCTCAACTAAAAATTTGCTAAAAGTTAGCTAACTAGCATTAGCAAAAAAAAAATTAGTAAATTTACTAACGTATTTTTTTGAGTGTACAAATCATATGAATCATATAAATTAAATACAACTCACACTCACGTGCACTCACGCAAGCTTCACTCAACCTCACGTTGACTCACACTCACGAAACTCTTATTTATACAAAAAAAAATTAAAAAACTAAAATTTCTAAAATCTTTCAAAATTTTCAGCAAAATTTAAAGTTCAGCGAAATTTTACTTTTTTTTTTGCTTTTTTCGGACGAAATCTTAAATTAAGTAAAATTTTACAATTTTTTTGTTGCATTTTTTTTGTACGAAAGAAAATATGAAGAGAAAATAAATCACGCAAACTTACGCAAAAAAATCGACTCACGCACACTCACTAACGCAAAAATCTTACTCACGCACACTCACTCACGCAATTTTTTTCTCCACTCACACTCACTCACAATCACGTGAGTAAAATTGAAATCAGTCACACTCACGCTCTAATCTGCTCATGTGCCCATCTCTAATTCATGATCCTCAATCGATTTTAAGACGATCTAGCGATGTCCGTCCGTCTGTATGTATGTTGAAAACACGCTAACTTTTGAAAGACCTTACGGAGGCTCCTGAAGTTTGACCTGGTCAGATTGGTATTGAAATCCAGCAAAATCGGTCTAGTGGTTCAAAAGTTATGATCAAAAGACTTAATTTCGGCAAGGGTTTTTCGTGAATTTACGAGAGAAAAAAATACTTACATTCGAAAGGCAATTCTGAGGATGCTGAAGCTTGGCATATATATTTGCCGTTCTCCTGGCCTGGTTCGTATTGAATTTTAGACAAATCGGTCCAGTGGTTCAAAAGTTATTAGTAAAACAAAAGTAAAACAAAAAAATTTAGTAAACTATTTTTTTTTTCAAAAATTACTAAAAAAAGTTTTTTTACACAAAATAAAATATTTTTAATCAAAAATTTTATTTTTTATACCCTCCACTCTAGTGATAGAGGGTATATATAAGTTTGTCATTCCGTTTGTAACACCTCGAAATATTGGTCTAGGACCCCATTAAGTATATATATTCATGATCCTCGATCGATTTTAAGACGATCTAGCGATGTCCGTCCGTCCGTCTGTCTGTCTGTTGAAAACACGCTAACTTTTGAAAGACTTTACGCAGGCTCCTGAAGTTTGGCATATATGTTAAGCATTTACCTGGTCAGGTTGGTATTGCAATCCAGCGAAATCGGTTCAGTGGTTCAAAAGTTATAAGCAAATGAGTGAATTTCGGCAAGGGTTTTCTGGAATTTACGAGATAAAACACACGGTAGCTTTCGAATGGCAATTCTGAGGGTGCTGAAGTGTGGCATATATTTTTGCCGTTCCTCTGGTCCGCTTCGTTTTAAATTTCAGCCAATTCGGTCCAGTGGTTCAAACGTTATTAGCAAAACCGTAAATTTCAGATTAGTTTCACCCTTAATTTACGTGTTGAAAACCCGTTAAGCATGTTTTAAAAAAAATTGTAAGTCAAAAAAATATTTTACAAGGTATTTTTGTCACTCAAAAATATTTTTACACTAAAACAAAAAAAAAATACACTCAAAAAAAAAAATTTTGCACTCAAAAACAATTTTACACACAAAAAAAATTAGTAAATTATTTTTTTTTTAATTAATAAAAAAAAGTTTTTTTACAAAAAATAAAATATTTCTAACCAAAAATGTTATTTTTTTCACGTTAGAAAATTTACTATCACTTAAAAAGGACATTGTGGAGGGTATTGATAGATTCGGCCAAGTCGAATTTAACTTTTCTACTTGTTTCTTATTAGAAAATTTACTATCACTTAAAAAGGGCATTGTGAAAGGTATTCATCACAGTACAGACTAGTATGCAAACATTGGTGCTAATTCCGTACTTTCCAATATGGTGGTATGGTTTTTAGTACAGAATTATCATCGCTGCCTACTGTATGTGTGCCTGTACTTGTGAGCTTTTGTGCATGAATTTATGTTGTTTGTTTACATTTTGTATGAAACGTAAAAAATTACACCGTGTGCTGTCACTAATACTTAAACACATCAAATGCAACTCTGTGAACCTACTACTCATGTACTGTGTTTTTTTTTCGCTAGTTTTATAATACAGTTATACAAAATCGAACTTTCCGAGTCGGAATCGGATGAAACCAAAAGTTTTATATAACAAAACTCCCAAGGCTTTTTTAAGTTCAACGCTAGATTTTTTTTACACGCATTTAAAGTTGGCAATTTTAAAGCATTTAAAGTTTTTTGTAAACTAAACAGCGTCGTAAATGCTTAAGCAACTATATTAAGTACGGTGGGCGGGACGGAAAAAGAACAGAGAACGGACAATATATCACCACAGACGAACTTTGACAGAACCTTCGAAGTACAAATACCGACTAGGGAAGACTGGTCGGAAAACTCTGTTATAACAGAGAATGCGATCTCAATCTTTACGGACGGATCAAACATGGAGATGGGTACGGGTTCGGGAGTTTACTCTAAATGACCCGAAATCGGGGTCTCATTGAGACTTCCGGATAAGTGTGGTGCTTTCCAGGCTGAGGTACTTGCAATTGATAAAGCCGCGCAGATGATTATGACAAGGGACCTTCGTCCT
This sequence comes from Pegoplata infirma, assembly GCA_963921195.1. NCBI lineage: Eukaryota > Metazoa > Arthropoda > Insecta > Diptera > Anthomyiidae > Pegoplata > Pegoplata infirma. The sequence goes on along the minus strand of OY992540.1, from coordinate 140,989,274 downwards.
TGCGTCATCAACATTTTCGTGGATAGTCTTGCAGCTCTGTGGTGGAGAGAGCTAACAACAAGTGCGATCAGTAGAAGATTGTGGGCATGCTACAATCTAAGAAAAACTGAATACTTACTCTCACTCACCAGATGGAACTGCCGTGTACTTACTGGAGTGATCACCGGGCACTGCCTAATAGGTTATCATAGAAAGAAGATGGGACTTATTTCTGATGCAAGCTGTAGAAGGTGTGATGAACCAAACACTGAAGAAACGGTCGAACATATTCTTTGCCAATGTCCTGCTTTGGCCAGAATCCGACTGCACATTTTAGGCAGACATGAATTCGAGAGCTTGGAAACGGTTTTGAATGTCGACCTAAGGCAAATAGTACAATTCGCGATGAGGACAAACGCGTTCTATCAGCGTCGCTGAGGAATTATTGTGCTTTCGCTATGGACCATCCGGTCTATGTGAGGAGTCGTTGACTCCGCCACCTCAAACCTAACCTTGTATACAATTCCTTCGTTAAATCAGTCAGCAAAAAATCAAGCTAATATGGGTCCCTGGACATAGTGGGGTCGCTGGGAACAAATTGGCTGATGAATGTGCGAGAAATGGCTCTGAATCGGCGGGGGAACGTGTAGAACCTGACATCTGGGTTCCTATAGTGGAACTGATAAACGAAATTGATACAATATCTGAGAATAGAATGAAGGGTATCACTGACTACGTGCAGGATATCGAGAACCGTGTGGACAATGCCAAATCCCAAGTGGACGAAAAATCTTCTTACTTTTGGCAAACGGACGGTTAGCCTATTAGTAGGAGTACTAACAGGACACTGTATAATTGGCCAGATGGCCGTGCGTACACTCAAAAAAACGTGGGTATTCATAACTAAAAATTTTACTAAAGTACTAATTTTTTAGTCCAAAATGATCTAGTGCAGGCGTTGGTAATCAATACTAAAATTTTTTACTAATATTATTCAAAACCAGTAAAAATTACTAATTTTAGTACTTTGAAGATACTAAAAAACTACTGTACTACTGGTAATTAGTAACTTATTAGTAGATTTAAGTACAAAATCACTTACTAAACTTTTTACTGTAGAATTATTTTGAGTGTATGGGAATCTCTGATATGGATTATTGTAGAAGTTGTGGGGAAGTGGAGGACGAGTAAGTGGGGCACTTCCTATGCGAATTTCCAGGTCTAACCAGAAGCGGCTTAAGCATTTGGGGAAACGTTTTTTCGATGCCCTGGATTGCTTAAGCGGTGTCTCATTGACGTCTCTAGCAGAATACTCTAGGAAATCGGGGTGGTTTAAGAAGTAGAACTTTATATTAGAGTGGGAGTAGGGAAATATAATTAAGGGAATCACAGTGGGCCTTTTGGCCTCCGAGTGAATTCGCCAAATGGTGAACGCCCATCCAACCTAACCTAAAATATGTCCTACTTAAGGGGCCCCTGGAGCTGCCTTATTGAACATGTGGAGTCCAGCGTCCAATCTTAAGCTCGAAATTACGTTAGCTATAACCGGTATAAATTTCGCTACAATCGGTCGAGTACTTACTGAATACCCAAATTATTATAAATAATCTACTGTGCACTGTTGCGTATGAGTGTTAATAAAAGGTAATTACAAATTTTAATCATACGTCATAGTTATAATAAAAGTTCACAAACTTCAAGTGCGTTTAAAAAAAAATCAAGCACTGAACTAACTAAAACAAGTGAGAGTGTTAAATTCGGCTGTGCCGAATCTTTTATACCCTCCAAAATGTAAAAAAAAATAAAAAAATGTCAGGGGCGTATGTTTTTTTTTTGGGGGGGGGGGGGGGCGATGGGGGTCAGTAGGGGACGTTGACAGCACCTTCCCATCCCGATAAATATAACAAATCTTTCATTTATTTAACAAAAATACAAAAAAACATGTAAAAAAAGTGTATTTTTTCAGAGGTTGGTTTAGTTCTTCAAGGGGGAACTTTTTTCCCCCTGGTCCGATTTTGCTCATTTACGAACTTAACCTGCCTATTAACATAAGACATATTTGAGCCGAATGTCGGGAGTCTAGCTCTTTTATTTTGGACTGCATCGTGTTAACTACAGACGGACGGACAGACGGACAGACGGACAGACGGACAGACGGACGGACGGACATCGCTAGAATGTCTTAGAATCGATCACTGATCATAAAAATATATACTTTATGGGGTCCTAGACCGATATTTTGATGCGTTACACACGGAATGACAAAGTGAGTATACCCCCATACTGTAGTTGGAGGGTATAAAAAGCCTTGAGGCTTTTGTTATGGAATATGTCAACATTAATTTGCTTCTGGTTTCATCCCATTCCGATTTTGGTTTGCGCGCAGTGTAATTAGACACCATTCTAAAAACATTATCAAGTTAATATTTAATCAAAGTTGATAAAATTCACAATTTTCCTTTAGTTAAAAACTTCTAAGGAATTTCCGGAAAATCGAATTTTTTAAAAAGCTTTTCCGGGACTTGAAGGTCCTAAAAATTGGGAACCCTAGTCATTTCAGTATTTATAATTAAAAAAAATCATAGTTTATCATGATTTCTATTCATGGCAATCGGGAGGTAATTTCCAAATTGCCACCTTCTATAACGTGCTATTGATTGCAATGGTGTCGAAGTGTATATGGTAAATAAATTGAATTTGATTGTCAATGTATGAAAATTGTATTTAGGTATATCATTAACTATTTAGATTTCCAACAAAAGGATTATCCTTATCTCGAAGATACAACAAACAATCTTTTACTTAACTTTGGCATCCCTTAAATCATTAATGATGTTTAACAACTCACATTAATAAGATGTTACAATTGGATGATACATGTAGAACGAGTATACGTTGTAGTCTGTTAAATTTATTAAGGTGTAATTTTGTCAGAAGTTAATTTTCCACTATTTGGATTTAATTTACTATTTAATATACACAGTAGGTAGTTTAAGATAAAGTTACATAATTAAAAGGATACACACAGCAAAACATACATAATGATTTTCAAAAATCATTGTCGGTGTGTTAAAGACACTGGGTGTAAATAAAAAGTGTTGTAAGAATTTATTTCAGTATAAGAAATAAAACTAAAGTTGGAAGTCTAAAAGATCTAAGATTGTAAGTTTTATTGGACTCTGGGCTTACTCACTATTAAAGTTTCTCAATAACCGAACAATTTGATCAGTTTCGGGTTAAACACATTAATAAATTTTCTCTAAAAAAACATAAGAACTAAACCAAACTTACATACCAAAAATGGCGCCCAACCTGGGGCCAGCTCCAAATAAGCAAGGCAGAGCGTCATTAAGTTCTTGATATCTTTGTTTTTGTCTCAAGTTTGACAAATTTTGGTACCATTGTGTGCCAAACTATAAGACCTTGCTGCCTTTCAAATCTCACGATACTTTCCATTTGTTGTTGAGTGTTAATAAATTCATCAAGGTGTTTTGTGTGTATTTATGTATGTATAAATTATATTACTGATAATTTAATTAATTTTTTTTATGCAAACATATTTATTTACTTGTGTACATGCTTGTGTTAGTATATTTATAATAAATGTATGTATATAAATGTTTATCCTTCATAAGAGAATGTGACTCTAACCACATTGTCGGTTGTTTGCGAAAGGTAACAGGTGAAGACAATAACAACTTTTTTAACCAATTTAACCAAAAATTTATATGTAGCAATGCATTTTATATATAGGAGGCAATCCACACCAAATGTCCCGCTACAGAAAAACATGTGTCCCGTAAATTTCTGAATAGATTGTTTGGATAGCCCTATATGAAACTAAGAAAATTGCGTTTTTGGTTTTTCAAATTTTCAAAAACTGGACTTAGGAGGCGTGGTCAAATATTGGAAAAATGGTAAAATTTGTGGCGAGTTGCCTTGATTAAATATTTATCACATTAAAACGGAATGCACCACAATGTCAAAAATTTACATTCTTATATAGTTTTGTATGGGCTATCGATTAAAATTTTTTTTTTTGCAAAATTTTCAGATCCCGTTCTGAAATTTTCCATTTTTTTAAAAAGTCAATTTATCAAAAATCCGGCCACTTTTTTTTTTCTTTTTTATTTATTTTTTTTAAAGTTTAGATGTTTGTCCATCCACACAAAAAAATTCAGAAACACGTTCATCGTTTTTTTCGAGAAAATCGCATTTGAACTTTAAATTTCATAACAATTTTGTTATTTGCTTGTATTTCTTTGTTTTAAAATTGCGAATGAGTAATATTAATTGCATAAATATTCGTCATACGCTCTGTTGACACAAGAAAATACAAGCAAATTACAAAATTATTATGAAATTTAAAATTCAAATGCGATTTTCTCGAAAAAAACGATGAACGTGTTTCTGAATTTTTTTGTGTGGATGGACAAACATCTAAACTTTAAAAAAAATAAATAAAAAAGAAAAAAAAAAGGGGCCGGATTTTTGATAAATTGACTTTTTTAAAAAATGGAAAATTTCAGAACGGGATCTGAAAATTTTGCAAAAAAAAAAATTTTAATCGATAGCCCATACAAAACTATATAAGAATGTAAATTTTTGACATTGTGGTGCATTCCGTTTTAATGTGATAAATATTTAACCAAGGCAACTCGCCACTAATTTGACCATTTTTCCAATATTTGACCACGCGTCCTAAGCCCAGTTTTTGAAAAATTGAAAAACCAAAAACGCAATTTTCTAAGTTCCATATAGGGTTATCCATACAACCTATTCAGAAGTTTACGGTACACATGTTTTTTTTCGCTGGACATTTGGTGTGGAATGCCTCATAGAAGCTAAGTACAAATATATTAGGGTGGTACATAAAATAAAGTGTGACTACGTTAAAGGGATAACCTTTCTAACAAAAATCTAACAAGGGAAGTATCTTAACCCGTATGAACCGATTTGTTTTAAACTTAAAATATAGATAAAAGACGATTTTAAGTCTTAGCTTATCGGCCATATCAGCATATAAAAATTTCGTTGTCCCCTTATGAAACAATGTGGACCTTCGGGAAAATTTCGATTTCTCCCGAACTAAGAGGAATATCGTCTAGAGCAAAAATACGTGTCGACTTAAATTAAACAAAGATTCTTTCGTATTCATATGGAAATCGCACGGTTATGTCTTGATATATGTAAATACTAGAGATGGGCGCGTAAGTGATATTTGACTCACACTCACTCCCGATCACGACAGGAATTTTTGAATCACGCACACTCACTCACGAGCATATTTTTTCGACTCACACTCACTCACGATCACGTGAGTAAATTTAATACAACTTACACTCACGTGCACTCATGCAAGCTTCACTCACGTTGACTCACACTCACGAAACTCTTATTTATACAAAAAAAAATTCAAAACTAAAACTTCAAAAATCATTCAAAATTTTCAGCAAAATTTAAAGTTCAGCGAATTTTAAAATTTTTTTTTTGCTTTTTTCGAGACGAAATCTTAAGTTTAGCCAAATTTTACATTTTTTTGTTGCTTTTTTTAGTACGAAGGGAAATATGAAGAGCAAATAAATCACGCAAACTCACTCCATAAATTTGATTCACGCACACTCACTCACGCAAAAATTTTACTCACGCACACTCACTCACGCAATTTTTTTCTCTACTCACATTCACTCACACTCACGTGAGTAAAATTGAATTCAGTCACACTCACGCGTGATCAAGCGTGAATCACGTGAATCACGCTCTAATCTGCTCATGTGCCCATCTCTAGTAAATACCCCCCCAAATTTTACACATTTTTATGAAAAAAATATTTAACAAAGCCGATTTTTTACAAGGTTATGCCACCGTTGGATAGGCATTAAAAAAACCTTTCTTCTCATAAATAAACATCATTTAGTTTCTTAGAAAGAAATGGCTGAAAAATCCAAAAAACAATTTTATCGCCATTTTGAACTTTTAACTCCCCGACATGGCCGATAAGCCGCGACACCCCAACCTTAGAATTGTCTCTTTTATATATATTTTAAGTTTCATGCCAATCGGTTCATAAGGGTTGAAATACTTCCCTTGTAAGAATACATTTTCCTATTTAACTACACGATCTTATTCTTAACATAGTTTGAGGAGGAGCGAAAAAATATGAAAACCTCTCGATTTTTCGAAGCCAATATCTAGCTTGAATTGGAATAGATTTATAAAATTTATTCTATGCACATCCATTTGACCCTGAGATCTTCTCTTCTTTTTATTTTTCACTTTACTAACTGGGATAAGTGTTTGAAACACCTTTAGTTTCAAACAGTATCCATCTTTATTAGAGTTTGCAAATAATCGAGATATTTAATAATCGCGATTACGATTAAAAAAATTGCCGTTAATCGCGATTATCGATTAATCGAATTTCTTAAATAATTTGAATTGCAATACTTAGCTTTATTGAAAAAACTTTTTTAAAATTTACATTTCAAAACGAACAAAAATTCATATTTTTAAGAAAAAAATAATAAACCCACAGAATTCATGCCTAAATTCAGGTGCTTTGTATACGCTTTTTGACTCGTGATTCGATTTTAAAAGCTGCTTCCATCCAGTTCAGCAAAATTTCTGCTGGGTCGTGTCGGTACCTAACGATGGCCAGCGAAGAGCTGATTTAAAAAAATTACGTTTTTCAAAAAAAAATCCCAGCAGAAATGTTGTAAACTGGCTTGCAGCAGCTTTTGGAAAGGAATCACGAGCCAAAGAGCGCATTTAATCCACCTGAATTCATACATAATTCATATGGCCGATTTCACAGTTTAGAGCATTATTTGGTATCACTTTTATAATTATCTTTTTTGCGCTGATTATAGAATTCTTTTGTTATAATATTATAAATTTTATAAAAAAAAAATCTTAACAAAAACTAGAATGTTTTTCCTTACTTTTACTTCATCCTCAAGAGCGCTCTTTAGATGCGCTATGGTATGCTATAAAAAGAAGAGGTGTTGCCAGTATATATTTTTGCTAGGTTTCATGTCCGAATTTGATGGCCAAATCCGGTCAAAAACCTTTTGAATATATTTTAAAAAATAAAAAAATATGAGTTTTCCAAGATCAGAATTTAAGTTTAAGTTTCAAGGACTTTTACGAGAAAAAAATCATTTAAATTCGTTATAAAACAGTATATTTCATGGAAAATAATTAATCGTAATCGCATGATTTTTTTGTCGATTACGATTACGATTATTTGGTGCGATTAATCGCGATTACGATTACGATTTTAATCGTTTTGCAAACTCTATTCTTTATGCCTTTAAAGCAAATAAGACGAAAACTCTACTAATATTACAGTTGGCACTAAAAAAAGACCAAAAGCGGGACCTTTGTTCTAAGATTCATATGAACATTACGCCGGAACCGACTTAAACCTTTAGTTACGAACACTATAAACGCTTTTCTTGATTATGAATTTGTGGTGCCCAACTATTTCACTTCGCCGAAAATCAAAATCTAGTTTAATTGAATTTTTCCGAAGAAATAATTTTTGTCTTCAGTGAGTTTTTTTCATATCTCTCATCCTTTTAGAGATAAGCTTGAAATGTAAATTTTTTGAATTTTAAACGTGATTTTTTTAAAAAAGGCTCTGACAAAGATTTTGGTTTTCAATTAATTTCATATTTGCAGTGCTCACAACTTAAGGTTTAAGTCCGTTCCGACGAAGCCTAATAAATTTCCATAAACAAAATTTGAAATATTTTTTTTTTATGAATCACCGTAATATAAAAACACACACCTAAACAAAACAACTGGTATATGAGGCATTCCACACCAAATGTCCAGCGAAAAAAAACATGTGTACCGTAAACTTCTGAATAGGTTGTATGGATAGCGCTATATGGAACTATATGGAAAATTGCGTTTTTGGTTTTTCAATTTTTCAAAAACTGGGCTTAGAAGGCGTGGTCAAATATTGGAAAAATTGTCAAATTTGTGGCGAGTTGCCTTGATTAAATATTTATCACATTAAAACGGAATGCACCAAAATCTCAAAAATTTACATTCTTATATAGTTTTGTATGGGCTATCGATTAAATTTTTTTTTTTGGAAAATTTTCAGAAGCCGTTCTGAAATTTTCCATTTTTTAAAAAAGTCAATTTATCAAATACCGGCCACTTTTTTTTTTAATTTTTTTTTTAAAGTTTAGATGTTTGTCCATTAGGGGTATAACCAAAATAAGAACCTATCATAACGGTATGGGCAATGTTATACTGATAACAAAAAACGTTACCTGGGGTCATATTGATCCAAAAACCTTCGGCACCGATTGCAATTTCTAAAACACCTCAAATTTTAATTTTTGTATGTTTTATGGTGGGAATCCGTCCCTTTCAACGTTATTTTGTTCTTCGTCGTTTTACAACAAAAATAAAACAAGAAAAAATTAGCAGTTTGATTTTCAACATTTGATACATGGGTTGAATGAATATTTGAAAAAAAATATTAGCAAAAACTTCATCGCGATCGGTGCCGAACCTTTTTTAACATTCGCGAAAAAAAGAGGACGCATTTCTTATTGATTTTCTATGTACTTTCTCACTATGATAGGTCTTTTTTGATATTTTCAAAAATATGCAAATGGTTATATCCCTATTGTCCATCCACACAAAGAAATTCAGAAACACGTTCGTCGTTTTTTCGAGAAAATCGCATTTGAATTTTAAATTTCATAACAATTTAGTAATTTGCTTGTATTTTCTTGTTTCAACAGATCGTATGAGTAATATTTATGCAATTGATAATACTCATTCGCAACGTTAAAACAAGAAAATACAAGCAAATTACAAAATTGTTATGAAATTTAAAATTCAAATGCGATTTTCTCGAAAAAAAACGACGAAAGTGTTTCTGAATTTTTTTGTGTGGATGGACAAACATCTAAACTTAAAAAAATAAAAAAAAGTGGCCGGATTTTTGATAAATTGATTTTTTTAAAAAATGGAAAATTTCCAAACTGGTTCTGAAAAATTTTCAAAAAAAAAATTTTAATCGATAGCCCATACAAAACTATATAAGAATGTAAATTTTTGAGATTGTGGTGCATTCCGTTGTAATGTGATAAATATTTAATCAAGGCAACTCGCAACAAATTTTACCATTTTTTCAATATTTGACCACGCCTCCTAAGCCCAGTTTCTGAAAACTTTAAAAACCAAAAACTCAATTTTCTTAGTTCCATGTAGGGCTATCCAAACACCCTATTCAGAAATTTACGGGACACATGTTTTTCTGTAGCGGGACATTTGGTGTGGAATGCCTCATATGTGAATATGTATAATTTGATATAAATGTATGTTTATAAACTATGGTTAACCATAGCCAATATTTGTTGTAAATAACCACACAACAAACACATACGGTGAACAAAAACTTATATAAATATATTCACATACATAGCGCTCATTTACTACAATAATCACATAACTTAAAAAAGCTGATTTTGCAAAACACGTGTTTAAAGTTTTCAACTTAAAATGTTTTTTCATGGAAAAAGTTCCATATAAAATGTAATAGTTGCATATTCTCTTCTCAATTTAGATGAGTTTAATAGGTAATAAAACGATTTTTTCACATTATAAAGCATGATGTTACGAATAATTCTGCATCATTAACTCAAAAATCACGTTTTTTTAGTTATGCCTTTGTTGTAGTAAATGAGCGATATGTTTGTAAGTGTGTTTGTGTGTGTAAAAAGGATGATCATGAAGAAATTTTACACTTTAATTGCACTTTTATACAAATTCTTTGGAAACGACAAATATAATTTAGATGGTAGAGCGAGCCCCTCGTTGTTACGCATTCTAATTCAATTTAAAAAAAATAGTTCTTAATCTTTTAGAAAAATGCAACTCGTGATAGCAAATCATCCATCCAAATTTTTATATTACCTATCTTTTTTGAGACATGTTTTTACGTTAAAAAGTATGGATTTCAAAAGTATAAAATTTTACTCTGGAAAAAAACTTTTGGTTTGAAAATTTTTCAAACCCAATCTTTTAACTCCCCAGCGCGATGAGTTTTAGTTGTCCGAATTAGTTAAAAATTTTAATATAGAGATTTTAGACAAAAAGGAACCATAATTTTCTCGGTACTCGTTGAAATTTGAAAAAGTAGTTTTAAAACAGGGTAAAAACGCATTTTTTGCTGTTTCGCCTTTTTTGTGACTTTGCATCATTAAGAGAAACATATTGTGCTCGATTCGGGAGTACTCTTTCACCATTCACCAAATTTTTAAAAATTTGATATTCTTCTGAATTTTAAGATTTTAAAATGTTTTCTTGTTAAAATTTAAGTTCTAGTTAATATCTTCAATATTTACAAGAAAAAAATTAAAAATCTTAAAATTTGAAAGGATATCAAATTTTCAAAAAGTAGGTGAATGGTCAAAAAGTACTCCCGAATCGAGCACATTAACTAACAATAAGTAAGATCGTTGCTTGTCGAAACTAAAAAAAAATATTTTTTTTTTGAAGTCTATTTTTAAGCTAAAAGGCTTTTAAGCAAATCCATGGGAAATTTTACTGGCGAATCACCGATTTTGTTAATTTTTGGTTACTTGAGAGAGGTTCATAAATGATGAAAAACCATATAAATTTTTTTTGGGAATCAATACTTTGGCAGATAAGGGCGTTTAAAAAAGCTATTTTTTTTTGGTAATATTGACTTTTGGACATATTTTTTTCCATTTTTTTACTCGGAAACCGTAACTCGATAAAAAAACATATAAAGCCAATATTTTAGATAAAATTATGAAGATTTAAAATTTAGAAAAAAAAAAATATTTTTCAAAAAAATTTTGAAAACAATATTTGAATGCCCTTTTTTCCTGGCAAGAACACCATAGATTTCCAAGAACAAAATAATGTATCAAAGTTAAGAATGTTCTTTTAATACTCTTAAAAATTTTTTTTTTCGTACACTCAAAAAATTACTTTTTCAGTTAAATCAACTAACAATGTTAGTTATTTTAACTGACAAAAAACAACTGACTTATGTAGTAAAAACTACTTACATTTGTAGTCAAAACAACTAACATGTAGTAAAAATAAAATAATCAATATATAATTTTTTTTCAAAAAATTTCTAAGAAAAAAATGGAAGACCAAATTTTTTCAAAGTTTTTTTTTTTAAAAAAAAGTTGTGAAAAATAAAAAAAAATAAAATTTATTTTTATTTTTTGAAAAAAAAACTTTTAAAATTTTTCAGAGATAAAAAAATAAAATTAACTACTTTTAATAACTGTTACTACATTACAGTATTTTTTGTTAGTTATTCAAAAAAACGACTTAAAATAACTAGCAGAAATAGTTGTTTGATATTTTTCATACAAAAACAACTGACTTTGTAGTTGAAAACAACTAACTACTGTAAAATATACAAACAACTAACATGTTGTAACTTACATAATTTTCTGAGTGTATTGGTAAGGTAGGCCTCTGAAGTTTGACGAATATAAGTTCAGAAGTATACAAAAACGGAACACGTTAAAAAAGTTCTCGTTGAAGAACTAAAAAAATTCCTGAAAAATACCCGACAAGTGTTTGGGGATCGGGAATTCCCGGGTCGGATTTCCCAGGAATACTCTAACGGAAATTCCCGGAAAAATTCTGACGGGAAATCCCGGTAATTTTTTTTTTATTTTTCCCGGGAAATCCGGGAATTTTATAAAATTAACCTTTTTACATAAAAACGCTTATTTTAAGCAAAAAAAAAAAAAAAATAGTAAACTCTTTATACACTAAAACAAAAAAAAACTGTAAAGTTAGCAAAAAATTTAGTTAATATTAACTAAAAAAACACCTGATTTTGAATCTACTAAATTTCTAGTTAATTTAACAAAAAATATTTAGTTAACTTTTCGTAGAATGAATGTAGCAAAAAAACCGTAATTTTAACTAAAAATTCAGCTGAAAATTTCGTAACATTTTTTATTAGTTGAATTCAGCTAAACTTTTTGTAAAAAATTTTAAGTTTGTTAAATATTGGTTTTAAACACTAACACTTCACTTATTTTTTCTTATTTTTTTCACACACTCAAAATAATCACTCTGTTAAATTACAGAGATACTCTGCTGAGCCAGCAGAAAATACCATAGATTTCCAACCAGCAAGATTTTTTGTTATTTTACAAAGAAAACTCTGTAAAATGATTTCGATAAAAAAACTGTAAAATTTGTAGAATTATCTGTAAAATATTGATAAAACCGAGAAGAATTTTACCAAAAAAACTCTGTAAATTTACAAAATTTCAGTTAAATGGCTTTTATGAGTTCAAAATTTTACAAAAAAAACTCTGTAAATTTACAAAGTTTTAGTTAAATCCATTTTATGAGTAAAACTTCTCTGCATCGAAAACATTAATTAAAATTAAAAAAATTAAAAGTAAAATTTTGTTAAATTTGCCCGCTTAAATGCTTCCAAATTGTAAATTTACTTTTTTTATTTTTGTGAATATTACGAGTTTTTAACAAGTAACTCCAAATTTTACACGTCGTAATTTTAGACACTTTTTAAAGAGGGGTTTATCGGTCATATTTGGAAGTTTTTTGAAGTGATTTTTATTTTTACAGAGCAATAAGTAAAATTACAAATGAAATTTAGTATTTTGGTTCCGAGAAAAAAACAAAATATTTTTTCTAAAATACGTATTTTAACAAAAAAAACTGTTTATTATCTGTAAAATAGAGATTACAAAGAAAAAAGTAAAATTACAGATAAAATTTTGTTTTTGGTCACAAGAAAATACAAAGTATTTTCTTAAAATCTGTATTTCGACAGATAACTTTGTCAAATATCTGTCGAATTGAGATTACAGTCATTTTACAGAGTATTTAACAGGGTAATTATTTTGAGTGCAGCATTATGTTCAGCTTAAGTAGGACTTATGAGATTTGCATAGAAGGCTACACAAGAAATGTTTAAAATTTTTCACTTGACAAAAATGTTACAAAAAATCAGCAAATTAATTAGTAAAAATTCGTAAACTCAGTTTTAAAGTCAACAAAAACAAGTGAGAGTGTTAAATTCGGCTGTGCCGAATCTATTATACCCTCCAACACGTTAAAAAAAAACAGGGGCGCCTTTTTTTTTTTTGGGGGGGGGGGGGGTTATGTCGGTGGGAGACAACCTTCCTGGATCCAACTTCAAGACTTTGAACTTCTTTTGACATAAAATGTTTCGTTTGCTAAGCAAAAGTACAAAAAACCTATAAAAAATGTTTTTTTTTTAGTGGTTTGTTTAGTTCTTAAGAGGGGAACTTTTTTCCCCCTGATCCGATTTTGCCCATGTTCGAACTTAACCAGCCCAATACCATAAGACATATTCGTGCCAAGCTTCAGGAGTCTAGCTCTTTTACTTTGGACTGTATCGTGTCTTCCACAGACGGACGGACGGACAGACGGACATCACCAGAATGTCTTAGAATGGATAACTGATCAATAATATATATACTTTATGGGGTCCTAGACCGATATTTCGATGCGTTACACACGGAATGACAAAGTGAGTATACCCCCATACTGTGGTTGGAGGGTATAAAAAATTAATTCAAAATTTGTACAAAACTAGTATTTTTGTAAATAGAACTTAACTAAAACAAGTAAAAAAGTTAAATTCGGCCTTGCCGAATGTAGTGATACCCTCCACAATTTCAAAAAGATTACTGCAAACAACTTTATTTAAAAGGAAATTACTTTTGAAAAAAAAATTTGGAAAAAAATTTCCGCGAAAAAAAAATTTGGTAAAAAAAAATCCGCGATTTTTTTTTTTTTGTCAAAAAATATGTTTGTACTTGTTTAAATACCATTTGGTGTTCAATTATGTTCACATATGTCAACCAGAAGCCGAATTAAAGCATTTTGTATTTTTTGGTTATGTTGAATGTACTGAAATTTTTGAGGTGTGCTTACATTTTCGTTCATAACTTTTGAACCGCTGAACCGATATCGCTCAAATGCAATACCAAACTTCTCGGGAGAACTTCCAATATATATGTTAAGTTTCAGTCATCTCTGTGCAATATTTTGTCCGCGAGAGCATTTTCCACAGACAGACAGACAGACAGACAGACGGACAGACGGACAGACGGACATCGCTAGAATGTCTTAAAATCGATCGGGCATCATGAATATATATACTTTATGGGGTCCCAGACCGATATTTCGATGAGTTACAAACGGAATGACAAACTTATATATACCCTCTATCACTAAGTGGAGGGTATAAAAAGTACACTTAAAATAATAACTCTTTTAAATTACAGAAAAACTCTGCTAATTTAACAGAGTACACCATACTTTTCCAGCTAACAACATTTCTTGGTAATTTTAATAAAAAACTCTGTAAAATGATTTTGACAGAAAAAAACTGTTAATTTACAGAGTTTATAGTAAAATATTGGTTAAATATGAAAGCTTTTTTACAGAGAAAACTCTTTAATTTTACTATAAAACTCTGTAAAATGATTTGGACAAAAAAAACTGTTAATTTACAAAGTTTCTAGTAAAATATTGGTTAAATAAACCACCATTTAGATCTGTATTTTAGCAATCTGTATTTTAGCAAAAAACTCTGTTAATTATCTGTAAAATTAATATTACAAAGTAAAAAGTAATATAACAGAGGAAACTTTGTTTTTTTGTCACAACAAAATACAAAGTTTTTTTTCTTTAAATCTGTATTTTGACAGAAAACTCTGTCAAATATCTGTTGAATTGAGATTACAGTCATTTTACAGAGTATTTTACAGAGTTATTATTTTGAGTGTAGTTAAAACGCTGATTTTAACTAAAAATTTGCAAAAAAGCCAGTAAACTCGAGTTAACAAAACAAAATTTGTTAACATTACAGTTTTATTTTTTTGAGTGTACCCTCCACTTAGTGATATATAAGTTTGTCATTCCGTTTGTAACTCATAGGTCTGGGACCCCATAAAGTATATATATCCATGATCGATCGATTTTAAGACATTCTAGCGATGTCCGTCTATCTGTCTGTGGAAATGGTGATCGCGGCCAAAATATTACACGGAGATGACTGAAAATTTAGATATTTATTGGGAATTCTCCCGAGAAGTTTGGTATTGCATTTAAGCGATATCGGTTTTGCGGCTCAAAAGTTATGAACGAAAACTTAAGGAAACCTCCAAAATTTTAGTACATTTAACATAACCTAAAAATACAAAATGCTTTAATTCGGTTGCTGGTTGACATACGTGAACATAATTGAACACCAAATGTTTTTTAAACAAGTACGAACATATTTTTTGACAAAAAATAAAAAAATCGCGGATTTTTTTTACCAAAATTTTTTTTTGCGGAAATTTTCTTTTCAAAATTTTTTTTTTTTTTAAAGTAATTTTCTTTTAAATAAAGTTTTTTGCAATAATCTTTTTGAAATTGTGAAGGGTATAACTACATTCGGCAAGGACGAATTTAGCATTTTTACTTGTTTTTTTGTAATATTGACTTTTGGACATTTTTTTCCATTTTTTTACTCGGAAACCATAACTCGTATAAAAATACCTTTAAAGCCAATATTTTAGATAAAATTATGAAGATTTAAAATTTAGAAAAAAATAAATATTTTTCAAAAAAATTTTGAAAACAATATTTAAATGTACTTTCTTCCTGGCAAGAACACCATGGATTTCCAAGAACAAAATAATGTATCAAAGTTTAGAATGTTCTTTTAATACTCTTAAAATTTCAGAGAGGGGTTTTTTCGTATTGGTAAGGTAGGCCACTGAAGTTTGACGAATATACATAAGTATACAAAAACGGAACACGTTAAAAAAGTTTTCGTTGAAGAACTAAAAAAAAATCCTGAAAAACGTTAATATCACAATGAATGAATCTGGCAATATTTATCGCTAGGAGAAAGGAGATGGGCCTTCAATCTAACAAACCACATGAATGGAACCCATTGAATGGAATGGAACCCATTGTATTCGGATCCTACACTCAAAAAAGTGAACTAAAAACTGGAAAAATTAACTAAATTTTGAGAAAAAGAGGGAATGATTTGGCTCCAACGATTTTTTTTCTTGGTTTTAGTTCATATTTTTCCCAAAAATAAGGAACCAAAAGTGGTCCAGACCCTGGACCCATGGTTTCGGACCCCATGCGTCCACCCTCTGTTATCTTGAGACCCCATGGGTCCTTTAAGGGTCCCCATAGATTTTGACCCAAAACTTTTGTTCGTTTCGCTCTACCTTGCTTAGTTTTTGAGATACGGTAATAAGGGGCCTGATAGGGTCTTGAGAATCTTAAAAACTGGATAACTCGAACTGAGATTTTTGGAAAATTTCTTTGGCAGTAAGATTTTTATTCCTTATATTAAAGAACTCCATTTAAAGAAAACTATGAACTAATTATAAGTAAATGAACTAAACTTTTTTCCTCATAGTTAAGAAAATTTCTAATTATTTAGTTAAATTTAACAGAATTTTAGGAAAATTCATGATAAATTTTCAAAGACAATTTTTCCTCAATTTTAGTTATGTTTTTTTTTTCAGTGTATGTATGTATGCCTTCATATTGATCCTTAAATCTTGCATAGTTTTTGAGATAGGTAAATTAAGAGGCCCAATAAGATTTTAATAAAATTTAAAACTGGATAGCTTGAAAATTCTTACACAATGGGGTTTCGGGTGTTTAGAGGTCGTGTTCTATAAGTCAAAAGTTAAAAAAAATACTTTTGGACTTTTTGTGGTGTCGCCAGTATTCACTGAAATATGAGCACTTATAAAATTTCAGGAATGTAAATTTTCGATTTAAAATTACATGTGTTAAAGTGGTTCGTTCTTAGGGTTTAAGTCGAAAAAATGCAGAAAAAAAAATTGAATTTCCCAAAGTTATCGACACTTCTGGTATTCTCATACCGGTTTCAAACACCCCAGTTAGTGTTATCATCAGTAGGATTTTAAATGTCGGTTTGTCTTGTTAATGGAATTTGTTTTTTATATATGTGAATATTTATAGTTTCTACAGAATAAATTTTGACAGTTTCCGACACTACAATTCTATTTCCAGCAATCTCAACCTCACCTCATACTTTCTTTCAATTTTTTTTGTCTCTTATATTATTTCGCAAGGGTTACCAACATGATATGGAATTGCAGACACAAATGAAGGAATTGGCATATTCTGCTTAGGAGACGTGTCAGTAATCTGTCAGTAATTTTATTTATTGTCTTTTTCCTGTAAGTACAGATCGAGCTTGAGCATGCAAATACATAAAAAAAATTTAATTTCTAAATATTATAGACATTTCTGGTATTTCCCATACCGGTTTCAAAAACTCCAGTTAGTGTTATCATCAGTAGGATTTTAAATGTCGGTTTGTCTTGTTAATGGAAATTGTTCCTTCATACTTACAATTAGTGATAGTTTAGTTTGTTCAGTTCAACTTGTAATATATTTTTCGTGTGCCTGCTTTTTAGCCATGTAGTTCCTCTTTTTTTTTGTATGTGTAGCTACTAAAACATTGTAAACAAACTTTTCAAATCTACTTCAACTTATGAAGTGATGCGTGACAAAGTGTGGCAAACCACAAAAACAGGTTAACTAGTACGTATGTGTGTTTGTTAAGTTTTGTATGTGTAGGTAAGTGTAAACACATACTACATATGTATATATTCTATTTTCTACAAGTTGTGTTAGTTAAGTCAAATAATCTTATAGAGGTATTCATCTCACGACTATGAAAACTGTCAGCAATTCCGGACACGTTTTCAACACAAAATAGGGAAGCAGCATGTGATTTTGGACCATTTTAAGAAAAACGACTACATACGGTGTAGCAGACATCAACAGCAGCCGAGTAAGATAAACAGTATTTCCCTATTTGCTAAATAAATTGTAGGTATTACTCTGTATATATGTATAATAAAAAGCAGTGGTGTACAATTTTCTTTAATCTTGAAGGATTAAAAGGGTAACCAATTTTCTGGTTATTGACACTTTCGGTGTTAAAACAATTGGAAGATTGATCGAAGTGCAGTTCAGTGTGCTCTACAATCAAAAATAAAAACTGTCTTATTATCCTTGAATGTCCCTTAGCTGATGTTTGGCCATCTCATTTAGAGACGTGCGACAGTTAAGGCCAGTATAGCGTCCAAAGCTATTTATTTTACTAGATTAAAACTCGTTAGCTATTTCAGCTTTTATAAAAATGATTAAATTTATTTTGTTTAAAAAATATTAATAAAACAAATAATATGTTCTTATTTTTCCAAATCCAAATTTTGAATGAAAATTAATTTAGACAATTTTGAAATATAAAATTATGAACAAACTAAAACAAAATTATAAAAATTTAACAAAGTATTTGTATACAAAGTGTGTCCCTACATTACTCCCCCTCCGAAAAATTTATGCCCAATAAATTAAAAGTTACTTTCTTTTTTATATGTGTTGTATTCTGAATATTTGTGTTATCAGTATTTTCAATTGTTGCTGGTTTTAAACGATCGATAGGCATGACCACAATTTTGTTATCAATTTCGATTTTAAAAAATTTTCTTTCTTTTTCAACCACTCTGTAAGGTCCCTCATATGGTTGCTGTAACGAACGCTTGTTTATATTTCGTACAAACACGAACTTGCAACTTCTAAGATCCTTAGGTATAAAAACTCCAGTCTCAGAATCCCTATGATGATTTAGATTTGACCTAACATTCTTAAAGTTATCTTTTAGTTTAAATAAAACGTCTGATGCATCAAATTCCTCAGTCGCCGTCACAATTTCACCAGGTAAACGCAAGTTCTGTCCATAAACCATTTCAGCAGGTGTTGCCTGTAAATCTTCCTTAACTATGGAGCGAATGCCTAATAAAGCGATGGGAAGTTCATCAAACCAAACATCTGCTCTATTTCTAGCCATTAATGCTGCTTTCAGTTGTCTGTGGAATCGTTCAATCATTCCATTACCTTGTGGATGATACGGAGTAGTTGTTATTTTATAGCAACCTAAGATTTTCGTAAGCTCAGTAAAAATTTTTGACGTAAATTGTCCTCCTTGATCCGTTGTAATATTCAAAGGTACACCAAAACGAGATACATAATTCCTAATAAAAGTATCGACTACGGTAGCTGCCGTTATATCCTTTAAAGGATATGCCTCTGGCCAACGAGTATACCTGTCAATTATGGTCAAAATATAACGATGTCCATGAGATGGTGGTAAAGGACCAACTATATCCAAATGAATGTGTTCAAATCTACCTTTAGGTATATCTATTTTAACTACTGGAGATTTAGTGTGCCTATTTATTTTTGATCTTTGACAATCAATGCATTCTTTGGACCAAATATTAAGCTCTTTTCCCATGCCTGGCCAAAAGTAGCGTTGAGTTATGAGTTTACGAGTAGCTCTAATACCAGGGTGTGAAATTTTGTGTAATTTTTCAAAGACAGTTTTGCGTAAATTTTGTGGTACATAAGGTCTAGGAATATTAAGAGACATCTCACACCAAATATCTATATTAAGAACTGAAATTTTTATCAACTTTAAATTTTGATGAATATCTTTTGTCCGTGTTAATTCTAAAAGCTCAGAATCTTGTTGCTGTTCAAAAGACAGTACCTTGAGATTTAGATCACAATTTCGGAGAGATTCTATTTCAAAAGCTCTAGAAAGTGTATCTGCAACTACGTTTGATTCACCGCGAATGTATTGTATATCATGTGTAAATTGTGAGATATATTCCAAATGTCTCGTTTGTCTGGGACTCCTTTCAGTTTTTGAATTTAAAGCAAAGATTAAGGGTTTGTGATCAGTATACACTGTAAACGATCTACCTTCTAACAAATATCTAAAATGTTTAATATTAAGGTAAACTGCTAACAATTCTCTATCAAACGCACTGTATTTGGATTCTGAAGGTGTTAGTTTTTTAGAAAAGAAAGCCAATGGTTCAGAATTATTACCAGAAATTTGTTGAAGAACACCACCCACTGCCGTATTGGATGCGTCTACTGTCAAAGTTATCCTTGCATCTTTATTGAAGTGGTTTAATAAGACACGCGTCGAAAAACATTGTTTAATACGCTCAAACGAATCCAGTGCTTCTTTGGTCCATTCTAATATTTTCTTCTTCTTCTTTAGAGCATTAGTGATGATAACATGGATAGGACTGGTGAACTCGGCTAATTTTGGAATATATCTATGGTAATAATTTACCATGCCTACAAATTTTTGTACCTGTTTAACTGTCTTTGGGCACTCAAAATTACGAATGGCGGAAACTTTTTCCTCAGATGGTTGAATACCTTTTTCTGAAATGTTGTGTCCTAGAAAATCAATATTTGATACACCGAAGATGCATTTTCCTGGTTTAATATTCAGTCCGTATTCTTCCAAACGTTCAAAAACTAATTTTAAGTGGTGTAAATGTTGTTCCTCGTTTTCGCTATATACGAGAACATCATCTATATACACAAAAACAAAATTGAGACCACTGAAAACTTCGTTTATAAATCTTTGAAACGTTTGAGCTGAATTTCGTAACCCAAAAGGCATTCGTTGAAACTCAAACATTCCAAATGGTGTAGTAATAGCCGTTTTGTATACGTCCTCTTCTGCCATAGGTATCTGATGATACGCGCGGACCAAATCCAACTTTGAAAATATCCTCTTGTGTCGCATATTCATATTTAAGTCGTGGATGTGTGGAAGAGGATAACGGTCCGGCACCGTAACAAAATTTAAACGTCTAAAATCTCCACAAGGACGCCATTCGTTTGGGTCCTTTTTAGGAACTAAATGTAAAGCGGATGCAACACTTGAGTTAGATGGTCTACAAATTCCAGCTTTAACCAAAAATTCAAATTCAGTTTTAGCAACCTTAAATTTGACTGGATCTAATCGCCTAGGTTTCGTGAAAGGTAAAGTGCCTTCTGTTATTAATCTGTGTACCGTCGAATGTTTCACAGGTTTAGTATAATCCGGTTCCGACATCAATGACGGGTATTGCCTCAATAAATGAGTGTAATCATTATCTACTGAAAATACTTTAGGTAGAGATACTTTGCAATATAAAGAAAATGCATTAACTGACAATTTAGTTAGTGGATCTATTAAACATTTGTGTTTAACATCTACCAAAAGACCGTATTTACAAAGAAAGTCCGCCCCTATTATAGGTTTAGAAATATCTGCTACTAAAAATATAAAAGGAAATTCACGTCGAAGACCTAAATCTACATTGAGTAATTTCTTTCCAAATGTTGCGATACTTGAGCCATTTGCAGCTGTTAAAACGATGTCTGAAATCTTATTACCATTCTTAAATTTAGATGATGGTAACACTGATATTTCAGCACCACTATCAATTAGAAAATTTAATTTATTAGTCTTATCAAAAACGAAAAGACGACGAGCTGTATAATCCATATTTCCATTGTTTGTCGTCGCAACAATGGACGGTTTTAGTTTGACGAATTTTCCTTTGAAACTGAATAAGAACATGGTTGCTCGCATCTTCTAGCCTGATCACCAAATCGGTAATGAAAGCGACACAACCAGTTCCTACTTGACGAACGACCGCGTGAACGTGAACTATTTCGACCAAATTTTCTATATCGAGGACGAGATTCATGGTCTTCTAACTTACTTTTAAGATAACTAACTTCAAGTGATAACTTATTCATATTTTCGGTTAAAGAGCGAGTTAAGTTTTCTATTACTTTCTCAAAATTAAAGGAACTAGGTGTTTGTCGAATACTCGATATTTCCGAGTTATAAATAATTTCCCATAGCTTGTCTGATAGTTGAATTAACTCATTTTGATCGGAAATATTTGATGAAGTCAAAGCAACATTAAGGGCTTTTGGTAACTTGCGTAACCATAGATTCTTTAAAACATCCTGACTAAAACTTGATCCAGCGAGAAGCGCCAAAGATCTATAAAATTCTGATGGTTTTCTGTCACCCATCTCACTATCGGATAAAACTTTGTTTAGTCTAGTACTTTCACTTAAAGAATGTCGCTCAATTAAAACCTTTTTCAAATTCGAGTATCGATCTCTATTAGGGGGATTCTGAATAATGTCTAAAACCTTTATTATAACCTCTTGTGGCAGAGCAGTTATAATGTATTCATATTTAGTCTGATCTGAACTAACGTTTTTAGTCGCAAATTGCATTTCCGCTTGTACAAACCAAGCATCTGGACAGCTAGTCCAGAATTGAGGGAGTTTTACAGAAGTGGCTAAAATTTCTAAATTTGTCTGAGATAGCCTATCAATCGAATAATTTGTCGCTTGGTCTATTGTCATATTATTGGCTTCAGGATTGTTAGTGTTCTCAGAGTTTAATGTATTTGATGGTAAATTTGTTGTAGCATTGTGTATAGGAGAGTGCGGAACCATTTTTGGACAGAGAGTTTACAATTATACTTGTTAAAAACAAAACAAAAAAAATAAATAACGACAAATTAATAACTTCAACAAAACAAAAATAAAATATTTTGAAATCGAAATTTTAAAATAGTGATGTTTTTCAACAATTGAAAAATTTGAATGTAATAAAAATGTTGGTGATAATTTCAAAATATTTTCGCAAATACCAATGAATATTAATTAACAGCAAAGATATTAAGCAAAACTTCAACTCATATATTTTTTAAAATAAAAACTATTTACACAGATACCGACAGATTCCTTGTTAAAGTTTCTGAGAAATTGACAATTGTTTCTTCTCACAATGATTTTTTTTTTTTGTTTTTGCAGCTTTTATTTTTTTGAAAGCGGGTATAGTATATTTGACGAACTACGAATATTTCCTTTATTGATGTTATGTACATATAGTTTAAGATTTTCTTCAATAGAGACAAATGGCTTTGCTTATTGCACGTCTTTCTCTTAAATTTCTTTTGATTTCGATTCGTATGATTTCCAACACGGCAATGTATGTATAAGATGATTCTTTATTTAGGCAGGATCGCCAATTTTATAGCGTCCAAAGCTATTTATTTTACTAGATTAAAACTCGTTAGCTATTTCAGCTTTTATAAAAATGATTAAATTTATTTTGTTTAAAAAATATTAATAAAACAAATAATATGTTCTTATTTTTCCAAATCCAAATTTTGAATGAAAATTAATTTAGACAATTTTGAAATATAAAATTATGAACAAACTAAAACAAAATTATAAAAATTTAACAAAGTATTTGTATACAAAGTGTGTCCCTACAGCCAGATCATTACTTTGAAGAACATTGACCAAGATCTCTGCTTGAGTGCCATTAGGGTTTAGCCGCCTCTTTTGGCTACTTCAAAATGTGCTCTTTTTGCTGCATTTTCACTACTTTTTTTCATTACCTTTTCGAGTACGAGAGTTTTCCTTGAGATCTTTAATGATTTGGGGATTTGTGGATTTGGTGTATACTTATTTTGCTTTTCAAATAACCCAATAAAAATAAGTTCGGGAAATCTTCAAATGAGGGGCTGTTGTTGTCCCCCATTTTTGACAGCCAGATTTCCAGATTTAACTACTCCAGACTTTTTGAGCATTTCTCTCAACATTTCGAGATGATTGAAAAAGTAATGGAAATGCTTAAAAAGGGCACATTTTGCCGCAACCAATAAAGGTGGTCATTTGATTGATGTTATATTCGAAAAGTAGTCCAAAATAAAACAAGTAAGAAAATTAAAGTCGGTCAAGACCGACCATATGGTATCCAACGACTTGGGACCCATCCGGAAAATGGGTCCCAAGTCCAAACATGACCGATTAGACCTATATTATATTTGCATATTTTTGTTGCCAATGGACCGATTTTACTGAGTATCGAGCGAAATTTTTACATGGGTCTAAGTCTAAAAATGGTCCAATTATATTCAGAATTGATAATACCACCAATTTGTATGGGAACTACAAGAACACTCAAAAAAAAAACTGTAAAGTTAGCAAAAAATTTAGTTAAATTTAACTAACAAAGCACCTGATTTTGGGCCTACTAAATTTTTAGTTAATTTAACTAAAAATATTTAGCTAACTTTTCGTAGAATGAATGTAGCAAAAAAAAACCGTAACTTTAACAAAAAATTTAGCTGAAATTTCGTAACGTTTTTATGTACATATATTTACAAAAAAATTAGTTGAATTCAGCTAAACTTTTTGTTACTTTTCGTAAACTAAAATTTACAAAATATTTTGTAAAAAATTGTAAGTTTATTTTTTCTGTTTTTTCATCAGCTTAAGTAGAACTTATGAGATTTGCATAGGAGGCTACACAAGAAATTTCACTTAACAAATTTATTACGAAAAATCAGCAAATTAATTAGTAAAAATTCGTAAACTCAGTTTTGAAGTCAACAAAAAAAATTAATTCAAAATTTGTTCAAAACTAGTATTTTCGTAAATTGAACTTAACTAAAAAAAGTAGTTAAAACGCTGATTTTAACTAAAAATTTGCTAAAAAGCCAGTAAACTCGAGTTAACAAAAAAAATTTGTTAACTTTACAGTTTTATTTTTTTGAGTGAAGAACTGGTCCGATTCCTTTAAAATTTGGAAAATTTGTGAATACAAAATATGTTTACCTGCCAAGTTTTGAAAGGATACCTATTATAATACGGTTATTAGAGTCATTTGTGCCAAAATAAAGCGGAGCTTTGTATGGGGGCTAAACATGAACCGATTGTTTATAATTTTAATAGGCTTCGTTTTTAGGCCAAATGAAGTTTTAAATTTCAGCAAAATCGAATTTTTGAATTCTAAAATTACTGACAAAATGTGTCGCTTAGGCACGTTTCCGAAACAGAAAATGCAAATTCCTTTATTTGTGTCTGCAATACCAGATCATGTTGGTAACCCTTGCAAAAGAATGTAAGAGACAAAAAAGTTGAAAGAAAGTATGGAGTGAGGTTGAGATTGCTAGAAATGGAATTGAAGTGTTGGAAACTGTCAAAATTTTTTCTGTAGAAACTATAAATATTCACATATATAAAAAACAGTTTTGATTAACAAGACAAACCGACATTTATAATCCTACTGATGATAACACTAACTGGGGTGTTTGAAACCGGTGAGGAAATACCAAAAATATCTATAAATTTTAGAAATTCTGCATTTTTTCAACTGGAACCCTTGGAACCATAGTTTGCCCAATGATATTCGCAAAAAGTAATTTTTCGTGATAATTCATAAAAAGGAAAAAGGGTAAAAGATATATGTTTTTGCTGTTTCCGGATACATTTTAGAACACAAAAAAGATGTCATGTGAGGATTAATTATTCTTGTTCTTTTCTAGCTCTAACCACTAGAACTACTAACTCACATACATATTAACTTGTACTATGTTAGTCAAGCACTTTTGCCTTAGGAATTAATTTACAAACAGCTAGCATCAGAGCGAAGTTTAAATGAAACGTTTTGAGATTTGAAGGAAATCTGTGATCTTGAAGTTAAGAGACTTGCGACATTTGCCCAGAAATTTTAAGTGACTTTACTTTGGAAGGAGACTCTCAAACGTGTTGTCACAATAAACTGGAAACTATAAGAACCTAAAGTGGGCTATGCGGATCATTTTTCCAGACACGTAAACCTCACCCAGTGTTCGAAAAAACAACGGTACGTATTAATAACGTACGGATTTTTTCAAAGAACACATTCACTAAAAAAACATTTAGTGGTTGTGTTCGTGTACACAAACAGAATACCGAACGTTATGCTTGCGACTTGACGAACTCAAACTCTACGGTAATGTACTGCACTATGTACAGAAATGCTACATCTTAGTGGTTATGTGTTTTTTGAATGATCACAAACAAAATACAGTACTTTTAGTGTACTGTTTCCTTACTTAGCAGATTTTTTTTTAACTTAAAATGGCGAAATCTTGAAAACTAAGCAAGATAGAGAAAAAAGTGGAGCATGTTTTTGGTTCTTTGAATCTCAACAGCATTGCTGGCCCTATTCACATGTGTGGACCCTTATGGGTCTTAATTTTGAATCTAAAGAAGTTAGTATTCCGGAAAATTTAAAAATTCACATATCTAGGCAATGCTGTGGAGATTTTAAGAACCGAAATAAGTTTTAAAAAAATCTGGTCAGTACGCAAAATGTACACTAAAGGAACTTTATTTTGTTCGTGTACATCAGACATGTGCACAGATATATTCGTTTCTTCGCTTACAACGAGTCATTCGCTTCAGAGTACACCTCTTTTAGAGTACAGTGTTTGCGAACTAGAATGTTTAGAATGAGGAGTAACAACAAAATTTAAATTTTTATTGTTTGCACGTTTAGACTGTAAAAAACATTCGTTTCTAGAATGACAAACATAGTATTGATTCTAAAAATTACTCCGTGTTGTAGAATATTTTTAATATACACTGAGCACTTAGAATGTTTTTAATAAAAAAATATTTAAAAAAAAATAAATTTTTTTTAGGATTTTGTCCTAAAGATAAAGTCTGAAAACTAAAATTGCCATATCTCGAAAACTAAGCAAGATAGAGCAAAACGGAGCAAAATGTCGGATCAAAATCGATGGCGAGCCTTTTGGATGGTGAACCTTTCAAATGCCCGGAAATTTTAAAATGTTCATATCTCGGTAACTACCGCCAACACGACAGAAGGTCGTGTCGTAAAGTTCAGACTCCTCGCATATACCGGCTGGTCCATAGCGATACCACAATTTCCTTCAGTGGCGAGGATAAAACGCGTTAGTCCATGTTGCGAACAGTTTTAGTTGCGTAAGGTCCGTAGCGGCGATATCATCCAGATTATCGATTTCTGCTTTACCTACACTCAAAAAATTATGTCATTAACTGTTTGTAGTTTAAAAACTTGCAAAAAAAGGAAATCTTGATATATGGCAACACTGCCTGCATACAACACATCTCACTCATACATACGTACATTAAACAATATGAAAAACATATAGGGTAAATCATATAAGGGTTTTTTTTAATAATTCTGCTGCAACTTTTAACAAGTTTAATATAAATTTTAGTAAAAGATATTGTCACACTCAGAAAATTATGTCATTAACTGTTTGTAGTTTATTTAAAAAAATTTTCGTTTAGTCGTTTTTAAAAGAAAAACATTCATTTGATGTTCAGTTTTTATTAATGACTTCTTTTGTCCTTTGTTTCAAAAATAACACACTAAAATATAAAGACTTTCATTAACATTTAATTTTAAAGTCATTTATTTTTGTTTTGTAAGTAAAAACTACTGATTATTCTTTAAATTTTTAATGATTTGTGTAAATATTTTTTTTTTAAATTGTTGGTATTTTTTAATGATATATCATTAGTTTTTACCTACACAAGTAGGTTATTTTTTTGTAGAAAAAAAATTCAAAAAGTTATTTATATGGGTAGAGTGTCTGGCCAGAATTAAAAATTTAAAAAAAAATATATCAGTAGAAAATTGTAAAAAATAACCAACGAAATCATTAATTTTTAAAGTTTTCGTAAGTTATTTTTTTGGAATTTGTTGGTAAAAATTACAGAACTATCATTAATTTTTAATGTTTTCGTAGGTTATTTTTTTCGAATTTGTTGGTAAAAATTAATGAAAAAAACGTAATTTTTTAATGTTTAGTGTTATTTATTTTAGAAAATTTTGCCAACAGTAAAAAATAAATGTTGATGTTTTTAAAACAAATGAATAATTACTGGGATGGTTTTCAATTGTTTATTCACTGGTTTTAAGTGTGTTTTTCTTTTGTTTTTGCCTACAAAATATTTTGAGTGTAGGTTTCTTTGCATAATATAGGAGATAAACAAAAAAACTAAAACATGGCCTTGTCTTCCCCCCTCCTTTTTATCCCTAATTTGGGCCGCTAAAAAAAATACGTGTCCCTTTATTTTTTCTGATCTACAAAATAAAACCAATTCCATAAAGATCCACGGGTGACACTAGGGAGACTTCCCTTGTAAATATATGCCCATCGGGGTCTGGGCCTATCGGATCCGAACCCAATGGGGTCCTCAAATGTGTATAATCTAAGTTAAAATAAAAAAAAATTAAAAATTTCAGTTAACTTATTTTTGACAAAACATTTTTACCAAAAAAATTGTGGTTTCAAAATCAGCAAATTTTCTTGTAGGTTTGCAAGCTTTTTTTTTGCTTACATTACAGTTTTTTTTTGAGTGTAGCCTCGCATAATTCAAACCATAGCCTACACTCAAAAAAGTGAACTAAAATCTGGGAAAATTTACTAAATTTTGAGAAAAAGAGGGAACGATTTGGCTCCAAAGATTTTTTTTCCTGGTTTTAGTTCACAATTTTCACAAAAATAAGGAAAACAAAGTTATTTAATTTTAAGCCAATTTTAACTAGAAAATGGGAAAAATTATATTACACTTTAGTTCATTCACATTTTAGAACTAGATTGGGTCTATACCCTGGACCCATGGGTTCGGACCCCATGGGTGAAGCCCCTGTTAACTCGATACCCCGTTGGGTCCTTTAAGGGTCCCTATAGATTTTGACCCAAAATTTGTGTCCGTTTCGCTCTACCTTGCTTAGTTTTTGAGATACGGTAATAAGGGGTCTGATAGGGTTTTGAGAATCTTAAAAACGGAAGAACTCAAAAACTATTAGTCGGATGGCTTTCGCGTATTTTGCGAAGGTCAAGGGCTACAAAAATGCCTTTGGAAATTTTCTCGAGTTGACGGTATTTACCGTGCATATATTATGTGCATATTAAAAATCTCGGGAATTTCAAATTTTAGATCTAAAATTAGGGTCTTGAGACCCCGACATATATGCAGAGCTAGGCTATTCCATATCTTTCTCTGTAGTCTTTCTTTTGAAAATTTCATTCGTTTCGCTCTATCGCCATTTTGAATTTTTAACTAAATTCTAAGAAGTTATTTACTAAATTTTCAGAAGATATTAACTAAATTCTAAGAAGTACACTTCCTCAATTCAAAGAAGAGAAATACGATGATGTTTTTTTTTTAGTAAATTTTAACTAAACTTGAACTAAATTGTTTTTTAAGAAATATGTCTTAAAAATAAAGATACGTTTCTTAGATTTGTGGAAAATTTCTTTGGCAGTAAGATTTTTTTTCCTAATATTAAAAAATTCCATTTAAAGAAAACTATGAACTTATTATAAGTAAATGAACTAAACTTTTTTCCTCATAGTTAAGAAAATTTCTCATTTTTTAGTTAAATTTAGCTAAATTTTAGGAAAATTCATGATAAATTTTTAAATACATTGTTTCCTTAATTTTAGTTATGTCTTTTTTTTCAGTGTACACTCAAAAACAACCTTGTAAAATAACAAGAAAAACTTGTAACGTCTATTTTTTGTTACCTCCTATTTGACAAAAATTCCTTGTAATTTTACAAGTTTTTTACCAAAATTTTTTGTAATTTTACCAGACGTTTAACAATATAATTGTGAATTCACAATTTTGTTTTAAGCGATAAAACTTACACGGCGTTTGTAACTTTACTAGATTTTTTGCTATCTCTACACTCAAAATAATAACTCTGTAAAACACTCTGTCAAATAATTGTAATCTCAATTCAACAGATATTTGACACAGTTTTCTGTCAAAATACAGATTTAAAGAAAATATTTTGTATTTTGTTGTGACAAAAAAACAAAGTTTCCTCTGTTATATAACTTTTTACTTTGTAATCTTAATTTTACAGATAATTAACAGATTTTTCTGCTAAAATACAGATTTAAGCTAAATACTTCGTATTTTGTATAACCAAAAAAGTTTTCTGGTTTGAGTAGTTTTTGTTACCAAACATTATAAAATTTAAAATTATAAAAATTTTACAAAATAACATGCATTTAACTAAACTCTGTAAATTTACAGAGTTTTTTCTGTAATTTTTTTTTTGCATCAAATGCATTTTACAAATATATGTAAATTTACATAGTTTTCTTTGCTAAATGGTGGTTTATTTAACCAATATTTTACTAGAAACTCTGTAAATTAAAAGTTTTTTTTTGTCCAAATCATTTTACAGAGTTTTAAAGTAAAATTAAAGAGTTTTCTCTGTCAAAAAGCTTTCATATTTAACCAATATTTTACTATAAACTCTGTAAATTAACAGTTTTTTTTTGTCAGAATCATTTTACAGAGTATTTTAGTAAAATTACCAAGAAATGTTGTTAGCTGGGAAAGTATGGTGTACTCTGTTAAATTAGCAGGGGTTTTCTGTAATTTAACAGAGTTATTATTTTGAGTGTATTTTACGAGAATTCCTAGTAAAAATTACGAACTTTTTTGTAATTTTACAAGTTTTTTACCAATAAAATTGTAAATTTACAACTTCTTTTACTAGATTTTTTTGTGAAAAAAACCATTGAAATTTGTAGAATTACAAAAAAAAAATTGTAAAATTACAAAAAAAAAGTAAATTTTCGATAAAAAAAAACTTTTGTTATAAAACAAGGAAACCTGACAAATTTTGGTAAAATAAGATTACAAAACTTTTTCTAGTAACTTGACAAGGTTTTTTTTTGTATGTATCTAACCTATTCGCTTACCTCTTACTACCCACCTTAACTATTCCTATAAAGTTATATAAATGCTGCACGCACCAGAAATATCTTCAAACTGTTGCAAAAAAGTTATGATGTTATTATTAACAACATACTCAAGAATACATTACAATGTAACATACATAAATACACCCTTCCCGAGTTTACAACAACACTTAAATCCTTTAGGATTAAAAAAAAAAAAAAAGAACTAACTTATTCACACCCTCATACATCTCTAACACGACTGTTATATAGTTACAAAACATTTTAAAGTTTTTTAAATTTGATTTTAAGTTTAAATTTGAGGGGAGTTTTAATGGTTTGAGGTTATTGGCCTATTCTTCTTCATCTTCTTCTTCTTTAAACAAATATTTACAAATACAAATCGTCAGCTTATTATTGTTTTGCTCCATACGTCAACAACTCGGTTTCGAGAAAAACGATAAAATACTTAGGTTTACCACAAATTTTCTCGAAAAGTAATCGATGGATTTTGTTTTAATGTTTACCATTTATTGCTACATATATTGTTAACAAAGCTTCTAGTTTTCAGACTTTTACATACAATAGATTAAAAGATTTTAAGCTTTTAAGAAAATAAGATTTTATGGTATTATGCTCCATATCCAATTTTGCTTACACATTTGGGACTTTTGTGTGATATGGAGCAAATGAGTTCTCAACGCCAAACAAAATAACAATGAAACAAAAAGAGCTAGATCGACAAAACTGGGTATTTAGAACACTTATATAGTCAGGTTGCATGTTATTAAAAATGAGGATGATCGGTCAATGGACACGCCTACCTCCCACACAACCTAAATGGCAAATATGACATTACTTGAAATGTTTAGAAGTTACGGTATTAAAATTTGGTACGTAGAATAGTACGAACATAATTAATCTTCATTCCAAAAATATGCAAGATCCGTTAATTTTTAAATAATCTAGAGCCTTTTCTATAACGCAAATTTTCAAAAAACGTCAAAATGGTGTGTTTTTTCTTAGAAAATGGATATCCCAAATTTGAAAAGAGGTTTTAAAAAACGGACTTCGGAATAAGATAGAGGATATTTATATTATATATATTTAATTCCTAACTCATTTTTTTCAAAAATGGCGTATGGAGCAAAACAATAATAAGGTAACGAAATAACAACAATTAAATTTGCTATATTTTGTTTTTTGTTTGCAGATAGAGAAACCTTTTGTTAGGCGTTATAACGCTTAAATTTGAAGCTTGACAAATTGTAGTCTATTGTTATTTAATGCGATTATTAAATGGGCATTAAGTATAAAATATTTCTATTGTAAATTTATTTCAACAAAAGATTCAAACATACACTCCGCATCATAACTATAGCCGCATTGCATTTTTCGGTTTATTTAATGTTCAAGAAGTATTTTTATGAAACCTATTATGGTATATTACAGTGTTATAACAGTTATATTGTTTTTGTAAATTTGAGCCATCAGCTGTTTGAATTGAGAAAACGGCGACCTAAACTGTATTTCTCAGTGTTTCATAACTATAGCCGCATTTCAATAAAAATCAGTTGGAATGAGTTCCAGTCAAAGTTTCGTGGCCAAATTAATTTTTTTTTTGGTAAAATTCGTTCCTCTATTAATTTTTAAATAAAATGCCACATGGTAAATTTTTAAATGAAGTCGAAAAAGGCAAAATTTTAGCCTTTTTAGAAAGTGGTTTAAGTTATCGCGAAATTGAACGAAAAATTAAGCGATCTGACAAAGTTATCCGAAATTTTGTAAAAAATAAAAGTCTTGTTATCGTTCTAGACTCCTTTAAGACTCTACTCATTGTAGAATTGGACACATTTAAGCCGCATTCATTACCAATCTGCGAAAGAGTTTTCATAGAATTGCTAGCAGCGCACAGTGGTTTCCATTATATGGACAAGCGGTCAAAAATCAATATATCCAAAACTAAAAAAACAAGGGGCTTCAAAATTTTTCAGCACATAGTATGCCCGAAGAACTTAAAGTTTTCAAATTTGTAGGAAAAAATATTAACAACTGTAGCCACAGTAGCCATTTGATCTTTTAAGGGTTAATTGGCTAAAAGACTTGTTTTAAGATTTACTTTGTATACCCTCCAACCACAGTATGGGGGTATACTCACTTTGTCATTCCGTATGTAACGCATCGAAATATCGATCTAGGACCCCATATTATTGATCAGTGATCGATTCTAAGACATTCGAGGGATGTCCGTACGTCTGACGGTCTGTCCGTCTGTCTGTGAAAGACACAATACAGCCCAAAATAAAAGAGCTATACTCCTGAAGTTTGGCACAAATATGTCTGATGGTAATAGGCTGGTTAAGTTCGGAGATGGGCAAAATCGGACCAGGGGGAAAAAAGTTTCCCCTTGAGGAACTAAACCAACCTCTGGAAAACACCATATTTTTACATGATTTTTTGTGTTTTTGTTTAACCAATGCAACATTTTTATGCCTCAAGAATCTCAAAGTTCTGAACTTGGACCCGGGGGACTAAAAATATTGTTTTTTTCAGCCCGCCCCCTTTTGTGGGCGTGGATTAAACAAATTAAAAATAATGATAAACTTGTATTTCTTGAGTGCAAAAAGCATAAGAAAGATATTTAAACATATATTTCGGGGGGGAATTTGCCCCCCCCTAATGACCACTGCCGACCTTCCCCCCTCCCACCCCCCCCCCCCTCCTTAAAAAACGACCCTGGATTTTTTTTTTTTTTCATGTTGGTCGAGTACAGTCGAGTTTAACACTCTTACTTGTTTATCTTGTTTTAAATACAAAAATATTTTTTTTTTGAATATTCGGCTGCGGCTTCGGCCGAATAGTGAAAATTTGGCCGAATATCCGGTCAAAAAGGTGTATTCTGTCGGACACTAGTAACTGTTATTGGTTGCAGATCTTAAAAATCATAGCTAGTAGCAAATAGCTTTGCCCAAAAATGCGGAATCGTCAAAGAGCAAATTTTTTCAATAAAAAAATAAGGGGGAAGGACAATTTCTTCAAAAAAATGTGTTTTCTCTTTACTCAGAACTGTAAGTCAAATACCATAAAATTGCAATATTAAGTTAAAAATAACAATAATTAAAAAAATATTTCACTTTACAAAACAAAATGCAATTTTTCACCATTTTTCGTTGGATGACTATGTAAATCACAACCATATGCGAAAATATGCAAAAACCCGCGGCCACAATATTTTTTAATTTAAAGAGGGGTAAAAAATCTTCAATTTGATGTATAAAAGATGGTGGGCAGATGAGGGCCAAATAACTAAAAGTCTATGTGAAAAAGTAGTTTTTAAAAAACGTGTGTTTTGAAAAGGTTATAAAAGTGTTCTTCAGGGATTTTTTAATGGGCTTATATTTTTGCAGCTTTTATTATTTAATTTGGTACAAAATAGGTTAAACTTTAATGTTTGTTGGGTTTTTGGAAACTTCTGCCACAATATCGCAAATAACTTCTTAGATAAACTAAAGTATTATTTTATGACTATGCAACCACAATATATGCAATATAAACATTCCCCCACTTCCAACGAACACAAACATCAAATCTCGTAAAAAAAATCAGAAAATTGGTTAGATTCATAAAATTTAGAGTGTTATAAATAAATTTAGTGCAATAAAGCTTGGAAAAAAAAACATAATTTTTTTTATTTTTGACCAATTGGGGAAACCACTGTGCAGCGTTCATAATACGGCGTTGATTTCTCTCAGATAGCTTTTTTTTCGACCCCCTGTTTTGTTCATCCCGTATCCACTTTTATTTTTTACAAAATTTCGGATAACTTTGTCAGATCGCTTAATTTTTCGTCCAATTTTGCGATAACTTAAACCACTTTCTAAAAAGGCTAAAATTTTGACTTTTTATACCCTCCAACCACAGTATGGGGGTACACTCACTTTATCATTCCGTGTGTAACGCATCGAAATATCGGTCTAGGACCCCATAAAGTATATATTTTATTGATCAGTGATCGATTTTAAGACATTCTAGCGATGTCCGTCCGTCCGTCTGTCCGCCTTTCCGTCTGTCCGTGTGTAGAGGACACGATACAGTCCAAAATAAAAGAGCTAGACTTCCGAAGTTTGGCACGAATATGTCTTATATTCCTAGGCAGGTTAAGTTCAGAAATGGGCAAAATCGGACCAAGGGGAAAAAAGTTCCCCCTTGGAGAACTAAACCAACCCAAGAAAAAACTCATTTTTTACAGAGTTTTTTGTACTTTTGGTAAGCAAATGCAACATTTTTATCTCAGAAGAAGTTCAAAATCGCAAGGGGAAGGTGCCCCCTAACGTCTCCTAAGAACCCCCCCCCCCCAAAAAAAAAAAACGCCCCTGGATTTTTTTTTTTAAATTTCGGAGGGTATAAAAGATTCGGCACACACTCTCACTTGTTCGACTTCATTTAAAAATTTACCACGTGGCATTTTGTTTAAAAATTAATAGAGGAACGAATTTTACCAAAAAAAAATTAATTTGGCCACGAAACTTTGACTTGAACTCATTTCAACTGATTTTATTAAAATGCGGCTATAGTTATGAAACACTGACAAATACAGTTATTGGTCGCCGTTTTCTCAATTCAAACAGCTAATGGCTCAAATTTACAACAACAAGAGAACTGTTATAACACTGTAATATACCATAATAGGTTTCATAAAAATACTTCTTGAACATTAAATAAACCGAAAAATGCAATGCGGCTATAGTTATGATGCGGAGTGTATATAATCATATGTAAACCCAGTGAACATAGAAGTATCAAATCAATTCGTCGGTTATATTGCCTAAATATATCAAGTGAAATGAGGAAACGGTTCTCGATTGTTTGTTGGGAAGTTATCAGAATGTGAATGTGTGTGAGAGTTTAATGATTTGCAATGAATTTACGGATGTTATTTAATCTATTGATATTTATCAGTTTGTAATAAAATGTTTTATAAATTTTACACATACATATAAATACTCACAATCATATCGTCATCTTAAATGCAAAAGGCCCTAACTAACATTTTATTAGTTTTACAAGAGAATAAAAAAAATAGTATTGAGTTCAATTTTGAATTGGTCAATAGCTTTTTTGGTTGTGATTGATTTGGGCTAAAAACTTGTTAATATGTATCAAAATTAATCGCAAAATGCTTTAAATATGTATTTCTACCCACGGTTTTTGACGATTTCGCAATTCACATGTTTTTAATTTTTGCCTATAAAATTGCTAATTCTTATTGTGTGCCCCTAATTTTTTGTAAGAACGTTTAGATTAATAAAATGCACCAGAATCAAATAGAATACCGATTTTGAATTTTTTGTTAGTTAGGGCGTTTTGAATTTTAGCTAGCGATAAACTTATTTACTTTATGTTCACTTTTATCATTTTTGTCTATTATAACATGGCAATATAAGGAGTATGATTATTTGTATTTTATAGATATGTTTGTTCATATAAATAGCTTGCGGTTAACAACTTACTTAAATTGTAATAATATTATATGTCCAAAATACAAATACATAACGTATGTAATTTATACTTAATGTGACCAATTGATTGATTTGTTTTATAACTAATTTTATACCCTGCAAACACATTATGGGGGTATACCTACTTTGTCATTATGTTTGTAACGCATCGAAATATCGGTCAGAGATCCCATAAAGTATATATCGTTGGCTTAGTCGGCAAATCTGTCAAGTCCATTTTTATAAACATTGAGATTTCAATGTCGTATGTATTGTGTAGCTCAAAATACTTCATTTGAAAAAAAAACAACAAATAAATACAAATTTAAATCAGATGATCTAAAGAAGAGAACTGCATTTATAAACTTAAAAAAAGTCAATCTGAAAAAAAGTTAGAAAGTTTTTTGTCCCTCCTAAAATTAAAAATTAAAAAAGGACTTGACAGGTTTGGCGACTAAGCCAACGATATATTATTGATCCATGATTGATTCTAAGACGTTCTATGAATGCACATCCGTTCGTGTAGTCCAAATTAAAGGAGAAAGACTTCTTAAGTTTGGCACGAATATATCTTATGGCCATAGGCAGGTTAAGTTCGGGCATGGGTCAAATCGGATGGTAATGAAAAAAGTGACCCCTTAAAGAACTATATCAACCTCTAAAATAATGTTATTTTTACAGTTTTTTTTTGCATTTTTGTTAAACAAATCGAACATTTTTATGTCAAAAGAAGTTTATAGAACTGCACTTGGACCAAGGAGACTAAACAAAATTTTTTTGGGGTCCGCCCCTTTTTTGGGCGTGGATATACAATTGTGATGAAATTTTTTGCGCTTAGCAAAAATCATAATAAATTAATTTGCCAACATTTTGTTCGATGAGTTACACATGGAATGATAAAGTGAGTATATCCTCATAATGAATAGTAAAAGAGTTAACACGTAGGTAATTGAAAATGACATGCACCTTGATTTTTTTTTTAAAAAGGGCAAAGGTCATTGGTTTAACCTTAATTTTTGAAGGGTTATATCACAAAAAAAGATATTATTAAAATTTTGGAATAAATGTATATCACCTTTCCATCAAACAGCACGAGAATAAGGGAATTTTTCGACCAGCTTCTTCAGATTTTTTTCATATTGTGTATAAATATACCCTATGGACCCATTTAGACATTCCCATTTACTGTTTAATTGAATTCCAAAAACTCGCGATTTTATTCGCGATTTTCATTTGTTTTAAACACAAAAAATTTAAAAAGTTGTGTAGTTTGAAGAGCTTTAACTTCTTAAGTTAATATCGGATTTTAATAATCGAAATTGAAATTAAAAGCTAAAGTCCTCTACTTTAAACATAAAAGTTAAAAAAAAATTGTATCATTGAAAAAATGCATTGTAAATGCAAATGCATTTTTAGAGTGCATTTTCGTCAACTTTTACTCCTTTTGATTTTTTTAATTAACAGATTATTAAAGTTCAACATTTTTACAAACAAGGTCAGTCATCATTTTCATGGGACACAAATGTCTTCTATTTTTAATATATTTTTTTTTTTAATTTTGCTCATTTTTTTCCGTACAAAAATAAAAAAAAAAGATAGATTTTGTTTGTTTTTAAAAATTTTGTAAGTAACTGTTTTCTAAATTGTTTTTCAATGTGTTTTTGTAGAGCCATAACTCCTCAAATAAATATCGGATTTCTATAATCAAAATTGAGTCCAGGGGGTAGGCATGCACCTCAAACACTCAAACATTAACTGCATGGATTAATAGAATGAATGTTGAAAGAGGAATTGTAAAAAGGCTTTTTGTTTTCTTTAAAAAAACACTTTTATATTGTTTTAAACTAAACATATTTATGAATTTTAAGTTCTTAAAATGTTAATGAGTCAATATAATTAAAAAAATATTAAAAGTGCAAATAAAGTACAAATTTCATGACTTTAAAAAACCAAAAATTTTACTTGATCCCAGACAGATTTCGCGTGAGAGAAATAAAGGGAATTGAACCAATTACAATCTCTTTACTTTATTCCTCTATGGTGAGTAGAGATGGGCACATGAGCAGATTAGAGCGTGATTCACGTGAATCACGCGTGAACACGCGTGAGTGTGACTGAATTTAATTTTACTCACGTGATTGTGAGTGAGTGTGAGTAGAGAAAAAAATTGCGTGAGTGAGTGTGCGTGAGTAAGATTTTTGCGTGAGTGAGTGTGCGTGAGTCGATTTTTTTTGCGTGAGTTTACGTGATTTATTTTCTCTTTAAATTTCCTTTCGTACCAAAAAAAACAACAACAAAATTGTAAAATTTGGCTTAATTTTAGATTTCGTCCCGAAAAATTTCGCTGAACTCTAAATTTTGCTGAAAATTTTGAAAGATTTTTGAAATTATAGTTTTTAAATTTTTTTTTTTATAAATAAGAGTTTCGTGAGTGTGAGTCAACGTGAGTGTGAGTACAGCTTGCGGGAGTGCACGTGAGTGTGAGTTATTTTAAATATACTCACGTTATTGTGAGTGAGTGTGAGTAGAAAAAATTTGCTCGTGAGTGAGTGTGCGTGATTTAAAAATTCCTGTCGTGAGCGTGAGTGAGTGTGAGTCAAAAATGACTCACGTGCCCATCTCTAATGGTGAGTCCACAATCACTGACGCGCACATCTCCACTGTTGCCAAGTTGGAGGTTTTCCCGCTAAATCTAGCGCTTTTTGTTTGGATTTAGCGGGGAAAAATTGGGTTTAGCGGGAACGGTGCTTTAGCGGGAAAATCTAGCGCTTTTTATTTGGATTTAGTGGGACAAATTTAGAGGTTTTTTTCCAATTTTTCAATCGAAAACGCCAAGTTTGTCTAATTTTAGGGCTTTTTTTGAAATTTAGCGGGAGAATTTTGTATTTTCCCGCTAAAATTTTTTCGACCGTTTCTTGCGCATTTTTAATGAAAAGTAAATTTTCGTAGAAAAAATTATTTGGAGGTTTTTTTTTAAATTTTTCTTTTTTGTCAATCAAAAATGCCAAGTTTTTCGGTTTTCAGCGCTTTTTTTTGTAATTTAGCGGGAAATTTTTAAATTTTCCCCGCTAAATTAATTTTTGGCGGTTTCTAGCGCTTTTTTCGTGAAATTTAGAGGTTTTTGGTTAAAAATAGTTGGCAACAGTGCACATCTCTTGTAGAAATACTAGGTCGAATGAGTAATATTTTGTTTATATGTGTTAAATCAAATATTAATCATACGCATAAGGGACAATTCTATTAAGTTTAAACTATTTACATCTTTAATACCATTCTCTTCAAAAAATAACTTCCTTTTCAGCGATTTTAAAATAACATATGTTGTAGCAGTGGCGGGTACAGCTTTTGAGTTTGGGGGGGGGGGGGGGGGTATATTTTTTTTCAATTAAAAAATCAAAATCTTTCTTAATGAAAAATGTCTCAAAACCTGAGACTATTTTCCTATTGACAAATTTTCGGATTCTAAGAAAATTTTCACCAGAAAAAGTCTCAGGTTCTTAAAAATCTTACTATAGAAACGTTTCTTACTCTATAGCAGTTTTGAAATATTTTTCCAATAGAAAATTTCACAGATTCTTATCTTATAGAAAAAGTTAAAAAAAAGTCAAAGTCTCAGACTCTAAGGCTTTTTTCCTATAGCAAAAGTCTGATATTTTAATATCTTTTCCTATAGAAATTCTGAGACGTTTTCCCATAAAAAAGTCTCAAGCTCTTAGACCTTTTTCTTATATAGAAAATTCTAAGATTTTGGCACATTTCCTAAAGGAAAAAGTCTCAGATTCTGAGAATTTTTCTTATAGAAAAAATTCTTAATTCTGAGACGTGTTTCCTATAGAAAGTCTCATATTTTGAGACTTTTTTCGCATAGCACAAGTAACAAATTCTGAAATTCTGAGATCTTAAAGACTTAGATTTGAAGACCTTTTTCCTATCGTTAAAGTCTCAGATTCTAAGACTTTCTTCCAATAAAATAAGTTTCAGCTTCTGGGACTTTTTTCAACAGAAAAAGTCTCAGATTTTGAGGCCTTTTGCCTTTCGAAAAATTCTCAGACACTAAGACCTTTTTCTATAAAATAAGTCTCAAATTCAGAGATTTTGAGACCGTTTTCCTAAAGAAAAAGTCTCAGATTCTTAGCTGTTTGCCTATCGAAAAAGTCTCAGATTCTTAATCGGGTTTTCACCCATTTTTCCTATAAAAAAGTATCAGATTCTGAAACATTTTTTCTATTAAAAAAGTCAGTTTCCTATTGAAAAAGTCTGAGGTTCTAAAACATGAAAAATTTCTTTTCATAATAGGAACTTCCAGATTGACAGATATTTTGTCACAAAAAATTTTCAGTTTAGTAAAATTTTT
The DNA here is from genome assembly GCA_963921195.1 of Pegoplata infirma. NCBI lineage: Eukaryota > Metazoa > Arthropoda > Insecta > Diptera > Anthomyiidae > Pegoplata > Pegoplata infirma. Next base: position 140,948,928 of record OY992540.1, on the reverse strand, counting down.
CCTTTAAAAATGTTCTGATTTTCATTATTAAAATTTTTCGATTTTTCCTTTAAAAATGTTCAGATTTGTTTCGATAAAAAATTTGCGGGTTTCAAAATTCTTTTAGAAAATTTAATTCTTCTTCTTTTCTTTCATTCTTCTTTTTCTTTCTTTTTTCTTTTTTCTTCTCCTTTTTTTTGTCTGGGGGGGAAATTTTCCCTTCCCGCCTTTCTTGTACCCGCAAATGGTTGTAGACAACAATAAATAAAGAGATACTTATTTTGTAGCTGCCAATCGCAGGGTAAGACAGTGCAAATGGTAAGGAATAACGGAATATTAATGTAACTGGAAGGTCTTTAAAATACCAAATTTCCAATGTATTGGATGGAAAACTAATTAAAATTTCATGAGTTACTCATGAGTTTACCCATCAGGTACACTCAAAAAAAAAAATGAACTAAAATCTGGGAAAATTAACTCAATTTTGAGAAAAAGAGGGAATGATTTGGCTCCAAAGATTTTTTTTCTTGGTTTTAGTTCATAATTTTCCCAAAAATAAGGACAACAAAATTATTTAATTTTATGCCAATACTAGCCGTATGTGGAATAAACTCCCCGCAGACGTCTTCCCAATCAGCTACAATTTGGAAAAATTCAAATTAAACGTCCACAAACACTACTCCCTCTTTCCTTCTCCTCATAACCTATTTTCCTAATACCAACACAATGCATTGCATTAGTAGGGGCATCCCCTAAGTGTTGGCTCAAAGTAAAAAAAAAGAAAATATTCCGGGAGGTACACTTACATTCCAAATTTCAAGTCTATAGCCTCAGTTGTTTGTAGAAATATAAAATGTGCCAAACAAAGTACCTTTTCTATCCCTTTTACTCTCTTAGAATCAGCATTTTTCAAAAATACAGCCCCATTGGATTTACATTTCAGAAGGTGCACCCACATTCCAAATTTTAGGTGTTTATCTTCAGTAGTTTGTGGAAATAAAAAAAGGACCAACGTACTTTTTTTTACCCCTTTTACCCCCTTAGAATCAACATTTCCAAAATCGCTGCCTTATTGGATCTACATTTCAGGAGGTCTAAAATTTCAAGTGTATTGCTTCAGTGGTTTGTGGAAATAAAAAAAGGACCAAAGTACCTTTTTAATCCCTTTTACCCCCTTAAAATCAACATTTCTAAAAACCCAGCCTTATTGGATCTATATTTCATGAGGTCCACCTACTTTCCAAATTTCAAGTGTATTGCTTCAGTGTTTGTGGAAATATAAAAAGTACCAAAATACCTTTTTTTACCCTTTTTACTTAGAATCAACATTTCCAAAATCGCAGCTAAATTGATTGTTTGATATTTGCTAGAAATAGTTTTTTTCTGTTGTTGGATCTTACATTCCTAATTTTAAGTTTTTATGACCTTTATTTAAGCATGGGATGCTACATTCCAAATTTCAAGCTAATAAAACCATTATTTAAGTATATATAAAAAGTACCACAATACCTTTTTTACCCGTTTTACCCCCATAGAATCATTATTTCAAAAAACCCAGCCTTAGTGAATCTATATTCCGGGAGATGCCATTCGATATTTTCGATAGTTTGTTTTTAAACTATCGATACTATCGATAGTATCGAATATTTTAAAGAATTGTAAGTTTTTGAATAAAATTACGTTTTTTTAAGTTAAAACGGGGTATTTCTGAACACACAAATAACAGTTTTTGCCGTTCACTGCCATTCCAGTCTATTTTAACTGACTACGGCGATCTTCCACCGTAACGGCTTATTCTGTTTAGACCTTTTATTTCGATACAACATTAACAGGAGATTCCCATCAATGCCTTTATACTTTAAAAAGTAGGATTATTCCAAAATAATTTTAAAAACTTCATTTTTCGATTAATTTTTCAGCAAATGGCAATCTATTTGAAGCTGATTTTTTTCGGCGATAGTATCGCTATCGGGTAAAAACTATCGATAGTCCATTTCAAATGAAACTATCGATACTATCGATGGTACCATCGATAGTTTTGCAGCTCTAGAGATGCAGCTACATTTCAAATTTCCAATCTCTATCTTCATTGGTTTGTGGAACTATAAAAAGTACTAACGTACCTGTTTTTGCACATTTGACCCCCTTAGAATCAACATTTCCAAAACCCAAGCCTTAGTTGGTGCATCTATATTCCAAATTTCAAGTCTCTAGCTTCAGTGGTTTGTGGAAATATAAAAAGTACCAAAATACCTTTTTTACCCCTATTCCCTAGAATCAACCTTTCCAAAAACTCAAGTCCCCATTTGGTTCCCTGTTTTATTCCATTTGTTTCCCTGTCCCATTCCGATTAGTCCCATGTGGCTTTCATTCCGTTCCGAATATGCGTTTACATGCGGTTAAAAAAAAAAAAATCTTTGCCTTCTTTAGAAATCTGCATTCCAAATTTAAAGTTTCCAGGACTATTATTTCAGGAATTATAATAATTACCAAAATAAATTTTTCGAAATTTCGAAAAAGAACTTTTTCAAATTTTTTCTCGTTTTTGGATCTAACATTTTAAAATTTTTTTGTAGGACCTTAATTTCAAAAAATTTAGAAAGTACCAAAGTAAATTTTTTTACTACTTTTTACCCTTAGGAGTCCGAATTTCCAGAAAGTACTTTTTTGGGGAATGTTTTTCCGTTGGAGGATCCTACATTCCAATTTTCAAATTAATAGGATTTTTTTTTTCAGAAAAAGTAAAAAGTACCAAAGTGCTCGCTTTTTTCCCCTCTTAGAATCGGTATTTCGAAAATGTACTTTTTCATAATTTTTTTCATTGTTGGAAACAACAATGCAAATTTTAATTTTTTTGTAGGACTTTAATTTAAAAAAATATTAAAAGTACCAAAGTACAATTTTTTACCCCTTTTTACCCTTAGGAATCCGAATTTCCAGAAAGTACTTTTTTTGGGAATGTTTTTCCGTTAGAGGATCCTACATTCCAATTTTCGAATTAATAGGATTTTTTTTTTCAGAAAAAATAAAAAGTGCCAAAGTACTCTCTTTTTTACCCCCCTTAGAATCGGAATTTCGAAAAAGTACGTTTTCAGAATTTTTTCCGTTGTTGGAACCACCATTGCAAATTTTAATATTTTTGTAGGACCTTAATTTCAAAAAATATAAAAAGTACCAAATTACCATTTTTTACCCTTTTAACCCTTAGGAATCCGAATTTCCAGAAAGTTCTTTTTTTGGGAATGTTTTTCCGTTAGAGGATCCTAAATTTCAAATTTCAAATTAATTGAATTTTTTTTCAGAAAAAATAAAAAGTACCAAAGTACTCGCTTTTTCTCCTTTTTCAACCCTTCGTTTTAACCCCTTAAAATCAACATTTCCAAAAACCCGGCCTTAGCGGATATGCATTCCAGGAGGTGAAACTACAATCCAAATTTCAAGACTCTAGCTTCAGTGGTTTGGGCTGTGGGATGATGCGTGATTAGTATGTCAGTCAGTCAGTCATCAGTCAGTCACGCAACTACTTTATATATATAGATTAACTAGAAAATGGGAAAAAATGATACTTCACATTTTAGAAATAGATTGGGTCTAGACCCTGGACCCATGGGTTCGGACCCCATTTAACTCTAGACCCCGTTGGGTCCTTTAAGTTTCCCCATAGATTTTGAACCAAAACTTGTGTCCGTTTCGCTCTAACTTGCTTAGTTTTTGAGATACGGTAATAAGGGGCCTGATAGGGTCTTGAGAATCTTAAAAACTGGATAACTCAAAAACTATTAATCGGCTTTCGGGTATTTTGCGGAAGTGTTCTTTCTACGAGTCAAGAGCTACAAAAATGCCGTTGGACTTTTTCTCGTGTTGGCAGTATTTTCTGAGATATGTGCATATAAAAAATCTCGGGAATTTAAAATTTTAGATCTAAAATTAGAGTCTTGAGACCTCGACAGACATGCAGAGCTAGGCTATTCAATATTTTTCTTTGTAGTCTTTCTTTTGAAAATTTCATCCGTTTCGCTCTATCTCGCTTAGTTTTCGAGATGTCGCCATTTTGACTTTTGAACTAAATTCTAAGAAGTTATTTACTAAATTCTCAGAAGTCATTAACTAAATTCTAAGAAGTACACTTCCTCAATTCAAAGAAGAGAAATACGATGATTTTTTTTTTTAGTAAATTTTAACTAAACTTGAACTAAATTGTTTTTTAAGAAATATGTCTTAAAAATAAAGATACGATTCTTAGATTTGTGGAAAATTTCTTTGGCAGTAAGAATTTTTTTCCTAATATTAAAAAAATCCATTTAAAGAAAACTATGAACTAATTATAAGTAAATGAACTAAAATTTGTTCCTCATAGTTAAGAAAATTTCTCATTTTTAAGTTAAATTTAACTAAATTTTAGGAAAATTCAAAGACATTTTTTCCTAAATTTTAGTTATGTCTTTTTTTTCAGTGTATCAATGCGTTTCTTGTCGGTCACATGACATATTAATAAATTATATTTCACTTCCTATAAACTTACCGTTTTTCCTTGTAAATCGTTGACTCTACAGTGCAGGTAAACATTTGATCCCAATTGCGTGCTTACATTTACCGTCGTAAATTGATCGGCAAAAAATGGAAATGGTTCATGGGTGGTAGTTTCCGTTATCTCTAATTCTTCATCTTCCGGTGTATCGGTGAATGGTGATGAAAATTCTTGCCAAAAATTCTTAGGAAATGTATCAAATGGATCTCCTGCTCGTGGCCGTTTTACTTAAAAAAAAAAAAAAACAAATAAAATAAATAATTGGAAAACTTAATAAAGATATTAAATTTTAATTGAATAGAATTTATTAAATAAATACACTTAACACTCGATTTTCAAGAAAAAAAAAATAAATCGGAAATTTTAAGTTGCAAAGAAAAATTTTGGGACACAAGTTTTTAATGACTTATTTGGTCGAATTTAATTAAGTTTATAATTATTTTTTTTTATTTAATCAAATAAAAAAAAAACTGGAGTTGAACAACTTTAATAATATGCTTGCTTTTCACGGTCAACTCTTCGAAAAACACGAAATAAAACTTAAAAGCCCTTTATTTAGTAGAAATCGAAACTTGAAAATCGGGGGATAGTCGAATTTTCCCAACTTGTGTTTGCTTTATGATTTTAAAACCATCACAACAATTATTTAAATTTTACATACATGGTGCAGAGGCTGATACAAAATGTTGGATTGCTGAATAGACGATGGCAAATATCCAAATTTTCTTTGATTCCATATCTGTAAGTAAAATAAGAAGACAAAAAACAAGACAATTGATATTTATGTAGATTTTATAATATACTAAATAAATATAAAATAATTTTAATTAATTGAAATGTACACAATTTTAAGATAGAACAACAATATGCCCAAATATATGCATTGTCTAAATTAGCAAAATAAAGCTGTCCATCTGTCAGGACAAGCAAAAATATCAAAACAATCAACTACAACTACACACTTGTAGTTTGAAAATGTTGCTATTGTTGTTTGAAAATGTTGTTATTGTTGTTTGAAAATATTGTTATTGTTGTTCTACTAGATGTATGTTAGGGCGGATCGAGAAATGCTTTTTCACGAATTTCGCTTGGGCGCTATGCGGGATTGGTAAAACTAGATGCCAAAACGATGTGGTTAAAATTTCAGGAAGATCGCCCTTCATCTAGGGTTGCCCCTCCAGCGCTGAAGTTTCAACTTTTTTAAGCCAAAGAGCATTTTTTTAAAAAATTGTCAAAAATTCAAATTTGATCAGATCTTCTTAATTTTGGATTTTATGTAGTATAGTTAATCACATCTAGTTATATTTTTAATATCAGCTTAATACGATATCGCTAACCTCCCAAAACCAGAGGTGGAAAAGTATACTTACATTTTGGAGAAACCCGAAAAGCAATTTTTTGCAATTATGTAAAAAAAAAACACATAAAAATTGCAAAATATGATTTTTTTCTTTTCGACTTGGAAAATAGACTACTCAAGGATTCCAAAACCGTTAAAACCAAAAAATACGAAATTCTTGAACGGCGTGTGGACCAATCTCAACTTACGATATTTTCAAAAAATTTATTTTATACATTTTTTTTGCTATATTGTTCTATATTTTAAAATTTTTTTACTAAATTTGTCATATTTTTCTATTAAAGATAATCTCATTAAAATTTAAGAGATCGTTAACCCTTGTCGAGATGGGGTCATATAAAACAAGTAGAAAAGCTAAATTCGACTTGGCCGAATCTATGAATACCCTCCACAATGCCCTTTTTAAGTTATAGTAAATTTTCTAGAGTGAAAAAATAACATTTTTGATTAGAAATATTTTATTTTGTTTAAAAAAACTTTTTTTTTTATTAATTTTTGAAAAAAAAAAAAATAATTTACTAAATTTTTTTTTTGAGTGTAAAATTTTTTTTGAGTGTAAAATTTTTTTCGAGTGTATTTTTTTTTGTTTTGGTATAAAAATATTTTTGAGTGACAAAAATACGTTGTAAAATATTTTTGTGACTTACCAATGTTTTTAAAACAGGTTTAACGGGTTTTCAACACGTGAATTTTAGGTGAAGCTAATCTGAAATTCACGGTTTTGCTAATAACTTTTGAACCACTGGACCGATTTGGCTGAAATTCAATACGAACGAGGCTTGAGGAACGCAAAATATATATAGCAAGCTTCAGCATCCTCAGAATTGGTTTTCGAAAGTTATAGTGCTTTTTATCTCAAAAATTCACGAAAAACCCTTGCCGAAATTCAGTCTTTTGCTCATAACTTTTGAACCACTGGACCGATTTCGCTGGATTGCAATACCAACCTGACCAGGTAAATGCCCAACATATATGCCAAACTTCAGGAGCCTCTGTTAAGTCTTTCAAAAGTTAGCGTGTTTTCAACAGACAGACAGACAGACAGACAGACAGACAGACAGACAGACAGACGGACAGACGGACGGACGGACGGACGGACGGACGGACGGACGGACGGACGGACGGACGGACATCGCTAGATCGTCTTAAAATCGATCGATGATCATGAATATATATACTTTATGGGGTCCTAGACCAATATTTCAAGGTGTTACAAACGGAATGACAAACTTATATATACCCTCTATCACTAGAGTGGAGGGTATAAAAATTGTTTTTTACCAATTACAAATAGATTAAAATTGAAAACATTTATGAGTACGTCAGAAAAAAATAGCATTTTTAAGAGGTTGCTTCAGTCCTTCAAGGGGGAACTTTTTTCCCCCTGGTCCGATTTGGCCCATTTCCGAACTTAACCTGCCTAGGAGCATAAGACATATTTATGCCAAACTTGAGGGGTCTAGCTTTTTTATTTTGGACTGCATAGTGTTAACTACAGACGGACGGACGGACGGACGGACGGACAGACGGACGGACGGACATCGCTAGAATGTCTTAGAATCGATCACTGATCAATAATATATATACTTTATGGGGTCCCCGACCGATATTTCGATGCGTTACACACGGAATGACAAAGTGAGTATACCCCCATACTGTAGTTGGAGGGTATAAAAAGGGAATGATCTGCCTTTTATGAGTATTGCCAAGCCTCTAGCGAAAGACATTTCATCTATATGGGAAAAAAACAACAATTCCAACAATTTCTCCAAAATCTGTTATTGGAAAGCTTAAGGTATTCCGTTGTAAGTTGGAACAGTTCAAAAAACATTTAAAATTATCAAAAAAGAGGTACCATGATTTTGGACAAAAACTCTTCGATATTTGCTCATGCAAATGCGTAACATAGTGCGCATGCAGCTGCATATATAAAGTCCCTACCTCGAAAAGAGAATTCCTAAATGAAAATGCGAACTAACCGCGAATATTTTTTGTATACGTGATATGATCCGCTAAACTCATGAAAGTTTTCAATTTTAATCTATTTGTAATTGGTAAAAAACAATTTTTTGTGTGGGACATATATGACCCCATGTCGACAAGGGTTAATGATCTCTTAAATTTTAATGAAATTATCTTTTATAGGAAAATATGACATATTTTGTAAAAAAAATTTAAAATATAGAACTATATAGCAAAAAAAATTCATGAAATAAATTTTTTGAAAATATCGTGAGTTCAGATTGGTCCACACGCCGTTCAAGAATTTCGTATTTTTTGGTTTTAACGGTTTTGGAATCCTTGAGTAGTCTATTTTCCAAGTCGAAAAGAAAAAAATCATATTTTGCAATTTTAATGTGTTTTTTTTTACATAATTGCAAAAAATTGCTTTTCGGGTTTCTCCAAAATGTAAGTATACTTTTCCACCTCTGGTTTTTGGAGGTTAGCGATATCGTATTAAGCTGATATTAAAAATATAACTAGATGTGATTCACTAGACCACATAAAATCTAAAATTAAGAAGATCTGATCAAATTTGAATTTTTGACAATTTTTTAAAAAAATGCTCTTTGGCTTAAAAAAGTTGAAACTTCAGCGCTGGAGGGGCAACCCTAGATGAAGGGCGATCTTCCTGAAATTTTAACCACATCGTTTTGGCATCTAGTTTTACCAATCCCGCATAGCGCCCAAGCGAAATTCGTGAAAAAGCATTTCTCGATCCGCCCTAATGTATGTGTCCTAAAGCATCATAATTATATTAGAAAATGTTAATAAAATAATTAATAAAGATTTTATTGTGGGGAAAAAACTACACTCCATTATAAAAATGACATGATGACAACAAAAATCCGGTTTTCGTAACTAAATAATGGTTGCTAAAACGACGTTGTAGTTATCAGATTCTGAGACATTTTTCCTATAGAAAACGTCTCAGATTCAAGACATATTTCCTATAGAAAACGTCTCTAATTCTGATACGTTTTTCCTATAGAAAACTTATTAGATTCTGAGACATTTTTTCTATAGAAAACGTCTCAGATTCCGAGACATTTTACCTATAAAAAGAAACTGACATTTTTCCTTTAGAAAAAGTCTCAAATTCTGAGACAGTTTTTCTATAGAAAAAATCTCAGATTCTGACACAGCTTTTCTATAGAAAAAGTCTCAGAGACTTTTACTATAGAAAAACTGTCTCAGAATCTGAAACTTTTCTATAGAAAAACTGTCTCAGAATCTGTGACTTTTTCAAAGGAAAAATGTCTCAGAATCTGAGAGTTTTTCTATAGAAAAACTGTCTCAGAATCTGCGACTTTTTCTATAGAAAAACTGTCTCAGAATCTGAGACTTTTTCTATAGAAAAACTGTCTGTTCTATAGGAAAAATGTCTCAGAATCTAAAACTTTTTCTATTGAAAAATGTCTCAGAATCTGCGCCTTTTTTTTCATAGAAAAAATGTCTCAGAATCTGAGACTTTTTCTATTCTATCAGAATCTGAGACTTTTTCTTTAGAAAAACTGTCTTAGAATCTGAGACGTTTTCTATAGAAAAACTGTCTCAGAATCTGAGACTTTTTCTATAGAAAAACTGTCTCAGAATCTGAGACTTTTTCTATAGAAAAACTGTCTCAGAATCTGAGACTTTTTCTATAGAAAAACTGTCTCAGAATCTGAGACTTTTTCTATAGAAAAACTGTCTCAGAATCTGAGACTTTTTCTATAGAAAAACTGTCTCAGAATCTGAGACTTTTTCTATAGAAAAACTGTCTCAGAATCTCAGACTTTTTCTATAGAAAAACTGTCTCAGAATCTGAGACTTTTTCTATAGAAAAACTGTCTCAGAACCTGAGACTTTTTCTATAGTAAAACTGTCTCAGAATCTGAGACTTTTTTTATAGTAAAACTGTCTCAGAATCTGAGACTTTTTTTATAGTAAAACTGTCTCAGAATCTGAGACTTTTTCTATAGTAAAACTGTCTCAGAATCTGAGACTTTTTCTATAGTAAAACTGTCTCAGAATCTGAGACTTTTTCTATAGTAAAACTGTCTCAGAATCTGAGATTTTTTCTATAGTAAAACTGTCTCAGAATTTGTGACTTTTTCTATAGAAAAACTGTATCAGAATCTGAGACTTTTTCTATAGAAAAACTGTCTCTGAATCTGACACTTTTTCTATAGAAAAACTGTCTCAGAATCTGACACTTTTTCTATAGAAAAACTGTCTCAGAATCTGAGACATTTTCTATAACAGAAATGTCTCAGAATCGGAGACTTTTTCTATAAGAAAAATGTCTTAGAAGATCAGACTTTTCTATAGTAAAAGTCTCAGACAGTTTTTCTATAGAAAAAGTCTCAGATTCTGAGACAGTTTTTTCTATAGAAAAAGTCTCAGATTCTGAGACAGTTTTTTCTATAGAAAAAGTCTCAGATTCTGAGACAGTTTCTTCTATAGAAAAAGTCTCAGATTCTGAGACAGTTTTTCTTTAGAAAAAGTCTCAGATTCTGAGACAGTTTTTCTATAGAAAAAGTCTCAGATTCTGAGCCAGTTTTTCTATAGAAAAAGTCTCAGATTCTGAGACAGTTTTTTCTATAGAAAAAGTCTCAGATTCTGAGACAGTTTTTCTATAGAAAAAGTTTCAGATTCTGAGACAGTTTTTCTATAGAAAAAGTCTCAGATTCTGAGACAGTGTTTCTATAGAAAAAGTCTCAGATTCTGAGACAGTTTTTCTATAGAAAAACTGTCTCAGAAAGACAGTTTTTCTATAGAAAAAGTCTCAGATTCTGAGACAGCTTTTTCTATAGAAAAAGTCTCAGATTCTGAGACAGTTTTTCTATAGAAAAAGTCTCAGATTCTGAAACAGTTTTTCTATAGAAAAAGTCTCATATTCTGAGACAGTTTTTCTATAGAAAAAGTCTCAGATTCTGAGACAGTTTTTCTATAGAAAAAGTCTCAGATTCTGAGACAGTTTTTTCTATAGAAAAAGTCTCAGATTCTGAGACAGTTTTTTCTATAGAAAAAGTCTCAGATTCTGAGACAGTTTTTCTATAGAAAAATTCTCAGATTCTGAGACAGTTTTTCTACAGAAAAATTCTCAGATTCTGAGACAGTTTTTCTATAGAAAAAGTCTCAGATTCTGAGACAGTTTTTCAGATTCTGAGACAGTTTTTCTATAGAAAAAGTCTCAGATTCTGAGACAGTTTTTCTATAGAAAAAGTCTCAGATTCTGAGACAGTTTTTCTATAGAAAAAGTCTCAGATTCTGAGACAGTTTTTCTATAGAAAAAGTCTCAGATTCTGAGACAGTTTTTCTATAGAAAAAGTCTCAGATTCTGAGACAGTTTTTCTATAGAAAAAGTCTCAGATTCTGAGACAGTTTTTCTATAGAAAAAGTCTCAGATTCTGAGACAGTTTTTCTATAGAAAAAGTCTCAGATTCTGAGACAGTTTTTCTATAGAAAAAGTCTCAGATTCTGAGACAGTTTTTTTATAGAAAAAGTCTCAGATTCTGAGACAGTTTTTCTATAGAAAAAGTCTCAGATTCTGAGACAGTTTTTCTATAGAAAAAGTCTCAGATTCTGAGATAGTTTTCTATAGAAAAAGTCTCAGATTCTGAGACAGTTTTTCTATAGAAAAAGTCTCAGATTCTGAGACAGTTTTTCTATAGAAAAAGTCTCAGATTCTGAGACAGTTTTTCTATAGAAAAAGTCTCAGATTCTGAGACAGTTTTTCTATAGAACAAGTCTCAGATTCTGAGACAGTTTTTCTATAGAAAAGTCTCAGATTCTGAGACAGTTTTTCTATAGAAAAAGTCTCAGATTCTGAGACAGTTTTTCTATAGAAAAAGTCTCAGATTCTGAGACAGTTTTTCTATAGAAAAAGTCTCAGATTCTGAGACAGTTTTTCTATAGAAAAAGTCTCAGATTCTGAGACAGTTTTTCTATAGAAAAAGTTTCAGATTCTGAGACAGTTTTTCTATAGAAAAAGTCTCAGATTCTGAGACAGTTTTTCTATAGAAAAAGTCTCAGATTCTGAGACAGTTTTTCTATAGAAAAAGTCTCAGATTCTGAGACAGTTTTTCTATAGAAAAAGTCTCAGATTCTGAGACAGTTTTTCTATAGAAAAAGTCTCAGATTCTGAGACAGTTTTTCTATAGAAAAAGTCTTAGATTCTGAGATAGTTTTTCCTATGAAAAAAAGTCTCAGATTCTGAGACATTTTTCCTATGAAAAAAAGTCTCAGATTCTGAGACATTTTTCCTATAAAAAAGGCGCAGATTCTGTGACATTTTTCAATGGAAAAAGTTTTAGACTCTGAGACATTTTTCCTATAGAAAAAGTCTCCGATTCTGAAACATTATTCTTACAGAAAAAGTCTCAAATTCTTAGACATATTTCACAGAAAAACGTCTTAGATTCTCAGACATTTTTCCTATAGAAACAGTCTCAGATTCTGAAACATTTTTCCCATAGAAAAAATCTTAGATTCTGACACATTTTCCTAAAGAAAAGGTCTCATATTCTGAGACATTTTTCCTATAGAAAAAGTTTCAGATTTTTCTATAGAAAAAGTCACAAACGCTGAGATATTTTGTCGATAGGAAATCTGAGCTTCTTAGACATTTTTCCTATTGAAAATCTTTGAAATATTTTCAAACATAGTTTTAAAGTATTTTTTTTTTCAGTGTAGGTTAATAAGCTTTTCCACATAAAAACTTACTGCCATACAAGTTTAGGAATCAAAAAATTAATTTTAATTTTATTATATGCGTTTAATAAACACTTAAAATCATTTAATGTCATGCACTACTAGGCGTATGAACAATTTATTTATAATTCAATATAACTCATACGTACAGAGGTTAAATACTAACATTAAATGAAAACTGGAAAAAAATCAAAAAATATCATTTAACCCATTTTGGAAAAAGATTCAATTTTATTTTTCTTTTTTGGAAAAAGTTACTTTTTTTAGGTAAATAATTTAAATAAATAAATTAAATCTAAAAAATTTAAATAAATTAAATATATTAAAAGCCGAAAATAAAAATGCGAAATTTTTGTTTTTGCTTGAAACAATTTCTGTGCTGATTGGGCTGTAGGCAAATTGGTTTGAATTTTTGTCAAAATCTTAAAATGTCAAAGTCTACATTAATATTACGAAAAATGACGTTAAAAAGGAACCTATGTAAGGTTTCATTGAATTAATGAAATAGGTATCATAAAATGTAATTGCAAGAACAAGTTTTATCAAAGTAATGAAAATTGTTCATACAAAATATAAATTGTAGTTTATGAAAATTGTTCATTACTTTAATGAAAAAACTATTTAATTCTTATGAAATACTTTCATTGAATAAATCCTACTTTTTATTTTTAAAATAAAATAAATACTTTCATTGAATAAATGCTTCTTTTATTTTTAAAATGAAATATATGTATGAAATTGTAAAGATCTTTTTATAGAATTATAAATAATAAAAAATTATTTTCACTTAGTTTTCTCGCACAAAATTTACTCTAACCCTAAATTGTAATACATTAATAAAACCACGAAGCAATAAAAAAAAGCGCGAATTTAGTAAATATAAAATTAATAATTTACTTTTTATTTCAAATTAAAAAAAAAAAAATGGCTGAAAAAACCACAAAATAACCAAGTTAAAAAACACTTTCACATATTTTTTATTTTATCTATAAATTTCACTCAGTTTTCCCACACAAAATTTTACTATAACATTTAATTTTAATACATAAGTAAAACCACTAAATAACACTGTGCTACAGTGAAAAAATACTTCTGATGTGACATAGTATAGATTGTTGGTCTTGTCGAGTAGATCACAAAAATGCCCATTAAACTTGCCAGACACCCTCAAATTTTAGAGTTATTGTCAAAAAACATTTTTTTTTGGGACTTTTCTCACTAAACCTTTTCTAATTCAGAAAATTTTCAACCGATTTTAAATTTTTTAACTGTTTTGAATAGAAGAAGGATAGGGCTTTCCATATGTGTGAATTGGTCTACAAATATAAAAAAGATATCTATTGATTTTTTCTATAAAGTCTAATTTTTTTGTTATTTTTTGAAAATTTTTCGAGTTTATCGATTTTTTTTGCTATAGTTCGTTTAACAACCTTTATATTTATAAACGTATTTTTAAAGAAAATTTGATTCTGAATACGATAAGCTTTATCCGAAAGAAATCGGATAACAATTGACAGAGTTGTGATAATTTTTCTAAAAAATAAAATTACGATTTTGCAGGAAATCGCCGTTCAGATATCCCAGACAAAAAAAAAATAATTTTATCATGAGAGGTCATGTACAATATTTTTAAAGGTTTTTGGCGCTCTGAATCCGAATCTGGTCTTTAAATTGCTCTATCTAGTCAGGTTTTTGAGATATTTAACATAAATTGATATATCAAAAACTTAATAAGATAGCACAATTTCATGGTCAAATTCGAATTCAGGAGGCCGAAAACCTTTAAAATAATGATACGCGACCTCTTAGTATGTTCGTTTGTTTTTTTATTTTTTTTGCCTCGGTTATGCGAACGGCAATTTCAAGCAAAATATTAATTTTCTTTTTTAGAAAAATTATCACAACTCTGTCAATTATTATGCGATTTTTTCGGCATAAAGCTCATCGTATTCACAATTATATTTTCTTTAAGAATACGTTTATAAATATAAATGTTGTTGAACGAACTATAACAGAAAAAATAGATAAACTCAAAAAATTTTCAAAAAAATAACAAAAAAATAGGTATTGTTGAAAAAATCAATACATATCTTTTTTATATGTATAAACCAATTCATACACATAAAAATCCCTCTCCTTTCTCTATCCAAAACAGTTGAAAAATTGAAAATCGGTTGAAAAATGTTTAAGTTACACGTGGTTTAGTGAGAAAAGTCCCAAAAAATCGTTTTTTGACAATAACTTTAAAATTTGAGGGTGTCTGGCAAGTTTGATAGGCATTTTTGTGATCTTTTCGACGAGACCTACAACCTTAACTACCTCATTTTAAAAGTATATTCAATTTTGTGTTTTTTGTAGCACAGTGTAATTAATCAATAACGTTTCATTTTAAATCTCGTATAAAAATTCTAAAAAAAAAAATCACAAATTATTTCATGCCGCTCTGATCAGCTGCTTTTTGTGCGCGTAAACTAACAGAAGCGACACGACAAGGGTAAAAAAACAACAAATTTTATAAACAAAACTTAATGAAATTTTTTAATGAAACTACGAAATCTAATGAATCAAAATTAATGAAAATTGTGCACAATATGTATGAAATTTCATTCAGCATATGAAACATTTCATTGCTAGAATGAAACAACGTTAATTAATCCCATTCATTAGTGATATGAAGCATTTTTCTATCAGCGTATCTTGGGCTTTTTTTTTCGTTAATTTTTGGCGAAATTTCGTATTTATCTTTTTGGGTAATTTTTTATATTTTTTGGGCGATTTTGCATTTGGGCGATTTTTAATAAAGTTTTTTTGGGCGATTTTGCCTACAGCCAGCACATTAGCGCGTCCTAAATTCAAATTAGAGTGATTGTACGTTACAAGCAGTTAATAGCAAAGTATTACAGATGATGATTGGTTCAATCCTCGGCGGCTGCGATCTGTAAATAATTTTCACATATAGAGTTCTATTGACTATTAACTAAATAAATTTGACATTAAAAGTTTTTCTGAATATTATTATAACTGGATAATATGAAACTAGTAAGAAACAAACCAGGATGTCTTAAATTTTTAGAAAAATTAAATTTTTCTTTCACACTTTTCTCAATTCAAAAACCATATATATCAAATTTTTTTAGCTTGCCCCCTCAAACGATGGGTATTTAGGACCCTTTTACGGGAAAAATAACAAAAAAATGTTTGGATAAAAAACCAGTTGGCTACCAGCAGCTAAAGATTGCAATCTTAGTGCATTTTGAAAAAAAACTTTTTTTTTTGTTTTCCAAAAATTTGACACCAAAAGTTCGGCAATATAGAGTACATTCCAGGAAAAATATTAATAAAATTTCCATGGAGTAATTTTGGTGCAGCATTGCATCTCAAAGATGAAAAGGTGAACTTAATTTTTATTTCTTCTTTCTTTTAAGCTAAATTAGTATCAAAATCTGCTTTGACACAGTTATAATGAATGTGCTCTTTTTTGCACAGCTTTTGAGACCAATTTAGCTGAAAAGAAAAAATAAAAAAAAATTAAGTATGCACTTTTCATCTTTAAAATGCAACGCTGCACCAAAATTACTCCATGGAAATTTTATTAATATTTTAATAAAATTTCCATATAAATAAATTTTTTTTTTTTTCAAAATGCACTGAGATTGCAATCTTTAGCCGCTGGTAGCCAACTGGTTTTTTGTCCAAAACTTTTTTTGTTATTTTTTCCGTAAATGGCTCCTAAGTCCCCATCTTTTGGGGGGGCAAGCATTTTCAAATTCGAAAAAAAGCCAAATTCGGGACGCGCTACTGCACATTGCATTTTATGCACATATAAATTGCGGTGGTCAAGGGGAATTTTTTTTTTTAATTACAGAGAGATGAGACTTAACATTCGTAACTTACCCTCAGTTTCTGTATGACGAACGAATGACGAACGTCAAAAATTTGCATGTCTTTTGTTATTGTTACAAAAACAAAATTCATGAAATTTTTTGATTATTCGTTATTCGTTCGTCATACAGAAACTGGGGGTAAATTTATCTGAAACTCCATTCTTTCATACATTCACTCAAAATATTTTGTAGGCAAAAACAAAAGAAACCACATTTAAAATCAGTGAATAAACAATCTAAAACCATCCCAGTAATTATTCATTCGTTTTAACAAACATCAACATTTATTTTTTACTGTTGACAAAATTTTCTAAAATAAATAACATTTAACATTAAAAAATTACGCTTTTTTCATTAACTTTTACCAACAAATTCGAAAAAATAACCTACCAAAACATTAAAATTTAATTATAGTTCTGCTATTTTTACCAACAAATTCCAAAAAATAAACTACGAAAGCATTAAAAACTAATGATTTCGTAGGTTATTTTTTACAATTTTCTATTGAAATATTTTTTTAAAAATTTTTAATAAAATTTTGGGGAATCGATCCCGCAATCAACTACATTCTGGCCAGACACTCTAACCATCGTGCCAAAGTCACTTGATACAAACATGTTTTTATATTTCTATAAATAATTTTTTGAATTTTTTTTCTACAAAAAAATAACCTACTTGTGTAGGTAAAAACTAATGATATTTCATTAAAAAATACCAACAATTAAAAAAAAAAATTACTTACACAAATCATTAAAAATTTAAAGAATAATCAGTAGTTTTTACTTACAGAACAAAAATAAATGAATTTAAAAATTAAATGCTAATGAAAGACTTTATTTTTTAGTGTGTTATTTTTGAAACAAAGGACAGAAGTAGTCATTAATAAAAACTGAACATCAAATAAATGTTTTTTCTTTTAAAAACGACTAAACGTAAAATTTTTTAAATAAACTACAAACAGTTAATGACATAATTTTTTGAGTGCAAATATTTTTTTTTTAAATTTTATCTCTACTGTTTCAAAAATCGAACAGTGGATCGAAATGGGTTAATATGTTTTAAATAATATTTCTATAAATATTTGGTCAGTTTAAAAGTAAGTATCTTTTAATATTGAATTGAAATTATTAATTTAAAAATTTAAACAGATATTAAATTAAAAAATAATATATTAGATATCATTCACACGAATTTTGGGCAAATTAACTTGATTACTGTTTAAATGTAATTCGAATTCTCCTATCTTTTTTTGTAAACAATGTAAAATTTTACAAGGATATCCCATAACAATAAAAACTTTTTACAATTGCAAAATTAAAATAAACAAAACAATTGAACTTGATGCTTAATATGAAATTTTTAATTACCGAAAAAAAAAATATTTAAATTTTTTATTTAACTTCAATACTATAGTATTCTTTGTTATAATGCGCAATACAAAAATAACGAAAATTAGTAAAAACAAGTGAGAGTGTTACATTCGGCTGTGCCGAATCTTTTATACCCTCCAAATTGTAAAAAAAAAATCCAGGGGCGTCTTTTTTTTTGGGGGGGGGGGGGGGTTGGTGGGAGACGTTAGGGGCGCCTTCCCCTTGCGATTTTGAACTTCTTCTGAGATAAGAATGTTGCATTTGCTTACCAAAAGTACAAAAAACTCTTCAAAAAATGCGGTTTTTCTTGGAGTGGTTTAGTTCTCCAAGGGGGAACTTTTTTCCCCTTGGTCCGATTTTGCCCATTTCCGAACTTAACCCGCCTAGGAATATAAGACATACTCGTGCCAAACTTCGGAAGTCTAGCTCTTTTATTTTGGACTGTATCGTGTCCTCTACAGACGGACAGACGGACGGACGGACGGACGGACATCGCTAGAATGTCTTAGAATCGATCACTGATCAATAAAATATATACTTTATCGGGTCCTAGACCGATATTTCGATGCGTTACACACGGAATGACAAAGTGAGTATACCCCCATACTGTGGTTGGAGGGTATAAAAAAATATTTGGTTGATTGACAACTTTGATAATTAAACAACATTTAATCGGATTAAATTTATGGGAGCATTAATAAAACACAAATTTTCTTGTTGTTGCTCAAAATGTACATTTATAATCTCTAACTTACTTTAGCAGTGTATGTATGACAGTTAAATATGCTGAATGAAAAATCTTTAAATTTATTACAATTTAATGAAACGCCAAATAAAATGACAACATAATATTGAGGATGTAAATATAACGAGTAATATTTTATTGGAAGTGGAAATATCAGTTGAATAAATCCATAAAGGAAATTTCAGTTCATTAGTTCAATCATCATTTTAAAGCTTAATATGTGTTTTATTTATATATAAAACTGCGTAAGACTATGGTACAAAAGTATTTTGAATTTATAAAAAAAAAAAATTATATAGAAAAAATGTCTTAGAATTTGGGAACTATATGATTTGAATTGAGAAAAGTGTGAAAGAAAAATTTAATTTTCCTAAAAATTAAGGAGATCCTGGTTCGTTTTTACTAGTTTCATATATCCAGTTATTATTATGATCTTCAGAAAACTTTTTATGTCAAATTTATTCAAGTAATAGTCAAATATACTCTATATTTGAAAATTACACTGTGCTACAAAAAACACAGAATCGAATATACTTTTGAAATGATGTAGTTAAGGTTGTAGGTCTCGTCGAAAAGATTACAAAAATGCCCATCAAACTTACCAGACACCCTCAAATTTTAAAGTTATTGTAAAAAACTTTTTTTTGCGACCTTTCTCACTAAACCACGTGTAACTTATAAATTTTTAGTGCCGACCGAACAGTTCGGACAAAAAACGATATTGGCCAAAAATTAGCATTTTTAACAGCTTTTTCTGATGGCCATTTGTTTGTTTAGGCGATAGAAGACTATGCTGATTTTCAAATATAATGGCGTGGACGAAGTTCGGTTACTGAACTTCGATATTGTGGCTTAACTTCGTACTCGTTCTTAAATGTTTCACTCAGAATCGTCTTCCATCGCCTCAACAATTCTACCACATATAAAAAAAGTTGTTAAAAGTTCTTCCAAATACCCAATTTTTGATTAAATGACGTTTTTTGGCCGAACTGTTCGGTCGTACACTATAAATTTTTCAACCGATTTTCAATTTTTTAACTGTTTTGGATAGAAGACTGATAGGGTTTTTTATGTGTGTAAATTGATCTATACATATAAGAAAGATATATTTTGATTTTGTCAACAATATCAATTTTTTTTGTTATTTTTTGAAAATTTTTTGAGTTTATCAGTTTTTTTCTGCTATAGTTCGTTCAACAACATTTAAATTTATAAAATTATTCTTAAAGAAAATTTAATTGTGGATACGATGAGCTTTATGCCAAAAAAATCGGATATCAATTGACAGAGTAGTGATAATTTTTCTAAAAAGAAAATTAAGATATTGCATGAAATTGCCGTTCGGACTACCCAGGAAAAAAAAATAAATAAAAAAATAAACGAACATACTGAGATGTCGCGTATCATTATTTTAAAGGTTTTTGGCCCCATGAATTCAAATTTGACCTTGAAATTGCGCTATCTTATTAAGTTTTTGATATATCAATTTATGTTAAATATCTCAAAAACCTGATGCGATAGTGCAATTTAAAGGCCAGATTCGGATTTAGCGCTCTAAATACTTTTATAAATATTGAACATTTATTTTTTATTTTTTTTTTGTCTAAACAATTTCCTGAAAAATCTTAATTTTCTTTTTTAGAAAAATTATCACAACTCTGTCAATTGTTATCCGATTTTTTTTCAGGATAAAGCTCATCGTATTCAGAATTAAATTTTCTTTAAAAATACATTTATAAATATAAAGGTTGTTAAGCGAACTATAGCAGAAAAAAATCGATAAACTCAAAAAATTTTCAAAAAATAACAAAAAAATTAGATATTATATAAAAAATCAATAGATATCTTTCATATATGTTTGTACCAATTCACACACATCGAAATCCCTATCCTTCTTCTATCTAAAACAGTTAAAAAAATTGAAATCGGTAGAAAATTTTTTGAATTACACAAGGTTTAGTGTGCAAAGATTCTGAAACGTTCTTTCTCCATCAAGACACTTGAGATTAACAAAATTTTCTACCTTAACGCTTTTGAACGTTTTTTAGTTAATTTCTTAGATTCTGAAAAATTTTTCCTAAAGAACAAGTATCATTTTCTAAAACTTTTTTTCGTTAGAAAAAGTTTTAGATTCTGAAACATTTTCTAAAACATTTTTCAGATAGATATGGACTTTTGTCATTAACTTTTAACGCTTGTGATATTTTACTAATTTCGCAATAACATTTTTTCTTGTAAACTAGGTGGTACCTGTGAATGTAGATATGTTAAGGGAACCATAATGAGTAATTCTGCAAAGGCACAGCGCAAATAGTCTCATTATTTCATGGTAAGGAACGTGCAAAGTTGAAAAATGTAAAAAAATCGCTTGATACTCTCATGAAATTTTTCGTTCAAAGTTCCATATTGTTGGGTGCGTTAAAGCTATTGCTCCAAATTTAATACCGTTTAATCAGTAGACTTGGGCAATTATTTGGTGTAGGTTCAGTGGATGTGCCGCCAATAAGAAAAAAGTTACATGGACCTAAATCTTTGATACCAATTTTTTTCAATTTTCAATTTTTCGAGGCTTTTTGATTGTAGCTTTTGGTGCAAACTGTAATTTTAAAATTCAAATACACATGGTAAAAGCCCTTGTAAATATGCACAATCTGAGACTGATTCGAGTGATGTGCTCGCAATGGTTACGAAGCTGCAGCTCTCCAAAGATGGGAAGAAAAAACGTGAATTTTTTAAAAAGTCTGTTTTTTGCGAGGTACACTCCCAGTTTTATTCCGAATGGTTCCGAATGCTTTGTGAACTTTATAATTTACCATTTCCCACTTGATTTACAAACGCACCCAAAAAATATTCAATTGCAAAAATTTTATGAGCTTTTTAAATTTTTTGCAAAATTTCGATATTTTAGTTTTGCATTATTTGACAGCCAAATGTGCATGGCTGAAAGTTAAACATGTAGAAACACTGGTATATGCAAATATAATAAATCATAGAAAGCAACATTGATCAAAAGTTAATATTGGCGAATTCCGCGGCGTTTTTCTGTTTTTCGTTTTTTGTAAGGCACATCCAGGCCGCTTATCGAAATTGGTCAGTGAAAAGCGCGTTTGGTAGTATTTTTTATGCTTTATCTTCAATCCATTCGCACCCAAAAACAATTGACGTTTTAGTGGTTTTTTGGTGGTTTTAAATTTTTGATACTTTTAAATTTAATGGTTATATAAAATCTTACATTACTTAAATTAAAGTAGAAAAGAAATGTATTTAGATAGATTTTGACATGTCTTATTCGAATAATATTTCAAAATTAGTTCATTGATTTTTGCAGTCGCGAAAATCGCGAAAAATCGCTAAAATTTTTTATAACCTTGATAAAATTAGTAATAACGTTAAAATATTTCGTAATAACCTTAATATTAGCATTATTAATCATACTTTGAATAGTTTCAATATTCAGTGAAGGACAACAGTGTGAAATCAGACATTTAATATTAAAAAAAAAAAATAAATTCAAAATTATTAAATTTTTTTTTTAAAAATGTTCCCTTTAAACCACTGCTGTTTCTTACCTATTAGAGATAGAATAATGGTGTTAACTAAGAATTTGTTGAGATTTTGTTAATGAATTTGGCAATATTTTTCTAAAAAAAATAAAACCGCTGGAAACATTTTTATTTCCAAAATATTGGAAAATGTGCCGAAAAAAAATTGGTTAAATGCAAATATCTCGATATTTAGCAAAGATTTTATGCATGTTTGAATATGTATTTTAGCTCTGGGTAAGCATAATACAAAATGGTACGTTTGGTAAACTTCGGATAAAAAATGTAATTTTTACAATTTTTTTAAAAATGTTAACTTTATACCGCCATAGTTTTTGGTGCGATCGCTCAAATTAATGCACGCGGACGGATTTGAATTACTTATTTATAATGTTATTTACCTACAAAGTCTTATCAATGTGCCACGGAAAAAAAATCGCAATTTTTTTTTTCTTAAATATTAAAAGTTAATGACAATTGCTCATATATACTCAGGTTCTGAAACATTTTCCTATAGAAAAATCTCAGATTTTAAGAAATTTTTCCTATAGAAAAATCAATCAATATCATATATATATATTTTACCCAATTATTATGTTTTAATGTCATTTTTTTATTTTATTTCAATAGACGACCCTTGAAAAAGTAATCAAAAAATTTACGAAACGTCGCGGAAATAAGTTAGACCCAAATAGCTTAAATAAACAATTACAGAAGGATTAATACTTGACCAATAATACAAAAAGAAATATGTTTGTTTCCGAGATTTTTTCCTTAAGGGCAATATCTCAGAAATTTACCAGTTTTCAAATATATTTTTAAATCATAGTGTAAACACGATTATTTAAAATTTATTTTTGAGCCAAATACTTTTATAAATTTGTACACACATGTTTTTTTAAGATAATAAAAAATCCATTTTATATGTATAATTTCATATACGTATGAAGAAATTTGCACACAGCGTGTAAAATATTAATACAAAAATCGTACCAACAATATTTGATAAATCAAGTGAATGTGTATGAACATGAAATGACTGAATGGGAAGCGATAGGATGTTTATTATTGCTTTCTTTCGTCTTTTTTTTTTGTTTTTTGTTGTATTTGTTTATATTTATTTACTGTTTGCTGCAATATGTCAAAAGGAAAAAATATATAAAAAAACTGAAAAAGTCCTTAACATAAACACATGGTTACAAACATTTACTTTCTTACAAATTCAACTGAACATAAATTCATCACAATCACATACAAACATAATAAATAAACTTAAACATCTACATCTTAAAAAAATAAGAGGGGGAATATGAAAAAAAGGTTATTTACCCTTATACTCGTACTTGCAGGAGAGAATAAGTATTTTTGTAAAATCATGTATTGAAGTACTACATTGTAGCCAAGTAAACAAAACGACCCTATTTTTGTGTAAAGACACTTTCACTTGAAGTTCTAAAAATTGTTTTTTTTTTTCCATCTTACAATGGAGGGTCATTTTTATTGACAATAAGTTTTTGATCTTAATTTTTTTTTAAGAATTAGTTTGGAGTTAAGAATAAATCTAGGGATTTTTTAAAAAATCCCTTTTTTAAATAAAAATTCTGAGATAATTTGCTTTTGAAAAAGTCTTAGATTCTGAGAAAAAAGTCTTACAGCATAATTATTTGAGCGAATACGGTGCGGAGACGTGTCAGCTGATACCTTAGCTCTATCTACACGGGTTGTCAACTAAATAGAAACGTTTCTATAGTGTATGCAACTTGTTAAAGTCAAATTAAACAATACTCAATGTTAATTTTACACTATGCAACAAATTTGGGGTCTTTGAGTGTATCTTGAACGGGCCCAAACAAAAACAAGTATAAAAATTAAGTTCAACTTGGTCGAATCTATGAATACCCTCCACAATGTCATCTGATAGTAATTTTCTAAAAAAATTTCAAAAAATTGCATCACAAATTTTTTATTAGAAATATATTATTTTGAGTAAAACTTTTTTTTTATCAATCAAATTTTTTTGAGTGTAAAATTTTTTTGACTGTCAGCATTTTTTTGAGTGTGGCATTTCATTAAAAAAAAATTATGTATACATTTTTTTTGAGTGTAACATTTTTTTAGTGTAAATATTTTTTTTAGTGTACAATTTCTTTGAGTAACAAAATTACTTTGTAAAATGTTTTTGTTGTTTTATGCCTATATGCAATATAAAAAAAATATTTCACATATTTCCCTCTTTTAATTTTACTTCATTTGATTTTTTTCTCCAAAAATTCTAACTATACACCGTTACATACAGTTACAAAAACAATAAAAATATTTACTTGTCTAACAACTAAACTGCACCCCACCACAAGAAAACAAACAACAACAAGTTTTACAAAACTGGTATTTCACCATGCTTTTAAAACTTGTTTAACAAGTTTTCAACAATTTAAGGTGAAACAAATCTGAAATTGAGTGCTTTGCTTATAACTTTTGAACCACTGAACCGATTTTGCTGAAATTCAAAACCGAACTTCCTTGTGGAACGAAAAATATATATGCTAAGCTTCAGCCCCCTCAGAATTGTTCTTCGAAAGTTATAGTGGTTTTAATTTTGTAAACTCGAAAAATTCCCTTGCCGAAATTTACTCTTTTGCTCATAACTTTTGAACCACTGGACCGATTTCGCCGGATTGCAATACCAACCTGACCCGGTAAATGGAGAACATATATGTTAAACTTCAGGAGCCTCCGTAAAGTCTTTCAAAAGTTAGCGTGTTTTCAACGGACAGACAGACGGACGGACGGACGGACGGACGGACGGACGGACATCGCTAGATCGACTTAAAATCGATCAAGGATCATGAATATATATACTTTATGGGGTCCTAGACCAATATTTCGATGTGTTACAAACGGAATGACAAACTTATATATACCCTCTATCACTAGAGTGGAGGGTATAAAAATTAAAGTATACCAATAGCACACCAAAACCCCCGAAGGGTTTGAAAACTTAGCTCGAGTTCGTTTTTATGGCCCACTGAAGTTTTTCATTTTTTTTCAAAGGCGTTTTGAATAAGCCAAAAAATAAGTATTATATCTAATTCTGAGACAAATAATGTTAAGACATGTCTGCATTAGAATTTGATGGTGGTTCTTTTCTAAAAATATATTAACCCTCTATCTGCCATTTTAAGGGGTCATTTTGATTTTTTTTTTTTCAAATATCCTCATAGAAAACCAATAAAACGTAAGTTTAAAGGTTTAAAATGTTCTACAAAAAATTCAAATCAAATTTCACTACGCGTTGCCGAAGATCAAAACTTCGTGCGAAAAGTGAAAAATGCTTTAAAAAGTAAAATTGTAAATTATCACATACTATTAAATAGTATTTCATCAAAGTAGTGTGAAATAAGTAGAAAAAATGTTATAAATCTGCATCACGATTTTGCATCAATGATCGGGACCAAAAAATTCTGAAAATAGAGGTAAAAAAAGATAACCGTGTCTCCCAGTTTTTCTAGATCAATTCGTTTTCGCGTTTTATTAGCAAATAAATATTTTATATAAATATATGAGTTTTAATTGCTTGGGGAAGTAAGGATTACGCGAGCAACAGTTAATCGTGATGGCTTAAATTAAGCTGAAATACTTGCAAATAGTATCAGATAAAGTATGCAAAACATGAGGAAAAGCCGACCACGAGTTTAAAAGTTATAACAAAAAATTTCAAATTTGGCTATACTTTCTTTTAAATGATAGAGGGTTTAAAATACGCTAACTTTTGAAAGACAATTTGGATGCTCCTAAAGTTTGTTATTTCCCTGGTAAGGTTGGTATTGAATTTCGAGAAAATCGATCCAGTGTTTCAGAAGTTATGATCAAACCCGTGAATTTCGAATAGGTTTCATCTTGAATTCCCTCTTTCAAAAAAACTATAAATGCTCTTTTAAAAAAATTGGTATGCCAAAAAAATATTTCACAAAATAATTTTATCGCTCGAAAAAAAATTACACTCAAAAAAAATTTTACACTCAAAAAAAAGTACACTCAAAAAAATGTTACACTCAAAAATTTTTGGCCATCCAAATTGTATATGATGGCAACAAAAATAAGATGTGTGCATTGCATAAAGATGTTTAAATCTTTCCCAGAGTTGCCACAATATTCTTTAGAATTAACACTAACAAACAACCAGAAAATTTAAAAACGACTTAGCCGAATCCATGCATATCCTCCATTAGCCCCTTTTAAGTGATAGTAATTTTTCTAATGTGAAAACTAAATTGTTAAAAATTTTGATTCAACATTTTTTTATTTGGATTAACAAACTCTTTTTTATAATTTTTGTAAAAAAAAAATTTTGAGTGTAATATTTTTTAGTGTAAATTTTTTTTGAGTGCAAAATTTTTTTAAGTGTACATTTTTTTACAATCGAAAAAAAAAATTACTTTCTAAAGTATATTTGTGGCAAACCAATATTTAAAAGAGCATTTAGGGTTTTTTTGAACAAGGGAATTCAAAGTGAAATTAATCCGAAATTCGCTGTTTTGATCATAACTTCTGAAACCCTGAATCGATTTCCTCGAAATTCCATACCAACCTGGCCAGATAAATATTAAATATAGATGCTAAACTTTAGTTGTCTTTCAAAAGGTAGAGTATTTTTAACCCTATATCACTAAATAGAAGGTATAAAAATATGAAAAAAAACATCCAAATTTGAGAAATTTTTTCATAACTTTTAAACCCGTGTACCGATCTTCCTCATGTTTTGCACATTTTATCTGACTATTTACAAGTATTTCAACAAAATTTATGCTATCACGATTTCCTGTTGCGGGTGTAATCCTCACTTCCCCAAGTGATTGAAATTCTAATATATATAAAATATAAATGTGCTTATAAAACGCGAAAACGAATTGATCTAGAAAAACCGGGAAACACGGCTATCTTTATTTTAGCTCTACTTTCAGAATTTTTTGGTCCCGATCATGGGTGCAACCAAAAGTTGAATTTTGTCGTACAGTGTAATATATGTCTGCAGTGAAATTTGATGGCGGTTTTTTCTTGGAACATATTATCCCTCTATCTCTTAGTTTTAGGGGTCATTTTGGATCTTTTTTCAAAACACGACTAAGGCGTGCGTTTAAAGGTTTCAAATGTTCTACAAACATTTTCTGCATCAAATTTTACTAGGGGTTGTCAAAGGTCAAAAGTTCGTGCGATAAAGGCAACATTTTTAAAAAGGGAAAATTTTATGTTATCTTAATTAGTAAAATTATGATTCGCCAAAATACTTTACATTTTTATATTTTAAAGCATTCTGCACTTTTCGCACAAACTTTTTGCCTTTGACAACCCCTAGTGAAATTTGATGAAGAAAAAGTTTGTAGAAAATTTAAACCCCTTAAAGGCACGTTTTAGGGGTGTTCTGTGATGGTATTTGTAAAAAGGACAAAATGGCCCCTAAAATGGGAGATAGAGGGTTAATATGTTCTAAGAATAGAACAGCCAGCAAATTTCAGTGAAGACTTTTCTGTAACCATTTAGAACTAAATGGCAGAGATTTCAGTTAAAACATCCATTTCAGCAGAAATATATGCTAAAAGTTTGCTAATTCAACTGAAAGTTGTTTTACAGATTTTTCGTTGTTGTTTTACAGATTTTTAAAGTTGTTCTTCTGAGTGTTTTAAATTGGAAAAAAATTAGTCGATGTTAAGACCAAGCCCCAATAAAAACGTTTTTAAAAAATAAAACGTTTCCTTTAAACACTTTTTAAAACGCTAGTGAGAACAGGTTATTAAATGAGCCTAAGGGCTAGTAACTTATCAAATGCTAATCATTGATTAACATTAAGTAATCATTGATTATTTCCATACAAACTTGACATTTGGGAACATAGATTAGCACTAATCATTGATTATCTTGTGATAAGTTACCAGCCCTAATATCTATATTATAAAAGGCATGCGTTCAAATTTTGCTGGTAAATGTACTTTGTATTCATAATTTCAAATTATGAAGGAATCTAACCATTTTTACTACAAATCCCTATGCAAACCGTCCTTTCCATATTCACATAAATCTCTCAAATTCTAAAAAACTATTTTCTTTGTAGGTGTTTGCGTGTAGGTTCTTTGGTCTGATCATAATCTGACCCTTTTTGGACTTATTAATAAAAGATCTAACTAAAGATGGATCCAATCGGTTCGTGTTTGGACTTCGACCAATGACTATAATTTTCTTTGTTGTTACGTTTTTATTTTCGATCTCATATCTCTAGTATTTTTGTGCTATTGTTTTATATTAGACTTGTGTTTTTTGCAGACCAGATTAAGACAAGGATTAACTCCATTTAGTTAAAAAATATTGTCAAATCAAGTCCAGAAATTTTTTTTATTTTTTTTTCTAATTCTACATGCAATTAGTAAATATAAACAGGAATCAAAAATGTAAAATGGTATAAATAAATCTGAGTTAATCCTAGGATTTAACTTAAGTTACTTTTCATTCTTTACATTTTGGACAATGCTGTTTTTTTTTACGCTTATATTTACTAATTTTAAGTAGATTCAGAAAAAAATTATAAAAAAATCTGGACTTGATTTAACCCATTTTTGAAGTAAATAAAGTTAATCCTAATCTTAATCCGGTCTGAAAAAAACAAGCTATTGTTTAAAGAAAAATCCTTTTTCTTGATAAAAAAAATACTGTAAGAAATTTTAAAAATCAAAGTTCTAAAGTTAATACTTAATTTAAATGAACATGTTGGCGACTTATTTCCCAAGCTTACTTTTTTAGAGAGTTTTTCAACCTTTTTAATACAAATTTTTCTTAATAAAATCCATTTTATATGGAGTGGAAACTCCGATGCGGGATCCCGAGATCCCGGGAAAATTAAAAAAATTTCCCACTTTCCCGCGAAATGAAAAAGTGCGGGGGAAATAAACTCTAGTATGTATGTTAGGGTGGTTCTTAAAAAACAAAATTTGGATTTCTGCACGGGATTCAGTTTATTAAGATTCATGAAATAGTTATACCAAATTTTTTTGAAAAGGTTCTTAAGGTCGCACCGGGCTCTTGAAGTTCGGGTCATAGAGCAAAATATACTTAAAAAAAAATTGTAAAAAAAAAAATTAAATATATCATTATGAAAACGGGTTTGTTTAGCAATTGCCCATTAGTATTTAATTAAAAATTTATTGAGTTTTCGCACATAGTTAACCCTTTACTACGAAAGGTCAAAGAAAATGTCGTTTTTTTTGAGATCACGCCCAAAGACACAATTTCATGGATTTTAAAATGTTATTCTCATAAATTTAAAAATCTTCAAGTTTCAATTGCTCAATTTTATTAAATACTCCTTGGAGAACCAATGATTAATTTTGAGTATTTTTCACTCTTTCCATTTAGCACATCGTCGCTGCTCCGTCGTAATTTGGTATGTGTTTTTAATGAAGTTTTCAGGAGAACAAAAAAACCGTTTTATTTTGTCATTTTGCCATATTTTATAAAAGTCAAGCGTCTTTAAAATACATAAAGATGTTTTATAGATGTGTACCACAAAAAAAAGAATGATTTTTTAGCTAAAACGAAGATATTAACGAATTACATAAAAAACTGCACATAACACATTTTGTTGGAACATTTTTGGTATTATTTTTTTTATTTTTGGTAATTTTTATACACATGACCGTTTTTGTTCAAAGAACTTAAGTTATAAAATTTGATAATAGTGCAAAAAAATTTAATATTCATTAAAGTGATAGTAAATACACTTTTAAATCCCATATTTTGTACAAATCTGCATCCAAGTGCTGAGTTGCTTCAATGAATTTTGTTTTTTTTTTTAGCGAAAAAATTTTACTTAAAAAAATGTTACTGAAATTTGTGCCAAGAGATCTGACCATCATTTCTATATAATTGGGGCATGCTAATTTCAATGGTGAAGTCCGTTTTTGAATCAATGAAACAGTTTTCATGGAAATCATCGTTAAATTTATGCACATTTTGTTGCAGTTTTTTTTATTAAAAAAATTCTTCTTTTACAAATGCAAATTTGTTTGGTATGGGAAATGGGGATTAGACTCATAACGATATAATAGTACAAATTTGGATAAAAATTTTTGCGTTAAAATGGTAAAAATCGCGATTTTTGTGATATTTTAATGATTTTGCGTTTTTTTTGCAACCCTATAAATATTTTTCCGAATTGATTTTATGTGTATGAAAAGACTAAAGTATGTAATTAATTTCTGCAAAAAAACTGTTTAGATACAAATAACTTTTTTTGAAAATCGCGAAAAAACCGTTTTTTTATAATGGCAGCATCCCTTTAAAATGTAATCTCATACTTCATTTTTTAGTATAGTATGTAAGCATGCCTAAAACCCTTATGTTAAAAAATTTAAGCAAAAATGTTAATATTTGCAAAAGTTTTCTTAGCAAAAACTGGTTTTAAACTACACATACCACTTTTTTTTGGAACATTTTCATATGGATTTCACATAGCTACTTTTGCTAACCTCCAAACCATTCAAGATATCGCTAAACGGTTTAGTGGGCAGACGGATGCCCTATAGAGGTTTCATATTATGCAATAAAAAAAAAATCCAAAAATGTCACATACCAAATCACGACGGAGCAGCGACGACATGTAGCAATTTAATTTTTTTTAGCGATTTTTAAGAAAAATGTTTTTTTTTTCAATCATTATTGTGAATTTTTTCAATTAAATAATGTTCCCATTGACCTTTATCACACAGTTTTGAAATTTTACTAGTCCAGGACATTTTTAACCCATGTTGACTGATGGCCAAGTGGCTAAATTCCGAAATTTGACTTTATTACAAAAACTTATTGAAAGTAATTAAGACAAAGTTTTATTTAGTCATAAAAGCTTAATAGAATTATTTTTTCACAGAAAATCATAAACCCGTATCTACCAAAGACAGAAAAGGCTTATTTGGTCGCCAAGACAAATGCCGTCTAATGTTGCTCAGACAAAAAATTGATATTTTAACCTTTGGTAAACAAGGGTTAATGATTTTATAAGTAAAAATAATTCTTCTTTTAATGTAGATAAATTTAAGTCTTATATCCACAAAAACCCCACTATTCCCCCTTTCCTCCTCACAACCTATTTTCCTGATATCAACACAATGCACTTCATTAGTAGGGGCATCCCCTGAGTGTTGGTTCAACGTAAAAAAAATCGGGTTTTGGCCACTTGGCAGTCGGTCAACATGGTTTAAAAAGTAGTAGCATTTGTAATAACGGCGAAATGGAAGAATATTCAATTGAATTTTAGTTATTTTTTCCCAAAATGTTGGTGAAAGCAACAAAATAAACAATAATTGTTGAAAAAACGCGAAAAATACCCAAAATTGAAAATAGATTCTCAAAGATGTATTTAATAAAATTGAGCAATAAAACTAAGAGATTTTTAAATTTATGGGAATAAAATTTTTAAAACCATGAAATTGTGTCTTTGGGCATGATCTTAAATAAAGGGATTTTTTTTTTTACCTTACGTAGTAAAGGGTTAACTATGTCCGAAAAATCTATAAATTTTTAATTAAATACTAAGGGTCAATTGTTAAACAAAACCGGTTTCATAATGATTTATTTAATTAAAAAAAAAAAAAAAATTAAACGTCTATTTTGCGCCAGGGCCCAAACTGCAAGAGCCCGGTGCGACCTTAAGAACTGTTTCGAAAATTTTGAAAAAAAATTTGGTATAACTTTTTCATGAATGTTAATAATCTGAGGGGCGTCCCCAGCAGAAATACAACTTTTTAAGAACCAATATTACTCATACGTACAGAGATCAAATACATACATTGTATGTATTTGATCTCTGTACGTATGAGTAATATTGAATTATAAATAAATTTCTCATACGCCTTGTTGTGCATGTCGTATAATTATACGATAATTATAATTGTACTAATGAGTTAAAAATCCTTAATTCAACCGATGCGTCGCGATGGGTTGACCTCACCCCCTTCAAATTAAATGATATTAAGTACTGAGTTTTACTTTAACAAAAAAGAGATTGTGCCAATATTTGTGCTTCTAGTATTCAAGATTAGGAAAATCGTAAGTATTTGCAAAAAAGTGTTCTGACATAAATGCACTCAAAATATTTTGTAGGCAAAAACAAATGAAAAACATATTTAAAACCAGTGAATAAGCAATTGAAAACCATCCCAGTAATTATTCATTTGTTTTAACAAACATCAACATTTATTTTTTACTATTGACAAAATTTTCTAAAATAAATAACATTAAACATTAAAAAATTACGTTTTTTCAATCTTTTTTACTAACAAATTCGAAAAAATAACATACGAAAACATTCAAAATTAAAGATAGTTCTGTTATTTTTACCAATAAATTCTAAAAAATATCCACGAAAACATTAAAAATTAATGATTTCGTAGGTTATTTTTTACAATTTCCTATTGAAATATTTTTTTTAAAAATTTTTAATAAAATTTTGGGGAATCGATCCCGCAATCAACTATATTCTGGCCAGACACTCTACCCAACGTGCCACAGTCACTTGATACAAACATGTTTTTATATTTCTATGAATAATTTTCTGAAATTTTTTTTCTACAAAAAAATAACCTACTTGTGTAGGTAAAAACTAATGATATCTCATTAAAAAATACAAACAATTTAAAGAAAAAATTACTTACACAAATCATTAAAAATTTAAAGAATAATCAGTAGTTTTTACTTACAGAAGAAAAATAATTGACTTAAAAAATTAAACGTTAATGAAAATCTTTATTTTTAGTGTGTAATTTTTGAAGCAAAGGACAGAAGTAGTCATTAATAAAAACTGAACATCAAACAAATGTTTTTTCTTTTAAAAACGACTAAACGTAAAACTTTCTAAATAAACTACAAACAGTTATTGACGTAATTTTTTGAGTGTAGTGAAAAAAAAAAATTGACCAGGGTTTCTTCTACACGATACACTGTGCCAGGGTTAAAAAAATCTAACAAGGGAAGTATCTCAACCCTTATGAACCGATTTGGCTGAAACTTTAAATATATATAAAAGAGACGATTTTAAGTTGAGGTGTCTCGGCTTATCGGCCTTATCAGTGTTTTAAAATTTCGTTGTCCCCTTATGAAACAATGTGGACCTCCGGGAAAATTTCGATAACTCCCGAACTAACAGGAATATCTTCTAGGTCAAAAATACGTGTCGACTTAAATTTAATAAAGATTATTTCTTATTCATATGGACATCGTAGGTCTATGTCTTCATATAAATACCCCCCAAAATTTACACATTTTTATGAAAAAAGTATTTAACAAAGCCAAACTTTCACAACCCAGTAAAAACTTGGTAATAAGTCCCCATTACCGCCTGAATTCTATGTAATGATGACTCGTTACCTGCTCGATTACTTCTTGTTAACAAATAATGAGTTTCTAGAAATTTTGGGGCGTTTTCCAAATTTTAATTTAACTCATTTGTTTGCCTTGTTGTTTAAAGTATGTTAAAACCGGTTAAAAGGTAAAAAACCATCATAGACAGTATTTCCCTTAAAAACCTACTGACTCTTATATAGACTAAAAACTTAAGATGATGTTTGTTGCGGTTTCCATGGGCTGAGCAGCAGTCGCTTCTGTAAATTTGTTATTCGTCCTGCCCTAGGCAGCCAAATGTCCCTTTCTACGATGTTCTTTCGGTCATTTTATTATTTGAATTTTACAATCAAACATTTGGAGGGATGGATATTAACGTAAACATTGGTTCCGTTTGCTTTACTTACATTTAGATTGTAGAAATTTTCCCGCTTGGTTGCTCTTGAAATAACCGCGTTTAACATGAACTTTATCATCCTGACGAATAGGCATGAAGCGAACATTTTACTTTTGACGCAATTCCTTGCTGAGGGAAGACTGCCAATTTTTAATACTAACGTATGCTGCTATTTGGTAGCATTATTGTAAGGAGTGGGCAACGAGTTATTTTTGGGCTACTGGTAGCTACTTATTTTTAGGACTAATGTATGCTGTTATTTGGTAGCATTTTTGTAAGGAGTGGGTAACGAGTTATTTTTGGGCTACTTGTAGCTCATTATTTGTGGTACTAATGTATGTAGTTTTTCAGTAGCATTCTCGTAAGCAAGTGGGTATGCGGTCATTACTCCAATGACATCGCCATGTTAAAATAATGAGTGTTTCACCAACCTAGTAACTAGATACCACCATCTATTTTAAGGCGAAAACCCCATTACTTGGTAATAGAAGTTTTTATTGGGAAGGTTATACAACAGTTGGATAGGCATTAAAAAAACCTTTCTTCCCATATGTAAACATCATATAGTTTCTTAAAAAGAAATGGCTGAAAAATCCAAAAAACGATTTTTTCGCCATTTTTTGATCCATGTTTTGAATCCCTAAATCCCCGATATGGCCGATAAGCCGAGACACCCCAACCTTAGAATTGTCTCTTTTATATGTATATATTTTACGTTTCATGCAAATCGGCTCATAAGGGTTGAGATACTTCCCTTGTAAGGGAAAATACACCGCTTTTCTCACCAGTCAGTGTGTTTCTATAAATATATGATTTTTAATCAAGTCTCCATCCTAAAAATTTCAAGTAAAGTCGTGTAGGGGATCCTTAATGATATATATTTTTTCCAAAAATTGAAAAATATAATTTTTTGGAATATAGCCTTCTAAAAATTAGGGTTAAAACAATGACCTTTGACCTTTTTCAAAAACAAAAAAAAATTATCATGTTGCATGCCATTTTAAAGTTTGCCTATTTACTTATTATTTGAAATCTGAATGAGACCTACATCTTGAGTACTTTTTGAGATAACGTCAATTTTGTCAAAACACTTTTGTCAAATACGATTTTTCCAATTTTTAAGACCCCATATCTCGCTAAGAAATATAACCAGAAGTTCAAAATTTTGTCACTTAAATTTTTTTGTAAAAGCCAAATTTTATTCCAAGTTTCATCCAATTCGAAATGGGTAAAGTCAAATATTTTACTTTTTTTGGTTGAATTTACATGTTTAACTTATTATTCTAATTCGCAAACACTGTACTCTGAATCAAATAATTTAGTGTAAGAAAAGAAACACACGCTGGTAAGAAATGGGTTAATTATGTTTTTCCCTCAGTGTTTGTACATATAACATTTTTGTATACTGGGAAAAGGATGTTGTACGAATAATTTTAAATGTATGTATTTATCAGTATTCAAGTACTACACATACTTGTGCATATGTAAAGTTACATACACAAGTATTTGTAACACAATTACGTGTATGTATGTAACTACGTAAATATGTGTGTAACAAAATTACTTATCGTGTAAATAAACTGCTTTCTCTGCAGAAAAAAAAAAAATAAACCCCCGAAAGGGCACAATTTGAAAACAGCAAAAAATAACAAACAAAATGTCTTAAGATTGTATATGAAAAAAAAACACACAAAATGAAACAAATGCCTTATTTAAAAATTTACCCATCGTTTGATACAATTTTGCAATTTGCGTATTTTTAAGTAAAAAAAAAACAAAAAAAAAAAAACATCAACAAAATAGCAAAGAAATATGATGAAAACAAAAACTTTCTTTTACAACAATAACGAAACTCGTAAAAAAGAAAAGTTCTGATTTAAAAATGAGTGGTAAACAACACAAAAATAAGAAGAAAAATGAAAAAAAGAAAATCTGAAGGAAACCATCTTTGTAGTACAATAATATGGAACATTGTATATTATATTGAAGGGAGAAGTAAGAAGCGAAGTAAACAATATGACACAGTGGTAGGCAATTTGTCATTAGATCCCATGAGTCGCATTCTAAACGTCATCGACCATGTTAAGAACGACTGTAAATATGTATGTATAAATACAGTGTATGTATGTAGAGTTGAGTAGGCCTAAGTAAAGTTTGTTTATTGTTGATACCACTTGGTTGTATTTAAATTGCTTTACATACACTACGGCAGTGATGTGCTACATCACGAATACTGGTGGGGAGTTAAAATATTTAAATTTCTAAAGTTCTATAGGAAGTTAGCTTGGAAATTGTAAACGGTTCTGAATATCGACTTTAAGATCTTAATATACTCACTAGGTGGTTCAAAAAAAATTTTAAAAAAGCTTTGCCTGATATTTTCAGATTTAAAAAAAAAATGTAAAACTGTTACGAGCCCCATTTTGCATCCGTAGTGCATACGAAAACAAAAAAAAATATTTTTTTTGAAAAAAAAAATATTTTATTTAAAAAAAAAACAAGCGAAAAGTTAAATTCGACTTGACCGAATCTATGAATACCCTCCACAATGACACTTTTTAAGTGATAGTAAATTTTCTTACGTAAAAAAAATAAAATTTTTGTTAGAAATATTTTATTTTGTGTAAACATTCTTTTTAGTAAATTTTGAAAAAAGTAATTCACAAATTTTTTTTTTGAGTGTAAAATTTTTTTGAGTGTAAAATTTTTTGTTTTAGTGTAAAACTATTTTTGAGAGGCAAAAATACATTGCAAAATATTTTGGTTTTTAAAACACGTTTAACGGGTTTTCAACACGTGATTTTAAGGTGAAAATTATCTGAAATTCACGGTATTGCTAATAACTTTTGAACGACTAGACCGATTTGGCTGAAATTTAAAATGAACCGGACCAGAGGAACGGCAAATGTATATGTCACACTTCAGCAGCCTCAGAATTGTTGTTCGAAAGTTACCGTGTGTTTTAACTCGTTAATTACAGAAAAACCCTTGCCGAAATTCACTCATTTGCTTATAACTTTTGAACCACCGGACCGATTTCGCTGGAGTGCAACACCAACCTGACCAGTAGCCCGTTTCTGTAATTAAAGTGAGAAGTTTTCGCATCGAAAAATATGAAACAAAAAATTCCACAGTTTCTCGACTCCGGAATAAAAACTGTTTCTGTATGTCAATGCGAAAACGCCAGTGTTTGTATTGGAATATTCCAAGATAGCTGTCAAAAAAGTAATCAAAGTGAGAAAATAGTAAGAAAACAAAAAAAATAACACGGAGCAATTCAAATTATTGTTTACGTATCATTTAAAAGCAATAAAATAAATATACATAAAAAAAATTAAATTATATATTGTTGATAATAATGTATAGTGTTGTATTAATAACAGCATTTTTGCATTTAGAGATTCTTTGATTTTTCTAAAATTTGTGAAAAAATAAAATAAATTAGACATTTATACAAACACAAAACAAGTAATTTGTATTTTTCTTACTATTTTTCTCCAATTTTTTCATTTATTGTGATTTTTTTAATGTTTTTATTTCTTTTTGTCCAAGTCTCGCACCGTTTTAAAATGTGAGTTTTTTTGACACTTCAAATACAAAAGTTTTCGACCAATTACTTTACAGAAACAGTTTTCTCGCATCATTCCAATAAGTTTAAAAGTTTTCGCACAACAAAGTTACAGAAACAGTAAAATGTGAAAAGTCACTTTTTGTGCCGATTTACAATGTTTTTGTTTCATTTCACATATTTCATGCGAGAAATCTTTCGATTCGAGAGTTACAGAAATCAGCTACAGGTAAATGCCCAACATATATGCCAAACTTCAGGAGCCTCCGTTGAGTCTTTTAAAAGTTAGCGTGTTTTCAACAGACAGACAGACGGACTGACGGACATCGCTAGATCGTCTTAAAATCGATCGAGGATCATGAATATATGGGGCATTCCATGTGAAATCGGACACTTTGAAAAACTTTTTTTTTTAGATTTTCCCAATTTGTTTACAGTTTTTAGTACCCTTCGAAAACTCCTTCGTGGTAAATTTTCAGATTTTTTTAATGACCCGTTCAAAAGATATCAAATTTTTAAAAATTGGTAGTTTGTTCCTTTACTCAAACTTCTTTTAATCATAACTTCTTCAATAATGGTCCAAATTTCAAAAAATCCCAAAAAATTATTAAAAGCGCTCTAGTATGCGATTTTTAAGTTTTAAAATTTAAATCTCATTTTTGAAAATGTTTGTACTCTTCGATGTTTTTGAAATTTTTTTATGTAAAACTTCTATCAATTCTACAAATTTTTTGCCCAGGAGGATCGTGGGATAACGATTATTACTATTTTTTAAAATTTTTTGAAAAAATTTTATTGTAATTTTCCAATCTTAAAATCATTTCTACTGCTCCAATGGTGCGTCTTAGAGGGGTGCTTTATAAGACCGACCCCCATTAATTTTTACGTCTTAACATTTCTTTGGAACAAACTAATACCCTATCTCCAATTTCTAAGGGGGCTCCCACACAAAACGACATTTTTTAAAATTTGTTCCAACCGCTCTAACTTCCCTAATAGTGCCCTTAGAGCAACAAAATGTATGACCGACCCACAATATTTTTTTAGTCCAAACATTTTCTCTGAACACACCTACCCTCTATCTTCAACTGTTAAGGCGGTCCCCATACAATTTTTTTTTTATTTTTTGTAAATTTGTTTTATTTAATCAGCTTCTACCGGTCCAATGGTGCGTCCGAGAGGGGTCATTAGTGAGACCGACCCCCATTTATTTTTACCCTACAACATTTTTTCAAAACATACCTACGCCTGTAAGGTAACTGTAAGCAAATTGGGAAAATCTAAAAAAAAAAAATTTCAAAGTGTCCGATTTCACAAGGAATGCCCCATATATACTTTATAGGGTCCTATACCCTCTATCATTAGAGTGGAGGATATAAAAAAAATGTTCAACATAAGACAAAAATGGTATAACGATATGAGTAAAATACATTCTTAAGTCCTATAAAAAAGAATATGGAATAACAGTAGTATAATAATTTAAAATACTTTTTGTTTAATATTCGCTTACGTTCATATCGATAAAAATAAATCAATTTATTTTTTGCTATTAAAAAAGTTTTAACTCATCAATTAAATATTTTTTTGACTCAACAAAACATTTAATTGATTTAATTTGTCAATACAACTAATAGTGTTAGTTAATATCACAAATTCCTTTGTTGAATTCCTTTACCATATCAAAAAATGACGTTTGTGCTTGTTGAATTTCTTTTCTTATTTCTTTTGTTGGATCAACAAATTGCGTTTGTGTTTGTTGAATTTCTTTATTAAAAAAAATTAAGGTTTTGTGCGTTTGTCAATACAAATAATAATTTAGGAGAACTATTACAAACTCATTTATCAATTGTATTATCAACAATTAATATTTACAAACGTTATTACAAATTTCCGTATAGGAAAAAATTGATTGTATTCACAAATATGGGGGGTCAATGTAACAATTCGTTTTTTTCTGTGTACGTTAGCTATAATTCACTGCAATCGGTCTAGTACTTACTGAATGACCGAATTATTCCAAACAAATTTATAATAAACCACTGTGCACTGTTTGACATAGTGTTAATATGTTCTAAAAACATAAACGGCCAACAAATTCTGTTGATGACATCTAACAGAATTTAGAAGCTTACAAGGATCTTTATGGAATTGGTTATATTTTGTAGATCAGAAAAAAAAGGGACACGTATTTTTTTTTAGCGGCCCAAATTCATATTTATGCGGTAAAAAGGAGGGGGGAAGACAAGGCCATTTTTCAGTTTTTTTTCGTTTATCTCCTATAAAATGCAAAGAAATGCAGTCATGTTACATACCAAATGAAAGGTCTTTGGAAAACCTATCTACGTGTGCTAAGAACGTTTCCAAACTGCACAACTTTTCATCATATTGAGTAAAATACCAAAATTTCAGGACATTTTTGTTAATAAGTCGAAAAATATTAACTTCTTTGGCCCGTTGTTAGCATTTTATTTACCTTTTGGTATTTTTAATACCTTTAATCTGATACCACACATGCCTATATTAATTTTGTTTAAATAGGCGTAAATCGTAAAAAACTGAAAAAGGTCAATTTCCCCCCATACAAATCGACCCCCCCCCCAAAAATGAGTTTGGGCCGCTAAAAAAAAAATACGTGTCGAATTAATTTTCGTTCTTAACAAAATATCCAAATTTCATGAAGGTCGGAGGGTGACACCAGGGAGACTTCCCTTGTTAGAGGTGTATTTATTATAATTTTTAACATATTTCAAATATCTTTGGACAAAAACTAAAGTGGGCATTAAAAAAACAAGAGCTAAATTTTTCAAGATACTCGCGATGGCCTCAAATTTGTTGCACAGTGTTATTTAATATATTCCAGATTAAATAAATTAATATTACTGGCAAACATTTAATATCAACTTTAGGTATATTAAAATTCAATGTAAATGAAATAATGTGCTTATTTAAAATTTGCATAAGGTGCGCAAATTTTATTCGACACTGTATGTATTAACATAGGATAATAGGATGTGCACAATCATTTGGAGTAACTAGAGCATAAATCAAAACAAGTTGATTGTATTTTTAGAGGCAACATCACAAACATCAAAGCAAAAATGACAGACGACGGCGGCGACGAAAAAAAACCCCTTTCATAGAAAATTCTAATCATTAAATAAGTTCACTTTTCCATTCACATTTTCATCTTTGAACGAATACCACCTGTAGTTTTTAATGTGATGATGGATTTTTGGTTTTTTTATCTGCAAATTTTACTCTTTGACACCTTTGTGGGGGAAAAATGTATAATTTGATTTGAAATAAAGTGTTTTTTTTGCAATTTTTTCATTTTGTAATTTCGGCATAATTCAAATATCAAATTTGATATAGGATTTCCTTTTATTCAAGAATTTCAAACCGTGTAAAATGTTGAAAGTGTAAAAAGAATATTGTGTATTTATGAATGAGAAACACAAGCACTAAAACGAAATTATTTCCGATGGTAATTTGAATTTTCCATTAGGAATAAAATTCATTTGTTGATTTACAATAGAATATTTGAAAGAATAAAAAAGTTTTTTTTTTTGAAAAAAGTAATGATATTGGATGAACAATGTAAGAAAATATAACTTATTGAAAAGAAGGTAAAATATATTAGCCAATTTCTTCTACAACGTTGAAAGCAAACAGGTCTGCCAGACTTTGCCCAGAAAGTAAAATCGTAAAATTTAAATCAACAAAGATCAATTGTAAATCAACCAAACATGATATCAACCAAACATTTAGTAAAAACGGCCGCCTGTTTGTCCATTATACAAAACTTCGATTTTGTTTTCAACAAACTCAGCCAAGTAATATTATTTAAAAATTCGTTTATATCTTACAGTGTTGTGTTTGTTAAATTTCTTTGTTGAAAAAAAGTTTCATTTGTCAGATCAACAAATTGTGTTTGTGTTTGTTGAATTTCTTTGTTGAAAAAAACAAAATTGTTTTTCCAACAATCAAAATTTACAAACGTTTGTTGATATTACAAATATCTGTATAGGAGCACTTTCAATGAAAAAATTACTTGTATTCACTAATATGGGCGTCAATATAACAATTCGATTTTTTCTGTGTGGGATTTATATCCAAAGTTAGAGATTTCATACGAGCAAAAAGGACAAAACGTTTTTTTTTTTTGGAACATTCAAAATTCTATCTCATTAAAACCACAGGCAAAATTTTATGTACGTATCAGGCGCGGATCCAGGAATTTCATTTGGGGGGAGGTGTTTTCCAAAAAATGTTATGCAACTGGTTGCAAGAGGGGGAGGGGAGGCGTTGTGTGAATTTTATACGAATATATATGGGTCATTCCATGCCAAATCGAACACTTTCGGACCCGACCCCCTTCGATAAATTTTTCAAAATTGCAATTAAAAAAAAAAAAAAAATAAAAAAATTGAAATTTTCAATTTTAACCAGTAAAAAATATCGATATCTTAAAAAAGTTGGACAACATTTTGTTGGTATTTAAATGCACTTTAAGAAAAAAAAATATGAAAAAATTATTCGACGTAACTATTACTTATTTTTTAACGTTTAAATAATAATATCGACCTTTTGAAAAAGTCCGAAACTTCATATTTTTTTAAAACAACTATAAAATGTTTACTCTTAATAACGAAACTCGTTCTATTTTTTTTCAAGTTTTGAAAATTGTGCCGTTTTTGACTCTGATTTCTTTTATATGGTGCTCCCAAAAAATTAAATTGGTAGATATTGACCCTAATTTACCCCAGTTATATTCATTTGGGTGTAAAAAGACGTCTCACAAAAATTTAGGATGATCAGACATGGGAAAGGCGTGCCGCATCGGCCTTAAAAGTTAAAAAATGGATTACAAGGGAAAATGTGACTTTTTTCTGTTTTTTCCACTTTTTTTGTATTTTAAGTTAAGTTGGAATTCAAGTGGCTACAGAATTGTGATTTATAGTAAAATGTCTCTTAAATAATATAATAAAAACCAAAATCGGTTTAAGATCAGCGAAGTTATTACAACTTCCCCAGGCATTTAATGTATGGCAGACCAGTTGATTAAAGAATACGAGTTCTACTGTAATAACATTTTTTTTTATTCTTTAAGTTCAAATGTAATTAGATGACAAGTATTTTTCATATTGTATTTTGCTCACGTGTTTTAAATTAATGCTAAAAATGCCTGAATTTTTCAAAACTGTTTTGAAATCTCCAATTTTAAATTTTTATTTTTTTCTTAAAAAAAAATTTGGAAAAATCAAAAAAATATTAACATACACTGGAACATGAAGGATAAAAAAATTTTAGTTTTGTAGATAATTTCAATTTATGTAAAAAATGGGACTTGTATTCCTTAATCAAGTGGTATGGTTAGGTTAGGGTGGCGGTGTACGATTTACACCTCGCATAGACCTTTTGGTCCATAGCGATACCACAAAACTTTTTTCTTTTTCGCTAGCGGCGCAAGTTAAACACGTTCAAAGTCATTGCGAATCTCTTTAATATTCTAAGATCCATTCGCGTTATATCCTTCAAAGTATTAAAGCTTATCTGACCAGTAATCGATCGGCGACTTCTTGCCACCGCTGGACAGTGACAAAGTATGTGTTCTATCGTTTCATCCACTCCTGGTGAGGCGCATCTTTTGCATGTTGTTAGTTGTCCCCACTTCCTGTTCGCTACTGCAACATTTATGGAATCCCGTCTTTTTTTGAAGTGTTGGAGCGATGGTAAAACTAGCACCGTGGTACCAACACCATCAGCTCCAAGTTTCGCGAGTTCGTCTGCCCTTTCATTTC
Organism: Pegoplata infirma; assembly: GCA_963921195.1. Classification (NCBI taxonomy): domain Eukaryota; kingdom Metazoa; phylum Arthropoda; class Insecta; order Diptera; family Anthomyiidae; genus Pegoplata; species Pegoplata infirma. The sequence goes on along the minus strand of OY992540.1, from coordinate 140,905,676 downwards.
CGTGTATTCCGTTGTGTCCTGGTACCCATAATAAATTAACCTGGTTGTGTTGACACAACGTCTGCAAGTTCTCGTAACATTGTAAACCTATTTTAGATTTGATATAATAACCTTGAAGCGCCTGGCTATCCACGTAAAAATGTATGGTTGCTCCCCTAAGTAGTTTCCTCGATATGTTCCACAGCCTTAGTTATTGCAACTATTTCAGCTTGAAATATGCTCGAGTCCAAAGGAAGATTAAACGAAAAGTTCTGGTTTAGCTCCACGTTTGTAAAACCAGTTCCCACTCCATGTGTTTGTTTCGATCCATCGGTAAAGACATTCATGGTGTTTGCAGGGGTGTCCTGCCAGTTAGACCAATATTCTCGAGTCAGAAATTTTACTTCATATCTCCGGTCGAAAAATAGTTT